>OY728143.1:1941156138-1943978042 GCA_963277665.1 Viscum album | reverse complement strand
ATTCAAAGGGGTTTATACACCGTATAAAATAAAGTTGTGTATAAAACCAAATATGCCTCAATGAAAGGGGAATGAGACGAAGTCCTTAAAAATATCATTTTTTTATAAAGTACATCTATAATGTGTATTCACTATAAGTACACATAAATAATGTACAAATACAAGATAGTACATAATAATATCATGACATAATTTGAAAGTAGGAGATTAACCCAAAGAATGGAAATTGGGTTAAGAAGTTCCCTTACCTTGCGTCCTCTCCTGACTCGACCGTTCTTTAACCTCCTGAATAATAAACTAGAGTTAATTCCTATTTACTGAAGAACCTTTTTCATGTTCATTATTCCTTTTATATCCCTTATTACCATGTTATGAACATTATATATTATTTAAGTTAATAACGGTCGTTTTGTCGATCTTAGGTACTTGAGTCAAAAATAAAATTCTTATAATTACAAGTTGTTCATGTGGTGATATATCCATTATATACAGAATTATGTTCATGATGTAGATATCATATATATCATATATATCCAGTATATACATGTATTTATAATATTACATAACATTTAGAGATAAGAAATGAAATTCACCGTTCATGGAGACGGTAAGCCGTACGTACGCATGAACGCTACTTTCATTTCTATTTCGTATTTAATGGAATGAAATCATAATTATATAACGGTATAATATAGTTCCAGTATAATATCATATATAATATCATTTACTCCATCCTTTATACACCCCACATATGGAATTAACGATTCACATCACTTTGAGGGGGCGGTAGTCCGCACTTCCTAAAATGAAATTATCGCGTTTACCCATAATGGAAATCATAAAGTATGCCATAAATGAGAAATACAGAAGCATAAGTAAAACATAAACATATTATATATCCTATATAAATATGGTGACATCTTAATGTCCACCTTTGAAGGTGTTATATGAGTGTTGAACAATCATCGTTTCGTGAGGCAGAAATTCGCCATCCACAGAAACCGTATGTTCTTTAACCATTAGATGTAGGTGTGTGTAATTGTACCTCGAATCCTTCTTATAAAAACATCCTAGTATATTGAGGATAATGTTTTTGTTACAAAATAAATTAATAAAAAGAGTTTAGGGTGTTGGAGAAGAAAAATAAAACAAAACAACATTAGAGAAGACATTACCTCAAAATCGGGTAACTCTTTTTGATTTGAGCCAAAGGCTTCCTTGGGAAGAGTTCTGCCCAAAGTGAGGCTTCTAGGAGTAAGAGGGGGAAGTTGGGAGAGTATTTGGGCAGAGTTTTTCCGAGCCAAATGGTTTGAAAGTGTGAATGAGGTGGTAGAGGTGGGGGCCTTTTATAAGAGGAGAGGAGGGGCACTCTTGGAAAGTAAGGAAATTTTACATTATTATACAATGCTTTTCGGATTCTAAAGGTCCCACACTTATATAATTCGTGGATAAGGTGATAAGGGTTCAAAATCTACCCATAAAATAGTCTTTGGACAAGTGTAAGTCTTGGATTGTACATTATCTTTTCATTTTATTAAAATCGTTAAATAATGAGGTCATCGCTGCATCATAATGATGTCATAAATAATTTAATTTATTTAATGTCTAAAAATTATAAAAAAACTAATATGATGTAGGAAATCTTTTTATCTTTCCAATTACTATTAATAGTCAAAAATATGACTTGTATAACCCCATGTAAAAATTGTTTTAGTAAAACATTTCATGTTTGTGTCATTTTTTACTTTAACATTAATTAAATGGTATTTATGTCATTTTCTAACTAAAGTGGCTCCATGGGGTCCCCAAGTTGACCCATGGATTTTCTTGGTCGGTCATGGAACATCCAATGAGGGTAGGACATGTGTCAAGCTCATCTCATATTATTAAAACATTATTTTTACCTTAAACTACACTAATTACCTCTAATCGCGATTAAGAACTTAAAAGTTACTATTCACCAAAAATTATTTTAATCTCATTGAACCACATTTTACTTCTTAATGACAACCATGTATGTTGGATTTTTGAAAATCAAATCACAGAAGTGGTAATATTTCATTTAAACGAAAAATCAGTTATTTAACTACCACTTAGTGGTTTCACTATTCATCAAAAATTGAAGTTTTTCAGAACAATGCCAAAATTTCACCCTAAGCTATAATTGATATTCCGAATTAAAAAATGATGTCTATTTTACAAAATTACAAACATATAAGTTTCATTAATTAATTTTATAATTAATTCCCGCTGTCACAACAAATAGCGTGTTTTTAAGAAACAATTTATATCAAAAGATTGGCAATTGTTTATGTCCAATTTCAATGTTAAATTAATTCTAATGACCAACATTGGATAAAATGGTAAAAATATATTATAATTATACTTTAAAACCACTAAATAGTATAATTTATCACTATAAATTATTTTGATTAAAAAAAATTAAGTATTTTTTCACTATTCATAAAAATTAGAAGTTCTCAGAAAAATACCAAAAATTCAACATAGGCTAATTTCGATATTCCGAATCCAAAAATGAAGTCTATTTTAAAATATAAAATTTCTATAATTTTAAAAAGTGGTTATTACTATTCATAACGGCTACTTTGATTAGTCGCGGTGTTTTAGAACTCGAAGTTGCATACAATGCAAGTCATTGCATTATTGAATGAGAAGCGTATCGTGGAAGATCGGGGTGTTACACTACCCTTAAATTGGTTTTGGGATGGATCCTATAAACAAATGTATCACTCAATCAAACTCCCTATTTAAATCACTACTCCAAAAGAAAACTAACTAGCACACAGTCTAAATCTAACAAGATCACCACTGATGAATTGTATTAAATATGTGTTGACAAAATTTAAAATCTTTTCTATTAATTAATATAGAAGCACTAAATTTGTTCTCTAAAATTATAAATAATACATCAGAAAACATAAAAAATTATAATCCATTTTCTTTAGTCATATCTCCATGAAGAAACATGTTCTCTCCTTCATGTTTGTGTCTTGAAACACTGCAAATTTCTAGTTTATGATAAAAATATCTCCATAAATATATTCTAACAATTTTATTTTACTCATTATTAAATAAAATAATTAAATTCCTCTTCACATTAGTATAGTATAGTAAAATTATTGTACATATTTTCACATATTGTAGTTCATAATTTCTTTATTTATTAGAGAAAATCATCTCCATCATAACTGTTTTCTTTACAGAATTTGTGAAATGTTGTGTTTGTAGTATTTTTTTAGAAATGATAAGAAAATATTCTAAAATCTATCTTTTTTAATATTTTAAATATATAAACCCCACTAAAAATACATTAATCACTTTCCATGATTTGAATTATGGAAACCTAAATAAAAAAATAGAAATATTGTATTTAAATCCTCAAAATAATTCATGAAATTCATAATAAATCATATCCTTAAAGCCTCGTAGAATCAAACAAAAAATCCTCCTACAAATATGGTTTAAAAATAACTCCATTAATTTCATCATAATATCTCACAATCATTAATTCTCAATAAAAATTACTAATTTATAATTAATGTTTAATACTTTCCACATACCCCAATTATTGTTTCTTCTAAATAGTTTTTCATATGATTAGAGGACACAAAATAAGAAGTACATGGATATTATGACAATACGACATTCAATAATTGAATGAATCATAAGATAATTCCTAAATGAATCATTTAAAATAAAAAAATAACTCATAAATTTCTCAAATCATACAGATATAATCATATCATACTACCTGTGTAAAGTCCAAAACCCTAGTGGCCTAAATAAAGTTGGTACTTTATTAATTGGTACTAGACATAATAAATTTCCTCCTAAAGGAATTAATATTCATTTTTAATTATTAAACTTGATACATAATTAAATCTTATATTATAATTGAAATCATAAAATGAATCATAGAAATTTCTTTGAGAACACAATTATTACCTCTAGAATATCCCTTTACATAAATTATGATAAACTTACTACAATCATGGAGAAAGGAAAAAATGAATAGGTGATTTGAGAAGCTAATTAAGTGAATGAATACTAAAGAAGTTAAATAAGAAATGTATAATATGATAGGAATAAATAATAATAAAATAATTCTATATAAATAGTCACATGATATTAAAACTTATCCATGAATATCATAACTATTCATGTAATCTCATGGGAAATAGTAACTAATCTTCTAATAATGTAATGAAAAATTCAAGGCATCTTGAACATAACATCGAGGCATTGGCTAAGACATCTATGTAAATGGGTATGGATATGGCCAAATACCCAAAATGTTTTATGTTATGAGACATAAGTATTTATGGAGGGGATATATAATTTTGGCCACATTCATCACTAAATGTCTCTAATGTACTCGTTATGTTATTAAACAATAATATTTAAAAAACATTCCTTAACAATCAATCGCCCTCTATATTTGAAGAAATCACATATAGAATATAAATAAATTACCTAGTAAAACTCAACATAAACCATCCATAAATATAGTGGATGATATCGGTAGATTATGTACTAAAAAAATTATAATATTCAATAAATTTTGTTGACATTGATGAAAATACATTAAAAATATTGTTGGAAAATTCCTTAAAGAAAATTCCCCGTTCTCTTTGAAATAATTTATTTAAAAAATAAAAATTTCATAAAAATTTAGGAAACAGTATCCTTTGAAAGGAAATTTTGAAACATGAAAATTAATCATATAAATATATTGTTTAATAATGGTATAAAATTAAATTTAGGATATGTACATTAAAATAAGGATTCCTTTCTCATTTTCAAAAAAATGGTTAGAAATACCTCATTTGGAAAAGATCAGGAAGATTTATTTTAATTTTTTTATTGGAATTAAAAAATGGGTAAAAATGAATTTAATAAATCTTTTAAGATTATTAAAAACATTATTTATAACATTTTAATGAAAATATAAACATGGTAGGGAAATATTCCTAACCGAGTAGAAAAAAGTTGACATTCCTTGAAAAATGTATTGTGGTATCTTGAGTACATGTTGACAGGGAAATTAAAGGAAAAATTATAATTTATAGAAATAAATATAGTATAATAAATTATTTTGGGTATAATATAGAATGATCAAATAATTATCCTTGTTGATATTATATATAAATAATATTAAATAATGAAAATATTTTGAAATAAGCCATAACCTCAGGTTTAACTTCCTTAATTTGTGTTTAAACATCCAATATAATAAATATTGTTTTATTATAAATTTAGTATATAAAAATATTCATATATATCCTACCATATATTATTTACATATACAATTTTACCACTCCTTTATTTATATTTTTTTATTAAAACCAATGTTTCTAGTGATAGTTGCTTCGTTTTTCATGTATATTTTTTTTGAGTAGTTTTAGTACTTGTACCTTGATAATGGTTCCAAAATTAAAATAAAGTTATTAATTATATAAATTTTATATATATATTTATTAAATAAATATTAAGGATCATCCATAAAATATATAAATAGAAAATTTAATTACAGAGTTCAAGAAGATGGTAGGTTGTATGCAGGCATGAATGTTGCTTTCATTTTTCAAATGATAGAATAAAAGTGAGGTAAATAATAACTAAACATTATATGATCCTTTTTATATCATTAAAATATTATATATTAATTAAATATATCTTTATTACCATTCATTTAAATCTTACATGAAAAACAAATCATATCACTTTGTGGAGGTGGTAGTCTAGATGTACGCACATGTGACATTATCATTTTTCATTTGACGGAAATGAGGGTTGATAATGAATTTTCATAATCATAATAAAATTTGAGAATATTTAGGATAATTAAGTTATTATTTTATTATAATTACTGAATATTTATCGGTGATAAAATAATAATTAAAAAAAGTGATTGGTCAAGGTGATTACATCTTCTTTGAATGAACTTCTTTAGATATCCTCATAAGGATCCAAGGGCTAGTTTTATGGGAATACCATACAATCTATAACATGGATAAGGATGATTATAAATGAATCTAGTAGGGTTTTTCTAGATATTTTTATTAATTTAATGTGAATAAAATAAATTAGGGGTTTCTTTTAATAAGGAATGCAAAGGACACATTTAGAAATACTAGAATGATTAAAATATAATAGTCATTAACAATAAAAATTATTCCCAATGGTTATATATTCAAATAAAAATAGAATCTATTCTAAATATCACCATAAAATAAAATTTAGCTAGGTTTTTGTGTCATTTTAATCCTTATATTTTGGTTTAACCGCTTGGTTAACTAATTTTAATCTTAACTAGGGCAACAAGGTTTTTAATATTAAAGTGTTATAATTTAACTTATTAGTTGAAAACTGGTTCATAAATGTAAAAGTTATAACATTTAAGATGCATACTATCCCACTTCTAGTCCTTAAAAAACTATATTATTTTTTAAAGATTTAATAAATATTACACACATTAAATATCATTAATGCCATTTTAGACACTATTAATTTATCTTTATTTAAAATACATCAAACAAAGAAGGAATTCGAATATAACCCTTTAAAAATTTCTAATATGTATTATTATTCTAAAAAATTGATGGAAAACAATAAATAATTATGTTTTTTTTTCTTTAAATATTTTTCAAATAATTTATTTTATTTTTTAATTAATGGATGAAATTCTATATCGATGGTGTGTAAGAATTTAAAGTAATTAAATAAAAAATAATGCCTATAAATAAATTACCAGGTTAAAAAATTAGTTTTTATTTCAATTAAAAAATTTAAACCAAACTTATCATACTTTTTTATTTATTACAAAAATTATAGTTGTTAAATTCAAGAGAGTGACATTCTATATTTATTCATTTTATAGATTAAAATAATGGTCATAATCAAAATAAAATAGAATAAAGTGGCAATATTTTAAATAAATGGATGGAAATGATTTGAATACATTAATAAAATTAGATAAACTCATTTATTGAAAAAAAAATTGAAGCCTTAATAGAATGTTTTAACCCTTTTATACATGCATTACCATTAGCACGGTGACAAAAATTTGCTAATGTTACTATTCATAATAAATAAAAATAAAGGGAACTATTTTAAAAAAATTAGAAAAATTATTCATAATATGGTACAAACTCTTTATTATTCAATAACTTTTAGTGTAAGAAATCAATTATAATATACAGGGGAAAATCCATAAATTTTTTTTCTAGAAAATTTATTTTTAGTGTAAAATAAGTTTTATTCTTATCCCATTCCTTGTAAAAAATATAGATGAATGTGAAAAAATTGATTTAATATATCATATTTAAATTGAATTGAAATAATTCACCAATATTTGTTAATTTTATTTTATTTTTGATAAAATAATATTTTCACATATAAAAATATTTTTCCCTAAAAACATCTATTTTATTTTGAAATGATTTTAATTTTCATTACTAATCAATTGATAATAAATTAATACATATATAAACCATGGATTTTTCATAAT
Organism: Viscum album; assembly: GCA_963277665.1. Taxonomy (NCBI): domain Eukaryota; kingdom Viridiplantae; phylum Streptophyta; class Magnoliopsida; order Santalales; family Viscaceae; genus Viscum; species Viscum album. The sequence continues at coordinate 1,943,970,511 of OY728143.1, read as the reverse complement.
TTAATTGTAAATATTTATACCCTCTAATAAAATGTCTAGAAAAAAACTATCACATTAAACTATAATATTTCAAAACAATATTATAGTTCATCTAAACTCAGTTTTTCATGTCGAGAAATATATCAAAAAATAAAAATTATTGTTAGAGAACTATAAAATATTACAGTGTTACAGTGTAACCTCTTTAAAATTAATTTCTAATTCAATATTTCATCACTATTATATGTGACTGTGATTATACTTATATTTCAACACACTCTCAGGTCCCAACATAGCTTCCCTAAATTTATAGTTTCATGACAAAACATTGACCCAATGATTTATGTTATTTCATTTCATATTATCTATATGATCAATAATCTCTACCTATTGTTCTTAATAATACATATATTTATCCATTGGTATGACCTTTTCCTTTAGTATTTGTGGGGGATAATATATGTACATCTTCAGGGGAGATACATGGATGACATCATGAAATTGATTGAGATTTGGTGGAAGTGATAAGTGATAATATACCATTCAGATATAATAAAAAACCTCTAAGGGGAATATATATATATATATATAGGGATCAATTTCCACTTCTTTATAAATTTAATTACATTCTTACATAGGGAAATTAATATAAATACATTATCATAAGCTTCAATCTCTAGATCTCATCAATTGTTGCCAGTATAACATTTTTGTAAACTCTAAGCATCCCTTATATTTTTTATAATGGATCATTCCATATTCTCTATTTCATAAAATAGATAATATCCCAATAGATTTATTTTTTCCACTTTATTTAAAAAAAATTGACTTCTACAACACCATCCATAGAGGGATTCATAATGATCCATCTGAATACTTGAGTAAAAGTTATTATTGTAGGAAAATTCATCAAAATGATTTTTTTTACCCCAAAACCTTTTTAATCCATAGAGAAATCCATAAACATGTCTTATAGTATTTTACTAGTCCCTTTAGACTGACCATGTTTTTTAAGATGATAATAAGTATTGAAAATCTATTTTGTATCTATATATTTCTCATGAATTTTCTAGAACGATGTGTCAAACCTTAGATCCTGATGAGATAATGTAGAATGTGGTACTCCATGAAACCGTACAACATCTATAATTTATAATTTAGTAATTTCATTAATAGGGAAATTTTATTTAATATACATTGAGTGTTCTAACTTCATAAGGTGGTCAACTAAAGCCAAAATAGTATTATGACCTTTTGATGTTTTAGGGAGTTCGATGAAATAATCCTTGGTTATGTTATTGAATTTATATTATGGCATGGGTAATGATTGTAACCTTCCCTAATCTATATGTCTATTAGCCTGAACTTTCTGACATACCAGGAATCAAGATACATAATTTTCAATATCCCTTTTCATATTATCCCACCTTAAATACTCTTTCAAATATCTATGCATCTTTTTAATTCCAGGATGGATAGAGAATGAAAAACATTGAGCTTAATCCAACATATCATTCTTTAATTTAGGAATTTAATGTACACAAACATAGTTTTTGGACCTTATCATTCCAACATAATCATGGATGATATAAAGGAAATTCCATATCTTTTTATGTAATTCCACATATTACTTATAATCCTTCTTAATAATCTCATGAATGGATGGTTGATCATTCATCTGAGAATGATAAGATCTTCCCCTATCCATATGATTTCAAGACCCAGTAAACTAAAAATCCACAAATATTGGTTCTCTTTTACTCACCATTAAGGAAAAAGTAGCACACTCTTCCCAACTCAAACCATCAACCACCTTATTTACCTTCCCTTGTTGGTAATGTATTGAGATATCAAAATCTTTTATCAGATACAACAAAATTCATTGAAGAATATTCAACTCTTTCAATGTAAATATCTATCTTAAACTTTAATAATCAATTTATGTATCCCAAATTTCAAAATTCAAATAATTACTCAATATATTCCAGGTAATAATTACCACTACCAACTCCAAATATTGATTTGGGAGAGTTTTTTCATCAATATTTAATTCAAAAGAGAAATATGATATCATTAGGCCATTCTGCATGAGGATTCACCCAATGGAGTTTTTTTGACATGTCAGTTTAGGTCACAAAACCTTCTCTACTATATGGTTGTGTAAGCATAGGTGCAACGACATACCTTTTCTTCATTTCTTCAAATATATCTTCCCATTAATCTATCCATATGTACTTACCCCCATTCGAGTCAAAATGATGAGTGGATTATACAGTCATGTGAAATATATGACAATGAAATGATAGTATAAAAAAAACAACAAAAACTATAGATTTTAATTACAATGGTTGTTCATGGTCATTAAACAATAAATTTTATCTTTTATGTATCTATGAATATACTCTCAACATGTATTATGTGACCCAATATTGAATATTTGTAATACCATAATTCACATATGGTAAATTTAGAATGAAAATTATCCTTCTTCAGATTCTTTTTGACAATTGTTAAATTTTCTTCATGATCTTCATTTCTCTTTGAATATAAAAGAATATAATTCTTTAAATAATACCATAAAATTATTATAGTAATTTATAAGTACACTATTCATTATATCCATGAATATTATAGGATCATTGGTATGTTTAAATGAAAATACAATAAATTCATAATGACCATATCATATTTGAATGGCTATATTGGGTATATCCTCTTTCTTGATCTATTTTTAATGATTTACGGATTGAAGATATATGTTGGAAAAATATATACCTCTTCACAATTGATAAATAGATCATTAGTACAATTCATATAATACTTATTCTTGATCACAATCTTTTATTGTTTGTGATAATCAACAAAATGATATATTCACACATCTTTATTATTAACAAAAAGAAAGAAGTATCACATTGTGAAGAACTAGGATGAATGTGTCCCTTATATATATTCTATTGAAATTTCAATATTCATTATTATAACTAAATTATAGATTCTCTATATGTAGTTTTTGAAATAGAAGTGTCACATGGTATATGTTCTTTTAAAAACACAAATTTGAGATTCTAGTGAATAATAAGAAATTTACCATTAAATACATCATCATATTCTATAAAAATAATAAAATTTTAATATTCTATTTCTCAATAACCATTTGAGATAATTATCCCTCATTAATATGTAGAAAAAATCATATTATGGAATTAATATCAACTAGGTGTTCCTGTTTATCCTAAAATGAATAGATGATTACAGGTTGATTCAAATTATCAAATGAAACTTCCCTTCTTGAAAAATTGATATGTGTTCTATACAGAGAGTGAAAATCCATACCCAAAATTACATCAAAATAAAATAGATGAATAATATTAATATTCCTTAGAATAATATTCCCACTAACATTTATTGGATATGAGTTATAGACATGAGAAGATGTCATCCTACCATTTGGTGTTTTACCCACCAACTCAATATTTAATCATTGTATTATGAATTGATTCCCATATAAAATTATTTATATACAAAAGTGTGGTTATAAATAGAATCCATTAAAACATTTTCAATCCTAGAGTAGATTATAAGTGTTATTTTCACCACATTTATATGGATTTCCATTTTAGCTATTTGAATTTCATGATCTTATCCTTATACCCATGGTTTCTTTTATTGTAAGTTATCTTGATGTTTGGGGAAATGGTTGGAATAGTTCCTCACATTAATATTGTTAAATTAGTATACATTAATTAATTATCTCTCACAATAGTATTCATCAGAATGATGACCATTTTCTTCACACTTGAATGAAACTACTTTTATATTTAATCATTTTCCAAGGTGTTTCCTTCCACAGGTATATCATGTTAAAAAATTTGACTTTTTCTTCTTCTAATTATACATTTTTTCTATTTCATGTTCTTATTCTATTTATTTTCTAAAAATATATAATTCTTGGATATTTATTTATCTTCCTTAATAGCACATGAGACTACATCATCATATGATGACAAGGTTTAAGAAGATAGTTCCCTTTGAAGGATTGACTTAATAACATTAAAGAAATTTTTAATTACACTATTTTCAATATACACATAGCCCTTAGAATTCATTACTAATAATGTAATGTTAGCTTTATAATTAGAAATATTTTACACTTCATTTTTTAATAGAATCATGAATTGTCTCTCTATATTCACTTAATGTTCACATGGAAAATAATTTTCTCAGAAAATTTCCTTAATATACTTTCCCTCCATGCTCACTATTTTTTCCTCAGATTTTGTGTTTTGAATTAATGTCCACCATTCATATATATCCCTTAATAGATTATAAACTACCTTAAAAACCTTCTCCCTTTAATTATACCCCATAATGACAACTATATTATCTAAAAAACTTATTTGTTCTTTCACTACAAATATATATTTTAGTCCCATAGACTAATAGATGGTCTTAACACTTGAAGTTATATAACATTTTACATCATGTGTTGGATCAGCATGAATCCCTATACCAGTAAGTTCATTGGTCATATCATGAGTTTACTACCCCAAAAAAGATATAATTTGTTCAATTATAGATCCATCTCCAGCTCGAACTTCAATAACATTCCCAGGAGGGAAATCCATAAATAGATTACATGTATTGATATGGTTTATTTTCCTTCCACAGGTCTCCATTTATAAAAAATGGAATACACAATATTAGAATACAATATGATGAATAAAAATTTATATTTTGAAACTATTGAAACACAAAACATAAATAGAAAAAATATGTATAATGTGAAATACCATAACATACGGCCCACAAAATTATTGGAAATATAGTGTTTGAGGTGTTTGGGAGGAAAATTGGTGTTTTAGAGGATGGAGGTGGATCCTCAATAGTACCACATTTTGAACTAATGATGGATCCCAAACATTGTATCATTTTTGAAATAATGGTGGATCACCATGGTGGATCATTTTGAAATAATGGTGGATCACCCAAGGTGGATTGTTAAGAAAAAAATGGTGGATCACAAAAGGTCGCACATTTTGAACTAACTATTAATCATCAACGGTGGATCATTTTGAACTAATGATGGATTATAAATTATGGATAATTTTTAACAAATGGTGGATCATGAAAGGTTTCTCATTTTGAACTAACAGTGGGTCATTTTGAAGTAATAATTGATCACCAATGTTGTCTCATTTTTAAACTAATAATGGATCACCAAAATTTTCCCATTTAGAACTAATGGTGGATAAAAAAATAGTTTATCATTTTGAAATAATAGTGGATCACCAATGATGTATCACTTCGAATAGTGAATCAGCTTCTATTAATTTTATAGCTTTTCACTTTTAGCATCCTTTTTGAAAAAATTGGTTTTAATGCCTTAATTAATATAATTTAAACATTTTTCAATAGTGATTAATCATACATTAAATTTATAAAAAACCATAATAACTTTTAATCATTTAAACCACTTGGAGTTAATAAAATTCAACTTTAATAGACAATCAAAACCATATATAATCCCACTGATTTGGGTTCAGAACAGAGGATCATTCCTTCGTTCATTTAGGATTACTTTCTCTTGATATATAAGGTTCTAGATCCATCTTCCCTTAGAATCATGGAACTTTGTTATGGTAGTTGGTTCGAGTTCCCCTGAAGATGTTTCCTTATCCACGTACACCCATATTTTTAGTGTAGCAAGATGGTGTAAAGCTTATTTATTTTAGGTAGGGGTCTTTCATTTCACCTTTCTTTGTATCATGTTGGATGTGTTATTATATTTATATCCTCGTAATATAGTTACATCTAACTTAAAAAATAAAATTAACTATTTTAAATGAAAATAAGTGGTATAAGAGAATGATTCATATTCTTTTATATATTTTTCATTCCATATTCTTAAAATTATATATGTTCTTAAAATTATCTATGTTTTTGTTATCATTGAAAAAAGGCTATCGGTATCATTAGTTTTTTCAGTTTTGATATATACTATGAAGGTCATGTTGTGTTATTTGTTGTCCCACCATTGTTAACTAGTTATACTCGACTAATAAATTGGTAACACTAGGATATATGGTTTGTGTGATAAAAAATTTAAATAAATTATAGGGATTTAATGAAATCAACTATGCCTAATTTGTAAAAAAATTGTGTGAATGTTGTAATAAGTTTATGTTTTTGGTTGTGTTGGGTGGCTTGGTTTTATTGATATGTTTCATATGCAGTGGCTTTGTTGTAATTCATGGTGGGAGTGGATATGATGGGGTTTTGTAGAGAGTAAATGATAGTGGTTACGATATGGTTTTGTAGGAGGGATGAAAAATCGGTTATTATAAAATCAATGGTGGAAGTTTGATGTGGTTATTATGATGTTGAGTTGTGATGCTTGTTTTGTGTTGTGTTGAGATAGTTCCTGAGTAGTATTGAATTTAACAAGGATTTTATAATTGAAGAATAAATTATAACAGGATTTGAGGTCTTAATGGTGGTCTATTAAATATAAATTAACTAGATAGAAACTACTTATTTAAATTGATATTTTAATTAAAAAGTGTTGATAAATGATATTAGTAAAATATTATTTAATTGTAGATATTTTGTGGAATATTTCTTGTTTTTAGGTCTTATTAATTTAGAGGTTGTAGAAAAGTAAGGGAAGGTTGTGAGTTGATTGGTACAATTATTGTGAACACATTGGATGGGATTGAGTGTAGCTATTATATATAAATTATGTTTCCTTGTGATTCATTATTCTCCCCACCCATGTCGGGAACCATATGCCAAAACCCATATATATACATATATTTTGGGGGGTGTTATTCCCAATATCCTAGTGGGAGGATAGATATATAGCTACCCACCCATCCTATAAGGACCTGGCCTTAAAACATTATGTAATCTTGAATTAAATGAATAATTCACATTGAGGATATTTTCAAGTTTAAAGTTTTAGGGAATTAGGCAATAACTATTACATTACATCTCAAAATGTACAATGTAGACACTTTTACTTAGATTCCATTTTTTTCCAAAAAAATAAAAACTCGTGAAAAAAAGAGTCATGTCTAGTTCCAAGCTTTAGACATCATGACTTTTACTTAATCCCATCCTTGACCCTATTCTTCTGTATGTCCTGTGAAAAACATTTCAAAACTTGGGATGTGAATAAAAAGCTCTGTAAGGGTTATAAAATAAAGAATGAAAATATTAGTTCATCATTATATACATTGCATAAGATCTTTTACATACCTCATGAAATCATAATATTTATGAATAGCACATAGAAAACATAAATCATTAATTTACCTTGTGGCATCCATATCAAACTGACATTGTAGCTATCACAGTTGTGTAGGGAGTTACACTTGGAGTACCCATCACAGTATATTCCCTAAATCTCTTAGGAGATACATTCACATATACCTCTGTCACGTTAACCAATGCACTGGATAGCTATCTCGGGCTCACCCAACCTAGGTTTATCATGGAACCACCCATACGTAAACAATGCCCAAGAACCATAACTTAATCATAACACATAACATAAGCATAAAGGAAAGATAACATTACCACACTGTAATAACAATATATCATTTCAAGATATTGAAATAAATAATCCATTATCAAAACCATTTTCAATAACAAAAATATGTAATAGAGTATTTGGTATTTATTTTTCTTTTAAAAACATTGTGGCTTGTTAAGGAAGCCAAAAGATCAAATAATACTCCTGGCAGCGGAAAAGGTCGTTGTCACCGCGTACGTTAAAAGAATCATTCTTTTTTTTGTCCTTTAGTAAAAAAAATCATAGAAAAATATTCCATTTGAATGAAATGAAATTTCATAAGGGTTTTATACACTGTAGAAAATAAATTCATGTAGAAATCAAAGGATGCCTCAATGAAAAGAGATTGATACAAAGTCCCTTACAAGGAAAGTATCTTTAGATTAAGGATAAAAAAATCACATAATAATGTATGAAAAATATAAATACACTAAATATGATTGGATATTCAGTGTAAATCAATCAGAGTACATTCACACATGTTCTTTTCAAGAGAAACTCAATGACTTGGATGTTTAACTCAATAAATGGAAATTGAGTTAAAATTACTCTTATCAGGTATATATCGATGACTTAAGAATTTATAAAGGGATTGATTATGTGTATAAAAAGTATATCCACACAAAGGGGAGTGAAAAGTACATCAAAAGTAAATAAACAATGATTCCACACATAATCATAGCATGAAATAATTAATAATTATAAGATTAACCCAAGGAATGGAAATTGGGTTAAAAAGTTCTCTTAAAGAAATCCAATAGCCTAATGGCATCACTTTAAAATTCAGAAAATTAGTGGATGAGAGATAAAATGGTATCTCATCATGTGGACATAAAATTAATATAAATATGGATATATAAGAACATATCCCAACATAAGAAGATGTGAATTAAAAGACAAAACAAAAAGAAGTCTTTTAAAAAAGGAGGGTGAAAGGTTCCCTTACCTATTTGGTAACTTATGAAACACACACCCCGTGAAACAAGGACCATACAATGTTGATTTAAATACCCATAAATGAAAGTATATTACACAAATAATTAAATAATGGGTAGTACATACACTACTCAAAGGAAATAGTGACAAATATAGCATGAATCTCACGAGAATAAAAAGTTAGATAAAAACCCCTTACCACGTTGTAATCATTCGAGTCATATGACCAAAAATTACTAACCACAAAAAGAATCACAGAATAAAATGAATATAAATATATTCAAAATAATATATATCAATGGAATTATTCATTACACTACATGCAATAAATAAGTGGTGAACAATGAAAATCTCACAGAATTAAAAGTGAGATAAGAAATCCCTTAACTCTTGTCTGACTTTACTTGTTTGTTACTTGTTCTTCTTGAATTATAAAATAAAGTTAATTTCTAATTTTTTAGTAACCTTTTAAAATGTTATTATTCATTTTATATCACTTATTACCATGTTATAAACATTATGCAATCATTTAAGTTAATAATGGTCGTTTTGTCGATATTTGGTACTTGAGTAAAAAAACGGGCTTCTTATAATTACATGTTGTTCATGTGGTCAAAAGTCCATTATATACAGAATTATATTCATTATTTATATATCATATATATCATATATTTACATTATATACATGTATTTACAATAATACATAACAATCAGATGTAAGAAATGAAATGCCCCATTCCTGGAGACGTTAAACCGTACGTACGAATGAACGATACATTCATTTATATTTCGTATTTAATGGAAAAAGCATAATGATACATAGGTATATTATAATTACTATTTAGTATAATATATAATATTATTAACTCCATAATTTATACGTACCACATAAGGTATGAACGAGTCATATCACTATGAGGGGGCGATAGTCCGCACTTCCTCAAATAATATTATCACGTTTACCCATAATGGAAACCATAAAGGTATGCTATAAATGGAAAATAAATAATCTTAAAGAAAACAAAAAACATGATATAAATCATATATAAATAGAGTTTCATCATTATAGCCACCCTAAGAGGTAGTTGGAGATATTTGAACAATCATCGTTTTGTGAGGCAGTATTTCGACATCCATAGAAATAGTATATTCTTTACCCATTAGATAGTGGTGTGTGTAAGTGTAGTTAGAATCCTTATCATAACAACATCCTTGTATATTTAGGATACTGGTGTTGTTAAAAAAGAAATGAATAAAAAGAGGTTAGGGGTTGGAGAATTAAAATAAAATAAAAGATGTTAAGAGAAACTGTTACCTTTAATTTTGTTAACTCCCTTTGGTTTGAACCAAAAGGACATCTTGAAGTACTTTTTGCCTAAGGTAAGGCTTATAGGAGGATGATATGGATGTAGATATCTTAATTGGGTAGACTTAGGATGATCTATAAGGCTTTATAGGTGTGATTAATTGGTTAGAAATGAGGGATTTTTATAAGGGGGGAGGGGCTCTTTAGGAAAGTGTGAAAATATTATTTTTTTGTATAATGATTTTCGGTTTCTAAAGGTCCATAACTAATTAAAGTCGAAGATGAGATGACTCATGGACAAGATAAAATCACCAAATAATAATTTTACTGGTTTTTTATTTTATTTTGGTCTTTATAATCTTAATTTTTTTAATTCATTTATTAATGAGGTAAACATTGCATCATTATTGTGTCATAAATAATTTAATTTATTTGATGTCTAAAAATTATAAAAAAATTACCATGATGTAGGAAATAATTTTATCTTTCGAATAAATTCTTATAGTCAAATATATCAATTACATAACCACACATTAAAATTTTTTTAGTAAAACAATACATGTTTATGACATTTTTAGTTTTACTTTAAATAAAAAGTTATTAATATCACTATCTTACCCAAGTGGATTTCAAAGGACAAAACTCTCACCCAAGATTTTATTGGTCTGACAATACTCATCCAATTAGGTTAGGACAAGTTTTTAGGTAATGTTATATTAATTTAATATTATTTTTACGTTTAACTACCCTATTTACCTTTAACCATGACAAATAAAAGTCAAAAGTTACTATTCTCCGAAAATTATTTTAATATTATTGAACCAAATTTTACTTAATAATAAAAAAAATATATGTTGGATTTTAATAAATCAATTTTTAGAAGCTTTACAATTTCATTTAAATGAAAAAGTCAGTTTTTTAACTACCACTAAGTGGTTTCACTATTTATAGAAAATTGATGTTTTTTCAAAAAACTACCAAAAAATAATTATAAGATATATTTGATATTCTGAATACAAAAATGCTGTCTATTTTTCCAAATTAAAAACATGAAATTTGCATTATTTAATTTAAAATCAATTCCCATGTCAAAACAAATAGTATGCTTTTAAGAAACAATAACTATCAAAAGGTTGACACTTGTTCATGTCTAATTTCAAAGTGAAATTAATTCTGATGATGAAAATTGGATTAATTGGTAAAAATATAATCTAATTACACTTTAAAACCAATTAAAAATATAATCTAACCATATAAATAAATTATATTAAAAGGCATTCTTGAATTAAAATAGATTATTTTTCACTATTCATAAAAATATGAATTTTATTAGAAAAATACCAAAAATTTACCCAAAGTAAATTTTGATGTCCCGATTGTAAAGAAGAATTATATTTTGTAAAATAGAACATATAAATGTGACCAAAATGATATTTAAAGAGGGTTCTCTATCAAAAGGTTATAAATAGGCCCTTTAATGAATATTAGAGTATTTATGCTTAAAATCGGATTCCTTCACATTTTAAGCCTATAACATTTATTGGATAAATGTAAAAACATTTAAAAACATGTATAATAAAATTGTAGTTAGTTATATTCATTCCCTTCATTAAAACGGCTAGGCATTAATGAATTTTTAAAATAATAATATTATATTATTAGTGTGAAACATAAGACTTCAAATAAACTCATTGTTGTGTATCGGGTATCTCATCGAACATAGAATCCCCTTAAAAGTAAAGTTAATATTTAATTAAAAAAATATTAATAAATATGAAAATTTTATATTATTTATTTACCTGGGATGTTACATCCTTCCTCCTTTTTGGGAAATGCATCCTCGCAATTTTAAAATTGGGCTTGGAAACTTCATTGAAAGTCCCACATCGAAAAAAGAGTCAATAAAAATATCACTTTAAAATAAAGGAAGAGAAGTACAAAGGTCACCCAAGATATCCAATACTCGGATTTCATGTAGGAAAACATGGATATGGAAGAGAAAAAAAACCTTCAAATTCTTATGGAGAGTGATAAAAATGATTAAGAGAAAGTTAACCACCAAAAAATCACAAATTTGTGATGGGTTAAGCAGTCTTCGATTCCCCAGTAGTAAAAGTTAACAGACAATTTTTTTGTTTTAAGTTACTTTTCATTGAGTAATTTGTTTATGAGCCTAACTAAAAACATAAGGAAACATACTTACTGGTCATGTAGTCTTTCATCATTTACTAGATTTCTACCACAAACTCATATTTTCTCCAATCGATGAGTATTAAAGATGACTTGTTCAAATTAAAAGTGTATAATCCACTTCTAGATAATTACATAATCCAAAAAATATGAACTATATATTTCCCATGCCTATAGACATTAACCAAAACCAAAATGGTTAGTACAAGATCAGATAATGCCAAAAAAAGTTAATCTTTTACAAAAATAAAAACTAATCTTAATCTCCAAAATTATTCAAACAATACCCAAAGTTCAAAAAAAAATATTCAATAAAAATTTCTCCATAAAATTCATCAAAGTAATCCAATCTAATATTGAAACCCCAATCTTAGAAGGATTTAATCACATAGTCTTCCAAGATAAATTTTAATATTTATCTCCAAATAACATCAGTTACTCATAAAGTCTCATATTGAAAAGTAATAAACCTAATCACATATTCTCCATGAGAGTTTAATTATTTCCATATATAACCCAAAATAAACTTATTCTAGATTCATAATATTATCTAACTAAAAATAATTAGTCATACTAACCAGGGACTTCACGTAGTCCAGTGGTATGCGATAAATCCCAATCGCACTTTGGTTGTGGGTTCGTTTCCTGTAGGTTTTTTTGACTTGATGGGTTGTCACGCGGTCTGTGTGTTGTCCATTTTTAAAAACTATATAATTTTATAACATTCCCAAAAAGAGATAAATTCACCAAAAATAACCATAACATATTTTAACCACAATAGTTATCTAATAACTTTCATTTTGCATCCCAAAATGTATTAGACTATAATTACCTCAAATTCAAGGATCATATAAACCCAAATGGTTCTTTATAAATATATCCACAAAAGAAAAGATAATTATACCATGAATAATATTTTCATATATCAATATTAAGGGTTACACATACTATAAAAAGTCTTCTAATGTAATACCATTATTAAAAAAGCCTTAATACTTTTAATCAATTCACAATCCTAAAATCTACCATAACTCTTGAATCCATTATATGTTGACTTCTTACACATTCATCATTCTTGATGATGAATTAACAATTAATTTCCAAATTATTCTAAAATACATATTTCCTACAAACAAAATCATGAATCATATCCTAATATTCAATAATATTAAAACATATGTTAAGAAATAATACATACCTCTCATTGTTCATTGTCAGTTTCTTAATAATCAATCGGAATGACATTTGGTATTGGTAAACAAATACTTATATGGTCCTGGTGATCCCATTCCCAAAACATCTTTGTAGGAAATATGTTTGTGTAACTACCATGCACACCACATTTAAAACATTCAAATGACCCCTCATAAAGAACTTCTTTACCTTTTCTAGAGTCAACTGGATGATTCCTTTTTCCATAGAAGGTTTTTGCTTTATGACCTTCATTTCTACATCTATAGCATCTTCCCGTCCCTTTGAAACATTTTCCTACGTGTTTTGTTCCACATCCTTGACACATAGGTTTTTGAATATACATAACTTTATGACTATTACATGAACTTCCCATGAGATTTGTTTCTCGCATATATGATGCCTTATAAAAATCAACAAGGTTCAGGTTGTCAATCATGACTCCAGATAGTTGGTTGAGAATAACCACAAGAGGTCTCATTGAATCTACCATTTCATTCAATTTCTCATTCAGAAATCCATCATAGTTTTCTTCACATCCACTATTACTTTGGTGCCTACTAGATCCAGCCATTTACTAAAACTAAAAAGGTAAGTGTGTGTATTTCAGTAAAATCATCATATAATATATTATAAGGATGGTAAATACTAAGGTATAATTATTCATGTTATCTTAAAATCATTCACTTTATCTAAAAAACTACGAATCTTTCTAAAATCTGAACCATTATTGTAATTTCACTTGTGCTTAAAGAATACCCTAACCTCTAAAGTTATCTAAACTAACCTTTGATACCAACTATAAGGACTCGGCCTTAAAAAATTATATAATATTGAATTAAATTAATAATACACATTGAGGATCTTTTCAGGTTTAGAGTTTTAGAGAATTAGGCCATACCTATTACATTAAATCTCAAAATGTACAAAGTAGATACTTCTACTCAGTTTCCATTTTTTCCACAAAATAAAAACTCTTGAAAAAAAAAAGATCCATGTATAGTTCCAAGATTTAAACAATAAGACTTTTCCTTGATCCCATCCTAGACCCTATTCTTCTGTATGTCCTGTGAAAAACATTTCAAAACTTGGGATGAGCATAAAAAGCTCAGTAAGGGTTATAAAATAAAGAATGAAAACATTAGATCATCATTACATAAATAGAATAAGATCTTTAACATACCTCATGAAGTCATAATATTTATGAATAACACATAGAAAACATGAATCATAAAGGTAACTTGTGGCATCCATATCAAAATTACATTATAGATATAGCAGCTTCGTAGGGAGTTACATTTAAAATACCCATCACATTATATTCCCTAAATCTTTTAAGATAAACATTCATGTTTACTTCTGTCATGTTACCCAATGCATTAGAGAGCTATATCGGGCTCACCCGCCCTATGTTTATCATGGAACCACCCGTATGTAAACAATTCCCAAGAACAATAACATAATCATAACACGTAACATTAGCATAAAAGAAAGATAACATTCCCATATTACAATAACAATATATCATTTCAAGATATTGAAATAATAAATCCATTCTCAAAACCATTTTCAATACCAAAAATACGTAAAAAAATTATTTGGTATTTATTTTCCTTTTAAAAACATCATGGCTTGTTAAGGAATCCAAAAGTTCAAATAATACTCATGGTGGTGGAAAAGGTCATTATCACCACATAAGTTGAAAGAAACATTCTTTTTTTTGTTTAGTTAAATGCCTCGTAGAAAAATATTCCCTTTGAATTAAATGAAAAGTCAAAATGGTTTTATACACCATATAAAATAATGTCGTGTATAAATCAGAGGATACCTCAATGAATAGAGATTGAGATGAAGTCCCTTTCAAGGACGGTATCCATAGATTAAGGATAATAAATTACATAATAATGTGTGAAAAATATTAATACACTAAATATGATTGGATATTCAGTCTAAATAAATAAGAGGACATTCACACATGTTCTTTTCAAAAAAAACTCAATGACTTCGATGTCAAACTCAATGAATAGAAATTCATTTAAAATTATTCTTGTCAAGTTCATATCGATGACTTGAGAATTTATCAATGGAGTGATTATGTGCATCAAAATTATATCCACAAAAAGGGGAGTGGAAGTTAAATCATAATTAAATAAACAACGATTCTACACATAATCATAGCATGACATAATTAATAATTAGAAGATTAACCCAAGGAAAGGAAATTGGGTTAAGAAGTTCTCTTACAGAAATTCAACAGCCTAATGGTGTCACATTAAAATTCAGAAAATGAGTTCATGAGATAAAGAAGGGCATCTCATCACTTGGACAAAAAATTAACATCAATAAAGATATAGAAGAACATATCCCAATATAAGAAGATGTGAATTAAAAGACATAACAAAAAGAAGTCTTTTTAAAAAAGGAGGGTAAAAGGTTCCCTTACCGATTTGGTCACTTATGAAACATACACCCCATGAAAGAAGGACTATAAAATGTTGATGTAAATACCCATAAATGAAATTATATTACACAAAGAGTACAATAATGGGAAGTACATACACCACTCAAAGGAAATAGTGAAAAATATAGCATGAATCTCACTGGAATAAAACGTGAGATAAAAACTCCTTACCACGTTATAATCAATCGAGTTGTATGAAAAAAAATACTAACCACCAAAATAATCACAGAATAAAAGGAATATAAATATATTCATGGTAATATATATCAATGGTAGTATAAATTACACCACATGTAGTTAATAAGTGGTGAACAATGGAAATCTCATGAAATTAAAAGTGAGAAAAAAATCACTTACCTCATGTCTGAATTGACTTGTTTGTTCCTTGTTCTTCCTGAATAATAAACTAAAGATAATATCTAATTTCTTAAAAACCATTTTAAAGTTTATTATTCTTTTTATATCACTTATTACTATGTTATAAACATTCTGAAATCCTTTATGTTAATAATGGTTGTTTTGTCGATATTTGGTACTTGAGTCAAAAATGGACTTCCTATAATTACATGTTGTTCATGTGGTCAAAAGTACATTATATCCAAAAATATATTAATGATTTAGATATCATATA
Source organism: Viscum album (assembly GCA_963277665.1). Classification (NCBI taxonomy): domain Eukaryota; kingdom Viridiplantae; phylum Streptophyta; class Magnoliopsida; order Santalales; family Viscaceae; genus Viscum; species Viscum album. Next base: position 1,943,954,241 of record OY728143.1, on the reverse strand, counting down.
TATCATATATATCCATTATATACATTTTTTTATAATAGTACATAACATTGGGTGGTAAGAAATGAAATGTACCGTTCATGGAGACGGTAAGTCGTACGTACGCATGAACACTACATTCATTTATATTTGATATTTAATGGAATGAAAACATAATGATACATAGGTATATTATTATTACAGTATAGTATCATGTATAATATCATTAATTCCATCCTTTATATATATCACATATGGTATTAACGAGTCATATCACTTTGAAGGGGCGGTTGTCCGCACTTCCTCAAATGAAATTATCACGTTTACCCATTATGGAAACCATTAAGATATGCTATAAATGGAAAATACAGAAGAATAAAAAACATAAAGATAATATATATCATATATAAATACAGTTCCATCCTAATGGCCACCATGAGAGACTGTTGGAGATATTTGAACAATCATCGTTTCGTGTGGTAGTATTTCGTCGTCCACAGAACAATATGTTCATTACCCATTAAGTAGAGGTGTGTGTAAGTGTAGTTCAAATCCTTCTCATAAAAACAGCCTAGTATATTATTTATACTGGTGTTGTTATAAAATAAATGAATAAAAAGAGGTTAAGGGACGGATAATTAAAATAAAAGAAAAGAAGTCAAGAGAAATTGTTACCTTTAATTTGGGTAACTCCCTTTTATTTGAACCAAAAGGACTTCTTGAAGTGCTTTCTGCCTAAGGTAAGGATTCTAGGAGTAGGAGAGAGATGTAGGGAGCTTAATTGGTCAGAGGTTGGGCGATCCAAAAGTCTTGATAGGTGTGAGTAATTGGTTATAAATGAGGGCTTTTTATAAGGGGGAGGAGGGGCTCTTTAGGAAAGTGTGAAAATATTATTTTATTATATAATTATTTTCAGGGTTTAAATGTCCAAAACTAATGAAATTCAAATATAAGATGAATCATGGTAAAAATAAAATCATCCAATAAGAATTGGATAGTTTTGGATATTATTTTAGTCTTTATAATCTTATTTTTTAAATCGTTTGTTAATGAGGTAAACACTACATCATTATTGTGTCATAAATAATTTAATTTATTTGATGTATAAAAATTATAAAAAAAACTTACCATGGTGTAGGAAATATTTTAATCATTCTAATGAATTTTTATAGTCAAATATATCAATTACATAACCCCACATTAAAATTGTTTTAGTAAAATAATACATGTTTATGACATTTTTATTTTTACTTTAAATAAAAAGTTATTAATATCATCATCTTACCCTAGTGACATTCAAAGGCCAAAAGTCTCACCCAATGATTGTATTGGTCATCCAATACTCATCTAATAAGTTTAGGACAAGTGTTGAGATTATTTTATATTAATTTAATATTATTTTTATCTTTTATTACCTTATTTACCTTTAACCGCGGTAAATAAAAGTCAAAAGTTACTATTTTCCAAAAATTATTTTCATCTTATTGAACCAAATATTACTTACTAATAACAACCATGTATGTTGGATTTTTGAAATTCAATTCACAGAAATAATAAAATTTCATTTAAATGAAAAAGTCAGTTTTTTTAACTACTACTAAGTGGTTTCACTATTAATCAAAAATTGAAGTTTTTCAGAAAAATAACAAATATTCAGCCTATGATATATTTGATATTCTGAATTCAAAAATTATGACTATTTTACCAAATTCAAATCATAGAAGTTGCATTATTTAATTTAAAATTAATTCTCGTGTCAAAACAAATTGCGTGTTTTTAAGAAACAATAACTATCAAAAGATTGACACTTGTTATGTCCAATTTCAAAGTGAAATTAATTTCAATGACACACATTGGATTAATTAGTAAAAATATAATCTAATTACACATTAAAACTAATTAAAAAGACAATCAAACCATATGAAAAAATATATTAAAAGGCGTTTTGGAATTAAAATACAGTATTCTTCACTATTCATAAAAAATGAATTTTATCATAAAAATTCCAAAAAATTTCCCAAAGTAAATTTTGATGTCCCGATTCTAAATAAGTATTATATTTTGTAAAATAGAACTTATAAAAGTGACCAAAACTATATTTAAATATGGTTCTCCATCAAAAGGCGGTAAATTGACTCTTTAATGAATACTAGAGTATTGATGCTTAAAATCAGATTCGTTCACATTTAATGCCACTAAAATTTGTTGGATAAATGTAAAAACATTGAAAAAACATGTATAATCATATATTATTTAGTTATATTCATTCCCTTCGTTAAAACGGTTGGGTGTTAATAACCTTTTAAAATAATAATATTATATTATTAGTGTGCAACGTAAGATTTCAAAGAAACTCGTTGTTGCAAATCGGGTATGTCATCGAACATATAATCCCTTTTAATGAAAAATTAATATTTAATTAAAAAAATATTATTAAATATTAAAATGTTATATCCTTTATTTACTTGGGATGTTACACTTCCCTACTCCCTCTTTTAGGAATTGGTGATATACATGGGCCGTTATATATGGACAAAACTCAAAAGTGTCATTGTCTACATGTGGTGTGATGATACATGTGTATTTGGTTGAGATGTGATGAGATGGATTATGGTGCAGGTTGTGGATGGTTGGAGGAGGGTACACGGTTGATTTCCTTCATGTCCATTATACCCTGCAACACTTGTTATGAGAAGTGATGTGATGAGATGGCCCAGGTTTCTACTGAAAAGATGTGATGTGATGTGGTGTTATTTTGAAGAGGTGGGAGCATGTGGATATACAATATTGTGGTGTGGGAGTGGAAAATTACCGGAAAATAAGTGCATTTATTTGGCCTTAAAAACACATGTTTTGCCACATCTATATCTTTAAATTTTAATTATTTAATTGGTTATTCTTGTACCTTATAATAAATATTAACACTTTTGTGTTTCTATGAACAAATTTATTAATTAATCAATTTTTATAATTAATCATGTATTTCAAACACTAAATTTGTTAATTTAGTTTTTACTTTATTTTATAGTCTAATAACATTTTATTTATCTTGGTGTTTTTGATTGCATGTATAATGATTTGATACTTATTAGTTAATAAATTAATTCTTATTTGTACATAAATAAAGAAGTTTTAATTTAGCATTTGAGGTGTTAAATATTAATTAATTTAAATAATCCAATCTATTTGTTAGATGCCTTTTAGCATTTCATTAGTTATATATTTATGTTTCTTAAACTTTTTACATAGTTGTTTAATAATAGAATAATTTTTCACCTACATTATTTAATTTAGTTTTTTTTAGTATCTATAATTTAACTTTTTTTATAATTGACTAAATTAAATCAATTGTAATCGAAGTTAATAACAATTTAATTTAAGTATTATTTGTTTCGAATATTTTATTTATGTTTAGGAGTTACTTAATTTCTCATTTGATTTTATTATTTCTTACTTTAAATTAAATTATTTTATTTAGTCTTAATTTAAAATCCATTATTTTTTTTAATTTTACTTTGTTTGCAGTGTACTGGTGGCGCAACTAATTATTCACACCGCTTCATTCAGGGTGCCTCTGTTAATTCAGTTCTGCTGTCTCACCACATCTGCCTTGCCACCACGTATCTTTTCTATCACGATTTCACCGTATTTCTGCGACCGTATCTTCATCACGGTTATAGCATCATGCCACCATGACTTTCCTCACACCGCAAGCACTAGCCACTGTTTTTTTAACCAGTGCCACCGTCAATTCTGTTTCACGGTCACTCCGTTTCAGTTCTAAATGGTGTCTCCTCACACTATTTCACTCACAGTGTTTCCTCACACCGGTCCCAACCATTTGACACTGTCACCTCTTGATTCGCGGTCTCAACCTTTCATGGTGGCACAATAATTTTGGCACCGTTACTTTCTTTCTTTCTATCTCTCTGTGAAGTCGCCTGGACCCCATTGTATTCCATTAGTGCTCTTGCCACTGTAGAATATCTTATTTACAGCTTAATCCAAACATATATGAACTCACACAACTATCTTGTTTTCCCTTCTTAGTGCCATCTGAACCAGTCCTATTGGTGATGAAACCTTTGCCGTGATGTGGAGTTCCTGCTGCTTCATCCGCAGATTTGACGAACTTCAAGCTTCGTTCGAGGAAGATGAACGTAGATTCAAGCCACATTTAATTATTAGATTGCTGTAATCAATGGCTCCAAAGAAAATTCTAAAACCTTGGAAACTGACCTTCCGCCTGCTCGAAGATGTAGATTCTGCCTTTGCAGATGATACTCTTACCCGAACCGAGCTCCGTCGTGTTAGAAGCATGCGATGTTACAGTGACGAAAGGAAGCCAGGCCGGGGAACCCTCACTGCTGCATCCAAGGCTCAAAATTCCACTGTCGAGGGAGGCTACGCCGCTGCTTAGCTGATGGAGGAGGGTTCACCAATTCTGGAAGAGACCTCTTTGCCGCATTCGCAACTGCTGCTGATCTAGACTGAAGCCACTTGAAGAACTATCGTTGCATGATGAAATCAAGACACCCACCACTAGAAGTACCTTTGTGCCACCAGATCTGCAGATAGAGGAGGCCACACTGCATCATCACTGCGCCAGACCAAGCTGTCACTGCATGGGTTGAAGATTTTTCTCTGCCTTCCACTAGTGATGCCGAACAGGGCTGTCGCTTTGGTGAATCTTTCCGCCATGGTGCGCCACTGAGCCGGGGGTGCCTCGTCTTGCTGTCGCGGATTGAGGGTGAGGCATAACAGATCCTGCAGCCACAATTTCTGGACGAATCAGCAGCGCACCCCAGTGAGATTGATCATTGATGTTTTTCTTTTAAAACTAGAAATTAAAACTACAGAAACTATTAGCAAGATAGCTTTCTGTTGACATCTTAAGATCAAATAGCTGTATATGGTTTTTGATGTGCTGAACTTCGAGAAATGTTGTACAGAGTGTTATTTCTTATGGCAAGGAAGAACTAACAACTAATTTTCAAGGTGTGAATTCAATCTAATGAAGAATCATTTTTATAACTAGTAGTTTTGAATTCACTCGAGATCACCATTTGATCAACTGTCGACACTTCTTTTTTACTTTTTTAGTCAATTTAGTTAGCACTTTTACTTTTTGTGGTTTCATTCTCCAGATTAGTGAATATAAAATTCTCAGTCTTGTTTCATTACTGCTTAATAAAAAAATATAAAAAAATTTTAAGGTAAAAACACCTAAAAATGCACACTCACTTCACTGCTGACAACAATGGAGTTTAATAAAAATAAAACCTTAGAATACACTCACCTGCCTTCTTTGGGGATCGACCCTGCACCACTATTCTAGTGTAGGTTTTTAAATGTAATATTGAGGACCGTGACGACCTCTAGCCTCATCAAAATTTGGCATCATTACCCATCATTAATATGATTCATATTATGATATTAATCTTGGATGCATTATTTGTCGAGTGAGCTATGTTGAGGATGGGTTTGGTTAGTACACCTATATAGGTCATGTTATTTACTATTTTATCATGGGTACATTAGTATTATCTTTTAATATGTGCATGAGAGACTATATTTTTTCTAGTGAGTATACCCGTGTGACCACCCTACGTATATACTAATATTTTCATGTTTCTAGGAGGATTTCTTAGAAACAATATAGATAACAGGATAAATAAATATGTACATCAGTATATAGTATTTTTCCAATGGATTCCCCTTAGGTTTAAAAAAAACATGTTTTTGTATTTATCCACTTGAATCTTAAGAAAACATAAACATAAACAACATCATATTATATTTCCCCAATTCATGTTAGTGAGCTAAAGGTGTTGTTAGAGTATATTTTAGTTATAGTCATGGTTAGACCTAGTGGGTCCCATTGGGAGGATATTGTTATTTTCTCTAGTAAAGTATATGATACTTTGAGGATTTCAAGTTAATATCATCATATGATTTATTTTGTAGTTAAAAAATATATAATCTTACAATGATTGGTGACCTCTTCAACAAGCTAAATAGAGAGAAGTTGTTCTCAAGTATTGATATCATGTTGGGTTAACACATATTTTTCATTTATAAAGATGATATCCCATATAATATATGAGGGTGACCCTATGGTCACTATGAATCTTATTAAAAATATTTATCATGATTTAAGCTCATGTAGTGTTAATGGAATTCCTAAATTGAATCATATAACCCAACTTATTTCCAATCATTATGGTTTTCATTTTCAAAATCATTATTTTCCCCATGATTTATGAGGATATAATTTATTATTTCGGGGCTTATTGGGACACAATTATTTAAAATTAAAAAGTATATAAAAATATATATGTATATTTTATTTATAAAATATTTAATTTCCTTTGGGAATTTCAATTTATATATTAGATTTTCTATGGATCACTTGGACGTAAAGGATGATATAGCTTTCGGCCAAACCAAGAATATGTTTGAGGATATTAGTTTTTGGAGGACTGATAGATATTATAAAGGATTCATGGAGAGGAATCAAATATTATAGGCCCTTAGAATGACCATATATAATATAGGTATCCATTTATTTGGTATAACATTTTAAAGAGATATTTAGAAGGTACTGAGTGGGATGATATATGCCCATGTTCCATGTTTACCAATGGCAAGAGTAGGGTATGGGGGTATTATGGTTCCTTCAGGTCTTGAAATTATTCTGATATATTATAGAGATCAAATGTGATTGGTTTTGGTCTAGGTAGTTTTGAACACACAACTATTATATTACCCATGACTTGGTGGTTATCACAACAGTGTTTCCATTAAAGATAATGAAACAATATCATCTGATCACAGACTATATTTCATTCATATATAACATTATCTTAATGTATATATATTTTATGAGTGACATAAATATGAGGAAGAAGTTATGGATGAAGTTCCCAAAAAATATAACTTTTACATAATCTGTAATCAAAGGAAGGGAAACACGGTTGAAGACTTTCCCTATAGGAAGTATCTCAATCATTGGATTGATGATGTAAATGAGTAGTCTATCTCATTGAAAACATGTTTTAAAGAGGTAGAATGTATTTTATATCTTTGTTTCATTTTTTGTAACATATACATCTCCAATCAGATAGGTAAGGCCAACTTTGTAATATCGATTATGAGATTTTATGAGACCATATTTTCTAAGGACATACACTATATTGAATAACTAAATATGGGGAAAATGTCATCAAATTCCAATGCAGAAAATTGGTTCCCATATTAATTCCTGATAAATTATAATGGTAATTTGAAAAACAAACCTCTAGCGGTATATCCTACTATGATGAATATGTAACCATGTCCTATACATCAGTTTGGTGGGTTGGAATGAAATATAGTGTTGCTAAGATAAAATAACAATACCTTTACTATAAACATGTAAAATACAATCACTAGGTCCATTTATATTTTAGGAAACCCATTTACATTCTAGAGTAGAAGTTTTATGGTATTTTGATGGATTTCATGACCGAGCTACAATGATCGTTGAATTTTTTGGATGTTATCTAGGTGGTAATTTTATGGTCAAATAAGACAATGCATTTTCTTTCCATTCAAGAGAAATATACATTGGAGAGTTTGAGACACAATTATGGGGAGGTGGTTATTCAATTCCTTGAGTTACCTTTTCTCTAACCACAACATATGATTCATGTATTTTTTGGAAGATATTTCTAGATGATTTTGACATATAATTATAATAGTGTTTGTAAATCCACCATACCAAACATAGACATACTAATAGAAACATTTGAATTCATGAGTATTGGATATGAAATTATATATGATATTTTGAGAGTTTTATTGATCTCCCCCACTAGAATATATTTTATTAAAATAATTACCAAAATAAAAATAAAAAGAAATTATTTTAGGCCCTGCATGATAGATGGTTTAGGCCACCACTTCTTTAGAAAAAAATTAGTATGAAATATCTTATAGACTGAATCCTGTGTGGCTGAAAAAAGATATTGTTTTAGGGATTCAGGAACATATAAGGATAGCCCAAAGTCTTCAGATATTCCATGCAGACTAAAGATAAGGACCAATGAAGTTTGTGTAAGGGGATCATGTTCTCCTAGAGGTCTCACCTCGACAGTGTTTATGTTTGTTTGGTGGGACATACATGATATCATAGTGATTCATTATAAAATTTCATATTATTGGTGTAGTATGTGACGATCCAAATATTTTTATGTTATATTCATTGAAACTTTGGGTGTAAAAGATTTTCCATGTGTTGCTAGTTGGGGTTGTATGGTAATGATCCATTACAAAATATCAATTTTTGGGAGATTTATATCATTAATGATATGACTTGTTAGGAGAAATCATTGGGTTTTTAGGATTAGTAGGATATGATCATTCTCGATTGAGTGATTCCATTAGTATATAACTTTTTATAGCATGGAAATACATAAGGGTTTTTATTGGAAGATGAGAATACCAAAAAATCTTTATACCCTTCCATATATTTGTGAGATATGATTTCCTAGATGAAAATATATAAATAAGATGAGGATAAAATGATCTAGATAATTGGAATAAATTCCTTTCAACATATTTAATAGTATTTATAATGGTGACTGTGATATTTTTTATTATATTCATAATGATATCTTCAAAAATTAAATTATATATTTAATATACCATCCCTATATATGTGCTTGTGAACAATTAATAAAAAATAAATGATATTTTACATTATAATTTTAACACCATTGTCGATTATTATATAATGAGTTTTACCTATTATTGGAGTAATGTTAATGTTTGGATTTCAGATCATAGACCATGAATTTTTGGGATTTTAAATTAGAATAATAATAATTGATTTCCATGACCTGGTTTGGTTTATAAATATAATTTTATAAACATTTCTAGGTTATTGGACTTTGTGATCATTGAAAACCCTATAGATAGTTTCTTTAATTCTACATGTGATAGGGGAAGATTATTTAGGGAGAAACAATGATGGTTGGTTGTAATGATACAATCATTTAAGAGAAATCAATTCTATATCATTGTTTTGAATTTAATTTTTTTTGTTTATTGTAATTATTGTATATGTGATTATTTCATTATCCCAAGAAAAAATTCCTTAATTTTGCTTGTAAATAATATAATAGAAATTATAATATGATAATTGAAAATCAAATAAAATTATGTTATTTGATTATGTTTTAATGTCAAATTATTTATTTTTATAATTTAGAGAAATGTGTCCTTTAGTATTTAAAAATAAATTCATGAAATGTACATGAAATAGAATATTTATAAATTTTTTATATTCTTTGAATTATCCTTTAATAATTTAATAACTATAGTGTACTTTCATTTAATTCATCCACATGAAAATTATATTTGTATTTATTTATACTAGAGAATATCATGATATATATGTATAGTGATTCTTACAAGTATTTTTTAAATGTTAATGAAAAATATTATTTGAACAATTCACCGTTGAGTAATTCTTCAGAAACAAATTAGTAAAAAACCTATTCTTTATTCCATGTATTCAATGGACATGAATGAAAATCCACTCTTTGTTTTATGAGCTACTAACCACCATTTTTCATATTTATATTTTCATTATTCAAGAAATATATTTTTCCATGAGGGAAATATTTTAAGATGTGTAATGGTTTGAATCTCTGTTTTCCACATGAAATTGTCTTACAATAATAAGATTCCAATTTAGTTTTGACCAAAACATTGATGTAGGGGTTGATAGTGTAATATGTAGTGATTTAGCGATGAAAATCACTCCAATAGGAGATGGTGGATTGATAAAGGCTATAAAAAAGTTTTAGGAATGTTCAAATACAAATATGAAGGAATATTTTTAATAATAAATTCATATATTTAAAATATGTTCGGAAATAATTTTGGTTTAAAAAATTTTTAAATCTTAAAAAAAAATATTGTGTATTACAAATACTATGTAACTATGGTTTAAAGAGTTTCTATAATTATTAATAGGGTATTACATCAAGTTACATGTTTTTTGCTTTTCTATTGTGTGTCTCATTTTGTACCTTGGTACATGCTTTATTAATGAAATCGAACAACACAATCTCTTTCTTATATAACATGTCATGTATATAGGAAGATGTTTCTCATCACATACTAGGAGTACATACAAACATTCCTCATGGTACTACATTACATTTTTCATTCGAAATATACTATGCACATATTGTGATATTCCATGTATTTTACCGCATTTACATGTTTAGAATCCTATAAGGATCTATAATATATTTGATATATGGTACATGTCATGAAGTTTGGAACATGACCTGATCATCTTTGATAGTACAGAATATGCATTATCGTGATCCCTACATTCTATATACCCCATATAAACCCACCATAAAAATTTATTCTACATAAACTAAACTAAGAAAAAATCATAGGATTACACATAGTGTGATCTAAAGTATATTTTATTTACTAATAAATTTCCCATATTCATCATATTTTCTCACTAAGGAGTCATTATTGTTTACATGAGTAGTCTATTCTGAGAATTATTTCATCTATAATAGAGTGGTTTATATCTCATAAATTTCTATAAATAGATTATGAGAGTTTTTTACTCTAGGATCCATAGATTCAAAGGGATGATGGTGGAGAGGTTTGGTAAGTTGGTTGGAGAAGAAACATTATTGGTATCCCTTGGGAGATTGTTTCTGACACTTTTTCCAGGGTGCACGCGCTTCTGTCTGTGGAGGACGTGCAGCTGTTGCCCCACATTTCTGCTTTCCAAAGGATGGTGGCATTAGTCACTTTTTTAGGGACATTTTCTCCTTGATCGAAACAGGTTGATGGGAGGTAGGTTATTCCTTCCTTGGATTCCTCCTCAGAACTTGTCACATAGTCCGGGTCTCCCATATAGATTTAATACATTGTTCATGAAACTCTTCCTAGCGCCATATATTAATGGACACCAGTTAATTACATTGTTTCTGTTAGGAAATTCCAAGGCTTCCAGTTAGGGAATCAACCTTCGGTCAGGGGAGTAGTCACGTTGGAAATCACAGGCGTGTCTGGGCATTGGTACACAGGCGCATCAGTGTTTCTTCCCCTTATTATAGGGCTTCTCGAGGGCGTAGAAGCCCAAGGAATCCCACGACGAATGTGGGAAATCATATTCCATGGGCATGTATCTAAGGTTTTCCTCATCTTCCCATGTTTAATATAGGGTATTCCACAAGTCTAACATCTAGTGGAGACAGATCAGACTGACTAGAACACTGACAAGAGTGAATCAGATGGGTACAACCACTGGAGGGAACACCGATGTTGGTGCCAACATATGGTTGGCTTCCAGGTCACTGTTGAGGGGAATGGGGAATGAGATGGAATGATTTCTCCGAGATGTGGAATCCCGGATAAGAATCATTATAGATTATGGATGAATGAAGTGAATGGGGGATTAAATAGGACCATCGCAAGGGCATCAATGAAGTAGGTCATGAGACTCAAAGAGGCTTCCTATGTATCCCCCTGGCAGGGAATCAATGTCCGCATAGTTCGGTGAACATAGTCCATCTTGACAATGACTTACCGCTGGTTGGAATTCCAACGGCTTACCTCCGAATGGAGTGATAACGGCTTACCACTAAAAAAGGATGACAAAAGCTTACTGCTAAATGGGGAACGGAAAGTGGAATACCGTTTAACATCATGCAAGAAGAGGTGGACCGGTGTGAAGTGGCCAGTACCAATGGTTGTTGGGATAGAACCTCAGGGGAGGCTTCCTACGTACCTTGCCTTTGTAAGGATCAAAGTCCACGTAGTTCGGGGGAAAATGTTGGGGTAGGAGTCGGTGAACTGACGTGAATAAGGACCTAGGGTCCAGGTGGATGGTGGGCCCGATCCTCATGGAGGCTTCCTATGTACCATATCTTGGAAAATATCAAAGACCACGTAGTTTAGGGTAGGATTTGTGTGCAACGGCTTACCGCTGACTTGGGAAACAACGACTTACCTCTGATTGGGGTTCACTGTTTAATGTTATGCTGGACGGGGTTAACTGATGTGATGGTGGTCAGAGCAACAGAGTGTTGGGCTTAAGCCTTAGGGAGGCTTCCTACTTACCCTGCCTTGGCAAGGATCAAAGTCCATGTAGTTAAAAAGGGGTCATTTGGGGCTTACACTCTAAGGAAGCCCGAATTGTTGGTGAACCAAAGTGATGATGGTCGGAACAACTGGGGTTGGGGACTTGATCCTCGTGGAGGCTTCCTACGTACCTTGCCTTGGAAAGGATCAAAGACCTCGTAGTTTGGGGTTATGGGGGGCTTGGTGCACTGACATGAAGATGGTCGGGACCAACGGACGATTGTGGGATTGAACCTCATAGAGGCTTCCTACATACCATGCCTTGGAAAATATCAAAGCCCTTGTAGTTCGGATGGTGTGGGGATTACACTCTAGCCTTCCCAGGGTGTTGGTGAACCAATGTAAAAGAGGACCTGGGGCCCAGATGGCTGTTGGGATTGAACCTCAAGGATTCTTCCTATGTACCTTGATTGGGCAAGGATCAAAGACCTCATAGTTCATTTATGTTTGGGGCTTACACTTTAGGCTTCCCATGTAGGATGTAATGGTCGATGCTTACTCTAAGCCCAAGTGAGTCAAGCTCGGTGTGAGAACAAGATACAAAAATGACCTGATGATCACATCGCGAAAGGTGCGTCCATGGGATGTGAAGTGGGGCTTACTTGTGGTTCGCAACCCAACGAGGAAACAGGGGCTTACACGTGGTTAGCGGCCCAGAGAGAGAAATATTAGGACTTGCTCCTGGATGGAGGCCTAATGGCAACAAGGCCCAGCGGGAGAGGGATTTGGTACCAATGAACGGAGGGTTCCGGTGTCCATTCCCCCCTGGTCATTGGGACCAAAGAATAAAGGAGGAGAAAGGATCCTGCCTCATGCAAGAAAATCTAGGGGCTTACATAGAGATGGTCACCCTTTCCCCACGGACAAACACCACTCCGATAAGGAGGTTATCATGCCCTGTGAGGGATGATCTCATCCTCATAGAGACTAGTGGGTGTGGAGAATGTCCAATGTGGGGCACCCCGCGTGCAAGGCATGGGGAGAGGTCATAATTTAACGTCATGTGCTGAGAACGATGGTGCTTTGAAGTTTAATGTTCGGTAGCTAGAACGACTGGATTCACTCCACACTCTTAGGACACACATAACCAGTACTCTCTGCACCTGGGTGAAGATAAGGGATAGGAAATGCCATGGATAGGGGGTGTTATGGAGCGAATCATTGGGGGGTCCATGTTAGCGTGGCTAAGTGAAGAATAAATAGTTGTTAGCATGCCTATGCGAAGAGGCATGAGGCGAAGCAACGCAATGGGAAATATCGTCCAAGGGACTTTGAAATCACGTCGTGCAAACCTGGAGGGATGAACAGGGAAAGGAATTGCAAATAATAGGGGTTCATAAGTAGGGGCCTTGTGAAGCTCTGGTGGTCCACATGGTGAAGGGTACTTGTGATGGGGTGTGCTTCTCCAAGTAGAGCATCCCAGCCTAATCATAGGGCATAGGTGCATATAGGAGGTGCTTCACAAAGTGGAAAGGTATTCACAGAGCATATCCTTGCAGAGAAAAGGTGCCTCGTGAAGCGAGGTACCGTGAAGCAATGCACTTCGTGAAGTACAGTGACCCAGCCTTGGCAAGTAGATCACGTGTACATGAAGGGTGTTTCGCAAAGCATAAAATCTCAATGACAACCTGTGGCCCCTGGGGATCCCCTTCCTTCGCGGAGGCCCTTAGGCTCTGCGAAAGGCATCCCTCTCGAAAGAGGGGGTTGCAACAAGGAAAAGGAGAGACACTTCGCATAGTCGAAGTACCTTGCACAACTCATGGTTTGCAGGGCAGAAGGCGCTTTTTCGATTCGAGAGATAGGAAGTTGAAAGGTCGGATCCTCCTTTTGGGACGTGGGGGGAGGCCGGTATGTATAGGCAAGAGGCACAATGAAGCAGCACGCTGTAACAACCCGAGATTTTATAAGAATTATTCTTTTTATTTTCATTGATGTCTTCTCTTGTACACTACACCAAGATTATCTTGTGCTATACGCAACACCATATACACAACAATAATCTTGGATCGTGTTACACACAATTTCAAGTTCGTTTGATAGAAGTTATTTTACGCAACAATGAGTGTATATATATATATATATTAAATGTATAAATGAAATATGGTTGGATTCTATTATATTCATCAACAAATGAATATTTCACTATACAAAACCCTGACTTGGCTTTCATTACACGCAATCGCGACCTTCCACGATAGCGTGTGTTGTACATAATACCGAGTTTTACTAAACAACCATATGTTATTAAAATATTATATAAACTAGCCGTTATGAATAGTAATACCCACTTTTTGAAATTTTATAAATTTTATCTTTCAAAATTGACTTCATTTTTAGATTCGGAATATCGAAATTAGCCTAGGGTTAATTTTTGGTATTTTTCTGAAAACTTTCAATTTTTGATGAATAGTGAAAACACTGGGTTACTATTTAAAAACTGACTTTTTATTTAAATATTTATTTATTTTATTTAAATTTATTTTAGGTAAAAATTGATATATAATACCCATATAAGTTCAATGTAATTCATTGGAGTGATTTTATAATAATTTTAGATATATAAGAATTTTATTGAACTTTTCACCGTCTTTTACATACCTCCTAGAAGCTTTTTTGCAAACTTACATAAACTTAATTTTACCGCTTCTGTGAGTGGAATTTTGAAAATCCGAGAGACATGATTAATATCAAGGATTAAAATATGGTTCAATAAGTTAAAAATAATTTTTGGTGAATAGTAACTTTTTACTTTTATTTACCACGGTTAAAAGTAAATATGGTAATTAAGGGTAAAAATGATATTATTATTACCCTAACACATGTCATAATTCTATTGGATAAGTGTAATTAGACCAAAAACAACCTCAAGAATAAAATATTTCCCTTTAGGTCCTCATGGATTTGATTAGGACATTTAGTATTATTTTATTTAAAGAAGAGTTAAAATAGTTAAAATCAAAGTTTAATAAATAAAGAATTTTTAATATAGGGTTATACATAAGATAAATTCGAAAATAAAAATTCATTATAAAGATAAAAAGATTTCCTACATAATGGTATCTTATTTATAATTTTTAGACATTAAATAATTTAATTTATTTATGACACAATGATGATGTAGTAATTTCCTTATTAATGAAATATTAACATAATTGATGTTATAAATACACAAATAAATGTAATTTGAGACTT
This sequence comes from Viscum album, assembly GCA_963277665.1. NCBI lineage: Eukaryota > Viridiplantae > Streptophyta > Magnoliopsida > Santalales > Viscaceae > Viscum > Viscum album. The sequence goes on along the minus strand of OY728143.1, from coordinate 1,943,938,905 downwards.
TTTATGAATTCAAATAATTTTATAGGTTAATATTACATGTTATTATTGATTTAATTAACTTTTTTCTAACTAATCATGCTTTTATAAATTTCACAAAAATCAATTACCAAATTGTGTCAAAACTGAAATAAAATAGTTTTTAAAACAAATATTATATTATTAATTGATATTCAATTCCTAAAGATTTAAGGTTCGACCAAATTAATTAGATACGGTTATATATATTCATAATGAACCACTTGGTATTCGTTTGGATTGTTAAAGTAAGTTTATTAACCATATATTGTAAGAAAACAAGAAGACATGGTAAAAGTTAAATTATTTAACTTAGAGATAAATCTAAATGACAAAGTTAAAATAGTAAACTAAACTTGTATAAAAACTATTTGTTGAGAGTATTTCTACCCATCCCCAATTTATCTTAGAAATAAATCAATTTGGAGCTACTATAAACTGAATATGACTTTATTATAAAATAATACTTTAAGTTTTTCCAAAGGTTCCCCTCTCCTCCCTTATAAAAAGGGCACCCCTTCCCTCTTCTCTTCACACCCTTTTGAGCCTTGAAGCTCGTCCGAACCCTGACAATTACTCTTATAAACCTCTATAGTTACATCATAGTGGTTTTTATCTTCTCACAAGACCAACTCTAGTGCCCTAAGAGGAATTTTAAAGGATGTGCGTCGAGGAAGAGGTAATCCCTTCTACCGACTCTTTCAAGTTTCTTTCTTCTTCTACTTCCACTTATTTAGTTGTACCACTATAAAGTAATAACATTAGTATAAATAATATAATTATATGTCATTATAAATATGAAACAACCCCATCTCACCTTCTATCCATCCTACGGAAAATGAAATCACCGCGCGTGCGTACGTACGGAATACCATCTCCACGCCGTGGTGTAATCTATTTTCCACCACCACCTTACTTGGATGGGTATAATGGTGTAAAGAATAATTATATATAGTTATTATAGCATCATAATGATTCTGATATATTATATCATCCACTCTAATTCAATTCAATAATTATGGGAAAGATATCATCGCACGTGCGTACATACGGATTACCGTCTCCACGACGCGATGAGATTAATTCTCCATGTTAACCATTCAAGAATGATTATAAAGTATATATAATGAATAATAATGAAATATATGACATGATATAGCTACTGGTTATATATATATACATGTCATATAGTTACTTCAATTCAAGTTAATAAGGAAAGGAAAATAGCGTTCATGCATACGTACGGCCTACCGTCTCCATGAACGGTGTATTTCATTTCATTTATCTATCTATTATATATATATATATATACTGAATATATATGACATATAAATCATAATTTAAATTCTGGAAATAAGTAAATCATGATATAAGTAATAAGAGTATCATGAACAATATGTCCAAACACGTACAACAAATGAAAAGAATATTACGCCAAACGTTTCTTTAACATGGAATTGACAAATGAACGGGTAATATAAATACATAAGTGAACAATATATGATATCATAAATATTATTATGGTTCTTTTACAAGTTAATAATATGTTTAAACCCACTATACATGAGTCTTGGACACATACGGAAGAAATTGGACATAAGGTAAGGGATAAGTTTTCCAATCTCATTTTTATCCAAGATTGTTTATTCGTAAGTATTTACTGGGGTTATATTTATCATCCATGTCCCTATTTTATAAAAATGGTTTCATGTATGTTTAAAGTTTTTGTTAACCATTTTTTACTTTTACTACAAGGTATTTAAGGAATATTACTTTTGTTTACCATATGAGTTACTTTTTGACTTTTCTGGCAAAAGTATGAGAAAAATGTTTTTTAACTTATACGGTGTGAACTGATTTTTACGGTTTCATAACGCCTAATTTTCATAAATATTCCTTTAAAATATATCATGATTAATTTTAAAAAAAGTCCTTTTCTTTTAAAATTACATGTCATTTTGTGAAAAGAAAATGATTTTTAAAAGAAAGGATATTTTCCTCAGGAATTCATTTCAAGGGTTTTGTCAAAATTATTTTCCATCTAAAATGACATTATTTAGTATGATTATGTTTCAAGTTTAATGTCTCTATTATTTACATGGTTTTATTTTTCTTATGATGAAATGATATCCATTTGTTTTTATGGATTACGTTAAGATGTGAGGATGTTTATGAAACCCATTTTATTATTTAGGTTATGATGAATGATTTGTGTTTATTTTATGGCATAAGTAAGAATGATTTCATTATGAGATGGGTGGGACCTATATCTCCCTCCAATGCATTGGGTAAAGATTTATATCTCATGAGGTAGACATTTCTGGAACTGTAAGTTAATCTGGTTCAGTGATACATGATTGGAACGAGGAGTGAACTCGATTCAGAAAGGGACTTTGTCCACTAAGATGGTCTTGGCAGCAATGCCTTGGATACTATGGAAATCATATCATGTGCCTAATGGTCTCCAAAATTAAATGTTTTATTCCCATGTTATTTTATCATGATTTATGTTCCTTTATTATCTATGCCTTACGTACTGCCAAGATTTATTTCACAACTCAATATTTTGATGTTAAAACTTTATGCTCATGTTTTGAAGTTCAAATGTATATGGTTTGTTTTATTTTCTCCATGCTTACCCTTACTAAGCATTTGAGCTCGCCCTTTATATGTTTTCTGCTCCCCAGGATATAAAGAAAGGTTTTAGGTAAGAAAAAAAGGGAGTATCTTTTGTGAGATGTTGAAGATATTTCACTAAAATTAGAAGATTATGTTCCAAGTTTCCAAAGACACTAAACTATTACGGTCCTTTGGTGTATGTTTTTGTTATGTATTAAGTATTATACAAAAGCAATTTAATTTCTATGTACGTCAAGTTCGGGGTCTCTACAGTTGGTATCAGAGGAAAGGTTTAGTCAATATTTGGAAACTAGGATGCGAGAACATTGGTGAGATCCTTATAGATATTTCTAAGTTATGTCTAGGGATGTCCCTAAGGTTAAGTATAAGTAGAGGTTATAGTCCTAGAATTACTGTATTGATCATAGAATTAAACCTAAAATCTTAGATATTTAGGGTACACCCACTTTATTATGTTGTTTTTCTAGCATGATTTTTTCCACACACACTATTCTTTTTGGGTTTTAGAGAATGGATGAAAACCAGAATATTCATGTTAATGGAGAATATGATGGACAATGGAATGATATTATTCATGATCATGCAGATGAATTGTGATTTGGAAGGTGAAACATTGTTATTATGACTAATCATCAATCTTATAATATGATCAATAATCTCAACTTTGGTAAGATTCCTGACTCAGCTAATAAGAGAAAGATGGACTTTCATGGTGATCATAGAGGAAAGAAAGTTCACTTTCCCTCATGTAAATCATCTGGGAAGAGGCATCAAGTAGAATGTTTCAAAGGAACTGGAAGATGCTTTGGGAGTGGAAAATAAGGACACAAAGCTAGTAATTCCAAAGGAAAAGGTTCAGTTAACACCATGGACAAGGATAATGGTATTGCTAAGACATCAATAATGGTTAAATGTTTTAAATGTGGAATATACGAGCATTATGCAAACCAACTCCCTAAGGGAAAGTCTCATGAAGTGAATCATCATGGTTGTATGGGTAGTATTTATATTGATGATGACGAAGAGACTACAAATGAAATGTGAGATGAAATAATTGTTTAATCTTGGTCAATATTTTAAGAAGGTAGTGGAATGATTTATGTTTATCAAGAGTTATTTTGTATAGGTAATGGTACTATGGAATAAAGAAACATCTAAGGATTGTTACACTATTGTTTTTCCTAAAGTATTTGAAAGTATATGGTATCGGTAACCATGAAAGTTTATTCAGATATTTTTGGAATGTAGATGATATGCGAATAATGAAGGGATAAAGAGAAAATGAAATGAGCTCATGACTGATATCATGGTTTGAGTATATAGAAAATTTGGGATTTTGGTATGTGGAAAGTGTTAAATTTTGACAGCATTCATGTTTTCACTAAGACTCAATGGGTATTCATTTCAAGAGAATACATTATTAAGGTATTCACATGTTTGTAATTTGACCAACAATATATATCTTATGATATATGGAGGAGAAATGATAGTATTCACATGCTCAGCAGATGACATTTCTAGAAATTGCTTTCTTTATACTATGAGCTTGGACAGAAGTATTTTGGATAAGCCTAAATATTGTAATGGATTTTGTTGGACATAAGTCAGTATTTTTTAAGGCTAGAAATTTTTTTGATATTATTTATGGAATGTTATAATAATGTAGTTTTAGAAAAAGGACAACCTTCAGGATGGGCGACAACCCGTCGCGTCGGACAAGGCTGTGGGAATCAAACCCAGAACCGAAGTGTGACATGCCTTTATCACCTACCACTGGCCTACAGGAAGTCCCTGGTTAGTAGAAACTAGTTTTATTTTATTAAGATCTATTCTAGATGAATTATAAGTCCATTTTAGCAACCATATATGATTAATCTCAAGATAGATGGACTTATGTATATTTAATAAATTGTGCTAAACTTTTTGCGATAGAAACAAATGGAATGACTTATCATTCTATCGCATGATCTACTAACACTTCACGAATGACAAATTCAACTTCATTTATTTAAGAGATGAAGTTGAAATTGTTTAAGGCACGAACAATGATGAGATTTTACCAAAATCAAGTAAGTATTTCTTTTAATTCAACAATTCTTTAGCATTAGGGAAATGATATTGAAAACTAAAAATGATGTCCTAGTACCCTAATACCCGATAAATCAGATGTCACCTTAGATCATCAAAAATTTATGGCTTTGTGATTGATGGATTTTTTATAGGCATGTTCTCCGCCACTCTCCATCATAACTTGATGGTTAGATTTCTCTTCCATATCCATATTTTCACCTATGTTCTCCTATGTGGAAACCCAGTGATGAGTTAATTTGGGTAAGCGATATGTTTTATACTTCACTTTTTAAAATTATGTTTTAGTATTCCTTTTTACGATGTGAGTTTCTATGAATGAAACTTTCACGTAGTAAACCATTTATAACCCCGACGAACTTCGAGGGCGAAATTCATTTTAAGGGGGGTAGAATGTAACAACCCAAGATTTTATAAGAAATATTATTTTTAATTTCATTGATGTCTTCTCTTATATGCTACACCAAGATTATCTTTCACTATACGCAACACCGTATATGCAAAAATAATCTTGGATCGTGTTACACAAAAATTTCATTTTCGTTTGATAGAAGTTATTTTACGCAACATTGAGTGTATATAAATATATATTCAATGTATAAATGAAATATGGCGGGATTCTATTATACGCAACAACAAATGAATCTTGAACTACACACAACCCTGACTTGGCTTTCATTACATGCAATCACGACCTTCCATGATAGTGTGTTGTACGCAATACCGAGTTTCATTAAACAACCATATGTTATTAAAATATTATATAAACTAACCATTCTGAATAGTAATACCCACTTTTTGAAATTTTATAAATTTTAACTTTCAAAATGGACTTCATATTTGGATTCAGAATATTGAGATTAGCCTAGGGTGAATTTTGGGTATTTTTCAGAAAACTTTCAATTTTTGATGAATAGTGAAAACACTGGGATACTATTTAAAAACCGACTTTTTATTTAAATAATTATTTATTTTATTTCAATTTATTTTAGGTCAAAATTGATATATAATACCTATATAAGTTCAATGTAATTCATTGGAGTTAATTTATAAAAATTTTAGATATATAAAAATTTTATTGAACTTTTCACCGTCTTTTACCCACCTCCTATGGGCTTTTTGAAAACTTACAAAAAACTTAATTTTACCACCTCTGTGAGTGGAATTTTGAAAATCTGAGAGACACGATTAATATCAAGGAATAAAATGTGGTTCAATAAGATAAAAATAATTTTTGGTGAAAAGTAACTTTTTACTTTTATTTACCACGGTTAAAATTAATTAGGGTAATTAAGGGTAAAAATGATATTATTATTACCATAAAACATGTCCTAATTCTATTGGATAAGTGTAATTTGACAAAAAACAACCTCAGGAATAAAATATCTCCCTTTAGGTCCACTTTCATTAGATTAGGACATTTATTATTATTTTATTTAAAGAAGAGTTAAAATAGTTAAAATCAAAGTTTAATAACTAAAATATTTTTAATATAGGGTTATAAATAAGATAAATTAGACTATAAATATTCATTAGAAAGATAAAACTAATTAATACATAATGGAATTTTATTTATAATTTTTAGACATTAAATAATTTAATGTATTTATGACACAATGATGATGCAGTAATTACCTTATTAATGAAATATGAACAAAATTGATGTAATAAATACTCAAATAAATGTAATTTGAGACTTTTTATGAATTAAACTAATTTTATATGTTAATATTACATGTTATTATTTATTAAATTAACTTTTTTAGAAATAATCATGCTTTTAGGATTTTCAAAAAAATCAATTACCAAATTGTGTCAAAATTGACATAAAATAGTTTTAAAAGAAAATATTATATTATTAATTGATATTATATTCCTAAAAATATAAGGCTCGTACAAATGAATTAGATAAGGTTATATATATTAATAATGAACCACTCGGGGTTCGTTTGTCTTGTTATAGTAAGTTTATTAACCATATTGTGTATGAAAACAAGAAGACACGGTAAAAGTTAAATTATTTAACTTAGCGTTAAATATAAATGATAAGGTTAAAATAGCAACCTAAACTTGTATAAAACCTATTTGTTGAGATTATTTAGACACATACCCATTTTATATTTGAAATAAATCAATTTGGAGCTATTATATACCGAATACGACTTTATTATAAAATAATATGTTAGGGTTTTCCAAAGGTGCCCCTCTCCTCCCTTATAAAAAGGGAACCCCTTCCCTCTTCTATTCACACCCTTTTGAGCCTTGAAGCTAGAAAAAATCCATGCCAATTACTATTATAAACCTCTCTATTTATATCATAGTGGTTCTGGGCTTCTCAAAAGACCAACTCTAGTGCCCTAAGAATAAGTTTAAAGGAGGTGCGTCGAGGAAGAGGTAATCTCTTCTACCGACTCATTCAAGTTTCTTTCTTCTTATACTTCCTCTTACTTAGTTGTTAAAGTAATAACATAATCATCAATAATATAATGATATGTTATTATAAATATGAAACAACCCCATTTCACCTTCTATCCATCCTACAGAAAACGAAATCACCGCGCGTGCGTATGTACGGAATACTGTCTCCACGCCATGGTGTAATATGTTTTTCCACAACCACCTTACTTGGATGGGTATAATGGTGTAAATAACAAATATATATAGTTATTATAGAATCATTATGATTCTGATATACTATATCATCAACTCCAATTCAATTCAATACTTATGGTAATGATATCATCGCTCGTGCGTACGTACGGATTACCGTCTCCACGACGCGATGAGATTCATTCTCCATGTTAATCATTCAATAATGATTATAAAGTATATATAATGAATAATAATGAAATATATGACATGATAAAGATACTGGTTATATATATATATGTCATATAATTACTTAAATTCAAGTTAATAAGGAAAGTAAAACAACGTTCATGCGTACGTACGACCTACCGTCTCCATGAAAGGTGTATTTCATTTCATTTATCTATCTATTATACATATATATAATGAATATATATGATATATAAATCATGATTTAAATTCTGGAAGTAATTAAATCCTAATATAAGTAATAATAGTATCATGAACAACAAGTCCAAACACGTACAACAAATGAAAAGAATATTACCCCAAACTTTGCTTTAACATGGAATTGACAAATGAACGGGTAATATAAATACATAAGTGAACCATATATGAAATCATAAATATTATTATGGTTCTATTACAAGTTAATAATATGTTGAAACCCACTATACAGGAGTCTCGAACACATACGGAAGAAATTGTACATAAGGCAATGGATAACTTTTCCAATCTCATTTTTATCTAAGATTGTTTATTCGTAAGTATTTACTGGGGTTATATTTATCATTCATGTCCCTTTTTTTAAAAAAATGGTTTCATGTATGTTTAAATTCCTTTTTACCCATTTTTGAATTTTACTACAAGGTATGTAAGGAATCTTTCTTTTGTTTACCATACGAGGTACTTTTTGACTTTTCCGGCAAAAGTACGAGAAAAATGTTTTTTTAACTTATACGGTGTGAGCTGATTTTTACGGTTTCATAACACCTAATTTTCATAAAGCTTCCTTTACAATATTTCATGATTATTTTTAACAAAAGTACTTTTTTTTAAATTACATGGAATTTTGTGGAAAGAAAATGATTTTGAAAAGAAAGGATATTTTCCTCAATAATTCATTTCAAGTGTTTTGTTAAAACTATTTTCCATCTAAAATGACATTATTTAGTATGATTATGTTTCAAATATAATGTATCTATTATTTACATGGTTTGATTCTTCTTATGATGAAATGATATCCATTTTTTTTATTATGGATTACGTTAAGATGGGATGATGTTTATGAAACCCATTTTATTCTTTGGGTTATGATGAATGATTTGTGTTTATTTTGTGGAACAAGTAAGAATGATTTCATTATGAGATGGGTGGGACCTATATATCCCTCTAATTAATTGGGTAAAGATTTATATCTCATGAGATAGACATTGCTGGAATGGTAAGTTAATCCGGTTCAGTGATACAGGACTGGAACGAGGAGTGAACTCGATTCAGAAAGGGACTGTGTCCACTAAGATGGTCTTGGCAGCAATGCCTTGGCTACTATGAAAATCATATCATGTGCTTAATGGTTTCACAATTACATGTTTTATTCCAATGATATTTTATCATGATTGATGTTCCTTTATGATCTATTCCTTACGTAGCCAATATTTATTTCACAACTCAAGATTTTGACATTAAAACTTTATGTTCATGTTTTGAAGTTCAAATGTATATGGTTTGTTTTATTTTCTTCATGATTACCTTTAACAATCATTTGAGATCACCCTTTATATGTTTTCTTATCCCTAGGATATAAAGAAAGGTATTAGGTATGAAAAAAGGGAAGATATTTTTGGGAGATATTGAAGATCTTTCACCAAGATTAGAATATTATGTTCCATGTTTTCAAAGACACTAAACTATTACGGTCCTTTGGTGTCTATTTTTTTATGTATTAAGTATTACGAAAAAGTAATGTAATGTCTATGTACATCAAGTTTTGGGTCTCTACAGTTGGTATCAGAGGAAAGGTTTAGTCAACCTTTGGAAACTAGGATGCGAGAACTTTAGTGAGATCCCTAGAGATATTTCTAAGGTATGTCTAGGGATGTCCCTAAGGTTAAGTATAAGTATAGGTTATAGTCCTAGAATTACGATAGAGATCATATAATTAAACCTAATATCTTAGTTATTTAAGTTACAACCCCTTTATTATGTTGTTTTTATAGCATGATTTTTGCCTCTCACACTATTCTTTTTGGGTTTTAGAAAATGGCTGAAAACCAGAAGATTCATGTTAATGGAGAATATGATGGACAATTGAATGATATTCTTCATGATCATGCAAATGAAATGAGATTTGAAAGGTGAAACATTGTTATTATGCCTAATCAGCAATCTCATAATATGATCAATAATCTCAACTTTGGTAAGATTCCTGACTCAGCTAATAAGAGAAAGATGGAGTTTCATGATGATCATAGAGGAAAGAAAGTTCACTTTCCCACATGTAAATCATATGGGAAGAGGCATAAAAGAAAATGTTTCAAAGGAATTGTAAGATACTTTGGGTGTGGAAAAGAAGGACACAAAGCCAGTAATTGCAAATGAAAAGGTTTAGTTAACACCGTGGACAAGGATAATGGTATTGCTAAGACATCAACAACAGTTAAATGTTTTAAATGTTGAATGTATGGGCATTATGCAAACCAATGCCCTAAGGGAAAGTCTCATGAACAGAATCATCGTGGTTGTATGGGTAGTATTTATATTGATGATGATGAAGAGACTACAAATGATATGTGAGATGAAAGAATTTTTGAATCTTAGTCAATATTTTAAGAAGGTATTGGAATGATTTATGTTAATCAAGAGTTATGTTGTATAGGTAATGATACTATGGAATAAAGACACATCTAAGGATTGTTACACTATTGTTTTTCATAAATTATTTGAAAGTATATGGTATCAATAACCATGAAAGGTTATTCATATATTTTTGGAATGTAGATGATATGCACATAATGAATGAATAAAGAGAAAATGAAATGAGCTAATGACTGATATCATGGTTTGAGTATATAGAAATTTTGGGATTTTGGTATGTGGAAAGTGTTAAATTTTGACAGCATTCATGTTTTCACTAAGAGTCAATGGGTATTCATTTTTCAAGAGAATACATGATTAAGGTATCCACATGTTTGTAATTTGACCAACAAGATATATCGTATGATATATGGGGGATAAATGATGGTATTCACATGCTCGACAGATGCAATTTCTAGTAATTGTTTTCTTTATACTATGAGCTTGGACAAAAGTATTTTGGATAAGCCTAAAGATAGGAATGGATTATGTTGGACATAAGTCAGTATTGTTTAAGGATAGAACTTTTTTCGATATTATTTATGGAATGTTATAATAATATAGTTTTAGAAAAAGGACAACCTACAAGATGGGCGACAACCCGTCACGTCGGACAAGGCTATGAGAATCAATCCCACAACCGAAGTGTGACAGGACTTTATTGCCTACCACTGGCCTACAGGAAGTCCCTGGTTAGTAGAAACTAGTTTTATTTTATTAAGTGCTATGATAGATGAAGTATAAGTCCATTTGAGCAACCATATATGATTAATCTCAAGATAGATGGACTTATGTATATTTAATAAATTGTGTTAAACTTTTTGCGATAGAAATAAATAGAATGACCTATTATTCTATCGTATGATCTGATAACACCTCACAAATGATAAATTCAACATGATTTCTTTAAGAGATTAAGTGGAAATTGTTCAAGGCATGAACAACAGTGAAATTTTAACAAAATCAAGTAAGTATATCTTTTAATTCTTCAATTCTTCCACATTAGGGAAATGATATTGAAAACTAAAAACGTTGTCCTAGTACCCTCATACCCGATAAATTAGATGACACCTTAGATCATCACAAATTTATGGCTTTTTGATTGATGGATTTTTCATAGCCATATTCTCTGCCACTCTCTATCAGAACATGATGGTTAGATTTCTCTTCCATATCCATATTTTCACCTATGTTATCCTATGTGGAAACCCAGTGATGAGATAATTTGGGTAAACGATATGTTTCATACTTCAATTTTTAATATTATGTTTTATTATTCTTTTTTACGATGTGTATTTCTATGAAAGAAACTTTCAAGTAGTAAACCATTTATAACCCAGACGAATTTTGAGGGCGATATTAATTTTAAGGGGGGTAGAATGTAACAACCCGAGATTTTTTAAGAATTATTATTTTTAATTTCATTGATGTCTTCTCTTGTACACTACACCAAGATTATCTTGCGCTATACGCAACAACGTATATGAACCAATAATTTTGGACCGTGTTACACACAATTTCACATTTGTTTGATAAAAGTTATTTTACGCAATATTGAGTGTATATATATATATATTCAATGTATAAATGAAATATGGTTGGATTCTATTATACACAACAACAAATTAATCTTACACTACACACAACCCTGAATTGGCTTTCATTACACGGAATCGAGACCTTCCGCGATAGCGTGTGTTGTACGCAATACCGAGTTTCACTAAACAATGATATGTTATTAAAATATTATATAAACTAGCCTTTATGAATAGTAATACCCACTTTTTGAAATATTATAAATTTTAACATTCAAAATGAACTTCATTTTTGGATTCGGAATATCAAAATTATCCTAGGGTGAATTTTTGGTATTTTTCTGAAAACATTCAATTTTTGATGAATAGTGAAAACACTGGGTTACTATTTAAAAAACGACTTTTTATTTAAATAATTATTTATTTTATTTAAATTTATTTTAGGTCAAAATTGATATATAATACCTATATAAGTTCAATGTAATTCATTAGAGTCATTTTATAATAATTTTAGATATATAAAAATTTTATTGAACTTTTCACCGTTTTTTACCCACCTCCTATGAGCTTTTTGCAAACTTACATAAAAATTAATTTTACTGCTTCTGTGAGTGGAATTTTAAAAATCCGAGAGTCAAAATTAATATCAAAGAGTAAAATTTTGTTCAATAAGATAAAAATAATTTTTGGTGAATAGTAACTTTTTACTTTCATTTACCACGGTTAAAAGTAAATAGGGTAATTAAGGGTAAAAATGATATTATTATTACCCTAACACATGTCATAATTCAATTGGATAAGTGTAATTAGACCAAAAACAACCTTAGGAATAAAATATTTTTCTTTAGGTTCTCATGGATTTGATTAGGACATTTATTATTATTTTATTTAAAGAAGAGTTAAAATAGTTAAAATCAAAGTTTAATAAATAAACAATTTTTAATATAGGGTTATACATAAGATAAATTAGACTATAAATATTCATTATAAAGATAAAAATATTTCCTACATAATGGTATTTTATTTATAATTTTTAGACATTAAATAATTTAATGTATTTATGACACAATGATGATGCAGTAATTACCTTATTAATGAAATATGAAAAAAATGGTTGTTATAAATACCCAAATAAATGTAATTTGAGACTTTTTATGAATTAAAATAATTTTATAGGATAATATTACATGTTAGTATTTATTCAATTAACTATTTTCGAACTAATCATGCTTTTATGATTTTCACAAAAATCAATTACCAAATTGTGTCAAAATTGACATAAAATAGTTTTTAAAAAAAATATTATATTATTAATTGATATTATATTCCTAAAAATCTAAGTATTGACAAAATGACTTAGATAAGGTTATATATATTAATAATGAACCACTCGGGGTTCTTTTTGGCTTGTTATAGTAAGTTTATTAACCATATTGTGTAAGAAAACAAGAAGACACAGTAAAAGTTAAATTATTTAACTTAGCATTAAATCTAAATGATAAGGTTAAAATAGTAACCTAAACTTGTCTAAAACCTATTTTTTGAGATTCTTTAGACCCATACCCACTTTATATTTTAAATAAATCAATTTGGAGCTATTATATACCGAATATGACTTTATTATAAAATAATACGTTTAGTTTTTCCAAAGGTGCCACTCTCCTCCCTTATAAAAAGGGAACCCCTTCCCTCTTCTCTTCACACCATTTTTAGCCTTGAAGCTCAGAAAAACCATGAAAATTAATATTCTCAACCTCTCTAGTTACATCATAGTGGTTCTGGTCTTCTCAAAAGACCAACTCTAGTGCCCTAAGAATAAGTTTAAAGGAGGTGCGTCGAAGAAGAGGTAATCTCTTCTACAGACTCTTTCAAGTTTCTTTCATCTTATACTTTATATTATTTAGTTGTTTCATTATAAAGTAATAACATAAGTATCAATAATATAATGATTTTTTATTATAAATATTAAACAACCCCATTTCACCTTCTATCCATCATACAGAAAATGAAATCACTGCGCGGGCGTACGTACGGAATACCGTCTCCATGCCGTGGTGTAATCTGTTTTTCCACCACCGCCTTACTTGGATGGGTTTAATGGTGTAAAGAATAACTATATATAGTTATTATAGCATAATACTAATTCTGATATATTATATCATCCATTTCAATTCAATTCAATAATTATGGGAATGATATCATCGCTCGTGCGTACGTACAGATTACCGTCTCCACGACGCGATGAGATTCATTCTTCATGTTAACCATTAAAGAATGATTATAAAGTATATATAATGAATAATAATGAAATATATGAAATTATAAATCTACTGGTTATATATATATTTATCATATACTTACTTCAATTCAAGTTAATAAGGAAAGGAAAACAACGTTCATGCGTACGTACAAACTATCGTCTCTATGAACGGTGTATTTCATTTCATTTATCTATCTATTATATATATAAATATATATATACTGAATGTATATGATATATAAATAATGATTTACATTCTGGAAGTAAGTAAATCATGATATATGTAATAATAGTATCATGAACAACAAGTCCAAACACGTACAACAAATGAAAAGAATATTACCCCAAATGTTGCTTTAAAATGGAATTGACAAATGAATGGGTAATATAAATACATAAGTGAACCATATATGATATAATAAATATTATTATGGTTCTGTTATAAGTTAATAATATGTTTAAACCCACTATACAGGAGTCTCGAACACATACGGAATAAATTTGACATAAGGTAAGGGATAACTTTTCCAATCTCATTTTTATTCGAGATTGTTTATTCTTAAGTATTTACTGGGGTTATATTTATTATCCATGTCCCTATCTTATAAAAATGGTTTCATGTATGTTTAAAGTCATTTTTACCCATTTTTGACTTTTACTACAAGGTAGGTAAGGAATATTTCTTTTGTTTACCATATGAGGTAGTTTTTGACTTTTTCGGAAAAAGTACGAGAAAAATGTTTTTTTAACTTATACGGTCTGAACTGTTTTCTACGGTTTCATAACACCTAATTTTCATAAATCTTCCTTTAAAATTAGTCATGATTTTTTTTTTAAAAATAGTCCTTTTCTTTTAAAATTACATGGCATTTTGTGAAAAGAAAATGATTTTGAAAAGAAAGGATATTTTCCTCAAGAATTCATTTCAAGTGTTTTGTCAAAACTATTTTCCATCTAAAATGAAATTATTTAGTATGATTATGTTTCAAGTATAATGTCTCTATTATTTACATGGTTTTATTCTTCTTATGATGAAATGATATCTATTTTTTTATTATGGATTACGTTAATATGGGATGATGTTTATGAAACCCATTTTATTCTTTGGGTTATGATGAATGATTCGTGTTTATTTTGTGTCACAAGTAAGAATGATTTCATTATGAGATAGGTGGTACCTATATCTCCCTAAAATTAATTGGGTAAAGATTTATATCTCATGAGATAGACAATGCTGGAACAATAAGTTAATCTGGTTCAGTGATATATGACTGGAACGAGGAGTGAACTCGATTCAGAAAGGGACTTTGTCCACTAAGATTGTCTTGGCAGCAATTCCATTGCTACTATGGAAATCATATCATGTGATTAATGGTTGCCACAATTACATGTTTTATTCCCATGCTATTTTATCATGATTGATGTTCCTTTATGATCTATTCCTTACGTACTGCCAAGATTTATTTCATGACTCAAGATTTTGACGTTAAAACATTATGTTCATGTTTTGAAGTTCAAATGTATATGGTTTGTTTTATTTTCTCCTTTATTACCGTTACTGAGCATTTGAGCTCAGAATTTATATGTTTTCTTCTCCCCAAGATATAAAAAAAGGTTTTAGGTAAGAAAAAGAAAGGGAATATCTTTATGGGAGATGTTGAAGATCTTTCACCAAGATCTGAAGATTATGTTCCAAGTTTCCAAAGACACAAAACTATTAAAGTCCATTGGTGTCTGTTTTTGTTATGTATTAAGTATTCCACAAAAGTAATGTAATGTATATGTACATCAAGTTTGGGGTCTCTACACGCACACTCGGTGCGAAGAGGGATTTGTTTGTTTTGCGGTGGGCTCGCGAACATCAAATGCGTTCACGGAGTAAGCCGCCTGCTTGATCTGTGGTGGCTCACAAACATCAAAGGCACTTGTGGAGTGTTACCATCTCCTCGCACCATGGTGGCCTCATGAAATTCAAATCCATTCGTGAAGCAGCCCGCCTCCTTGATATGCAGTGGGCGCGGTGTGATTGGGACTCCTCGAATGGTCTTTGTGAGGCAGCCCCTTGAGGCTTTCCATTTCATCATCTTCTTCTCCCATTTTGGCGGAAAAAATCCCCCCCCCCACAGACTTGGAGGCGTGGAGAAATCAAGGGTCAATGTTTGAGGGTCAATCACCAAAATCCTTGGTCGTTTGCAAAGCTTTATCATGAAGAGTGCTCATGATGTGGGTAGGTGACACATAGGCTGAGCGCACCACGAAGCTTGGTGTGAAATGGATGTGCCGTGATGCTCCGAAGGTCGTATCCTATATAAAGGGCAGCTGGCCTCTCTTTTGTCCTTTCACCTCTCTATGAAATTTTCATTTTTCACTCTCAAGTCACGAAGCTCTGCGTACCCCACGTTTTCCCACTACGAATCGGGTCTTCTCTTACCGGCGCACAATGAGTTTTTGACTCCACAATAGTGCTTCACGATATTGAACTTGAAGGCGTAGGAAGGACTCCGTGAACAAGCTTTGCGAATGCTCTCAGTGAATGAGCTTTGAAAACCAACCTGAAAATCGTCCAAGTTCTAAAGCTGAATGGCCCATCGAGAAGCATCCTAGGGGGTTCGTATGGATGCCGCTCGGAGGGATGAGATGTCAAAAAGTTTGGGTTTAGGAGAGTTAGTCCGGAGCCACTCTGACCATGATTTGATGGTGGCGATGTTTTCAGAGAGCCAGAAAAACTACCCACTATGTAAGATGTTTCCTTTGTATGGATTTAGGATGAGGGATGACATATTCATCCATGAAGCAAGTAGGGTTGAACCAGCTTATTGGTTTAGGAGTACGTCATGCCAACACCAATGGTTTAGGGCGGCTGACTGCCTGGCCCAGGAGGACTTCACACCCATCGTTGCTGATTGACTATACAACCACCTGAATAACGTCAACAAAAAGGCATTGAATCCGAAGAAGTCTCTTCCTATGTACCACACGATACTGAAGGCAACTTTGAGGAACCCAATGAAGGGGTGCTCTGAGGAATAGGAGCTGCGCCAGGGCTGAAAATTTAAAGACGATTGGGTCGAGGCCTACCGGGTCGGTGCCTCATGTGTGGCGTTCGGGGCAGAGATGAGGAGAGTGGGTTTGTATGAGGTGGCATGGGCCTCCCAATTCCACATCTATCAACTGAAACAACTAATTCTAGAGCTATTGAAGAGTTCTTCATCAAGGACCAATACCTTCCATTTACACCATGGGGAGGTTGGTATTTGCTTGTGGGATGTCCAACAAATTTCGGGGGTTCTGATACTGGGTGAGATGTACGATGAGTTCCTCCCTGTCATGAGTGCATGAAAGGATCCAGAGCAGATGCCATGACTGGAAATGGAATTTATGGTGCTGGTGCTGGGAGAGTACAAAGAAGCAATGAGAGATGCCCACTTTATGTTGTGGTTCAAGAAATTCATGAATTTCCTAGTAGTCCGACAGTTTTTGGCAAGGCCTCGAACTTGCCTGAAGGGGGCTCAATGGGGCAAGGATCACTCGCACTAGCGGCTCTAGGAGGACAGCTAGTGGAAGACCTGAGTGTTTAGGGTCAGCATTGAGCAGCAGCCAATATTCAAGCTGGTGGCATTCATCGTGGCTCTTATTTGTGGTTTCATCCTGCCAGTGAGGGATACCAACATGGGAGTATGCCCAAGCACATTTATCATGGCCTCCACATTGGCGACATGGGGCGGGTCAACCTAGGAATCCTGATGCTCACCAAACTGAATAAGATGTTAGGGCATATCAATGAGGGGAAGAGGCTATAGAGGGTATGTGGGCCGTACCAACTCATGTATGGGTGGATAGCAACACATATCAGGGGGGTTTACGAATTCCTAAACCCAATCTCTCCTTTGGGATCGAACTTCCAACCATCAATCCGGAACACTGTGGGGAGATTTTCGGCCAAGTTGACCACACTGTTTATATTGAACTGGGTGTGGAAGGTGAAAGAGTTCAATTTTTAACCATTTTAGTTGCCGATGGGGGTATTCACTAATGATGGCTAGAGAACAGAAGTGCACTGAGCATATCTACTGGCTTTTAGAGGTAGAGTCTTGGTGGAAAGGGTGGAATATGATCTCCTTTGCGATCCGTACACCCCACACCGGTTTGTAAGACAATTATGGTGCATGCAGTGACTGACACGACATGTCTATTTGGAGGTGCGCCAAGAGGAACACCCTTGTGTGATGAGGAAGATGTGGCTCATGTTCACATGGGAAGATGAGAAGTTGCGGAACAAACTGCCTCTAACTACCTTTATCTTTGGGCTGGTGAAGGAGTATGCTATAAGATGGGAGGAGGCTTATTCAGGGGAGATGCTGAAGTAACCAATTTTTTGGGTCGGTGATGGCGAAGATCCCTGACCTTGGGGTCGGGGCAAGAAGGCAGCAAGGGAATCCCGTGGTGGTGGGGCTACCATGGCAGTAAGGCCCACACCATTTGTGGGTGAGGTAGCAGCCATAGATCCAGCAGTGGTAGCAGACATGGCGGTTCCAATAGAACAGAGCCATCCAGAGGGGAGGCTGCCGAGTGGATTCCACAGGATACCCAGCCAGCCTCCGGGGAAGCAGCTGTGCCATATTGACATGCCATAGAATATTGTCTTCTTGGAGGACTGGGACATCTGAGAAGTCAACAGGAAATTCCTCAGCCCCACTGAGTTTTGGCAGCACCTGAACCATATCAGAATTGATTTACCGAAGATATGCCCTATCAGTGTTAGCATTGCGGTGTCCCAATTTGGAGGGGAACAATATCTGACTGAGCAGAAGGACTTCATCCACTTCCAAAGTGCTCATCGTCCAATGGAAGATTGAGTCAAGGTGTTTCTCAATCACACTACTCCCCCGCAGTTGTCAGCCGCTAATTTTAGAGAGCGCTTCCCTCTACTGGATGAATCAAAAGAGTCCTCTTGGGAAGACGAGTCCGGTAGAGGGATCCCATTAGAAGAGGGTGAAGTTGGAGACTGAGACTCAGATCTTGAAGAGTTTGTCGAGGCCCTTGAGGTAAAAAACCTGAAACCCCACCTCTGAGAATTGCTTTGTGGTCATTCTGGACTCTTTTCTAATATCCGAACTGTGCAAGAGAGTCTTATATGCAGAACTCATTCTCGTCCCTCAGTGGGTGATGATGCGAGAACTTCAGGATCTATGCCTACGGCTGCATCTATTGCTGCATCCAGCAGGGATAGGATATCTGAGACGACCCCTCTAGATCTTTCAGACCTTCTGACCATATATGGGGGGCCACTCTTCAGGGTTCTGATGACATCAACCCAAGATCGAGATCAGGAATTCGATCTTTATAAGTCCCTTCTACCAATTTCATGATAGCCATCCCCTGACCATTCCAACTGACATTCATGCCCCCCATTTTGGGTGTGTATAGTTCTTCAAATTGTGTGGGCTTCCTTGGAGAGGTTGTTCAGGGCTTCTGGCGGTGTCCTTCCTAGGGGAATGCTGGTGGTCATGGAGGCGGAGGTCCAAACTGACCTAACTGCGACGCTCCCAATCATTAGTGGGACCGTCATCGAGGTTGATCCTGAGATAATTGAGGTGGGATCCGATGATGAGGGTCAATGAGATAGTTCAGGTCCCACCATTACTGATCAGACACCAGATGTGGACCCTGCTAATGAGTTCCTGAGAACGTACCCCGCACATAATCCTCCCAACTGCACTGACTGGGATGAGACGACCTCTAATGAGGAGGATAGAAAAATATTCCACCACCGATCATGGAAGCTGATCAATAACTTAATTGATGATACCCTCAAGCACTATGGATGGATGATATTGAAAGACTTCACCCACGACTATACAAATTGTGTGATGGGGGACTGGATGTCCAGTGTGCTCCCATGCCCATCTGAAATCTTATGGCAGAAAAGATTTAGGAGTATGACTATGGCCTCGGGGTGGGATGGCAGCGGGGGAATGTGGTGACCATCAAGAGGCCTCGAGAGGCCGAAGATGAGGTTCAACAGCTACATGCCCGGGCAGATGAGCATTCCACTTCCCCTAAAATGCAATCAGAGCTTGTATCACTACTGAAATCCCATATGGTGGAGGCTGAAGAGGGAATGAAGTGAGCCTCTGAGGAGATGACCATTATTCCGACCGATATAGAGCAGGACCAGATTGCAGCTGATGAATTGTGCCCCATTACTGCTGAGGAGGGGCATGACCTGAAAAGGCGGCAACAACTCCTAGACACCACTAACAAGAGGGTGGCAGAGCTGTTATGCTCTTTTGATGGGGTTAACCCACCTATGGGGGGAATTGACCCTCGGGTACTGTAACGATTAAAAACCCGCTAACGTACATTCATGCTTTGATTTTTCTATGACATAGAATTCCTAAGTTATGTTGTTTACATTGGTTTATTTCATTCTCATGATATTCGTGGAGCGTCCATCAATCATTCCCTATGCTCACGTGGGTCTGGCCCAATGTGAGAAACAAGGGATGACCACCTTATCACCCAATCAAAATATAGGAGTGCAAAAAAAGATTTGGGCATCTGGGGTTTGAACAAACAGCCCGAATTTCTGAGAGGAAATGGGAGATACCTGATTGGAGAATGAAACACTCAAAGAGTGGAATTACCATTTTCCTAGTGTGCTCTTGTGCATGAACGAGGTAACGCCAGGGGAACTGGAATTAATCTGAACTGATGGGAATGGAAGGTGTGAATCATGATACCCATTATTCAGAACACTATGGGGGGTGGCATGATAATGAAGGATAACTATTGACCTCATTCGAAACACAACATCCATATTGTGTTAACCTAGAATGGGGATAGAAAATGAGGGTCGACCACTGACCATGTTCGAAAAATGAGGCCTGACTCAAAATGTCATCCTTTTGTCTTATAGAAGGTTATCCCAGGATAGTAGGTGAGCCATAGGCTTAGTAACCATACTATTAAGGGGTTCCTCCAGACATGAAATGGGACGTGGGTATGAATAAGGGGGACACAAAGCATTCATGGTGGAGTGATGGGTTATTGGAATGGAGTATAACACTATTGAAATTATGCCACTGTGGTGGAAACACATTTGGTGGGTGTATCTGTCTGATTAGGGATCATGCATAATTCCAAACAGGACCTCTCTAACGAGGCAACTGTTGCTTCCCAATGTTATTGTGAGGCATCCTGGACTTCTTCAGGGTAAAGGTATAGGGTTCCCCAGAAGAACTCGGGCCAAGGGGATGAAAAAGAGGGGAACCAACTTTTCAATTCATGGTATGTACCTAGAGGCAAGATGCTTGGGCATTTCTATGAATCCCATGGGGATTGGAATCAAGCCATAAATAGTTCTGGAAGATGTAGTGCAGTTTAAAATCTTGCGGCAAGGATGCAGAGTGATCTTAGTTTATGGTTATAGATCTCAGACCGTGGATGGTAGGAAACATGGGAGACACATGGTGGTGTAATTATAAAACCTGACATGAATGGGATCCTGGGGTTCCGACCACCACGTGTTCCCTAGGAAGGTTTTATGTGACGGACCAAAAAAGAGAGTTAAACTAGGCCTGAGGCAAACTGCACAGGCGTTCCTACATACCCCATGAGGATGTGGATCAATCCGCACATAGTTATGGGAAATGGAATGGTGGGATACCCTTGCCAAGTATAATAAGATTTCATGGGTCTGGTCCATACACAAAAATAAGTGGTATTTGATAGAACTTGTTTGTCCTTTAGGATGAGTGAGTGTTGTTTTTTTGGGTGAAGCGATGGGCCTAGAAGAGCGAACCCAGGCATCACAACAATAATCAAACCGAATGGAGGCATTGAAAAATGGTATGGTATTTGATCAATACCAAACATGATGTCCCTTGTGTGAGGGCACCACAATGCAGTGCCATTTCTCATCATGTAGCCAGGACAATATTGTCACAGTTTAGGGACATGTGATGGGACCAACCATGAAATTTAGCATCATACAACATAGACGTAGTCGAGATGAGGCTGAATGGGGAATTTTCACAGTGCAATAAAGCATACTCAACATGAATGAGGACGAAGTCCACACCACACCGTGTGCGATTACAAGAACGAAACCTCAGGCCAAGGGTAAAAAAAGAGGTAAGAGCGTAGGAATAGGAGAGACTGACCTCAATTAAGATGGAACAAAAATGAGATGTCTGGGTGTTCTTACGTATACCATGATAATGAGAATCAAGCCATAAGTAGTTCGGAAAGAGGTCTTGGTTTATGGTCTTAGAGCTCAGACCACGGAGAAGGGAAGTCGGTGTAGATCCTCGAATGATGGCTTTATCACAGCTTTGTCCTCCTAACGTGAAAATACGCACTGAGGTATATTTTCGGGAGTGTTAAAATTCCACTTGGACCAGATGGGGTGGAGAATGACGTGAATCATGTATCCAACATTCAAGGCTTAATGGGGTTGGCGTGACGATGGAGGATGACTGTTGACCGTGTTCGAAACACAACATCTATATTATGTTAGCCTGTAATGAGGACAGAAAAATGAGTGTCGGCTGCTGAACATATTCTCAACATGGGACTTTTCTCGATTTTTTGTCTAAAAATCTCGAGGATGTTGGACCGTGATGGTAGAAGAAACCTTAGGCCTATAATCCATGCCATTTGGGGGTCCCTTTGGATGTAGAAGATTATGGAATCCCAAATGAAGGGGAACACAAACCTGAAAAATGGGCGAAATCATATCCATGTAAAATTTGACACTCCAAATGCTAAACCAGAGTACTCTTAGACAGATTGGTGAATCACTAAATAGGGTCAAGGAGGGTGCTCAACTTGAGATTAACCAACTTGTAGGGATGAGTATATAATATGGGGATAGAGAACTCTCAGGAGGGAGAGGAACGTGGCGTGGTAATTAAAAACCCGATGTGAATGAGGACATAGTCCCATACCACACCATATACACCCCTCCGCAGGAATGGGTAAGCCAAGGGGCCATGGTGAAAGGGAGATTTTTTGGGGATGGGGTTAGATGCGAAGTCTAGACGTTCTGGTGGTCCTACGTATCCCATAAGGATGGGAATCAAGTCACATGTAGTTCTTGAGAAAAAAGGAAGATTTTTGGGAGATGGGGCTAGACCCGAAGTCTAGATATTTAGGTGGTCTTATGTATCCCATAAGGATGGGAATCAAGCCACACATATTTATTTAAGGTAGTAATGTGTAGTTTATCGTCATACAGTATGGATGAAAATGGGTAAGATACCCCACATACAGGAGGCATAGGACGCGGAGAATAACCCGATGTGAATGAGTAAATAATCCCATACCACACCATACACTCTGGGAAAAAACTTTGGCTGGGGCCTGAGAAGGCCAAGGAGACAAAAAATGTCAGGGGCCTGAGGCTGGGCCACAGTCGGAAAGGCTCAAACATTTTCAGTTTAACATCTTGCAGTGAGGATGAAGAAAGGGGTAAGATACCCCAAATAGGGTAGGTGTACCACATGAAGAATAATCGGACATGAATGAGTACATAATCCCAGACAAAAATGTACAATCCCATAAGAGTGGGCCTGGTCCGAGGGCCTGAAATTGGGCATGCGAAGCACGACAAGGCCTGTGGTCATGATATGGACGACAAATGAAGGGAAAGATGTCTCAAGAAGATATGTGTGTCATGGTGAAATAGATCGATGTTAATGGGTACATAAGTCCGCTCCACACCACAAAACCCTAAATGAGAACTTGATCCAGGGTTTAGAAAGGGCCAAGGGGCCGAAAAAGGCCAAGGGGCCTGAGGCCGGGCGTCTCGACCAATGGTAGCCATATGACCTATTGTGCGATTACCTCCTTATCACTGCTCCTAATCCCACATGAGTAGTGATCAGTGTGGGAAATAAGGATCCAGATTCAGCTCTCTCTTTCATATAGGGGTCTAGTAGTTGGTATCACCCCAAGGGAGTCTGTCTCTTAGAGATATAACAGGGAAAAATGGACCACTACACTTGATGTTTGGGACATCTTGGGGTGGTCCCGATGACAAAGGATAACTATTGACCATTTTTGAAACACATTGTCCTTATATTGACCTAGAATGGGGAAAAATGAGCATCAACCACTGACCATATTTTCAATTTAGGACATGTATCAATTTTTTGCTCAACATCCTTGAGGGCATTGTCCTGAAGTGGTAAGAGAGACCTTGGGCCTAGCATCCCTGCTATTCGGGGGCCCTTCTGGATAAAAAGGATGATGGAGTCCCAATCAAAGGAGTGGTTGAAGCATAGTTGTACCCATACATTTTAAAGTCAAGAAGGGTGGTGAAAGAGGCGGAAACCTCTAGGGTGTGGGACGTATGGTGAAAATGAGATGAGCTCGACGTGTATTGAGGAAAAAACTTACACCACACCATATGTTTTGACCCGAGGAGAGATTCTGGAATTTGTGATGGGCCAATAGACGAAATGTACAAGTGTTCCTATGTATCCCATAATGATGAGAATCAATCCGTATGTAGTTCTTAAAGGCCATACAGTTTAACATCGTACAAGGAGGATGTGGGATGATAGAAGAACATGGAGTGAGCACATGGTTCACCCATCGTAATACTGGCATGAGTGGGGCTAAGGAAGCCTACACTATATTACAAAAGGATCCTCTACGAGAAATATACCCAGGGGGATAGTCACAGAGAAGAGTTTGGGGGATTGGCTCAAGAGAAAATGCTTGAGTATTCCTACACATCTCAAGCATATGGGAATCAAGCCACACTTAGTTCTGAAGGTGAATTTTAATGTCTTGCATGATGAAATACAGTTTATCATCATGGAGGATGAAGCAGTTTAGGATCAGGCGGGGCCATCTAGTCTAAGGTCGTGTAGGTCCATAGGCTCACCAAAAGTATTTCTTGAGTAACTTGGCATTGGTGAGAGGAGTTATACGCTCACCATACATGGTCACCAGGGAGTATGCACTATTGGGGTAAACCCTATGAATTATGTAAGGTCCTTCCCATTTGGGATCTAACTTGGGTGGTTTCCTACCAGGGATCATTGGTGTCCGGAGGGCCAATGCCAAGTAGCCTTGTAGGAAAGAGAAGAGGTGAACCTTCTTGTTGAAGGCACTAACTATCTTATTCTGATGCCTTTACAGATTGTGCAGGGAACAAAGCCTATTCTCATCAAGTGCTTCCAATTTATCCAGAAAAATTTCGACTACCTTATCTGGTGCTTGCTGGTCATAGAATGCTGTGCGTAATGAAGGAAGTTGGATCTTGATGGGTAGGATGACCTCATCTCCGCACACCAAGAAATACAGGGTCACCTGGGTAGAATTACGAATCATCATCCGATAGGCACAAAGGGAATTGGGGATCTTTTTTGACCAACTCTTCTTGTTATGACCAACCATTTTTGGCAATATGTTAGAGAGGGTCTTATTGAAAGCCTCAATCTTCTCATTTGCTTGTGCATGGTAGTGGGAGGTATGGTTAGAACAGATGTTGTACTTGGAATACAACTTCTTCAACTTAGCTGCATGAAAGTTGGTTCTATTATCAGTGAGGACAGCGTGAGGGACTCCAAACCGGTAGATGATATTGGAGCTCACAAAGTCGATGATAGAATGTGCCCTAACAACCTTTAGCAGAACTGCTTCTTACCACTTAGAAAAGAAATATGTGGCGGTCAGGATGAACCTCCACTGGTAAGCTGTTTCCGATGGATATGGGCCTGTGACGTCGAGTCCCCAAACCGAAAACAGTCAGGAGTACTTTGTGG
The DNA here is from genome assembly GCA_963277665.1 of Viscum album. Taxonomy (NCBI): domain Eukaryota; kingdom Viridiplantae; phylum Streptophyta; class Magnoliopsida; order Santalales; family Viscaceae; genus Viscum; species Viscum album. The sequence goes on along the minus strand of OY728143.1, from coordinate 1,943,913,142 downwards.
AGTGGAGATGTTCTAGTGGCCGATGCATGAAGTTAGCATGAATTAGGCACGTTTGAAATCTTATGGTGAAATCGATGCAATCATGAATCATGGAGGTCCAGAAGTACCCTAGTATTCAGATCTGACGGGACAAATTTGATCTAATCTGGTGAGCCCCACAAGAGCCTGAATGAACCTCCTGCATGACATGAGAAATCATGACTCCTTGGATGCAACAAAGGAGAACACCATAAAACCCTCAATTTTAGAGGATCTGCTCAAGGAGGGGACCACTCTAGTGGGTAAACTATAGTGCGCAGTGTCAGATTCACTCACTCTCGGCCTGATAAGCTAGGAGGTAACCATTTTGGAGATACTCGATAAAGGGGGATGTCCCGTCGGGGGTCACTTCAACCACTGCATCTAAGGAACCTGGGGGTCTTGACATAGAGGTTCCAACGGTAAGATGGCTTACTCACAGGTCATCGTCGTCATCTGAGGTGACGAGAGCAACGAATCATTTATGTTCCACATGTATAATCAGATCATCCTTCTCGAGTTCTGCAAGTGATGCTGCTAGGATGGCAAGGGAATCTGCTCGACTATTCCGAGATTGAGAGACATGAGTAACTTTCGGCTGAGATAGAAACTGGGCCATTAGCTAGAGGGTGATCTCCAAAAATGGTATGAGCTCTGGCTTTCTTACTACGTAGTCACCATTGATTCTCTTGATGACTAGTTTAGAATCCCCATTCACATGAAAATGGGGAACATCGATCTAGAGGGTCAGCTCAAGGCCAGTGATAAGATCCTATTACTTTGCCTCGTTTTTGGTGCAACCTTCTAAGAAAAAAGAATGATAACGAAAGAATGGATTGTTTCGGGGTAATAAATATAATACCCAAGCCTAATATGTTTAGCCTGGGATCATTGAGCCTCCTACTGGTGGGGATTCGGGAAGCACCATCAAAGTGAATCTGCCAACATGGGATGGAATGATCTTCCAAAAGGATTGCCTCGTCAAGAAAATACAAGTCCAAGGACTGTTCCATGGGGGTTGCATTGGCAGTTAGAAAATCATTCGATGCTTATCCCTTGATAGCCTTCTAAGGCACGAACCTGATGTCGAACTCCTGGGGGATTACTGGCCACCGTGCTAGATAGCCATTCAATATGGGGCGGTTCAGAATGTACTTTAGTGAGTCTACATGAGATACCATTTGTACCTCATGGTGTTTAAAGTAGTGTTTCAATTTCTGAACTCTGAATACCAGCCCAAGGCAGCTCCTTTCGATGGGGGTTTATCTGGTCTCCTTATCGTGGAACATGCGGCTGAGGTAGTAGAGGCTGTTTTCCATCCCCTCACTGTTTTTTGGGTGGGGAGGGTGCTGAGAAATCATTCCAGGGTAGTCACATACAGGATTAGTGGCTTTCCAGATATGGGTGGTGTCAAGACCAGAGGTTGGAGAAGATACTACTTGATTTCCTCAAACGCGGTCTGGAACTCTTCGTCCAACCCATAGGCGGAGCCCTACTTTATGAGCCAAGAAAATGGCTTACACTTGCCGACCAGATACACAATGAATCGGCATATACAGGCTAAGTGGCTTTGGAAACCTCAAAGCTCCCAAATATTGCTTGGGGGAGGAATTTGATTGATGGACTTGATCTTCTCTGGGTCGATCTCAATGCCCCAACACCTGACAAAAAATCCAGGAAACTTCCCAGAGGTGACCTTAAAGGCACACTTCAATAGGATCATCTTCAGGTGGCGGGAACAGAGGAAGCCAGACACTTTCTCAAGGTCCCTGAGATTGTCCTAGCCCTGGAGAGATTTTATCACCAAGTCATCCACATATCATTCCACCAATGTACCAAGGATTGGATTGAATATGTAGTGCATGGACCGCTGATAGGTGGCACATGCATTCATTAAGCCGAAGGGCATAACCTGGTAACATAAAGTACCTTGAGGCTCCCTGAAAGCTGTGGAATCCTCGTCCTCCGGGGCCATTCGGATCTGGTTGTATCCAGAGTAACCATCCATGAAGGAGAGGTCTTGGAACCCAGCTGTAGCATAGATCAACAATTCATTCAATGGAAGGAGAAAGTCATCCTTCGGGCAATGACGGTTGAGATACCGGAAGTTGATGCAGACCTTGATCTGTCTGTTATTCTTCCTGATAGGAATAGTGTTGGCTATCCACTTGAGGTATAGACCTACTTGATAAAGTTGGGTCTAATAGGTTTGTCAACATCAGCCATGACCATGGCCCTGTGAGAAGGGTGCATCTTTCTAGGAGGCTGCTTGAACCCGTGATGATATGCAGGGTGACTGAGATACTGGACGACTACCTAAGGATCTAGTCCTGGAGTCTGGTCGTAGCTCTAAATGAATACATCACGATGCTGCTTCAGGAAATATATGTACCACTAATGCTCCTCAAGGGACATGGCGTCACTGATCAATGTGGGTCTCAGGTCTACCTTGCTACCGAGGTTCACATGTACCAGTTCATCGACCATGGTGGAGATGCCTTCTTCGATGGTGGGGGGAGCATCCTCTAAATCCTCTTATTTACTTGCGGAGGAGGGATCCCCAGTGGGAGAAGCTTCCACTAGGATAGAAGATCCTCATGGGAGGCTGGCACCAGCCTAGGCAGTAGTGGATAGCATATTGGGAGATTCACATGCTGCTGAAACCATAACAATTAAGGTAGTTGATCTGATCCCATCTGGTCATGAGCCCAATGGTCCGTGATTAATGATATCAAAGAAATAGTGGTGCGTCAGCTTGAGCCAATTAATTATATCCCAGCGAAACAGATACGTATGATGTACTGCTGTTGCCATGGGTCAGACAGCCTGATACTGTATGTGGGAAGAAGGCTCTGGGATCACCCAAGCCTGGTTTGTGTAGGAGTACGAGGTGATCTTCCACTGTCGCTTGGCCTTGGGAATATGATTTCCTCTTGTACCATAGAAAACAAATAATTACTCCATGTATGGGGTTGTGGCCTCCAATCAATGGATCGGGAAGATGTAGGCATCATCCAAACCTGCCCAGGGGTCAGTTGCAACCACGGTGGGTTTGAACTCACTGGCCTGAATCTGCTTTTCCTTGCCCTTGTAATAGTCAGCATCCAGGTAGAGGGCTTCACAAGAGGCAAAAGGAGATGAATCACTTGGGATTATACCTATGTAAATACCCTAAAATTTCAAGGAAAGTTTTTTTCTTAATTTCTTTGGAATTTTAAAAATCTGTAGCTTCTGACTGTTCTTGATTACGAGGCCCGGCGTGCCCGGAATCAATTTCCGAAGTTTAGCTCAGGAACGTTCAGTGAACGGATGAGCATGTTTTTCTATCTTTTGAACCACTGCTCGGAATTGTAATCTAAGGGCACCGATGAACTCGCATCGCTGGTAATTGCTTAAGGGGACCTTTATCGCAGTTGCATTTTAAGTAGGTTGAGTTTTATTATTTGGGGTTTTAGTTTAAAATAAATAAAATTTTTGAACAATTTTATTTTTATATCTTGGAAGTTAAACTCTTCCAAGTGTGGATAAATGAGAGGTGGGGCCCACACGAGCCCCAACCTCTCATCTTCCCATAACTCTCTCCGACCCCCCACTTTAGCACATCTTCTATTTAATGTGACAACTCCCCTTATTATGACAACCCTTCACCTCCGTAATTAATATTCCATCAAGGGTTTGAAAGATAAAAGGGCATGATAGTATTATATATTGGGGAGCCTTCACTCAATTATGGGTTGGAAAATATTTTGGAGAACCTTGTGGGAAACCTCTGGAGAAATTTAGAGAGAACTTTAAACCTCCGACAGAGAACAATCCTTCAAAGAAGGTCGGATTCCGACGAGTCTCTGACTCTCAAGATCTGATATGAAGTGTGAGGCGGGCACAATGATCGAAGTCAACTCCATTCTCTTTCTGTGGGTCAACGACGTGCAATGTCATAATCAAGGTAGTGGTTTATTCTTCGAAGTTAATGTTTTCATACCCATTCTACGTTGTTGGAATCACGTCTTGACAACCAAATGGTATCACCATAACAAGGGAGATTTTGGACCGCACTAACCCGAACAAAACATTCCCATATTTGATCTTGTCTTTGGTTAGCGACGGGAGCAGATAGAGACGACTGGAAACGAGTAGGCCTCAAAGAAGGGACTGACGACACGAAGTCCGCCGGGTCTTCAAGAAGGTGTGGAATCAATTAGCTACGCAAAGGAGGCTGCGGCCAAGGCGGGCCATGGCGGAGGGGCGTGGCGCAGTCGCGACGTGCCGGTGGAGTAGGTTCACAGCCTTGTAGGCCATGGAAAGAGGGTTGGCGCATGGCGCTATCGCGCCTCACCGGAAGGGAAGTCAAGGCTGGACCACAATGGTTTGGCAGGAGGGCGGCCGACTGAGCTGGCCACTGGCGAGGAGGCACCAGGGTAGAACCCGGTGGTTCCATGGAGAAGAAACCACTGCTTTACAGTTTCGTTACGGGAGACAAAGGGGGCGCAAACCGCCCCCCATGATTGAAAGGGCATGCCCCGTAGGGCACCGCCGCCGCTTGGTCACACTGACCAGGCAGACTTCACCGCCCATCCACGCAGCTGGGTCACCGCATCACGAAGACCACGCGGGCCGGGCCTCCATGCCACATGGGAAGGGCCACATGCCATGTGGGCCGGGTTGGTTCCCTGGGCTGGGCCGCGCCCTATAGGGCTGGACCCGGACTCGGGTCGGGTCGACCCGGTTCGGGCTGACCAAGGGGGTGTTGGGCCGGGTCTGACCGGGCCCAGACCCCCTATTTCCAGACCATTTTGGATTAAATGGGCATATCATGAGCTACGAACCTCCGATCGATGCACCGTCATTTGTGTATGATTCCTCGGATATAGACGGTAGTTTCGGTATATTACACCCAAGGTTTCGGAAATGTTTGTGTATGGCCGTGTTGGTTTGAACCCGAAAAATATCGGGCCCTCGGAGCCGAAACCCTTATAACTTGAGCTCCGGAAGTCTGATTGATGTGCCGTCGACTTTATTGGATTCCTCTTGGTGAGAAGGTTCATTTGGTATACTTCACCTGAGGTTTGGACGTAGTTGGAATATTGTCGGGTTGGATTGTACCCAAAATCCAACCGGGCCCCTGGAACGGAAAAGCTAATAATTTTCAGATCGGACGTCTGTTTGACGAACCATCAGCAGCGTTGGTAATCACGTTGAGAAAAAGTTCCTTTGAGTATAACCCATGAGATTTTGGGGTACAATTGAGATACGGTTGGGTTGGTTCATACACGAAACCAACCGGGCTCCCGGGGACTAAAAGGCTAATAACTCACAGACCGGGCTTCCGATAGATGCGCCATCTGTTGCGTTGAGACCCCTTTGACAAGGCAGTACTTTGAGATAATTCTTAATGGGGATTTGTTATAATTATATTATAGACCAGTAGCTCATGGAGCGGATCCTCCCGGAGACGAGCGTACAGAGTATAGAGACCTTGTAGCTGGCTGAGACCTGATGACTGCTTGTCCGATTCGAGTCAGAGTGACTTGAAAAGCCCAGTGGAGAGCACTACTATGTTTTGGTGGAAGACCCATGGTGGGGAGCACTACTGTGTTTGGGTGGAAGACTCGCGGTACTCGACAGAAGGAGTACCTCTGTAGGCTATTAGGGGGAGCACTACTTTGTGAGGTGGCAGACCCATGGCGGAGGAGCACTACTTTGTGAGGTGGAATACCCGTAGTACTTGACATGAGGAGTTTCTCAGCAGTATAAGGTTAGTGATCAGTGCCTAGGAGTCGTGACAGGATCACCGTTCTTGATAGATGAGGAGCTCTTCAGCATTTGTGGTTTCGATATCATTAATGAAAATCCTGGTTTGAGCTAAGTCAATGACCATAGTGTTTATCTCATGATTGAGATGGGTTACTTGATAACTTATGTATATGTATGGGAATATACCTAAGTAAAGGATATCTGTTGAGATCTTTCTTTGCGGTTTATCCTTGTTAGATTTAGTGAATCTTTCTTTGTGGTTTTTCCTTGTTGGATTTAGTGAGACCTTGAGGGTCTCGGGGTCCCTACTGAGTATCGTTATACTCTCCCCTTCATGGGCTATGCGCGCACCTCATTGTGTTGGATGCAGATGATGGACAATACTGGTCGTGGTTGAGGCTTGTAGAGCTGGACAGTACCCGTAGGTGGACTTCACAAAGAGATAATATCCGAAGGTGGACTTCACGACGAGATGATACCCAGAGGTGACAGACGGACGTGGAGAGCTGTGGTGGCCATATGTACCTACCCTTTAGGTAGGAACTCTAGAGGACGATCCAGGAGAAGCTTGACACCTTTCTACTATTTTTTATTTTCCTTTTACTTTACTATTGGGCTTGTATTCTGGCTATTTTTTACTTTCAGCACACTTGTTATACTAATTACTTAGTGTTTGCTTCCTCTTGTACTCTGGTTGAGTGTGTTTACGTTTTATAAAGGCAGTGCCTTCCAAGTTATAGATATTTACGCCTTTGGTGCTAGTCGCCAGCCCCTAGCCTATGGAAGGAAGACTTGGAGTAGTTACGACACGGGCCCCGAGGGACAGGTCGTGAAAAATTGGTATCAGAGGAGTTGGTTCTACCACAGAACTCAGAACTCTGATATTCCCTTTCTGTGAAGCGATAGTGTTAAGGGTACCGAGTGTGGTTTTCAGTTCAGGGAGTCCAGTGTTGGTGCGGGGGACGATGTATCCATACACCATGACCCTGACTTCTGATTTCTGACTCAGTGCACGAAAACACTGATTGCGTGTGTGTTTTCAAAAGTTTTCTTTAAGTCAGCTCAAACCAGGTCAGCTCACCAGTTATAATCATTTGACTGTGTCGCATCTGTTCAGGATTCCTCCACGCAGACAGTCAATTGGAGTTCCGAGAGAGTACCCGATGACGGCCCATCGAGCAACGAGGTCCGACATAGAGCCCTCTTTCTATGTTAGCACATTTGGGTGGTGTACCAGTAGCACAACCATCCGTTAGGCAGCAGATTCCACCAGTCGTACTAGTGGATGGTGCAAGCTGATAGAGCGCATTGCACAAGTTCTTGCAGTAGAGACCTCCGATGTTACGAGGCGATGCAGATTCCCAGGCAGCAGTGGACTGGATGGAGGTGATTTCTAGAGTTCTACACCTATTTTAGACACTAGTAGTGCAGATGGTGATCTTAGCTACTGGTGTTTTTTCAGTGAGTGACCATGAGGTTGGTCCGCATAGTGACGAGGCTTCGGTATGCGGATCGATGCCTGAGATAGTACCTTCAGGTATTGTGCCAGCTATATCACTACCTATTTGTCAGCAGTTTCATCCGGAGGTACCGGTATATGACACATGTAGGTTATATGCCTTAAACGAGTTTCAGCATCAGATACCCCTCAGGTTCTGAGGTGATCCTGACTCACAGGTGGCTGAGGACTAGCTTGAGGAGGTGGCTGAGAGTTTTCTAGAGCTATACATCTTTGACAGGACGACATGTCGGTAGCTGAGTAGTGATCGAGGTGTACTGATCATTCCTGGTACTTGATGAATACGATTCAATTAGTGATTTAGATCTCGGACCTCTGAGCGAGGTGTGTTTAAAGGATATCTGAGCCAACACTTTTCCTCTATGCATTCCAACTTATGTTAGGGTCATAGAGAGAACTTTTTTGGTTGGGCATTCTTTGGATGAATGGATACAACCAGTAAAGGTTAGCAGTTGGAAATCAAGAAACTAGAGCCAGTCTCGGAGACTTGGGCATGTAAAATATTTTAAGAAGATAATGTGTTAAGGATATATGAATCTGCAGAGCAGAAGACGTAGAAGTAGAGCTAGGAGAGCAGCATGTGGTGGTGTACTTTTCGACATGTTACAACCACCCAACTTTGTAGTCCCCACCAGGATTTGGGAGTAGGAGGTCAGGGGAAGAGAGTAGCTGGACGCGGTCATGGAGTGTGACCCAAGGGCTCTAGGAATGATTCAAGGTATGGTCAGTGTTTACTACTAGCTGTCGTAACAACAGAAATTTATACGAATCATCCCTTCCTTCCACGAATCTTGTCCCAGACCTAGAGTTTCCGGTTAAGCCATTGGCTTGACCCTCACGTCTGGAGATACCTTGAGAGGAGACTCAATAATAACACTTATGCCGACGGTGTGATCTGACCCTAGAGGCAAGAGTTTCAGTTTGAACCACTTGGTGGCATCATGGAGGCCTTATGACATTAGTTTGGGTATGGACAGGGCAACCACATTTCATACACAAATTGACGGTATTAGTCAAAATGGGTTGGGGTTTACCTACAATGTTGGGATGGGTTTTTCCTTGGTCGGTGAAAAGGAAACCCCATGCTACATAGGATGGAATCATGCATAGGAGGGTGCGTCTGATAACTCTTGAGTCAGCCAACCTTACCCTCGTGGCAGCTGAAGTTTTTAGTTTTCATTTTTCAGTTCCAAACAAGGAACAGAGGCCTTTAGAGTTCGAGGATGGAGACCACGTATTTATACAGGTCTCACCTCGATGAGGTCTATGGAGATGTGGCCGAAGCATAAAGTTATCTCCAAGGTTAATCGGACCCTTCTAGGTCCTCATCAGGGTAGGCGAGATGGTTTACCGCCTGACCTTTCCACCTCAGATGCACCGGGTGCATGACGCCATCCACGTATCTCAGTAGAGGAGATATTTGCACGACCTATCCATCATCATTGACCACGAAGAGCTGGATATCGATGACAGGGGAGACATTCACAGGGTTCCAGTAAAGGTTGAGGATCGACAACAGTGGGTCCTACGAGGATGGTCGATTCCTCTTGTGCGCTTTCATTGGCAGCACGAGAACCTCTAGGAGAGCACATGGGATCAGGAGGCTTAGATGCATGCTCGGTACCTCCTTTAGTTTACCAAGATTGTGTTGTAGCTTTACGGGGACGTAAATCCCTGAGGTGGGAGTAATGTAAAGACCTGGAAATTTCAAGGAATTTTTTTTCATAATTTCTTCCAAATTTTACGAGTCTGTAGCTTCTGACGACACTTGATTCTAAGGCCTGGTGTGCCCGGAACCAATTTCCAAAGTTTAGCTTAGGTATGTTCAGTGAACGAATGAGCGGGTTTTTCTATCTTTTGAACCAGTGCTTGGAATTGTAATATGAGGGCACCGATGAAATCGCAGCGCTGATAATTGCTTAAGGGGACATTTACCACAGTTGTGTTTTAAGCAGGTTGAGTTTTATTATTTGGGGTTTTAGTTTAAAATAAATAAAATTGTTGAACAATTTTATTTTTATATCTTGGAAGTTAAACTCTTCCAAGTGTGGATAAATGAGAGGTGGGTCCCACACGAGCCCCAACCTCTCATCTTCCCACAACTCTCTCCACCCCCCACTTTATCACCTCTTCTATTTAATGTGACAACTCCCCTTATTATGAAAACCCTTCACCTCCCTAATTAATATTCCATAAAGGGTTTGAAAGCTAAAATCGCATTATAGTATTATATATTGGGGATCCTTCACTCAATTATGGGTTGGAAAATATTTTAGAGAACCTTGTGGGAAACCTCTGGAGAACTTTAGAGAGAACTTTAAACCTCTGACGAAGAAAAATCCTTCAACGGAGGATGGATTCCGATGAGTCTCTGATGCTCAAGATCTGATATGAAGTGCGAGGCAGACGCAATGATCGATCTCAACTCCATTCTCTTTCCGCGGCTCAATGACGTGCAACGTCATAATGAAGGTAGGGGTTTATTCTTCAAAGTGAATGTTTTCGTACCCGTTCTACGTCGTTGGAATCACGTCTTGACAACCAAATGGTATCACCACAATAAGGGGGATTTCAGACTACACTAACACAACCAAATCTTTCCCATATTTGATCTTGTCTTTGGATAGGGACTGGAGCGGATAGAGGCGACTAGTAATAAGCCGGCCGTGAAGAATGGAATGGTGGCGCGAATGCCTCTAGGTCATCAAGAAGGTGCGACATCAATTAGCTATGCAAAGGAGGCCACAACAAAGGCGGGCCGCGATGGAGGGGTTTGGCGTCGTCGTGCTACGCTGGAAGGGAAGCTGCGGCTAGGCCATGATGGTTTGACAAAAGGGCGGCCGGATGTGCCAGCCGCCAGTGAGGTGGTGCCAGGGCGGAACCTGGAGGTTCTGTGGAGAAGAAACTAGTGCTTTCTAGTTCGATTATGGGAGACAAAGGGGGCGCAAACTGCCCCCTTAATTGAAAGGGCGAGCCTTGTAGGGAACCGCTGCCCCCTGGTCACGCTGACCAGGCAGACTTCACCGCCCAGCCACGCGGCTGGACCACCGCATCACGAATACCACGTGGGGCAGGCCTCCGCACCATGCAGGCATGGCCTCCATGCCACTCGGGCTGGGCCGTCGGGCCACGCGGGCCGGACCGCCGCGCCACGCGGGCCAGGCCTCCGCGCCACGCGGGCCGGGCCTCCGCGCCACGCGGGCCGGGCCGCCGCGCCACGCAGGCCACGTCGCCGCGCCATGCGGGCCGGGCCACCATGCCATGCGGGCTGGGCCGCCACGCCACACGGGCCGGTCTGGTTCTCTGGGCCGGGCCGCGCCCTATCGGGCCGACCCAGGGGGTGTTGGTTTGGGTCAGACCGGGCCCAGACCCCCTAATTCCGGACCATTTTTGGTTAAACGGGTTTATCATGAGCTACATACCTCTGATCGATGCACTATAAGTTGTGTAGGATTCCTCAGATCGAGACGGTCATTTCGATGTATTACACCCATGGTTTCAGCGAAGTTTGGGTATGGTCGGGTTGGTTCGAACACAAAACCAACCGAGCCCTCGGACCGAAAATGCTTATATCATGAGCTCCGGACGTCCGATGGATGTGTCGTCAACTTTGTTGGATTCCTCTTGGTGACATGGTTCATTTGGTAAACTTCACCTTAGGTTTGGACCCAGTTGGAGTATTTCCGGGTTGGATTGTACCCGAAATCCAACCGGGCCACTAGAACGGAAAACTAATAATTCTCAGACCGAACGTCCGTTTGACTAACCGTCAGCGACATTGGTAATAAAGTTGAGAAAAGGTTCCTTTTAGTATACCCCATGATAGTTCGGGGTATAGTTGAGATATGTTTGGGTTGTTTCATACACGAAACCAACCAGTCCCCCGGGACTAAAAGGCTAATAACTCACAGACCGGGCGTCCGATAGACGCGCCGTCTATTATGTTGAGACCCCTTTGACAAGGCGGTCCTTTGAGATACTTCTTTGTGGGACATTGTGATACTTGGAGTATCGATCAGTAGCTCATGGAGTGGATCCTCCCGGAGATGAGAGTACAAAGTACAGAGACCTTATAGCTGGCTGAGACCTGATGACTGCTTGTCCGATTCGAGTCAGAGTGACTTGACTAGCCCAGTGGGGAGCACTACTATGTTTGGGTGGCAGACCCACGACAGGGAGAACTACTGTGTTTGGGTGGCAGACCCATAGTACTCAACAGAAGGAGTACCTTTGTAGGATATTAGAGGGAGCACTACTTTGTGAGGTGGCAGACCCATGGTGAAGGAGCACTACTTTGTAAGGTGGCAGACCCGAAGTTCTTGACAGGAGGAGTACCTCAGCTGTCTAAGGTTAGTGAGCAGTGCCTTGGAGTTATGACAGGATCACCATACTCTACTGAGGAGGAGCTCTTCAGTAGTTGTGGTTTCAATATCATTAATGAAAATCCTGGTTTGAGCTGAGTCAATGACCATAGTGTTTACTTCATGATTGATATGGGTTACTTGATAACTTATGTATATGTATAGGTATATACCTAAGTAAAGGTTATCTGTTGAGATCTTTCTTTGTGGTTTATCCTTGTTGGATTTAGTGAATCTTTCTTTTTGGTTTGTCCTTTTTGGATTTAGTGAGACCTTGAGGGTCTCAGGGTCCCTACTGATTATCGTTATACTCACCCCTGCACGGGCTATGCCCGCAGCTCGTTGTGTTTGATGTAGACGATAGAAAACACCGATCGTGGTTGAGGCTTGTAGAGCTGGAAGGTACCCGTAGGTGGACTTCACGACGAGACAGTACCCGGAGGTGGACTTCACGATGAGACTATACCCGGAGGTGTCAGACGGACGTGGAGAGTTGTGGTGGCCATCTGTACACACCCTTCAGGTAGGAACTCTAGAGGATGATCCAAGAGCAGCTTGACACCTTTCTGATGTTTTGTCTTTTCCTTGTAATTTACTTTTGGGCTTGTATTCTGGACCTTTTTTACTTTCAGCACACTTGTTATACTGCTTACTTAGTGTTTGCTTCTTCTTGTACACTAGTTGAGTGTGTTTACATTTTATAAAGGAAATGCCTTCCCATTTATAGAGATTTACACCTTTGGTGCTAGTCTCTAGCCCCTGTCCTATGGAAGGCGGGATTGGGGTAGTTATGACACGGGACCTAGGGGACGGGTCGTGACAACCTAATAGACCATTAGGGGAGTACTTGAGGCATTGGTGATACGATGAGGGGATCACCATGTGCATGTAGAGCCATGGTCTTGCCATCAATGCATTGTACGCGGTGTCTTGGGAGACAACCATAAACTCAGTGCTATAAATTAGGCCACCGAACTAGGTCTTCAAATGGATCTTACTAACTAGGGTCAGATCTGTCCTATCCTATCCCTGGATATATAAATCAGAGGGGGTCAGATCATCTTTGGATAACCCCAGCTTCCGCAGCTTCTGTGTAGGGATAAGGTTAATCTCGAAGCCATTGTCAACAAGACAACAGTGAACCTCCACGCCGTTAAATTGGATGGTGATGTACACTGGGTGGATAAGCCCCTTTATGGGAGGGCCATCATCCTCTCTAGAGAGAAAAATGATTTCCTGGAATTCAGCATTCTCAAATTCTTCAGCATGAAATGATTATGCAACTGCTACATCCGTCTCAAACTGGAGGGTGCTTCTTAAATCCTCAATGAGGGCATCACGCATATCTGATGACAGGCGAAGGGCCTCGAGGATGGAATGACTCGTTGGTATGTGGGAAAGGTTCTTGAGGGAAAAATTATTTCTGCACTAGGCATGAACTTCTGCTTACAGGAGGTCACTCTATGATAGGGGGCATGGAGGGCCCTATTGGCTGGACCGACAGCTGGCTGGTGCTGGGCATGTCCCGCTGTCCACTAGTTGAAGCCCAAAGAGTAGTTGCTGGATGAGCTCCAGATGACTGAGATCGGCCTTTAGCTGGACGAAGCTAGCCACAACATGGTCAAGGTAGATCTATCTGATCCAATAGCACAAATGGTGGTAGGGGCGGGCCCGATGACACTGGATGAAAAGGCTGCATGTGCTGAGCTCTACTCTAGTCCTGCTGTCTAGTCTTAGTGGGATGCACAACCTGACTATAGGTGCCAGCTAATGTGCCTCAATGACCCATATATTCACAACTCTGCCGACGTTGGCATCGACTGGGGACGTTGGGGAGGTTCTCTTGGCACTCCCCGTCATCGGGAGTCATATAGGGGTTTACTTGATCCACGGTATTAACCAAAGTGTACCCTTGACTATCACTTGAAAAGTCGTCCATCATTGAGTGGATTCTGGGAAGAATACTTATCTCAGGGGGCATGAAGTTTCCAAGAGTGCGGGATGGAGATGGAATTGGTGGGGCACGTTGCTTTCCCTTGCACTGCTGATGCTTGCTCTTATGGGATGAGGCCGGCGGAGATGATGATGCAGAAGTGGCGGCTGCAGCCTCTGAAGGCTCCAGATGATTCAGGAATGCACGAATGATACCATGGGCACGAGAAACCATTTTGCGAGCCATCCAGTCATCATACTTCTGCGACTCGTGGTTAGAAACTAGTTTCCACTCACCCTCTCCATCGTTGCTGCTGTCTGGCCTTACAAAGACACATGCCACTTGTGGCAGTGCTGGGACAAGCCTAACTATATTGTTATCAACCTGGTCTTGAAGACATTTTTTGAAGACATATCACTTCTTGATGGTGTGCCCCAGGATTCGATGATAGGGGAAATAATTGGGGTGATTAGTGAGGTTCGCCTCTTCTGTACTTCTACACTCAGCAAAATTCATGATCCTCTATTCCAAGGAACTTCTGAAATAGCCGGTAACTTGATTCTCATTGAACTAGTTGGTCTAGTTTATTCTATTTGGGAAGGGGGGTCTTGGAGCCTGACCCTGACGAGGAGCTGGAAGAACCTGTCGAGGATACAGAGCCTGCTTTTTTCTCCTAGTCGGTGGTGGCACATTACACAGGGGCACCTTCCAATTCTGAGACGGATGCTGCGGGGCTAGAGGCTATGCCTGTGGTGGAGGGCCTCTGCGAGGCTGCAGGACTGGTGCCACTTGTAGCAATTCTAGTTTCATGGTGGCTTATATTTGGGCTACTATAGTGGGCTCTGCTCTCGCCGCCCTCCTTTATACACTTATATGGGGAAACAGATATGCCTAGATGGCTTGTTACAGGACTTCCTCCAGGTGTTTGGCCTTATTGGAGAAGTCTCGAAATCCTATAGGGTAATTCTGGGTTATCAAAAAAAGAAACTAGTTTCATCTTGTCGTTCCCTATACACATCGTCAGTAATTGCTCATGAGTTATTCGCATGTCAAGAGAGGATGTGAGCCCTTTCCACCGGGCGATAAAGTCTGCGACATGCTCATCAGGCCTTGGTTTTCACTTGAAAAGGTCTGTGATACTTGTTTTCCTCATGGTGGAGCTGAACTGGTAGAGGAATTGTTTGTGAAGGTCCTCCTAGCTGGTTATAGATCCAACATGGAGCTAGCTGTACCAGACAAATGCTGACCCCTCCAATGTCTGAATAAAACATCAGAGCATGGCAGCCTCCTGCTGCACTGGAGTCCCTAACATGGTTCCACACCTTGAGTTGAAGTGTTCCAGGTGCTGCAGTGGGTCCCCCGTCCCGTTAAACAGGGGAGAAGGTGGGATTCCCAAAACCCGGAGGTGCCGACGGATCATCCACCCATGCAGATATGGCTTTCCATCAGGTGGGGTTGCCACCAGTCATGTTTCTCACACCTAAGGCGAGAAATGTGTGCCGCCATTTGATCATCGGGGTGGGGGTCCTTATCTTGATGGGGATCCCTAACTATGAGCGTGGTGGCGGGTTATTCAACATGGTAATCAGGCTCAACGGCTTGTGGAGGGGCTAGTGGGGTGACCTGTGGGGCAGCTGGGGGAACCTGAGCTGGGTTCCTTTGACTATGCACCATTTTGAAGGGTTTTCCGAGACATGCTGTGAAATCTTGCTATGAGCTCTGGCTTTAGCCCTGTTCATAGGAGAAGTATGATCAGGGTTACCTGGGGGTAGCTTGCCGAGGGGAAGTTGTTCCTGCCTCTACTGTACTGTCCAAGGATTTCTGTATTTCGGCCGTCGCTCTACAGTTCATTCATCCAAGAGTTTTTTGACCAACTTCTTCTTCTCAGTAAGTTTTTGGCACATCATGGCCTTCTCAGGGTCCTCCACCGTCTTCTGCTCTGAGGCAGATGGATCAGAGTGCTTGGTAGCTCCGATATTCTCTTTTCCCTTACCGACATCCCAGCTGAGTACTAATGCCTCAGTGGGTGCAGGGAGACCTAGTTGGTTCCTTTTCTAGTGGGTAATATTTCCCGATGGGTCTAATAATGGTGGCACATCCTCAAGGGGTAATTCCCCATCAAGAAGATCCAACTCATCCTCCTCGTCCACTATGTCGACCATGTTGACCGTGGAACTTCCTGGGGGATGTCTTCGATATCGCCAAGCGAGTCGGTCTACCTTTGGATATGAGTGAAGAGGAGGGCAGCATACTACTCCCATCCATGGATTTGCACGTGGGGTGTAACCTCCTTGATAATTTTGTGGATTACATTGATACTATAAACGCATTACTGCTGGAGGGCCTCACGGTGGCCTAGTTACTCGGGGTGCTGGGCCATAGAGAGTGTAGCCAAATCGACCAGAGGACATTACTTTCTAATGTCTTCCAAATTCTCTTGGCTCCTAGGATAAACCACTCAATGATGATGTAGACTAAAATGCATTGCCCAGAGGGTGTTGCGAAAAACACTCAACTTCCTCCGGGGTGAGGGATTCTTGTGTACAAAAATTTGGTGCTGCCATGGGCCAGAACTTTTCAGGGAAGTGGTCCACTGATAGGATGTTCCATAAGATCCTCATCTCAAATTCAGGGCCTGGCCCTTGATTTCCCATTCATCAACTGGGGGTGGTTGAGGAACTGGCAGCGATACTAAGGTAGACCGTTGGGAAGGAAGGTTGGCCGGTGGAGAGTATGGCGAGCGGGATGACTGGCCGCTGAATCTCGGGATGTCCTCCAAAGAGTGTAGTGACCTAGATGCTATGTCGTGGTAAGATGGGATGAT
The DNA here is from genome assembly GCA_963277665.1 of Viscum album. Classification (NCBI taxonomy): domain Eukaryota; kingdom Viridiplantae; phylum Streptophyta; class Magnoliopsida; order Santalales; family Viscaceae; genus Viscum; species Viscum album. The sequence goes on along the minus strand of OY728143.1, from coordinate 1,943,896,733 downwards.
GGCCGTAGTTTCTGGCTTAGGGGCCAGGTCTACTAGTGATAGGCCATGATGCTTCTCACCCGCCATTAGTCCCCAGAATAGTTTTCCGTGATCTCTTGTCGAGGTAGAGAGCACTTCTGGTGACGACAGGGGCGATTGTATGACCGTGACATGTGAGGTTTCCAGATTTTCATCCTCCTGAATATACCTATGGAGGGAGGTGGGATTCCTATGAACCTCGCATTCCTGGAGTACTAGGATGATGCATTGTGTCCTTGCCCCATCCCTTGACTTGGAGGAACGGGGGGAGGGTTCCCGAGCAGAGTCGTATTTCGCTTCAGAGTCCGAGAAGCGGAATGGTTTGATATATGTCTGGACCTTCCCATAATTCTTCTTATGGTGGTGATGACTCGGCTTCCAGCCCATGGATGGCTCTTTGGGACATGGATGATTTCTAAAATGTGGTCCTTCGGCTGCACTTGTGCTAGGGCAGAGAGGGTTTCCACTCAAGAAAGACGGGGTGTGAGGACCACCATGAAAAATGTCAAATGGAATAAGAGGAGGACCTCCATAGGTAGCACTAGAGTGGGAAAGACCTCCACTGGAACTGGAGGAAGCTTGGGAGGGACCTACATGCTTGTTTTCCCTGGAGACCAAAGTATGAGGAGGGTCCTTGTGCCGGTCTAGATGAACACATGTAGGACCTCTTTGCTGGGTGTGGGTGTAGCGAGGCTGGCCTTCAACCCTCTGGTTGATCAGGTGAGGAGCACCTTCACCAGCTGCTGAGAGGACATGGGGTGGATCCCCAGGTTGAAGAGAGACCGGATGGGCAATGTCCCGACACTGGCAGTTGGGGAAGGGGGAATGACTCCATAACCTGTGTAATGGGAATGCGATAGGCTTTCGTGCAGAGTATCACCCCTAGGGGGAAGACCCTCATTCAGATTGAGGGTGGCATAGGGCATACTTCCTTTCCATGCCTCGAAGCGGGGAATGCATGCGCTCTCCATGGTAGTGGTATGGGGAGGACCTCCGTACTGGGTGGCATCACTGCGGGTTAAATCGCAGGGGCCACAGCTCGTGCCAGCGACCAACAAAGTTGACCCAGCCTACCCTTGGGGTGGTTGGGGCATCGATTGTGGTTGATCATATGAGTTCCCCTGCTCAGTTTACATAGAAAACTGATGACATGAATCAACGGTGGCTTAGGCCATAGTAGTCGTCGACGTTGACGCCCCCTAGCAGGCGCCCTCCTTAGCTTGTGCCCGATGCTGGCGTCGGATCAGACGAATTGGGGCCGGTGGTGCAGGTATGTAGCTTACCTACTCCTCTTCCAGCAAGACCGAGCGGTGGCACTGACGTGGCCTGGTGGGGGTCCTCACTGGGAGCCTTTATAATTGGACTCTAACTAGGCAAGGTCGGACCTCACCTACCTCGTCAGCATAAGGTAGGGAGTCATCAAAGTGTTCTAGGGAGAGGCTCCTGAAATGGTTGTATGTCGGCATGGGGAGCAGCGGCTCCCTACGCGGCCCTCGGGGGTCACATTGGAAATAAGGCACAGAAACCTCTAGATCTAGGCGGGCCATATCCCAGGTTAGGATTATGCCCTCCTCCTCGTAACGGTGCACGAGGTTGTTGATTACCCTCCATTGAATGACCGCATATGGGGAGAGGGGATGTGGGCATCCCATGGTCATAGATGTATAGGCCATCGTGGTAGAGGTTAATCCACGTGGGATGGCTGTGTGGGCACTGCCCCGACCCCTGCGTCGATGGGAAAGTGGTGATCGTGTCCCTGGAGTAGTAACTTGATTCCTGAGAGTAGGGATATTAATTCATCAGCACTGAATAAAAAAGGAATTGATGAACAATTCTCCAACACCGTCCCATCTTCCATGGCTGGTAAGAGGGATCCACACTGACAACGTCATAGAACGGGATGTCCAATGTTCTACTACCCCAACTTCTGGTGAGTTTCATGCCAGGCCCGCTATTTTCTTAGTGGGACCTAGTGCCAAATAACTGGATCCAGTGACACATCAATACATTGATGCCTCAAGCACTACTAATCTCCATTTTGAGGAGAATAATTTCACATCGGGTTTACCATTTCTATTTTTGATTCTTTCTCCAATATGCACATGCATCCGTCTATGGAGGATGCGTGGCTGTTGCCCCACATTCCCACTTTCCAACGGCGGGCGACATCCGTAAGTTTTTCCTAGATGTTTGATCCTTGATTGAAATGAGATGATCGGATGTTGGTTCTTCCTACTTTGGATTCATACTCAGAACTGGTCACCTAGACCGGGTCTCCCTTATAGTTTTAATACATTGTTCGTGAAACTCTTCCTAGCACCATATCTTCATGGACACCAGTTAACTATACTATTTCTCTCGAGACATTCAATGGGGTCTGATCAGGGCAGTAACCTTCGGTCAGGGGATTAGTCACGTTGGGAATCACTGGCATGTTGGGGCACTGGTAAACTGGCACATCTATGTTTCTTCCCCTTATAATAGGGATTCTCAAGGGTGTAGAAGCTCGAGGAATCTCAAATAGAATGCAGGAAATCAAATTCCATTGGAATGTATCTATGGTTTTCCTCAGCTTCCCATGTTTAACATAGGGTATGCTGCATGTTTAATGTCCAATGGAGACGGATCAGACTGACCAGAACATTTACTAGAGTGGATCAGATGGGTAAAACCCCTAGAGGGAACACTGATGTTGGGGCCAACATATGGTTGGCTTCCCGGTCACTGTTTAGGGGAATGGGGAATGAGATTTCATGATTTCACTAGGATGTGGCAGCCCGGATAAGAATCAGGATGGATGATGGATGAATGAAGTGGAGGGGGTAAGAAATAGGACCATCGCAAGGGAAACAATGAAGTTGGGCATGAACCTCGAAGAGACTTCCTATGTATCCCTGTGGTAGGGAATCAAAGTCTGCATAGTTAGGTGAATGTAGTTCATCTAGACAATGACTTACTACTGGTTGGAGTTGCAATGGCTTACCGCTGAATAAAGTGACAACATATTACCGCTAAATGAGGCCGACAACGGCTTACTGCTTAATGGGTAACAAAAAGTGGAATAAAATTTAATTCCATGCAGGATGAGGTGGACCGACATGAAGTGGCCAGTACCATCAGATGTTTTTCTTGACCTCAGGGGAGAATTCCTACGTACCCTGCCTTGGCAAGGATCAAAGTCCACGTAGTTCAGGTGAAAGAGTTGGGGCAGGAGTCGGTGAACTGATGTGAATAAGGACCTGGGGTCAAGGTGGATGGTGGGCTTGAACCTCATGGTGGCTTCCTATGTACCTTAGCTAGGCTAAGATCAAAGACCATGTAGTTTAGGGTATGATTTTTGTGCAATAACTTACTACTGACTAGGGAAACAATGGAATACACTGATTGGGGTCCACAGTTTAATGTCATACATGATGGGGAGAATCAACGTAAAGGTGGTAGGATCAACCGAGTGTTGGGATTGAACCTCATAGAGGCTTCCTACGTACCCTACCTTAGAAAGGATCAAAGTCCATGTAGTTCAAAAGGGGGAATTTGGGGCTTACGCTCTGAGGAAGCCCGATGTGTTGTTGAACCTATGTGAAGATGGCCAGAATGACCGGGGTTGTGGACATGAACCTCGTGGAGGCTTCCTATGAACCTTTCCTTGGCAAGGATCAAAGACCTCATAGTTTGGGGTTATGGGGGGCTTGGTGCACCGATGTGAAGATGGTCATGACAAACAGATGGTGGTGGGATTGAACCTCATGGAGGCTTCATACATACCCTGCCTTGGTAAAGATCAATGTCTTCATAGTTCAGATGGTATGGGGCTTACGGTCTAGGCTGCCTAAGGTGTTGGTGAACCAACGTGAAAGAGGAACTGGGGCCCAAATGGCTATTGGGCTTGAACCTTAGGGAGGCTTCATACGTACCTTTCCATTGCAAGGATCAAAGAACTCATAGTTCTTGGTTGTTTGGGGCTTACACTCTAGGATTCCCATGTAGGATGTCATGGTCAATGATTACTCTAAGACCACATGAGTCATGCTCGGTGTGAGAAACAAGACACAACAAAGACTTAAAGATCACTTCGCGAAAGGTGCGTCCGTGGGATGTTAAGTGGGGCTTAGGCATGGTTCGCAACTCAAAGAGGAAACATGGGGATAATGTGTGGTTAGCGGCCTAGGGAGAGAACAATTGGGACATACTACTTGATGGAGGCCCAATGGTGACACGACCCAATGAAAGAGGAATTTGGTACCGAAGAAAGGATGGGTTTAGTGTCCATTCCCCCTAGCCAATGGGACTAAAGAAGAATGGAGGATCATGGATGTTGCCTCCTGCAAAAAAAAAGATAAGGGCATACCCTGAGATGGTCAACATTTCCCTGTGGACATACTATACTCTGATAAGGAGGATATCATCCCCTATGAGGGATGATATCATCCTCATAGAGACTAGTGGGCATAGAGAATGTTCAAGGTGGGGGCACCCCGTGTGCGAGGAACGGGGAGAGGTCACAGTTTAATGTCACGTGCTAAGGATGATGGTGCTTGGAAGTTTAACATCCTATATCTCAGATGACTAAGATCACTCGACACCCATATGACATACATAACCTGTACCCTCTACACCTTGGTGAAGAGAGGGGACATGCAATGCTGTGGTTAGAGGGTGTTATGGATTGAACCATCTGGGGGTCCATGTTAGCGTGGCTATGCGAAGAACCAATAGCCGTTAGCGTGCCTATGTGAAGAGGCATGAGGCAAAGCAACACAATGGTAAGTATTGTCGTAGGGACTTTGAAAACACATCTTTCAAACCTAGAGGGTCGCACGGGAAAAATAATTGAAAAGCAGAGGGGTTCATAAGCAGGGGCCTTGTGAAGCTCTGGTGCTCTTCTTGGTGGAGGGTACTTGCGAAGGGGTGTGCTTCATGAAGTAGACCGTCCCAGCCTAAGCATAGGGCAGAGGTGCATATAGTAGGTTCTTCGCAAAGTGGAAAGGCATTCATGGAGCACTACCTTGTGGAGCAAAGGTGCCTCATGAAGCAAGGTATCGTGAAGCAATGTGCTTTGCGAAGTACATTGACCCCACCTTGGAATGTGTATCACATGTATATGAAAGGTGTTTTGCAAAGAATAAATTCTCTGCAACAACCTGGGTTGCCTTGGGGATCCCCTTCCATCACAGAGGCCCTTAGGCTCCATGAAAGGAATCCCTTTTGAATGAGGGAATTAAAACAAGGCAAAGGGGAGGACTTCAAAGAGAAGAAGTACCTCACACAACTCATGGTTTCCAGAGAAAAAGGTGCTTTGTGATTCAGGATCTAGGAAGTTGAATGGTCAGATCCTACTTTTGGGACTTGGGGGGATGCCTATATTTATAGGCAAGAGGCACCGCAAAGTAGCGTGTTCTCAATGAAAATAGGGATTTTTTTGTTCCGCGGTAGGCTCACGAATGTTAAATGCATTCACGGAGTATCCTGCCTCCTCGCTCTATGGTGGCTCGTGAATGTTAAAGGTGCTCGCAGAGCGTTACCGCCTCCTCGATCTGCGGCGGCCTCATGAACGTCAAATCTATTTGTGGATCAACCTGCCTCCTTGCTCTGCGACAGGCGCGATGCGGTTGGGGCTCCGCGAATGGTCTTCGCGAGGTATCCCCCTGAGGTATTCCATTTCTTCATCTTATTCTTCCATTTTGGCGCCAATAGAGACATAATAAATCATGAACTCGGTACTAATGCATACATAGTGATTTAGGTATCCTGAAATTTTTTCCACAAGACTTAAAATTAAATGTTAATTAACAACATTTAATGATGCATATTAGACTTGATAAGCCTTGTATCATCTGTATAGGTCAATACCCTCTTGATTGACATTCAATCCTCATTTAGAAAAAGGTCCCCCTATTATGAATAAGTGATGATGTGACCATTGATGAAGTATGTAATTTCATGTTAATTGATATTTTTAATGCTCATTTTAATTCATGACTTTTTCATTTGATTATTTCTATTGAGAGCTATTATGAATACTAAGGACCGAATAACCTTGGTTACCTATTTTCAAAATGAATATTTTGGTTTACCCTATTGATAAAACTTATTTTCTTTTTATATTGAGTTATTAAGGATTATTAATTTTGTAGTAATTATCCCTCTATATGTGTCTTGTGCACACACATGATTTATCTGTGTATGATATGTATTGATTAATATATATTTTAATGGATACAGATCTATGGAATAAAATATCACATGGGAATTCATTTCCAGTTATGATCATGTTAGTGTTGGGGTGATGTGATGTTCATATATATCAGTTTATTAATTTTTTTTTGTTTATCATCAGTTTTAAGGATTTTTCCCCTTAATTTATTATCATTAGTTTTTTGAGACATTGTTGGGATAGTTTTCCTTATCACATGAATTATATACTACTGATTCTTATATATATTTTATTTTATTATTATATAAATTGTTTAAGATCTATGATATTGTTTATATGTATATAGTATAAACACTCTAATATTCATGATACAGATTCATTGTGTTTTCACCAACACCTAGACTATTGGAGGAAGACATAGAGTTTCACTCTAATTACTTCCATTTTCATTAGGGTCTCCATGAGACATTCATTATCATAGGTGAATATCCATATCAAGAATATTAATATATTTAATTTTCTCAATAACAAATGGAATGGGGGAGAAATACTCAAAAAATCCCATGGGATAAATTTAGACTCCCAATATCTGAGATAAAATTGATGAATATTCCCAGAAAAACCACCATTTTATATTTTAAACATATGTATGTGGTATTGGATGAAAACATATGCTGTTTAATTAGTTCCTTTAGGCCATGTAATGAAATTTTAAAAGGTCAAAATGTTTAAGCTAACCCTTAATTTCAAATCATGGAGTGAAGTAGAATGTAATGGGAAAATATAGAATACAATTTAGTTGGTAGATATTCTTGGATGTCTATGAGATTTGAGAGTTTTAAATTTGTTTGGGATATGAAATAGTTTCATATAATGATTGGGATATAAAGAGATATGAAAATATATTAATATGGAGATATATATTATTTTTCATATAATAATCTATCAAAATTAAAGAGAGCATATGAACTATATAAATTGTGTGAAGCATATAGCCACATATGAAGAAGCAATTGAAATCATCTTTCACTCCATTATTTAAGAGTTTTCAATACATGTGTACTTCTCATTGCATAGAAATGTTAATGTGAAATCATAAAATAACTCCTAATTTATTGATACAGTAACTAAATAGGAATCTATTTTTTAGAAAATTTCAATTAATTATCTGATTTTTTCCTCAATGATATGAGATGATATGTATCTATGTATAATAATATGATGGATAGAAACTAGATGATTTTCCATCATGTTTTATCTATTATTTAAATGGGTGTTAATAATATTTATTCGGGGCTTAGAGGGAATTTCAATAAATAGTTGTAATTGGATAGATGTGGAATCCACGCTTTGGGGATCAATTGGTATAATTGTTAGGAAATTATTTATAGTGAATATGATTTCATATAAATAAAATAGAAAATTAAATCACTGCATCAATATAAAAATTTTATATTGTATAAGATCTAAAATTTAGTTAATCCACTTAAATATCAAAATATTATAATCTTGTGTTCATACCTTCATAAATCATGGAATAAGAACATGTTTTTTAAATAATGTGCATTATGTGTATGAAATATTTTGATTTAGAAAATTATATTTGAATAAACCAAAAACAAAATAAAAAATTGAAAAAATATAATAGTGTTTATGAAAGTGTTAAAAATCATGTTAGTTTTAAAATATAATTAAATAAGAAGAAAAGATACCATACATTAAATAATATGACTCCATATACTAAAGGAATAAAAATTCTCTCAAAGGATCTGAAGATGGATTGGGAAGAGGGATATAGAGGGGATGTAAGGATATGGTTATATTTATAAATGGGAATGGGTTTTTTATGTTTTAGAAAATGAAATTCAGGTTTCAAGATAAAAATTTATAGGGGTTTTAAAATAATCATTAGTTATGGTGAACGGTTTAATAAACCATATAAAAAAAATTTCATGGCATCTAAAATTTGGATTCATTTATTTAAATTATAGAATTGGTTTTTAGACAGTGCGTAGACCATACAATAATTTCTAGGTAGACTTTTCTAGTTATGAAATGTTGGAAGTCATGGGTTTTCTTACCATAAACCATCCTTGAATCATTCCATGGAATTTAATTTACCCCTTCCTCAAAATTTTAATTTTTTTTGTATTCCCAAAAATTCTTGTAAAATATATAGAAATAATTATATATAGTAAATTAAGATTCACATTGGTGGAATAAAATTATAAAATAATTAGTTCATAAATTAACCAAGAAAACACTTATACAAAATAAAAAATAACACATTATAATTCCTAAATAATTTAAAAGATATAAATATAAAACACACACTTATGAAATACTTTTACATCAATGTGCTCAAAAAATTTGACGTGAAGATGGTTCCTACAATATTTTTCTCTTAAATATTGGAATTTTGAAATTATAAATTCTACTCGATGGTCCTCCAATCATCTCCAATGATCTCCATAGCACCATGAATAAAGTTTTTTCTTAACATACATGTTATCGACCCTTATTAATTTTATATAACAAGAAAAAATATAACCCATGAGTAAAATAAAAACAATTTATCAATAAGATGAAATAAAATTCCTTTGATTTTGAACTTTTGAACAACTTTGGTTCTCTACTTTTGGAAATTAAAATTTTCATTTCAATTTCATCATCTATCACCAAGATCACCAAACTAAAGATTCATCAATTCTATTATTATTTGGGTTTTATAAATGAGGTCGTTTTTATCCAAATATCCCATGTTCTGCAATTATATTAAAATGTATAACATATTCCCATAAACTAACAACAAATATGAATTATTATGTATAGTTTTATATGAAAAATTTGAAACCCATAAGGAATAATTTTTTATTCAAATCCAATTCATTTTTAATGTTACAAATGTATTTTTTAAAAAAATTACACTATTTTATAATTTAACAGATCTACCTAACCACATGATTGAATATGACTTTTTGTTCTAATATTATACTTCAACCCATATTTTCATGAAATAATTCATTATAATGAATTTCAAAAGTGTACACTCTGATAAATCAACAAATTCCAGGAGACTCCAATGTTGACGAATTAATATATTAGGAAAAAAATGACCAAATTAATCATATTATATATTTCAGTTTATTCATTTTCCCACATTGACATGAAATCTAGACCGAAAAAAATAATTATGTTTCCAAAAAAGTATAAATTTTCCCATATAATTGATTCCCCACACATTAAATAACATTTTATTATTAATTATAAATTAGGGAATCATTTTACTCCTTTTAATATTCCTTTTACATTGTAATTTATCAAAATCCATAAAAAATATATATCAATATTCATGTACTCTAGTCTAAAATATTAAGAATTAATATACCATGGGAATAGTATGATATATAAGATGATTCCCATCAAATAGACATTATAGGAAAGAAATCTAATATTTTTTTAATTTACATCATTATAATTATCCTTCAAATGATTACATAATCATAATGTTGTAACCTAGGCCCACAATCCCCATTTTAGTGCAAAAAAACACATAATTTACATACTCTCTTTGATATTAACTATAAATTCATGGATATAACCATATTTAATTAAAAAAATATTTATAATTATTTTATTTATAAAATCCATAATATATTTTTAGGTTTATATATTTAGATAGTTAGGACACATCAATATCTAATAAATCCAATCAAATGCACATTATTCCCACATAATACTAAAAAGTAGTGGAGCTATAAAAATTATTCAACATCACCTGAACATTATCCACATATTCTCTCTTTTGAGTAAAATCACATATAATTATTTTCATTATATTCAAATTAAATGGAAACATAAGAAGGCATGGTCTTAAATTCTTAGAAATTAAAAACATACAATTGTGGAAATCAAGGCATAAACATAGAATAAATATTATTTCTACAAAATTATTCATATTAATTCCATAAAAAATAAATCAAATAGAATAACATATACTTGTATTAAAATGAAAGTAAATATATCACACTAATATAAATAACTAAATTTGTTGTGATGAAATTCCTAATTTCAAACAACTTGATCTTACCATCAAGACTACATCAAAGATATCATTTTACATTTTAATATAGGCATCATGAAATATTTATTAACTGGACTCGAATAAATTAAATTCCTATGAATACTTATCTCATAATGCCTAAAAATGAATCAAAGGGTTATATAATGTCAGGCCCCACTCAATAATTATTTTTTCCAATGCATTCGATTTTTTGCATATTGAGTAAACAAAACATAATAATCTTCAATATATAATCTGTAAACTTATGTAATGGAATAAAAAGTATAAATATTCTCAATAATTCTCCAATTAATTGTTGAATGTAAACTAGGAGGACACCATTAAATCAAATGAATGAAATAAAAGTGTCTATAGAGGAAATTCATTTGATGAAAATACATGCATATGCACAATGAATGGATACTCAAGAAAAAATAATTAATAGATCGTTATTTTAATACAAATGAAATTTTATTAATCTATATAGAGAAATAAAGTAGATGATTGAAAATGAACATATAACTAGTATAATAAAGGAAACTAAAAATAATTTTGTCAAAGATGAAAAGCATCGTTAAAAAATAATGCCTTGACCAGTATCACCCAATAATTGATGAATAATCAATTTGTTGGACACCGTGAGTTCAATAACACATATTTTAAAAATATAAATTTATTATAGGATAAATCACACAATATAAATACAATTAGTGTAATTTTTTTATATGGTAAGAAAATTGATGGTGAAAACATAACATGTATATTAAAAAATATTATTAACATTGACATAAAATACAAAATCACATATAAAATTCCAAAATATACTTTGGAAAGGTGAATCCAAAGATATAGAAAAATTTTACTTTTATAAAGAATCTCCACTAAAGGAGGCCTAAAAATGACATAATGTTATTTAATAAATTAATATATAATGATAAAATATTTGAAATTAAATTGAGATAATAATTTTTAATAAATTGAAAACACATTTCTTTAAAACCCACATTTTAAAATTTGAAATAAAAACTTATTTTTATTAAAATAAAATTTTACAGATGACTATTATAAAATAACATTTAATAAAATTTTATCATCTGACACAAAAACATGGAAGAGTAATGTTCATGATAAAACTTAATAACTCAAAGAAGAGAGATTGGATCTATAAACTTCCCTTATAGAAAAAATTAAAAATAAGGTAGTAAATATTCAAAATAATTTTCATGGTATGCATGTAAATTCATATAAAAATGATATAATACGACATAATATTAAAAAATTTATAATTTAAATGAATATTTGAAATAAATTCAAGAGATTGATTATAACTCATGAATAAATGTTGTGCTACCAAAAAATATTTACTGCTTAAATTAAAATTAAGGAAATATTTATTTAAATAAAGGAATATAATAAATATTAAAATATCATATGAAATAAAAAATTATGATAAAATTACATCTATGTATAGTAAATGTACCATACAAGGAAAATATGGTGCATAAAATATATTATTCCTCAAAAAATGATAATTTAGACAAAGAAGACCCTTACCATTTATCCTAGTTTCCAAAAATGCCCTCTAACCTCCTACATTAAAAGAATAGATATCCTAATTAATTATATCATAGAAATAATAATTTACATTCCATTTAAAATGTTTATTTATAATCATACAATTAATGAGTTCTAGTTTGTTATTACCAATTTTCTATATCATATGTAAGTAATCTTGATCCTTTTAAACTATTTTTTTAATAATTAAGTTTGTATTCATTCATGACAATATTTTCTTCATCTAGAGATCATTAATGATACTATAATAGATTATACATGATAGTTATACCTTTATAATTTCATTCAATAGTTTACTTGGTTATAATAAATGAAGGAGAAATCATTGCTGATCATGAATAAGTGATTATTAATGAACCAAAATAGTTTCTTAATAAATTTTATTATTAATAATATTAATATTAAAAAACAAAAAAAAATAATTATTTTCATATTTATATCATATAATAATGTTAATTATTCTCTCATGGTGATTGATTAGCCGATAAAAACACATATATTTATTACATTTTAAGGGTATTACATGTTCACTTTTGATCTTATGGTCTTGAGTTAGTGGATTTTAATTTTGAACATCCATTCACATCATTTGTGCACTTCATGCCTAATATGTTCTAATTTAGGCCCAATGTTTCATATACTTTTAAAGAATTTAATTATTCATATTTTAATTTGATATTTTGGGAAATGGATATAAATATAAATATGAACATTTTTCATTTAGGTATCAATGGAGGATTCATAAAGGATGATGGGGATATTTGGTGATGACAGGAAACAATTCTGGAGAATACAGATTGGATAACATCCCACTGATAGGAATATGGGGCCCACAATTCAGACCCAATGAATCCCAAAATTCCTGGGAGGCTATAAGACCTATATAGGAACAAATAATTGTTCTGAATCCAGAGATAATTCTCCCTAAATGGTGGTGATGAAGGTGGCCCAAGTTAAAGATTCAATTGTGGGACAGATTCTGCGGCCCATAAAAACATCCCACTATTTATATCATATATCGTGAACGGATTATTATTTTGGGCTTAAATTTTACAGGATGTTAGGGAACATCATGGGATTAATTTAAGGCTTGTATGGAACACTCAAATTCTCCCTTCTAGAAGGTCCTTTCGGCACATCGTTATCGGTGGATGCTAGGTGGATGCAACTTCGGGGAATAAAGTGGAGAAGTCTCTCTACATTAATGTTCCACCCACCTTTCCCCAACAAAATTAATTAAAGGTACATGGGATGTTGGGGGATCATCCAAGGATTCATTTTTTTCTATTTAATGAAGTATTGGTGGTGGATTTAGGGATCTTTGGTTCTTTGTTTCATTATAATGTTATGTTGTCCATTTGATGTTGTAATCGTTCTTTATTCTCATGTAAGTTGTTTGAATCACATTAGTTCTTAATAAAAGTTCTTCATTTACTCTTTTTATTTTCTTCTTCTTATCAGTTTGATACCGTTTCTTGAAGGTGTGAATTTATTCACACTAGCACTTGTGAATTTATTCACACAATGGTGGATTGATCATTTTTGTTGTTGTTGTTTTTGCTTCTTCAATTCCGCCCCTACGAGTCTACTTTCCGCTTCCTTTGAGATCATAGAATAAATGGAGGGATAAAACCTTAAGTGTTGGTCCTAGGGAGTTTCATGGGGAAGATTGGATGTTATTTTATGATCTTAATTTCTGTAATCATTTCATTATTTTATGATTTCTATTTGATGATTTATTTTCTTCTTCATCTTCACCAACTTTAATAATGACACATTTCGATTGCTAGTACGATACAATTCCTTGGAGTGATCATTAAATTGATCCTCTAACTGCATTGGTGATTATCCTCGGAATGGTGTAGGGATTAAATTGGTGAATGATGTTGAGGAATTATATCATTTTTTGGATACATCTTGAATTAGTGAAACGAATGTTATAAGAAAATAAATGCATCTAATCTAACCCTAGTAACAACTTAGGATCAACTCATCTCCATTAATTGTTTTAGACTAAGTAATTGTATGTTTTAAATTATTTTCTTTAGATTAAATCCGTAGTTATTAAAATAAAATCAATCCAAATAGTTGGCCACTCCATATCCAAATCCTTCCAAAATCAGAATGTCTCTTGGTTTCTTCTTCAGTCCATATGGAATTGACCCCTACCTATACTACAACGACTGCATACCTGTAGGGTAAATTTGGGTGCAAAAAAATTTTGGCGCTGTTTTTGGGGACCCAAGTAAGTTACCTTAGACACTATAATCCTTTTCTCACCCCACTTTCTCTATTCTCACCCCCATCTCTCTTATCTTTTTCCCATTTCTGTTTGTGTGTATCCTGAGAATCTAGAATCCAAATTTATGTCTTCTCCAATGGAGTATCTTCAAAATAACTATGTTACAAACTCATGCTGGAATAAAATGGAAATTCAATATTGGGAAGCCCCAAATATAGAAAATTGCTTTGATCAACCCTTGAATGATTACCCCGCACCCGATGGGACGTACAATCAATGGGATAATGAATGTTTAAATGATCAGTTTCCTTACCTCTCAAGGATGATTGAAGAGTCCAATCTTAGTAAAGTCCATAATGTTCAACATCCCATCCTATCTTTTCCTCAATCATTTCTTGAAAATTGCGTAATCAAATGGATATAATGAGTTCTGAGGTATCATCATTGAGATTAGAACTACAATGCATTAATACTTCTGAGGAACTCATCCCTACACGAATTGTACCTTTCAAAACCTTATGTGGAGTTTCTAGTTTCCCAAAAACCTATCATGAATTAATTAAAGAACTGACCTTTGGATTTGGGGTAGGGGAAGTGAATTAAGAAATTGTTGAAGGGTCTTTAAATCAAGAAATTGATTTCATGTATTCACAAGAGGGGAAATTGACATCATGGATTGAGTCTCATAAGTGTAACTTTGTTGATGATTTTTCAAAAAAAACAATCACCGAACCACTAAGAGAAATAAAAAACATTGAGTCCATGCCCATTCCTAACACTATTCATTCCAATTTTTTGGTTGAATCTTTTGCTCAAAATGAAACAATTTTGTCAAGAAATTTGGAAAATGAAACTGAGTTGGATTCAAATTCTCAACCTATGTCTAAATGTCCTATCCAAACCGAGCTCAAAATCATTGTCCTTACTTCCCCAATCGAGTACCCTATCATTTGTGTTAATCAAGATCTTGGGGTTTCATTCATTCATCTCATGAAACCCAAAAGGGGGGTTGATCTTTGATTTAATAGGAAAGACTACAGAAAAAAAGATCAACCATTTCTGATATTCCTTGGATTTTCTCATTCATTTTAGAAAATAAGATTTTTCATGAATCAAATTCCAAATATTCTTACCAACAACAAGGGATATGCATTCTCAATCATGTTGAAGTGGAGAAAGAAGAGGTAATTTAATTTTTTAAAGATGGAATTGGATAAGTTGTGGGGTTCAAGTCGAGCAAAAGATGTTAAATTAAGCGCTTCACGGGAGGCAACCCGTGGTTTTCAAGTTTCCAATAATTTTGTTGTTTTAATCAAATTTATATTTCAAATAGGATTAGTGGATCATTTTGATATAATTTTATTCTACCTTAGAATGTTGACCTATTATACTTTTATGAGTATGGATGTGTATGAAAGGGGAGCATCATATTTATCCGTGTCACGCGGTGTGATCCCTGAGTAACACCTTACCTAGAAAATATAAAGAACACAAAGTATCATCAGTTTATTTTCTTTTATTTTATGTTTTTGTAGGTATTTAAAAAAATATATTGTTGACCTATACTTCTTTTATGAGTAAGGATGTGTATGAACGGGGAGCACCGTATTCATCCGTGTCACGCGGTGTGATCCTTGAGTAATACCTTACCAAAAAATTTAAGAGAAGACAATGTATCATCAGTTTATGTTATTTTGATGTTTTTTTGGTTGAAAAAAATACAAAAAAATATTTATATTAAAAAAAATTAAAGGCATGTCATAGGTCATTGGGAAAAGATGGTCACAACCATCCAAGCCATTGGGAGACAAACCAGAACTGAAGGGAGACATGGGAAGGAATTTTCAACATCAACCACCAGGTGAATTCATTCCATAATTTTCATTTTCAATGTCTTCGTTGAACTTCTATCCTACCCCTTCTATGTTTCAATTCCTTAAACACTGAGGACAGTGTTATTCTAAGTTGGGGGGGGAGATGAAAATGTGTCAAAGGAAAAATGTCATTAACCTTGAACATGATAACACACATTCCAAACTCTGAAATTGGATATCAAATAATTTTTCATGCCTTGATTCTGATTTTAATGCAAGTTTATGTTCATGTGCATAGATTTTGGAAAGTGCGGTTGTCCGATGTGATTTTTCACCATTTATATTTTAATCCAATTATTTAAAAAAACCCAATGCACGTCCTCTAGATTTTGGGGTTTTAGTTTGAGTTCTTGGGGACCCATAATAAATAGCATAAGATTGATGATCATTTTAATTTTAACATGAGTATTCAAAAAAAAAATCAATTGCACGTAGAGTAATGAATTGACCTAATGTGTGGCTTTCGACACTTGGGGATCATGACTCCATAGTTGTCTGGCCCAAATATGAGCATTTTATCTATATTTTTGGTAATTTTAATTTTTTTTGATTGAGTTAACTCGAGATGATGCCCGAGTATGTGAGCTTCACTTGGTGCCCTAAGGTCTTTGAGCCTAGGAGTCATCTACAAAGTCTTGCTACATGGGTTGACTTGATTGAGTTCAATTTCAATTACCATAGAAAAATTGCAAAAAAAAATCCAAAAAAAAAAACAATTAAAATAAAAAAATGAGTACCCATATTAATATTAAATTTTGATTTCTCCTAGTGCTTTCATCTTTTCTCCCTAGAATGAAAATGAACCCCCATGTCTATTGTGACGTACAACACTTCATCTTGCTTAATTGAATTTGGATGAAATATGGTGATGAATTTAAACAAAGGAATGGTTTTGGGATTGAGATATACCTATGGAAATAGCTTGTTTTAAATGATTTTAATGGGTTTCATAATTTTTTGGTATGAGATCTTTGGAAGTGGTGTAGTTGTGTAATGGGTTCCGGAAACCCTTAACTTAAAAAAATGTTTTTGGAAAAGGTCATTCGAATTTCATTTTTGTGAGATATATTTTTCTTGGGAATAGAAAAAATCAAGTTGGGGGTGTGATTAGCCAATAAAAACACATATTTTTATTACATTTTAAGGGTATTAAATGTTAACTTTTGATATTATGGGCCTGAGTTAGTGAATTTTAATTTTGAACATCCATTCTCATCATTTGTGCACTTCATGCCTAATATGTACCAATTTAGGCCCAATGTTTCATATGATGTTAAAGAATTTAATTATTCATATTTTAATTTTATATTTTGGGAAATGGATATAAATATAAATATGAACATTTTTCATTCAGGGATCAATGGAGTATTCATAAAGGTTGATGGGAATATTTGGTGATGAAATGAAACAATTCCGGAGAATGCAGATTGGATATCATCCCACTGATGGGAATGTGGGGCCCACAATTCAGAAAAAATGAATCCCAAAATTCATGGGAGGATATAAGATATATATAGGAACAAATAATTGTTCTGGAGCCAGTGCTAATTAATTTTAAATGGTGGTGATAAATGCGTCCCAAGTTAAAGATTCAATTCTGGGATAGATTCTGCGGCTCAGAAAAATAGCCCACTATTTATATCATATCTTGTGAACGGATTATTATTTTGTGCTGAAAGCTTACAGGATATTAGGGGACATTCGGGGATGCATTTAATTATTCTAGGGCCCACTCAAATTAGGAATTCTAGAAGGTACTTGTGGTGCGTCTTTACCGATTAATGCAAGATGACTGCAACTTCGGGGCATGAAGTGGAAAAGTCTCTCTACATTAATGTTCCACCCACCTTTCCCAAACACAATTAATTAAAGGCACATGGGATGTGGGGGTATTGGCCAAGGCTTCATTGTTTCCTATTTAAGGCAGTATTGGTGGTGGATTTAGGGATCTTGGTTGCTTTGTTTCATTATAATGTTATGTTTTCCATTTGATGTTGTAATCGTTCTTCATTCTCATGTAAGTTGTTTGAATCACATTAGTTCTTAATAAAAGTTCTTCATTTACACTTTTTCTATTCTTATTCTTATCACTTTAATACCTTTTCTTTAAGGCGTGAATTTATTCACACCAGTACTTTTGAATTTATTCACACAACGACGAAGTGATCATTTTTGTTGTTGTTGTTTTTGCTTCTTCAATTCCTCCCTAATGAGTCTACTTTCCGCTTCCTTGGAGATCATAGAATCAATGGAGGGCTAAAAACTTATGGGTTGGTCCCAGGGAGTTGCATGGGGCAGATTGGATGTTATTTTATGATCTTAATTTCTGTAATCATTTCATTATTTTAAGATTTATATTTGATGATTTATTTTCTTCTTCGTCTTCACAAACTTTAACAATGACACATTTCAAGTGCTAGTACGATCCAATTACTTGGAGTGATCATTAAATTGATCCTCTAAGTTAATTGATGATTATCCTTAGAATGGTGTAGGGATTAAATTGGTGAATGATGTTGACGAATTATATCATTTTTTGGATACATCTTGAATTAGTGAAACAAATGTTATAAGAAAATAAATGCATCCAATCTAACCCTAGTAACCACTTAGGATCAACTCATCTCCATTAATTGTTTTAGACCAAGTAATTGTATGTTTTAATTTATTTTATTTAGATTAAATTAGTAGTTATTAAAATAAAATCAATCCAAATAGTTGGCCACTCCATATCCAAATCCTTCCAAAATCATAGTGTCTCTCGGTTTCTTTTTCGGTCCCTGTGGATTCGACCCCTACCTGTACTACAACGACCGCATACCTGTAGGGTAAATTTGGGTGCAACCGGTGATCCACAATATAAACTCATAGAATTGGTTAATTGGGTGGTTAAACCAACCTAAACATGAACATACCATCTAAAATGAATTGTTATGTGGTGTTTTAGTTATAATATAATTATACCATAGACATAAATATCATAGTTAGTGTTTATTAGTGTGATATATTATAATTATAAGTAATTGAAGAATATTTAATGCATAGAAAAATATTATTTAATATGAATATAGATATTTTATTATTTATATTATTATTTTAAATAGTTGTATTAATGACGATCAGTTGTAGATAATATCATTAAAATTTTCTCTAATTACACATTAAACTCATTATTACGACCATCCATTAATGTTTTTGAGAGAAAATGAACAAGCTTTTTCCTGGAGGTTGTAGTATACACATATGTGTGAATCACATTATCATTCCACTATGGGTATGATAGAAACTATGGTTAATGGTTATTTAATTATCATAATAAAATTCAAGACATAACAAATAATTATTTCACTCTACAGGTATCTAAATTTTTTATTGTAAACATATGACAGAATGGAAATGATGTAGGGAAATTTTTTATCACATTTATAATATTGAGTTTACCATGTGGAATTTATTAGAACTATATGGATTGGGATAATATCTTACAACTAGAAAATCATGGAGGAAGAATTGGATTCTAGGGGGAGGTAAAATTTAAGGATTTTAGAAAGAAAATTTAATTTTGGAGTGGTATTAAAGGGGTGTTGATAGGTCCAATTTATAAGTGAGATGTGAAGGAATATTTGGAAATACCCATAGTTTTTAATAATGGTAAGTCAATCATAGGGCATATAGATAAAAATTTTAGAAATAATTAATTGAGGAATATAAAACTTCCTAAAATGTATCAAACACACATTATAATTAATTTTTTAAACATGTCTTATCTTTTTTCACTATTTTAAACAATTTTAACCCTAATTTACTCTTATTGTGGTAACCAATTTTTACATTAGTGTTTTATAAATTAAAAAATAATGTAAAATTGAACTTACTACTTAATTTAAAAAAACTGATTCCAAATATGAAATCCCAATTATTTTATTCAATTTCTATAATTCATAAAAATAAATTTAATGTAATAATAGTGTAACGTATTAAAAAATATATTTATAAAAATATTACATAGGTTTTATAATATAAAATATAGGATTAAAAACTAGAATAAATACTTATTGAATTATAATTTTAGATAAAAACATATTATTTTTATAAAAATTTTCACAAATTTCTCTTACATAGTTACATACTTATAATTTCAATAAATCACATAATTGGGAAAAATGGTATATTGAATTTTTTTCCATAATGTGAAAAATTTGCAAAAACCCCCAAAAAATCATCTTAAGAAAATATTATTAGGATGAATCCCATAATAATTTTCATTTTTCATATTAATATTATAAAATATATAAATTTAACATTTAAATAATACTTAAAAATATAATGAAAAACCATTTTATGGAAAATGAATCATTACAACACAATTAATACTTATTCTTATTTCACTTCACTTACTAATTTTTGTTAAACAATTTTTAATATCAATATTTATTATCATTATTTAAACAAAAAAATTCATGTTATAAATTGGCATTAAATATGAGAGGAAATATATGTTTACCAAAATAAAAATATTTGATTAATATTTTTATTCGTATTTTTAGCTATACCAATTGAATTTCATTCATATAATAATTATCCTTTATTTTCATTCTATAAATATTTCATAAATTATTTAATCACATTTATTCCTATAAATTTGTTGACTTATTAAGGTAATTCAAGAATATATTGTGGGTTTTATGTTCGGTGTTTCTTATGGGGAATGATACAGAACACATTGACTTGTGTAAAGGTACAAATATTTTAAAATATTAGGGTGTTAAATTCCCCCACAAATAAATTACATCATTGAAATTTGAGTAAAAAGATCAGAGTAATTTATATTGGAAACTCAAAATTTACCATAAACAACTAGATGATGATGGGTTTTTTTATGATGTGGTGTGATATTTATCTATATAAATAATTATTTTAATCACTCTCTAATGGGATGTAACCGAGTCTTAATTTCACATGGAATTATACCATTCAAATGAGAGTTACCTCTGTAAGTAATAAACCCCCACAAACCTTAATTTTTTTATTTATAATCATTCCACAAGGCATTTTTTACTAAATATCCATTAGTTTGTGAAAAAATACGTATTATAAGGCATATGCAAATTTAGAGAGAAAAATAACTATATGATACATTATTAGTTGTATAATAGATTTTCCATTATCCATAAGTTTTTTAGTGAGTGTTTCCCTCATTGGATATTGGATTTAGACATTGATTTGAATAATATCGAACTCCCTTATAATTGAAGAAACATATTTTTAGCTTCTATTTTTCCATTACATATGCAAGTCCAATGGCCATGATATACATATTTATAACATATATCTATCAATTTATGTTAATTTTTGTCAAGATAATTTTCATATATTTTTCATGTATGAAATTAATTCTTCTTTTCATTTCCATATTCATTCCCTAAACTTCCATGAGTCTCTTTCCCTTCGGTGATTTATATATAATTTCAACTATGCTCACATGGTTAATCATAATTTACAATAGATGGTTTGACATAATCACTATATCTATTAGACCTAATATAATTACAATGGGTTAATTATTGGACTAATCACCACATTTCCCTCACATATATTATTAAATTTCTATTTTCTTGATCAATCCACTAATGTAAATAATATGGGATAATATAAGTGTAGAAAAAAAAACACCATATAAAAATTATGAAGTTTTTACCTCTATATATCTAACATTATCAAACCATCAATTTATCCTGTAGTTATTTTAGTTGAACTTATACCAATCTTATTTTATTCTATATCATTCATATCTCAACCAATTTCATTAGAAGTTCAATAATAGTCACTCTTTATTAGGGAGTTCGTATAATTCACACCCTAAAATTTTTATATAACGTTGAATTAAATCTTTGATAATGGATTCTAAATAGTATTTTATCAACCATGGAATATCCACCGGGAGTGTATATCCATTGTGTCTTGTTTTTTCCCACTTGTCATGCATTATATTGATGATTGATTCAATTCTCAACTAACCCTTTTCAAGTCTATTATAACTAGGTTCATCTTTGGTATATTTTCATCGACATTCTATTACTGAGAAAAGTATTTAATGAAAAAAACCACTTACTCAATATATTTAAAAAATGTCATGATTCCATCCAATAAATATAATTATTCTAAGTATTTATACTAATATTCTCTTATCCTGATACTTAAATAAAATTTTCAATATTTCTTGACCTTATGTCTAATACTATTCAAAAGGTTTATCTATTTATTGAAAATTGTGATAAAAATTAAATTATCTACAAAAAATTATCCTCATAAATATCTTAATCTTAAAAATTTTCTAAACTAGGATCTGATATCAACTATGGTGCCCAGACCCAAACTCCGGTGATTGGTTCCTTGAACAATTAATTTAAATAAAAATATTTAAACCAACTATAAAATCATAGATATAACCATCCATAATTAATAAAATACATTACAATTATAGGATAACTTACACCCTAATTCAATTTTTATAGATTTATTGAGTTTATACACATACATATCGTATAAAAAATAATATACATTTTATCCCCATGATACTAAGAAGAGGATAATATATAATAAATCATCAACATCACCCAAAAAATCTCCACCCATTCTATCATGTTAGAGGTATCATGTATAATAATTATTTTTATAACATTGGGAAGTTGAATCATTAAAAAGGGTGATCTCAAATACTTAGTGAGGGAAAATATACAACTGATCCAATCATGGAATACACATTGCATAAATATTATTTCATGAAAATTAATAATCCTAATTCAATAATCAACATTAACTATTGTCAAAATACATCACTTTATAATAGTGAAAATAAGTCAATCCCATGGATTATAATAATAGAATCAGGGGAAGAAAATAATAATGTCCGACATCTTGTACTTTTTATCATGACCTCAACCAAGAAATCATTTTGGTCATCATCATTGTAGCTTAAAGATATTATTTAATTTAGAATGAATCCAATAAATACCCAAAATTCTTGTCTCATGAGATCTATAAATTCCCTAAGGGGATATATAACATCGAGAAATACCCTTCACATGATTAATTCCAATGCATTCATCACATGAGATAATCAATAAATAATAAATAATAAACATTCTTGAGTAATCAATAAAAAATTCATATCAAAATTAAATTTATAATAATTCTAGATATTTCCCCAATCAATAGACCATTTGAATTTAGGCGAACACACTCAAATAAAATGAAGGAACTAAATATTGTTCACTGTTGAATTGTGTTAGAAGAAAAACCTTTGTTATACAAAATAGATGTATAAGAAATAAAAAATTTGTGATGAATCATTTATTTGGTTGAAATGAACAATTCATAATCTATCGATATAATGAATTCATATAGTATAAAAATAATATATCTATAGTATAGAAAAGTAAATTCATAATTATCTCAACATTGATGAAAAATATTCTTATAAAACATTCATTTGAACAATTTCACACAAGAATATATCCAGAATAAATTTGTTTTACACCATAATTTCAACCCCCTAAATTATAAATTTATATTATTTCTATAGGATATGACATGTAACAAAAATATCACGATTGTATATATTTTTTTATATGAGAAGGAAAATGAAGGTTAAAACATAAAATAGATTTTAAAAAACATTTTTTGCATTGACTATAAATGCAAACATAAATGTTACTTATAAAAGTAACTTTTGAAAATATAAAGTGATATATTTAAAAATATGTTACATTTAAAATTAATATCCAATAATAGATCCTTCAAAATGAAATAATTATTTTTATATTAAATATGGAGACAAATTGAAAACATGTGATAATGAAAGGAAAATATGATTTTTTTCTATTGAAGATACCACTGTGTAAAACCCACATCGTAAAAATAGTAATAAAACCTTATTTCCATTAATAAATAATTTAAAATGGATTATAAAATATAATATAATAAGATTTTATGGTGGTTTAACTCAATCACTGGAAAACTATGTTAAAGGTAAAACATTATAACTAAAGGAAAGGATATTTAAGCAAATAACATTCCTTATGGGAAACATACTCAATAGGGTATGAAATATTAAAGAGATTATTATTTGGTATAAATTTTTATCCAAACAAAAAATGATAGATAATTCCAAAATAAAATCAATGATATAATATGTCTAAATTATATAAATAATTTTCAAAATAATGATCATTAATCAAGGGTAGAATGTTGAGTTACTGAAAATCCATATTACTAGATTAAAAATGGACTCAATATTCATTTGATGATGTAAATTTGATTTGAATAATATAACCCATGAAATAAAATATATATATGACAAAAATTAATCCATGTGTGGTAAATAAAATCTACAAGGAAAAAACTATGGACTAAATATATTATGTCTCAAAGAATCAGAATTGAGACTAAGAAAAAACTTACATTTTATCCTAGCTTCCATGAATTCCCTACAAGCTCTTATATAAGAAATAGATATCTTAGTACCTTATTTCATAAAATTAAAAATATATTATATTTTTATACTCTTTACTTATAATAATATAGAAATAAATTATAGTAAGATATTATATATTTTTAATATTAGATGTATGTAATAATGATCATTTTGAACAAGTTTAAAAAATAAAATTTTCTATTTTTTAATATTACAATGTTCATCATAAAAATGTCATTAATGGTACTATAATTTATTTACCATGAAATTTATCAAGTTATAATTTGATTCCCTAGATGTTTTAGTTACATTTCATGAATTTCAAAGCAATGAAGATCACATCTCTATGATTCTTGATGAACTAAAGGTGTTTTCATGAATATTGTGTTTAAAAAAATGATATCATTCCAAAAATGTAAAATTTTTTGTATATACTTTAAAAATTTTAAACATGTGATTATGTTCCCATATTCATCTATTATAAACATTTGAACCACTGTTCAAGTGGGTGGTTAAACTGACCAAAACATCAACATAAAAATATTAATGGAAGATTTTTTGGGGTTTAGTTATAATAAAATTATAATAGATTCACACTGATCATAAATAGTTATTCTTTGTGTGATATATAATAATTTTATGGATTTATAATAATAATTAATTGATATGAAAATACAACATAATTTGAATTAGAACATTTTCTTCTTATTATGATTATTTCAAATGATTGAATTAAGGATAGAATTTCTAGAATTATATCATAAATATATTTTAAATATTTGCATAATTAAATAGTAATGATATCAGGAAGACTATATTTTTCCATTAAACCTATTATTTTTACTATCCATTAATGTACATGGATGAAAAAACACATTGTTAGGTCGTTATAATAAAATAATATAGAAGTGGGGTGAATAGTATCTTTTCAATAATCTTGAAAAAATATGCCTTTTAGAATTAATTATGATTTATATAGATATGAAAGATTATCTTATTTATGTAAATTGACAAATGGAGAAACAATAAATAATAAAACATCAATATTTATAGTGGTTTCGGGCACAAAGATCCCATAGTCCACTCCACCAATGATCTCTCTACGAGCTTGGTGATTTTAACTAGAACATACCTCTTATCGTAAGACCCCGAAAATGCAGTGTAGGTAGTTCACTCATTTACAATAAGACATTACAAGTACTTTTGGTTCATTTACAGGGAACCCGTCTCTCTGTATCTTAGTTTGAGAAGATGATACACTTCCATGACTGATTCCGCGTAGCTCAGACTCCAATAAATCAAAGGAGTTTGATTTTATTGAATTGATAGGTTCTTGATCATAGCTAAAACACCAACTAATAGAATAAAAAACATATTTTTCAAAAAATATAGTAATCCAGAATGAATTTTTAGAATATATATTAGTTTCAAATGTTATTCAATAATAGTAGGAACGAAAAACAACTGTAATTATATTATAACACAAGATTGAAGTATGTATATCTATGAAGTGTATCTTTTTGAGATATAAAAGGGTTTCCCAATTATTTATTTCTTTGTAGAAGATATGTATATGAAAATATATTTTATATATTCAGTTATATATATATATATTATAATTAAACTATATATTATTTATAGAGAAGTCTCATATTTTTTTCAGTTTAAAAGATCTAATAATATCTTCTAAAATATAACAATCATTCAAATTTAAATCATCCAAGAGAGTGATAACTCCCATTAGAAATAGGAATGATTTACATCATTGAATACAAGACTTTGAGTTTATTATAAAATATATTTAAAATGTTTTCTAATTTTATTTATACCATTGTATAAATCATGTTGAATATCATAAAATAAAACTCCATCATTGAATATTTAAACATAGATCTCCTTTATATGATTAAAAATAACAAATATAGGGTTAAAAACTTACAGTATATTAAAACACAAGTGTTGATGTACCAAACATTTTTTCATCAAATGTAGGATTCCTTAAAAATGTAGGGTTATTTCTCCATACATTCCATTTTCTCAAATGTAGGGTTATATCCAAACTTAGGGTTTCATAACCATATTCTATAAATAAAAATACATTAATAAGGTGTGAATAGTGTTCCCAAAATTCTTTCAAAAAATGTTCATAGTACATAAAAATATAATAACATCGAAATTAGATAATTTTCACATGAAATTTATTCCTTAAAAAATTAATTTAAGTAACTTTAATAGTAAAAAATGGTATTTGCGAGAATAAAAGTAAATAGTTTTTATAGTATATTATTTATACAATACATGACAAACAATATCACCCGTATGATATAAAAAATTTCATAACATAAAAAACATTGTAATTATAATACAAAATGAAATACTTTTTTTAATAGGGTATTGAAATTACGTGTTCTAAATTTATATTTAATAGAAATTGGTAGTTTTATAATAGAATTAGGTTATTTTTTTACCCAATTTTCTCCCCCCTTTGTGATATCAAAAAGAATGTAGAAGAAAATGGATTAAGACATATTCAAGGAAACATGTAACTATAAATGAATGTTTCATTCTACATGAGATAAAAATGAGATATATGATCTGAAAATAGAAAAAAATAGAAAAAAATAAGTAGAATTATAATTATTTTTTTGAAAATATGTTTATAAGTAAAATAAAAAATTTAAATGGGAAAGGTTTAAAAAATTGGTTTAGATGAATAGGAACGGGATATTTCATAATAGGTATCAAATTTTGGTAGAACTCAAACTTTCTGAATTTCATCATACAATTTTGATATTTTTCCTCTTAAATAGTTAGTTAATTATCCACCAACTACCTCATCAAAATCTTTCAGTCTTGTCCAATATTCAAAATTTGATCCAAATTTGCTTTTAGAAATTCATGATATGATTCATATGAATTAAAATACATTGATAGTAGAGTTATGATATAATTGAGAGGAGTCCTGATATCAAGCTATTTTAAAGTGAGATTCTCAATAAAAACTCTTTGATAATTAAACAAAACATGGATATGGGCACTACCACATTGTAATGAATGATGTATTTCACTGAAAGAATAAATTACAGCTATGATCGATTCAAATGTTTTTGAATATGTTTATAGAAGTTTCAGTTATAGATGTAGAATCTCTCAATTGATTGGAACAGCATATGACAGATTCAATCTGGATCCCCAAAAATCTTTTAAAATCACCAAAATCTATTTTTGAAACAAAATATTCCTAGAGATATCCAAATTGATCATCCATTTCTCTATGAGAAGCATCAAACTCTATTCATGAAATAGAACTATCTCTTAGATTTTTATGTTGGGATTGAACATATTCTAACTCCTCCCTAGGAATAGTTATTCTTCTTAGATATTATAATGATATTATCACAATCTCTAATTCACTATGAAAACCAGAATTTTCTTCACACAGTTTATTAAAATGAATAATAAAACATTCAATTATATAGGTCAATGAATCTGAATATTCTTATTATACTAAAGATGGTTGACCTCTATCAAAAAAGGATAAATATTTTTCATTACATTTATCACCAGAGGTATGAAATTTATCTTCATGAACCTCTATAACACTAGAATGTACCAAAGATTCATTGTCTAGAGAATTATCTATTTTTATTGACATTATTCATGTACTTGAGAATTTCCATGAACTTTTTATTCATCATAAGTTCATTGAATATAATTTCTATATTTATTTATGATAATAGATTTTTTTCTTTTCTATGGTCTATTTGAGGAAGTTCTCTAGTTGCAACAACATCTTCGTGTTGTGCTTGAACGGAAAGCGCATCCCTTTGGTCGGGCCGAATGACAAGGGCCTCAATATTTTTTTCTCACAAATTTTAATTATTAGATTGAGGGTATATATTAAAGATTATGGATCAGATATTTTGTAGATAATTATTCATATATTTCATGGATCATTCTCATGTATTCTATATTATGAAACTTGTTCATCTTAAATTTCTACTAAAGTAGCTCATTCCAAAATTCCTTTCTCCACCTAAGCATTAGAAAGAGATCCTTTTTGTTTTCTACACCAATGATTAATTAATTTCCTTGTAAATTATTCTATAAGAATCATATCTTACTTGGAGTACCAATATTGATAATGTTAATACAAATACAATTGTTTGTATATGTACATATCTAATCATTCCTCTTTTATAAAACAATAAATAAATTATCCTCCCATAAGGAATAAAAGACATCATTGCCTCATCATGGAAATTTTTTTAGGTATCTTAACATGTACCTTATGAAATTAAAAAAAACATTACTTATCATAAGAAACATTATATACATGTCTAGGTAAAGAATCAGTATGATTTCCACGATTATTGGAATTATCATTAACTTGTTGAACTTGACCAATACCTTTTGGCTAGCCACAAAATCCTCAACCATCATTTTCCAAATTCGAGTGGATCTAACAAGAAATGACATAATATTTTATGACTTTTGTTCTTGATTCCAAACTGATCAAGGATCGAAATGAAAAAACCCTTCATGGGTAAAATTTTAAAAAATATATTTCAACTAAAGATATTGAAAAATATTTATCATTTATCCATGATATGATGAAATCCTAGTTGTCACCAAAACAAAAATGAATGTTTCTTATAAAATATCTTAATTCTATATTAAAATTAAATATATTGTTTCATTCAGTAAATAGAATTTATAGACCTTGAAATTATATAGTATGCTTCCAAGGAATATTTTTATGGCTGATCCGTTAGAAATCAATTACAATTACATGTAGTATATTTCTATAAGAAATGTGTTGCATATTTTTTCCACCTTTCCCAATGTCATTAGTTCCATCAATGATCAATATTTTTGGGAATATGTGTGTTCATGGTTATAGATTCCTGGTATTTGAGGGGGAAAATGAGAGCTTATGAAATCAAAAGGGTTAAAATACTGAGAGTGAGAGTGATAGTGAGTAAGAGTGGGGGCTTTCTGTTGGTTTTGGTAATGCCAGCCTAGTTTCTCAAGAAAATCACTCAGTGTAGTCATTAATTCATTATTTTGAGAATAAACACCTTATAAAATAGTAAAATAATTCATGTTTTCATTTAAATGATAAATAAATAAAGAAATAACCAAATAAAAACAAAAACGATCATTATAGAAATTAACAAATTAAATTAACAATAATTTATTTGAATGTAAATATTCCTAACCCGCCCTAAAAAATGATTACTAGTAGTGGAAGTGGTTTAGTAATAATATCAGCAATTTTATATTCAATAACAAAAAATTCTAAAGCTATATCCTTTTTATGGATATGATATATAAGAAAAAGTTGTCCTATGACAATATTCTTGGTTCTGGAATGTCATATAGGATTTTTTGAAATATTATTTTCTGTTATATTATCAAAAAAATATGTATATTATTGAAATTAATTCTAAATAATAATAAGGATTATTTAATCCACAAAACTTGTTCATTGAAATTCCTAGTAGATATATATTCTACCTTGGATGTTGATAGAGAAACTGAATATTATTTCTTGCATGACCATGAATCTAAATATTCTCTTAAAAAGTGATAGGTTTTTGATATTCTTTTTTTATCTATTCTACAACCCCAAATATAATTATGTGAATATGAAATTAAATTAAAATCATAAGTTTTTATTGTAAATTAGGGATTGAAAAATATTTCCTTTCAAATTTCTAATTTTTTTAACAATAGTAAGATTTGATTCTTTTGGGTTTTAATGAATTCTAGAACATAAACATAAAAAATTATGTTTGTTATTCTAGAATTATAATATAATAAACTAGAAATTAGTCCTTTATATAACTTTTTTTCCATTAGTACACATTTTATTTTTGTAAGCATTATAATTTTATAGTCCAAACTTTTTAAATAAATAAATAATGTATTTTATTTTATATAAAAAATATCCATAATATTTTAGATAAATTTTAAATCAATGAATGAAATTTAATACCACATCATACTAATTAAAAATTCATTTTTCATATGATTTAAAAAACATTATAATTATTTTTATTTGTTTATCCAAAAATTACTTCACTAAAATAAAATTTCACTAGCAATATATTAGAGAAAAAAATTTCTTAAAAATATTAAGATTTTATAATCCTACAAAAAATCATTATTCAAATAAAAATGAGCTTATTATTTTATAATAGACTCTAGGTTCTTGTTTAATACTATTAAGATGATTAATAATGTTGAAAACTAAATCTTGTTGGTGATAATTTTCAAATCTTGGTGGTTGTTCATATAAAATTTCCTTATTAAATATTAATTTTAAAAGGTAGATTTTACATCCATATGATATAATTTATAATTAATATGATATGAATATGGTAGTTGGATTGTAATTTCCTCTAATAAATGAACATATAAAAAGATTTCATCATAGTCTATCCCTTCTTCCCTATTATATCATTTTTATATTATTCTAGCTTAATTTATCGTAATGATCACTTGATCATATTGTTTATTTCAAAAAACAAATTTGGTTCCTATAACATGATAATTGGTTGTTCTATCAACTAATTCGCAAACTTTATTCACATAGAATTAATTAAGTTATTATTATATAGAAAATAACCATCTTTTATCATTTAAATATTCTTATATAGTATTAGGATTTAGTTGCGATAGAAATGAAAAAAATTTAAGTAAATCTACATACATTTCTTCTATTTCTTACTCATGTATCTATGTTTCCTATAAATGTTTCTATTTGATTATCCTTTAAAGTTCAATCCTATTTTGGTAAGACACATGCAGGTTATTCTATCTCAATTTTTTTAGATTTGACTCCGTTTTCATTATATTATTTTCAAAATTATACTTGGGTGATTGATGTATCATGTTGTCAATAGAGTTAATAATTTCATCGGATTGATATTTACATTTATCAAAAGGTTCACTTTTATCAAAATTCACATGAAATGATTCCTCAACATTCCTTAACTTTGTTTTATACACTATATATGCTCTTGATGTTATAGAATATCCTCAAAATATTTCTTCATTAACCTCTGGATCAAATTTACCAGTGTTTTCCTTAGTATTTAAGATATTTACCTTGCATCAAAATACATTAAAGTACATTAATTTAGGGTTTAAAATTATTCTAACGTTCATAGTTTGTTATTTTATTATGGGGTAATATTTAAACTGTATTCAATATATAGAAAGGTGTGTTTTTTGATTCTTCTAAAGAATAAGTAGGAAGGATATATTCATTCAACATTGTACATTCCATCTCCTGAATAGGTCTATTTCTTCTTTCAATAATTCTATTTTATTTAGGTGTTGTTAGTATAGAAAAGTGTGTTTTAAAAATAAGTTTGAGAGAAAATAATTAAAATTTTAATTCTCAAATTCTCCACCATGATCACTTTTTAATGAAATTATTTTAAAAAAATACATATTGAATAATTTTACAAAAGATTTCAAAAAAAATTAATTTTTATTGTTTAGAAAATAAACCCATATAAATCTTCAAAAATCATCAACTAATACATAAAAATAAAACATTACATCCAAAAATTCTTCCCTTGATGCTTCAATAAATCCATATGGACAATTAATTATGGTTTGGATATATCAATTTTTTTAATTGATATAAAATGTGATTTTTGGTGATTTCCAATTTTATATGCATCAAAAATTCTATCTTTATTAAATTTAATACAAGGAAAATAATATTCAAAGTGTTTCTTATAAAATTTATATAAAGTAAATATATTATAGTGCCTAATTATTCTATCCTAGATCCATGAATCATTTGTCTCTTTAGTTAAAAAAGTTTCTTTTTTTGTACACAAATAAATAAGATCTAAATTATAAACATTTTCAGTTATAAGTAATATAAATTTACACAATTTATATTTTAAAAATAAGAAATAATTCTCCAATAAATCAATATAAAAACCACCATCAAATAGTTTATAAATAATTATAAATATATTCTTCATTACTTTAACATATAAAAATTTATTGATTGAGATTGAATATAGATCTCAAACTAATATAACTTCAACTATATTTTCATTAGAAATATCTCTAAGGTCGAATAGTCCTCTATCCATTTTTCCACTGTATATAAATTTGAAGAGTCTCCACTCATGTGTCTTGAGAATCCACTATCCATATACCATACATTACTCTTGTTCTTATGGAATTTCTCCTACAGAAGAATTTAAAAAATTGTTTTTTTCATAACCATTTTTTATTTGGTCCAGTATTGTCAGCACCCAAAGATCTGGGTATCTAGATTTTCTTTATTTTACCAAAATTTACATAGCATACTTCTGACATGTTTAGGGAAAAAAATATTTTTTAATTCCATATATTTGAGGATTTAATAAATAGAAATTTTTGGAATAATTTCCTTTCATTCTGTAATAGAAAAAGGTAGTATTCATTGATCTTGGGAAAAAATAATCCTTATATAAAATTGATTTTTATCCCTATATTCATATTCTATATTTTTTTATTTTAATAACATTTTCCCATGAATATTATTTAATGTTTTTATCATTTCATCAATACAGTAACAATAATGTTAAATGATTCTACATTATATTATAATTATGCTATTCTATATTATTGAACAACACTGTTTGATGAATATGTAATAAATTTTCCTTTTAATTCTTGATGTTGTTTTACAGTTGAATCTTATTCACTTAAAAAATAATTGTGAATATTTTTTTGGATTTATGTTTTTTTACTAATTATTCCTATATTTCATCAATCATTGAGAAATAATTAGCTAATTTTATATGTGAATAGATATTAGATTCATAGGAAGAAGTTTAATAGGAATATACCTCATCTACTTCCTTAGCTATAAAGAACTTGTTCACCTTTAGATTTTTTCTCCTTTTTATGAATCATATTTGGATGAGCTAATGGAGTCTTTAGACATACACTATGAATATTTCATTGATCTTTTACATTTATTCTCGTAATTACTTTCTTATAATTTTCAATTTTCATATTTGTTATTTGTTATTTTATCTGGGGGAAATCAGTTTTTATATAAACCATCTGTTTGAATTCATAGTATCTCACTTCTTTAGATCATTTCTGAACTCTCTTGAAGGATTTTTTTTGATACTACATTCTTCTTATAGAAAAAAACAATAGGTAAGTAAGCCTATTCCATTTCAAAATATGAGCTATCCAAATCTTTTTAGATTTTGAAATCTTCTCTCAATTTCATTTCATTATTTTTTGATGTAAAATTAAGCGATTTATTTTTAATTTTATCTATCTTATTATGTTGATCTTTATCTTTCATCACTACTTTGTACAACATTAGTGTTCCAATTACTTCTTTCAAAGTAAAATTTCTGGATGGCGATGATTGTAAAATAATTGTAGATATCCCATTCCATTTTGATGGTGGAAATTTGAAAACATTTAGTACTTGATAAAATTGTGTAATTTTATCACCCAACACAAAAAAAAAATCATTGAATATTTCTATCAACCACCCATTCATTTGTGTTCTGATCTCACCAATATACCTTTTGAAGGTGTCAAACATTATTTTTTTTAGTAGAATACTTCATTTGATTGAAATTCTGTGTCCCTTTATATGAAATATTAATTTTTTCCCCACATTTAACTAGAAATATGACATTGACATACTTGATTAAATTCATCATAAACAAGTACACAAATGATAACATTCATTTCTTTTGAATTGATGTCACACTTAGCTTCTTTTTCAGTATTCCACATTTCTTATTTCTCAAGAATTTTTTAAGGAGTGATAATATTAATATAAAATATGAATAGAAGATTATATAGAGAGATAATTATATGGGATTTCCAATATACCTAGTTTTCACCATTGAATTATGAAGTGCGTATCATGGATATTCTTTCTATAGGACCATCCATTGATGTAATTAATTCAATAAAACAAATAATTTTATGATTTCATGATCATTATCTACACTATAAAAATATATGACATTTGATACCAATTTTTAGGTTTTAATTATATAAATATACACAGGGGTAAATTGTGTCTTGTCAGGAATCTTGATAAATTATAGCTTTTATCTTTTTAGTGTGATTTTTTTAGACATGAAACATTCTCTTTTATAAGTAATTTGGTTAGTTGATAATTAGTACGAAAAACACAAATAACATTTTTGTTTTTTGGGGAAAAAATATCCCATATTAAACTCCACCAACACTCTCTCTATGATATTGGAAACTATCACATGAATGGTCTTCTTATCATAATCCCTTTATAACTCAGTGCAATCTATTGACACCATTATAATTAGACATTATAAATACCTTTAGATCTTTTTCAGGGAACCAGTATATCTATAGATTAGTCAATGAAGCTAATAATATTCCATTACTAAGTCCATATATCCTATAATCCAATAAATAAAAAGAGTTTGATTTAATTTAATTGAGAGTTTCTTGATCAGAGTTGTAACAAGAACTAATAAAATATAGATCTTATTTTTAATATATGGAAGTATTCAAGAATAAATAGGATTGTAGAAATCCTAGTTGAAAATGAACTTCAATAATATTAAAAATTTACAAAAAACAATGATTTCACATAAGCACAAGATTTAATTAACTATATCTTTGAAGTGAAACTTATTTACAAATAACATAGTCACTTAATGTTTTTTTATTCTTAGAAAATACGTATATGCCAAGATATTTCATATACATAGAAATATATCTATAAGAAATACTCTAGAAATTATATATAGAGTAATTTTAGATCTCCTTTAGTGGAGAAAATGTAGAAATATTGCATGATAGATATTAATCATTCAAATTTAATTCATTCAACAAAGTCACAAATTTCTTTAGAAACAACAATGATTTACTCCCTTGAATATGATCCTTCGAATCTATACCAAAAAAATTTAAAATTATTTTTAAATATTTGAGATCACTGAAACAATCATAGAAAATATCTTCAAATAAAAATATATTATTTAATACTAAAATATTGGGTACCTTCATATGAATAAAAAAATCCAAACATATGGTTAACAATGTACAATTGATTAAAAAAGTAGGGTTAAAGTACCATATGTTTGTTTCTTCCAACATAGGGTTCCTTACAAATGTGGTACTATTTATCCATAGTTTCCCATTTCTCAAACATATAGTTCCATAAAAATTTATGTTTACTAAACCATATTATATTCTTATACATTAAATCATATGGTATAAATAATGTTTTTATAATACTTTCAAAACTCATTCACAATATTTAACAAATAGTATAACCCGTAAATAAGATAATATTATCCAGAAATTTATTCTTGAAAAGAATTTTAAAACAATTATTAGTAAAATAAGAAAAGGTATTTTTGATAATAAATATTAATAATTTATATAGATTATTGTGGAAAAAATAAATTCCTAACACATGTATCTTCATGAAGGCAATAACCCATGAAAACATAAGAATCATGTTTCTTTTTTACTTAAGTGATGAGGTGAAAGGTAGTTAATGGTTAATAAATTATTATAATAAAATTTAGTATATATATATAATATTTTTTTTCATTTAATATATTTTTGATAATTAATATTCTAGTGGTATTATAGAAGAAAATTTTATTAAATAAAAACAGTTACTCACAATGAGTTCATTAATATTTTTTTGTAGAGAATTCATTGGAAATGGTGGGTTTAGAATAATATTATGTGACTAAAATATGTATGAGTAGGAATAATATTATAGGGTAAGTAAAAAATTGATTTTTTATGTGGAAACAAAATTTTATGCACTGTATTGATGGAGTGGTGAGAGGACCATTTTATAAGTACAAAGGGAAGAAATTTTTTTAAGTACTAATAACTTTTTAATAATGGGAAGTCACTCTCAAGTAAGTTTTCACCAAAATAAATAAATAATTGACTGAATAAGACATAACATTTTTATATTCCATGAATACACATTATTACAATTTTTTTTTGCATATTTTATCCTTTTTCAATAAGTGAAATACTTCAAACCCTAATTTACTCTAATCACGATAACTTGTTTTTCACCTAAGTAAATTATAAATTATGAATAAAAATAAAATGGTTATTATTATAAAATATTGACCTACTGACTCCCAATTTGATATCCATTTTATTTTTTTTATATTTTTAAAAGTAATGATAATTTATTTTAAAAAATTTATATTATATTAAAAAATATCATGAGACAAATGTTAATTATGTTCTAAAATATCATATATATGAATAAAAATGATAATAAATATTTTTAATGTAACAATTTAAAATATAAAATAAATATTTTTATACAATAAGGTATAAAAAGTTCCTATGATATACTTATATACATATAATTTTACTAAATTACAGTATTGGAAAAAAGGTACATTACACTATTTATATGTGTGTCAATATTATTAGAAAAAATATAAAAAATAAATCTTAAGAAAATATCACTATAATAAATCCAAAAATAGTAACAATTTTTTGAAACTAAAATAATACACTATAGAAATTTAACATGAAAATAAAATTACAAAATATATTAAAGAACTATTTTTATTGAGAAAATGAAACCATAGAACACAATCAATTCAACTTATTATTTAGTTTCATTTCCTAATTATTTATAAGAAATTATTCATATAAATATTTATTTAAATCAATTAATCATATATTTATTGTAGTAAAAATTCATTGCTCATAAAAAAAATTAGTTTATAAGAAGAATATGTAATGATTAATATGGACTTATAAGTAATTTAAACTATACTAATTTAATTTCATTCATAAAAAAAGTATCCATTAATTTATTTATATAAATATTTCAAAAATAGGTTACTCTTATTAAATCCCTATAACTTAATGTTAGTTTTTAACCTTAACTCTTAAATATACTACTTTTTCATTTATATTTGATGTTTCTGTTGATGTATGATGTCAAACACAATACTTTATTTAATGGAAATCATATATTAAAATCACTTGATATTAAAAGTATCCCCCTAAAAATAAATGATCCTCCTAATATTATTACATTACTATTATTGAAAAAACCTTTTTATGGTTTTGATAATGGTTCATGATGAATGATTACAATGATAAAAATATTTCATATTATTATACTACTATTGGTATGTTTCTATCAACACCAAAAAATTTCATTAATAATGAAACAATATTTCTTAATATCTATTTCCAACACATCATTTATATAGAAAAACATTATATATATCATCTAATTTGAAAGAAATTTTTTTATTTCATTTTAATCAATAATTTAAAAAACAATTTTTAAAATAAGTGATCCAAATAAACCATCTTTTTTATTTTATTTTTCAAAAAAAAACATCAGATTTGCATAATTACTATACACCATTACAGATGACAACAATATGTATGTCCATAATTTATCTAACAAAGATATCACCATTAGTATCTCTTCCTCTATGATAGTGTAATAATATTGAGATTTATTTCATGAGTATAATTTTTTGTAAATAGTCTAAAAGATATGGTATACCAACTATATAAACTAATATCTCACTATTAAATAACTATATTCACTGGTGATCCTGAATGTATTACTCTGATTTAGTAGAACCATAGTGTGTTCTTAGATTAAATACTAATTTTCATTGTTAAAATTCTAATAAATATATATCATCAAATTAAACAAAAAAATTTATAGAGAGAAATTTTTTCAATGGATGATAGATCAATTAGTACACTCTCACAAATCTTCAATAAAATATATAATGGATAAGAAAACATAAAATAAAAAAAATAAAAAAAGGGATGGTAAATTAAATCATTTGTCCCTTGGACACTTCATTTAATTTGTTAGAAAGACTCTTCATATGAATATTACACTTTATAGAGTAATGTTTTACTTCTTAAAATTATATACCATGTTCATTTCCTATCACTATTCAATGAAAATATAAATTACTATTTAGTATACATCAAAATATTTTTCATTGATTGATATGTCAACAATTATCACATTAAAAATTTCTTCCACCAAATTATGAAATATTTCAATCATGGACCAATGAATGTAATTAATATCATTGAACATTCGAAAAGGAATTGACTGCTCAGTAAACGTTCAACGTGAGAATGTGAATGTGTTTACCTTATTATTTTGACATAATATAAATATTATTTTAGCCTGAGTGACCATCTGATATGCAATAGAAATTTTGGTTCATCAAATTATCAAATATTAAAAACATTAAGGTTAAAGGAAAATGATACATCCTAGTGTTATAATTATATATCATTAAATCCATAGATGTGCACCGCCTTAGGACTATTCATGCTAAAGTTTATGAATTTTTATCATCAAAATTTCATTTTGATCCCTACATTATATAATAAAACTTATTGTTGGATAATATAAAATGTATGTAAAATGGGATAGTTAATTCCATCCTTGAGAAGTTCCACTACCTCATTATTCAGTACTTACATCCTGGATGTTGGAAACCTATGTTATTCAATTTATAATTTTTTGTAAATCTAATTATTTTTTAGCAATAGGATATGAGTTCACTATGAAAATATATGTATATATATCTTCTATATATCCAAGATTTATTATAGATTTATGGGGATTAATATAAATTTTTTTTCTATTAGAATAAATATCGACTATGGTAATATTTTATCTATCTATAAATTTTACACAAATTCTGGATTTTTCTTATTAGGCCCCCCTTAGTCAAGTATGATCTGCCTATATTAAAAATTATATCTTGATTGTTGTGGATTCATAAATGGATCTTAAAAATAGGGAGAATACCCTATATCATCCTTTATTTATCCCATATAATATATAATTATTGTAACCACTTAGTAGTAATCCAAATCCACCAATGTTTCTTACATTATCGATTTAAGAAAATTGTTAGGGGATTACTCTTAACCCATATAAAATATAATATTAACATGATTAACATATCTAATAAATTTATAAATTACTGAGAATGGAAACACCAAAGTAATTTTATGTTAAGAACCCTCCTCCATTAAAATTATGAAGAAATCATGTATAAAAATTAATATATTACTCATAATAATGACATCCAATGAATTCTTGTTCAAATACATTATCGTGAATTTAGGTAATTAAAGTCACACACTATAGATTTTTTATTATTCTAATCACAACATCTTGATAACCCCAAAAGGAATAAGGTTGTTGAATATTCCAAAATCACATAGGAAATTACCAACCTGTTATGGGCCAATAATATATAGAATGTCATAAATTTTGGTGTCTTTTATATTAACCGAGATATTGTTCTGTTCCACTACCAAACACTATATTTTTAGTTAATGGTGCTCAAATTATCAAATAATATCCTGTTAGGAAAGAATTAATCTATAACTTTATTATAGTTAGAATTTTATAATAGTCCCATAAGGAAGGGAAAATTAACATGTATCCATTGAAAGATATCTAGAATTTTACTAAATTATTGTACCATATCCAGCTTCATTATTTCATACATGAAAATAAAGATGAGAATATCGTGTGATCACTTAATTTTCTTTATATAAGGAAAATTATTCACTCTTGTACAAAACATTCTCTTATTATGAATTCTTAATAATAATTTTCTTTTGAATACTCATTAGATAACCCTCATATTTTCAATTTTGACTATATTAATTGACCACTTCAACCTATTATAGAGACTCTACCAATTCAAATGTAACACACTTATCCTAATAAGTATTATTAATCTTGACATAAATAAAAATTAAACTTATTTATCTCCTTAGTATATGATTTCGATACTACCTAATATTCTATTATATTATTCAAATGGGGTCCTCATGGTATTAGACAATTTTTCTATAGTTATAATAAATTTTGGTATCATTTATCTCTTATTAATTTTTTTATGTAAATAATAGGTATAGATTATGAGAATGATAGATAAGAGTGTTTTTTTGTATTGATATATATATAACCCATAAAAAATTAGTTATTTTTTTGGAATAGTTACAGATTTTGATATTGATAATGGTTTGATATTATAGGTCTTAAATTCCTTATTTATATCATTTTATGTTATTCCATCATGTAATTGGAATTATATTTCATGTCTTGGACTTAATTGGATAAAAAAAATCAAAAAACATTTCTGAGGGTGTTGATTTAGGTGAGGTCCCAACAAGATCTATGTGACCATTGGGGGAAATCCATGGTCTTCATCTTTAAATTTTTCTTCTTAAAACACACACTTCACCACCAATTTGAGAAAATTAACCACACTGAAAAACAATACACAAGAAAACCAATTGGGACATATGTATTAATATGGTTCATTACTAAATAATTGAAGCCAATCCTTGGAATTGTATGCTAAATAATCAGAAACCACACATCCACATGAAAATAATATGTTGTGATTTACTATAATATCAGTATATCCATCAATTTCATATCACTACAGTTTGTTAACTTTGCATGTGGTTCTTACACTAATAATATGATAGAATTTTTTTTATATAGCAAATTGATCCTTTATCATCATGATTCAACACATCATCATTATTCCACATAAAATATTCACAGTCACCTTCACGCATGTCAGATCTTCATTATATATTACATACGCAATGGATTTCTATCCCTTTTCTTGAACTATTTTTATGATATTATTCATTCAAAAATTCTTTATCTGATACATATTAATCTGAAATTCCATTATCATATACAAAACATATATATATGATAACCTCTTTTTGTGATTCCATTCTGTCTTGTAACTATTTTTTGGTAATTAACTGTCTAATACACCTCTATATATTACACAATGTATAATACATCTATTTATAATTATTCAACAAAAATAAATCTCAAGATTCATGTTTAAAACCTCACTTCTTCAAAAACTAGATCTACTTCACCATTAAAAATATCCACTTTATATATCCATCAATTATCTGAAAATTAATAGTGAAGCGTGAATTCCAAATTTGAATTTTATAGTCAAAAAATTGCTCAAATTAAAATTTCTTGAATGATCATTTATTTGATTGATCACCATCAAAACCATGAGTTAAATTGGATTGAACTACCTTTGTAAGATCATTCCTCAAACCCCAAATTCAAAATTCTTGAAAAAATATTAGAATACTAGAGAGGATCATAATACTTTCTTTATAACTATTGATTAATTGATCATCCACCTTAACAACATCACAATTATTATAGTTTACAAACAGTTAGTATAATCAATTTGATAGCATCATGAGTTTTCCATTTATAAAAAACCACAATATGGTAATATATATAATATTCCAAGGTATGATTGATTCATAATATTTTAAAATTTTTTCATATCCAATAAAATCTCAGAAGTTTAATTGGATTTCTATTATATAATGATATTTAATGCTTTATCATTCTGGTAACATTGAGATACTCTTCCTGGTAGACTCAATGTTTCTATTCCTATTATACACACACAAAACTATTTATATCATAGAT
The DNA here is from genome assembly GCA_963277665.1 of Viscum album. Lineage (NCBI taxonomy): Eukaryota > Viridiplantae > Streptophyta > Magnoliopsida > Santalales > Viscaceae > Viscum > Viscum album. Next base: position 1,943,854,774 of record OY728143.1, on the reverse strand, counting down.
GTTTATTTCTCGTTATTCTTATATAATTTCTCTACCAAAAAAATCTTCAATTTATCTACAACATAGGAAAAATCAATCCAAAAACAACATTATGGAACCTCTATCCAAAATCTTATCCCTCAAAACTCTATCTAGTAAGTACTGTCTAAAAATCAATATAAATAACCTCATGGTACTCCGATTAATTACATTCAAAAACAATAATATAGAATTATTAATTTCATAAAAGAATAATAATGGTTATATATTTTATAAAAAATAATAATCTCATGATTTTGTTTTTCTAAAAAAAATATTTACGATGTCCCTATCAACACATTAAGATAGAGAAATTTTCCTTACTTTCATATGATCACCAAAATCCTCTAGAATTTGTCTGACTATACTTGTTTGTAATACTTATATTTCTTATTTTATCCCTTAATCCATATGAAATATTATTTGTTTCAAGTGGTTTAAATATTTAAAATAAAATAATACACTATAAAGAAACCTTCTTCCTACTCACTAGTTTCTTTCTTAGTCTAAAAAAATGAAACACCACTTTTCCTACTTAATCACCCAACATTGATTGAGTTTTTAACCTAGGAAAATAAAAAACATAATCTTTAAATCCAAATACATGAATTGCTATCCAGGAATTCTAATTCAATACGAGTGATGTATGTGCATTAAATAAGAATTATTGAATAATAATATTTTTTTTACTTAAAGAAGTAAATATAAATCATTATGAACATAATAAAAAACTCAATAATTCCTCATCACAAACCAAAAAGGACTTTAACATGTTCCTGCATCAACATTAAAAAATTTATAAAAACGTTCATAAATACTGACATTACTGCTTAACCCTTTTAAACCCCCATATATATATTTTTTACATCGAAATGTAAATATCATATTAATGGATATAATTATATTTTCCTTTCCTCACCATTTTAATGGAATTTCCAAATCTTAATTATTAGCGGGGCATAGATCATATACCTAATCCATGAAGAGAGTGAGGTTTAACTTTAATAGTCTAACTCAATTTCTGAAACCTTTTTGATAGAATTTTTTTAGTAAAGATATCAGTTAGGTACTCATTTTTTGGAATAAAATCTATATTTAGTACCTTCCATTCTACATGTTCTTTGATAAAGTGATATTTATTTTAATGTTATTAGTACATAAATGATTCATTGAATTTTTACTGTGGTTTATTTAAATTTTACAAAAACAACCAGAGAGAAGGGGAAGCTTTTTATAAACAAAAAAATGTTTTTGTTGTTTCTTTGTAAAAATTAATTGTCTTTTAACTTGGGTTTCATATTTTTAGTCATCTTATAAAGTGATGATAATTAATTAAAATTTCATATATCAATATCATCTAACACACACACACATATATATATATATATATATATATATTTGAAAAATCCACTAGGAATGGGTCTTCAGATATTATAAGGCCTACACCATTTTCATCTCTATAGAAATAAAAATAAAAATTTCCTTAATTATCATATTTTATCCCAAATTTTATAGTTCTATTAATATATCCTTGAATTATTTTTTCTAGAAAATTTTATTTCTATTTATTATATACATTGAAATCCAATGCATAATGTTATAATGTCTTTTGGTTCAAGCGAAATTAGATACAACTAGTTTACAATCAATTTGATCAATTATTTAGGATCAATACTCATTCATAATTTATCTTCAGACAGGTTTACCCATTATTTGGGTATGGAAATAGGTTTTTAACTATCTAAGATAAATATTTTATATAATTTCTTAGCATATTTTTCTTGTGAAAATTAAATGTTAACCTTATCTTGATAATTTTTCAAGTTATAAAATTATCTCATTTCTCCCAATGTGTAAATTTCAAATGAAATATTAATTTATTTTGGAAAATACATCACAATATTCTTAATTATTACATAAAAAATATTAAATCATTATAAAAAATCACATTGATAGATACCATGTTATTTTATTTTATATACCGGTTATTGTCCACTCTTATTATTTTAAAATTAATCATTTTTAAGTAAGTATACAAAATGAATTTTTAATCTATAAAACCTTATTTAAAAACATAAAATTAAATTTTTGTCTTTCAAGATTATATTTCATCTTGTCAAAGAAAGAATCCACATAGTTTCTATAAATAATATTATTTTACCAATTCTCCATTGATAAATTCAGACATCACATACATTTAGAATATCGAAAATAATCTGGGTGTATCCAAATCCTAAAATATTTAGTTGTTTTATTGTATTGAAACATGAGAAATTTTTTTATCAAAATAAACTCACCGAATAATCATTAAAAACCAGTTTTCCATGTTTCTTTCCACTTCACCAATTTCATTCAACTAGTTCTAGAAAACCAATTTCCTTTAATCATAATTCTTTATCATGTGGATTTGACGTAATTTTCCATGTCTCAATTATCTAAATGAGATATAATTATTCATTCATGGTATTAATAAAATCTTGATTCTAAAAATCATATTTTACACATCTTTTTTAAAATTTTGATTGTTAAGAGGTTTGTGAAATAGTCCATAATGCTATTTTAGTTTGAACATATTATCCTCGATCTCAAATGTTATTTTTGATATCCACTTATTTCATCAGCCTTGGATGAGATGAACACAATTCTACCTCATCACATGAAATGGATAAACCAATATATTCATCCTTCACATATTTTATATCAGCACTTTTATCTGAAACATTTTCATGTTGTTTATCCGAATCAACTTCATCTTTGGCTCCTATTATATATGTAGTTGACATTGAAACATTTCTAACAGAATATTCCCAGAAATTCCCTTATTTAGAGTAAAAAATATCTTTAATATACTTATTATGAAATTTTTATCCTCTAAAATTAGCATATAACCCAATGACGATACCATCAAAAAATATTTGATCAATCTCTCTTAGACTCTCACCCTTTATGATGAAATTAATGTACTTCCAGATACCATTAGGTATATTTAAATTGGTGTTTATTTATAAAATATCTCTTATAAAGTCATATAAGATCTTATCCAATAGACACAATGATTTTTAATGTGAACTTTTTCACAAAAAAACCATTCTCTAAAAAAATCAAGAAGAATCATGATCAAAAAGTATGGTTTGGGAAATCTAAACATAACATCTATTATGTCTTTCATTAGTACCATAATTTTATTTTTTATATGGTAAACTAAATTTAATATGAATTCTCTGAATTTATAGATAATATTTTAAATTATAATTTTTTCAATCAAAACCATCATCAGTTCAAATATTCATCATGTAATATCCATATTAAATTTTTGAACTTCTTTTAAAACTGATAAACAACTTAAGTGCATCTTATTTTTGTTACCAAAACATAATAAATATAATATGATATAAATCATCAGTGAAGGAAATAAAATTATTATGTATAATTCTCAATTTCTTTCTTACGGTCCTACATGTGTCATACAGAATATGATACAATGGATTGTTTTATTCTAACATAACCTTCTTATGTAGTATGTTTGAAATCATTCATTTACAGAATATCAAACAATATCACTCGTTATTTCTTATCATGTGAGTATTATCATGAATACATCCTCTTTTTATTATATTATTAATTTTTCCTTACCAAATATGTCCATTCCTTGTATTATATAACTTAATTTCGTCCATAATGAAAAGATAGTATGAAATTTGTTCAAAATCAAATTCAAATAGGTTTCTATTTCTTTATTATCCTCATGTAAAAGCATTCCCATTGTCAAGAATTTAAAAAAAAAGCCACATTTTCTTTCAATTACTTTGTTTAATTGATAATAATGTTGTGAAACACTCAAAAAACTGTGTTTCATTACATTAACATATAGGGAACTTATGGAATTATATTTTTCTTAACAATGATAAAAGATCCAATGAAAAGTATTTTGAGTGACTCATAATTTCCAAATATCACTTTTCCATCATTATAGTCTCTCAAATATTCTAACAATTTTGAATTTCTGGTCATATGTGAAGATAACCCACAATCCAATATCCATGATCATTATCTTTATGTGCCTCTGAGAGTATATTAAACAAAAAAGGCCTTTAATTTTGGTTTTTCCTTTATCCAGATAAGGAATTTGAGATTTTTCATATAAAATTAGATAAACTTTCAAAATTACATGAAACACTTTAGAAATATTTTTGGTCTAATAATATATATTATAATTAATTTCCAGTGGTTGAAATCTATTTTTGGTTTTCAAATAAGATTTTTTAGGTCGGCTAATTTTAGTGGGTTGAATCCCCATCAATATTTACTTCTAATTCCTTCTTGATTCACTATAATATTGATGATTTAATAAAAATATCTTTGTCATATTCCCATGGAATATATAACACCATCAACATCCATAGAGATAATATTTTCATTATAAACCATATGCAGTGAAGAAATTTGTATTTATATTCAATATCTTTCTTACCATCAACCTTGTAACCTTATTGTGAAACAAAATTTTTGAAGATAACTATAATATTATTCTATGTTTTTTCATATTTAAGAGATTATCAGATTATAGCATATTTTCTATAATTTTTTTCTCTAAGAATTTTGATTTTTTGATTTTTTTTTGTTTTAAATGCATATCAGGTCCTCATGAATTTATTTTATTATATGGATTCTTATAATCACTCTCCATCATCCAATAAAAATTGTATGATTTTTTTTGATCCACCAAAGATTCATCTTTATTAGATAATTCTAAAACATCATAATTTAAATTATAAAATCTAGATATTACTCATTCTATATCAATCGGTTTCTATTTCACATTGATCAATTTTCTTCACCTCCACCATCAACTCTTCACCTAAACTTTTGAAAATAGTTTTATCTTAATCATGTAATTTTTATCAAATTATTAATCTATTTTAAAATCCAATATTTTTAATCTATTTTTTATTCATTTCTTTTTTTGATAGATCATATCTATTTAACTAATTTTTTTCAATCTATTTCTTAATATTTTTTAAAATTAACACTTTCAATTCTCTTTTTAATATAAGCATCATAACATTTTTCTCTACCTTTTGTACATATTTTATTATTTCATCCTACGTAAAAATATAGTCAATTAATTTTATAATATTCCACTTCTTAGTAACATCATCATTCAAATTTTTATCTTATATTTCATTGTCACATTATTTCTCATATTTGCTAATAAATATTTTCTTTGTATTTTGAAAAATTATTATTATTTATTTTTAAATAAGAATTAGTTAAAACCCACATAAAATTAGCTGAAAATTAATTGTGTACCCTGTTAATATTGAGGAAGTAAAAGTTATAGAGTTATATTGGTTATTAGAAGATTAGGTTAATTTACATTCAAAAAGGAAATAATTATATTTTTTGTAGATTTTCTTACAGATATTATATGATTTTATTTAAAAGAATAATTTCTAAATTTTATAATTTTAATTTGATAAAAATAAAACCATTTATTATATTATTACATATAAATTATCTTATAATTAATTTATGGGAATTTTATAAAAATAAATAGTTCTGATTTAATTATAGAAAATACTATTTTTATGTAAATTTTTTCCATTTTAATATCTTCACACTATATCCTTCTATTTTGGATTGTTTTTAAATTTTAATTTATTCACTTTGGTTAAATATAATTAATTTAATGTCATTTAAATCTATATTAACCTTTATTTTGGTGTAAAGACATGTTTATTCATAAAAAAATCATATTTCTATAAAACCATTATCATTGCTTTTTGTACTTTTTTAATGTAATTTCTTCCACTAATATAAAACTAATATGATAAAATAAAATCTATATTTTTAATCATCATGTTCATATTTTCCATTGGGGCCACTTATATTGATCCATGATTTTCATAGACTAATATTATATATTTTTAGGTAAATATTTAACATATTTCACAAATATGTGCCATAGGACCAAACATGTGTAGTTTCATTAGATAATAGATAAATAATATTCTTATTTCATGAAATATACTCAAATTCCACCAAAATGATCATCATATTTATTACTCTTCAATGAAATACCATACTTAAAACTATTATTTATCTCATAGGGTGAAGAAACCTAGGTAATGGTGATCCTATATTCCTAGTATAGGTAAACATGGAAGCTATTAATTTGTTATCATATAATAGAACAATATAATAATAATGGTATGATATCATGATGAAAAAATTACAAAGTTCACACACAATATATCAAATATCATATGCACGAGTCATGGAATAACTCCTAGATGTTCATGAGACATGAATTATAATGGAAATATACGAAAATGATATATATTAATGTTATGAAAACAAGATCCCATAACATTTTAAGCAATTATAAATATAAATTGGTTCACACAATATTTTATGGAAATGAAATCAGGACCCCTCATAAACTTATGGTAAAATAATTATTCCCATGATTAATCTTATGGACATGAAAAGCAGGTCCATGCATAAAATTTTGAGTTGGAAATTAGGTTCACAGATTTTGTATTTACCTCATATGCTATAAAACATTACCCAACGTATTGGAGAGATATAATGTGATCACCAATCATCAGTTTATAACATAACCACCAATGCTTAGTTTATAATGTCACCAACATTTCTTGGTTTATAATGTATCCACCCATCCATTATTATAACATGACCACCGTCATTGGCTATTATTAAAACCACACATCACATAATGAAAACAATACATTTTTATTTTAGAATATCATAAAACATTAATTATATAATAACTCTATAATAGGTAAAATAGAAATGAGTCTCATAAATATTAAATTAATTAGTAATAGATTTAAACATGGGAATAAATTAGTTTCATAAATGTTCCCTCATTATAGTCATAAAACATCCAATGAATGAATAAAGAAGCTACCATTAGATAAAATCCCATTTAGAACATAAGAAAAAAAAATATTTTTTACCATTGATTATTTGAAAATTCATAAATATATCATTAAAACATTCTTGAGGAAAATATCCTTCCCCTTATGAATCACTTTTTTAAAATATAAAAAATTATCCTATTTTAAAGAAAAAAATTTCATTGAAAATAACTTCGAAATATTTTAAGTGAATATTCAAATCATTTACCATCCTCGATAATGAGAATTATCATTCATACCATACACATTAAAACAAAGACTACTTTTACATTTTCAGAAAATAGTAAAATGTACAACATTTAAGAAAGAATCAAGAAGTTTCATTTTAATCCATTTTGTAAAAAATTAGTAAAAATTAAATTTAAAAATCCATTATAGAGTTGTAAAAATATTTTAAAGACATGTTTATAAAACTTGGACCTGGAAGAGAAAATATTTTCAACAAAAGGGAGAAATAAAATTGACTTTCCGTAATTGAATTATTTCAGAATCATTAGTTATTAAAGAGTGGAAAATGAAATGAAAAAAATTTATTCTCCAAAATGGACATAGGATAATAATATTAGTGTGTTTATTGGATGTTAGATCATAATATTTCATCATCTGAAGCTTAATCACAAAAATTTCTAATAAACAATTAAATTGTAATGTAAAGCACTTACCACATTGGTATCTTTTCAATCATCTGACACATGAATGAAATAACCATGAATAGATATTTAAATACCCATAGGCCCCATAATAATAATAATATTATCCATTCATTGAATGTTTATACACCAGACAAAAGAAATAAGTGGTGAATATGGAATGTGTCTGGAAGAAGTAAAAGTGAGATAAAGATCCCATACAATAAGTCTATAATTTATTAATAAACATTATAAAAATCTATATAATAAATATAGATATATTATACATGTATCTTCAAGACATAATAATTTATATAATAACATATATTATTTATTTATAAACCATTATCACTCATTTATTAATAATTCTTAATTAAAATTACTATTGGGTGTGATAACCTATTCATTTCTTAGGTGTGTTTTGGTTTGGAAGTTTTGTTTTTAAAACATATTTCATGGTTGAATAACCTAAAAGATGTAAATTATGATATAAATATAATATAAATTAAATATATAAAATGTTATTGTCACTGATAATTGTAAGATTTGAAAAAATTGAACACATCATTCATTGAGATAGTAGACCATAAGTATACATGAATATTATATCCCTTTTTAATGGATAGAATGAAGAAAGGTAAATAATAAGTCAAAAATATATTTTAATTTTGATTTTACATGTATAATATATATTATATAAATATATACTTAATTCCATCCATATAAAACAGATGTGAAAAATATCTCACATCAGTTTGTAAAGAGGTTGTCCGCCATACAAATGAGTGACATAATTATTTTTGAACATTCTAGAAGATAATAAGATATTTGTGAAATTATAATTTAATAAAAATGGTTAGTCCATATAAATAACATTTATTCATTAAATACATCATTATATCAATTTTTAGATGTACTAATGTAAAATGAACTACATCGTTTCATGTGGCGGTAGGTTATCGTACACATGATCGACGATTCCATTTCAAATTTCATGAAAGTTGGAAAATATTGGTTTTGAAATTAAAATAAAAAAAATAGCATTATATGGTTGATACTAAGGGTTATATATCAAAATATTTTATTGATATTTGATGGATATGGAAGAAGAAATAATTTAAAAACACTTAGTTAAGAATGATACCGCTTCATCGGAGAACATCTATAAGTTTAAACCTGAATAGTTGTTAAGAGGATTTAATAGAAAATATAAGGCCTCTATGAGTTGGGAATATAATAACAAAAGGTAATTTATATGTGTTTTTCTAAACCAGTAGTTTTTTTAATAGTTAATAAGATAGGAGAGGAGGTTCCCTTTTATAAATTGGGGAGAGTGAAAAATTTGAATTTTTCAAAAAAAAGTTATACCCATGTTTTACTAAAGAAAATATGCTCTAAAATGTATCATTATAAAAAGTTAATGACACAAGTTCAAGAAATTCCTATTAATATTAATATTAAATTTTTGGTCATTTCAACCCTCATTGTTTTATTTTAACCTTTTTTTAAACACATTTTAACCTCAACCATGATAATTATTTTGTACAATTTTTATATTTATTATGAACAAAAATTAAGATAAACATATTATATAATATAAGTAATCCTAATTGAAAATTTAGAATCCTTTTTTTCCAAATTTAATTAATATATGTGGAATAATATAATTTAAAAATAAATCCACATCCATGATTAAATGCTTTTTTCCAAAGAAATTTATTCAGAAGTATAAAATGTTTCTTTATGAATAATTTAGATAATTTTTTCATTGAACTAAATTAGAATAATAATAATATAATTTAAAAAAATTTAATTTTAGAAAAATTTAACAAAATTGGATCTTGTGAAGGCTTTAAATAAAAATGAATTTTTTAGTAAAAATCATCATTTTTTACTACTTATCTGAAAAAATATCTTTTTTTAAAATTTTATAAATTAAATATAAGTTAATTTCAAAATTTGGATTTAAAAATTCAATATTATTATTTTTAAATAAAATTTCAAAAATATTAAAAAATTTATATTATTATTTGTTCACAATTTCTATAAAATCATTTTTTGGGGATAAAAGTATTTTTAAAGCACATAAATACTCGATTAAAAATTTATTACATTTTTTTCAATATAGTTTCTTTTTATAAAAGAATTATAATTAATTTTCATAATATGATTATTACTATTAATACTTCCATACACAATATATAGGTTATAATGGTCATGTTTAAATATTATGATAAAATAAATTTCACCCTCAAAATTTTACACTAGTCATAAAAGGTTCAACTTTTGTTGAAAACCTAAATCTCAAAGAGACATTATGAAAAATTATTTGAAAAGAGGGAATTATAAATATGATGGTCTTGTAAAATAATTCAATACCAGGTTTCCAAATAGAAGAACACATGTTTGAAGTAAAAAAATTAGTATTGGAAAAAAGTAATGTCCATAGATCATTAATCCGAAGAAGGAGAATACTCAAGATCAAATTAATAAGCATAAAATTGTAAAATAAATTTGTGAAAAAAATTTCATTATATTACTAGAAATGATGTTAATGGGACAAAATATTTTTTTCATAGTATTTTTCCAAATGTTGAGGAGTTTTAATGAAAAAATATAAATTTTTGATTTTATTCCATTTCATAAGAACAATTTAGTACTTTTTTTTGTACTTCAATCAATTTCCACATCATATAATACTCAATGAAATGAAAAGTATATATGAATGATTCATGCCATAAGTAGTAAAATTATCTTTTTATGTATCATAAGATCCATTAAACAATGGAACATTATTTCTCCTATGTTTAGATATTTTCCAAAACCAAAATGGATAACATAAGTTATATAAATAATTATGTTCTAAAATATTAAAAATGAATCCAAAAATTCAAATTAACCAAATCCAAAAATATATAACTTTATGGTTCCTCCAAAATATTCATGATGAAAATTTAATCCCATTTAATGGAATTTTATGATATCAAATATTCCCATTATCAACTTAACAATGATATTGAAATAATTTTATTCAATCATAATGTCTCATAACAAAATGTATATACCCTAATAATTTAAAAAAGAAAATAAAATATGATCCCAAAAGAAAATTTACCATTTATTCCTCAAATAAGATCCAATATTTGATATAAAAAAATTATATTAAAAGTTTGGGGTCATCCTTGCAATGATATATGATCATTGGATGATTCAAAATAAAAAATTTGATTCCATTATTATATATTAGACATAGAGAATGATAATTATTTCCAAAAAATCACAACAAATTTCACCAAAATATGAACAATAATATTTTTATAGGACTCATTCACATAAATGAAAACATAAAATTCACTACTATGTTGGGGAGTATTAGTGTTCTCTAATTATCAAGATTCACATCAACTATTTTAATTAAATATTATTTTTTAGGAACAAGCCAAGATACCATATTACCCTAATAACCAAGATGGTCTTGAAATATCATGAAGGGTATTCTGGATCCCCATGAGTTGGTTACTAGCACCTTGCATTATAGAATATGAAAGTGGGATAGAATTTTTCTCAAACAAAATAGAAGAATGATTATAAACTAATTTTGCATACAAGAGAAACAACATAGGAAGAATGGTACCGGAATTCAAATAGATATAATCAACCAAATCTACATCCACCATGTACCAAAAAATAGGATAACAACCCAAGTCCCAATAGAGACATCAACCCAAGCCCAAATATCTAAATCAACTACCACCTCTAGTTGGTGATTTCTCCTTTATCAAACATGGAAGGAGGAAATATTCAAATGTCTAGAGGCACTGGTAGGGTGTTAGATAAAATCCCAATAAGGTCTCACCATAGATTCCATAATATTATGAAATAATAAATAGAAAAATAAAACTTTGAATTCTAAATAACTAAGAATGGAATTTCAAAATAATATTTAAAAAAAATTCATTATAGCCCAATGAGTGAAATATTATTTACAAATGTCATATTAAACATTTTATTTAAAACATTTTATACGAATTAATAAGGTATGTGTAAAATAGTTTATAAAAAATGAAATATATACAAATGTCTTAAAAATGGGAAACATGGTCATCTTCCAAAAGTAAAAATAGTTACAGGTTATAGAATCCTTACACATTCATATGATGATAACAACAACATTCTCAACCATCTTTTCAACACTAGACAAATAAAACTAACCAATAACCCACTAGGGGTAATATTTTTTTATAAGTTTATGCTAGTGTTTTTAAGCATCAATTTTATTATAGGAATTTTCCAACCTAGAGTGTTTGTCCCCAATAACTCACAAACATCATAGGACTTCATGTACTCAAAAATCAATAAATAATGGGGCATTTATTTGAAAATTGTTTAAAATAAAATTAAACAATTTTTCTAATTCATTATCCAATTTTTCTCTTATAAACAAAAATTGGGTTTTAATAAAATCATTACATTTAAAGGATAAAACCAATTGGTTTCTATGAATAAAATTTAATTTGTTTTCATTAAATAAAAATCTAAAATAAATTTCACAAAAAATTTCACAATTTGAATTCAACAATTTAAATTTCCACAATTTTCAATCAAATTAAAATCACACCCCAAATCAATGGAATTGCGGGGGTTTTCCTTATTTCATGTTAAATCCACATCAAATACATAATTAAATGGATTTGGGTTTTTAAAAAACCAATTTAATGAAATTAAATTTTTATAAATAAATTAAATTTAAATAAATAAAATTATGGTTAATCAAATGCAAAATATTAAATGGAACCACCTATATTGGGATTATGGGATCATCAATCAGAATGCCCTAAACAAGAAACTACAATGAAGAATTACCAGAATGAAGATCTAAGAACCAAACCTATATTCAATATCTAAAAATAATTATATTAGATCCTACAACAGCATTAAAATCTATCAATCTCTATGGAAGATGATATAAGAGAGTGGTAGAGAAGGAATATGTAGAGGAAACATACTAGGAAATGATTGAATGAAGATATCCTAGATTTGGGCCACATTTAAATCATTTTTAGGAGCCTAAATAAGTAATTGATAGTCCTATTAACCCTAGAAATATTAATTTGGGTGTGTTTGGGTCATGTGGGGGTAAAAAAGGGGTTTAATAAATTTTAAATATTTTTTAGAATAATTAAAAGTCACGCACATGGTTTCCGGGACAGATCCACATGGTTAGAGAATCTATGCACCCCAGTCACGCACCCCCACTAGTGGGGTTCCACAGTTTCTCCATGGTGGGTACACAACTTTTCATACCATGATCCAACCTTCTAAACCATCCCTGCCTAAGGTTTCTTGTTTTTCACTAGTATAGAACATGATTTCAAAAAACAATGCAATAATTGTGAACATCTTAAACGCACTTCAAATTTTACAAAAGTTTACCCAACAATACCCTAAAAGAAACCCTACCAATGAAAGATAGAAAAAGGGTTTATGAGTATCTAAAAATGGTGATAGGAGGTTTCATCCTACCACCATATAAACTTTCTTTCCACATAAATAATGTTAAGAATATTCTATGTCAAAATGATGAAGCCACTACTCTCTCATCAGTGCATCTATTTACTAAGTCTCATTGATATATAAAATGTTATTCCGTAGAAATAAACCGTAGGGAATCACAATCCGAAAAATTAAATTGGTTTTAGAATCACCCATATTGACTAGATTCTCATTCAATGATTAATCTTACTTTACATCGATATAACTCTAGCTCAGAACATGAGATGAATCAGATATAAACTTCCATATATGAGATACACAAACACGTTATGTGTTGATTCCAACTGTGATGGATGTGATAAATGGTAATCATATTTCCCAACCTACTTATCAACATCAAAAGGTTGCATTAAATGATGAGAAATCTTCCCCTATCTACCATGTCATCGATGACCCAAACAGGGATAATCGTTCAAGAAAACCACACGAACAACTGTAAAATTCAACTATCAGTAATGATGATCATCATGAGACTTATACTAGATTTATGATATAATAATTATCTAAAAAATAAACTATTTTATTTTTCATCACATGAATCAATGTTGGTCTAACAGAGGAACTTTCACAAATATCTTACCAAAATAGAAGATATTTTCAAGGTCACCCATAAAATGACTCAAAAGGATCTTTTATGATCATAAACTGCTAACTATTTTAATAAGAAAACTCAACTAGATATAAATCACCATCCAAAGCTACACAAATGTATATAACACATTCACAGTGAATATACTAAAAAATTTGTATTTTACTTTTGTTTTGGCTATCTTACTGTGATTAGTATGCCATGATAAAAAACATGATATCCCAATTCATCCTAAAGGCCTCTCCAAAAAATGACAAGTGAACCAAGGATCCCTATCAAAAACTATATTACATGAAACTCTATTCAAATGAACCATATCATTCACATAGAGATTTTAAATCTCCTATATTTTGGTTGTATCATGAATGGATATAAATTGATCCAATCTGTTCAGCCTATCAATCATGGTCCATATCAAATTCTTCTTTCTATGGTTAAGTGGAAACCCAACCATAAGGTCTATAGATATCTCATCCCATATTCAATTCTGAAATTGATGTATATGAGGAAAACTGTAACACCCTGATATTTTATGAGAAATATTTTTTTATTGTCTTATGTTATATGCAACAAAAAAAATATTTCATTACACACAACACTGGCTTGGCTTGCGTTACACGTAATCGCGACCATCCTCAATAGCGTGTATAATATGCAATATCGGGTTTCACTAAAAAACGATATATTGTTATAATATTATTATGGACTAGCCGTTATGAATAGTATTAACTACATTTTAATTTTTATAACATTATTATCCATCTTACACATTTTCTAGACCATGGTATGAGATCAAAATAAATTTTTCGGGTAAAACAAGTATTTTTCAAAAAAATGTAATTTTTCCGCCTTTTGATGGAGAACCTACTTTAAATATAGTTTTTGACATGTTTATAAGTTCAAATTTACAAAATTAAATTCTTTTCTGAAATCAGGATATAAAAATTTGATTTGGTTAAATTTTTCATATTATTCTGATATGTTTCATATTTTAATGAATAGTAAAAACACACTATATTTAACTAAAAACAACTTTTTTCATTGAAATAATTTATATAGTTATATTATCTTTTTAATCGGTTTTAAAGTGTTATTAGAATATATTTTTACCATTTAATCCAATGTTGGTCATTGGAATTAATTTCACTTTGAAATTTGACATAAACAAGTGTCGATCTTTTGATAGTTATTGTTTCTTAAAAACCCGCTATTTGTTTTGATAACGGGAATAAATTTTAAAATTAATTAATGTCACTTCTATGTGTTGAATTTGAAAAAATAGACATCATTTTTAAATTCGGAATATCAAATATTTCTTAGGCTGATTTTTTGGTATTTTTCTGAAAAAATTCAATTTTTGATGAATAGTGAAACCACTTAGTGGTCGTTAAAAAATTGACTTTCATTTAAATGAAATTTTACCACTTCTGTGAATAGAATTTCAAAAATCTGACATACATGGTTTTTATCAAGATGTAAAATTTTCTTCAATATGATGAAAATAATTTTTGGTGAACAGTAACTTTTGACTTTTATTTACCACGATTAAAGGTAAATAGGGTAATTCAAGGTTAAAAGAATATTATAATAATTAAAAATTACCTTAACACTTGTCCTAACCTTATTGGAAGAGTAGTGGCTGACCATGGTAAAACTTGCGTCAATTTTGGGACCCCATTGAGCCACTTGGTGGTGATAATGACAATTTGGATTAATTAATTTAATGTAAAGACAAAATTGACATTAACAACAATCTTTTAGTAATTAATTTTTATAAATAATTATATAAATTATATTTTCGACTATAAATATTCATTGGAAAGATAAAACTATTTCCTAAATTATTGTTTTTTTCATAATTTTTAGACATCAAATAAATTTAATTATTTATGACACAATAATGATGCAGTATTTACCTCATTAATAAATGATTTATATAAATAAGATTATAACGACTAAAATATTATCCAAAACATGTCCAATTCTGATTGGATGATTTTATTTAGACTATGAGTCATCTTATCTTCATCTGTACTTATTTTTGGACATTTTTAAACCGAAGATAAGTTTATAATAAAATAATATTTTCACACTTTCCAAAGGTGCCCCTCTCCTCCCTTATAAAAGGGCACCTCCTCCCTCTCCTCCTCACACAACTTTGAGCCATCAATCTCAGCCAAAACCTACCCATTTCTCTTTTCCTCTTCTATATAAACATACTAGAGGTCTTTGGATTCTTCAAAGACCAACTTTAGTTCCCTAAGAGAAGGTTAAGAAGAGGCGAGTCAAAGAAGAGGTAATATCCTTTACTGATTCCTTCCAATTTATTTCTTCTTATAATTATTATTCTTTATTTGTTTCATCATAAATTAATAACATCAGTATGACTCATATACTGATATGTTATTATAAATATGAAACAACCCTATTTCACCTTCTATCCATCCTATGGAAAATGAAATCACCGCGCGTGCGTACGTACGGAATACCGTCTCCAGGTCGTGGTGTAATCTATTTTCCTCCACCACCTTACATGGATGGGTATAATGGTGTAAATAATAACTATATATGATTATTATAACATGATAATAATTTTGAGACATTCCATATTTCACTCCAATACCATTCAATAGTTATGGGAACGATATCATCCCTCGTGCGTACGTACGACCCACCGTCTCCACGATGTGATGCGACTCGTTCTACATGATCTTCATTGAATAATGATTATGATATATAATACACTAATAAAATTCTGTAAATAAGCTATCTATAACCTAAAAATAGGGATAAGAATTTGTTCGATAAGACATGCAGAAGAACATAAAACAATGAACACCCGAATAACAAGTAGCAATGAAATATTACAAATAAGAAGCTAAGAATATTACCATATATGTTATCATAACAATGAGTATGATTCTGGAATAATCCAATGACATTATTTAAATCATTATACAGGATGCTCAGACACGTACAAAGCATATCGGACCTAAGGTAAGGGAAAATCTCGCAATCTCATTTTTATCCTAGATTGTTTATACTTCAGAATTTACTGAGGAATATTTATCATCCACATCCATATTTCCTCAATATGTAATATTATTACTATCCTCCTATAATTTTTTAAATCCAATTTTACCCATTGGTGAGTTTTTAGTAAAATATATGAAAGGAATATTTAGTCGTTTTTAGTACAAGGTACTTTTTTACTTTTCCAACCAAAGTACGAGAAGAATGTTTTTTAAAATAATACGGCGTGAATGGATTTTTATGATTTCATAGAACATTATTTATATGAATCTTCCTTTACAAGTTTTCAAGTTTATTTTTAATTAACTTCTTTAAAATGTTATGACATGTTAAGAAAGGAAAAATGTTTTTGAAGTAGAAATGATATTTTCCTCAAGAATGGAGTTCAAGAATTTTATCAAAATTATTTTCCATCTAAGTTAATATAGGGTTCTATTTCTATCCCTATTTTTACATTGATTTGATTATGTTATGATAGAAATAATTTTATGATGTCCTTTTATCTTATATGGATTATGTTATGATGCCATGATGTTTAAGAATCCCATTTTTATTACACGAGTTATGCTATGATGTATGATTCATGATTTTGTGGAACACATATGAATGGTTTCATTTTGAGATGGGTGGGACCTATATCTCCCTCCAATGCATTGGGTAAAGATTTATATCTCATGATATAGACATGGCTGGAATGACAAGTTAATCCAGTTTAGTGATACAGGACTGGAATGAGGAGTGAACTCGGTTCAAAAATGGACTTTGTCCGCTAAGATAGTATTGGAAATGAGTCTTGACTAATAAGAATTGATTTTCTATGATTATGTGTGTATGACACAAATTTTCATGTTTTTTGTTATAATTATTGGGATTACATTTCACTACTATGATTTATCCCATGTTATGATATTATGATCTCTTTTGCAGGTTATGATTTTCAAAATGCTGTGTTCTTATGAATATGATATTTCGTTTGTTTACCCTTAGCATTTGAGCTCATCCTTTTGTATGTTTTTTCCCCGGTCAGGAAGAAGGTTATTAAGTAGGATATACCAAAAAAGGGACTCTAGATATGATGAAATAAACAGGAGACAATGTAAATGATTTATGAACCAGTTGTTTATGTTTCCCAGTTTCTAATGACACTATATCTATACAGTCTTACCATGGTTTTGTTATATGTTTTAATAAGTTTGCTTCAATTCTGAAGTAATAACAATGTATGTAATGTATGGGTCGTTATAGTTGGTATCAGAGGAAAGGTATAGTCAACCATTGGAAACTAGGATGTGAAATCCTTGGTAAGTACCCTAAGGATATCTCTAAGCATATAACGCAATATTAGTGTTTTAGAAATGGCCATGAATCACCTAAGATAAGACCTATGGTGTGAAATTTTATTCATGATTATGTGGTTTTCCTATTATGATTAGTGTTTCTAACACTATGATTATTGTTTTTAGTCAATGGTTGGAACCCGAAGGAACCGTGTTAATGCTGAATGCGACGGGAAATGCAATGATTGTCACCCTGAACAACCAAATTTTATGGGAGCTGGAATACAAAATATTGTAGCGATGATCACACAACTTTCTCAAGCTATGAATCATGCAGGCCATCCAAATGAGCAAAGGAAGGAGAAAAATTATGTTGAATTCTTCATGAGGTAGTGTCCACGTTCATTTAGTGGGTCTTCTGATCCATTAGTGGCTGAACAATGGATCAGTACCACTAAAAAGATATTTTCAGTTCTACAATGTTCTGAACATGATAAAGTCATCTTTGCAGTATATCGTTTGGAAGGTAAAGCTAATCAATGGTGGAATCTTATTAATAATATGAGGCAAAGGGATGAAATTGAGTCCATGTAATGGTATGAGTTCAAGAACTTATTTTTCAATAAGTACTTCCCTCATATTCTTTGAAAAAAGTTGGAGAAGGAGTTTCTTGAACTGAAGTAAAAGGTTGATGAATCGGTTGGTACCTACGAAGAAAATTTTACAAGACTTTCAAGGTACACTTTCAGAATTATTATCCAACCTAAGAGTAAGATTGACCGATTCTTTAGTGGCCTAAAACCATGTTTTCGAAGGGCGTTAGACATAAGGGGCTTTAATAGCTACGAGGAAATTATTCGTTGTGCTCTCAAGGTTGAGATGGAGATTGGAGTATCCCATCAGTCATATGGGTCTGATAAGAAGAGGAAAATGGAATTCAAAGGGAAATATAAATACCACACTGAAAATAAGATGAGTTTTCCATTATGCCCAAAGTGTGGAAAGAAACATGGCGGGAATTGTTATAAAGGGTAAGGTAAATGTTTCAAATGTGTAAAAGAAGGTCATCGGGCATTTGAATGCTGCAATGATGGGAAAAAGATGTCTAGTGATGCGAACAAAGAAAAGGCTACATAGAACGTACCTCCTACACTTCAATGTTACAAGTGCAAGGATATAGGGCATTATTCTAATCAATTCCCTAATCCAAGGGTTGTTGATTATGATCGACGTCAACAAACTCTTATGGACAAAGACAATGGAAAGTCAAATGCAATTTCTATCGGCGTTGTGGAGTATGATAACGAAGTGGTGAAAGGTACACTTACCATCCAATCAAATGTAGCAAATGTTTTATTTGATTCTGCATCCACCCACTCTTTATTTTCTGAATAATTTTCTAAGGGTATCACCATATTACCTCAACAATTAGATGTTGAGTTAGCTGTGACAACTCCTAATGGCACAACAGTCACATTGGAAGTTTAAAATTCTTCTCCGATTGAAGTTTGGGGGAAAGTGCTTCCTAAAAATATTTTGATCCTTCCTATAGTGGAATTTTATTTGATTCTTGGTATGGATTAGATTTCTTTATATGGAGCTCATATCAGTTTCCACAGAAGGGAAGTCACATTTCATATTCCGGATTAATCTATGATCATCTATTGATGCAAGGATGAATATAACCTTCCAGTGGAAATTTATTCTATCTTATGGGTCTTGATTCCAATAAATGAAGGTTATTTATCTTAAATGGTTGGAGAAAAACTCATGATTAAGAATATTCCCATTGTACGAGATTTTGATGATGTCTTTTTGGGAGAATTTCTAGGTCTTCCACCAAATCTTGAAGTTGAGTTTTCAATAGAACTCATACCGGGTGCTTTACCTATTTCGAAAACACCTTATAGAATTCCCCCAATTGAGTTGTAGGAATTGAAGAAGCAAATACAAATTAATTTTGATAAGGGATTAATACACTCTAGTGCATCACCTTGGGGAGCACCTGTTCTATTTGTTATAAAGAAATATGGATCAATGAGACTCTACATTGATTATAGAGAACTTAACAAGATCACTATCAAGAACAAATATCCTCTCCCATGCATTGATGATTTATTTGACCAACTACGCGGAGCTCAACACTTTTCCAAGATTGATCTTCATTCAGGGTATCATCAATTAAGGGTCAAAAGGGAGGATATACCAAAGACAACTTTCCGTACAAGGTACATACACTATGAATTTATAGTAATGCCATTTGGTCTTACTAATTCCCATGCTATCTTTATGAATCTAATGAATAAAGTCTTTAGAGACTATCTTGATCAGTTTCTGGTAGTCTTTATAGATGATTTTCTTGTCTATTCAAAGAGAAAGAAAGAACATGAAGATCCCTTGAGAATTTTATTGAAGACCCTGAGATAGGAGAAGCTTTATGCCAAATTTACCAAGTCAGAATTTTGGCTTCAAAACGATTCCTTTTTGGGTCACATAATCTCAAAAGAGGGGATATCTGTGGATCCAGAAAAAACAGAGGTTATTGAAAGATGGTGGAGAATGACAACAGTAAATGAGATCCAAAGTTTTCTTGGTTTAGCTGGGTATTATCAACGTTTTGTGAAATATTTTTCAAGATTATCTAATCCACTCACCAGGTTGACTCAAAAAAGAGTTAAGTTCGTGTGGATGGAGGAGTGTGAAGAGAATTTCCAGGAGTTGAAAAGAAGGTTATCCAGTGCACCTATGCTCACATTGCCTTGTAGTGGAGAAAGGTTTGTGATCTATAGTGATGCATCTCAGAAGGGATTGGGGTGTGTTCTCATGAAAAAAGATATGGTGATATCTTATGCCTCATGACAGTTGAAAATCCATGAGCCAAATTACCCAATTCATGATTTGGAGTTAGCTGCTGTAATATTTTCATTAAAGATTTAGAGGCATTATCTTTATGGTGAAATATGTGATATTTATACTGATCATAAAAGTTTAAAGTATATTTTCACAGAAAAGGAGCTGAATATGCGCCAAAGAAGATGTTTGGAACTAATTAAGGATTACGACTGCTCAATTCATTACCAACCTGGTAAAGAAAACAAGGTGGCAGATGCACTAAGTCGACAAGGCCATGCTAGCTTATCCATGATGAGGATCACAAAAGATCCAATATTTATGGATTTACAAAGGATGTATCTTAGAATTATAATGGAAGGGGAAAATAATATCCTTCTCAAATGAATGTTCAACCATCTATACATGTGAATATTAAAGGGGCATAGAAAGAAGATGTAGAGTTACAAAAGAAGGTGAGAAATGTTCCTGAATTCAACCTTGATTGTGATGGGATAATAAGGTTCAGGAATCGGGTTTGTCTTCCTCCCGTCCCAGAATTAAAGAAGGAGCTGCTGGATGAGGCTCATAGTTATTCATTCTCTATTCACCCTGGAATCATGAAGACGTATAGGGACCTAAATGAGTACTTCTGGTTGGATAGCATAAAAAGATATGTTTCTGAATATATCTCTTGATGTTTTGTTTGTCAGCATGTTAAAGTAGAGAGACATAAGTCTAAGGGGATGTTACAACCATTAACCATACCAGAATGGAAATGGGAAAACATCACTATAGACTGTGTCACTGGACTTCCCAAAACATCCAAAGGAAATAATTCTATCTGGGTTATAGTTGATTGTCTTACGAAGTCGGCACACTTCATTGCTATTAGAGAATATTTCTCTCTTGATCAGATTGACAAGATATATGTGAAGGAAGTGGTAAGATTACACGGAGTACCACTTTCCATTATATCTGATGGGGATCTGAGGTTTACCTCAAAGTTTTGGCGAAGTCTTTAGCATACTCTGGATATAGAGTTGAGTTTCAACACTGCTTATCATCCTTAGATAGACGGTCAGTCTAAGAGGAAAATTCAAACTATAGAAGACATGTTGATAGGTTGATCTTTGGATTTCAAAGATGGTTGGGATCAACACCTACCTTTTCTGGAATTTTCTTATAATAATAACTTTCACTCTAGTATTCAGATGGCTCCTTATGAAGATCTCTATGGAAAGAAATTCAAAAATCCAACTTACTAGGATGAAGTTGGGGAAAGAAATCTATTAGGACCTGATCTTGTTGATGAGATGGCAGAAAAGGTCTAATCTATTCAAAAACACATAAGAGCATCTCATAGTCGACAAAATAGTTATGCCGATTACTGAAGAAAAGACCTAGAGTTTGAAGTGGGTGATAAAGTATTCTTACGAATATCTCCCGGGAAGAGAGTAATGAGATTTGAATAGAAGGGCAAGCTGAGCCCTAGGTATATTGGTCCTTTGGAAATACTAGATCGTGTTGGGAAGGTAGCTTACCGATTGGTACTTCCACCGAATCTCTCTCATGTTCATGATGGGTTCCACGTATCTCTCCTGAGAAAGTACATACCTGATCCTTCACATGTACTCAGCTTAGAATTTGTACCGCTGGAGAAAGATCTTTCTTATGAAGAACAACCGATAGATATTATGGATCGTAGCGAAAAGGTTCTGTGAAACAAGACCACTCGCTTGGTTAATTTTTTATCGAGGAACCACCAATTAGAAGAATCTACATGGGAACTTGAGGATATTATGAGGGAGAGGTATCCTCATCTGTTTGTTACGAAGTGACAAATTTTGAGGGTGAAATTATTTTTAAGGGGGTAGAATGTAACACCCTGAGATTTTATGAGAAATATTTTTTTATTGTCTTATGTTATACGCAACACAAAAAGAAATCTTTCATTACACGCAACACTGGCTTGGCTTGCGTTACACGCAATCACGACCATCCTCGATAGCATGTATAGTACGCAATACCGGGTTTCACTAAACAATGATATATTATTATAATATTATTACGGACTAGCCGTTATGAATAGTATTAACTACATTTTATATTTTATAACATTATTATTCATCTTACACATTTTCTAGGACATGGTATGAGAAAAAAGTAAAATTTTCAGGTAAAATAAGTATTTTTTAAAAAATGAAGTTTTCCGCCTTTTGATGGCATACCAACTTTAAATCTTGTTTTTGACATGTTTATAAGTTCAATATGGAAAAATAAAATTCTTTTCTGAAAATAGGATATAAAAATTTACTTTGGTTAAAATTTTCATATTATTTTGATAACTTTCATATTTTAATGAATAGTAAAAACACACTATATTTTAACTAAAAACAAATTTTTTCATTGCAATAATTTTTATAGTTAGATTACCTTTTTAATTGGTTTTAATGTGTAATGAGAATATATTTTTACTATTTAATCCAATTTTGGTCATTGGAATTAATTTCACTTTGAAATTGGACATAAACAAGTGTTGACCTTTTGATAGTTATTGTTTCTTAAAAACACGCTATTTGTTTTGATAACAGGAATTAATTTTAAAATTAATTATTTCCAATTATATGTTTTGAATTTGGAAAAATAGACATCATTTTTGAATTTGGAATATCAAATATTTCTTAGGCTGAATTTTGGTATTTTTCTTAAAAACATCTATTTTTGATGAATAGTGAAACCCCATAGTGGTAGTTAAAAAACTAAATCATTCATTTAAATGAAATTTTAACACTTTTGTGAATTTAATTTCAAAAATCTGACATACATGGTTGTTATCAAGATGTAAAATGTGCTTCAATAAGATGAAAATAATTTTTGGTGAATAGTAACTTTTGACTTTTATTTACTGCGATTAAAGGTAAATACAGTAATTCAAGGTTAAAAGAATATTGTAATAATTCACAATTATGTTAACACTTGTCCTAACCTTATTGGATGCATAGTGACTGACCATGGGCATCCTTGGGTCAATTTTGGGACCCCATTGAGCCACCTGGTAGTGATAATGACAATTTGGATTAATTAATTTAATGTAAAGACAAAATTGACAGTAACAAAAATCTTTTAGTAATTAATTTTTATAAGGAGTTATATAAATTATAATTTTGACTATAAATATTCATTGTAAATCTAAAAACATTTCCTACATGATTATTTTTTTCATAATTGTTAGACGTCAAATAAATTAAATTATTTATGACACAATAATGATGCAGTATTTACCTCATTAATAAATTATTTAAATAAATAAGATTATCATGATTAAAATATTATCCAAAACATGTCCAATTATGATTTGATGATTTTATTTTGACCATGAGTCATCTTATCTTCATCTGTAATGATTTTTGGACCTTTTGAAACCGAAGATAAGTTTATAATAAAATAATATTTTCACACTTTCCAAAGGTGCCCCTCTCCTCCCTTATAAAAGTGCACCTCCTACCTCTCCTCCTCACACCACACTGAGCCTTAAAGATCAGCCAAACCCTACCCATTTCTCTTCTCCACTTCCCTAGAAACATACTAGGGGTCCTGGTCTTCTTCAATGACCAAATTTAGTGCCCTAAGAGAAGGTTAAGAAGAGGCGGATCAAAGAAGAGGTAATATCCTTTACCAATTCTTTCCAATTTATTTCTTCTTCTACTTATTATTCTTTATTTGTTTCATCATAAATTAATAACATCAGTATCACTCATATACTGATATGTTATTATAAATATGAAACATCCATATTTCACCATCCTACGGAAAATGAAATCACCGCGCGTTCGTACGTATGAAATACCGTCGCCACGCCATGGTGTAATCTGTTTTCCACCACCACCTTACTTGTATGGGTATAATGGTGTAAAGAATAACTATATATTATTACTATAACATGATACTAATTATGAGACATTCCATCTCCCACTCCAATACCATTCAATAGTTATGGGAACGATATCATCGCTCGTGCATACTTACGGCCTACCGTCTCCACGATGTGATACGACTCGTTCTACATGATCCTAATTGAATAATGATTATGATATATATTTCACTAATAACATTCTGTAAATAAGGTATCTACAACCTAAAATGAGGGATGAGAATTTGTTCGAAAAGACATGCATAAGATCATAAAGCAATGAACACCTGAATAACAGGTAGCAAGGAAATATTACTAATAAGAAGCTAAGAATATGACCATATATGTTATCATAACAATGAGTATGATTCTGGAATAAGTCAATGACATTATTCAAATCATTATATAGGAGGTTCGGACACGTACAACGCATATCAGACCTAAGTTAAGGGAAAATCTCACAATCTCATTTTTATCTGAGATTGTTTATACTTCAGAATTTACTAGGGAATATTTATCATCCACATCCATGTTTCCTCAATATGTAATATTATTTCTATCCTCCTACAATTTTTTAAATAAAATTTTACCCATTGGTGAGTTTTTAGTAAAATAAATGAAAGGAATACTTTGTCATTTTTAGTACGAGGTACTTTTTGACTTTTCTGGCCAAAGTATGAGAAGAATGTTTTTTAACTTATACGACAGGAATAGATTTTTATGATTTCATAGAAAATTATTTCCATGAAGCTTCCTTTACAAGTTTTCAAGTTTATTTTTATTTAACTTCTTTAAAATGTTATGACATGTTAAGAAAGGAAAAATGTTTTTGAAGTAGAAAGGATATTTTCCTCAAGAATGGAGTTCAAGTGTTTTATCAAAATTATTTTCCATCTAAGATAATATAGGGTTCTGTTTCTATTCCTATTTTTACATTGATTTGATTATGTTATGATGGAATTAATATTATGATGTCCTTTTATCTTATATGGATTATGTTATGATGACATGATGTTTAAATCCCATTTTTATTACATGGGTTATGCTATGATTTATGATTTATGATTTTTTGGAACACACAAGAATGGTTTTATTATGAGAAGGGTGGGACCTATATCTACCTCCAATGCATTGGGTAAAGATTTATATCTCATGATATATACATGGATGGAATGGAAAGTTAATCCGTTTTGTGATACAGGACTGGAACGAGGAGTGAACTCGGTTCAAAAATGGAATTTGTCCACTAAGACAGTCTTGGAAATGAGTCTTGACTAATAAGAAATTATTTTCTATGATTATGTGTATATGACACAAAGTTTCATGTTTTTTATTATGATTATTTGTATTACATTTCACTGATTTGATTTATCCCATGTTATGATATTATGATCTCTTTTTCAAGTTAAGATTTTCGAAATGCTATGTTCTTATGAAAATGATATTTCTTTTGTTTACCCTTACTAACCATTTGAGCTCACCCTTATGTATGTTTTCTTTCTCCAAGTCAGGAAGAAGGTTATTAAGTAGGATATGCCAAAAAGGGACTCTAGATATGATGAAATAAATGGGAGACAATGTAGATGCTTTCTGAACTAGTTGTTTATGTTTCCTATTTCTGAAGACACTATACCTATACAGTCCTACCATGGTTTTGTTATATGATGTAATAAGTTCGCTTCAATTCTGAAGTAATAAAAATGTATTTAAAGTATGGTTCATTATAAAAACTAGAAGGTATCACTTTCTTAGCCATGACCTATTGGCATGTATAATAATGAGATACAAAATCAACAATTCCATGTATGATACCCAGCCACCAAAATCAACACCACATTTAATATAATAATTTTGTCGTTCTAGGGTGAAATTCCTACTAGGTGTTATGAAGACCCACATAAAATCTATCCTAATTGATAACTGTACCAAAAAATGATTATGGTAATGTAGGATTCCATCCTTGGAGAATAACTAGTCGACAATGATATCCCCATTGTTAAGTGTGTCTATAATTCTATGTAATTCATCCTCAGTCTATTGTTACTAAAGAATCATCTTGAGAAGAGAATATGTCAATTGAAAAATGTACATGGAAACCTCAAAATGAGATTTCCATACTCCAATACACAATTGTGAAAAAAGAACCACCACGTTCCACTTTTTTGATGATTCTTTAATGGCCTACGTTAGATGTTTCTAGATCAAAGAATCTATGTAGAAATTATAATTCCATAAGGTATAGGTGATGATAATTTTTAATTAATGTTGGATTTCCACCCAAATACTCTAGTAGAGATTCAAATATTTTTGAGATAAGATATTACTCAAGAGCTTGTGGTAACAATACAAGAAAACCCAATCTCCAAAAAGGTAATGCTGGTAACTTTTAAGCACATGCATCACAACTACAAGTTCAAGGTCTTAGGTCAGGTAATTCATATTTCATATCCTAATATGCTGAGAGACATAAGAAATGAAATAGTCACCCATTATAAGAAAAAACCAAACATAAACCTGATACATCACATAAGACAATATATCCCTACCCATCCTTTAGAAGAGTCAACATTGTTGTAGTCATCAAAAGGAATTTATGCTCAAAAATAGAATTCTGAGAATTTTAATCCCAAGAAAACATTACTACATTTTATGTAATAGTGGTCATTGGAGAATATGAATTTTATAAGTCCATTAAAAACCAGTGGTAATATCCTGGTAATCCAAAAAAGCTCCAAGTCTCGAAAACATTACGTGGTTTTTCCCATGTCATAACATCTGTCACCTCTTCATTATCAACTAAAGTATGATGTTAAAAAACTATATGTACCTATAAAACAACTTCTTGAATCTTTAAATTAAATATTTATAGATTTGATTAATGTTGGTTATTTTAAAATAATTCCAAAATTTCCCTCAAATGATGTAGATGATTCTTTTCGGGCATTGTGTAAACAAGGATTTCATCTGAAAATACCACAACAAAAGTATCAAGATACTCATGAAAAATCCAGTTTTTAAATCTATAATGACTTTTGGAGAATTTTTTAAACCAAATAGCTTTAACAGGTACAAATAATGGTAATACCTGCTCCAAAAATTGGTTATCTAAATGTCAAATTATTTTATTCAAAATTAATGGTAAGTAGATCGATGATAAATTTTGAAGAATCACTTCACCCCCTTTAAATCGTTAAATAGATCAGAAATCCACAAAAAAATATACTTGTTCTCAACCAAATCTAAATGGTTTTTCTGGTGATCAATATAAAGGTGAAGTAACCCATTGAATTTCTCAGCTAAGAGAACCAGAGATACCCCTAGTGAAACATATGGGAATATAAATACTTTATCTAATAGATCATCTATATGAGTATTGAAAACTTTCAATTATTATTTTACCATATGCTAATACATTATATACACTAGTTGAGTAGCAGACACTAAATCGATAGAAAATTATACCTCCCTCATTGATGGAAAATCAGTGAATTCAGAAGTATAAACGTCAAGAAAATCAATGAAAACTAGAGGGAGATCACTTATTAAGGAATCCTACTCCAGATAAAAAGAAAACACTGATATTACATTCCCTTCCTCTAAATAAGTGGGTATGATGCTACTCAACCTTGGGTCTCACTCTCCATGAATCGAATGACACACCCCATCAAGTGTAGTAATGGAGACCTATTTGAGATTATAATCAATATGAGATTTATTGGAAATATGAAAATACATACCAAATATGACATTATGATATTTCATGTTGAGAACCACAAAATACAAATCAGGATTAATATATGAAAACATGAAAATGAAAATATAACTATGAAGGTCCTACTATCTCTTTGATGAAAGGGTGTGGTTATACCCATCACATAAGATTAAAACACTTTAGGAATGTTAAAAAAATCACAATAATAATAGAATTGAATGAATGAGATCCACCAGTATCAAATAAAGTATTAAATAATAATAAAGCTATAATGATGGATCCTCTCATTGTTATTGGACACGTATCATCTTCCTATGGTAAATCTTCCACTGTATGAAAATATTTGGTCAAGATTCATGTGGTTTCAACCTCTTAGTCCTTAAATCATCTGATTTCAATATAGTTTTAGTAGGTGTTTGTGATCTCGTGCCACTATGCTGAGTGGAATAGACATAGAAGAAATTCTATAAGTGACTGGATCATCTTCCAGAGTCACATATTTTGTGTGAAAAAGTGAAATCCTATTTTGAATTCCTAATTCTTCCACACTAGAAAAAAATCAAAGGGCCTATATTAGGAACTATGAGATCTCCAGAAAAACCCTACTATGGATAAACACCATGAGAATCATTATGATTTTTCTTCCATTTAAGGGAACTGACACCGCCATTGTGAGAAAAAGGAACTCTTATCTGCCCTAACTTACCAGCAAGGTCCATTTTAACCCTTAACACTCTATCTCACACATCATCATAATAAGGAATCATAAAAAATAAAACCTCAGAGTGAATATTAGATTGAAGTACCATCTTGAAATGTCAAATCCTCTTCTTCTCATTCGATTCAATATCAGGTAAAAATACATAATCATAGCAAAGTGATTTGTATTTTTGTCACTATATTGTCATCCTGGTTGAGTTTAAAAAATAATAAAGCCTTAGTAAACACCATATACTCTAGAAAGAAATAGTTGGTGAAAAAAACTTTTAGTTAATTCAACTATACGACCATGTTCTTCTTTTATATCACCATCATGTGATACTATTTCCTACTATGTCCCACTAGAATGAAGGTAGCATATTCCACATTTATTTAATACATATTATCCAAGACCTCAATTAAAATCTAGATACTACTCTACCAATTATTTGAAATTTTTGTGTCATTTGAGCATTATATTTTTGGAGGCATCCATGAAGTAACTCTAATTACTAATTATTTAAGACATCTCTCTAAGGTTCCATAGCTAGATCCTGAATGACGACTTATGAAGGTGAATGTCCCTGATCTTGGACATCATGCACAATAACATCAACTAGGTTATGGTCCGCAAAAGGATTCACAAAATGATGTTCATAAAACGATTCTTCATGGATCATATTCTCATGTCTTCTTATAGGCATGATGCTAAAAAAAATAAAAAGAAAACATTGAATACATCAAATAGGTTACACATAACAACTCTCAAACCAAAGAAAAATAGAAAGTTAATCCCATTGAATATGTAGTGCATATTTTTATTTTAATCTATACAAATCAGATGTTTGGAAAATACTATAACTAATACACAAGTCTAATTTTCCAAACCACCCATAGAGTCATAAGTCTCATTACAGTGAGAGCTGGACAAGAACTCAATTTCGACTACCTTCTAAGTCCTGAAAAGATTTTTAACTACATACTAACACCAAGTAATGACTCTTAAACTGCACCTTTGATTCCAATTATTCGTGAAACAACTTAGATACCCTAGTAAGCAAATAACTAGTCCAGTACTAACATAGAAAAAAGGGTGTTATTGATCTCTACTAGTTGGTGACTTGTACCTGACATCATATAATATGGAAGTGGGAATGAATTTTCCATGAACATAATGAACATAAGAGACACAAGTCAGAATAAATACAAGAATAACACTATAGGTAAAACTATATTAGAAGATAAATAGTTGTAAACAACTCTAATTAAAACAAAAGTGTACCAGAAAATAGGATATCACCCCATGTCCTAATGGACATAGCAACCCAATCCCAAACATTATCATCAACAACAACCTCCATGTGGGGTTTTCCCCATTCCCTATCATAAGAAGAGGATATATATAGACACCAATTTTAATAGATAGGGTGTGAGATAAAATCCTATTAGGTTCTCTCAAAGGATTCAAAAATAACATTCTGTAAATAATTAACCAAATAATATATTAAATCATAAATAATAAGGAATAATATTTTAAAAGCATATTTCAAAAAAATCATGCTTTAATTTTCAAATTTTGGAAATGCATTAAACAAATGTAATAAATTTTTTTTCATATAAAACAATTTATATAAATTCACAATTCTTGTTTAAAAAAATTTACAAGCAATGGAATATAGATAAAAAAATTAACAATGAGAAACATAGTCATCTTCCATGAGGTATGATAGTTCATGGATATGGGATCCTCACACACTCAAATAATGATAATGAAACTTTTTAGACATCCCTTCAACAATGGCCAAATGATACTAACCAACATCATATAAGGATCGATAGTTTCCAATGTGTTTATGTTAGAGTTGTAAAGTGCCAATCAATTTCATGGAAAATTAAAAACTAGCTTGTTTTTTCCAAATAACTCACTAACTACCAAGGCTTGCATGTGTTAAAAATCAATCAATAATATGGTAATTTATTTCAAAATATTTTAAAATACAACTTACCCATTTTTTCATTATAAAAATTTTTATTTAAAAACTAAAAGAGGTTTTTAATCAAATCCTACGTTATCTATGATAAAACCAAAGGGTTTTCAACAAAAAAAACTCTTAAGCTATTTTCCTCAAATAAGAATTTGAAATAAATTTCAAAAATCAATTTACTATTCAATTTCATAATTTAAATCCCACAATTTAAATATCTATAATTTATCATTTAATTTATATCACACACAAATTCAATAGAATCACGGGGGGGGGGGGGGGGGGTTCCAATTTCATGAAAATCTGATTCAAATGACAAATTCAATTGAATTGTTTTTTTTAAAATAAAAATAAATTAATATTGAATGAGGAAATTTAATTTTAATAAAGGTATTTAGGGTTAGAAAAATGGAAAATCGTAAAGGGGACCATATACATTGGGATCAAATGATCACGAATCACAAACCCATAAACAAAAAAATCCAAACAGGAACACTGAAAACAAATATATAAGAATGAATCCAAGATTCATGATCTATAAAAACATAGACGAGATAGTCCAATAACATGGATATCTAAAAACCATATGGAAGATAGTATAAGAGAGTAGGAGAGAAGGAATAGGGATACGAAACTTAATAGGAAAGGACCGAATGAAGGTCGCCTAATATTGATATTCCATGGAATGGGATATAAGAAGCCAGAACTAGACCTTGAGATTGCTATAAAACTTGTAAATCATTATAGGGTGAGTCAGGTATGAGTAGGGCTCATGGGGGGGGGGGGGTTCATAAGTTTTTAAATAATTTTTTGATTAATTAAAATCTATTTGCGCGGTTTTTTGGGAAGGACCTCATGGTTAGAAAAATTGTGATTCCTATTCGTGCATCCCAACTAATGGGGTTTTGAAATTCCTCTTTTGTGGGTGCAAGCGTTTTCAAACTATTCATCGACTATGAAAAGACTAACTACTTGGGTTTTCAATGTTTTCACTGGTATGGTTCACAATTATGGAAAATTATACGCTAACCATGCACAACCCAAAATATCCGTCCATAATTTTACTTGAAGCACCCATAAACAAAACCCAACCAAATAATGATCAAAATAGGGGTTAGTATTACCTAAAAACAATAAAATAATGTTACATGATTTATATATTTTCTTATGTTATTAGTGGTTGTTTTGGCTTATCATCCTGTATATCTCTTGAATTAGAAAATTGATTATCATAATTACCAAACTACAATAATCTATAACACTGAGGTGTGGGTGAAATATATCGTTGAACCCTATCTCTATTACTTTAATTGATTGGATCTTTCACATTACTTGTAAAACATTTTATAGGATAAAAATGTTTCACAAACTTCAGACATCTTATTTTTCCTTTCAAGAATTTTTCTGAGTGGCCCTTCCTACATTTTTTCAATTTTGAGTTTGACACATTTTTTCCCTCCATTTTATATTCCATTGGAGTTTCTATGAAACTAAATATTCCTTTTCATATCACTTAAAACATGAGGTATTATATCATCCATTTACACTTTGACTTTACATCAAATTTTTTCTCATAGATTCTAATATTTCATATACCTAGTGTCTTTTGAAGACATTGTTTTTAAACCCCTAAAGAATTGATACATTTTTATTTCAGGGATAATAATTAAACAAGAATAATTACTTTATATTCTTGTGAAATTTTACTCATAGGTTCCAAGGAATTCATAATCCATTGGATTAAGTTAATATAATCCCTTATACATTTTTTATATAAAATACATGGGAAGTAATTATTGAAAAATATCCCCCTAAACCCAACCAATTCCATAGTTATAATTTCTTCCTCTTTCCTCGTATTTTTAATAAGATTCCACAATTGATCTGCTTCACCATCAAAAATGATAAACATATAGGACCAATTTTTAATTGTCTAATCATAAAATAACATAAAATATCTTTTCCACCACATTGATAAATTCTTAGAAACTATTAGATCATAAGTCTCATTGTAAGAGGGTGGATTTTTTCACATAAAAGATTTAATGTTATATTTACCCCACCATAATAAGTTCTAATGTTAATCGTGAAACATGTTACCACTTATATCATGAGATAGTTGAGTGAGCATAGTCACCAAATATTATATCCCATTTTCTATTCAATTTAGTTTTTCATGAGGTCGATTGTTTCGTTTTCCATCACATTCATTGTCTACATGATTTCTTTGGGTTATGTTTATTGATTAAAATAAAAAATCAAAGTGTGAGAAACAATAACCATAGTGGGAAACCTCATAGGGATAAAAACACATTTATAAAATGTATGAATCATGACACATTCCTTTAAATCTATTACACCTTAGGTTTATCCTAGGTCAATAATGGTAATCATATATTCAGATAATTCCTGATTCATTGTAAGTAATTTTTGAATATACAAAACATATCCCCAAGGATTCTCAAACCACATGGGTAGTAAGGCCCATTAGCTTATACTAGGTGGTGATTGATTCAAATCCCAATACCAAATTTTCATAGTCATTACCCCATGTTAGAAATGTTATAGAGAAACACAAACTTCTAGTATCCATACAAGGGTGTAATTTTATAGATAGAACATTCACTATCAGTTACCAAAAATCTAATACAATTACCTATAACTTGAATTATCCTTATGGTAATCACTAAATATTTCTTACCGTAATATCAAAATATTTAAAAAACCATTCTCTAATTATAACAATAATGATCCAATATTTTCATATACAAATATTAAATCTTTTTAGACTAATATTCAATACATTTCAAAAATTCACACCTAAGAACTGTAATGGTTAGTGTATTTTGAGTCTATATACACAATCATCATATTTCATCATAGTTCTTCCATATATCCTACAAATTACTCCCTATTTCATACTGTTTATAGACATATCCTACTTAAAACCATTCTATTCGGCCCAAGGAAGGGGAACCTAGGAAATAGTTAGACCAAATTCCCTATAAGGGTAAACGTGGGAGACATCAATTGATGATCATATAGTAGAATATAATAATAATAATGGTATAATATCCTGACCATAACATTAAAAATATCATACCCAATATATCAAAGATAATATACATGTTTCATGGTATAAATCATAGATGTTCATAATACATGAATCACAAAGGAAATAAAGGAACATGAGACATAGGAGTGTGGGAAAACATAAACACATAAAATTGTGAACATGTATAAATATAACCAAGTTTACTAATTAGGTTAATAAAATGATTTAAAACACTTATAAAATCTTATAGACATTTAAACAAGGTCCAAGTAGAATTTATATACATGAAAATGGGGTCTATGGTATTGAAGGGGCGGTTTGGTTGTTTGGTTACCGGTTTTCCTAAACCGGCTTTATTAAAAAAAAGGATTTTCAGAATCACGAGTTATCCATATTTACCCATTTAATTTGAGATATAATATGTTCTCACCCATCCTCATTTTATAACATAACCAATCATCCTTTATTTATAACATAACCACCCATTTGTAGTTTATAACATGACCAACTTTCCTTTGTTATAATGTAAACAATGTCCTTGGTATAAGAAATAACCTAACTATAATATATATATATATATATATATATATATATATTTGTGTGTGTGTGTGTGAGTTTTATAGGATCATAAAGCGTTAATTATATATAAAAACATAACCTTTGAAAGGGAAACATGTTTATAATCATTTCTTCAATTGGTTATAGCACTACTCATGAAAATAAACTGGTTTCATAAAAATTATGTCATAATAATAAACCACTCTTAGAATGAATATGGATAGTACCATTGGGTCATATCCCCATTAAAACATAAGAAACACCAAAGGGTGTTTTCTTTGATGAATAGAAATTCCATAAAATATCATTAAAACATTATGGAAAAAAATATCATTCTAATATTGAAATGACTTATTTAAAATATAATATTATCCTAAATATTAAATAAATTTTTTAAATTTAAAATAAACTTATAAACATTTAATGTTATATTTAAATCATCGATCGGTCATGAATGTGGGAAATAATGTTCTTTCCATACACATTAAAACAAATACTTCATTCAAATTTTTGTTAAAAATGAAAGATAACAATGTTTTGGAAAACATAATGATGAATTATTTTATTTTTTTTATAAAAAATGTTTTAAAAATACTTTTATCATTATTAAATAAAATTTATAACATTTTTAAAATCATATTAAGAAAATAGGTACATTGATGTGAACATGTTTTTGACCAAAGAGAGAAATAAATCCATTTTTACTTAATTAAATTATTATATTATATTTAGTTTTTAATGAGTAAAAAATGATAGGGAAAAATATATTATAGATAAATAACCAGATAAGAATAATGTTAGTGGGTTTTTTGAGAGCTAGATCATAATATTTAATTATGAGAAGCATAATTATAAACAATCATGATAAACATAAGATAGTAATATAAAAACAGTAAAACATTGGTAAATATTCAATCATAAGAATAATGAAAGTGAAAAAATTATATAGATTTTAAAATTCACCTAAATATATTATAAAACATCATAAGATAAATTCAAGGGTCTTATACACTCCACACAAAATAAACAAGTGGTGAATATTACATGTTCCTTAGAGAAATAAAACTGAGAATAAAATTCCTAAGATTTTGTCTCAAAATTATTCATAAACATTTGAAACTCCTACATAATAAATAATATTTTATTATAAATATATTCTAGAAAAAAATCATATATATAATCCCATTTTTTATTTACTTATACCATTTTTTCTAGTTTATTAGCAATTATTTGTTAAAATTGCTATTTTGGGTGATAACTGATTTGTTTTTCATGTATGATTTTGTAATTAGATTTTTTACGGGAAATTTTTTCATTGTTAAATAAAATAAATAGTTTCAATAATGATATAAAAATAATATATATTAATTATATAAATATATATAGTCATCTATAAAGATTAGGGATGTAAAAATGGATTACACCGTTCATGGGGATAAAATTTCCTAAGTATGTATAAAAGTTGTTTCAATTTTAGAATGAATGAAATGAAAGAAAGATATATAATAATTAAAAATTATAATAATTATTATAAAATATATATCATATATATTATATATTTATATCTTTCATTCCATCCAAATAAAACGAACATGAAAAACACCCCACATTGGTTTATGAGGCGATAATCCACCATACACACGAGCTACATTATTGTTTTAAAAATGGTTGTAAGGCATTATGTTATATGTGATAGTATAGTTAAAAGATATTTTTTGTAATAAATATGAAATATATAATCAAATAAATTATTTTATTCATATGTGACAAGCATGGTTGGAAAAAAACTACATCAGTTTGTTGGGTGGTAGTTCGCCCTACACTTGATCAACAGTTTCATTTCCCATTTTATGGAAGATGAGATTTATATTGGATATGATATAAACATAATAACATCTAATTATATGGTATATAATTTTGTTATCATATATATGAATAGTTGTGTAATATTTTAATGTGGGAGAATAAAGAATATAGAAATTCTCGGTTAAGAACGATACAAATTCTTCAGAGAACCTCTTTAAGTTTACACCAAAATACTTTAAAAATGGTTTAATTATACAAATAAGTCACCTAGGATGTTTTAATATAAGTAATTAATGAATTTTTGACGTTATTTAATAACCCTAAATCTTTGGAATAGTTATAAGGATATGATAGGGGTTCCCTTTAATAAGTGGGCGAGAAGACAAACCTAGAATATTTAAAAAAAGGAATAACCACAGTTTACACATATAAAATGGCTCCAAAAGGATTATTATAAATAATTAGTGTTTATTATATTGGAATATGTTTTACATGTAGAAATTTTAAAAAAAAATTGGTTCTGTTTTAACCATATCATTTTAGTTAAACACCATAGTAAATTAGTTTTAACCCTAATCAGAGTAATTAAAATTTACATATTTTTATAATCATTATAATGAAAAAATTATATTAACTTATTATATAATATTAATTATGATGATTCCAAATCACTAATTCATTTTAAAAAATTAAATTGGAAAATGATTCAAAATATATTTAAAAATTAAATCCAAAGATGTGATGGAAAAGGGAGTTTCCATAGAAAACGTTGCATTAGTTTAAAATGTTTTATATCAAATTTTAACATCACAACCAATGTTTTAGAGATTCTATTTTGATGAAAATAATATTATATGAAGGATTTATGCATAATCCTAATGTAGTCAACCTAATTAGTTGAGTAGTTATTGACCATGTGTTTTTTCATTCACCTTCTTCAAACCAATCCATTTATACCATTTTTTTATCAAGGAGGATGAAATGATTTCAAAGATAAACTTGGGCATGATTAAGTTCTAAATATCCTTATACATAACCCTAGAATCTATCCATATGGACCTATTTTCACAAAACCATGCATTACATAGGCCACGCAACACCCTAAACGAGCCAAACTGGGTAAGATACCCTTGTGTGGGACCCCTTCACTAGGCAGCTATGTCATGGACCTAGGTAAACAAACTCATTCCCATATGGCACACTATTTTCACATAAATAGGACCCATGGGATCCTCATTGTATATGAAAAAAAAATTAAAAGAACCCTCAGTGCTCTTATTATGCATCACCTTCCCCAAGGTCCCCCCAAATATTATCAAGAAGCTCTCTGAAACTCGATAGAGTATATAATTAAAGGCCATTCAAATGATAAAATTCCCCTCCACATCTAAAAAAATAAGAGGCCAAATAAGGACCAGTATCCCTCGAGGAAAAACCACCTATGATTGGTCCTTATACCTAATTAGGGACTCATGTGATACCCTTATAAGGACACAAGAGGAGACCCTCTATGCCTCAGTTGCAGCCTCACCCAGGTGGTGTCACCCCGGTGACCTATTACCCAAGGCTTATCTAGATCACAAAGACATATAACCGATGCGTAAAGCACATTTAATTCCTCCTGGTCCTCCATGGAACACCTGTAGATCACACCAGCAAAAAATAACTATACTATCCATACCTACATTTACCACCTTCTCCCTGGACATATGTGAGTCTCCATTTGATCCCACTTCCAAAAACACATTTGTCAGGGCTCCTCTTACCATTGTTCCCTTATCTGAAAGGGACTATATTGTAACCTCCACCAATGCCTCTTAACTTAAAAAACCATGGGAAAAAGTATTCTAGAGTGTTTCTGTAACATCCCAAGTAAGTAATGAATAATATATTTTCCTATCTATGTCTATTTATGAATTAGATAGTGTTTTAGAGGCTTAAAATGAGAATAAATCCAATCTTAAGCATGAAATACACTAATATTTTTAAAAGATTTTTTTACTGACTTTTGATGGAAAACCATTTATAAATCAAAATTTTGAAAATTTTATAAGCTCTATTTTTCACAATAAACTTATTCTTTATGATTGGTACATTGAAATTTACCTTGGGTTAATTTTTGGTATTTTTCTGACAATGTTCATTTTTTAATGAATTGTGAAAAATACTGCATTTTACATCAAAACTGCTTTTTAATAAAATTTAATTAAATGGTTAGATTATCTTTTTAATTGGTTTTAAAGTGTAATTATAATATATTTTTCCAATTTAATCCAATTGTGGTCATTATAATTAATTTCACTTTGTAATTGGGCATAAACAAGTGCCAAACTTTTCATAGATATTGTTTCAAAAAAACCCGCTATTTGTTTTGACAACGGGAATTATTTTTAAATTAATTAAGGAAATTTTTATGTTTAGAATTTGGTAAAATGGATTAAATATTTATAATCATAAGGTCCAAATTATTTAATTAATACTCTTTTGTTTTTAGACATTACGAATAGTAATGGCGGTAATTATCTTTAATTATCGTGATTAATTAGTAATCGGGTAGTTAAGGATAATAAAATGATATCATAATAATAATAAATGACCCCAACATGTGTCCTAATGTATAATGGTTTTGTCATGGCCGTCCATGGGAATCATTGTACCAAACTTTGTCACCCCATGGAATCACTTTTAGGTGAAAGTGACACTTTTTCATTTTATTTTTAAAGAAAGGAGAATATGACTAAAGAATGTGTCACATGAGTAAAACATTTTTAGTTTTGTCTGTGTAAATGATATCTTAGACTATAAATATTAATTCGAAAGATAAAACGATTTCCTACATCACAGTATATTTTTTATAATTTTTAGACATTAAATAAATTAAATTTGTATGACACCATGATGATGTAGCGATTACCTCATTAATGAACAATTTAAATAAAAAGAAAATATAATGTAAAATCTAAGACATAAAATTGTAAAAAACCTATTTGATGAGTATATTTCGAACCCTTATCACCTTATCCTAGAAATATATCAATGTGGGTCCTTTTAAATCTGAAACGCATTTTAAAATAAAGTAACATTTCTTGGCTTTCCAAGAGTGCCCCCCCTCCCTCTTATAAAAGGCCCCCACCTCTACCTCCTTACACACACTTCTCAAGCCATTGGCTCGACCAAACTCTACTCATTTTATCTTTCCACATCCCTCTCTTAATCTTAGAAGCCTTACCTTAGGCATAAATCTCTTCAAGAAACCCTTTTGGTTCAAACCAAGAGGAGTTACCCAATTTAAATGTAATGTCTTCACTTGTATTCTTTTGTTTTATTTTGCTTCTCCAACCCCCTAAACTATTTTTATTCATTTATTTTGTAACAAAACCAATATCTTAAATATACTAGGATGTTGTTATGAGAAGTATTCGAGCTACACTTAAACACACCTCCGTCTAATGGTTAAAGAACATACTGTTTCTATGGATGGCGAATTTCTGCCTCACGAAATGATGATTGTTCAATCTTCTTTTAACACCTTTCATGGTGGCCATTAAGATGTAACTCTATTTATATATGATATATATTATGTTTATTATTTCCATATGATTATTTATTTTTCATTTAGGGAATACCTTTATATTTTCCATTATGGGTGAACGCGATATCTTCATTTTAGGAAGTGCGGACTACCGCCCACTCAAAGTGATTTGATTCGCTAATGCCATATGTGGGATGTATAAAGGATGAAGTTAATGATATTATATATGATATTATACTGGAATTATAATATACCTTTATATCATTATGATATCATTCCATTAAATAAAAAACTGTAATGAAAGTAGCGTTCATGCGTACGTACGACTTACCGTCTCCATGAACGGTGCATTTCATTTCTTACCTCTAAATGTTATGTAATATTATAAATGCATGTATATACTGGATATATATGATATATATGATATCTAAATCATGATTAAAATTCTGGATATAATGGATATTTTACCACATGAACAACTTGTAATTATAAGGAGTTTATTTTTGACTCAAGTATCAATGATCAACAAAACGATCGTTATTAAGCTAAATAATTAAAAAGTGCTCATAACATATTAATAAGTGATATAAAAGGAATAATGAACTTCAAAAAAGTTGTTAATGTAGTGACTCAGGTTTTTGGTCCTGTCAGACTATGGAATATTTCTACGAATAATTGCAGAGCTAGGCGCGAAGACGGCGTGCGATTCCAAGGCCCGGTGTGACCGGAATTAATTTTATAAGAATATTAAGTATTTTTATACTATTCATGTGGAGAGTGTGTGATATCTCCTAAACGGTAGCTCATAATGGGAATCTGATGGAACGGTTGCGTCTGGAACGTGCCGTTTACCCTAGGCGAGGTGTAAACTTTGCGGGCGCAGGCCTGCGGTGAGAAACGCCACTAGGAGCGTTTTCGTAAATAAGTAGCGAAGTTAGTGTGCGAGCGTCGGCTCAACTAAATTCTGAACGGAGTCTCGGATGGAAAATCTGATTCCACTGTTGCGTTCAGAACGACGCGTTTACCCTAGGGGTGACCTTACTTTTGTTCGCATCGGGCGTCGGGTCCGAGGCGGGTTTGGCGCCGGCGGGCGGCTGATATAAATATCAACGCCCCCCCTTATCGTTCCTCTCAACGTACTTCGCCATTCTTTGCCGCCGCTCTGCCAAATCGAGCAAACGAAGCGCCACGAGCTCAGAATTTGACGGCGGACGTTCCAGGAGCGCGCAGCGTAAGCTCTGGAGCGCGGATCTAAGGCAGAACGTCGGCATTTCACCCACGAGGTAGGCGGTTTGAGTTTTACAATCCCGGATCCCTTTTTTGTTTTTTTTTGCCTTCAAATTTCATAAGGGTTGAATAGTTCGGGTCCCGAGCTTTCCAAAACTTGTTTCGGATCTGAATTTGGAGCACCGGGGTGCTCCCGGTGGCTCCCGGAAGTTTTCCGGTGAAAAAACGGTTTTCTGGCAATGACGGGCGGCGACCATGGCGGAATCCGGCGACGGCGGTTTCCGGGGGCGGCGGCGGCGGCGCGGCGGAATCTGGCGGCGACGCGGTGGTTTCCGGCGAGGCTGGCGGTGGTCCGACCAAGATTTTCTAGGGGTTCTTTAAACCCCCGTAACTCGCAAACCGTAACTCCGATTTGCGAGCCGTTTGCGGCGACATGCTCCTTGCATCGAGACAGACCTTTTGAACTCACTTTGAGGGTTTAAGGGTTCTGGATCATGGCCCGGGAGTTAAAAATGTCGTATAAAATAATATTATTTTATTATTTACGCCTTCGGGCCGTTGTAACTTCTACCCGGAGAGTCCGATTGACGTGCCGTCAGTGGCGTTGAGACCCTGATGATACGATAGACTTTTTGAGATGGTTTCCAGGTGTTGGGACTATGAACGGGGTGCGGGCCCCACGAGGCCGGGTTTTGGCGTTTGCGGAGAAACGCAGCTTTTGCACCAGGAGTCCGAATTTGGCGGATGATTAGTCGATCCTGTGTGTTTTTATGAGAGGATCTCAACGGTGTGATCCTTTCGTTGAGTTTCAGAATTGAGGTGGGGGCCCCACCCGAGATGGCTTTAGTGAATAGTACCCTTTTCACCGGGTGTCCGTTTCGGACGAGCGAGTAGTCGATTCCGCTTGTTTTTCCCAGGGGATCACCGTAGTGTGATCCGCTCGATAGGGTTTTGGGATCGTTGTGTGGGCCCCACACGAGTTAGCTACGGTGAATAGTTCTGTTTTCACCGGTAGTCCGTTTCAGGCGAGTAAGCAGCCTATCCTGCGTGTTTTTCCGTGTAGAACACGACGGTGGCCTCAGTATTGGATTTGGAGGCGGGCTTGGGGAGTTGCGACTCGAGCCCCATTGGGTCGGGTCGTGACAGAGTGGTATCAAAGGAGGTTCCACCTTTGGGATCTCAGATCATAGCTGGTCTAGCTGTGAGGTTGATTCGGGTTGCATTGTGGCAGTGTTAGGATGTTTCGAGTTCGGCTTTCAGGCCAGGGACTCCAGTGTTGGTGCAGCGATCGACGTATCCATACACCAGGACTCTGATAACTTGTCTTTCGACTCTGGACATTCGTACACTGGTCACAGGGACATAATGGTACATGTATCATATAGGACTGTATTTTTGGGTTTTTCCTTGTCCTTCTTGAGTCAGCTCTGCAGATATACGTTTTGACTGTGGTGTGTCTTGAATGTATTTCAGGATGCCTCCACGATGACAGCCAGTGAGGGTTCCGCAACAGGATTGTGCTGACGACCCGCCCCGTGTTGAGGCTGTGGAGCAGGGTGCGGGTTCTGAGGTTGCACCTCCAGGTGGTCTGCCAGTTGAGCCACCACCTGTCGAGTAGCTGGTTGTGCCGGCGGTGCAGGATGAGGTTGCGTGCAGGCTGAGTGCGCTGCACGAGTTCCAGAGGCAACGACCTCTGAGGTTCCGGGGTGATCCAGACCCCCAAGCAGCTGATGACTGGCTTGAGGCAGTCACCTGAGTTTTCTGCCTAGTGAGGACACCTCCAGATCAGATGGTGGTCCTAGCAGAGAGCCTTCTGCATGGTTCTACCAGGTGATGGTAGAGTTTGGTGACACAGTCCCATGATGAGGAGACACTCACGTGGGCAGAGTTTGAATGGCTCTTCAGGGAAGGGTTCTATCCGGTGACGCTGAGGTCAGTGCAGATCCAGGAGCTTCTACAGCTTCGATAGGAGAGCATGACCGTGTCAGAGTACTCAGCGAGGTTTACGGACCTGTCGCGCTACTCTCTGGATATGGTTCGGGACCCTTTCTTTAGGGATCAGACCATTGAGCAGGGCTTACGGAGGGACATCCGAGCAGGTGTGGTTTCCTTGTGCCTACCCACCTATGTTGGAGTGCTGGAGCGAGCGTTGGTGGTGGACAGTTTTCTAGCTGAGCAGATTC
Source organism: Viscum album (assembly GCA_963277665.1). Classification (NCBI taxonomy): domain Eukaryota; kingdom Viridiplantae; phylum Streptophyta; class Magnoliopsida; order Santalales; family Viscaceae; genus Viscum; species Viscum album. The sequence goes on along the minus strand of OY728143.1, from coordinate 1,943,811,232 downwards.
CCCCTGTTAGTGCTGGACACTCAAGGGCTAAGACTCTGTCAGTCAGATCATCATCTGGTAGCCGATGACAGACTCAGGGGTCTGGACATGGCTGACGTTTCAGGAGGCGACCCCAGGATAGAGGATCTGAGGCTCAGGGCTCGCAGGCCAGTTTTGGTCAGCCGTAGGAGAGGCGGTGGTACACTTGCGATGGTCGGGGACATCTCGCTAGAGATTTTCCGACCCGACGTGCTGTTGAGAGGGAGTCGGTCGAAAGACCGCCTTGGTAGAGGTAGCGTCTCGAGCAAGGAGATCCATAGGACAACGGACGTGGCAACAGAGCTGGTGCAGCAGGAGGCGGTGGTGGGCGGTACCAGTTTCCACCACCCCCACCCCCAGGTGGTCCACGCCAAGCTCATGGAGCTGGTGGCCGAGGGCGAGGATAACTGCATGCCCTGAAGGTTGTTGACCCAAAGGCTCCACGGATGGGTAGAGGTACGCCTTGTGTCTTTTCTAGTTTCTGCAGTAGTTTGATAGACACTGTTTAATGGTACCCTCCTTTTTTTGCTTGCTCGAGTTTTGTTCAGGGCGTTGGTAAGACCCTGTGTGGGTGTTGTTCGGCATGATTCGAATGCGTGAAGAGGAGGGATCCTTCCCTCACCGAGACACGTTTTTGGTGATGCGATTAAAACCGTGCGGGCGAGTCAGTGCCGACCAAAGAGGATAGTATTTCGGTGTGGCGGATGAGTCCCTCTGACTTATACGTTCGAGCATGGGTGTTTGTTGGTGAGCTCGCTGGTGTGTGAGACCCAGTTGAGAGTCCAGTCGCTTTCCTTGTGCTTAGGGATTTTCGGGGATGAAAATTTCTAAGGATGGGGGGGGAGGATGTAGCAACTCAGGTTTTTGGTCCTTTCAGACTTTGGAATATTTCTACGAATAATTCCAGAGCTAGGCGCGAAGACGGCGTGCGATTCTGAGGCCCGGTGTTCCCGGAATTAATTTTATAAGAATATTAAATATTTTTATACTATGCACGTGGCGGGGGTGTGATATCTCATAAACGGTAGCTCAGAACGGGAATCTGAGGGCACAGTTGTGTCCGGAACGTGCCGTTTACCCTAGGCAAGGTGTAAACTTTGCGGGCGTGGGCCTGCGGTGAGAAACGCCACCAGGAGCGTTTTCGTAAATAAGTAGCGAAGTTAGTGTGCGAGTATCGGCTCGAATAACTTTTGAACGGAGTCTCGGATGGAAAATCTGAGTCCGTCGTTGTGTTCAGAATGACGCGTTTACCCTAGGGTTGACCTTACTTCTGTTCGCATCGGGCGTCAGGTCCGAGGCGGGTTTGGCGCCGGCGGGCGGCTGATATAAATATTAGCGCTCCCCCCTTATCATTCCTCTCGACGTACTTCGCCGCCGCTCCACCGAATCGAGCAAACAAAGCACCCACGAGCTCGGAATTCAACGGCGGATGTTCCAGGAGCGCACAACAGAAGCTCTGGAGCGCGGATCTAAGGCAGAATGTCGGCGTTTCACCCGTGAGGTAGGCAGTTTGAGTTTTACAATCCTGGATCCCATTTTGTGTTGTTTTCCTTTGAATTTTTGTAAGGGTTGTATAGTTCGGGTCCCGAGCTTTCCAAAACAAGTTTCAGATCTGAATTTGGAGCACCGGGGTGCTCCCGGTGGCTCCCGGAAGTTTTCCGGAGAAAACTCGGTTTTCCGACGACGACGGGCGGCGGCCATGGCAGAATCCGATGACGGCGCGACGGTAGTTTCCGGGGGCGGTGGCGGCGGCGGTGGTTTCCGGCGAGGCTGGCGGTAGTCCAGCCAAGATTTTTCGGGTGTTCTTTTAACCCCCGTAACTCGCAAACCGTAACTCCGATTTGCGAGCCGTTTGCAGCGACGCACTCCTTGCGTCGAGACGGACCTTTTGAACTCACTTTGAGGGTTTAAGGGTTCGAGATCGTGGCCCGGGAGTTAAAAACGTCGTATAAAATAATATTATTTTATTATTTTACGACTTCGGGCCGTTGTAACTTCCACCCGGAGCGTCCGATTGACGTGACGTCAGTGGCATTGAGACCCTGATGGTACGACAGACTTTTTGAGATGGTTTTCGGGTGTTGGGATTGTGAACGAGGTTTGGGCCCCATGAGGCCGCGTTTTGGCATTTGTGGAGAAACACAACTTTTGCACCAGGAGTCCGAATTTGGCGGATGATTAGTCGCTCCTGTGTGTTTTTCGGAGAGGATCACAACGGTGTGATCCTTTCGTTGAGTTTCAGAAATGAGGTGTGGGCCCCACCCGAGCTGGCTTCGATGAATAATACCCTTTTTCACCGAGGTTCCATTTCAGACGAGCGAGTAGTTGATTCCACTTGTTTTTCTGAGGGGATCACCGTAGTATTATCCGTTCGATGGGTTTCGGGATCGTTGTGTGGGCCCCGCACGAGTTAGCTATGGTGAATAGTGCTGTTTTCACCGGTAGTCCGTTTCGGGTGAGTAAGAAGCCTATCCTACGTGTTTTTCTGCATAAAACGTGATGGTGGCCTCGGTATAGGATTTGGAGGCGGGCTTGGGGAGTCGTGGCTCGAGCCCCGTTGGGTCGGGTCGTGACAGTTAACCTAGTATAAATGAACTCATGTTTATTATTCAGGAGATTAAAGAACGATCGAGTCAAGTCAGACACGAGGTATGGGACTTCGTCTCAATCTCCATTCATTGAGGCATATTTTTTTTAGACAAAACATTCTTTAATACGGTGTATAATCACTTTTTGAATTTTACTTTTACTCAAAAGGAATGTTTTTATATGAAGTGTTTTACTAAATGAAAAAATGAATGTTTTTGTCTTACGTATGTGGCGACAACGACTTTTCCGCCGCCGTGACCATTATTTGAGTTTCAGCTTCCTCTACAAGCAATAAATTTTTTTTAAATGAAAAATAAATATCGTGTTTTACTTTTCATTTATTTTGGTATTGAAAATGGTTTTGATATTGTTTTTTTATCATTGTTTTGTATTGATATCTTATGATTGAAATGTGGAAATTCTATGTTTCTTTTATGCATGTTTTATGTGATACGATTATGTTATGTATCTTGGGCATTGTTATGAAGGTGGGTGGTTTCGTGATAAACTAAGGGCGGGTGAGCCCGATATAGATCTCCAATTCCTTGGGTAACACGAAGTAGTTAATGGTTAAGGTTTTCTGAAGAGATTTAGGGAATATACTGTGATGGGTATTCCAAACGTAACCATGAGGGTTACTCCCTACGTAAGAATGTTATGAATGCCTCATGTTACCTTTATGTCTTATGATTTCTATGATTTATTCATGATTTGATGAGGTATGTTAAAATGCTTATGTTTTATGAGTAAAGTATGACTTCATACATGGACTGATGTTTTCATTTCGTACTTTTATATCCCTTACTAAGCTTTTTATGCTCATCCCAAGTTTTTGAAATGTTTTTCACAGGTCAAAGGAAAGGTACATGATGGGATGATAGTGTCAAGGAAGTGTCAAGAAAGAATCCATGTTTTATTTCAAATATGTTTCCGTTGATGGAAAAAATGGGTACTAACTTTTATGTAACCACTTTGTTTAAATGTGGAATATAATGCATGATTTATGATCTAATTCTCTAAAACTCTAAACCGGAAAAGATCCTCAATGTGTATTCTTGAAATAACTCAAGATTAAGTAAATTTTAAGGCTAGGGCCTTATAGTTGGTATCAGAGGTCAGTTTAGATAACTTTAGGAGTTATAATTCTATTAAATTATTATCCAAAAATATTTTTTTATGGTCAAATTTAAATGATATAGCATTTAAATATTACCATGTCGCTTCATCTAGGACATGTTTGTTCCGAATGCTTTTCCGCAGAGGAAACAGGGAAGCAGTGCTAGGAAAAAATAAAGAAGAAAATGACCTTCCGAATCAGCATCCTGAGATGGTCGGAATTGGAACTAAGTAGTTTGTTGTAGTAATGGCGCAGTTGACTCAAGAAATAAATGGTGGTTGTATCCATGCACGAGATCAACTAGATCAACCATAGAGAAACATGTTAGTGGTGGAACATTTCATGAGGAAACATCCCACATCATTCAGAGGATCATTAGACCCTGTGCTAGCTGAAGGGTGGATTAAAGAAATAGAGAAGATTTTCAATGTCATGGGGTGTTCAGACAATAAAAAGGTTAGTCTTGCTATTTACCGTTTGGAGGGTGAAGCAGATCAGTGGTGTTCGATGGTTAAAAATATCTGGGATACTGATGAGATTGATGCTCTCGACTGGGATGAATTCAAAGGTGTGTTTCTTGAGAAGTATTTTCCTAAGGCTGTTTGACTTTGGATAGAAAAAAACTCTCGAAATTGAGGGAAGAGGATGACTCAGTGGCTGCTTATGAAGAAAGGTTCACTCGATTGGCAAGGTATGCTCCAAATTTTATCTAAGACCTTGATAGTAAAATCAATCATTTTTACTCAGGATTAAAGCCAAAATATAGAAGGGCATTGGCTTCTCGTGAGTTCAAAAGTTATGAAAAGCTTGTTCAATGTGCTGAGAAGGTGGAAATAGAGTTCGCCGATGATCAAGTGTTCTATAACAGCCAACATAAGAAGAGACCGAGGTGGCAGGAGAAAGGGAATAATTCTTCAAAAAGGTCTGATGGTAAGAAAACTAAGTTTCTAGTTTGTGATAAATGTGGTAAAAGGCATACTGGGGAATGTTTTATGAATTCTGCAAAGTGTTACCGATGTGGTAAGATGAGACATAAGGCTCGTGATTTCACTGAAAAAGATCTAGGTGATGTTAAGACCAAATTTGATTTACAATTAGTGAAATGTTTCAAGTGCAATGAGATGGGTCACTATGAAAATGAGTGTTCGACAGAGAGATCAAATGATGGGAAGCAGCCATACTACAAGCAAAAAGGAGTGGTGAAATCATTTGCAACTACTTCAGGAGATGTTGGTCCAACAAATGATGTGGTATCAGGTACTTTGTTTGTTTTCTCAGATTATGCTAATGTGTTGTTTGATTCGGGGTCTACACATTCTTTCATCTCTGAAAACCTTTCTAGTAAATTTGGAATTCCATCTCAAGAAATGACTCCTGAACTTGTGGTAAAAACACCTGGGGGAATTGTTGAGGAAAATGAATTTATAAGAATCTTCCTATCCTTATCCGTGGAAAGAAACTACTTGAAAACCTTATTGTTTTACCTCTAGTAGAGTTTGATGTTATTCTGGGTATGGATTGTCTCTCTATTTACCATGATAAGATTGATTGTAGAGATAAAGAAGTTTCTTTTCAGAAAGACTTTTAGTTTGTGTACAAGAATGAACCCTTACTGTTGATAACATATCAAGAGGGTGAGAAACTTGTAAAATATGGAAATAAATGTTACCTTGCACATATTGGTGAAAACAAAGGAACTGTTTAGATTAATGATGTGCCAGTGGTAAATGTGTATCCTGATGTTTTTATTGATGAGTTTCCTGGAATAATACCAGATCAGGAAGTTGAATTTACTATTGACTTAGTTCCTGATGCTAAGCCAATTTCAAAACCCCCTTATCGAATGGCTCAAATTGAACTTTTAGAGTTGAAGGAGCAATTGCAAGATTTATCAGAGAAAGGTTTCATTCGACCTAGCACATCACCATGGGATGCTCATGTCTTATTTTTTAAAATGAAATATCTTTCTATGATTCTTTGCATTGATTATAGAGCCTTGAATAACATCACTATTAAGAATAAATATCCTTTGCCTCATATCGATGATTTCTTTGATCAGCTCCAGGGAGCTCAGTATTTTTCAAAGATTGACCTGAGATCGGGGTACCATCAGTTGAAGGTAAAAGAAGTAGATATTCCGAAGATCGCGTTTTGTACAATATATGGCCATTATGAATTTTTAGTTATGCCTTTTGGGATAACCAATTCACCTGATGTATTCAAGGACTTTATGAATAGAATTTTCCATGAGTTCTTGGATAAGTTTTTGGTTGTTTTCATTGATGATATTTTGGTGTTTTCTAAAAGTAAATAGGAGTATCAAAGACATTTAGGGGTTATTTTGAAAACCTTAAAAGAAAATAAATAATATGGGAAATTCATAAAGTGTGATTTTTATTTGTAACAAATTTCCTTCCTTGGTCATATTGTTTCTAAAGATGGAATAATTGTTGATCATGCAAAAACAAAGGTTGTGGAAGAATGGCCAAGACCCACAAATGTAACTGATATTCGTAGCTTCCTTGGTTTTCTAGGCTATTACTGAAGGTTTGTTAGAAATTTTCCTGGTTATCTAGTCTAATGACTAAGTTAACTCAGAAGGGTGTTATGTTTATCTAGACCAAAGAATGTGATGATTGTTTTCAGAAACTGAAAAGAAGATTGGTAAATGCTCCTGTTTTGGCACTACCTTCCAGGAATAGTGAGTATGTTATCTACAATGATGCTTCATTGAAAGGACTTGGTTGCGTCCTAATGAAGAATGGTCAGGTAATTTCTTATGCTTCACATCAGTTGAAAACTCATGAGGAAAATTACCCTACACATGATTTGGAATTAGCTACTGTTGTTTTCACTTTAAAAATTTGGAGGCATCATTTGTATGGAGTAAAGTGTGAAATATATACTAATCACAAAAGTTTAAAGTATATATTCACTTAGAAAGAATTGAACATGAGTCAGAGGAGATGGATGGAATTAATCAAGGATTGTGATTGTACATTTTATTACCATCTGGGAAAACCAAATAAAGTGGCTGATGATTTGAGTCGAAAAAGTAATGCTTCATTAATAATGATGCGTTTGGAATGTGATCCTTTGGTTAAGGATTTGATGATCTTTGGAATAGAAGCTGTTGGTACAGGAGGTCCTTCTATTTTGTTTTAGGTATCAATGAAATATTCTCTATCAGACAGAATTAAGCAAACACAGAATCAAGGCAGTGAGTTGCAGAAAAGGGTAGAGCTGGTTCAGAAAGGTAATTTGCCTAAATTCAACATTGATAATGACTGTGTTTTGAGATTTGGGAAGATATTGTGTGTTCCATGTGATTCACAGTTGAAGAGAGAATTGTTATGTGAATCTCATAGTTCTCAGTTTTCAGTTCATCCAGGCAGTACTAAGATGTATAGAGAACTTCAGGAGTATTACTGGTGGGACGGAATGAAAAGTGATATTGCTGATTTTACTGTGAAGTGTTTGACTTGTCAACAGGTTAATGAAGAGTGATAGTTACCAAAAGGGATGATTTATCCTTTACCAGTTCCAGAGTGGAAATGGGAGAATATATCCATGGACTTCATTGTGGGATTGTCGAAGACACCTCGAGGTAATAATGCAATCTGGGTTATTGTTGATCACTTGACTAAATATGCTCATTTCCTTTCTATACGAGATACTTTTTCCCAAGATCAACTTTACTGTTTGAATCTTAAAGAGATAGTCATGTTACGTGGAGTTACTCTCTCCATTGTATCTGACCGTGATCCCAGGTTTACTTCTAACTTTTTGAAAGGCCTTAAGAAGTCATTGGGTACGGAATTAAATTTTAGTATAGCTTTTAATCCTCAATTAGATGGGCAGCCAGAACGAATGATTCAGACTTTGTAGGATATTCTACTTAATTTTTTGATGGATTATCAGGGAAGTTGGGACCAAAATCTTTCTTTGGTTGAGTTTTCTTATAATAGCCGTTTTCATTCCAGTATACATATGGCACCATTTGAGGCATTATATGGGAAGAGGTGTCAAACTCCAGCTTTCTGGGATGAAGTGGGTGAAAGGATGTTGATGGGACCAGAATTGGTAAAAGATTTGGCAGAAAAAGTTTAGCTGATACAGATACACTTGAGAATAGATCAGAGTAGGCAGAAGAGTTATGCAGACAACAGGAGGAAGGATCTCTCTTTTGAGCTAGGTGATCATGTTTTTCTCAAAGTATCACTATGGAAAAGTGTGATGCGATTTGGTAAGAAAGTAAAGATGAGTCCAAGGTTCATTGGACCATATGAAATTATGGAGAGAGTTGGATCAGTTGCATACTGAGTAGCTTTACCTTCGAGTTTATCTCAGGTACACAATGTTTTTCATGTTTCAATGTTAAGGAAGTACATGCCATATCCATCTCAGGTTTTGAGTCCAGAGGTAGTTCAGTTGGAAGATAATATATCTTATGAGGAACAACCTATCCAGATTATTGACCACATGGAGAAAGTGTTGCAGAATAAGGAGATCCATCAAGTAAAGGTTTTGTGGAAAAACCACATGAGTGAAGAGGCAACATGGGAATCTGAAAATGCAATGTGGGATAAATACCCCTACTTATTCGATAAGTAAATAAATTGCTCGGATAGAATTCTCTAAAGGAGGGAAGGATGTAACATCCCAAGTCAGTAATTAATAATAGATTTTCCTATCTATGTCTATTTATGAATTAGATAGTGTTTTAGAGGTTTAAAATGAGAATAAATCCAATCTTAAGCATGGAAAACACTAAATTTTTTAAAATATTGTTTTACTGCCTTTTGATGGAAAACCATTTTTAAATCAAACTTTTGAAAATTTTATAAGATATATTTTTCAAAATAAACTTATTCATTATGATTGGGACATTGAAATTTACCTTGGGTTAATTTTTGGTATTTTTATGACAATGTTCATTTTTTAATGAATAGTGAAAAATACTGCATTTTACATCAAAACTGCTTTTCATATAATTTAATTATATGGTTATATTATCTTTTTAATTGGTATTAAAGTTTAATTAGAATATATTTTTACAATTTAATCCAATGGAGTTCATTATAATTAATTTCACGTTGGAATTGGGCATAAACAAGTGCCAAACTTTTCAAAGATATTGTTTTAAAAAAACACGCTATTTGTTTTGACAACGAGAATTATTTTTAAATTAATTATTAAAATTTCTATGCTTGGAATTTAGTAAAATGGATTAAATTTTTGGAATCAAAAGGTCCAAATTATTTAATTAAGACTCGTTTGTTTTTGGACATTATGAATAGTAACGACGATAATTATCTTTTACTATCGTGATTAATTAGTAATCAGGTAGTTAAGGATAATAAAATGATATAATAATAATAACAAATGACCCCAAAGTGTGTCCTAATTCTACTGGTTGTGTCATGGCCGACCATGGGATGCCTTGTGCCAAACTTTGGGACACCATGGAATCACTTTTGGGTGAAAGTGACACTTTATCATTTTATTTTTAAAGAAAGGAGAATATCACTAAAAATTGTGTCACCCGAGTAAAACACATTTGGTTTTGTCTGTGTAAATGATCTATTAGACTATAAATATTCATTGGAAATATAAATATATTTCCCACATCATATTATTTTTTTATAATTTTTAGACATTAAATAAATTAAATTTTTTATGACACCATGACGATGCAGCGATTACCTCATTAATGAACGATTTAAATAAAATGAAAAGATAATATAAAATCTAAGACATACACTTGTAATAAACCTATTTGATGATTATATTTCGAACCCGTATCACCTTATCCTAGAAATATATCAATGTGGGACCTTTTAAATCCAAAAATCATTTTAAAATAAAGTTACATTTCTTGGCTTTCCAAAAGTTTCCCTCCTCCCTCTTATAAAAGGCCCCCACCTCTACCACCTTAAACACACTTTTCAAGCCATTGGCTCAGCCAAACTCTACTCATTTTATCTCTCCAGATCCCTATATTCATCCTATAAGCCACACCATAGGCAAAAATCTCTTCAAAAAACCCTTTTGGTTCAAACCAAGAGGAGTTACCCAATTTAAAGGTAATGTCTTCACTTGTGTTATTTTAATTTATTTTGCTTCCCAACCCCCTAAAATATTTTTATTCCTTTATTTTGTAACAAAAACAGTATCTTCAATATACTAGGATGTTTTTATGAGACGGATTAGAGCTACACTTACACACACCTCCATCTAATTGTTAAAGAACATATTGTTTCTGTGGATGCCATATTTCTGCCTCACAAAACGATGATTGTTCAATCTTATTTTAAAACCTTTCATGGTGGCCATTAAGATGTCACACTATTTATATATGATATATATTATTTTTATTCTTTCCTTATGCTTCTGTATTTTTCATTTATGGAATAACTTTATGGTTTCCATTATGGGTAAACGTGATATCTTTATTTTAGGAAGTGCAGACTACCGCCCCCTCAAAGTGATTTGATTCGTTAATGCCACATGCGGGATGTATAAAGGATGGAGTTAATGATATTATATATGATATTATAATGGAATTATAATATACCTTTATATCATTATTATTTCATTCCATTAAATACGAAATAGAAATGAAAGTAGCGTTCATGCGTACGTACGGCTTACGGTCTCCATGAACGGTGCATTTCATTTCTTACCTCTAAATGTTATGTAATATTATAAATGCATGTATATACTAGATATATATGATATATATGATATCTAAATCATGAATACAGTTCTGGATATAATGGATATTTTACCACATGAACAACTTGTAATTATAAGGAGTTTATTTTTGACTCAAGCATCAATGATCGACAAAACGACCGTTATTAACTTAAATAATTACAAAGTGTTCATAACATATTAATAAGTGATATAAAGGGAATAATGAAATTTAAAAAGGTTCTTAAGAAAGTATAAATTAACTCAAGTTTATTATTCAGGAGATTAAAGAACGATCGAGTCAAGTCGGACATGAGGTATGGGACTTCGTCTCAATATCCATTCATTGATGCATATTTTGTTTTATACACAACTTTCTTTTATACGGTGTATAAGACCCTTTTGAATTTTACTTTTATTCAAAAGTAATATTTTTATACGAAGTGTTTTACTAAATGACAAAATGAATGTTTTTGTCTTACGTATGCGGCGACAACGACTTCTCCGCCATCGTGACCATTATTTGAGTTTCGGCTTCCTCTACGAGCCATAACTTTTTTTAAATGAAAAAGAAATACCATGTTTTACTTTTCTTTTATATTGGTATTGAAAATGGTTTTGATAATGTATTTATATCAATGTTGAGTATTGATATCTTGTGATTGAAATGTGGAAATGCTATGGTTCCTTTATGCATGTTTTATGTGATATGATTATGTTATGGTTCTTGGGCATTGTTATGAAGACAGGTGGTTCCATGATAAAATAAGGGCGGGTGAGTCCAATATAGCTCTCCAATGCATTGGGTAATGCGAAGGAGTTAAACTTTAAGGTTTCTCTGAAGAGATTTAGGGAATATAATGTGATGGGTATTCCAAACGTAACCATAAGGGTTACTCACTACATAAGAATGTTATGAATGCCTCTAGTTACCTTTATGTCTTATGATTTCTATGATTTATTCATGATTTGATGAGGTATGTTAAAATGCTTATGTTTTATGAGTAAATTATGATTTCATACATGGACTAATGTTTTCATTTCGTACTTTTATATCCCTGATTGAGCTTTTTATACTCATCCCATGTTTTTGAAATGTTTTTCACAGGGCAAGGGAATGATACATGATGTGATGATAGTGTCAAGGAAGTGTCAAGGAAGTGTCCATGTTTTAATTTAAATATGTTTCCATTGATGGGAAAAATGAGTACTATCTTTTATGTAACCACTTTTTTAAATTTGGAATGTAATGCATGATTTATGATCTAATTCTCTAAAACTCTAAACCTGAAAAGATCCTCAACGTGTATTCTTGAAATAACTCAAGATTAAGTAATGTTTAAGGCTAGGTCCTTATAGTTTCCCATTTGGATATTTATTTCTATAGTCAAAGGTTTCCTACAATGGTACTATTAGATGGTTAGGATCCTCAGGGTGCATATAAATTTGTATATCTATGGTCATGAGGACCCCAACCATAGGGATAGTGTCTGGATGTTCCTGGTCCGAGAACATTAGTGTTTGGACCAGGTCCTACCATTCTCTTATATATGACCCAGATTCTAAGGTATATATCAGGGAGGATAAGGATCACACATGGGGTTCCTTTTGATGTGGGATGACATCCACTTCCCTTTCTATGCTACTAATTTTAGGGAATACGTTATGGAGTAATCCCATAGCCTTTCATGTACGAGGTTTTAGTCTTTAACCTCTGTAACTCCATGTCCTTCATCGTCATTAACTCCTCACCACAAACTCATTTACAATGTAAATTGAAGGGAGTGAAGTTTCATATCTATGACCACTTCCACCATTAGATAAGGAAAAGTGTTGGTTTTGTCAAATATTACACTTACTATTTTTTCTCACTCCAAGCATGACTCACATGGGCCTATAATTTAGTATTGATCATAAAACCCTCACAATCCACTATGTAACATATTGAACTATGAAAAATCTGATTCATTTCTTATACATGATATATAGGATGCATACCAATGGCCCTAACAGTCAGTAGAAGTGATAAACACCACTGAACATCACGTAGTGGATTCTTCTACAGCTGGTAGTAGACAGATGTCGCAGATGTCCCAGAGGACCAAACCTAAAGGTGGAAAAACCAGCGGACCTTCTCTTCCATGTCTACCTACTCCCTGTGGACCTCCTCGGTCGAACCCCTATCTCTGCCTGGGTGGTTCTTCGACCATCTTCTGATCATCCGTACGGCAGGTCGGACAGTCACGAGCCATGTGACCCTGCCCTCCGCATGCTTAACACTGCATGTTCCTTGCATGACTGGATATGTCTCGGGAGTCCCACACAACTGACCCTGAATCATGTGGTCGTCCACCTGTAGGTCTGGTCCTCTTGGACCTCTCTGACATATGTCTACTTCCAACTAAAAAAAGACTCCACTACATTAAGTTTAGTGGTGGGTCTCACTGCTAGTGACTACTCCGCAAGGAAACTCTCCACTAAGAGTCTTGTATCTAACACCCCCACCTGCGTCGTGATACTAAGAGAAATCATCAAAGCCCGAATGTCTCACCAAATCCTCTGATCGAAGGACCAGGCCCTAAAGAATGGGTCTCAAACCATATCTGTGGAGCAGCATTAGAGGTCAGTGAACCTCGCTGAGTACTGATCCATAGTCATGCTGCCCTACTGCAGATGAAGAAGCTCCAGTATACACACTGCGTAAATATTATCAGGAAAAAACTCTACCCAAAATAGGCGCTCGAAGTCTACCTATAGAATCACCACCCCGTCATGAATCTGAAGCATTATGCTCCACCATCATCCAGCTGCTTCCTCTGGAAGACTGGTGGAAAGGATTACCATGAGATCGGCTGGGGTCCCTACCAGTCGGAAGAATCTCACCCCAGCCTACAGCCAATCCTCAGCCACCTGTTGTTCTGTCACGCTTCCAAACCTGGCTGGCCTATAGCACTGGGACTCGTGCAACATGCTCAATCGGTGTGCACCCTCTGCTTTTGGGGCTGGTGGCATTGGTGGCCCAATGGGTAATGGTACCACTGGTGCCTCTACTAGAAGAGGGCTTTACACTGAGGCCTCATCGCTCGCTGGGGTATCAGTGCATACTATATTCAGAACCCTAGATGGCTATCTGCATGGTGGAATCTTGAAAATAACAGGTGCACCACAGTTAGTAAGTCATACCTGGTGACCTGGAACAATAAGATCACAAAGGAAACTATTGAAAAAAAAACAGTCAATTTGTGTTTTTGTGCACTTAGTCAGAAATCAGAAGGGTCCTGGTGTATGGATACTTTGGCCGCCGTACCAACACCGGATTCCCTAAAATGATAACCACACTAACTACACATAACACTATTGTTGTTAAAAAAATATCAGAGTCCTTTGTTCTATGGCAGAACCGACTCGTCTGATACCAATCTGTCACAACCCGTCCCCTAGAGCCTATGCCATGATTACCCCAAGACCTCCTTCCATAGGCCAGTGGATGGAGACTGGCATTGAAAGGCATAATCTTTATAACTGGGAAGTCATTGCCTTTATAACCTGTAGACACATGCAACCATGAACACAACAAGACCCAAACACAAGTCAACTGTATAGAAAAAAGAGTGTTGAAGGTAAAAAGGGACCAGAATACAAGCCTAACAGTAATGGTACAAGTACAACTGAAATACAATACAATTGAAGAAAAATAAATATAGTTACTGGGTCATCCTCTGAGGTCCTTACCTAAAGGGTAGGTATAGATCACCTCCTCAACACTCCATGCCCGCCCATCTCCTCTACGTACCGTCATGCTGTATGGTCTACCTCCGGGCCCTGTCTAGACCTAGTACCTTCAGCCTCGATCAGCGCTGTCCGTCGTCTAGACAAAACACAACAAGGTTTAGGAATATCCCATGTAGGGGTGAGTATAATGATACTCAGTAGGGACCCCAAGACCCTCAAGGTCTCACAAAATCCCCAAAGGATAAACCACAAAGTATGTAAACCAGTGACCACACTACTTATATATATGCCCATACATATACCTAAGTTATCAAGTATACCCATCACAATTATGAGGAAACAAAGAGTCCAACTCAAAATCCCAAAGCTCAACTGTTCCACAATGGAAGGAATACCACGAAGGTAAGTAACACACATGCATGGCACACAGAGGAATACCACAATGGTAATAACTGTAACGAACCAAAGTTTTTCAATGAAAATTTCCCTTCTTATATTTATGTCATAAAATAACATGAAATCACAACATAATGAACTAGTAAGTGATAAGTGACCTTTCAATATAATTTTGTCACTCCTATTTTTGGAATTTTGAAAATATGACATATACGATTGTGTTCAAGATGATTTTTGGAGTATAATGAAACAAAAATAATTTTTGGTGAATAGTAACATACCCTTAGGAATTGTAACATACCCTTATGAATAGTAATATGACCCTTCTGAATATTAAATCATCCAACATAAGAGTAACATTACCTATGAATAATAAAAGAAAATTTAGACATCTTAGAAAGTGACAATTTGACCTTAGTAAACGTTTTGATATTTTGTAAGTCATAAATAATTAATTATAAATAATTAATTAATTTAAAAGAATAATTATTTCCCTAAAATTTATTCATAAATTATTGAATCAATGTATTATAGTCTTTAGCTAATTTAGTAATACCCTACGTAATTTTTGAAAGCACTATAAAATTAGTTTTAATCTTAAAAACTGTTTATTAAGTAAATTATAATTATAATTAAATATTAAATTAATAATATATAGAAAATTATTTTTGAAAAATGGACTTCATTTTTGGATTCTACACATCGAAAAATGGTTGGGGTAAATTTTGGGGATTTTTCTGAGATACATGAATTTTTTATGAATAGTGAAATACCGTAACTTACAAAATAAGATAAATAAGATAATTATAGGGTCATTTATGATGTTCTTCTGATGTAATCCCACTTGGTTCGGGATTACATTATAAAATTACTATTCTTGGTCGTTCAATACTCACTATTCCTTGTCTTTTAGGGAAATAATAAACTAAGGAATTTTATATTAAGGAAACCCTTCTCCCCTCCACTATAATAGCCACCCTTCACACTCTCATTTCCTCACACCTCTCAAGCTCCAATACTTCTCTAAACTCTACAAAAACACCTTCCCTAGCCCATCCCCCACATCCAATATCTTCTGGTCTCATCAAAAGACCATGCTTAGGCCCTTAAAGAGGTTCTCAAGAGAAGGATTCAAGAGGTAATTTCTCTCCCTCTTCTCCTTTAATTTCCTTTCAAGTTCAAGTTCATTTCTTGATATCTACCCTCCTATCTTCATAAAAATTGTATTATAACTCTATTATTATACATATTCTGTAATTTTATGATTATAATGGTATCTTATATCATCCAACCCCCTTTCCCTCTTCCTTTTATTTTATTAAAGAGAACGTTGTTCGTGAGGTGTTAATTTATCACCTTCAAGAATGACATACTTTATTATTCCATTTATACCTTCATATCTGGTCATGAAACCAATTTTATGGGAGAACTAGAATATTTTTTATGTATTATTTTCTATTTAAAGTTCTGGAAATAACCCATGGCCATATTACTAAGTGATAAGTTAAAACAAGTTCGTTGTGATCCAAAAAACTGCCCAAATTGACCCAAATAACCATCATTTAATTATTATCTAATGATTCATCCACATGGATATAATTTGATACATTATAAGATCATCCAAACCCATGAAATATCATTAATGACATTTGATATCATTTCTGGATGTTTACCCATGTTCTACCCAAACTTTAATTTAAGAATACAAGGGAACCACTCAAGAAAACCATAAAAACAAACATTCCCAAATAATGTTTTTAAACTCTATAACTCATCCAAAGGAACATAATATGACATAATAAAACCAGAATGAACCCTATTAATGTACACATGGTCCTGGATTTCTAATTAATGAATATAATGTCATTATATATGACATTAAAGAGAACGAAGCATTCGAGTACAAGGTAAGGGGAAATTCTCGAACCCAACTTTCATCCGTTGGGTTCTACCTCTTTCACTCCATTTTTGATATGGTCACTCCTTAAAGATCATTTTTTTCATCTTTTTATTTACTTTTCTAGGATATACATGTTTTTAATGAAGTTTATGTCAACCCAAATGTTTTCCGAAAGAAATATTGTCTTAGGAACTCAACTTTTACCTCTTATTCAAAGTTGATGGTTCTTGTATCAAGTATGTTATTCCCTCTTTATTTTGGGAACCCAAGGTTTATGAATGCGTTCTTATAAGATTAAACCCATTAATTTTCATATTTTAGTTATGTTAATTTATGTTATATGTTCATTGTGGCATGCATGATAAATGATAATGCGATGATGTGACAGGTGCGCCTGGAATTATATAGCGCAATATGAATGTTTAAATGTGACGGGTGCACTCAGAATTATATATCGCTACAATGCATTGGGTAAAGTGATTAATCTCATGAGTAAATGTGAAATTATTTGTGAACAATATTCTAGCTTGGATCACAAGTATGTGTGGTAGTTAACCACTAAGACATGATGTTACATTTTTATGCATTGCCACATTTCAAGTCTTTTATTTATGCTCCTCTCATGTTCATGATCGTTTGACTATGTTATGATTATGCTCACCCCATTCTATATTGTTCTTATCTATCCTATTACTGGGCTTCTAGATCACCCCTTTTGATGTATATCCTCAGGTTTCTACATGTACTAAGTAGAGGACAAGTGCCACTAAGAATCTAGTGAAGAAGAAATTAAATAAATGTTTATGGTTGATGTTGTATTTGTTATGTGTGGTCCTAGTTTTCCCAAGACACCAAATCTTTGGATCCTCTATATGTAATACTATTATGTTGTTTATAATTTAAATGATGTAATATTAATGTATTAAAAGGTTGGGTCTCTATAGTTGGTACAAAGGCACAATTTAGTTAATTTGGGAATTAGGATTAGTGAACCCTAGGGAAAACCAACAACATGAGACTAAGTACAAATATGCACACACGAACATTTACTTAGGGATCCCATATGTTATGTTTTTAGTATAAATTGTTTAAATGAAAAAGTTATTAATGACTTGTTTACTTATGTTTTTTTCTAACATTTTCTATTTTAGAAAATGGTGGGAACCAGGAGAAATTAGGCCAACAACTCATGTGAGGGACAATGCAACGATTGCCCGAATGACATCCCCAATTATTTGGGAGGTGGAGTTCAAAACTTCATGGCGATGCTTACCAAATTATCTCAGGTTATGAACAATAACCATAATAATGGGGAACGTCCTCCTTCAACAAAGAGGGAGCAACTGGCTATCGAATGTTTCATGCGGAAATGAACACCAACATTTAGTGGATCTTCCGATCCACTAGTTGCAGAACAGTGGGTCAACTCCATGGAGAAGATATTTTTTGTTCTTCACTGTTCTGAGATGGAGAAGTTGACTCTAGCCATTTATCGTCTAGATGGAGAAGCAGATCAACGGTGGGATTTGATTAAGAACACCAATCCAAGGGAGGAAATTGAAGAGATGGAATGGGAAGACTTTAAGATAATGTTTCTTAATAAGTACTTCCCACGAACTCTTCACACGATGATGGAGAGAGAATTCATAGAACTCAAGCAAAAAGAAGGAGAATCTGTCACAACCTATAAAGCTAATTTCACAAGGTTTACAAGGTATGATTCAGTTTTTTTATCTACAATGATTGAAAAATTGATAGATTATTTAGTGGATTAAAGCCACACCTTCGAAAGGCTCTTGAAATTAGAGACTTTGGGAGTTATGAAGAAGTTTTTCGGTGAAATCTCAAAGTGGAAATGGAGTTTGGAGAATGTTCTCATGGATATGGTGATAAGAAAAGAAAGATGGAGTATCAAACTGGTGGATCTACTGATAAAGGTGGGAAGAAAAATCAACGACCCAGATGCCAAAAATGTGGGAAGTTTCACAATGGGAACTGCCTCAAAGGGATGGGGAAATGCTTCAAGTGTGGGGAAGAAGGACACCATGCTCAAGAGTGTCGAAAAGACATGAAAAGGAAGGATAATGTAGCTGATGAAAGGATAGAACCACTCATGGTTCAATGATACAACTGTATTGAGCTAGGGCACTATGCAAACCAGTGCATTAAACCTCTATCCCTTGAGGGTAATCAGTGTCAGCAGCCACCAAATCCAAAGTAACAAGGGAAGGCTTATTCCATCACTACTACGGAGGTGGATAATGATAATGAAGTCGTGCATGGTACACTTCGTATTCACTAAAGAATGGAATAAGTATTATTTGATTCTAGTTCAACACATTCCTTTATATCTTGCATGTTTTCTAGAACTATAGAATCTATACCCTGAAACATTGAAGTAGATATATCTGTAAAAACAGTAAGTGGTACAATAATTTCAACCCAAGTGTTTGAATCTTCTCCCATTGGTGTATGTGGGAATATTCTTCCAGAAAATCTTGTAATACTTCTCTTGGTGGAATTCGATGCTATAATTAGAATAGACTGGCTCTCGTTATATAGAGTGCATATCAACTATCGGGAAAAGAAAATATCTTTTCATAATCCGAACAATCCAATGATATTATACAAATTAAAGGAAGATCATGAATCTAATTTGAAAAATCCTTCAATGGTGTGGTTGTTGATTCCCTATGAAGAAGCATACCATGCCCAAATGGTTGAGTCGAAGGAAAGTTCCAAACTTGAGGAAATGACCATCGTGAGGGAATAAAGTGATGTATTTCCCAAAGAGTTACCCAAAATTCCCCCAGATCGTGAGGTAGAGTTCTCAATTGAACTCATAACTGGAGCTACTCCTATCTCAAAATGTCCCTATAGTATGGATCCTATCAAATTGGAGGAGTTAAAGAAACACCTTCAAGAGAATCTAGAAAAAGGGTTCATACACCCTTGTGCATCACCATGGGGTGCACCAGAGCTCTTTGTGAAGAAGAAGGATAGAACCATGCAGTTGTGTATCGATTATCAAGAACTCAACAAGATCACCATAAAGAACAAGTATCCTCTCCCAAGGATTGATGACTTGTTCGACCAGTTAAGAGGAGATCAATACTTCTCAAAGGTGGATCTTCGTTCTGGATATCATCAGGTAATGGTGAAGAATAAAGATATTTAGAATACTACCTTTCGTACAAGGTATGGGCACTATGAGTTTTTGGTGATGACCTTTGGACTTACTAATTCCCCTGAAATCTTCATGGATTTGATAAATAGAGTCTTTGGACATTACCTAAACAAATTTGTGGTAGTGTTTATCGATGATATTCTCATATACTCCAAGTGCAAGGAGGAACATAAAGAACATATAAGACTTGTGTTGGCGACATTAAGAAAGGAGAAGTTGTATGCCAATTTCAGCAAGTGTGACTTTTGGATGAATCAAGTGACGTTCTTGGGACATGTGATTACAAGTGAGGGAATTTTTGTGGATCCTTCAAAGATAAAGGAAATTGAGGAATGACCCAGGCCCTCTAGTGTCACAGAAATCTGTATTTTTCTTGGATTAGCTGGTTACTACCAACTTATTATGAGAAACTTCTAACGATTGTCAATCCTGCTAGCTAAGTTAACAAGGAAAGGGGTAAAGTATGTCTGGACGGAAGAATGTGAGGAAAGATTCAAAGAGCTAAAGAGAAGGTTGATCACTACACCTGTACTCACACTACCAAAAAGTGGATAAGGTTTTCTGATATACAGTGATGCTTGAAAGAAAGGCTTGAGTTGTGTACGCATGAAAAATGATAATGTGATAGCATACGCCTCACGACAGTTGAAGATCAATGAGAAAAACTACCCGACGCATGATTTAGAGCTGGTAGCTGTGATTTTTGCATTGAAAATCTGGCGGAACTACCTTTATGGCGAGAAGTGTGACATATACACCGACCACAAGAGCCGAAAGTATATATTCACACAAAAGGAGATCAACATGTGTCAAAGGAGATGGTTAAAGCTAATCAAGGATTCCGATTTCTCTATTCACTATCATCCTAGAAAGGTGAACAAGGTAGCTGATGCTATGTGTAGAAAAAAACCCGCTACTCTATCCATGCTACGGATTGAGAAAGACCCTATCTTCTTAGATATTCAAAGGATGGATTTGGAAATCATAAGGGTAGGGGATACATCCCACCTTTCCCAAATGATCTCGCAACTATCCATCTAGGAGATGATTAAGGAAGCACAAAGGGATAATGTGGAGATACAAAAGAGGGTGAATGCAGTAAAGGAAGGGAATCTGCAAGAGTTCCATATCGATGATGATGGCGTGAATCAGTTTGGAACACGACTTTGTGTGGCTTCATCACCTGGGATAAAGAAGGAGCTATTGGATAATGCACATAGGTCAACATTCTCTATCCATTCTGGGAGTACCATTATGTATCGTGATCTTCGAGAACACTTCTTGTGGGATAACATGAATATGGATATTGTGGAATATATATCAAGGTGCTTGGTATGTCAGTAAGTTAAAGCTGAGCAACAAAAGTCCAAAGGTATGATACAACCATTACCTATACCCATGTGGAAATCGGAAAATGTTACTATGGACATTGTCACGGGTCTCCCGAAGACATCAAAGGGAAATAATGTGATATGAGTTCTGTTTGACTGACTCACCAAGACTGCCCATTTTATCACTATTCAGGAAGACCTCTCGCTTGAACAACTTGCAAAGATATATGTGAAGGAAGTGGTGAGACTGCACAGTGTTCCACTCTCAATTGTCTCTGACCGTGATCCAAGGTTCACATCTAAATTCTGGAGGAGCCTTCAACATGCTTTGAGTACTGAATTAAATTTCAGCACGATCTATCACCCCCAAACCGATGGCCATTCTGAAAGGACTATTCAGATGCATGAATATATGCTAAGAGCCTGCTCTCTTGAATTCAAAGGTGGTTGGGATTAATATCTCCCATTGGTTGAGTTCTCATACAACAATAGCTTCCACTCGAGTATTCAGATGGCTCTGTAAGAAGCTCTTTATAATAAGCGATGTAGAACTCCAACCTGTTGGGATGAAGTTGGAGAAAGAAAGCTACTTGGGCCCGATCTTGTTCAAGAGATGACAGAGAAGGTTCAAGTCATCCAAAAACACATCAAAGCAGCTCAGAGTCAGCAATAGAGCTATGCTGACAACCGTCGAAGGGACTTGGAGTTCGGCGTTGGAGATAAACTCTTCCTTCAAATATCTCCATGGAAGAGAGTCATGCTATTCGGGAATAAAGGGAAGATAAGCTCAAGGTATATTGGCCCCTTTGAGATCCTTGACCGCATAGGAGCTGTGGCCTATTTTCTTTCACTTCCACCAAGTATGGCTCATGTTCATGATGTGTTTCAGGTATCACAACTGAGGAATTACCTACCAGTCCCCTCACATGTACTAAACTCAGAGGTGGTGCAGCTGGAAGATGATCTCTCCTATGAGGAGCATTCAATAAAGATTCTGGACCGAAGTGATAAAGTTATACGCAACAAGACAACTTGTAAATCCCCGACCCCATTTACCCAGAGTTGGTGCATTATTACGTAACATTGCCATGATCACAAAAGATCAAGTCTCGAAAGACCGATTAGTTTAGTAGACTTGGAATAACTACATACATTCATAAAGTTTACATTACATCATAAAATTAAAACTAAAACAATATAGTCTCCATAGTCCACACTCTTATCCCATCAAACTATCCCTATAGGTCATTCATAAAATACTTCTTCACATCCTGGGAAAAATAAAACATAGAAAGGGGTGAGCTCAAATGCCCAGTAAGGATAACAATATAGCGGAAACTTTCATAAATAAGAATAAAAATTTAAGGCAATGTATAAATAAAACAAAATCCTTTTAAAAGTTGAACTTTAGCATAATATGGCAGAAATAAAATGAAATAATACCTTATATTTATTCACATGGGTATTATACTAGTCGAATAATCACATGCAATATCAATAACTACTTTCATAATGATGGAATGCATAATGCTAGACTATCATAACCACATAGTCAAGGCCTCGTGCTAAGACTACAAATAATATTTTTCCAAGGCCTTGTGTGAAGACACTAGTTTGTCTAATGAGATCTACCGATGCATCGAGGAGCTATAGCGGGCTCCACCCGTCACTTATTAAGTCTAATGCATTCCTCATATGAACAGGTTTAAACATAACATAAACATTCATATTAAAACTAGCATATGAAATGTCAATACTTTCTCCATAAACCATGAATGGTATAAATATAAAAAATCCACAGTCAAACATATCACAAAACCTTCAATACAATATGAATGTTTTGTATCATAATAAATCAACTTCAAATAAGCATAAAATCCATCAAAGGATGTTGATATAGATGAAATCAAAACTATTTGAGAGAAATATCTCTTTTTTCTGAAATCATTTAAAAGTCACATAATTATAAAATAAAACATTTAATTTGAAAATATCCTTATATGCTTCTAAGGTAAGATTCTACGATTTTATAATGGTGGAAAATAGCCACATCCACCGTATAAGTTAAAAAAAACATTCTTACCCTAATTCTGTCGAAAAGGTTAAAAAGGACCTTATTTAGAAAATGATGGAAAGATTCCTTAATAAACATCTTATAAAAAGTCAAACAAGGGTATAAATGACTTTAACCCATATTCTATTAAATAGTAATTTTTTTGAAATACATTTTTAAGAAACATGGATGTGGACGATAAAGAAGCCCCAGTAGATTATTACGTATAAACAACCTCGGGTAATGAAGAGATTGAAAAATAAACCCTTACCTTGTACTTATCCTTGGTTGGGGGTAGGTTGACCTCCTATATAATGGTTAAATAATTGTTATTAAATTATACAAGAATCATATATATTAATATGATATCATATATGATCTTTTAACATTTCTTTGTTAATAATATCTTAATATTATCATCATTTAGGGTGTTAACTTACTTGTATATGTTTTGTTACATAAGCTGTTTTATTATGGATAGGTTGTTTATTAATCATATCCAGAATGATATCAAGTCCTTAAAAATTATTTTTAATCATAAAATGGTAATTATACTTGAATGGATACAATGGAGAATGAATCTCATCGCGTTCGTGGAGACGGTAGTCCGTACGTATGCACAAACGACAATATCATTCTTTTGAAATTAAAATAATATATAATTGGATGGTATATCATATATAAAGAATCATTATCATGTTATATTTATTATTTACATGAATTAAGCATCATTATTATACCCATCCAAATAATAATTTATTGAATAACAATTACACCATGATGTGGAGACGATAAGCCGTACGTACGCACATATGGTGACATGTCATTCAAAGGATGGATAGAATATTGAATATAGTTGTACCATATTTATAATAACATAATAGTATATATAAGATACTGGAGTTATTATTTTATAATGGGAATAACAAAGAAAGAAGAAGTTGAAGATGAAAGGAACTTGAAAGAGGGTGGTGAAAACAATACCTCTTCTTCGGGTTCTTCCTTTTGATTTGATCAAAAGGGCTCCATAGGTTGGCTTTATGATCAAACTAATGACTCTAGGTTAAAGTGAGGGAAGTTGAGAGAGTATTAGGGTAGGTTTTGGACGATCTAAAAGGCTTTGAATGTGTGAATTAGTGAGAAGGGGGAGTTTCCTTTTATAAGAGGGTTGAGGGGCACCTTTGGAAAAGCTAGAAATATTATTTTATAATAAATTAAAATTCAGTTTCTAATGGATAAAAAGTGGATTATTTAAAGGTTAAGGTGGGGATAGGTCGAAAACCACTAAAACAATATGTTTTAGACAGGTTTGGGACACTATATTAATCTTATCTTTTAGTTTTAACTCTTAGTTAATTAGTTTAACATTTACCATGCCACTTTGTATTTTTATATTATATAGTTAATAAACTTAATATATACATCCAAGAGATCCCCAAGTGGTCCATTAATGATACACCTATCATGATATAAGTCTCTTGGCCGATCCTTAGATTTTTAGGAATTTAATATCAATTAATAATATAATATTTATTTTAAAAACTCTTTTATGTCAATTTTGACACTATTCAATAATTGATTTTTGTTAAGGTCTTAAAAACTTTATTAATTAGAAAAAAATTTATTTAAGCAATCCTATAATGTCATATTATGTAATAAAATTCATTTATTTCATCAAAACGTTCAAATTATATAAATTTTAACATTTATAATACCAATTATTTGATTCTTTCATTAATAAGGAAAATACTGCATCATTATTGTGTCATAAATAATATTAATTATAAAATATCTAAAAATTATAAATAAAATACCATTATGTAGTAAATCTCCTTATCTTTCTAATTAATATTTATAGTTGAAAATCCAACATATATAACCCTATGTAAAAATTGTTTTTCTAAACGATATATGCTTATGTCATTTTTGTACTTATTTTAACTTAATTAATATAAAGTGTCATTATCACTTACAAGTGGATACATGGGGTCCCAATATCAACCCAAGGATGACCATGGTCGGACAAGTATCAAACAATAAATTTAGGACACGTTATAGGGTAATTTATTATTATTATAATATTATTTGTTTACCCTTATTTACTGGATTTACCCTTTAACCATGGTAAATAAAATATTTACCAAAGTGATTATTCAATATGTCTAAAAATAAAAGTTACCTATTTAAAAAATTTGGACATACTAATTCCAAATATGGAATCCATTTTTCCAAATTCAAAACATAGAAGTGGCTGAAATTAATTTAAAATTAATTCCCATTATTAAAACAAAAAGCATGTTTTTAAGAAATAATAACTATCAAAACATTGACACTTGTTCATGTCTGGTTTAATTGTGAAATTATGTCCAATTAACAACATTGTATTGAATGGTAAAAATATATTATAAATATACTTTAAAACAACTCAAATTCATAATTTATCACTATTAATTATTTTGATTAAAAAATTTGTTTTTAATTAAAATTTAGTAATTTTCACTATTCATTAAAATATAAATGTTATCCGAAAAGTTCCAAAATTTTACCCTAGGCTAATTTCAATATTCCGAATCCAAAAATGAATTCCATTTTGAGATATAAAATTTCAAAAAGTGGGTATTACTATTCATAACGGCTAGTTTGATTGGTTGTGGTGCGTGTTAGAACTCAAAGTTGCGTACAACACATGCTACTGTATTATTCAATGAGAAGCGTACCATGAAAGCTTGGGGTGTTACATTATCCCCTCCTTAAAATAATTTCATCCTCAAAATTTCTAGAATATTATTGCATAAAAAGACTTGGGTGGTTCTTCATCATAAGTTCCTCAGGTTCCCACGTTGCCTCTTCCATCTTATGGTTTCTCCATAGAACTTTTACCAGACGAGTCGTCCAGTTTCTCAGCACTTGTTCTCTTGTATCAAGAATCTTGAAGGGATATTCGCAATAAGATATATCGGGTTCCAATTCTAATTCCTCATAGGTGAGTACATGCGTTGGGTCAGGCATGTATTTCCTCAACAGTGATACGTGGAACACATCGTGAACTTTGGAGAGACTTGGTGGCATTGCCAAACGGTAAGCTACAACCCCAATTCGTTCTAGAATTTCGAAAGGTCCGATGTACCTGTGACTCAATTTACCCTTATTACCGAAATGTATAACTCCGTTCCATGGAGATACCTTAAAAAACATGTTATCCTACCTGAAATTCCAAATCATTCCTTCAGTTATCGACATATCTCTTCTTCCTACATTGAGATGATTTGATGTGGTTTTGGATTACCTTCACATTTTCCATCATTTCCTCCACCAGTTCTGGGCCTAAAAGTTTTCTTTCACCAACATCATCCCAATAGGTAGGTGTGTGACATCTCTTTTCGTACAACGCTTCATATGGTGCCATCTGAATACTTTAATGGAAGATATTATTATAGGAAAATTCTACCAGAGGTAAATATTGATCCCACATACCATGAAAGTTGAGTGAGAATGATCTCAACATGTATTCTAAGGTTTGAATAGTCTGTTCTAATTTTCCATCTTTTTGAGGGTGGTAGGCAGTGCTCAATTGAAGATCACTATCCAAGGCCTTCTGAAGACTCTTCCAGAATCTTGAAGTAAAACTGGGATCACGATCAAAAACAATCGATAGGGGTACTCCATGAAGTCTCACAACTTCATTAATATATAGTCTTTCTAGATGTTCCAGTGGTAGATCTTCTCTTATAGCAAGAAAATGTGCTGACTTGGTAAGACGATCAATAATAACCAATATTGCATCATTCCTTCTAGGAGTCTTTGGTAGTCCCATGACAAAGTCTATCATGATATTATCCCATTTCCACACCGGTATGGGAAGAGGTTGCATGACTCCTCCAGGCTATTGCCTTCCAGCATTTACTTGTTGACAAACCATACATCTCGACACAAAATCAGAAATCTCCCACTTCATGTTGTCCCACCAAATAGTTCCTTCAAATCTCTATACATTTTGGTGCTCCCAGGGTGTATAGAGAAATTGGAACTATGAGCATCGTCCAACAATTCAATTTTTAGATCAGGTATATTGGGAACATAATGTCTCTTTCCAAATTTTAAAATTCCATCTTCATACACAAAGTCACTCAATCTCCCATCATTCAAAGATTTAATCTTCTTTTGAAATTATTCATCATCGATCTGAGAACTCTTTATCCTTTCTAGTAAGGATGGTTTGGAAACCATTTGAAAATGCATTGATGTTTCACCTTCCATGGTGATTCCCATATCCAACTTTACTAGATCCATAAAAATAGGATCCCTTTTAATTCTCATCATGTTCAAAACTCCATGATATTTTCTGATCAAAGCATCTGCCACCTTATTTGCCTTCCCCAGGTGGTAGTGTATCGTGCAATCATAATCCTTGAGTAGTTCAAGCCATCACCATTGCCTCATGTTGAGTTCTTTTTGTGAGAAAATATACTTCAAACTCTTGTGATCAGTATAAATCTCACATTTTTCACCACAGAGGTAGTGTCTCCATATCTTCAAAGAAAATATCACAACTACTAACTCAAGGTCATGAGGAGGATAGTTTTTTCATGAATTTTCAACTGTTGTGATGCATAGGCAATAACCCTATCATTCTGCATAAGGACACAATGAAGTCCTTTCTTTGATGAATTACTATAAATAACGACCCCATAATTCCCTGATGGTAGAGTCAATATAGGATCATTGACAAATCTTCTCTTCAGTTCTTCAAAACATTCTTTACACTCTTTTTTCCAAACAAATTTAACCCCTTCACGTGTGAGCTTTGTTAATGGGTTATCCAACCGGGAACAATTCTGGACGAAACATCGATAATAACCTGCTAAACCAATAAAACTGCGTACCTCAGTTATACTCGTAGGTTCTGTCCATTCTTGGATTGCCTTGGTCTTAGAGGGATCAAGAGAGATTCTATCTTTAGAGAAAATATGGCCAAGAAACGAAATCTCTTGAAGCCAGAATTCACACTTGCTAAACTTCCCATATAATTCATGCCTTCTCAGAGTCTTCAGGATAATGCACAAGTGATTTTCATGATCTTTGTAGCTTTTGGCGTATACTAAGATATCATCAATAAATACCACCACACAATCATCGAGATATTCCTTGAAAACTCAATTCATTAGATCCATGAATACAGAGGGTGCATTAGTCAGCCCAAAAGGCATTATCGTAAAATCGTAATGCCCATACCTTATTTGAAATGCTATCTTTGGAATGTCTTACTTCTTCACACTCAACTGATGGTATCCAAATCAAAGTTCAATCTTTGAAAAGTGTTGAGCTCTATGCAGTTGGTCAAACAAATCATCAATGCGAGCTAGGGGATACTTGTTCTTTATTGTTAAAGCATTGATCTCCCTGTAGTCGATACATAAACTCATAGATCCATATTTTTTTAACAAAAAGAACAAGGGATCCCCATGGATAAACAGTAGGGTAAATAAATCACTTATTACTCAATTAATCTAGTTTTTTCTTTAGTTCCACTAATTCTACAATTTCCATTCTACAAGGGGTCTTCGATATAGGCCTTGATCCAGGAATTAAATCAATGGAAAACTCAACTTCTTGTTCTATAGGATGTCTAGGTAAATCTTCCAGAAACACATCTACATATTCATTCACAATAGGTACATCCTCTATTTGAGCATTACTTTCCTAACCCACAGTCATTTAATTCTCTTCCTCCCCAATAATTGAATTTAGTTGAGAGACTGGGGGTGGATCTAGATAAGAATTAGGTGGTGAATATTCTGTTCTAAAGATAACGTGTTCCTTATCATCATCATAAAAAATCATAACCTCCTTGTTATTACAATAAATCTTCGCATCATGGTCTAAAAGATAATCCATACCGAGGATTATATCAAACTCAATCATTGGTATAACGATGAAATCATCAGATAAAGAACATTTATGTGCTCTAATGGGGATCGATTCACAAAATTTTATTGCAATGATACTTCCCTTAGGAGTTTTAACTGACAACTCCCTTGTTAAATGAAATTGGATATATCTAATTTTCTTAGCGAACTAGGAAGATATGAAACAATGCGATGATCCAGAATCAAATAATGCATTTTCAAAACTTGAGGAAACCATTAAATTACCTGCCACCATGTCTTTCGGAGATTCTACCTCAACAATAGTGATAGCATAAGCTTGGACTTGATCCCTTGGCCTTTTCTGAGGTAAGTTCCCCTAACGCTTAGGACATTCATTTGAATAATGTACCATCTCCCTGCAATTGTAGCACTGGGCACCAGTAGCTTCCTTCTTCCCCATGAAATCACGAGTTTGGTGGCCTTTTTCACCACACTTGTAATAGACTCTCATTCCTTTTAAGAAAGTACCAGTGTGTTTCTTCCCACATTTACTGCAGGATGGATATTCAACTTTTCCCTTATTCCCCTTATTTCCATTCCCAGATTGATCAGCAGATCTCTTCTTCTCTTGCTATTCTTTAAAGTCATAAGACATAGAGAATTCCTTTTCTGTCTTGATAGCACATGTGACAATGCCTTCATACGACGAGAAGGATTGTGAGACTAATGATCAACGGGGAAATGGTTTTAACCCATCAAAGAAGCAATAAATCTTACTTCTTGGGTTACGTATATAATCTCCAGCATACCTTTCTAATCTTGTAAAGTTAGCCTCATACTTTGCGACATTCTCATCCCCCTTTTGTCTCAGACTCAAAAATTGTCTTTCCATATCTACTTCATGGTCACAAGGAAAGTATTTTTCTAAAAATATATCTTTGAACTCCCTCCATTCCATATTTGATACTTCATCATCATCCTTCGTGTTTTGAATCAATGACCACCATTGATCAGTATCTCCAGTGAGGCGGTAAACTACTATGAAAACTTTTTCCCTTTCACTACTCCCAAAAGCGTGAAATATTTTTCCCTAGGGAATTTATCCATTGCTCAGCTACTAAGGGATTTTACTCCCATTGAACGTTGGTGGTTGTTGCCTCATGAAGCGATCTAACATTGATCCTCCACGCTACGGATCAGGGTGCTCCATATGGGTAAGGTTATTATTCATAACCTGAGTGAGTTGTCCCAGTATGGTGATTAGCTGATCAGCACCAGTTTCATCACCAGCTCCACTATAATTATCTTGAGCAGGAGGGTAATCCCTACATGGAGTATGTGCATAGATACGGTTTGCATTTGTTCCAATAGGATCCGTTTCTAAAAAATGGAATAAACTAGATTAGTTTATGAATCAAAATACATAATTCCATACTTATAAAACACTTAACATAAATTCAACTATTTATTGATATAATCCATAATCATAAAAATGTTTTCATTGAGGAAGTATATACTCATAAACGCTTCATAATGATTTGTAAAGAAAATGAGTGTTTTCATAAGCATATCCCCAAGGAGTGTTGTAACCAAGAGTGCAATAAGGCCCGTTGTCGTGCACCAGTTCCCGTTCGAGTCTAGCTCAAAGCGGTGTTTTTGGGTTTTACACCTAGGTACATCTGTGCCAGAGCCGCCTCTACCTGATCGTATCAAGACAGGGATGTATTTCTTGGAAAACTCACAAAATCTCTACAATACAAAAATTCTAGGAAGTTCTTCTATACTAATACTCAAAGTCTATCTTAGGTCTATGTGCTCTAATCAGAGTTTATCTAAATCTAGATTCCATGGTATGTACTAAACTTTCTCTGATACCAATTGTAACACCCCGACCCTAGTTTCCGAGAGTCGGTGCATTATTACGTAACATTGACATGATCACAAAAGATCATGTCCCGAAAGACCGATTAGTTTAGTAGCCTTGGAATAACTAGATATATTCATAAAGTTTACATTACATCATAAAATGAAAACTAAAACAATATAGTATCCATATTTTACACTATTATCCCCTCAAACTATCCCTATAGGTCATTCATAAAATACTTCTTCACATCTTGGTAAAAATAAAACATAGAAAGGGGTGAGCTCAAATGACCAGTAAGGATAACAATATAGCAGAAACTTTCATAAATAAGCATAAACATTTAAGGCAGTGTATAACTAAAACAAAATCCTTTTAAAACTTGAAATTCAGAATAATATGGTAGAAATAAAATGAAATAATTCCATATACTTATTCACATGGATATTCTACTAGTCGAATAATCACATTCAATATCAATAACCACTTTCATAATGATGGAATTCATAATGCCAGACTATCATAATCACATAGTCAATGCCTCATGCCAAGAATACAAATAAGATTTTGCCAAGGCCTTGTTCCAAGACACTAGTTTGTCTCATGAGACCTACCGATGCATCGAGGAGCTATAGCGGGCTCCACCCGTCACTTATTAAGTCCAATGCATTCCTCATATGAACAGGTTTAAATATAACATAAACATTTGTATTAAAACTAGCATAAAAAATGTCAATACTTTCTCCATAAACCATGAATGGTATAAATATAACACATCCACAGTCAAACATATCACAAAACCTTCAATACAATATGGAAGTTTTGTATCATAATAAATCAACTTCAAATAAGCATAAAATCCATCAAAGGATGTTGACATAGATGAAATTAAAACTATTTGAGAGAAATATATCTTTTTTTTAAAATCATTTAAAAGTCACATAATTATAAAATAAAACATTTACTTTGAAAATATCCTTATAATCTTTTAAGGGAAGCTTCTATGATTTTACAACGGTGTAAAATAGCCGCACCCACCATATAAGTTAAAAAAGCATTCTTACCTTAATTCTGTCGAAAAGGTTAAAAAGGACTTTGTTTGGAAAATGATGGGAAGATTACATTATAAACCTCTTATAAAAATTAAAACAAGGGTATAAATGAGTTTTACCCATATTCTAGTAAATAGTAATTTTTTTTTGAAATACAGTTTTAAGAAACATGTATGTGGACGATAAAGAAGTCCAAGTAAATTATTACGTATAAACAACCTCGGGTAATGAATAGATTGCGAAATAAACCCTTAAATTGTACTTTTCTTTGGTTGGGGGTAGGTTAACCTCCTGTATAATGGTGAAATATTTTTTTATTAAATTATAAAATAATCATATACATTAATATGATATCATATATGATCTTTTAACATTTCTTTGTTAATAATATTTTAGTATTATCGTCGTTTCAGGTGTTAACTTACTCCTATATGTTTTGTTACATAAGCCATGTTTGTTATGGATAGGTTGTATCTTAATCATATCCATAATTATATCAAGTCCTTAAACATTATTTCTAATCATCAAATTATAATTATACTTTAATGGATACAATGAAGAATGAATCTCATCGCGTTCGTGGAGACGGTAGTCCGTACGTACGCATGAGCGACAATATCATTATTTTGATATTAAAATAATATATAATTGGATGGTATATCATATATATAGAATAATTATCATGTTATATTTATTATTTACATGAATTAAACATCATTATTATAACCATCCAAATAATAATTTATTGAATAACAATTATACCACGACGTGGAGACGGTAAGCCGTACGTACACACGTATGGTGACATCTCATTCCAAGGATGGATAAAATAAGGAATATGGTTGTACCATATTTATAATAACATCACATTATATATAATATACTGGATTTATTATTTTAGAATGGGAATAAAAAAGAAATAAGTAGTTGAAGAAGAAAGGAACTTGAAAGAGGGTGGTGAAAACATTACCTCCTCTTTGGGTTCTTCCTTTTGATTTGATCAAAAGGGCTCCTTAGGTTGGCTTTATGATCAAAATAAGGCCTATAGGTTGAATTTAGGGAAGTTGAGAGAGTATTTGGGTAGGGTTTGGCCAAGCCAAAAGGCTTTGAATGTGTGAATTAGTGAGAAGGGGGAGTGCCCTTTTATAAGATGGGTGGGGGGCACCTTTGGAAAAACTAGAAATATTATTTTATAATAAATTAAAATTCTTTTTCTAATGGCTCCAATGTGGATTATTTAAAGTTTAAGGTGGGGATAGGTCTAAAAACACTCAACCAACAGGTTTTAGACAGGTTTCAGTCACTATATTAACCTTATCTTATAGTTTTAACTCTAAGTTAATTAGTTTAGCATTTACCATGTCACTTTGTATTTTTATATTATATAGTTAATAAACTTACTATATACATCCAGGAGACCCCCCAAGTGGTCCATTAATGATACACCTATCATGATATAAGTCTCTTGGCCGATCCTTAGATTTTTAGGAATTTAATATCAATTAATAATATAATATTTGTTTTCAAAACTCTTTTATGTCAATTTTGACACTATTCAATAATTGATTTTTGTTAAAGTCTTAAAAACTTTATTAATTCGAAAAAAATTAATTTAAGAAATACTATAATGTCATAGTAAGCAATATAATTCATTGATGTCATAAAAACTTTCAAATTATATAAATTGTAACATTTATAATACCGATTATTTGATTCTTTCATTAATAAGGAAAATACTGCATCATTATTGTGTCATAAATAATATTAATTATGAAATGTCTGAAAATTATAAATAAAATACCATTATGTTGGAAATATAATTAAATTTATAATGAATATTCATAGTCTAAAATCCAACATATAAAACCCTATGTAAAAATTGTTTTTCTAAAACATATATGCTTATGTCATTTTTGTATTTATTTTAACTTAATTAATATAGAGTGTCATTATCACTTATAAGAGGATCCATGGGGTCCCAAAATTGACTCAAAGATGTCCATGGTCGGAAATGTATCAAAAAATAAAGTTAGGACACGTTTTAGGGAAATTTAGTATTATTATAATATTTTTTGTTTACCCTTATTTACTGGATTTACCCTTTAACCATGGTAAATAAAATATTTACCGAAGTGATTATTCAAAATGTCTAAAAATAAAAGTTACCTATTTACACAATTTGGAAATCCTGATTCCAAATATGGAATCCATTTTTCCAAATTCAAAACACATAAGTGGTAGAAAATAATTGAAAATTAATTCCCGTTGTTAAAACAAAAAGCGTGTTTTTAAGAGATAATAATTATCAAAAGATTGACACTTGTTCATGTCCGGTTTAATTGTGAAATTGTGTCGAATGACCAAAATTGTATTAAATGGTAAAAATATATTCTAAATATACTTTTAAACCACTCAAATTCATAATTTATCACTATTAATTATTTTGATTAAAAAAGTTGTTTTTAATTAAAATTTCGTAATTTTCACTATTCATCAAAATATAAATGTTATCAGAAAAGTTCCAAAATTTTACCCTAGGCTAATTTTGATATTCCGAATCCAAAAATGAATTCCATTTTGAGAGATAAAATTTATAAAATTTCAAAAAGTGGGTATTACTATTCATAACAGCTAGTTTGATTGGTTGTGGTGCGTGTTAGAACTCGAAGTTGCGTACAACGCACGCTACTATATTATTCAAAAAAAATCATACCGTGAAAGCATGGGGAATTACACAAATAATCTTGTCAAAGTTTATTGGAGGAACCATATGTTTGAGGAAGAAACTTGGGAACCATAAGAGGCAATGAAAGAGAAGTAGGCTCACCTTTTTGTGTAAAGTGAAATTTCAGGGGCGAAATTTCTTAAGGGGGGAAGAATGTAAAGACCCAATGTTTTTCAATGAAAATTTCCATTATTATATTTATGTCAAAAAATAACATGAAATCACAACATAATGAACTACCAAGTGATAAGTTAACTTTCAACATAAGTTTTTCACTCCTATGTTTGGAATTTTGAAAATCTGATATATACGGTTGTGTTCAAGATGATTTTTGGAGTCTAATGAAACAGAAATAATTTTTGGTTAATATTAACATACCCTTAAGAATAGTAAAATACCCTTATAAATAGTAATATGACCCTTATGAATAGTAAATTTTTGGGCTTTTTCTGAGATACTTGAATTTTTGATGAATTGTGAAATACCGTAACTTACAAAATAAGCTAAATAAGCTAATTATAGGGTCATGTGTGATGTTATACTGATGTAAGCCCACTTGGTTCAGGATTAAATTATAAAATTAGAATTCTTGGTCATTCAATACTCACTATTCCTTATCTTGTGGGGAAATAATAATCTAATGATTTTTATATTAAGGAAACCTCTCTTCCCTACACTATAAAACCCACCCTTCACACCCTCATTTCCTCACACCTCTCAAGCTCCAATCCTTCTCTAAACTCTGCCTAAACACCTTCCCTAGCACCTCACCCACGTCCAATATCTTCTGGTCTCATCAAAATACCAATCTTAGGCCCTTAAAGAGGTTCTCAAGAGAGGGATTCAAGAGGTAATTTCTCTCCCTCTTCTCCTTTAATTTCCTTTCAAGTTCAAGTTAATTTCTTGATCTCTCCCCACCTATCTTCATCCAAATTGTATTATAAATCCAATATTATGCATATTCTGTAATTTTATGATTCTAATGGTATCTTATATCATCCAACCCCCTTTCCCTCTTCCTTTTATTTTATTAGAGAGAACGGTGTTCGTGAGGTGTTAATTTATCACCTTCAAGAACGACATACTTTCTTCTACCATTTCTACCATCAGATCTGGTCATGAAACAATTTTTATAGTGGAACCAGAATATGTTATATGTATTATGTTCTATTTAAAGTTCTGGAAATAACCTATGGCCATATTACTAAGTGATAAGTTAAAACAAATTCGTTGTGATCCAAAAACCGCCCAAATTGACCCAAATAACCATCATTTAATTCTTATATAATGATTCATCCAATTGGATCTCATTATATTTATTATAAGATCATCCAAACTCCTGAAATATCATTAATGACGTGTAATATCATTTCTGGATGTTTACCCATCTTCTACCCAAACTTCAATTTAAGAATACAAGTGAACCACTCAAGAAAACCATAAAAACAAACATTCCAAATAATGTTTTTAAATGCTATAACTCATCCAAAGGAACATAATATGACATAATAAAACCAGAATGAAACCTATTAATGTAAACATGGTCTTGGATTTCTAATTAATTAATATAATTTCATTATACAGGACATTAAAGAGAAGGAAGCATTCAAGTACAAGGTAAGAGGAAATTCTCGAACCCAACTTTCATCCTTCAGGTTCTACCTATTTCACTCCATTTTTGATATGGTCACTCCTTAAAGATCATTTTTTTCATCTTTGTATTTTATTTTCTATTATATACATGTTTTATAATGAAGTTTATGTCAATTCAAATGTTTTCTGAAAGAACTCGTCTCTTAAG
This sequence comes from Viscum album, assembly GCA_963277665.1. Classification (NCBI taxonomy): domain Eukaryota; kingdom Viridiplantae; phylum Streptophyta; class Magnoliopsida; order Santalales; family Viscaceae; genus Viscum; species Viscum album. Next base: position 1,943,774,904 of record OY728143.1, on the reverse strand, counting down.
AACTCGACTTTTACCTCTTATTCAAGGTAGATGGTTCTTGTATCAAGTATGTTGTTCCCTCTTTCTTTTGGGAAACCAATGTTTATGAATGTGTTCTTATAAGATAAAACCCATTCCTTTTCATGGGTTAGTTATGTTCATTTATATTATATGTTCATTGTGGCATGCATGATAAATGATAATGTTATGATGTGATGGGTGCGCCTGAAATTATATAGTGCAATATGAATGTTTAAACGTGACGGGTGCACCCAGAATTATATAGTTCTCCAATGCATTGGGTAAAGTGATTAATCTCATGATTAAATGTGAAATTATGTGTGAACAAGATGCTATCTTTTTTCACAAGTATGTGTGTTAGTTAACCACTAAGACATGATGTTTCATTTTGATGCATTGCCACATTTCAAGTCTTTTATTTATTCTCATCTCATGTTCATGATCTTTTTCCTATGTTATGATTATTCTCACCCCATGCTATAATGTTCTTACCTATCCTCTTACTGGGCTTCTAGCTCACCCCTTTTGATTTATATCTTTAGGTGGCTACATGTACTGAGGACAAGTGCCATTGAGAAGAAGAAATTAAATAAATGTTTATGGTTGATGTTATATTTGTTATGTGTGGTCCTAGTTTTCTCAAGACACTAAACCTTTGTATCCTCTATGTGTAATACTATTATTTTTTTTATCTTTGAAATGATGTAATAGTAATGTAAGAAAAGGCTGGGTTGCTATACTAACTCAGCTCACACCATGTATAACTTAGGCATAAAAGTACAAATGATTAAATGTAACTACTGAAGCATCTTACTTTGTTAGGAGGCTCTACTGCTGACTGACACAGGATTGATTGGTGCTGACCCACATAGGTTCTCTAGATACTAACCCACATAGAATCTCTAGGTACTGAACCACATAGGATCGCTCAGTGCTGACCCACATAGGATAGCTTGGTGCTGCCCACATAGTATCGCTCCGTGCTAACCCACACAGGATTGTTTGGTGCTGACCTAGACATGATCGCTATTTATTTTTCACGTCACTGCCAGCTACTAGGTTCCCACACTAAACTTGCTCGTCTTTGGGAGGGTCCACTCCTCAAGCCATTGGTCAATACACCCAATTCCAAAATGTCCCAATAAAAAGTATCCCGAAGGACTGCCACGTCATATGTTTCCCAACACAACAGATGGTGCGTCAATCGGATGCCCGGTTTGTAAGTTATTAGCCTTTTAGTACTGAGGGCCCGATTAGATTTGTGCTCGATCCAACCCGACCTTATCCCAACTTCATCCAAATATCAAGCGGGGTATACCAAAAGAACCGTCTCACTCCAAGGTTTATAGCGCCATTGACGGTTTGTAAAACATATGCCTGGTGCCAATGTTATTTCCGATTGTGAGAAAAGCTCATACCTGGACCAGGTCCGGTCCAACCCGACCTAACCGGCCTGGGCAGACCCGACACAGTTTTGGTCGACCCGACCCATGATGGGTGGCATGGGGGCTATGGAGCGGTGCGAGGCCACAAGGGTGGCACGAAGTTCGTGAGGGTGGTGAGGCCGTGGGGGATGCGAAGGGCCATAGGGAGGCAAGGCCGCATGGGCCGTGACGCCGCAGGATGGCGAGGCTGTGGTTACCGTGGTGGGACGCTGGGTGGTGAGGCCACAGGGGCTACGAGGCCGTGGGGGCAGTGAGGCCATGTAACGATGAGGCCACGAGGGGGGGGGGGGAGTGCCGCGGGGTGGCGAAGGCCGTGGGACGATGAGGGCACAGGGGCTGTGAGGTCGCGAGACATGGAGGCCACGAGGGCCTCAGAGGGCTGTGAGGCGGTGAAGGCCATGGAGGCCATGAGTCTGCAGGATGGTGAGGCTACGAGGTGGTGAAGGCCGAAGCGTGGTAGTCAACCGTGGCTAGCTGTGCGGTGTGGTTGTGCACCGTGCCTCCGCCTGCAGCCGACTTGACTGGCCACCCTCTATGTGTCGCCTTCTTCGTAGTTGGTTGTGGTTCCGACTGTGGTTCTTGAGTTCCACTGATGCCAAACACTGGCACTGGTTTCTGTCACCATCTCGAAGAACACACAAAAGAACCATATAGTTTGCGGAGGGGTTATGACATGTTTGTTTGGCCTATACCCTCCGCATTAGGGAAGTAACACGTAGCTCAAGGGAAATGATTCAATTTGAGAAGAAAATTAACATTGATCAATTTAAAACACACCCCTACCACGTTTGTTTGCAGACTTTGATGGGGAGGGAAGGACGATCGTCGATTGAAGACATCCCACGTTGGAGGATTCCCTGAGGAAGAATTCAAAGTCGGTGTTCTTCGTTGGAGGAGTGTTTTTCTTTGGAGAAGAAGAATTACTTTAAGGTTTTCTCCCAATCTCCCTTTTCCAACACTTCCCTCCAATTCCACCAAAAAGAAAATGTAGCCAATATGATATGTTTCCCTGATTAATTTGCTGGAAAAAATTAAATTGGCATCATAATTACATTTAGGATATCATAAAAAATTTCGGGGAAACTGAAAGGTCATCTCCCTCATTAAAGAGGGAATTCAAGAGGTCTCCCACATTATGAGGGTTTTTGCAGTCCCCACCCTTAAATTCAAATTTGAGGTTTTAGTTTTGGTGGTCTCCACCTCCATAACCTCACATGGGAGGTTTAGTTATGGTGGTCCCCACCTCTTAACATCCACATGGGAGATTCAAATGAAAATAAAATGTTACACAATTTTATTTTATTTTATTCTTTCACAGATAAGTGAGAAACTAACATCCACCCTTGAACTACTACAGTTGGGGTGAAGGTCTCTTTATGTGACTACCGGTGCTGCAAGTTCAATGATTCCCACAAATTACAATTTCGTGCACCGATTAAAAATTTTGAAAAACCCTCTCGCATGTTTACATAAGGTACCTAAAAAATGTTCAGAAACACATTTTGGGCACTCCGGGCCTCAGAATCACGTGCTGTCAATTTTCAAAGACTTGTAAAGTTCCCATTTAATTAAAAAAAATTGACATGGAATTTCTAGGCCTTTACAATTATAATGGGATCCTACCAACAATCTTCACTTCCAATACCATGTGGTGGTATCCAAAAAACACGATGAGGGTGTGGTACATGGATATACGGCCCAGTTCCTTCAGACTAGAGCATGTAAGATGGCCCGAAGGGGAGAAAAAATAATCAACAGATAGTAGGTTCACACCTTTTCCCCTATAGAGAATCCCATCAATCCAGTTTTGTGGACATCAGTGAGCAGGCACATACACCCGTCCCCCTTCATTCAAAAGCCAGTAGACTCTTCTAGTGACATTCAAATAATCACACCATTCAAAGACAATGTAATCTTGTGAGTAGTAATATACACCCACACACACCCATCAATCCTTCTAGTAGACTCATTTGGAAGTAATTCAGAGAGTTCAGTTAGAATGTACTCATGATAATCATGAGAAGAATCAATTCTTTTCCCCATACACAAGTATTATCAGCATCCACAAGAAGGAAAGGGAGGAAAAAGGTAGGAACATATACCTAGTACAAATGCATAATTGGTATATATCACCATTCTGACTACTAAAGTCACTAATCATATCTTGGAAATGGGGAAAGGGGAGACACAAATACCTACCCATATCATACAGACTTTCCAGGACATCATAAAGATGACGACAATATTTCTCGAGGGACGGAAAGATATCAATATCCTCATAAAGGGAGTGTCTCATCAGAATAACATCCAAGAGAATACACACACCTCTTTTCTCATCTAGGAGGGTTATGGGGAAAATTACCCCATAATATATATAAAATCATATTAGGAACATAAAACCAATATAACTAGAGGTAATCATACTATTCCAATGGCCACTCTATGTAAGAAACAAACACCTTCCCATAACTACCTATTCTCATAGCATGTGGCCCTAATTGCTGATGAGAAGAAATATAAGAAGGTTCCTTATAAAACATTATTGTAAAATAGAGATTCGATCTATAATTAGTCTTTTCATGGTGTTATAGTTCACGAATCCCTCATATGTTTATCTATGACAGATCAAGATACTACCCCTTATTACATAATTATGAGAGTAACAGTTGTAATTATGAAATTCATCATCATACACTTTACCATAAATGATTCTTTAATGGAAATAATTTTGTTGATATTGAGAACATATTTCTTGATGGGATCCACAAAAACATTTGTGTGTCTAGAAGACCAAGGAACAAGAGGGTCTTCCCCTTAGTGTAATCCACCATGGTGGTCCTCCCCATGATGGTGTTTGCGTGAAGGTTATCTCTAAAGTAGTAATTCAAATTGTAATGAGAATTATCTTGTTTTCAATGGAGTGATGATAAATTCCACTTAATGCTAGGAAAGTAAAAACACAAGGCCAATCATGTCTGATGCCATGTCACTGGTATATGAAATCCATACTCAACCGGAATACAACTGAAGGTGATGGTAATTCTCCAATACTCATTTGTATTTTGTTTCTTCAAACACAGTAAAGTAAATCTAGACCAAACCCTTTTCTTATGGTAAAACAATTAGGAAGCATATACTCTGGCCAGAAGAGGTGAAAGAAACTCTAGTGAAATATGAATATGATCAACAAAACATAAGGGAAAAAATAGAAAAAGTCTCCAAACCTATCATATTATTTCATTTATCCACCTCTCAATAAATTATTATTAAGGTGTTGGAAGAATATTATATGAATGAAATATTACTCATCATATGGAGCAGTCTTCGCAAACTAAAAGAAAATGTATTAGACTATGACAAGTATCAAATTCCATTCATGGAAATAGAAGGGTTGAAACACCAAATTGACTTGGAACATGTACTGGATTCATAGAGCCCAAAGATAGTAAAACAAAAAGGATCCCTTCAAAGATCATGCCTTAATCCATTAATGAGGTTCTGATAACTGATAACAGATACCCCATCTGGTGTTCCTATCAGAGGATGGGGTGCACATAGATCATTACATTTCACTGAACTCCCTATTCAATATAGTCTTCCAAATGTGGTATAATGAAATGTCATATCCCCAAGCCAGCTCCAAAAAATATAATATGTTCATGACTGAAGATATTCTCAACAAGAACATGCCCTGATTGACTCTCACCAATGTTAGTCAAGAAGAGAACATACTATTTGGATAATTTTTCATCATGAATATGATAATATAGAGAAGCCATCCCACTTAGAGGATGTCAACTACTAGATAGAAAAAAATTCACAAAGAACAAAAAAATCTTCTAAAATGGGAAATTTATGTGTATTCTAAATGATGCACCCATCCCACATTGAACAAAAATACATAAATCAAAAGATTATTTGTGGGAATATTAACCAAAGTTGTATTGGAAAAATCTTATCCTACATGGGTTGAATTTTTTTAACACAACCATGAAGATTAACTAACCAGTATTAAAGGGTTTTGAAAGTAGTGCATAAAAATATATAGCTCTTAGGGTTGGGGGATTTTCCAACTCATCAATCCCTGCCTTAGCAGGAAACCATTTTCTACAGATTATGGAAGTTGTTATAGAATGAGTCCTCTCAGTCCATCCCATCCAGTGATCGAGTACATTCATTAGGAACACTCAAAAAGGAACTCTATGGGGATTCCCTTTGGGTCAATTTCCACCTAATAGCTCACAGGGAATCCTCAAAGTAGAGGAAAATGTCTGAAGAAAGGATAAAAAGTTGGATATATCATAAATATACCGACATAATTCTTGAAATGTGTTACACATCAATGAAAAAAAAATGATACCATTTAAGATCCTCTAGAACAAGAGTCAAATTTAGAGGATTCATAGGAGGAGGTTTTGGTCTATAATGTGGTCCACAAAAAAACAAATGAAGAAGGTTTATGTACAATGAACTTGAGGCATTCCCAGAATCTAGGGATTCCTCCAAAAACCCATTATTACCTCTCTAGAAGGCATTGAACAAGGAAAATGGTTAGAGTCAAATTGGGCCTCACCTACCTCCATGGGAGGTTAATCTCCTTTATCTGTAAGAATGATATTCTTAATTATAGGAGGAGATGAATGAGTTGAGAAGAATCAATGCATAGTTACTCTGAGGTATCCTTCCTAGTAGATAAACATTGCAAGAAGATCCTCAACTCGAACATCCAGTTCAGTCAACTTAGAAAAGAGGGTTTTCCACAAACAATGGATTATATAAGTAATATATGCTCAATTCAGGATATATAACACTAATATATTTGGATCCTACCCACAGCAGATCGAGAATGACCTCTTTTTTGTTGAACAACCAGATCACATTCAGACACATTTTTACAATCCTTACCCTATGGGTTAACCATGGAAAATACCAGAATTGCTTCCACCAATAGATCTACATGCCCATGCACCCTTAAAGTCTTCAGCCTCCATAACTATTCTGGCTCCATCTATTATACATACTCAGTTCCAAGCTCATCTATAAATTCCTCAAAATCATATAACCACCATTGAGTCACAGATGGATGATTGGAAGCCCTAGAGGAATGGTTAACCCTGGTACAACAAGAGAAGAAGCCTTACCCCAAAATGGGTGGATCCTACCCATCCCATGCCAAGTGTCGGGAATCCATCATTTGTGATATTTAATGTCTTAGGTGAACTAGATTAGAATTTGACAAACTTCATATCTCACTATGATCCCATGATGGGTAAACCTGAATAATAAGATGCGGTGAAAGTTAGATTATTTATGTAGTCATTGCATTGGATAGACATTGTATGGTACAAACATTTTTAGTCCCAATCAATTACTGGATGTGATGATCTCAGTTGGAAGATCATTTTCTAGTTCAGTTCAAAATTATAGAATATAAATGTATTCAATATTATGAATTTAAAACAACTAGATAATTAAATATTCTCAAACTCCCTTTCTTAGTGGAAAGGTCTGACATAATCATTAAACCTACCACTCCCTTGAGAAGAGTAAATGCTCATGTATGTGGTGAATCTTGAAGACATGTTGTGCACACCATTGATCCCTATAAAATATATTATTTGGTTTCACGACCTTGAATCAATTTCTCATCAAGTGGTAAACTGCATCATAGAGAAAAAATCCATGAATCAATTAATTTCCTCAAATATAGGAAGGAGAATATGAAAAATGCCACTACAGTTACACTTATGTGTGATTCTATACTTGCTCCTACTTCAAATATCTCATCATAATGTAGGGATCCACCTTTTTCACGTTAGAAGCAATGACTGCCTCATCAGGATGATCAAAGAGATCAAAGTTAGAAATAGTTTTAGGATAGGAAATATAATATCTATGCCTTTTTAAATGGCCAAGTCCCCAATTACTTCATCTCAGAATTGGATAAAAACTTATTTCAATTTCAAAATCCAAGGAATCCTATTAATAAAGGTGATGATGTCCTCCCAAACTATTGTACCTTCCATCAAATGTCTTGGATTGTTTTGTTTTCAAAGAACTCGTAAAAAATATGGTGGACTCTAGGAAAGTGAAAAAGAATAATTCTATTTCCTAGGTAGCTGGTGTTTCTACTCCCAATCTGGAGGATAATGGTGAATAGAAATATGTTAACAACAAGAGTACACATATGTTAATTGACTGGATGGTCAGAGAAACAATCAACTAATCTCATGCTATTCTCCAAGTGTAATAGAAAAAACCAACTTTCCCCTCAACCCCTTCCACTAAATAAAATATGGATTTATAAAAATCCCAACACACTGAATGAAAATCCAAAATAAAGTGACATGATAGGAAGGATATGGAGAAAACAAATGAAAAGGAAGTGGTGTTAAGGATAAATTTTTTCTTTGACCTTAGTAGACATCATGCGGACCATAAAAAAACAGGTATCACCTCAAAAAATTAAACATTCAGAGTATACCCATCTGCAAGAATATTTATTAGATGAGGGCATGGTCCCTATTTACTTTAAAATTATTGACTAAACGGATACCTTCACACATGATAATTCTTATTGTGAACTAGATTTTCCAACAATTTATTGGGGAACTAGAGGAATAGGTCACCATGTTCAATGATACAGGGGATTATGTAGTCATTCTAAGAGCCACTACTTCAACCAAACCCTCGCTCGATATATCTACACAATTGAAACTCATGTAAAAGATATCTTTTAAGGTCAACATGAACAAGGGAGTTATTCCTCCACACATGATAAGGTATTTTTTAACATGGTCATATTAGAATAATGGTTATAGGATACACCACTACCTCCTTGATAGGTAGGCTGACCCAATTAGTCTAATACACCATAAACATGAGCACTTCAACTCTTACCTAAAGGAACAACCCATCCACATAAAGAACATAAGCTCCTAATTTGTCTGCAAAAGAGAATATTCATGCTGGAAAATATAGACCTTTATACAAAAAATATGGTGACATGAAGAAATTATACCAAGTGTCGACTAAGTTACAAATCCAGGATTTTCTGAGTCTATCAAAGGAACTTTAGGAAGCACTTTATGAGAAATTTGCAATCCATCATGTGTTTGATGTTTATGTTGCTAATGTGGAAGTATATCATGTAAATATTATTCCTTCATAATTCCATATGATGGTCTCATTAAAAAATCATTATGTGTTTGTTTTCATACAATAACATGTCAAACCCTTTTATATATCCATGATGTTTAATGAATTTTATATTAGATCATCCATCATTGAAAATGGATCAACATTCAACTTCATCCCAATCCAGAAAATTATTCAGTTGGGTATCAATGAATCTCACTTTTCTCCCTTCACATTGATGTTACAAGGATATTAAAGGAATGATTAAGATATTCTCAGTGAGATCACACTCTAATATTAGTTTAGGTATCTTTTTTTTCTGAATTAGAGTTCATGTTTGTTCAGTAGGATACAACATTCAATGTTCTGTTGGGAAGACCTTGGATACATTAGCATGCATCAATTCCATCATCATACCACCAATGTCTCAAATATTATATACATGGTCAAATTTGGACATTGTGTGATGAAAAATCATAATTAAAATCCTACTAGATATAATATATTAGGGAAATATTCTATCATAATGGAGGGAAAAAATACATGGATAATGATGCTGCTCAAATGAATGACCCAAATGGATTGGAGATGATCCCAACTAACTATTTCATGTAGATTAGTTTAGATTATGTGATTACCATAAATCAAATTGATGGGGTGGTCCTAAATTCGAGAAATCATTTAATAGATTATGCGATTTCAATCATGAATGTTGAGCCTGTTTGCACTGAAGAAGTTATCAACTCTCCGAGTGATGGGAAAATCATGAATGAGAATGTCTTCATTATATCCCCTAAGCTCCCACAAAGCTAGGTTCTGTCATCTGAACTAGAAAAATCCATCGTTTCTATAGGGGAAAGTGAATAGACTCATTCTCAGTCCCTATTTCACACTTTAGGACTCATAGAAGTCTTCATTCCAACAAGTGAGCATGAAACAATTGCTCGATCCTCTTGATGAACAAATGGAAACTCCCCTCTTCTATCTAAGGATCTTGTTTCATCATCTCTTACCAATTAAGAAGCACATGAGTTAGAGAATGGGGAAGAGGAAGAAGTTGATGATCTCAGCGATTCCACTCCATGATTTGATGAAGGTATCTCCCCCAATGTGGATGAATTCAAAGAAATAAATCTACATACAAAATAAGATCCATGCCTCACTCTGATTTGTGCATCAATGAATCCTAAAGAATATAAGGTATATAACTCCATCACAAAGTGGTACTAGGATGTGTTTTTTTGTTATTGTATAGAAATTCAAGTCTTGGACCCTGAGGTGGCCACCCATCACATGGGTTTCCCAGAAGATCATCGAGGATACAAGTTTGAATCTAGAAGGTCGCACCTGAATCATGCCTATAAAATTATGGCTAATGTGTAAAAGATCATCAAGGATAATTTTATCAAAGAGGTATAATATCCAAAATGGATATCCCAAATTTTCCCTATAATGAATAATAAAGGGATAAATATATTTTTCATCAATTTTAGAGATCTCAACTAGCATTGTCCTAATGATGACATCCCTGTTACAATTACAGAACTACTGATTGAGGAAAAAACTGGTCATCAAGACCCCTCCATTATGGATGGATGTTCAGGGTATAACCACATTTGAATGGACTAAGAATATTAACAAACTACAACATTCAGATACCCATAGGGAGTATTCTACTAATGGGTAATGAACATTGGCTTGAGGAATGTCAATGACAAATACAAACCTTTCATGCATCACATCATTAAACCTTTCTTAGGAATGTTTTTTAATCATACATTGATGATATAAGGGTTATGTACAGATAGCGTGATTATAACTTGGATGACATAGAGACCATATTTTCCAGGCTTCGATAGCATAACCTAAATCTTATCCCCTTAACGTGTTCTTTCAAGGTTACCTTAGATAAATTTCTTATCTTTGGTGTATTCCACCATGACATAGATTTTGATACCGAGACAACTAATGCCATCTTTGTCATGTCGCCTCCTCAAAAAATGAAAGAGTTGAGGGGAATTCAAGGAAACTTGGAGTACATTCAACTCTTCATAACCATCCTTACATAAATTTTATAACCTTAACTAAATTGATGAATAAGGGTTCACATACCAGTGTACCAATTACTCTCAAGAAGAATTTGATGCCTTATTAAAATACCTTTTGATAACACCTATATTGATGCCACCCAATGAAGGTAATCCACTCATTATATATGTGATGAACTTGGAGAGATCACTGGGAACCTTCCTCAAACCAAATAATGATTTTGGGAAAGAAAAGAACCTTTATTATCCAAGTCAGTCCATGGTTGATGTAGAGACTCGTTATATAGTTATTGAGAAGAGCTTCCTTGCATTAATAATTAACGTTCAATAGTTGAGGAAATACTAGAACCCCAATGAGATCCACTTGGTTTCTCACAATAACTAAAAAAAATTTATCCTTAGCCGTGTTATGATGATAGGATCGCTGACATGGTGGGAAGTTATTCTACAATAGTTCAATATACAGTTTATGCCTCAAAAAGTTGTGAAATGTTAGGATTTAGAAGATTTCATCATCAGAAACCCATCAGTAGAAGAGACACCATTAAATATGTAATTTTCCGATGAATAAATATTCTTTATTCAAAGAAGTCCCCAAACATTGGAAATTTATTTTTATGGCACATGGAGGATATCAATAAGACAGAGAAAAGAAGAACCTGCACTCAAAAAAGAAAATATATGAATTGTGTATTTTTCCTGAGTAAAGGAAGTGTTTACATACACTTTTCTGTTATCCGAATGTTATAAAAATATTGAACGAAAATACTAGGACCTCATTATAGGATTAGAATCAGCACTTAAAAAACCGGTAAACCCTTGAAGGGGAATGTCGACTCAGAATTGGTAACCAAACAAATCTACGTTGATTAAGCCATCAGAAAAGAGGAGATAATTCTCTTAATAAACCACATTGAATCATTTACCATGATCATAGAATTCCAAGGAAGATGAATTTTCAAATGCAACTATAATTATAGAAGATCCAAATCAAGATGAAACAATCATTATCATGGACCATTTCCTAAAGGTCTCACAATTTTTGGGATATTAATAGAAGAGATAAATGAAATTAGTCCCATATCTAAGACATATGGTCCTATCATAGGATGGATGACACCCATCATGGGCTACAATATAATGATGTTCTCCCATTGGATAGAGTTAGAATAAAGATAATCCAAAAGTGAGAAACCAATTATAGTCATTGTGATGGGCCAAATCACCAGAATGTCATCTATAAATGAGGTATTGATGGAGTAATTATAAAATGTGTTGATGGAGAATATACTATAATTATAATAGAATAAGTACATATAGGATCATGGGGAGTCCACCACTAATAGTATAATATTTCATTAAAATCCAAAAACTAGGATACTTTTGGCCTTCAGTTACATAAGATTATACAGAAGTCACCATGAAATTTTCTTTCAGCCAAGTGCATGCCAACTTAATTCACAAATCCCCTGAGTTTTTACATACATCCAAATAATCATGGCCATTTTCTATATGAGTGATGCATGTTGTTGGACCATATCCTCCAACTAAGACCAAAATGTTCAATTACATCTTATATTCTAACAATTTCTTCTCCAAATGAGATGAGGAAATACCGTTCAAAGAAGTTGGGTCAAAAATAATTGTTTGCCTTTTCAAATTTAACTGCATCACCAGATATGGTTTCTGTCATACTATATTGGTAGACAATAACACTAATCTCCTATTATTATATGGTAGAAAAGAAGTTTTAGGAATAATATATCAACTACATCCATTCATCATTCTAATATGAAGTGGCTAATGTAAAGATAGAGTCTATTAAGAATACCTTTTCAAACATACTCTAGATGATGGTGTGTAAAGATAAGAATTTTTTTCGAGAAAAGATCTTTCATGACTTATGGTCTTACCAGACTACAAACTATACTAGAACATGGGAAACCCCATACTTGTTTATGTATTGAATTAAACTAGTCTTTCCCATTGATGTTTAGTTTCCATCTCTCCATATTTCAATTTGTGACCCGCTATCTGTAGATGAACAATCTTAGAAAATATTGGATGAATTAGAGATTCCAGATAAAAACAGATTATATACCTTGCATAACTTGGAGGTATATCAAAATTGAATATCATGATCCTTATACAAGAAGTTATGCCATCATTAATTCCTCCAATGGGATTTTAATTTGGTCCTTAGGACTCCAATGATACTAGGAAATAATCCTCTAAAGCATGAATGAATATGGGAGGGACCTTAATCCATACATAAGGTCCACTCTAATATATATTATTTTATAATATCTATGTATGGGAAACTCACTATTACCCCAACTAAAGAAAGATTCTTAAAGAAACAGTTCATGTAATTTCATGATCATTTTTATGAGATACAAAATGTTAAACACCATAGTGGGTCCTTATTAGATGACAAAAAAATGCACAAAAAATGTCCTTGTCGCATGAAAATAAAGTAAAAGAAACATATTTTTCTTACAACATGAGATTAAACTAAATTTTTTAAATTCATTACATTCTATTTTTAGAAACCCCCAGTGAACCACAAGTTAAGATAGCCCTCACGGTCCTCTAAAAAAACGAGCCTACAACTCACAGTAAGTCCCAATTACATCACTATAATCCCTTAGTCGGTCGATATTCCCTCTTGAATAGAATTGAGGAAGAAAGATGCGATGCTCCTATTAATAAGAACCACATAAATAATTTACACTCCATAATATAATTTGTTACCCTTTTTAAAGGTATAAGTCCCAACATTTTCACATCCTCATCATATGATGATAAACTGCATGATCCATCCATGAACTATGTGTGGATCAACTCGCATTTTAAAGAGACACGTAGTGATGTTCGGATCTAAAATATCTCGTACAGACGCAACCACAAAGAAAATTTATTCCTTCCATGCGTATGAAGAATATCTACATAGTGAACTTTTCAAAAAATTATGGTTTGATTCTCATTACAACAATACGTGTGGTGATACCTAGACTCATGTTTTGGGAACAACCATTAATATGAATAGTATTTAAAGCCCATTTACCCTTGTCATAACCCAATTGGTGTGGGGATACATCTCAATAACTACATGTGGTTTGATTCTAATCAAATTGAGATACTTTTTAAGGCCTATATTTGTTATATCAGGTCCAACAGTAATTAAAAAACCCCATTCATTTCCTATGCATATCAATAAAACATACACAAGGAACGTTTCAAGACCCACGTATGGAATGATTCTCATTACAATGAGATACTCAACAAAGTCTCGATCTCCAATCCTAGGTCTATCCAATATATTAGAACCTAAGCCCCCCTTTCCATTTCCCAATGAATGAATCAGATCTACACAAGGAACCTTTATTGGACTTATGGATTGATTCTCATTACAATGTGATACATGGTGATACCTAAATGTCATGATTTAGGCCCAACCATCGGTATGAAAATTATCAGGGGTCCATTTACCAACTTCAATACTCAATTCATCTGGTGAAAAATTTTCATATACTATGTGTGACTTGATTATTTCTCTGATAAGACATGCAGTGATTCCTAGGACCTACACCTTGGTTTAGCCAAAACATTTCCATTTATTCACATTGGTTTATATTCATCAATACCGCATGATGTTAAACTACATGAAATTAAAATATCTATGTATGTATTGATTCTGATCCCAATGAGATACCTAGATATTCCTAGATTCCATATCCTAGCCCATCCACTACATTATGGAAATTTTCTTATCCAACACTTGTGTTACCATTGTATTGTAGAAGAAACTTTTACCACTCCGTATTTATCACACCAAGAAGAACACACTTGGGATTAAAAGTTTGTTAAAGGAGTTCTCTACATAATTAATGTGTATCAATTCCCCACTAGGGATATCAATGGTCTAGGATATAAGACCTTAAAATACACACAATATGTCCTTTCTACATGACTTTAAACTACACAATACCTAGAGAACTATGTATGGAATGATTATCATCCCATTGAGGAACAAAATGAAGACCAGGCCTTCAATCCTAGTCCCATCCCTGGGGTACAGAATATTTCCACCTCTACTACATTTCACTAAAATATCTATGGAGGAGCTTTTATTTTTGGTCCTCTCATTAGAGATCCCACCAAGGGAACAAGAGATGTCCCATTCTACATATGAGTTAGATCTATACATGGGCTACAAACTCATGGCCAACATTAGTTAAAGAATATCCTTTTTAAATTGGAAAATTCCCCTTTGACATGTCATACATCTAATATTGAACACTTCTAGATATTTATAACCCCCCTCATCTTCTAGTAGCATAATTTATGATCCCTGAGAGGTCTTTTTCTTGACTATGTTGTAATACACCCTAGTTGGCATTGCATAAAATGACCCTTATGAAAGATCTGTTAGGTAAAGGATGCCACTATTTGACTATGATGTATATGACCTAGTTGTCCTTGTATAAAACATCCCGCATAATGGGGTTTTCAAATAGTTGTAATTTTTCCCTTGGGAGAAGCCTCTTCTTTCCCTTTAAGTTTTGTTGATGGTATGATGGAACCTGCGATTCAAAACCAGTAGTCATCCCTTGAAGATATTTACACATCCTTTCTCCAAAACTAAATGTCTCCAATAATATGGTTTACATTTTTCACCTTCATATGTTAAATGAAAACTAAAATAATCTTGTTCCATTTGACCTTAATCATCCATCATTTCCATAACATTATTGTCCTAGTCGTATGACCTAAAACTAAAGGCACCATACTTCCTGCACCTAGGTTTGAACTTCGAAGAGAGCATATTCCCCAAATTGTTTAGAAATCCTAACATGAAATACCCCTAATTTATTCATGCACTTTTCTCCCCAATCCTGACTCTATAATTGTGGATATCCAAATTTCCATAAACTTCCATATACTTTTAGTTATAGAATTTAAAAATTATTAAGATCTATTTTTTTTAATATTAAGTATGTTAACTAGTTGGACATGAATAAATGAACCTTATAATGGTTCTATCACCAAAAGGATGCCCCTATTTAATATGCAGTATATGCACCAATTTTCTTTTAAAAAAAGGCCCCATAACGGGCTTGTCAAGTAGTGGTAAAATTTTTCTTAGGAGAGACCTCCTCTAACTCTATAAGACCATTTCTTATACCACTATTAAGATCTAGATATATCCATGTTATAACATAAAAGTTTCCCCTATCACACATAAATCTTTTAACATATTTGGAGATAGATTACCGATAATTGGATAACCATAAAACCTTCGTTCGAAGATAAATACCTTATATTTAATCCCCACATGATGTCCTTGTGGCATAAATTTTAACTGCATGGTAGAATTTCCATACTACATAAAAATAAACTGTATAACATAATTTACTTACTGCACAACATTAAACTATATAGGATAATGTCCATACACCACGACTTTAAAATATATAGCATAATGTCCTCACTGTAAGATGTTAAAAAACATGATCAATGTCTTAGTCATACAACATTAAATTTCATGATTCATTAATCATTGTTTATAAAGTTTTTTTGTCCCCTAACATTAGTTATATAACAAAATGTAAACCCCTTATAAATAAAAATTCTTGTAGGAGTGGTTTCATATTCATGGAATGCACTAATATAACTGGTCCCATTATTCTCAAACATCATTCCTTAGAAAAACCACATAGTGTAGTATTGAGTCATCTAAATCTTAAACATACCTTGTCCATCAGAAATAGAACTTCAGAACCCCTACTGACTCCTTCACCTAAATATGAAGTATGCACCAAATTAGACGTACATAAGTCTCCCATTTAATGGTTCTGTCAGCCTACTATTTTCACAACTTGACTATGATGTGTGTTCCATAGTTGGAATTCCATAAAGCAACCACCCTAATATCTTTTTCAGCCGTAGGTAACATCTTCCCCATTCAAGAGTCCCTATATCCTCATATTTCTTGTTTTAGAATCAAAAACCATAAAAATCATGGCTCATGATACCCCTAGGACATATATGATGAATATCAGAACATACCCTTCCATCAATCCTTGTGTGGATTATTATTACAAAATCCATGGACAAATCTTTTCTACCAAAATCATAATCCTCATTAGTCCAACTCAAAATAATTTAAACTACCTAAACAAAAATAGACATATTACCCAGCAGATTGAAAACCAATAAAGGGAACTCTGGAAAAATGTTGAGTCTTAACACGCTTGCCCTGAAAGCTGTATGGTTTATAAAAAATCTAGTAATGAATCAAAATTGTAACAAAAAATGTCTGATCGAAAACTGAAGAAGCGAGGACTAAGAAAAATATAGGTCTCATCATCTAAGTCTCCTTAACATAGAGACAAGAAAAAAAAAATTAGAGTGATGGTTTCAAAAGAAAGAATTTTTGTATTGTTGTTCATACAACCCCACCAACATTCCTACTATTTTCACTAGGACCCTTGGACTACGTGAAAATTAGTTCTTTTTTCCTTTTCTCCTTCTTTATCAGGAGCATCCTGGTAAGTTTTGTTCCCAATAATGCCTATGAAATTTTTCCGTAAAAATTATTAAGATCTACAATGAAATGGTGATTTTTTTCCCTTGATTTTTTATTTTTTCTCTTTGGTTGCCTGTTGCCGTAGCCCGGGGATCTTTGGGCTTGCCCTAGGGCTGGCCATGTTCCTTATTATTGTGATTACATATGGTTAGAACAAATATATTTTTTATGATAATATGTTTCAATGTTATTCTAAATTAATAGAACTGGAATAGAGATGAATTCATAAGTGATTTGGAATGAAAAAAATATTCCTTTTCATTTGGTGTTTTAAACATAGAAGAACATCCACCTGGAAGAGCCTCTACCAATTAATATTGCAATTTTCCACAATAGAAGATTTTATAAGCTGAATCATAACTCCATCCACTTTCAGATCATCATGAGGATCATTACTTTATGCAACAAAACCCTACCCAGCTTTATGAAAATTTTCTCGCTCAGCCTCGATAACATCTATACTTTAGGTTGAATCCCCTTTTAGGGATGGGTGAATTTGAACTATATATTCCATGAAAATTTTAATTATTCTTCATGGTTCACTATTTGTAAAGGCCTCAAATCAGGGCAATCCGGGAACTCCTATTCCATTTTGGAGTGGTAAACATCAGCTTTCATCAATGCAACTCTAAGTTCCTGAAACAGGTCTGCTTATTACACCTTATCCTACCACGACCTCTACTCCTCCTCCCTTATCTGAAATATTTCCATCACCATTCCTTGGATCTCACAATAATCAAGCCCTTCATATCCAAACATGGGAATCTTTATTAGATGTTGTTGAAGTCACAATGACATGAATTCAAGTGGTTTACCACTGATTGTCTTCCAAATATCTCACCAAATAAGAAGACGTGTAAAGTGAAAAGCTTCATGTATTACTGTGTTAGACTCAAAACCTTTTTTGGAGGGAGAGAAAAAATTTGAGATCAATTCACTCAACGTTTCATATTGCCATGATCCCTATAAAGTAGATCTAACCACACTTACCATAGTTGGTGGGGCTGGCATAAAATCACCCAATTGGAGTCCAATTATCATAGTTTTTGACAATGAAGATCAAATGATTCTTTTCGTTAATTTCATATGATAAATAGGTAATGGATGGGGTAAAAAACTAAAATAGTTGATGGAACTTACACATCATTAAATCAACCAATAGAATTGATAAATCTCCTACACACCTTGCTTCATCATTTAGGGCCAGGACCTCCTGATGATAAGCATCCTCCTGAGTCTTCTTAACACCTGAAATCAATGACCCCCTACAATCCCCAACTTTTGGATTCTCAATTTTTTTCATTTAAATCTAGGAGTAGGGTAGATTGGAATTCTTTATTCTAGAGGAAAACAGTTAAAATTCTCCACAGATAAATATGGGAAAGTTGGACATTGATGTGAAACACCAGGTGAATGAAAACAATCTATGTTTATAAAATTAATATATAATAAAACACACGTACTTTAAATTCCATCTATAAATATTCAAAATCTATAATAAAACCTAGAATATCAATAATGAGATGAGTTAAATTTCTTATTTCATGATAAATGGTGTTAAGCCTTATATAATCCTCACTAGTAATGGTATCTAAGGTGGGTTTATCTGAACCCAAATTAGCTCCACCCTCAATCCCCTTTATTGACCAATCAATATGAATAGTATCGTAATCCCCCATAGAGTCAAGGTTAGTATAAACACCTTTATTAGACCATCTAAGATCCCCATCATCCACTTATGGGGAGACAATTGGATCAACATTAACTAAATCAAGGTCCTATGGTGTAGGGAACAGATAAAAAATATCACGAGGAGTAGAATAAAGTTAAAATATTTACACGGGAATTAAGGGAGGGTGTCTGACATTATCATGATCCTCCCCTTTTATATGGAATTAGGGTAAAACGTAGTTTTATTTTCTGATTCCTCATCCCCAAGATTGATGGATTCATCAGCATTAATTTGTACTTCTGGTTGATTATACTATTAATACTTGATGGACCGATCATAGTTCCATTAAAATAAGAATGTGATGTAGGTCCTACAAGAAAAAGAACAATGGCCATAATGATGTTTTAAGAAAATTATAATTTCGGATGACATAAAAAATAATAGCTCTTACTCATTCACTGAACCAGCTGTAAGGATCTATTAGGATACCCCTCATGAGATATTGAATAGCTTATATGAATCTTCTTGGTAGTATAAACATGAGGTAATAGTTGAGGATTTCCCACCGCTATTATATCTATCATGGCATTTTGACAAGGAGATAGTCTTAGAGGCCCAAGGGATTCATCCACTACATTAATAGTGGTTCCCATAAGACCATATTTTTGTAACCTAGATACCTCTTCTACTAATCATTCTCCTCCCTCTCACCCCAATATGCAAAATAAAACTTCCTCATGATTAATGATGGTGGGTTAAAGAGAAATAAAGGGAAAAAAGAAAATATAAATACATCAACATGAAAAATGTAAATGTCACATTCCTCCCTAGGATGAATAGTTACCCATTCAATAACTCATTGGTCCAGCATATCATATACTCAATTTAAATCCATGAATTGACCATTAGTTGCATATAAGAAATCTTCTAGCTCCTTGAAATACATTGTTACTTCTTCCATATTATTTTCATGTTGGAGATGATAAGTTTCATTGATATTGACCAACTCAAGGATTTATAGCCTATCTGAGAGAAACTCCCATGCATCTCTGACATCATGAGTCATGCTCTCCAATAATTGGATTGATATGGGTCACACACTATTTGGCTCTGATTTGGATAGTTGTGGAGTAATCTTGATTCCCTATGAATGGGAATCCTCCTTATTCCTCCCCTATCTTTTAGAAGAATGAGGGTGTGAAATAATAGCCTCCTCTTAATGGTGGGAACTAGACTGCCTTGGTGTTATAGGTTTTATCTCCTCAGCCCTAGTCTTCTTGGTGGTCTTTGTAAGAGAACATTTTGAATGCTTTAGAGCATCTGCATCGCCTTTGGTCTTGGCCTTCTTACTGATAATTCCATCACCAGTTGTCTTTGTGGCCTTTACCCGATAAGTTCCCAAAATCATCACCCCTATAGGGTATGAATTAATCCATTGCATGGAATATCTAGCCTCCATCACAATTTTTTCCACTATCAGAGGTAGAATTATTTGCATTTTTCATGCCTCCATTTCCATTAGGATCCATAAATTTTGGGATACCATTAGATACTTCTCATGTATAACATAGGTAGGGGGAAAGGTTCTTCATAAAATTTTAATTGGAGAGAAAAAAATAAGAATCATTAGCTTCACAGACAATCTCATTGTAAATATAGGCTATCAATAGGCTTTCCACAATTACCATCATTTAAGACTTTATCTCATAATTCTTATCCTTACCATCATCAGCAAACCTTCTGGATGATGTCTTACCATAAGGGAAAAATTTAAAGGCTCTAGATACATTCATCACCTTTAGAACAACATTAGGATTATAGTTCAGAGGATTAATCATAGATACATTCTAAATGAATTGGTGGAATTGGCAGTCAAGGATCTAAACTGGACTCAACACTAGATATTTGCTAAAATGGGCCGCAATCAAGCCCCCCATCACCTGAAATGGCCCTACAATTATAAACGGGTCCTTCCCATTGTATTTATGAATAAAAAATAATATATCCTTACTAGAATAAAAGATTCTAACCCTATGTACTTCCCCTTAACAAATTTGTCCTCAATGATAAGAGTGTGTAGCCTCATGCTACCACTGAACTCACAAAATGAGATAAGATAAATGCTTATCCATAAGGAAAGAAATCCAGCTAGGAATATCATCAAATTAATCATAGGGGTATCCCTGTAACCCCAAAATTCTTATACACCATTCATTAATGTGGTCTAGAATGTGCATGAAACTCCCGGATTCTATGTAGTTGAGAAAATAGTATGACCTATTAATGTAGCACTCTCTCCTATTTGATCTAAGAAATCACTCATACATGTTTCTTCATGTATGTCATCCCTCATATGAGGATCTTGGTTTTTCAATAGCTTCTTTACTATCCTAAAAAGATCATGAGGAAATTGTGTCAACCTCTTAGCATCATCCAACATTGTATTTGGTGGGATAAAAGCCTCATACATTTCACTAATAATGGGGACCCCAATGACTTGGCACACCTATCACAAGATAATGAAAACATCACTATGTGTCAAGAGAAAGGAATTTGTCTATAGACTCCAATAGATTAGAAATTTGGGAATGATATCAGGGTTATTATAAAAATAGGTATTTCTTACAAAAACCTCATAAATATGAACATCCTATAGCTTCTTCCTGAATTCCGCACATGTTTGACACACAAAAAAGCTCACATCCACTAAAGGCTGACTTCCCCTCTAGATTGGAAGTCTCAGTATTACTTCCAACCTTGATTTTGATCGATATTCAAAGCATGAAAGGTAGAGTTGTAATAATGAGGTTCACAGTCATTTATATGTGACGTCATATATGGAGTTAAATCATTGTGATATTGGAAGAATCCAATAATTAATGTTCAATCCATGATGAGAACACCATTCACAGAGATATTGGCACAAGGATAGTAGATGTGTTTCATGAACCAAGAAATTAGAGATTATTTCCAAGACACATGAATATGAGCATCCCTCAGAATGCTGTGACCAGACAGTGACAAGTAGTGACTTCGTGGTAGCTAACATTTATTTGGAAGCAAAAAATTTTCCAAATCAGGAAGATCAGTTTCAACAACATCATAATAATCAGGCCCAATAGCTTTGATCATTTTTGTTTGATGTGTAATAGCTTGCCCAGTTGCAGTCATTGAAGAATCCATTGAAAACCTTTAAGAGGGAACCAAATTCTCTAATTAAGTTGAAATAATGACTTATGAATGTTAAAATTTTAACATAGAAAAATCCATGCCTATGGAAAAGGAAGGGACTTGTATAGGTTCCTTAACAAGGTGCCCCACATGGGTTTCTTAATAAGAGTCCCAACAAAGTTCCATTGATGAGGTAGTTTCACAATACCCTTTTTACTAAGTCCATCATGTAGTTCCATCAATGAACTACCTCGAATAGGCTCTTTTAAAAGGTAACTTTGAGTAGTACCATCGATCAGGTGGCTATACCTTAAGAGAACCATTATGTGACCTTTGCCGAATCTTAGCAAGGTGTAGATGGATGGACAAAAAATGTAGAAGGAGAGAAAACTAGGATTCATAAATGTGTAGAAAACAATAAAGACCTGGGGAATTTATAGATGTTTATGGTCTACATGATATACCAACACCAATTCCCTTCACCCAACACCTACACATTAGGAATCCAATAGAAACTCGACACAAAAAACCTATATGGACGTCCTACATGAAGAACCCACATAATCAATTCTATTACCCCTTCATGATCTTTCTCCCTATTTGTTTACCTCAGGAATATACCCTCTTCTTTTATTAATATCCAATATTAATGGGGGGGGGGATTTTTTTGAGACCTTTTTTTATAAATGTGGATGAAAATATTATGAAGGTTACCATGGGAATGATAAACTTCTAAAGAGCCTTAAGGAGTACCAATTGGCCTGACCAAATAGATCTACGTACACACACCCATGAATTAAATAGGTTACATATCTACCCTAAATGGGAATCCTACACAAGGAACCTACACTGTAGATCTACATGGAAAAAATCCTTCAACCAGGACACCCTATTTTCCTATAAATAGGAAGCATGAGCTCCCCATTTGATAAAATGAAAAATCAGAAGAACCCTCGAATATCTCTAACACATGCCTATCATAGGGTGAGAAAAAAATATTATTTAATATGTTAAAATTATGTATAGTTAATAACCCATGTTTTCTATAGATATGAGGGAACACAAACCAAGATATCACCTTAAAATTAGAGAAATAAGTGAGGTTTTGTCTTTTGAAATTGTTTGGTTTTAAAAAGATAAGAAAGAAACTAAAAAATGGAAATAAATTAAGAAAAATTATAACATAAAATTGATAAGAAAATTGGTTGAATAATATTATATGAGCTGGTGGTCATGTTAGGTTTTGTTCTCCAATTTTAATTCTATCATAGTTCAACTTATCCATTTCTCTTCTACTATGTCGATAAAAGTGAGAATCCACAATCACTTCTTCTCACTCCCTTGGTCGAATAGTAATTGTGAGAATAAACATTACTAAAATCTCATATTGGTCTAATCTACTCAATTATGTGATAGAGTTTTTGTGAATATCTTTAATTAACATAGGCAATTCCTAATCGGGTCCTGTTTATCCCAAAAACTCAAAACTTTTCACTACTCTAGACACACATACTTATGAACACCAATTACTTCACAACTAACACCTGATATATTAAATTGTATATAAACCAAATCCAAGTGGATGGAGATATTAATAATTTACCAAAGAAATATAACAATAGAATCTAAAATCAAATACAATCAAACATGGTAATAAAAATCTTTATTATAAATTGTAATTGATTTCACAGAAGAGAGAAAATGATCTTAAAACATTATGTGAAAGAACTCAAGAATTTAAAAAAGGAAAACCAATCCTACCCAAATCACATATATGTTTACCCCACCATGGTAATGGTATTTTCTAATAAGAGGGAATAATAATTCATTACAAAATTATGAAGAATAAATGAGGGAAAACAAATAATATAAAATTTTCTCCTCTAAAATATGTCTGCTAGAAGTTTGATTCTGTTATGCCTACCATATGGATAAAACCAATAGATATATTTTATTAAAATATTTTCATAATGGTTCAATTTATCAATCATGAAAATTTAAATGTCCTTGGACATGTTTAAACTAATATATGTATGAATCAATGAACATGATGTTTTATGTCTGCCAATCACTATTTCACCCACTCCACTTGGACTCACCCGAATGATTCCTTAATGATCTCATTAATTTATAAAAAATTTTATAAACCGTACCATTATATCCATATGTTGTACCCATATAGAATAATATCATTTGAAGGTTAGTATAATTATATATTCCTAATTCAATAAGGTGGTGTCCATTCTACATGCTAGAAATATTTCTCCACTTGATTGATTTTTATGGGCCACTGTGTTTTGAATTGCTAATGGGCCCGAAAGACAAAGTTGAAGCTCATGAACTAGGAAATACTAAAAAAGAAATCACCCAATTGGGATCAAAATTTTAAAATATATACATGAAATACATATTCTCAATTAAAAAATTTAGCTTACAGAACTAAAAACATTTCACAATTAAGCTCAAAAGTTACAAAAAATAAAATAAAAAATTAATGAAAATCACCTCAAATTTGTTGATTTGAAGGGATTAAATCAATGAAAAACTATATTAAAATAGTGTAAATTTTAACTATAGTAATTTTCACACAATTTTCACTTGGAATCATGGAAAACTCATTAGTAAAATTGAATTAATGAAAAATCAAAACATATGACCATGGGATCTACCAATTTGACAACAAGTAACAAAATATACCATTCAAAAAAAAATATATTTAAAGTTATTAATATGATATAATTAAATATACTTCATCTTCATTCCCTCTCCCATGTACACAAAACACTTACCAAACATTCATTTTCTTTCACCACATAAATGTAAATGTTTTCAGCAATGTCTTTCTCATCGAAACTCATACATGATTCAATATAGGCTTGAAAAATTCCTAAATATACCCTCAATTTGAGTCAAGGAAATATGTTTGTTATGATGACTTTATAGGGTTGTTTTGTGGATTTTTATTTGTGTTATTTAGATGTTAAAGGAATTTCAAGGCTGAATGAGGAGGGTTTAGCTCTTTTTGAAGAAAAATTGGAAGATTCCGATTTCCACTCAGGTATGGTATCCTCCTCACTCTCCTTATGAGAACAAAAGATACCTAATCATGAAAAAATTATGAAAATCTCACTCCTTTCATCATTTATGTTAAAAAAATGTCAATCATATCAAAAATATTATTTTTCTTGAAAGCACCAGATGGGCACAACTTATCATATATGAATGCTCTAGAAAAGGCACAACTTTTGGTAGAATAAATTTTTAGTAGAAAAATAAAATCTTCAAAATTTTATTTTCTACCAAAAGTATCTCAAAATATAGTAGCAAAACCCAAGACATCTTCCACCTCACTTAAGATGAACTAGATAATTAAATTTATCTTCATGAGTAGGTTGGATAGAGAGGATTTTCTTATATTTTGGTAAACTAATAGGATGTTCATGGATTATAAGGGATACTAGGAATAAATGTTCAAGGTAGTCCATTATAAAAAAGGTTTATATTGAAAAAGAGGATTTAAAACCAAATAAATTAATTAATAATTAAAAACACAAGAACCTCAATCCCTCATGTTTGGATAGGAACAAATCAAATTATGTTTAAATCAAGCACCATTTGGTTCTCTCAAGAAGTGAGGTGAGTATAAATAATATGAATAAAATAGTTTATAAGCCTCATGGGAAAGGTATTTTAATGGTATAGACCGTGATAAGTGGCATGGTATTTAAAAAATAGAGTAATTTTCTTGAAATTCAAAAAGATTTGAACTTGAAACAATGAATTTTTTAGCAATCTTTTTAAGCTCATTTTCACAGAATAAATTATTTCACTCAAGGAAATGGGTTTCAAAAATGTAATAAATAATAATTTCTTCTCAAAAAATTTCAAATACACACAAAAATTGAAAAATAAATACAAAAAATTTAAAAAGCACACATTTTTTTGAAAATATGAAAACATCAAAAAAAATATCATAAACAATAATGGTTCCCTCCCCCACACTTAAATGATGAAATGTATGAAATTAATTGAAATCAATTTAACATGTAATAAGATTTGAAAAATTAATCACTACAAGAAATAATGTTTAAAAGAGAGGTATGGCCTGGTGGATTTTATTGATAAACATGTTGGAGGAATGAAATCTCTTCCACTGGATCATATGGAATGGTCCCATAGAATTTTATCATACTATGTCCATTAATAGTGATTGTCTCATTCTCTCTATCCTTCAAAATTTAGAGAGCACTAAAAGTATATACTTGATTAACTATAAATGGTCTTTCCCACCTAGAACTAAGTTTACCTAGCATAATCATGAGTCTTTAGTTGAATACCAACACTTTTTCTCCAAGATGGACGCATTTGGGTTGGATAAGGTTATCATGAGCTACTCTTGTTCTATATTTTAAATTATTGGAATTTTCAAAAAGCAACATTTTTAATTTCTTCCATCTCATGTAACTACAATATTTTATCTTTTCCAACATTTTCAAGATCCAATTCAAAATTTATCAAAACCCAATAAGTCTTACGCTCCAATTACACTAGAAGATGAAATTTTTTCCTAAAAATAAACTTATATAGGATCATTGCAATTTGAGTTTTCTAAAATGTTTTATAATTCCATAATGTAGATTCCAACCTTTGGCTCCAATATTTCTTATTTGGATTAACAGTCTTCTCAAAACATCCTTTGATTTCCACGTTTCACACATCACTTAGATCTTTAGTCAATTAATGATAGAGAGTTGATGTTTTATAATGGACCCCATACTTCTTTAAGAAATCCTCTACTCTCCTATTACAAAATTGAGTCCCTTAATAACTGATTATGGCTATGGGACCTCAAAAAATATAAAATATATCAGCTCTGATAGATTCAGAAACTACTTTAGCATCGTTAATTCTGGGGACATTTCTTCCACCCATTAGATTACATAATGAACTAAAAAAAGATATAATAATTTCCTAATGAAATTATAAAAGGGCCGATAAAATATTTCCCCTAAACTTCAAAACATTCACAAACATTCAGTGGATTTTGGGGCATTTATTTTATCCTTGAAATATTTCTAGAAAACTGACATTTTCACACCTTTTGAAATATACAATAGAATGTTTAAAAAGGGTGTTCCAATAAATTAAATATTTTAAAACCTTCATTACCATACTATAAGGTCCAATGTAGACTCCACAAGTTAAACTGTGATAAATCCTAAAGACATAATCAATTTTAGTTTCTAGAAAGCATCTTCTTATCATCTGGTCATTTCAAATCTTCCAAAGAAATGGATCATCCCAAATGTAATATCTATATTCATATTTCATCTTTTTAATTTGGAGGGAATTTAAATGATATGAGACTTGATAAGTTACCAGATAATTTACCATATCAGCATACCAAGTCACTTCTCCATCAATTATGCACAACTACTCTCCTAGAATGTGGTCATTTAGTAGTTCTCTATTTGGAATTTCAGCATCAAAAATATTTGGTAGTCTAATTAAGTGATCAAACACTTGGTTATTATATCCCTTCATATCATTGATTTCTATGTAAAAATCATACAATAATTACATCCATATCACTAGCCTCGGTTAGATTGTACCTTCTTTATCAAGTACCTAAGATCTGTATGATCAAATAACATAGTGAATTTAGTTCTAAGTAGATATGGTCCAAATCCTTCTAAAGAAATGAAAACGTCTAAAAACATGTTTTGTATTGTTTTGTAGCTGAATTGGGCCACATATAAGGTTATTGAGGTATGTAAAATGACTTATGGAATACCCACAATTCTCTAATAAAGGACTGCTCCAACTTCTTGGTTTGAAGCATCACAAATTAGCTCGAATGCTTATAACCAATTTGGTGGCTGTATTATTGGTGGTGTAATCACTCTCCTTTTAATCTCATCAAAGGAATCCTTACATGAACCATTGAAATCAAAATCCACATATTTCTAATGTAACCTATAGATAGGGAGAGAAACCTTATTAAAATAATTAATAAACTCCTGGTAGACTCCTACATGCCCTAAAAATGATCTAACATTCCTTACACAAGTTGTGTAAGGAAAAGAATTTATGACTTAAATTTTTGATTTATCAATATCAATGCCCTTTTTTGAAATGAAATTACAATGTATAATTCCTCTATTAGCCATGAAATTATATTTTTCAAAATTAAAAACAATATTGTTTTCAATGAATTTTTTTTTTAAAAAATTTCTAGATTTTTTAAACAATGGTCAAATGAATTTCCAAAGACAGTGAAATCATCCATAAAACCCTCAAATAAATCATCAATATGATATAAAAAAATAATTAACATGCACCTATGAAATTTAACAGAAGAAATACACAATCCAAATGACATCCTTTTTTATGAAAATTTTCTTAAAGGACAAGTAAAGACAGTGTTCTCTTGATCCTCAGGAGGAATAGGTACCTAGAAATAACCTTAAAATATATCTAAAGAGAAATTAATAGTTCTCCCTGCCAATATCTCTAACATATGGAAAATAAAGGGGATAGGGAAACAATATTTTCTAGTGACCTAGTTTAACATTCTAAAATCTATACACATTATCTAGCAATTATGAATTCATATAAGGATTAATTCATTCTTCACATTTCTCACAATGGTTAGGCCAATTTTCTTGGATCCAATTGGAAGGGGATAACCCATTGTCAATATTAGATGGGATAGATGGTCCCAGATTCCAAGATATTCTCAATCTCCTTCTCATAACCTCCATTAGGGTGGGGTTTATCCTCTTTTAGGGTTGTCTAACAGGTTTGGAATCTCCACTAAGAATAATTCTATGAGAGTATTTTTTTGGGTTGATTCTTGGGAGATCACCTAAGATCCACCCTGTTATATGTAACAACATTGTAAAAATCTCAATAAATGATTTTTAAATTATTTTAGAGAAATTATTAGAAATGGAAACTGATATTTTCCCTCTCTCTATTAGGTTAATATATTATAAATTAGTGGGTATTGGTTTTCATTACAAATCATGGGGCTACCCAAGGGATGAAACTAAATCGAGTTTCCCCACATCCAAATGATGGAAATATAACACATAATAAATAATATCATCTTCTTCAAAATTTATCAAATCATTAAAGAATTTAGATTTTATCTCTTACTTCCCCCCATGAAATCAGAATCTCTTACAGTATGGGAATACACTTGTCTAATGATATTTTCAAAGGATAAAGTCTCTCTTAATGATAATAATTAATTAAAAATACCTTATTTTTTAATGGTTTCATCAAAAAATTCATGGGAGAGTGAAAATATGGAATGATCATCTGATGGGTGCCTCATGGATTAATAAATATTGAAGTGGACAACACTATCTACAAACTCCATGGCGAGGGTCCCTTTATAGACATTGATGACTATTTTGAAATTTTATAGAAACATTTATCCCTAAAATGATGGGTTACTATGATGGGATCCTTTTATCTTCCATATTTATAACATAGAATCCACATGGGAATAAAAGATCATTGACTTTCACCAAGCCACCTCTAAAATTCCTAGTTCGAAAATTGTATATATTTTTGCATGATGAACCACAAATCTTGTGGGCTTCAAGTATCACATCTACAAAAAAGTGTATACTACATGAGGCAATAAATTAATAGATGAACCTATATAACACATATAATTAGGTATATTTTACAAACTAATTGTTTATGTAATGGAAAACACCCCTTGATCTTGAAATTTGGTTGGAAACTATGGTGTGATATGGGCTGATACACTCTTTACCAAGTTGATCCTATATTTCCCATGAATTATCCTCTTCTAGGTAAAAATATCCTTAAAATTTATCATAATTTCTAATCTTTTTGTGTATTTATAAAGGGGGGATATTGATTTATAGTTTCTAGAGGGTTTCTTGAATATCTTTTGATTCAATCATCCTTGATGGAAAATGTGAGGTAAGTCCTTATAAACCATTTTTACATTTGAAATTGATATTCTTTGTCTCTTATTTTTTGTCCTATCTTTCTCCTCCACCTCTTTATTATCCTTTTCCCAGTGCATTTTTAATGAATTTTTTGAATTGAAAACTTCATTCTCCCTTAGCACAGGTGGTCTTGTTTCGAGCTCAATGGTGTCTTGTTGGGGGAGTTTATTCTCACTTATTGTTTTAATCATACTGAAATTATCCTTTGTTTTTGGGATTGTTTGGAAAGGTAGTTTGCCTCAGGTTTTGGTAAGTAAGTCCATGATACTTCTAAAATTATTGGAAAAATCTTTTACATTGTCTTTCAATACGTAAATATTAGATATATACTATTAGGTTTGAATTGAAAGTTTTGCACTAGTGGACGGATTCTCATAGGGTATTTGTAAAGTGGGTAATTTTTGGTAAGCCTGGTTATAAGATTTATTTTGTTGAAATGGTGGTGGGTTCTAGAATTGATTTTAGAATGAGGGTTGGTTTTGGAACTATTTTTTATTCATGGGTGTAGATTTCTTTGGCTAATTTAAAAATCCATATTGGACTTGGTTAGGCTCTCTACATCCATTATTTTGTTGAAACTACCTTAGCTGAAAGGCTTCGACACATCATTCAATACTGTTTATTTCAGCACATTGATAAGTGAAATAATTAGGTTACGAGCATAAACTACATACCATAGCCGGTGCTTTTTTTCACCCAATTGTTTCAGGTCCATCTATATCACAGAAATAGTTACCTCTTAATCAGTTTTTCTAATAATGTTGATGGATTTGAAGTTCTTAAATCATGAATATATATTTTTCCAATACCACTTGTACACAACTGTTGAAAATTTTGAGATATTTTATCAGTCAATCCCTTTGAATCTTCTGGTGAATTATCAATAAATGCTCCTCCAGATAATTCATAAAGAAGGTTTATATCATTTTCAAGTGATAAATTACAAATAAAGAGAAAAATGGATGCTTCTCAATTTCCAAATGTGGCCATAAGACACATAGATTCTTAAATATTTCCTAGTACACATAACGAGTTTTTCTAGATGACTTTCTGATTGTATATATTTCATTTATGATTGATGTGCTCCTAGTGGCAGGGATATATATTTTTAGAAAACGTCTTAACAAGTCATTAAAATCATTATAATATCTGGGTTTTAGTACATACAACCATTCTTTTGAATCTCATTGGAAAGAATATGGGATCACCTTCCAGTTTACCAACTCCTCAACAACTCCTA
The DNA here is from genome assembly GCA_963277665.1 of Viscum album. NCBI lineage: Eukaryota > Viridiplantae > Streptophyta > Magnoliopsida > Santalales > Viscaceae > Viscum > Viscum album. Next base: position 1,943,743,605 of record OY728143.1, on the reverse strand, counting down.
GGGGTCTAAAAGTAGAGAATACATGCGTGAACTCTTTAATATGATTTCTTTCTTCATATTCCAGGCCATGAAAATTTGGGAGAAATGTAATCTTGTTATATTTCATCTAAAAATTATTTTTGAAAAACTATCATGCTAGGTTGTTTGTTTTGATTAAGGAATTGTTTTATAGAGAGGAATCTAAGTATTTGGTTTGATTTTTAGCCCTTATGATAGGCTAAAAGTGAACACTTGAAGATTCACTCGAGTATACAAGAGAAATTTACCCAATTTTTGGTTTCTAAGACTATTCAACAAGGTCAATTCAATTTCAGGAGCTACAGGGGAAGGGTTAGGGTTTGTACTTCTAGTCATGAAATATAAGAGAAAAAAAAATGTTAGTACTACCTCGCCAGAAGTGACACAACATTTTTACACATGATTGTCATGAGTTATGAAAAGAAATTACTTCCAAAGATAAAATGAAGTATATTGATTAACCTAAGTTGTCTATCTAGCAAAGAGCACAATAATAAAGCTGTCTCTATAAAATTAGAGAAATAAGTAATGATTTATTTTTTATAAATTGTATGATTTTGAAAAGACAAGAAAGGTACAAAACGAAAGAAAAAAAATATAAAGATCAATTTGATAAAAATGATTGAAAAATGTTGTATGATATGGTGATAAGGTCAGGTATGGTTCTCTAATTTCTATTCTTTCATAGTTCAACTTATCTATTTCTCTTCTTCTAAGTTAATAAAAGTGAGAATCCATAATCACTTCTTCTCACTACCTTGGTCAAATAGTAATTATGAGAATAAACTTTAATAAAATATAATATTGGTCTAGTATCCTTCCATTGTGTGATATAGTTGTATCAAATAACCACAATTGAATTAGGTAATTCCCAATCAGGTAATGTTTATCCCAAACAATCAATAATTTTCAGTACTCCTCACAAACATATTGGTGGTTACTTATTATTTCAACACAACACCTGATATATTATATCATATGTAGAATATAAATTAGTCGATGGAGATACTAATCATTAACCAAGTAAATAAAAAAGTTGAATAAAAAATCAAATTCATTCATACATGATAATAAAAACTGTTAAAATAAATTTAAGCTGATTTTCCAGAAGAGAGATAAGGATCTTAAAACATTATGTGCATGATTTCAAGAAATAAAAAAACCTATCCATCACCGATCACATAGATGTTTACCCCACCATGGTAAGTGTATATATAAATAATATAGGAGAATAAATCATTAAAAAATTATGAAGATTAAAAGAGAGAAAATAGAGAAGATATTTTTTTCTCCTCCAGAATCAATCCTCCAAAAGATCAATTCTGGTCTTCCCTCCAGATGGCAGAATAATAATAGAGGTCTCTTCTTAAAAAATGTTCATAATGGATATTTTTATAGACTCTAAAAATTTAAATGTATTTGTAAAGGTGTAAAGGATGATTTTTATGAATAAATGAAAATTACTTTTTGAAGATTCCAAACACTGTTTCACCCTATCCACTTGGACTCGCTCAAATTTTGCCTTAATGAGATATTTAATTAATGAAATTTAATGTGAACTCCCCCTTTATTGTACTTTGTAGAAACCAGGAATAATAAGATCATTTTATGGTAGGTATAATAAAATATTCCTTATTTAATAATGTGGGGTCCATTATATAGGATAGAAATATTTACCCACATGATTGATTTTTATGGTCCATTGTGTTTCGAATTGGTTATGGGTATAGAAGAAAAAGTGGAATCCCATAAACCCAGGAAGACAAAATTTTTTTTCCCAAAATGTATAATAATTGTAAAAGATATGCATGAAATAAATAAGCTGTATAAAACATTTCAATTTATTGAATTAATAATTTTTCCCAATTATGCTCAAAATTCCCCAAAAACAATGAAATAATGAAAATCACCTCAAATTTAATAATTGGTAGGGATTAAATAATTTAAACACACATGAATAAATGAAAATATTAACTCTGTCACTCTCATTGCACCACACCTTTACCTATACCCCTAAAATTTCTTAGGGATCTCTCCAAAACAAGAGAGAAGAGATAATAAAAGGGGATAAGTAAGATCAAAGTCTCTTAAAGGTCTATAAAAATAAGACACCTACATGGGGACCAATATCCCCATAGAAAAAACCAACTACATGATGTCCCTTTATCTCATTAGGGACCTATGTGAGACCCTTCCAGGGACACTAAAGGAGACCAAGGATACCTTGGCTAAGGCCTTACCCATGTGTTGTCGCTTCAGTGGCCTATTATCCAAGGAATATCTATCTCACGTAGGCCTATAACCCCTCAATTGATAAATTTTAGTTCCTCTCAGGTCCTGTATGACACAAATGCATGACAAACCTACACATAACAACTTAACCAAGCATACCTATGTCAAGAACCTGCACCCATGGCCTACAAGTGTCACCCATTAATCCCTATTCAAAAAAACCCTCTATAGAAGGGTTCCTCTTCCCCTGGTTCCATTTTCTAAAAAGAACCATGTTGAAACCTCCACCATGGAATCCTCTATTAGAAAACAATGCGAAATGGAATTATAGAGTATTTCATGTTTGGATTTGTATTTCTACGGTCATAGGATTCCTGCACTAGTCCTACCAGATGGTTAGGATCCTTTGGGAACATGTAGATTTGTATACCTATATTAAAATGGACCCTCACCATAGGAGAAATGGTGGGAAGTTCTTGGTTCTTAAGGATTAGGGGTTGGAAGACATTCTACACTTCTCAACTCTAATACTTGGAGTCTTCGGTTCCTATAAGGGAGGATAAGGATCATGTATTCATTTCCTTTTGACATGGAATGATATTCTCCTCAATCGCTATATGAATTATTTTAGGGAATATCTCCTAGAGTAAGCACCTAGCCATTCTTATAGAAGGTTGTAGTCTTTCTATCTCTACCTCAGCGTCTTTAAGCTTCATTCCATCTTCATCATGGACTCAAATACAATGTAATGTAAAGATATGGAAGTTCTATATCCCCAACCTCTTCCACCAGTGGAGAAGGAAAAGTGTGTAGTTTTTTGAATCATTCACTTCCTCTTATTTCCCACACTAGGAAGGACTCATGTGGGCTTAGAGTTTAGTGGTGATCATGAGACCTGCATGATCCCTTATGAGACTTATTGAACTATGAGAGCTCTAATTTCTATTTTACCCAGGATACGTAGGATGCCTATTTGTGGCTCGAGCTCAATGGGAATCCTTCTCATGACTATACCCCAACCAAAACACCCCAACTTATCAATGAATCCTACTTAGTAGTAATACAAAAAATTTACCTTTTGGGAATCCTACTTAGGAGTAACCCCCCAAAAACCCTCTAAGCCACTATGAGATAGGAAATTTATAATGATATTTATTTTCGTGAATACCTTTCAGGAATAACCTCCAACTTAACCCCCCAAAAGGTCATAATTTCTTATGGGATAAACATTTGAGAGACTCCATTGGTGGGGTTTCTCATTATCGAACTATGTGTGATTTGATTATCTGTCAAATGGGAAAGGTTAGAAGCCTCCATGAAGTCCAAACCCAACACCTCAAATCAACCATGTTTTTCTTAGGACACATTACCAACACAGAATAATTCAACAAGATAATTCACATCTCTTTCAGGTTATCTAGGATGTTTTGGCATAATTTCCAAACCAAACATTAAATAGGAACCTCCATCCTAGATGTACTTTCCAATTGACATTAAAATATATGCTTGGTTCCTTATGAAATCACAATAAAATATATGACGACCTCATTTGAAAAAAATGAACTACATGGGATTTGATTCTCTTAAAAACAATATATAAAGGAAGCCTCCATGATGTCCAAACCCAACACCTAAAATCAACCCTATTTTCTTTGGTCCACATTCCAATTAATGTTTAATTCAACCTGAGAATTCACATCTTCATCAGGTTTTATGGTATTCTTTGGCATACATCCCACACATAACATTGACTTGGAACCTCCCACCTAGACATCCTCACCACATGAAATTTAACTATAGGGTTGGTTTCTTATCACATGAATTTAAAAGTTATGATGTTCTATATTAGGAGACACTTAACTATATGGTTTTTGATTCCATTCACATGGATACATAGGAAACCCATTCATGGTTCTGATCCCAAAATATAAAAATCACATATCCCTGGATGATGATAAACTCTGGAGTGAACATCATCTCCCAGTGTCATAATAAACTCTATAGTTCCCCATTGTGTGTCTAGAAAACCAGAATCATTACAATAATAACCATAAAATCTCTAAGTAGTATATAAGAGAAGACCATTGATGGTGAACTTAGGATACATACAGATATATCCAATGATGAACAATATTAGATAAAAATAGATGATTCCGTGTTGTATACATGCTAATAATTTACTATTAACTATTTAGATGTCCCACATCATTCTTGGGAATTAAGAAGGATTCACGAACATATACTAAATCTATAATAGAGTACCGAAGTAAGAAATAATTCTCCCCCCCCCCAAAACGGTCTAACGAGCCTGAACTACCATCCTATCGACCAATGTGAGTTCATAAAAAGAATTAGTCATAACACCTATTAATCTTTGACATTTGGAAAGTAGGTCCCATCAGATATAGAATGATTTATTATTTCTGGTTCCATGAACTAACCCATTGAAAACCATTTGGAAAGATAAAATGGTCACGAGGCAAGAGCTATGAGGGGGGAAAATAGTACTATCTATATCCATAGAAATCATGTTTTCTTTGTAATCTATATGAAGTCACGAACCATGTATCTATGTTGAAATATCTTTCTTAATACTAGCCTTAGATCCTTGACATGACACAAATTTTTGGAATATTTCTCTAATATTCTTTTTCAATTTTTACTTATTATCATCTTTTAAAGAGTCTCCAATTATTGCATATTTTTCATCAAATTACTATTTCCCTAAAATTATCTTATTTTTTAATTTTGTTATTTTAGTTGAAAATTAGGTCCTCCAAAAATTATTCTTATTATGAGTATTCTTATAAAAACTCTCCATCTTCCGATCAAAATTTTCTTATTTTTTATCCACCTAAGTTTCCCCTTTATTAGAGAATTATCTAACTTATTAATTTTAATTCTAAAATCTACATATTACATATCTTGGGTCAACCAGATTCTATTTCACATGTTTAATTTCATTCACCTCCACCATCAATTCTTTACTTAACCATTTGAAAAAAGTTTTATCTTCATCATGTAATTTTTATGAAATTTTTGGTCTATTTTAAAAACTTATAATTTTTATCAATTGGTTATTCCTAAATGTTTTATGATGGATCTTATCTCTATAAATTATTATTTTTTACTTTATAGTGATTAAAAATTTAAAAAAAAAATTAATTTAGTTTCATTTCTAATATATGAATTATAATATTTTCCTCTTCTTGTTGTGCATATTTTCTTATTTCATCCCATGTAAAAAATATTATCAACTAATTTTATAATAGTGAAATTTTTACCACCATCATTATTCGAATATTTACCTTCTATTTCCCTATCAAATTCTTTCTCACATTTTGGAATAAGATTTGTCTTTGTATTCAGAGAATATATTCTCCTTTATTTTTGAATCAAAATTCGTTGAAACCTTTGTAAAATTAGTTGTAAATTAATTTCATTCCTTATTGATATTTATGAATTTTTATATAGTTATATTGGTTATAATAATATTTTATAAATTTTCTATCAAAAAGAAAATAGTTTTATTTTTTCTAAATATTCTTACACGTATTATATGGTTTAATTTAAAAGCATAAATTATAAATTTGATAATTTTAATTTGATAAAAAAGGATATCATTTAATATACGATTATATAAAAATTATGTTAGATTTAATTTATAGGAATTTTATGAAAATCATTATTTTTAGTTAAATAGTAGAAAATACTGTTCTTAGGAAACTTTTATTGAATTTTATTGTATTTACACATTTACATTGTAATTTTTATTTTTTTTAAAATTTCATTTATTCCTTTTGATTAAATATAATGTATTTAATGTCATTTAAATCAATATTACCCTTTATTTTGGTATAAAATATTATTGTACTGAAAAAATTTAAATTTCTATAAAACCATTTTTCATCTTGTTTTGTAGAATTATTTCAATGTAATTTATTCCACTTTTATAAATATAATAAGTTAAAATACAATCTATATTTTTAATCATCATGATATTATTTTCTAAGGAGGAAACGTATATTGATCCATGGTTTTCATACACCAATATTATATCTTTTTATGTTAATATTCAATACATTTCACAAATACACACCACAGGTCTGCAAATGTCTAGTTTCTATAAAGAGTAGATAAACAATATTTCTTTTTCCTTAAATATATTCAACTTCCACCATAATGATCTTATGATTTAATACACTTCAATGAAATAACATACATAAAACCATTATTTATATCTTAGTGAAAGGAAGCATAGGAAATAGTGACCCGATATTCACAATAAGGGTAAACATGAGAGATATAAATCAATTATCATAAAAAAGAATAAAATACTAATAAAGGTATGAGATGATGATGATAACTATTCCAATCTCACACCCAATCTATCAAATATCATATACATGAGTCATGAAATAAATCATGTAAGTTCATAAGACTTTAATCATGAAGGAAACAAAAGAAAATGATCTATAAGAATGTGGTAAAAAAATAAGACCATAACATTTTTTTCATTTATAAATAGAAATTGGGTCACACACAAAATTAATGAAATATGATCAGACCCTCTTAGAAACATATGGACACAAAAAACCACTCCCTGAATTAATGTTGTAAACATGAAAATATGGTCCATGCATGAAATTGTGATCATGAAATCAGGTTTATAGATAATATATTGCACTCAGGATTTATACATCCTTACCTAATGTATTTGAGAGATATAATGCACTCACCCATCATCAATTTATAATATAATCACCAGTCCTTAGTTTTTAATATCATCACTATTCTTTTTTTTATAAAATCACCACCCATCCGTGGTTATAACATAACTATCCTTCATTACTGATAATGAAACTAACCATCCCATAATTAAAACAATAAATATGTATTCCAGGAGATCATAAAACATTCATTATATCATAAAATCATAATAAGTGCATAGTAAAAGAGTCTTGTAAAGAATTCAACAATTAATCATTGAATTACCAATGAGATTCAATAGATTTCATAAACATTACCTCATCATAATCATAATCCATATTGGGAAAGAATAAGGATGGTGCCATTAGATTGTATCCCTGGTAGAACATAAGGAACAGAAACTATTGTCTTCAATGATGAACTGAAATTCCATGACAATATCATTAAAAGGCTTTCGAGGAAGATATCATTTCTGTTATGAATAACATACTTAAAATATAAAAAATTAACAAATAATAAATAAAAAAATTTCACTAAACATAACCTTGGAATATTTAATGTTAATCATTAAATCATTTACCAGCCATGATAATAAGAAATATCATTCCTGCCACACACATTAAAACAAAGTGTACTTTTGGATTTTTCATAAATAGTCAAAAGTACCTCATTTTGGAAAAACTGAAGGAGATTAATTTTAATAGATTTTGTAAAAACTGAGTTAAAATCAAATTTACATATAAATTGATAATTTTAAACACAATTTTTAAAAAAATTTAGAAAACATGGACATTGAAGAAAAAGGATTTTTAGCCAAATAGAGAAATAAAGTTGACTTTATTTAAAACAATTCTTTTAGTATCCTTAGAAATTAAAGAGAGAAAAAGGATATAAAAACATTTATTATCATTAAATTTTTATATGATAAGAATATTAATGAGTTTCTTGTGATTTAGATCATAATATTTCATCATTTTAAGCATAATCACAAACAATCTTGATAAACAATTAGATTGTAACATAAAACACTTACCAGTCTGGTATCTTTTGAATAATATGTCCTATAAAATAAATAACCACATATAGGTATTTAAATACCAATATATAACCTAATAATTATAATATTAGACATTCATGGAATTTATATACACCACACAAAAGAAACATGTAGTAAATGTGGCATGTTTTTGATAGAAATAAAAGTGGGATGAAAATCTCTGACCATAAGTCTCGATTTTCATCATAAACATTAGAAACACCTATGTAATAAATATATATTTATTATAAATCTAGAATAAAACTATAGACATAAATATCATATAATATATGTTTTATTTATAAACCATTATCACTCGTTTATGGACAATTATTTATTAAAATCACTATTCTTGGAGATAACTTCTTCATTTTTCATGTATGTTTTGGTCTGGAAATTTTTATCCATGTACATTGTTCATGGTTACATATCCAAAATATGTAAATAATGATATGAATACAATATAAATTCATTATATACATAGTTAGTGTCACTGATAAAGGATAGATTTGAAAAAATGGAGCTCGTTATTCATTTAGATAGAACGCCCCAAATGTATAAGAAAGTTGTTTCTATTTTTTTAAATCATGGAATGAACAAAAGGTAAATAATATTTAAAAAATACAGAAAATTATTATATTATGTATATAAAATATAATCTATAAATCATTATTTATTTCCATCTATGTAAAATGGAAGTGAGAGACATCTCATATCAGTTCATAAGGCAGTTGTTTGCCGTATAGATGAGTGACATTATTGTTTTCCAATTGTCTAGAAGGTAAGAAGATAGATATGATATTTTAAATAAATAAAACATTTAGTCCATATAAATAACATATATTCATTAAATACATAATTATATCAATCTATTATATATAGTAATGGAAAATTAACAACATCGTTTCCTGATGTGGTAGTTTCCCAAACTCATGAATGACGATTCCATTTCACATTTGATGAAAGGGAAGACATATAGGTTATGAAATTAACATAAAAATATATAATTATTTTTTAGATAATTATTATTCTATATTATCTTATTTTATGGATATTTTAAAGAGGAATATGAAGAAATAAGTGAAAAACACTCGGTTAATAATGATACCTCTTCTTCCGAGAACCTCTTTAAGTTTATACATGAATCCTTATTAGGAGGGATTCCTGGTAAAATGAATGCCTCAATTACTTGCTTAGGAAAATAAAAAAGGTATAATAGAAGTGATTTTATAAACCAGGATGCTTTTTAATAGTGAATACAAGAGGTTAAGATTTTCCATTTTATAAATGGGAGAGGAAAACAAGGAGCTTCTAAAAATAAAAAGGTTTACATATGATTTACCCAATAACATATTCTCCAAAAAGGATAATTTAAAAAAATGATATATGATCATAATTATTCATTAAAATAGAAATTTTAATTATTTTAATGACATTTTAACCCTCATAGGTTTAGTTTAATTGCTAAGTAAACACATTTTAAACATAATCCTAACAATAATTTTTTACTATTTATAGATTTATTATGACCAAAAATTAGGATGAACATGTTATATAATATAATTAATTCTCATTCATAATATGGAATTGATTTTCTCAAATTCAATTCATAGATACAGATGAATTTAATTTAATATTGAATCAATAGATGTGATGAAAAAGTAGTTTTCTAAAGAAATGTTTTCATAAGTATAAAAGGTTTTTATAAAACATATACAGATAAAATTAGTTCCAATGACCTAAATTGGATTAATAATAATATCAATTAAAAAATTTACTTTTATTCAAAACATAAAATATTGAATCTTGTAAATTCTTCGAATGAAAAGGTATTTTTTATAGAAAACAATTATATTTAAATAGTCATCGAAAAAATTAACAATTTAGGAAATTATAAAAATTAAATCAAAGATAATTCCAACCTTTGGATTTAAAAATTTAAGATTACATTTTTTCAATAAATGTTCAAAAATACTCATAAATTTATACTGTTATTTGTTTCCAAAAGTAATAAAAACATTTTCTTTATAAAAAATTATTTTCAAAGAATATAAAAATTTACTACAAAATAATTACAAAACCATTAAAATTAATTTTTAGAATATGGTTATTAATATTCATAATTTCATACACAATGGATAGGTTATAATGATCAGGTTTAAAAAATAATATTAAAAAAATTCCACCCTCACAGTTTTGCAGTAGTTATAAAATATTCGTCATTTATTGAAAACCCAAATCTTTCAGTAAGATAATGAAACATTATTTGAAAAGTGGTAATGTTAAATGTGATGGTCCTATATAATAATTCTATAATATGCTTCCAAATTAGAGAAAACTTGTTTAATGAGAAAAAATTGTCTTGAAAAAAAAGTAATGTACATAGATCATTGATCCTATGAAAGTAAATGATCATGATAAAATTAATGCCCATAAAATAGTAAAATAAATTAGAGAACAAATACCAGGAAAGTATTAGAAATAAATCCAATGCAACAACTTATTTGTTTCATAGTCCCCTTCCTATTGTTAATGAGTTTTCATGAGAAAATATTCTTTTTTATTTGATTACTTTTCATAATAAAAATATAATACTTTTGTTGCGCTTTTATCAATTACCACGTCATTTAATAATCAGTGAAATGAATAATATAGATGGATGATTCAACCCTAAAACAGTAAAATTATATTTTTATGCATCATAATATCCATAAGAAGAAGGAATGTTATTCCTCCTATATCTAGATATTTTCTAAAACCAAAATGGATTGTTTAAGTTATACAGCGAATTATGTTCTAAAATATCTATAATAAAACACAATGTTCAAATTAACCCATTACATAAATATTTATCTTTATGGATTCTATAAAAAATTCCTAACAAAAATTGAATCCCAAATATTGGAATTGTTTAATGTCACATCCTACCATGATCAACTTAACAATTATATTGAAATATTTTTAATCACTCATAATTCTTCATACTGAATTGTATATAGCCAAATAATTTCCAAAAAAAATATTATTTTATTACAAAATATAATTTACCATTGATTTCATAAATAAATTACTATCTTAGTTATAAAAATATTGCTTTAGAAGTTCAGGTTCATCCTTGCTATGGTCGATGAATATAGATCAATTTAAAATATGAAATGTGATTTTAGAATTCGAGATTCTATATAGTGATTTATAATTAATTCTCAAAATCACATCAAATTTCCCTAAACTATGAATAATAATATTTTTATTGGACTCATTTATTCAAATGAAATAATAAAATTCCCAACTCTAGAGTGGAAGATTAGTGTTCCCTAATTATTAAGATTCACATAAACTATTATGATTTCATAATATATGTTAGGAACCTTCCTTTATACCCTAGTACCCTATTAACAAAGATGGTCTTGACACATCCTAAAGGGAAAACCCAATATTCATGAGTCGGAAACTCACACTTGACATCATACATAATGAAAGTGGGAATTAATATTCAACAAACAAGATAGAATAATGAGATACATGTATATATGGATAAAATAAAAAAAATGATAGGAAGAACTATATCAGAAGTCAAATAGGTATAAATAACCAAATGTACAACCACAATGTACCAAAAGAAAGATAAAAACAAGAGTCCCAATAGAGATAGAAACCGAGGCCCAAAGATCAAAAGAAACTACCACCCCAATTTGTGCTTTCCCCTTTGTACAACATGAAAGGAGGAAATATTCAAACACCCAACACACCGGTAGGGTGTAATATAAAATCCCAATGGGTTCTCACCAAAGATTCGATAACTAGATGACATAATTACTTAACCAAATAAATATTTTAATTTTAAATAACTTGGAATAGGATTTCAAAATCATATTAACAAAATCATGGTTAACATTTCAATGATGAAAATAATTTACACAAATATCTTAAAAAACATTTTATATAAAAGAGTTTATATAAATTAATACTACATGTGTAAAATAGTTTAAAAATAATATAATACATATCAAATCCTTAACAATGAGAAACATGGCCATATTTCTAGAGGTAAAATTGTTCCAGGTTATGGAATCCTTAAAGAGACATATGATGATAATGATAATGCGATCAAACATCCCTTCAACACTGGATATAGAAAAATATCCAACACCCTACAAGGGATTATATTGTCCTATAAGTAACACCCCAAGATTCCACGATACGCTTCTCTTTGAATAATACAGTAGTGTGTGTTGTACGCAACTTCGAGTTCTAACACACAACAACCAATCAAACTAGCCGTTATGAATAGTAATACCCAATTTTGGAAATTTTATAAATTTTATCATTCAAAATGGACTTCATTTTTGGATTTGGAATATCAAAATTTTCTTATGGTGAATTTTTGGTATTTTCTGGAAACTTTTAAATTTTGATGAATAGTGAAAAACACTAAGTTATTGTTTAAAACTGAATTTTTATTTAAATAGTTATTTATTTTATTTAAATTTATTTTAGTTCAAAATAGATACATAATACCTATATATGTTCAATGTAATTCATTGGAATCAGTTTATAATAATTTTAGATATATAAAAATTTTATTGAACTTTTCACCGTCTTTTACCCACCTCCTAGGAGAATTTACAAATTTGCATAAAACATAATATTACCAGTTCTGTGAGTGAAATTTCAAAAATCCTAGAGACATGGTTGATATCATTAATAAAATAGTGGTTCAATAAGATGAAAATGATTTTTGGTGAATAATAAATATTTACTTTTATTTACCACGGTTAAAAGTAAATAGGGAAATTAAGGGTAAAAATGATATTTTATTACCCTAACACATGTCCTAATTCTATTGGATATGAATAGTTCGACCAAAAATAATTGTAAGAATAAAATACGAACCTCTTTGGTCCACTTGGATTAGATTAGGACACATATTGTAATTTTATTTAAAGAAAAGTTAAAAGAGTTAAAATCAAAGTTTAATAACTAATTTTTTTTAAATATAGTGTTATACATTTTGTAAATTCATCTATAAATTTTTATTAGAGATATATGAATATTTACCAAATAATGGTATTTTATTTATATTTTTTAGACATTAAATAATTTAATTTATTTATGACATAATGCTGATGCAGTAATTACCAATTTAATGAAATATTAAAATAATTGATTTTATAAATTACCACATAAATGTAATTTTATACTTTTTTTGAATTAAAATAATTTTATAGGTTAATATTACATTTTAGGTTTGGTTAGATGAATTTTTTTAAGCAATAGTGCTGTTATGAATTTAGCAAAAACAAAATACCAAATAGTTTCAAGATTGACATAAAAGAATTTTTAAAACAAATATTATATTATTAATTGATATTATATTCCTAAAAATATAAGGTTCATAAAAAATACTTATATATTGATATTTGTCTCATTAATGAACCACTTGGGGTTTTCTTGGAAGTATATAGTACATTTATTAACCATATAATATAAAAATACAAAGAGACATGGAAAATGTCAATCTATTTAACTAAGAGTTAAATATAAAAGATAAAGTTAATATAGTGACCCAAACCAGTCTAAAACATATTTTTTGAGTGGTTTTTGACCCATAACAAACTTATCCTTAATATAATCCACTTTCTAGCCATTATAAACCGAAAATGATTTTATTATAAAATAATATTTCTAGCTTTTCCTAAGGTGCCCTCACCCCTTTTATAAAAGGGAACTCCCCCCTTCTCTCTAATTCACACCTTCATACCATTTGGATCAGCCACCCCCTACCAAAATATCATCCCAAATTCGACTAATTCATCCCAGAGGCCTTCCTTTAGTCATAAATCCAAATTAAGAAGCCCTTTTGATTAAATCAAAAGGAAGAACCCGAAGAAGAGGTAAATATTTCATCACCTCTTTCAAGTTCTTTTCTTCTTCCACTTATTATTTACTTATTGTTTTCATTATAAAATAATAACTCCAGTATATCCTATATACTGTGATGTTATTATAAATATGGTACAACTATATTCATTATTCTATCCATCCATTGAATGACATGTCACCATACATGCGTACGTACGGCTTACCGTCTCCACATCATGGTGTAATTGTTATTCAACACATAATTATTTGTATGGGTATAATAATGATGTTTAATTGATGTAAATAATAAATATAACATGATAATAATTCGGTACATATGATATACCATCCAATTATATATTATTTTATTGTCAAAAGAATGATATTGTTGCTTGTACGTTCGTATGGATTACCATCTCTATGAACGCGATGAGATTCATTCCCCATCGTATCCATTTAAGAACAATTTTCATTAGATGATTAAATATAATGTTTAAAGACTTGATATCATTATGGATATGAATATTATACATTTAATCCATAACAAATATGACTCACATATCAAAGAATATAAAGGAAAACGAACCCGTTAACACACGAAACAACAACAATAATAAGATATTATTAACAAAGAAATGTTAAAAGATTATATATGATATCATATTTTTGTATATGATTCTTTTATAGTTTAATAACAAGAATTAAATATTATAATGGAGGATAACCTACCCTCAACTAAGTAAAAGTACAATGTAAGGGTTTATTTTACATTCTCTTCATTATCCGAGGTTGTTTATACGTAATTATTTACTGGGACCTCTTTATCATCCACATTTGTTTCTTAAAAATGTATTTCAAAACATTCTTTCTAATTTATAGACTATGGGATGAAGTCATTTATACCCTTTTATGACTTTTTATATGATGTTTATAATGGAATCATTCCGTCGTTTTCCAAACAATATCCTTTTTAAAATTTTCCACAAAATTAATGTAAGAATGTATTTTTTTACTTATATGGTGGGTGTGGCTATTTTCCGCCATATAATATCATCAAATATTACATTAAAATATTACAAGAATATTCTCAAAGTAAATGTTTTCTTTTATAATTATGTTACTTTTAAATGATTAAAAAAAGAGATATTTCTATCAAAGAGTTTTGATTTCATCTATGTCAACATCCTTTGATGGATTTTAGGCTTATTTGAAGTTGATTTGTTATTATACAATACATCTATATTGTACTGAATGATTTGTGATATGTATGACTATGGATGTGTTAGTTTTAAAACATTCATGGTTTACGGAGAAAGTATTGACATTTTATATGTTAGTTTTAATACAAATGTTTATGTTATGTTTAAACCTATTCATATGAGGATTGTATTGGAATTAGTAAGTGACAGGTGGAGCCTGCTATAGATCCTTGATGATTCAGTAGCTCTCATGAGACAAAATAGTGTCTTGGCACAAGGCCTTGACAAAATCTTATTTGTAGTCTTGGCACAAGGCCTTGACTATGTGGTTATGATAGTCTGACATTATACATTCCCTGACTATGAAAGTGGTTATTGGTATTGCATGTTATTATTCGACTAGTAGAATATCCATGATAATAAGTAAATGACATTATTTAATTTTATATTTTCAATATTATGCTAAAGTTCAAGTCTAAAAGTCTTTTGTTTTAGTTATAAATTGACTTAAATGTTTATTCTTATTTATGAAAGTTTCGACTATATTGTTATACTTACTGAGCATCTGAACTCACCCATTTATATGTTTTATTTTTCCCAGGATGTGAATAAGTATTTTATGAATGGCCTTTAGGGATAGTCTGAAGGGATATGAGTGTGGACTATGGAGACTATTTTGTTGTTTTTTTCACTTTATAATGTAATTTTAGACTTATGAATGTATATATTGTTTCCAAGGCTACTAAACTAATCCGTATTTTGAGATTTGATCTTTTGTGATCATGCCAATGTTATGTAATAATGCACCAACTCTGGGTAACTAGGGTCAGGGCATTACAGTTGGTATCTGAGTAAGTTTAGTACAAACCTTGGAATCTATATTTATATAAACTCTGATTAGAGCACATTACCCTAAGATAGACTTTGAGGATTAGTATAGAAGGACTTTCTAGAATTTTTGTAATGTAGAGATTTTGTGAGTTTTGTGATAAATACATCCTTGTCTGGATACAAGCAAGTAGAAGAGGCTCTGGAACATATATGCCTAGGGGTAAAACTCGAAAACACCGCTTTGAGCTAGACTCGAATGAGAACTGGGGCACAACAACATGCCTTGCTGCACTCTTGGTTAGGACACTCCTGTGGGATATACTTAGGATAGTTCTCATTTTCTTTACAAAAAATTATGAAGGTTTTATGAGTATATACTCCATCAAAGAATTTTTTTTATGATTATGGATTATATCCATAAATAGTTCAATTTATGTCATGTGTTTTACAAGTTTGAGATTATGTATTTCAATTCACAAACTATTCTAGTTTATCCCATTGTTTAGAAATGGTGCCTACTGGAAGGAATGGAAACTGTACCAATACACACACTACATGTAGGGAGTTCCCTCCTGCTCAAGATAATTATAGTGGAGCTAGTGATATAACTGGTGCTGATCAGCATATCACTATACTGGGACAACTCACTTAGGTTATGAATAATGACCTTACCCTTATGTAGCACCGTGATCCACAGCATGGAGGATCAATGTTATATTTTTTCATGAGGCAAAAACCACCTACATTTAATGGGGGTAAAAATACACTATTACCTCAGCAATGGATAAATTCCTTATAGAAAATATTCCACGCCTTGGGGAGTAGCGAAAGGGAAAAAGTTGTCATGGTAGTTTACCGCCTCACTGGCGATGCTGATCAATGGTGGTCATTGATTCAAAACACAAAAGAAGATAATGAAGTATAAAATATGGAATAGATGGAGTTTAAAGAGATTTTTTAGAAAAATAATTTCCTTGTGACCATCGAACATATATGGAAAGGAAATTTCTGAGTCTGAGGCAAAAGGAGGACGAGAATTATGCAATGTATTAGTATAACTTTACAAGGTTAGCAAGACATGATACTGATTATATACATAACCCAATAAGTAATATTGATCATTTTTTTGATGGGTTAAAAACATTTATCTCTCAAGAATTAGTGTCACAATCTTTCTCATTGTACGAAGATATTGTCTCATGTGCTATCAAGACAGAAAATGAATTCTCTAAGTCTTACGAGATTAAAGCAAAGAAAGAGAAGAATAGATCTACTGAGCACTATGAAAATGGAAATAAGGGGAATAAGGGACAAGTTGAATATCCATCCTATAGTAAATGTGGGAAGAAACACCCCGGTACTTGCTTGAAGGGAATTGGAGTCTGTTACAGGTGTGATGAAAAAGGCCATCAAGCTCGTGATTGCAAGGAGAATAAAGAAGATACTGATGTTCAATGCTACAATTACAGGGAGATGAGACATTATTCAAATTAATGTTCTAAGGTTAAAGGAAATTTACCACAGAAAATTCCAAGAGGTCAAGGCCAAGATTATGCTATCACTACTACTGAGGATGAAGCTCCAAAATATGTGTTGGCAGGTAATTTAATGGTTTCCTCATGTTTAGAAAATACCTTATTTGATTCTAGATCATCACATTATTTCATATCTTTCCAGTTTGCTAAGAAAATTAGATACTTCCAATTTGATTTAACAAGGGAGTCGTCAGTCAAAACTCTTAAGGGAAGTATCATCGGAACAATGTTTTGTGAATCAGTCCCCATTAGAGAATATAAATGTTCATTATCTGTTGATATCATCATCATACCCATGATTGAATTTTATATAATCCTCGTTATGGATTTGATTTTGGACCATGATGTGAAAATTCATTGTAAGAAGAAGGAGGTTACAATTTTTGATGATGATAAGGCTACCTTATCTTTAGAGAATAAACATCACCACCTAATTATTATCTAAATCCACCCCAATAGCTCAACTAAATTAAATTATTGGGGAGGAATGGAATTAAATAAGTTTGGGTGAGTAAAGGAATGTTTGAATAGAGGATGTACCTATTGTGCAAGAATATGTTGATATTTTTTCATAGGATTTACCTGGACATCCTCTAGAATGAGAAATTGAGTTTTTCATTAGCTTAATTCCTGGTTCAAGGACCATATCATAGACCCCTTATAGAATGTCCATTGTAGAATTAGTGTAACTAAAGAAACAACAAGAGGAATTGAGTAATAAGAGATTTATTCAACCTAGTGTTTCTCTATGGGGAGCCCCTGTTCTTTTTCTTAATATGAAAGATGGATCTATGAGGTTGTGCATTGACTAAAGGGAGATCAATGCTATAACAATAAAGAACAATTATCCCTTACCCCACATTGATGATTTATTCGAACAACTTCATGGATCTCAATACTTTTCAAAGATTGACCTTTGATCTGGATATCATCGGTTGTGTGTAAAAAAAGAAGACATTCCAAAAACAACATTTCAAACTAGATACGAGAATTACAAGTTTACAGTAATTCCATTTGGGTGTACTAATGCACACTCTGTTTTCATGGATCTAATGAAAAGAGATTTCAAGAATATCTTGATGAATTTGTAGTGTTATTTATTGATGATATCTTGGTATACTCAAAAAGCCACGAAGATCATGAAAATCACTTGCGCATAATCCAAAAGACTCTTTGAAGAAATGAATTATATGAGAAGTTTAGCAAGAGTGAATTCTGGCTTTAAGAGATTTATTTTCTTGGCCAAATTGTCTCTAAGGATGGAATCTCTGTTGATCCTTCTAAGACAAGAGAAATCCAAGAATGGTCAGCACCAATGAGTATAAATCAGGTACGCTGTTTTATTGGTTTATTAGCTTATTATCGATATTTCGTGCAGAATTTTTCCCGATTGGCTAACCCATTAAAGAAGCTCACACATAAAGGGGTTAAATTTTTTTGGACAAAGGAGTGTGAATAATTTTTCGACGAAATGAAGAGAAGATTATTCAATGCTTCTATCTTGACTCTACCATCGGGGAATGATGGGTTTGTTATTTATAGTGATGCTTCAAAGAAAAGAATTTTTTGTGTCCTTATTCATAATTATAGGTTTATTGCCTATACATCACGACAACTAAAAATTCAAGAGCAAAACTATCCTACTCATGATCTTGACTTAGTAGCAGTAATCTTTGCTTTGAAGATATGGAGACATTATCTCTATGGTGAAAAATGTGAGATATATACCTATCACAAGAGTTTGAAGTATATTTTCTCATAGAAAGAACTCAACATGAGGCAAAGGAAATGGCTTGAACTACTCAAGTATTACGATTGCATGATACACTACCACCCGAGGAATGCAAATAATGTGAAAGATGCTTTGAGCAGAAAAGATCATGGTGTTTTAAAAATTATGAGAGTTGAAATGGATCATATATACATGGATCACATAAATATGTATATGGGAATAACCATGGAAGGTGAAACATCAATTCTTTTTCAAATGGATGACAAAACATCTTTACTAGAATGGATAAAGAGTTCTCAGACCGATGATGAAGAGTTTCAATAGAAGATTAAAGCTGTGAATGATGGGAGATTGACTGACTTTGTGTATGAAGATGGAATTTTGATATTTGGGAAGAGACTTTGTGTTCCTGATATACCTGATATAAAAAGGGAATTGTGGGATGATTATCATAGTTCCAATTTCTCTATACTCCCTGGGAGAACCTAAATGAATAGATATTTGAATGAACATTTTTGGTGGGAGAACATGAAGAGGGAGATTGCTGATTTTGTGTCATGATGTATGGTTTGTCAACAAGTGAAAGCTGGAAGGAAATAGCCAAAAGGAGTCTTGAAACTTCTTCCTATACCTTAGTGTAAATGGGATAATATTACGATGGACTTCGTCATGGGACTACCAAAGACTCCTAGAAGGAAAGATGCAATATGGGTCATTGTTGATAATCTTACCAAGTCATCACATTTTCTTACTATAAGATAAGATATACCACTTGAACATCTAGAAATACTATATATTAATGAAGTTGTGAGACTTAATGAAGCACCCCTATCAATTGTTTCTGATCTTGATCCCCGTTTTACTTCAAGATTCTGGAAAATTCTTCAAAAAGCCCTGGATACTGAACTTCGTTTGAGTACTACCTACCACCCTCAAATAGATGGACAAAAAGAACGAACTATTCAAACATTATAAGACATATAGATATGCTACTAACATGACTCTTGGGGTATGTGGGATCAATATTTACCTTTGGTAGAATTTTCCTACAACAATAGTTTCCACTCAAGTATTCATATGGCACCATATGAAGCATTATATGGGAAGAGATGGCGCACACCAACCTGTTGGGATGATGTGTGTGAAAGAAAACCTATTGGCCCGGAACTTGTTGAGGAAATGATGGAAAATGTGAAGGTAATTCAAACCCACATCAAAGCAGCTCAATGTAGGTAGAAGAGCTATGCTGATAACTAAAGGAAGGATTTGGAATTTCAGGTAGGAGATCAAATTTTCTTGATGGTATCTCCATGGAAGGGTGCTATAAGTTTCAGTAAGAATGGTAAACTATGTCCCAGGTACATTGTACATTTCAAAACTCTAGATTGAATTGGGTCTGTAGCTTACCGTTTGTCAATTCCACCAAGTCTCTCCAAAGTTCACGATGTGTTCCACGTATCATTTTTGGAAAAATAAATGCCGACCCAACGCATGTACTCACCTTTGAAGAATTAGAACTGGAAACCAATATGTTTTATTGCAAAGAGCCCTTCAGGATTTATGATACCAGAGAATAAGTGTTGAGAAACTGGATGACTCAACTGGTAAAATTTCTATGGAGCAACCATAAGATGGAAGAGGCAATGTGGGAATCCAAGGAACTTATGATGTTGAACCACCCCGGTATTTTTATGCAGTAATACTCTGGAAATTTTGAGGATGAAATTATTTTTAGGGGAGAATGTATGTAGAGACCCAAATATTGTCGTGCATAGACATTACATTAATCTTTCGGAATACTTAATATATGAAAAAAATATACACACAAAGACCGTATTAGATTAGTGTCTTTGGAAACTTGGATCATAATCTTCTAATCATGGTGAAAGATTTTCAAAATCTCTCATAATGATCTTACACTTTGGTTATGTTACCTAGAACCTTTCTTTATATCCTGGGGAAAAGAAAACATAAAAATGGCGAGATCAAATGCTCAGTAAGGGTAAACATGGAGAACATAGAACAATCCCTAAACATTTCAACGTAAGAACATGAACATAAAACATCAAAATCCTGAGTAATGACATAAATCTTGGCAGTGAATAATGCATAGATCATAAAGGAACATTATTCATGAGAAAATTTCATTGGAATAAAACATGTAATTTTGGAAAACCATTAGGCACATGATATGATTTCCATAGTAACCAAGGCATTGCTGCCAAGACCATCTTAGGGGACAAAGTCCCATACTAAATCGAGTTCACTCCTCGTTCCAGTCCTATATCACTGAACCAGATTAACTTTCCATTCCAGCCATGTCTATCTCAAGAGATATAAATAATTTCCAATGCATTTGAGGAAGATATAGGTACCACCCATATCATAATGAAATCATTCTTACTTATGACACAAAATAAACATAAAACATTCATCAATACCCAATGAATAGAATGGGTTTCATAAACATCATCTCATCATCACATAATCCATATAAAACACATGGATATCATTTCTGCATAAGAAAAATAACACCATGTAAATAATAGAGACAGTATACTTGAAACATAAACATGCTAAATAATGTAATCTTAGATGGAAAATATATTTGATGAAACACTTGAAATGAATTCTTGAGGAAAATATCCTTTCTTCTTCAAAATCATTTTCTTTTCAAAAAATTACACACAATTTTAAAAGAAAATGATTTTATTGAAAATAAAAATTAAAACTTTGAGAGGAAGCATCATGAAAATTAGGCGTTATGAAACTGTAAAAATCCGTTCATACTGTATAAGTTAAAAAAACATTCCTTGCGTACTTTGGCCGAAAAAGTCAAAAAGTAACTCGTACTAAAAATTACAAAAGATTCCTTTCATATCTTTTACGAAAAATTCCCCAATAGGTAAAATTTTTAATTAAACAATTATAGGAGGATATAAATAATATTACAAATTGAGGAAAAATGGATGTGGATGATAAATATTCCCCAGTAAATAAAGAAGTATAAACAATCTCGGGTAAAAATGAGATTGTGAGATTTTCCATTACCTTAGGTCCAATTTCTTCTGTACATGTCCGACAATTATGTATAGTGGGTTTAAACATATTATTAACTTGTAACCGAACCATAATAATATTTATGTTATCAAATATGGTTCAAATATGACTTTATATTACCCATTCTTTTTTCAATTCCATGTTAAAGAAGTGTTTTCGGTAAAATCGTTTCATTTATCGTACGCTTTTGGAAATTTTGTTCTTGATATTATTATTAATTATATCATGATTTACTTACTTTAAGAATGTAAAAAATGATTTATATATCATTTATATTCATTATATATATATAATAGATAGATAAATTAAATGAAACACATCATTCATGGAGATGGTAGGCCGTACGTAGGCATGAACGCTGCTTTCCTTTCATTATTGACATGAATCGAAGTTACTAGATGAAATATATATATATATATATACATAAATAAAGTAGCATTATTATGTTATATATACCATTATTATTCATTATATATACTTTATAATCATTCTGGAATTGTTAACATGGAGAATGAATCTCATTGCGTCGTGGAGACGGTAATCCGTATGTATGCACGAATGATGATATCGTTCCCATAATTATTGAATGGAATTGAAGTGAATGATATAATATCCCAGAATCAGTATAATGTTATAATAACCCTATATAGTTATTCTTTACACCATTATACCCATCCATTTAAGGTGTGGTGGAAAACTACACCACGGCGTGAAGAAGGTATTCCGTACGTACGCACACGCGGTGATTTCATTTTCCGTAGGATGGATAGAAGGTGAAATTGGGTTGTTTCATATTTATAATAATATATCTGTATATTAGTGATACTGATGTTATTACTTTATAATTAAAAAACTAAATAATAATAAGTTGAAGAAGAAAGAAACATGAAAGAATCGGTAGAAGGGATTACCTCTTCTTTGACGCACCTCTTTTAAGCTTCCTCTTAAGGAAATAGAGTTGGTATTTTGTGAAGAAAATAACCTCTATAATATAACTAGAGAGGTTTAGAAGAGAAATTGGCAGGGGTTGTCCAAGCTTGAAGTCTCAAAATTGAGTGAAGAGGAGAGGGAAGAAGGTGCCCTTATATAAGAGAGGAGAGGGGCACTTTTGGAAACCTTAAAAATATTAATTAATAATAAAATGAAACCCCACTTAAAAACCTACAAAAATGACACAATTTGAATATGGAATGTTATAGGGTTGTAATATCATCAACCAAAAAAATGTAGACATGTTTTACGTTTATTTTAAACCTTATCAACTTGATTTATCATTATTTAATATATTCGATTTTATTTGTGGTAATAAAATTCTAAATTTTAAATTGTTTTAAATGCATACTTAAATGTTGTAAATTTATCATACTTTGATACTTTATAACCTTTCCGACCATATTATTTTCAATTTGGAGTTTTTAAATATTTTTTTTATTTTTAAATAATTTAACAATATGTTAGTTTTATAAAATATCAATATTGTCAATTTTGACACTATTCATTATTTGAATTTAAATAAAAATAAAAAAGAAGATATGTTCGAACCAAATTATATAATAGATTCCTAACATGTAATATTCATCAATAATATAACGGGGAACATTAAATTGTTCATATATTATTTATTTTAATATTTTTAAAACCATTTATTTGGTGTATCTCTTAATAAAATAATTACTACAAAATTTTTGTATAATAATTTAATATACTTATTTGTTGCATAAAAATTAAAAAAAATCTTATAATGAAGATAAATATAATAAATTTAATTATAATATTTTTACTCGAATTTATCCTCTTAAAATAAAAATATTTAAATTGTTATATTTATTAAATTATGAAGGTGACATATTTGACATCATTTTAAATAAAATAATATAAATGTCTTAATCGGTTTTATACGGCTCTAAATGGTCCACAAATAGACTATTGGATGATTATGGTATAGATATAATCGACTACTAATGTTTGGTCAAGTTTCTGCTCTTTTTTATTGATATTGTTATTTTAATAAATACTATATTATTGATTTTTTAGTAAATAATTAATTTCTACATCATTAATTAATAAAATATTAAGGTAATTAAATATTTCTCAAAAATTAAAAATAAATTACCATGTGAATAAAAACATTTTTGATTTCAAATGAGTATTTATAATCGAATTTATATTTTGTATAACCTTATATTAAAAATAATCTAATTATTAAAGTTTGAGTGAGACATATTTCACTTTCCTTTAAATTAAATAAATAAAATGTCTCAATCAAATAAAAGTGGGTTGCCTTAGATTCCATTTAGACTAAAGTATGATTTAGGAAAAAATATAATCATCTAATTATATTAAGACAAGTGTTAGGATAATTTTATAATATTATATTTACCCTTAATTACCTGATTTACCTTTAACTAAGGTAAATAAAATTTACCGTAGTTACTATTCATAATGCCTAAAAATAAAAAAGTAGCTTATTAACATAATTTTGACCTACAGATTCCAAATATGGAATCCATTTTTCCAAATTCAAAACAAAACAGTTAAATTATTTAATTTAAAATTAATCCCGCTGTTGAGAAAATGGGTTTTAAAAGTTAAAACGTTGCAAAAAGATTGAAATGTTTTTACTTATGAATTCAGTGTAAAATCAATGCTAATGATTTAAATTATATTAAATTATAAAAATATATTATATTTATACTTTAAAACCATTAAATTTTATAATTTAACCATATAAATTATCTCGATGAAAAAAGGTTGTTTTTAATTAAAATTTAGCATATTTTTACTATTCATTAAAATATTAAACTTATCAGACTAATATCAAATATTTATCCAAAGTAAATTTTTATATCCTGATTCAAAAGGAGAATTTTATTTTGTTAAATTGAACTTATAAACATGCCAAAAACTAAATTTAATGTGGGTGCACCATCAAAAAGCGGAAAAACTGCATTTTTTGAAAAATACTTATTTTACCCGATTTTTTTGTTCTCATACCATGTTCTATAAAATGTGTAAGATGAATAATAACATTATAAAATTCAAAATGTTGTCAATACTATTCATAACGCCCAGTTCATAATAATATTATAACAATGTATCATTGTTTAGTGAAACTCAGTATTGCGTACAACACACGCTATTGAGGAAGGTCACTCTTGCGTGCAACACAAACCAAGAATATTGTTTGTGTATACTACAAGCTAGTACGGTGTTTCTTATAGCACAAGATAATCTTGGTGTAGCGTAAAACACAAGACATCAAAGAAATTAAAAATAATCTTTCCCATAAAATTTTGGGGTGTTTCATTCTAACCCCCTTAAAATGAATTTCACCCTCTAAATTCATCGAGGTTATAAATGGTTTACTACATGAAAGTTTTTTTCATAGAAACCCACATAAAAAAAAGGAATACTAAAACTTAATTTTAAAAACTCAAGTACGAAACGTAATGGTTACCCAAATTAACTCATCACTGGGTTTCCACATAAGAGAACATTGGTTAAAATATGGATATGGAAGAGAAATATAACCGTCATGTTCTGATGGAGAGTGGTAGAGAACATGGCTATGAAAAAGACAAAAATCACAACGCCATAAATTTGTGATGATCTAAAGAACCATATGATTAATCAGATATAAGGGCACAAGGATATCATTTTTGGTTTTGAAGATCCTTTCCATAAATTTGAAAACTTTTGAATTAGATGAAATACTTACTTGATTTTGGTACATTCTCACCAGCAGTCATTCCACATCATATCTTAAAGAAATGAAGTTGAATTTTTCATTCGTGAAGTGTTAGAAGATCATGTGATAGAATGATAGGTCATTCCATATGTCTCAAACAAAAGGTTAAGAAAAGTTATTAAATATATAGGAGTCCATATATGGTGAGGTTAATCATATATGATTCCAAAAATGGACTTATACATAAACTATCATACTGCATAATAAATTAAAACTAATTTATACTAACCTTGTACTTCTTATAGGCCATTGGTAGGTGATAAAGGCTATTCACACTTCGGTTGTGGGTTTGATTCCCGCAACCTTGTCCGACATGATGGGTTGTCACCCATCCTGCAGGTTGTCCCTTTTCTAAAACTATACTAATAGAACATTCCCTAATTATATCAAAAATTTCTAGCCTTAAACAATACTATCTGATGTCTAATATAATCCATTACCATCTTTAGGCTTATCGAAAGTACTTATATCCAATCTCATAGTATAAAGTAAATGATTACTAGAAAAATCATCTACCGAGAAAGTGAATTCCATCATTCATCATATGATATATCTTGTTGGTCACATTCCAAACATGTGAATACCTTAATCGTGTATTCTCTTGAAAAATGAATACCCATTGAACCTTATTGAAAAAATGAATGCTGTCAAAAGTTAACTCTTTCCAAATACCAAAATCCCAAAATATCAATTTACTCAAACCATGATATAACTTTGTCCTTATATCATTCATGAGCTCATAGATACTATCATACATATTATTTTCTCCTTATCCCTTCATTATGCGCATTTTATCTGCTTTCCAAAAATATTTCAATCACTTTTCATGGTTATCAGTACCATAAAATTATTGAAAACCACAATAGACCAATACATATATATTTCAATATTCCACAATACTATAAATGAGATACCACAACATTATTTTGGAATCCATTTACATAAACACATAATCATTCCACCACATCGTTGTCATACTCAACATCGCCAATAGTGATCACATGTGACTTCCCTTAGTCTTTTTCCTTAAGAAGATGTTGATGTAGATCATCATTAAACCTTAGAATAAGGAATTTTTTATCATAATGACCCATTTCCCTACACTTGTAGCATTGAAGTGTTGGTGGAGCTTTCTATGTAGTCTTTTCTCTATTCACGTCATTAGAAACTTTCTTCCCATTACTTCGGCACTCAGTTGCTCGATGTCCTTCTTCTCCACACATGAAAAATTTTCTTGTACCTTTTAGACAATCTCCACCATGCTTTGTTACACAATTTGATCATAAAGAAACATTCACTTTCTTTTCACCATTGTTCTGAGGTTTTTACTTGAACTCCATCTTTCTTTTCTTGTCAAAACCATGAGATAGATATGTAACACCAACATCCAGTTCTACCTTGATATCACAATGCACAATTTCTTCATAGCTAATAAAGTCTCTAATAGCTAATTCCCATCGAAGACTTTGTTTTAAGCCACAGAATAATCAATAAACTTTACTTTTAGGTTGGATGATAAAGCCAGATGAATACCATGAAATCCTTGTAAAATCCACTTTGTAAATACCAACAGATTCATCATCCTTTATCATAAGCTCAAGGAAATCCTTTTCCAACTTTGTTCAAAGAATACGAGGGAAGTACATATTTAAAATCATGTTCTTAAACTCATCCCATTCCATGGATTCAATTTCATCTTTGGGCCTTGTATTATTAATTAGAGTCCACCACTAGTCTTCTTCACCTTAAAACCGGTAAACATCCAAAATAACTTTTTCATGCTCTGTACAACGAATTATGGAAAATATATTTTCAATGGTACTGATTGATTGTTCATCAACTAGTGGATCAGAAGACCCACTGAATGAAGGAGGATGTTGCCTCATGAAGGACTCAATAGAATATTGTTCCATTCTCTACTCATTTGGGAGTCCAGAATGATTTATAGCTTGTGTAAGTATGGCAAAAATATTTTTCACTCCATATCACATCACATTTGGTTATTCAGGAGATTAATCATTGCATTGTCCATTACATTGATCAACATGGTTCATTTGGGTTCCAGCCATCATCAAAAACCCAAAAAAACAATTTAAGAGGCAAAAATCACGCTAGGAAAACAACATAATAAATGGTGTGTACCTTCAATATATAACATATTAGGTTTAATTCTATGATTGTTACCATAATTATAGGACTATAACCTATACTTATACTTAACCTTAGGTACATCCCTAAACATAACCTAGAAATATCTCTAGGGATATAACTATTGTCTTCGCATCCTAGTTTCCAAAGGTTAACTAAACCTTCACTCTGATACCAACTATAGAGACCCAAAGCTTGATGTACATAGAAATTACATTACTTTTTCGGAATACTTAATACATGAAAAAAACAGATGCCCAAAGACCTTATTAGTTTAGTGTCTTTGGAAACTCAGAACATAATTTTCTAATCACGGTGAAAGATCTTCAACAGCTCCCATAAAGATCTTCTACTTTGGTTTTCTTACCTATAACCTTTATTTATATCCTAGGGAAAAGAAAACATAAAAATTGAGAGCTCAAATGCTCAGTAAGGGTAAACATGGAGAACATAAAAGAATCCCTGAACATTTGAACGTAAGAATATGAACATAAAACCTCAAAATCATGCGTAATGATATAAACCATGGTAGTGCATAAGGTATAGATCATAAAGGAACATTAATCATGATAAAATAGAATGGGAATAAAACATGTAATTGTGGAAAACCATTAAGCACATGATATGATTTCCATAGTATCCAAGGCATTGCTGCCACAACCATCTTAGGGGATAAAGACCCTTACTAAATTGAGTTCACTCCTTGTTCTAGTCTTGTATCACAGAACCAGATTAACTTTCCATTACAGCCATGTCTACCTCATGAGATATAAATCATTACCCAATTTATTGGAGGGAGATATAGGTCCCACCCATATCATAATGAAATCATTCATACTTTTCCCCAAAATAAACATAAAACATTCATCATAACACAATGAATAAAATGGGTTTCATAAACATCATCCCATCATCAACTAATCCATATAAAAAAATGGATATAATTTCTTCATAAGAAAAATAACAGCATGTAAATAATATAGAGATTATACTTGAAATAGAAACATGCTAAATAATGTCATCTTAGATGGAAAATAGTTTTGATGAAACACTTGAAATGAATTCTTGAGGAAAATATACTTTCTTCTTCAAAACCATCTTTTTTCACAAAATGCCACACAATTTTAAAATAAAGAGATTTTATTGAAAATATCCATGAGAACATGAAGATTAAGCTCCATTAAAATTATGCATTATGAAACCGTAAAAATCTGTTCATGCCGTATAAGATAAAAAACATTCTTCTCGTACTTTGGCCGGAAAAGTCAAAAAGTAACTCGTACTGAAAACGACCAAATATTCTTTTCATATCTTTTACTAAAAATTCCCCAATAGGTAAAATTGGATTCAAAATTTTTTAGAATGATATAAACAATATTAAATGTTGAGGAAACACGGATGTGGATGAAAATTATTCCCCAGTAAATTCAGAAGTATAAACAATCTCTGATAAAAATGAGATTGTGATATTTTCCCTTACCATAGGTCCAATTTCTTTCATACGTGTCCACAACACTTGTATAGTGGGTTTAAATATATTATAAACTTGTAACAGAACCATAATAATATTTATGATATCATAAATGACTCACTTATGACTTTATATTACACATTCTTTTGTGAATTCCATGTTAAAGCAGCGTTTTCTGTAAAATAATTTCATTTATCGTACGTGTTTGGACATATTATTCTTGATATTATTATTAATTATATCATGATTTACATAATTCTAGAATTTAAAACATGATTTATATATCATATATATTCAATATATATATATATAATATATATATAAATGAAATGAAACACACTGTTCATGGAGACAGTAGGACGTACGTACGAATGAACGCTGTTTTCCTTTCCTTATTGACATGAATCGAAGTAAGTAGATGAAATACATATATATATATATATAGTAGAATTATTATGTTATATATACCATTATTATTCATTATATATACTTTATAATCATTCTTGAATGGTTAACATGGAGAATGAATCTCATCGCGTCATGGAGACAGTAATCCGTATGTACGCATTAGTGATGATATTGTTCCCATAATTGTTGAATGGAATTTTAGTGGATGATATAATATATAAGAATCAGTATGATGTTATAATAACCATATATAGTTATTTTTTACACCATTATACCCATCCAAGTAAGCTGGTTGTGGAAAAACAGATTACACCACGGCGTGGAGATGATATTCCGTACGTACGCACGCGTGGTGATTTCATTTTCCATAGGATGGATTGAAGGTGAAATGAGTTTGTTTCTATTTATAATAACATAATTATATTAGTGATACTGATGTTATTATTTTATAATGAACCAACTAAAGAAGAATAACATGAAGAAGAAATAAACTTGAAAGAATCGGTAGAAGAGATTACCTCTTCTTCGACGCACCGCTTTTAGGCTTCCTCTTAAGGCACTAGAGTTGGACTTTTGAGAAGACCAGAACCTCTATTATATTACTAGATAGGTTTTTAGGAGAAATTTTCAGAGGTTTTCTGAGCATGAAGGCTCAAAATGGAGTGAATATGAGAGGGAAGGAGGTGCCCTTATATAGGAGAGGAGAGGGGGACTTTTGGAAACCTAAAAAATATTAATTAATAATAAAATGAAACCCCACTTAAAAACCTCCAAAAATGACTCAATTAGAATATTAGATGAGATAGGGTTGTAATATCTATAACTAATAAAATTTATACCTGTTTTAAGTATATTTTAAACCTTATCAACTTGATTTATCATTATTTAACCTATTTAATTTTATTTGTGGTAATAAAATTTTAAATTTTAAATTGTTAGAAATCCATAATTAAATGTTGTCAGTTTCCCATAATTGGATACTTTATAAACATTTGTACCATATAATTTCCAATTTTTAGTTTTTAAATATCTTTGTGATTTTTAAAAAAATTAATAATATGTTATTTTTATAAAATATCAATAGTGTCAATTTTGACACTATTCATTATTTGAAATTAAATAAAAACCACACAGAAGATATGTTTGAACCAAAATATATAATAGACTCCTAATATGTCATATTAATAAAAAAAATTACGATCCACATTAATTTGTTCATATATTATTTATTTTAATATTATTAAAACCATTTATTTGGTATATCTCTTAATAAAATAATTACTAGAACATTTTTGTATTATTATTTAGTATACTTATTTGTTGCATAAAAATTAAAATTAAAATCCTATGATGAAGATAAATATAATAAATTTCATAATAATATTTTTACACGAATCTATCATCTTAAAATCAAAATATTTAAATTGTTATATTTATTAAATTATGAAGGCAACATCTTTGACATCATTTAAAAAAATAATATAAATGTTCTAATCGGTTTTATAAGGATCAAAATGGTCTACAAATCGACCCTTGGATGCTTAGGGTATATATATACTCGACCACTAATGTTTTTTCATGTTTCTGGTCCTTTCAATAGGTATTGATATTTTAATAAAAACTATATTATTGATTTTTCACTAAATAATTAATTTCTACATCATTAATGTATAAGATATTAAAATAATTAAATATTTCCTAAAATTTTCAAATAAATTACCATGATAGAGAAAAAAAATTTATCTTTCAAATGAGTATTTATAATATAATTTATATTTTGAAGAACCTTATATTAAAAATAATCTAATTATTAAAGTTTGAGTGAGAAATATTTTACTTTCCTTTAAATAAAATAAATAAAAGGTCTTAATCAAATACAAGTGGGTTCCATTAGATTCCATTTCGAGACAAGTATGATTTAGGGAAAAATATAATCATCCAATTATATTAAGACAAGTGTTAGGGTAATTTTATAATATTATATTTACCCTTAATTACCCTATTTACCTTTAACTATGGTAAATAAAATTTACCGTAGTTACTATTCATAATGCCTAAAAAAATAGCTTATTAACATAATTTAGACCTTCTAATTCCAAAAATGGAATATATTTTTCTAAATTCAAAACACAAAATTTGAAGTATTTAATTTAAAATTAATCCTGCTGTTGAGAAAATGAGTTTTAAAAGTTAAAACGTCGCAAAAGATTGAAATGTGTTTACTTATGAATTCAGTGTAAAATTAATGCTAATGACTTAAAATATATTAAATAGTAAAAATATATTCTATTTATACATTAAAAACATTTGATATGATAATTTAACCATAAAAATTATCTCGATGAAAAAAGTTGTTTTTAATTAAAATTTTGCGTATTTTTCCTATTCATTAAAATAAAAAACTTATCAGAAAAATAACAAAAATTTATCCAAAGAAAATTTTTATATCCTGAATAAAAAGAAGAATTTATTTTTTCAAATTTAACTTATAAAAATGTCAATAAATAAATTTAAACTGGGTCCGCCATCAAAAGGTGGCAAAACTGCATTTTCTGAAAAATACTTATTTTACCCGAAATATTTATTTTGTTCTCGTATCATGTTCTAGAATATGTGTAAGATTAATAATAATGTTATAAAATTAAAAATTCAGTTAATTATATTCATAACGGCTAGTTAATAATAATATTATAACAATATATCATTATTTAGTGAAGCTCAGTATTGCGTACAACACACGATATCGAGGAAGGTCACTCTTGCGGGCAACACAAGCCAAGAATAGTGTTTGTGTACACTTCAAGCTAGTACGGTGTTGTTTATAGTGCAAGAAAATCTTGGTGTAGTGTACAAAACAAGATATCAAATAAATTAAAAAGAATCTTTCTCATAAAATTTTGGAGTGTTACAATGTAACACCCCAAGCATCTAAGGTATGCTTCTCTTTGAATAATACAGTAGCGTGTGTTGTACGCAACATCGAGTTCTAACAAACCACAACCAATCAAACTAGTCATTATGAATAGTAATAACCACTTTTTGAAATTTGATAAATTTTATCTTTGAAAGTGGACATAATTTTTGGATTCGGAATATCAAAATTTTCTCAGGGTGAATTTTTTGTATTTTTTGAAAACTTTCAATTTTTGATGAATAGTGAAAAACATCGAGTTATTGTTTAAAACAGTATTTTTATTTAAAAAAGTATTTTAATTTATTTTATGTCAAAATAGATACATAATACCTATATAAGTTCAATTTAATTCATTGGAGTCATTTTATAATAATTTAAGATATATAAAAATTTTATTGAACATTTCACCGTCTTTTACCCACCTCCATAGAGAATTTGAAAATTCACATAAAAAGTAATTTTACAGCTTCTTTGAGTATAATTTAAAAAACTCAAGAGACACAGTTGATATCAGTAAGAAAAATGTGGCTCAATAAGATGAAAATAATTTTTGGTGAATAGTAACTTTTTACTTTTATTTACCACGGTTAAAAGTAAATAGGGCAATTAAGGGTAAAAATGATAGTATTATTACCCTAGACTATGTAATAACTCAATTTGATAGGTGTAATTCAACAAAAAACAACCTTATGAATAAAATATTACCTTTTAGGTCCACTTGGATTAGATTAGGACATTTATTATAATTTTATTTAAAGAAGAGTTAAAAGATTTAAAATCAAAGTATAATAACTAAAAAAATTTTAATATTGGGTTATACATAATATAAATTCGACTATAAATATTCATTAGAAATATAATAAGATTTAATTTATAATGGATTTTTTTTTATTTTTTATTCATTAAATATTTTAATTTATTTATGACAAAATGATGATGCAGTAATTACTTAATTAACAAAATATTAAAATAATTGATATTCTAAATATCCAACTTAATGTAATTTGAGACCTTTTATGAATTCCAATAATTTTATAGGTTAATATGACATGTTAGGGTTGGTTAGATGAATTTTATTCAAAGTAATAATGCTGTTCTGAATTTAGCAAAAACAAAATACCAAATAGTGTCAAAATTGGCATAAAAGTGTTTTTAAAACAAATATTATATTGTTAATTGATTTTTTATTTATAAGAATCTAAGGATCGGCCAAATGACTTATATAATTATATGTGTATCATTAATTAACCACTTGGGGTTCGCTTGGAAGTATATAGTATGTTTATTAACTACATAATATAAAAATACAAAGAGATATGGTAAATGTCAAACTATTTAACTAAGAGTTAAATCTAAAAAGTAATTTTAATATAGTGACCCAAAAAATTCTAAAACCTATTGGTTGAGTGGTTTTAGACCCATACGCACCTTAAACTCTAAATAATCTACTTTGGAGTCATTAGAAACCGAAAATTATTTTATTATAAAATAATATTACTAGCTTTTCCTAAGGTGCCCCTCACCCCTCTTATAAAAGGGCACTCCCCCTTATCTCTAATTCACACAATCAAAGCCATTTTTATTGGCCAAACATTGCCCAAATATCCTCTCAACATCCCTAAATTTAACCTATAGACCTTCCTTTAGTCATAATGAAAACATAAGGAGACATTTTGATATGATCAAAAGGAAGTACCCGAAGAAGAGGTAAATATTTTATCACCTCTTTCAAGTTCATTTCTTCTTCCACTTATTGTTTCCTTGTTGTTTCCATTATAAAATAATAACTCCAGTATCTCATATAAACTGTGATTTTATTATAAATATGGTACAACCAAATTCATTATTCTATCCATCCTTTTAATGATATGTCACCATACGCGCGTACATACGACTTACCGTCTCCACGTCGTGGTATAATTGTTATTCAATACATTATTATTTGTATGGGTATAATAATGATGTGTAATTGATGTATATAATAAATATAAAATGATAATTATTCTGTATATATGATATAACCTCCAATTATATATTATTTTAATATCATAATAATGATATTGTAGCTCGTGCGTACGTACGGATTACCGTCTCCATGAACGCGATGAGATTCATTCCCCATCGTATCCATTTAAGACTAATTTTTGTTAGATGATTAAAAATAATGTTTAAATTATTGATATCATTCTGGATATGAATAAGATAAATTTCATCCATAACAAATATGACTCACATATTAAAGAATATAATGTAAAGCGAACTCATTAACTCCGAAAACAATGATAATAATAAGTTATTATTAAAAAAGTTATGTTAAAAGATCATATATGATATCATATTTTTGTATATAATTCTGTTTAATTTAATAAAAATGATTTAAATATTATACAATAGGTTAACCTACCCTTGACTAAGGAAAATTACAATATAAGGGTTTATTTCCCAATCTCTTCATTATCCGAGTTTGTTTATACGTAATTATATACTGAGACCTCTTTATCATAAACATCCATGTTTCATAAAAATGTATTTCAAAACATTCTTACTATTTTATAGACTATGGGTTAAAGTAATTTATACCCTTGTATGAATTTTTATAAGATGTTTAGAAAGTAACCTTTCCATCTTTTTCTAAACAATGTCCTTTTTAACCTTTTCAACAAAATTAAGGTAAGAATGTCTTTTTTTAAATTATATGGCGGATGCGTCTATTTTCCACCGTTATAAAATCTTCAAAACTTCCCTTACAAGATTATAATAATATTTTCAAAGTAAATGTTTTCTTTTATAATTATGTTATTTCTAAATTATTTAGAAAAAGATATATCTCTCTCAAATAGTTTTGATTTCATCTATATCAACATCCTTTGATGGATTTTATGATTATTTGAAGTTGATTTTTTAGGATACTAAACTTCCATATTTTATTGAAGGAGTTTTGATATGTTTGACTGTGTATGTGTTATTTTTATACCATTCATTGTTTATGGATAAATTATTGACATTTTGTATGCAAGTTTTAATACGAATGTTTATGTTATGTTTAAAACTGTTCATATGAGGTATGCATTGGACTTATTAAGTGACGGGTGGAGCCCACTATAGCTCCTCGATGCATAGGTAGGTCTCATGACACAAACTACTGTCTTGGCACAAGGCCTAGAAAAAATCTTATTTATAGTCTTGGCACAACGCCTTGACTATGTGGGTATGATAGTCTGGCATTATGCATTCTATCATTATGAAAGTGGTTATTGCTATTGCATTTAATTATTCGACTAGTAGAATATCCATGTGAATAAGTAAATGGAATTATTTCATTTTATTTTTTCCATATTACTCTAAATTTCAAGTTTAAAAGTCTTTTTTTATTTATACATTGACTTAAATGTTTATGTTTATTTATGGACATTTCCACTATATTGTTATCCTTACATAGCATTTGAGATCACCCCTTTCTATGCTTTATTTTTCCCCGGATGTGAAGAAGTATTTTATGACTGAACTGCAAGGATAGTCTGAGGGGATATGAGTGTGGAATTTGGAGACTATGTTGTTGTTCTTTTTCAAATTATCATGTAATTTAAAACTTATGAATGTATATAGTGTTTCCAAGTCTACTAAACTAATCGGTCTTTAGAGACTTGATCTTTTGTGATCATGCCAATGTTATGTAATAATGCACCGAATCTGGATAACTTGGGTCACGCCGTTATACTATATGTTTATTCCAGAGTTTTAAAGCGTCAATCCATTTGAAGGGAAATTACAACCTTGTGTGTTTTTCCTAATTAACCCACTGAATACCTAGGATTTTATGTAATCAAATCAAAATTAGTAATAAAAAATTTATTTAAAAACTTTTTAAAATAAAATAAATCCATTTTTTCATTTCATTATTCTAATTTCCTCTTAAATTGAAAATAGAGTTTTTAATATAATCATATCATTTCCATGATAAAAGCAATTTGTTTCCATAAAAACAACTTAAACTATTTCATTAAATGAAAATTCGAAATCCATTTAACAATTTAAATTAAATAGTTTAATTTTCCACAATTTTTCATCAAATAAATTTACACCCCAATTCAATGGAATTAGGGGTTTTTCTTAATTGCATTCCAAATCCAATTCAAATCCCTAATTGAATGGAATAGGTTTTTTTAAAAAACCAATTAAAGGAAATTAAATTTAAATAAATCAATATTAATTTAAATCATGAAATTTAGGGATTTTCAAATGGAAAATAATAAATGAAACCATCTTCCTTAGGATCATGGGATCATGAAAAACACAGTCCGAAATTAGAAACTCCAATGAAGAAATCCTACAATGAAGATATGAATACCAAAATTAGATTCTTGTTCTAAATAATTTATATTAGTTCCTCCAACAACATGGATATACAAAAAACCCAATGTAATAGAAGGGAAGAGAGAGTGAGAGAAGGAACATAGAGATAAATCTTAGTAGGAAAAGACTGAATGAATATCTCTTAGATTTAATCCACATTTGAAGGGGTTTAGGATCCCAAATTGGCCCCTAAGATCCCTCTAACCACTGAAAATCATAATTTGGAATGTTGGGGTCATGTGTGGGTTAAAAAGGGTGTTTGATAAATTTTAAATAATTTACAGATTAATTAAAATTTTCATACATGGTTTCTTGGGTAGATCCACACGGTTAAACAAGCCATATACCCTAGTAATGCACCCTCATTGGTGGGGTTTCATGGTTTCTACTAGGTGGTATCTTAGTTTATCAAACTATTGGTCAACTTTGAAATCCATCACATGCTAGTTTTAATGGTTTACACTATAATTTCACATGATTTGGATAAACCATGGTCTAACCATATGCGTCACCAACACCCTTTAAATTATCAAATATTTTAGCTAATTAACCACTAAAAGAAACCCAACCAAATAATGATAAAAATATGGGCATTTTATTACCTAAAAATATTTACATGATGTTACATCCTCCTACCATATAAGATCTCAATTACAAGAAATCCTATTAAAAAGATTCTATGTCAAAATGATGAGGCCACTACTCTCTTATCAATGATTCTGCTACATAAGTATCATTACTATCTCAACCATTCTTCCATATATAGTTATCAAAGGGCATCACCATACCAAAAATTAAATTGGTTTTATAATCATCTATCCTGGATATATGGTCATTAAATGGTAAATATGGCTAGACAATGAGACCTCTCCATCCTAGAACAAGAGATAAATTAGTTTTACTCTTCCATAATTGAGATACTTGAAACACATTATCTATTTACATCAGTTGTGGTGGAAGTTTTAAATGCTATGAAACATTCCCTAGTTGCTTAGAAAGCACAAAAGTTCCAATGAAATGATGTAAAATTTTCCCTTGACTCACATGCTGTCAATGACCCAAATAGGGTGAAACATTCAAGAAAACCAGGCCGCCATTTGAAAAATTAAACTATCTATGATGATGATCTTCATGAGGCATATACTAGCTATGTGTTATCAATATTATATGAATAATCAATTGAATATTTTTTGTTATCTGTTGAACTAGCTTTGGTCTAGCAAAGAAACTTTCACCGACCTCCGACCAACATAGCAGAGATTTTAAAGCTACTCTATACATGGCCTCAAAAGGAGCGATTATGATTATAGACAGGTAACTAATATTATAATCAAACTAAACTAGATATAAATGGTGATATTAATCACCCCAAATGTAAATAACACATGTGAAAGTAATATAATAAAGAATCCATATATCTCTTTCTGTCTTACCATCTAACTATGGATGGTATGCCATGCTCAAAGAAACTTGAGATCACAATGCTTCCTA
Source organism: Viscum album (assembly GCA_963277665.1). NCBI lineage: Eukaryota > Viridiplantae > Streptophyta > Magnoliopsida > Santalales > Viscaceae > Viscum > Viscum album. Next base: position 1,943,704,857 of record OY728143.1, on the reverse strand, counting down.
AAGACCAACCCAAAAAAGTGATGTGAAATATTGATCCTTATCAGAGACTATAATAAATGGAACTCCATTAAAATTAATAATCTCTTTCACATAGATATTTCCCAGCTTTTCTACATTAGATGTATCAAAAATGGGTATAAAAGTGAGATTATTTGGTTATCCTATCAATCAAAACCTATACCATATTCTTCTTTCTAATGGTAAGTGGGAACCCAACTAAAAATTCTATAGATATATCATCCCAATTTTACATTAGAAAAGGAAGTGGATGGGGAAAACCCAAGGTATAATTTTCTCTCCCTTAACATGTTCGCATGTATAATAATGAGAGACAACTTCTACAATTCTAAGTCTGATAAATGGAAAAAAATTTATACCTCAGGCCAGAGAAATCATTCATGGTTCCTAGATGAACTGACTATTGGGAATTATAAAATTCCCACATCATTGTTTCTTAATATATAACTATACCACAAAATGTTTCTTATAATATAGAATGCCTTCCATGAGAATGACCAATCCGTAATAGTATCCCCACTATAATAAGTGTCTTTGGGGCCATGGAATTCATAATCATGATGTTGTTCCCAAAGAATCATCTGGAGAAGAGAATAAGTCAACTGAAAACTAGAAAAGGAAACATGAAGACTTTATTTACAGACTCCAATAGTCATCTGTGAAAAAAGTTCCATCAAATTTAACCTTTTTGGTGATTTTTTTCTCAGTGTGAGTCAAAAGATTCCAGCTCAAAGAATCTATGATGAAATTCCAATTCTCTAGGGTATAAGAAATGAAAAATAAGAATTATTTCAAGTAATCAACCTAATTCACCTTATGAAGAATAAATTTTTTTTAGATAAGATACATCTCAATAGTTTTTGGTAAGAATACATGAAAATGCATTTTCATTAAAGTTAATGTTTCTATCTCTTAATCCCATGAATCACAAATGTGAGTTCAAGGACATGGGTGAGGTAATTCATCAAGAATGGAATAAAATGATGAGATACATAAGAAATGAAATTATCAACCATCATAAGAATACAACCCAAACATAAAAATCATGCATCACATAAGACCACATTGACCTTAACTACCTTTATAAGAGTCAACACTGGAATTGTTTTCAAAAGATGTTTCATCTAAAAATAATAATTTTTTAAAATTTCATCCCAAGAAAACATTACTCACATTCAAGTTTGAGAAGTCATCAAAGAACCCATTTTTGAGAAGTCCCTTACAAACCATAGACAATATATTTCTATGGACAAGAACTCAAAATCTTGAAAACATTATGTTGTTATTCCCCTGTTAAAATAGTTTTCACCTTTTCTGGATCAATTGAAGAACCATATCCCAACACCACATGTCCCAAGAACATATATTCCTGAAACAAAAAATTAAATTTTGATATATTATTATGAATTGGGGATTTTTAATATAATCCAAATCTTCCATCAAATGATCCACATGAACCACCTCAGACATAGAGTAAAAAAGGATTTCATCCTCAAAGGACACCCCAAAAGTGTCAGTATAGTCATGGAAAAATATTTTAATTAAATACATAAATACTTCATGAGAATTAGATAAATAAAATGGAATAACTAGGTATATATAAGGGTTATACATACTCTAAATTGTGGTTTTCTGAATGTTAGATTGATTTATTCACAATTGATGTTAACCAGATCGATGATGAATCTTCAAGAACAACTTCGACCCCTTTAACCAATAAAATAGATCAACAATACATGGAACACGATACTTTTTCTCTTCATATCTCAAGGGATTTTTTAGTTATCAACATAACGGTGAATTGAACCATCAAATTTCATAGAAAAGAGAGTTGGTGCCGCCTAAGGTGAAATAGTGGGGCATATAAATACTTTATCTAAAAGTCCTTCCAAATGAGTATTAAAAACTTTAATTTCATCTAATTGCATGTGGTGATAAGGAATATAAAATGGTTGAGTATAAAAAAATAAATCAATAAAAAAAAATAACTCACTCACTAGTGAAAAACCAGAGAAGTCTAGAGGAAAATCACAGGGAAACTCAATGAAAACTAAAGGGATGTTTCTGCTCAAGGATTCCTACTCTAGATCACTATAAAAATTATATTAAATTCCATAAATCTAGATAATTGGTTATGAATCTACTCGAATATGTGTCCCATTCTCCTTGAAAGATATAGAACACATGATCATGTGTATTAATGGAGGCCCATTTGAGATAATAATCAATATAGCCTTTATTTAAAAAAAGACAATTTAGCCCAATTTTGATAACATGATATTTCATTTTTAGAACCATAAAATCCAATGCAAGATAAATATAGGAAAATAATAAAACAAAACATAAACTATATAGGCCATGTTCTCTCTTTGATATATGGGGTGTGGTAATAACCATCATAGAAGATAAAAACTCCATAGGAAGAATAATAATATTCACAATACGAGTTGAAATAAATTAATGAGATGTGATAATATCAAATAAATCAGTGACTAATGAGGAAGCTATGTTGATTGTACCTCTCACAATCATTGGACATATATATTTTTCCTAAAAAGTCTATTCAACTATAAATGGAAGCTTTAGTCTAGATTCATGTGGTTGGAACTTGTTTGTCCTCAATGAATTTGATTTCACGATAGTTTTATAGGTGTTGATGATTCTTTAAAACTACGTTGAGTGGAATAGACATGGAATAACTTCTATAAGTGTCATGATAATCCACATGACACCTATATTTTGGTTACCAATGTGAAATCAAATTTTGAAAGGCCAAATTTTCCACAATAGTAACAAATCAAAGTGCCATTATTAGGCACTACATTAGCTCTAGATAAACCCAACTATCAATAATCACATTGAAAATAATCACACTTCCGTTTCCCATTATTGGAACTTGTACAACCACTGGGAAAAAAGGAACTCCTTTCATCCCTGACTTACCAGTAAGGTTTATTTCTACCATTAACGATGTATCTAGCACATAAGAATAATAAGACAACCTCAAAAATAAATCCTGAGAATACATATCATAGTGAAGTACCATATTGAACCATTGAGTATTATTCTTCTCATTTGATACAATCTCAGGTGGAATTTTGTTCAAGATCAGCAAGGTGATATGCATATTATATCACATTGTTGTCATCCTGTTTGTGTTTGAAAAACTATAAATCCTTAGTCAACACCATATACTCTGGATAGAACTGGTTGGTTAAATTTTTTTTCTCTCCACTCTAAGACTACGTTCTTATTTTCTATCACCATCATGTCCCATTATTTTCAACTAGGTCCCACCAGATTGAAGGTGGCATATTGCACTATTAATTTATGTGAAATTTCCATGAACTCAAAAAAGAATGATGATTCTGTACTTATACTCATCCTTTTTTTTGTGATTTGAGAATTGTAACACTTGAGGCTTTCATGAAGTAACTCCAATGAATGGTTTTGTAATAAATCCCTCAAAGGTTCCACATCTAGAGCCTGAACGAGAACTGGTGCAGGTGTTTTTCCTAGATCTTAAACATCACAGACAATAACCTCAACTTGGTTCTGGTCCACAATAGGATCCCTTCACCATGTATCATCAATATATTTCTATTGGATTTGATTTTCATGTCTTATTTGAGGCATGATTCTAAAATACATAGACATAAAACATTGAAGACATTATATAGGTTACACAGAACAACTCTCATACAAGAGCAACATAGAAAGTTAATACCATTGAATGGATAAAAAATATTTTTATTTCAAAATACCTGAATAAAATGTTGGATAAATACTAGAAGTACTACACAAGATGTGATTCTGAAACCTCCACTAGTGATTTAAGCCTCAAAAAGGTGAGAGATGGACAGACAATAAATCACAAATACCTCCTATGTCCAAAAATGATACTGAACTATATACTAAAACCACATGAAAATGCTTAAAATGAACCAATGATTACAATTATTCGTGAACCTTCATATATAACACAGAACCCTGAAAACCAGGTCAGTCCTAACATAACTTGAAGGGCATTCCTGATCCCCACATGTTGGTGACTAAAACCTACCAACATACAATATGAAAGTTGTAATGAATTTACAACAAACACAATGAAAATAAGATATACAATTTAGTATTCATTGAAGATAAAATCTATAAGTAGAATTGTACCAAAATTATAATAGGTATAAATAACCTAATGTATAAAAATAATGTTCTAGAAAATTGGATAATAACCCAATGCCCAATGGACACAGCATCATAAGCCAAAATATCATCAATAACTACCACCTCAAAGAGGTCCTTCTCCCTTTCTCTAACATGGATGATGTAAATATATAGATTTGAAAGGGAATAGATAGGGGATGAGTTAAATTCCTTATAGGGTTTCACTATGTATTCCATAATAATATTCTATAATTAATTAACCAAATAAAACATTCAATTTTAAATAAACAATAATGGTATTTCAAATGAATATTTTAAAAAATCATTCTTTAAATCTCAAATTAATTTAATAATTTAAAAAAATTGATTAAAAACATTTTATATAAAATAGTTCATATAAATTCACAAGTCATGTGTAAAATAGTGTATGAATAATTTAATATATATAAAATAATTAACTATGAGAACTATGTTGATCTTCTAAGAGGTACGATAGTTCCGGGTTATGGGTTCATCAAACCCTCATATGATGATGAAAACCACTTTCAGTGAATTACTTTTAACACATTCCAAATGAGACTAACCGAAATACCACTTGGTATAATATTTTCCTATAATTATATATTAGAGTTATAATGTGTCAATCGATTTCTAGGGGAATTACAACCAAGCAAATTTGTCCAAAATAAATAAGAAACTAATAAGGCTTTCATGTGATGGAAAAAAAATAAATAATGGGAAATTTATTTGAAAACATTTTAAAATTCAATTAACCCATTTTAATTTTTATTATAATAATTTTTATTTAAAAACCAAAATGTGTTCATAATCAAATCTTTCCTTTTCTAGAATAAAACCAATGGGTTTCTATAAAAAAATCACCCAATTTCCTCTAAATAATTTTTTAAATAAATTTCATAGCGGATTTTTACAATTCATTTTAAAAAATTAAATTCAACAATTTAAATTTCCATCATTTTATAGAAAATAAAAATGACACACCAATTCAATGGAATTGGTGGGTTTCCACAATTTTATGCCAAATATGTTTGAAATATATATTTCAATGGAATTGGGTTATAATCAAAAAAATTGAAAAAAATTAAATTTAAATATTGATATTTAATTTAGATCAAGGTATTTAGGGATAGTAAAATAGAAAATATTAGTAGGAACAACCTATCTTGGGATCATGGGATCACAAATCATGAAACCATTAACAGAAAAATAAAAAAAGTTATGCTGAAAGTGAATATCTAAAAATTAAATCCAGATTTTTGTTCAATAACAATTTTGATTAGATCCTCCAGCAACATGAAGATCTAAAAACCATAAGGAAGAAAGGATAAGAGAGTGGTGGAGAAGGAAGAGGGAGAAAAACATACTGGGAATGGATCAAATGAAGATCTCCTAGCTTTGATATGCATTGGAAGGGGTTTGGAGGAGCCACAATTGGTCCTTGATATCCCTATAAACCATGTAAATAATTATAGGGTGATTAAAGTATTAGTGGGGGGGATGGGAGTTTAGTAATTTTTAAATAATTTTGGGATTAATTAAAATATGTGTGCACGGTTTCATGGGTAGGGCCACAGAGTTAGTCAAACTGTGCTCTCTAGTTATTCACCATGGATGTTAGGGTTTTAACATTTCTATTTGGTGGGAACATGGTTTTTTGAACTCTGATCCAACCATAAGAAAACAAACTACTTGTGTTTTCATATTTTTCGATGGAAGATTTCTCAGTTTGGAAAAACTATGCACCAATCATGGATGACTGAAAAGAACATTCCAAAATATTACCTGAAGCACCCAAAAATATAACCGAACCAATGAATGATAAATATATGGGTTTAAGAGTACCTAAAAAAATAATATTACATTACAAAATTTCCACTTTCCCTTTTTAGTGGTTGTTGTGTCTTATCATCCTAACTATCCGTTGAAATAGGGAATTGATTTTAATAATTCCTAATCTCCATTCATCTATAGCACTAAAGTGTGTGTGATATATATATTTAAAACCTATCTCAATTCCTTTTATTTATTGGCTACCTCACATTACATGTACAATTCTTTTCTCAATGGACATATTTCCCACACTTGAGAAATATTTTTTCCCTTATAGGAATTCACCTGAGTTCCACTTCCAATAATTTTTTCATGTTGGAGGTTGAATAATTTTTTCCCTCTATTTTTTCCAATGGATCTTCCATAAAACTAAATCTTCATTTTTAAATAACTTTAACCATGAGGTATTATATATTCCATTTCCACTTTTATTTCAAATCTAATACATTCTTCACAACTTCCAATGTTTCATATCCCGAGAGCCTTTTCAAGACCTTATTTCAAACCACTAAAGAATTGATAATTTTTTCATGGTTTGAAATGATTATACCATAATATGTTTTTCACAGTATTGTGAAATTTTACTCATAGATTTAAATGGAATCATTATCCTTTTTCTTAAGCTAAATAAATCCTTTCTCCATTTTGGTATATAAAATACATGGAATGTACTTACTGAAAATATCCACATAAACCCATCCAATTATATAGATTCAATTTCTTCATCTTTGTTCAAATTATTAATAAGTTTCTACAATAGACTACTTCACCTTAAAAATGATAAACATATAGGACATAATTTTAATGGTTTGACCCCATAGCGACATAAAAGATATTTTCCACCATAGTGATAAATTTATTAGAATTATGTGAAGCATATGTCTTGTAGTAGGAGGGTAGATGTTTTCTTATTAAAGATTTAATGTTATATTTCTACCTCTTTAGTATATTCTAATGTTAAAAATTAACTGTGTTACCAAATACATATATTGATAGTTGAGTGATTATAGTTACAATATAGTTCATACCTTTTTATATTCCATTTTGGTTTCTCATGAGGATTGTTGTTTCATTTTCCATCACAATCCTTGATCACATGGTTCATTTGGGTTATGTTCATTGATTAAAACCAAAAAACAAATTTTTAAAAACAATAATCATAATGGGAAACACCAAAAACATGAAAATAATTTATAAGATGTCTAAATCATAAAACCTTTTTTAAAATTTATGACACCTTAGGTTTATCCTAGGTCATCAATAGTCATCATTTATTCAAATATTTCATGAGTGATTGTAAATTGTATTTGAATTAACAAAAAATATCCCCCATTATTCTCAAACTAGTTGTGTTGCATTGCCAATTATCAATGACTATGTGATGATCAATTTGAAGACCAATGAACTATTTTCATAGTTATTACCCCAAGATAGAAATGATGTAGAGAAAAAACAACATGTTGTATCCATAAAGGGGTTTAATTTCATAGATACCACTTTATAAATATTTTTTTTAAAAAACAATGACATTTTTCTATACATTTAATTATCCTCAGGGTTCTAACTAATGTTATCAAAACCTAATATCTAATGATTTACTAAACCCTTCTCTAATAAAATCAATAGTGACCTGGATTTTCATATCTTAATATTATATATGTTTAGATTAATAATCAATAAATTTTACAATTTCATACCAAAGGATAATAAAAGTTTATTGTATTTGGATATTCTGTTCACAATCATCTTATTTCTTGATAATTCTTCAACATCTCCCAAAAATATCTCCCCATTTCATACTACTAATAGAAATTTACTACGTAAAATAATTATCTTAGACCCAGGTAATGTGAACATAAGAAATGGTGAGATTATATTCCCTATAAGGGTAATCATTAGAGATATCAATCAATGATCATGTGAAATAATATACTAATCATATTGGTAGAATATCACGACCATAACTTTACACAGATAATTCCCAATTTATCGAAGATCATATACAACTGTCATGGTATGAATCATGGAGGATCAAAATATAGGAATCATAAAACTTATAAAGGAAGATGAGACATTGGAATGTCAAAAAAACAGAAGCTCATAACATTAATAACATGTATAAATAGAAATAGGTTCAATCATTAGGTTAAGAACATGAAATCAAACCCTTTCATGAACATTTAGACATTAAAACTAGGTCCATATATAATCGTATGGACATGAAAATGAGGTCCATCAAATAAATTGGGAATATAAAATTAGTTCGATAAATAACATATTTACCTTATGTGTTATCCATCTTTACCCAATGAATTAGAGAAAAAATATATGCTCACCAATATATAGTTTATAACATAACCACACATCCTTTATTTATAATGTAACCACCCATCAATGGTTTATAAAATAGATAACTTTAATTGTTATCATTTAATCAATTCCCTTTTTATATAACACAAACACCCTTCATATAATAAATAATACACATATGTGTTCCACAAAATCGTAAATAATAAAAAATATATCACATCATAACTCATGAAAGGGAATCATGTTCATAATCATTTATTCAATTAGTTATATAATTACCCTTGAAAATAAATTTGTATCATTAAAATTACATCATACTAATAATAAACCATCCAGATAATGAATAAGGATGGTACTATTTGGTCCTATACCCAGTAAAAAATTGGAAACCCCAAAGGTTATTGTTGTTGATTAATATAAATTCCATAAAAACATCATTAAAAAATTCCTAAGAAAAATACCCTTTTAATATTGTAATACATATTTTAAAATATACTAATTCACCTAATATTAAAATAAAATTATTTATTTTAAAATAATATTGTAAACATATAATGGAATATTTAAATCATTGTTTTGTCATGGAGGTGGGAAATACATCTCTTTATATACACCTTCAAATAAATATTATTTAAGATTTTAGTTAAAAATAAAAAGAAGCTTAATTTTGGATGAATTAATGAAGAAAGTTTTTAATTTTTTTTAAAATATGGTTAAAATGACTTTTAACAATAACAAAATAATATTAAAACATAATTTGATTTTTTAGAAAACATGCAAAATGATGTGAAATGATTTTTGGCTGAAGGGAGATATAAATTTAGTTTTCCTTAACTATATTTTTCTATTAGATTTAGTTATTAATGAGGGAAAAATTAAAGGAAAAAATATATTATAGTTAAATAACCAAAGGAGAATAAATTTCATTATTGTTTGGAGAGGTATATGGTAATATTTATTCATCATAAGCATACTAATACACAATCTTGATAAACCATGGGATAATAACCTAAAACCCATAAAACATGGAAAATTTTTAATCACAAGAAAAATAAAATAGATAAAATTATATGGATATGTTAATTTACCTAAATATTATATGAATCATCATAAGATAAATTAATGGGTTGTATATAAACAACACAAAACAAACAAGTGGTGAATTTGGTATCTGTATCAGAGAATAAAAGTGAGATGAAACTTTATTAATTGATTTCTTGAATTTATTTTCAAACATTTGAACCTTGTATATAAAAAATAATTATTTATTATACATATATTCTAGAACATACTCTTATATATCACCATATTTTTTATTTACATATACTCTTTTGTCACTATTTTGTTAGAAACTCTTTATTAAAATCACTATCTTGGGTGACATCTTGTTTCTTTTTCATTTATATATTGTTTATTAGTTTTGATAACTGTATTTATTTCATTGGATAAATAAATTATAAATTTTAAATAATGATATTAAAATCATATATATTAATTATATAAATATTTAGAGTCATTTATAAAGGATAGATACAAAAAATGGATTACACCCTTTGTAGAGACAATATTTCGTATGTACATATGAAATTTAATTAAATTTTATAATGGATGAAATGAAATAAATATAAAAAATAAATAACTATTTTAGAATAATTATTATATTATATATATTATGTATATTTTATTAATATATCTTTATTTCCATCCAAATAAAATGGATGTAAAAAAAAACCCCACATTGGTTCTAGAAGCGGCAGTATTCATACACATGAGCAACATTATTATTTTCCAACAAGTGTTAAGATAGAAAGTTAAATGTGATATAATAAATACAAAAGTTTATTTATGTCATAAATAACACATATATAATTGAATTTTGTCGTTATATTAATATTTGATAAGTTGGGATGGAAAACAAACTACATTAGTTCATAGGGAGGTAGTCCACCCTACACATGATCAATGATTTAATTTCCCATTTAATGGAAGAGGATATATGTTGTTTATAATATTAAAATAATAAAATATAATTATGTTATTGTGTCATAATGTTTGATGAATACTTGAAGTATTCAAGAGAAGAAATAATACAAATTCATAGTTAAGAACAATAATAATTATTTGAAGAACCTCTTTAGGTTTATACCAAAATAATTCATATGAGGGTTTAATATAGAAATAGGTAATCTAGGATGTATAAATGGAATTAATGAATTTATTATAGAAGGTATTTTCAGAACCAATACCATTGGGATAACGAAGAGGAGTGGATAGGGGGATCCTTTTAATGAGCGGGAGAGAAGACAAACATAGAATATTTGAAAAAATGAGTACCCGCATTTCACAAATATAAAAAGGATAAAAATGGATTATTATCAAACCTTTGTCATTAAAAGGTTGGAATATGTTTTTAATGTAGGAATTAATCATTTTTTTATGTCATACTTGACCTTATCATTTTAGTTATACAGCTTAGTAAACCCGTTTTAACCATAATCATAGTAATTAGAATTTACAAGTCTTAATATTCATTATGACCAAATATTTAGATAAGAATATCATATAATATTAATTCGAATTATTTCAAATATTTCAACCATTTTGAAAGATTTAATTGGTATATGTGTCAAAATATATTTTAAAATTGAATCCATAGATGTGATGTAAAAGAGATTTCCCATAAAATTCTTTTTATTAAATATAAAAAGTTATACATAAAATATTAACATCCCTACCAATGTTATAGAGGTATGGGATAGATAATAAATTTATTATTTGAATGACATATGTATAATCCTAGGGATGTAGTCATAATAAGTGGTGTAGTTATTAACCTAGTGTTTTTTTATTTTTTCATTCACCACCTTCAAACTTCTCTATTGGCACGACCTTTTTTTATCAATGAAGATGAAACAATTATGAAGAAAACCATGGGAATGATAAAGGGATGAGGATACTTATGGTTAACCAAAGTAATTTTCCAAATAAACACCCACAAAAACACCAGTGTGTTATATAGTCCATGCAGCTACCCCACTTGGGACAAAGGGGCAAGACACCCCTAAGCAGGATAGCTACACCGAGCACCTGGACTGTGGACTTGCGTAGACAAACTCATTTTCCCAGAGAATCCCATTTTATTATAAATTGGACCCTCGTGATCCTCATTAGATATATTAAAAAATCTGATGAACCACTTGAGTTCTCATTGCCCAAAACTATCGCCCAGGTCTTGTGATATTTCTTAGGTTGCTATCCAAAACATGAGAAAAGAGAGAATTAAAAGGGTTAAGAAAGATAAATGTCCCTTCAGGGTAAAAAATAATAAGACTCCTTCATGTCGGACAATATACCCTTAGCAGAAATTAACTTCATGAGGTCCCTCTCCCTCATTAGGGACCTATGCTGGACCCTTCCTGGGATATTGGAGGAGACCCAGGGTGCCTTGGCTAAGGGCTCAACAATGTGTTGTTGCCCCTTTTTCCTATTAACCAATGAATATACAGATCAAAAATGCATATACCCCCAATGTAATGCACTTTCAGTTCCTCAATCAAGGCCTCTTAACCTACAAAATCATAGGGAAATGTATTCCATAGTGTTTCTCATTTGGATGTGCATTTCTAGGGTTTGAGGTTTCTAGCACTGGTCCTACGAGATGGTTAGGGTCTTCGATGAACATTTATATATATATATCTATGGTCATGAGGATATTTACCATATAGATAATGTCAAGAAGTTCCTGTTCCCATAAAATTAGGTTTTGGACCATGTCCCACCCTTTTTATCTTTAGGACATAGAGCTTCTAGTTCTTTCAAAAGAGGATACAGATCTCACTTTTGAATCCTTTTTACATATAATGATATCATCCTCTATCACTAGGTGACCGATTTTAGGTCATACCTCATGGAATAAGTCCCTATAATTTGTTAGATGAGGTTACAATTTTTCTCCTCAATATGTATATATCATTCTCCTTTATTCCTTCCTCACCTTAGACTCATGTCCAAAATAATGTAAAGAGAGGGAATTTTCATAGCCCTGACCTCTTCCACAAGTGGATAAGGAAAATTGTGTAGTTTTGTCAAATATTCCACATAGTCTTATTTCTCAAACTGACTATGACTCATGTGGGTATAGTGGTTATTGGTGATCATGACACCTGCATAATCCCCTATGAGACTTATTGAACTAGGATAACTCTTATTCCCATTATTACCAGGAAAATTAGGATGCCTTATTAAGGCTTGAGCTCTATGGTAATACTTCTCATGACTAAGACCCTACAAAAAAACCACAATTTACTAGGGTATCATTCATATGAGAAAGTCGCTAAATTTATTATTTGGGAATCCTATTTAGGGGTAAGCCCCAAAACAGGCCTCCAATCATCTTTGAGTTATGAAATTTCTCATGGTATCTTATTTAGAGAATCCTTTTTGGGAATAAATCCATACTTAATCCTCTCTAAAGGTTATATTACGTTGTGAGATAAACCTTTGAGTCCCACCATATGTTGGGTTCCTCATAACATAACTATGAAAGCATTGATTCCATTCGGAACAGGACACATAAGAAGTATCTATGAGGTCTAAACTCAACACCTCAAATCAACCATATTTTCATTGGGCCACATTAACAGTAGGGTTTAATTTATAATGAGAATTCACATGTCTCTCAGGTTCTCTGGGATGCTTCAGCATAAGTCTGACAACAGATATTGACAGGGCACCTCCCACATATACATTCTTGCCACATGATGTTAAACTGTATGATTGGGTCCTTATCACATGAACTTAAAAGGTATTATGTGCTCCATTATGTGAAACAAAACTATACATAATTTGATTCCATTACCAATGAGATACGTAGGAATCCTCTATGAGTTCCAAACCCAACACCACAAATCAACCATTGTGGTTCAAAAAAATTCCTACATCAAGATTCAACTAGGAACCCCTTTCCTATAATTCCTCACCACATGATGTTAAAATGTACGGTTGGGTCCTTATCACATGACATTAAAAGGCATGATGTGATCTATTAAGCATCACCAAACTACATGAGTTAGGATTAATTTCACATGGATATGCAGGAAACCCATTAATGGGTCTGATACCAACATCAAAACAAATCTTGTCTCCATGGATGATGATAAACTCAAGAATGACCTTCATCTCCCAAGTTGATAATAACATCCATAGTTCTAAACTATTAGGCTAGAAAACTAGAATTTTTATAAAAAAAACTAAAGAATCTCTATGTACTATATAATATGATACTACTGTAACACCCCAAGCTTCCACATTATGCTTTTCTTTGAATAATACAATAGCGTGTGTTGTAGGCAACTTCGAGTTCTAACACACCACAACCAATCAAACTAGCCGTTATGAATAGTAATACCCAATTTTTAAAATTTTTAAAATTTTATATTTCAAAATTTTCTTCATTTTTGGATTCGGAATATCAAAGAAAGCTTAGTGTGAATTTTTTTATTTTTCTAAAATGTTTCAATTTTCTATGAATAGTGAAAACACTGAGTTATAGTTTAAAACCGAATTTTTATTTAAATAATTATTTATTTTGTGTAATTTTATTTTTGGTCAAAATAGATACATAATACCTATATAAGTTCAATGTAATTTATTGGAGTCAATTTATGATAATTTTAGATATAAAATTTTTTATTGAACTATTTACCGTCTTCTACCCACCTCCTAGGAGCATTTGAAAATTTACATAAAACATAATTTTAACGCTTCTGTGAGTTGAATTTCAAAAATCGGATAGACACGGTTGATATCAATAAGTAAAATGTGGTTCAATAAGATGAAAATAATTTTTGGTGAGTAGTAACGTTTTACTTTTATTTACCACAGTTAAAAGTAAATAGGGTAATTAAGGGTAAAAATGGTATTATTATTATTACCCTAACACATGTCTTAATTCTATTAGATAAGTATAATTCAACCAGAAACAAACTTTGGTATAAAATATGGTCTTTTAGGTCCACATGGATTAGATTTGGACATTTATTATTATTTAATTCAAAGAAGAGTTAAAAGTGTTAAATTCAATGTTTAATAAATATATCATTTTTAATATAGGGGTACACATAAGATAAATTCAATTATAAATATTCATTAAAAATATATAAAGATTTTCTAAATAATTGTATTTTATTTATATTTTTTAGACATTAAATAATTTAATTTATTTATGACACAATAATGATGCAGTAATTACCTAATTAATTAAATATTAAAATAAGTGATATTATAGTTATCCAAATAAATATAAGTTGAGACATTTTATGAATTCCACAAATTTTCAAGGTTAATATGACATGTTAGGGTTGGTTATATAAAATGTGTTGGAAGTAATAATGCTGTTATGAATTAACAAAAACAAAATACCAAATAGTTTCAAAATTGAAATAAAAGAGTTTTAAACGAATATTATATTATTAATTGATATTCTATTCCTAAAAATATAAGGTTCGACCAAAATACTTATATAATGATAGATGTATAATTAATGAACCACTTGTGGTTCTTTTGGATGTTTATTGTACTTTTATTAACCATATAATATAAAAATATCAAGAGACATGGTAAATGTCAAACAATTTAACTAAGAGTAAAATCTAAAAGATAAAGTTAATATAGTGACCCAAACCTGTATAAAACCTATTGGTTTAGTGGTTTTCAACCCATACTCACCTTATCCTGTAAATAATTCATTTTGGAGCCATTAGAAACTGAAACTGTGTTTATAATAAAATAATATGACTAGATTTTCTTAAGGTTCCCCTCACCCCTCTTATAAAAGGGGACTCCCCCTTCTCTCTAATTCACACAATAAAAGCCATTTGGCTTGAAGAAAACCTACCCAAATATTCTCTCAACTTTCCTCCATTCATCCTAGAGGAATTACTTTAGTCAGAAAACAACCTAAGGAGCCCTTTTGATCAAATAAAATGGAAGAACCCGAGGAAGAGGTAAATATTTCATCACCTCTTTCAAGTTCCATTATTATTCCACATCCTCTTTCTTTGTTGATTCCATTATAAAATAATAACTATAGTATCTTATATATACTATTATGTTATTATAAATATGGTACAACCTTATTCATTATTCTATCCATCATTTGAATGATATTTCACCATACATGCGTACGTACAACTTACCGTCTACACGTTGTTGTGTAATTGTTTTTCAATACGTTATTATTTGGATGGGTATAATAATGGTGTGTAACTGAAGTAAATAATAAATATAACATTATAATGATTCAGTATATATTTTATACCATCCAATTATATATTATTCTAATATCAAAAGAATGATATTGTAGCTCGTGTGTACATACAGATTACAGTCTCCACGAACGCGATGAGATTCATTCCCCATCGTATCCATTCAAGACTAATTTTTATTATATGATTAAAAATAATGTTTAAAGATTAATATCATTCTGAATATTAATAATATAGATTCTATCCATAACAAACATTACTTATGTAACAAAGAATATAAAGGAAAACAGATCAGTTAACACCCGAAACGACGATAATACTAAGATATTATTAACAAAGCTATGTTAAAATATCATATATGATATAATATTAATTTATATGATTCATGTATAATTTAATAACAATTATTTCATCATTATATAAGATTTTAACCTAAAATCTACCAAGTAATTGTACAAGGTAAGGGTTAATTTCACAGTCTCTTCATTATCCGAGTTTGTTTATATGTCATTATCTACTAGGACCTCTTTATCATCCACATCCATGTTTCTTAAAAATATATTTCAAAGAATAATTACTATTTTATAGACTATGGGTTAATGTAATTTATACCATTTTTGACTTTTAGAATATTTTTATAAAGTAATCTTTCCTTGGGTTTTCCAAACAAGATACTTAATGACCTTTTTGAGAAAATTAAGGTAAGAATGTTTTTTAACGTATACGGCGGGTGCCGCTATTTTACACTATTATAACATTGTAGAAACATACATCACAAGATTATATTGATATTGTATGTGATTATTCTACTGGTAGAAAATCCATGTGAGTAAGTAAATGGAATTATTTTGATCTATATTTTCCATATTATTATGAAGTTTATATTGAAAAAGTTTTTTTTAGTTTTATACATTGCCTTAAATGTTTATGCTTATTTATTAAAGTTTTGGCTATATTGTTATCATTACTGAGCATCTGATCTCACCCCTTTATATGTTTTATTTTTCCCTAGATGTGAAGAAGTATATTATGACTGACCTATAGGGATAGCCTATGGGATCTTAGTGTTGTCTATGGAAGCAATGTTGTTGTAGTTTTTCATTTTATAATGTTATGTAAAACATATGAATTTATCTAGTATTTACAAGGATACTAAACTAATCGGTCATTCGATACTTGATCTTTTGTGATCATGTGAATTTAATGTAATAATGTGCTGACTCTGGGTAACTAGGGTTAGGGCATTATAGTTGGTATCAGAGGAAGTTTAATACAAACCTTGGAAACTAGATTTAGATAAACTCTAATTAGAGCGCTTAACCCTAAGATAGGATTTGAGGATAAGTATAGAATAACTTCCTAGAATTTTGGTATTGTAGGGATTTTGTGAGTTTTCCAAGAAATACATCCCGGTCTGGATACGAGCTGGTAGACGCAGCTTTGGGACAGATGTACCTAGGGTTGAAACCCAAAAACACTGCTTTGAGCAAGAATTGAATGGGAATTGGTGTAGGAAAACGGGCCTTGCTGCACTCTTGTTTATGACACTCTCAGGGTATATGCTTAGGATGATTTTAATTTTCATTAAAAACCATTATGAAGGGTTTATGAGTATATACTTCCTCAAAAAAACATTTTTATGATTATGGATTATATCCATAAAATATTAAATTTGTGTTAAGTGTTTTAAAAGTTTGGAATTATGTATTGCAATTCATAAACTAAACTTGTGTATTCCATTGTTTAGAAATGGTTCCTAGTGGAAGGAATGGAAACCATATCAATGCACACACTCCATGTTTGGATTTCCCTCCTACTCAAGATAATTATAGTGGAGCTAGTGATACATGTGGTGCTGATCAACTTCTCACTATATTAGGACAACTCACTCAGGTTATGAATAATAAACTTACATGTATGGAGAACCCTAATCTGTAGCCTGGAGGATCAATGATAGATTGATTCACAAGGAAACAATCACAAACATTCAATGGGGTAAAAATCTCCAAGTATCTCAGCAATGGATAAATTCCTTAGAGAAAATATTCCACGCCTTGGAGAGTAGCAAAAGGAAAAAAGTAGTCATGGAAGTTTACCACATCACAGGAGATACTGATCAATGGTGGTCATTAATTAAAAACAAAATGGAAAATGATAAAGTATCAAATATGTAATGGAGGGACTTTGACAAAATTTTATTAAAAAAATAATTTCCTCATAACCATCGAGCAGATACGAAAATGAAATTTCTGAGTCTAAGGAAAAAGGAGGATGAGAATGTCGCAAAGTATGAAGATAACATTACAAGGTTAGCGAGTCATGACACATATTATATACGTAACCAAAGAAGTAAGATTGATCATTTATTTTATCTGTTAAAACAATTTCTTAGTCTCACAATCCTTCTTGTCATATGAAGATATTGTCTTATGTGCTATCAAGATAGAAAATTAATTCTCTATGTCTTACGACTTGAAAGCAATTTAAGAGAAGAAGAGATCTGTTGAACACTCTCGAAATGGAAATAAGGGGAAGATGGGAAATGTTGAATATCCATCCTATAGTAAATGTGGGAAGAAACACCCTGGTACTTTCCTGAAGGGAATGCGAGTCTATTACAAGTGTGGTAAAAAATGCCACCATGCTTATGATTTCAAGTGGAAGAAAAAGGTTGTCGATGTTGAGTCCTACAGTTGTAGTGAAAGGGGGTATTATTCAAATTAATTTCCTAAGTGTCAGGGGAACATAACTAAGAAAAGTCCAAGGGATCAAGGGCAAAATTATGCTATCACTAATACTGAGGTAGAATCTCTGAAAGACGTAGTGCCAGGTAATTTAATGGTTTCCCCAAGTTTAGCCAATGATTTAGTTGAATATATATTATTGAAATATTTCATATCTTCCCATTTTCCTATGAAAATTACATATTTCCAATTTGATTTAACAAGGGAGTTGTCAGTTAAAACTCATAAGGGAAGTATCATTGCAACATATTTTTGTGAATCAGACCCCATTAGAGCATATAAATGTTCTTTATCTACTGATCTCATCGTCATACCCATGATTTAATTTGGTATAATCATCAATATGGATTGGATTTCAGACCCTGATGCAAAAAATTATTGTAAGAATAAGGAGGTTATAGTTTTTGATGATGATAATAAAGAACACCTTATCATTAGAGAAGAATCATCACCACCTAATTCTTATCTAGATCCACCCCTACTATCACAACTAAATTCAATTATTGGGGAGGTATAAAATGAAATTTCTATGTGTGAGGAATATAATGTTCAAATAGAGGATGTACCTATTTTGAATGAATATGATGTGATGTTTCCAGATGATTTACCTCCACATCATCCAGAACAAGAAATTGACTTTTCCATTGATTTCATTCCTAGATCAAGGCCCATATCGAAGACCCCTTATAGAATGGCCACCATGGAATTAGTGGAACTAAAGAAACAACTAGATGAATTGAGTAATAATGGATTTATTCTCCCTAGTGTTTCTCCATGGGGAGCCCCTATACTTTTTGTTAAGAAGAAATATGGATCTATGAGATTGTGAAATGACTACAGGGAGATCAATGCTATAAAAATAAAGAACAAGTATCCCCTACCTCACATTAATGATTATTTGACCAACATCAAAGAGCTCAATACTCTTCAATGATTGACCTTAGATCTGGAAATCATAATTTTTGTGTGAAGAAGGAAGACATTTCGAAAACTGCATTTCGAACCAGGTACGTGCATTATGAGTTTACAATAATGCCTTTTGGATTGAATAATGAACCCTCTGTCTTCATTGATCTAATTAATAGAGTTTTCAAGGAATATCGTGATGAATATTTAGTGGTATTTATTGATGATATATTGGTATACTCCAAAAGCTATGAAGACCATGAAAATCACCTGCGCATTATCCTAAAGACTCTTAGATGAAATGAATTATATGGGATGTTTAAAATGTGTGAATTCTTACTTGAATAGATTTATTTTATTGGCCATATCATCTCTACGGATGGAATCTCCATTTATTCTATGCAATTTTATTTGTTTAGCTGGTTATTATCGGTGTTTCATCCAGAATTTTTCCCGATTGACTAACCCATTAACCAAGCCCACACGTAAAGGGTTGAAATTTGTTTGGACAAAATAATGTGAAGAATGTTTTGAAGAATTGATGAGAAGATTAGTCAATGCTCTTATATTGACTCTACCATCATGGAATGATGGATTTGTTATTTATAGTGTTTCTTGAAAGAGTGGACATGGTTGTGTCCTCATCCAGAATGATAGGGTTATTTCCTATGCATCATGATAGTTAAAAATTAATGAGAAAAAATATCCTACTCATGATCTTGAGTTAGCAGCTATAATATTTACTTTGAAGATATGGATACATTATCTCTATGGTGAAATATGTGAGATTTATACTAATCACAAGAGTTTGAAGTATATTTTATCATAGAAAGAACTCAACATGAGGCAAACGAGATGGATTGAACAACTCATGGGTTATGATTTCACGATACACTACCACCCGGGGAAGGAAAACAAGGCGGTAGATGCTTTGAGTAGAAAAGATCATGGAGTTTTGAACAAGATGAGAGTTTAAAGGGATCTTATTCTCATTGATCTAGTAAATATAGATATGGGAATAAACATGGAAGGTGGAACAACAATACTTCTTCAAATGGTTGTTAAAACATCTGTATTAGAAAGGATAAAAAGTTATCAAGCTTATGATGAGGAGTTTCAAAACAAGATTAAAGCTATGAATAACTGGAGATTGAGTGAATTCTTATATAAATATGGAATTTTGAAATTTGGGAGGAGACTTTGTGTTCCCGATATAACTTATCTAAAAAGAGAATTTTTGGATGATCCACATATTTCCAATTTCTCTATACACCCTGGGAGAACCAAAATTTATAGAAATTTGAAGGAACATTTTTTGTGGGACATCATGAAGTGGGATATTGCTGATTTAGTGTCAAGATTTTTGGGTTTTCAACAAGTGAAAAATGGAAGGAAAAATCCTGGAGGAGTCTTGAAACCTCTTACCATACCTTAGTATAAATGGTATAATGTTACAATGGACTTTGTTATGGGACTACCAATGAATTCTAGAAGGAATAATGCAATACAGGTCATTTTTTATCATCTTACCAAGTCAGCAAAATTTCTTACTATAAGAGAAGATTTACCACTTGAACGTCTAGGAAGACTATATATTAATGATGTTGTGAGACTTAATGTAGTACCCCTATCGATTGTTTCTGATCATGATCCACATTTTACATCAAGATTCTAGAAAAGCATTCAGAAAGCCCTGGATACTGATCATCGTTTGAGCACTGCCCACCACCCCCAAAATGATGGAAAATCAGAACGGAATATTCAAACCATAGAAGACATGTTGATATCATGCTCACTTGACTTTCAAGGTATGTAGGATCAATATTTACCTCTGCTAGAATTTTTCTATAACAATAGAATCCATTCATGTATTCAGATGGAACCTATGAAGTGTTATACGGAAAGAGATGTCTCACACCAACCTATTAGGATGAAGTTGGTTAAAGAAAACTCGTAGTCCAAGAACCTGTGGGAGAAACAATGGAAAAGGTGAAGGTAATCCAGACCCACATCAAAGTAGCTCAAATTATGTAGAAGAGCAATGTCGATAACCAAAGGAAGTATTTGGAATTTTTAGATGCCAAAAAATTATCATGGGATGAAGAAGGTTTCAACATGACAAATCAAAGTCATATTCGGATCTGGGGACCCATTCTGGGGGTCCAGAAGGAGTCACGTGGAAAAAATTGATAAGTGCGTGAAAAAATATGCCATTCACAGAAAGCTCTGGAATTCATGAGATTTATTCTATGGGGGCGTGGAATATTTCATTCCCCCACCCCACGCGGTTGACACTTCGCGCCCCCGACATCGGCGCACAATTATTTCGCACTGACCTATTTTCCGCACCCCCGAACACCTATAAATAGAAGGAGACCCCTTCAACGTCTAGGCTGAAGAATTTTAACCGGCTCTTGTGCGAGAAATTCGCTTTTTATGCGCACAAAGATGGATTTCAGGTATAGTTATTTTATTGCCAAGGCACCCCAGGGTTTACCTTCACATGATATTTCCTTGGTTTAAACTGAATTCCAATCCATTCGAGGTCTGCCTCCAGCATGAAATCCCTTCCACTTGCGCCTAGACTAGACAATTGTACGCAATACCCTTCAATTGCGTGCACCCCAGTCATTGCGCGCAGCCTCTCCCTATTGTGATCAATTCTTACTCCTTGCACGCAATCCTTTCTAGTTGCACACAAAGACTCAGCTCCCCTTGCATGCTAATCCCCACTGATTTCACGCCAGCCTGTTGTTTTTCACACACAGATACTTATTTCGCACGCAAGACTCAATGATTGGGCACAACTCTCCAAGACCCCTCACCCCGGTGCTTCTCGGATACCTCTTCACTCACGTTCCCCATACTCCTTGGGCGTACCATTGCACAAGTGTCCAATTCTCTTCTTATGGATTCCATTCGTGGGTGTATCCCATTCCTCGGGCATCCACATCATACAATATTTTCCCGTATGACCTTCTAGACTCGTAAGAAGTAACTTCAATGTCCCTTGGATGGTTCTTTCCATTGTGTTGCTTTGCATTGTGCTTCTTCACATAGTCATGCTAACAGCTATTGTTTATTCGCATAGCCACGCTAACGTGGACCCCTCAATGGTTCGCTTTATGACACCCCCTCACCACAACTTTTCCTGTCCCCTCTCTACACTAAGGAGAAGAGGGTATAGGTTATGTAACTCCTAGTGGTGCGGAGAGAACCCTCTTTATCCCCAGCACATGACATTAAACTGTGACCTCACCCCATGCCTTGCATGTGAGGTCCCCCCACCTCAGACATTCTCTATGCCCACTCATCTCTATGAGGATGGGATCACCCATCACAAGGGATGATATCCTCCTTATCAGAGTGGAGTTTGTCTGCAGGGAAAGGAAAACCATCTCGGTGTAAGCCCCTAGCTTTTCTTGCCAGAGGCAACATCCATGCTCCACCTTTCATCTTCGATCCCCAGGGCCTGTGAAGGGCATGGTGGGAAATAGTGGTCCTCCTTCCTTCGGTCTCAAATCTCTCTCTGGCTGCGCTTTTTCTCCATTGTTCCTCCATCATGCAGTAAGTCCCAACCCCTTTGGGCTATGGACCACGCGTAAGCCCCTTTTTCCTCTTTGGGCTGCTCCTTGCATAAGCCCCACCCAACTTCCCACGGACGCACCTTTCGTGACGTGATCGTCAGGTCCTTGATGCCTATTGTTTCTCACACTGAGCACGACTCACGTGGTCTTAGAGTAAGCATCGACCATGAAACCACCATTCTTGAACTACGAGTACTTTGATCCATATCAAGGCATAGTATGTAGGAGGCCTCCCTGAGGATCAATCCCACCACTAGATCAATCCAACCATCTTCATGTCGGTTCACCACCCACCATTCCCGAACTACAAGGACTTTGATCCATGTAAAGTCATGGTACGTAATAAGCCTCCCCAGGGTTTAATCCCACCACCTGATCGATCTGACCATCTTCATGTCGGTTCACCACCCACCATTCCTGAACAACGAGGGATTTGATCCATGTTAAGGAATGGTATGTAAGAATCCTCCCTGAGGTTCAAGCCCACCACCCGATTGATCCGACCATCTTCACATCGGTTCACCACCCACGATCTCCCAAACTATGAGGACATTGATCCATAACAATTCATGTTACATAAGAAGCCTCCCCGAGGTTCAAGCCCACCACCCGATCGATCAGACCATCGCCACATTGGCTAACCACCCACCATTCCCGAACTACATAGGCCTTTATCCATTCCAAGGCCCGGTACATAGGAAGCCTCCTTTACGTTCAGCCCTATTCAGCGGTAATCTGTTTTCAACCCATTTCAACATTAAGCTGTTGGAGTCCCCCATCAACGACAAGACATCACCATTACCGAACTATGAGGACTTTGATCCTTTCCAAGGTAATGTATGTAGGAAGCCTCTCCATGGTTCAAGACCTAGAACCATTGGCCCTGACTATCTCTCTATTGGTGTGTCAAGCCCCTTTTCACCTAAATAATGTGGTCCTTGATCATTTACAAGGCAAGGTATGTAGGAAGCCTCCCTGAGGATCAATCCCAACACCGGTCATCCTGACAATATTCACGTCAGTTCACCAACTCATTGGGCCACCTTAGAGCGTAAGCCCCAAATGCCCCATCCGAACAACGAGTAATTTGATCCATTTCAAGGAATGGTTTGTAAGAAGCCTCTTAGTGGCTCAATCCCAACACAAGCGTCTCCCTAGGGTCAACCTCATCCCATTCTCCATCCACTTCACTTAGGACAACCATCACCAACCCGAAATTCTTACCCGAGAGTCCACATCTCGGTGAGATCATGCAACCCCATTCCCCATTCCATTTAGCAGCATTTGGGAAGCTAACCACATATTGGACCTAATATCTATGTTACCTCTAGGATGTTTCTCCATTGGATCCACTGTAGTCAGTGTTCTGGTCAGCCCGATCCGTCTCTGCTGGATGTTAAACTTGCGACATACCCTATGTTAAACATGCGAAGCTAAGGAAAAATTCAGACAAATACCAATGGCATATGATTCCACGCGCTTGATATGGGATGCCTCGGGCTTCCACGCCCTTCAGAATCCCTATAATAAGGAATAGAAGATAGACATTCCAATACCCCAGTGTCCACACATGCCAGTGATTACCAACGTGACTACTCCCTTAACCGAAGGTTTCTGCCATGACTGGACCCCTTGGAATGTCCTGACAGAAGCAGTGTAATTAAATGCTGTCCATGAAGATATGGCACTGAGAATAGTTTCACAAAAAACGTCTTAAGTCTATAAGGGAGACCTAAACTAGGTGGCGAACTCCGAGGATGAATCCATGGAAGGAAGAACCAACATCCCATCATTTCATTTCGATCATGGATTAGAAATCCCTTAATAAAGAGAAGATGTTGCCTGCCTTTGGATAGAGATAATGTGGGGAAATAGCTGCACATCCTCACAAATGGGTGCGTGCACCCCAATGAAAGAATCAAAAATAGAAATGGTGTACCTAGTAAGAAAGTATTCTCCTATGTTTTCAGACTAGTAGCGTTTGAGGCATTAGTGGATTAGCATGTCATCAGACCCCATCATCCGACACCAGGTCCCACCAAGAAGATACCAGGACTGATGTGAAAAACTCTAGAAGTTGGTGCAGTGAGGACGTTGAGCAACCCGTTCTGCGACGTTGTCAGCATGGATCCCCCTTATGAGCCATGGAAGACAAAATGAGACTCAGGAACTGGTCAACGATTTCTTTTCCTATCAGAATTAATGAGTTGATCTCCATGCTTTCAGGAACCAAGTTGTTGCATCTAGAACTCGATCACCACCTTCCCACCGACACAGGGGTAGGGGCAACATTGACACGGCCACCCCACGTGGTTCTACCTCTTATATGACGACCTCAATTGCCATGACTGCTGGGTGCCCTTGCCCCCTCTCCCCATCAGAAATTATCAAGCGAAGGGTAATTAATGACCTTGTATGCAGGTACGAGGAGAAGTGGATCATCCCCACCAGGGATATGGAGAACCTAGTTCTCGAGGAGACTGTTCCTCGCCATCAACACCGCACCTGAGGTCCGCAAAGGGAGCTGTTTCTCCCCACCCTGACATTCAATCATTTCGGGACCTTGTCCCTGAAACACCTTGAAAACTCCCTGCCAAACACTGATGAGTAGGGGATTTCCAGGTCGTTCCGATTAGAGTACCGCTCCAAGGGATCCCGACGAGGGCTCCCACTAGGCTGTGTCAGCGCCGCCGCCCTGTTCCCTGATCTGTGGATTAGGTAAGCCACACACCTGCACCACCGGCTCTGATTCATCTGACCCGGCACTAGCATCGGGTGAAAATGGAAGAGGACGCCCGCTGTGGGGCATCAACGTCACCGACTACTATGGCCTGGGCCACCAATGACTCATATCCCCAACTCCCTACATACATTGACCCGGAGAAGTTTTAGGCCTTACATGGATCAAGCCCCCAACTTCCCCACGGGTAGGCTGGGTTGACTCTCTCAGTCACCGATATAGGTGATGGCCACTGTGGACCAATCTGTAGCAATTCCACCCACTGCGGAGGCCCACTCCGTACTGCTACTACGGAAGGTGTGGGTCCTCCCTACTTATGAACACATCTTGGAGGTATGCCCCATGACACCTTCAAACCAATCGAGGGTCTTCCCCATGACAGAAACACTCCGTATGGGGGTCTCTCATGCACTCACTACACTGTGTATGGGGTCACTCCCCATGCAGCAGACCGTAGGTATGGAGACATTTCACATCTGGTAACATGCCTACATGGATGTCCTCCCCATTTCCTCATACCAACCAGTGAAGGTCCTCCTCTTCCTAGTAGACGAAGGGGTGGAGGCCAACTACACTTCACCAACTCCCAGCACAGAGGTCCTACCCATTCTCAGCTTTATTGGTAGGAGGACCTTCCTCGAACTAATGTAGTCAGGGGAAGTGAGCATGAAGGTCCTACCCATTCTCCTACCACACCTACCCATGCTTATGTTAGATCCAGAAGAGGTACTTACCACTCCAACACTTCCCACGGAGGTCCTCCCCGCGTCCCTTTTGACATTTTCCCCGGTGCTCCCCGCACCGCGACCGACCTTGGCGGGAGCTCTCTCTTCCCCAGCACCAGTATGGATAAAGGACCTCCTCGTACCAGAAGTGGGCCTTGACCCAAAGAGCCACCTAGGGGAACAAGAGCGGGTGGTCACCACCGCAAGAGGATTCTGGTGAGAGTCAGACAAGAATCAGAATAGTTAGCTTCTCAGACTCTGAGGCGGAGTATGACTCAGCACTGGAGCCCTCCCCTCAGTCCTCCGAGTCAAAGGCTTGGGCATGAATGAGGAAAATCAATCTCGTACTCCCGAAATATGAGGTCCATAGGATCCCTTTCTCCCTCTGAAGGTATATCAAAGAGGATGAAAACCCGACATGTCCCCAAGGACCAACAACACAGTCTCCACTGTCATCTCCGGAAGCTTCCTCTGCCTCAGCTAGAGACTACAGAGAGCTATTTTCGGGGTCAATGGCAGAAGATTCATGTCATAGTGCACCCTCAGCAGACGCTGATGCTGTGTCAGGTTCTTTGGTCACCTGTCCATCCTATCGTGAAATAGTGGCCATGTTTCTAAATTCCTCAAAGGACAACCCAATATTCGGCGGCCAGTCCGCCCGCTCGCCGTATTATCCACTGTCCCAACAGTCTGCCTCAGTACCACTTACAGTAACTTAGACACCCTCAGTCGATGAGTGGGGAAACGAAGGTTCATACCATGAATCTTAGAAGAGGAGCTTATAGAGTATCCTTGTAGTGGACCACTTCCCTGAGAAGTTTTGTCCAGTCATAGGAAAAAAACTTTGTGTGCCAGAATCTCTCACCAGGAGTAAGTTGAGTGTCTTTGTGTAGCCCTCTGGGTAAAGCACATCTATCTCTGGCATTATAAAGTGACTTATCTGAAGATCCACGTTCACTTTTAAGACATCAGTGAACAATGTTTTCTAGTTGACCTCGCCACACTCCCCGTGGTCCGACCCCCTAAGTCACCTGGTCACCATAGATCCCTCCAACAACAACGCTTTCAGAGTTTCCATGTACTCCGCAAGGTTATTAAAGAGGATACCCCCACATTCAAGTCTGTGGATTGGGGCAGTACGCTTCCCTCCTCTTCAGTTCTATTCGCCGGTAGCTTGACTCTCTAGGCGACATTGAGGACATGCCCCCAGAAGAGTTGCGGTCAACATGACCGATCTGTCAGGAGGGGAAAACGAGATGGAACTTCTTGATGGGAACTTCCTCCTTGGGGACATGCCACCACTACTGGATCCATCAAGTAATATTAATCATCATTAGAGGAACCTCCTAGGTCTCCCAGCACCCACTGAGGCATTGGTACTCAGTCAGAATTCTGGTAAGGGCAAAGAGTATGTTGGATCTATCATGAACTCCTACCCGTCTGCTTCGGTGCAGAAGACGGAGGAGGACCCCAAGAAGGCCAAATTGCTCCAGCAACTTACTTAGTAGAAGAAGTTGGTCGACGAAATCCTGGATGAACACACTGCAGAGGGACGACCCAACTATGGTGATCCTAGGTTGGGGCATCTGGGGCAGAAACACCTTCCCCTTGGCGAGCTTCCCCCAGGCGACCCTAATCATACTGCTCCCGCAGACAAGTAGGAAGCCGGATCTCACAGTAAGAGGGCACGTTATGTCTCGCCAAACCCTCTTGAATGGTGCAAGAATCCATGGAACCCCACTCGGGCTCCTCCGGCCTCCTTAAGGGTCGCTCCACCAGCTGCTCCATGAGCCGTTGGGCTTGTCTACAGCATTGAAGAACTTGGAAACGTGCTCGGGGTTAGGGACCCCCATCCAGATGATCTAATGGTGGCACTAATCGCTCACCAATATGCATTGGAAATGCAATAGGTGGAAATCCCTCCAAAAGGCAAGCCATACCCGACATGGGTGGATGATGTGCCATCACCTCCAGGTTTTGGGAATCCCACCTTCTCCCCCATTAATAGGACGGGGGACCCACCAAAGCACCTGGCCCACTTCAACACAAGGTGTGGGCCAATGTTAGGGACTCCAGCGTAGTAGG
Source organism: Viscum album (assembly GCA_963277665.1). Taxonomy (NCBI): domain Eukaryota; kingdom Viridiplantae; phylum Streptophyta; class Magnoliopsida; order Santalales; family Viscaceae; genus Viscum; species Viscum album. Next base: position 1,943,676,462 of record OY728143.1, on the reverse strand, counting down.
AGGCCACCAAGCTCCGCTGTTTTGTTCAGACACTAGAGGGACCAATATTTCTCTAGTACAACCAGCTCCCCGTCGGATCCGTGACCAGCTGGGAGGACCTTCACAGACAATTCCTTTACCAGTTCAGTTCCACCACCCAGAAAATGAGCATCACAGACCTCTTCAAGTGCAAAAAATGGCCTGATGAGCAAGTCGCGGAATTTATCACCTGGTGGAAGGGGATCACATATTCTCTTGACATGCCACCGAATCAAGAGAAATTAATGGTGATGTATGTAGGGACTGTCAAGATGGAGCTGGATCCATCCCTGATCATGCAAAACTATCTTGGAGGGTTCCAACACTTCTCAGACAAGGCCCAACGCCTTGAAGAATCCATGCAATAGGCTAGACATGCATGTCCATTTCCCCCTGTAATCCCAGTGAGGAGGGCTTCCAAAGCCGAGCCCGCTATGGTGGCCCAAATAGAAGACCTCAGGCAACTACAATTTCAACTAGTATCACTAGCCCCACAACATTGTAAAGCCCCTCCACATCAAACACAACCTCTGGCTCAATAGAGTCCTCCAAATCCGCAAGTGCCGCTGCAGAATGTGCAACCACCTAGGCTGGACAATCCGGGTCTGCCTCCTCGACATGACCATCCAAACCCTCATTAGGGTTAGGAACCAAGGGACCCCTTTCTGGAAAGAAGAATATAGACCTACGTTTTCAATGAGAATTAGGTTCCCATCTATTTCAGAAGTGCCTTGGAATAGGGTATTGTATGCTTGCCTGAATGTAGAAGGCCAGAGGAGGCGAATCTCACTGATCAACCCAACTACTTCTCCTATCATCAGATTCTGGGGAACACCCTCAAGAAGTGATATGTAATTAAAGATTGGATCCAAGACTAGGTCGATAACAACATAGTTAGGCTTGGCCCGGCCCCAACACAAGTGGTGGGTGTCATTGTAAGGCCAGACAATAATACTGACAGCGAAGCTGAGTGGCAACAGGTTTCTAGCCGTGGGTCCTAGAAGTATGATGACTGGATGGCTCGCAAGACAGTTTCTCGCACCCATGGAATCATTTAGGAACACCTGAATCAGCTGGAGTCTTCAGAAGCTACAACCACTACTTCTGCATCATCATCTCATTCGGCCTCTTCCACGAAGAACAAACATAGGCAGGGCAAGAAAAAACAACATGCCATGCCGATGTCATCATCGTCCCGCACTCTCAGTGACTTTATGCCCCCAAATATGGGGATCCCACCTATAATCCATTCAATGATGGATGGTTCATCAAATAACAGTCAAGGGTATGCTTCGGTTAATACCATGGAGTTGGTAAACCCCTATATGACTCTAGGTGAGGGGATACTCCAGCTGAACCTCCCCAACCTCCCCAACCAACACCAACGTTGGTAAAGCCGAAGCTATTGGGGTCATTAGGGCACGTCACTTGGCACCTCTAACCAGGCCATGCATGCCATTGAGACCAAAAAACATGACCAAAATAGAACTCAGCATGCGCAGCCTCTTCATCCGGTGTCGATAGGCCCGCCTCCACCACCGTTTGTGCTATTTGATCAGGCAAAGCTACCTCATCCAGGGCAAGACCTGCCTCACCCGGCTACAGGCCGATATCATCCATTTGGTCCTCATCCGACAGCTACTCTTCAGGCTTCTACTAGTGAGTAGTGGGATATACAATGTACCATCCAGTCATCAGTCTGGACGGTAGGCCCCACCATGACTCATAATCACATAGCAGATTCCTGCAAGAAGAAGCTCATGCATGGCACAGAAGTATGAAGTTCTCAAGCACCTCATCGGCATCCCAGTGAGGCTTTCTATCCTTGAAGTCATTATCCTATCACTAGATATGCACGAAGCACTCACCGAGGCATTAAGAAGCCCCCTCCAGTTTGAGGCAGAGGTAGCAGCTGCAGAGGCTTTCCATGTTGAAGTGTTTGAGAATGCTGAATGTCAGGCTGTCATTTCAATCTCAAGAGAAGATGAATGATACCCCATATAGGGGAACATCCTCCCATTTTACATCACCATCCAATTTAACGGTGTGGAGGTTCGCCGCTATCTCATTGACATCGGCTTCGGGATCAACCTTATCCCGACACAGACACTACGGAATCTGGGGTTATCCGATGTTAACCCGACTCACTCTGATTTAAGTATCCAGGGATACAACCGGACATATCAGACCCCCATCAGAAATGTCCATTTGAATACACAGTTCGGCGGCATAGTTTCCATCACCAAGTTTATGGTTGCCTCACAGGACACCACATATAATTCATTGATGGGCATGCCATGGTTCCACCTGCACACGACGGTCCCCTCATCATATCACCAATGCCTCAAGTACTCTATTAATGGTTGAGTGGGAAAACTCCAAATTTATGCATCTCTTTTCACCTCTTGTAAAGCCCACTACCTGGATGCTGAATATTACAAGAGAAAGGATAAAAAAGTCCAGTAAAGTGATGTTGAGCCCATCACCACTATGACCGACCCTTGGGAAAGACTGAATGGATCCTACGTCTTCTTGATCCATCGGTTGGAGGCCATGACCCTCGATATGGGGCAATGTTTTGTCATTTCCGAGACAAGTGGGAAGCATGATTAGAAATATAGGCAGCGTCAGAAGATCACATTGTATTCTTATATGAATCAGGCCTCAGTGACCCTAGAGCCTCCCACTCCCATTAGGTATCGGGGCGTCCGACACATGGCGATGACAATACATCATACTTGTCTATTTCGCCGGGCTGGAATAAGCTAGCCCCTGCCGACGTGCCACTACTGCTTTGATATTATCAAGAATGGCCCCTTAGGTCGGAGACTAGATGGGATCGGGTTGACAACCTTAATTTCTATGTTCTCGGTAGCTCCAAAGTTCCCCGATGCATTAACCACTACTGCTAAAGCTGGTACCAGACTCCCATCGGGGTCTGGTAACTCAGAAGCAACTTCCCCCATGGAAGATCCCTCCATAAGTGGATAAGAGGATATAGGGGAACCCCTGCCTTTAAAGAAGGAGTCTCTGAAACGGTCGATGAGTTGGTACAGGGGAACCTCAGAAGCAAGGTAGAACTGAGACCCACATTGATAAGCACCACCATGCCCCCTGAGGAGCTGCAGCGGTATGTAGAATTCCTTAAACAACACCGTGACATGTTTTCCTGGAGTTACGATGAGATTCCAGGACTAGATCCTCAGGTAGCCATCCACCGCCTCGACCTTCCGACAACTCTTCACGGGTTCAAACAACCTCCCAGAAAGATGCATCCATTTCATGACACCATGGTTGAGGCCGAAGTTGAAAAACTCATTAGGGAAAACTTCATTAAGGAGGTCCAGTACCACAAATGGTTGGTCAACATTGTACAAGTCAGGAAGAAGAACAGATATATCAGAGTCTGTATCGACTTCCACGATCTCAACCTCCATTTCCCAAAGGATGATTTTCCCCTTCCAGTGACAAAATTGTTGATCGATGCTATGACTAGATTCCAAGACCTCTCTTTTATGGATGGTTAAACTGTATATTATCATATCCAGATGGCCCCCAAGGATGAAAAGTCCACTGCTTTCAGGGAACCAGAAGGTACTTTCTGTTACCAGGTTATGCCCTTCATCCTGATAAATGAAGGTGCCACCTATCAGCGGGCCATGCACCACATATTCAAACCAAAACTTGGGACATTGGTGGAATGATATGTGGACGATCTGGAGGTCAAACATCATCGGTTCCATGACTATCTCAAGGATCTTGAGAAAGTGTTCGACTTCTTTCGTTCCTGTCACCTGAAGATGAACCCATTGAAGTGTGCTTTCAGGGTCACCTCTGGAAAGTTCCTTAGCATTGTTGTTAGGTACCAGAGAATCGAGATAGACCTAGAGGAGATCAAGGCCACCAGCCAAATGCCTCCTCCGAGTAATATTCGGGATATTTGAGGTTTCCAAGTCCACTTGGCTTACATATGCCGACTCATTGTGAATTTGACTAGCAAGGGTAAACCCTTCTCATAGCTCATGAAGAAGGGAACCGTTTATGAGTGGGATGAGGAGTGCTAGACCTCCTTTGGGGAAATCAATCAGTATTTTCTCCAGCCTCTGGTCTTGATGCCACCCATCTCTGAGAAGTCGTTGTTCCTCTATGTCACTGCCCTGTAATAGTCCCTCATTGCCCTTCTCGACCAGAAGAACAATGAGGGGACAGAGAACAACCTCTACTTCCTCAACCGCATGCTCCTCGATACGTAGACCAGATACTCCCCCATCGAGAAGAGCTGCCTTGTGCTCATGTGTTCCATTAAGAAATTGTGATATTACCTGCAGCATCATGAGGTAAAATTGGTGTCCCGAGTATACCTGTTGAAGTACATACTAAACCGTCCAATGTTGACTGGCCGACTAGTGATGTGGGCGGTAATCCTCCAGTAGTTTGACATCAGGTTCATGCCTCAGAAGGATATCAAGGGATAAGCATTGGCAGATTTACTTGCTGCTCATCCAACCCCTGCGGACCGGTCCTTGGACCTAGATTTTTCTGATGAGGCAATCCTATCAATCGATCAATCCATCCCATGTTGGAAAATGCATTTTGATGGTGCCTCCCAGAGCCCCACCGATAGGAGGGTCAATGATCCTAGACTCAATAGAGTAGGCCTGGGTATCGTTTTTGTTACCCAGGTACAAGCCATTCTACCATATTCATTCATGTTGTTGGATGGCTGCACTAATAATGAGGCAGAGCATCAAGCCCTTATTACTAGCCTTGAGCGGGCCCTCGAGATCGATGTGCCCCATTTGAATGTGAAAGGGAAATCCGAGCTAGTCATTAAGAAGATCCACATTGACTTTGTTTTCAGGAAGCCAGAGCTTGTGTCGTTGTTGCAATGCACTCTCTAGCTAATGGCCTAGTTCCCATATCGACTAGAGGTTACCCATGTCCCTCGGTCATAGAAAGGTCGAGTGGATGCTTTGGCAAGCTTAGCTACATCACTTGCAGAGCCCGAATAGGATGATCTGATTATCCACATGGAACATCGGAGAGTCATAGCTCCTGTTACCCTGGATGGCAGTGATAACCCATAGGAAGGACATCTTAATGTCGACGCCTCTATGTCAGGACCCCTGGGTCATCCATATGCAATAATTGAAATGATTACTGATTAGAGGATACCCCTGATTGAATACCTTCAACATTGTAATCCACAGTTCGACCGACCTTAGCGCGAGTGAATCTGATGCTACACACTGTATTTTACCCTCTAGAGTGGTCTCAGTCTTGAGAAGATCCTCTAAAAGCCTGAGTTCGATGGTGTTCTCCTCTATTGAATTTAGGGGGTTGAGATTTCTCAGGTCATCCACGAGGTTTACGCTAGTTCTTGTGGGGCCTATTAGGATGTGCCAAAACTGTCTCACCAGATCCAGAGATTTGGTTATTTTATTCCCTGCATGATCCATGACTGCAACGAGTTCACCAAGAGGTTCCATGCATGCCAAGTTCATGCTAACTTTGTGTATCGGCCACTGAAGCATCTCCAAACTACCAAGTACTCTTGGCCCTTTGCAGTCTGGGGATAAGATGTCGTAGGACCATATCTTCCAGCAACAGCTCGCCAATTCCAGTTCATTTTGACCACTACAGATTTATTTTCCAACTGGGTAGAGGTTGTTTCGCTCAAGGATGTCAAGGCATTCTCTATCGTTGACATAATGAGTTTCAATATCATCTATCAGTTTGGGGTTCCTCATGATATCCTACCCAATAACGGCATCATCTTCTGAGCAGTTGAGTTGAAAAAGATGTACGCCAAGTACAACATCCGTTCTAACCATAAATCCCTCTATCACGCGCAAGTGAATGGGAAGATCGAGGCGTTCAATAAAACCCTCTCTAACATCCTGTAGAAAGTGGTTGGTTAGATCAAGAAGAGTTGGCCGGAGAAGCTCCCCAAAGCCCTCTGGGATTATCGGACAATGACTCGTAATTCCACCCAGGTGACCCCATATTCATTGATATACAGAACAGAGGCCATCCTGCCCATAGAGATTTAGCTGCCCTCAATGCGCACTACGGTCTATGACCAGCAAGCACCTGATAGAGTGGATGAAATCCTTATAGCTGAATTGGAAGCACTTGATGATAATAAGATTCGTGCCCTGCAAAATCTAGAAAGGCATCAGAGCAGGATGAATCGAGCCTTCAACAATAAGGTTCACCTCCTCTCTTTCCTGTAAGGTGACTTGGTGCTGGCTCTGAGAACCCCAATGATACCTGGTAGGAAAATACCCAAGTTAGAGTGAAAATGGGAAGGACCTATCATTTTTCATAAGATTTACCCCAGTGGTGCGTACTCACTAGTGACCATGGATGGTGGGTGTATAACCCCTCCCAAAAATGTGAAGTTACTCATGAAATACTTTTCCTAAGGCACACAGTCCAGCGTGACTTTAAACTGTACAGTCTAGCATGAATTTAAACTATTCAGTCCAACATGACTTTAAACTATATAGTCCAACATGAATTTAAACTATACAGTCCAGCATGACATTAAACCGTACAATCCAGCATGACATTAAACTGTACAGTCCAGCATGACTTTAAATGTTATTGTCCAGCATGAATTTAAACTGTACCATCCTGCACGATGTTAATCTACACACAGTCCAGCATGACTTTAAACTATACCATCCCACACGACATTAATCTGCACAAAGTCCAGCATGACTTTAAACTTTACCGTCCCACATGACGTTAATCTACACATAGTCCAGCATGAATTTAAACTGTACCGTCATGCACGATGATAATCTGCACACTGTCCCGCACGATGTTAATCTCCACATAGTCCAGCATGACTTTAAATAGTACCGTCCCACATGATGTTAATATGTACACCATTCCATAAGATGTTAATTTTCACACTGTCCCACATGACGTTAATCTGCATGCAGTCCATCATGACATTAAACTGTACCATCCCTCACGATGTTAATCTGTACATCATCCTATATGACATTAAACAGCACATTCAAGAACTATGCGTGGCTTGATTCCCATCCTCATGGGATATATAGGACCGCTCAAAAATTTAGATTTCAGGCCCAACCCCATCGCATAGAGATCTCCCAGTTACCTAGGCCCCTTGGCTTGTTCCTTTCTATGAGAAAGATATATAGGTGTTGTACAATGTTATTCCCTCCTTCGTGTTGGGTTTGTGACAATCGTGCCATGCCCCCCTTTTTCATGAGAGTACACCATCTCTTTGTTGTATACTCATATATGCGAATTTTTCACTCTCAATTTGAGCCCCTCGACCCTTTACAGTGGTTCACCGATGTGTGCAAGAGTACTCTGGTATAGGACCTGGAGTGTCAGATTCGACTTGGGCAAGTTTCCATTCACTTTTTAGGCCTCATGTTACCCTTTATTTGGGCTTCCATTATCTTTCACAACCAATGGGACCCCCAAAACAGCATGGATGCTAGGACTAAGAGCTCTCCTACCATTACGGGTCAGCATCCCGAAGGGTTTCAGACAAACAAATTGATACAAGTCAAATGTTGTGAAAATGTTCAGCAATCGATGCTCATTTGTTTGTCATCTTTTCAGGCTAATGAGACATGGAATCTATGTTGCGTACATGGTCAGGATTAATCCTTTGTCTCCACACCATCCCCTTAAGGACTTTAATGATGGTTACATGATTCACATTACGTTCCACCCCATCATGTCTAGGTAGAATTTCGACACTCCTGGAACTATCCCTCAGTGTACCTTCACATGTCAGGGGGAAAAAGCTGCAATATGAGATTCTTTGGGGCTCCCGTGGTGTGTACTACATGACCATAAACTAAGATCTTCTCTAATAATTATGTGCGGCTCGATTCTCATCCTAATGGGATATACAAGATCACCCAGACATCGTGTTTCCGGTTCCAGCTCAACTAGTAGCTAGCTTATCATGTCCCTTATCCTCTAACCCTCACTTGCCTCTTGGCCTAAGGCTATATTCCTAGAGTTGTTCATGATGATGATGTGGATGTTTTACTCATTCACATTGGGTATGATTTATCATGTCGTTCACATTCATTCATGTCTAAGCCATATGACTTTAAACTGTGCTATCTAGTCCTATCACATTACCCTAAACTGTGATAATATCATCCCATCCACACGATGAAAAATGGAACTACATTGTTATGAACTATTTATAGGGGATATCACATTGGGTATCAGTCATCCATTGTAGCATTTGTCAATGCCAGCATAAGGCTTGATTCCCTTAGTGATACCGGGATCCCTATGTCATTTTTTTGTTGCTTAAAAAAACATCTACCCTAAAGGAAAAAAAAGATCTATCGAATGCTCCTCCTTTTTAGTATGAGGGCCAGACCCACATGCCCCACTGGTACCTTACTGTGCGACCCCTTAAAACTATAGATTGCGTGATTCCCATCCTGATGGGATACGTAGGAACACCAGTGCGCCCTGCTCCTGGGCCCAGCCAAACATTCGTTTTCAGTCCCTTGACCTAAAACCTCCCTAGGGAACAAATGATGATGTGGACCTCATCCTCATTCACGTTGGGTTATATGAGTTACATCACCATGAGTCTCCCGGATTGCCTACTACCCATGGTCTGAATTCTAATACCTTAAACTAAGAACATTTCCAAAACTACATATGGATTGATTCCCAACCTTATGGGATATGTAGGAATGGCTAGACATTTCGTCATGGTCTAGCCTCGAGAATCACAAATCCCATCCTTTCTCACCATCCGCCCCTTGGCCTGACCCATCGGGGAGTTGTGTAACTGCAGCTTTTTCCCTAAAAAACTTCAGGATGCTCCATAATGACAGTAGAAAGTAACATCTCCCTCAACAGAGAGGTACTATCTAAAAGTAGGAATAATCCATGATCAGATTAATGCACCCAACTAATGTGCTTCCTCCAAGATGGTGTAATTTCAAGAGTGTTGGATTCTATTCAAACAAACCACCAATTCATCTTCCGCACTTTGCATACCCTTTATTCGGACCCTCATCCTCTTTTACGTCTAAAGGGACCCCCCAACAGTATGGATGCTCAGATTATGGTCCACCTACTATCCTGGGCCATCTTTCTGACAGACTGATGGATGATATTTTGAGTCAGGTCCCGTTTTTCAAACATGGTCACAAGTCATCCCTTATTTTTTGTCCCCATTTCAGGTTAATACAATAGAGATACTATGTTTCGAACACGGTCAACAATTATCCTTTATTACCACGCCCCCTCCCACGGTGTTCTGAATTTGGGGTTACGTGATCCAAAATTTTCATTCCCCTATGTTCAGACTGATTCTAATGCCCTTGGAATTTCCCCTCTTGTGCTCTCGAGAACATCGAGAAGACGATACATCAAACAGTCTGGGGCCCTTTTCCTTTTATCGACCCCCCTCTTCTCGATGGAAATCTGGATTCAAATCTCGAATACCCGAAGCTTGGTTGACACTCTCGTGATCAAAAGAAGTTATATTATGAGCCTCACTTGATTCTCACATCAGGTACTGCCCATGTGAGCTTAAGAATGGATTGCTATTTTTTGGGATTATGGTTGAGCGCATTAAACCAAGGGAAGAAGTAAATAAATTTTTCCATATATACTTTTCAAAATATAAAGCAGTAAGGTGAAATAATTTTACGAGTTCAAGAAAAATAGGTCCCTTAAGGGTTGGATTTCTAGATGGATCATCCCAATGCCACTACATTTTTGCTGGTGGCACCCATGACCACTTCCCGCCCCCTGAGGACCCTCTCTTCATCAGTGGCTAAGAAACACAGTTCACTAACCATAGCCCGTGCCCGCGCTTGTTCAGTTTAAAGTTCAATCATCTGGCGCCTCACTTCCACTATTTGTTCTTGGGCATCTTCCAGCTAGGCCCTCAACTACTCCACAAGCTCAGAACAATTTGCAATTAATATCTCCTTTTTTGGCATATTCTTCGAGGTTTCGGACCTCCTGCTGCACCTTCAGAAATTCTTGGGTACTCCCCAACTCCTCCCAAAACTGGGTGACGTCGGAGCACCAGCTAATATCGCGCATCTTCTCGACCATGTAGTCATGAACCGTCGAGTGAAGGCATTGAGAATCTACCCCTCCAGTACATAGGAAATGTAGCCAGGTGTGGAGGGAACCCATCTGCTTTAGCCATTCCATATGAGGATTACTCAGACAACTCTTGATTCACTTACACACTTTGAGTCGCATCATCTGGTCCTCCTTGCCTGCTTCCAAGTCTGAATCATCAATCTCCTCGGGATTGGTAGGCCGACAGAGAGGAAAAACAGCCAACGGGCTAGTAGTAGGTTATTCCTCAGATATTCCCCCTGGGAGTTTGGCTCTTCAGTTTCTGAGTGGCATTCCTCTCTCTACTTGACCATGGTGGAACCTTCGTCAACTTCCAGACCTGCCCCGACAGTAGTGCCACTAATTTCCACTACTCTTTGCTCACCAAGTGCCGTGTCTGATTCGGTTTGGGAGGCATGTCTTGGATAGGGCAATACATTTTCCAATGACTCGCTTTTGGATAGTCTGGGATTTGTAGCCGGACGAGCCTATAATTCCACGATCACTTTACAGGCAAGGAGATCCCTAATCAATTGAGTCCTCGGACGGTGAGTAATGGTATCGAAGCAAGGAAATTACATGAACCTAAGGCCCCGACCTCCAGTATTCTGGCTACTACAGGTGCTGTTATATTGGGGATCCCTCAATGCTCATCATTTAAAAATGAGTGTTGGTGCCCCACCATGTTCCATTTTCACTTCCTCCCTCCTTCTTTTAGGGACTCTTGATTAGCACCAATATTCTCTTTAGTAAGATGAGGATGGTGGATTAAGGATTGCAATGGGGATCAGATAAAAGGAGGAGGATAGATAAGGGTTTAAGTATACCTCGAGTAGCTCAGTCACATCAATATCAGACCTGACGATCTCAACACTCTCTCTGAGACTCCCATGGTGGGATTCCCCTTGATACCATTCACCTTCGAGCACCTATTATCATTCACCTTCTCATTCAACCTCCTCTTATTCTATCTCACTGCCCTCTGGCTCATCATTGCTGTCGTCATCCTCCGATGACATCTTTTCTGGATCATGCTCTTTGCCGAGCATCACTTTAACCAAAAAAGATGGTTCCTCATGCTGACACCGTTGACATGCGTACATTTCCATGGCCATCAGATACACATGCTGAAGGTGAAAGTTCACTCTATTGACAATCTGAACAAGCCTGACTTCTGGCAGTTGGATCCCATCTCACACAATCTTTTTCTAGAGGGCTTCAGTACTCTCTGACTACCATAGTAGGGTTAGCCAGGCCAGCCATAGCACTGGGAAGATTGATTCATGAGAAGGATGAAGCAGATATCTTATTTTCTTCCTGGGAATTTCTCTGGTCGCTCCATGGGACCCTCCTCCTCTAGGAAACGAGGGCATGGCCATGCCATGCGACATCCCCGCTACTGAAGTCCGAGCCTATGCAGGCCTCGTTGTCCTACGTGCTTCTAGTCTTCCCTCTATAATGGTACTCCGCTTACTCTCTCGCTACCTAGGTTCCACACTGGTGACCTTGAGTTGCTGAATGCATTTATGCAAAATCCCCTTAGGGTATGCTATGACCCAATGTTCGACATACTCGGTTGAGAGTCCAGCATCAACTCTAGGGGAGGAAAGGTGATGACATCACCAGAGCGATTATTCGTGGATATCAGCCACATATGATGAAGAACACATGGATGCCTTTCTTCCCAGACACCTGTGTATACTTTTTTCAACATTCGCTGGAGGCACCAAAACTGCCTAGAAAACCTAGAAGACACGTAAGGTTCACAGAAGATCTTCCCATTAATCTGGGTCACAAGCACCCTGCCTCTAAAGCTCTGGAAGTACTCCTTCTGCTCTAGTGAGCCTTGCCCATTTCCTATCATCTGGATAGTTGGGCTGGGGAATGGGCTGAAAGCGATGTTGGCATGACTACTAATTCCGATCCTTACTCCCTACTCATCGAGCGTTAGTGGCATGACCCCAGAAATGTCTTTCAGGGAAGGTCTCAGGCCATTACCTGTAAGAATGATGGCATTCAAGAAGGTATATCCACCGCAATGAGCCACAACCCAGCCATAGAAGATCATTAAGGGGCCACATATTCTCCTAGGTGTCACCCCTCTCAAGATGCATCCCAAAATGGCATACAAACGTGCCAGTATGGGGAACCCTAGATTGAATCTTTTATTAGCAGCCATGATGCCGACCATCACCAGGGTCGTTGGAGGGAATCCCATCCTTGTGTCCATCACTGGTAAGAGCCTCCCACTTAGGAATGTCACGAGGAATTTGGTGTATCGAACATTCAGGTCCCGAATCCCATTTATGTTGTAGCCCCATGACTGATAGTTCCCCGCCTCCAGGATCCTCTTGTACGATCCACTCTTGCTCCTCTATACAGCAGTTGGACACCATCTCCCCTGCCCTAGCATCTTGACTTCCGGATCCCTTTCAAAGAACCGGCTAAACTAGTCCTTTTAAGTGATGTCCTTGAGTAAATCCTCACCCCCATCCTCTCCTTAGCCAGCTCGAATAAGTGCCATGTTAGTATGGGGGGTTTTGATCCACCTCCCCATCTTCTCATTAGTGGATGAAATTCATCATATTGGTGGCCCTCCAAAGGGATACCATTGATGTAGTGAATGTCCCATATACTGATACCGACTTCCCCATGATGAAGATAGATGGTATTGGTATCAGGGGACCACCGAGTGAACGACTCTGTCCCAAGCTCGTGTTGGCAGTAGAAGTGAAATTGCGACATCCACACCACCTCGACCATGACAATATTCCATATCTCGGCCCCAAATTGGTCACATGTATGGTGAACCTAGTATTCCCAGACCCATTCACTGGTGAAGTTGCCTCCAGACCACATGTCCCAGTCCTGTAGCCAGCCTTTAGCCTCATTAGTGACACTCTGACAGAAGGTGCTTGCGTAGTGGGCTGGGGAACTATCCGCAATAGGGTCACTCCTAGAAATGGTTCTAGTCCTTCAATTCAGGACATAAAAATCCATATTTCTGGTCTCTCTATAAGGATGGCCATTTTTTGTGATGTTTTATTGGGGGAGGTCATCCTCACTATTCACCCATGACCACGGTGTATCAACTTCAAAACCCTGTAAAGGGACCACCTCAAAAATACCGAAGTCCCATAGTGGCATATTTTCTGATAGGGAGTACTCCTTTTGGGTGGGGATTAGCATATTGAAAAGGGTATGGTCATTGGGGAAAATCCTTTGGGTGCCATAAACCTTTGGGTTGGTGACCATTTCAGCCCTTCGAGCAGCGACTATTCCCTCATCAGCCTAGTTTGCAGCCATATTCATCCAACATGTGTTTTAGTAGCTGGCGCAAAATATGAGATGATGGTGAAAGAAATCATCAGACATCCCAAAATATCAGAATTCCGCGTGAAATAACCTTTTTTTGTGCGTAAAACGATGTCTGATCTTGGTGGGATTGAACGCAACTAGAGAGTTTTTTCACGTGGGGCCGGAGAAAATTTTGCACAGGAGATCTTGTAGATTGTCGTTTGAGGAAATTCTTACAGAATATGGGACCCGCGATAGATTTTTATAAGTAGAGCCAGGTTTATGCGCATGCACAAAAAGAGGATTCCATGCCCCCTTGTGTTTTTCATGTCACTCTAGGTTTTTAGCGTGCATAGACCCCATAGAGTTCTGAATTACGTAATTTCCCTCGGAATCCGACCGTTGCGGCCCCTCGCCGCTCTGATTCTAGGGGGGGGGGCATTTGTAGATGCTGAAAAATTCTCAAAGGCTGAAGATGGTTTCAACAAAATAAAGTGAAGTCATATTCGTTTATAGGGACCCAGCCCGGGGGGCCTAGAGGAGTCGTGATAATGAAATTCATAAGTGCGTGAAAAAAATAGGCCCTGCACGGAAAGATCTGGGATTCACAAGAGTTATTAGGTGGGGGCGCGGAATATTTTATGCCCCCAACCCACGTGGTTGAAATTTCGCACCGCCAACATCGGCATACAATTATTTCGCGCCGACCTATTTTCTGCGCCCCAGAACGCCTACAAATAGAAGAAGACCCCTTCGACTTCCGGGATGATGAATTTGAACCAGCTCTCGGGCATGAAATTCTCATTTCATGCAAGCAAAGATGGATTTTTGGTATATTTTATTTCATGAATAGTCACCCCATGGTCCGCCTTCATGAAATATCCTCTTGGTTTAGACTGAATTCCAACTACTTTGGTGTCTGCCCCCTACGCACAATCCCTTCCACTTTCGTCTAGGCTAGCCAATTGTGGGAAATCCCCTTCAATTGCGCGCACCCTAGTCAATTCATGCAACATATCTAGATTGCGCACAATTCTTACTCCTTGTGCGCAATCCATTCTAGTTGCGCGAAAAGACTCAGCTCCACTTGCATGCTAATCCCCACTAATTTCATGCCAGCTCGGTGTTTTTCATGCAAGGATACTTATTTCGAATGAAAGCCTCAAAAGGTTGCGCACAACTCTCAGGGAACACTCACCCCGGTGCTTCCCAGCTACCTATTCACTCGCATTCCGTGTACTCCTTGGGCATACCATTGTGCTAGTGTCTGATGCTCTTCTTATGGATGCCATTTGCGGGTGTCTCTCACACCCCAAGAATCCACTTTATACATAATTTTCTCATACGACATTCTAGGACTGTATGAAGTAACTTCAAAGTCCCTTGGATGGTTCTTTCCATTGAGTTGCTTCGCCTCACGCATCTTCTCATAGGCACGCTAACTACTATTGCTTCTTCTCATAGCCACGCTAATGAGGACCCCTCGATGGTTCACTCTATGAAACCCCCTCGTGATGGATTTTCCAATCCCCTCTCTACACCAAGGAGAAAAGGGTACTGGTTATGTATGTACTAGGGTTACAGAGTGAACCTTCCTCGTCCGAGCTGCAGGACGTTAAACTGCCAAGCACCTTCGACCTTAGCACACGACGTTAAACTGTTCCCTCACCCCGTGACTCGCACGTGGGGTCCCCCACCTCGGACATTCTCTACACCCAATCTTCTCCATGGGGATGGGATCAACCCTCACAGGGAATTATATCCTCTTTATCAGAGTGGAGTTTATCTGCGAGTCAAGGGAAACCATCTTGGTGTAATACCCTATCTATTCTTGTTGGAGGCAACATCCCTGGTCATCCTTTCATCTTTGGTCCCCAGGGCTAGCGAAGTGCATGGTCGGAAATGGTGCTCCTCCTTCCTTTGGTCCCAAATTTCTCTCCCGCTGCACTTTGTCACCATCAGGCCTCCATCTTGGAGTAAGTCCCAACCCCTTTTGGTTGTGTACCACAAGTAAGCCCATGTTTCCTCTTTAGGCCGCTCTACGCATAAGCCCCACCCCAATTCCCTCAGACGTAACTTTCATGATGTGATCATCAGTTCCTTGCTGCCTCTTGTTTCTCACACCGAGCATGACTCACATAGTCTTAGAATAAGCATTGACCATGACACCACCATTCCCGAACTATGAGGACTTTGATCCATGTCATGGCATGGTACGTAGGAAGCCTCCCCATGGTTCAAGCCCACTGCCTGATTGATCTGACTATCTTCACCTCGGTTCACCACCCACCATTCATGAACTAAGATGAGAATGATCCATGTCAAGGCATGGTATGTAGGGGGCCTCCCTGAGGTTTAATCCCACCACCAGATCAATCCGACCATCTTCACGTCGGTTCACCACCCATCATTCCCGAACTACAAGGACTTTGATAAATGTCAAGACATGGTACGTAGGAAGCCTCCCTGAGGTTCAAGCCCACCACCCGATCGATCCGACCATCTTCACGTCGGATCACCACCCACGATCTCCCAAAATACAAGGATTTTGATCCATGTCAAGGCATGGTACATAGGAAGCCTCCCCATTGTTCAAGCCCACCACCTGATCGATCCGACCATCTTCACGTTGGTTCACAAAGAAACACTCCCGAACCACATGGGCCTTGATCCATGATAAGGCATGGTATGTAGGAAGTATCATCAAGGTTCAACCCTATTCAGTGGTAACACGTTTTCAGCCTATTTCAATGGTAAGCCGTTGGAGACCCCCATCGACAACAAGCCTTCACCATTCCCGAAATATGAGGACTTTTATCCTTGCCAAGGTAAGGTATGTAGAAAGCCTCCTCAAGGTTCAATCCCAAAAACCATTGGACCGGACCATGTCCGTGTGGATGTGTCAAGCCCCTTTCCACCTGAACTACGTGGTCTTTGATCTTTTCCAAGGCAAGGTACGTAGGAAGCCTCCCTGAGGTTCAAGCCCATCACCGGTTGTCCCGACCATCTTCACGTCAGTTCACCTACTCATTGGGCCACCTCAAAGATTAATCCCCAATTTCCACATCCAAACTATGAGGATATTGATCCATATCAAGGCATGGTACGTAGGAAGCCTCTTAGAGGCTCAATCCCAAAACCAACATCACCATAGGGTCAACCCCATCCCATTATCCATCCACTTCACTTAATCCATCCATCATCGACCCTGGATTCTTACCTAGGAATCCACAACCCGGTGAGATCATTCCACCCTATTCCCTATTCCATTTAGCAGCATTAGGGAAGATACCCACATATTGGCCCCAATATCGGTGTTCCCTCCATGGGGGTTCCTCCATCTAATCCATTAGAGTTAGTGTTCTGGTCAGCCCGGTCTATCTCTACTAGACGATAAACTTGCGGCATACACTGTGTTAAACATGGGAAGATGAGGAAAACCATAAACACATGACCATGGAATATGATTATCCAGATTCTATGTGGGATGACTCGGGCTTCCACGCCCTCAAGAAGCCCTATAATTAGGGAAAGAAGACAGAAACACTAATCCCCCAACGTCCATACATGCCAGTGATGCCCAACGTGACTACTCCCCTAACCGAAGGTTACTGCCCTGATCAGATCCCTTGGAATGTCTTGATAGAAGTAGTGTAATTAACTGGTGTCCATGAAGATATGGCGCCAGGAAGAGTTTCACGAATAACGTCTTACGTCTATAAGGGAGACCCGAACTAGGTGATGATCTCCGAGGAAGAATCCATGGAAGGGGAACTGACTTCCCATAATCCTATTTCGATAAAGGATCAGATATCCCTGAGTAAGGAGTGGATGCCGCCCACCTTTGGAAATTAGGATTACGGAATAATATCTGCGCGTCCTCACAGATGGATGCACACACCCCAATGATAGCGTCAGAAACAAATTTCAGGAAGGAGACCATGTTTTCTTGAAAGTATCTCCATGGAAGGGTGTTATACATTTCAGTAAGAATGTAAAATTAAGTCCCAGGAACATCATACCTTTCGAAATTCTAGAATGAATTGGGGTTGTAGCTTACCATTTGGCAGTGCCGCCATGTCATTCCAAAAGTTCACGATGTGATCACGTATAACTGTTGAAAAAATACATGCCTGACCCAATTCATGTACTCACCTATAATGAATTAGAATTGGAACCTGATCTCTCTTATTGTGAATAGACTATCAGGATTCTTGATACAAGAGAACAAATTCTGAGAAACCAGATGACTAGTCTGGTAAAAGTTCTATGGAGAAACCAAAGAATGAAGAGGCAACATGGGAACCCAAGGAACTTATGTGGAAGAACCCCCAAGACTTTTTATTCAGTAATATTCTAGAAATTTCAAGGACTAAATTATTTGAAGGATGGGAGAATGTAACACCCCAAGATTCCACAATACGCTTCTCTTTGAATAATACAACAACATGTGTTGTACATAACTTTTAGTTCCAAAACACCACAATCAATCAGTCTAGCTGTTATGAATATTAATAACCAATTTTTGAAATTTTATAAATTTTATATTTCAAAATGGACTTCATTTCTGGATTCAAAATATCAAAATCATCTTAGGGTGTTTTTTTTGTATTTTTGTGAAAACTTTTAATTTTTGATGAATTGTGAAAAACACAAAGTTGTAGATTAAAACCAAATTTTTATTTAAATAATTATTAATTTTATTTAAATTATTTATTGGTCAAAATAGATACATAATACCTATATATGTTCAATTTAATTAATTGTAGTTAGTTTATAATAATTTTAGATATATAAAAATTTTATTGAACTTTTTACCATCTTTTACCCACCTCATATGAGTATTGAAAATTTACATAAAACATAATTTTACTGCTTCTGTGAGTTGAATTTCAAAAATCCAAGAGATATGGTTTATATTAGTATGTAAAATTTGGTTCAATAAGATGAAAATAATTTTTGGTGAATAGTAACTTTTTACTTTTATTTACCGCGATTAAAAGTAAATAGGGTAATTAAGGGTAAAGATGATATTATTATTACCCTAACATATGACCTATTCTATTGGATAAGTATAATTAGTAAAAACAAACCTTAGGAATAAACTAATATCCTTTAGGTCCAATTGGATTAGATTAGGACTTTTATTATTATTTAATTGATGGAAGAGTTAAAAGTGTTAAATTCAAAGTTTAATAACTAAACCATTTTTAATATAGGGATACACATGAGATAAATTCCATTATAAGTATTAATTATAAATATAAAAATATTTCCTATATAATTGTATTTTATTTATATTTTAAAAATATTAAATAATTTAATTTATTTATGACACCATGATGATGTAGGAATTTCCTAATTAATGAAATATTAAAATAATTGATATTATAAATATCCAAAGAAATTTAATTTGAGAATTTTTATGAATTACACTAATTTTATAGGTTAATATGACATGTGTGTCTTGGTAAGAAGAATTTTTTTCGAAAGTAATAATTCTATTAGGAATTTATAAAACAAAATACCAAATAGTGCAAAAAACTGATATAAAAGAGTTTTTAAAACAAATATTATATTATTAATTAATATTCTATTCCTAATAATATATGTTTCATCCAAAATACTTATATAATGATAGGTGTATCATTAATGAACTACTTGAGGGTGTCTGGGAAGTTTATAGTATGATTATTAACCATATAGTATAAATATACAAAGAGACATGGTAAATGTCAAACTATTTAACTAAGAGTTAAATCTAGAATTTAATGTTAATATAGTGACCCAAACCTGTCTAAAACCCATTGTTTGAGTGGTTTTAGACCCATAATCACCTTATCCTTTAAATAATAAATTTTGGAGCCATTATATACTGAAAATGATTTTATAATAAAATATTATTTTTAGCATTTCCTAATATGCCCCTCACCCCTCTTATACATGGGTACTCCCCCTTGTTTCTAATTCACACCTTCAAAGCCATTTGGATAGTAAAAAACCTACCCAAATACCTTATCAACTATCATACCTTCATCCTAGAGTCCTTATTTTAGTCATAAAGCTAACCTATGGATCCCTTTTGATCAAATTAAAATGATGAACCTAAAGAAGAGGTTAATATTTCATCACCTCTTTCAAGTTCCTTTCTTCTTCCACTTTCTCTTTAATTGTTGTTTCCATTCTAAAATAACAACTATAGTATATTATATATAATATTATGTTATTATTAATATGGTATAACCATATTCATTATTCTATCTATCCTTTGAGTGACATGTCACTATACGTGCATACGTACGACTTTCCGTCTCCACGTCATGGTGTAATTCTTATTCAATACATTATTATATGGATGGGTATAATAATGGTGTGTAATTGATATAAATAATAAATATAACATGATAATGATTCTTTATATATGATATATCATCCAATTATATATTATTCAAATATCAAAATAATGGTATTGTCGCTCGTGCGTACATATAGATTACCGTCTCCATGAACGCGATGAGATTCATTCCCCATCGTATCCATTCAAGAATAATTTTTATTAGAAGATTAAAAATAATTTTTAATGACTTAATATCATTCTGAATATGAATAATATAAATCCCATCCATAACAAACATTACTTACATAAAAAATCATATAAAGGAAAATGAATTAGATAACACCCGAAACGATGATAATAATAAGATATTATTAACAAAGAAATGTTAAAATATCATATATGATATCATATTCATGCATATGATTCTAGAATAATTTAATAAAAATTATTTCACCATTACAAACGAGGTTAAACTACCCTAGACCATGGAAAATTACATGTTAAGGTTTAATTTCACAATCTCTTCATTATCCGAGGTTGTTTATATGTAATTATCTACTAGGACCTCTTTATCATCCACATCCATGTTTCTTAAAAATTTATTTCAAAACATTATTACTATTTTATAGACTATGGGTTAATGTCATTTATAGTCTTGTTTTACTTTTATAAGATATTTATTAAGGAATCTTTCCATCATTTTCCAAACAAGGAACTTTATGAACTTTTCGACAAAATCAAGGCAAGAATGTTTTTTTAACTTATACGACGGGTGGGGATATTTTATGCTGTTATATCATCGTTGAAGCTTCTCTTACAAGCTTATGAGAATATTTTAAAAATAAACGTTTTATTTATAATTATTTGACACTAAAATGATGAAAAAATAGAAAGATATATTTCTCTAAAAAGGTTTTGATTTCATCTATGTCAACATCCTTTGATGGATTTTAAGCTTATTTGAAGTTGATTTATTACGATAAAAAAATTCCATATTGTATTGAAGGTTTTGTGATATGTTTGACTGGGGATGAGTTATTTTTATACCATTCATGGTTTAGGGAGAAAGTATTGAAATTTTGTATGCATTCTTTAATACGAATGTTTATGTTATGTTTAAAACTGTTCATATGAGGAATGCATTAGACTTTGTAAGTGATGGGTAGAACCTGCTATAGCTCCTCGATGCATCCGTAGGTCTCATGAGATAGACTAGTGTCTTGGCCCAAGGCCTTGAAAAAATCTTATATTTAGTATTTTCACAAGGCCTTGACTATGTGGTTATGATAGTCTGGCATTATGCATTCCATCATTATGAAAGTAGTTATTGGTATTGCATGTGATTATTCGACTAGAAGAATATCAATGTGAATAAGTAAATGAAATTATTTCATTTTATTTTTTCAATATTATGTAGAAGTTCAAGTTTAAAAGGCTTTTGATTTAGTTAAACATTTCCTTAAATGTTTATTCTTATTGATGAATGTTTCCACTATGTTGTTTCCTTACTGAGCATCTGATCTCACCCCTTTATATGTTTTATTTTTCCCAGTAAGAGAAGAAGTATATTATGACTAACCTTTATGGAAAGTCTATGGGATCTCAGAGTTCTCTATTGAAAAAATGTTGTTGTAGTATTTCATTTTATAATTTAATTTAAAACTAATGAATGTATCTAGTATTTCCAAGGATACTAAACTAATCATTATTTCAATACATGATCTTTTGTGACCATGCCATTGTTGTGTAATAATGCACCAACTCTGGGTAACTAGGGTCGGGGTGTTACAACTAAGGATGGAAAACTATGGATACATGTAGATATATACATTGATGAAGAACCTCATATACATACAGTTGATTATAAGTTCTAAACAAACTAATAATTTATTGTTAACTATTATGATTACCCACATAATACTTGTGAATTAGTAAAGGCTTCCTAAACATTTGTTAAATATATAATAAATTCATGGAGTATGAAATAATTCCCGGCCAAAAGGGTGTGATGAGCCCAACTTCCCATCCTCTCAACCAATGTGAGTTCTTATGAATTGTTGGTAAAACACCTAACTAGCCCCTACCTTTGGAAACCAGGTCCCTTTGGATATAGAAGCATTTTGTTTTTTTGTTTCATGAATAAAACCAACAGAAAAACATTGGAAAGGGAAAACCTTCATGGGGTGTGAATTTCGAAGGGACACTCTCAAATCCATTATAATGTAATAACCTTAATATAGCCATTATATGTAATTTTTTATTATGGTTATGGTATGAAAATTAGTCATCTTTTCTTCTCTTAAATGGAAAATGAAAGAATCTTTCAGGCATATGTTGTTATTACAACTTCACAAATAAAATGCATTTCCTTTTTATAAACGCCTCTTATAGCTAGGAAAAGTTATGGTTATGAAAATAATAAAATGATATAAATTTATTTTTTGAATAATTAATAAATATTATAATTATTTATTTACCATTCTTTGAAAAATTATAATATCACTCATTTGTGTGTTTGGACTACTACACTGTGAGACGTTGTATTTTATATTTGGTTACTTATTCACAAGTTTGGTATATAAAAGAATATTTAAAAAAATAATATTAAAATTTTAATATAATTGTAATTTTAAAAATATAAACAAAATGGTATATATTTATCTCAAATTATTATAAAAATTGAAACGTAACTATTTTGTATGAATAAACTTTGATCTTCATGTTGTAACAGAATTAATTTTTCAGAACAACCATTAACAGATATTTCTAAAAGTATAATTACTATATATAATATAATTTTATCAGGATTAATATTTTTTAAATGATATAATCATGATCCTTTTGACCAAGTCAACCCACCAAAGTAATTTTTAACTTATCATTCAAATATTAAAAAAACATAAAACATGATATTAATAAATTATATAATTGAATAAAAAATTGGTAAAAGTGAAATTAAAGAAATAAGAAACATAAAAATTGTTATTTAGAAACTAAATAATTATCCTAAGTTTATTATTCTTCAATTTAAATTTTATACATAATGATTTAGTCATGAGTTAAGGGACACTTTAACTTAATCTCTCATTTCAAATAATGTAATGATATATTTTCTAAATCTTTTTATATATGTCTATATTTTAAAAGTTATTTTATAGATGCATTTTTATTTAAATAATTGAAACATAATGAAAAATTTATGTCAATTTTTTATTTTTGTTTCAAATTTTTTTAAATGTAATAATTTAATTTATTTTATACTGATCTGTTTTTGCTTTCACTGCAACATGAAAAATAAGGGTTTTTAATGTATCTAACATGAATATATTTTTTCATGTATATGAAGGTTATTTTATATTTGTAATCCATTTCATTATTCTATGTATTAAGAAAAACTTTTCTCTTTGTTCTAGGAATATATAGTTTTTAAAAAAGGTGTTTTAAAATGAATGGGTACTTTGATATTCAAAACTGTTTTTCACATGAGCTTAAAAGTGTTTTCAAAAGGGTTTATGAAAAAATGGTGAAAGCCTAAAAATAATTTATTCATGATATGTTACATGAGGAGTATAGATGATTATATGTGATACCAATAAAACATATACTAAGGGTGGTCCTGATATAGTTTATATGATGGGTGAGCTAGATATAACACTCTAATGAAATGGGTAGTGTTAGTTTTATTAAAAGAATAAAAAGTGGGAGTTAACTTGGGAGGATTATCCTATTGATTTTACTAGAACCTAGTTATTTTTAACATGAGGAATAATATGCTATGAATATTTCTTTCTAGAATTCCTACATGTTTTCATTTTTTTGGTTACTGGGTTTAAATGTCTTATTTATGAATAATGTTTTTCTATATATAGATATTGTTTAAATTATAAGCACAATGTATAATGTGAATAGGTAAAAAATTTATGAACATTGATTTTTTCACTATAATAATAGATTTATTTATTTTATATATCATACTAATCATTTTCAACTCATTATTTGTTTTATGTTGTTTTTCATTGGATTTAATAACGATTAAAAAAAATACAAAATCATGTTGATAGATAATAAGGTTTTTTAGAAAAAATAATTAATAATAATTGTTTGATATTATAGGAAAAATAGATACTAAGTTGAAGTTTCTACTTTATAATATATCATTTTTATGTAATTTTTAATATTTAATTCTCTAAAACTGTAAAACTAAAATATTTACAGGAAATTTTTTGTATGTTATTGTAAAAAAATATAGAATATGTAATGTTTTAAGGCCAGGTCCTTATATTATTTATTAGATTGATTTTTTATAAATCTTTGGTGGTTAGGATAATGTTGATAGAATAACCTATATATAAGATACTTTATGTTATTTAGATTATAAATCATTTGAATATTATAATGTGGGTTTGTCTAATCTATGTCTATTATGAAAAGTTTTGCAGAATTGAATTTTGAAATATGATATATGAATGTATAAAGATAGAAATTTTCTTCCAAATTAGAATCCTAAAATAGTTAAAATTGTAACTAAATAGTTCTATATAGTGATGGATTAGTTGAAACATGCTATAAATGGTGGTTTAATTCATGTTAGCAAAAAACTGGATTTACCAAATAAGATTATATCAATATTTGTTAACATCATGAAATAGAACCCTCCAATATTTGATGGATACACAAATCCAATGGTAGGTGAAAGATGGATCAATTATTTGTAAAAGTTATTAGATTTTATCATCTGTTTAGATCATCTAAAGGGAATGATTCTAATTTAAATTTTGGAATGTTAATTCATTCTGTTGTGGTCATTGATTATGAATTATATAGAGAGAGAGAAGATATTTATCCCCTGAAATATAATAAATTTAGGAATATATGGCTGAATTAATATTTTACCAACCCTATTTGACACAGAACTATGAGAGCATTATTGGAATTAGGGAAAATGAGGATCATTAAGTATATATTTATGAAAAAAGAATTACGTGATTGTCCAAGTTTGCACTAAATTGTATTTAGGTCCATGATAGTAAAAATAATAGATTTTACTCAGGTTTGAAACAATTTTTCCATGATAATTATACTCAAAAAAATTTAAATGTTATAATATATTCACTCATTTTATTAAGAAGGTTGTGATGGTGTTTTCTAACACATAAGTTCCTTATCAAGAAAAGAGTAATAATCCATCATGGTGGAAGAAAATAGAGAAGTAGGTAGCTATAAAATATTAAGGTAATTTCCTAACATGTTAAGTTTGTGGTAAATGAGTTTTTTGAAATGACTTATAGGATCTTGAAAGTTATACTGATGTGGTATTCTTGTTCATATATATTTTGAAAAGAAATAAAATAGTCATGGTCAATCCAGGAATCGGGTAAAATATTTTCAATATATGGTGAGCTGTTTTAATTATATTATGTTGGTTAATTTTGATAACATGTTTCTCAAGTTAGTTACTCATGGTGGAAATCATAATAATCAAAACCAAATAGTTTTGTATAAATAATTTTATATTAAACGATTGATTTAGGACCATCTAATAATGTTTTAGTCGGGCTGTTACCTATTTTTTCAAAATATGTCAACTACTTTATTTACTATGGATCATCTTATTCCTTTTTTTCTGAGAAACATTCAAGTAAAATACAAATATCACCTCCTAAAAAAATTTATATATTTTTTCTCTAAAAACTCTTGATTGATGTATGAAATCACCCTATAATGATAAGAACCATACCATTTTTATTAATAGGATTTTTTTGTCATGCAGATACTATAGAACTCCCCATAGTAGCATTTGATGTTATTATGGGTTTGTAATGTATTATATATTCTAATGAAAATTTTTATATTAGACATATGTATTATATATTAAATGATTTAAAATATTTAATAACATATCATAAATAATTTTTTTCTTTAATGTGGATTTTAAATCCAACTATATAATATTCTGGAGAAAAATGAAACTATTAAAATTAATAATGTCCCAATACTGAATAAATAAATGGATTTATTTTCTTATGAATTTACTTGTGTTATTATTTATAGGGAGGTTTAGTTTATTGTCGATTAGTTCCTACTGATAAAATAATTTCGTAACCCCATATTGGATGGATCGTGTTGTAATTTTGGTGTTGAAAAATTAGTAGTATGAATTTCTAAATAACAGGTTCATTTATCTGATCAATCCACTATGGGGTGAACCCATTTTATTAGTTTTAAAAAAATATGGTGCAATAAGGATTTTCATTTATTATAAATCACCAAATAACTAAAATTTTAGGAAGAGATATCTTTTTTATAACAGAAATGATATATTTTACCAACTATATAGAGAATATTATTTTTTAATGATTGAGATCATTCCTGGATAAATGTAGTTAAAGGAGATAAAGGAACATATTTTGGGGAATGAGTTTCAAACTAGATATGGGAAATATGTATTTTTGGTTATTCTGATTGGGTTTTCTAATAAACCAATAATATTCATATACCACATGAACAATGTTTTCAATAAGTATTTGGATCATTTTTTGTTTACTAACAATATTTGGGTATGTTATAAAATAAGTAGGATCTTGAAGAGAAATGGATGATTTCGATTCAAACAGCAAAATGATATAAGTTATATAATTTTTTTTTCAATTTTAATTACAGATTCAATAGATTTCATTCCTTAGGAATGATATTTCTGAAGGTTGAAAAACTGATGAACCTCAAAAAACTAATGTGATGAATGAATATCCATGGCCTATAAATTTATTAGAGATTAATATTTTTCTAGTGATATTAGTTTACCATCAATGGTTTGTTAAAAATACTACTTTGTTATCTACCCCACAAACAATGATAACTAAAAATGAGTTAAAATTAATCTGGATAAAAGAGTGTGATGAATGTTTATATGAACTTCAAATAATACAAGTGAAATATCTAGTTTTCCCATACTCTAAGTAAATGAATTATTTTTCATCTATAATGATGCTTCTTTGAAGGGTTATATTTGTGTTCTATTGTATAACTATAGGATATTTTACTATACGTCAATTCAAAAAAATCATAGGAGGTAAATTATTCTATACATGACATGGAACTTAATTCTATGGTTTCTTTACTAAAAATATGTGAAAATCATTTGTATTATATAAAATTTGAAATAAATACTAGTAATAAATTTTTTAAGTATATATTACCTTTAAAATAATAAAAAAGTGGCCAAGTTGATTTCTATAACTAATAAATTATTATCATTTAATGATTCATTATTATATTGGAAAATAAAAAACAATATTTTTCATACTTTGATTAAAAAAGATAATTCATAATTAACTATGCTACATTTGAATTAGGATCGATCGTCTAATGATTCAATGAATATTTCGATTGATAGTAGACATATTATACCTTCTTATGTTTTATTTCAGGCTTTAGGTAAATTAAATTTTTATGAATGAATAAAAAAAATCTTAATGGAAATTTTTATTTTTTAGAAAAGTTGAACAAGTAATTAGCAGTATATTTCATAAATTTAACATTATGAAGAAAGGTGTTTTTTGATTTGGGAAATGTTTTTGAGTTACAGTTATCACCCAGTTGAAAAAATAACATTTGAATTAATTATACAGATCTACCATTTCTATTTATCTTAGTAGTAATAAGACACATAAAGAACACAAAGATTGTTAATGATGCAATGGAATGAATAATGATATTGTAGAATTTACCACATAATGTTTGACATATAAATATGTTAATGTTAAATAAAATTTACCAATGGGTTTATTTATCATTTTATAGTACTCGAGTTGAAATGATAAATCATATTGATGGATTTTATTGTGGTATTGAAAAAACATTCTTGGTAAAAATATGACTGGAGTTATTATTGGAAAAATTGGATCATTTCCTTCATTTTTGTGATATTATGTATTTAGAATATTTTCATCAACCATAAAATAATGAGATAATCATGGTAAATGGTGTTTCACTATCAATTGACTCATATCATATTCTCATGAATACGTCTAATTTTTTCAAAGTCCATCACAATTCATTGGATGTTTAATTAAATTTCGATGAAGATTTTTATCACCAATCGAATGGATAATCATAGAAAATTATTCAAACATTAAAATACATTATATGAGTTTGATTAATGGTTTACAATGTAATTTGGGATTGGAATATTTCATTTTTTGACATCTCTTATCATGTGATTATCATTACAATATATATATGGAATCTTATGAAGAATTATATTGAAATCAGTATTGGTCTATATCTTGTTCAAATGAAATAAGTGGAAGGAAGTTATTGGGAGCAACGTAGCATAAATATATGGCTAAAAATGTATAGAACATTCAGTCGTACTTGAGTTTCTATCTAATTAGGAAAAAGTTTAATGTATATAATTGGAGGAAATATCCTTTATTCATGGTAAGGGATTATTTTTTTCAATAATGTATCTCAATGTAAAAATCTTACACATTTGGTAGAAAAATAAATTGTAGTTTCTGTTTCATTAGACCATATTAAATTATATATAATGTTGTTTCATTTGTTTACAGTTCTTTATTTTCTCTAAGTTTATCCCAAATACATGTTTCATTTTAGGTTTCATTGTTATGGAAATATATGTCTGAGTAATCTAATGTTTTTATCCCTTAAGTAGTATTATTTAAAGAGAATCTTTATCTATGGAACAAAGATATCATATTATTGATCATACAAGGTATTTATTTTGGAATATTGTAACTAATCATGGTATGGTTTTATAGAAGGAATATATCATTGAAGAAAAAATATAGGACTCTAATAATGTTGTAAAGGAAAATTACCTTTACTTTTTTATGTAATGGATAAAATTTAGAGGAAAAATTTTCCCAAAGGGGTGGGGGAAGAGTGTAATAACATAGGGAATATTAATAGTAAATTAATAAAATTCCTTATTAATATTCATTAATTATATTGTTTAGCTTTATATTCTTTAAAATTATATTACATTATTTTTCAAAAAAAATGTAGAATGTTTATTCTTATAACATATATTGACATGTATAATATGGTTTTATATAAAATTATAATTTTCAAATTTTATAAAATTAATTTTAAAGAATAAATATATTTTTATATATTAATAATAAATTATTATCTTATAGATAATAATTTTTAATTTTCTTAAAAGGTTGATATTTGGGAGAATAGTAGAAAATGGAGATTTGTTTTGAAACCACACTTTTATTTTCTTAAATTATTAAAGTAATACAAAATCCATGATTTGTTTTAAAAATCAAGAAATTATTTTTGATTGAAAATAATCAATATATTGTCATCTTATTCAATAGTACACATTATTTTACTAAAAATATATTTATAATAAATTAGTACATTTTTATTGAAAATAAATTTTAATCAAGTTTTATAGGTTAAATTCAATGTAATTTATTTGAAATATAGGAATTCAATTTCATATAAAGGAAAAATTTTAGGAATAATAAATTTTAAATTCTATAATGGTTCCACTTTTATTTATTTCATTTTGAATAGTTTCATTAACAAAAAATATAGTTATCACGACATGAGTTAAAATATGTTTAAAGTGTTAAAAGTAAAATGATAAGAGTTAAAATTGAAGAAAAATTTTCCTAAATATTATTGGGTAGTCATATTTCGACCAAATTCCACCTCATCTTTTAAGAGGATTTATTTTTGAGGCCTTTTTCATGAGTAATAAATTAATATATTTTAATTTCTTGAAAAATATAAGTGTGTCCCCCACTTACTTATAAGACACCCCTTCCCTCTCTACTGAAAACATATAATGCATATTAACATATCCAATACATATCCATAAACTTTACTAAAATCTATACCCACATCCCATAGGTCCTAGTTTAATCATCATATCTTTCTATAAAGGCATTTGGTGTTATCCTAAAGAGGTTTTCCAAAGAATAGTCATAGCTCTTAACCAAAAATATAATTTTTAGTTCTTATTTTACCTCCATCAAAACTAAACCCACTATTATGATATAAAAATATTATTAACTACCATATACTTAAAATTTATTACATTAATGTTTTTACCCGTTTTTATCTACGTATAAATCTAATTGAAAATGGAAATATATTTCATGCGTACATGCATACTATTACCTCATTAAAACAATGCATTACATTTTTCATCACTGATTATTATAGATAGTCATAATGATAAAAATAATAATATAATATATATGATATAAATTTCATCTTACAACGATAAAATAATGTAACACGCCAAACCAATGTTGCAATGGTGTAATTAATATTAAGGTAATTATTGTACTTATTGTTATAATTATTATTTTATAAACATAAGTGAATATAATTTATATGAAAAAATGAATGTGAAAATATTAAAAACATTTTATTTTAGAAAACCCTGATAAATTATAGCATTACACAAACAAATACTTTAACTACTCTAGGAAACTCCTAAAAAGGCATAATAAAACAAATGGTGTTCCACTGAGTAGCATAAGATGAAATATTAAGTAGGCCTCTTCCATAGAGCCTTCCATAGTTAGAATAATTACATCAAGAAGAATAAGGGAAATGCTATGAATAAGAGGAATGCACAAAACCAATTTGAAAGATAGAGACCACTGGTGATTTTTGTGTATTTAACACCGGTAGACATGGGTATTTATATTACTTTTAATGGAAATTATAAAATAATTAGTCATTGGGATTTAATTTTTAGTGTCGTTCTATGTTCATATATAACCATTATAATTTAAGAACAATTATCTATTTTATGTGTTTAATATTTTAAAATTTTTAATGTTTTATTTACTGTTAAATAATAATAAGGTTTTAATTGAAGTTAAATTTTAATATATATATTGTATATTTATAACATGTGTATTTATACAGTTTTAGTATCCCTATGAATTTTAAAACTTGGGTATTTTAAATTTCTAAAATGAATTTAAATTTATATTTTTATGTGGTAAAATTAACTACATGAAATATTATTTTTATTAATTGGATAATATAACATTAGAAAATAGTAAAAATGGATTGTTTTATAAATTAAATAATATACGAATATAAGAATATTTTTTTTATTTTTTCTATATAAGACATAAAAAATTTATATATTTTAATATATTATATTATGTTTTGTATATATTATACATATAAGAATATATATATAGTATATAGAAAAACTATATTATTTTAATGAATTATTTTAATAAATTGTTATAAAAAATTGGCTCATTTCTCACAATTGAGAGAAGCCTCTTAGGCCAATCCCTCAAGGCCTAGTGGGAACTCATCACAAGTCCACTTGAGATGCACAAGGATAAAAACATGCATAATTTGGTCTATTTGACACAAAGACCCGTGTGTAGGATCCCAATCAAATGCATCTAGAGGTTAGGAGAAGTACCACATTGTGGTCCCATGTGTATAGACCTTATGGTGTGTGTCTGTTTGTGTCATCAAACATTTCTAACATACAGTAAGCCTTATAATCTGGTCCTGAAACCTAAAGGGTTTCCACGTCAGACATGTTTTTTAAGTGAGGGATCAAATCTCGATCGTATAATCAATGTGCACATGATCTTATCCTTCTGTACCGTTTCCATGTTCAAACCTCCTCAACCTCAGTTTAACGAAGGATTTAATTCCATTTTTTTGATCTAAGAAAGAAGATCGGGACCATCCACTTTAATCATTAACATACCCTCCTCTTATAAAAAATGATATGGTTAATCATTACCCTCCTATCAGACCTCACCTAATCTAGTTCATCCTTCCAAATCTTCCCCAACTCCCTCATTGAGATGCGCATCACCCCAGGTCGTACTCGTCTATCATGTATATGCCAGCTGCCAAAAAGATTCTCCTCCTCCGCTATTCTTTTTATGCCATATGATTCAGTAGGTATTGACCCACGATTCCTTCTATTTCTTTTCATGGACCCATGCTCTTTCCTTTTTTCATAGAACTGACATGGAAATATTTTTTAATCCAAACCCCAATGGATTACCTTTCAAATTTAATTTATATTTGTATATTTTGTCAGTCAACTAGATTGATTATCATTTTCCACTTATTATAATCTTTTATTTTTTAATTGGCCAAGTTCAGATTTTATAAATTTTCTTTTCTAACTGAATTTTTAGGTATAATATATCAATATAAACCCCCTATTTTCACACCCAACCACACTAGACCCTCAACCTTAATGTTCCCTATATTTTCTACTCATTTATAGTTGGCCAATGTTCTACTTTGATCCATGTTAGGGTTCATTTTTTGTGTTTCAAATTTATTGATTTATATTTATACATATGGATATATGCAAATATATATATACTTATCTTGTATGTATTATTATTTTTTAAAGAGTGATCATTGTTTCTTAATTCATGTTTTATGGAATTCTATTTGTTTATATAAGATTTCATCATTACTTATATATATATGTGAGTGTGTGTGTATAAAAAATTGTATTCATATACATATTTCACTTGAGAATTTTATTATGATAAATATTTATTTTAAATTTATATTAATGGAATTTATAATAATCCCATCATTCCTAATGATTTATGTAAGGATTTAATTAATTTATACAATCAAAATTATGTTTTTTTACAATGGTTTACACACACACAAACATATATATATATATGTGTGTATATGTATTTTTGTATAATTATTTATTTTCAGAAAATAAATGTTGAGGATTGTGATTATGTTTTAATTAAAAGTCTATTGTTTGTAGGAATTTAGTTTTATTATTGGTCAATTTTTATTGATTTTAATGAAATACATACATATGTATCTGTATTTATAACATTAATAATTTATTAATAAAAGGCTTGTTTTATATTTTATATCTATGTAAATATTTTGAAATATAATTTTTTTATCACTGGATTTGAGTGTGTCTTAAACAACACCATTTTATATGGAAAGTGTATGTATATATATAATTATGTGTCTACACATATCAATTTAAATTTATTTATTTAAGAGGACTATACTTTCATTTCCACGATCTATATACAATGTGATAAAAATTTTAATTTATCAATTTATTGTTTATATATATGTGAAATATTGGTTTGAACATGATAATAGTTATTATTATATGTGATTAGACTATTATTTTTTGTGTCTAATCTATCATATCATGGGTGAAACTCCATTCACACGTCTTAATATGTCATGTATAGTTAGTTATGTCCACCATTTAACTTTTAAATTCCACTTCAAGAATTTTAGAGAGAACATATGTATTTTCATCATTATCCATTTTATTTGTACATTCCAAATAAATATTGTTATTTACATTGAATATATATATATATATATCTGGTTTATGTTTAACCCCATTAATATAAAAAATGCATTGGACTTCTTAAGTGAAGGGTGAGGCCTAAAATAGTCATTCGATGTATCTGTAGGTCGTATGAGACAAACTAATGTCCTGGAATGAGGCCTTAATAGAATGGTTATTATGTATTCATTATTAATTCCCTTTATGAATTCAATGGATATAGTAAATGATGGGTAGGGCTAGCTATTCTCCCTCGATGAATCAGTTGGTCTCATGAGACAAACTAGTGTATTTTTACATGACCTTGAATGTATGGTCATATATAGTCTTGGCGTAAGGGCTTGATAGTGTAGTTATGATGTCCCTCATTATCAATTATCTCATTATGAATATTGTATTTGACCTTCCATATGATTATTCAACTTGTATAATATCCATGGTTAAGATTAATTCTTTTATGAATATTTTTATGGCCTTATTTAGCCAGTTTTTATTTCAGTTATGTGATGATCAACATTATATTTTTCAAATGAACATGTTATAATGATTTATATTTAGGTATATTATTATATATGTAACAATTCATTTATATATAGGGATTAATATTTTGATTCCCATATGTATACAAGGGTTAGAAATTTATCTATCATTTATTGGTTTGAATTTATGTCTTAAATTATAATTGATATCCATTTATGAGAAAACTCTGAACAAGTATTACTCCATGTGAAAATTTTTATATACACCCCTGGTATGTCATACATGACTATGTGTAACTTTTATCTAACTTATATGTAGCGTTACTTGCAATTTTTTTCAATTGTGTGTGAAATTTATAATGAATTTTATTTGTATCTTTTAAATATGTATTTCAATTTGTGAGAATTTGTATGTCCTCAAAATTATTTTAGTAACTCTCGAATAAATGGTTATGAAATACTATGGTTAAGGTTATTTTATATTTAATAAAATGATTTAATGTTTGTATTTTATTACAATGAAATGTTTTAAAATAATTTATTAATTTCATTAAAACCCTTATAGGGAATTTTAAATGCTCACCCTATATTTTAAACTAAATTTTACAAATTTAGTAGATTTAGAAGTGACATAATTTACTTTTTAAAGCGAAGACATAGATGGTTATTTTTTTATGGTTCTGAGGAAATGAAACAATTGTATCTAATTATAAAAAACCTATAATGATAATGATCCTCGAATGTGTAATGTTATGTTTAATTACTCAGTTAATTTTGAAAAAATTTACACAACATGTAATTGCACCTACTCATGGAAATCAGGGTCTGAGGTGTAACAATTTGATTCAGAGGAACATCTCCATTTAATTTTGGAAAATTAGAACAAAAAATATAATTTATGTATACCTTCTTGACTAAAATACATTTCTTAAATATTTATATGAAAGATGATAGAGAAACAACCAATGTTTTGTATCTTCCTACTATGTTACTTGAAAATATAATTGTTAAATCTTAATTTTGTGCGTATGAGTCATTTGAAAACATTTAGTTATCATGCAATCACCTTTACCAGATATGAAACACCTCAAATATATTTCTATTATTACAAGGACCTATCTATATCCATTTCTTTACAGAATATTCAAGACTTTAATTATATACATGAAAAGGGAAATACTATGACTGCCTTTCCAAATGTTTTACTCTGTCTGAAAATTATTTGGCCTTAGGAAGTTTCAGAGAAGTATCAGAGGAGGGTAACCTCCATACAACCTATCTGTTTCAAGTCTTGAACATTATCATCTATTTGATAAATTATGATATCACACCTTTATAAAACTACATATTCTGATAGGTATATAGGGACTTAGTGCATTCCAATATCTCTAATCATTACACCTCCAATGCCTCTCTTAAGAGACTCGATTGTTATATGCTTGAGTATGAAACTATTATGTCGAGATGTATTTGGGAAAAATAAATTGAAGAACTTCAAACAACTATGGGAATAAATTTGAGGGGAAGGACATCGGGGAGTTTTTTATGGTGGTGGACCTGGTGAAGGTATAAATTAATTGTTTTGCAAACAATTTTTTTAATTAATAATAATTTATATATTAAAGTTGGGACTTCAAGGATGATATCAAAAGGTCTATGCTGGTGGTAATTTTTGAGTACAAATTAATTGTGAGGGTGTAATTCTATAAAGGGTGATAATGGAATGCCTCGACCCTATTTTTCAATGGTGTAATTAATATTAATGCAATTTTTATACTTATTATTATTATTACTATTTTATCCAAATAAATTAATATAATTTATATGAACTAATATAATGAGAAAATATGAGAAACATTATATTTAATAAAACACTAATACATTACAACATTACATTGAAAAATAAGGCTTTTACTTCAAGAAAATCATAGAAAGACCAAGTAAAACAAATAGTGTTACATAAAGTAGCATAAGATGAAATATTGAGTAGGCCTCTTCATTTGGGTCTTCGAAGGTTTGAATAATAATAGCTAGAAGAACATTTGAAATTTTGAGAATAACAGGAATGTACAAAACCATTTTTGAATTAGGAGAACATTGGTTATTTTTTGGTATTTAATACCCATATACATGAGTATTTATACTAATTTTTACTGTCATTATAAAATATTTAGCCATCGGGATTAGGGTTTAAGTGACTATGGATGTTTATATATAACTGTTATAATTTTATAACCATTTAGTATCTTATGTATTTAAACTTTTACTTTTTTTTAATTATTATTTTAATCCAAATAATAATATGGTTTTATTTGAAGATAAATTTTAATATTTATATTTGAAAATTATAACATGGGTATTTATACATTTTTAGTAACCATTGATGTACTAATAGTTTAGTATTTTAAAATTTTGAAATGAATTTAAATTTATATTTGTTTATGGTAAAATTAACTACATGGAATGTTGTAATAATTAATTGGATAATATAACCATAGAAAATAATAAGAATGGAAAACTAATTTTTAAGAATTAGAAAAAAAATATATATATAAATATATATTTTATTTTTACTATGTTATACATATAAGAATACATATAATTTTTATTTATCCTATCTTATACATATAAAAAAAATATATTTTATATATTAAAATGATTTTATTTTGAAGAGTTGTTTTAATAAATTTTTTAAAAAAATTGACTAAGTACCCACTACTGAGAGATGCCTTATTGGCCAACCCATCAAGGTCTAGAGGACACTCATCACAATCCCACTCGAGCAGTGGAAGGAGAAAACTGTGTGTAGTCTAGGCTTGGTTGCACACATACTAGTGTGTAGGGTTCTAGTCAAGTGTGTGTAGTGGGTAGGCCAAGGCCTGCGGCGAGGTCACGTGTGTAAGGACCCTATGGTGTGTGTGTGTGTGTTTTTGTTATCTAACATTGAAAACACACACCATGCCTTATAAGGAAATCCCTAAAACCGAATATTTCTAATGTGGTACTTAATTTCTTATATGAGGGATCAAATCTTGACCCCATAATTATTCTGCACGTGATCTCAACCATCTATATTGTTTCTTTATTTGAAGCTCCCCCGCCATATTTTAATGATAGATTTTATTCAATATATGATATATGAGATGGTTGATTTAGACCACCCCCTTTAATTATAAATAGATCCTACACTTCTAAAAATGATAAGATTAATCTCAACCCTCTGACCAGATCTCATCTAATCCTGTCCATCCATCCAAATCATCCTAGTCTCCCTCATTGAGTCGCACCTCACACCAGGTCATAATAGTCTTTTACACATGGGATAGATTCCAAAAAAATATCCTCCACCACTATTCGTCATTTACCCTAAGAGTGAGTATGCATTAACCCATAATTCCTTCCAACTCAATCAATGGCCTGATTCTCTCTCCTCTTTCCATAGATCCAACATGGTTGTGTTTTTTTAATACAAACCCCAACGAATTCCCATACAAGCTTCATTTATTTATTTATATTGGGTTAATCAACATGATTGATTATCATTTGTCACTAATTATTATATATTTTTTATTTTGGTTTGGACATTTTCAGATTTAATAATGCGACTTTTCCAATTAATGTTTGGGGTATAACATATTTATATAAACACCCCTATTTTCACACTGAACCTTATCCAACCCTCATCCTCAAAATTCTCGGTTTTTTCTACTCATTTCCAGTTGGCCAGCATCCTATATTGATCCAAGTCTAGGTTAATTTTATTTTGTGTTTGAAATTGAATGAATTATATCTGTATATATGTATATATACAAATATATTTATATATATCTATGATGTTCGGTTTAAGAATTATTTATTAAAAATATTTGTGTTAAATTCATGTTTTAAGGGATTAAAATTTTTTATGTTTGATTTAATTAAAACACATATATATATGTATATATATGTGTATACACAATTGTATAGATATACCTATTTCACTTAATAAATTCTGATGATAAATATTTATTTTAAATTTATGTTCTATGAAATGCATAATAATTCCATCATTCCTAAGAATTTATGTATGGATTTGCTTAAGCTATAAAATCAAAATTATGTTTCTTTTACAAAGGTGTACATGAATATATATATATATATGTATGTATTTATTTATAATCACCTATTTTCTGAAAAAAAATGTTAAGGGATTTGATTTTATTTTTAATTCTAAGTAAATAGCTCACAAGAATTTAGTTTTATTATAGGACAATTTTTTTGATTATAATGAAATAAATATATATAGGTATATATATTTATATATATATATATATATATCTTATTTTCAGATTTTATTAATCAAAGGAATGTTTAAAATTTTATGCCTAATTAAAAATTTTCAAAGATAATTTTTTTATCAAATAATCTTCTAGAGTTTAAAAAAACATTTTATGTGTATATTATATATATATATATATATGTGTGTGTGTGTGTGTATGTGTGTATGTGTGTGTCTGTCTAGACATATGAATTTCTATTTATTTATTCAAGGGGTATAAAATTTCATTTCCAAGTTCGATATAAAATATGAGATGATCCTTAATTTATATATTTATAGTTTATGCATATGTAAAATATTGGTTTTAAATTGACAATAATTATCATTTTATGTGATTAAGCTGTTATTTTATGTGTACAATCTATCATTTCATGTGCTAAAATGAATTCAAACCTCTTGATATGTCATTAATAATTAGTTATGGAAATCATGTAATTTATAAATGACACTCTATACATTTTAGAGAGCATGTATTTATTTACATCATTATCCTGTTTATTTGTGCATTTCAAATAATGAAATTTATTTACTTGGGATACATATATATTGTTAATGTTTATCCTAATTCATATGAGGCATGAATTGAACTTATTATGTGATGGGAGAGGCCCTATATAGCCTCTCGATGCATCAGTAGGTCTCCAGAGACAAACCAACATTTTGGCACGAGGACTTGACAACATGATTATGATGTCCTACATTATTCATTCACTGAAGGAATGCATTGGATTTAGTATGTTATAGGTGGGTCCCATTATTTCCCCTCAATGCATCACTATGTATCAGAATACAAACTACTATCATGGAAAAGGGCTGTGATGGTATGGTTATGTATGGTCTCAGAATGAGGCCTTGATGATGTAATAATGATATCTTATATCATGAATTCCTTTATTATGAATCTGTAATTTGACCATCCTTGTGATTATTAAACTAGAATAATTTCCATGGTTACGATTCATTCTTTTATGAATATTTTTATGGCCTTATTTAATAATTTTTATTCCTTCTATGTGATTCTTAACATTTTATTTTACAAATATATAAGTTATAATGATTTATAATTATGTATATGATTATATATATAAATAATCATTTAAAAAGGAGTGATTAATATTTTTTCCAATCTATCAACAAGGGTTATAAATTTATCTATCAATACACGGTTTTCATTTATGTGATAAATGATAATTTATATCGTTTTATGTACAAAATCAGAAAAAAGTATTACTGCATGTGAAAATTGTTATCTTTACCCCTAGTATTTCATATGTTATTAAGTATGAACATTATCTATCATTTAAGCATAATTCCATGCATTTTCTTTCAACTACATTCATACATTATAATGCATTTTATTTGTAACTTTTAAATAAGTATTTTAATTTTTGAGCATTGGTTTCTTCTCAGAATAATTTTGTTAACTATTGAGAAATGATGATGACATGCTTTGAGAAAGTTTATTTTTTATAAAAATGATTTAATGTATGTATTTTATTACAAGGAAATGTTTTAAAAGAATTTATTGATTTCCCAAAACACCATACTAGGAATTTTAAATGCCCGCCTTGTGATCTTTATTTAATTTTATAGGTTTAATAGATTTATTGGTGATTTACATTGATTTGTGGAGGCAACAAAGAGAAGTTTATTTTTTGAATAATTTGAGGAAATATAACAATTATATCTAATTATCCAGAACCTAGATTGGTAAATATCATCTACTATGTAATGTGATGTGTAATTACTCAGTTCCTGTATAAAAAAAATTACATAACTCATTTTTGTACTGGATTTGGGAAACTGGTGTTTGTGGAATTTCAATAAATATTTCAATTAATTATTTACTATTTAAATAAAAATAAAAATATCACTCGTGTGTATGTGTAGACCACCGTATCACAAACCAATGTTTTTTACATTTCAAAACCTCCACAAATGGATAGTATATATAAGTTAATTTAAACTATGAGTAAGTTATTTCCAACATAATTTTAATTATTGAATGATAAAATAATATTTAACCACTTTCTATCATCTTTGTTGTAAAATATAAGTGTTACTCATGTGTTCATACATCCTGTTTCTATAGAATAACCATATTAAGTCTCAATAGGTTGGGGGAGGTTGAATTAATTTTTTAAATTATTATTAACATAATAAATTAAGT
Organism: Viscum album; assembly: GCA_963277665.1. Lineage (NCBI taxonomy): Eukaryota > Viridiplantae > Streptophyta > Magnoliopsida > Santalales > Viscaceae > Viscum > Viscum album. The sequence continues at coordinate 1,943,636,388 of OY728143.1, read as the reverse complement.
ATCTGGGTTATGAATAAGCTATATTTTTTCTTTAACAAATCATGTAATGGAAATAAGAGCCTAATGAAATGAAATAGACATATGGATATTTATAGTGGTTGGGGGAATAAAATACCCACAATCCACTCCACCACCTCTTTTATCCCAGAGTGTGACTATATTCAATGGACTTATCCTTTTTCAGGGAAATCAAATCTAAATTCCCATGAATGCATGTCTCAGTACAAGAATTTAACAATTTATTCAGGAACATGAGCTATCATCTTGGCTCCATAAAGGCTTTATAAGAAAAGACATCAAATGTTCCTTTATAAATAACTCTTATAGAAAAATAAAACAAAAAATATTTTATAGTTTTCAACACATCAATATAACATATAGATGGTGTGAAAAGATGGAAATATAAGAGAGATTATATGAAGAATAAGAATATCAAGGATAGTATTTTGAACTTTTTAAGAATTATCAATAATAATAGTTCATTAAATAAAGCTTATTCTTCATTAATATTTATAGAAATATAGTATCATTTTCTATAACATTAAAAAAATTCTCATTATTTTATTATTCACTTAACTTATCATGAATAAGTCTCTTCTCACAATATATCATTGAAATACATGCTCTTATTCTTTTTGAAATTAAATTCATATGATCCATAGAAAAATAGGGATTAATGACAAAAATAGATATATGAAACACCTCTTCAATTGTAGAGAAAAATAAAATATATTGTCCTTGTATTCTATTTTTGTACAAGAACCTTATTATATTTGATTTTATCTTAATGTGGAAATAAAATATTTAAGTATTATAAAGTATCATTATAAACATATCCCATGTGAATCAATAGTAAAAAATATTAATCTGCATAAAAATGGAAAATATCAAGAATTGAATCCACATAGTAGAATCGTGAATTTGAATCCACATAGACAAAAATAATTTGTGTAAAAAATAGAATAACATATGAATTTGAATAATAAAACTCAATATTACATTGTTTATTGAAATGGTGAATCCATTTTTTATTCACATAAATGATTCACCAAAACAGATGTTGCCAATTGAAGCGACATAGTCAATTTCAGTATAGAGGTGGTTCATAAAATTTATTAATTTGTATAAAAAATTTACATATCCATTTGGTCATATAGATAAGAAATATTACATATGAAATTTAGAGACATATCCAATTGAAAAATAAAATTCATTTACATAGGAAATTTGATTAAAAATATATTTCAACCAAGTAAAGAAAAGCATAATGTGGCCAATTTTACAGTATTAGGAAGATTCCACCCAAAACCATCAAGAATTACTATTTATATAAGTTAATGGACGAAAAAATATTAATAACATAAAACCAGATAACCACACAAAGAAAACAAGATCATCAATAAGGTATAAAGGGTATTTTGTATCATAAAAACCTAAAGTACATGGTATATGTGGGTTCAAGATTAATAATCCATTAAACTACCCCTTTTTGATGATCACAATACCTATCAAATGTATACAACTTGTTAGATATACTAGTAGATATTACATATAGAACTAATAAATTTAATAGCTATTAAATGATATCAGTTAAAAATATATTATTTATTCCCCCTTAGATAGTTATATATATTCTTTTTAAAAGCTAAATACTTATACCCATTTAGAAATAAATTTCCACCTCTTATTAAATGATAAAATATAGAAAGGTCAAAAAGAATATTTATCTTTTTAAGAGATAAGATAGAGAACACTTATCCACATTACGTGTAATTAAAAGGAAGGGAAGGAGTGATGAGACACATTTTAAGGTTTCACATAGAGTTATGAACTATTTAATTTTCATGAAAAACTGTATATGGAATTATTGAATGACCAGGATTCATAAAATAAAATAAAGAGTTAAAAAATAAAATGAAAAATTTTAAAAATAAAAAAAAAGTATAAAATAGAAATAATTTATCCATTTTTAATTATTGTTAAGTCAAAATACATCTCCAAAAAATAATTATATAAAATATCAATCAATTAAAACATTTTGATTAGGGTGTAGGTGATTTTAAGGTCAGATCGGTTCTGGAGGAAGATATTATTGAACTTGATGTTTTTAATGTATCAAAAAAATATTCTAGTCTTTTTTATGATTTATGATAAGTAATAATAAGATAAACATCAAGATGTATTATTTTTATAAATTGAAATAAGGAATGAGAGCACATATCGATTCTTTTAATAAAATTTGATATACAAAATTCAATGATCATGTTAGATGCCATCTTTTTCATTTGAGAAATTGATGTTAATCCAATCCTAATAAAAATAATAATATATTTTAATTTCATAGAAGTAAAATTGAAGGCACCCAAACAATATGATTGAAAGTCAGATGGGAATATTCTATTGAAAAGACTCTAGGTGACATATCCACTAGAACCATCTTTATAATCAGATTCACAGGTGTTTCCAAATCTATTAGCCTCATAATCAAAGGTTTTACATTACGATAAATTCTATTGATATGGTATAGTGGACAAGAAAATAATACCATAAAATAATTGTGATATTATTTTTAAACTTTATTAATAACAGCCTTTAAGTGTTCACATAAACTTGAAACTAATGGAGGTTCGTAAACAACCAAATCCCCTCTTATAACTAGAACTGACTTTTTTTGATGATTATTTTGATGATTCTTTTGAATCTAAAACTAAATCTATTTTTCCATATGATATAGAGACACATCCTTTGAAATGATAAATTTCTTCTGTTTAAAAAGAACATGAGTTTTTTTAACATTATTTTTAATGAACCCTGTAAGTAAATCCCTTGTTTCATATGAAAAACTCAAATTTTCTTCTACTATATCACCAATATATTTCTCAATATGACTGACATAGTAAATCAGAAACATATCCAATAAAAAAATGATTATTAATATCTTCTGGGTTATCCTGAAATTGTCCAAAAAGATCCATTTTAATCTTATCCAATACCACTAAAGAATTCATATCTGTTTGGAGAAATTGAATATGGGAAGAAAAAGAACCCAATTTTGAAATTATTTAACTAAATAGTTTTTTTTTCAAATTTGCAATAACTGGTAAAACCTATGAAGATGTAGAAGACAGGTGAAATTTGTTAGAAATCTCAAACTGACTTAACACGACCCTTTTTAGATTGGGAAATATTTCTTTTACTTCATCTTGAAGAAATATGATTACATGAAGCACATACTATTATAATCCTGATTGCATTGATAGAGGATTATAATAAAAAAATCTTTAAGATGCAGTTAAGGTAAAAAGTTCACCAAAGACAGTAGTTATAGGGAAAATTCCTTTCAAACCACTTATAACGGATCTCATTTCTTAAGGTTCCGTAAAACATACATGAGAACTACCATGTAGAACATTTATATATTTTCAAATACTATTCATTATTCTTAATTGGGAATCCAAAATCACACAAAACTTATTCAAATCTGATTTGGATATAGAAGACTCTTTTACTAATCTGATATCATCCTTTAATGTGACGAAATAGACTATAAGTCAAAATAATATACACTTATACTATCAATATATATCTTAAATTTATTATAAAAAACCTACATTTCCAATTATTTTTAACTCTTGCTTACATAACAAGCTACTTCATGTGTAGTTGAATGTGAATACTATATTGATGGTGCATAGTCACACTTTTCAGGCTCCATAACCACATAAAAACCATTTTTTCTATAAATTAGTGATCTAGGATGAATTGGATCATCTTCTTCTTTCAAATATACTAACTGTGAACTTATATGAACTTTAGAAGACACATGCCATGTCCGACATGAACTACTGTTAGATTAATCTATAGTTGTCTCATCAACTATAACTAGATTATCATCATACATAAAAGACACTTCAACTTCACCAACAAAAATATTTTGAGCATCCACATCCACTTATATTAAAATATACACATACATTATAGAATATATGGATGGAACTGAATACATGGTTCTTATATATATTGTCTCTTGTAAACTGCTAGCATCCATTATCTAGATATGTGTTTCATGACTAGGCAGTGATATGTGAGATTAATCCACCTAATATACACTTTTCTAACCAAATTCATTTAAATAACATGAAATAGAATCCAAAAAATATCCAATCATCTTTATGTGAGCTGATGATATAGTTTTCATTTCATATAATTTCACAATATCAGTATTGTTTATATCCATGTATTTCATCTTAAAAACTAATGAAATTAATCTATCATAATGATAGTAGATTACATACCATTTTAATTAACATCAATAATGGATGAATATCATACCATATCTTGGTAAACACTTCTTTAAACTATTGATCAGTATGTACATAAAATACATATCATGAAAAATAACATTCTTCATCTCTCATACGATTTATGACATACCTCTCTGCATAAACATACCCAAAACATTCCATCCATCATGAAGCTATTTTATAGATTTATTTTAAAAAATAGAGTTTCCTAATAAAAAATTGAATAATTAATTAAGACCTAATAATCTTGTCCCTTCAAGAATCTGACTAAAAGTCCCTACCCTCAAGATGAAAATGAAAGATATCAACTTTTTTAGAAACTACCATGATATTTCGTTAAAAATTTGATGATATTATAAAATTCGTTTGATTAAAATAAAACTCCAAATTCATCAAGAAATAATTCATTTATTATATAATATGAAAATCATACTATTTCTCATCAAACACAAAAAACCATCCTTGAACCTCAAACACATAATTTAACAACATCTCAGTTATCTTTGAAAAAGCTATATATATGGATTTTCCCTCATAAACTCTTCTTTCATGTAAATTTTATTTATTAGATGAACCTAATATTATGTCATCAATATATTTAAGCTTCCCATTTTGAATTGGTCGGTTCATGTTTGATCAGCTATCAATAGGTTAGAGATGATGGTTCGGCTTAAATGGAAGTTACACATATGAATTCAAAAGGGAATGAGATCCAATTTTGTAATCGATCACATACCCAAATCCCAATATGATTTAATATTCAGTTTTAACTTAGGGTTACTTTTGACTGATAAATAAATAAAACAAAAAATTAATGAAAATTAAAGAGTAAAATTATATATTTTACAAATCTGAATAAATTAAAAAATGAATAAGAATAATTTTCTATTTCGTTAAGGTAAATAATATAATAGAATACTCAATTTTAAATTTTAGAGACAACATAAAAAATAAATAAAAAACACATTTAAATATGAATATGTAAAAAAAATTAAATATATTAAAAAATAAACAACCCCAATTATATTGTCATAATATCCAAATACACATGTAAAAAGGGGTTAGTAAAAATATATGCTAACTAATTATCTATAAAGATAAATTCAATAGAAATATCACCTTTTTGAGTATGTCCATTTTTGAGACGATTCCTTAAGTGCACCTACTTTGTTAATGATTTTTTATGGTATTATGGGATATTTTTATAGAACTACTATTATGAAATTTAAATGGGACTTGATTATAATTGAAACTAAGGTCTATTAAGGAGTCTTTCATACCCAAATGTTTTTCACAAAAACTAATTGTAGTAATATATTATTCTTCGATATTAGATAATGAAACATGGTGTGTGGTCTCACTAGACAATGTTACCTTACTAATGTACACTTTGAATCTAGTCTACAACCACAAAAGTCAGAATATAATTATAATTTTAATTTAAAATCAATGGTTTTTTGAAAATGATCAGAAAGAGAAAATTTTCTTTTTAATAATATTAATATACTGATGGAGGCTTCTAAATGTAATTATTTAGGATTATATGGAAATTGACTATAGAAATATGACAAACATAATATATGGACTTTTAGGAGTCAAGTACAATAAAATACTAATTATTCTTGTGTTTGGTCTCTACACATTATCCATGCTAGGTTTTTCATTAGAACTTATATGGGTAGTATGTATGTTACACATATTAATTCATAATCTTTTATATAAGAATAAAATCTATTTTCATTGATTTAACACATTCCTAAATCCTTTTTTATTAATTGTAAAACCTATGAAATAATTTCACTCACACATCATAATCATTTAATATTAGTTTTTCATTAGATTTAAAAATTCATTACATTTTTTATTTATAGAACAAAAACTTACATCATCAATATATATTTCCACAAACAAGATATATGATGATAATGTTTTATTAAAAAAATTAGGATATTCATTAATGAAAAAAATAATAATTTGATAACTTAAAATAACATGAACTATCCAACCAGGATCTTGGTGCTTCTGTATTATCATAAAGTGATTTGGAATGTTTAAAAACTGAATAAGGAAAATGAGGTTATTCAAAACAAGGAGGTAATTTAACATAAACATCCTCTATAATTAAACAATTTAGATTTGAAAATTTTACATCTAAATAATATAATATAAAATTAATATATGTTTCATAGGTTAAAATAATATTAATGGATTTTAGTCTACTTGCCGAGGAAAATGCCTCCTCACAGTCTATACAATTTTCTTAATTTGAAACTTTTTTCTAAAAGTTTATGTTTTTTCCTAGTTATTATACCAAGACAATCCTACTTATTCCTAAAACACCTTTGTTCATTTATAAGATAGATAGATGGTATATAATCTTATTTATAAAATTTTTTATTATCATGTACAATTTTATTTACACTTTCACAACTTTAACCAAAATTTAATATACTAACGATCCTTCTATATACAATGGTTCAAACTAAGATAACAAGGAAGAAAAATATACAATGTTTTATATAATCATTTTAGTTATAATTCCTTATTCTAAAAATCCTATGATTTTTTCCAAATGATGGTTTCAATGGAATAAATCCTTCCATGATTTGGTTCTAGAAAATAAAGTTTGAATTCTTTATCTGTTTCCATCCAAAAGATGTTTAGAAAATCTGTATTGAAAAAAAATCACATAGTTTATCAATTTGAGTTTCTTGTGATCAAAATGATCAATTTCATCACATTTCACATGACTTGATTCTTCCCCAATATTAGATTGTTTATTGAAACTACTATATGACTTTGAAGTAATAGAATACCTTATAATGATTCCTTCATTATATTTTTGTTCATAATTACAAACATTACCCTTGGTGTTTAGAATAAAAACCTTGAATCAAAAAATATTAAATTATATAACCAATATATTTCTATTAATGAATTATTTATGGGTTTTTTCTCATTAAAATAATTCTAATTAGATCTCTATTTATGACATAACATGCTATATTCATAGCTTCAACCCAAAAATGAGTAGGAATTTAAAATTGAAATAATATAGTTTTAGAAATTTATTGAAAATTTATGTTAATCCTTTAAAAACACTATTTAGCTATGATTTCGTTGGGTTATAAAAGGTTTTCATGATAACATCTTTTTATAAAAATGAATTGAACTCATTAATATAAAATTCTCCTCCATGGTCACTTCTTAAACTAATATAATTGTAAAATTTAACCATTTGTAAAAATTTGTACAACCATATAAAATCAAAGAAGTATCACTTTTAACACAAAAAAAGGCAACCCAGGTAAATAATGAATAATAATAAACTAAAGAATAATCAAATTTTTTTCCTATTAGTATTTCTACTATAGATGCACCATATAAATTCTTATGAATATGTTGAAGTGTCCTTGATGTCGAAACATATTTATTGGTTTAAAAGATGACTTCTATTAGTTTCCCATTTTTCATGCATCAGATAAGTTTTTTTATTTAATTTATGTTGAGGTAAATATTTAACTAAATTCATTTGGGAGAATTTTCTCAAAGATTTAAAATTACAATTTCCTAATAATATATTCCATATCAAGGAATATTATTTTTTTGATTTAATTAATTCATATATTTCTACTAAAAGGATTAAAAAATATATTATAGAAATCATTTGTTAATGGTGCCTTAAATTTTAAAAATTTATCTTTAAAAACAAAACATGAATTATTTAAAAAATCAAAAGAATAACCATCATAAAATACATGATATATACTTATCAAATTATTATTTAAAAATTCCATATATAGAACATTTTTGGTAAGGATAGAGTTCTCATTTACCACCAATCCAATAATTTTCTCTAAACATGACCTAACCTTAATCTATCTATATTAAAGATTAAAACATTAAGAAATATTTTATTCATATTACTTGAGAATAAACTATCCATATACCATATCTCAATGGTTCTTTTAGACCATTGTATCTATAAAGGAATAAAAAATAACAATTTATTTTTACCTATATTTTATTGGTTCTAGCATTGTAAGAAATTAAGTATATAGGCACACAAAAACAATTGTCTTATCTAAAACCTTTAACACTGAATTTTGAAAAACAAATCATGAAAAAAAACATTTTTATCTCTACATAACTATTGAATCCTCTTACTATAGTAAATTTCAGAGTTTCGTAGAACACTAAATGAAAAATGTATCTATCTTAATTATTTATATTATTGTAACTATATATAAAATAGTTCTTTTATATATAGGCTGTCTACCTTAACTTTTTCTTCCAAATCAATTTGTATGAGTCTTATTATGAAAAATAATTTGATTTAGTTAATTTTCAACTCTTTTAAACAAACTTTTATCAGCTTTAAATCTTTTAACATGGTTTTGTAATTTTTTAATTTAATTTCCATGCTCAACACATGATGCCACAAGATATTCTAATTTTGTTTCAAAAAGTAATTTTTTTATTAAGTAATAATTTTAATTAAAGACAATTTTAATATATTTTTAGGAAGTTTTTTATATCATTTTTAATTATTTAAATGTGGTTTTTACCATGAAACAATATTCATCCATTTCCTCAAATGTGAAATTTCTATCTTCACTTTCAGTTTTGTGCATAGAAGAATAACAAGTATATACATCATCAATACGTTCCATAAAACATATATTGGATTTCTAATTAGAAATATCATCATTTTATTATGAAAATTAATTATTTCTAGAATAATCTTAATCACTAAATGTTACCTTCATAATTTTCATAGCCTTATTATTGCAACCAATTTTTATGAAGTAATTATTTTCTAGATTTTGGTTATCTAGAATCCAAAAAACCATGTTGAATGTGTCAAAGGCACTTTAAACCATAAAATAATAATTATTTATAAGTTCTATTTAAATTAATATATTTTCTAAAGGATTCTTAAAAACTCTTCTATGTTTATATAAATTCATTAAATTTATAGAAAAATTAAAATGTTTGATGTCTAAAGTAGAACAATATAAAAAATTTGATTTGATGAGTTAGCTATATGAACTTATTCACACTTTATTTCATCCTTTTAATTTGAGAGTTTTATAGCCACTTTTTTCTTCTTAAATATCCATTTTATCAAACTTCATCTTCTATATATGTCTCATACATCATCAAACTACTGATAATATCTATAATTTTTCTTTTTTTAACCTCTCTTGATTTTTTGATAGCATCCAAAATACCACCTCATCATGATGGAAGTATTATGAGAAATGTGAGATCTAGATTCAGTTTTGAAATAGGCATCACTAAATTAGTTTTTACAATTTATGTATGTCTTCTATTAAATTGTTTCATACTCTCACCATCATCCATTCTAAAATTGTAAATCTTCATTTGGATATATTATATCAAAAATATCCTATATTATCTATTACTTAGTAAGAAACTAAAATTTTATTCAGAATTTCTTGGGATTTTAACATTTATAAACTCTATTGAATTCATTCTGACCAAATCCAATGATTTTATCTTTCATAGATTTATAATTCAGATAATTTTTTTCTCCAATTTTATCATAACATGTTTCTAGTTCTATATCTTGAAGTACATAAGGATTCACTGCTGTCAGATAAGCATTCAGAATGTACTACCCCTAGTTTTTGGAATGTAACCCTTGTTTTATGATTTTTAAGTGCATGAATCATATGGGAGATGATTGGGGAATGTTTGGGAGACTTTTAAAGCGTAAAATGGAAAATTATGGGGACACATGGGCTGCGCACGGTTTTCCAAACAGTGTGAAAGCCATACAGGTGGTGGTCTGTTGGACAGAGGAGACCGCACAGTGTGCACATGGTTTGGGCAAACCGTGGGAGGAGGCCGTGCAGAGATCCCCTCTCTAGCAGTGACTACTGCATGGTTTGTGCACGGTTTAACTAACCGTGCGGACTAACCGTGCACGAAGTCAACTTAGATCTTATTTATTAGGATCTAATCCGTTTTATCATTTAACCCACTTGTTTTTGCTCCCAGACGGCCCTAACTTGGGATTTCTCACTGGGAAAGGTGGGAGAACACTTACCAGACGTTTTAGAAGAGATCTAGAGGGTTTCCTTGGTGTTTAGAGGCTCTTTGATCACGGTAAGTCTCCTTATTGTCTTGTTTTCTTAGATCTCCTTCTTCCCTCTTTTTGGATCCTTAGATCTACACCCGATGTGGGTAGATCTAAGGTAGTGGATGACTTTTAAGTCGGGTTTTGTTCTTTTTGGTGATAGGGGAAGGAATCTAAGGAGGTTTCATGGTGTTTTGACTTTGTGTTTTTGGCATTCTTCATCCGTCGGTGGTTTTTGCCTAAGTTGTTGTGGTAGGTGGCTTCACCCTCAACTCCTCTTGTTATAATTTGTTGGATTAGTTTCAAATTGGTTATTTGAATAGAATTTATTGTGAAAATCATGGAGTAAATCTTCTTTATTGATGATTTATGGTTTTGAAGAAATTGTGAAAGCATGGTGAATTGTGTACAAAGTGACTTGACTATTTGAATTTAAAATGTTGATTTTAAATTATGAAATTTTTGAAATTGTAAATTGTTTGATGAGAAAAGAGTTTTCAATAAAAGGTTGTTTTATTAAAATAGTTTGATGGATTTGGGTTTCAATAAAAAGTTAGTTTTATTGAAATGGTTTGCATTGTTTGAACACATTTGGTTTGGATGGAAAAATTGTTTTCAATAAAAGGTGTTTTATTGAAAGGATGGTTTGGCATGATTGTTGGTAATGTGTGGTGTGTGTTCATATTGCCTTATATGAGGCTTGGTTGAAATATGACCTTATGCTCGGTGCCAAAGGTGTAATGGCACATGGTAACTATATGTACGAGGCTTTGTTGAAATAGGACCTTGTGCTCGGTGCCAAAGGTGTAATGGAACATGGGAATAATTACCTTGTGACGACTTGGTAGATCGACGAAAGACCACTCATGAGTATGGAACTGTTATAGTGATGCATGCATGGTTGATTTCACGGGTTTGTGAAATGGTAGGAAATGCCAGAATGGGATGTTTGTGAAATGGTTTGGAAATTTGTTTGGTTGTTTTTCTGAAAAAATAACATGTTGGAAAAGCTGGTTTAAGTTGAACTTTAATACTTTTGAGCATGGATGGTTTTGGAAAACATGTTTATATTTAGTTATAAACTGCTTTGGTGAAAAGGTTTTATATAAACTATTTTTATATAAAGGTAGATAACTCTTCTATCCTAGTTGCATGAGTAGGGAAGTCATTGGGGAAAACCTACTGAGTTTTATACTCACCCCTACTTTGGAACTTTGGTGCTTTTGCAGATGTTGTATTCCGAGACATGGGTAAAGGTAAATCATCTCATTACAACTGGCTTGTGGTAATTTTTGGAAGATGTTGTGGAGTTGGAGCTTGTGGACCACTGAGTTGTGGTGTCTTTTGGGAGACTTGGGTTGTTCTCTTTCTACTGTGTACTTTGATGTTTGGTTTAGTCTTCCTCTGTCATGTACTCTGATGTGGTTTAATATAAATAATGTTGTTGTTTGTTCTTTCATTTTTCATGCATCATATAATGAATGGTTAATGTATGGGTTGATTTCATAAAGGGTAAATCGTCCCCCACTAGTATTTGAAACCATTCATCATTTATTACCAGCATTTGGCGTCTTGGGGATGTCGCTTAAGGCCTTGTAATGACTCGTTGAGCTCTCAATCCAATGTGGATTGGCGGGTCATTACATAGAACATGTTTCTTTAAATATAAAATCATTAATTACTTACAACATCCATAATTTTCACATTTAAGATGTGGTTCTCAGACCATAGACACTCCATTTTACTTTTCATCCATAGTGTTCATTATTGAAGAGATCATTAGATTTGAACCTTTACATATGAGAACTCATGAATCATAAACTCTTGTAAAAAATTTCATTATATAATGAAAATATTAAATATTAATAGGGGGTTAAGTGAGATTAGTAAAATTTTCTTAACTTATAAAAATTAGTAAATATTATTTATGAAAAACTTGTGTCCAAAAATGTAACATAGTCCATTTTCCATTCATACATAGATTCCAGCTAAAATCTTCCCAAATGAATATTTTATAAAATTAACACTTAAAAACAGAAGAATGGAATAAAAAATGATAAAAACACATAGAACGAAGATCATCAATAAGGTAGAAAGGTTATTTGAGATCATCAAAACACAAAATAAATGGGACATGTTGGACCAACATTTCTAGTCCAACAGGGACTACCACCACCATGTTATAACATAATTCATTTTTCACAACTAGCATTAATTTGTGGTAATTTAATTATAATTAATGTATAGAAATTATTATTATAGGGTTATTAATATTTTAATATGATATTATCAGGATCATTTTGACTATATTTGACCAACCGAAGTCATTTAGTACTTATTAGCTGAATATCCTAAAAAAACACCAATGTTAACATAATTGATTGTTTAATTGAAGACGACATGAAAAATGTTATATACAAGGAATAATAAACATGAAAAAGGTTATGAAACATGTAAATATGTAACATATATTTACTATTATTGAAGATAGAGATAATACCTGATGATTAATAATTGAGGTAAGGGTTACTTTACCTTAAAAATATCATTTCAAATGATTAAAATACTTATATTCTATATTAATTTCCCCTATAATAATATTATTTAAATTACCTTATCAATGTATTTATATCGAATGAATTTAATTATAAATAATTTTTTTAAAATTTTTTGACTTTATTTTTAAAAATTAAAAAAAAATGTTTATGTTCTTTTAGGGAATTTTTTGATTTATTTAAATACGGAAGAATAATTTTTTTAATGTATATAACATTGATGAATATTCTCATCATCATGAATGTTATTAATTATTTTTATTCCTATATATGACTCCATTTTCCTTCAAATAAACTCATTTTCCATTATCTATGAGGTTTTGGTTCTCAAAAAAGGGGTATCAATTAGAAATGGTTATTCAATATATGAAAGTGTTTTTTATATACGTTAAAAATATTTTTTCAGGGGAATTATAATGAAATGGTTAATATACATTTTTTTTGTTCATGATCTGGTAATTATGCATTATAAATGATGATAGGTGATCCGAATACAATCTTTATAATGTATGATCCAAATATAACTTATATGACCTAATGGAATGATAAAAATTATATGATAGGTGAGACTTGTATATCTCTCAAAATAGTTGGGGAAATATTCTATTTTTCCAATGGAAATAATGAGAGGGTTTCCCAAGTATGTTTTTCTATTTTATTTAAAAAGGATTGGGTCATTTTAGACATGAGTGAACATAGGTTATGAATATTATTCTCTATAAATCCTATAATAATTTCAATTTTACTACTATGGGTTTTAGTGTTTTACATTAATTAAAATTTGTTTCCCCTCTAAGGAGATGATTAATTTAATACTCTATAGAAATATTATAATAAATATAAATATTTTATAAGATTTAATTTTTTTATAGGAATAATTGATTAATATATTTAATATTTGTAATTGTGCTTTGTGCTCTCATCCCATGATTTAAAATGTTTCTTATAGTATATATGGATAATTTAGGGAAAATATTAAATGAAGTTAAAATGAATGAGGAGTTTTCATATAAATATATAAAATATCATGGGATGAGAGCACAAAATTGTGGGGAAAAAATAACATGGAACTGTACGATGCTAAAGGATGTTGAATATAGTGAAGAATTCACTTTATTTCACTATGAGTTTTAAAATAGCTACCCAATTAATGAACTTATGTGGCATGTTTTATGGTTACTTCCAAGTTCTTATTATCACATTTCCTGAAAACAAAGACATCAACTCATAAATGTTTTTATATACCCCATCTTCATTGTTAGAGTCATTTACATTTTCCATAGAAACATTCATAGAAATTAATTGTGTAATAGATTTGGAATATATTTATGGATCAACATATTCCTTGTTCTTGATATCATTTTATATTGTCAATTCATTTATGTTGATAATACAATTCAAGTCATCTAGAAAAAGAGTTTTAGGATCTATGTAATCAATAGACGATAACTTGGAATTGAATTTATAAGGAATAATTCTGTGAATATTTTTAGTAATTATCAAATCTTAAAATTTCTCACAAAAAATATTATAGTGATTTAAATTTCAATAGATTCATAATCTCATATTTTAGGATATTAATATATATATATATAAAGATCTGCAAAACATGTTTTATCACTTCTTTATAAGCTTCATAATCATTTTACATCTTATCACAAATTCTCTTAGATATTCCAATTATTTTGACCCAAATAATTTCACATTAATATATGTATATAGAAATGGATCTCTCTTATGACACACCCATCATTCCCTAAAAATCTATTACCAGTTAAAATTAATGTGGAACCCTTAATAGGAGTAGTGAATCCATCTAGCAGATTAAAAAAATTCTTCAATTTGTATAAAATATAAGGAGTCTTAATTTCCCTCTAGATACAATATTTCATCCATTAAAAAATAATATTTCCTATACTATTTATTAGTTTATGAAAATAAATTGTAACCATCTTTTTCTATAGATTCTAAACAATAATGAGTCAATGGAAAAACCTACTCTGATAGAAATTGAAATGACCCATCAATTTCTTGGTGACCACTGATAGGTGGGGGTGGGGAAGCCAGTGAATAAGTGGTTTTATTTTTTTTATTTTACCCTCCCTAAAAAACATCATTATCCACTAGTTAGAGTGAATTTATATTATAGAGAATAACACACAAGAATACCCACTTGATCAAACAAATTTTCACTGATCACTACTCAATAAGAGTAGCTAGTCCATGTTATATTTTAGAATTAAGACAAGAATGGGAATATTCTAGAAAACAAATCTTTATGTTTTATAATTTTTTTTATATATCTATTTATTTCATAGAAATATATTCCTTTGATAGCATATGGGATTATTTCACATGTTATAGGATATAATATTTTTTCACAATAAAATGAACATTCACCAACATGATTCATCATGTCATCATAATGATACATGAAATCTTCAGTCTTTCCTTTATGCAAGTCAATGATTATTCTTCTAGTTTTGGCACAACATCATTTTAGATAATTTTTTTGAACTTTATTCCTAATGTTATTCATATAGAAAATCAATTTTATATACTAATTATTCCCTGACTCATTTCTATGATACTTAATATGTTCTTCTAGTACCCTCTTAATCTGATATTTCTCTCATTGGTGCCTCCCTATTGAGTACTTATTTTTATTGTATATCTCTATTAATTTCCCTATGCACTAACAGAAAATGATAATTATTGATGTTATTTTTTCATTAGAAACATTTGTAGTATCACTAATTCATTTATTGAGATTTCTAAAAAATCACGAAATGATGTGTCCCTAATTTAGCTATGTTTATAAACATGGAAAAAATTAGTATTGTTTTTTTTTCAAATATTGATAAATCAGATATAATTTACCGATGTTTCAAAAAACATCACTAAATAAGGTGTCCCTAGTTAGAAACATCTAGAAACACTGCTAATTAGAAACAGATTATCTATCAAAGATTCCTTGAAACAATAGTAGATGATGCTTTATTTAGTGATGATTCGGGAAAATGTGGTCAAATGATTTTTAGAATAATTTTTTTCACCCTAACTTTTTACAAAAAAAAAATCTTTTTAAGGACTTATGGGTACACCCCAATATCCAACCCAAACTATATCACTATACTCCCCACTGCGCCTCCTCATTATTCTTCCTCCAATTATAGGGCCATCCCAGATCATGTCCCTCTCAAGAGGCCCACTACTCCTCTAGCATGTGGGCCTTCCCTGATACTCTACAGTTCTCCCAACATCTCATATTCCTTCCTAACGGCCTATTGCTCCTCCATCTTATGGGACTTCCCTGAATAGACCTCTCCAATCTCTATCAACCCCACCGTCACCCACACATGTTTGACTAGAAAGTTCTCCAATAAACTTCCACTTGATAAAAATTGTCCCCCATTGAGAATTGAACACCAGAAGTGGTGGACTCCCATCACTCACATCCTATGTCGCTAACCACCAAGGTGAATGATATTTCCAAAAATACATGCACATAGGCATATATATATATATTACTGTTTATATATTAATATAAATATATTAATATAGATATATTAATATATATGTTTTTATTTAATTTTTATGTTTATGCTTTATATATAAACACATATATGTTTATAACATAGAAATATATATATATCTATATTATATATATATCATTATATTTTATGATTTCTAGATGTTTATATTATATATATATATATATGTATACAATATATATATATATATATGTTTACATACACATGTTTACTTATTATATATAATATATATATTATATGATTATAAATATACATATAAGTTTTTATGTATTTTTATAGTTTATGTGTGTGTATATATATATATTATATACATATATGAATTTATATATATTATATATACATATATGAATATATATATAAATATATATATATATCATTATATTAAAATATATGTTTATGAATGTGTGTGTATAAATATTTATGTTTTTGTATACAAATATAAAATTATAATTATATATATATTTAGCCATGTATTAAAACACTATTAAAAATTTCATTAAACAGATATATTGTCCTAAAAACATGGGTAAATTTAAAATATATATGTGTTTATATATATGAATATTTTTTTGTACATATATATGTGTGTGTGTGTGTTAATAAATTTGTATCTTTGTTTTTATATATATTAATATATATCTTAATATATATTTTCATCGATTTAATTATGGTATACATATATATAGAAAACAATTCCTAAAAAAATCGCCAAATTATCAACATATTTTAGGAAAAATAACTAAAATAAAGACAATTTTAATGAAGGCTTGTGATTTTATTGACATTTTTTAGAAGACATCACTAAATTAGTGATGTCATTAAGGAATATCCCCACAATTATCAACATTTATTGGAAAACATTGCTAAATTATCAATATTTCTATGGAAACAACAATATATTAACCACATTTTTGGAAAGATTCCATATATTAGCAATATCTGTAGGAATCATCGCTAAATCGCTGTTTTTTTGTAAACATAGCTAATATAGGGGCCTTTTTTGGGAACAATCACTTAATTAGTGATAATTTTATAGAAATATTATTTAATTAGTGACGACTTTTGGGAACTTTGATAAATTTATGACATTTATAGGATGTGTCCCTAAATTAGTGATATTTTTTAAAAATGTTTAGTAAAATTAAAAATAGGGTCTTTTTAAAAAAAAATTCTAAAAAAAATTACAATTTTTTTTTATATTGATGTGAGGTGCCGCTCAATATATTACTTAAAAAGATCTTTCAAGATTATTATTTGACACCACACTTATTCAAAAAATATTTCACTTCACTATCCACTTTCCACCCTTTATATAGACATCATTTCTCTAAATACGATATGAAAATTTATTTCAAATTTAAATTTACTAAAATAAAAATTCTTAAAATTTTTATTTCCCAATCAATTATTAATTTTTTTGATCAGTTTAAATACCTCAATGTAAATTTGATTCAAAGAAATACATAATAAATTTCCTTAAATATAAAAATAAACATTCCTAAAAAATTATTTTAGTATTACAAAGGGTATTTATACTTTCTACATGATTATTGAGGTGTCATAAATTTAGATCAGAATCGTTGCATTAATTAAACATGAAAAACAAATAGATTTCTTTGTCCAACATCCTCTCAATTTATCCATATTTTTATAAACCTCAATCTGGATTACTTTATATTATTTAAATATAATATTTATTAACAAAATTTTCAGAATATTTTATGCCTAATAAACTCTCAAATGTCTTTAATATTTTCTCTTAGAAAATGTTCTTAACAGATTTGACCATACTATTACATTGAGTTAGTCTACCTGGTACGATGAATGTTTTTCTCTCTGATGATCTTACAAAACATCATATATATCTCTGATATAGACTTATCTTTATTCTTATCTTATTTATTTTTCCATAAAACATGGATGTTTTCTTTAATATTGGAAAACTCGATCAAAATATCTCTATTTAGAAACCACTCCGTGTAAGACTCTATATATAAAACTCTTCCCAGAATGCAGTGTTTGGAAAACACTGTCCGAAAAAACTCATGTTCCAAAAATTATCCCCATTTTTAAAATCCACCAAGAATCATGAATATATTAAAATAATAATTATTTTAGTATCATTACAGAATATTAATGAAATGAAAAAAAAATTCCAGAAAAAGTTTTATTTTGTTCTTGTGAACTCATTTGAACATAAACTGAGTCCTATATTTTTTATGATTTGCTTAGTTTTTTATTCTTTATTTGATCATCTTTTTCTATTAGGTTGGAATATAATAATCTATAACACTGTAGATATAAATCCAATAAAAAGGCTCTACTTTTTTAGTTATTTATAAAAAAATAAAAATAGAAAACACTATAAACAAACATTCTTCAAGTAAACTTGATTCTTTAATGTTAAATAACAACTTGAAACCACTTGATCTCAACAATTTATGCCACTAGTTTTATTTTTAATACATATACATAATAATCCTTCTATTTTATTTTTATTAATACAAAAACTATATTATAATTCTTGGATCATTTTAACTATTTTAGTAGTGTATAGATCTAAAACAATAATTTTCATAGGTGAGATGTTTAATTATGTTTAAAAGATCATGGTCAAACTAAATATATAGAGATATGCATTCCATTTTCCCACATCTAACTATCATTAATAGATACATTCTAATATATATTTATATAAATCAAACAACAACTATTTTTTCAACATCTTAATAATTTTTTCCAATAGCTTCACCATCATTTTATTTTGTACATGAAACCATCCCACCATAGAATGTATGAAATTTAATTGACAATAGTAGTCTATGTTTTATGAATTATTAAAATCAATAAAAAAATATATAAATATTCTTGAAAATTCCCATTAATAAAAAGATTGAACATGAAAATATAATTAATTTTTACCACTATTTTATTATGTGGTAATTAAGCAAATAAAAATTCTTCCTAATAAGCATTATAAATTACAACACATGGATATGGAAGCCATTACGTTAGATAAATTGACATATCACCCAATGAGAATAGTAATATGAAGTGCCTTATTTCATTATGAGACATTGTTGTAAAATAAATAGCCATTGATCATTATATTTAGTTTATGGTGAGAATTGGTTTCTTCACTATACGAACAAAACTAAGGAACTATAATTAGAATGAAAGGAGGAATAGTTGAATTCATTTCAAAATTATTGACTTTGATCAGAAGAAAATAAATTATGTACACCAATATTTATATATATATAAATTTCCATAAATAATAAGTCTATTTTAAGGAAGAAGATATATATTTGGAATTGAAGGAATATATTATGGATTCATTTATAGTAGGAATCCATGTACATAATGAGTATTAAGATGGTTTTGAGACACTCTTATTATAAATAAACATCAAATGGTAGATTATTTTATATCATCACACATTAATTCACGATTCTTCTAAATGTACATTCGTTCAATATCTTTAGTAATGGGTAATTTCATTACAAAATTTTCTCACATTTAAGAGTGATATTTTTTTCATGAACTTGAGTTACATTTTCTAAAAATGACTGATGAAAAATAAGTCAAAATTATAATTGCAGAAAAACAGAAATGAAATTAGGATGAAATTAATGGAAATGTTTTATTTTTATTAAATTAATTGTGTACGACAAGATTAATAATATACAAAAATGATTTCATGAAAAAGGTTATGAAATGTTTCTTATTATTCATATTTATTTACATACAGGTGGTCCAAATTAAAATTGAATCCCAACTGCACATCATTTATAGTGTAAGGGTGGTGTAAAAACATTAAGTATTTCATATAATTTACGATTTTGAAACCATAGATAAATATTTGAAGAATACATTGATTTTTGATAACCTTCCAAGGCCTTAAATGACATAATTTGATCCTTTAATATTATTTATCACTAAAAATGGAATGTCAATACAATATATTTTCACTATTATGTTAGAAATGCATCAGGGATACATATTTCACTATATGAAATTGGGAGTTTTTTTGGAAAGATTGATTTCAACCATTTATAATAATTTTTTTCATCGTGATTTGAAATTATCATACTATAATTATATTATCCAGATATAACTACACCAATTAAAATTTATCTTCATTATTTTATTAATGAATTCATAAGGGAATTTGAATGATATAAAACCTATGATTACAGTGAATACATCCAATAAAAATGCGATTATTAATTTTAATTTCTTTTAATATGATTATATATGATATTATTTAAATAATAAATTGTATGTAGTTAATAAAAATATATTTAAATTGTGTAATTATTATATAAATATTTCAATTTTACTAACAAAATAATAATAATTTCACAAAACATTGCGTATAAAACTTTATCAACAAGCCTATCAAAAAAAATATTTACTCCTATGAAACGATAATATATATATATATACATGAATCGTAACTAGAAAATGATGAACCATAATAAAAAATATAGGCACTCAGTATTCATTGATGAAGATTCAATATCCTCAAAGTCATGCACTCTTATATAATTCATTTTCTTCAAAATTGTCCAACAATATTTAATTTTTCTATACATATTGTTTACATGTGATAATATATTCTAATCTATAGTGGACTAGTTGTTGGTAAGTATGATGTAAGTAGTATTATAACATCACAAGATTCATGGTTTTGATAAATTATTAGGGAAACCCCACACAAACATTCAAAATATTCTTTTCATCATTTTATGTAGATACTGGTATATCCGGGGTTTTATTCCCCATAAACCATTGATAAATGGGATTATATATATATAATATTAAATCATGTCTAATTATTGGGAAAAGAATCATGATTGTTTAGTTTTATGGGGAAAATTCATTTTATTATTCCAACATGGAAGCCTCTATTCTCTCATAATATTCACTATTTAAATACATTTATATTTATTCCTTTCTTCGAGGTTGTTATTTACTAATAAAAATAATCTTATTATAAAAAGTTTATAATAAATAAAATTACCAACTATTTATGGGATATAATTCCTTAAAAAATGGGACTTAGAGATATTATTATCCAAAATCATCATTATGTTGTAGCTATAAATTTATAATAATATATTATTTATCTTAATCATTATTTTATTTCATAATAATAGTGTATCTAATCATAAAACTCAACATCCATTTAAGTTATTTTTTATTTAATTAAATAATATAATTAATAGGATATAAATGATGAATTCATAGGGAGATGACTCAATACTAATTCAATTTCATTTTACTCTAACAGAACATACTACCTCATGATTTACAGATTTTTAATATATTTTATTGAACAAATTATCATGGTCCCTAATATAGTTATTAAATCAATATTTCCTTAATCATTATTATTATGATTTTTTTGTATAAAGTTATACCACTATTATGAAATCCTTTTAGTGATGGATTGGGTGATTGGGAAATTTTTTGTTTACATCCATAGCTTCTAAAGAATTTATAAGGATATGAATATGAGTATAACACATATAAATACATATAATCATATATATTGGGATAGATATTTGATGTTTTAGGGTCATAAACAATCAATAATGAGATAATGATATCATTTAAGAGCCTACTGATTTGTTAAAGATGACTTTTCACATTTTTTAGATTTTAAAAATTCAGGGATCATATATGTTATCCATTTTTATTTATATATTATAACTTGTTTTAATGTTATTTTAACTATCTACCCTTAAATATGTGAAGACATAAATATTTCTAGGTAGTAGTCTTGGAATAATATCTAATATTGGATGTGTTTCTAATTTAATAGATCTCATTTTTTATAATAGTTTTTGTTATATTAAAGTGTAAATAAACATAGGATTGATATAAGACTTCCATTATGTAATTTCCTAGAACCAAACTCCATTGAATGGTTCCCTGAGCCTGGTGGGTAACATGGCCTCAATCACATCTCTAAGAATGTTAGAGGAAGCCTACAAGAAGTGGGGGCTTAGTGTGTGTCTGTAGGGAGACTATACCATCATTACTAGAGTCTAACAAAGAGGAATGGAAATAGTTAAAACAATCAAGGAGTTGATAAATATACAAGACAAGAATGTATGACAAAGATAGAAGATTCTCATAAATAATGATGATGATACATGTATCTAGATAGAAATAAAAATAGGTGACAAGTATTACAATATAATAAATGTTTCCAAAACAACAAAAAGAACAAACATTTGTATCTCCAAATAGAATCAAGAGCCTCACCTTCTTCCCTTGCACCCCAGATCCTAAGAACGGTACAAAATCATCTTCTGAACTGTGAGCATTATCCCCTATCACTACCTACATCAATATAGTCTATTAGAGTACCCAACAATAGACCAAACAGTGTGTGAGATATAATCCCAATAGGTAACCACCCAAAGATCTATATAATTATAGGCTGTGAAATATAACAAGCTAAACAATGCACAAGTAATTATGTACTTACTAAATAAATGTACAGATGCCATTGTCCTGTAACTACTAAACTAGTGACACAAAAATAGCTTCTCAAGGCTCCTATAAAACAATGTCTATGCTCCTCTATCAAGTTAGCTACAAACAATTCATACAGTAAACACTACAACCACACCATATAAATCATCCATCCATAACATCCACAGATTATTTGTATAATGATAAGTTTCAAAGGAACTATAGTCAATCCATTCAACCATGCATATCATCTTTCCCTTGGATGATCCGTATTATCAATGTGTAAGACCACGAATGGTTAGATCTAAGTTGAATAAGATGAAGACACTCTCATCTAGTCCTAAGATCATCTATATGTAGACTAAATTAGGAATTGGTTGGAATCGAAGGAGCAGATCATACCAATCATGTCCTACAGGAGTCTTAGAAAGTCTAATACAAGGGGTAGTAAGGCCCAAGGAATCCCAAAGAATCAATACCCAATGAGAATACTCAATCTGAGGTGTCAATTGTCACATTCAAGATCCAAGGAACATTTTCTGAGGAATATATCCATTTATTCACTATTCATACCATTTATCAGTTCAAACCTAAATCTATGTCATACAATACTGTTATTCCCACTCATATATATATATTAAAATTCAAACTCATCTCATGGTTAAACACACTAATGTATCACAATTTTAATTAAAATGAAACCAATGAGTATACCCACAAATTTATTAAAAAATATCAGACCTACCTCAAGAGTATACCCACCCACTTATACAATTTTTATCAAAGTCACCTAAGTAAGAAGGTTCTATATGAATAACTAAATAAAAATAAGTAACAAGTAAAAGAGGAAACACATCTCCAATTCAACCATTTTATCCAATTTAATTATAAGTTTTCTTTATGGAACTAAGAAATCACAAGAACACATCCCAAGGATTATTTTACAAGTCATAAACTCGTAAAATTCATATTTCACACCCTATTAGTTGCCCTAGGTTGCGATACAACCACCAATTCATCTCAAAGTAACATAATGGAGCCCTTAACATGTCCAAGTACATCTAATTCAATCAAAAAGTTTAATTTTTGTGTTACACCATAATGTCTAGATGGATTCTCAAAGACATTTAGGTTTGTAAAGTACTAAAAATAATGAGAAAATAATAGACCACCTACCTTATTTGGGTAGTAGAGTACTCACCTAATATCAAATCCAAATTCATATTAGATCGGGAGAAAAATTAATATCGTTCAAAGAACCTAAAAAAATGGTAAATCATCTTTCTCCTAAATTGCATTATCGATTATATGACAAATTAAAATGACTTAAAAAGAATTTAGTACTCATCGATGCATATCCAATGTGATGAGAATCTCATGAATCATAGTGAGAATATATAAGAACCATAAATTAACTATTTTGTGATAAAGTGATGCTCTAAAAATTTGAGTTCTCTATATGTTTAATGAAACAAGATAATTTGTACTAAAATAGACTTAATTTAATTTAATCTTATAAAATTAACCAAAAATATAGGGGCCTCACTGTTTGAGTGGACGGTTTGAAAAATCGTGTTCCAATTGTGCACGGCTAGCTATACGAGAAGGGCACCCACATAGTTTCCTCAGATGGTTTTACTAACCATGTCGAAACCATTATCAAAGACACTATCCAAATTTTAGATGTTTTCGAAATGTTGTGCATCCAAAGGCACACTTTTTGGACTTACCGTGAGGTATGTAGTTTCTCACTGTCCATCCTCACACTGTTTTTTCAAACACTATGTTGGAGCTTGAATGGTTTGAAGTAACCATGTTCAAGGCCCCTTTCACCCCAAAACATTGGTTTTGGGAGACAAACAAGCCCCATACACCCCCTAATACCTACATGGCCTCAAAGTTTATGGACATTAATCAATATTTAAAAATAAAAAGTCAAATGAGAGGGATCCTTATCACATTTGGAAATCTAGGTTCTTAAAATCTCTCCATTAAAGAAATTCTTCATTGATTTTTTTAAGGGTGGTCAAGATTTTTATTAGAACAACTCCACCCACTAATCATGTACATCACCCCCCTTCTCACAACTCTGATACTATAAATGGTTATTCTATAATGGAACCCACACTTGCAGAACTGAACGAACTCAAAAAACCTTCATGCTTCTATCGATGATACAGATAATATGATCCTTAAAAAATGAATACTCCTATTACTCAACAACATTAGGTTGAAATGCGTGATGCATGTATGAATTATATATGTGAAGGTGAGATACATAGATGATGTTGTGCATGGATCGGTACCTCTGAGGTAACTATAACTGATAATATATTTTCTAGAATATCTGTAGAAACCTGAATGGCTTGAATTATCATGGTGAAAGCTTACCAAATCTTCTGATTATCTTATGTACCAGCCTCAGTGAACTTGTAGAATGACCTGATCCCCAACCTTGAACTGCAGTGTTCATACACAATGATCGACATAAGATTTCTGTTGAGACTGTGTAGTAGCCATCCATTTCTATATCAATGATACATGCGCATAAGTCACCCAAATGAGACATGGTCCCATTAAATATGTCTCACCTACCTATAAAAAACATAGTTTTTATTAGAATTACCTAACATATGAAGCCGCGCAAGGTGTAATATATATTTTCACCTGATAATTGTTATTCTATGCTATCTAAGGATATTTGAAACTCCCAAGATCCCACAAAATCTAGGATATATTCACATAGCATGTCCTCAAGAACCTATATCATACACTCTGGCTTTCGAACAGTCGAATGGTGGTATACATTCTTTATAATCAGGTGTGTACCAAGAAACCTATACAAAAATTGTCAGAAACGAGATGAAATGAGGGCATCCCGATCTAAAATGATATTTTGTAGGACACAGTTAAGTCATACTATCTCACAGGTGTACAACCTTACTATCTCATCTACACCAAAGGTTTCCATGGATGGAAATAAATGAGAAACATTTGTGAGCCTGTCAACAACAACCCAAAAAGCACCACTACCTCATGGAGACATCGAAAAACTAGTCAAGAGAACCATCATGAAATTATCCCATATCCACTCTTGAATAGGTAACTACTATAAAATTATTCCTGGTCATTGATGTCTGATCATTACTATATTAAAGATTTAATTGCTTATTTCAAAACCAGGAACCTCACACTTCATTCCCGACCACTAGTATTGATGATATATGTCATAGAACATATTGGTGACACAGTGATGAACTACTAATGTTGAGGCATTAAAATCCAGATTCATCTCTTCATGTATATCCATTGGAACCAAAATGTGACCATGGATATATTGAATATTATTATCCTATATGGTATAAGAAATATGTGGATCCTCACATGCCACACTCTCCCATGGGACTAGGTCCTTTAAATATGATAACTGCCTCATCCTAACTCTATCCAGAAGGGAAGAAGTCACAACTATGGATAATAGAATGGTTTTTCCTAGGCTGTCCTTCACCTCCAAGTGCATCTCATAGAAAATATCAATAAGATTCCACTCACTACTAATCTGCTGAGTTGGCCATATCTGAGTCCTCCTTCTTAGTACATCAGACATTGTATTACTATTCTGAATAATTTTGTAAATATCAAAGTCAAAATACTAGATGCATTCCTCTAACATCCAATTATTTATGTATATGGACATTACATTTATTTTTTGGAATACATAATAAATTACACAAATAAATGCCCAAAGACCGCATTTTTTAGTGTATTTGGGAATTCTGAACACATTTTTATATCTTAGTGAAAGATCTTCAACATCTCCTACAAATATATTCCCCTTTAGTTTTCCTAAAAAAACATTTTTTTATATCATAGATTGATGAAAACCAAATAATGGTGAGCTCGAATACTCAGTATGGGTAAAAATGGAGATCAATAAACAAAACACAAATATAAGAATATAAAAAAATGATCATATATTTTGAATATCAAAATCTTGGTCTATAAAATAAATCTTTGTAGTACATGAGGCATAAATCATAATATAATACTAACCATGATAACATAGCATTAAGATAAAACATAGAATTATAGAAAACACATAATAATAGAAATTACATCTCCCACCGATATCATAATGAAAACTATACATATGTGTGTGGAAAAAACATAAATCATTTATCATAACACAACATAAGAAATAAAATGTTTTTCTTAAACATCATTCCATCATAAAATAATCCATGTAAAACAAATGGATTTCATAAATATCATTTCATAATAAAAAAAGTCACAGCATACTAATAATATGAATAGAAACATATCCCTATTTAAGGAATGTAATCTTAGATGGAAAATTATTTTTACATAACACATGAAATTAATTATTGGGAAAAAAATAATTTCTTCTTTAAAAACGTTTTTTAATCAAAATGACTCAAAATTTTAAAAGAAAATAATTTATTTGAAAATAATCTTGAAAATGTTTAAGGGAAGCTTCATTGAAATAATCTATCATGATATCATAAAGATCCATTCATTCCGTATTAGTTAAAAAAATTATCCTTGTACCTTTTTCCAGAAAATACATAAAATTACCTTGAATCAAATAATGAAAAAATATTCTTTCAATACATTTTAGTAAAAATTCACCAACAGGTAAAATTTGAATTTAAATAATTGTAGAAGAATTTAAATAGTATTACATATTTATGGAACATGGATGGGGATGATAAATATGAACCAATATAAACATATGAATAAAAAATCTCAAATAATAACGAGATTGAAAAATTATCCCCTAACAATTTATAATCATTCAAATAACATTCCTCATAAAAAATTATATATATATGTAAATATCATAACTATCATTATAATAATCTTAAAATATAATCATGGGCACTGTAAACACCACACAAAAGAAATAGGTGGTGTATAAGGAAAATTTTCTACAGAAGTAAAAGTGAGATAAAATAATATGACATATTAGGCATGATATCAATCTTATGTATCCAAAACTCTGGTATATTGACATAAATAATTTCATGGACTTATTAATGAATCATAGTAATCATATATGATCATATTATCATTTGTTTGGTAATAATATTTAATTATTACTCAATATTCTGGTATTAACTTATAATAACCCAACTCTTTATTACACACTTAAACATGATTTATTACACAAAATTGAACATAAGACAAATATAAGGATCATGTAGCCTAATTTCTTGAAAAATTAGAACATTACATGAAAAAATAGAATATATAACACAACATCTTTATTGAAATCATCTTTTACATGACCACAACATTTAGTCGTACTTAACATAGCATGGGATAACCAGATGACATTCATAAAAAAATGGTGTGATATAAAGAGAACTAATGGAGTAAAAAAGGCATAAAATAAACAATTCCGTACATTTTAGGAAATAGTTTTATCAATGGAGAATAAGTTAGAAATTAGCATAAAGTAATCATAGAGCATGATTATTATAACATGGAAACGTGTCATCAACATCTTATATGATATTACAATAATCCAAGGCTCATTACCCAAGGAGAATGAGAATACCCTCATTGTACTATAATTATCATGAGTAAAACCTCATTTCACTTGACATATAATGATAAAAATCTTTACCCAATGTTTTAGAGCACTATCAGGGTGCAACCTTTATAATAATTTCATTTCGTGCATAAGTGTTCCACATGGATCATAAAACATGGATTCATTAAACATCATAATTTATTCCATGAATAAGAAATTTTGAATACATTAATGTAATTTCTCAATAAAAAATTATAATTTCATAATGGTGGATACCCTTGATAGAGAAATGGGTATTCTATTCACCTACACAATGATTTTGGCAAGGGAAATTTTGGTGTAAAATCACCAGCATAATGATGTCAAATAGTAATAGTAAAGTGGTTTTATGAGAGACAAAGTGGTATCTCATCATTTATACATGAAAATTATTGTAAGGGAGTTAAGTAACATAATATACCAATATATGTAATATAATTTTGATGCGTAATATAAAATAATTTCTTGAATGTAAACGAGGAGATAGAAAATCTTTACGGAATTTCGGCATGGCAACTGGTGTACATCGGAGGCATTAATGGAAATGAAAGAGGTATATAATCATTAAAAAATTAAGAGGGCTGTATGGGAGAGGTTATAAATCATACCAAAACATTTTTAACTGAAATTAAAATTGTATAAAAACATAAGGAAACATGGACACAAATGAGAAATGAAGAAATCTATTAGATGGAAGTGTGATCCCAAAGGCTTGGTAGAGGCTTGTGAGACGCTTCTTGGGTTATTGGGGTTACTTAGGAGGATTATATAGATAATTTTAAAGGGTTTGGTTGAGATACTAATGGTTTAAGTGAAGTGTAATGGGATATTGGGTGGGTTTATATACGAATGGAGATGGAATTCATTAATGTTTAGGTTTTGGATAACACATATTAAACTAATAAAAACCACAACCCATCCCATGGTTTTTTCTGATGGGTTTTTCCAAATTGAAGTGGAAAATATTATTTATAATTCTAGTGTACGAACACATTAAAATATTTTACTTTCTTATATGGAGCTGAGTCTCACTCTCAATGAAATCATTTTAAAATGATAAAATGTTTGACAAGTCTTAGAGGGTCCACTAAGGCTTTGAAAAATAAATCAAACAAACCTATAATCACATTATTTTAATGGTAAAACATAAATTATCTGAACATATAATTTATAGTATTTTTAACATTCCAATTGGGTCATAATGATGTCATTAAACACATTATATATTTAAATAGTATTTATTTTTTACCCAAATATTCAATATTTTGGAAAATTATGAAAAAATCACCATTGGATAATTTAAATGTCCTAAATCCAAAAAATATATTTATTTTATATAAATAATTTTCTATATATGTTAATTTTTTACTTTTTAAATAAAAACTGAAATTTTTAAAAAAATTCATGGTTTTTAGAAAAATAGGTTTCAAACCATAATAAAAATATAAATATATTCCTAAAAAGTTATACGATATTTTATATTTAATAAATATTCCTTTACTAATAATATTTTATTAAAAAATTATTTAATTCATGAATCAATTAATTCATAAAAATATATTTCTTAATTGAATATTAACTAAAAAATCTATTTGTGTTTCAAAAATAATTTACAGAGTAAGAATAATAAAATGAATGTATATTCATTATTATATACAAAACTATTATAGATAATCATAGTTCTATGGTCTTGTTACATAACCCCTTATAACACCCACATAATACCTAAGGGTAAGGTTCACAATGGTGATAGATTCTTGGGGAGGCTCAGATAATATAGCTCGGGTGGTATTCTCTATTTACTTCCACTTCTACCATAAGCGGTTCTATTCAATCTTAACGTGTTGATGCTTGGCTTGAGCATGATCAAGAGTGAAGCCCAATGACTCTACATATTTTTTGAGCTATGGAAAATGGGTTTCTTATGGATCAATTCTACTGGATGAGGCCATTATTTCCTTTGTCTGAGTAAATTGGAATTTTTAAAGGCCTATATTTATACTAATCATGTGTTCATTTTTCAACATCAATATTTGAAATGATAACAATTATTAACAGTATTTTTGAATCCAAAAACATATAACCAAGGAAGTTCATATGTTTTATATAACAATTTTATATAATAACACATTTAAATAGATCAATGGAAATTTTCATTAATAATAGTTTTCGTCATTAAAATCTTACCCTGTTAAGAAATTTCACCCTCAAAATTTCCTTTTCCACACAAAGAAAATATTCGGGTAACTCAACATTATCACTTCCTCATATTCCCATGTTTTATCTTAAAACATGTTGTTTTTCCCCAATACCTTGATGAGGGGAATGACCTTATTTCATATAACTTTTTACCTATGATCTATGATCTTTAACTAATTCTCTTCATAGGTGTGGTCATTGTCCAATGGTACAACCTATGGATTGAGTACACACAATTGGTCAGGTATGTACTTCCTCAATAGTGATTCATGGAAATACATCATGTACTTGAGATATGTTGGTGGGAGTTCTACTCAATAGGACACTACTCTAATATGATCAAGGATCTCAAATGGGATGATGTATCATGCAAGGATATTTCTATTCTTCCAAATTCGTATAACCCTCTTACACAGTGATATGTGGAGGAATACCATGTCTCGGACATCAATCTCTAGGTCTCGTCGATGATTACCTGCACAACAGTTTTTTCAACTTTGGGAACCTTTAATGTGTTGCTACATGGTTTTAAACATCAACACTATTTCATCGACCATTTCTGATCTTAGGTATATTCACTCCCCAACATCATCCCAACAAGCCGATGTTTTTCACATCTTCACATAAAAGGTTTCATAAGGATCCATTTGGATTCTTGAGTGGAAACTATTGTTGTAAGTGAACTCAAACCATAAGAAGATGTTGATCCAACCCTCTTTTGAAGTCCATTGATCATGAGCTAAAAATGTATTCATGTGTTTGGATAGTCCGCTCAGATTGACCATTAGTTTGAGGATGATAAGCCATACTAATGTTTATCTTAGTATTCTGAGCATATTGAAGACTCCTCCAAATCAGAGAGGTAAATCTTGGATATCGATCAGATACAACAGATAGTTATACTCCTAGTAGCCTTACAACTTCTCTGATATATATTTGTGCCAGTTTATCCAATTATAAATCCTCTCAAATTGAAATGAATTGTACAATATTTTTATGATGATCCAAAACAACCTAGATAGAATTGTTTCATTCAGATGTCTTTGGATGTTTGGTGACCAAGTCCATGGTGATGTTCTCCCATTTCCATCCTTTTATGGGAAATGGTTACATCATCCCCTTGGACTTCAACCTCTTAGACTTAACTTGCTGACATACTAGTAACATTGATATATACTCAGTGATCTCCTCCTTCTTCTTATCCCACCTATAATTATCTTAGAGATCTTGATTCATCTTTGTGTTTTGTAGATGAATAGAGAAATTTGAACTATATACATCATCAAAAAGTTCATATATAAACACAAAATTTAATGGAAGACATAGTCATGTCTCAAATCTCATCATTCTTTCTTCATTAACACTGAACTCTGATGATTTTCCATTTTTGATAGTTTTCAAAAAATTTGAATTCCCACATCATCCTTTTGAGCATCTTTTAACCATTCCAAAAGAGATGGTTGAACAATAATTTGTGAAAGGATCAATGAGGTTACTTTTTTTAGTATTCCCATGTCCATATTCATTAAATTATATTATATTGGATGCTACTCAATCATCATCAATGATAGAATAATTGGGCACTTTCATCTTAGAGCATCTTCCAGCTTGTTTGCTTTCCTAGGGTGGTAATGGATTGAGAAATCCAAGTATTTGATCATATCTATCCATCTTCATTGGCACATATTCAAATATTTATATGTGAATATATATTTGAGGATTTGGTGATCTGTGTATATTTTACACTTCTCCCAAAAGAAGTAATGTCTCCAAAATTTTAAAAGTGAACATTATTGCAGCCAAATCCAGATCATGTGTTGGATAGTCTTCATCCTAAACATTCAATTTCCTAGAATCATAAGAAGTGAAATTGAAATTTTCCATTAACACACAACCCATAACCTTCTTCAAATCATCAATAAATACCACAAATAGTTATTTACTTCTTGGTAGTGTGAGCATGTGCACAATGATAAACCTCATTTTCATCTCCTTGAAGATATCTTTCCATTCATCACTCAAAGAAAAATTGGATCCCTACCATGTTAGCTAGGTAAGAGGGTTTGAAAATTGGGAGAAATTTATCACAAATCAGTGATAATAACTAGCTAACCCAGGAAGCTACAGATATTCATCACCGTTATTGGACACATCCATCACTCAAAATTTAAGTTTTCTTGGAGAGATACACAGATATCCCACTACCAGTGATGATATGTCCCAAGAATGAGATCTCCTTCAACTAGAACACACACTTTTTTGTACATAACATAGAGATTCTATTTTTTCAAGGTCTCTAGTACAATTATTAGATACTACTCATTCACCTACTTAGTTTTGGAGTATATTAGAATATCATATATAAATACTACAAAAAATTTGTCAAGGTTGTCTCTATAAAATCTATTCATCCAGTACCTGAATATTGGTGGAGTATTAGTGATTCCTAATGGAATTACTATGAATTCATAGTTCTAGTATCTTGTACAAAAAAGGAGGCTTGGGTATATTTTCCTCCTTCTCCCTTACATGGTAATATCCCGACAACAAATCCACAATGTAGATGTATTGTGTTCCAGGTAGCTGGTTGAACAAATAATCAATTCATGGTAGATGATACTTGTTCTTTATCGTGATTTTTTTGAGCTCACTATATTCAATGAAAAGGTGCATTAAACCATACATATTCACGATGAATTGGACTACTCCACCCTATGGTGAAGCACTTGGTCATATAAACCCTTTATCCAGATTCTCCTATTGTTGTTTCTTCACCCCCTCATTCCCTACAAACGACATTATCTATGGAGTCTTTGATATTGGCTATGCCCCAGGTATATGATCAATTGAGAATTCAACATCTCTTATAGGAGAAAGACCAGAAAATTCCTTAGGTAACACTTCAGTTTATTCCATCACAATAAGAATGTCTTCAAGGGGGGTTTCTTCATTAAACTCAATCATCTAAGAAATACACTCATTCTCATAGGGTATTACTATACACTAATGAGATTATGGTTCTAAATAAGATTTATCCTCCTCCTTGCACTTTTACAGAATCATGGGTTGATTCACCGCATGGATAGTGATTTATCTATCATGGAAATTTAAATTGGATCTATATAAGGAATGAAAATCCACGCCATGAATTGTAATAAATTCCACTAGAGTGAATATGAAGAGGTTCTATGGGATGTTCAAACCAAAAATTATGATAGGGGAGGAGTTATATTCTTGGGTTGCAATGATTTCTCCATTTTTCTTTGTCACCAACATCGATACTTCTATGATTTGTTGTGATGTTGGCAGTCTTCATCTAAACACATGGTATATAAAAGAATGTGTAGAACCAGAATCAAATAGTACGTTCACTATTCTTGAATTAATAACTAGCATACCTATCACCACTTAGTTTTCAAGGATCGTTTTGGTGGTTGTGATGGAAAAGGCTCTCTGTTACTTTCCTAGAGGTTTGTGGTTACCTCCGAAAACCCTTGGCTTAGAGAAATTTTTTGAAAGGTTCCTTGGCTCATTAAAGTTTAAGGAAAGAATAGTGTGTTGAAGGTTGAATGGAGAGTTCCTGTCTTCTATAGTAAAAACATGTTTTTCTTGTGGGAAGTTAATATACCAGATCTATTCCCTTCAACACCTAATGCATTTCCTCATACCATTCATGAAATTTCTGGGGTTCTTCTTTCCTAACCTTTGGCAAGTGGGGTGCTATGTTTTCATATCACCACTAGATTTATCCATCGAAGCCCTAGAATTAATGTATACCATACACTTGTTATCCCAATGATACCCGAATGATTCACCTATACCCATTTCAACATTGAGGGAACATCAGACAATATCCTCAAATCTCTTGAAGATACATATCTCTACGGATTTATGTAAGTAAGGTTTTATCCCATCGAAGAAGCGACAAAACATGAATTTAGGGACAACCACTAAGACGAACATGTATTGTGAAAGCCTTGTGAAGTGTACCTTATACTCTTAGACGGATTCATCATCTTTTTTCAATAGGTAAAGGAAGTCCCTTTCCATCAGAAGTCAGAGGGTATGAGAAAAATATTTATCGAAAAACATTTTCGGGAAATCCTTCCATTCCAACATCTCGATATCTTCTAAATGAATTGTATTTTAGATCAATGTATACCTTTTATCAGCATCAATCTCCAAACATTGTGCTTCTAGAAGTACCTTCTCTTGTTCCTTAAATTGAAAGATGGAGATGATCTTATCAATGGAGTTGATCCATTGTTCAACGATTAAGGGATCAGATGATCCATTAAATGTAGTAGGCCTTTGTCTCATGAAGACCTAGATTGTTTCTTGTTCTTTCATGGGGGGGGGGGGGGTAGAACATTCCACATGACCCATGTTTCTATTAAACAAATTAGTTAATTGGGAGAGTATCAGGGCCATATTTGTAATCCCCACTCCCATTGGATTGGAAAACTCATTAGAACAGTCATCACATTGATCTTCACATCTGTTTTTAGCCAGAGTCCTCCTATTACTAGCCAATGGTTAGAATAAAAAGAATGTATGGGGTAACACATAATGGTTAATCCAAATTCAAAAAGGGATAACTTATAAATTACATTTATTTCTATAACTTATGAATTTGTAGGATTCAATCTATGTTATCCATGATCTAATTCAAAAAATATATTCTTATTGGATTTTTTAATTCCCCTAATAATGGATCATACTAAGCTTAGTAATTTAACAAACCATATCCCTTGATTGTATTGTAAACATGAGTGCAGAAAGGCCTATTGTTGTGTACCATTTCCTATTTGAGTCTAGCTCAATGTGGTGTTTTTAGGTTTAACCCCTAGATACATTTGTTCCAGAGCTGCCTCTACTTGCTCAAATCCAGATAAGGATGTATTTTCCTGATAATCCACTTAACAAAATACTCACAAAAATTAAGGGATGTTTTTATTATACATTGTCTTATCACTAAGGCTTTCACTAGGGTTTTCTAATTTTATTCCCAAAAATAACTAATCCTCCCTCTAATACCAACTATAACAACACTTCTCTTTATTCTGAACATAAACTTGATTGATTACAAAAAATTGAAATTAAGACAACTTTGAGAATCAAGAGGTATATTGTTGTGGTGAAATTATGAACATTACAAGAAAACATAGAACATATAACCCAACATTTTTATTGAAAACATCTTTTACATGAACACAACATTCCTTCGTACTCAGAATTGTATGGGATACCATGAGGACATTCATAAGAAAAGGGTGAGCTATAAATCCTAGTAAAGAATTAAACAAGGAATAAAATGAATAATATAGTAAACTTTCGGTAATAGGAATATCAATTTAGCATTAGATAAACACAAACATAAAGCCATGATATAACATGATTATCATAACAAGGAAATGTGGCATCAACATTTAACATGGAATCAGAATGATCCAAGGATCATTGCACAAGGAGAATGAGTAAAACCTAATTGCACTTGAATTATCATTAGTAAACCACCATTTAACTTGACATATCATGATAATAATCTTTACCCAATGCATTGAAGCGGGACCAGGACACACCCTTTATAAACATTTCATTTAATGCATAAGTGTGTCACATAGATCATACAATATAGATTCATTAAACATCAAAATATTTTCCATGAATAAGATATGAGGAATAAATAAAATTAATTACTCAATCAGAATGTACATGTGCATAAATGTGAATACCCTTGATAGATAAATGGGTATTATATTTACTTACATGATGATTTTTGCCCTAGATATTTGGCTGTAACTTCGGCAGCATAACAATGCCAAATAGACATATTAAAATGAGCTCATGAGAGAGAAAGGGGTATCTCATAATTTATACATGAAAAATACAGTATGGTAGTGATATAATATAATATCCCAACATATGTAATGGAATTTAGATTCATAATATAAAATAATTTCTTGAATGAAAATGAAGAGAGAGAAAAGCCTTATAAAATTTCGGCATGGTAATGGGTGTACATTAAAGGAATTAATGAGAGATAAAGAGGTCTCACATCATTAAAACATAATTAGGGATGTATGGGGGAGGTGCGAAATCATACCCCAATATTATTAATTGAAATTAAAATGGTATTACAATATAAAGTGATTTGGACAAAAATGAGAAAGAAATAAATACCTTACTTGGAAGTGATATCCCAAAGGATTGGGATAGGCTTATTGGGAACCTGGGGTGACATAGGAGGATTCTAGAGAGAAGTGGGTAGGGGTTTGTAATGCTAAAAATTGTTTTAGTGAAGAGGAATGTGATATTGGGTGGGTTTATATTGGAAATAAGAGTGAATTATTTATTATTTAGGTTTTGGACCGTACACATTAAATTAATAAAAACCACAACCTATCCAATGGTTTTTTCCAAATTTGAGTGGATAAAACTATTTAAAAATACAATTTCCAGACATATTAAAATATTATTCTTGCTTATGTGGAGGGGTGTCATGCTCTCAGGGAAGTCATTTTAAATTGTTAAAAAGTTTTATTAGTTTTGTAGGGTCCACTAAAGCTTTGTAAAATAAGTCAAACAATCCTAAAATCACATTATTTTAGTGGTAAAACATATTATTTCCTAACATAAAATTTTTAATATTTTATTTCATCAATATGGGGTCATTTTGATGTCATAAAAACACTATATATTTAAACTATATTAATTTTTTACCCAGAAATTCGACTGTCTTAGAAAATTATGAAAAATAACCATTGGATAATTTCAACCTCTAGATTCCTAAAATAATATAAATATTATCTAAATAATTTTCTAAATATTTTAACTTTTTTACTTTTAATGTAAAAAACTGATATTTATAAAAAATTCATTCGGTTTGACAAAAACAACTTTCAAACGTTAAAAACAATTACAATTTTATTCATAAATATTGTACTATAATTTATATTTAATAAAAATTCATTTAGTAATAATATTTTATTAAATTATTTTTTAATTCAAAAATAAATTAATTTATCAAAATATATTTCATAATAGAATATTAACGAAAAATACTATTGGTGTTTTAAAAACAATTTATAATGTAACCATAATAAAGTTGATTTTATATTCATTATTCTATACAAAAATATTTCACATAAACATACCAGTAGGGTATTGTTACATAAAACCTTATAAAAACAAATAATAAATAAGGGTAAGATGTACGATGGTGATAGAATCTTTGGGAGGCTCAGATAACATCGCTCGTATGGTAGTCCTTATTAACTTCCACTTCTCCCGAAGGCAGTTAAATTCAAGCATAAGTTATTAAAGCTAAGCCTAGGCATGTTACAGAGTGAATAATAGTGATTCTACCTCCTTTAAAAGCTTTGAAAAGTGGGATTCATATAGATAAATTATACTATATGAGTCTATCACTTCCTTTTCCTGAGAAAATTAGATTTGTAAAAGCCTAATACTTATATAAAATCATGTGGTCATTGTTCAAAAACTATATTAGAAATGGTAACAATTCATAATGGTATTTTAAAATCATAATATATAGAAAAAAGGAATTAAAAATGTCTTATATAAACATTTAAGATAATATAATATTTAAATAGATCAAGAAGAATTTTCATTAATAAAAGTTTTGGTTGTTACAAAACTACTTTACGTTGTTATACATGTTTTGTCAAATAAGTTTGGGTTCTCTTCCTTAGGTCATATTTATATCATTAAAAAAAAGATATTAACACAATATATACCATATTTATTCATTTTATAAATTTATATTATCATCCCTTAACATTATGGATAAGGCAGATTGTACGTATGCACGTGCGATGATATCATTCCTATATTTGCTAAATGGTATTGAAATAGATGGTGTATAATATTTAAACATTAATATTTAATTATAATAAAAATGTAAAGATATTATTTCCATAATTATTCCATATTCATGTAACTTGGTGGGGAAAAACATATTACACCATAGCGTGGACACGGTAGGTCATACATGCACATGGATGGTGATTTTTTTTGTAGGATGGATTGAAGGTGGAATATGGTTGCTTCATAATTACAATAACATCTCATTAAATAATTGATACTAGAGTTATTAATTTATAATTAAAATATTCATGAAGATTAAGTGTTATAAGATTGAATTTTGAAAGAATCAATAGAGGGGAATACCTATTGTTCAATATGATTCCTATAAATCTCTTCTTAGAGAAATAGATTTGGTCCTCAAAGAAGACCAGAACCACTGGAATGTAACAATGGATGTAATGGCCTAGACCACTCTGGTCCATTCCATTGTTGAAATCAATGTGGGCCACACGATGCACGTTATAATGATAATTTTTTAATACTGATGATAACATAAAAATATGTTAAATAAGAATGATGATGATATAAATTGTGTGATTAATTAAAATAAAAATAGAATAATCAGGATAAAATTATTTAATGGGTGTTATTATTATTAATGATATGATGTGGGAAGGTGTGTTACCCATTAGACGTTGATAAATAAAACATGCGGTTTATTATTAATTGAGTAATTGTTGAAATTAAATATAAATAATAATAATGGGTGTTGGGTTATTAATATTATTCATAATATAAATAATAATGAGAAATTAATGAAACGAGTCATGGTATTTATTGCAAGCAAATAAATGAAGACGCGCAATGGAAGCACGGTGGTGCGTTAATAAATTTAAAGGTGAGTTCATTATTATTATTATGTAAAATAGTAATAATAATGGTGGCGTAAAAATATGTTGGGTTTATTAAATTGAATGGTTTTAATTTAATAAAAGTGGTTTCAATTTAATCAGTGTGAAATAAAAAATAAATAGAATTAAATAATTAAATTGATGGATGTTATGTGACATTGACATGGCATGGTCAGATTCAAATATCCAATGGGGTGGTTTAACGTGGTCAATGTGATGAGCGTACATATTATCATTATTAAAAATAATAATGGTTATGATTTAATAAAATAAGATTATTAATTGTTATTATTATTTAAAAACATTAAATAACAATGATGGCGTCAATCTATGTGCGAGAGGTTAATGAAATTAAATGTATTAAAAAGGGGTTGAATATGTAAGTTAGATTAATTTTTGTTTTGTCATTTAATTCAATTAAATGAAATGGTTTTTAGTCGAATCGAATGGTTTTAGTTTAATATGAAAATAATTATGGTAATCTAATTTAATGGGATTAAATTAGAACATTAATGATGGGTGTTATTAAT
This sequence comes from Viscum album, assembly GCA_963277665.1. Classification (NCBI taxonomy): domain Eukaryota; kingdom Viridiplantae; phylum Streptophyta; class Magnoliopsida; order Santalales; family Viscaceae; genus Viscum; species Viscum album. The sequence continues at coordinate 1,943,596,314 of OY728143.1, read as the reverse complement.
ATTAATTTTATTAATAATGACATTGAATTGAGATTGGAGAGAGAAAAGGTTTAAATGAAATAATGATTTATAATTTAATGAAATAGAATAAATAAGTTAAACTAAAAAAGAGATCAATAAGGGGTGGGGCGTGCTTGACATGGAGTAAAGGAGGGGCATCTTTGGTGGGAGGGGGTTGTGACAGAATGGTATCAGAGGAATGATGATGTATGGGTTTCGGTGTGGTTGTGGTTATGGTGGTTGGCAGTGGGGCTGCAGGGATGAGTTTAAATGTGAATAGACTATGGGTTGTGAATAATAAATAAAAAGTGGGAGAGTGAATGAATGGTGGGTCATGGTAAGGGAATGGGATTAATGATCAATGGGTTGGTTGGTTGATAAGAAAGGATTTGTTGTGCTGCTTGTGTTTTCCTAACGTGATTTGTGGATGGCAGGGATATGTTTTACGAACGATTGATGTGGTTGGTTGTGGATAGTTTCCCAGTAGTGAAGGAACTAATAAACTAATTTTTCTGAAACGTGAAAACCTAAATGGGGTTGGGGTTGTTTTTTGTATGCATGGCTTCGTAGTAGCAGTGCCGAGGCACATGCTCAGTTTCTCTATTTAGAGGCCATAGGTTGGGCTGTGTGTTTGGTATACATATATATATATATATCCATATATTTATGTTTTGACGCACCCCACCCATGTTGAGCACTTAGTTCTGAACACTCCCATCTCATGGGAGAGGGTGTTTTCTTATAGTTACTAGCTCCTTCATGCTCTTTCTTCCCTAGGCTATAATGGCTTGAGGAGACCTTACACCTAAGACCCTTCAGGTAGGTTTCTATTGGGGTGGTTTTTTCCCAAGACTCTTCGGGCATGTTTTATTGTTTCCCAAGAATATTCGGGATGAGGCCCAGGTGTGTGCGGGCATGATACGTGGTTGTGAGGCCTAGGTGTGTGCGGGCTGGATACGTGGTTGTGAGGCCAAGGTGTGTGCGGGCGGGATGTGTGGTTTGTGAGGCCCAGTTGTGTGCGGGCGGGGAGAGTGTGGAAGCTTCAGGACGTTCTCCGTTAGGAAGAGCAGCTAACTAATGGGAAATGGTGCGGGGTACCCAATACTCTTGTTCTTATATACTACTACTACCTATTGTGATTATGTTTTGGTGAGTGTGGCTAGTGAGGTTGGGTGGATAGATTTCCCTGCTAGGTTTATCTATTGTTCTCACGGGACATTAGGATGTATCCCCACCTGTGCATGATAGCTTTAGGTTTTCCTACTGAGTATACTTGTATGCTCACCCTACGTTTACTTTCAGGTTTCGAGGAGGACTACCAGGGCTGTGAGGGACCCTAATAGACAGGACAGTTGGAGTTTTTGTAGTTTTTGTACACTTGTTTCTTTTGGTATTGTACTTTTGATCTTTCTTTTAATTGTACCTTGTTTCATAACTATTTAAACATGCATGTGGGAATGGTTTGGGTTTATTTCTATACACTCGTTCTTTTCCTTTTTGGTGGTTGACTTGTCCTATTTCGAGATCTGAAATAATAAAAAGGGTATTGCCTCCCATATTTGTGAAAACTCATACCCTTGGTGCTAGTCGCCATCCCGGGGCCTACTGGAGGCGGGACTCGGGGGTCATTATCTCCCATTCACCATCGCCAGCTCAGGAGGGGCATCTTTAGATGGGAGGGGGTCGTGACAGAAATTTGAATATATATAAAGAGTCAATCATGGGAGGATTATGTGCTAGAAAGAGGTTGAGCGTGGGTTTTTTGAGGGGAAAAGAAAATAAAATGGTTAAATAAAATAATAATAATATAATAATGTAATTATTATATTTGTTGGGAAAACCGTGTTTCATCCAAAACTACTTCGTGCGGCCTCAGTTTAATGAACCATCAGCGGAAGTGGGACCTTGACTATGAGACCGAAATTATGAGTCCAATATTGGATATCTTTTTCGACTTTTCGGATCAGGTACCCGAAATGCTCGTAAATTAATAGATTTAATATTATTATTAAATCTTCGACCCGTCATAACTTCCGCGTGCGACGTCAGATTGACTTATCGTCAGTGGTGATGGGATCCTATAATTAATACGATCGATTCAAGTCTAATGTTGGATATTAAATTATGGTTCATGGCTTGGGTCCATAAAACACCCAATAATAATAATATCATTATTATTACGGGATCTTGTATCCAACGTATCTCCCTCATACGGTATCAGATTGGCGAACCGTCTGTGACGTTGCAACCCTGAAATTATAATGGTCATTTTAAGACCAATGATGAATACCTTTTTATGAATCATGTCTTGGGTCAATTAAACACCTATTATTAATTGATGTTATTGTTATCATTAAACGCATGTAAATCATGTGACGTGTCGTGTGTTGACCAGTCAAACATCGTAACAGTTGTACGGTCACGTCGTGTTTTCATTAATACATGCTGCATACTGTTTTACCCTTTCTTTTCCTATATAAGAGAGGTTCAAGGGTTATTTATAGACCTCTCTTCTTCTCCACATGGCGACACTCCCAGATGATCTAGAATCCTTCCTCCTAACTTCTTCATCCGGACTCCAATCATCGATCCGTCGGTGACTGTGGTATCGTGTCAGCGAGGAGAACATCGTATGCCCTGTTCTGTTCCCTCTTCTTTGAAATCCCCTCTGTAGTTTCCAACCGAGTAGACTGTCGATAATTTACGGGAACGACGGTCTTTGACGAACAACTCTAAAGAGGTATGTTAAACCTATACTCTTGTATTCTCTTTCCGATCCTACTTCTACCATTTTCCTTCCATGCTACGACATGTGATCTCCGTGTTGAGGGAGTTTCTTGTGTTGTTGATTCAGTGGTGCCGCGACGTCCTTGGTGGGTGTAGTCGTTCTGGGAGAAGCCTTGTGATCATGGTGGTCATGTTCATATAAAGACATCGGAACCTGTTGAGGTAGGGATCTTACCTTCATCTCTCTAAATTGTGCATCATGCAGGGTGGGTATCCTCTTGTTTTCATGAGAAACGGTTCAACCAATAAATAAAGATTATAACTGGTTAAAGAATAGGGATGGGGAAGTTTTTATGTTTATCTTTATATCCTGTGATATTATATTGTGAATTGAATAGGCTTATACCTAATGAAAATCATGGTCGTTGGGGGCCTTTGCTTGCGCAATTAAATGTTGCCCTATCTTCTAGACTGTTTTTGTGAATGGAACTTTGTTGAATGTGGAATTTGGTTAATCACGTAAAGTTGGCTGTTTTAAAAACTGGAACCCTTGTGTGATCACCCCGGTTGAACAAAATGGAATAATGAACATGTGGGTGTTGGCTCGGATACGTGGCATGCGATGGGGGTGTTTTTGTGGGTTGTTGTGGATCGGGTGAGCAGCGAGGCTGTAGTTGACTTGGTTGTGGGTTGGTGTGAATGCTATGTTAGTGATGGGCAGTAGGGATGCAACAAATGGTATCAAGGGATGATGATGTACGTGTTTCGATGTGATTGTGGTTATGGTGGTTGGCAGCGGGGCTATAAGGATGGGTTTAAATGTGAACAGACTATGGGTTGTGAATAATAAATAAAAATTGGAAGAGTTAATGAATGGTGGGTCATGGTAATGGAACAGGATTAATAATCAATGGGTTGGTTGGTTGATAAGAAGGGATTTGTTGTGCTGCTTGTGTTGTCCTAACTTGATTTGTGGATGGTAGGGATATGTTTTACGAACGATCTATGTGGTTGGTTGTGGATAGTTTCCCAGTAGTTAAGGTACTAATAAACTAATTCTGCTGAAACGTGAAAACCTAAATGGGGCTGGGGTTGTTTGTTGTATGAATGCTTCGTAGTAGTAGTGCCGAGGCACATGTTCAGTTTCTCTGTTTAGAAGCCATAGGTTGGGCTGTGTGTTTGTTATAGATATATATATCTATATCTTTGTGTTTTGACGCACCCCACCCATGTTGAGCACTTAGTGCCGAACACTCCCATTTCATGGGAGGGGGTGTTTTCACATAGTTACTAGTTTTTTTCTTGCCCCTTCTTCATTAGGCTATGATGTCTTGAGGTGACTTTACACCTAAGACCCTTCAGGTAGGTTTTGATTGGGTTGGTTTTATCCCAAGACTCTTCGGGCATGTTTTACTGTTTCCCAAGAATCTTCTGGATGAGTCCCAGGTGTGTGTGGGCGGGATACATTGTTGTGAGGCCCAGGTGTGGGAAGGCGGGATACGTGGTTGTGAGGCCCAGGTGTGTGCAGGCGGGATACGTGGTTGTGAGGCCCAGGTGTGTGCAGGCGGGATATGTGGTTGTGAGGCCCAGGTGTGTGCGAGCGGGATGTGTGGTTTGTGAGGCCCAGGTGTGTGCGGGCGGGGAGAGTGTGGCAGCGTTAGGACGTTTGCCGTTAGGAAGAGCAGCTAACTAATGGGAAATGGTGTGGGGTACCCAATACTCTTGTTATTATATACTACTACAACCCATTGTGATTATGTTTTTGTGAGTGTGGCTAGTGAGGTTGGGTGGATAGATTTACCTGCTAGGTTTCTTCTGTTGTTATCACGGGACATTAGGATGTATCCCCACCTGTGCACGAGAGCTTTAGGTTTTCCTACTGAGTATACTTGTATGATCACCCTACGTTTACTTTCAGGTTTCTAGGAGGACTACCGGGGTCATGCGGGACCCTACTAGTCAGGACAGTTGGAGTTGTTGTAGTTTTTGTACACTTGTTTCTTATGGTATTGTACTTTTGATCTTTCTTTTACTTGTACCTTGTCTCAGAACTATTTAAACATGCATGTGGGAATGGTTTGGGTTTATTTATATACACGTGTTCTTTTCATTTTTGGTGGTTGACTTATACTATTTCCCGATCATAAATAATAAAAAGTGTAATGCCTCCCATATTTGTGAAATCTCATAAGTTAGTGCTAGTCACCACCCCGGGGCCTACTGGAGGCGGGACTCGGGGATCATTATCTCCCTTTCACCATTGCCAGCTCATGAGGGGCATATTTGGTGGGAGGGGGTCATGACAGAATGGTATCAGAGGTGATGGTTGAGAGATAGGATGGAGTCTGGAGTAAGGAACAGTGAGGATTGCATGGGATGGTAGGGCAACAGTTTTGGTTAATCTTGGTGCATGACATAATCCAGGGAAGACCGGCTAAGACACATGATTTTAGGGCCCCCCGTGATCCGATGCAAGGACTCTGAGCCTACCAAATGACCAAGTGAGACTACATTGATTGTAGGGTAGAGACCCTAGGGAAGGTACATGCATCATCATGATTGTGTTTTACTTGATTTGGGTGTTCTAGGAAAGAAATTGAAATAAAATGATAAAATGACACCCTGAGAAATTTCCTTACTACTTGGGCTTAGGCGATCTTTGTTTACCATATAGCTATGGCACATGGACGTCGTCCCCGGGTGGCTCAGACGGCCGAGGCCCAGCAGATTCAGGTGGTCGATCAGTTGAGGATTGACCGAGAGGAGAAAGATAGCCATTGGCAGAAGACTCTCTGTTCTTTTCAGTGGAAAACCCTCAAGAAGTACGAGGGTAGTACATCGGATACAGAGACAGAGAGGTGGCTCGAGGAGCTAGGGATCACTTTTACCTTGATTCGTGCTCCGAGGGAGTCCTGGGTTCCCCCTAGCAGTCAGTCAGCTGAGAGGTGCGGCGCGACAATGGTGGGCGCTCTACCTCGGAGAGAGGATAGAGGCAGAGGTTTCATGTGCTGACTTTGAGAAGGAATTTCGAGAGGAATTCCTTTCTTCCATGATCAAGGAGAAGAAGTGGCAGGAGTTACTCTCCCTTCAGCAGGGGAATATGTCAGTACGAGAGTTGGGGATCAAGTTCAAGGATCTCATGTGCTTTGCTCCGGATCTATTTCCAGATGAGGAGTCTCGGGTGAGAAGTTTGGAGGAGGCGCTTCGTCCTTCGCTCCAGTATGCTGTCACCCCCTTCACCGTACCGATGTACTTAGTAGTACAAAAGAAGACAGAGGTTGTAGAGAGGATGCACTCGCAGGGAGGTGCACCACATGAGGGGATCCAACCAGGTTCGTCGAAGGGAAAGACAGTCAGCAGCAGGTCCCCTACAATGGGACCTTCCAATTTTAGGCCAGTAGGGAGAAGGCCCCAGAAGTTCCAGTTCAGATCTTTGGGTCCTCGTCCCTTTTTCACGAGCCCATGACCGAAGTGTTTCTCTTGTGGAGGTTTCGGGCACATTAAGAGTCGGTGCCTGACCCAAGCTCAATATGGTGGAGGTGGTCAGGTTCAGCATCCGCCTTAGCAGCACCATTTTCCGGCAAGACCCTTCCACTAGCAACAGGCTCCAGTCCCTCTAAGGGGAGATGGAGCAGGTGGTGCTCAGCCACAAGGAGTTCCTCAAGGATCCCAACCAGGACGTGGTCGAGGAGGCAGACGTCAACAGAGAGGCAGAGGAGATGGGTGCTGATAGTTGCATGCAGCAGAGGAGGCATATCTAGAAGGACCTGGGATCGATAGGGATGTGTTTGGGTTTTCTTGAATTGGTGATATTTAATTTGATATTAGTCCCGTAGATGAGATGGAAAAGTCGGTTTTTAAGAAGTTCAATTTTCATGAGTTTTTTATATTAACTCCAGGACTAATAAAAACTATTTTCTTTTGTATAACTTAATATTTAGTTATATATAAAATATAAATTTAACATAAAAACATCCTAATTATTTTTTGTTTTAATTAATTAAAATTACGAAACTTATTTCATTTTTAAAACAGTTTAAAAAAACATGTTTTTTAAACCCGAAATTAACCTTTTACTGAAATCCAAGATAATGTTGATTAAGAAGTAATTATGTGGATAAAATATATTTAATTAATTATAATGTTACATAAATACCTGACAAAACTCTTGGATTATAAATTTTTTTAAAAAGATATATTTTTTTAAATATCTTTGTTTTTCACTATGCACCGAAAAATCCATATTTTGTGAAATAATACCATACATTTACCCTAGGTTAATATATATATTATGATTTTAAAAATGAATATAATTTTATAGAATAGATTTCATAAATATCAAAAAATTTATTTATAATATTTATTTAATAAAGTAAATAAAAACATTTATGAAGAAAACATATTTTTGAGGAGTAAAAATAATTTACTAAAAATTCATTTATATTTTTATTAAATTTTTTAAATAATTAATACTAATTAGTAGATAAATAAATATATATATACTATAAACTACTGAATATTATTCATACTCACCAATTTAATGTCTATGTATTAATGGTTATATATATTATGGGTCGTTTAAGATCATTGTTGTGTTTCATATATGTTGCTGAACAAAAAAAATATCAGGGTTTCGTATACCACCTAATATTGTATATTTAAAATTTATTTAAGATAAAAAACATAATATCTCAGGGATTATATTCTATTATAATATTATCGTTTCATTTCACATATGTAGTCAAACATAATTTTCTTTTAAAATATTAGAGTCTTTCATCCAGACCCTTTTAATAAACATGGTCCTTACAATTAGAACATTATCTAGGTATTCAAGGGTTATTTATCTATTAATACATTTATTGTAAAATCACATAAATAAAATATTTAATAAATCTTTTAATTAAAAATATGTATAGGAAAATATGAGGGCGATAAAATAACTGGAATTCAACAGAGGATAACATTGGTGGTAAGTGAATATATGGAATGGAAGGAAAGTATAAATAATAATGGATTTTTATAAAGATAATTGACCATATTAATGGATGATAAATATGAAGATAAATTATTAATGACTAGAAACAAACATTTATTGAATGGTTTATTTGTACATTTGAAATAAAGGTACTAGATTAACATTTTCTGGTTAAATAACATTTTATTAGGGTTGAAGAATTCCTTTACCATATAAACTTATATCATAGGTACATTTACATATATGAAATGTATAATATCATTCATTATAAATTTTCCACCAATATCACAAATTTAACTATAGATGACGATTATTCAAGATGAATTTTTCATGCCTAATGTGCTAAAGTAAACTATAAAAGACACATAACCATATAAGTGATAACAACATTTTCCTACTATCATTAGACATTAACCCAAACAATAATGGTTATACATGTTTATATAATTTCAAAAATGAATAAACCATCATGGGATATATAAATCTCCATCATTAAAAAATAATACCCAAAGTATAAAAAAATAATTCCATTAATAAAAAATAATATATCCATATTTAACTCAAAAAACATAATGTTATTGAGTATTTTTACCTTAGAGGTTATATCATAAATTTCAGATTACAAGAACAAAAATATAGATATATATTTCTGAAATAACACTAATCGCATAATGGTCAAAAACATTTATATTCTGTGATCATATATATGATAAAATAAGAGTCTCCATAATTTCATTGACATATATATAATTATATAAATTCATGAAGGTTGCGAACACAATTAAACTTATTTATAGAAAATTGATGGTATTTTTCCTCAAATAATGATCCAATTTAAACCTAGGGATTATATATACCTCAAACCAATAAAATATATCACAAAGTTTTACCAAAAGATTTATGATAAAATATCATAAACCTAAAAATGGGTGTATAAGACATTGAACATATGACCAATCCTAAACCCATAGAGAAATTATTGAATTAGTAACAAAAATTATAACCTTAAATGAAATCATTACAATCACAAAATGTATCTACATCCTCCTCTTATACCATCTATAAAAGCTCCAAAACTGCACTCTCAAATTTTTGAATAGAATTAAGAAATCTACATTTCTGGAATTTATGCAATGGAAGGGGACCCTAATTTCCCCATAAAAAACCAATAACATCAAAATGAATTATCGAATCACATATATACCAATGGAATTTTAAGTTTTTTGTTTTATAGAATTAAGAAATTTTTTTAAATAAACTATATCCATTTCATTTAATGATCATTTATCCAACTAGATCTAGCTTATAATATTTCACAATTTTTTTCCATCATCATCCATATAAAACCCTTATAGATATATTTCATTCAACATCATTCATGATAACATGGGGAAATTGATTCATAAGAAGGGTGAGATCAAATGCCTAGTAAGGGTAAACATAGGTATTAATAATTTTATTTTTTCTGTGATAATAAGATAAGAATAAGGGTATGATTTCATTTCAAACTGAATTAAAATAATGTAAGAATGTTCAAACCCATCAGTACTGGGATCATCAAACCTGAAAACATTTCACAATTATTTCACAAAGGAATGTTTCATCAAAATCAATAATCCTGAGATATATGATATCAATCCTGATCACATGAATGCCTAAAAACCCATAACATGAATAAATAATACATTTCAGAATCTTCATAACATTATCATCATAACCTATTTTAATCCCATGATTGAAATAGCTAGACTCTAGTTAAATACATAGGAGATAAACTGCAATAACTCTCTCTTTCTTGTAGCTAAATAAAAGGATCATTACACAATGCATTGGAGTTCTAATAAAGGTGAACCCATCAAATAATTTATATCAGGAACACCCAACACTATGAGGGTGAACCCTTCATATAATATATTTTTTCGTCACATGGCACTTTTTGGAAACTCCCATTATATAAGCTATATCGGGGTCACCAGAAACTATCTCTGAATTCCAATAAAATATAATTTCTAAGAACCAAAAAATTAATAAAGTTCATAGATATTAAATATCATCATACACTCATAGATAAAACCATTACTCTATTTAAAAAGTTATTTACATGTTGAAAATAAAAGGGTTCTATAAAAAACTTTTTAAAATAATAATAACCCATGGAAAATAAATGGGTTATTTAACAATATATATGAAAAAATATTATTCTAGCCATATAAAATATTTGGGAGTAATCTCCAAAAAATACCCCCATTATAGAAAAATTATAAAAAAGGTCAATTGAAATTGATAAATAGATATACTATAAAATAAACAATAGAAAGTTTTTTGAAGGAAATTAATTTTTCATTTTTAAAATCAATTATAAAAACTAAAAATTAATTTTTTAAAGAAAATAATTTATTTTGAAAAAAAATCTAAAGATATAAATGAAACATTAAGGAAAAAAATACAGGTGATGGTCACAAAATCCAATGATATCAAACATTTTAAAAATAAAAATTCTTTTAAAAACATTTTGTAAAAGTGAGTTAAAAGTGTCCAATTTGGAAAATGTGAAGAAATTTCATTTTAATGAAATATAAAATATGGTAAAATATAATTTAAAATGGATTTATTAAATCAATTAATTTTCTAAAATAACATTTTTTAAAATATTTCATAATGATATCCAATCTAAAAAAATACAAGATCATTATAACTTACAAATTAATTTCTTGATATATATTAAATAAATAAGGGAGAAATTTGAAATTAGACATTTGAAGAACATTAATAACCAAATTAGAATAAATTATATGGGTTTATATAAAATAATATTAAATTATTTTTTCTAAAATAAACTTGAGCATAAAATATTACATATAAAAGGATATTTTATTATACTGCCTGTTGATCTTTAGTAGTTATACAATTATAATCCTTATAAAATAATAACATATAATTCCACTCTAAATATCATCATGATGAAGAGTTTTCTAACATAAAAATTCAATGGGTAGTATATAGTCAAAAAATAAATATTAGTGCATATCATAAATGTATATATAAATGAGAGACAATATGAGACAAATGAACCATAAAAATATCATACCATTAGAATATGGAAATTAATCAACGAATAGATATTTTGTATGAAATGTAAATACTATAAAAAATTGAAATAAAACATAATATAATCAAAATTATTTACACATATTGTCATAAAATATTAAATAAAATGAAGAAGAAATATAATCTAATGAAAATAAATTGAGTAATGAAATTATTTTTTATTTCGTATGTATCGTATCAAATCCCTTTGGATGGAATAACAAAAATTAAAACATAAAATACACATATTTTTTATTTATTCATGATTTAACATATATAAGGGTCATTGTATACACCAAAAACCACAAATAAGTGGTGAATATTACATCTGTCTCACAAAAGTAAAAGCAAGACAAAAAAAAACCCATACCTAGAGTCTAGAATATTCTTATATTTCCCTTAAATCATTTATAATAACAACACATAAATTATTTCATTTCAAATATAATTTCAAAGGATTAATAATTTATATCTAAATAATTTATTTTCATTATTTTTAATTTCATAAAAAATAATTATTCAATTAAGTTAATATCTGGTAACTTGATGATGTTCGGTACATTATTTCAAAAATTATTTGGAGAATTAAATTTGGTAAAATAGTTCAATATTTCATTATATAAATTATAATAATAATGGAATATTTATCATTTTTGTAAATAAATTATAATTTTGAATCCAATAAAGGTAAATGTTTATGAAAAATGAACTACATTATGATAATGAGGATGGTAGACCATATATAAGTAAGAGTAATGCTTCCGTTTTTCAAAAATCATTATTGAAAGATGAATAATAATATTTTATATTTTTATAATGATTATAATAAGTCAAATCCCATATTATTTCTTTAAATATACATATATATACCATCCATGTTTTTTATTATTGAAAAAACAATCCCACCACTAAATGGAGGTGGTAGTCCACATGTGCACACGAATGACAATATCTATTTTCACTGAATGAAAGAAATTTTATATTATATATTTTGAATTATAGAAATTAAAATAATCTCATAATTGTTTCCAGTATATATAAAAGATTAATTAACATTATACGTATCACCTTCTATGTAAATATTTAGTGAAAACCTACCTACATCACTTCATGCGGCGGTAGTCCACTGTACACAAAAGCAATGTTCTATATCCCCCATAGAATGTAAATAAAAACGTTATATGTTATGTTGTTTGTAATATATATATATATATATATATATATATGGTATAAATGTCATATATATTCAATATATAAAATTTGATTATTATTCATTTGATGTGATGATGAAAAATGAATGACGTCGGTTCACAAGGCAGTAGTCCGCCATACACAAGAATGATGATTTTTTAATCCCATTTTATTTAAGAGGATATGTGTTAAGGTTAATAAATTCATAAAATAAAATATAATTTTATGGGGGACAATATTTTTATCGTATAAATATTAATTATTAAAACACATGATTAAGCAGCAAACTCTTCTTTAGTCAACCACCTTAGGTTAGCATCAAAAGCATTCTTATGATGGATTTGTGAAATAATTAAGAGATATAGTACATGGGTAAATAATTTATAGATAATTTTGGTAACATAGTGGGTGGGAAAAATATATTTAATTATTTTAAGGGAAGATGATAGGGTGTGACATTTTATAATTGGGGAAAGGAACCAAAATATAAACTAATTGGAAATGTCATAAAAGAATCAAAAATTATACAATCATTCCTATTATAAAAGGTTCCAAATAGAAATTTATTAGAAAATGGAATGTTTAATATTAATATATGTCCATACAATAATATTTTCATATGTTTAATTGGAAATAATACCATTTTGTTTGGAGATCCCTAGGTAAAAACATTTTTACATTAACCACTATAAATAATTTTTAGTATTTTCACAATTCATTATACTATAAAATTAATTAAACCATTTTAAAAAAAGTAATTTATTATTATTAGAAAAATGGTATAAATTTTATTGAATTTTATTTAATGAATTTTACATATTTAATTTATAATTAAACCCATAGACATATTGGAAAAGAAGGATTTCCATAAGTGTATTTTTCATACAAAAATTAAATATATATAAAGTCTATTACTAATGATACTGATTTTATGAATCCAAATTAATATTATTTATATATAATATATATTTTTTAGTTAATAGAAATTTATTTCGGATTATTTTTAATAAATAATATGGAGTAACATTATACGTCTTAAAATTGTTTTCTGAAAAACCCACTTTTTAAACACCAAAGTAAAGTTATACTATATTACAATATAAGTTCGATTAAAAATTAATTAAGTGGTTTATATAAATCTTAGTAATACTTGTGGTAGATTAAAATTAATATAACTTCAAAATTAGATTATTTATTGATAATAAATGTCATTTTTTATAATTATATATATTATAAACTATTCAATAAAAAATATTATTTATTTAAAAAATATCACCTAATTTAATTTTGATGTGATGTTTTTAATAATTATTTTAATTTGATCAAATTTTTTTTAAACATTTGATATTATTTATAATATTTTTTCTTAATATCATTAAATTCATTTATTAAGATATCTTATTTTTAAGAATAAAATTACTTTTCATAAAATTAAATTGTAATTTTATAAAAATTTGTTAATAATTTATTTATACTGTGAAATTTATATATATATATATATATCATAAATTACTTATTATTACACATAACTGTCAATTTAATGTCATGGTTATAATAGTTATATATTTTTTGGTTTATTTATGATTTGTTTTACATGTCATATATGCAATCGAACAAACAAAATCAGGTTTTCATTTACAAAAATATAGCATAGTGATTAAATTTATTTAAAAAGAAATATATCATAATGTATTTGGTTATTATATTCTCATTCATGATCAATGTTGTGTGTCGTATATGCTATCTATCATAATTTTATTATTTTAAAATCATGGGGTGTTACAGCATTACCAAATACATTTAAGGGATGTATAATTCTAGGACCATCCATAACACAAAATAAAATCTCACCTATTTATGAAAAAATAATGAAATAATACTTATGTAAATCATAATAATAAAATATAAGTCTATGAAGTGGGTTTCCTATTTCTTATTCCAGGATTAATAAAAGTCTGAATCATAAGGATTCCAAAGAGAAGAATGTATTTGACAATTTGGAAGTTCATATTTGAAAATTAAACATTGGAATTTATCATTGAGTTATATATAGAATTCATAAACATTATCATTGAGAAAAAAGAATAATAAGGTACCACTTGAGTGAAGAATTATGAAAAGAGTGACAAATATTTAAAAAAATTAAAGACCATATTATTTAATAGAAAAATCAAATTGAACCAATTTTATTCTCCATAAATTTGGATTATATATTGAACCCATTCGTGTTTTAATAAATATTTTTGGGTGTGATTATTGAAATGAGTAATTAAATACAAACATTTCCCTTAATTGAGTTCATGTAAAATTGGTAATTTTGAATAGAATTAACAACATGTATTTCCAAAAAAATAGAAGACACATTTAAATTGATAAACATTTTAGGTGAATATATATTACAATAATGAGGTAAATGGGATGAATATTTAATAAAAGGGAAGATATTATAGAAAAATTTTAACTGACCAGTCCAGAAGTATGTACTAAAGATCCATAACCGCAAGTTTTAGATTTATTTTACACACATTCTTAACATCATAAATGACAAAATTATGATTTATAAATAATTACATAATAAAATTATACAAATATATTTCATATTCCAATGTCCTTTAACTATATTATGTTATTTATTTATAATATAGTTTATTAGAAAACATCAATATCATGTTGGTTTTCGATCAATTTTTTTAACCCCTTATGTTGGTTTATTTTTGTATAAATAATTGAAAAATAGTTTAAAAATATATAAAATAATAATATTTCAATATACATATTTTTGATATTAAATATATTTTTAAATATCAGTATGATAGGTGGTGATGAAAAATGAAAATCATTACTCATAGAGGTGATTTTTCGTATGTACACATGATTAATGTTTTGATATTTAAATGAATTAGATGGAAAGAAGGTATATTATAATTTTATTTTTTAATTATATTTATATTATTGATTTATTTTTCTCCATAACATAAGAAATTTTTATCATCCATGAATAGATGTGATGAATAATGGTAGACAAATTATTATGGAGTTTGTAGATTGTTTAGTGAAATAATAAAACTTTTATTTTAGTATCAGTTTGATATAAATAAATCATTAACATTTAGTTTATCTAATTAAATATATTAATATTAAATTTTTTGATTTTTTATATATTTTTTGGTTATAATGAGTTTTTATGAGAAATATTAAGTGTAAAATGTTATGAATAATGTAATTCTAACATTGGATACTTGATCATCTCTTAGAGATTTCTTTCGATGTGAATGGACTAAAATGGATTCTATAGAACATAGGAATATTTATTAAAAAATTAATTCTTGGAAATTTATTTTGGAAAGAGTTTCAAGGAAATATCTAATGTAATCTTTTAATGGATGGGTGGAGGTGATCCCCTTTTAAAAGCGAATAAAAGGAAAATTTTTATAGTAATCATTTTCCATCCATGATATTAATACAATATTCTTTTATTATTTCTAATAAAAATTAATAATAATATATTATAGTGTGTTATTGGGATAAAAAAAATAAAAAACAATAAAAACATTTTCTAATAATGTTTCGATTCTTTCTCCATAACTTATTAGTTTTTTACATTATGATTTCAAACGTGGTAAATAATTTTTAACTGTGTAATTTAAATTTTATTTTAAAATATAATGTAGCCACTTTTTGTAATTTTTTATTTTTCAAAAAAAAAATTAATCTCAATTTAACTTAATTTAATTCATAATTAACAAAAATTTATATTTAAATTAAAATATTAAATATAAGATAATCTATTATTGTAGACAAATGTCTTTTAACCAATATCTGTTCTTTAATATTATTTATTATAGATTACTAGTTAAATTTGTTTAAATATATCTATATATAAGTCTAAACATAATTTTCTATATATAACATAATTTAGATCAATTTTATTAGTTAATATAACTTTAAATTATATAAATAAAAAAATTAATTTAAAAAACTATTTATCATTATTCTTGAAATTAACACTAGTCTTCCTAATATTATCATTATTCATGATAAAATTGGACACACTATCTAATATTAGAATTTTGAACTCAAATTGGAAATAAATTTTATTATATTTAATTTCTAAAAGATATAATGTATAATTTTTATTATATTAATGAACAAATTGTTTTTTGTATTAAATGATAAAAGATTTTCAAAAATTTTAAAAAAGTGTTTTATAAATTCAATAAAGTATTTTAGAATGATTTATACTAATTTTAAAATATATATTATATATTTCAAGATGTATTATTAATCATTTATGCCCTTATTTTATTAAAAAATGATATTTTTACCACTATTCACTATAAAATCATTTATTAAAGAAAAAATAGAAAAATAATCTCAAAAAATATGATATAATAAATCCAAAAAATAAAGCATGGTCTATAAAATTAGAATTAAAATATTATGATAAATATATGAAATGAAAATCTATTAAAATAGGTATTTTCTATAATTTCATGGTTATATAAGTCATCTTGAGTAATTTATTTTCAATAAAGTATCATGGTTTTATATGTATTCCTTTGTTAGATTTAATATATGATTTGGAAAAAATATATTTATTATAAGATTATAATTAATTTATTATGTTGTTATATTCTATCACCTTAATGAATATCACCATGGATTTTTGATGAAAAATACATAAAATAAATAAGGATACCATTGTATCATTTTATCTTTTGGTTCCCTTGTTCCCCCCTCATACTTATGGTTTCTCCAATGTAATTAAAAAGGTTAGTTGTCTTATTGCACAATGATTTGTCTATGTTGTCCGTGATCTTCGTGTGCTACTCCTAGAATTAAATATCATTCTACATCTATACCAACTACAAATTTCTTTCATGTGGGATATTTTTTATATAAATATTAAAGAGTGTTACATGAAACGCATCATGTACTATGGGTAGGTTTCTTTTGAGGTCTAGTAAAATCTTCATAACATTAATGCGATCAAGAATCTCAATAGAAATAATATATCTCAGATATAGTTTTTATTTATTCCAATATATAATGACTCTATTAAATGGACATATATGGATTAACACTTTATAACCATCATTAAAATCTAGGTCACATAATTGTTTGTCAACAATACACTTTTTTCGAATGTACACAACTTTGATGTGTGGTTGAATGGTTTGGATTTTTATACTACTTCTACTACATCACGTGCTAAATATTTCCCACCAACACCATCCCAACACAAATTTTCTACACATCACTTACTAATGGTCACTTTATTTGGGTCTATATGGATTCTTGAGTGAAAACCATTATTATAAGAGAACTCATCTATGGGATAATGTTAGATTCGACTATCATTATATTACATAAATAATTCTATTAACATATCCTTTAATGTCATGATCATTTTTTATATAATTCAGCATCCCTAGGATGATAGGTTGTACTAAAGTTCAACTATATATTATGATCATTTAAATTAACTTCCCAGAACATTGATGTGATCCTCTTATCTCGATCAAAAACAAATAGTGGTGTTCCATACAGCCTCATCACATTTCCAATGTATATAATTGCAAGGAAATCAAGTTATATATTACCTTGAATTGAAATAGAGTGAGAATTATATATAATATAGACCAAAATAAACTATATAGTGAACTTTTCCATTTAAATGTATTTGTAATACACATGAAAAAATACATATTTATATTTTTTAATTTCCATATTGTTATGGGAAATTCTTGAATAATCTCATTTGAAATATTCCTATCTTCCACCACATAATTATATATTTTAACATGTATATATATTTGACAATGTACATCATTATATTGTCCCACAAATAGATTTCTCAATGATCCATATTCACTATCATGTTTCATGGGTGAATGGAGAATTTTGATCTATGTGCATCATTTTGTATCTCCCTTTTTGACAATAGATCTGATATAAAGATAAGTCATTTACCATAACTCAAAAACTATATTATATTCAAAATTTTACTTAAGGATTTCCCCATCCCCATGACATCCACCATGTTAAATATCTCCACAACAACCTTTTTAGTTCTCTTAGTCTTCTCATGCATAAATGGATGAGGAATCATTCAAGAAGGATTTGATGATTTTCCATTCGTCATGATTCCGTTGGATATCCATTTCACCTTTAAGAGATCTAATCCATATCAATAAACATCATATAATAGGTTTTAGAATCATTTCATGTTATATTATCTTTTATGTATTCTATGCTTCTATATATGGTAGTGGATTTAGAAATTATAATCATTGATTAACACTATTAATCTTCATTGGTGCATGGTTCATTATATGTGAATATATATTTCAATATCTTGTTCCATATATATACATATATCAAACTTTTCACCAAAGAGATAATGCCTCAAAATTTTCAATATGAATATTAATGGGATCTACTCAAGAGCAGGTGCCAAATAATCTATTTCTTGTACCATTAATTGTCTTGAGGAATATTCTAACACGTTATCATTATAGATGAGTACAAAACCAATTCTATTTTAGGATTTGTCCCTATATATCCCAAATACACACACACTTTTGGCTATACTGATTTCAGGAATAATGGATAACATTTTATTTACATTCTTGATACTCCCTTAACAACCATCACTCTATAAAAACAGTCCCTTAAAAGTAATCATAGTTAGTATGCTCGAATGTCTTGATAAATTTCTATAAACTAACCAATAATACCCATAAAATATGAGTAAACATTGAATCTCTATCATAGATGATGGCCTAGTAAAATGCTCATTCACTTTAGTCTTATAAGGGTCTATAGATATCTCTGTACATGGAATAAAATCCCCCAAAATCCAACGATCTCCATCAAAATCACATATTTTCTATACATTGCTTAAAAATGTACTTCCAAAAAATAGTTAACTCAATATTTAAATTATCCTCGTGTTCCTCCTTGATTTGAGAGTAAAAAATAATATCATTTATAAAGAATACCATAAATTTATCAGCATAATATCTAAAGACTATATTCGTTATATCCATAACTAGTTATGGAGTATCTTGATTCCAAATGGAATGACCATTAAATCATAGTTCTTGTACATTTTATGAATGTAAATTTAAAAATTCCTCCTTATTCACATTTCACAAATGAAATCCCAACGACAATTCCACTTTAGGAATGTATTGAACTCATCAAAAATAATCCATGAATTCATAAATACATGTAATAATACACTTTTTAATTATCATTATTTTTTAGTTAATATTTTTCCATATAGATACACATATACTCATTCTAATTTCTGATGAAGAGGATAGGTTTAACCAAGGTTTAAATTCTCCGTAGTGAGAAACATGTGCACATATGTTCTTTTAATTCCATATTTACATAATCTAGTTCAATCTGGTATGTTATATATGTGGTGTTATATATTGGAATAGATATATGTGTACCATAAATTAAAACTCATCCTCTTGGTTGTGAAGAATACTTCTAAATTATTTAGTTAATACAAGAGTCTAATCCCTTATAAATGATAATATCCTCAAGAGTATTCCTCTCATTTGAATCAATCATTTAAGATAGATTATATTTCACATAATGCCACAATATCCCTTATTATGAAGGATATTATAAAGGATATTTACCATTTTATATACTTGTTAAGAGAATAAAAGCATAATTTTAGGTATCGAAAGTGATTTCCTTTTCCATGTAGTTGATGTGGGATCTATATAGGGGAAATAAATCTATTCTAAACATAGAATTAAACTCCACTAATGTGATTACAACATTTTTTATCAAAAATTCATCCCAAATATTTCAATTTGGAAGATTTCATGCAATTGATACGTAAAACTAGTCCATTAATGGTTATCAATGATAATAGAACATAATTGTTTGTGGTTTTTGAATTGTTCTACTAGAAATTCATGGTATGAAATAGTTCTTTAAATGAGAATCAAATTTTATATTCACTATTCATAAATTTTTAAATAGAATTACTATCACTATATCATTTCCATGATCAAACAATGAAATAGTTATAGTATATGCTCACCCTTGATCTATGGTCCATGGGGGTTGTGGTTATCGTTTATCTTTAACAACCCCTAAATAGGTGCATTGGTTCACATTATTTCCATGTTCACTTAGTTAAAAGACCATTTAATTGGATGAATATGGATCTTGATATTTATATCTTTGACCCCATTTTTTGGATTTGTTATATCACTTTTACACTCATTACCTTGGTGCCCCTTCATTCCACATGTGAATGATTTCCAAGTCCCTATTAGAGAGTTTCTAGGATGCTTAATTAACAAATTTGACATGTGGGATATTTTATTTTCCTACCTCCATGAATTTTAGTGTTGATATGTTAGAGATAAAATAAAAATAATTCTTCTTATTTCTAGTCCCATGAGACCAATGATTATCACCCATTTCCATCCCATATTTTAGGAAACATTATAAAATGTCTCCATACATATTAGACTTTATAATTTCCAAATACCTTTAAAGACTAAAAAAAATCACACTAAAGAAGTTGTTGAATTTAATTTATTGGTAGTGATAAAATAATAGGCAAAATTTTCATGCCTTGTGATGTTTATCTCATGATATTTGATAAAATTTTCATTATTTTTCTTAATTATATGGGTCTTCATATCAATTTTATGATATAGAGTGTAATGAAAATATCTATTGATAAATAACCTCTTTAATTTTTACCTATTCATAAAATCTATGAATTACATGGGAATAGTTTTTTGATCAATGTCCACTACTAACAAAATCATTCTTCAAGGTAATAAATTGTCTACATGACCTTTTTTCTTAGAGAATTCATGGACAAAGAATATCATCATATTTGAGTTAATCCATTGTTCAATGACTGTGGGGTCGTAATATCAACTAATTTGAGAAGTCTTGAAACATAATGACTCAACTATAAATTGATCTCCATGAAGAAATTCCATGTGATTTGTGTTATTATTGATAAAATAATATGTTTATACCAGCACATCCATGAGATTAGGATCTCCCACACTCATCATTGTTATAATTTCACTAGGAGAGTCATCATGTTTCCCATTACACATGTCATTAATATGATTCCTCCTAAATCCATCCCGATTATAAAGTAAAGGATTTTTATAGATGGGAACAGTTTGATTAATATATGTATAAAAGATAAACCATAAATATACAAGAATTAAGTCATGCATTGTTTAAAAAACCTAACATTTAAAGTGATAAGTCTCAATATATACTATCTAGAGTCATCTTAATTTTGTTTCATATTTCCAAAAAATTTATTCAAGTACTTCATAATGTTTTGTAAATGTTATTGTGGATTAACCAATGATTATCCCTTTGGAGTTTGAAAGTAAAAACATTTTAAGGACCCATTCACATTGAACCATAATAATCAATGAGATATACTTTACCAACCTTTATCAGGGTAATTAAATCTAGATGTATCATTTATAATACCATGTCCACTTATTTTATCTATATATAAATGTATTTATAGTAAAAGAACAAAATCTCAACTTTACAGTAAATTAATGATGTTATACTACACCTAGTTGTAACCTCAGACTCATCCCTAGGATTTTGCTACGTTTTTTATCATAATAATGTCAAAAAATAGTTAAACCACCCTTTGATTACAAATATGTTTACCCAATTATCAATGAAATATTATTTCATAATTCTTATCATAATCTTACAACAAATACTCACTGAGGATTGAGAGGTGTACTGTATTTGAAATACTAGAAATAAAATTAATTTATATTAAATATAAAAAGCATCATCAGTTTTTATAAAATAACATTTTAATAATAACAACCATATATATTCTAAAATTTCTTGGGTTATCCTGAAAAAATATCATAAGTAAAAATATGATCTGGAATGAAAAATAATTGATTAAACCTAAAAATAACAAAAAACGTGAAATTGAATAGGCATAACATGATTTCAAAAAGAGGATGAATAGAATAATTGATACATGAAATATGGAAATAATATAATAAGTGCTTAAAAATTTGTAAACAATATAAAAAATCATATCATAAATATAAATCAATGTCAATCCAATTACCAGCAACATAAAATGGCAATACCTCATTGTAGATTTTGGGTCACTCACAAATCCATTACAAAAAATCTCCTTGGGTATTAATATTTATAGAATGCATTAAAGCATCATATAACTCTAGTTTATCCACTCATATAAATGATAATAATACATATTCATATCAAATGAGAAAATTAAACCATCCTTGAAAAATAATAATGATCCATAACATGGGAATGAAGTGTGTTTAATAATTTTGAATCAAAGAATAATCGAAAACTAAATATGTTGTATTAATAAGATATGCTGGATTTAAATCAATTATATTTTTATATTTGAAATGAAAATATATGTCATGATAATTGATTCCCAAAATAAATATCTCATTTGGAAGACATAGGTGAAGAACGAATAAAATAATACCACTTATGTCCATCTTTATGAAATACGTAAAGATCATTTTTAAAGAAGCAGACACCTTATTGTTAAAAATAATAAGAAAAAAGATGTTCATCCATTAATAATTACTGTTATTAAAATATATTCATCAATTAATACAATTTTATGGGTGTGAATCCTAACATGAGTCATAAAATAGGAATGTTAAATTAAACTAGGATTACGTAAAAGTGATAATTTCAAAGGGAGCTAAAAACATGAATAACAACCAAAATGAAATATATAATTAAATAGATATATATGTAAAAGATATTTATACAATTTTTAATAGGAAAATGATAATAAAAGTTCATAAAATATATAATGAGAAAGTGAAATTTCAACTTAAAAACCATGAAGCATGAATACAAGATCACTTACATTAGGTTTAAAATTCATTTTTCCCAAGCACTTATAATCATAAATAAGAAAATTATTCATATTAAATGTTTTCTTGGTAAAATTAATATAATAAATATCATATTTAGTAATTAATCAACTAAAATTTTTTATTTATATCATCATTTTACAACCTATGTCGGTTAATTGACAGTTTTTGTTGGAAAATTTTCAAATCTCCATGAGTATATTATCCTTGGAAGAAATGACTATGAAATTATTTCATAATATTTATAATTTTAAAGTTTTATATAGATTATATTTATATCTTGAATATTATTCTAATGTTAATTGTGATAGGTGGTGATGAATAATGAATTCCATTTCTTACAATAGGCAATAGTTCACATGTATAAAAAATTACCATTTTTACATTTAAAAAATTATAAGGAAATAATGTATATGATATTTTGAAATTTTAGAATAATAGTTATATAATAGTTATAAAATTTATTTATCCATTAAGTCATTTTTATCATCCATTAATGGTGATTATGAAAAATAAAAAACATAACTTTTTAGAGGTTATAGTTCACACGACGCTCTAATGAAACTTTTTTTTCCTTAGCAGATGAAGGGGAATAACTAATTTTTATTAAATTAAAATAATATTTATTGATGTTATTATATTATATTGTATATAGAAATTTGGAAGAAATGGATTAAGGATAAAAGGATATGATTAATACAATTCTTATATATGAGACTTGATATTATCAAAGAGATTTCTAAAGAAGTCATTCCCTTAAGATAACATATATAGTCCATGGAGATAAGGATGATAAAATTACTTATTGAAGTGTTATTTTTGTATTAGTTTTAAATTATATTCTAATAGAATATTTAACCATAGAGGGGTGGGAGTGATCTCCTTTCATAAGTGAAGAATAAAGAATTTTTGGAGTACCATTTATCGGTCATTTACATCACAAAACTATTACTTAGTAAATGAATCCAAATATTCATATTAAACATAGATTTACAAAATAGTTATATTATGTAACTAAATACAATAAATTCTAATTACTATTATAATCACGTAAAAAATGTTTCTAATGTGAAATATTTCTTGAGTTTTAACCATGATTAAGATGTGTTTGAAAATGTTAACATTATATTTTTTGTATTATTTATTAAAAATATATTATATATATCCAGAAGGCTTATTATTCTTTTAATTTAATATTTTATTATAAAATTGATTGTTTTTATAAAAATTTATATTTTTACTACAATATTAATGAAAAATTCTTTTAGAAAAAATAGAAAAATTCAACTTAAGATAATATAGATATAAAAAATCTAAAAAATGAATTTAATTTGATGAAATTTATATTAAACATATATTATAAATATATTAATGAATAATTCTGTTAAATATATTTATTCTATCTAGTTTAATGATCATAATTATCATCTTGGATAATTTTGCTTATTAATTTTTTTGGTTTATTGGTTTACTTTGTTATTCCATATAAAATAAGTTACCAAACACAATAATTTTTAATGAGTTTTTTAAATATATCAATTCATAATATATTTTCAGGAAACCAAGAAATGTTTATTTTCATGGGATAGTTGCTAAAATATGGTTAGTGTACTGTTTTTCACTGTGTAGACTAACCACGTGACTAGTTCAGAGCTTCTTATATGAAAAAGGTAATTAGACTCCATTAGTAATTTTTAATATAATCATATATTAATCAGTAATTATCTCAAACCAACCCTCCATGATACTTTTAAAGACTGATCCATTTATCACCTGGTAATTCATGATCATTTTTGGATTGATCTAATCCTGTTATATTCAATATTTTTATGAATTTCACCTATTTCCTTTAGATTTACCAGTTATAGCTCTTACCCTTAATCTGTTGTATCATAAAAGGGATATTATTGTTATATATAAGCATTTGGATTTATAATTAAAAAAATTCATTGTGGAAATATTTTTGTTAGGACCGTATCTCTTTAAATAGCATTGTTGGTTTATAATACAATTTTTTATTTTATTGTTATTGAATCAGGTGTCTTTATCTTATGATATATCCCTTTGAAATTCCTATGTTATTTTGATTTAGTTTGGGTTATATTTATAGAAATAATTATTTTATATAGTATTTAATCTTTTTTTAAAATGGAATGTTTTTAAAAAATGTGTTTACAATGAAAATTGGATTCTATACACCCGATGAGTTCAAAAAAATCATCAATTTGTTTAATCAAAATGGGGATATGAATTTGTTTAGGACAAGATGACGAATATTAGTAATGTAAAGTTATTTCTCTTTTTCCTAGAAAATATATCACTATAAGGATAATGTATATTGCATGTGGCCATATAAAAAAAGTAAATAGGGATAAAAATAATTAAATTTGGTGATTGGGTATTTACATGATCATAATCATTTGTTTAAGGGTGGTCCTAATACTAAAAACTATAATTGTAACTTTTAAGAGATATGATTTGGTTAATTAGCATAGGTCTTTTTATATATTATAATGTTTTAAATTATATGATGACCATGAATTACTAAGGAAAATCCCATGCAGTCATATATTGAAAATGAATTGTTATTATATAGACATCTAATGAATGATTTATAATTTTTATATGATTATACAAAATTATTATTGTTGATCACACATTTATTTTTAGTTATATTCAATAGATGGGCCTTTGAGAAATTTTGGTAACACTGAATTTGTTGGGTAAGATAATGACCACATTCACAAAAAAATATATGAAATGGCAGTTTTTTATTTTAATTATCATGTCTATGTCACACAAAACAATTATTTTACTAATGGTTATATGAATCATGTTGAACATGATAATGTCTAAAGGAATAAAAAAATTAAAAATTTATCCTTTTATACAAAAACATCTACCTTCATTGAATGGTTTCGATAATATAATTATATCTATGAAATGGATCAATGAAAAAAAATTAGTATCTATACCCCAATTATAAGACCATGATAATTTTATTTTTGTTTTTTATCATTTGAAAAAGAAGATTATCAATATAGAACTCTTAGACCGAATATAAGGAAAGAGGAAGAAATTAATTCCATGAAAGTGGAATATTTTTAGAATATAATTTCCAATATGAAATTTTGAAAAAGAAAAAAAAATGAAAAGGTAATATAAAAAAATACTGTATATGGATTATAAATCCTATAATAATAATGAGAAAAATCTCACAAGGCCTTTATATTATGCTTCTGGTTTTATAATCTATCTTGATAGGGAATTTAATAAATTATTTAGTGTCTTGAGACCAAGTCTCCAAAAGTAATTATTAATAAGATGTTATTATATATTTGAATAAATAAATTTAGGTGTCTTCAATCTATAAATAGATATTTAAGTCTGGCATTGTTCTTTTGGTTTTGGAGAAAAAGAGAAAATTTAATTTCAATGAAATTATATTGATAAAACCATAGGTGGAATAAGAACTAATATTCATTCATGTCATATGTATGGAAGAAATAATATATTCAATTACATTATTGGGTTTGGTAAAATATTTATGGATGGAAATATAGTACATAGAATAATATAAATTTAGTGTGATGTGAAGAGTATTATTAATAAATTTAATGAAATTAATATCATCCAAATGTACCACCAAAACTCCATTTTTATATCTATATAGAATATAGAAAATAAATATTTATGAACATGATTCTAAGGTAAAATAAAAAATTAAACATTATAAACATCTTAATCTAATATATAATTGTAAATATCAAGTGATCATATATGCTGAAGTGTGTCATGAGAATGAACTACAGAAAGGTACACTTACCATCCACTCTAGAACTCCAAATATTTTTTAATTCTATATCTACCGAATATTTTATATCTAATAAATTTTTTTAGGGTATCATTTCACAAACTAAATTAATAATTGTTTTATTATAATTAAAAACCCTAAATCGTATGATGATCATTAATCATGCCATTTTATACTCTTTAAAGAATATTGTCGGAATGTTTATGTTGAAAATTTTATGAATCTATTTCCAGTTTAACTTAATTAGATTTTTGGAATTGATTTAAGCTCTCTCTATATATCCCATATGAGTTTCCAAGGAAGGAATGTCTTTTTAGATAATCTAAACGAAATTATAATCTTCCGTGAGCATGATGATGAATCTGGACTTCTAATGGATGTTACTTCTATTATATGGGTTTTACTCTCTATTCACGAGTGATATTTATCACAAATAGTTGAATAAAAAAAATAAGAATCTGCATATTTTTTTGGATTATGAGGATTCATTTCATAAATAATTTCATAATCCTCCCTGAAATACTAATGATGAGTTTTCAAAAGAATAAAAACATTGTGCAATACATTTTTCAAATACTATATTTAGAATGACATCGATTGAGTTTCATGAATTGAATAAGAAACCCTGGGACAATATTGATAATGGATTAATATTCTATAGATCATTAGTATTTTCTGAAAATATTATTTTTTATGATGAAAGATGGGACAATGGGTATTTTCATTCATTATTTAGAAAGTCACAAGATTAAAATCAAGAAACAATGTCTTCCATAATTTATTAATGAATTATTTCAATAATTTCCTGGACCTCTGTACATTTCCATGACTAAACATTATATTTTATAGTGTAAATAAATAGTAGAGAAAGGGATTAAATTGAATATATAATTCCATATGAGGTGAAATCATTATCTGTATATAGTGATTATCTTTTTACAGACATATTCCCTCACTTTATTACAGAATATAATGAATATACACCTATAGATTACCTCTAACAGTTTTTTGGTAGTATTAATAAATGACGTTCTAATATATTATAATAATTAGGAGAGCCTGAATATTATTTAAGGGTTGTATTAAAGACAATTATTTAAGAGAACATATTTTCCAATTTCGAAACTATAAGATCAAATGTTTCATTCATCAATCACATAATCTCAATCAATGGTATATTGGTGTATACATCAAATATAGAAGTTATTGAGTCATGGGTCCTACAAAACAAGTTAACTAAGACTAGTATTTTCCTTAATAGGTGGTGGTAATACTGAGATTTTTATGGATTTATGATATATATCTAATCTAGTAACTATGTGGACAAAGAAGGGATCCTTTCTCCATTAGACACTTCAATGCTATAAAAATTTCATGGATATGAAAAGTAGGTTTATGAGTGAACCTATTCTCACAATACCTTGTATTCGTGAATTAATTTTTAACTATAGTGATTTATCATTATAGATATTGGGATTTATCCACATGAAAAATGATATGGTGACAGATCATTCCACATATAATTGAATATTCCTGATAGAAACTACCTACTCGTGATTGGGAGTATACAACGGTAATTTTTTCATTGAAAATATAGTGGAATTATCATTATGGTAAAATATGTTTTATATATAAAAATAAAGGAATTTTTTTTTATATTTATATTGAATGTGTTGAATATGCGACGAATGAGTTGGTTGGAATTGATTAATGATTATTACTACCCAATTCACTACCACTTATTGATGGTAGAAAAGTTTATTGATGCTCTATTTATTGTAGCCCTTGTCAGTTTTGTTAATTATGCGAAATGAATGAGATCCAATAATAATGGATTTTAAGAACACAAACAATGAAATATCAAGGAAATGGTATAATCAAATCTTTATCAAATTAACTATCTATTATCCATCAAAGTGAGGATTAAGGAGGTGTTGAGTGATGATGTTAATCATAAGAATAAGGTGGGAATTATTTATGAATTCAATAATGGTTTATATTGAATTATAAACTTAATTCAATGAGTATTCAACCCATAAATATCATAACTAAATAATGATTTATTGGAATATTCTAATTTTCTATCATTTACTATTCATCTAAGAAGGATGAACTAATATATAGTCTTAAAAGAGTAATTCTAATGGGATAACATGAAAATGTATGTTGTTGGGTATGTATCTCAAGGAATGGTAAGTCAATATGTTAAGGATATGTGATATAATTCTATGTTTATTTTAAATCAAATAACCATACTAGAATTTAAATGGAAAAATGTTACTATAAAATTCATTAAAGGGCTCCCCCAAACATCTAAAGGGAAAATCATATATGGATTGTACTTATTCAACTAATGAAATAATGAATTTTCATTACATGAAAGAAAATTTATCTGTTTATTCACATAAAAGGATATACATTATAGTAGTGAAAAGGATTTATCGAGTATCAAATTCTATTATATCTTATTTGGATCTTATTTTAACCTCAATGTTTGAGAGTATCCTTTAGAAAGATTCAAATACAAAGGTGAACTTTAAAAAATCATATCATCCTAAAAATTATTAATAATATATTTAGTCCATTAAAACCCTATAGGTTATAATTATATATTGTTCATTGCTTTTTAATGGAGGCTTGGATGAACACATACCAATGATATATTTTTCTTATAACAATAGTTTTAAATAGAAAATACCAACAGCTCCATATGAAGACCTCTATGGAATGATGTGATAAACTCCAACATTCTAGGATTTTGATTGAGATAAAATGCTATTGTGGACTTGGATTGATTGGGAAATGGAAGATATGGTTCAGTTTATTGAGAAACACATTAGGAAATCTCATAGATTGTAGAAATGTTATGCTGACAATCCTCAGTGGGATCTAGAGTTCATTGTTGGTGCAAAGGTAATCCTAAAAATATCTAATTGGAAGAAGTTTGTGATATTTTGAATGATTTTAAATTAGATCCCAAAATATATGAACCCCTGAAAAAAATTATCATGTTGATATATTTTCTAATCTCTTGGTATGTCCACTGAATCTATCTTAAGTACACATTATGTTCAATGTATATCTCCGAAGGAAGTCCATGCCTGATCTGTCACATTTAATGAAATCATAGATCATACTAATGGATAATTCCCTCTCCAATAAGTAATAAAAACTATAGTTTTTGTATAGAAACATAAATTTTATATAAATAATACTATTAACCTAGTGATGGATTTTGGAATGAACCATAATTTTGAAGAATCTATGTTAGAACCCAAAAATTTTATGAGGTATAAGTATCTTATGTTTTTTGTATTATAGTGATTTAATTTCAATTAATAAATTCTTATGATGGGGGTATAATGTAACAAACGAATACTTATGATGTATTTACATTTATACTAACATTATTTCTTTGAAATAATGTTTTACACACAACCCTGAGTTTAAACTAACTGAGATATTCTTTGAATTATTATTATTATTAAACATGATGATCATATCATAGTAATTGGAATAGATGTATTTAATAAGTATAAAAAATTATCAAAACCATGATTTACATAATAATAAAATATATACATTATTTTTCAATTTGTTATAAATTAAAATAAATTAATTATAAGTCAAAAGAGAGGTTATTTTATATACCAATGTTTTTGCTCACAACTTTTTTTCCACATAATAAATTAATTTAATATATAAAAATCAATTATTTTAAATATAAATTTGGATAATATAATAAATGAAATATTTTAAAATAATGATAATTCTGTTTTTATTTAAAATTATAATTATAAAAATAGTTTTGTCCTAAAAAAATAATTATACATAAAATTGTTTTTTTTGTGTTTTGTATATGTGTTTTAAAATTAAATTCTATCATTTCTTCAAAGTGAACAATTTAAAATTTATACCTTTTTTTTAATCACAATAATTAATATTATTTAGTATGCTAATCCTAGTTTTTAGTCATTATGAAGAGTAACTAAGGTGGAAATTTATTAATATCAAAAATATTAAAATAGATTAACGAGGGGTTAAACTAATTAGATATGGTTAAAATGACCAAAAAATGTTTCTATATCATATTGGATAAATTTAACTTGATTATATCTCATCCTATATTTGAGATCTTTTCTTTTTTGAATTCAATTTCCCATGATGTCGACTTTATCATATTTTAATATTATTAATAATTCTAAGTGTGCCCCTCCCCAAACATATAGATGGGGACCATTTATCCACTATTCCATACACAACATTAATATTATTGCTCAAACTCAAAAAACCAAAATAACTTCTAAAAATCCCTCATCATGTCCTAGATGTTGTTGTCTTCATAATAAATAATATGAGGTTCCTTTAGAATATATTTAAAGAAGGTTTCTCAAAGAATATATATATGTTATTAACAATATTTTTCAAGTTTAGTTATTCATATAATTGATAAAAATATGAGATAACCTTAATATGGTAATTAATATTGTATAATAATTTTTTGTATATTTTATTATGATTATTATTCATTTATTTTCTAGCATATTTCTGTCAACTTGAAAATGAATGTCATTCAAGTGTGTATGTGTGGACAACCATTTCAACATAATGAAATTATTTATTTCTCACCACCATCAGTCATGTTTTGGTATAATATTAGATTTAATGTATATATATGGTATTTATTACATAATTATTCTTAATGTATTATATTATCGTATATAACTTCTTACCTTTCATCTATTGGAAATCAATAATGCTCTTTTGAGTACATGCAAAATTCTACCTCAATGATGTTAAATGATGTTTTCCTTATATAATTATGTAAATAATTATAAATGTTTATATAATGAACAAATATGATACCTATTTCTAGATTAATATTATTGGGATGATGATATGATAACAATGGTGCAAGTATTTGAACCATCAAACCCACACTTGTTAGAAAAATGATAAATTTTTCCCAAAAGATTATTTTAATTAATAAATTGTTTCTAAATGGATAATATGAAATTATAAAGGTTTGATACATAGTATTTTATATATTAATATGGTTCTATAATATATTATTAATAAATATGTATTTATAATAAATCAAATTTTATCACATATGATGAAAAACAATAGTTGAAGAAATGATTTATGTTATAATCACATTCTTTTTTGATATTGTCAATGAAAAGTATTTCTTGATGTTTATTATATAGATAATATACTTGAATGAAATTATATTTTCTTCCTTCCATGTTATTTCTATAATTTTTATGAATTATTATCATTTTTATATATTTGGCACTTACAGTGATTTAGAATATGTTTTCACAAAAAAATTAAACTTTATTTCCTCTTTGGACAATCCATGATAATCAAAATTAATGTATGTAATTTATTACCTAAACATTAAATGTATTTATAAGGTAATTTCCATTACCTTTTTCATTATTTAAAAATGGATAAATTTAGTATCATTGATGAAATGTTTTCTGAGAAAATAATTTTTGACATTTTAAAAATGTCTAAAAAGAATTTTATTTTTCAATGTTTATTGTCTGAGAATATTCTACC
This sequence comes from Viscum album, assembly GCA_963277665.1. NCBI lineage: Eukaryota > Viridiplantae > Streptophyta > Magnoliopsida > Santalales > Viscaceae > Viscum > Viscum album. The sequence continues at coordinate 1,943,564,018 of OY728143.1, read as the reverse complement.
ATTTTCATGACTACTATTTTAATTAGAGATTAATTTAAAAAATTTCATGTTTATTTTCAAATAAAATCATTTTCTCAACATTCTGGGAATTTTTTACTAAAATTTCGTCAAAGGAATATGATATTATCCTCATTGATCAAAATAATGTTTCGATTATTCGTGTAATGATGGTTTTCATCTACGTGAAAAAATATTTTATAGATATTTTGGATTCAATAGATATATTATCATATGATATCATCAACATTCATTCTCTATATGGAAAGAATAATTATTATTTAAGGATGATTATACGATGGTTGTTTCATTACAACTAATTAATTATGTTATGATGAATTAAATGTAAAATATATTTCTTTTCAATGAGTTATGATGTAATAAAAGGAATAAATTTTTATTAAACCCATTTTATTTCAACAGGATATGATATGATAAAATATTGTATTTTTTCTATTCTTCTGGGACACATATGCATGGATATCATTTTGTGACAGGTGTGTTTGGAATTAAATAACCCTCAAATTAATTAGGTAAATATGGGGGTCTTGTGAGATAACAATTAGTGGAATATATAGTTAACACTTTTAGTACACAACTATATAAAATATGATTTTCATGAGACATAAACATAAAAAATTAGGTTATGGAATGGTGAGTCAACCCAACCCACGATCATTGTCATTGTAGTTATCTGTACCTATGAAAGCTATTATCTAGGATTATTTTGATTTCCTAGACATATATCTTGTGATTATCATATACTCTCATGGATCATGGTTGATTATTAATGATTATAAAAACTTATTAGTTTTTAATTTTATTTGAAAAAATTAATTTCTCCCAGATTTATGATAAATGATATTTTATCGATTGGGTATTATAATTGTAAGTGATGATCATGTTCTAAAACAAATATTATCATATTATTCTAACTTATGATTATTGATTCATATCTATTATTTGTACCCTTACTGAGATTCAAGGATCACCCATTCTTATGTTTCATTTTCCCCTATTTTTAAGAACATTATTTTCTATGGTATGACTAAGGATTGAATTTATTAGATGAAAATTGTAGTAGTTTCTAATGATATTTCAATAAATAATATGATTATATATCCAATATCCAATGCACCTTATAATTTATAGTTTTGGGTTTTGTATTTTCATGAAATATACTAAATATTCATTAAAATGATGTAATATATAGGTATTTAATGCTTGGGTAACCTCAATAAACACTATCATTATAATTTAAAATCAACTAGCTAAAAAATATAAAAAATTTTAAAAAATAAATATTTTGAATGAAATGTATATAGAAATAATATAAAAAATGTAATAAAATAAAAAACTCAAAATAATGGAAATAATCCCCAAGTGAAAAAGGTAATGACACAATAGGATCCTCATACAAATCAATATCCATATATTCTAGCTATTAAAATATAAACAGAAAGAGATAAATATTGATATGTTGTTAAAAACAATATCTATAATGATATATAAAACTAGTGGTGTAATGGAAAATGTACTAGGAAGTGTTTCATTAATAACTTGTGATACATGTCAAAGGTTTCATTATATGTACATAGGGTTCCTGTGATTATACAATTGGTAGTTTAAAACACCATAAATAATTAAGAACATAAAATATCAATAATATATTAAAATATATATATATATATATAATGTATGAAAAATTATCACATCCTCTAAAAAATAACAAATAACTATCCCCATTATTTCAAGAATTAAAAAATAATAATCAAATACCCAAATCAGTTGATTTCATCAACATAATATGATCTGAATACATCTTTATCATTTCCACAACAACATGATAGTGATACCATGACTGGAATGCATTATCCATAAATCCCCTGTTATCAATTGATAACCTGAATATTTAGTTATCCATAGATAAATTATGTTATTAAACTATATTTTAAATGCATATTAATGAATAATTGCAAGAGAGCCCCAGATAATTAAATATTACATGGTTAATTTAGAAAAATAGTAAAAAATACCCTTATTGTTGCAACCCAATTCCAGAAATCCCAAATCCAGCTTCCAGTATAAATTACATTGTCATGATTATAAGGAATAATATCCAGAATGACCTAAGTGTTTAATTGTCTTTGTAATATATATATATATATATTATAATTTTATTATAAATGATCCCACAAATTAAAAAATAAATTTTATCTCTTTAAAAAAATAATTTAGAGGATAACTATAATATATATAGTAAATCCACTAATATCTTTTATAGTATAGTTCTTGTATTTTTGGGAAGAGAAACAAAATAAAGGTGGTCCCAGATTACTATTAAGAGAAAAATATAGAGTAATAAATAATAAATAATTGTGAATATTCAATATAGAAAGGTATATAACTAAACACCCATTCTATGTAATCAGTAAACTGAATAGAAGTGAATAAAAAATATGGAAATGTAATAACTGGAAATGTAGGTCATTCAAATAAATACACAAGGAAAAATAAATATAGTAGGACTAGAAACTAAAACACATTCCATATAAGTAAATGAAATTGAAATGTATCCATAGACCTGTCGATGAAAAATCTCATGGATGAATAAATAAAAATACCAAATTATTTAAAAACATTTTTATTTGACTCCATGTTTCCTAAATGTATAATTCCTTTACCATCAAGTATTTTCCCAAGACAGTTTATAACATAGCATGTAAAAACATATCTATGGTGGTAATCCTAATGAAACATACCATGAGACTATTGATGCATATAGGGGATATCTATAACCAATCCCCACCAATGTCGTACTATTACAAAACATTCCTCATATATCCAGTAATCAATTTAATAACGTACCTTATCAAATATCTATACTGAGTAAGAGATATAGATTTCACACTATTTACACAAATAATCAAATAAAATTCAAAGTGAGTATTATATAAAATATTACAAACGGTTTATACAATGAAAATATCTATGATATATTATATGGTAAGATGATGTAAATTTAATTTTCATTGATTATATGAAATTTGATATTTCAAGGGGACAAAGTAAAATCATGAAAGTGAATGTGAATACAATACTTATCCAAATAAATTATAAATCATCCAAATGAGGATTAAGGATTGTATCATTACAACATACCCCACGTGGAGTAAAAAAAGTGTTGTTGTTGTTGATGACAAAATATTATAAAAAATATTTTATAAAAACATGCTTGAAGGAAATATCCTTTGGTTTTGAAAAACAATTCATTTAAAATCAATTTTTCTAAAAAATAATTAAAAAAATATCCTTTTAAAATAGAAAAGTAATCTTGGAAAGAAGGATAGTGATAAATATGTAAATTTAATTCAAGGGAGAAAATAATACTTTCACTTGGAAAAAGGATAGAAAAACCACTTGTTCGATAAAGAGACTAGAATATTCCAATGAAAAAATTATTAAAAGATAAAAAATGGGTAAACTTTTCTTTAAAAAATAATCTTAAATACAGTTTTGAAAACATTTTAATAAAAAATGGTTTTTATAAGATAATAGGTTCTCCGAATAAAGAGTGAAATGATGTTAGGTATCATTAAAAACATTTTATAAACAAAAAATACTACCAAAAAGTTGGAAAAAGTTAAAAATGTTGGTGTTGGTGGCCTATAGCCAAGTAAATTTTATATTATTCATTAATAAATACCTCATCAAATCTTTATTATTGTTCTACAAGAAATCACATTTCATAATGCCCAAGGAATAGCTATTTCAGCAATGGGTCATGGGGGATCCCTATTATGAGGAGAACCCAGAAGTTCCATAACAATATTCTTTAATATATGTTCTATTGATAGATGATGTTATTTGAGGGACACAAATAATATAAGATATTAGGGGTGAAGACTCAAAAAACATTAAGGAACCTTCTAATGGTGTGCTCCCTTGGTATTATCTAGGATGATATTATGATAATGAGACCTGCCCGTGGGAAATACACATTTCATAGTGTCATTGGATGTTCCTATCTACAGACATGTTTATTTGTACTTATACATTAAAGTTATTATTAATAGTTATTAAAACTCATCACATCGATGTATTATAGAAAATTGTGACGACACACTATTCCTAGTGAGGTAGGATATGTTGGGTGTATCACGAGTGATGCAGCATTAATTGATATTGCGAGAAAGGATTTGTCCCTTCTATTCCATAATAGAAGTCAACACCTTTATCCCTTTTATGTAATTGATATAGCCAAAAAAAATCCATGTCCAAGGAATGGAATGGGTAATTTCAATTCTAGGAAGTCAAAAAAATAATAATCGAGCACATGGGTTCATGGAAGTAGAATGAAACCCACTTTATTTGAGATATCAAGACAAATGGATTACATTTTAGGGAAATAGTTTATATGAGTTTACATGTCATTGAATCTTTAACCCATTTCACTATGTGTTTCATGGAATTTTTCAAGATGATAACATTGGAATTTATGTAGGATCCACATTAATCCACTGAGAAAGAGGCCTAGAGGGTCACACACTATGTGTTTCCATGTATCTTAGTTAAATATTTATTTAATTAGTTGAATAAAGATACTTATCAATTGTGGTTTAATAATTATTCAAGGAATCTGAATCGAATTTATTTCAACAGTAGTTATTGGAGAGAATTTGTTTTGAATGAAATAATATATTTATTAGAAAATAATACAATGACATTTATTTATGAAATAAATAGTCATTATTAAAGGTCTAATAAATGTGGTGGAGGAAATAAAAAAATAGAAAAACAAAAGTACAACATTTTTATATTAATATATATATACGTCATGTAGTTTTTTAGGGAATATGTGAGAAATAATAATATTTATTTAATTTATTATTAGGTTTAATTAGGTGGGATCATGTCCTATAATAATAATAGTCAAATGTTATTATTATACATGGGGTTTTACTACGAAATAAATGAAGTGAATAAATGCTTTCAGGTAATCAATTCTTTTTACTATTCTATATAATTTGTATCCCAATTATGTTTTTTTGTCATGAGACCTAGCCATGTTTTAGTGGTTGCGCACAATATATTTAGTGACAAATCTCTCAATATTTGAAATAGTTTTTCCCTCTAAAATGATTTCATTTTACGATAGATATCATACTCCATCGAATCAAGAAGAGTGCTTTGGAAGCGGTTCTCAAGGAGATCCAAGGCAGACATCGCAAGAGAAGGCACTTCTATGCTTGCACCCAGATATCCCTTCAGTGATTTTCCAATATATTTTTAGAATGTGTGGATCACCACTAGAAGGAGCCTATACCTGGTTTCTGTGATGCAACGACATATCAAATTATATCGTGACTAGAATCATTAACAAAGAGATAATTACATCAAGGCAATTCTTGTATTTTAATTAAATAAATTATAACCAATATACAATGATCCTTTCTATGTTTCTGGGAATCCCCTATTTTTCTTTTGTTTTTCATTATATTCTAATTATTCGATATCTTATTATCATGATAGATCACATATTGATCTTTGTTAATGAAAAAATTATTATTGGGTACACCCATCAATGCACTTCTACTACGCTCAAAACCTAAAAGTGGAATCATAGGGGTTATATCATTGATTATAATTATTTAGTTTTTTGTTGATGATTTCCATTAAACAATTTAGCGGATTCAATTCAATTTAATCGTTCTGTAAATCTGAATCTCGATATATTTTCCTCCTTCTTTTCTCATTCACCTTACAAAAACAATCTTCTATTTTAATATTGATTAAAATAAAATAGATGATCTCATACAGACTTGCCAAAGGTTCCTATTCATACACGATAAGAACACATGGCATGCATTCAGCATTACATGCACTGTATTCAAGGTTCTATGCACCGAGACTGGTTCGCCAAAACCTACCATGTGTTAGAGTTTATCTAATTCTTAAATGACTCTGTGTATTGACCAGTAACATGTGGCATGAATTTGTTGGGTTCCACGTTGTGTGGACCATTTGACATGATGTGTTGTCCTATACGGTTAGGGTTGGACCATGTACATCGTTCACAGCTAGCATGGATGGAGATCATGTAATGCAGACACTGCACGATGTCTGGCCCACTAGACAGGTCGTGTACTGTAAAAATATCTTATGTTCATCTACTTTTAATATCCCCATGAATGTACAACAGATGGATGGTGAACAATAATACATGCTGTGTAGTTAGAACTACATTTAGTGTACTCATCCAAATTATGCATATTTATTAAAATATATTATTATATTATACAAACCCTTGAGACATGTACCATGGTGAGGGTGTAAAATTATGACACAACACATGATAGATATTATATATAAATATATATATGGTTATTTTAACAACTATGTAATGTTAATTTCTACTCTTTGGGTAGTTATGAACGGGAATTAAATAGGTTTCCTCCAAGGTATAAGTTATGTACAATGATAATTTTAAATGATTTATTTAATTATGATGGATAAGAATCTGAAGGAAATTCCAAAAAAATATTTAGGATAAAAAGATTTATTTATTTAAGATAATTAATTCATTTGAGAGTGATTTATCTTAATGAAGAATGATTAATGAATTGAATGCTATTTTTTAGGCATCAAAATTGTATCATGTATGGATAATCATGAGTTAGACCAAGACCTATATATGTGGATGGTTTATTTTAATTTATTTTTTCAAAATTAATTTGTTGGCCTACAAGCCTTCGCTACATTAATATGTAAGGAATGCATGCCCAAGGTTTCTTTTATGTAAAACCCCATTTCACCCCTCATCTGAGAGTGAGATAAAAGCATATTTAAGAGATGGAGGTCCCATGCTAGTGTAGGTGGATCAAGTTAGGACCTAGGGTGAAACCAATCTAAAGAGATACAATGGTGGACATGTAGAATGTAATAACCCCCTTATCCTTATTGGATTAAGAATTCAACATGTCATTACATGGCCTTAAGCGACATCCCCAAGGCGCCAAAGTCATGAAGTGAATGCTAAAGGGTCTTAAAACAATTAGGGGGTGATTTACCCTTTCTGAACATACCACAGAACCAACAACCATAATCAAACAAAATAACTAAAGGATGCATGATAAAAACTAAGAAAACTAAACCATTTATTTTATCATAATCCAACCAAAAGTACCACAATGGAAACCAACACTAAATCATAGTAAACAGTAGAAAGAAAAACTAAAAGAGTACAAGACGACAACCCAACTCCATGCTCCACTAGAACCAAGCTCCAACATCATGAACCATCCCAAGTATCACAAAGTGGTATATAAACATGTGACACATTTCTTTTTCCAACATCCCGGTATATGATATCTACAAAAGCACCAACGTTCCAAAGCAGTGGGTGAGTAATGAAACTCAATAGGTTTTCCCTGATCACTTCCCAACCCATGCCTCTAGGATAAAACATGATAACACATTTATATAATATAATTTATATAAAACAATTCCAAAACAGTTCACAATATGACATGTTCCATGTCCAAGCAATTTTACAACTAAAACCACCTTTCTCAAGAAAACAAAAAAGCAAATTATCTAAACAAATCCCTATTTCCATTTTGGCACATTCATTCCATTTCAAAAATCCACACAACCAACCATGCATGAAACATGGAACTCACTATACCCGCGAGTGGTGAGTTATCCTTCCACTAATTCGTCACTTAGTTGAAAACCTTGATGGGGGTACTTCACACCCTTATCTGACCCTTTTGATGGGGGTACTTCTTGCCCTTATCCATCCAACCTTTTGATGGGGGTAATTCTCGCCCTTATCCATCCCAATGCATATGAACACACACCAAAACCCATGCAAATAATTTCCAAAATCAATTGTGTTCAAAAACATTCAATGAAGCATACAAACTTTTATTTAAACCATTTATTTCAAGAAAAAAAACAATAACCAGTTTAAAATCACCATTTTAAATTCACTTCAACAAACACTTTCCAAAAACAAACAATTTTCCATCACCCTTTACTAAAAATGGGTTTCAACCATTATTTCACAGCATATAAACAACCCATTTCAATAATAGAAATAAATTCGAAACTAAGCCATCAAGTTATAAAAAATATGAATCAGGAGTGAAGCCATATACATCAACAAAATAGGCGAAACCAACTAAGAACATGGTTGAAACACCATGAAACCTCTTTAGATTCCTTCCCCTATCTCCGAAAAGACCATAACCTGACATAAAGGTCAACCACTACCTTAGATCTACCTACCATGTGCATAGATCTAAGGATCCATCAAGAGGGAAGAATGAGATCTAAGAAAACTAAAAGAAACAAGACTTTTCGTGATCAACTGGCTTCTAAATGCCAGGTCAAACCTCTAGATCACTTCCAAAACGCTTGGTAAGTGTTCTCCCACCTTCACTAGAGAGAAATCCCGATTTAGGGGAATATAGGAGCAAAAACGAGTGGTTTAAAGGATAAAATGGATTAGATCCTTAAAAATAGGATCTATGCTGACTTCGTGCATAGTTAGTCCACACAGTTAGTCAAATAGTGTGCTAACTGTGCGGTAGTCACTGCTTGGAAGAGGCACTCCACACGGTCTCCTCGCATAGTTTTCCCAAATCGTGCACACACCATGCAGTCTCCTCTTTCCAAGTGACCACCACCTACACGGCTTCCTCACAGTTTGGGCAAACCGTGTGAAGCCCTTGCATCACCACCTTTTTCACTTTAACACCTTAAAACTCTCTAAACTCTCCCCAACCATTTCTCATTTTCTTCATGTACTAAAAACGCATAAAACATGGGTTACTTACCAGAAACCATGGGTAATACATTCTCCCCACCATTAGCCTTTCCGTCCCCTGAAAGTAAAAAACCATTGCTTGGCTGAAAGAGTTCTGGCCACTAATCTTTCATTTCTTTCTCACGTTCCCAAGTCTCCTTCTGAATTTGACCAGGATACCATAAAACCCACACTAGACCGATGCTTTTCCACGCAAGACTTTCTCTTTCCTATCCACAATCTGTATCAGGATATGTATCAACAAAGCATCTAGCTCTAGGTCAATGTGATCCCATCTGATCACATGGTCAGGATCGGGCTGATAATTGTTCAACTGAGATACAAGGAACACATTATGCACTGCATTGAACCGTGGTGGTAATGAAAACCGGTATGCCACCTCACCAACCCGTTCCAGTATCTCAAAAGAGGATATATATCGAGGAGATAATTTTCCCTGCTTTCCAAAATGACATTGTCCAAGCCTTGGAGAGATTCTCAAAAAGTCACGATCACTCATCGCAAACGACAACGATCTTCATCGATGGTCTGCATAAGATTTCTGATGACTCTGAGCCGTCTCGATCCGCATTCTAATCAACTGGATCTTACCCACTGTTTCTTGGACAAGGCTCGATCGAACTAGTAAAGTCTCACCTGTTTCCACCCAGCATATTGGAGAATGATAAGGATGCCCATACAATGCTTCAAACGGATCCATGCGTATCGAGGCCTGATAACTATTGTTATATGAGAAATACACTAAAGGAAAATTCTCCTCCAATGAGCCAACAAAATATATTACTCAATACAGCAACATGTCTTCCAACGTTTGTATCTTCTACTCAGATTGCCCATCCGTATGAGGATGATATGCCGTTATCATCGTCAACCAAGTTCCAAGGGCTTGCTGTAATGATTTCCGGAAATGAGATGTGAACCTTGGATATCTATCCGAGACTATGGATACTGGTACAACATGCCTCTTTACCACTTCTTGGATATATATTTTTGAATGATCTTCCATCGTATGATTTCACGAATCGGGATGAAAGGGGCTGACTTGGTTAGACGATCCACTATCACCAAAATGGAATCGTGTTTCCGGACCGTTCTTGGAAGACCTATAACAAAATCCATTTCTATATGATCCCATTTACACACTGGGATAGGTAAAGAATGAAACATACCCACTGGATGCTAATTTTCTGCTTTAACCTGCTAACAAGTTATGCACCGTGAGACGAACTCGACAACCTTCCTTTTCATGCCGCTCCACTAAAACGACACCTTGAACGCCTTATAAATCTTCTGTATTCCTGGATGAACAACCCATCTGTAATGGTGGTATAAAGAAAGGAGTTTTTCCTGATCAGTTAAATGTACAACCATCTGATCTTGAAACCACAAAACTGAACTACCATCCAGTTTTCATCCCTCAATGGTCTACCCAGCATTGAGTTTTGAACTCATCGCAACACAGTCTACATCGAATGCATATGCCTCCATTAATATCTCCACCAAATTAGGAACAAGCGCAACTGGAAAGAAAACCATAACAATATCTCAGTCTTTACATTCCATATGCATGTCTGCTAGGAACGATATCAACTGCCACTCATCTGATGCTTCTTTCACCAACTGAGCATACGACTTTTGGCTTAATGCATCAACCACCAAATTTCCCTTAACCGGTGTATAAATCAATTCAAAGTAGAACATTTTAAGATACTCCATCCATCTCCTCTACCTCATATTCAAATCTCACTATGATAAAATATGTTTCATGCTTTTTTGATCCATAAAGACAGTAAATTTCTCACCAAAGAGATAATGTCTCCGTGTCTTCAAAGCATGGATGACTTTAGTCAACTCCAAATCATGTGTTGGGTAATTGTTATCATGAACCCTCAACTTCCTTGTGCCATAAGTAACCACATGGTATCCTTGTATGAGAACACAACCCAATCCTATTCCCGAAGAATCACAATACACCACATTCCCCTGTCGTGATTCCGGAAAAATCAAGATGGGTGCTGATGTAAGGCGAAATTTTAACTCTTGAAAATATCTCTGACAATCTTCAGTTCAGTGAAATGCATTGTTATTCTTTTTCAATGCTTTCATAGGTGAAAGTAGTCGTGATAAGTCATGGACAAAACATCAGTAATAACAAGGAAGACCATGAAAACTTCTTATTTCAAAGACATTCTTCTGTGGATGCCAAGAAAGAATAGCTTCTATATTTTTTAGATCTACTGAAACACCTTTCTCAGAAAAAACATGTCCCAAAAAGCATACCTCTTGTATCCCGAAATCATACATTGATAATTTGGCATAAAACTTATGGTATCTTAAGATTCCCAACACTATCGTCAAGTGTTTTTCATTCTCATACCTTGTTCTTGAATATAACAATATGTCATCCACAAAACAACACAATAAAGGAATATAGATATTGCTGAAATATACGATTCATCAATTCTATAAAGACTGCTAGTGGATTTTTAATACCAAAAGGCATGACTACATATTCGTAGTGGTCATATCTGCTTCTGAAAGCTGTCTTCAGAATATCCTCCTTCTAAATTCACAACTGGTGATATCCTGACTGCAAGTCAATCATAGAGAACCACTGAGCTCCCCTCAATTGATCAAACAGGTCATCAATTCATGGAAGTGCATATCTATTCTTTATCGTAACATGGTTAAGTTAACGATAATCCACACATAGCCTCAAAGTTACATCTGCTTTCTTTATAAACAAAGTTGGTGCTACCCACAGAGACATGCTTGGCCGAATAAAACCATTGTTTTCCAGTTCTTCCAACTGCATTTTCAATTCCTTTAACTCTGTTGGTTCCATCCTATAAGATTGAAGTGATTTTGTACTAGTCCCTGGAAGGAGATCAATCATAAACTCCACTTCTCTTACAGGTGGTAACCTAGAGAAGTTTTCAGGAAAAAAATTAGGAAATTGATCCATGACTACTGGAAAATTGTTATTCGCAATCATGTCCATCGATTCCCAGTTTAACGCAGCCAACCCGTAAGAGATCATTGCCACTACTGGTGCCAAGAAGCACGTTGCACCTACCTTCACCACTCTTTATTCTCTAAAGAGATGCTCGAAGTCCTCTTCAGTTGTGAAACTGACTATTCTGCTATAACAGTTGATGTGAGACTTGTACTCTATCAAATAATCCATACCCAAGATTATATCATATACATCCATCTCTAGCATAGAGAAATCCCATTTCAGCTTAGCTCCATCAATAGTTATAGAACATGCTCTACACACGAATGTTCTACATTCTATTTCACCAAGAAGAGTTTGAAGTTTTATCATAGAAGGAATCATTTCAAGTTTTATGTTTAGAAAATAAGAAATACGAGAAGCAATAAAATAATGTGATGCACCAGTATCGAAAAAGACTTGCATGAGGGTAGAATTCAAAAGAATTTTACCTCTCACTGTAGACGGTCCAGACTGGTCATCCACAATCACCTGTTCCGCTCTATACAATTGCTTTGTTGCTGCACTTTTCTCCTCATTTCCTTTTTGAGATTTCCCTACCTGAGGAATCATGGTATTTCGAGAATCACCATGGCTAGCTCTGTTCTGCCGGTGAGACTGATTTTGCTTCCCACGCCCTGTCGAAGCATAAGTTGCTTCTGACACCTGAGAAGTGTCACGAACACCCTACCATGGAGCACTATGACAATATCTTTGAAGATTACCCATCTCATTGCAATTATGGCATGCTTTCTGTGGTGATGTACATTATTGTTTTATGTGATCAATCGAGCCATATTGAAAATACCCGGCTTTCATCAAGGGTTATCGAGGAAGATTCGCCGATCCAACCGTCTAATTCTGATTCGCACTCCCACCTTGGATGTATGTGTCCCTCTTCCTCTTGTGCCCAACAATAGAGTTTCCACCCATTCCTGTGGGTATCATCATACTTCCTCCTCCCATAACTCTTGATATGTCTCTTTTAGCTACTGTTGCTCGGTTTACCATCCTCATGTAATCTGTAATATAGAGCACAACTATATTCAAGGAAATCTTCTGTCGCAAACCTGATTCAAAGAAGCATGCCTTCAGCGATGCAGTTGCAGCAACTTTTGGTGAAAATAACACAAAATTCATGAATTTAGCCACATACTCCGTGACAGAGAGATTCTCCTACTTCCAGCTAAAAAATTTCATCATCTTTGGTATCTTGATTATGTGAGGATAGAATTGTTTATTGAAAAATTCATCAAATTCCTCCCATCCCAGGCCTTGATCCACCTTTTCCTGCACCACTAGCTCCCACCACTATTGTGCAAGATCCTCCAGCATATACATGGCCAATTTTACTTTCAATTCTGATGGTGTGTTGATGAAATCGAATATATGATTTATCCTACTCAGCCAAAACGCTGCCCTTTCTGGTTTAGAATCACCCCAAAAGATGGGAGGATTCTGCTTCTAGAACTAGATGTAATGGTCTACAAGCCTTGACTCATCCATTTGATTCCCAGTGTCCACAGCCTGAAACATTTGAACTATACTTTGGACTTACTGCTGGTTCACCTGTGGATCATGTGCGACCACATTCTCTGCAGCATCTTCTGTTTGGATTCTACAATGTCTAACGGGTTCCATTTTATATACAAATGACGCATGCCGTTAGTCTCACTTCTTAGCAACTGAAGGCTCAACATTTCCATTTTTCTATCGCATTACTATCACAACATTATTTTCCAAACATCCAGCCTTTTCCAATTTACCCATTTCTGAAAAATCTTTTCTTTCTTTTGAAAATCAATCCATTTTCAAAATACACCAACCATTCTATTTTCAAATTCTTTCATTTGAAATAAAATTTAAAATTTTTCAGAAATCATTCTTTTGCATCAAACCATAATCCATTTCTCAAAATGATATATGAACTCCTGGTGGGAATTCATTCCTCTAATGCATGTAATGCTTATCTCATTGGATAAACCCATGATAATGAGATTAGTTATCCTATAAGTGTCTCCAAAACACTTATATACACAAATCCCTAGTAACATGAAGTTCAGAATAAATGGGTTAGCTACATTCTTTTATGATATAGATTTTAAGTTCCAACAATCCTGCTTGTGTCTAAGATTTCGACCCAAGGAATAGACAAGATTGAATTTCAAGTCCAAGACAAAGAACATCGATGACCACTTGTTAGGCAAAGACCGAACAAGCAGATACCATTTGTAATGACCCCTTATCCATATTGGCTTAAGAATAAAACAATTCATTACATGGCCTTAAGCGACATCCCCAAGGCGCTGAAGGATGGAAATGAATGAAAAAGGGTTTCAAAACAAGTGGGGGACTATTTACCCTTTTTGAACATACCATGGAACCAACAACCATAACCAAACAAAACAACTAAATTGTGCATGATAAAAACTATGAAAACTCAACCATTTATTTTATCATAATAAAACCAAAAGTACCACAGCATAAACCAACACTAAATCAGAGTAAACACCATAATGACAAACTAAAAGGCTACAAGACGACAACCAAACTCCATTCTCCACATCCTCTAAGCTCCAACATCACGAACCAGCCCAAGTATCACGAAGTGGTGATATAAACATGTGAAACCTTTCCATTGCCAACATCCCAGTATATGAAATCTGCAAAAGCACCAACGTGCTAAAGAAAGGGGTGAGTAATGAAACATAGAAGGTTTTCCCCGATGACATCCCAAACCATTCCTGTAGGATTAAACATGTTAGCACATTTATATAAAATAATTTTTATAAAGCAATTCCAAAAAAAATTCACAATATAACACGTTCCATGTCAAAACCATTTTCCAATGAAAACCATCTTTCTAAGGAAAATCAACCAAGCAATGTTTCATAAAAAATCCCCATTTTCATTTTGGAACATTCATTCCATTTCAAAAATCCATACAACCAACCATGCATGCAACCTGGACCTCCCTATACTGGCGAGTGGCGAGTTATCCTTCCACTAAGTCGTTACTTGGTGTACTACCTTGATGGGGGTACTTCATGCCCTTATCCGTCCCTTTTGATGGGAATACTTCTCGCCCTTATCCATCCACCCTTTTGATGGGGGTAATTCTCACCCTTATCAATCCCAATGCATATGAACACACACAACAACCCATGAAAATCCATGCCAAAATCAAGTGTCTTCAAAACCTTTCAGTAAAGCATCAAACCTTTTATTGAAAACCATTTATTTCAAGAAGCAAAACCATTACCAGTTTAAAATCACCATTTTAAATTCAAATCAACATAAACTTTCCAAAAACACAAAATTTCCATCACCTGTTACTAAAAAGGGGTTTCAACCATTCATTCATAGTAGATAAACAACCCATTTCAATCAAGGAAAACAATTTTAAACTAATCCTTCAAGTTCTAAGAAACATGAATCGGGAGTGAAGCCACCTAACTCAACAAAATAGGCGAAACCAACCAAGAACCGGGTCCAAACACCATGAAACCCTCTTAGATTCCTTCCCCTATCAAGAAAAAGACCAAAACCCAACTTGAAGGTCATCCACTACCATAGATCCACCCACTATGGGCGTAGATCTAAAGATCCGTCATATGGGAAGAAGGAGATCTAAGAAAACTAAAGGAAATGACACTTACTATGATCAATAGGCTTCTAAACACCAACGAAAACCTACAGATCACTTCGAAAACGTCTGGCAAGTGTCCTCCCACCATTACTAGAGAGAAATCCTGAGTTAGGTCCGTCTAGGAGAAACAATGAGTGGGTTAAACAATAAAACAGATTAGATCCTTAAAAATAGGATCTATATTGACTTATCATAGGGTTACTCCACATGGTAAGTCAAATAGTGTGCTAACCATATGGTAGTCACTACTTGGTAGAGGCACTCCGCACGGCCTCCTCACACAGTTTTCCCAAAGCGTGTGCACACTGTGCGGTCTCATCTGTCTAGGTGACCACCACCTACCCGGCTTCTGCATAGTTTGGGAAAACCATGAGAAGCCCGTGACTCACCAAATTTTTCCCTCTAACTCCTTAAAAGTCTCCAAACTCTCCCCAACCATTTCTCATATGCATCATGCACTAAAAAATCATAAATCAAGGGTTACTTACCAGAAACTGTGGGTACTACATGGAATATTGTAAACACGAACCAAAATGGATCAACGAGGTTTTTCCCCTAGGTATTGGGTTAGTTTTTAATCTTTATGATAAAGAAACCAATATAAGAAGCTCATGATCATTCCATATATTTTATATATATCAGTTTCATCGTTTATTTATTATGGTTCTTTTGTCACAATCACATTATTAGTAAATTAAAAAATCATGCAATATTGAACTAAAATAAGACTAGATTATGCGTAAATATTATCATAGACATGGTTTAAAACTTAATTATATCCCAAATTATATTAACAATCTTGTAATCAAATATAATAAACTGAAAATTACATATAAGGATAAAATACCTCAATGAAATATTAAATCAGTTTAGCCTTCCATAATATATGTTTGAATTGAACCATAGTTCAATGTCCTTGACCAACCCAAGTTGGGGAGCATTAAATTATTGGGGAATTCTAATTCATGTTTCCAGGTTGAAATAGCCTGGCTTAAATCAAGGATTGACTTCCACAGTTGTACTTGGTGTGACTAAGGGGCAAAGGTTGTGTAAATCCAAAATAAAAGGGTTTCATGATTGAGTATCCCACTCGGTGGATCAAGGTGCTACGAGTTAATGTAGTTGGGATTTGGAATTACTACCTAAAACCATTCATGTTTACTTGAACAACCCTAGTTGGGGTAATGTGAAGGGAAATATGGATCCTTACCATTAAACTATTTCAGAAGAAAAACTTTCCAATGAAAATGGTTATGGAATTTAGATTTCAATAAAATAGTCATTGTGAATCGTAATCGAGAAGGAAAACCTTCTCACTAGCACCAATTTCCAGGAATGACAGACGCATCTACGCGTCATCCTTCACCGTGAGTGGAAATTTTACATGCTGGAGGAGCCTATTCTAGTTGTGAATGGAAAAGAGGCTAGTGATGTGAGACTGTATCTCTATATAAAACATATGGATGATTCCACATATGTCCAATGTTTAATGCTATCGGCTATATCTAATGAGATCTTAAAGAAACATGAAAACAATGATGTGTATACCATGATGTATCACATTAAGGATATTTATCAAGAGAATGTGAGAGAGGAGAGATTCAAGATCTCCAATGCTTTGTTAAAAAATAATCATGGAGCTTCTGCACTAGATGGTCCTCATGTAGTCAAACATATTTACTACATTGAATACATGTAAATCATAGGGATAGTGTTTCCGGATGAGTTGCATACTGATATCATCCTGTAATCACTTCCCATGACCTTATTAATATTTATTGTCATCTACAACATGAGAAAAAAATGAGAAGAGTCCATTAGATCTTCTGACCTTAATTCACCTAGTAGATAAGGACATGGGGAGTGAAAACATTTCATCACTTATGGTGAATAAGAAAAAGAAGGATAAGGAAAAGGGGTCAAGTATTTATAAATAGTCTAAGGCCCTAGAGCACCATCCATCCAAGAAGGGGAAGATCTTGAGGATGGGAAAGGATTGATAGGTGGTTTGTTTTTATTGTTCAATTCTAGGCCACTGGAAGAGGAACTACACCCAAAAGCATGGGGACACTAAAGGTCAGTTTGTTATCGAGTTTAATCTTTCCATTTCCAGAGATTGGGTATTAAATATAGATTGCGGGGAACACATTTGTATTCAAATGAAGGTATAACGACCCATAATTTACATACATTGTTATTACATCAAAATTGAAGCACACTTATTACAACATATAACAAAACCATGAAAGGATCTTATAGGTATAGTGTCTTTAGAAACTAGGAAACATAAACAACTGGTTCATAAATCATCTACACCGTCTCCCATTTATTTTATCATATCTAGAGTCCCTTGTGGTATATCTTACTTAATACCCTTCTTCCTGACCTGGGGAAAATATAACATACAAAGGGTGAGCTCAAATGCTCTATAAGGGTAAACAAAAGAAATATTAATCATATCATATTTATAAGAACATAACATATTGAAAATCTTAACCTGCAAAAGAGATCATAATATCATAACATGGGATAAATCATGGTAGTGAAATGTAATCCAAATAATCATAACATGAAACATTGTGGAATACACACATAATCATAGATAATCTTTTATTAGTAGTCAAGACTCATTGCCAAGACTATCTTATTGGACAAAGTCCATTTCTGAACCGAGTTCACTCCTCGTTTTAGTCCTGTATCACTGAACCGGATTAACATTCCATTCCAACCATGTCTATCTCATGAGATATAAATCTTTACCCAATGCATTGGAGGTAGATATAGGTCCCACCCATCTCATAATGATACCATTCTTATGTGTGCCACAAGATAAATCATACATCATAGCATAACCCATGTAATAAAAATGGGATTCTTAAACATCATGCCATCATAACATAATCCATATAAGATAAAAAGGATATCATAAAAACAATTTCATCATATCATAATCAAATAAATGTAAAAATGGGGATAGAAATAGAACCCCTTATTATCTTATATGGAAAATAATTTTGAGAAAATACTTGAACTCCATTCTTGAGGAAAATATCCTTTTTACTTCAAAATCATTTTTCCTTTCTTAACAAGTCATAAAATTTTAAACTAAAAGAAGTTTATTAAAAATAAACTTTAAAACATATAATGTAATCTTCCTAGAAATAATGTTCTATTAATCCATTCATGTCGTATAAGTTAAAAAAACATTTTTCTCGTACTTTGGCCTGAAAATTCAAAAAGTACCTCGTATGAAAAACGACAAAAGATTCCTTTCATATCTTTTACTAAAAACTCATCGAAGGTTAAAATTGGATTTAAACAATTGTATGAGGATATAAATAATATTACATATTGAGGAAACATTGATGTGGATGATAAATATTCCCTAATAAATTCTGATGTATAACAAACTCGGATAAAAATGAGATTCCGAGATTTTCCCTTACCTTAGGTCTGATATGCTTCATATGTATCCGAACCTCCTGTATAATAATTTAAATAGTGTAATTGAATTATTAAAGAATAATATTCATTGTTATGATATCATATATGGTCATATTCTTATCTTCTTATTAGTAATATTTGATTTCTACTTGTTATTTGGGTGTTCATTGCTTTATGTTCTTATGCATGTCTTGTCGAATAAATTCTTATTCTTATTTTTAGGTTATAGATACCTCATTTCTATAATGTTATTAATGTAACATATATCATATTTATTCATTCAATTCATTTATATATTCATTATTCAATGCAGAACATGTAGAACGAGTCACACACATCGTGGAGATGGTAGGTCGTACGTACGCATGAGTGATGATATCGTTCCCATGATCATGGAATTGTATTTAAGTGTATGTATACTATATATGAATCAATACCGCTTTACAATAATTATATATAGTTATAATTTACACCATTATACACATCCATTTAAGGTGGTGGTGGAAAACAGATTACACCACGACGTGGAGACGGTATTTCGTACGTACGCACGCGCGAGGATTTCATTTTCCGTAGGATGGATAGAAGGTGAAGTAGGGTTGTTTAAAATTTATAATAACATATCAGTATATGAGTGATACTTATGTTATTACTTCATAATGAAACAACTAAGGAAGAGTAAGTATAAGAAGAAATAAACTTGAAAGAATCAGTAACGAACATTACCTCTTCTGTGAAGCGCCTCTTCTTAACCTCCAATTAGGCCACTAAAGATTGTCTTTGAAGAAGACCAGGACCCCTAGGATGTATCTAGGGAAGTGGAGAAGAGAAAAATTCAGGGTTTGGCTGAGATTGAAGGATCAAAGTGGTGTGAGAAGAAGAGGGAGGAGGTACCCTTTTATATGGGAGGAGAGGGGCACCTTAGGAAAAACTTAAACTATTATTTTATAATAAAGTCATATTCTATTTTTTATAGCTCAAAATTGATTTATTTAAAATATAAGGTTGGGATGGGTCGATATCCTATAAACCAAAAGATTTTAGACAAGTTTAAGTTACTATTTTAACCTTATCATTTAGATTTAACTCTAAGTTAAATAATTTTACTTTTACCGTGTCTTCTTGTTTTCTTACACTATATGGTTAATAAACTTAATATAACAAGAAAAACGAACCCCAAATGGTTAATTATTAATATATTTATAACCTTATCTAAGAAATTTGGCCTAAACTTATATTTTTAGGAATAAAATAACAACTAATAATATATTATTTGCTTTAAAAACTATTTTATGTCAATTTTGACACTATTTGGTACTTGATTTTTGTGAAAATCATAACAGCATGATTAGTTAAAACAAGTTTAATTAAAGCAATACTAACATGTCATATTAACCTATAAAATTATTTTAATTCATAAAATGTCTCATATTACATTTATTTGGGTATTTATAATATCAATTCTGCTAATATTTCATTAATAAGGTAATTACCGCACCATCATTGTGTCATTAATAAATTAAATTATCTAATGTCTAAAAATTATAACTAAAATTCCATTATGTAGGAAATATTTTTGTATTCCTAATGAATATTTATAGTCAAATTTATCTCATGTATAACCCTATATTAAAAAAGTTTTCATCATTAAACATTATTTTTAACTCTTTTAACTCTTCTTTAAATAAACTAATAATAAGTGTCCTAATCTAATCTAAGTGGACCTAAGTGGTCATATTTTATTCCTAAGGTTGTGTTTGGTCGAAAAAAACTTATACAATAAAATTAGTATGTGTGTTAGTGTAATAATAATATCATTTTTACCCTGAATTACCGTATTTACTTTTAAGCATGATAAATAAAAGTAAAATGTTACTATTCATAAAAAATTATTTTTATCTTATTGAACCACATTTTACTCCTTGATATAAACTATGTCTCCCATATTTTTTAAATTCCACTCACAAAAGTGGTAAAATTATGTTTTATGTAAATTTTTAAATTCTCCTTGGAGGTGGGTAAAAGACGGTGAAAAGTTCAATAAAAGTTTTATATATCTAAATTTATTATAAAATGACTCTAATGAATTACATCGAACTTATATAGGTATTATTTATATATTTTGACCTAAAATAAATTTAAATAAAATAAATAATTATTTAAATAATAGTCAGTTTTTAAATAGTAACCCAGTGTTTTGACTATTCATAAAAAATTGAAAGTTTTCAGAAAAATACCAAAAATTAACCCTACGCTAATTTCGATATTACGAATCCAAAAATGAAGTCCATTTTGATAGATAAAATTTTTAAAATTTCAAAAATTGGGTATTACTATTCATAATGGCTAGTTTATATAATATTTTAATAACATATCGTTGTTTAGTGAAACTCAGTATTGCATACAATGCAAGCTACCGAGGAAGGTTGCTCTTGCGTGTAACGCAAGACAAGATAGTGTTGTGTGTAGTGAAATATTTATTTATATAACATTATAAATAAAAACAAAATATTTCTCATAAAATCTCAGGTGTTACATTCTACCCCCCTTAAAATTAATTTCACCATCGAAATTCATCACTTTGTAATAAATATATGAGGATATCTCTCCCCCATTACATCTTCAAGTTCCCATGTAGATTCTTATTGTTTGTGGTTCCTCCATAAAACTTTCACCAAGCGAGTGGTCTTGTTTCGTTGAACTTTTTCGCTACTATCTAGAATCTCTATCGGCTATTCTTCATAAGAAAGATCATGCTTCAGCGATACAACTTCTGAGCTTAGTACATGTGAAGGATCAGGTATGTACTTTTTCAGAAGAGATATATGGAAAACATCGTGAAATTGAGAGAGATTCGGTGGAAGAGCCAATTAGTAGGCCACCTTCCCAACACAATCTGGTATTTCAAAATGACCAATATACCTAGGGCTCAGCTTTCCCTTCTTTCCAAATCTCATTACTCTCTTCCAAGGAGATATTCGTAGAAACACTTTATCACCCATTTCAAACTCTAGGTCTTTTCTTCGATTATCGGCATAACCTTTTTGTCGACTATGAGCTGATCTTATGTGTTGTGGAATAGATCAGACCTTTTCTACCATCTCATCAAAAAGATCAAGTCCAAATAGCTTTCTTTCCCCAACTTCATCCCAGCAAGTTGGAGTTCTGTATTTCTTTCCATAGAGAGCTTCATAAGGAGCCATCTGAATACAGGAGTAAAAGATATTGTTATAAGAAAATTACACCAAAGGTATGTGTTGATCCCAACCACCTTTAAAATCCATAGAGAAATCTCTTAACATATCTTCTTGAGTTTGAATTGTTCTATTAGACTGACCATCTATCTGAGGATGATAAGCAGTGCTGAAACTCAACTCTGTATCTAATGTATGCTGAAGACTTTGCCAGAACTTCGAGGTAAACCTCAGATCCCGATCAGATATAATGGAATGTGGTACTCCATTAAATCTTACGACTTCCTTCACATATATCCTAGCAAGCTGATCCAGAGAGAAATCTTCTCTAATAGAAATGATGTGTTCCGACTTCGTAAGACGATCAACTATGACCCAGATAGCATTATTGCCTTTGGATGTTTTAGGAAGTCCGGTGACAAAGTCCGTAGTGATTTTTTTTCAGTTCCATTTGGGTATGGGTAATGGATGTAACATACCATTTTACTTTTGTCTCTCAGCTTTAACCTGTTGACAAACCAAGAATTGATAGATGTATTCAGCAACATCTCTTTTCATGTCATCCCACCAGAAGTACTCTTTCATGTCCCTATACATCTTAGTGCTTCCAGGATGAATAGATAATGAAGAACTATGAGATTCTTCCAAAATTTCCTTCTTTAATTCTGGGATGGTATGAACACAAACCCGATTCCTGAACCTTATTATTTCATCACAATAAAAGTGAAATTCAGGAACATTTCTCACCTTCTTTTTTAATTCTACATCTTCTTTCTGTGCCTCTTTAATCTTCACATGTATAGATGGTTGAAATTTCATTTGATAAAGATAAGATTTTTCTCCTTCAATTACAATTCCAAGATCCATCCTTTGTAAATCCATAAATATTGGATCATTTGTGATCCTCATCATGGATAAGCTAGCATGGTCTTGTCGACTTAATGCATCTTCCACCTTGTTTTCTTTCTCAGGGTGGTAATGAACTGAGCAGTATTAATCCTTAATCAGCTCCAACCATCTTCTTTGGCGCATATTCAGCTTCTTTTGTGTGAAAATATACTTTAAACTTTTATGATCAGTATAAATATCACACCTTTCACCATAAAGATAATGCCTTCAAATCTTTAATGCAAAGATTACCGCAGCTAACTCCAAATCATGAGTTGGGTAATTTTTCTCATTGATTTTCAACTTTCGTGAGGCATAAGCTATCACCATATCGTTTTTCATGAGAACACACCACAATCTCTTCTTGGATGCATCACTATAGATCACAAACCTTTCTCCACTACAAGGCAGTGTGAGCACAGGTGCATTTGATAACTTTATTTTTAACTCCTTGAAATTCTCTTCACACTCCTCTTTCAAAGTGAACTTAACTCCTTTTAGAGTCTACCTGGTGAGTGGGTTATATAATCATGAAACATCTTTCAAAAAACATTGATAATATCATGCCAAACCCAGAAACCTTCAGATCTCAATTACTATTGTTGGTCTCGACCATCTTTCATTAACCTCTGTTTTTGTAGGATCCACAGATATCCCCTCTTTTGAGATTATGTGACCCAAAAATGGAACTTTTTTAATCCAAAATTCACACTTGGTAAATTTGGCATAAAGAATCCCCTTTATCAGGGTCTTTAATACAATTCTCAAGTGATCTTTATGTTCTTCCTTGCTCTTTGAATAGACAATAATATCATCTATAAGGACTACCACAAACTAATCAAGATAGTCTCTAATGACTCTATTCATTAGATCCATGAAGATAGAAGGGGCATTAGTAAGACAAAATAGAATCACTATAAATTCATAGTGTCCATACCTTGTACAGAAAGCCGTCTTTGGTATATCCTCCCTTTTGACCCTTAATTGATGATACCCTGAAAGAAGATCAATCTTGGAAAAGTATTGAGCTCCGCGTAGTTGTTCAAATATGTCATCATTGTATGGGAGATGATATTTGTTCTTGATATTGATCTTGTTAGGTTCCCAATAATCAATGTTGAGTCTCATTGATCCATCTTTCTTCTTAACAAATTGAATAGGTGCTTCCCAAGGTGATGCACTAGGGTGTATGAATCCCTTATCAGGATTCTCTTGGAGTTTCTTCTTCAATTCCTACAACTCAATTGGTTCCATTCTATAAGGTGTATTTGAAATGGGAATAGCACCTGGTATGAGTTCTATTGAAAACTCAACTTCATGATTTAGTGGAAGACCTAGAAATTCCTCTAGAAAGACATCATCAAAATCCCATACAATGGGCATATTCTTAATCGTGATTTTCTCGCCAACCATTTGAGATAAATAACCTTCATTTATTGGAATCAAGACCCATAAGATGGAATAAATTTCCACTGTAAGGTTATGTTCATCCATGCATCGATAGATGATCATAGATTGATCAGGAATATGAAATATGACTTCCCTTATTCGTAAATTAATATGAGCTCCATATAAGGAATGCCAATCCATTCCAAGAATCACATCAAATTCCAATATATGAAGGATCACAAGATTTCTAGGAAGCACTTTCCCAAAAACTTCAATCGGAGAAGAATTATAAACTTTTTATGTGACTGGTGTGCCATTAGGGGTTGTCACTGCTAAATCAATAGCTAATTATTGAGGTAGTATTGTGATACCCTTAGAAAATTCTTCATAAATAAAATAGTGGGTGGATCCAAAATAAAATAAAACATTTTCTACTTTAGAGTGGATGGTAAGTGTACCTTTCACCACTTCATTATAGTACTCCACATCGCTGACAGAAATTGCATGTGACATTCCTTTGTCTTTAGCTTTAAGAGTTTGTTGGCGTTGATCATCATCAACAACCCTTGGATTAGGGCACTGATTATCATAATTCCCTATTTCCTTCCACTTGTAACATTGATGTGTAGGAGGTGCACTCTATGTAGCCTTTTCTTTGTTCGCATCACTAGACATGTTCTTCCCATTATTGCGGCATTCAAATGCCCAATGACCTTATTTTCCACATTTGAAACAATTACATGTTCCTTTAGGACAACTCCCTCCATGTTTCTTTCCACACTTTGAGCATAAGGGACAACTCATCTTCTTTTCAGTGTGCTCTTTAGAGTTTCCTTTGAATTCAATTTTCCTCTTCTTATCAAATTCATATGACTGATGGGTTACTCCAATCTCCATCTCAACCTTGATTGCACATCGAACGATTTCTTCGTAGCTATTGAAGTCCCTTATGGATAACGCCCTTCGAAGACTTGGTTTTAAACCACTAAAGAATCGATCGATCTTACTCTCAGGTGGGATAATAATCCCAGATGCATACCTTGAAAGTCTTGTAAAATTTGCTTCATATGTACCAACCGATTCATCATCCTTTTTCTTTAGTTCAAGAAACTCCTTCTCTATATTTGTTTGAATAATATGAGGGAAGTACTTATTAAAAAATAAGTTCATGATCTCGTCCCATTGCATGGACTCAATTTTATCCATTTCCTCGTATTCTTAATAGGATTCCACCATTGATCAGCTTCACCTTCCAAACGATATACTCCTAAGATGACTTTATCATGTTCAGAACATTGAAGAACTGGAAATATCTTTTCAGTAGTACTAATCCATTGTTCATAAACTAATGGATCAGTAGACCCGCTGAATGAGGGTGAACGCTGCCTCATGAAGGATTGAACATAATGTTGCTTCTTCCTTTGCTCGTTTGGAAGTCCTACATGATTAATAGCTTGAGAAAGTTGTGTGATCATGGCTAAAATATTTTTCATTCCATCTCCCATAATTTTTAGTTGCTCAGGGGGACAATCATCACATTGCCCATCACATTCAGCATTAACACGGTTCCTTCGGGTTCCATCCATTAACTAAAACCAATAAGCTTAGTATGAGAAACACTAATCATAATAGGAAAACCACATAATCATGAATAAAATTTCACACTTAAGGTCTTATCATAGGTTATTCATGGCCATTTCTAAAACACTAAGATTGTGTTCTATGCTTAGGCATTCACATACTAGTTTCAAAAGGTTGACTATACCATTCCTATGATACCAACTATAACGACCCTTACATTACATATATTATTATTACTTAAATATTGAATCACACTTATTACAACATGTAACAAAACCATGAATGGTCTGTATGGGTATAGTGTCTTTATAAACTAGGAAACATAAACAACTGGTTCATAAATCATTAAAACTGTCTCCCTTTTATTTTATTATATCTAGTGTCCCTTTTGGAATATCTTACTTAATACCCTTCTTCCTGACCTGGAGAAAAGAAAACATACAAAGGGTGAGCTCAAATTCTCAGTAAGGGTAAACAATATAAATATTAATCATATCATATTCATAAGAGCATAACATTTTGAAAATCATAACTTGCAAAAGAGATCATAATATCATAACGTGGGATAAATCATGGTAATGAAATGTAATCCCAAATATCATAACATGAAACTTTTTGGAATACACACATAATCATAGAGAATCATTTCTTAGTAGTCATGACTCATTAACAAGACTATCTTTGTCATGACCCGCCTTCACCAAAAGAAGGGAAGGGTCAGCAGATTGCCAGACCCTTCCTTCTTTAAGTTGAAGGAGAGATAATGACCCCCGAAACCCGCCTTCAATAGGTCCCAGAGTGGCGACTAGCACCAAGGGTATAAGAAATTCTCGCAAAAGGAAGGCATTACCCTTTTTATTTTATAGGATCGAAAGATAAGGAGGAGAAAACCCAACAACACCAAGGTAGAAAGAAAATTAAAGCCAAAAGTAAACCATTCCCACATGCATGTTTCAAAAGTGAAAGCCACAAAGTGCAAAAAGGTGTCTACAAGGTAAGTACCAAAAGAAAAAGAGAAACAACTACAACTGCTCCAAAAGTCTGAGCTAGTATGGTCCTGCGTGATCCCCGAAGTCCTCCTGGAAACCTGAAAGCAGTTTTATATACGTAGGGTGAGCATACAAGTACACTCAGTAGGAAAAACCAAGACTCTCGTGCACAAGTGGGGGAACGTACTAAAGTCCTGTGAGAAAAGAGTAAACCAAACACCTAACAAGGAAAACTATCCATCCCAGGCCTCACCAAGGCTCACTCCCCAAATAACGCAAGTCAAGTAATATATTTATAAAAGCACATCGATGTTTGGGTACCCCGCGCCACTTTCCCTCTGGTTATTGAGACATCCTACGCATCGGACCAATCCCACCATTCTCACCGCAGTCCCACTGCCACACCCCCCCGCACACACCTGGGCCACAACCACACGTAGTCCCACTGCCGAATCCCGCCCGCACACACCTGGGCCACAAGTGTCGCATGTAACCATGCCTGCAAACACCTAGGCCAGAACAACCACCACTACGCCCGAAGACACCTGGGCTAAAGGATCCTCTGCCACACCCGAAGACACCTGGGCCTCATCCCGAAGACACTTGGGAAACCACCTGCCGCACACACCTGGCCAACCACCACAACACCCTGCCCGATGGTTCTTGGGATAATAATGGACTTCAGGCCATCACAGCCTGCCCAAAGGTACTTGGGCTATCCGGGAAAGGGAGCAGAAAAGGAGCTAATAACCAGCCACTAAGTGTAGTGTTGGGAAAAACACCCTTCCCCCATAAATGGGGGTGTTCGGCACAAAGTGCTCAACTTGGGTGGGGCGCGAATAAGAAACACAAAGATACAAGTATAGATATAGGTAACAAACACTCACCCAAAACTTAGGTTTTCCTAGCCAACCTACAGAACACAACACCACTGCATCCGAGTCACAATTCACGACCCTTGCCCACAAAACCATTTGTCCCATTCTTGTTTCACGTTCAGTCAAAATGTTCAATTAATTTTAAGCACTACTGGGCAACTACCATAAGCATAACCAAGGAAAGCATCAAAAGAAAGGATCAACCAAAACACTCACACCCGGTTCTATTAACAGAGGATCTCTCCCCAATTTGTGATATTTCAAGTAACCACTCGGATTTAAAACTCACAACCACCGAATCCATACCAACAGGAGATCCCATCCCCCAAATTCACACAGCCACCGAGAGTATAAAAGAACAGGGGATCCCATCCCCTCCCACATTTCCAGCAATCGGCCCGAAGGGAAAACAACCAACTACCACTACCAACACAAGTCATGGATTTTCAGATTTAAAAGATTTAACACACTCCATGATTTCAAATTCCGTGTGTTCTAACCGGGAGTTACCACAGAAGGGCTGATCCTGGTGCTTTTAATTATTCAGCCGAATATACGTGGTTAAAAAATTTTACAGCAGGAGTTCACAAATTTAGCAACCCATTTAAAACATCATGAGGTGATTCATCAGTGCACATACAACGACCACCAACGGCCTCAATTTTCAGAAACATAAACCAGTACAACAAAAAGGGATGATCACAAGATAAAGCATAAACAACGATCACAACCCCTTCCCCTTCTTTCTTTAGAACTTACTTCGTTTATTATCTTCATTAAGGTTTGGTTCAACCAATTCCATAGGAACAAAAGTAACGCCCTCCCCGCATGATACACAAAAGTGAGAGACGAGAGAAATTCCCTACTTGTTGATAGATGATCGACGTTTAGGCCGGGGGCGCGGAACTTTACGGATAATGATGCGGCGGTCCCGATGCACCAGAAGAGCCACGATCGAAGAAGGGAGAAACCACGACCTAACCCTTAATTTATAAGAGCCGGGGACGGTTGAGATAAAAACGCTGAACCACGTAAGACGTGGAAGTCGTGGGTAGACCACGCGGCTTGACTCATCATTAAAGGTGCTGAGTGGTTTAAACCGACTCATCATTAAAGGTGCTGAGTGGTTTAAACCGACTCATGAGCCGATTCAGTATTTAATTAAACTTTTGTGCGCGTTACTGGAACAACTTGGCAAGGCCGGGTGACGTCGGCCGGTTCCGCCGATCCGTCACACCGATCGGTCGCACCGATCGGTCTCACCGATCGGTCTCACCGATCGGTCTCACCGATCGGTCGCACCGATCTGTCGCACCGATCGGTCTCACCGATCGGTCGCACCGATCGGTCTCACCGATCCGTACTCCTTAAGGATCCATATTTTGGCAAAGGAAGGGACCAAGGGGGGTCTGGGACATCACATCAGATACCTCTTAAACGATTCTCATCCTCGAGAATCAGAACAAACCAGAAGGAAAGAGAGGGTCCGAACAACCATCTTCGAAAGATACCTCTTAGGAGTGAACCTCTGCTAACTAAAAACACTCTCCTGTCAAGAACTAAGCAACATACCACGCCAAACAGCCCGGTCATGTGGGTTTGGGGAGTTCCCCTCCCCCATGTCAAGATATTATCCGCTTTGGGTGGCACTGACTCGCCCGCACGGGTTCAATCACATCCACCTTAATGCGTCTTGATTAGGGGTCGGGTTCCCTCTTCCCTTTAGCTGGGGCTTTTCACACACAACAGAGGAAAGTAACTAGTACATTTCATAGCCAAAAAGGTCAAACGTCCTACCACAGTAGGTACAAAAGGAACAAAGCTCAAAACAACCCGGGGTATTCGGCACGCATCTGTGCTTCCCTTTCCCACGTACTCTCCTCGAGCCCGCCATGTCTCCACAACACACGAGCCAAGGGAATAGCTCTCCCTCGAAGCACCTTCTCCTTGAGATCCTCGATCATCACTGGTTTTTCCACAAAGGATACGTCGTCCTCGATGTCCAGTTCGCCCCAATCAAGGACGTGTGAAACATCGTGCAGATAACGACGGAGCTGGGATACATTAAAGACATCATGTATCCTTAGCAGCGGCGGAGGTAACGCTAGCTGATAAGCCACTTCGCCGACCCGTCGTAACACTTCGAAGGGTCCGACGAATCTGGGGGAAAGCTTACCCCCCTTGTCGAACCTCCATTGCCCACGCCGCGGGGAGACCTTCAAGAACACGTGGTCTCCAACCTCAAACTCCAAGGGCCTTCTCCTGGTATCAGCATACGACTTTTGTCGATCCTGGGCCGCCTTCATCCTTTCCCGTATGAGCTGAATCTTCTCTGTCGTGTTCTGAACTACCTCCGGGCCAAGGATGCCTGCCTCTCCTACTTCAGTCCAACACACAGGTGAACGGCATGGCCTCCCATACAAAGCCTCAAACGGGGCCATACCGATGGTAGAGTGGTAGCTATTATTGTAGGAAACTCTATTAGAGGCAAGTATCGCACCCACGACTCTCCTGAGTCCAGAACACATGCCCGTATCATATCCTCCAAGGTCTGGATGGTTCGCTCCGTTTTTCCATCTGTCTGGGGATGGAAAGCAGTGCTAAGGCGTAACTGGGTGCCAAACGCATGCTAAAATCCTCTCCAAATTCGTGAGGTAAACCGTGCATCCCTATCCGAGACTATAGACCTCGGAACTCCATGCAACCGCACCACCTCATTCATGTACTTTCGTGCCAAAGCATCCACAGTACTTGACTCCCTGATTGCCAGAAAGTGATCTGATTTCGTCAACCTGTCCACCACCACCCAAATGGCGTCGCACCCTCCTTGGACCTTGGGTAGTCCCGTGAAGAAATCCATTGAGATGTCATCCCACTTCCACTCGGGAACAGCTAAAGGCTGCAGTAGGCCTCCTGGAACCCGGTGTTCAGCCTTCACTTGCTGTCATACTAAGCATTTGGCCACGAATTCTGCCACCGCTCGCTTAACTCCGGGCCACCAGAACTGCCTTTTCAGCCCCTTGTACATCTTGGTAACTCCTGGGTGCACAGCCAGGGGTGAGTTGTAGAACTCACTGAGAACCTTGTCACACATCACTATTGGAACAAACAACCTTTTCTGGAAAAGCATCCGGTGCTGACCATCCTCTGTCCATTCTCTCGGAGCATCGCCCTGGTCAACCCGATCACGCATCACTTCGCACTCGGGGTCTCCCCACTGAGACTCCTCCACTTGTCGAAACAGAGATGACTGCACTATAATCTGATATAGGCAGCCTCTGCCACTATCCATCTTTTCATCCAGGTGTAAGGAAGCCAACTCCTCCATTGCCTTCCAGGAATTTTCCGACTCTCAGACCGCATCCTTCTGCATCCTCCTGCTCAAGGCATCGGCCACCACATTGCCCTTGCCCTCAGCATAAGAGATTTCAAAGTCGTAGTCCTGGAGGAACTCTACCCATCTCCATTTTCGTAAGTTCAAGTCCCGCTGGGAGAAGATGTAATTTAAGCTTTTGTGATCTGTGAAGACCACAAAGCATTCCCCGATGAGGTAGTGCCGCCATAACTTTAGCGCAAAAACGACTGCTGCAAGCTCCAGGTCATGGGTGGCGTAGTTACGCTCATGGGGGCGTAGCTGCCTGGACCCGTAAGAGATCACCCCTTGTTGCTGCATCAACATGCATCCCAGGCCCTGTCCTGAAGCATCACAAAATACCTCATAGGCCATCCCTTCTTCTGGTAATCTCAACACTGGGGCACTAACCAGCTTTTATTTTTGGTAGCTGAAGGACGACTCGCATTGCTCGCTCCACACGAAAACCTGGTCCTTCTTGGTCAAAGCCGTCAAAGGGGCTGCTACTCGGGAGAAGTTGGGCACGAATCTCCGGTAGTAACCTGCCAGTCCGAGGAAACTCCGGACTTCCGCCACATTCTTGGGTGCTGCCCAAGAAACAACTGCCTCAACCTTTGATGGGTCGACTGCTACCCCCTGCTCAGACACTACATGCCCGAGGAAGTGCACTTCTCGTGTCCAGAACTTTCACTTTGACAACTTCCCGTAGAGCTGGTGCTGTCGGAGGACTTCCAAAACTGTCCTCAGGTGCTCTGCATGGTCCTTTTCTGACCTTGAATAGATCAGGATATCGTCGATGAATACCACCACAAACCGATCCAGGTACTCCCGAAAGATGGAGTTCATAAGCCCCATGAACACGACCGGGGCGTTCGTAACACCAAAGGGCATGACCACGAACTCGAAGTGCCCATACCTGCACCTGAACGCCGTCTTCGGGACGTCGCTATCCTTTACCCTCAGCTGGTGGTATCCAGACCGCAGGTCGATCTTCGAGAACCATCCTGCCCCCCTTCAGCTGGTCAAAAAGATCATCTATCCTCGGAAGAGGGTAGCGATTCTTGATCGTTACCTGATTCAGCCTCCTGTAATCGATGCACAACCTGAGGCCACCATCTGCCTTCTTTGCGAACAAGACTGGAGCACCCCACGGTAACGCACTTGGACGAACATAGCCCCTCTTCATCAGATCGTCAATCTGTATCCGCAACTCCCGTAGCTCTGAAGGTGCCATCCGGTAAGGAGCCATCGAGATTGGTCGAGAGCCGGGCTGCAGGTCTATCCCGAACTCGATATCACGTCGAGGGGGTAGAGTCGTCACCTCCTCAGGAAAGACGTCCATAAATTCACGAACGATCTCTGGTACTTCCACCATTTCCGCATCTACTGATTCTATCGTCAGTTCGGTCAACAAGGAGAGGAGAGGTTCCTCCCTCCTGTTTCCCTTCGGACAGCTCCGCTCGCCGGTGAAAGTAACACGCTGGCCGTCCAAACCGGAGAACACCACCCTTCCTTGGAAACAGTCGATGACGGCGCACACAGAATATAGCCAGTCGATGACTAGGATGACATCGTACGGCTGAATCTGTAGCAGAAGGAGATCCCTAACCGACTGATGTGGCCCTAACATCAGTCTACATCCCCGACAAATGAACAGCAAGTCGGTCTGACCTCCAACTGGTGTGATCCACACCAGGGGAACTGGAAGTCTCTCAGCATCTAGACACAAGGCGCGGGCTAGACTGGGTGCAATAAAGGAGTGCGAAGCTCCGGTATCAAACAAAGCATAAGCAAGAGTGCTAAACACACTGATCGTACCTCGAACAACCTCTGGCCCTGCTGGAACTGTTACTTCTGTGGCGTGTAACTGTCCACGCCCAGCTCCCCTGCCCCTCAGCTGTCTGCCACCTCCCCGACCACGCCCTGGTCGAGGTCCATGGGGAGCGCCCTGAGGTCGGCCTCCCCCTCCTATGTCTGCCTGCGGAGGAGTGGGAGCTCGCTCTCCCTGCTGCTGCTGCTGGAAGGGCCTGACTGGAAACTGCTATTGCGGCGGACGCTGGGGATGACTGCCACTGCTGTACTGCACCCAATCAGGGCACTGACTCCGAAGATGTCCAGGGCTCCCGCAGATGAAGCACCGTGGTCCCGAGCCTGAAGGGAAAGAACGTGGGCCAGGGGATCGAAACTGAAACTGCTGCGGTCTGCTCCCTGCGGGTCCGAACCTGGAGGGTCCCGATGCTGGAGGCCTGGTGCTGACGGCCTTCCCCTTCGATGGTCCCAGCTGGATCCCTTCTCGTGACACTCCGCCCAGAGCATGAATCCTTTCCACCACTTCAGACTTCTTCTGAACCTCTAAGTATGTCGGGAGGGTAAAGGGGGTAACAGCATACTGGAGGGAAGGTCGGAGCGCCTCCTCCAAACGTCTTGCCCGAGACTCCTCATCAGGAAAGAGGTCCGGAGAAAAACGCAGGAGGTCCTTGAACTTGATTCCAAGTTCCCTCACGGACATGCTCCCCTGCTGGAGGGAGAGTAGCTCCTGCCTCTTCTCCGCCTTCATTGTCGAGGAGAGAAACTCCGCCCGGAACTCCTTCTCGAAATCTGCCCAAGCAACCTCAGACTCTTTCATATTCCCCAGGTGAAGCATCCACCACTGACGTGCCGCTCCTCGCATCTGGCTAACAGCCAGAGGAACCCAGTACTCGGTCGGGGCCCAAATCAGGCCGAAGGCTATGACTAGCTCCTCTAGCCAGCCTTCCGTCTTCATATCGGAGGTGCTGCCCTCATACTTCTCGAGGGCCTGTCGCTGGATGGCTCGAAGAGTCTTCTGCCACTGGTCGTCCTTTTCCTCTCGATCAGCTCTCTGCCGATTGGCCAAAGTAGTCTCAGGGGTCTCGATCGCCTGTACCACACGTGGTCGCCTTCCAGGTGCCATAACTGCAAGGTAAACAAGGAATGCCTAAGCCCAGTAGTGCAAAGAAAGTCGTTCTTAAAACTTATTAAGATTTAATTTATTCTTAATTTCCCAAGACATCCCAAAACACAAGAACACAAGTCATTTATGATGCATGTACCTTTCCTAGGGTCTCTACCCTGCAATCAGTGTGGCCTCACTTGGTCGTTCGGTAGGTCCAGAGTCCTTGCATTGGATCACGGGGGGCCCTAAAATCCCGTGTCCTAGCCGGTATTCCCCGGCCTAATTCATGCTCCAAGGTCACCCAACACCGTTGCCTTACCATCCCATGCAATCCTCACTATGCATAACTCCATACTCCGTCCTATCTCTCAACAACCTCCCTTTGATACCATTCTGTCACGACCCGCCTTCACCAAAAGGAGGGAAGGGTCAGCAGATTGCCAGGCCCTTCCTTCTTTATGTTGAAGGAGAGATAATGACCCCCGAAACCCGCCTTCAATAGGTCCCGGAGTGGCGACTAGCACCAAGGGTATAGGAAATTCTCTCAAAAGGAAGGAATTACCCTTTTTATTTTATAGGATCGAAAGATAAGGAGGAGAAAACCCCACAACACCAAGGTAGAAAGAAAAGTAAAGCCAAAAGTAAACCATTACCACATGCATGTTTCAAAAGTGAAAGCCACAAAGTGCAAAAAGGTGTCTACAAGGTAAGTACCAAAAGAAAAAGAGAAACAACTGCAACTGCTCCAAAAGTCCGAGCTAGTAAGGTCCTGCGTGATCCCCGAAGTCCTCCTGGAAACCTGAAAGCAGTTTTATATATGTAGGGTGAGCATACAAGTACACTCAGTAGGAAAAACCAAGACTCTCGTGCACAAGTGGGGGAACGTACTAAAGTCCCGTGAGAAAAGAGTAAACCAAACACCTAACAAGGCAAACTATCCATCCCAGGCCTCACCAAGGATCGCTCCCCAAATAACGCAAGTCAAGTAATATATTTATAAAAGCACATCGATGTTTGGGTACCCCGCACCACTTTCCCACTGGTTATTGAGACATCCTACGCATCGGACCAATCCCGCCATTCTCACCGCAGTCCCACTGCCACACCCGCCCGCACACACCTGGGCCACAACCACACGCAATCCCACTGCCGAATCCCGCCCGCACACACCTGGGCCACAACTGTCACATGTAACCATGCCTGCAAACACCTAGGCCAGAACAACCACCGCTACGCCCGAAGACACCTGGGCTAAAGGATCCTCTGCCACGCCCGAAGACACCTGGGCCTCATCCCGAAGACACTTGGGAAACCACCTGCCGCACACACCTGGCCAACCACTACAACACCCTGCCCGATGGTTCTTGGGCTAATAATGGACTTCAGGCCATCACAGCCTGCCCGAAGGTACTTGGGCTATCCGGGAAAGGGAGTAGAAAAGGAGCTAATAACCAGCCACTAAGAGTAGTGTTGGGAAAAACACCCCTCCCCCATAAATGGGGGTGTTCGGCACTAAGTGCTCAACTTGGGTGGGGCGCGAATAAGAAACAAAAAGCTACAAGTATAGATATAGGTAACAAACACTCACCCAAAACTTAGGTTTTCCTAGCCAACCTACAGAACACAACACCACTGCATCCGAGTCACAATTCACGACCCTTGCCCACAAAACCATTTGTCCCATTCTTGTTTCACGTTCAGTCAAAATGTTCAATTAATTTTAAGCACTACTGGGCAACTACCATAAGCATAACCAAGGAAAGCGTCAAAATCAAGGATCAACCAAAACACTCACACCCGGTTCTGTTAATAGAGGATCTCTCCCCAATTTGTGATATTTCAAGTACCACTTGGATTTAAAACTCACAACCACCGAATCCATACCAACAGGAGATCCCATCCCCCAAATTCACACAGCCACCGAGAGTATAAAAGAACAGGGGATCCCATCCCCTCCCACGTTTCCAGCAATCAGCCCGAAGGGAAAACAACCAACTACCACTACCAACACAAGTCAGATATTTTCAGATTTAAAAGATTTAACACACTCCATGATTTCAAATTCCGTGTGTTCTAACCGGGAGTTATCACATAAGGGCTGATCCTGGTGCTTTCAATTATTCAGCCGAATATACGTGGTTAACAAATTTTACAGGAGGAGTTCACAAATTCAGCAACCCATTTAAAACATCACAAGGGGATTCATCAGTGCACATACAACGACCACCAACGGCCTCAATTTTCAGAAACATAAATCAGTACAACAAAAAGGGATGATCACAAGATAAAGCATAAACAATGATCACAACCCCTTCCCCTTCTTTCTTTATAACTTACTGCGTTTATTATCTTCATTAAGTTTTGGTTCAACCAATTCCATAGGAACAAAAGTAACGCCCACCCCGCATGATACACAAAAGTGAGAGACGAGAGAAATTCCCTACTTGTTGATAGATGATCGACGTTTAGGCCGGGGGCGCGGAACTTTACGGATAACGACGCGGCGGTCCCGATGCACCAGAAGAGCCATAATCGAAGAAGGGGGAAACCACGGCCTAACCCTTAATTTATAAGAGCCGGGGACGGTTGAGATAAAAACACGGAACCGCGTAAGACGTGGAAGTCGTGGGTAGACCACGCGGCTTGACTCATCATTAAAGGTGCTGAGTGGTTTAAACCGACTCATCATTAAAGGTGCTGAGTGGTTTAAACCGACTCATGAGCCGATTCAGTATTTAATTAAACTTTTGTGCGCGTTACTGGAACAACTTGGCAAGGCCGGGTGATGTCAGCCGGTTCCGCCGATCCGTCACACCGATCGGTCGCACCGATCGGTCTCACCGATAGGTCTCACCGATCGGTCGCCCCGATCGGTCGCACCGATCGGTCTCACCGATCCGTACCCCTTAAGGATCCGGATTTTGGCAAAGGAAGGGACCAAGGGGGGTCTGGGTCATCACAATCTTAATGGACAGAGTCCATTTCTGAACTGAGTTCACTCCTTTTTTCAGTCCTATATCACTGATCCTGATTAACCTGTCATTCCATCCATGTTTATCTCATGAGATATAAATATTTACCCAATGCATTGGAGGGAGATATAGGTCCCACTCATCTCATAATGATACCATTCTTATGTGTCCCACAAGATAAATTATACATCATAGCATAACCCCTCTAATAAAAATTGGATTCTTAAACATCATGCCATCATAACATAATACATATAAGATAAAAAGGATGTCATAAAAATAATTCCATCATATCATAATAAAATCAATGTAAAAATAGGGAAAGTAACAGAACCCCATATTATCTTAGATGGAAAATAATTTTGAGAAAATACTTGAATTCCATTCTTGAGAAAAATATCCTTTATACTTCAAAAGCATTTTTCCATTCTTAACATGTCATACAATTTTAAACTACAAGAATTTGATTAAAAATAAACATGAAAACTTTTAAAGGAATCTTCATGGAAGAAATTTTTGATGAATCCATTCATGCTGTATAAGTTAAAAAAACATTTTTCTCGTACTTTGGTCGGAAAAGTCAAAAAGTACCTCGTACAAAAAATGACAAAAGGTTCCTTTCATATCTTTTAATAAAAACTCACCGAAGGGTAAAATTGGATTTAAAAAAATGTATTAGGATAGAAATAATATTATATATAGATGAAACATGGATTTGGATGATAAATATTCCCTAGTAAATTCTTAAGTATAAACAATCTCGGATAAAAATGAGATTGCGAGATTTTCCCTTACCTTAGGTCCGATATGCTTCGTATGTATCCGAACGTCCTGTATAATTTTTTTAAATAATGTCATCGACTTATTATAGAATCATATTCATTGTTATGATATCATACATGGTCATATTATTATCTTATTATTAGTAATATTTGATTTCTACTTGTTTTTCGGGTGTTCATTGCTTTATGTTCTTATGCATGTCTTGTTGAATAAATTCTTATTCTTCATTTTAGGTTTTAGACACTTAATTTATAGTATGGTATTGGTGTAAAGTATATCATATTTATTCTTTCAATTTATTTATATATTTATTATTCAACGAAGATCATGTATAATGAGTCACATCATATCGTGGAGATGGTTGGCCGTACGTACGCACAAGCGATGACATCGTTCCCATGATCGTGGAATTGTATTTAAGTAAATGTATACTATTTCATAATCAATATATCATTACAATAATAATTTATAGTTATTCTTTACACCATTATACCCATCATAGTATGGTGGTGGTGGAAAACAGATTACACCATGGCGTGGAGACGGTATTCCGTACGTACGCGCGCGCAGTGACTTCATTTTCCGTAGGATGGATAGAAGGTGAAATAGGGTTGTTTCATATTTATAATAAAATATCAGTATCTGAGTGATAATGATGTTTTGACTTCATAATGAAACAACTAAAGAGGATGAAGTAGAAGAAGAAATAAAGTTGAAAGAATCGGTAATAAACATTACCTCTTCTTTGAAGCGCCTCTCTTTAACCTCCTCTTATGGCACTAGAGATGGTATTTGAAGAACACCAGGACATCTAGTATGTTTCTACAGAAGTGTAGAAGATAAATTGATAGGCATTGTCTGAGCTTGAAGGCTCAATGTGGTATGAGGAGGAGAGGGAGGAGGTTCCCTTTTAGAAGTGTGGAGAGGGGAACCTTATGAAAAACATAAAATATTATTTTATAATAAAGTCATATTCTGTTTTTAATAACTCCAAATTGATTTATTTTGAATCTAAGGTGGGGATGGCTCGAAATAATCTCAACCAATATATTTTAGACAAATTTAGGTTACTATTTTAACCTTATCATTCAGATTTAACTCTAAGTTAAATAATATTACTTTTACGATGTCTTCTTGTTTTCTTACACTATATGGTTAATAAACATACTATAACAAGAAAACATAATCCCAAGTGGTTCATTATTAATATATATATACTTATATAAGTCATTTTTCCAAACCTTAGATTTTTAGGAAAAAAAGAACAATTAATAATATAATATTTGTTTTAAAAACTATTTTATGTCAATCTTGACACTGTTTGGTACATGATTTTTGTGAAAATTATAACAACATGATTAGTTCGAAAAAAGTTAATTAAATCAATAATAACTTGTCATATTATCCTTTAATATTATTATAATTTATAAAAAGTATCAAATTACATTTATTTGGGTATTTATAATATCAATTATGTTAATATTTCATTAATAAGGTAATTAATGCATCATCATTGTTTCATAAATAAATTAAATTATTTAATGTCTAAAAATTATAAATAAAATACCATTATGTAAGAAATATTTTTATCTTTCTAATTAATATTTAAAGTTGAATTTCTCTTATGTATAACCCTATATTAAAAATGTTTTAGTTATTAAACTTTGTTTTTTACTCTTTTAACTCTTCTTTAAATAAAATAATAGTAAGTGTCCTAATCTAATCCAAGTGGAACTAATTGGTCATATTTTATTTTAAAGGTTTTTTTGTCGCATTAATATTATCCAATAAAATTATTACATGCGTTAGGGTAATAATAATATCATTTTTACCCTTAATTTCCCTATTTACTTTTAACCATGTTAAATAAAAGTAAAAAGTTACTATTCACAAAAAAATATTTTTATCTTATTGAACCACATTTTACTCTTTGATATTAACCATGAATCTTGGATTTTTGAAATTCCACTCACAGAAGCGGTAGAATTATGTCTTATGTAAATTTTCAAATTCTCCTTGGAGGTGGGTAAAAGACGGTGAAAAGTTCAATAAAGTTTTTATATATCTGAAATTATTATAAAATGACTATACTGAATTACATTGAACTATATAGGTATTATTTATCTATTTTGACCTAAAATAAATTTAAATAAAATAAATTATTATTTAAATAATAGTCGGTTTTTAAATAGTAACCTAGTGTTTTCACTATTCATCAAAAATTGAAAGTTTTCAGAAAAATACCAAAACTTCACCCTAGACTAATTTTGATATTCCAAATCCAAAAATGAAGTCCATTTAAAAAGATAAAATTTATTAAATTTAAAAAATTGGGTATTACTATTCATAACGGCTATTTTATATAATATTTTAAAAACATATCGTTGTTTAGTGAAACTCGGTATTGCGTACAACGCAAGCTATTGAGAAAGGATACTCTTGAGTGTAACGCAAGCCAAGACAGTGTTGTGTGTAGTGAAATATTCCATTATATAACATTATAGATTAAAACAAAATATTTCTCAAAAAATATCTGGTGCTACAGCAGGAACCAAGTAGATTTATAGATATTACAATTAATTATAAGATTATAAGTATATTATAAAATGTGTTGAAAATTACATTATGTTTCTAGTGTTAATAAATCATATATATATATATAGGAAAAAACATTACAAGTGGATACATTAGAACAATATAAATATGGGGAATATATTTGATAATGTATTATTGAATCAACCATTGAATGTTAGAGATATTTTCATACCACTGAAATATTTATTTTTTTTCTAAAATATTTTTTAATTACATCATGTTTAATAATTATTCCTCTATATTTAACAAAAATATTTTATATAATTTTTAATTATTTTTTATAAGTTTTAAAAATAATAATTATAATATGATCATTATTATATACATAATATTTAGGTAATATAGACAAACCTTATATTCCTTAATATCATGTTTCGCATATATCAAACATATATATTTGAATAAAGATATTTTTTTATGTTGATATGGTTCTTTTCTAGTGCATTTATTACTTTTGATCCTTGATTTATCATGGTGGGAAGTTGTTTGTATTATTTAGGGATGATGACATGGTTATTTTGTTGATAAGTTACATCTTGTTGTGGTGGGTTTTCTTGTTACATATTATTTTTCTTACTTATGAGGATATAAACTCATATTTTTACATATGGAATGATTTTTTTTAACAAAAAT
This sequence comes from Viscum album, assembly GCA_963277665.1. NCBI lineage: Eukaryota > Viridiplantae > Streptophyta > Magnoliopsida > Santalales > Viscaceae > Viscum > Viscum album. Next base: position 1,943,522,932 of record OY728143.1, on the reverse strand, counting down.
GTACATCAAATATTATTATATATTTCTTATAATCCATTTTTCTTATCGCCATATAGTTGTTTATAGACCCTATGTTAAAATATTTTATATTTCCAATTTTACTCCAATAACTTATATACAATTCTAATTGTTAATATATTATTTCTTTTAACATCATTATTAAATGATATATATTTTTTTTAATTGTTAATATTATTATTACTTATTCTTATTTATTACAAATTTAAAATTAAAATAAAAAATCATTATTTCAACATAAAAAATAATGTAATAATGTATACTACACTAAATGTTTACAAATTACCTTCAAAACAACAAAGTAGTTGTCGTCATTATACTATGTATGAGTGATTAATGCCATTTAAGGGATTTCATTATCATATTTTGTAGGATTTTTACATTAATTATTTTATAAAGCTAGTAATTTCAAATATGGATCATATGGTGAGTTTTCTCAATAGAGTTTTTGTTATAGTTGTCGAGGCTATGAGTAAGCTTCAGTTTTCTAGGGTCCTAATCATATGTTTGTGTTGAAAATTGATGAAATACATCAGAGTAGTTTTTTTTATTTTGAGGAACAAGAATTTTGATTTGTCAAAATGTTAAATATTTTATTTCAGGGGTGTATATTTGTAGTTTCATTAGGATTGATTGATAAATTCACCAATACAAAATGTTACTGGAGTTGTGTTTTTTATTATATGTTTCTATGTTATATTTGTGAGACAATTTAGTATCATAAAATGTCTCTTTGTAACTATAAATTTGATATGTTATGAAAAAAATATTCGTAATTTTTTTCCTTAATTATACTATATTAAACCAGTTTGTATATTATATAATTGAGTATAAATGATAAAAATGATTAATTTCATGAGATTTCATTATTTTTTGTACCGTTTTAAATTGATTACATATTTTAGATGTATAATATATATTTCTCAATGTTAATTATTAATTTTGATTCATTAAATATTGTTACTTGATAGTTCAATAATATTAGGGTTGTGAAAATATCACATTAATTACATATAATGGTTCCAAAAGATGTCCATAATGGTTCTCATTCCTTATATGGTTACACATGTTTTTTATCACTGTCTCTAATAAGAATATATTATTTTACAATTTTATCAAACCAATGAAAAAGTCATTGTATATTATGAGAGTAATTCACTATGTCCATGCTAGTAATAAGATAATATGTATATATATTTATAATGGAATGGGTAATACCAATATTTTAATTTGAATGGGATGTGAATTAAGGTACCAATACTAAGAATAGGATTGGAACAAGTTATCAGGGATCATGGTAACATGTTTTCCTTTGCAATTGGATGGGAACTATGGTTCTATTGATCAGGTACACCTTTCCCTTTACAATAAAATATAATCGGATGCACAATGAGGTTCAATGAATCATTCATATTATTTGAAAATAGGGTTCAACTACTATATAGATTCCAACTATTTTATAAGTTTCCATTGCTTTATAGTTACCTACCAGTGTATTTGTTCAACTGTTATGATTTCGAATAAATATATAAATGGTTTTTGATCATCACATTTTCATAAAAATTCACTTTAATGATTATATTATTTATACATTAGGTGACATTAATGTTGTTACGTTTTTTTATTATATTAAATGACATAAATATATATGACATCATTTTAGGAATCTTAACTACTACAATCCTTATTATTCACTAATGATACTTGTGGTATGATAATATATCCTACCAAATTTCAATATTCATGCCCTTTTATACACGTTAATGGACAAATGATTTCACTTATATATTTTAATACTCATTAAACATCATGGATAACTTATTATATGCATTGTGGACTAGTTTGGAGCTGGATCTGTATTTGTATGTTATGTCTCTATAAGGAGATTCACACGAGAGTCTAGTTTTGGAATGATTTGAATTTGGATAAACTATTTTTCTATAAATTAGATTTATATACTATTATCTATATTATATCTGTCTATAGTCATATTTTTGTGATGATTTCAGATTTCACAAATACAAATTTTTCATTTTATGTTTTTACACAAGTACAACGATCAATACATGGTATAGTAGTTTATGTCTTATTTATGTAAATATATTAAATACCAAGATAGTTATTACAATATTTACTATTGAATTTTACTTTAACCTTTGATGTCCAAAAATAATGGAAAATCATTTCCCAATGATTCATTTATACCCTCCTGTCTAGTTACCAATGCCATTAAATTGGGGAATGTTCTCTGGGTATCTTTCAGTTTTGTTTTTATTAATAGAAGATCTTGGTCTCGCGTTCATAAGTGGTATAATAGTGGTATATTAGTTTTTTCTTGGATTTTATATATAGAATTTCGGATTCCATGACATATAGGGTACCCTATGTATATTTTTCGAAATATAGATATAGGGGAAAACTAAATTGAAATGACATTTGGGTATTTAGAATAGGATCCTTATATATTAATGAAATATTTGTTTTAATATCACAATTTAGGAATAGTGGAAAATTTTAAGAGTAATAGGGATCGACTAATAGAAAATTTAAATATCTTTTCATGTACTGTCTGCATAGTGAGAGATAGGGAATTAAAATTTTAAATATATTTTAATTATATGTGTATGATTTTAATTAATTACAAATAACCCAAAAAATAATGAATTTATGAAATCATTATTAGGAATGATGTAATTAATCAATTTCACACATACAGACATGCATATCATGTAAATGATAGACACTTCTCTATTTAGGGATGTACTAAAAAATGTATTGTATAATTAAGATTTTTATAATGTTATCATTATATTTGGTTTTGAAATTTTGAAAAAAATATATACTATTAAAATGTATTATGTGAAAGGATAATTTGAGATTTATATTTTAGAGAATATGTCTGAACCTTTTTAAAAAAATTCAAGGTATGACATCTATAATGGTGTTTATAAGATTTTTAAATCTATCAATTTTTCTAAGAGATTGTAACGGTGGATTTTGAAATTGTGATTATATTTTTCTCATATTGATTTTGTGATTACATTTTTAATCTTGTACATAAATCATTTGACTGATAAAATGGGTAAACCATGTGTGATTCAAACTGTGGGGTACTATATAATGGAATTATCATGATCATTAGTGTCAATAATATTTAAATTATGTTTTTATTATTTTATTGAATTAAATATTTTTTTAAATTAGTTTTATTCATATGATTTAAAAGTTTATAATAAAAATCATGAAAAAGGTTTTTTTGATAACCACTATTATATTTACTATGAATTAGTGATCACGGTTGGTAGAGAGTGTTTATATGACATACTATATAATATTATGAAGGATAAAAATTTCCATTTTGTGTAGTTAAAAACTAACAATTATTTGAATATTTTTTTTAATATTAAATTTCAATTTTATTTTGAAAACATAATCCCAAAAATGTATTTATTTATAAAATTATAAGGAATATATTGATTAACTTAGTTATTTAAGTATATTATAGTTTATATTAGGAGTGGTAAGGAGGATACATATTTTTATTTCATAAAAAAATTTAGTTATTATATTGATGGAATAAGGTATATCTAGATAATCAATGGTTAATCTAGTGGTATAGTAATCATAGGACTTCCACAATGTAGTCTGGGACTTCCACTAGTTACCTGATATGGGCAAACATAGTTTTTTAACAACTAAAATGTAATTATTTTTCTACTTTATTAATTAAAACATATTTTGGGTGTCTCATTATATATGATTTTTATGTAGGGATGTCATATTTTCCTCTACTATGTCTCCCTCAACTATCCGCATATCCATAATGTTTTAAAAGGATATTACTCATCCACATAACACTATACCTCTTTATTATCTAAATATTCATCATCATCACCATTACATAATATTTTCCATCAATTATAAAAGATATTTTGTTAATATTATATAATATCTTATGTCCATTCAGTATTGATATAGCCTATGAAATTTTGTTATATTGCCTCCAGGGAACCTCCCATTATGATAGAGGCTCCCACTAATTTCAAATGATTGAAAACCCATGAGTAGTGATTATTACCATGGATCTATAGGGAATATTAAGGGATAAATGGTCATATCATTTATAATTATATATATTAGAGTAGAATTAGTGGTTTAAAAATGAATGGTATATTATAAATAAAATAAAATAAAATTACATAAAAAATTATACCAATATAAGATGCACTATTATATATCAATGAAAGATATCAAAATCGGTTATCATATTGAGTACATGAAAAACCCTAAACGAAAAAAGTATATCCAATATAATATCATTTATTTTAGCTTCAATATATCTCTAGAACCCCAAAAAGCTTCTCCAAACTAATTAAAATCACTTGGGATCATTACATAAGATTAATTCTAATAAATGTTTTTCAAAACGATAATGATAAATTTTTAGGGTTTATAAATATAAATTTGTAAGACGCCAATAATGAAAACCAAATTACAACATCAATATATGTTTATATAGGAATTTAATGAAATGAATTTCATAAACTCATCTTATAAATACAAAAATATAAATTTGGGTGAAAATAGATCTATTAGAATGATAAAAATATATATGTGCTTTATCCACTATCAGTATCAAGTCTATAAAATCACATATCAGCTTGGTAAAAAACAAATATTATCCCACATGAACATTATTTGGTGGACCAAAAACATTATTTGTATATAATCTAAAAAATACTTATTTGTAAATATATCAATGACTAGGAATATCATTACACATTTCATTGATAAATATCTCATCATAAACCATAGGTAATATATATGATCTCTCTACCAGAAAAAAAAATATTTATTTTCAATAGTGTATTTAATATATATTGAATTTTTTTAATTTTTTATATATAATTATTATTATAAATCATAAAAATATCATTATTAGGGTAGCATCCGACCAATTTACATGAACAACATTATATTTGTAATTGTTTTTAACTGTTATACAATAACGATAGTATGATCAATAATTCATCAAAACTTATAGAACCATAATAACTAATATAAGCTATAGAATTGATGAATAATTTATTTTTGGTACAATAAAATATGTAATTCATTAGAAATATTTTTGGAATGATTATGAGGTGTTATGAAGTTTATGCGATTTTTATGAGATAATTTTAGTAGAGTTAAAAAAATTCAATATTTTTATGTTTTGATGAAATTCATTTAATTGACGAAACTATAAGATTCAGTGTGTCGTATAAGAGTAAGTGGAAATTTAGAAATTCAGTTATTGTTATATGATTTTGAAATAATATTTTTATTACCTTTTTAACATTAAAATAGTCATATATAATTTTATAAAAAAATTGTAAACCATTTACTGATGATTCAAAACTATGTTTGGATCATATAAAACTTTATAAGGATTAAAGAGTTATCTGAAAGTGAAGTTTTATGATATAATTAAGGATAATGTAAACTTGGTTACAGTCATTCACTCTTTTGAAATACCATATGAAGTAGAAAGACTCTAATGGCCTGTCAAAAATTACATTTCAATAAGAACGGTCTCAATCATTTGAAAATACCATTACAATGAAATAATTTAAATTTTATTTTCTATGAATATTGTTATATTATTTAAATAAAACTAAAAGTTGATAGTTTTTTTAAACATTTTCAGCCTTATAAATGATATAATTATAGTTTACATTCAATATCCACATTATGATTCATGTTATTTTAATTTAGTTAAAATAAAATGATAATGTGGTGATATTCCATGAACTTTTTTTGATCAATATTTTAAAATATAATTTAACATCAATGGTAAATTTATCCTAGAAAAATATCACAATGAAATGTTATGCATCCAAAAATCTTGATGATTTTCTATATTAAATTATAGAAATATTATTAATGGGTATTATTAAATGTAAAGTTTACAAATTGGGATGAAGAAACCAGTAAACAATTAAGAATAGAATCTGATACAAATTTAAGTTAATGAACTTATATTATAAAGATAAAGGATAAATTTAAAAACAATAAGTGATGAAAACCACTATCATTATTTTTTAAAAGGAATTATTATATTTTTTCTTATTGTTATTATACTTTATTTTCTTGATGAAATAGATGGTCATGTGGTTTCTCACTCTAATAAAAAATTTAAGAATTCAAAAAGTATGAGAAATGAGTCTTACAATATAATCCTTTATTAATCATCATTTTTATGCCTAATAATAAGTTCGAGGAACATGATTATCACGTGATCGGAAGAATAGAAATAATAAAGTTCAATGAAGAACATATTCCTAAAAGGATTGGATGAACATTATTGGAAGACTTTTGTTTTTAACATAAAAAATTCTTCATTATTATTGTCTCTATTGGAAATTTAATATCCTATTTTTGCATTATTTTTCACCATAATTGGCTACATCACATGTGTTATGGATAACTAATTACACTCTCTTATAATAACAAAAACAATTATAATCTAGGTATCTGAAATCGACCTAAAAATAGAAAGGGTGTTTTACCAATGTTGTGATTAGATGAATAAATAATCAATGTGTGAAATATTTTATGTATATTTTTTATACGTTATTGGATTGTTATTATTATGATTGGATAGAGACATTATAATTTCACAAAAAAATTCAAGAAGAAAATTAAAAATATTTTTTAAACTGATTCATTATTCACTTATTTATGTTAAAATAATATATTCGGGATTATCTAGTTCTATTTGAGATATGTTTATTTTCTATTTTATGCTATTAAAATCAATATTAAATATAAATTCAAAAACCAATAAAGGGCTCCCAATTAACTATAGAAATAAAATTCATCAAAAGGTGAATTTTATGGTTCTTTATTTTCAATCTTAATATCTAAGGGCTAGTGACATTGTAATAGTGGGATTTCTACATATTAGGAGGTACTCTCAAATTAAATTTGTAGAAAAAAATAATTTATAGGTTAATGGGAAATCCTAGAAAGTTATTATCATTCTCTTTCTAAAATGATTAAACAAATTTAATGGGACTCAAAATATCCAAGGAGATGCGAGAAATACATAAAAACATTTATAATTGTAATATTAAAATCAAGAAGGAGAAAATTAATATTTTGAATGAAAAAATACGAAAGTAATAATGATTTTAATGATGGGACCCTTTACATTCACTTTACCTAGGTTAATGATATTTTTATCCACCTCATGATATTAATAAATAGTAAAGAATAATCTAAAATATTTATGAAATTAATGAGAAAATTTGTTGATAAATTTTAATTGGATATTTCATATAAGGGAAAGGTAGTACCTCTCTCTTAATATATTACACTATATTTTTCTCAACCATGGGATAAAAAGGTCTCTTCCATTCAATAATAAGTATAATGATGACATAAAATTCAATGATTAGAATAAACTCATAATCAAGAAAGATAAATATGAGTTAATTCGGGAACTATAGGATGTGGTTAATAGTGATAATGAACATAATATGTTAATATAATTTATCATTATGAAACCAAAAATAATTAAGGTAAACAAAAATAGAAAACAACTAATAAAATATTTTTAATGTGGTGAAAATTGGATGATTTATAACTGATTTTCCCAAAAATAAACATAAAATGTATGAAAAAGATTAATATGAAGAAATAAATAACGGAAATAAGTAGGTTAAATATTATATAAAGGTCCATATGTCATGTGTGAATATAAAAAAAATCATATTATCAAAAAAGAGAATATTGAGTAAAGAATATTATTATTACTCCATTGATATTATTCAATTTAAAGGATTTGTTCCAAAAAAATTTAAAACCATTCCATTACATATTTAAATGCATAATTAATGAACTTTAAATGAATAAGATAAATGGAAAACCTATAATAAACATATATATAAATGATAATCATGGAATTATTTTTTATAAGATCACACAACACAAGTGGGAAACAAAATCACTAACCAATAGGTTGTAAAGCATTGTAAAATTATATATGAAGTCATAAATAATTTTCATTAATATATTGAATATTTGAACCATATTAATGTAAATTTTTTTGGGTAAGAAATTATTAAAATGTATTTTGAAATGAATTTGTTTCTTATGGAATATAAACACAACACAACAGAGTTGATGTGTCATTACCCTAAAAAGACACTAGAAAAATTATACATGAGTCTATAAAATTAAGGGGAGAGTAATTAAAGTCTAGTAATATATATTCTAGATAAGTTAATTTAAAAACTACAAATAGGACACTTGAAAAGAAAAAGTATTATTTAAAAAATATAGTAGATTCAAACTACCATTATGAGACAACCTAGATTAATATTTTTTTACAAAATATGAAATCTAAATAAATGAATGGTGGAAGATATTTGAAATATGAAACCATACATAAATTAAATCACATGAATGCTAAAAATATATAATGACAGAAAGATACAAATTATAGAAAAAAAATATTTTCAAGTGACATGTAGTTTCAAAGCCAATTATTGGTGATGTGAAGTATTTAGGCCTACAACAAATGTTTCCTTGTAAAATATTTCAATTTCATAGATTTTTAATAAGATAGAGTTAAGGGGGAGTTATCCAATGAACATATAAATATGGTCATTGAAGAATACATTAATGAAAAAAACAATTTATGTTAATTAAATACTCATAATATATTTCAATTATAGTATGAGATCATTAGGAGACATGATAAATATGGTCACTATAGTGAGGATTTTTTAACAACAATACATATTCCAGCTAAAATGGAAACTAATATAAGGAATAATATAAAAATTTAAAAAACAAAACCCACGTATTATTTAAATTTATCATAACAAAATAATTTTGGAAACCAATTGAATATTGATGGTGGGTTTTTATCAAATATGACTACGGAAAACAAGATCTTAAAGAATATTGAAGAACATGAATGTGGTTTCGTTACAATTTGGGAATGGAATCTCTCAAAATTTAAATTGATTTAGAGAAGCTCAAATTGTTGATGAGAAACTTAATCCATAATATATTCTTTTAATTATGGGATTAAGCATAAAATAATGAATGTGTGTCAACATTGTAATGAATATAAAAACATGATTTTATTTTAAAATATAGGTTTCATAAAAATAATAAAAAATACCAATGATATAATTAAATATATAAGTGCTAGAGGTTTACCTTTTCAAATAGAAAACTATAATACTTTTTTTATCTCAAAAGATGTAAAAAATATATGATATAAAATATTGGGCAACATTTTTCAATTTTGTGTCCATAGGATTTCTAAGGGAGACGTTTTAAGAGACATTATTAATCTATTGTGTAAAATATAATACATCTCTGAAACCTTACTAGGAACGATTGTTCATATATGTTACAAAATGTTGTAAAATTTCTCTTTTAGGAAATTTTAGTTGATACACACTAATTTTAGGGGACATTGATAATAAAAGTGTTTCAATGTGATCTATAATTTGTCACATTCTCTAGTAATATACAAAATATAATAATGTAGTTTTCCTTAAACAGAAATCAAAATAATTGGGGGTGTTTAATGTTATCTAGATTATATTTTAGATAAAACTATGGATGTGTATAACAAATTTGATCTCATTATGGAAGGGATTAGAAAATAAAATAATTTGAACACTAGAAAAAAATATAATCATAAATTTTTATAGTACTCATTATACACCCCAATATAATATATTATTCTAGATAATGCATAGAATATTTTTGGAGATAGTGAGGACTATTCTAACAATATTTAAAACCTTAATGATCAACTAGTAATAGAATTCATGGAAACAAGGAACATACTTAAAAAGTGTTTTTTGGGACCATGTTATTATATTACCTCTTAGGATATTTGTTTATTAATATGAATTCAATTATAAATTAAATAGTTATTTGGGTATTCCTATAATCATTAATGTAAAAACTATTTCGATCTATATGATGAGATGAAAAATAAATGCATCATTATAGTATATTTATCCAATGGGAAATGAAATAAAATCTAGAATAAGAGGATTCCTAAAATAATTGAATATTATGTCGTATAAATTTAGAATCATTTAATATTTTATTTAAATAAAATTTTATGGATTCTAATGATGATAGTGTATAGGTTCCTAGTGAAGTTAGTGAAGAATATATTAGAAATGAAGAACATGTTTGTGATATTAACTCTAATCAAACATTTGATAACATATAGGATTCCAGAGTTGATAACAATAAATTTAAAAATATAATAATGTATATGATGGTAGAAAATATAGATGGAGACAAGAATATACTAGTATTGAAATGAGGAATATTGAGACATGATAATAAAATGGATATTACCTCATAATAATTTCAATATTTATTAGCTAATGCCATTAAAAAAATGTAATTAATTGTAGCATTGAATTCAGAAGTAGACCAAATAGAAAATAAATCTAAAAGGGATATTGTCCCTAAAATAATAGATAAATTAGTAATAGTAACCATGTGTGGTGTTAAGAAAAATCATAATGGAAAAATATTAGTTATAATAAAAAATATATAATAATTTATAATTATATTTTATAGTTTGAATAAGTATTTTTCTAAGTGAAATTTTATGTTTTTTCAAGGAATGAGTTTATAAGAATTATCTTAAATGTTACAGTGCATAGAAAGTATAAAATTTAGCAAAAATCTTATAATTATTTATTCTTTATAGGAGCGTTGGAATATGAGGGTTATATTAAGTATCGTAATGGATTCATTTTTTAAGAGAAGTATATATCCTGTGAAATTGGAAGATTTATTTATAGATATTATAGAAGGAATACAGAGATATGTTCACAAAGTAAGGAAGCATCCTAAAATAAATGAAAATTATCAAATGATTGGGGGAATGTATCATTTATTATAGGATGATTAATGATGATAATTTTGTTCTAAATGTATATGTTTCTGAAATTTTGATTATTCTAGTTAAAGATAGTTTTCATATTTGATTTTATAATATTATGTAGAAAAATTTAAGATGTTCATGCTTGGATAGAATATATATTTTTATAGTTGTCATTAAAATATGATTTAAATTTTCATTCTCATGAAATGTGTATAAAATAATCATGGAATTATTTTTCATGTTGTTATCTTGATATTTTTCTATACCTATATAATTTGTCTTATAACATGGAAAGTATTATAAAGGTTTAGTTTTATGATAATAAATATTTAGAATATTTTTTTGCACCATACTATACCTATATACATCAAAACCTAACATTGTATATGTTTTGATATTTTGTAAAAGGTATTTAAGTGACCCAATGGAATAATTTATGATAGATTATATTAGGATTCTAAAATAAATTAAAGGAAGCCCAATTCATGGGTTAATTTATATGAATGGAATGCACCTGAAGCAATTTAGGTTTATATATATAGACTTTTTAGATTATTTAAGCGGCTAATGTCCACCATCTAGTCAAATTTTCTTATGTGAATGATTTTTTATAATCATAAATTGCAAGAAGAAATTTTTTGTCCTTAACCACCACTAAATATAATATCAATAAACTAATATTTCTGAACTAGATGATCTAGAAAAAAGGTTAGATATTCCAATTTTGGGGAAATAAATTAATTTAGAAAGAAAATTTCATGTGATAGTCACATTTCTGTTGACATTTATATAAATACTAAGAAATAGTCATGGTATATGTTCATTGAATCTAGTTTTCAGTTACTAAATAAAAATGTATAAAATGTTGATATAAGAGTAGAGTTATTTCTCACATGACACTATAATGATGATATATTCACTAAGGATGTTCCTAATGAATGGTTTCATACATTGAGGTTAAATGTGAATATTTAGACCTTCCTTATTTTTGAGGATGAATAATATATGTCACATCACATAATATTTTCATTTTTAAAAAGGGGATAAATGATTCAAAAATATTTAAGGTAAGGTATTGATAATCATGATCTATTTTTATTGTCATTTTAATTATTATCATAAAAATATGTTATGAAAGTAGATGTGTTGAGTTCATTAATTGTGGGAGAGAGACATCAAATTACATGAAAAAACATTTCTTATCACATATAGAAGTATTTCATTAAAAACACAACTCAATGATATGGATTCATATTGATATTCTTCTCACATGAGATTGATGGGCCCCATGGAATTATTAAGGATTGTATTTTTTAAATTTTAACTTTGGATTAATTGAAAATAAATTTGGAATATTTTTTAGTTTTTATAACGTATTGGATGAAGATTTTTTACTATTAATTTTGAGTTGGGAAAAATTTCGAATATTCATGTTATTATATAAATTTTGTCATGTTTGGAATTTATAAGAGTAGTTTTATTTCATAATAGTCATTCTAGTCAATGGTGGAAATTTATCATTAGGAAATAAGAATATTATTGTTTAATTGAGATCTATAAGATTCATCTAAAATTCATAAGAATCGTCGATGAGTTCATAATTATTACTATAAACCTTATATTGATGACTATAAAGAACAAAAAAATCATCTAATATTTCTAAATGATCATTAAATCCCATATAAGATTCATTTTCTGAAGTAAATAAGGATGAAATGAATTTCATAAGAATAATTCAGTATTCTATAATACCATACGAGGTGTTAAAAATGAATTACCTATAAGGTAATTGCGATATCTTTTTTGAATCAAATCATTCTTATAAAAATATTATAAAATTAAATTATTTTAATGGTGATTTTCATTGAATATTCTAGGTTTTCAAAAAATAACATAAATATAGGAAATGATAAAATAATATTCAAAACATAAAAATGATATGTTTTGGTCATTATATATGATCCAACCTACAATTAATTCAATTATTAATTAGATATGATTAAAATATCATGTAGTGAAGTTCAAAATAATTTAAAATATATATATATGAAATTACTGTTCATGATCAATTATAATATTTTTCATGATGTTTATGACTATTAAATATCATGTATCCAAAAATCATATGGTTTTTTCATATTTTAGTATTTAAATATTCACTATAAATTATTTTAATATTTAAGGGATGAATAAAAAATAGGAATTGATTGGTATTTCAGATGCAGCCCAATACATTTCTTTATAAAAGAACTTACACATTTAGGGGAGATAATGAAAAGATTATTGAAAATTTCTTGTCACACAATCCATCATATCAATAGGAGAAATATAATACAAATTGTGATCTTTTATATACATTATTTTTAGGAGGTATATGTCGATTGGGTGCTTTCTCTCTCATAATCATTAACATGATATGATTTCTAATAGTATGATAAGAGAGGATAATATATATAAATCACTATAAAAATTCACCTATCAGTCAAATTTAAGGCCTATGGAAGAAGAACATCTCATACTATAATGAATAAAAACCTATTAATGCACTGAGTATCTTTTTCACCTAAGAATCAGAAGTACATGATTAGTTGATTTTTAGTGCCCGTAAAATAAAATCCAATAATATTTATACATCATTAAAATTATTTACTGATTCATTGTAACATTATATTATTCTATCATATAATTGAAGACATGTTTCATATATAATCACTTAACATCTAATTAAATCATTGAAATTTTTAGTGATAATATATTTCATAGAATAGGAACTAAACATATCAATGAATTGTAAAAAAATCAATATGTGATTAATTTTTATTTTTACTTTTTTATACTGGTTGAGATAGTTTTTATATAATTTATCAATACCAAAACTATTCACATAGGTTCATTTTATGAAATAAATTATAAAAATTTATACCACTAATTCACCACCCCTATTTATTTTTCAAATATCTCATTTGTGTACTTCAATGTAAAAATAATATATGATAAAAATTTCATGGTTAGAATTGAATATAACACATATAAAATAACCATATCATCATTTTTATAGTGTTTATCTAATACAGTCGAACTCCATCATGGTTATCATAGTTCCAAACCCATATATAATAGGATAGATGTTATTTAATCTCTCTATTTCTCTGTATCATTATATCCTATGTGGGTGAATATTATTTTATATATTGTATCATCTTGATAACATTTTGGGAATCATGTCATATTTTGAGAATAATATCTCCCTGATAAATTTGGTAATGTTCCTGGAATAAATAATTGTAAGATAACTATCTTATTTCTCTAGTCCACCACATGGTCATTTAATTAAAAAATATATAACTAGTGATATGAAAATGTAACACCATATGAAAATCTACCTTTAAATAGGTAAAAATCACCATTTGTTCATGGTTTTCATTTTAAATAACCATTAATTTCTATCATCTATGTTTTTAAACACTATTTTTGTTTCCATTTCAATTGGATGAAGAATTCCAAAATAGTTTTTGGGGGATAACTATAAATTTGAAGCTAGGGATTCATTTGAATTCTTTGATGAAACATACAATTTTTACTATTCACTCATATATTACAATCCGTGAAATGGGAGTACAAATTTTGTAAGAGATCCCTATAAGAATTCATGATCTAGACAGAGGGTACCATGTAATTGGATCACATCAAGTAATGGGAAAAAATATTGTTTTTTAAAACAATTGATGTGACTTTGGTGTATATCAGAATCAAGGATTTCAAAATGTGTAAATAGATTACCCAACATGTAAGAGTGATAAACATGGATTTTAGTGTGATTCACGGGTGATTTGTCATTTCATTCATTTTTGGATTCCTCACTCCCAATTGAGAGGATCTCCCTAGAATATTATGGGTGACCTATTCCCTTTTGAGTCACTTCCGTCAGTGATTATTCATCATTATGGTTGGTTTTATTCTTTCTTTATATGTAATAATTCTAATTCATATATTTTTTTGTTATGGTGATGTTTCTTTCCATTGAAAGATACATATTATAGTCTGGATAACATTTTTTATCAATAATTTTCAGTTTTGTTGCATGCATTGTCTTTGAATTTCCATTCTCTTGGTTTCTAATCGCCACTATCAAGGGAATATTGGTTTATACCATATTGAAGTAGCTAATTCACTAAAGTGGGTTAATTTCATGAATTTCATGTCATTAATGAGAAATTATTTTGGGTTTTTCATTTATTTTAGGGGATAAGTGCTTTTAAATGAATTCATGTAAAGGAAAATGTTTTCAAAAAGGGGTTTTCTTTGAAAATGGATTTTAATGAATTATAAATGCATTTTAAAATGCTAAATTTGATCATAATTGATTTTAATTTTTTTTTTAAATTGTGAGCATGGAATTGAATTAATTTATACAAATTCAACTTGGGAGACTTGGTTTCATTACTAATGAAACACATGTATTTGTAGTGTGTGTGGGTGTGTGACACCACTAGGAGGTTACATTATTTTTTTTATATTTACAGGAATGGATTCATATCTTTTGGAACAGATGTTAAGAATGTTTAGGATTTTTATTTTATAGTAAAATGTGTCCCATTTGCTAGTGCTCATTTTCTGAGATTTTATTTCATTTATTGTCATTTGTCACATGATTTTTTTATTCATCCACTGTTTCCCATACATTTTTATATGAGGTGGTATGACATAGATCCAAATGATAGTTTTTTTCATGGATATGTGTTCACCCATTTTCCTATTGATAAATGGAAAATTATTTTATATTTTTTCAAATATAATTATTATAATTATTTTTTGAGAATATAAATGAATTTAATGAAAACCAAAGGGGAAAAAATTAAATCATGATTGGATTTATGTAAATTCATTGAAATTTTTTTTTCTAAAGCTAGAATTATTCTATTCTTAATATTATAACGTCTACAAAAAATGTGGTGGTGTCCACCTTTGATTATTTATCACAACCCACTTATGAATTTGGAATTTTCTAGATGTTTTCTTGCATGATTTAGGTAAAGAGAAGAGTATAATGTACCATGATGAATTATTTTATTATTGCATCTTTAATATTGGTTGGATTAGAGGTTACTATTGGTCATTAAGGTATTTTACATAATTTTTCATTTCTCCTATTTTGGAATGGATTTTATTTTGTTATGTTATCTATTTATTTTTAATTTGAACTCTGGTTGTAGGTCTTTTTCTATATATTCATGGCCAGTTTCTATTATATAGTTTTACTTATATCACAAGATGAGTGAGTTAAGGTGGATTATCTAGTTGACTTTGGATGGCTCCTTATAATATGGTGTCAATGGGGAACTCAACCTAATATGTGTTATCACTTTATATGTTTGGTTCTATGTCTTGGGTATATAGGATTTATAACCATCAGAATTCATATAGTAGGTGATGAAAAGGGACATGGAGAGACCACATTCATGATTGAATATGGGTTACTGTGGTTGGTAAGGAACTTTTACCAAATTTGAGACTTGGAGTTTGAGATAATTTTAATGAACTGCATGGGATACTTATTTTAAATTTACCTATTCCATTTTAAATATGGTATCTCATGGTTTTATTAAATAAAAAATGATGAAAGGTTTCGATATCAATACCTAAAGTTTGTATTATGGTTTTGGAATTTTCTCATGACAGATTTATTTTTGTCTTTTGTTATATAATTCTTATGAGATGACCTCTACAAAATAGGATAGAAGAATTTGTATTATAGTTTATAAAGTTGAACCCTTCAGTGGACCCTACATCGTTAGATTCCGTTATACACATTTCTTAGACTCTGGGTCAAGTGGGCATCGACAACACATGATGGTTGGGGGATCATAGCTCTAAATTTACTAAGTAGCATCCACCCTTCATTCATGGTGATAAATGACCCCACAAATTTATGTAGTGTCTTTAAATGATTTATATGATTTTCAACATAATGAATAATTATAAGAAATCTAGGGTATGTTTAACTATGTATATTCTTAAGGGACACGGAAGTAGATGGGGGGAATCATTTGTGAAAGCTATGATGCATCAGGTTCATACTTGGGCTTCTATAAAGATAATATTTAACCAGTAGTTTCTCCTTGATACATTTTTTACAATGATGTTCTAGGTGTTTCTAACTTCAGTGCATGGAGAGCATACCATTATGAAGTATTCAACCAATTTTATTGATTTGGTGCATCAAGCATTGAATATGGTCAATAATGAGTACCTGAAGAATCAAATGGTTGAGTTTGGAAGGATGATTAATATTAGGTTAATTTTACTACTAATCATCCATCTCTACTTTCTTGATGTAGTTGACATGTAAACGTTGTCAAAGATTAGACATTATTGGGCTGAAATGTTTGGGTAGAAATTTAGTTGGTTTTGTGATTAGCTAGAGTGTATCTTCTATATAGAAGTGGAAGCATAATGGTGTATAGTTTTATTCAGGACCAGTTTCATGGGATTTGACCGGGAGGTAGCAGGTTTTCTATTTCCAGTGTCATAGTCATGGTCATAACTATGGTATATATACATAGTCTCCAAAGTCTTTTCATATATGAGGATGATATTTTAATCTAAAAAAGTTTTTTAAAAAGACATCTCCAGGCTATATGGTTGTATCCAATCCCACCAAGGGTTCACAAGTTTATGTAGATGATTCTATGTAATTTGTTAAATATTCTAAATAAATGAATGATGACCATTTTTCTATGATTGGTTATATTTTTTATCGGAATATGCACTAAAGGAATCAGAAGTAGGCCTATTTATTGTTATAGTGATAGTGTTTATCTCATCATCTATACTGGTATATTTTTTTTGATATAGCTGGTACTCATTATTTTATATCATCAATATTATTTTATATTTTGTTGTCTTGTTTAATAATTATGCAATTCTTGTTTGATAATCCAATTCAATTCAAAAAATTTTCTGAACAAGGTTTTATATGATAATCATGTCGAGTGATGCTAGCTAACATTATGGGGGAGTGAGAATTTTTAGTGATATATTTCATTATATTTAAATTTTCTATCAACGTGGATGTGATGAACATTTATAATTCCTAGATAAACTATGATCTTCATTGGGTTAAGTTCTTATTTATCAATGGTGGAAATCATGTTTTCCATTGTAATTGGGACTCTAGAACATGAAGGGTAGGGCATGTTGATCCTTGTGATGGAATAATATGATACGATTTTTCATAGATGTTTCTTAACATATATCAACTTTTTTAGTTTTCAACATCAAAAACTATTGTGTGAATAACCCTATGTTCATTCTAACTGATTTTGTTTGGTTTTCCACCCCATTGAGAGGGGTTGTTTTCTATAGGCCTATTCCCTAGTACGATGTCCATTTCATTTCCATCACACCATATGAAACCTTTTATATTGGTGGAACTAATGGTCTAGCTTGTGGATATAGAAGCTAAAGGACTTATTCTTCTTAGTGTTCCCCCTTAGACTTCTCCTTTCATCATTTCCATGAATTCATAAATGAGCCTTAGACATTATATAGACTATATAAATTTAAATTGAGTGACCATTAATAGGAAATATCATTTAACAAGGAGTGATCATCCATTTGATCAGCTTAGAGGGAATCGTTGGCTATCTAAGATTATTCTAGTGATAGGTTACCACAATTTGATATTTTGAGATAAAAATACACCTAAGACAGTGTTTAGAAGTTCACATTATAAATTTAATGTTTTTTTGTCATATATCTAGGTAATTCTTTATTTGTGTTTATGGATTTGAAGAACTAGATCCTTCAAAAATTCATTACCTCTTATATTCTTGTGTTCATGGATATATTTTTTTGTACACCAAGTTAAATGAGGAGTACATTTACCAATTAGAGCTAATTATTTGAACATTAAAGTAATAACATCTATATATTAATCATTCCAAATGGGTGTTTTTGTTCCAAGATGTGATGTTTCTAGGGAATGTGATATATGATACGGGTGTCTTGATATATCCCAAATTGTTATAGGCATTTATGTCGTAGTAGAATCCTAGAATTTAGTTTGAGATCTAGAGCTTCTATGATTTAGTAGGTTACTATAGTTAGTTTTTTTAGGACATCTCCCTGACTAAATATTTGATAAATTCTTTATCTGAGAATGGTATAACATTTTAATTGAATTATATTGGCCAAAGGTCAATTTTGGAGATGATGGTGGGGTTGAAATCACCACCAGTTTTGAATCTTCCAAAAATAGGATTAGGTAATGATGTTTCTTTTAATGGTTCTGTTAAGATTTCTGGATGTGTGTTGATGTAGGGGAAATATAATTTTCATTATGGGTCTCGATGGTTATTACATCATGATAGGAACTACTCTAAACATGATCACAAGTTTCTAATTGTTTTGCATGAACTCACATTATGGTATCACTAACTCTTTGTTGAGTGGTTTACACTATATTGAGGTCCTAAGAGCCTAAAATATATTTTTACTTACTCAAACATGAATTTTTGATATAGACTCTAAGTAGAGAATTTTTAGAAATTGTATTCTAATATTTATTACACACCCAGGAAAGGGAATGTGTTTTCTGATTTTTTGAAATGAACATTCTAACACAATCCATGAAGTAATCAGTTGTGAAGTGATCTCTGATGAGTTTGTTAGCTAAGATTATTTTAAAAGTTTAAGTTTTGGTTGATAGATGTTCTAGGATTCAATAATGGATTAATCATCTTTTTACAAGTGAGTTTTTATTTAAAAGGTGAATGATAATGATGTTTAGAGTTTTAGAGAAATTCATTTTGTTGGGGAAAACTCGAGTGAGGGGTCTTATTATTCTAATGGATCTTTATTCATCTAATACAGTTTTGTTGTTATGTTTTCCTTGAGTTGAATGATTTCTGAATATAGAAACCATTTTTTCTCTATTAAATTTTTTTACCAATATTTGTCATGATTTGAGATGTTGGTGTTGGTTTTTGGGGTTGGGAAGGAAAATTATGGATTTTTTTCAATGATGCCTTACTTGTCAAAGAATCTCAGTAGAACACAGAAAACCTATAGATTTGTTTCATCCCCTTCTCCTTCATAAATAGAATTCTGATTATATTTCCTTGGATTTCATCAATGGGTTTTCATAAACTCCAAGAGGGATGGATTTTATTTGAGTGTTCGTTGATCGACTCATAAAAGTAGCACATTTTATAGCTCTCTAGGAGTGAAAGAAACTGAATCATCTTGGGGACTTATATATATATATATTGATAGATAGTGAGACATCACAAGGTTATATCTATGGATGTGTATGAAAGTGTTACAATATTCACATATAGTATCATTAAAGGATTGTAGGAGGTTATGTGTTCCTTGATTATATTGATGAAAAATTATCATCTGTAGATGGTTCCATAAATAGAGAGTATTATTTATGTTCTTGATAATATGCTCTATGATTGTGTTCCTGATCTCAAAGGATCCTAGTAAAATCATTTTCCTTCATCTTAATTTTCCAATAACAATTTTAATTAGGATTAGATAAATATTACACCCTTAGAGGCTTTTTATGGGAGGACATATATATATCCATTGTTCTTGGAAGTGGTGGGAGGGTGGTCCTTGGTCTGACTAATTGTTGTTATATATATGATGAATATATTATAGTTCATCTAGAGGAATTTTATCATAGAACAAATTCTTCATTAATATTATGTGGTTCATTATTGAAATCCATTGGTGTTTTTGGTTAGTGATCATGTTGTTCTCATACATTCAACTCACTTGGGACACCATTAATTTGGATTATAGAATATGCTTTCCCCATGGAATGTGGGGCCAATTGAAATCATTAGATGACTAGGGAGGGTGTACCATTAGTTTCTATTACCATTTGATTTTAAATCTATGCATGATGTGTTTCATTATTCCCAATTGAGTTGGTATATAGGAGATCTATCCCATATTATTATATGGGAGGATTTTTATCTTTCTCAAGATACAAATTTGGTTTAGTAGAAAGTTTATGTTATGGATTTCTGGGATAAGGTACTATGTTGTTAAATGATACACCTAGTTTTATTAATATATTAGTAGAAACAGGGTAGCCAAGCGATGTGGGATCATAAGTTGTTGATGAGGAAGTAATGGCCTTCTCTTTTTGTGTATCCATGATTGTGAGGGATTTATTGGGGGAGATATTATTTATTTTAGGGAGATTGAATTACACCGTTACATTTATATAAGTTATTCTTGAAAATTTTGGTGAATAACAATACTGAAAAGGAATTTGAAGGATAATTTTGTTGGTGAAGTTTGGAATTTATTTGTAATTTTCATCTTAAAAATATAATATTCCTATTCATTGGGAAAATAAAAATTGAGTAACGGCAGTAAATTCCATGTAATGGCTGATAAGAAGAATCTTTGAACTATAAAAGGGGAATGAGGGATTTATATTCCATGCAACAAGATCATGTCATCTGATGGAAAATGGAATGTTTTAATAAAAATATAATAGTTATTTGAGATTATATGAGATTTTTGGACTGCATAATCCACAAGGGTATAACACGCCATGTAATAGTCATCAAATAATATTTTAGGGTGCTATATTTGTGGCTTTTTATTCGATTCATTGAATTATTTCTTACACTCAATGTTTCACCTCTACCTATGAGATTTTGAATGACTCCTTACCTTCTAAATCACTCTATTCAATGATTTATTATCATTGTTCTTGGGTTACTTTTTTATAGGTATGAAATCCTTCTAGTTCATTTTTTACAATTTTTTTTCATGGTGTGGTTCATATTTGTGATTTGATATCATTTTCTATCAACGATTTTCCATTTCTTGGCGTACCATATCTTTTGAAGGCCATTATCTCAGTTTCCAATCACCATTGTTGATGGAAGTTAGGTTTATACTATGTTGAAGTAGGTGATTCTATACAGTGGGTTAATTTGATTAAATTAAAGTCTTTCTTGACAAATTATTTTTTGTTTTTTTATTTATTTGGAGTGATATGCAGTTTCAAATGATTTATTTCAATGTAAAATGTTTTCAAAATGAGCGTTTTATTTGAAAATGAATTATATTGATTTAGAAATTAGGTTTCAAACACATAAATAGATTGGATTTTATTTTAATAAATTTTATAAAATAGTGAGCATAGATTTGAAATTAATTAGTAAAATTTCACAATAGGAACCATGAGTTTATAAGGAATGATTCACAGGTTGTCTTAGTATGTGTATGACACAAAGAAGAAATAACCTACTTTATTTTATATCAACTAAATAGACTCAATATCACTTGGATTAAATGTTATTCCAGTTTAGGATTTTTTTACACAGTGTCCCATAGGCTTGATCACATATATGAGGTGCTTTATCACTTATATTTATTTATCACATGATAGTTTTAATAATTGATTAGTAGTCATGATTTTTTATGAGATCGTATCACATATCTTATCATGATAGTTTGTTTAATTGATATTATTTTACCTTCTTACACCTTGATGGGTGGAAAATGATTGCCTATTTTATCACTTATGATTATCATAACAATACTTTGAGAATATGGAGGGGTTTTTATCAAAAACATTGGGAAAAATGATTTACAACATGAATTAAATTCTGAAAATAATTTGAAAATCTTATTTTTATAAAAATATAGATTATTTTCATTATTTATATTTGACCATTTAAGGATAATACATTTATATTCTACTAGGCTTTCTTTCACACCAAGCTCTTGTATTTGGGAGCTTGTAGATGTTGTATTGTAGAATTTTGGTAAAGGGGAGAACATCTTGAATAATGATGATTTCTCTTTTTATTGTTGTTTTAAGTTATGGTTTTTCTAGAGGTGATTATTGGTCACATGGGTATTTGATATACTATTTTTTTTAGATTGTTTTTGTATGGATTTTACTACTTTTGGGAATCATATTTTATTCAACATTATACTTTAGATGTATGTATGTTTTCTTATATTAAATAATGAATTTTGATATTCTATTTTGACAATATCACATGACATTTAGGTTTTTTTGGATTATATAGTTGATTGAGTTTGTTTTTTATAGTAATAGGCCCATATATAGTGTCCAATCACATCTAACATATAACCCATCGTGAGATGGTAATGCCTAATAACTCATTAAAAACCCATATTGTACCCTGACATTGTTGGTGGCAGAGATCTATCCTCATAGGTCTATACATTAATATACTCATTATACAACTCTCTTACTAGCCAAAATTGGCTTACAAGAATATTCTCTAGAATATATTCCAAATATAATGTTTTATACCTATGCGATAACATTATTTCCACCATGTTTTCAATAATAAATTTCATGGATCAAATGTACCCCATCGCACTCAACAGATCATTACCCAAACTCATTTCAAAAATAATTGGGTACCTCAACTATACTATGTGTTCCAACACCCATCAGGGTATCTTCCATAATATTACCCAAAATCACTACCCAAATGGTGATGTACGGAAACTAAGGTTCTAAGTGAACAAGTACGAGAACAATTCCTTGCACATAGATTTTAATACAAAATTTTTTATAACCTCTTTACTTGTCCTTGGGTACATATAATCTTAATAAAATAGATTTTTCCACATATACACTACATAATAAACATGAACACAAATAAAGGGAAGTTACATTGAGGACCACTAAAAAATGTTATAGACATATCCATTAAATATATATATATATATATAAACTATCTGCATGTTCATTCCAGGTCATATAATTTTCCCCCAACATGAACCTAAATAATCCGTGGAGATACAAAATTAAATAATATACCATTTATAATCAAATAAAATTTTAGTTTTTTATTTATTTAATTATATAAAGTCAAGGTAAAACTCTGTAACCCATATAAACCCATTGAAACATTATACAATAGAGGGTAATATACCTATAACATATATCTAATCCAATTTGGAGAGTAATTATCAATTAATTTTATTAATATACTATTTTTTAATCAAAATGTAATTAAAACCCAATAAATCCATAAAATAATATTACCATCAATAAAACAAATGGTCAACCACATGTGTATCCTTTTTCCATGATTTCTCTACCCCCACCCCACGCATCTTTCCAAGATAAATGATTAACTTATTGATGCAATATCATAATTATATTTTGGAATAAAACTCTAAATTTAAATACAAATAGAGTAGAAAATGACGTTAAGAAATAAGATAAAATAGGTTAATGAAAATAATAGATCATAGTATTAATAAATCCACCGAATAACTCACAACTATTATGAAATAATAAGATCCAAGAGAAATTAAGAGGTGAACATATATAAGAAGATCAAACTATAATAGATTGATATAAAACCCAACAACCAAAATATGGGTTTAAAATAAAACTATAATAAATTAAAAAACATCCCCTTTCTATATGTGCAGTTGGAATGATCAATAAGGCCTTCAGTCATAGAGAAAGTGGTAAAACGTTATATTGTAGACCAATGAATAATTCTTGGAATAACAATGCTTTTTTGGTATCCTCCTACTATATTTAAAAACTTATATTAGTTTACCTAATACTCTAATGTAAACATCATGTTTTTTTACCAAACATGTATCCCAATAATTTTTCTTAAATAATTTAGAAAATGATAAAATATGTAATTCCTAGATGAAATTAAAATTTTGAAAGATATATATTTATCTCACATTATAATTATTTATTACTTCATCATAAATAGTATACAACATTGGGGTGTTATAATAAACTACCTGGCATTCTACATGTTCCAATTAATATTCCTTTTTGTTAATTTAAAGAGTCTATAAAGGACACTAAGACATGATTCAGTATTTTAATCCCATGAATCCTATAGTTTATCACATACACCATCATACTCGAAGAATAAAAAACATCCATTCATTAGAAGTATCCTTCCCTAGTTTATTATTGAATTATAATTTCCATTTATAAACCTTCCTAAAACAATTTAAGAGTCACTAAACACAATCATGGATGAGGAATTCCAATCATTACCCCATTGAATAAGATACCTATAATAACATAATGACCTATAAATTATTGCACAATATAAATTAATAATTATGAAACAATTACTCTATCCAGATATCATTCATTTCTTATAATTTTAATACAGATATATACTATCGACATATATTTATTTTCAATACTAGACCACCACTTATACTAGTACGATGTAATGTTTTCGAAATTTTTATTTACAATATATACATAATTTGAGTGATCATCTAGGACTGATTACCACACCTTGGTCTTTATTAGTCCATGAAAATATTCAAAAACATGTATTCGTATGTCACAGTGATGTAACAACCACCATCAATCTTGAACCATTATATATATCATTCCTAAAATTCATTGATATTTAACCCGGATATGGGTTGTAACTTTAATTTCTTTATAATGTTCTCACTACCATAGTCATCCACTAAGAATTAATTAATCATCACGAAAATATTCATAACTATTTATCAGTAAAACACAGATGTGCATGATCCATGTTCAATACACTCTAACAGACATCTCTTATGATCCATTTCAAAGATAATATGATATTATGGTTTTTTATTCCACTACAACAAAATTTTACTTAATCATCATTTTCCTCACCACCACCATTATTTTATTTTAAAATAATATGACGGTACACAAATAAAAAGAAGGAAATAGTATGAAAAATTTGAATTTTATAGTGGATTGATATAATCTTGATAGTAATTTCATTATTTCATTAGAGTCTAACAGACCAATATTATGATAATATTTAGATTAATTAATAACCACATAAATATACTATATTCAATAATTTCGAACATACTAGTGTGGCCATCACACCATTTTTTACGTTCATCTTTGAAATTATCTGATCACCCTCATTAGATGACCATATCAATTTACTCTGGATTATATTAATACTATGGTGATTTTATAGTCATAGTTAGTATCCATTTAACATTATGTATCATTCCAATTATATTAATTGTTTAATATATACATTACCAACATAATGAATCTGTATTTCCCACTAATACATAATGGTGTGTTAGAAAGGATAATTCCATTACCTATATATCAGCCCATCCTAGGTGCTCTAAAAATATAGAATGATCATTTAATATATAATTAAACTATTTATTTGATCATCATCAAACTCCACTAGTATTTTGTAAACTATCTCTATGTATTTTGGAAAATATGGAAATTTAAACTTCACCAAAAAATTAGAGCACCTCTCAAGGTCATATATCCCATAAATGTCTAAATTTTAGATTCAGATGTCACTCGATATTTTACTCCCCAAATTTATATACATCATATAAAACCATAATAAATAACCAACCATCATCATGACCTTACCTAAGGAGTATCATTTCCACTATAACCGAATAAACCATCAGTATTTATTTTCATGGAATCAACAAATAGTATTTTTAACGCTTTCATATATTGTTGGTTATTAAAAAAAATTTCTAATGTAAAAAAATTATAATAATATGAGTACAAATTATACTAATTAAATATGGAATGTGTTAACTGACTTTGTTATTCTTGATGTCAGATGGTATCCAAAACAATCGAAAAAATATAAAAACTTATTACTATTTTCTATCAAATTTTATTTATAATAATATACAATGTCTTATACTACCATTCCAAATATCTAGAATCGTTGAAATATATATCTTATCTCAACAATCGTATCCTCAAATGATTAATCAGTCAACATTATAAGCCTCACATATATATCAAGCCCATAAATTTCATAAATTACAATATATTTAGTCAATCCTAAAGCATACTCAAAAATCCTATATATATCATAATATAGGACCACATGCCAATCTTGTGTCATTCCCAATAAAAACCCATCAACACACATGGATAAATTTATCTGAAGATCGTCCAAAAAATATAGTATCTCAAATAATTAATAATAGGAAATAAACCATACTCATATAAAAATATACATGAAATTGTAAAATATTTCATTTTACACTCCAATTTATGGTCAATTAAATTATGTTTTTGGGATATAAACTACAATATATCACAAAAAATACTGTATTTTTTATGATTTTATATTATATAATGTGTTAAATCTGAAAACAATTACCCTCATCCTAATCCTCCCATCAATATTTGGTGACCAAGTATAAATATGAAAAAATATATGGTTAAAATCATCAAATTGAATTACATATGGATGATATTTCTCTCTACTAAATGAGATCGAGGGTGGTATCATGGATATGGATTAGTACTATTGGACATCCAAAAAATAATATTTGGGAAAAAAATTGATGTTTATTTCTAAAATAACTAAAAACACATTACCTTTTTATGAATTTGATTCCCAACCTCAAAAAAAATACAAATATCTTGTTATCCAATATTCAAATTATGATATATTAATATGATGTCACATGGATGTGACTATCTCTGTTACATGACTTTAAGAAAATATTTTATTATATACATCCCCAAATACTTTTTGGATTATATTTTTATATAATTATGAAAACAATTATCTAATAAAATCCATGTATTTTTATGCTATTGAATATTTTTCCAACTATATAAGAAAAGTATTAACCCATAATAAGATTTCAAAATATCCCACAAATATTCCATGAAAAATATTCTTTTATATACATCATACATATTAATTTCATAAAAACCTAGTAAAATTAAAATAAATGTAATGGGTGAGTTTAAATTCTCAGTAATGGGAAAATAATGAAATCATAACAAATCATGGGTAAGACTCACAGTATTCATAATAGTATAAACATAATAACATGATGATAACTATATGAGGCATTATATGATCATATGTACAGAATTCATAACATGGAAATGTGCCTATAAAATATACCTAAGACATTCATTAGCATACCACCAATGATCATCTTTCAGGGATCATAAAAAAATACCAACATATCTATTCAACAATGTATCATAAAACATTACTATGGTATGATACCAAGGTATCAGGAAAATTTAACCTCTAATGATAATTTTTTACCCTATTAATTGTAGTGATAATAGGGAATTTACTTCTATACATTACCAAGGATTTTCACAGAGATATCATAAAATAATACTAATAAATTATACCAAGTTATCAAAAATATATCATCTATAGAGTTTAATTATTTACCCAAAACATTACTGAGATATGTGGGAACACTATTCATTTGTAAAACAATATGTCTTCCTCATAATAAAATCATACATACTCTAATTAAATCACAATTTACTGAATAATGAAATGAAAAATCACTATAATACTAAACATGAGAAAAATATTTATAGAGAAACAGTTTTTTGGAATCAGGATTGTATGTCATAAAAATGAATAGAGGGTGATGAAATTGATAAAAAACAAATTTTAGGAGGATTATAAAAATTTCAACATAAATAATAAATATCCTAGATATTTTTAAAAAATTTATATAAATATTTTATAACACAAGATTAATAACAATGTATTTGTGAAAACATGATAATGTAGGGAAGGTGTTACCTAGAAAATGAAAAATACAGTTTAAATATGTATTAAAAAAAAGAAAATATAAAAATATATTTTATAAAACATTTTAATCATTATCATAAAATGATAAAGACAATAGTAAGTATAAAGATTATTTTCAAAATTATGAATGTAAATCTTTGGAATTTGTTTTCATTAAAATGATACCTCAACTGATGATCCTTTAAAATATTTGTATCTAATTGAAACAAATATTTATTGCTAGATAAAAAATTATACATTGAATAGATGGAAATCCATTATAACATTTTAAAATTTCTTTGTTGAATAGCCACATCATAAAAAATGTATAAAAATATATTTTTCAAAAATAAGGGATAGATAATATATATTTTCCATGAGATAAGAAATAATTGGTATTATAATAATAAATGTTCAAATTTTATTTAAAAGATAATTTTGAAAAAGAGTGTAAACCATCCTTAAATATGATAGAAAATATTAATTGATGTTATATTCATTTGGGGATAAAATTCATCAACAAAAAATAGTTTGATTAAGATTTAATTCTCCCCATAGAGGAAAACTGAATACCATGAAATAAAATATTTGGATGGAAGGAAAAATTCTTTGATGAAGTCAAAGATGAAGTAATTTAACTCAAATAATGTATTTGGGGTAACAAAAACCCTTAATACATTTGAATCATTCGAAAAAAGGCCACATAAAGAGAGAACATGATATATATGTTCAAACAAGGTGAATTAAATAAACATGATAGATTACATTAATTATGAAGTATTTATAGAAAACCAATTCAAAAATAAATTAATTTTATATTATTTCAATTAGATAAACATTATATCTCATAAAACCAGACACAAATAAATGGATGCACTATTTAGTGTCATTGAGGAAAAGTTACATAAGAAACATATTTTACACCCTTGTGAACATTTATTCACAAATGAACCATAGTTGAATATCTTTTTTACTTATAATGCATTATACTCATCTTCATAACATGGGGAAATGGAATAATATGAAATTCATGAGATGAGATGATACATAAGGGTAAATGGAAGTTAAAGAAATAAAATATACTAAGTGGTTATAAGATGAGTGTTTATGTGTAACCAGGATACATAAGTGAATTATTCCCAATAAATAATAAATCTAAAATCATGGCATAAGGAAATGAGTAACATAACATTTTTTAATATCAAACATGGAATATAACATATCATCTAAGGAAAGAAAAAATTAAAATATGTAATAATAAAACGAATGGAAACCTATATAAGAAAATTCATTATTCCTATGCATGTGTTATCAAATATGTTATCTACATGCCAACAAATATGATAAAAATCATTATTCTCATGCATATATGAATAAAAAAATTACATACATTCTTGAGTATCTCATGATATATCAACATAAACCAATACATTCGAAGGAAATATAAGATTAAACATATCCAACAATCATATATATATGTGTGTCATATGATATCATTCATTTAATATATCATACTGAATTAATGGAAAAAATTAGATTCAATCAGCACTTCATAATGAACAGATGGAATGAAAAATGTTTTCAATAACACAATAAGATAGTATCAAAAATATCAACATCAAGCATGTAAATAGTTGATACTATATTTTAAATAAACATAACATTTTATTTTATAACATTATTTAAGGGGAGATTCCTGAAAAACAATTTCCTTAACAAAAATCCTTAAAAAATAAAGATAAAATAAAATCCTAATTGTTTTTGGGAAGTTATTTTATATTATTACTATAATTTGATGTTATGGTCACATTTAACTGTCATTTTAGAAAGATAAAATTTTAAGAAAATAAAAAAATTAATTTTAAAGGAATATTAAGAAATAAATATCAATAATTAGGATTTGAAATGACATAAATGTATCAATAACGGTGATGTGAAAACATTTTTTTAAACTTTAAATTTTTTAAATAAGTATTTTTAATAAAGGATCGATGAAAATTAATTTTTTTTCTAAAAACAGGAAATTTAAAATTTGATGAAAAATAATTCTGAAAAATAAATTTTAATATTAATTTCATGAAAAGTCAGAAATTGATTAAGAGAAATGTGTGGTGGAAGATAAAACATTTTACATTTAAATGATGGAAGAACTTTGGAATATTTTGAAATATATTTATTGAATACAAGCATTGAAAAATTGGGAAAACCATTTAAAAATTGGAGAATGGAAATATATAGTTCGTAAGAGATAACACATAATTATGTTTTCAATTACGAAGGATAACATTATTGGGAAATTAATAAATGGATAGGTAAGGGAAATCATCATTAAAGAAGATAATAATTATTCTTAACAATGATGTTCTTTATATATGATATTTTAATTATATTTTAGTTAATATTTAATTTTCCAATATTTAGTAATATAAATAACCATTAAATTAAATATTATGAAGGATGAAAACAATCAAGGATGAAATAAATTCAGTAATAGAACATTTATCTAAATAAAGTTATAAGAGTCAAAAAAAATCCTCATAGTAATGGAAACATAAGAATAAAAGGAAAATGAGATTGATTTACTATTAAATGAAATTTCAAATATTAAAATTTGATATATTTTTAGTATAAATGATTTTATTATTGTAGTGATTGAACCATAAAAATAAATAATACTACACAATTTCATATAGGTATCCAAAATATGAAATGTAACGCCCCGACCCTAGTTACCCAGAGTCGGTGCCTTCTTTTAATACATTGGCATGATTACAAGGAATCCAGTCATGAAGGACTAATCGGTTCAGCAGTCATGGAAAATAAATTACATAAATTTACATTACATTACAATTTCAAACATAAAACACAACGTAAATAGTTCTTTGAGAATTCCATTTTTCCATTTAGCTTAACCCTGCATATCAATCATAATACATTTCTTGGAATCCTGGGAAAAATAAAACATAGAAAGGGGTGAGATCAGATGCTCAGTAAGGATAACAATATAGCAGAAACATTAATAAATAATTATAAACATTTAAAGCAATGCATAACTAAAACAAAGGCCTTTTAAAATTGAAATTCAACATAATATGGAAAAAATAAAATAATGCCATTTAATTATTCACATGGATATTCTACTAGTCGAATAATTGCAAGAAATATCACTAACCACTTTCATAATGATGGAATTGATAATGCCAAACATTAATTTCTGTATCAAGGCCTCGTGGCAAGACCTAAGGGATAACTGTAACCGAAACCCAATTCGGAGTGCCTCTAATAATCGGACACCAACCCAGAGTGCCTCTAATAACCAGACACCAACCCGGAGTGACTCTAATAACTGGACACCAACCCAGAGTGCCTCTAATAATCGGACACTAACCCAGAGTGCCTCCAATAACCGGACACCAACCCGGAGTGCCTCTAATAACCGGACACCAACCCAGAGGGTCTGCTTTAACCGGACACTAACACGGAACATACTAGTCCAACACATTCATCTTAAGAAGAGGATGAAATATAACATAAACATTTGTATTAAAACCAGCGTATGGGATGCCAAAACATTAATCATAAACCATTAATGGTATAAAAATAACTCATCCATAGTCAAAAATATCACAAAAGCTTAAATACAACATGGATGATTTGTATCATAATAAATCAACTTCAAACAAGTGTAAAATTTATCAAAGGATGTCAACATAGATGAAAATTATTTGTAAAACTCTTTGAGAGAAATACCCCATTTTTCATGAAAACATTTAAAAGTCACACAATTTAGAAAAGAGGTCATTTGAAGACTTTTTTGAATCAAAGTTTCCCATTCCACTTTGAAACATTTGAAAGAAATTAACATTTTAAAAAAATTCATGTCCGTATTAATAAATCCTTAAAAACCATTTTGAAGACATGGAAATTAATGAAATATATTTATAATAATAAATATTTAAAACATTTGAAATTATGTTTTAGTAAAAAAGTCGCTTAAAATAATCCCTTTGCAAACTCTTTCATAAAACATGGACATGGATAATAAATATGTCCTAGTAGATAATTACGTAAAAACAACCTCGGATAATAACGAGATTGTGAAATTAACCCTTACCAATTTGTTAACTTACGAAACATACACCCCATGAAAGAGGTATCATACCACGAATATGAAAATACACAAAAATTAAAGTGCATTACAGAAAGAATACAATTATGGGTAGAACATACACCACAAAAAAGGTAATAGTGTTAATATGGCATGAATCTCACAGGAACAAGGAGTGAGATGAAAACCCATTACCTTGTAATTTTTCTTTTGTCGAGGGTAGGGTAATCTCATGTATAATGGTTAAATGATTTATTAAATTATACAAGAATAATATATATTAATATGATATCATATATGATCTTTTATCATTGCTTTGTTAATAATATCTTAGTATTATCATCGTTTCTGGTGTTAACTTACTCATTTTATTATATATGTTTTGTTACATGAGCCGTATTTTTTATGGATAGGTTGTATCTTATACATATACATAATGATATAAAGTCCTTAAAAATCACTTTTAATCATAAAATTATAATTATTCTTTAATAGATATTATGTGGAAATGAATCTCATTGCGTTCGTGAAGACGGTAGTCCATACGTACGCACGAACACTACTTCCATTTCATTTTTCATTTTAAAAAGAATAAAAACCAAATAATATATAGGTATAATATTATTCCAGTATAATATAATATCTTATATTTCATACTTAATTTCATTAATACCATCCTTTATATGTTCCATGTATGGTATAAATGAGTCATATCACTTTGAGGGGGCGGTAGCCCGCACTTTCTCAAATGAAATTATCGTATATATATACAACATGAAAAGAATAATGGTATGATATAAAATTGAAATACAGAAGCTTATATATAGAATAAATATCATTAATATCATATTTAATTATAGTTCCATTATAATGGCCACCATGATAAGTGATAGGAGATAATTGAACAATCATCGCTTCGTGAGGCGTTTGGTTGCCATCCACAGAAACATTATGTTCTTCACCCATTAGATGGAGGTTTGTGTAAGTGTAGTTTGAATAATTCTAATAACAATGTACTAGTATATTTAGGATACTGATTTTTTTTACCAAATAAAAGAATAAGAAGAGTTTAGTGGTTGGAGAATTAAAATAAAAGAAACGAAGCTAAGAGAAATCATTACCTTTAATTTGGGAACCTCCCTTTGGTTTGAACCAAAACGGACTCTTGAAGTGCCTTATGCCAAAGTTAAGTCTTCTAGGAGGAGTAGAGGGATGTAGGGAGATTAATTGGGCAGAGGTTGGATGATCCAAATGGCTTTAGAGGTGTGATAATTTGTTAGAAGTGGTGTTATTTTATAAGGAGGAGGAGGGGCTCTTTAGGAAAAATATAAAGTATTATTTTATAATAAATTCATATTTGGTTTCTAATGGCTCCAAAGTGGATTATTCAAAGCCTAAGGTAGGGATGGGTCAAAATCCTTTTGACCAATAGACTTTAGACAGGTTTTGGTCACTTTATTAACCTTATATTTTAGTGTTAACCCTTAGTTACTTAGTTTGACATTTACCATGTCTCTTTGTATTTTATATTATATGGTTAATAAACATACTATAAAATTCCATGAGACACCCAAGTGGTCCATTAATGATGCACCTATCATGATATAAGTCCTTTTTCCAAAACATGTATTTTTAGGAATGTAATATCAATTAATCATATAATAATTGTTTTAAATATTAATTTATGTCAATTTTGACACTATTTGGTATTTTTTTGTGAAATTCATAACAACTTGATTACATCGAAAAATAAAAATTGAATTTGACCTAACATGTCATAGTCACCCTTAAAATTCGTGGATGTCATAAAAACATTGAAATTATATTTATTTTAATATTTATATTACCATTTATTTGATTCTTTCATTAATAAGGTAATTACTGTATCATCATTGTGTCATAAATAAATTTAATTATTTAATTTCTAAAAATTATAATTAAATTACGATTATGTCGGAAATCTTTTTATCTTTCTAATTAATATTTATAATCGAATTTATCTTATGTATAACTCTATATTAAAAATGTTTTAGTTACTAAACATTGATTTTAACTCTTTTAACTCTTCTTTGAATTAAATAATAATAAATGTCCTAATCTAATCCATGTGGATCTAAAGGGTCATATTTTATTCCTAAATTTGTTTTTGATCGAATTAATATTATCCAATAGAATTAGGACATGTGTTAGGGTAATAATAATATTATATTTACCCTTAATTACCCTATTTACTTTTTACCGTGGTAAATAAAAGTAAAAAGTTACGATTAACCAAAAATATTTTTATCTTATTGAACCAAATTTTACTCCTTGATATTAACCATGTCACTCATATTTTCAAAATTCCACTCACAGAAGCTGTAAAATTAGGTTTTATGTGAATTTACAAATTCTCCTAGGAGGTGGGTAAAACACGGTGAAAAAGTTCAATAAAATTTTTATATACGTGAAATTATTATAAATTGACTCCAATGAATTACATTGAATTTATATAGGTATTATATATCTACTTTGAGCTATAATAAATTTAAATAATATAAATAATTTTTTAAATAAAAATCCAGTTTTAATCAGTACCTTAGTGTTTTTCACTATTCATCAAAAATTGAATGTTTTTAGAAAAATACCAAAATTTTACCCTAAGATAATTTTGATTTTAGGAATTCAATAATGAAGTATATTTTTAAAAATTCAAAACATAGAAGTTTCATTTATTAATTTAAAATTAATTCCCGCTGTCAAAACAAAATGCGTGTATTTAAGAAACAATAACTATCAAAAGATTGACACTTGTTTATGTTTGGTTTAAATGTGAAATTATATTCAATGATCAACCTTTGATTAAATGGTAAAAATATATTCTATATATAATTAAAAAGCACTCAAATTAATTAGTTATCACTTTTATTTATTTCGATTAAAAAAGTTGTTTTTAATTACAATTTAGTAATTTTAACTATTCATCAAAATATGAATGTTATCCAAAACGTACCAAAATTTCACCCTTGGATAATTTCGATATCATGAATCTAAAAATGAATTCCATTTTCAGAGATAAAATTTATAAAATTTCAAAAGTGGGTATTACTATTCATAACAACTACTTTGATTGGTCGTGGTGTGTGTTAGAACTCAAAGTTGCGTTCAACACACACTACTGTATTATTCAAAGAGAATCGTACTGTGGAAGCTTGGGGTGTTACATTCTCCCCTCCTTCAATAAATTGTGTCCTCTCAATTAATGCTCAGTATTGGAAACATGGGGTTGACATTTCAAAATAACTTTGTTGAAATCCCACATCGAAAAATGGATTAATAAGGCCTCTATTTAAAATAAATAGTGGTAAGTATGAAGGTTAAATAAAATAACACATAATAGGATTCCATGTAGAAAAATATGGATATGGAATAGAAATCCAACCATCAATATCTGATGGAGAGTGGTAGAGAACATGGCTATGAAAAGTCCAACAATCCCAAAACCATAAATTTGGGATGATCTAAGGTATCATCTAGGACAAACATTTTTGTTCTAAGTTCTTTTTCTTAATGTTGAGGAATTTATTTATGAGATTGGATAAGATCATAAGGAGATATACTTACTTTATAATTATAGTTTTATCTATTAATAAATTTCTACCAAAAACTCATCTTTCACTCCAAAGCATAATACAACTCAAAATTAAGTTATTTATCCTAATTTTATAGGGTTCCAAATATAATGAATTTATAATTAATATATCAGAAACCTTAAAAAGAAACTATATTAAACAATCTAGTTAGTTCACATAGATCAGTGGTAGGTGATAAATCCCAATTGTACTATGGTTGTGGGTTCGATTCCCGCAGCTTTGTCTGACGCGACGGGTTGTCACACGGTCTGGATGTTGTCCTTTTATAAAATTCAAAAAACAACCTTTCAAACATAATCCCTTCCAACCTTTAGACTTATCCAAAATACTTATGTAAACTCTCAGTCCAAAATTTATATGAATGTTAAACATAATGTAAATACTTTTTACCCCGTAATAGCATGTGAATACCTTCATCATGTATTCTTTAAAAACACTGAAACATCCTGAAATACCATAAAACCTTATTGACTACATTCATGCTCCCTTATTACTTACATAATACTAGATATACTTCATCCATCCAAAAATTTTGTAAACACCAATAATAATGGAATATAAAAATATTAAATCAATTTAAAGGCAGTCAAAAATATCAAATATAATTTACCCAAATCAACCATATATTATTCCAAAATAAGTACCTCAATATTAGGATCATATTAATGTTTATCTTTCCTTAGACCATGTAATTTCCAAAAAATTTAACTCCCTGTAGAGTCACTTTTCTTAGTACCATAAAATCTCAAATCCTCAATGAAATAGTACTACAGTACAATCATTATTTATTTCCAGTACATCATTGGCACGACACTTCAATAAAATAATTCCAAAATAACAACATAAGAACACTAGTCATTCCTTTTTATATGTAGTAGTATAATAACTGGGTTATTATACAATAGAATCATTTTTGGCATAGTCTGATGATAGGGACATTGGTTCGTGTAGTGTCCAAACTCCTTGCAGATAAAGCATTGTAAATTTGAAATATTTATCTTACCCTTGCAGTCACATACTTGGTGTCCTTTTTCTCAACACTTATAAAATACTCCCATTCCCTTCAAGAATTTTCCAAGTTGATTCTTTCTACAGTTATCACATATGGGAAAATACTTCTTTACTTTATTCCCTTTATCTGTTTTTCTCTCTACCATCTTATCTTTCTCTGGCTTCCCATCAAAGCCATAGGACTCTGAGAATTCTTTACTTATCATATCATCACATGATACTATTTCTTCATATGATGATAACACGTGGTAAACTATTTCTCTTCTAAATTATGGCTAAAGACCATGAAGGATATAATCTTTCTTACTATTTGGATCATGCGTATTGCTGGAGTTCTCATTCCTTCTACTAGGCGCCATTTCTAAAAAATGGAATACAATAGATTAGTTTGTGAATGGAAATACCTAATACCAAACTTGTAAAACACTTAACATAAATTAAACAGTTTATGGATATAATCCATAATCATGAAAATGTCTTCTTTGAGAAAGTATATACTCATAAACCCTTCATAATAGTTTTTAAAGAAAATGAGAATTATCCTAAGCATATCCCCCAGGAGTGTCGTAACCAAGAGTGTAGCAAGGACCCTTTTCATGCACCAGTTCCTATTCGAGTCTAGCGCAATGCAGTGTTTTCAGGTTTTACCCCTAGGTACAACTATGCCAGATCCGCCTCTACCTTCTCGTATCCAGGCAGGGATGTATTGCTCAGAAAACTCACAAAATCTCAACAATATCAAAATTCTAGAAAGTTCATCCCTACTAATCCTCAAAGTCTATCTTAGGGCTTTGTGATCTAAGTAAAGTTTATCGAAATCTAGCTTCCAAGGTTATTGTTGAACTTCTTACGATACCATTTGTAACGCCCCGACCCCAGTTACCCGGAGTCAGTGCATTATTTTAATACATTGGCATAATTACAAGGATTCAAGTCCCGAAGGACCGATCAATTTTTCAATCATGGAAAATATATTACATAAATTAACATTACATTACAATTTCAAACATAAAACACATCGTAAATAGTTCTTTGAGAACTCCATTATTTCCTCTAGTTTAACCCTGCATATAAATCATAATACACTTCCTGGAATCTTGGAAAAAATAAAGCATAGAAATGGGTGATCTCAGATGCTCAGTAAGGATAACAATATAGAGGAAACATTAATAAATAATCATAAACATTTAAGGAAATGTATAACTAAAACAAAATCCTTTTAAACTTAAAATTCAACATAATATAGCAAAAATAAAATAATGCCATTTACTTATTCACATGGATATTCTACTGGTCAAATAATCGCATGCAATATCACTAACCACTTTCATAATGATGGAATGAATAATGAAAAACTTTAATTTCTGTATCAAGGCCTCGTACCAAGACCTAAGGGATAACTGTAATCGGAACCCAACCCGGAGTGCCTCTAATAACCAGACATCAACATGGAGTGCCTTTAATAAG
Organism: Viscum album; assembly: GCA_963277665.1. NCBI lineage: Eukaryota > Viridiplantae > Streptophyta > Magnoliopsida > Santalales > Viscaceae > Viscum > Viscum album. Next base: position 1,943,484,190 of record OY728143.1, on the reverse strand, counting down.
CAGACACCCACCCGGAGTGCCTCTAATAACCGGACACCAACGTGGAGTGCCTCTAATATCCGAACACCAAACCGGAGTGCCTCTAATAACCAGACACCAGCCCAGAGTGTCTCTAATAACCAGACACCAACACAGAGGGTCTGGTTTATCCGGACCCCAACCCATAACATACCATTCCAACACATTCATCTTAAGAAGAGGATGAAATATAACATAAAAATTTGTATTAAATCTAGCATACGGGATTCCAAAACATTAATCATAAACCATTAATGGTATAACAATAACTCATCCATAATAAAACATCTCACAAAACCTTAAATATAATAAGGATGATTTGTATCATAATAAATCGACTTCAAACAAGTGTAAAATTTATCAAAGGATGTTTACATAGATGAAAATGATTTGTAAAACTCTTTGAGAGAAATACCCCCTTTTTCATGAAAACAATAAAAAGTCACACAATTTAGAAAAGAGGTTATTTAAAGCCATTTTTTAATCATAGTGGCGCATACCACTATGAATCTTTTGAAATAAATTAACATTTTTAAAACAATCAAGTCCGTATAAATAAGTCCTTAAAAACAATTATGAAAACATGGACATTATTGAGAATGATTTAGAAGAATAAATATTTAAAAATATTGAAATGATGTTTTAGTAAAAAATTACCTTAAAATAATAACTTTGAAAACTCTTTCATAAAACATGGACATGGATAATAAATATATCCCAGTAGATACTTACGTAAAAACAACCTCAGATAATAAAGAGATTATGAAATTAACCCTTACCAATTTGGTAACTTAAAAAACATACACCCCATGAAAGAGGTATCATACCATGTATATGTAAATACAGATAAATTAAAGTGTATTACACAAATAATACAATTATGGGCAGTAGATACACCACACAAAAGGTAATAGTGGCAATATGGCATGAATCTCACTGGAATAAGGAGTGAGATGAAAACCCCTTACCTTGAACTTTTCCTTTGTCGAGAGTTGGGTAATCTCATGTATAATGGTTAAATGATTTATTAAATTATACAAGAATAATATACATTAATATGATATCATATATGATCTTTTTACATTTCTTTTTTAATAATATATTAGTATTATCATCGTTTCGGGTGATAACTTACTTGATTTATTTTATATGTTTTGTTAAATGAGCCGTGTTTGTTATGGATAGGTTGTATATTATACATATCCAGAATGATATCAAGTCCTTAAACATTAATTTTAATCATAAAATGATAATTAGTCTTTAATGGATATGATGGGGAAATTAATCACATTGCATTCGTGGAGATGGTAGTCCGTACGTACGCACGAACTCTACTTCCATTTCATTTTTCATTTTAAAATAAATAAAAACCAAATAATAAATTGGTATATTATTATTCCAGTATAATATAATATCTTATATTAGTTACTTAATTTCATTAATAACATCCTTTATATGTTCCATGTATGGTATAAACGATTCATATCACTTTGAGGGGGTGGTAGTCCACACTTCCTCAAATGAAATTATCATATATATATATAGAACATGAAATGAATAATTGTATAATATAAAATGGAATTAAATAAGCTTTTATATAAAATAAATATCATTAATATCATATTTAATTATATTTCCATCATAATGGCCACCATGAGAGGTGATAGGAGATAATTGAACAATCCTCGCTTCATGAGGCATTTGGTTGCCATCCATAGAAACATTATGTTCTTCACCCATTAGATGAAGTTGTGTGTATGTGTAGTTAGAATAAATCTAATAAAAATATACTAGTATATTTAGGATATTGGTTTTGTTTACAAAAGAAAATAATAAGAAGATTTTAGGGGTTTGAGAAGTAAAATAAAAGAAAAGAAGCTAAGCGAAATCGTTACCTTTAATTTGGGTAACTTCCTTTGGTTTGAATCGAAAATTACTCTTGAAGTTCCTTCTGCCTAAGGTAAGGCTTCTATGAATAGTAGAGGGATGTAGGGAGCTTAATTGGTCATAGGTTGGATGAGCCAAAAGGCTTGAGATGTGTGAGGAATTGGTTTTAAGTGGTGTCCTTCTATAAGGGCGAAGAGGGGTTCTTTAGGAAAAACTTAAAGTATTATTTTATAATAAATTCATATTTGGTTTCTAAAGGCTCCAAAGTGGATTATAAAAAACCCTAATGTGGGGATGGGTCGAAATACTTTCAATTAATAGATTTTAGACAGGTTTGGGTTACTTTATTAACTTTATATTTTAGTTTTAACCCTTAGTTACTTAGTTTGACATTTACCATGTCTCTTTGTATTTTTATATTATATGGTTAACAAACTTACTATAAACTTCAATGCGACCCCCAAGTGGTCCTTTAATGATGCATATATCATGATATAAGTCTTTTAGCCAAACCGTATATTTTTAGAAATCTAATAACAATTAATCATATAATATATGTTTTCAATATTAATTTATGTCAATTTTGACACTATTTGGTATTTTGTTTTTGTGAAAGTCATCACAACTTGATTACTTCAAAAAAGATACATTTAATCATCCCTAAAATGTCATTGGAACTTATAAAATTCGTGGATTTCATAAAAACTGTGAAATTATATTTATTTTAATATTTATATTACCATTTATTTGATTCTTTCATTAATAAGGTAATTACTACATCATCATTGTGTCTCAAATAAATGTAATTATTTAATGTCTAAAAATTATAATTAAAATACCATTATGTAGGAAATATTTGTATCTTTATAATGAATATTTAAAATCTAATTTATCTTATGTATAACTCTATATTAAAAATGTTTTAGTTATTAATCTTTGATTTTAACTCTTTTAACTCTTCTTTGAATTAAATAATAATAAATGTCCTAATCTAATCCAAGTGGACTTAAAGGGTCATATTTTATTCCTAATGTTGTTTTTGGTCGAATTAAACTTTTCCAATCGAATTAAGACATGTTTTAGGGTAATAATAATATCATATTTACCCTTAATTACCCTATTTACTTTTTACCGTGGTAAATAAAAGTAGAAAGTTACTATTCACCAGAAATTATTTTTATCTTATTGTACCCCATTTCACTCCTTGATATTAACTATGTCTCTTAGATTTTCTAAATTCCACTCACAGAAGTGGTAAAATTATGATTTATGTGAATTTACAAATTCTCCTAGGAGGTGGGTAAAAGACGGTGAACAAGTTTAATAAATTTTTTATATATATGAAATTATTATAAACTGACTCTAATGAATTACATTGAATTTATATAGGTATTATATATCTATTTTGAGCTAAAATAAATTTAAATAATATAAATAATTATTTAAATAAAAATCCTGTTTTAAATAGTAACTAAGTGGTTTTCACTATTCATCAAAAATTGAATGTTTTTAGAAAAATACCAAAAATTTACCCTAAGCTAATTTTGATATTATGAATTCAATAACGAATTATATTTTACAAAATTCAAAAAAGAGAAGTTTCATTTGTTAATTTAAAATTAATTCTCGCTGTTAAAACAAAATGCATGTTTTTAAGAAACAATAAATATCAAAAGATTGACACATGTTTATGTTCGGTTTAAATGTGAAATTATGTCCAATGAACAACATTGGATTAAATGGTAAAAATATATTCTAAATATAATTTAAAACCACTAAAATTAATTTTTATCACTATTAATTATTTCGATTAAAAAAGATGTTTTTTATTAAAATTTAGTAATTTTCACTATTCATCAAAATATGAAAGTTATCCGAAAAGTACCAAAATTTGACCCTTGGCTAATTTTGATATTACAAATCGAAAAACGAAGTCCATTTTGAGAGATAAAATTTATAAACTTTCAAAAAGTGGGTATTACAATTCATAACGGCTACATTGAATGGTTGTGGTGTGTGTTAGAACTCGAAGTTGTGTTCAACACATGCTACTATATTATTGAAAGAGAATCATACCGTGGAAGCTTGGGGTGTTACATGAAATGGGACAAAGAACCTCTTCCCCTATTTCACTACATAGTTGAATGTGATCTAAGCACCTATACAAAAATCATTTCTATTTTAAAATTATGTTTCATTATAAAATTCACTTCTTAAAAACATAATTTATAACAAATTTTGAAAAATATATTTTTCAATCATAATATATTTTCAATACTGAGTATGAGTATTCTAGAACAATTTTAACTAGATTAATAATAGATGTATTTTTATTTACTATTCTTCTGATGTTCATTATTACCATATCATTAGAGGTAATAAAATTTATTTTTAAAATAAAATATAATGTGAAAATCTCAATAAATTGGATTAGTTCTACAATCATTAAATATAAAAACAAATAATGAGCATGCTTTGGTGCTTTTTAATAAACATATATTTGTATCATAATTAATTAATATAATATTAATGATATTATCCCATAAAAACTTTATTTAATTATTTATCTCATATATTGAAAAACATTATGTTCTCATTGTAACCAATTATATTACATTTTATCACTAGTAAAGTAGCTAGGTAGGCCGACCTAAATATAAAGATAACATAATCAATGGATTTGTATGATTATAATAGTGGTGTTTTATACTATATCCCTATTATTGAAGAATTATTTTATTATTTATATATATTTATATTTTAAAATTATAATTTTATATACATTAATAAAAAACAATGAAATAATTTGATGAATGTGATATTTTACTTTGTGGAGGTGGTTATTCACACGACGCTTGATTAAAATTTTATTTCTCAACAAATGAGAGGGAACTAAGTGGGAATATAATTTATCCCATAAAATTAATAATAATATTATATAAATCACATTTATTATTCAATTCCATCCTTATAACATGGGAATATATGTTGTGGAGTAAATCAATTATGTTGTTTCATAGAGGTGGTAGTCCACACAACGCAAGAATGTATGTTTAGTTTTTCTTATGGAAATATGTATAATTAGATTATGGTTATCACCTCAAAATAATAAAATTATGTATACAAATAATAATGAATAAATTAGTTTTTATGTATAATAATATATTATGGAAGGTATTAATGAAATGAATGGATTTAAGGAAAAATAAGTACTTGCATTATAGAATTTTTCATTTTCAGGGAAGTTTCATTCCCAATAGAGTTCTTAGGAGTATTTCGTATAATATATGGATCAATGAAATTGAAAAATAATGAAAGGTATGTAAAATGGAATATTTTTAACAGGAAAATGAAAAATTATGGTGGTCATTAAGGGGTGTTGATAATCTCCCTTTTTTAAATGTCAAGAATTATTTTTTTAATATTTATATTAAAAAAATCATGAACATGGTTTATTTGAATGGAAAACTAAAAATTAATAATAATTTATTGGGGGTGAAATAAATTCAATAATTAATCATCCTTTTATATTCAAACAAATTGAAAACGATTTTTAGTTATTTAGCCTTCAAATTTTCACATAACCTTTATTTTTTTACTCCGGCATCTAATTTTATGTATATAATTGATTTTTTATTCATAAAAATAAAATATATACTATTAAATAATTTGTTCCTAAGGTTTAAATATATGAAATATATTATTTTTGTAACACCCCAAGCTTCCACAGTATGTTACCCTTTGAATAATGTCATAGCTTGCGTTGAACACAACATGGAGTTTTAACACACAATGACCAATCAAGATAGCCGTTATGATTAGTAATACAAATTTTTTTGAAATTTTATAAATTTTATTTTTCAAAATGGACTTAATTTTTGGATTTCGAATATTAAAATAATCTTAGGGTAAATTTTTAGTATTTTTCTGAAAGACATTCAAATTTTGATGAATATTGAAAAGCACTACGTTGTTGTTTAAAACTGACATTTTATTTAAATATTTAAATATTTTATTTTAATTTATTTGTGGGAAAAATAGATACATAATACTAATATATGTTCAATGTAATTCATTGAAGTCATTTTATAATAAGTTTAGAAATATAAAATTTTATTAAACTTTTTACGTTCTTTTACCCACCTTCTTAGAACATTTGAAAATTTTCATAAAATATAATTTTACCACGTCTTTGAGTAGAATTTTCAAAATCAAAGAGACACGGCTAATATCAATTAGTAAAATTTGGTTAAATAAGATGAATATAATTTTTTGGTAATAGTAACTTTTGACTTTTATTTACCACAATCAAAATTAAATAGGGTAATTAATGGTAAAATGATATTATAATTACCCTAAAACATGTCCTAATTCTATTGGATAAGTGAAATTCGAACAAAAATTTACTTAGGAACAAAAATATAAATCTTTTGGTCCAGATGGATTAGATTGGGACATTTATTATTATTTTATTTAAAGAAGAGTTGAAAGTGTTAAATTCAATGATTAATAACTAAATAATTTTAAATATAAGGATACACACTATTTAAATTAGACTATAAATATTTACTTTAAAGATAAAAATATTTCCAACATAATGGTATATTATTTATAATTTTTAGACATTAAATAATGTAATTTCTTTTTTCACACAATGATGATGCAGTAATTACCTTATTAATGAAATATTAAAATAATTGATATTATAAATATCCAAATAAATGTAAATGGATACTTTTTATGAATTAAACTAATTTTATAATTTAATATGGAATTTTAATGTTGATTAAATTAATTTTATTTGAAGTGATGAATATTTTATGGCTTTCAAAAAAATCAAATACTAAATAGAGTAAAAATTTACATAATTGTGTTTTTAAAACTAATATTATATAATTAATTGATATAATATTCATAAAAATATAATTTTTGGATAAAGGACATAGATAATTATATATATATATATTAATAATTAACCACTTGGGGTTCTCTTGGTAGTTTATAGTAATTTTATTTACCATATAATATAAAAATACAAAGAGACATGGTAAATGTCATTATATTTAACTAAGAGGTAAATCTGAAATATAAGGATAATATGATGAACAAAACCTATCTAAAACCTATTTGTTGAGAGATTTTCAACACATTCATACCTTTTCCTAGAAATAAAACATTTTTGAACTATTAGAAACTGAAAATGTTTTTATTATATTATAATATTTCAAGATTTTCCTAAAGTGGATCGCACCTCTCTTTTTAAAGGGGTACTTCCCCTTCTCTTAATTTAACAACTCCAAATACATTTGTCTCATCCAAAACCTACCCAAATATACTCTCAACTATCCTTCATTAATCCTAGAGGAATTAAATTAATCAGAAAGGAAACCTATAGATCCCATTTGATTAACTCAAAAGGAAACACCCGATAAAGAGATAATAATTTTACCACCCTCTTTCAAGTTCGTTTCTTCTTCCACTTCCTCATTCTTTGTTTTTTCCATACCAAAATAGTAACTCCAGTACCTTATACATACTATGATGTTATTATAAATATGGTACATCCATATTTTTTATTCTATTCATCCTATAAATGACCAAGTCACCATACGTGCGTACGTACGGCTTACAGTCTCCACTTTGTGGTATTGTTTGTTATTCAAACACATCATTATTTGGATGGGTATAATAACAAGTATAAATAATGTAAATAATAAATATAACATGTTAATAATTCTATATATATGATATACCATCCAATTACATATTATGTAACCATCAATATAATGATATTTTCACTCGTGCGTACGTATGGAATACCGGTCCATGAACTCGATGAGATTCATCCCCCATCATAATCATTCAAGAATAATTTTAATTTTATGACAAAAAAATGTTTTTTAACATTATATAATTTTTTATATGAATCAAACACATCATATCCATAATAAACATGGCTTATGTATCTAAGCATATAATGGAAAACGAATCAGTTAACATCCGAAACAATGATACAACAGAAATATTATTATCAAAGAAATATTATAGGATCATATATGATATCATATTTATGAATATATTTCCTGTATAATTTAATAAAACTGATGTAACTATTATACAACAGTTTAACATACCATTAACTCAGGAAATGTCCAGGGTAAGGGTTAATACTATAGTCTCTTTCCTTATCTGAGGTTGTTATTACTTAAGTATCTACTAGGACCACTTAATCATCCACATCCTTGTTTTCTTAAAAATGTAATTCAAACCATTTTTACAATTTACTAGACTATGGGTTAAAGTCATTTATACCCTTATTTTACCACATATGTTTTGAAAGGAATCTTTCCATCGTTTTACAAACAATGTAATTGATGATCTTGTTGACAAAATTAAGGTAAGAATGTCTTTTTCAACTTATATGCAGGTGTGGCTATTTTCTGCCATTATAACATTGTCGAAGCTTCCCATAAAATATTATTAGAATATTTTCAAATTAACTATTTTAGTTTATAGTTATATTACTTTTATATGATTTCAAAATAGAAAGATATATTTCTCTACAATTTTTTTTTGATTTCATCTATGTCAACATATTTTGATAGATTTTAATCTTGTATGAAGATGATTTATTATGATAAAAATCATCCATATTGTATTGAAGATTTTGTGATATTTTTGATTGTGGATGTTTTATTTTTTCACCATTCATTGATTATGGATGAAGTATTGACATTTCTTATACTAGTTTTAATATAAATATTTATGTTATGATTAAACATTTTCATATGAGGAATGCATTGGACATAGTAAGTGACTGGTGGAGCCCACTATAGCTCCTTGATTCATTAGTAGGTCTCAATAGACAAACCAGTTTCATGGCACAAATCCTTGACAAAATATTATTTGCAGTCTTGGAACAAGGCATTGAATATGTGGTTATGATATCTGGCATTATGCATTCCAACATTATGAAATAGGCAATTGATATTACTTGTGATTATTTGATTATTAGAATATTCATGTGAATAATTAAATAGAATTATTTGATTTATATTTTCCCATATTGTGATGATGTTTTAGTGTAAAATACTTGTGTTTTAGTCTTATACATTGCCTTAAATATTTTGTCATATTCTTGAATGTTTCCTCTATATTGTTATCCTTACTGAGCATCTGAGCTAAACACATTCTATGTTTTATTTATCATAGGATATGAAGAAGTATATTATGAATGAACTATAGGTATAGTCTAAGGGATATGAATTTTTTCAACGGGGACAATGTCGTTATTGTTTTTCATTTTATAATGTAATAAAAAACTTAGGAATGTATCTATTACATCCAAGGCTACTAAACCGATCGGTATTTCCGGATTTTAATCCCTTGTGATCATGAAAATGTTATGTAATAATGCAAAAACTCTGGGTAACTAGGGCCAGTGTGTTAGAGTTGGTATCCGAGGAAGTTTAGTACACACCTGGGAAACTAGATTTAGAAAAAAAACTGAATGGAGATAATTACCCTATGATAGACATTAATGATTAGTATAGAAGTACTTCTTGAAATTTTGGTAGTGTAGAGATTTTCTAGGTTGTCCATGAAATACATCCCTTTATTTATATGAGAAGGAGAGGTGGCTCTAGCACAGATGTACCTTGGGGTAAAACATGAAAACACCACATTGAGTTAGACAAGAATTGGAACCGATGTACGATAACGGGCATTGCTACACTCTTGGTTATGAAACTCCTTAGAGATGTACATAGGATAATTCACATTTATTTTACCATAAATTATGAAGGATTAATGAGTATATTCATTCTCAAAGAAAACATTTGTATGATTACGGATTATATCCATAAACTGTTCAATTTATGTAACGTGTTTTACAATATTGAAATTATGTATTACGATTTATAAACTTATATATTGTATGCATTTTTTTTAGAAATGGAACCCAGTAGAAGGAATGAAAATCATATCAATGCACGTAATACATGTAGGGATTTATCTCCTACTCAATATAATTATATTGGAGATGGTGATGAAACTGGTGCTGATAATCTTATTACCATAATGGGATAACTCACTCAAGTTATGAATATTACCCTTACCCATATGGAGCACCCTAGTCCACAATGCAGAGGATTAGTGTTAGACTCCTTAATGACACAACAACAACCGGAATTCAATGGGAGTACACATACAATTGTATCTGAGCAATGTATATGTTCCATAGAGAAAATATTTCATGCTTTGGGGAGTAGCGAAAGGGAAAAGGTTGTCATGGTATTTTATCACCTCAAGAGAGATAAAGATCAATAGTGGTCATTAATTCAAATCATAAATGAGGATGGAGAAGTATCATGTATGGAATTGAGGGAGTTTTAAGAGATTTTATTAGAATAATAGTATCTCATGAACATTGAGAGGATATTCAAAAGTAATTTTGGAGTCTGTGGAAAAACAGAGGATGAGAATGTTGCAAAGTATGAGGCTAACTTTACAAGCTAGCAAGGCATGCATCAGATTATATACATAACCCATGGTGTAATATTGATTGATTATTTAATGGGTTAAGACCATTTATTTGTCAAGTATTAGTCTCACAATCCTTCGTATCGTAAGAAGATATTTTCTACTACGCTATAAAAATAGAAAAGGGATTCTTTATGTCTTATGACTTCAAAGAAAATCATGAGAGGAATAGATCTACTGATAACTCTAGAAATGGAAATATTTGGAATTAGAGAATAGTTAAATATCCATCCTATGGTAAATGTGGAAAATAACACACCAATTATTGCTTGAAGGGAATGAATGTTTGTTACAAGTTTGGTGAAAAAGGCCATCAAGCTCATGATTGCTTAGGAATGAAAGATGCTGCCAAGGTTGAATTCAACAATTATAGAGAAAAGGGACATTGTGAAAATGAATTTCTTAAGAGCCAAGGAAACCTACCTCAGAAAAGGCCAAGGGAGCAAGGCTAGTCTGATGCGATCACTACTACTGAGGTTAAAGATTTGAAAGACGTGGTGGTAGGTAATTTAATGGTTTCTTTAAGTCAAGACAATGATTTATTTGATTCTGGATCATCAAATTGTTTTTTTTTTCATCCCATTTTGATAAGAAAATTAGATATTTTCAATTTGACTTAACAAGGGAGTGGTCAGTTAAAACTCTTAAGGGAACTATCATCACAACAACGTTTTGTGAATCAGTTCCCAATAAGGCATATAAAGGTTCATTATATTCTGATCTCATCATCATACCCATTACTGAATTTGATATAATCCTCAAAATGGATTGGATTTCAGAACATGATGAAAAAATTTATTATAAGAAAAAGGAGGTTACAATTTTTGATGATGATAAGGAGTACCTTATCTTTAGAGAAAAAATATCACTATCTAATTCTTATCCAGATCCACCCCCTACAGCTCTACTAAATTCAATTATTATGGAAGAAGAGAATGAAATAAATATGGTTGGGGAAAATAATTTTCTAATAAAAGATGTAACTATTGTGCAAGAATATGTTGTTGTGTTTCCAGAGGATTTACCTTGACATCCTCTAGAATGAGAAATTGAGTTTTATATTGATTTAATTCCTGCTTCAAGGCCCATATCTAAGACCCCATGTAGAATAGACACTGCGAAATTAGTGGAACATAGAAGCAACAAGAGGAAGTGGGTAATAAAGGATTTATTCTCCCTAGTGTTTCTAAATGGGGAGCCACTGTCCTTTTTGTTAATAAGAAATATGGATCTATGAGGTTGTTCATTAACTATTGGGAGATAAATGTTATAACAATAAAGAAAAAGTATCACCTACCCTACATTAATGACTTATTTGAAAAACTCCATAGAGCTCAATATTGTTCAATGATTGTCCTTTGATATGGATATAATCATTTGTGTGCAATGAAGGAAGAAATTCCAAAAACAGCATTTCGAACCAGGTACTGGCATTATTAGTTTACAGTAATGCCTTTTGGATTGACTAATGCACCCTCTGTCTTCATGGATTTAATGGATAGAGTATTCAAGGAATATATTGATGGCTTTGTCGTGGTATTTATAGATGATATCTTTTAGTAAGCAAAAAAGATACAAAGATCATGAAAATCACTTGCGAACTATTCCAAAAACCCTCAGAAGAAATGAATTATATGTAAAGTTTAGCATGTGTGAATTCTAGCTTTAAGAGATTTCTTTATCTTAGCCATATTTCCCATGTGGATGGAATCACTGTTGATCTGTTAAAGACCAAGTAAATCCAATAATTTTTAGCACTATCGAATATAACTAAGGTACACAATTTTATTGTTTTAGTTGGTTGTTATTGACTTTTCATCCAGAATTTTTCCCAGTTGGCTAACCCATTAACCAACATCACATTTAAAGGGGTTAGATTTGTTTGGAAAAAAGGGTGTGAAGAATGATTTGAAGAACTAAAGAGAAAATTATTCAATGAAACCATCTAGACACTACCATCAAGGAATGATGGGTTTGTTATTTATAGTGATGCTTTAATGAAAGGACCTGGTTGTGTCCTAATGTAGAATGATAGAGTTATTTCTTATGCATCAAAATTGCAAAAAAAATTATGAAAAAAAACTATCCTACTCATGATGTTGAGTTATCAGCTGCAATATTTTTTCTGATAATATGGAGACACTATCTTAATAGTGAAAATTGTGAGATTTATACTGATCAAACGAGTTTGAAGTATATTTTATCATAGAAATAACTCATCATGAGGCAAAGAATATGTCATGCACTACTCAAGGAATATGATTTCACTATATGATACCACCTAGGGAAGGAAAATAATGTGGAAAATGCTTTGAGCAGAAAGGATCATGAAGTTTTGAACAAGATGATTGTTTAAAGGGATCTTATTTTCCTATATTTAGTAAATATGGATATTGGAATAACCATGGAAGGTGAAACATCAATATTTTTTCAAATCGTTTCCAAAACATCTTTACTATAAAGGATAAAGAGTTCCTAGAAATATTATGAGGAGTTTCAAAAGAAGATTAAATTTTTGAATGATTTGATATTGAGTGGCTTCATATGTGAAATTGGAATTTTGAAATTTGGGAAGAGAAATTGTGTTCCTAACATACCTAATCTAAAAAGGTAATTGTTGGATGATTCCCATAGCTCCAATTTTATATACACTATGGGAGCACCAAGATGTATAGAGATTTGAAGGAACGCTTATTCTGGGAAAACATAAAGAGGGATATTGCTGATTTTGTGTCTTGATGAATGGTTTTTCAACAAGTGAAAGCTAGAGGGAATCATCCTGGAGGAGTCATGAAACCTCTTATCATACCTGAGTGGAAATGGGATAATATTATGATGGAATTTATCCTTGGGCTACCAAAGATTCATAGAAGGAATGATCCAACATGGGTCATTATTGATCGTCTTACCATGTCATCACATTTTCATGCTATAAGAGAAGATTTAACATATAAACATATGGTAAGAATATATATAAATAATTTTGAAAGACCTCATGGTGTACCCATATCAATTTTTTATGATCATGATCCCCACATTACATAATGATTCTGGAAAATTATTCAGAAGGCCTTGGATACAAAACATCGTTTGAGCACTTCCTACCACCCTCAAACCGATGGAAAATCAGTATGGACTATTCAAAAATTAGAATACATATTGAGATCTTGCTCACACGACATTCAATGTAAGTGGGATCAATATTTACCTCTGGTAGAAGTTTCTTAAAATAATAGCTTACATTCAAGTATTCTGATGGAACTATATAAAGAGTTCTATGGAAAGAGATGCCGCGCACCAACTTGTTGGGATGATGTTGGTCAATGAAAACTCATAGGACTAGAACTAGTTGAGAAAACAATGGAAAAAGTGAATATTATCCAAAACCACATCAAAATTTCCAAATGTAGGCAAAAGAGCTATGCTGATAACAAAAGGAAGGACTCATAATTTCAAGTAGGAAACCATGTTTTCATGAAGGTATCTCCCAGGAAGTGTGTTATATGATTTGGTATGAAGGGTAAAGTAAGTCCCACATACATCAGACCTTTCGAAATTCTCTAATGAATTGGGGTTGTAGCTTACCATTTGACAATGAGGCTTAGTCTCTCCAAAGAACATGATGTGTTCCACGTATCAATATTGAGAAAATACATTCCTAACCCAACACATGTACTCACGTATAAGGAAATTGAACTGAAACATGATCTGTCTTATTGTGAAGAGCTTGTCAAAATTCATGATTCCAAAGAACAAGTGCTGAGTAACCAGACTACTCATCTGGTAAAAGTTCTATGGAGAAATCATAAGATCGAAGAGGAAATGTGGGAACTCGATGAACTTTTGATAAAGATCCATCTGAATCTTTTTATGCCGAAACATTCTAGAAATTTCGATGATGAAATTATTTTATGGAGGGGAGAATGTAACATCCTATGCTTCCATGGTATGTTTCTTTTTGAATAATGTAGTAGCTTGCGTTGTATACAAAATGGAGTTTTAACACACCACGACAAATCACACTAGCCATTAGTAATTTTAATACCAACTTTTTGAAATTTTATAAATTTTATTTTCATAATGGACTTCATTTTTGTATTCGGAATATCATAATTAGCATAGGGTGAATTTTGGTATTTTTCTTAATACATTCAATTTTTATGAATAGTGAAAAACATTGCGTTATTGTTTTAAACCGAATTTTTGTTTAAATAATTAGTTATTTTATTTTTATTTATTTTATATCAGAATAGATATCCAATACCTATATATGTTCAATGTAATTTATTGAAGAAATTTTATAATATTTTTAGATTTATAATACTTTGTCGAACTTTTTACCATATTTTACCCACCTTCTATGAGCATTAGAAAATTTGCATAAAATATAAATTTACAGCTTCTGTGAGTTCAATTTCATAAATCCGAGAGACATGGTTAATATTATTAAGTAGAATGTGGTTCAATAGGACGAAAATATTTTTTGGTTAATAGTAACGTTTGACTTTTATTTACCACGGTTAAAAGGTAATTGGGTAGTTAATGGTAAAAATGATATTATAATTACCCTAACACAAGTTCTAATTATATTTTATAAGTTTAATTCAACAAAAAACAACGTTAGGAATAAAATATGATCCTTTTGGTCCACTTGGATTAGATTAGGATGATGATTATTATTTTCATTAAAGAATAGTTAAAAGTTTTAAATTCAAAGTTTATTAACTAAACCATTTTTAATAGAGGGTTAAACACACTATAAATTCGACTATAAATATTAATTAGAAAGATAAAAATATTTCCTACATAATGGTATTTTATTTATAGTTTTTAGATATTGAATAATTTAATTTATTTATGACACAATGATGATGTCGTAATTACCTTATTGATGAAATATTAAAATAAATTATATTATAAATATACATATAAATGTAAATTGAGACTCAAGATGAATTCCAATAATTTTCAAGGTTAATATAACATGTTATGGTTGATTTAATAAATATTATTTGATGTGGTAATTTTTTTGTCTTTCAAAAAAATTAAATAATAAATACTGTCAAAATTGAAAAAATCGAGTTTTTAAAACAAATACTATGTATTTAATTGATAGAATTTTCTTAAAGAACTAAGGATCCAAAAAATGACATATATAAGTTTATATATATCAATATTGAATCACTTGGTGTTATCTTTGTAGTTCATTGAATGTTTATCAACCATCTAATGTAAAAATACAAAGAGACATGGTAAATGTCAAACTATTTAACTAAGAGTTAAATCTAAAATACAAAGTTAATTTGGTTAAATAAAACTATATAAAACCTATTAGTATAGAGTTTTTCAACACATACCATCCTTATCCTTGATATAAAACATTTCATATCCATTAGAAATCTGAAATTAATTTATTATAAATTAATATTTAAATATTTTCTTAAAGTGACCCTCACCTCTCTTATAAAACGGTACTTCCCCATCTCTTAATTTAACACCTCCAAGGCCGTTTGGATTGGACAAACCCTGCCAAAATATCCTATGAAATATCCCACCTTAATTCTGAAGGCATTAATTTGATCTGTATGCCATCTTAAAAAGCCCTTTTGATCGACTCAAAAGGAAATACCCGAAAAACAGGTAATAATTTCACCACCCCTTTCAAATTCATTTCTTCTTCCACATACCCTTTCTTTTTTGTTTCCATAACAAATTAATATATCCAATACCATTTACATACTGTGATGTTATTATAAATATGGCACAACCATATCTATTATTTTATTAATCCTATAATCGAAAAAGTCAACATATGTGGGTATGTATGGCTTACTGTCTCTACAACGTGGTGTAGTTTGTTATTCATATAATTAATTATTTGGATGGGTATAATAATGAGTATAACTAATTTAAATAATAAATATAACCTCTTAATGATTCTTTATATATGATATTCCATCCAATTCCTTATTATTTCACCAAAAATATAATGATATTGTCGCTCATGCGTACGTACAGATTGCCGTCTCCATGAACGCGATGAGATTAATTAGCCATCGTAATCATTCAAGAATAATTTTAATTATATGATTAAAAATTATTTTTATGAACATAATATCATTCTTAATATGAATCAAAAACATTATATCCATAAAAAACATGGATTATGTAACCAAGGATATGTAGGTTTACAAATCAGTTAACACCTGAAATGATGGTAGTACAAAAATATTATTAACAAATAAATATTATAGGAACATATATGATATCATATTTATATGTATAGTTCATTTATAATTTAATAACAATGTTCTAAATATTATAAAATAGGTTAACATACCATCCACTTGGGAAAATACAAGGTAAGGGTTAATTCTATAATTTATTTACTTGTCTGAGGTTGCTAATACATATGTATATACTGGGACATCTTTATCATCCACATCATTGTTTTCATATAAATTTAATTGAAATTTTTTTTAATATTTACTAGATATGGGTCAAATACATTTATACCTTTATTTTACCACATATGATTTGAAAGGAATATTTCCATCGTTTTCCAAATAAGGTACTTTATGACTTTCTTGACAAAATTAAGGTAAGAATGTCTTTTTTAACCTATATAGTGGGTGCGACTATTTTCTGCCGTTATAACATCATCAAAGCATCCCATACATGCTTATAAGAATATTTTCAGAAAAAAAGTTTTATTTTATAATTATATTAGTTTGAAATTATTTCAAAATAAAAAGAGATATTTCTCTACAAAAAGTTTTGATTTCATCTATGTCCACATCCTTTGATGGATTTTAAGCTTGTTTGAAGTTGATTTGTTTTTATAAAAAACTTCCATATTGTATTGAATATTTTGTGATATGTTTGACTGTGGATGTGTTATTTTTACACCATTCACGGTTTTTGGATAATGTATTGACATTTATTATGATAGTGTTAATAGGAATGTTTATGTTTTATTTAATCCTTTCAGTAGGAGGAATGAATTTGACTTTGTATGTGATGGGTGGAGCCTGCTGTTGATCCTCGATGCATCAGTAGGTCTCCAGAGACAAACCCATGTCTTGGAATAAGGCCATGAAAAAATATTATTTATTGTCTTGGAACAAAGCCTTGACTATGTGGTTCTAAACTCTGGCATTATGAATTCAAACATTATGAAATTGGATATTGATATTACATGTTATTATTCGACAAGTAGAATATCCCTGTGAATATGTAAATGGAATTATTTGATTTTCCATTACCATATTACGATGAAGTTTATGTTTAAAAGGCTTGTGTTTTAGTCTTATACATTTCATTAAATGTTAATGCTTATACATGAATGTTTCTGCTATTTTTTAATCCTTATTGAGCATCTGAGCTCACCCCTTTCTAGGTTTTATTTTTTCTAGGATGCGAGTAAGTATATTATGACTGACTTGTAGGGATAGTCTAAGGGGTATGAATGTTTTAAATGGGGACAATGTTAGTAATTTTTCCATTTTATAATGTAATTTAATGCTTATGAATGTATCTAGTACTTTCACAGCTACTAAACTAATCGGTATTTCAGGATTTTGATCCCCTGTGACAATGCCAATGTTATATAATAATGCACCGACTAAGGGTAACTCGGGTCGGGGCGTTAAAATTTTAGACAATATTTTTATGTGTATGAAAAATAAATTGTAACATTGTATAACAACTGAATGTTTTATCATTGCAAATCGCCTTCTTATAATTATGTCACATAAAATCACATTAGGAAGCACAATGCCACATCATTCATAAATGAACTAATAAAAACGATGTGCCTTTTATAGACTATCCATTAATCTCAATTTTTCCAGGACTATGTTTTCAATTTCAAAAATCAAACACATATAGTTTCGATCTGTAAGATATTTGGAGTCTGATAGGACAAAATTAATTTTTGGTGAATAGTTACTTACACTTATGAATAATAATATTACCCTTATGAATAGTAAATCTGCAAAGTGAATGGTAATCATACCAGTGATAGTATAAATAAAATTTATCCACATTATAGGTGACAATATGTAATAACTATATTATAGTTTACATAAATAGATATTTTAAAAATCATTAATGAAGTTTTGGTATATTTATTTGTCAATAATATTTTATGAGTAATTTAAAAGAAAATTTATTTTCACAAAAAATATTCATAAACTAATATTTCTATGTTTTATTGTTTTTTTGATAATTTAATGATGCCTTATGTAAATTTTCAAATTGTTATATAATCATTTATAATTTCTAAATTTGTATTTTTCAAGTAAACGATGATTTTAATGAAAAATTAAATTAGTCATATTTAATATGTTATTTTCATAAAATTAATTACACATTTTAATTCTACACATTGAGAAATGTATAAGGCGATTTTTTGGGAATTTTTTGAAATACATTAATATTTTTTGAATAGAAAAATACGATAATTTATAATTAATATTAAATTGGATTGTATTTGTTGAATTATTATCATGTTGTTTTTCTGTTTGGGTGATTATTATCCATTCTATTGAACTAGATTGTGTTTGGTCTTGTTGATCCTAGCCTATGGAGGCATGGTGGATCTTTATGTCTTTGATGTCATTCTGGTTTCCCACTTTTTCCTCAAAACTACTTCTGAAATAATAATTTAATTTTCAGTTCTTCATTAAATATAATAAATGTTAAAAATCATAATTTTTGAGTCATTTTTGAGTCAGTTATGATATATGTTCCCATTAGTTCGAACTCACATACACTAAATATTGTATTTATTCCCCATAATATTCACTATTTCTTTTCTTCAGAAAAATAATAAACTAATGATTAAAATAATAATAAAATACCCCTATCATCTAATACAAATACCACCCATCACACCCTCTTCTCCTCTCACCTCTAAATCATTGAACATGTTGGTTCAGTTTATACCAAATATTCTCAAGAGGGGGGTGAATTTTTTCTTTTAAAAATTCTTCACGAATTGTGATGATGGCTGATTCTGTCATTTTATCTTTATCAGGTTGTTTATGCATCGGAAAATAAATAGATAATGGACACATGGATTTATAGTGGTTCGAGGAACAGAAGGCCACTAGTCCACTCCACCAACACTCTACTCCACGATCATTTTGATTTTAACTATCTGGTCCTCTTATCAATAGACTGTCCACATCTGAGTGCATGAAATTGAGACATTTACATGTTAAGGATAAAACAGAGCCCTCTGTTTTATACATAGAATCGAATACACCACTTAATATAAGAATCCGTTTATTTGACATAAACAAAGTATTTTCTACAATTAATTTCATCTTTTTCTTCATAGTTGCATCAGCATGAAACTGATAGTAGATGGATATCCTATTTTAGAAAAAAATGGTCTTAAGGTAAGGACAGTTCTGAGTTGATCAAGTTGAAATAGATATAGATATAAATTCAATAACTCCAACAAAAATGGAATCATGATAAATTTTTTATATAGAATAAGAAACTTTAATGTTTTTCCTCTTTTTCATAAAAACATATTCTGATAGATCTTGGTAGCTGCAGATCTGTGTGACTCGAATGTCTCTGTCAGAGTAGTAGTGAATAACTAGAGATATTTTTACTATGATCTTCATTTTAATGATTCACCTCTTCTGTGTAATAAAAAAAATATATAACAAAAATAGAATTTTTTTTCAAACTTAGATCCATAAATTTCACCTTTAGAATCACGATATTCAAATTTTTGAATAACAATGCAGTCATAAAACCCCTGAACATTTGTCATGAAAAGATATTCTTAAATTGAACCTTTGAATCATAAATAAACACATTTTAATAAGTCTAAGACATGATTTAAAATCAGGCTTTTAATCTCCCTTGAAATCATCATAATAATTTTTATAAATATTGTTGCTCGATAATGTCGTATTTTTAATCTCTGGTGCCAATCGTAGGGTTGAACTGCATAGCATACATTCTCTAAATGTAAGGTTCACAATGTAAGGTTGATCATCCATTTATCAAATATATGGTTGATCGTCCATACTTTTCACTTCAACTCTCAAACATACTGTATATAATCTATACTTTTATCAGCTTCTAAACATAATGTACATAATCCATACATTTTGATAAAACGTAATGTTGTTAACAAATGTATGGTTGATGAACCATACTTTTTAGAAACAAACATAACATTTCATACCAACATATGGTTCTTATTCTATACTTTTTTGATATACCCAATGAAATGATCCCTCCAAACATAGATTTCTTATTCTATACATTTCTGATATCCCAAATGTAAGGTTCTTTCATCCATACTTTTGTCGATAACGTATACTTGCCTAACCATACTTTTTTCATATCGTATAAAGTAAACCACATATTTCATCTTTATGCTATGCTCCTCAACATAGTGTATGAAAAGTGATACTAGAACATAGAAAATTGATTTTAGAATAAATTATCAAATAATTAATGTTGATCAAATAAAATTATAGTACTCCAAAAATTAGAATATAACGAATATTAATTTCCAAAAATATACTCAATTTAAAATCATTAGAATAACAAATAAGGGTATTTGTGAACATCAAAATCATCATAAAGAGATAGCATATTGTTCTCAACAATCTCCCCCTAATAATAATAATGTATTGTGGAAAACAACTCCCACTCAACAATTTAATCATTTTTGTTTGTCACAAACTCAAAGAAATTATCCTAAAAAATTAATTGCATGTAATTTAGAATTAGTCAAGGATAAAAATACTATTTAATATTTCAAAAATTATTTCAAAAAGAAATATACATTGTGTTAGCTAAATTTTTTCATATAAAAATAAACGATCAATTTTTAAAATTTCTCCCCCTTTAAAAAGTTAAATAATATCTCCTCCTTTATAAATATGGAAAATAATTTTTTTTCCAAAACACTATATCAAATAAATAATTTATGTTTTTCAAAATTTCTCCTTTTATGTTTATCTATATTGCTCCCCTTTAAAGATAGAATTAAAAATAAATTGTCTTTTAACCACTGAATAAAAGATTCAAAAGATTAAAATAAACATTTAAAGACTTAAAAAATTTAGCACTTATCCAAATACCTCCCCCTTTTTTGATACCAAAAAGATTGATAGAATAAAGAATATAACACTTTTTAATGTAGCACTGAACTTTAGTAAATGCTATAATAAACTATTTATAAATACTTGATGCTGGAGTATAGGCATTGTAAGACAGACTGTACAATAAAACAAATTAATAACACATAATCATAAGTAGAAAATATATTTTATTGAATATATAAGTACAAGTATAGTAATGAATATGGGAATAAAGTTTTGGCCCAACAAAGGTTTGAAACTGGTTAATCTTATTTGGATTACTTCCATTATTTATGCTAATTGATTCTTCATCCTCATCATTAATCCATCTTCCAACTGGAAAATGAGATCTTTTCCCACTTTAGTCTGATGAGTATCTACAATCAAATTGACTCTAAAGAACTCATGAAGCCTTTCTTACTTTTCCATAACAAGAGTTATCTTATCTGTGAACTTATTCAATAATGTTCTTATTCTGGGTTCATCTATAGTTAACTACTCAACAAGATGCTTTTGGTTGTTTTACAATATAGATAATTGAGAACTATTTCATTGAAGGTCCGGAAATCTCTCATAAATATTGCACATAATTGATGTAATGGCCGAAAATATTAGTATAATATTAGGGAAAGTACCTGAGGTAACTACTTGAAACAGAACTGGCTTTCAATTTTTGAAATCCCTAATTTTCTTTTTCCAATTCTCTACTCCAATAATCATTTTTGGTTCAACTATAGTAAACTTTATATTCAACTCCCCAACTTCTACATTCACAGAACTAGAGGAACCTTGTGCTTGATTCTCAGTCTGAGTTTCCACTAAATTTAACAAAACTAAAGGTAGGGATTTAACATCTAATTTCCCTTAATCCACTCACTATACTGTCTTCTCTACAGAATTTTCCTTCGAGTCCTTCCGTGACTCATCTATAGAATAACCCTAAAAAAACATTTTAGTGTGAATTTCATAATGGTTCCCTGCTTGATTTATATTAATAAGTTCTTTCTCCTCATGAGAAACGTCTTAATTTATTTCATCAAAGACTAGAACCTATAATACAGGTTCCTCTTCAGCTAATTCCACTTGAACAATATCAAAAGGATGTACTGTTTGACAAGATTCTAGTCTAGCCACATCAACTTCTTCAATATTTTAAATAGTTTGATGCACACTTCCTTTTTCCACTTAAGGAAGTCACATCAATCTGAGAAATTATTGGTTGTTCAATTTCTTGTACTGTAAATTCTCTAATAAATCTTTAACTTAGTTGATATCAATTTGTAAGAGAGACACTTAGAGAAAATTCCTCACCAGCTAGAATCTCTCTCTTCCTTGCAATTTGATTTCCTCCTTCATCTGTAGGTCCATCAAAAATAACATATCTAAATCTTCTTGAAATTCAACTTTCTCCAGATTCTAACATGCCTTCCATAGATTTAGAAGTTTTCTTCCCCTAAGACGTGTCCTGGTCTTCATCATCTCCAACATTCATAGGCTTTCCTTTCACAGTACTCCAGTTGAATCCAATCTTCCTTAGAGTTTCATGATTTAAAACATTATTGTGATGGAAACTTACTCTTTCTACCACAAATGTGATCAAATCACTCGTTAAGAGCTATTTTGAAATGAATCTTCCAAATGGTTTGAAGTTCATCGTTGCTTCTGGATGATATTAATAGTTGAGATATCTTAACGTATATCTTGGAAAATTAAAATTAATTTCACTAAAAAACAAAAACATTATGTGCATGTCATGAATGAAAAAATTCTCCATCTCTAACATCTAAGGTGTAATCCATATTTTCACAAGCATAATAAGAATCTTCTAATCAGGATCCAGATTATTCACTAACATTTTTCTTACATTCATAGAACCAAAATGAAATGACATAATTTCCTAAGACTTATGTACATTATCACCAATATTTTTTTAGTCAAAATGGTAAAATCTCTCATAGGGGAAGTTTAATATCTTAGTGATTTCCACATTAAAGATAGAAAATTTTAGATCATTTATTTTTGAAATTACTATATCTTCTTCCTATCCCATGTTAAATTGAATTGTTTTGTAAAAGTGAAAAAGCTCTATATCATATAAATATTCTATATTTTCACCACTGAATGTTTTCTCCAGATTTTGAAATGAGAGGGATGACCTCAACATCAGATCCATTTGATATTTCCATTCTTGGTCGATTACATTTCCCTGTAGAATCATTCATCCTACCGTGCGTTGATGCTTGGCATTGCTCGTTTCTCCTTCCATGACTCACTTTGTCTTGTCCATTTCTGTCGTAGATTTTATAAGGGTCGAAGAGATAGGGTTTTAAAGGTTCTATTTTGGGTAGACAAGAGTGGAAAGGTTTTTCAGTTTTGAATGGTTTTGAATGAAATGATTGGGTTTAGAATTTGAAATGTTTTAAATATCCTTGATTGTTATGTTA
This sequence comes from Viscum album, assembly GCA_963277665.1. Classification (NCBI taxonomy): domain Eukaryota; kingdom Viridiplantae; phylum Streptophyta; class Magnoliopsida; order Santalales; family Viscaceae; genus Viscum; species Viscum album. The sequence continues at coordinate 1,943,460,180 of OY728143.1, read as the reverse complement.
GTAAATACATAATAATTAATACATTATTTAAAAGTAAAAATGTACATGAAAAAAATTTAAAGTAGTAAAAACAAAATTATAAATTATTTTAAAAACAAGTAACAAAATTTATTTAAAAATATTAAAACAATAATTAAAATAACTAAATAATAAAAATTTTAATTATAATTTCATTAAAAATTATTTTAACCTAGCTACTTCTTAATAAGATAAAACCTTTTAGTGGGAAGTGGTTTAGTGAAAATATCAGCTAATTGAATATCAGTACTGAAAAATTCTAAAAATATATCATTTTTAAGAACATGGTCTCTTAGAAAATGGTGTTTGATACCAATATGCATAGTTCTATAATGATTAAAATGGGTTTTGGAAATATTTATAGAACTTTTATTATCACATAAAAAGAGATGTGTTATAAAATTTTTGTCTAAAGTCAATAAGATTAATTTTCATCCACAAAACATGTGCACAAAAAATGCCTACAGAAACATATTCTGCCTCAACTATTGATAGGGAAACTGAGTTTTATTTCTTATTATACCATTATAGTAAATAATTTCCTACAAAGCGGCATGTACCTGAAGTGATTTTTTTTTTCTATTCTACAACTTCCAAAGTCAGCATCTAAATATGAAATTAAATTAAAATCATAATTTTTTTGGATAGAGATTAGATTTATAAATAGTTAATTTAAAATATTGAAATATTATTTTAATAGCACTTAAGTGAAATTATTTAGGATTATATTGTGATTTTACACAAAGACAAACTGAGTTCATTATATCTGGCCTACTAGCAGTAAGATATAATAAACTTCAAATCATACCTCTATATAACTTGTTGTCAACTGATTTTCCAGTTTCATCCAAATCACATTTTATGTTAGTGCATATAAGATTTGTATATATCTTGCGGTTTTCAATTCTAAATTTCATTATTAAATTAGTAATGTATTTTCTTTGATTTAAAAAATTTCCAAAACCATTTTGATAAATTTTAATTCCTAAAAATAAATTTAATTCTCCCATCATACTCATTTATAAATCATTTTGCATTAAATTTGAAAACTCATGAAAAAGTTTTTTGTCTATTAAACGAAAAAATTCATCATCAACATATATTTGAACAAACAAAATATTAGAGTAAACAATTTTCTTAAAAAAAAGTCAACTGTCATCCCAAAAATAAAATCATTTTTTAAAATAAAATAAAATAATCATTCATACCAAGATCTAGGTTCTTGTATAAGGCCATAGAGAGAATTATTAAGTTTAAACACAGAATCTAGTTTTTTTGAACATTCAAAACCAAGAGATTTCTCAAAATATACATCTTCCAGTAAATAACCATTTAAAAAGGAAAATATAACATCCATGTGAAATAATTTATGGTTCGTATGAGATGCATAGGTTAAAGGATCCTAATGGCTTCTAATATAGCTACAGGGGCAATGGTCTCATAATAATATATACATTCTTCTTGATTATATCCGTTAGCCACTAGTCTTTCTTTATTTCTAGTTATCATTATTGTATCATCTAGTTTATTTCTAAAGACCCATTTATTTCCTATAATTGTATAGTTTTGTGGTATTTCAACTAATTTCCATACATCAATTTTTTGAACTTGTTTAGTTTTTCATGCATTACTATAAACTAACTTTCATCAACTAAGACATCTTCTAATGTCCTAATATCTAATTGGGATAGAGAGGTAGAGAATTAATCAAGATTTCAAACAATTCATCTAATTTTTATTTTAGTGTCTAGGTCTCCAATAATAGTTTCTGAAGGGTGATTCTTTAGGGTTCTAGAATGTCTAGGTAGTACACAGTTAGGTTCTTTAATTTCATGTTCTTTTTAACTGGACTGAATTTAATTTATATATTTTTGAAATTCTCCTATTATTTTCTCAAGTCTCATTTTATCATGAGAGTAAGATTCATCAATTTGGTCATTCATTTTCTCAAAGGGTCCAAATTCATCAAAATTCACCAGAATTTATTCTTCAAAAATCCATGACTTTTTATTAAAAATTCTATAAGCTTCGTAAGTTGTAGAATATCCTAAGAAAAAAAATTTCATTAGATTTTGGATCAAATTTACAAAGATATTCATTGGTGTTTAATGTGTGAAACTTGCATCCAAAAACATTAATGTAATTTACATTAGGTTTTATATTATTACAGAGTTCATAGGGTGTCTTCATGAAAATTGGTTTAATAAAAACACTATTAATTATATAACAGGTAGTGCTTATAGCTTCTACCTAGAAATAGGTAGGAAGACTGTATTCATTTAGCATAGTCTTGGCCATTTCCTAAAAAGTTCAATTACTTATTTCAACAATTTCATTTTTTTGAGGTGTAGTTGGTGCAAAGAAGGTGTGTTTAACACTCATATTTGAGAAAAGGGAATTGAATTATAGATTCTCAAATTTTCCACCATGATCATTACTTAATGAAATTATTTGAAAAAAAATTCATTTTGTACATCCTTGAAAAAACATTCCAATATATTAAAATCTTCATTCTAAAATTTTAGAAAGGAAATCCAATTAAATATAGAATAATCATCAATATATACATATACATATAATTTATCATCCAAGATTTCTATTCTTGAATTTCCAAATAAATCCATATGGATATGTTTTGAAGGTTCAGATGTAGAAATTTTGTTAACAAATGTAAATGATGATTTTTTCTTCTTTCCAAGTTGACCTGCATTAAAGAATCTATCACATTCTAATTTGAGACTAGGAAAATTAGAAACTAATTGTCTCTTAGATAACTTTTATAATGCACATATATTGAAATTTCCAAGTCTTCTTTTCCAGATCCACGATTTATTTATCTTAGTAGTTAAGCAGTTTTATTTTTGATTACACAAGGAATTTACATCTAGGGTATAAACATTATCAGTTCTGGGTGCTCTAAATTTATGAAATTTTTCTTCAAAAACAAAACTACAGTTCTTATTGAAATCTACATAATAACCATCATCAAAAAGTTGTGAGATACTTATGAGGTTGTGTTTCAATACTTATACATAGATTACTTTATTGATTATATAAGGCCCCAGCCTTAAACCTTACTTAATATTGAATTAAAGTAATAATTCACGTTGAGGATCTTTTCAGGTTTAGAGTTTTAGAGAATTAGATCATAACTATTACATCTCAAAAGATTACAAAGTAGTCACTTCTACTAAGTTTCCATAATAAAAAAAACTCTTAAAAGAAACATGTCTAGTTCCATGTTTTATATAGCATGACATTCCCTTGATTCCATCCTTGACCTTATTCCACATTAAGTCTTGTGAAAAACATTTCAAAAAAACTTGGGGTGAGCATAAAAAGCTCAGTAAGGGATACACAAAGAATGAAAACTGTTAGTTTTTCAAACATCAAGTAAACCATGTATACTCTATCAAAGTAATAACTTCACCTTCATGAAGTAGTAAAAACTCTTCACTGAATAAAGTATCATTACCTACCTTTTTGTAACCAAAGGATTACCATAAAACCCATATAAATAACACATAACATATATAAAGGTAACTTGGGACATAAATATACTTAAGTGGAATAACCATACGGTCGACTTCCACACATATCACTTAAATGGAATAGCCATACGGACAATTTCCATACATACTTAATGGAATAGCCATACGGCCGACTTCCATACCCAATGCATTGGAGGTTATAACGTAACCACTCGTCCTGGTATTCACGGCACCACCTGTCATATGGTTTATCATGTAACCACCCGTCAAATGTCCAGGTACCAATATAAAATCATAAAACATAAAACCAATAAAAAGGAATGATAACATTTCCATATTTCAATCACAATATATCATAATAGAATCCTTTATCAAAACCATTTTCAATACCAAAATACATAAAAGAGTATATGGTATTTATTTCATTTTAAAAACATAACGGCTTGTTGAGGAAGCCAAAGACCAAATAATACTCGCGGCAGCGGAAAAGGTCGTTGTCACCGCGTACGTTAAAAAAACATTCCTTTTTGTCGTTTAGTAAAACACTTCGTAGAAAAAGATTCCTTTTGTATAAAAGTAAAATTAAAAGGGGTTTATACACCGTATAAAATAAAGTTGTGTATAAAACGAAATATGCTTCAATGAAAGGAGATTGAGATGAAGTCCCTTACCTCGGGTCCGACTTGACTCGATCGTTCTTTAACGTCCTGAATAATAAACTTGAGTTAATTTATACTTGATTAAGAACCTTTTTAAAGTTCATTATTCCTTTTATATCACTTATTGCCATGTTATAAACATTATGTAACAATTTAAGTTAATAATGTTTGTTTTGTCAATATTTGGTTCTTAAGTCGAAAGTGGACTTCTTACAATTACATGTTGTTCGTGTGGTCAAGGGTTCTTTATATCCAGAATGACATTCCTGATTTGGATATCATATATATTATATATATCCCGAATATAAATGTATTTATAATATTACATAATCATTCAGAGGTAAGAAATGAAATGCAGCGTTCATGGAGACGGTAAGCTGTACGTACGCATGAATGCTACTTTCATTTCTTTGTCATATTAATGGAATTAAAACTAAATGAGAGGTATGTATATTTTAATTCCTGAATTATATTAATAATTTGGATATATCATTAATTATATATATCCATTATATACATGTACTTTTAATAGTACATTACATTTGGGGATAAGAAATGAAATGCACCGTTCATGGAGACGGTAAGCCGTACGTACGCATGAACGCTACATTCATTTCTATCTCATACTCTAATGGAAAGAAATAATAATGATATAGAGGTATATTTTAATTCTAGTATAAAATCATATATAATAACTTCAAATCCATCCTTTACACGTCCCACATATGGCATTAACGAATCACATCACTTTGAGGGGGCGGTAGTTTTCACTTCCTAAAATGAAGATATCGTGTTTTACCCATAATGGAAACCATAAAGGTATTCCCAAAATGAAAAATACAGAAGCTTAAAGAAAACAAAAACATATTATATATCATATATAAATATAGTGACATCTTAATGGCCACCTTGAAGGTGTTAAATGAGTATTGAACAATCATCGTTTCGGGAGGCAGAATTTCGCCATCCACGGAAACCGTATGTTCTTTAACCATTTGATGTAGTTGTGTGAGAGTGTAGCTCGAATAAATCTTATAACAACATCCTAGTATATTTAAGATACTGGTTTTGTTACAAAATAAGTAAATAAAAAGAGTTTAGGGGGTTGGAGAAGCAAAATAAAACAAATGAACAAGAGAGAATGAATTACCTTTAAAAGTGTAACTCCTTTTGATTTGAGCCTAAAGGCTTCCTTTGAAAGGATTCTGCCAAAAGGGAATCCTCTAGGATGAGGAGAGGGATGTGGAGAGAGTAAATGGGTAGGGGTTGGCCGAGCCAAAGGCTTGAGGACTGTGTGTAAGGTGGTAGAGGTGGGGGCCTTTTACAAGAGGAGAGGAGGGGCACTTTTGGAAAGTAAAGAAATATTACTTTATTTGAAAATGTGTTTAGGTTTTAAAAGGTCCCACATTGAAATAATTCGTGGATAAGGTGATAAGGGTTCGAAATCCTCCAATACAATAATTCTGGACATGTGTAGTTCATAGATTTTACATTATCTTTCCATTTTATTTAAATCGTCAAATAATGATGTCATCGCTGCATCATTATTATGTCATAAATAATTTAATTTATTTAATGTCTAAAAATAAAAGAAACTACTATGATGTAGGAAATATTTTTAGCTTTCCAATGACTATTTATAATAAAAAATCTGACTTGTATAACCCCATTTAAAAATTGTTTTAGTAAAACATATCATGTTTGTGCCATTTTTTACATTAACATTAAATAAAATGTATTTATGTCATTTTCCAACCAAAGTGGCTCCATGGGGTCCCCAAGTGGACCCATGGCTTGTCTTGGTCGGCCATGACACATCCAATGAGGTTAGGACATGTGTCTAGGTCATCTCATATTATTAAAACATTATTTTTACCTTAAACTACAATAATTACCACTAATCGCGATTAAAAACTTAATAAGTTACTATTCACCAAAAAATTATTTTAATCTCATTGAACCACATTTTACTTCTTAATGACAACCATGTATGTTGGATTTTTTAAAATCAAAACACAATGATGGAAAAAGTTCATTTAAATGGAAAAATCAGTTTTTATAAGTACCACTTAGTGGTTTCACTATTCATCAAAATTGAAGTTTTTTCGAAAATTTCCAAAAATTCACCCTCAGCTATATTTGATATTACGAATTCAAAAATTAAGTCTATTTTAAAAAATTCAAAATATATAAGTCACATTAATTAATTTAATAATTAATTCCCGCTGTCAGAGCAAATAGCGTGTTTTTATGAAACAATAAGTATCAAAAGATTGACACTAGTTTAAGTCCGATTTCAAAGTGAAATTAATTCCAACGACCACTATTGGATTTAATGGTAAAAATATTTTCTAATTTCACTTTAAAACCAATTAATAAGATAATCTAATCATATAAATAAATTAGATTAAAAGAGGTTTTGAATTAAAATACAACATTTTACATTATTCATTAAAAAATGAACTTTATCAGAAAGGTACCAAAAATTTACACAAAGTAAATTTTGATGTCCCGATTCTAAAGAAGAGTTATTTTTGGTCCAATAGAATTTATAAGATTGATCAAAACTATATTTAATGACGGTTCGCCGTCAAAAGGTGATAAGTGAACCCTTAGTGAAAATTAGGGTATAAATGCCTAAAATTGAACTCTTTCCGTATTTTAAGCCTTTATCTTTTATTGGGTAAATGTAAAAACATTAAAAAACATATATAATCATATTTTAGTTAGTTCTATCCATTCCCGCCAGTACAACGGCTACTTGTTAACTAACATTTAAAATAATATTATTTTATTACTTGTGTGCAACATAAGTTTTCAAAGAAACTCATCGTTGCGTATCGAGTACGCTATCGAACGTAGAAACCCCTTTTAATTAAAATTAATATTTAATTCGTAAATATGAATAAATATGAAAATTATTTATTCTTTAATTACCTGGGATGTTACATCCTTCCCCCCTTTTGGGAATTGCGTCCTCGCAATTTTATTCACTTATCAAAATAAGTGGGGGGATTTATCCCTCATAGCATTTTCAGATTCCCACGTTGCGTCTTCAATCACATGGTTTTTCCACAAAACCTTTACCTGATGAATCACCTTATTCCGTAACACCTGCTCCCTGTGGTCAAGAATCTGGACTAGTTGTTCTTCATAAGATATGTTCTCCTCCAGCTGAACTACCTCTGGACTCAAAACATGAGATGGATCTGGCATATGCTTCCTCAACATTGAAACATGAAAAACATTGTGTACCTGAGATAAACTCGGAGGTAATGCCACTCGGTAAGCAACTGATCCAACTTTCTCCAGAATTTCATATGGTCCAATAAACCTTGTACTCAGCTTTCCTTTCTTACCAAATCTCATAACACTTTTCCAAGGATAAACCTTGAGAAAAACATGATCACCTACCTCGAAAGATAGATCCTTCCTCTGGTTATCCGCATAACTCTTCTGCCTGCTCTGAGCTGTTCTCATGTGCTTCTGAATCAACTGAACTTTTTCTGCCATCTCTTCTACCAATTCTGGTCCTATCAGCTTCCTTTCACCCACTTCATCCCAAAATGATGGAGTTCGACACCGCTTCCCATATAATGCCTCAAATGGTGCCATCTGTATACTAGAATGAAAGCTGTTATTATAAGAAAACTCAACCAAAGAAAGATGTTGGTCCCAACTTCCCTGATAATCCATCGAACAAGCTCGTAGCATATCCTCCAAGGTCTGAATTGTTCATTCTGACTGCCCATCTGATTGAGGATGAAAAGCTGTACTAAAATTTAATTCAGTACCCAACGACTTCTGAAGGCCTTTCTAAAAGTTAGATGTGAACCTGGGATCACGATCAGATACAATGGAGAGGGGAACTCCATGTAACCTGACTATCTCATTAACATACAGACGGGAAAGTTGATCTAGGGAAAAAGTATCTCGTATAGCAAGGAAATGATCAGATTTAGTCAAGAGATCAACAATAACCCAGATTGCATTATTACCTCGAGATATCCTCGGTAATCCCACAACAAAGTCCATGGATATGTTTTCCCATTTCCACTCTGGCACTAGTAAAGGCTGAATCATCCCTTTCGGTAACTGCCGCTATGCTTTAACCGGCTGACAAGTCAGACACTTCATAGTAAAATCAGCAATATCTCTTTTCATTCCATCCCACCAGTAATACTCCCACAGATCTCTGTACATCTTAGTACTTCCAGGATGAACTGAAAACGGAGAACTATGAGCCTCACATAACAACTCATTATTCAACTGTGAATCACAAGGCACACATAACCTCTTCCCAAACCTCAAAACACAATTGTTATCAATGTTGAATTCAGGCAACTTACCTTTTTGAACCATCTCTACCTTTTTCTGCAACTCGCTGTCTTGCTTCTATGCTTGCTTGATTCTATCTGATAGAGAAGATTTCACTAATACCTGAAACAAAACAGAAGAACGTCATGTACCAATTACTTCCATGCCAAAGTTCATCAAATCTTTAACCAAAGGATCACGTTCCAAACGCAACATTGCTAATGAAGAATTACTTTTTCTACTCAAAGCATCAACCACTTTATTTGCTTTTCCTGGATGGTAGTGAATTGTGCAATCATAATCCTTGATTAATTCCAGCCATCTCCTATGTCTCATGTTCAATTCTTTCTGAGTGAATATATACTTTAAACTTTTGTGATCAGTATATATTTCACACTTTACTCCATACAAATGATGCCTCCAAATTTTTAAAGCAAAAACAACAACAGCTAATTCCAAATCATGTGTAGGGTAATTTATCTCATGAGTTTTCAACTGTCGTGAAGCATAAGCAACTACCTGATCATTCTGCATAAGGACACAGCCAAGTCCCTGCAACAAAGCATCACTATATATAACAAACTCACCATTCCTGGAAGTAAGTGCCAAAACTAGAGCATTAACCAATATTCTCTTCAACTCCTGAAAACAATCATCACATTCTTTTGTCCATATGAACTTAAAACCCTTACGAGTTAGCTTAGTCATTGGACTAGATAACCGTGAAAAATTTTCAACAAACCTTCGGTAGTAACCTGCCAAACCAAGAAAACTACGGATCTCGGTTACATTTGTGGGTCTTGGCCATTCTTCAACAACTTTTGTTTTAGTACGATCAACAGTTATGCCATCTTTTGAAACAATGTGACCTAGGAAAGAAATTTGTTGTAACCAAAACTCACACTTGCTGAATTTTCCATATAGTTTCTTTTATTTTAAGGTTTGCAAGATAACCCATAAATGACTTTCATGATCCTCTTTACTTTTAGAAAACACCAAAATATCATCAATAAACACAACCACCATTTATCACCTGATTCAACTGAGCCAACAGTGTAGTAAACGGCTCAATTCTGATTCTGACCATCTCTGGTTGCTGATTCGAAAGGTCATTATACTCTGTATGCCTTCCTAGAAAAGATGCTCTATTTCCTCTATGGAAAACCATTATTAACACTGAAATACCTTAGGTGAAGCAACATGGTAATCTGTAAATGCTATATTATTTCAATCATATCATAAATTAACTTATAATTTAACAATTTTCTAACTCCTAAAGTTGTCTAAACCGACCTTTGATACCAACTATATGGCCCCGGCCTTAATCCTTAATTAATATTTAATTAAATGAATAATTCACATTGAGGATCTTTTCAGGTTTAGAGTTTTAGAGAATTAGAACATAACTATTACATCTCAAAAGATTACAAAGTAGTCACTTCTACTAAGATTCCATAATAAAAAAAACTCTTAAAAGAAACATGTCTAGTTCCATGTTTTATATAGCATGACATTCCCTTGATTCCATCCTTGAACTTATTCCACATTAATTCCGGTGAAAAACATTTCAAAAAAACTTGGGGTGAGCATAAAAAGCTCAGTAAGGGATACACAAAGAATGAAAACTGTTAGTTTTTCAAGCATCAAGTAAACCATGTATACTCTATCAAAGTAAGACCTTCACCTTCATGAAGTAGTAAAAACTCTTCACTGAATAAAGTATCATTACTTACCTTTTTGTAACCAAAGGATTACCATAAAACCCATATAAAGAACACATAACATATATAAAGGTAACTTGGGACATAAACATACTTAAGTGGAATAACCATACGGTCGACTTCCACACATATCACTTAAATGGAATAGCCATACGGCCAATTTCCATACATACTTAATGGAATAGCCATACGGCCGACTTCCATACCCAATGCATTGGAGGTTATAACGTAACCACTCGTCCTGGTATTCACGGCACCACCCATCATATGTTTTATCACGTAACCACCTGTCAAATGTCCATGTACCAATATAAAATCATAAAACATAAAACCAATATAAAGGAATGATAACATTTCTACATTTCAATCACAATATATCATAATAGAATCCTTTATCAAACCCATTTTCAATACCAAAATACATAAAACAGTATATGGTATTTATTTCATTTTAAAAACACAACGGCTTGTTGAGGAAGCCAAAGACCAAATAATACTAGCGGTGGTGGAAAAGATCGTTATCACCGCGTACGTTAAAAAAAACATTCCTTTTTGTCGTTTAGTAAAATGCTTCGTAGAAAAAGATTCCTTTTGTATAAAAGTAAAAGTAAAAGGGGTTTATACACCGTATAAAAGAAATTTGTGTATAAAACGAAATATGCCTCAATGAAAGGAGATTGAGACGAAGTCCCTTACCTCAGGTCCGACTTGACTCGATCGTTCGTTAACGTCCTGAATAATAAACTTGAGTTAATTTATACTTGATTAAGAACCTTTTTAAAGTTCATTATTCCTTTTATAACACTTATTTCCATGTTATAAACATTATGTAACCATTTAAGTTAATAATGTTTGTTTTGTCAATATTTGGTTCTTAAGTCGAAAGTGGACTTCTTACAATTACATGTTGTTCGTGTGGTCAAAGGTTATTTATATCCAGAATGACATTCCTGATTTGGATATCATATATATTATATATATCCAGAATATACATGTATTTATAATATTACATAATCATTTAGAGGTAAAAAATGAAATGCACCGTTCATGGAGACGGTAAGCCGTACGTACGCATGAACGCTACTTTCATTTCTTTGTCATATTAATGGAATTAAAAATAAATGAGAGGTATGTATATTTTAATTCCAGAATTATATTCATCATTTAGATATATCATTCATTATATATGTCCATTATATACATGTACTTTTAATAGTACATTACATTTGGGGATAAGAAATGAAATGCATCGTTCATGGAGACGGTAATCTGTACGTACGCATGAACGCTACATTCATTTCTATCTCATACTCTAATGGAAAGAAATAATAATGATATAGAGGTATATTATAATTCCAGTATAACATCATATATAATAACTTCAAATCCATCCTTTACACATCCCACATATGGCATTAACGAATCACATCACTTTGAGGGGGCGGTAGTCCGCACTTCCTTAAATGAAGATATCGTGTTTTACCCATAATGGAAACCATAAAGGTATGCCCAAAATGAAAAATACAGAAGATTAAAGAAAATATAAACATATTATATATAATATATAAATATAGTGACATCTTAATGTCCACCTTGAAGGTGTTAAACGAGTATTGAACAATCATCGTTTCGGGAGGCAGAATTTCGCCATCCACGGAAACCGTATGTTCTTTAACCATTTGATGTAGTTGTGTGAGAGTGTAGCTCGAATAAATCTTATAACAACATCCTATTATATTTAAGATACTTGTTTTCTTACAAAAGAAGTAAATAAAAATAGTTTAGGGGGTTGGAGAAGCAAAATAGAACAAATGAACAAGAGAGAATGAATTACCTTTAAAAGTGTAACTCCTTTTGATTTGAGCCTAAAGGCTTCCTTTGAAAGGATTCTGCCCAAAGGGAATCCTCTAGGATGAGGATAGGGATGTGGAGAGAGTAAATGGGTAGGGTTTGGCCGAGTCAAAGGCTTTAGGAGTGTGTGTAAGGTGGTAGAGGTGGGGGCCTTTTATAAGAGGAGAGGAGGGGCACTTTTGGAAAGTAATGAAATATTACTTTATTTGAAAATGTGTTTCGGTTTTAAAAGGTCCCACATTGAAATAATTCGTGGATAAGGTGATAAGGGTTCGAAATACACACATCCAATAAGTTTTGGACATGTGTAGTTCATAGATTTTACATTATCTTTCCATTTTATTTAAATCTTCAAATAATGATGTCATCGCTGCATCATTATTATGTCATAAATAATTTAATTTATTTAATGTATAAAAATTATAAAAAAACTACTAAGATGTAGGAAATATTTTTAGCTTTCCAATGACTATTTATAATCAAAAATCTGACTTGTATAACCCCATTTAAAAATTGTTTTAGTAAAACATATCATGTTTGTGGCATTTTTTCATTAACATTAAATAAAAGGTATTTATGTCATTTTCCAACCAAAGTGGCTCCATGGGGTCCCCAAGATGACCCATGGCTTGTATTGGTCGTCCATGAAACATCCAATGAGCTTATGACATGTGTCTAGGTCATTTCATATTATTAAAACATTATTTTTACCTTAATCTACACTAATTACCACTAATCGTGATTAAAAACTTAATAAGTTACTATTCACCAAAAAATTATTTTAATCTCATTGAACAACATTTTACTTCTTAATGACAACCATGTATGTCGTATTTTTTAAAATCAAAACAGAATGATGGCAAAATTTCATTTAAACGGAAAAATCAGTTTTTATAAGTACCACTTAGTGGTTTCACTATTCATCAAAAATTGAAGTTTTTCCGAAAATTACCAAAAAATCACCCTAAGCTATATTTGATATTACGAATTAAAAAATAAAGTCTATTTTACAAAATTCAAAATATATAAGTCACATTAATTAATTTAATAATTAATTCCCACTGTCAGAGCAAATAGCGTGTTTTTATGAAACAATAAGTATCAAAAGATTGACACTAGTTTAAGTTCGATTTCAAAGTGAAATTAATTCCAACGACCACTATTGGATTTAATGGTAAAAATATTTTCTAATTTCACTTTAAAACCAATTAAAAAGATAATCTAATCATATAAATAAATTATATTAAAAGAGGTTTTGAATTAAAATACAACATTTTACACTATTCATTAAAAAAATGAACTTTATCGGAAAGGTACCAAAAATTTACACAAACTAAATTTTGATGTCCCGATTCTAAAGAAGAGTTATTTTTGGTCCAATAGAATTTATAAGATTGATCAAAACTATATTTAATGATGGTTCGCCGTCAAAAGGTGATAAGTGAACCCTTAGTGAAAATTAGGGTATAAATGCCTAAAATTGAACTCTTTCCGTATTTTAAGCCTTTATCTTTTATTGGGTAAATTTAAAAACATTTAAAAACATATATAATAATATTTTAGTTATTTAAATCCATTCCCGCCAGTACAACGACTACTTGTTAACTAACATTTAAAATAATATTATTTTATTACTTGTGTGCAACGTAAGTTTTCAAAGAAACTCATCGTTGTGTATCGAGTACGCTATCGAACGTAGAAACCCGTTTTAACTAAAATTAATATTTAATTCGCAAATATTAATAAATATGAAAATTCTTTATTCTTTAATTACGTGGGATGTTACAGATTAAGACAACTTCTGGATCTTGAATAGTTCAAATTCCAATAATTTTACATTTGGCATTGTCAAAAAATGATACTAATCCACATGCCATTTGAGTTAGCATTATAAATTTTGATGAGATTCTACTCATATTCCAAGAGCATCCAGTTTACATATACCAGACAAATATTCTTCTTCTGTAACCTGCTTCCTGTAAAAGAATATAATCAAATGTTTCTTTTTGTACACATATTATGTTGGGTTCAGCAGTGTTAGACAGCAAAGTCATATGAATACAGACTTGCTTTGTTTTTTATAATTAATATTATCATATAACCTGATTTAAATAAATAATTTATTTATCCCTCTTATTTGTGGTTTCCTTAAATAATAGTTTTTATATATGTGTCCTTTTCTTCCACGGTAGTTGAAATTTTACATTTTGTACTTAGATCAAAATACTTCTTATACAGTTTGGGTTTCTCACCTTTACCGACTAATATAAATCTTTCCTTTTTAATCACATTTGTTCCATGAATTTCATTATTGTATTTTCTCATTTTTTAGAAATAAAATCTGTACTTTTGTATGTTTCTACTTATGTTTGTAGTGTTTTTATTTTAGTTTCATTATCTATACATTTTGTGTTTGATGAGTTATATTTTTTAGTTACCTCTTGATGTTGTTTTAGAAAAGTGTATCTTTCTTCTAAAACAATAGTGTGAATATTTTTCAGTGATATATTCTTCTTAAAAAAAATAATCATATTTCTCTTCAAGTATTTTTCAGTAGGATGCAATTTTATTATTTGAACAATTATAATAGGAATCAGAATCATATGAGTAATATGATTGTACCACATCAGCTTCTACCATAATGCACATATTTTCTTTTTTATAATCAATTTTTCTTTTCTGAGTCAGACATTGATGAGCTTCTTGAGTCTTTAGAAACACTTCATGTAGCTTTCATTTCTCTTTTTTCTTTCTTCTCATAATCATTATATTTGAAAATTTTCTTTTTCTTTTATTCTTTTAGATGAGGAAAATCATGTATTATGTGACCCACATTTTTTGAATTCATAACATATTACTTCCTTTGGTTATTTTTCATAAGGATTTTCTAAATCGATTCTTATTTCTGTATATTTTACTGAACATTTTGTATAGCTGATCCAGTTACACATCTGAATTACATGAATCAAGACCCTCTGATTTCACATTGATTTTATTATTTAACTTTCTTCTCTTCTTTTGGGATGTTACTTTCAATGCAGTATTTTCTCAATTGATCAAAATATTTTGCTAATTTCTTTCATCTTCTATCTCAACTTCATACATAATTAGGGTTCCAATTAATTATCTCATAGTAATATCTTTGACTTGTGATGATTGCCAAATAGCTGCTGAAATTCTAATCCATCTAGGTGGTTGTACTCTATATAAATTCAGGGCTTGATCATCTTGTTTGATAATATCTCCCAAGGAAAATATATTTTTATCAATTTCTGTAAGTCTTACATTAATTTGGGTGATTTTATATCTTTCATACATTTTGAATGTGTTGAATTTCAATTTATCTATGGAATACATAATTTGTCGAACATTGCCAGTTTCATTATAAGCAATTGTAATTGTCTATAAAATTTCTTAAATAGTCAGGCACTAAGATAATCTATTGAATTAATCTAGCCCAAGACCACTGATGATAGAATTTATAGCTATCTAATTTATGTCATACACTACTTCTGTATCAGCACTCCATTTTTTTGTTTCCCTAGAATCACATTGGGAGTTAGAATTTTTGATTAGACTCTTTATCCAAGGTTATTTATGTAAATAATCATTCATGATTTCCATCATCCATAATTTTCACCATTTAAGTAGGGACCCTGAACCATTGAAATTTTCTCTCATGTATTAGACATTATGATTTTCATATAATTCTATAAAACATTCAGCTTGTTATTTATTGGAAAAAATCTCCACTCTCTGATACCAATTGTTAGATCAGGTTATACCAAATATGAACAAGAGTGGGCTGAATTGTGTCATTTACAAATTATCCATGAATCCTGATGATGGGAGTGTCTATACTTTTATCTTTATCAGTTTTTTTATGAAATGGAAAATAAAAAAATTAATGTGCGCTAGGACGTATTGTGGTTTAGTGAACATAATGCCCCTATCTACTCAACCAATGCTCTACTCTGCGAGTTTAGTGATTTTCCCTATTTGTTCCTCTTATCAACAGACCGTCCAGAACTGAATACATGAAGTTGAAACCTTTATAAGATAAGGCTAAAATATAGACTTCTGGTTCATACATAAACTCAAATACACATATTAGTATGAGAATCTGATTACTCAACACAAGCATAGTATTTTTCTAAAAAACATTCATGTTCTTGTTCGCAGTTGAAGAAGCACACAACTCACTATGGATGGATCATCTCATTCAGAAAAACTGTTCATCAGGTAAGGGAAGCTTTGAGTCGGTACAGTTGCAATAGATATAGAAATAAATTCAGTAAATCCAACAATAATGGATTCAAGAGAGAACATCGATGTAGAATAAGAATCTTTAATGCATTTCTTCTTTTTCAGAAAAATAGAGTCTGATAGAACTTTGTAGCAGCAGATCTATGTGACTCAAATGTCTTTGTAAACTGTAGCAGTGAGAAACATGATAGCTTGTTATTTTCTGTTCTTTTCAATGATTTATCTCTTCTATGAAATAACAAAAATATCACATTTATAAAGAATTAAAAAACTATGTTTTCTTTTCAAACATAGATCCTCAAATGTCTCCTATTGAATCGCGATATTCAAATGTTTGAATAATAGAGTAGTCATAACTCCCATAAATATTCTGCATGAAAAGCTCCTCATAAATTTATCCATTAAATAATAAATAAATATCTTTGAATCAGTCAAGGACATGCTTTAAAATCAGGATTTTAATCTGGATTGAAATCTGCCTATTAATCCTTATAAAGATTATTTCTTCATAAAGTCATATTTTAAATCTCTAACGCCAAACGCAGGGTTGAACAACATAAAATAAATTTGCTGAACCTATGGTTTATAACATAAGTTTGATCACCCATTCTTCAAATGTATGGTTTATAATCAATACTTTACTCTAAAACTCTCCAATATATGATATATAATCCATAATTTTACCAGCTTCTAAACATAAGGTACATGATCCATAATATATGATAAAACTCAAGGTTGTTTACAAAAGTATGGTTGATGAACCATACTTTTGGGAAACAAAAATAAAGTTCCATAATACCCAAGTGTTCTTCTTCCATACTTTTCTGATATACCAAACATATGGTTGCTTCAAAACGTAGGGTTCTTCTTCCATACTTTTATGATATCCCAAATGTAAGGTTCCATATTCCATACTTTTTTCAATAACGTTTGGTTTCTTAACCATAATTTTATCATAACCCGTAATTTAAATGATGGATTCCATCCTTACGCTATTCTCCTCAATGTAGTGTATGAATGGTGTTTCTAGAACACACTCATGTGAATTCTGAATACTTTATCAAATAATTCACGTTGATTAAATGAACTAATAGTACACAAAAAAAAGAATATTAAGAATATTAATTTCCTGAAATATTCTCATAGTAAAATCATTAGAATAAAAAGTAAGGTTATTTGTGAACATCAAAATCATCATAAAGAGACAGAGTACTATTCCCAACAATCTCCCTCTAATAATAGTAATGTATTATTGAAAACGACACTTTCTCAACAGAGCCTTTCCTATATTATTTCATATAATCTTCCCTAGTCCCCCCCCATATCCACTATCTCTAGGTCTCATCATAATTCCATGCCTAGGTTTTTAGAGGAGGATCTCAATAGAAATATTCAAGAGGTAAATCCTAACACTATTTTTTTAATTTCCTTTCAATTTTAGTTTCATTTATTATTCTACACATACTTCCCTCCATCCAAATGAAATAATAAATATAGTACATTACATATAATATAATTATATCATGGTAATTAAATATCAAAAATTAAAATCCTCCCTCTCTCTCATCTTAAAAATGAAATCATCAACCGTGAAGTGTCAATATACCATCATCAGGGGTGATGAACATTAATTTTCAATAAATTCCTTCATTTCTATTAATAAAATCATAAATTGGTTCAAAAAATATTGTAAATTTTATATCGTAACTACTTTTATATGTTAGATGTATCTTATGCACATAATAATATATGACAAAACAATACATGTTTTTTTTGATTAAAACCCCCAAAAATTACCATAAAATGATCCTCATTAACATTTATCTGTTGAATCATCCTCATGTTATATATCAAAATACTTCATAATATTATTTATATTTTTTTAATATCATTAAAAACATATAATAATAGTTTTGGATATTATTTCCTTTTATTACATGGACTTTCATTCATGTATACAAGTGAACTGAGCATGAAAACTAAAAAAATGAAGACTCCCAATAATGAATCTAAACTCTGTAACTCATAAAAAGGTCTATAAAAGAAGGTAATAATTCTATAAAGAATCAATAAATGTTAAGGAATTTTTAATTAATAAATATAATGTGATTATATAGGATATTAACATGATGTAAGCTTTCAGACAAATGGTTTGGGGATTTATCTAACCAAAATCTCTTTCTTTGGGGTTTCCCTCTTTCATCACATTTTCAGTATAGTTATTCCATAAATAAAATTTCCTAATCATTATCTTATCTTTTTTTGGGATATACTTGTTTTCTACTAGAGTTTATGACAAGCACAATTTTATCCAAAAGAACTTTTTTTATCAAAACATACCTTTTACTTCAAACTGATGGTTGTTGATTCTTTTATAATCTATGGTATCCCCGTTTCAATTGGGAACAAAAATTATATCAATATTTTATTATGAGTTGAAAAATATTCCTGCACATGGGTTATTCAATATCATGATTTATATATTTTTTATATTTAATTCATGATAATGTAAATGTTATAATATGAATGGTGCTCCCAAAATTATATAGCACTCCAATGCCTTGGCTACTGTGGATAACCACATGAGTAACGTGAAATATGTGTGAACATAATTCTATCTCTATTCACAACTATATGTGGTAGTTGACCACTAAGACATGATGTTTCTTTTTTATGAATTCCAACATTCCATGTCTTTTCTTAATGCTTCCTCTCGTGATTGTGATAATGATGATATAACTATGCTCACCCCATGATATATTGTGTCATGTTCTTATCAATTCTTTTACAAGGATTTTAGGTCACCCATTTTTTATGTAAATAATCATTTTATTAATTTGAATATATAGAAAATGAGGGACAATAAGTATCTATAGAATAATTAAGTATAAAAATGTTTATGAATTATTTTGTAAAAGTAATGCACAGTCCAATTTTTCCTAAGACACTAAACAATTAGATCCTGGTCATGTAATAATTTTATGATTTTTGTTGTTATATGATGTAATAATGATGTAATAAAATCATGTTATTTATACTTGTTATCATAGAACGTTTTAGTTATGTTATTAATTATTATTACAGAACCATTGTAAAAAAACACAGTGTGAGACTCAGTATATGTAAAACACAAGATGATTTTCAAAACATAGGGATACCATAATATATAATTTGTTGTTAACTAAAAAAATGAATAAATTATTCTTGAATTTGTGTCCTATGTTTTGTTCCAAAATATTTTATTTTAGAAAATGGTGGGATCTTGGAGAACCCAGGCCTACAACCTTTGTGAGGGACAATGTTGTGATTGCACAAACGATATTCCCAAGGATTTTGGAAGGTGGAGTTCAAAACATCATGGGTATGAATCCCAGCTATCTCATGTTATGAATAATATCTTGAATTATGGGGAAAATCCTCCTTAACCAAACTAGGATAAACATTCTATCAAGTTTTCTATGCGACAACGACCAATAATATTTTGTGGATCTTTCAATCCACTAGTTTCGGAATAGTGGTTCAACTCGATGGAGAATTTCTTTGTTTTGCTTTAATACCATGAGATGTATAAGGAGAATCTGTCTATTTTTCTTTTAGGGGGAGATTGAAAAGGTGGTGGGAGTTGAATAATAACACCAAGAGAAGGGGTGAAATTGAATATATGGAGTGAGAATAATTTATGATAATATTTCTTAATAAATATTTTCCACAAACTCTTCATATAATGATGGTGAAAGAATTCATAAAGCTGGAGAAAATATATGGGAAATGTATCATGTCCTATGTAGAGAATTTCACAAGTATTTAAATATTTTTTATGGGTCTTATTATAAAAAATGATATAAAATTTGATGGATTCATTTGTTGTTTAAACCACACCTTCGAATGGATCTTGTAATTCAAGACTTTGGGGGTTATAAAGAAGTTGTTCTATGTGCTCTCAAAGTGGAGATGGATATTGGAGAGTATTACCATATATATGGTGATATGTAATTAATGATATAGTGTCTTGCTGTATGATCTAATGAAAGTGGTGTAAGGAAAACTCAACAACCTATATGTCAAAAACATGGGAAGAAACATCATCGGAACTACCTCAACGGGATGGGTAAATAATCAAGTCTTGGGGATAAGGCCACCAAGATCAAGAATAAAAAAAATACCTAAGAAAGATGTAAAATGTTGTAGAGGATATGAGAGCATCAACCAGGAATAAATGCTATAACTATAGGGATAAAGGGCACTATGAAATGAAGTGCACTAAAAAACATGTACCCGAGGTTAATCAGCATCATCAACCACAAAATCCAATTAGCAAGGGGGTTATTATTCCATAACTACTATAGAAGTCGATCATGAAAATGATGTCATACAAAGTACAATTCTTATTCACTCTTGAATGTAAAAATACTATTTTTATTCTGGTTCTATGATTTCATTAATATCATTCATGTTTCCTAAAAAAATTAATCAAATCCTTGATACCATTATTTAGTTATATCGATAAAAACACCTACTGGTTCAATCATTTCATCCCAAGTATTACTCTTCACCTGTAGGCATATGTGGGAAGATTCTTCCATCAATTATCATGATACCTACCTTTGTATAATTAAACATTGTACAAGGGAAGGATTTAATCTCTTTTTATAAATCACTTATAAACAATCTTGAAAAAATAAATATCTTATCATATTCTGACCCATCCCATTCTACTCTAAATATTCTTTGAAGATCGTGAATCTCATTTGAAAAATCATTAAATGGTGAGGGTGTTGATTCCTTATAAAGAGGCATACCTTGCTCAAATGGTTGAGTTTAGGGGAGTTATCCACCTAGATGAAATTTCCATCATGAGAGAATATACTGATGTATTTCTTGAATATTTTCCCGGACTACCCCTAGATCATGAGGTAGATTTCTCTATAGAAATCATACTCGAATCTAATCCAATATCAAAGTGACCCAATATTATGGATCCTATCGAACTATATATGTTAAGAAATTTCCTTCATGGGAATTTAGACAAATTATTCATATTCCTTAGTGAATCCCCTTGGGGTGCTCTAGTGCTTATGGTCAAAAAGAAGGGTGGATCAATGAAGTTGTGTATCGATTATAGGGAACTCAACAAAATCACCAAAAAGAACATGTATCTTGTTCTCTAGATTGATGGCTTGTTTGATATGTTGATATGTTTTTGGTACTCCTCACAGGTTTATCTCTATTTTGGATATCATCAGCTGAAGGTGAAGAAAGAAGATATTCAGAAAACTACCTTCTGTACAAGGTCAGGGCATAATGTCTTTTTGGTGATGCAATTTAAACTTCCTAATTCCCCTATAATTTCAAAGGAGTTGAGGAATATAGTATTTAGAAATTTAGTTAATGAATTTTCTGAAGCTTTTATTGAGGGAATTCTCATATACTCCAATAGTAAGGAGAAATATGAGGAATATCTAAGAATTATGTTGGAGATATTGAGGAAGGAGTAATTGTACACCATGTTTATAAAGTGTGAATTTTTGATGTAGCAGGTAACATTATTTGGTACAAATGATCACATATGGGGGAATTTCTATGAACTATTAAAAACCAAGATAACTAAGGAGTGTTCTAAACCCTCTACTGTCATGGAAATCCACAGTTATCTTGGTTTAGCAGGGTACTATTGATGTTTTTGGAGACATTTCTCATGTTTTTCAAGCCCTCAAACTATGTTAACTAAGAAGTGGGTATTGTATGTCTTGATAGATGAATGTGAGGAAAGATTTAAGGAGATAAAGAGAAGGATGATCAATGCTCATGTACTCACATTACTGAAATGTATAGATTATTTTATGATATACAGTGCTGCTTCCAAGAGAGGCTTGGAATGTATACTCTTGAAAAATGATAAAGTGATAGCCTACTCCTAACAAAAGTTGAATATACATGATTAGAACTAACCTACACATGATCTATAACTAGAATATATGAATTTTCATAGAAAATCTGGTTGCATTAACTCTATGGTGAGAAGTGTTACATATATTATGATCATAAGATCCTATAATATATATTCACACAAAAGGATCCAAACATGCATCAATGGAGATGGTTAGATCTAATAAATGACTATGATATCTCTAGTCACTGTCATCATGGCATGGAAAACAAGTTATTTTATGCTGTTATAAAAAATAATATGTTACTCTATCCATGTTGCGAATTGAGAAAGACCTTATCGTCCTGTTTCTCAAAAGGATGGATTTGGAAGTAACCATGGTAGGGAATACATCCTACATTTCCCAAATTATTTCCCATCCATGAATCCATGAGAAGATTAAGGAGCCACAAAGACATGATCCATAATTGAAACAAGAAGTTTAATGCAATAATGAAAGGGAATCTTCAAGATTTCCATATCGATGATAATGATGTGATTCGTTTTTGAACAAGTCTTTGTGTGCCTTCACCACCTGGGATAAAGAAGGCATTCTTTTGGACAATGCACATAGCTCAAATTTCTCTATCTATCATGGTAGCACCGAGATGTTATGTGATATCCAAGAACAAATATTGAGGGGAAACATGATGAATGATATTTATAAGTATATCTCAAGGTTCTTGATATTACATCAAGTTAATCTAGAGAGATAGAAATCTAAAGGGATGATTAATCCATTGCCTATACCCATATGGAGATGGAAGAATGTCACTATAGACTTCATCAACGATCTTCTAAAGACATCCAAAGGAAACAATGCGATATAGTGGACCAAATCACCTACACATATCACTTTATCTCTATTTAGGAAGATCTCCCACTTGAAAAACACATTAAGATATATGTGAAGGAAGTGGCGAGACTATATGTGGTTCCACTCTCGATTGTATATGATCGTGATTACAAGTTCACATCAAGATTATAGAGTCTTAAACTTGCCTTGAGTACTAAATTAAATTTCAACATGCCCTATCACCCCCAAATTTATGGCCAATCTGAAAGGACTATTCTGAAAATCGAATATATTCATAGAGGCTACACATTAGAATTCAATAGTGGATGTATTAAGCATATCCCATTGGTTGAGTAATCATATAAAAATCAATTCCACTCGATTATTCAGATTCCTCCATATGAAGATTTGTATAGATAGAAATGTACAACTCCATCCTTTGGGATGAAGTTAGAGAATGAAAACTACTTAGGCCTGATCTTGTATAAGAAATAACAGAAAAGTTCAATGCCATCCATCAAAATATCAATGATTCTCTGAGTTAGAAAAAATTCTATGATGAAAACCATTGAAGGGACTTCGAGTTCAATGATGGAAATAAAATCTTCCTTCAAATGTCAACATAGAAGAGAGACATGCAGTTTTAATGGAAAGGGAAGCTAAGCCCAAGGAACATTCGTCCATTTGAGATCATTGATCACATAGGAGCTATGGCCTATCAGATTGAACTTCCACCAAATATGGATCGTGTTCATGATGTGTTCCACATATCATCCATGAGGAACTAAATATCAAATCCCTCACATGTATTGTACTCAAAAGTGATACATATGGAAGATGATATCTCTTATGAGGAGCAGCTAGTATAGATTCTGGACCAAAGAGATAAGGTTCTACACAACAATATATAATGCCTTGTCAAAGTGTTCTGGAGGACCTAGAATAATGAAGAAGGAACTTTAGAAACATATGTTACAATAAAGGAGAAGTACCCTCACATTCTTTTGTTAAAAAAATCGAGGCTAAAATTTAAAAAGGGGAGAAGAATGTAAAGACCCAGTGTTTTATCAATTAAAATTTTGTTTCTTATTATTTTAGTCACATAATATAAAATTAAGAAACATCATGCCATATCTTGCTTAAATTAACTACTAAATGATATGTAACTTTTATAACCTAGTTGTTAAATATTTTTTTTCAAATTTTGTGTATTGAATTCCAAAAATATGATATACACGTTTTCGATCAATAAGATATTTTGAGTCTGATAGGACAAACATAATTTTCAGTGAATAGTAACAAGACCTTATGAATAGTAATTTCACCCTTATGAACTGTAATTTGACCCTGAGGAGAAGAAAACTAGACAAGTGATTATGATACGTATCATTAATAGTAAAAATAAAATATATCCATCTTATAAGTGAAAATATGATATAATTATATCACAATATAGCTAAATAAATGTTTTAAAAATTATTAATTATGTGTCTATATTTTTATAAGTCATAAATATTTCATAACAACATTAAATGTTATTTTCTCACAATATTTAGTCATAAAATACTATTTTTACGACTTATGATTTTAAGATAATTTTATGAGACCTTAGGTAATTTAGCAATGTGTTGTAAAATATGTTATTATTTTAGAATTGGACATTCCATGTAAATAAAAATTTATTTAAAAAATAAATTAATGATATTTAGAAAATTATTTTCTTAAAATGTATTTCAATTTTTAATTCTAATCATTAAAAAATGGTTAAGTTATTATTTTTGGATATTTTCTAAAATACTTGAATTTTTTGTGAATAATAAAATACGATAATTCACGATAAATGCTAAAACCTAAATTTTTTACTCATGTTTGATCCATTGATGATGTAATAGACCATTGGTTAGAAATAACATGAGATAATTACATCATATAGTCACAATAATCCCCACTAATTTTTTCATGAGGAAAATAATAAACTAGTGATTAAAATAATAAGAAAACACCCCTCTCATCAGTTATAGATACCACCCTCACACCCTCTTCTTCTCACACCTATAAAACATTAAACCTTACCTATATTCTTCCCAATAATTTTACCTTTTCTTTCCCCCACATCTTGGATCTATTGGACTCATTAAAAGATTATGCCTAGGATCCTTGAGGATGATCTTAAGAGGAGAATCCAAGTAGCAAATCCTCCCTCTTTTTCTTTTAATTTCATTTCAACTTCAATTTATTTTATTATTAAATCATCACCTACCTTCAACCAAATTGAATGATAAATCCAAAAAGATAAATAAACTAGAATTATATCATGTTAATGGATGATCCAATATTAAACTCATTCATCTCTCTCTATCTCGTTCTTTTAAAAATGGAAATTTCCATCCGTGATGTGTGAATTTATCGACATCATGCGCAATGAACATTCAATTTCCATAAATTATTAGAGGATGCTACTAAATCCACTAAATGGTTTAAAAAAGATTTTAAATTATATTTTTTAAACCCATTTTATGTTTTTCCACTAACTTATAAACATAATACTAAATGATGAAACAAAACAAGTTCATTGTGATCACTGACTTCCAAAATTAACCCAGAGCAATCATTATTAACTCTTATATAATGAATCAACAACATTGTATATAAATAAATAATTCATAATATCATTAAAACATCTAAAATATCATTTAATACTTATAATAACTAATCTAAATGATTATCCACATCTTACATGGTCTTTCATTCATATATATAAGTGAATCGATAATGAAAACTATGAAAACAAACACTCCAAAAAAATTAATTTAAACTCTATAACTCATGGAAAGGACTATAAAAGAAAATAATAAAACCATATTGAATCATATTAATATATAAATGTTTTTTAAATTTTAATTAATGAGTTAAATGGGATTATATAGGATACTAACATAATGGAATCTTTTAGAAAAAAGGTAAATAGATGTCTCGAACCAACCATTCTTCTTTTGGGTTTTCCCTCTTTAACCCCACTGTATATATACTTATTCAATAAAAATATTTTTTTCATCATTATCTTATATTTTCTATGAAATACATATTTTCTGTGATATACATATTTTTTTCTAAATTTGATGACAAACAAAATGTTTTTCAAAAGAACCCTTCTTTCGAAACAGACCTTTTACTTCTAACTCAGGGTTGATGATTTTAATATCATGAATGTTATTACCCATTTCAATTGGGAACCCAAAAAATATGATTGTATGATTATTATAAGAAAAAAATTCATTTAAATGGGTTATTTATGTTCCTGATTGATATATGATATATGGGACATGAATGATAATATAAATTTTATGATGCGACTCATGTGTCCAGAATTATATACCACAATTTAAATGTTATGATGTGATGGGTGACCTTAGAATTATATTATTCTCCAATTCATTGGGTAATTTGATGGACCAAATGAGTGAAGAAAAATATTCATGAACATGATGCAATCTATATTCACAACTATGTTTGGTGGTAGACCAGTAAAACATGATGTTTCATTTTTATGCATAACTACATTCTACACCATTTTTTAATGGTTCCCTTCATGATTATGATTATGATGATAAGATTATGATCACCCCGTGACATATTGTTTCATGTTAATATATATCCTCTTATTGGTCTTTTATCTCACCCCTTTTTGTGCTTATCCTCAGGAGAATACTTGTACTATGGAGAACATGTGGGACAATTATAAGCTAGAGAAGAAGGAATTAAATTAATATTTTATGTTTTATTTTAAAATTGAAATGTATATTCCTTGTTTTTGATATACACAACACCTTTGGATCTTGTTCATGTATTTATTTTATGCTTTTATCTTTAAAATGATGTTGTTGTGATGTATGAAGAGCATGGTCACTATACATTCGTTCTTGTAGCCTGTGAAATGATTTTTTTAAAAAAAATATTATTTTAAGAATAATATTTACATGTATGTTAATATTATCGTTGTTTTTGAAATTAATTTCATAAAGCAGTCTATTATAAAATAAATAAATTCTTTTCCTAGTTAAAATCAATAAAAAAAAATGAATTATACCAGTGTAAAATTAAATTGAATGAAAAGATGAAAATTAATTTTTCTTTGAAAATATTGATATGTCCTCAAGAATGATTAAAATTGGTTATCTAAAATCAATAAAAAAAATTTAAAAGAAATTTCTTTTTCTAACATATATATTTTTACCAATTATAAGGTTTTATAAAATTCATGGACTTTTTTATATAATGATAAATTTTCTTTTCATTATAAAAACTAAATTTTCACTATTCAACTAAAAATAAAATAATTACAAAAAAATGAAATAAAACAAAGATAATTTTGTAATCCAGAATTAAAAAATTATGTTCTTTTTATAAAACAAATTATGATATTTTAAAAGTTATAATTTAACAATAAATACAATATTTAGAGAAAGCTATATTTATTTACAATTAACCGTCATCAACATTTCATGTTCTTTAAATTATTCTAGATGAATTTTAATATATATATATATATATAATGTAAATATATTAGTCCATATATATTAAATTAAAAATATTTCCATAATAATAAATTTAATGTGGTCAATATATTTTTTAAAAACTTCAGCAGTTATTTGGGAATGAACAATCTTCATTAATGTTAAAACATATTAATTATTTATATTTAAAAGATAAGATTATTTTTAACATTTCATTAAATTTATGTTATGTAAATTTAAATATTTTTCATGGTTTTCCTTTTACATTGTATATGTATGGATGAGAATGAATTTTGGGGATACCTATAATGGTGAATTCAGGGATCTGTTAGAATTATTTATATTAAAACATTCTACTTTGAAGGTTATTAGGGACTTACATGCCTTGAAATGTGATTAGATGATGCATAATTGTCACCCAGAATATTCCATGAAATTGGTTCACAAAGTTGATTGATACACATTGATTATAGTTTATATGAAATTTATAAACTACAAATATGGTTATTAATAAAGGATGATGAGTTTTTCACTATATTGTGGAATTTAAAATTAGACAACATGAAATATGGTTACTTATCAGGTATAACTCAATCTATAAGTTTTAAACATGTGTCTTGGATGAAAATATAATTCCCCCTGTTCAATTATCAATTCTATTGACCTAGATGCATATTTCATTAATTTCAGGGCCCTACAACCCTTCAAGATCATTCCATTAAATGATTAGTCATTGTGGTAAATGTAGTGATTCTCTCTTGGTAAGTAGTCCCCCAATCTCTACCATATGTTCTCTCTCAATCATTGTTGGTTTATATATATTCTTAGTAAATGTTAATCCAAAATCAATTTTTTAATCTTTTCTCTATATTGAGTTCCTAGATATTATGCACCGTCATTCTTATTGGTGGGTTCTATTGTTGGTGTTCTGTATCTATGAAAAAGGACAAAGGTTTTATATATGTTGTCCAACTAATTTTAAATTGAACTAGTTGTTTAAAATAAATTAGTTTCAATAGATTTTTTTGAAACACTATTTGATGCAGAATGGGAGTTAAAATGAAATGGAACCGATTTTGGGGAAACCACCTAATTCTAGTGAATTCATTTGTGATTGGTATTATATAGAAATTGTTGAATTAACTTTGTGAAATTAATTTTGAGAAAATTTATTTAACATGTTTTTATATGAATAAATTTTTGGTTTTATCTTGTTTAATTCATAAATTTATTTAAAACACATGTTTTGGTTTTATTCAGATTTTGATATATTGAAATTGGAAATGGGGAAATTTTATTTTAAATTATTTTAAAAAAAAAATCCATTTTTGATTGTTGTTTGATCATATTAAATCATAGGTAGTTAGAAGGTTATTTTGGATAAACATGATAGGATAGGAATTTCCTAGAAATATATTGAATATTTTCAACTATAAAAAATACATACCTTGGAAAATATTATCCCCAATGGGATATTAATGACTTCTCAATGATCAGTGTCTGAAGGACGTGTGGGAAAAATGTCATTATCACTATATATGTGTGTGAGGATATAATAACTTGGAACTATCATAGATCTTGGTAGATAATCATGTTTATCATTTTTTATTATATTGATATATATATATTCCATTTTGTTGAAAATAATTGTATTTATGAAAATTTATTTAAATAATTTTTTTTATATAAATTTTTTTCATAAGACTTTGTTTAAAATATTTCCATAAATTAAAATGAAAAGAATGTTTATTTAAAATTTGTGAATGTACTATAATTCTTATTTTACATAAAATTGAATTTACAATTTGGTTTATTTATATTGGCATATTATTATGGAACACATGGCGAGACACTACTGGGAGTTTTTCTCACACCCTATCATTTTTTTAACATTTGTAGATTTCCTCCATATAGGTTTGTTCAAGGATTGAGTGATGTTTATATGTGTTAGTTTTTTTGGAATATTATATTTTTAATTTTTTATGTCTATTAGGTCAAGGAAAATTTTGTCTTCTTCTTTATAGAACAATGCCTTTGTTATTAGGGTTTGAATACCATTTTGACTTCTGGTATTGTTCTCCCTGTACTGTTTTCTTTTTATCAAACTGACTTGTTTTTATTTTATCCACTGTTCATGGGAGAACCCATTCCGAAAATTATATTGAATGAAAAAAGGTGTTGTTTTTAATCCTTGGGGATCATGAAATCCCCTCATTATATGTCATGATCGGCTCGAATGAAAGGGTACTAAGGTATCCATTCTAGTTGTTGAAAAAGGGGTATAAACATGGTTAATTTAAGCATCATTCTTTGATGTCAGTATGGAATTTTTTATCATGATGGGACTCAATAGGTAGTTAAACCATTTTTCTTAGACATATCCCATCATAATGAGACTTATGTCACCTAGGGTAGTTTGGTAAATGCATTTGGAGGATTAGTTATAGTCTTTTCATTAATATTTATTTTGATATACTGAACTCAAAATCTTGTTTATTTTTTGATGAGATTACGTTTTCAATTAAAATTCTTTGAGTTTTGAGCTTTATAAAAATTTGATGTCTTTAATATTGATTGATGATGTTTTGTGGAATCATTTCACTAATTAGAAGTGTGAATAGGATCCAGGAGGATGTTTTTGATGAACTACCATGATAAAATCCTACCTTGGACTAAAATATAATTGAATTTTTTTTGCATGTCATTCATGATCTAGGATAGACACATGAACCTATTAATTCTCAATATCAAGATGTGGACCCTTAGAGAGTTGAATCTCAAAATCATGCTCGGGAGTTCCTTCTTTAGAATCCACCTTCTATCCTTTGCAATTATTGTCCTCAAGAGGATATGGATTTGGTTAGAGATATTGATCTTTACTTTTATTTATTGGAATCACCCAAAGAAATTAAGGTAAAGTGTTCTAACATTAATCTAGAAGGACATAGTAGGAGAATTTGGTACATGATGATGATAATGAAGAATCATGACGGTTTAGAGTGTAAGAACATTAATATTCATTTCAGTGACTAGTTCTATCTAGAGTCTGTGGTTTTCCCTTAGGGTATGGAGACTTTAAAACTCGAGTTGGGTAAAAGGACACAGACTCAGTATTCAAATCACTTTTTTGAGATTTTGTAGTTTGAAAACAAGATTATATCAAATTATAATTTTAATAATAAATAGTTTGATATAGGAAATTCATCTGATATATTTTTCTAAATTTCTCTTAATGAAGCTGTCTTCTTATGTTGATGTGTTAGATATGGTGTTGATGGTTGAGGTTGACCTGGATGGTATGTTAGGGATGAGGCGATTGTTTTTACAGCATTTGATGTTCAGTTAGTTCCCATTAAGGGAAGATAAATCTTGATGAGTATTGTGGTAATTCTCGATAGTAATATATTTCAAAATAGTCTATTGTTCCTGGAATTGGAGCACTAATTTTCTACATGTGTGGAAATCTTGGGCACTAAAAATAGTTTTCCCCTAAGGCACCCAATATATGTTGATCATGTGTAGTCTCAGTTCCTTTATTGAAGTTTTTACATGTCTCTTCTACTCCAAATAGTGGAGAAAGATCATCATCACCTAAAATAATATAGGTACAATTATATACATCCTGAGATAAGGGCTTATACTCACAAGAATATTGAATGAAGATTTATCACATAGCGGAAGAGTCTCTATAATATGAAGACACATGTCCAGGGACTGTGAGAGGTACCATCACTATTTCATTGACTTTAGTGACAACTTTATTTGATACGGATGCATCTCACTTGTTTATATCCAATTGTATTTCAAATATTTTAAATATTGTAATATAGATTTTATCTTATATGATGTATATGACTACACCCCTTAGAATGAAGAGAGAGAATGGTCTTCATTGTCCTACTTTAATTTTATATTTATGAGATATTTATATTACATCTAATTTTCTTGTTCTTGAAACAATACCTATATAAATCATACTAATGATGGATTGGATCCCTGATAATAAAGCACAAATTGACTAATGTCATCAACAAGCCTTCTTTACAATTCATGATGGGCTATGTCGTATATTTCGGAGAGAATTAGACATGATGTCAACCAGTGCCACATCATCTTATCTAATGTTGGGGAAAGTTATAATAGTATTCACTTTTCATCTTGATCAAGAATATTTTTGTGATGCCCCCCCCCCATTTTTTATTTGTTTTCATTATGTTTTTTCTTTAGACTTCTCCAGTTCGAAATTGGTATGTGAGGTAGTGTTTTATATTTATTTAGTTTATGTTTCTCAAACTATATCTATTCCTTATTAACTCATTGAACTAAGTAAAATTAATGTGTATAATACTTATCTGGATAATATATTAGAGAAAGCCTTTATATTCATAAGTGTGTCATCTGGGATGGATCCTACACTCTTTCCTAAGAAATCTAATGGTTCTCTTCACCTATACATTGATTACCGAATTCTCAACCTAATTATGGTAAAAGACAAGTATATCTTGACATTAATTGATGATATTTTGACCATTTTATTAGGGTGAAGTGGTTTTTGACAATGAGTCATTGATCTGGTTACTTCCTGTTGATAATAAATGAATATGTCATTCATAAAAAAGCCTTCAAGAGTCGCTATGGCAACTTTTTAGTATATTGTTTGTCCATTTGGTCTAACTAATTTTTCTACAATCTATATGTCTTGGATAAAAAAGATATTCCTTAGGTATCTAGATAACGTTATGTGGTAATATGGGATGACAAACTTGGTCACTCATATTCCAAGGAGGGTTATTTTCTTTTCTTAATAGATGTGATGTCATTTTTAATAAATCACAAACATTATGCCATGAAATAAAAATGTAATTTTCTGACTTGGGATGTGGAGTTTTTGGGACATGTGGTATTAGAATAGGGTATTTAAGTTGCCTTATGATCATGAAAGATTTTAAGACATGGGATCAGCAATGTAATGATTACAAGAATCAAATCTATTTAGGATTTACTAGATGTAATCCCTAGTGTGTAAAGGATTTATCACATTTAGATTCCCCAATGACTCTTCTAACACGGAAGCGAGTAAAATATTATTTTGATAAGAATCATTATATTTATTTGTTTTTGATGAAATAACTTTTGACAACTATGATGGTGTTGACTCTTCTAGAGGCTGTGTAGATTCATTTGGTCATTTGTAATGCATCAGGTTCAGGTTTCGTATTTATTGTGTTTCTGGTGATCATGTCATTTTTTATGGCTCTAGGTAGATTAGGTAACATGAGAAGAATTATCTAACCCATGACCTTTATCATGAAATATTGATGTATGTTCTTAATATTTGGTGGCATTAAGATTTTAGAGAAGGTTTATTTTGAATTTTACCCAAAATAACAAGAGTTATATATTATTTTAAAAAGATTTCAATATCCACTTGTGGTGTTGGGTGGTATAACTAAAATCTATTTATTTTTAATTACATATACCCCAGGTAATGGGAATGTTAGTTTAGATGTTATATGCAATATAATTCTAACACATGGAAGGAATGTTTCACTAGAAGAGTGGATTCTGTTAGCTCTCTTTTCCTATCTTCATATTGGAAT
The DNA here is from genome assembly GCA_963277665.1 of Viscum album. Classification (NCBI taxonomy): domain Eukaryota; kingdom Viridiplantae; phylum Streptophyta; class Magnoliopsida; order Santalales; family Viscaceae; genus Viscum; species Viscum album. The sequence goes on along the minus strand of OY728143.1, from coordinate 1,943,427,021 downwards.
TCGAAAATCCAGGGCTGTGGTTTTCTTGGCTCAGTTTTATTTCACTCTTTGTGAGAATATTCTTTGTGAAAATAAACAAGATAATGAGTTCCATTGAATTAGAGAGACTATTTATGGTCGGGATACTACTATAGAGTGGTAATTATCCGTGGACATTATTGAATGTTTTGGAATCACATTATTTTACCATTAAATGTGATAAAATCTATGTTTTTGGATCTCCAAAATTCCCAATGGGAAGTGAATCTAGAAACCATGAATATGTTTTATGACATATGGTGTTGATTTTTTTGTATTGGTATGAGATAAGGAATAATGATTTTGACTCTTGTTTTTATATGTTCTGGTGGGTCATGGTCATGCACGATATAACTTCAAGTTTAATTCAACCACATCCCATGAAAACATAGAAGTGGGATGAGATATCTATGGAATTGTTTTCATGTTTTTATGTACCTATAGAAATAATAAAGATACATGTTTTGCGATCAGTAGGATGACTAAATCAGCTATGTTCTTTCAAATTTCTAGTATAACCAAAGTTGAGGAGTTGTGAAATATCTATGTGGAGGATATTTTTTTAATAGAGTTCCATCCTATATATTATCTAATAGGGGTCCCTATTATACTTATCGATTTTGGAGAGGATATTAAGAGGAACTGTGATCTCAGTTTCATTTGAGTGTGGCATACCATCTGTTGATGGATTTCTACACAAGATGACATATACAGAATCTTTATAATATTCATTATACATGTGATCATGACATTAGTGGAGATTTGGATGATCATTGTGGCCTAGTTATGTTTTATTATTACATTATTCACTATTATATGATAAGAATGTCTTCTTTTGAAGAATTCAATAAAATTCCAGTTAAATATATATTTTTTTTGTTGAATATTGATGAATGATCCTCAGTAGGACAAAGCATTGTTCTAGAAGAAATAATAAATATTTTGTTGATTATTTAGCAGTTTTTTACAACCTCGAGAAGGTATAAATACTATTATTATTGTCATCATATATATTTTTAATTTACATGTTGTTATGATGTGTTCCATAATGATTCAAATCATTTGAGTCATCGACAACATGGGAGTTAAATGAATATTTCCCCTCAAATTGAGAGAGTTTTTGAGGTTGTTGATCATATGGGGAATGTTGATTACCATTCATCAATTATTAAATAGATTTTTTTTATACAAGAAGTGTTTCATGTGTTAGGGATAAGAAAATATATTTATGATCTTTCTCACATTCAGAGATAGAGTTATCTTGATATTGAACCCGATTTATTGTGACTAAGCATCCAATCAAGATTATTGATTCTAAGAAAAAGGTACTTCCTAGGATAGTGATAACTTTTACCCTATGTTATGGTACTATGGTTATGATTATTATGTGATTTAGGAGTGTGAGTCCCTGGTGAGAGAAAAGTGCAGACACCTTTTCGATATAGATGATTCTTGATAGAATATCTTGTGATAGAATGTTTCTATAATGCAAAGGTTGTAACATCCAATTACCTTTATTTTAGGTAAATTTTATGTTTTTTCATGGTTTTCATATTCAGTTGTCAGGGTTGGACTATGAAGGAATTCGGAGGATACACTTAATAGTGATTTTTAGAATTCTTTGGAATTCTCAGTAATAAACCTATCTATGCTATAGTATGTTGGGGATTTAACCACCGTGAAATAAGGTTACATGATGTGCTATTATATTCATTATTATTCAATGAAACTAGTATAGAACCTAAATGGGTACCCATCATGTATACTTCACACATAATGTATAAATTAAAATCATATTTCTAATATATGGAAAATTGTTTTTCATCGTGTCGGGGACATTAGAATTACAAAAATTCAGATCTGGTAACGCATTATTTAATATCCATACAGTTAATTTTTAATAGTTGTCTCAGTTGAATATATCATTCAACTTCTTCCATGTTCCCATTTTATAGACTTAGAGCCATCCCTAAGTGATTTTTGGGACCCACAAACACATATGGATCATTTATTTACCAATTTATTGCTGTTGTGGTTATGGTGTGTCTCTCTAGGTATATAGTCCCCTTATGCCTCCAAATCTATCCACTCCCTCCTTAGAGTTAGATAGATCATATTGGGATGGATGGATATAATCTTTTTTTTGTTGAATCTTGTTTTTATATTGAGTTCCAAGATCTTCTGTACCCTCATTATTGTTTGATGATTCCATTGTGGGTGTCGTGTTACCAGGGAAAATGAAGAAGTTTTAGTATAAGTTGTCCATTTAATTCATCCTTGAATTTCATGAATCAAACTATATTTCACTCAATGGTATTTTCAATATTCAGTTCAATATTAATTGGGATTAAAATTGAAATTATATGAGGTATCAAGAAATCATGTAATTCCTGTGAATTGGGGACAGATTTGGTTTTGATGGAAATTATGGAATTTTATTTGTGAAATTCAATTTTTAAATTAATTTGAAAAAATGGTTTTAACATGTTGATAAGAACCAATTCATGGTTTTATTTGTACAAAGTCATGAAAATATTAAGATACCGTGTTTTGGATTTTAATGAGAAATTAATATATTCAAATGGGTAATGGGGAAATAATATTTAAACTATTTTAAAAATATTTTCCCATTATTGATTGGTGTTTGATCACATTAAATACTAGATAGTTTCTATTTTATTTAGAAAAATGAGCTAGGATGGGAATTACATAGCACTAGATTAATTATTTAGAACTCTAACAAATACATACCATTGAAGATCATATCCCAAGGATAATGTTGATGAGTCCTCTGTGATTAGTGTCTGAGGGATGTGTGTACACATTGACATTCTTATCCTATGAGTGTGACAAGATCCCACAACCTCTAACTATCATACCTCTTGGTAGATGACCATGTTTCTAATTTTTTTGATTATTTAGATATATATTCATTTAATATAAATTTTTTATTCATTCCTATTGATTTATATAATCTTTTTCATATAAATATTTTGCATATGGAACTAACTAAAATGCTTACATCAATTGAAATGATAATCATGATTGTAGATTTACTCATACTAATTTAGAGCAAGGGGAACTTACACTTCGAGGTGGAAATTGTTATTGACTCTTCTGGTTTTGGAGTGTTATTTTTGTTGTGACATGGGCTATATTATCTAGTTATTTATGGGTTTTTTTATTTTAATTTGGATTTTAATAGCCATTTTACTTCAACTACTATTCTCTATGTTGAGTTTTCTTTTGATTATATTAAATTGTTTCTATTCTTTCCATTATTTATGTGGAAAAAGAATTCCCACCTTTATCTTATATGACTATATGTTCTTATTTTCCATCAAATGGGGATCTATAATTCCCCTAAAGCTATACCAGGATTATATTGGGTGGTAAGGTACTAGGGTATCTGATTCGGTTTGTGATAATTTTTTTATAATTATTTTTTATTTTCTATATTTTTTAATTTTCTTAAACTTTCATCATAGTAGTCATCTAATATGTTGTATCTCATTATCATTCAGTTTTTTGTCTCGATATGTCTATCAATCAAATTTATATATTAGAGGAAACTATATTTTAAAATATCAATTGGTTACATTCAACCACCCAATTAATTGATTCTTGAAATTTTAATTATTATATAATAACACAAATATTTATGTGAATCTAAATATGATCTTGACTTGAGACATATATTCTAGAGATAAAATAATTTTTCCTTTATGGAAGAATAGTTAAATTTTATTTTCCCTGAGAATAGACATATATTTATATTAACTAAAATTTATAAAAAATATTATTACCTTATCTTAGAAATACATTTTTAAAATGAATATCACCAAGGAATATAATTTTGTTATCACATTAAGATGCTTAATGATGTGACGGTAAAAGTTTATGAGATGAAACGTTGAATTATAATGTTTATAAATTCCCTAAATTATTTTTCTGAATCACTCAACATTAATAAATCTTGAAAAAAATGAGTAAAACTAAAAATAATTTAAGGTATTAGTTGATTTTAAATAAAAAACTGGGAAATGTCATTCTATACGAGTCTTCCCCACACACCTAATACCTGATTCAAGTAGGCTACATGAAATAATTTTTTTTGTAAAACAATTTCAAAAAAACATTACATTTCTAAAGATGGTTGATATATATTTTTGGAAGATAACCTTCTTTCATAGATTTATAAATGGTGATAAGACCCATTTTGTTATGTCACAATGTTAAATATCGATAAATTACCTTGTGGTAATGTCCAAACTAAGTTTATGAGAATATATTATTTCTACATATGGATAAATTCATCGAATATATCTTTATAATATCTACTAATGTTAGAGTTGGATGTGTTTTAAGCTAACTTGCATGTGATCTGAAATCTATAAAATTTGATAATATCACTCAAAAAAGGTTTTATAAAAATAATTACTATCAAATAAAAATTTAGGGATAGGAGATTTATGTGATATTTCCTTCCATTTATCTTGATAACAGATCATTAATTTATCAAAACAATAAATTAATAACTAAAATGAACTACCTACCTCCCAATTAAAATATAATTATCTGCCTCTTATTTTAAGTCATCAAATAAAACCATTATTTTGATCATGAGTGATAGAAAATATCAAATGTGAGTAAGAGTAATAAAATATATAAATTTTTTATAGACCCTCTTATGGTTTTCAAGGTAGAAAATTTTATCCTATGATATTTTCTGTTTAACCTATATAATACATTATTCAATCTTGGTTTCATCAAGTTCAATTCACTCATATTCCACAAAAATATCATAAACAAAACATATCCTTCATAATGACTTATAATGTGAAAATTAACAACCCAATAATTTTCCATGAGTGTCTGGATAGCTGTTTAGTCTTAGTCTCAATCAACAATCACTATAAGGGAGACAAATTTAATTCCCTACCATCCATTTTTTGGTTATTAACCCTATGTGAATCTATTCTAAAACCACATTTACATGCCTGTATCATGATGGCGATGTAATTTCAAAGAGAACCACATAATATCAACTCTCCCAAATGTTATGATGTTATCATATTCATTGAAGTATTAATCAAAATTATCCATAGGGTTTTAATTTTTACTCTTTAGTAATATCTCCAAAATAACTAAAAAATAAAAAATAAATTAACCCTACTTGGATGACACATTTATGAACTAAGGAAAAATATATAGTTAATTTATATCATTTTAATAAGGTAAATTGTATATATCATAAACAATATGACAATACAAAATTGTTTGTTTAGTATCTTTGAGTACTATGTAGATAAGAAACATATTTTACAACACATATGAACAGTTATCTATAATTGGGACACACTAGACTCTCTTCTGTACTTTTAATTTTCTATAATAATCTTCATAATTTATGAAAATGTAAACATAAACTGCATGATATCATATGTATAGTCAGTGTAATCATAAGATATAATAATAAAATATTATAATTGATTGCAATATATGTATACAGGTATAATCAAGGGGTGACCAGTACCATCCTAAAATATCTTTCTTTAGGGGCACCATGTTATACCCATGATGGCCTCCATTTGAAATTTTTATTTGTTGGAGATCCCAACATGTGATATTTCTGGAGGGGAATATATATATAGGAGTAGGTGATGAGATATAGACCTACGATATGTTCTTAGTCTATATTTGTGATGGTGGTAAATTCAGGATGGTCAACATATGGTAGCAGAATCCCTCGTCTTTGGTGGAAGAGATATGTGTCTCTATTGTTGATGTGATTATGTGAGAATTTATGGGGGAGAAATATCCACCAAGATAATGAATTTTACATGGGAGAAAACAGACATGGTATGGGTGATTGGTGGATTTGATGGTGGTGATGGATGGGAGATAGTGGGGTTTTTATAGTATGAGTGAGGGTGGTGTTGGATGGTGACTTCATTTCATGGATTTTGGTGTACTTTTACCATTGATTCTAGAACTACCATCCCGATTTATTATTAGGGGTTTCTTTCTAGATGTTCCATTAAAATTCCACAAAATGGTATCCAAATTCCCATAATCATAAGGGAGTTTCTATATTTTAATAAAATGGGGTGTTCCCAAACAAAACTAGCATAAGTCTAGGAATAACATAAAAGTGTGAAATTCAATAGAAATGATGCCAATACATGGAATGTAACATATCTTGTAATTAATAGAAAAATAGAAAGGTTGAAAAATATTAAGAATAGAAAACATTTGGAGAAAAATCACTATACTAACACCTTAATGAAAACCATAATTATATCCATGCCTAAAAAAGTTAGCACAACGATTATGATATGGCCATTGTGAACAGACTCATTATTTCCATGCATTTATATCTCATGAAATATCAATATAAACTAATTCTTTAGATAGTTATAAAGGACAATTCCATTAAGTCATTAGTATATATGCATTCCACCAGAAATCAATAATTTATTATATTATAAATCACTTATTAAAATAAAATGGTTTTCATTCATATCATCATATTCATTTCACAATAGTTCTAGATGATATCCCTAAAATTGACCCAAAGTATGTAAAAAGTCAATTCAGAAAATTAAACCACCAAAAGGACGTTTTTATAAGAATATGATGTTGGTGAATCTTAATAAAATATTCAATAAGGAAAAAATCAGTTTCGAATAAAGAAAAACTTTATTCCTAAAATAGTTTTTAAAAATACCTATGTTGTTGGTGTAAAATATGATGTCATAGACACTTTGAAAATTAATATTTAGAGAGGTAACATTTGATAAATTTAAAATTATTAATTTGTTATTTCATTATTTTTAATGGAATCTGTATATTGATACCTTTAAGTGTCGTAGTGGTTTCTAGAAATATTAATTTAACACATTTTTATGTCATTTAAAAAGTAAATCTTCAATATGGGATCATTGAAGAATACATAAATGTTTCAAAAACATAAATTTAATACATTTAAAAAATATATAATATGGAAAAATAATCATCAATAATAGGTCCATGAGACAGTATTAATTTTATCAGATGTGATGGTGCATTAAAGACAAGTATTTTTTGAAAGGATATAATTTTTTTTAATATTTTGAAATTTCATTTACAAAAAATTACATCATAAAAAGAATTATTAAAAGTTGTTTCATAAAATTATATATGGTAATATTAAAAGAAAAGTAAAATAATTCATAACTACATTTCCAATTATATTGTAGAACATTAGTGGGAATGGGAAATATATAAAAAGAGTGGAAACACAAATTAAATTTGATGCTAATTATTCTGAAAAATAATATTTTTTTTAGAAAGGTATTTTATAAATAGTGGAACCGACACTCATTTTACACTTTGGATAAATCGGAAGTACCATTGAAAATATTATGGTTTCAAAAACAAATCATGGAAGATATAATTTCATTAAGAGGCATTTTAACTAAAAAATGATTTCAGTAAGACAACGCATAATACATTAAGGGTAACATTATAATCAAAAGAACTTGTGAGAGGGTTATGAATAATTGGCCATTCATATATAATGAGATAATTGAATAACATTATACATTATTTAAATGTGGTAGTGAATACACCATAAAAAATAAATGATGGTGTGAAATATCATAAACATCTCACATAATTGAAAAGTAGATAAATAATTTCTTTCTTTGTTTCCCTACATAGTCAAATGTGATGTAACCTCATTTAATGAAAACATAAATATCATTATAATTTTCTTTCAAAATGTTATTCATATAAATTGAATTTAAATAAATCATTTAAAATCATTTTCTACTAATATATTCATTATTTATTATGTCTTTCATGTATTAGGGATGAGTAATATTGAATGGTTTGAGCTTGTTTTATAATAAAAATTTTGTTATTCATTATTATCAAAAGTATAACCATTACCAGATCATAAATGTTTTTCGAAAATTTTCATTAAAATTATTTATAATTCTATAATTTTATTTTACCAAATTTTTGTTTACAATCCTATTAGAATAAATCAAAGACGATCATGTTTCAGTAATTTTTAAAAAATGAATGTTGATATCCTAGTTAATTAGTATGATATTAATGTTACAAATATATAATACAAATAAAAACAATTTACAAATCTGAATCATATATTTAATTTATAAAATTATTGGTTTCTTCCATGATATTGTTTCAAAACATTTTTCGTGAATGTGGTCAGACTGAACCAAATATTACCATTACATAATTAATCGGAGAAAATGATTATGAATGTCAATTATTTTGGAATAATATAATTATTACACAAGAATAAAGATATTATTTATTTGAAAATATTTTTTTAGTCTAAAATGACGATATTTTAATAAATAATAGTGAAATTTTATGAATTATGAGATATATTATTTTGTGGAGGCGGAACTCCTCACAACCCAAGGTTATCATTTTCAATAATAAATTAATGAGCTATAAATAAGGTGGAAAATAATTTTTATCATCATAATTGTTATTATATTATAGATTTCACATTTATTCTTCAACATTATCCTTATTACTCGTGAATATATGTAGTGGTTGTAAGTGAACAAAATCACATTATGGTGGTGTTTTTCTGCATAATACGTGCATATCTATTTCATTTCTTATACTGTAATAGGGTAAATTGGGTTAAAAATATTCTAATAGAATAAAAAATCAGCATAAAAATGTAACGTCCCGAATCCGGAGCCACTCAACTGGAGACCCGTACCCGGTTCTCCATATGACCGCAAGCGTGTTTCCCCAAACTTCAGAGGCTTCTGACTAGCAGCGAGGGCCTAGGTGATTAAGTGTCAAAACTATAACCTCATTTGGTAAAGTATGTGGCGGATGAAAAATAACATAACAATAGCAGAAGTAGTAAACAACACACGACAACTGAAACTGAACAGCAGAAGCAATGTGTAATATAATAATGATGCAACATGACACATGTGTCCATGGAATGAAGTAAACAAAACAACATGCTGAAATAAAATTGAAACCCAAGTAGAAAAAGTTAATAGTAACTCCAGCAGCATCTTGAGCCTAAGATCGGTTCCATGCTCTCCAGCTCTAACCAGCAATCAAGAACCTAAGGTAGAAGGGATGCAATCCGAATCCACACCTTCAACCATATAACCTAGTTGTGCTGAAAATAAGGACCCAAACATGGTGTGAGACTAATCCCAGTAGACATCCACAAAATGATCTGTGCCCTACTATCAGTGAGCAATTTAGAAAATGTAATGGAAATAAATACAGCATAAAATCAAGGGTACACTAAAGTAAACAATCCTATAATTATCTATTCACATTTATTTATTAATTCAATTCAATCACATAATCATCAACCAATGAATCTATAAAACAGCTCTATAGTCCAAAGACATCGCAAGTAACATAATAGGTATCCCAACAGACTACCTAAACTACAAGCCGTACGAACCCAAGCGTGTTCTTTGGCTTGGTGGACTCATCAAAACCAACCATCATTATTTATTACACTGACCCTCTGGGTGGCTCATGTGGGCATGCCCTTATGGTCAAGCATTCGAACAAAGGAAAAGACACACTGAGGAAGCACTCAACATCAATTCCCCCTATGGTCTTGCAGCGATGCTACGGACTCTCTGAGGAAGCACTTACGTCTAAGTCCCCATTTATTCTCGATTGGATAATTATCAGACCCTCTGAGAGAGAACAAATTCCATCCCCCTTATGGTCTCGTAACGGTAATAATTAAACATGCCCTCTATGGATGAACCCAACGTCAATTACCCCTATGGTATAACTACACCAAGTTCCTTCAACCCTGAGTAAAATCAATCGTATGTAAATGATTTGTATTAGGCCTAAGTATGTCTTGAAAACTACTTGGATAATAGCTACAGTGCATCAAAAGCATATAAACCGTTGGCAATACATGCAATCAACTATATCAAGTCAAGCAAGCAAAGCAACAAGGTCTACCTCACAGGAAACCTAATAAAAACGGCGATAAATAGCCAAAACAATAGAGAACACCCATGGGTGATCCTTGAACTATAAGGCCCCAGCCTTAAACCTTACTAAATCTTGAGTTATTACAAGATTACACATTGAGGATCTTTTCAGGTTTAGAGTTTTATAGAATTAGATCACGAAACTTGCATTATATTCCACATTTAAACAAAGTGGTTACATAAAAGAGAGTATTCATTCTTCCGATCAACGGAAACATATTTAAAATGAAACATGGATTCTTTCTTGACACATCCTCGACACTATCATCACATCATGTACCTTTCCCATGTCCTGTGAAAAACATTTCAAAAACTTGTGATGAGCATAAAAAGCTCAGTAAGGGTTATAAAATATATGGAAAGGAAACATGAGTTCATATATACACAAGAATGAAATCATACTTTACCCATAAAACATAGGCATATCAAATCATGAATAAATCATATAAAACATAAGACATAAAGGTAACTTGAGGCATTCATAACATTCTTACGTAGGGAGTAACCCTCTTGGTTACATTTGGAATATCCATCACAGTATATTCCCTAAATCTCTTCGGAGAAACCTTAACGTTTCACTCCGTCGCGTTACCCAATGCATTGGAGAGCTATATCGGGCTCACCCGCCCTTAGTTTATCACGGAACCACCCGTTTTCATAACAATGCCCAAGAACCATAACATAAATGTGTCACATAAAACATGCATAAAGGAAACATAACATTTCCACATTTCAATCGCAATATAACATTTTAGTATATTGAAATAATGAATCCATTCAAAAAGAAACCATTTCCAAAACCATTTAAAACATTTAATAAAGAGATTTTTGAATCAAAGTGTCCCATACCACCTTGAAGCTTAAAATTTTAAACCATTAATATCCATATAAATAAATCCTTAAAACCATTTTGAAAACATGGATATTAATAAGAACAAATAATTAAAACATTTAAAACGATATTTTGGTTAAAGGGGTTTTACCAAAATTAGAGACACCTGAATACAATAATTGAGGAATAACATTTAGTCAGAACTTTATAATATCATGAGAATAAATGGATTCATGATATAATACTCCGAAGGATAGTATATACACCATATAAGAGTGAATTGGTGCATAACAACAATGAACCCTCAATAGAAATGTCAAATGTGACGAAATCCCTTATAAAGAAGGTATCCTTAAATTAAGGACAAATCAATCTCAAAAATATTTGTGACAAATATGAATACACCCAATATAAGTGGATATTAAGTGTAAAACAATAAAATGTCATTCACACATATCCAATGGATGACATATTCAATGACTACATGTTGAACCCAATGAAATCGAAATTGGATTGAAAAGTTCCCTTGACAGCCAAATGACATCACATCAAAATGAGTCGATGAGAGATAAAAAAAGTGTATCTCATCACTTGGAAATAAAATTTACATAAATAAGGATATATGAGAACATATCCCAACATAACAATATGTAATTTAAAAGACCCAACAAAGAAGTCTTTTAAAAAAGAGGAGGGTGAAAGTATCCCTTACCGACTTAGGTATCTTTCAAAACATACACCCCATGAAAGAAGGACAATAGATCATTGATGTAAATACTCATAAATGAAAGTATATTACACAAAGAGTAGAATAATGGGCAGTACATACACCACTCAATGGAATTTGTGGCAAATGTAGCATAAATCTCACATGAATAAAAGTGAGATGAAAAATCCCTTACGAAAACTCGGCAGCCTAACGGCGCCACATAAAACTTCCGAATATGGATTGATGAGATCAAATAGGGTATCTCATCACATTACAACAAAATGTACAGAAATATGAATATAAAAGAACATCCCCCAACATTACAAAGAGGAGCTTAAAATAAGTGACATAAAGGAGAGTACTTAAAAAGAAAGAGAGAGGTTAGATCTCTTACAAAAGTTCGGAAGCCTAACGGCGCCACTCAAAACTTACAAAATGGATTGATGAGAGAGAATAGGGTCTCTCATCACATGAAAATAAAAATTACAGTAAGTTTAATATAAAAGATCATCCCAATAACAAGAAAGATGAGCTTTAAAAGGAAAGACATAAAAGTGTGTACTTAAAAAGAAAGAGAGGATTAGGATCCCTTACCTCGGGTCCGACTTGACTCGATCGTTCTTTAATCTCCTGAATAATAAACTTGAGTTAATTTATACTTCCTTAAGAACCTTTTCTAAGTTCATTATTCCTTTTATATCAATTATTGACATGTTATAAACATTATGTAATCATTCAAGTTAATAATGTTCATTTTGTCGGTGTTTGGTTCTTAAGTCGAAAGTGGACTTCTTACAATTACATGTTGTTCGTGTGGCCAAAAGTTTATTATATCCAAAATTGTATTCATGATGTATATATCATATATGTCATATATATCCAGTACATGCATGCATTTATTACATTACATAATCATTTAGAGGTAAGAAATGAAATGCACCGTTCATGGAGACGGTAAGCCGTACGTACGCATGAACGCTACTTTCATTTCTATTTCATATTTTATAGAATGGAATAATACTGATATAAATGTATATTATAATTCCAGTATAATATCATATATAATATCATAGTTCCATCCTTTATACGTCCCACATATGGTATATAACGAATCAAATCACTTTGAGGGGGCGGTAGTCCGCACTTCCTTAAAATGAAGATATCGCGTATACCCATAATGGAAGCCATCAAGGTAAGACACAAATGAAAAATAAAGAAGCATAAGTAAAACATAAACATATTATATATCATATATAAAAATAGTGACATCATAATGTCCACCTTTGAAGGTGTTAAAAGAGTATTGAACAATCATCGTTTCGGGAGGCATAATTTCGCCATCCACGGAAACCGTATGTTCTTTAACCATTTGATGTAGCTGTGTGAGAGTGTAGCTCGAATAAATCATATAAAAACATCCTAGTATATTGAAGATACTGGTTTTGTTATAAAAGAAGTAAATAAAAAGAGTTTAGGGGGTTGGAGAAGAAAAATAAAACAAATGAACATGAGAGAATTAATTACCTTTAAAAGTGTAACTCCTTTTGATTTGAGACTAAAGGCTTCCTTTGAAAGTATTCTGCCCAAAGGGAATCCTCTAGGATGAAAAGAGAGATGTGGAGAGAGTAAATGGGAAGAGGTTGGCAGCCAAAGGCTTGATGAGTGTGTGAAAAGAGGTAGAGGTGGGGGCCTTTTATAAGAGGAGAGGAGGGGAACTTTTGGAAAGTAAGGAAATATTACTTTATTTGAAAATGTGTTTCGGTTTTAAAAGGTCTCACATTGATATAATTCGTGGATAAGGTTATAAGGGTTCTAAATCCACCCATCCAATAATTTTTGGACATGTGTAGTTCATAGATATTACATTATATTTCCATTTTATTTTAATCGTTAAATAATGATGTCATCACTGCATCATTATTATGTCATAAATAATTTAATTTATTTAATATCTAAAAATTATAAAAAAAATACTATGATGTAGGAAACTTTTTAGCTTTCCAATTAATATTTATAATAAAAAATCAGAGCTTTGTAACCCCATGTAAAAATTGTTTTCGTAAAACATATTATGTTTGTGTCATTTTTACTTTTACATTAAATAAAAAGTTATTATTGTCATTTTCCAACTAAAGTGGCTCCATGGGGTCCCCAAGTTGGCCCATGGCTTGTCTTGGTCGGCCATGACTCACCCAATAGGTGTAAGACAAGTGTCATGGTGTTTTCACATCCTTATAATATCATTTTTACCTTAAACTACACTAATTACCACTAATCGCGATTAAGAACTTAATAAGATACTATTCACCAAAAAATTATTATAATCTCATTGAACCACATTTTACTTCTTAATGACAACCATGTATGTCGGATTTTTGAAAATAAAAACACAATGATGGCAAAATCTCATTTAAACGGAAAAGCAGTCTTTATAAGTACCACTTAGTGGTTTCACTATTCATCAAAAATTGAAGTTTTTCAGAAAATTACCAAAAATTCACCCTAAGCTATATTTGATATTCCGAATTCAAAAATGAAGTCCGTTTTACAAAATTAAAAACATATTAGTCACATTAATTAATTTAATAATTAATTCCCGCTGTCAGCGCAAACACCGTGTTTTTATAAAACAATAAGTATCAAAAGATTGGCACCAGTTTAAGTCTAATTTCAAAGTGAAATTGATTCAAATGACCACCATTGGATTAAATGGTAAAAATATATTCAGATTACACATTAATACCAATTCAAAAGATAATCTAATCATATAAATAAATTAGATTAAAAAGAGGTTTTGAATTTAAAATACAACATTTTACACTATTCATTAAAAAAAAGAACTTTATCAGAAAGATACCAAAAATTTACACAAAATAAATTTTGATGTCCCGATTCTCAAGAAGAGTTTTATTTGGTCCAATGGAATGTATAAGATTGATCAAAACTATATTTAATGACGGTTCTCCATCAAAAGGTGATAAGTGAACCTTTAGTGAAAACTAGGGCATATACGCCTAAAATTGAATTCTTTCCGTATTTTAAGCCATTATATTTTATTGGATAAATGTATAAACATTTAAAAACATATATATTCATATTTTAGTTATTTATATTCATTCCCGCCATTACAACGGCTACATGTTAACTAACATTTGAAATTTATTATTAGAGTGCAACGTAATATTCCGAAGAAACTCGTTGTTGCGTGTTGGGTACGCCATCGAGCATAGCGTCCCCTTTAAAGTCATATCAATATTTTATTCACAAATATGGATAAATATGAAAATTTCATATTATTTATTTACCTGGGGTGTTACATACTTCCCCCCTTTTGGGAATTGCGTCCTCGCAATTTTTAAAATTGAGCTTGGAAACATCCTTGAAAGTCCCACATCGGAACAAGAGTCGGTAAAACAATCACTTTAAAATAAAGAAAGATAAGAACAGAGGTCACCCGAGTTAACCCATACTAGGATTCCATGTATGAAAACATGGACATGGAGGAGAAAACATAGGGTCATGTTCTGATGGAGAGTGATAGAAAACATGTTTAGGAGAAAGTTAACCATGAGAAAATCACAAACTTGTGATGGGTTAAACGGTATTCGATTCCCCAGTAAGAAAAGTTAATAGACAAAATTTTTGTTTTAAGTTACTTTTTATTGAGTAATTTATTCATAAGGAAACATAATCGCTTATCATGTTGACTTTCAACTTTTACACAAACTCGTATTTTCTCCAAAAGACGAGTATTTAGGAAGACTTGTTCACATTAAGAGTACTATAATCAACTTCTACAGAATCACATAATCCACAAAAGAGGACTATATACATCCCATGTCTTTAGACTTTAACCAAAACCAAAACCAAAAAGTCTAGTACAAGATCAGATAATCCGGAAAAGGATAACCCCTTATAAAAAGAAAATCTATTCTTAATCTCCAAAATTTGTCCAACAAACCCCAAAGTTCAACGAGGACCATCCGATAAATAATTTGTCCATAAAATTATTCAAAGTAAACCAATATAAGATTGAAACCCAAATATTTGAAGGATTTAGTCACATAGTCTTCCAAGTTAAATCGTAACATTTATCTCCAAACAAAATCAGTTGCTCCTAAAGTCTCGTATTGAAAAGTAATTAACCTAATCACATATCCTCCATGATAGGATAATCATTTTCATAAATAACCCAAAATCAGCTTACTCTTAATTCATAAAATCATATAACTAGAAAGAATAAGTCAAACTAACCAGGGACTTCACGTAGTCCAGTGGTAGGTGATAAATACCAGTTGCACTTTTTTTTGTGGGTTCGATTCCCGCAGCTTTGTCCGACACGACGGGTTGTCACACGGTCTGCGTGTTGTCCTTTTTATAAAACTCCAAAAATAACCCCAACATGTTTTAAGCTCAATAGATTCCTTATACCTTTAATTTTCATCCAAATTCATTATGATCTCAACACCTTAATTCTTGAAGTCTTATTTCACAACCATAAAAAAAACAATTCCCAAAATGAATAACATCATACCTTGATCATGGCGTCCACTCGGTCTCATCGTCATCTTGCTCACGTAGGTAGAAGTCCCATGCATTACAACAATGATTTAGAGATCCTTCAAAATCATTTGCTTCCTCCATCCAAATACACCTCGTGCAACATGGGTCATATGGGTGTTCACAGAAAAACAGTTTTGGAAAATAATCATGTATGACATATAATTCCAAAACATATGATAAAACATGATTTCTAAAAAATAGTCAGACCGAAATTGAGTTGAAACTTTCTATCATTGGTCCTTTTAAAATACCATAAGTATGTGATGTGAGACTATATTTTAAAAGCAAATATAAATAGGTTGCGCAAGGGTCTCCTTCATCAGCACCATTTTGAAAATCATAATATGCTTCAAATTCTTGTGATAAGGTAAAATATTTGAAAATACCTTCATAATATTTACCTCTCTTGAAAACATGAGAATATTGTGAAAATAGTATTTTTCTAAAAACAACCCATGATCCACGATGATAAAGAGGTATAGCGGAGGTGTTTGATATCTCAAACAAATGCTTGCAAGTGAGTTGTATGCTAGAAAAATTTTCACAATCATCCGAAGATGACTTTGCAATAATTATTGCAAGCATGTCATCAGGAAGAGATAGGAATGTCGTTTGAGATCCTCCTCCTTCCATTCGTAACCGACTTTACTTGACCTGAAAAAAATTTTAAAACAGGGATTTAACTGAAATATTAGTTATAGGGACTGATCATGTGCCTCACAAAAACTCATAATCCCTAAAGTTTTCTAAACCGACCTTTGATACCAACTATAAGGCCCCAGCCTTAAACCTTACTAAATCTTGAGTTATTACAAGATTACACATTGAGGATCTTTTCAGGTTTAGAGTCTTAGAGAATTAGATCATGAAACTTGCATTATATTCCACATTTAAACAAAGTGGTTACATAAAAGAGAGTATTAATTCTTCCGATCAATGGAAACATATTTAAAATGAAACATGGATTCTTTCTTGACACATCCTCGACACTATCATCACATCATGTACCTTTCCCATGTTCTGTGAAAAACATTTCAAAAACTTGGGATGAGCATAAAAAGCTCAGTAAGGGTTATAAAATATATGGAAAGGAAACATGAGTTCATATATACACAAGAATGAAATCATACTTTACCCATAAAACATAGGCATATCAAATCATGAATAAATCATAGAAAACATAAGACATAAAGGTAACTTGAGGCATTCATAACATTCTTACGTAGGGAGTAACCCTCTTGGTTACGTTTGGAATATCCATCACAGTATATTCCCTAAATCTCTTCGGAGAAACCTTAACGTTTCACTCCTTCGCGTTACCCAATGCATTTGAGAGCTATATCGGGCTCACCCGCCCTTAGTTTATCACGGAACCACCCATTTTCATAACAATGCCCAAGAACCATAACATAAATGTGTCACATAAAACATGCATAAAGGAAACATAACATTTCCACATTTCAATCTCAATATAACATTTTAGTATATTGAAATAATGAATCCATTCAAAAAGAAACCATTTCTAAAACCATTTAAAACATTTAATAAAGAGATTTTTGAATCAAAGTTTCCCATACTACCTTGAAGCTTAAAATTTTAAACCATTAATATCCATATAAATAAATCCTTAAAACCATTTTGAAAACATGGATATTAATAAGAACAAATAATTAAAACATTTAAAACGATATTTTGGTTAAAGGGGTTTTACCAAAATTAGAGACACTTGAATACAATAATTGAGGAATAACATTTAGTCAGAAATTTATAATATCATGAGAATAAATGGATTCATGATATAATACTCCAAAGGACAGTATATACACCATATAAGAGTGAATTGGTGCATAACAACAATGAGCCCTCAATAGAAATGTCAAATGTGACGAAATCCCTTTAAAGAAGGTATCCTTAAATTAAGGACAAATCAATCTCAAAAATATTTGTGACAAATATGAATACACCCAATATAAGTGGATATTAAGTGTAAAACAATAAAATGTTATTCACACATATCCAATGGATGAAATATTCAATGACTACATGTTGAACCCAATGAAATCGAAATTGGATTGAAAAGTTCCCTTGACAGCCTAACGACATCGCATCAAAATGAGTTGATGAGAGATAAAAAAAGTGTATCTCATCACTTGGAAAAAAATTTTACATCAATAAGGATATATAAAAACATATCCCAACATAACAATATGTAATTTAAAAGACCCAACGAAGAAGTATTTTAAAAAAGAGGAGGGTGAAAGTATCCCTTACCGACTTGGGTATCTTTCAAAACATACACCCCATGAAAGAAGGACAATAGATCATTGATGTAAATACTCATAAACGAAAGTATATTACACAAAGAGTAGAATAATGGGCAGTAAATACACCACTCAATGGAATTTGTGGCAAATGTAGCATAAATCTCACGGGAATAAAAGTGAGATGAAAAATCCCTTACGAAAACTCGGCAGCCTAACGGCGCCACATAAAACTTCCGAATATGGATTGATGAGATCAAATAGGGTATCTCATAACATTACAACAAAATGTACAGAAAGAGGAATATAAAAGAACATACCCCAACATTACAAAGAGGAGCTTAAAATAAGTGACATAAAGGAGAGTACTTAAAAAGAAAGAGAGAGGTTAGATCTCTTACAAAAGTTCGGCAGCCTAACGGCGCCACTCAAAACTTACAAAATGGATTGATGAGAGAGAATAGGGTCTCTCATCACATGAAAATAAAAATTACAGTAAGTTTAATATAAAAGATCATCCCAATAACAATAAATATGAGCTTTAAAAGGAAAGACATAAAAGTGTGTACTTAAAAAGAAAGAGAGGAGTAGGATCCCTTACCTCGGGTCCGACTTGACTCGATCGTTCTTTAATCTCCTGAATAATAAACTTGAGTTAATTTCTACTTCCTTAAGAACCTTTTCTAAGTTAATTATTCCTTTTATATCAATTATTGACATGTTATAAACATTATGTAATCATTCAAGTTAATAATGTTCATTTTGTCGGTATTTGGTTCTTAAGTCGAAAGTGGACTTCTTACAATTACATGTTGTTCGTGTGGCCAAAAGTTTATTATATCCAGAATTTTATTCATGATTTATATATCATATATGTCATATATATCCAGTACATGCATGCATTTATTACATTACATAACCATTTAGAGGTAAGAAATAAAATGCACCGTTCATGGAGACGGTAAGCCGTACGTACGCATGAACGCTACTTTCATTTCTATTTCATATTTTATAGAATGGAATAATACTGATATAAAGGTATATTATAATTCCAGTATAATATCATATATAATATCATAGATCCATCCTTTATACGTCCCACATATGGTATATAACGAATCAAATCACTTTGAGGGGGCGGTAGTCCGCACTTCCTTAAAATGAAGATATCGCGTATACCCATAATGGAAGCCATCAAGGTAAGACACAAATGAAAAATAAAGAAGCATAAGTAAAATATAAACATATTATATATCATATATAAAAATAGTGACATCATAATGTCCACCTTTGAAGGTGTTAAAAGAGTATTGAACAATCATCGTTTCGGGAGGCATAATTTCGCCATCCACGGAAACCGTATGTTCTTTAACCATTTGATGTAGTTGTGTGAGAGTGTAGCTCGAATAAATCATATAACAACATCCTAGTATATTTAAGATACTGGTTTTGTTTCAAAAGAAGTAAATAAAAAGAGTTTAGGGGGTTGGAGAAGCAAAATAAAACAAATGAACATGAGAGAATTAATTACCTTTAAAAGTGTAACTCCTTTTGATTTGAGCCTAAAGGCTTCCTTTGAAAGTATTCTGCCCAAAGGGAATCCTCTAGGACGAAGAGAGGGATGTGGATAGAGTAAATGGGTAGGGGTTGGCCGAGCCAAAGTCTTGATGGGTGTGTGAAAAGAGGTAGAGGTGGGGGCCTTTTATAAGAGGAGAGGAGGGGCACTTTTGGAAAGTAAGGATATATTACTTTATTTGAAAATTTGTTTCGGTTTTAAAAGGTCCCACATTGATATAATTCGTGGATAAGGTTATAAGGGTTCGAAATCCACCCATCCAATAAGTTTTGGACATGTGTAGTTCATAGATATTACATTATATTTCCGTTTTATTTTAATAATTAAATAATGATGTCATCACTGCATCATTATTATGTCATAAATAATTTAATTTATTTAATGTCTAAAAATTATAAACAAAATACTATGATGTAGGAAATCGTTTTAGCTTTCCAATGACTATTTATAATCAAAAATCGGAGCTTTTTAACCCCATGTAAAAATTGTTTTCGTAAAATATATTATGTTTGTGTCATTTTTACTTTTACATTAAATAAAAAGTTATTATTGTCATTTTCCAACTAAAGTGGCTCCATGGGGTCCCCAAGTTGTCCCATGGCTTGTCTTGGTCGGCCATGACTCACCCAATAGGTGTAAGACAAGTGTCATGGTGTTTTCACATCCTTATAATATCATTTTTACCTTAAACTACACTAATTACCACTAATCGCGATTAAGAACTTAATAAGTTACTATTCACCAAAAATTATTATAATCTCATTGAACCACATTTTACTTCTTAATGACAACAATGTATGTCGGATTTTTGAAAATCAAAACACAATGATGGCAAAATCTCATTTAAACGGAAAATCAGTCTTTATAAGTACCACTTAGTGGTTTCACTATTCATCAAAAATTGAAGTTTTTCAGAAAATTACCAAAAATTCACCCTAAGCTATATTTGATATTCCGAATTCAAAAATGAAGTCCGTTTTAAAAAATTCAAAAGATATTAGTCACATTAATTAATTTAATAATTAATTCCCGCTGTCAGCGCAAATAGTGTGTTTTTATAAAACAATAAGTATCAAAAGATTGGCACCAGTTTAAGTCTAATTTCAAAGTGAAATTGATTACAATGACCACCATTGGATTAAATGGTAAAAATATATTCAGATTACACATTAATACCAATTCAAAAGATAATCTAATCATATAAATAAATTAGATTAAAAAGAGGTTTTGAATTTAAAATACAACATTTTACACTATTCATTAAAAAAAGAACTTTATCACAAAGATACCAAAAATTTACACAAAGTAAATTTTGATGTCCCGATTCTCAAGAAGAGTTTTATTTGGTCCAATAGAATGTATAAGAGTGATCAAAACTATATTTAATGACGGTTCACCATCAAAAGGTGATAAGTGAACCTTTAGTGAAAACTAGGGCATATACGCCTAAAATTGAATTCTTTCCGTATTTTAAGACATTATATTTTATTGGATAAATATATAAATATTTAAAAACATATATAATCATATTTTAGTTATTTATATCCATTCCCGCCATTACAACGGCTACATGTTAACTAACATTTGAAATTTATTATTAGAGTGCAACGTAAGATTCCGAAGAAACTCGTTGTTGCGTGTTGGGTACGCCATCGAGCATAGCGTCCCCTTTAAAGTCATATCAATATTTTATTCACAAATATGGATAAATATGAAAATTTCATATTCTTTATTTACCTGGGGTGTTACATGAACATTCTAACAAGAAAAAATTATTCATCCAATAGCTTCAAGAAGACAGGAAATCTAGGGTAGATAAATAAAATAGGTTCAAAACCCTATCCCGAGTTTACCGATACATGGATATCCGGCACATTTGCACAAAAACTCAAGGACATTCAACATAGGGAAACTAACCACCTACCTCAATCCTCGTAGATTGATATACTTGAACCTCAGCCTATGAATTGGCCTATAATGGAGTTGATCTGCAAAAACGTCTAAAACGTTCAACCTTAGGTAACTCACATGAGAAGAAGAATCAAGAAACAAGGCCAAAGAAGAACCAAGAACTCACCGCTGCGATTATATTGCAACTGACAATGTTCAATTTGAATCGCCAGTGACGGATCGGTGGCTCGAAGAAGATTCGGCCTCCTTAGACAATTTGGGTGGAATTAGGCGGAGAATAAGATGAAAACAAGGTTATGTTGCGACCCCGGAACGATTAATGAAATAAAAATAAAAGTACATGGTGTGTACTTATAGAGTAAACGGTATGTACCTTGGTTTTCTGTACTCCACTTTAAGTGGATTCCACATCACCCTCACGGCTGTGTGTGGCCCAAATATGGCCAGCACACGGCCTCTTGTGGATGAAAAGTACACGACGTGTCCTCTGAATATTTCCAGATTTTTCCCATTTTCGAAAAAATGACCAGAAAAAGAAAAACATATCTTAAAAGAAGGTCCAGGTTCTTACAAACTTCCCCCCTTAAAGAAATTTGTCCCCAAATTTCCCTAATGAGGTGTAGAAGAAGAACCCTAAAAAACTCCGGCCATTGTGATCGCATGTCGGCTTCCCTTTCCCAAGTCTCGTCCTGTACACGGTCGTTCTGCCATAACATCTGTACCAGAGGAACAGACCGGCCACGGAGTACCTTTTCACTACGAGCAGAAATCCGGATAGGATGCTCCTCGAACGATGCATCATGCTCCATCTCAACCTCCTCCAGTTGAAAAACAAGAGATGGGTCTGAGAAATACCACCGAAGCTGTGAAACATGGAAGACGTCATGCATAGCCTGGTACCATTGAGGTAACTCCAATCTGTAAGCAACCATCCTGACTCTCTCCAAAACCTCAAATGGGTCGATGTATCTTAGTGAAAGCTTTTCCTGTCTCCTAAACCTCTTATGTCCCAATCTTAGGGTAACACGCAAGAAAACCTGATCTTTGACCTCGAATTCCAAGGGTCATCCCCGCTGATTAGCATAAGATTTCTACCGAGACTATATAGTATCCATCCTAATTCGAATCAACTCCACCTGCTCTTTGGTCTCTTTAACAAGACGAGGTCCCAGCACAGCTACCTCTCCCGCATCCAGCCAACACAAGGGTGATCGACACGGTATACCGTACAAAGCCTCATAAGGTTCCATCTAAATAGTTTCTTGAAAACTATTATTATTATAGGAGAACTCCATTATAGGTATATGTTTCTCCCATGAACCTCCAAAATCAATGACGCATGCTCGTAGCATGTCCTCCAGCACCTGTATCGTGCGCTCTGACTTGCCATCTGTCTAGGGATCGTAATTTTTTCTCCAAAGTACCTGTGTACACAAAGCCCTCTTTAGCCCCTTCCAAAAGTGCGAAGTAAAGTGGGCATTCCTATCAGAAATGATAGAACTCGGAACCCCATGCAAGTTTATAATCTCCCGGATATACAACCTCCCAATCTCATCCACACCGAAGGTCTCCTTGATATGTAAGAAATGTGCAACCTTCGTGAGCCTATCCACTACAACCCAAACTGCATAATTCCATCATGGCGATCTTGGTAACCCTTTCATGAAGTCTATCACGACATCATTCCATATCCACTTAGGAATGGGTAACTTCTGTTGAAGCTCTACTGGTTGCTGATGCTTTGCCTTCACTTGCGGACCGGTGGAGCACCGCATAAGAAAACCAGCCACATCCTTCTTCATACCTGGCCATCAATACTGATGAAGTAAGGCTTGATACATCTTTGTGACACTAGGAAGAACTACCCAATCTGAAGCATAAAATTCCCACATCATCTCCTCACATATGTCTTCTGAAACCCATTTGTGGCCCTGAAAACCTAACACCTCATCATCACCCACTGTCCACCCTGGATTAGGTTCTCCATCTGACACACACTCCCGTAGAACTAGGCCTCCTGGGTCTGATAGCTGCCTCATTAGAACTCCATCCAGAAGAGTGGAGGTAATAGCTATAGTAGAAAGAACCGCCTGACCCTGTCTGTCGTGCAGCACCAAATGCTTCTCAGAAAACAAAGCCATAAGCTTCCACTCGCTGCTGGCTTCCAAAATTTCCTGCAACTGAGTTCTCCTTCTCAGTGTGTCTACCATAGTATTTCCCCTCCCAGGCGTATAAGCAAGCTCGAAGTCGAAAGACTGTAGGTACTCGACCCACCTCTGCTGTATCAGATTTATGTTACACTGTGTGAAAATATACTTGAGGCTCTTGTTGTTAGTATATACCAAAAAATGCTCTCCCAGAAGATAGTTTCTCCAACAACGCAACGCATGAACAACAATAGCCAACTCTATATCGTGTGTAGGATAGTTCATTTCATGTAGCCTCAACTACCGAGATCCATTTGCAACAACATGATCCTCCTGCATAAGATTTGCTCCAATCCCGATGCCAGATTCATCATAAAAAACAGTATAACTCTTGCCCAGCTCTGGTAAAACTAGAATCAGTGCTGAATTCAATCTCCCATTCAGCTCTTGAAAGGATGAATCACAAGGTTCTGACCAAACGTACTTTACACCTTCCTTAGTCAAGCCCATCCATGGCACTGCCAA
Organism: Viscum album; assembly: GCA_963277665.1. Classification (NCBI taxonomy): domain Eukaryota; kingdom Viridiplantae; phylum Streptophyta; class Magnoliopsida; order Santalales; family Viscaceae; genus Viscum; species Viscum album. The sequence continues at coordinate 1,943,402,454 of OY728143.1, read as the reverse complement.
GCATGATAAGTCATGTATAAAACGTTTGTAGTAACCATCCAGTCCTAAGAAACTCTATACCTCAAATACATTTTTCTGTTTCTCTAAGGTAACTACCGCTCTCACCTTATCTAGGTCAGCTGATACTCCTGTCTCTGAGATAACATGACCCAGGAAGTGAATCTAGTCCATCTAGAAGTGGAACATAGAGATCTTAGCATATAACTGATGGTCTCTCAGTGTACTCAATACAATCTCAAGATGGGTAGCATGGTCGTGTCGAGTGTGAGAGTACACCAAGATATCTTCAATGAAAACCACCATGAAGGAATCCAAGTAAGGATGGAAAATAGTGTTCATCAGTGCCATGAAGACTGCTAGCCCGTTCGTGAGACCAAACGGCATAACCAAATACTCGTACAAACCATAATTGCTCCGGAAAGCTTTAAGAGGTATATCTGATGGTCTGACAAGCAATTGATGATAGACGGATCTCAAGTCGATCTTCAATAACACCCTAGCTCCTCAAAGCTGATCAAAAACATCATCAATCCTCGGTAAGGGATATCTGTTCTTGACCATTAACTGGCTCAGCTTCCGATAATCCACACAAAGCCGTAAAGTACCATCTGCCTTCTTCGCAAATAAAATAGGTGAACCCCAATGAGATGTACTGGGTCAGATAAAACCCCTTTCCTGAAACTCCTCCAACTACTTCTCGAGCTCTTGTAACTCAGGAATAGCCATCCTATAAGGAGGTATGGATACTGGTGCTGCTCCTGGCACAAGCTCAATAGAGAATTCTACCTCACACTCTGGAGGAAACCCTGGAAAGTCTTCTGGAAAGACATTCTGAAAATGATAAACTATTGGAGGATAATCCATTTGAGAAGTCCCCTGATCGTCCAGATATAAACTAGCAATCTGGGCTATAACACTACCCAACCCATGATGCTCTGGTCCTCCTGTGCTTTCCTGGACATCTCATTCACCCTTGTGAAGAAAAGATCTGCCCTCTAGTGACATGAAACTCACCCTGAAATGATAGAAATCGACATGGGCCTAAAAAGGAACTATCCAGTCCATTCCAAGGATGAAATTATAACTTTTCATCTCTATGACATAAATATACCACAAGAAGTGACACAAAGCAACCTCAAGGGGGAACTCCTTTTACTGACGCACACAAGTAGTTATAAGTCCCAAGGGAGTGTCTAGTGTCATCATATTCTTAGTAGTAAATATAGAAAGTCTAAGGCTCTCCATAGTGTACAGAGAAATAAAGATACGAGAAGCTCTAATATCAAAAAGTGCAGATGATAAAACTGAAGCTACTAATATCATACCACACACTGTGGAAGGTCTAGGATCCTGCTCTTTATGAATCTGCTCTACTATAAACATCTGGCCTGTACCACGACCCTGTGTAGCAGCCTGAGATCCCTGGGCTGATCCTCCCTGAGCCTGAACACTACATCCACAGTCTCATCCCTTTCCTTAATGGCATGTAGAACTCCAGCCCACAGTCTACTGCGGAACTGGTAAACCTTCTCCTACACACGGAGTCTAAAATGATCCTCTTTCGCTAGCCGCTGGAAGAAGAACCTTGGAAAACCACTACAGGTGACCCATATTGCCTCAAGATCAGCACTCCAATGGGACCCTCGGGCACTGGGGATTCTTATGCCCATCCTTCCCACCCTGGTAGCACACAACCTTGAAACCTGAAGAAACATCTCGCTTCCTTGAGTCACGTCATGTAGACTCTCGGTGGTGCTTCTTGTTGTCATATGGAAGGGTACTAACTCTGGATGCTGAACCGCCCTGGATCACTACTCTGGTATCTCTCAGATTCATCTCCGTGATCAACTCCTGGTTGACTATCAAAGAAATAATAGTCAACTGGAAGATGTTTACCTATGTTCTGATCTCTGGCTTGAGGCCCTCCTCAAAGTTCCTTACTAAAAATAGATCATCATTCCCCAGGACTTGAGTGAAATGCTCTAAATCAGTGAAACAATAGGAATACTCCATAACTGTTAGAGCACCCTGCTGCAGGTTCATGAAATCTCAGGCTCTATTGTCCCTCAGTGTTGCCGGGTAGAATTATACATAGAACGTACACTGAACCTCATCCCAAGAAAATATCTGCTGACACCATGACTGAGAAACTACGTCCCACCATTTCTTGGAGGAATCTCGCATCATGTAAGTCGAAAGCTTCACCCTTATATTTGGGGGTGTCTCGAGATGATCAAATATAGAAGCCATCACTTCAAACCATGATTCGGAAGCCTGAGGTCCTCCATCCCTTGAGAATGTGGGAGGATGCTGCTGCTGGAAGACTTGCGTAAGCTCTGCCATAGACTGGGCAGGTTGTTGAGCACCCTGAGAGGTCTGTATTAACATCATGAATCCCTCACGAAACTGTGCATCTACTTCAGTATCCAGGATAACTGCATGTGCCATATCCATCATACGATCATCGTCAGATCCCTGATGTGCGACGGGAGGACGTCTTGGAGGCATGAATCTACATGGTCCAAAATCACACCTTTATTAGTAAATAGAAAAGTTTTATCTTAAGAGAGAGAATGAAAAACAGGAATGGAAAAACTCTTAAAACTGAAAAAACATGGTTACATGGCTTGTAGTCCCAATACACAGTGTGTTCCATAAAGATTTTACTTGGGCATGTACACCAGCCAAGCTGGCTATGTAACCACAAACTACACGGCGTGTTCTTACATATACACAGTGTGTACCATCATTTTTCCTCCTTCCCAGTTACTCCTACATGACTATGTCACACGGACTGTCCCAGCCTAAGACTACACGGTATGTCTATCCACTGTACGACATGTCCTTAAGGTTTTTACCCAATCTCTGTCGTTAGTCACACATACAGGTACACGGACCAAACTACATGGCGTGTTAACAATGTACATGGCGTATTGTCCCTATGATTTCCAAACCCATGTATTCAACTACACAGCTTTGTCATATGGACCATTACTACACAACATGTCAACATGGAACACGTCATGCTGTTCCTGAGATTTTACAGCCCATGTATTCAAATACATAGCTAGATCACATGGAAGAAGAGTTCACGGTGTGTACTTCAAAGTATAAGGTATGTAACCGTGAAAAGTATTTCTTCCCGAACAGAAGAAGACAGGGCATATGTTCATAAGGCCACATGCCATGTCGTCTGGGTTTCTGGGCAGTAGGAATACAAAAATCTCCAAAAACACTAAAAACACTGAAAACTAGCACCTACGTGTCAAATTCCGATCCTTGGGGCCCCATACTCCCTGAGAATCAAAGCATGACATCATAACAATGCATATAAAAAGTAACGGTATGATAATCCCATTATCTATCAAATTTTGACCCTTGAGGTCTCATAACACCTCTAGGATCAATGCTTGGAATCCATGCCAAATAAGATGTAAGATAAACAACACTCTATCAACATAGCAGGTACTTTTATCATAGAAACTATCACAATAGCATTCATAATCCATCACAACATCTTTCATAACAGTATGAAATGTCAAATGCACCCTAGATGGCATGGTAAAATGCATGACATATGATTTTTTCTAACTAGTGACTATATGATGAATGATATGGCATACCCTCATCACATCAGTTTGCGACAAAATAGAACCACAATCATATAAACTGTAACATCACAAAACAAGTGCATCACACAATGGTGAAATATAATCAACTGTAACACTTACAAAAACTAAAAAGTGCAATTCCGAGGTAGTATTGATTTTCCCTATACATTGGTTAATTACTCCTGAGAACACTTAAGTACCAACTACCCATTCCTTCCTATCCTTGTCTATTTTCGCCAAACAGTAAGGAAATAGAAAAAAGGAACCTCCTCTGATACCACTTTGTAATGACCCAAATCCAGAGCCACTCAACTGGTGCCCCATACCCGGCTCGACACATGACCTCAAGTGCGTTTCCCAAAACGCGAGAGGCTGCTGAGTAGCAGCGAGGGACTGGGTGATTCATAGGGGAAACTATGCCCTCAATTGGTAAAGTATGCAGTGGAATAAAAATAACATAACAATAACGGAAGAAGTAAACAACACACGACAACTGAAACTAAATAGAAGAAGCAATGTGTAATGTAATAATGATGCAGCATGAAACATGTGTCCATGGAAAGCAGTAAACAAAACAACAGGCTCAAATACAACTGAAACCCAAGAAGCAAAAGTAAACAGTGACTCCAGCAACATCACGAACCTAAGCTCGGTCAAATGCTCTCTAGATCTAACCAGCAATCAAGCACCTGAGGTAGAAGGGCAGCAATCCCTCTCCACACCTGCAACCATATATCTTGTTCGGGCTGAAAAGCAGGACCCAAACAGGGTGTGAGACTAATCATAGTAGGCAACCACCAAAAGATCTGTGCCCTACTGTGAGTTAGTAATATAGAAAAAGTAATGGAAATAAATGCAGCAGAAAAACAGGGGTACACTAAAGTAAACAATCATATAATTCTCAATTAACATTTATTTATTAATTCAATTCAATCACTTAATCATCAACCAACGAATCTATCAAATAGCTCTATAGTCCAAAAAGACATAGCAATTAACACAATAAGTATCCTAGCAGACTACCTAAACTAAAAGTAGTACAAACCTAAGCTTGTTCTTTGGCTTGGTGGACTCATCACAACCAACATTAAATATTTATTACACTGACCCTCTGGGTGGCTCACGTGGGTAGGCCCTTATGGTCAATCATTCGAACAGAGGCAAAGACACTCTAAGGAAGCACTCAACGTCAATTCCCCCTATGGTCTTTCAAAGATACTACAGACTCTCTTAGGAAGCACATACGTCTAATTCCCCCTTTAGTCTCGATTCAATAATTATCAAACCCTTTGAGAGAGTAAAAAGTCAATCCCCATTATGGTATGGTAACTATAATAATTAAACAGGCTCTCTGAGGATTCACTCAACGTCAATTCCCCCTATGGTCTAACTACATTAGGTTCCCGCAACCCTGAATAAAATAAATCATACGAAAATTGTAAAAGCCCATGATTTTATGAAAAATATTCTTTTTAATTTTACTAATGTCTTGTGTTGTACGCTACACCAAAAGGAGCTTGCACAACACACATCCTTGACTTGCCTTGCATTACACGTAATCACAACCTTCCTCGATAGCATGTGTAGTACGCAATACCGAGTTTCACTAAACAACGATATGCTATTAAAATATTATTATAACTAGCCGTTATGAACAGTAATAACTATTTTTTAATATTTTAGAAATTTTATCTCTCAAAATGGACTTCATTTTTGGATTCGGAGTATCGAATTTAGCCTAAGGTGAAATTTTGGTACTTTTCGGATAACTTTCATATTCTGACGAATAGTGAAAATTACTAAATTATAATTAAAAACAAATTTTTTAATAAAAATAACTAATAGTGATAAATTATTAATTTTAGTGGTTTTAAAGTATATTTAGAATATATTTTTACAATTTAATACAATTTTGGTCATTGGATGTAATTTCACATTTAAACCAGACATAAACAAGTGTCAATCTTTTGATAGATATTGTTTCTTAAAAACACGCTATTTGTTTTAACAGCGGGATTTAATTATAAAATTAATTAATGCAACTTCTATGTTATGAATTTGATAAAATAGACTTCATTTTTGAATTCGGAATATGAAATATAGCTTAGGATGAAATTTTGGCGTTGTTCTGAAAAACATCAACTTTTGATGAATAGTGAAACTACTAAGTGGTAGTTAAAAAACTGAATTTTTCATAAAACTTAATTTTACCGCTTCTGTGAATGGAATTTCAAAATTACGAGAGACATGGTTGAAGTCAGTAAGAAAAATGTGGTTCAATGAGATGAAAATAATTTTTTGTGAATAGTAACTTTTTACTTTTATTTACCACGGTTAAAAGTAAATAGGGTAATTAAGGGTAAAAATGATATTAATATTACCCTAACACATGTCCTAATCCTATTGGACAAGTGAATCTCGACCAAAAACAACCTTAAGTGTAAAATATTATCATTTAGGCCTACTTGGATTAGATTAGGACATTTATTATTATTTAATTCAAAGAAGAGTTAAAAGAGTTAAAATCAAAGTTTATTTACTAAAATATTTTTAATATGGGGTTATACATAAGATAAATTCGACTATAAATATTAATTAGAAATATAAAATGATTTCCTACATAATGGTATTTTATTTGTAATTTTCAGACATTAAATAATATAATTCATTTATGACACAACAATGATGCAGTAATTACCTTTTTAAGAAAAATTAACATAATTGATGTTATAAATGCCCAAATAAATGTAATTTGAGACTTTTTATGACTTAAACTAATTTTATAGGTTAATATGACATGTTATTGTTGATTTAAGTAACTTGGTTCGAACTTATCATTCTGTTATAAATTTCATAAAAATCATGTACCAAATAGTGTCAACATTGACATAAATTAGTTTTTAAAACAAATATTATATTATCAATTGTTATTTAATTACTAAAAATTTAATGTTCTTCCAAATGACTTATATAAGGATATATATATTAATAATAAACAACTTGGGGTTCGTTTGGCTTGTTATGATAAGTTTATTAACCATATAGTGTAAGAAAACAAAAAGACACGGTAAAAGTTAAATTATTTAACTTAGAGTTAAATCTAATTGATAAGGTTACACTAATAACCTAAACTTGTCTAAATCCTATTGGATTATAGGATTTCGACCCATCCCCACCTTATCCTCTAAATAAATAAATTTGGAGCTATTTAAAACCGAATTTGGCTTTATAATAAAATAATATTTTTAGTTATTCCAAAGGTGCCCCTCTCCTCCCTTATAAAAGGGCACCTACTCCCTCTCTTCCTCACAAAAATTTGATCCTTCAAGCTCGGCCAACCCCTGCCAAAATCTCTTCTAAACTTCCCTAGTATCATCCTAGAGGTCCTGGTCTTCTTCAAAGACCATCCTTAGTTCTTTAAGTGGAGGTTAAGAAAAAGCGCGTCAAAAAGAGGTAATATCCATTACCGATCTTTTTCAATTTATTTCTTCTTAAACTTCTTCTTATTTAGTAGTTTCATGATAAAGTAATAACATCAGTATTTATTATATACTGATATTTTATTAAAAATATGAAACAACTCTAATTAACCTTCTACCATCCTACGGAAAAAGGAAATCACCGCGCGTGCGTACGTACGGAATACCGTCTCCATGCCGTGGTGTAATCTATTTTCCGCCACCACCTTAATAGGATGGGTATAATGGTGTAATGAGTAACTATATATGATTATTACAAATTGATATTGATACTGAAATAGTATACATACACTTCAACACAATTCCACGACCATGGGAACGATATCATCGCTCGTGCGTACGTACGGACTACCGTCTCCACGAAGCGATGAGATTCATTCTCAATGATTAACCATTCATGAATGATTATAAAGTATATATAATAAGTACTAATGAAATATATGACATAATAATGATACTGTATTTATGTATATTTATATGTATATCATCTACTTAATTCCATTCAATTCAATAAGGAAACGAAAACAGCGTTCATGCGTACGTACGGACTACCGTCTCCATGAACGGTGTATTTCTTTCCATTTACTGATTTATTATATATATGTATATTCTGAATATATATATATAAATCATGTTTTATATTCTGGAATTATGTAATCATGATCTAAGTAATCATATGAATAATTACAAGTCAAAACACGGATGACAAATGAAACAATTTTACCCAAAACGCTCTTTAACATGGAATTTACAAAAGAACGGGTAATATAAAGTCATAAGTGAACCATATATGATATAATAACAATGAATATGATTCTTTAATAAGTCAATGACATTATTTAAATCATTATACAGGAGTTTCAACCACTTACGAAGCAAATCAGACCTAAGGTAAGGGAAATATCACAATCTCATTTTTATCCGAGATTGTTTATACTTGGGCATTTTCTGGGGGGTATTTTATCATCCACATCAATGTTTCCTCAATATGTAATATTATTTCAATTCACCTACAATTGTTTAAATCCTCTTTTACCCTTCAGTGAGTTTTTAGTAAAAGATATGAAAGGAATCTTTTGTCGTTTTTCGTACGAGGTATTTTTTGACTTTTCCAACAAAAGTACGAGAAGAATGTTTTTTTAACTTATATGGCATGAATAGATTTTTAAAACATTATTTCCAAGAAGCTTCCTTTACAAGTTTTCATGTTTATTTTTAATCAACATCTTTTAGTTTAAAATGGTATGACATGTTAAGAAAGGAAAAGTATTTTTGAAGTATAAAGGATATTTTCCTCAAGAATGGAGTTCAAGTGTTTTATCCAAATTATTTTCCATCTAAGATAATAAAAGGGTTCTGTTTTTATCCCTATTATTACATTTATTTGATTATTTTGTGATGGAATTATTTTTATGAATTCCTTTATCTTATATGAATTGTTTTATGACGTCATGATGTTTAAGAATCCCATTTTTATTAAATGGGTTATGAAATGATGTATGATTTATGATTTTATGGAACACATAAGAATGGTATCATTATGAGATGGGTGGGACCTATATCTCCCTCCAATGCATTGGGTAAAGATTTCATATCTCATGAGATAGACATGGCTGGAATGGTAGATTATACCGGTTCAGTGAAACAGGACTGAAACGAGGGTGACTCGATTCAGAAAGGGACTTTGTCCACTAAGATAGTCTTGGCAATGAGTCTTGACTAACAAGAAATGATTCTCTATGATTATGTGTGTATGCCAAAAAGTATCATGTTTTAAGTTATGATTATTGGGATTTCATTTCACTACTATGATTTATCCCATGTTATGAAATTATGCTCTCTTTTGCAGGTTATGATTTCCAAAACTTATGTTCTTATGAATATGATGTGATTTATTTTTCTTTTGTTTACCTTTACTGAGCATTTGAGCTCACCCTTTTATGTTTTCTTTTCCCCAGGATATAAAGAAAGGTATTAGGTAAAAAAAAGGGAAGATCTTTTTGGGAGATATTGAAGATCTTTCACCACGATTAGAAGATTACGTTCCGAGTTTCCAAAGACACTAAACTATTACGATCCTTGTGTGTGTGTTTTTTGTTATGTACTAAGTATTCCACAAAAGTAATGTAATGTTCATGTACGTTAAGTTTCGGGTCTCTACAGTTGGTATCAGAGGAAAGGTTTAGTGAACCTTTGGAAACTAGGATGCGAAAACGTTAGTGAGATCCCTCGAGATATTTCTAAGGTATGTCTAGGGATGTCCCTAAGGATGAGTATACATATAGGATATAGTCCTAGAACTACGGTAACGATCTTAGAATTTAACCTAAGATGTTAGATATTAAGGGTACTCCCCCTTTATTATGTTGTTTTCCCTAGCATTATTTTTGCCTCTCACACTATTCTTTTTGGGTTTTAGACGATGGCTGGAACTCGAAAGAACCGTGTTGATCATTGCAATGGACAATGCAATGATTGTCCTCCTGAACAAACAAATGTTATGGGAGATGGAGTTCAAAATCTTATTGCTATACTTACACAAGCTATGAATCATTCTGGACATCCAAATAAGCAGAGAAGGGAACAATATTCTATTGAGTCCTTCATAAGGCAACGTCCACCTTCTTTCAGTGGGTCTTCTGATCCAATTGTTGCTGAAAAATGGATCAGTACCACTGAAAAGATATTTTTAGTTCTTCAATGTTCTGAACATGATAAAGTCATCTTTGCAGTGTATCGTTTGGAAGGTGATGCTGATCAATGGTGGAATCGTATTAAGAATACAAGGCAAAGGGATGAAATTAAGTCCATGGAATGGGACGAGTTCAAGAACTTGTTTTTCAGTAAGTACTTCCCTCGTATTCTTTTAACAAAGATGGAAAATGAGTTTCTTGAGCTGAAGCAGAAGGATGATGAATCTGTTGGTATATACGAAGCGAATTTTACAAGACTTGCAAGGTACGCATCTGGCATTATCATCCAAACTAAAAGTAAAGTTGATCGATTTTTCAGTGGCTTAAAACCAAGTCTTCGAAGGGAATTAGCTATAAGAGACTTCAGTAGCTATGAAGAAATTGTGCGTTGTGCTATCAAGGTGGAAATGGAAGTTGGTGTTACATATCCATCTCATGGTTTTGACAAGAAACGAAAGATGGAGTTCAAGGAGAAATCTCAAAATAATGGTGAAAAGAATATGAATGTTTCCTTAAGCACAAAGTGTGGAAAGAAGCATGGTGGAGATTGTCTTAAAGGGACTAGAAAATGTTTTAAGTGTGGAAAAGAAGGTAATTGAGCAGCTGAGTGTCGAAGTAATGGAAAAAGGGTTTCTAATGATGTGAATAAAGAAAAGACTGCATAGAACGCACCACCAACACTTCAATGTTTCAAGTGCAAGGAGATGGGACATTATGCCAATAAATGCCCTAATCCAAGGGTTAGTGATGATCAACATGAGAAACCTCTTAAGGAAAAGGACAAAGGGAAGTCACATGAGATCACTATTGGCAATGTTGAATATGACAACGATGTGGTGGAATGATTAAGTGTTTATGTAATGGGATTCCAAAATAATGTTGTATCATAAAGTATTGGAATATTTATGTGTTGGTCTAATGTGGTATTCAAAGTTATTGAGATATTTTTTGAAATAAGATGATATGCGCATAATGAAGGGAAATCGAGAAAATGTAATGTTTAACAGTATTCATGATCTCATGATTGATATAAGGACTAAGTGATATCATGGTTTGAGTATAAATAATTTTGAGTATTTTGGTATGTGGAATGTGTTAACTTTTAACTGCATTCAAGTTTTCACTAAGGTTCAATGGGTATTCAAGAGAATACATGATTAAGGACTTTGAATGTTTGGAATGTGACCAACAAAACATATCTTATGATATATGGGGTTCAAAGATGGTATTAAATCTCTGGTAATCATTTTCACTATGTTATGAGAGTGGACTGCAGTATTATGGATAAGCCTAAAGATTGGAATGGATTATGTTGGACATAAGTTAGTATTGTTTAAGGATAGAAGTTTTTTTTTGATATTATTGATGGGATGTTATAGTAATATAGTTTTAGAAAAAGGACAACCTGAAGAACGGGCGACAACCCATCGCGTCGGACAAGGCTGTGGGAATCGAACCCACAACCGAAGTGCGACTGGCCTTTATCACCTACCACTGGCCTACAGGAAGTCCCTGTTTAGTAGAAGCTAGTTTTAAGTAGTATGATATATGAAGTATAAGTACATTTTAGGAACCATATATGATTAATCTCACTATATAATGACTTATGTATATTTAATAACTTTTGCTAACCTTTTGTTTGAGACAGATGGAATGACCCGTCATTCTATCACATGATCTGCTAACACTTCACGAATAACAAATTCAACTTCATTTATTTAAGAGATGAAGTGGAAACTGTTCAAGGCACGAACAACAGTGAGATTGTACCAAAATAAAGTAAGTATTTATTATAATTCAAATTCTTCAAATTTAGGGAAATGATCTTGAAAACCAAAAATGTTTTCCTAGTGATCTTATATCTGATAAATCAGAATGTACCTTAGATCGTCACAAATTTATGGCTTTGTGATTGCTGGCTTTTCCATAGCCATGTTCTCTACCACTCCCCATCAGAACAAGATGGTTAGATTTCTCTTCCATATCCATATTTTCAGCTATGTGGAAACCCAGTGATTAGTTTATTTGGGTAACCGTTAAGTATCATACTTTTGTTTTTAAAGATTGGTTTTGGTATTCCTTTTTACGATGTGGGTTTCTATTAAATAAACTTTCGAATAGTAAACCATTTATAACCCCGACGAATTTCGAGGGCGAAATTCATTTTAAGGGGGGTAGAATGTAACAGCCCAAGATTTTATGAAAATATTCTTTTTAATTTCACTAATGTCTTGTGTTGTACGCTACACCAAAAAGAGCTTGCACAAAACACATATTTGACTTACCTTGCATTACACGCAATCACGACCTTCCTCGATAGCGTGTGTAGTACGCAATACCGAGTTTCACTAAACAACGATATGCTATTAAAATATTATTATAACTAGCCGTTATGAAAAGTAATAACCACCTTTTAAAATTTTAGAAATTTTAGCTCTCAAAATGGACTTCATTTTTGAATTCGGAGTATCGAATTTAGCCTATGGTGAAATTTTGGTACTTTTCGGATAACTTTCATATTCTGATGAATAGTGAAAATTACTAAATTATAATTAAAAACAAATTTTTCAATAAAAATAATTAATAGTGATAAATTATTAATTTGAGTGGTTTTAAAGTATATTTAGAATATATTTTTACAATTTAATACAATTTTGGTCATTGGATGTAATTTCACATTTAAACCAGACATAAACAAGTGTCAATCTTTTGATAGATTTTGTTTCTTAAAAACACGCTATTTGTTTTAACAGCGGGATTTAATTATAAAATTAATTAATGCAACTTCTATGTTATGAATTTGGTAAAATAGACTTCATTTTTGAATTCGGAATATGAAATATAGCTTAGGATGAAATTTTGGCATTGTTCTGAAAAACATCAATTTTTGATGAATAGTTAAACTACTAAGTGGTAGTTAAAAAACTGAATTTTTCATAAAACATAATTTTACTGCTTCTGTGAATGGAATTTCAAAAATCTGAGAGACACGGTTGATGTGAGTAAGTAAAATGTGGTTCAATGAGATGAAAATAATTTTTGGTGAATAGTAACTTTTTACTTTTATTTACCACGGTTAAAAGTAAATAGGGTAATTAAGGATAAAAATGATATTAATATTACCCTAACACATGTCCTAATCCTATTGGACAAGTTTATATCAACAAAAAACAACCTTAAGTATAAAATATTATCATTTAGTCCCACTTGGATTAGATTAGGACATTTATTATTATTTAATTCAAAGAAGAGTTAAAAGAGTTAAAATCAATGTTTATTTACTAAAACATTTTTAATATGGGGTTATACATAAGGTAAATTAGACTATAAATATTCATTATAAATATAAAAGGATGTACTACATAATGGTATTTTATTTGTAATTTTTAGACATTAAATAATTTAATTTATTAATGACACAACAATGATGCAGTAATTACCTTTTTAAGAACAATTAACATAATTGATGTTATAAATGCCCAAATAAATGTAATTTGAAACTTTTTATGACTTAAACTAATTTTCTAGGTTAATATGACATGTTATTGTTGATTTAAGTAACTTTTTTCGAACTTATCATTCTGTTATGAATTTCATAAAAATCATGTACCAAATAGTGTCAAAATTGACATAAATTAGTTTTTAAAACAAATATTATATTATCAATTGTTAATTAATTACTAAAAATCTAATGTTCGGCCAAATGACTTAGATAAGGATATATATATTAATAATAAACAACTTGGGGTTCGTTTGGCTTGTTATGGTATGTTTATTAACCATATAGTGTAAGAAAACAAAAAGACACGGTAAAAGTTAAATTATTTAACTTAGAGTTAAATTTAATTGATAAGGTTAAATAAAAACCTAAACTTTTCTAAATCCTATTGGATGAGAGGATTTCGACCCATCCCCACCTTAGCCTCTAAATAAATCAATTTGAGGCTATTTAAAACCGAATTTGTCTTTATAATAAAATAATATTTTTAGTTATTCCAAAGGTGCCCCTCTCCTCCCTTATAAAAGGGCACCTCCTCCATCCCTACCTCACACAACTTTGAGCCTTCAATTTCGGCCAACCCCTGCCAAAATCTCTTCTCCACTTCCCTAGTATCATCCTAGAGGTCCTGGTCTTCTTCAAAGACCATCCTTAGTTATTTAAGTGGAGGTTAAGAAAAGGCGCGTCAAAAAGAGGTAATATCCATTACCGATCTTTTTCAATTTCTTTCTTCTTCAACTTCTTCTTCTTTAGTTGTTTCATGATAAAGTAATAACATCAGTATTTATTATATACTGATATGTTATTAAAAATATGAAACAACTCTAATTAACCTTATATCCATCCTACGGAAAAAGGAAATCACCGCGCGTACATACGTACGGAATACCGTCTCCACGCCGTGGTGTAATCTATTTTCTGCCACCACCTTAATTGGATGGGTATAATGGTGTAATGAGTAACTATATATGATTATTATAAAGTGATATTGATACTGAAATATTATACATACACTTCAACACAATTCCACGACCATGGGAACGATATCATCGCTCGTGCGTACGTACGGACTACCATCTCCACGACGCGATGAGATTCATTCTCAATGATTAACCATTCATGAATGATTATAAAGTATATATAATAAGTAATAATGAAATATATGACATAATAATGATACTGGATTTATGTATATTTATATGTATATCATCTACTTAATTCCATTCAATTCAATAAAGAAACGAAAACAGCGTTCATGCGTACGTACGGACTACCGTCTCCATGAACGGTGTATTTCTTTCCATTTACTGATTTATTATATATATGTATATTCTGAATATATATATATAAATCATGTTTTATATTCTGTAATTATGTAATCATGATTTAAGTAATCATATGAATAATTACAAGTCAAAACATGGACGACAAATGAAACAATTTTACCCAAAACGCTCTTTAACATGGAATTTACAAAAGAACGGGTAATATAAAGTCATAAGTGAACAATATATGATATCATAACAATGAATATGATTCTGTAATAAGTCAATGACATTATTTAAATAATTATACAGGTGGTTCGGACACTTACGAAGCAAATCGGACCTAAGGTAAGGGAAATATCACAATCTCATTTTTATCCGAGATTGTTTATACTTGGGCATTTACTGGGGTGTATTTTATCATCCACATAAATGTTTCATCAATATGTAATATTATTTACATTCACCTACAATTTTTTAAATCCTATTTTACCCTTCAGTGAGTTTTTAGTAAAAGAAATTAAAGGAATCTTTTGTCGTTTTTCGTACGAGTTATGTTTTGACTTTTCTGACAAAAGTACGAGAAGAATGTTTTTTTAACTTATACAGCATGAATGGATTTTTAATATATTATTTCCAAGAAGCTTCCTTTACAAGTTTTCAAGTTTATTTTTAATCAACTTCTTTTAGTTTAAAACGGTATGACATGTTAAGAAAGGAAAAGTATTTTTGAAGTACAAAGGATATTTTCCTCAAGAATGGAGTTCAAGTGTTTTATCAAAATTATTTTCCATCTAAGATAATAAAAGGGTTCTGTTTTTATCCCTATTATTACATTTATTGGATTATTTTGTGATGGAATTATTTTTATGAATTCCTTTATCTTATATGAATTGTTTTATGACGTCATGATGTTTAAAAATCTCATTTTTATTACATGGGTTATGAAATGATGTATGATTTATGATTTTGTGGCACACATAAGAATGGTATCATTATGAGATGGGTGGGACCTATATCTCCCTCCAATGAATTGGGTAAAGATTTCATATCTCATGATATAGACATGGCTGGAATGGTAGGTTATACCGGTTCAGTGAAACAGGACAGAAACGAGGGTGACTCGATTCAGAAAGGGACTTTGTCCACTAATATAGTCTTGGCAATGAGTCTTGACTAACAAGAAATGATTCTCTATGATTATGTGTGCATGCCACAAAGTTTCATGTTTTAAGTTATGATTATTGGGATTTCATTTCACTACTATGATTTATCTCATGTTATGAAATTATGCTCTCTTTTGCAGGTTATGATTTACAAAACTTATGTTCTTATGAATATGATGTGATTTATTTTTCTTTTGTTTACCCTTACTGAGCATTTAAGCTCACCCTTTTATGTTTTCTTTTCCCCAGGATATAAAGAAAGGTATTAGGTAAAAAAAGGGAAGATATTTATGGTAGATATTGAAGATCTTTCACCATGATTAGAAGATTACGTTCCGAGTTTCCAAAGACACTAAACTATTACGATCCTTGTATGTGTGTTTTTTGATATGTACTATGTATTCCGCAAAAGTAATGTAATGTTCATGTACGTTAAGTTTCGGGTCTCTACATAAATGATTCGTATCAGCCATAAGTATGTCTAGAAAACTACTTGGCTAATAGCTACAATGAATCAAATTCATATAAATAGTAGGAAATACATGCAATCAACTATATCAAGAAAAGAAAAAAAATTAATAAGGTCTGCCTCATAGGAAACCTAATCCAAATGGTGATAAATAACCAAAACAAAGGAGAATACCCATGGGTGATTCTTGAATATTCTAACAAGAAAACATTATTCATTTTATAGCCTCAATCACATAGGAAATCTAAGGTAGATAAATAAAACAGGTTCAAAACCCTAACCCGAGATACCCAATACATGGATATCCGGCACTTTTTCACAAAAACTCAAGCACATTACACGTTGGGAAACAAACCACCTACCTCGATCCTCGTAGATAGATATACTTGAACCTCGTCCTGTGAATCATCCTAGAATAGAGTATATCTGCAAAAATTTCTAAAATGTTCAACCTTAGATAACTCACATGAGAGGAAGAATCGGGAAATATGGCCAAAGAAGAACCAAGAACTCAGTATTGTGATTCTATTGCAACCAATGGTGTTCAATTCGGATCACCGATGATGAATCGGTGGGTCAGAGAAGATTCGGCCTCCTCGGATGCTCTGGGTGTAATTAGTCGAAGAAGAAGACGAAAACAGGGTGAAGTCGTGACCCCGATCCGATTAATGAAATAAAAAGAAGAGAACACGGTGTGTACTTCTAGAGTACATGGCATATACCTTGGTTTTCCATACTCCGCTTTAAGAGGCTTCCATATCACCCCAAATGGTCATGTGTGTGTCCTGGACACGGCTAGCACAAGGCCTCACGTGGAAGAAAAGTACACGGCGTGTACTTATAAAGTACATGACATGTACTCTGAAAATTTCTGGATTTTCCCCTTTTTCTCAAAAACGACCAGAAAAGGAAATACATACCTGAAAAGAAGGTTCGGGTTATTACAAAAAAAAACAATAATAATTTCATTATAAATTAGTTAGAACATAATATTTATAGAATGTATCAATGATTGTTCCTAAAGATTGTAAAAATATGTACTCACATTAAGGACATTGGCATTCCCTTGGAGAATTACATAGAAATGGAAGTATTAGAGAAATATAATATGATAAATGGTATGAAAATAAAGAATGGGACTTTATTGAAATGAGAGAAGGTAATAGTTTTATGATTAAATGGAATTTTAGGTTTGTACTCAAGGGGTAGTGGGAGACCCATTTTATAAGTAGTTGGAATGGAATTTATTTCAATATTTCAATGTAATACAAATAAAAACCATTATTGACATGTAAAGAAGACTAAAAACAAGATAATAATTGAGTGGGGGTGGAATATTATCATAATAACTTGAAACAACTATTTCACACATGTATTATAGATGTTTCTCAAATAATTATTCATATAATTTTATGTTTTGTGTATTTTATTCATACTGAGAAAACAAATTTTTACCAAGGTATTTTAATTTTAATTTTTGAAAGTAAAATTTATCTAATTTTATAATTTGTACATACAAATTCCAAATATCCAAAGAGTTTTATTAGAAAATATTTCTACATGTAAGAAATATAAATTTTATCATTAGAACATGTATCGTGTAAACCCCTTATTTTTTAAAATGATTGTCTTAAGGATTAAAATATCTCTACATGGAAATAATATATTTTTATTTTTATTTCTATCATATAAAATATATTATTATAGATTATTATATTTAAATTTATTCTAATGAAATTTAAATATTAATTTTACCAAAATAATTCTATATTAAAACAATAAAACAAAAAAAAATTATCTTATTATAATGTATTAAAATGATCCTTAAATTGGGAATCAGAAATACCCTAAACACCACATAGTATTTTAAAAAATTATATATATTTTTATAAAATACTTATTTTATCAATTAAATTTCCATATAAACTTATCGGTATTTATTATATAATTATTGAATTTTTAATTTTTCAAAAAAATTATTTTCACTATTAAATTAAAAATATACTATTTCAGTGAAAATAAAAAATAAATAAAACAATACTAATTTTGAAATTATGAATTCCATTATTAAGTTAATTTTAGGAATTTAAAATTTAAAATTTATGTATTTTTATTTTGAATTAAAATGAAATGTATAATGAAAATTGCTTATTTAAAGATTTCATTTTTGAACATTAATTGTTCATTACATTATACAATATATATTTAAAAATAAAATAATATTAATATTATAGTTTAAATATTTTAATATCTTATAGATCAATAATAATCATTTTAAATTGAGTGACCTAATTTATTAACCCTTTAAATGTTTTTTTAATAAAGAAAAATCCGGTTTAATATTAACTCGTATTAATTATTTATCCTCTAGACAAAATAAATTTTAATTTACTATTAAAATTTTATTTACTCATGTTTTTATTATAATAAAATTTTGATAATAATATTCATCATATCTGTTGTGGCTAATTTTATTTTATTTTTGTGTATGAACCACGCTTTTAAACATAATATCAATTTATAAAAAATTATTTTAAAAAAATATCATTGTATTTTTTTAATCACAAAATAGTAAATATATCATGGTGAGAAATAATAAATATGTCACAAGAAATTAAATTTTAGATAATAAACCCCATACATTATTTAATTATTTCAATTAAATCACATAAATCACTTGAATAAAACAATAACTACTAGAATAATCAATTTTAGAACATTTTTTCTACATATAAACTTTATAAACTTCAATTATAATTTTTCGATACATGTATATATGTTTTTTATTATATACTTTAAATGTCGGGTGTTAGAAATCATGTTCATTTTTTCTTAGTTACATAATAACAGTGATGTTATTCCTTCATATCTAATTGTAATTCCATTATATTTCATAAAATTTAATGTTATTTAAATATTATAATTATTTATAATTTTATAATTTCATTATTTTGGAGTTTTTTTCTAATCATTAATGATGAAATTGGTGACCCAAATGTTTCTGTTTTTTTAAAGAAAAAATGTTTGTATCTTAATTAATGAATTTATTCAGAATGTGTAAATTATAATACAAGAATATAATATAGTAATAACATATTAATATCATATATTATGATCATTTATGTTCTCATAGATATACATTATATTTTTTATATCATTCTTCAAGTAGGTTGTTAAACCGACCCAAAAATGAACATGAAAAAATTAATTGATGATTATGATTATGAAGGTTGTTTCTTATTTAATAATATCATCATTAGAAGATAATAATTCTATTATTTATATAAATATAATGTTATGGATTAAATTTTATGATATTTTGATAAATAATAATTAAATTAGACCAAAAGTGAAATATTTTACTTTGTAGGGGTGATAGTCCACACCACACAAGACTTGAATTTTGGTTTCTAGGTGAATAAGGGGAAATATGGATTGAAATTTCATTATTTATAATTATAATGATATTATATATTTTAAATTTATACATTACTATTATCATTATAAAAATTTTAATTATGGGTTGGAGAATAATGGATGTCGTCTCTTTGTGGAAGTGATAATTTACACAAAGAACGAATGCCAATTTTTATTTTGTATTAAAATAGGAGTGATATGGTAAATAGTTATTATCTTATCAATATAACATTAATTAAATAAAATTTACAAATTTAATTATACTGTGATTAAAAAATTAGTAATGAGAATGTAAAAATTAAAAGAATGTATGTTAGTGGAAAGAAAGTACACAAGTTGAGTACATGAGAATTCACTTGGAGGGGACCATAGAAAATGAGGTCATAGAATAATGTATTGTTATTAGAGGAACAATAAATCGGAAATCAATTATAAGGAATAAAAAAGAGTTCCAATATTTAACAATATTTTTAGTGTAGTCTTCAATTGTAGTGAGAGGCCCCTTTTATAATTGGTGAAATTTATATTTTTGTAAACATATCATCTTAATATAAAGAGATTACATGATTCTCATTTCAAGAAAAGTCCACAATGAAAAATAATGGATCATTATGTCATATATGGTCATGTATCTATCACTCATTTATTTTAAAACATGTTTAATCATGTAATTATGTCTTTTACACTAATGGTTATCACATTTACCATTTTTTTACACTAGTAAATTATTTATCAGTTATTAAATAATTATACACCTAAAAATTAAATGGACCTTACTAATTAATTTGGATTTAATAATAAAAATTATATAATCTATTTAATTTTATATAATTTTCATTCCTTTGGAAAATCAACTTTAACAATAGTTCATGTAACATGTAATTTTTTTTTAAAAAAAACTGTAATTCAAATCAGAAAAATTATGTCTATAACGAAAGAGAAACTGTTTTTGATTTTCATGATATAATGTGTTTTGAAATTAGCATATATAATGTTATGTGGAGTTTAATATAAAAACTTAATTTTTCTAAAATAAAATTTACTTAAAATTAAATGAGAAAAATTGTTCTTTTTATAGAAATATAAATTATGTTAATAAAAGGTTAAACATAAGTTTTTTAAATTCATAATTCATTTTTAAAAGAATAATTTCAATCATTTTTAAAAGTTTGTGATCTAAACACTTTTTATTAAGTAATAAATTACCCTATTTAATATGGGAAATAGGGAACACATTACATGGATCGTATACCATGAGGAAAAAAGCCTATAAAATATATGGTGCAAAGGACCTTAACAACTTCAAAAGGAACCATGGCCCAATAATTGCTCATACATTCCCTTCCATGCATATTTCTTATGCCATACTTCTTACAGTCCACTTCTTCATCAACCCTAACCCTGGCCATTCTATATCCACCACACACCATTCATGGGTGATATCCCTTTCCATAGTGATGGTCATGCACATTGTGATACCACCATCAGTGAAAAATAAACCTCATCATAGCAGTCACTATGCCCATTGAGTTTTCACTATCATTGGGATGAACCCTCTAAAATCCCCATATGCGAGTAGCACCCATTACATCCATATAATTCCCACTATCACCGCCAGATGTATAACATTCATTATCCATCCTAGACACCCTGGTATATCAATAAATCAGTTGGCCCTGATATAGCCCGAAGGTCATTCCAGATCCCCATGGGTCGATGACTATCACAAGGAATTATACAAAATTAATTTGGGAATAGTTTTTCCACAAAAAAATGAAAAACTAAAAGAAAAAATACAATATGAATACAAAATAATCATCATTGGGTGTAGTGTACCAGAAGTCTAATAAGTATAAAAATGAATCATGCTAGAAAATAGTACCAAAAAATAGGAATATATCCCATTTCCCAGTAGACACGACTCCCCAAGTCCACAAATCAATAGTTAGAACTTCTCCCAAGTGATCCTTTTAAATTTATTGAACATGGAATGATCTAATCTAAAAAACCCCATGAACAAGTAGTGTGTCTTCCAAATCCTAATAGGATTTCACCCAAAGATTCCATAATAGATTCCAATATCAAATTAACTAATAAACTGCTTTAAATTTATCAAAAAATTAGGCATGGAATATCAATATAATATTTAAATAAATCATGATTTACATTTCAAAAGATTGAAATAAATTAGGAGCTCATAATTCATATTTAAGTGATTGAAATACTTTTCAAAAGATGTGATTAAATTTTAAAAAAAATCTCTACACAAATGGAACATTTCAAAAAAGGATTAACTAATCACTTTTAAATAAAACATTTCATATAAATTCATAGGGCATCTAAAAAAATTACAATAATTGAATATATTCATATGAAATACAATCACATTAGAAATATCATCACATGCCTAAAAATTAATGATATTTCTAGACTATAGGGACCCCACACTCAAAGTAATATTGAAAATATGTACATATTCCCATTTAAACCAAGGCTAAAGGGACTCATCACAACCACCTAAGGGATATGATGTACTGATGTGATGTTTTAGATAATTGGAAGTCATAATGTGTCATCCAAATAACTAAATAAATAACTAGAACATTCTTTTTCTCAATAAGAATAAAAAAATAATTATTTCATTTTAAAAATGAATAAAAAATAATTAATAACATTCTAGATTATAAATACACCTATTTTCTATTCAAAACCCAAAATGAGTTTTTAATCAAAACATGGATTTTCTCCAAGATAAAAACCATAAGTTATTATTATAACTACTCTTCAAGAATTTTAATAAATAATTGTTTTAAATCAATTCACCAATAAATTACTGAATAAAAATTCAAAATTAAATTATAAAATTTATTTTTTTAAAACCACTCGACATTTTCATAACAAACACCAAATTAAATAGAATTGTGGGGTTTTCAAAAATTTCAATCAAATCCATTTCCCCAATTAAATTCAAAATTTTATTTGAAATAATTTACATTAAATGCACAATTTATGTTAAAAAATAAATATTCATTAATTTTGATAAACACCCAAATTCAATGGAATTGTGGGTGTTCCATTTTTATGCCAAAAACCCATTTTTCATAAAAACCACAATTCAATGGTATTGGTTTATTTCCTTAATAAAATTGAAATCTATTTAACTAAAACAATGGATTTAAAATTAATTCAAATAAATGAATTAAAATAAATAAATTTAGGGTTAATATAAATTTAGAATCGTAACAGAACCTCCTACCTTGAGATCATTAGATCTCTATTCACAAAACATTAAAAGGAAAAATCCAATAAGGAATATTGGTTACAATGATCTATGAATAAAACCAAGTTTTAGATCCAAATTTTTTTATTAGATCAAAAAATCAATACGGGGTTCCACAGAACCCTATAGAGGAAAAGAGAGGTTGCGGGAGAACAAGAATAGAAGGTGGAAACCAATTAGAAGAGGATTTATCATCATTCATATAGATTAATATCACTTCTAAGAGGGATCTAAGGTGGAAAAGAAATTCATATGAGTTACAAGGAAGTGATAAGTCATTTCTAGGTTGTAATTGTCCATTGCGGGATGAGAATATAGGGTTGGGAACTTTCAATCCAAATTTGGTTTAACTAAAAACTCATATATATGGTTTTCATGTGTAGAGGAGCATGTTTTAGAAAAACTGTGTGCATGTGTTTCACCTATTATAAATGGGCTGCAAGGTTCTCCATAAGATGGAAAACTATTTCTATACAATGTTCCAACCATGTAAAGGCCAATGTATTGGGTTACATGGGTTTCTCTAAAATTTAATATAGATTGGTAAAACCATACGCCAACTACAAACTAGACCATAAACATCCAAAATCCATAGAATTTCATAGAATGTTATGACCTTCCCACCGTAGAAACGTTCGGTCTGGTGAAATATTATGAAGATGATTCCATACAAAAATATGAGGCAACTACTCCATTATAATTTCCTCCCTCTGCCATGTATCAGGATTATCAAAATCATTCTATAATATCACATGAACTAAAGGTATCATCCTCTTAATAAGTACCATGGTTTCAAAATCAAATCTCATGGCTTCCTATTCACTCACTAATGAATCATGTCCAACTTCAATATCAAGCCAACTCAGAACATGAGATAAATATGATAGATTCTTTCATAGATGAGATACATGAAACAGTTCATGTATTGATGTCAGCTAAGGAGGAAGTAATAGATGGTATAAAAAATTCCTCATATATTGAAAAACTTTTAATGGTTGAGGAGCAAGTATCCCTTAGATTCCCATCTATCGATGACCCATCCGGGGTGAAACGTTGAAGAACACCTGGTCAAAAACTGAGAACTCCAACAACTAGTGATGATGAACATAATAAGACTTATATTGACTCTCTGATGTCATACTTATCTGATGAATCAACATGATCTTTTATGTCCCCTCTTTTTCCAAATTTGTCCAACTAAGGAATATTCAACAACCTCCAACCAAAACATTGGAGATCCATAAGGCTAACCATTAAAGGCCTCAAAATGATCTATTATGATCTTGGAATTTGGACTATTGTTATAAAAAACTCGAAAATCCTTAATTGATCTTCCCATACTCCAGCAAAGTCAAAAAACCAAGGGTGAATTATATCTGCAATAATCTGAATAGCTCTTTCTATTGGCCATCTTGATGCTGATGGTATGTCATACAAAAATGAACGTGAGATCCCATTGCCTCATAAAGGAAAATTAAATAATATAAATGTTATCCAAGGATCCGTATTAGAGACTATAATAGATATAATTCCATAAAAATGAATAATCCCTTTCACATTGATATTTCCCAACTCCTCAACTTTGGTTGTTTCATGAATCAGTATAAAGTATGTCGATTTAATCATCCTATCAATCACAACCAATATTGAATTCTTTATTCTATAGGAATGAGTAATCCCAACAAAAATATACATAGAGATATAAACCTATATCCATGTAGGGACTGAAATTCAGTGAAGTATAACCATAGGTATTTGATGCTCAACCATAACATGTTCACATGTAATAGAATGAAAAACATACTCAACAATCCCTTGCCTCATGCTTGGCCACAAAAACTTCCACCTCATGTCATAGAGCAACTTTTTGGTACCTAGGTTCACATACCTCTTTGAAATATGGAAATCCACCGTAACCACATTCCTTATAGAATATGGTACCAAAAATGGTTTTGAAAGAACAGAATTATCTCTTTGGAGGATGACTAATCTAGAATGGTCTCCACATAATTATTAGTACCTATAATTATATAGAACTAATTATAATGATACCATTCAAGAAGAATCAATATGAGTGAAAAGGACATGAATTTATCATTAACAAATAAAACTCAGCTACTAATACATGGACTCATATATGCAACTATGTGAAGATATCCATCAAATTCCTTCCATTTGATGATTATTTCACTATCGTATTCGAAAGATTCCTAGTTAAAGAATATTAAAATACATTTAATTTCTAACGGGTATAGGATATTTAAAAATAAAAATACTATATGTATTTCACTAATCCCCTCTAGTGTATATTCAAATATTTGATAGAGAATATCTAACTCATGATCTTCTTGTCTGAAAAAATATAAACATTTCTACATAAATATAATTTTACCGACTCATAAGTGTGTGAATCCAAGTTCATGATCAAGGTAATGGGTCAAATAATTCTTCTCATGATGCCTATGTAGAATAGACCTATATATAATGACATTATCTACCTATATAAGAACATAACCCAAGTCTAAACACGATGCATCACAAAATACCATGTATCCCACCACGAACTCTAGAAGAGTCAACACCAGTTGAGTAGTTAAAATATATTTTAGCTCAAAAAAAGAACTATACTATTTTTAATCCTAATAATATGTTAATCCATTCCATGTTAGAGCAGTCCTCAAAGAATCCAAATTCTAGAAGTCTTAATGAACCATCGATAATAACCATCTAGACCGAAGATGATCTGAATCTCAAATACGTTACATGGTGGTTCTTGAGTCATAACAGCCATAAACTTTTTTGGATACACTAATATACCATGTTCTAAAACCCCGTATCCCCATTATTTCACATATTGGATCCAAAAATCACATTTTGAAGGCTTGGAACTTAGTTAGTGATTTCTCCACAATCGCAGTATATTTCTTAGAGGACACATAAGACTCTCCTTAGAGTTCAAGTAAACAAAAATTTCCTCTACTAAAACTACAAAAGGTGTGTCAAGATAACCCTAAAAATTATTCTTCATTAAAGACATAAAAAACATGAGAATTTTTTAGAGAAAATGAAATAATAATGACATCATTATAGTCGTACCTACTCCAAAATGAGGTTATTTAAATGTTTAATTATTTTATCCTTAACTAATGGTTACCAGATAGAAGGTGGAAAATTTACAACCACGTCTCCTCTATAAATTGACCAAATAGATCATTAATATGTTGAAATTGATATATTTTTTATCATTAATCTATTGATCTTTTTATAATCAAAACATATGAAACATGAACAATCAACATTTTTAGTAAAGAGAACTAGTGTTAACCAAGGTGACATATTCAGGCATATAAATCATTCATCTAGAAGATCGTCTATCTTTGAATTAAACTCTATAATTTTAAATGGTGACATGTGTTAAGAGGAAAATGAAAATTGTTGAAAAGTAATAACTATTTCAATATAAGAATAAACCTCCCTTAATGGGGGAAAAATATTGAAGTCAATAATAAACACGTCATGAAACTCAATGAAAACTCAATGGATATCACCACTCGAATATTTTCACTCCATATCAAAAGAAAAAATAGTTATTGGTTTCCACAACTATAGATAATTAGTTATGACTTTGCACGACATTTGGTCCCATTATCCATGAAACCCACATCACAGACCACTAGGTTTAGTGAAGGAGAACTGTAACACCCCCACCCCAGTTACCCAGAGTTGGTTCATTATTACATAACATTGGCATGATCACAAAAGATCAAGTCTCGAAAGTTCGATTGGTTTAGTAGCCTTGGAAACACTAGATACATTCATAAGGTTTACATTATATCATAATGTGAAAAATACAACAACATCTTGTCTCCACACTCATATCCCCTTATTCTATCCCTGAAGGTCATTTATAAAATACTTATTTACATCCTGGGAAAAATAAAACATAGAAAGGGGGAGCTCAGATGCCCAGTAAGGATAACAATATAGCAGAAACTTTCATAACAAGAATAAACATTTAAGGCAATGTATAACTAAAACAAAAGAATTTTAAACATGAACTTCAGTATAATATGGTAGAAATAAAATGAAATAATGTCGTTTAATTATTCACATGGATATTCTACTAGTAAAATAGTCACATTCAATATCAATAACCACTTTTATAATGATGGAATGCATAATGCCAGACTATCATAACCACATAGCCAAGGCCTCGTGCCAAGACTAAAATAAGATTTTTTCAAGGCCTCATGCCAAGACACTGGTTTGTCTCACGAGTCATACCGATGCATCAAAGAGCTATAGCAATCTCCACCTATCAGTTACTAAGTCCAATGCATTCCTCATATGAATAGTTTTAAACATAACATAAATATTCGTATTAAAACCTGCATACGAAATGTAAATAATTTTTCCATAAACAATGAATGGTATAAAAATAACACATCCACATTAAAACATATCACAAAACCTTCAATACAATATGGATGTTTTCTATCATAATAAATCAACTTCAAATAATATTGAAATCCATCAAAGGATGTTGACATAGATGAAATCACAACTATTTGAGAGAAATATCTCTTTTTTTAAATCATTTAAAAGTCACATAATTATAAAATAAAACTTGTACTTTGATACTATTCATATAAGCTTGTAGGGGAAACTTTGAAGATTTTACAATAGTGGAAAATAGCTGCACCTTCCATATAAGTTAAAAAAGACATTCTTACCTTAATTTGTCGAAAGGTTAAAAAGGTCCTTGTTTGGAAAATGACGTAATAATTCCTTTATAAACTTCATATAAAAAGTCAAACAAGGGTATAAATTACATTAACCCATATTATATAAAATATTAATAATGTTTTGAAAAACAATTTTATGAGACATGGAAGTGGATGATAAAGTGGTCCCTGTTGATAATTACGTATAAATAACCTCGGATAGTGAAGAGATTGTGAAATAACATCTTACCTTGTACTTTTACTTGATAGAGTCTAGGATAACCTCTTTTATAATAGTTAAATCATTTTTATTAAATTATACAAGAATCATATACATAAATATGATATCATATATGATCTTTTAATATTTCTTTGTTAATAATATTTTTGTATTATCGTCGTTTCGGGTGTTAACTGATTCGTTTTCCATTATATGATTTGTTAAGTAATCCATGTTTGTTATGGATAGGTTGTATCTTATTCATATCCAGAATGATATCAAGTCCTTAAACATTACTTTTAATCATCAAGCGAGAATTAGTCTTGAATGGATATGATGGGGAAATGAATCTCATCGCGTTTGTGGAGACGGTATTCCGTACGTACGCACGAACGCTACTTCCATTTCATTTTTCATTTTAAAAGGAAATCAAAAACAAATGATACATAGGTATATTATTATTCCAGTATAATATAATATCTTATATAAGTTACTTAAGTTCATTAAAACCATCATTTATACGTTCCATGCATGTTATGAACAAGTCATATCACTTTGATGGGGCGGTAGTCCGCACTTTCTCAAATGAAATTATCGTATATATATACAACATGAAATGAATAATGGTATGCTGTAAAATGGAATTACAGAAAATTATATATAAAATAAATAAAATAAATATAATATTTAATTATAGTTCCATCATAATGGTCACCATGATAGGTGGTAGGAGATAATTGAACAATCATCGTTTCGTGAGGCGTTTGGTTTCCATCCATAGAAACATTATGTTTTTCACCCATTAGATGGAGGTGTGTGTAAGTGTAGTTAGAATACATTTTATAACAATATAATATTATATTTAGGATACTGGTGTTGTTACAAATGAAAATAATAAAAAGAGTTTAGGGGTTGGAGTAGTAAATAAAAAAAGATGTTAAGAGATATCATTACCTTTAATTTGGGTAACACCCTTTTGTTTGAACCAAAAGGACTCTCGAAGTACCTTCTACCTAAGGTAAGGCTTCTAGAAGGAGTAGTAGGATGTAGGGAGATTAATTGGGCAGAGGTTTGATGAGAAAAAAGGATTTAGAGGTGTATGTAATTGGTTATAAGTGGTGTCCTTTTATAAGGGGGAGGAGGGGCTCTTTAGAAAAAACATAAAGAATTAATTTATAATAAATAAATATTCGGTTTATAATGGATCCAAATAAGATTATTCAAATTATAAGGTGGTGATGGGTCTAAAACCACTCATCTAGTAGATTTGAGACAGGTTAGGGTCACTATAGTAACCTTATCATTTATATTTAACTCTGAGTTAAGTAATTTTACATTTACCATGTCTCATTGTACTTTTATATTATATAATTAATAAACATACTATATACTTCCAAGAGACCCCCAAGTGGTCCATTAATGATACACCTATCATTATATAAGTCTTTTTTACGATCTATAGATTTATTGGAAAATAATATTAATTAATAATATAATATTTGTTTTAAAAACTCTTTTTTTTTAATTTTGACACTATTGGGTATTTTTTTTTGATAAATTCCTAACAGCATTATTAATTCTAATAAAATTCATATAACCAATAATAATATGTCATATTTACCTATAAAATTATTGGAGTTCATAAAAAATTTCAAATTACATTTATTTGGATATTTAAATATCAATTATTTTAATATTTCTTTAATTTGGTAATTACAACATCACCATTGTGTCATAAATAAATTAAATTATTTAATGTCTAAAAATTATAAATAAAATACCATTATGTAGGAAATAATTTTAAAATTCTATTGAATATTTATAATAAAATTTACCATATGTATAACCCTATATTAAAAATGTTATAGTTATTAAACATTGATTTTGACTCTTTTAACTCTTCTTTGAATTAAATAATAATAAATGTCCTAATCTAATCCAATTGGACCAAATATGTTCATATTTTATTCCTAGGGTTTTTCTTTGTCGAATAATACTTTTCCAATAGAATTATTACATGTGTTATGGTAATAATAATATCATTTCTACCCTTAATTACCCTTTTTTACTTTTTACCATGGTAAATAAAAGTAAAAAGGTAATATTCAAAAAAAATTATTTTTATCTTATTGAACCACATTATACTCCTCGATATAAACCATGTCTCTCGGATTTTTGAAATTCCACTCACAGAAGTGGTAAAATTATGTTTAACGTGAATTTGGAAATTCTCCTAGCAGATGGGAAAAAGAGGGTGAAAAGTTCAATAAAATTTTTATATGCCTAAAATTATTATAAACGGACTCCAATGAATTACATTGAACTAATATAGTTAATACGTATCTATTTTGACCTAAAATAAATTTAAATAAATTTAATAATTATTTAAATAAAAAGTTGTTTTTAACCAATAACTCAGTGATTTTCACTATTCCTCAAAAATTGAATGTTTTTAGAAAAATACCAAAAATTCACCATAGGATAATTTCGATATTCCAAATCCAAAAATGAAGTCCATTTTGAAAGATAAAATTTATAAAATTTCAAAAAGTTGGTATTACTATTCGTAACGGCTAGTTTGATTGGTCACGGTGTGTTAGAATCTCGAAATTGCGTACAATGAAAGCTATTGCATTATTCAAAGGGAATCATACCATGGAATCTTGGGGTGTTACATTCTCCCCTCCTTCAATAAATTGATTCCTCACAATTTGAAATTATTTTTTTTAAAAGGTTTAAAATAGAAAATACCTTTGGGAAAACCCAAATCGGAAATTTGGTTAATAAAATTTCGTCTTAATATGAATAAAAGAGAAATTAATGCGTCACCACGAAATTATGATCTCGATTATGAGAACATTCATGGAAATTAGAGAAATATAATTGGAGGAATACAGAAATATTTATAGGTAGTGATTGAGGTCATCAATCACAAACAAGTGTAAAATTTAGGGCATTAAATTCATCAATCTATGATGAGTTAAAATACCATCAGTTCAAAAAAACATATGGTATTATGATAACAAATTTTTTGTTTTAAGATCCCTTCACTAAAGTATAAGAATTAATTTCTTCATAGAATAAGAGAAGAATAAAAATATATACATGAAAAGTAGAGTCCCATCCTTTAACTAATTTCTACCACAAACTCATCTTTCACTCTAAAAGATAATAGAACATAAGAATAGTATTCTATTTATCCTATTCGTATAGGGTTCAAAAAAATTGATTTAAAATTCATCTACCAGATTTTTTTTTTAAAAATGCCAACATTATTCAATCTAGGACATCATGTGGGCTGGTGGTAGGTGATACACCCTTGTCGCCCTTCAGTTGTGGGTTAAAGTCTCGCGGCCTTGCCGGATGCGATGGGTTGTCGCCCGACCTCCATGTTGTCCTTTTACGGCAATCCAAAAATAATGTCAAACTATAATTATCCAAAATACTTTTTTCCAAACTCACAGAACAAAATTTATAAGGAAGGTAAGCAGAATAAAATTCCTTTTTTCCGCGTAATAACATCTGATCACCATCATCATGTATTTTTTTTTAAACACTGCAACATCTTGAATTACTATAAAACATTATTGATAATAGTCATAATCCCATATTACTTATAGAATATTTGATATAATCCTATCCAAAAATGTTTTAAACTCCAACAATGATGGAATATACAAATCATTAATCACTTTCAAGGTAATCAATAATATCCAACATAATTCATCCAAATCAATCATGTATTATTTCAAAATCACTACCTCAGTATCACCACCTCCTATCGGTTACACTGGTATTGATATATATTTAACGGCCAATTAAACCATACGGTATCATGTTCCAATAAGCTATATCTACTAAGTCATCTTTTTCGTAGTACTCTATTCTAATAGTGGCACACACCAGGAACCTTGTGTAATGCCCCGACCCCAGTTACCTAGATTCGGTGCATTATTACATAACATTGGCATGATCACAAGAAAGATCAAGTCTCGAATGATCGATTAGTTTAGTAGCCTTGGAATAACTAGATAAATTTATAAAGATTACATTAAATCATAAAATGAAAACTACAACAATATAGTCTCCATAGTCTACACTCTTATCCCCTCAAACTATCCATGCAGGTCATTCATAAAATACTTCTTCACATCCTGGGAATAATAAAACATAGAAAGGGGTGAACAAAAATTCCCAGTAAGGATAACAATATAGCGGAAACATTCATAAATAAGCATAAACATTTAAGGTAATGTATAACTAAAACCAAAGCCTTTTAAAATAGGAACTTCTTCATAATATGGAATAAATAAAATGAAATAATTCCATATACTTATTCACATGGATATTCTAGTAGTCGAATAATCACATGAAATATCAATAACCACTTTCATAATGATGGAATGTATAATGCCAGACTATCATAACCACAGAGTCAAGGCCTCGTGCCAAAACTACGAATAAGATTTTGTCAAGGCCTTGTGCCATGACACTAGTTTGTATCATGAGATATACCGATGCATCGAAGAGCTATAGTGGGCTCCACCCGTCACGTATTATGTCCAATGCATTTATCATATAAACAGGTTTAAACATAACATAAACATTCGTATTAAAACTAGCATACGAAATGTCAATACTTTATCCATAAACCATGAATGGTATAAAAATAACACATCCACAGTCAAACATATCACAAAAACCTCAATAGAATATGGATGCTTTGTATCATAATAAATCAACATCAAATAAGCATAAAATCCATCAAAGGATGTTGACATAGATGAAATCGAAACTATTTGAGAGAAATATCT
Organism: Viscum album; assembly: GCA_963277665.1. Lineage (NCBI taxonomy): Eukaryota > Viridiplantae > Streptophyta > Magnoliopsida > Santalales > Viscaceae > Viscum > Viscum album. Next base: position 1,943,369,817 of record OY728143.1, on the reverse strand, counting down.
CTTTTTTTAAATCATTTGAAAGTCACATTATAAAAAAATAAAACATTTACTTTGAAAATATTCTTATAAGTTTTTAAGGGAAGCTTTGATGATTTCATAACAGCGGAAAATAGCTGCACCTGCCGTATAAATTAAAAAGACATTCTTATCTTAATTCTGTTGAATAAGATAAAAAGGACCTTGTTTGGAAAATGATAGAAAGATTCCTTTATAAACATCTTATAAAAGTCAAAAATGTTGTAAATTAATTTAAACCATAGTAATTAAAATAGTAATAATGATTTGAAATACATTTTTAAGAAACAAGTATGTGGATGATAAAGAGGTCCCAGCAGATAATTACGTGTAAACAACCTCGGATAATGAAGAGATTGTGAAATAAATCCTTAACTTGTACTTTTCTTTGGTTGAGGGTAGGTTAACCTCTTGTATAATGGTGAAATAATTGTTATTAAATTATACAAAAATAATATACATTAATATGATATCATATATGATCTTTTAACATTTCTTTATTAATAATATATTAGTATTATCATCATTTCGGGTTTTAAATTATTCGTATATATTTAGTTACATAAGCCATTTTTGGTATGGATAGGTTGTATCATATTCATATCCCGAATGATATAAATTCCTTAAACATTATTTTTAACAATCAAATGATAATTATATTTGAATAGATACGATGGAGAATGAATCTCATCGCGTTCGTGGAGACGGTAGTCCGTACATACGCACGAGCGACAATATCATTGTTTTGATATTAAAATAATATATAATTGGATATTATATCATATATAGAGAACCATTACCCTGTTATATTTATTATTTAGATGAATTACACATCATTATTATACCCATAAAAATAATAATTTAATGAATAACAATTACACCACGACGTGGAGATGGTAAGCCATAAGTACGCACGTATGGTGACATGTCATTCAAAGGATGGATAGAATACTGAATATGGTTGTACCATATTTATAATAACATCACAGTATATATAAGATACCGGAGTTATTATTTTATAATGGTAATAACAAAGAAAGAAGAAGTTGAAGAAGAAAGGAACTTGAAAGATGGTGGTGAAAACATTACCTCGTTTCCGGGTTCTTCCTTTTGATTTGATCAAAAGGGCTCTATAGGTTTGATTTATGATCAAAATAAGGCCTCTCGGTTGAAGTGAGGTATGTTGAGAGAGTATTTGGGTAGGGGTTTGCCGAGCAAAAAGGTTTTGAATGTGTGAATTAGTGAGAAGGGCATGTTCCCTTTTATAAGAGGGGTGAGGGGCACCTTTGGAAAAGCTAGAAATATTATTTTAAAATAAATTAAAATTCGGTTTCTAATGGCTCAAAAGTGGATTATTCAAATGTTAAGGTGGATATAGTTCTAAAACCACTCAACCTATAGGTTTTAGAGAGGTTTGGATCACTATATTAACCTCATCATTTAGTTTTAACTCTTAGTACATTAGTTTAACATTTACCATGTCACTTTGTATTTTTATATCATATAGTTAATAAATTTACTATATACATCCAATAGACCCCCCATGTGGTTAATTAATGATAGAACTATCATGATATAAGTCACTTTGCAGAACCTTAGATTTTTAGGAATTTAATATCAATTAATAATATAATATTTTTTAAAAAACTCTTTTATGTGAATTTTCACACTATTCAATAATTGATTTTTGTTAAAGTATTAAAAACGTTATTAATTAGAACCGAATTCATTTAAGAAATCATATACTTTCATATTAAGAAATAAAATTCATTTATGTCATCAAAACCTTCTAAGTATATTTATTTTAACATTTATAAAATCAATTATTTCATTCTTTCATTAATAGAGAAAATATTGCATCATTATTGTGTCATAAATAATATTAATTATTAAATGTAGAAAAAATATAAATAAAATACCATTATGTAATAAATCCTTTTATAATTATAATGAATATTTATTGTTTAAAATCCAACATATATATACCGTATGTAATAATTTTTTTTCTAAAAGATATATGCTTATGTCATTTTTTTATTTATTTTAACATAATTAATAGAAAGTGTCATTATCACTTACAAGTGGCTCCATGGGGTCCCAAAATCAACCAAAGATTCCCATGGTCGGGAATATATCAACCAATAAGGTTAGAAAATGTTTTAGGGTAATTTATTATTATAATAATATTATTTTTTTACCCTTATTTAACGGATTTACCCTTTAACCATTGTAAATAAAATATTTACTGAAGTAATTATTCAAAATTTCTAAAAATTATAGTTACCTATTTACACAATTTGGTCATCCTGATTCCAATTATAGAATCCATTTTTCCTATTTCAAAACACAGCGTTGGCAGAAATTAATTTAAAATCAATTCTCGTTGTTAAAAAAAGCGTGTTTTTAAGAGATAATAACTATCAAAAGAATGACACTTGTTCCTGTCCAGTTTAATTTTGAAATTATGTCCAATGACCAAAATTGTATTAAATGGTGAAAATATATTCTAAATATACTTTAAAACCACTATAATTCATAATTTAACACTATTTATTATTTCTATTAAAAAAGTTGTTTTTAATTAAAATTTAGTAATTTTCACTATTCATCAAAATATAAATGTTATAAAAAAAGATCCAAAATTTTACCCTAGGATAATTTTGATATACCTAATCCATAAATGAAGTCCATTTTGAGAGAAAAAAATTATAAATTTTCAAAAAGTCGGTATTACTATTCATGACGGCTAGTTTGATTAGTTGTGGTGTGTGTTAGAACTCGAAGTTGCGTACAACACACACTACTATATTATTCAAAAGGAAACATACCATGGAAGCTTGGGGTGTTACATTCTCCCCTAATTCGAATAATTTCGTCCTCGAAATTTCTAGAATATTATTGCATAAAAACACTCAGGTGGTTCTTCATCATAGGTTTATCGGGTTCCAACGTTGCCTCTTCCATCTTATGGTTTCTCCATAGAAATTTTACCAGACGAGTCGTCTGGTTTCTCAGCACTTGTTCTCCTGTATTAGGAATCCTGATGGGATCTTCACAATAAGATATATCAGGTTCCATTTCTAATTCCTCATAGGTGAGTACATGCATTGGTTCAGGAATGTATTTCCTCAACAGTGATACGTGGAACAAATTGTGAACTTTGGAGAGATTTGGTGGCATTGCCAAACGATAAGCTACAACACCAATTTGTTCTAGAATTTCGAACGGAACGATGTTCCTGGGACTCGATTTACCTTTCTTGCCATAACGTATAACTCCCTTCCATGGAGATACCTTCAAGAAAACATGATCTCCCACCTGAAATTCCAGATCCTTTCATTGGTTGTCAGCAAAGCTCTTATGCCTACTTTGAGCTTCTATGATGTGGTTTTGGATTACCATCACCTTTTCCATCGTTTCCCCCACCAGTTATAGGCCTACAAGTATTCTTTCACCAACTTCATCCCAATAGGTTGGTGTGAAACATCTCTTTCTGTATAATGCTTCATATTGTGCCATTCGAATACTTTAATGGAAGCTATTGTTATAGGAAAATTCTACCAGAGGTATATATTGATCCCACATACCCTGAAAGTTGAGTGAGCATGATCTCAACATGTCTTCTAAGGTTTGAATAGTCCATTCTGATTGTCCATCTATTTAAGAGTGGTAGGCAGTGCTCAAATGAAGTTCGGTATCCAAGGCCTTCTGAAGACTATTCCAGAATCTTGATGTAAAATGGGGATCACAATCAGAAACAATCAATAGGGGTACACCATGATGTCTCACAACTTCATTAATTTATAGTCTTTCTAGATGTTCAAGTGGTAAATCTTCCCTTATAGCAAGAAAATGTACTTACTTGGTAAGATGATCAACAAAAACCTATATTGCATTGTTTCTTCTATGAGTCTTTGGTTGTCCCATGACAAAGTCCATAGTGATATTATCCAATTTCCACTCAGGTATGGGAAGAGGTTTCATGACCCCTCCAGGTTGTTGCCTTCCAGCATTCACTTATTGACAAACCATACATCTTGACACAAAATCAGCAACCTCCCTCTTCATTTTGTCCCACCAAAAATGTTCCTTTAAATATCTATACATTTTGGTTCTCCCATAGTGTATAGAGAAATTAGAACTATGAGCATCGTCTAACATTTCTCTTTTTAAATCAGGTATATTGGGAACACAAAGTCTCTCCCCAAATTTCAAAATTACTTCTTCATACAAAAAGTCTTTCAATCTCCCATCATTCATAGCTTTAATCTTCTTTTGTAATTCTTTATCATCAGTATGAGAACTCTTAATCCTTTCTAGTAAAGATGGTTTGGCAACCATTTGAAAAAGCACTGATGTTTCACCTTCCATGGTTATCCCCATGTCCATCTTCACTAGATCAATGAAAATTGGATCCATTTCAATTCTAATTTTTTTCAAAACTCCATGATCTTTCCTGCTCAAAGCATCTTCCAACTTATTTGCCTTCCCCGGGTGGAAGTGTATCGTACAATCCTAATACTTGAGTAATTCAAGCCATCTCCTTTGCCTCATGTTTAGTTCTTTTTGTGAGAAAATATATTTCAAACTCTTGTGATCGGTATAAATGTCACATTTTTCACCATCGAGGTACTGTCTCTGTATATTCAAAGTAAAGATCACAGCTTCTAACTCAAGATCAGGAGTAGGATAGTTTTGCTCATGAATTTGCAACTGCCGCGATGCATAGGTAATAACCCTATCATTAGGCATACAGACACAACCAAGTCCTTTCTTCGATGCATCACTATAAATAACGAACCCATCAATCCCCGAGGGTAGAGTCAATATAGGATCATTAACTAATCTTCTATTCAGTTCTTCAAAACACTCTTCACACTCTTTTTTCCAAACAAATTTAACCCCCTTACAAGTGTGCTTTGTTAATGGGTTAGCCAATCGGGAAAAATTCTGGACGAAACATCGATAATAACATACTAAAACAATAAAACAGTGTACCTCAGTTATACTCATAGGTGCTGGACATTCTTGGATTATGTTGGTATTAGAAGGATCAATAGAGATTCCATCTTTAGAGATAGTATGGTCAAGAATAAAAATCTTCTGAAGCCAGAATTCACACTTTCTAAACATCCCATTTAATTCATGTCTTCTCAGATTCTTGAGGATAATTCACAAGTGATTTTCATGATCTTCGTAGCTTTTGGAGTATACCACGATATCATCAATAAATACCACCACAAAATCATCGAGATATTCCTTGAAAACTCTATTCATCATATCCATGAATACAGAGGGTTCATTAGTCAATCCAAAAGGCATTACCGTAAACTCGTAATGCCCGTACCTAGTTTGAAATGTTGTATTCGGAATGTCTTCCTTCTTCACACACAACTGATGGTATCCAGATCAAAGGTCAATCGTTGAACTCTATTGAGCTCCATGAAGTTGGTCAAATAAATCATCAATGCGAGGTAGGGGATACTTGTTCTTTATTGTTATAGAATTGATCGCCTTGTAGTTGATACATAACCTCATAGATCCATCTTTCTTTTTAACAAAAATAATAGGGGCTCCCCACGGAGAAACACTAGGGAGAATAAATCCCTTATTACTCAATTCCTCTAGTTGTTTATTTAGTTCAACTAATTCTACAGTGGCCATTCTATAAGGGGTCTTCGATATAGACCTTGATCCAAGAATTAAATCAATGGAAAACTCAACTTCTCGTTCTGGAGGATGTCCAGGTAAATCTTCCGGAAACACATCTACATATTATTTCACAATAGGTACATCCTCTATTTGAACATTCCTTTCCTCACCCACAGTCATTTCATTTTCTTCCTCCCCAATAATTGAATTCAGTTGAGCTACTGGGTGTGGGTCTAGGTAAGAATTAGGTGGTGGTGATTCCGCTCTAAAGATAAGGTGTTCCTTATCATCATCATCAAAAATAGTAACCTCATTCTTCTTACAACAAATTTTTGCAACATGGTCCGAAAGCCAATCTATACCAAGGATTATATCAAATTAAATCATGGGTATGACGATGAGATCAGCGGATAAAGAACATTTATGTGATCTAATGGGGACTGATTCACAAAACATTGTTGCAATGACACTTCCCTTAGGAGTTTTAACTGACAACTCCCTTATTAAATAAAATTGGAAATATCTAATTTTCTTAGAAAACTGGGATGAATGAAACAATTCGATGATCCAGAATCAAATAATGAATTTTCTAAACTTGAGGAAACCATTAAATTACCTTCCACCACGTTATTCAGAGCTTCTACCTCAGCAGTAGTGATAGCATAAGCTTGGCCTTGATCCCTTGCCAATTTATGAGGTAAGTTCCCCTAACTCTTAGGACATTCATTTTCATAATGTCCCATCTCCCTACAACTGTAGCATTGGACATCGATAGCTTCCTTTTTCCCCTTGCAATCACGAGCTTGGTGGCCTTTTTCACCAAACTTATAACAGACTCCCATTCTTTTTAAGCAAGTACTGGGGTGTTTCTTCCCACATTTACTATAGGATGGATAGTCAACTTTTCCCTTCTTCCCCTTATTTCCATTCTTAGATTGATCAGCAGATCTCTTCTTCTCTTTCCTTACTTTAAGGTCATAAGACTTAGAGAATTTTTTTTCTATCTTGATAGCACAAGAGACAATGTCTCCATACGACGAGAAGGATTGTGAGACTAATGCTCGATGGAGAAATGGTTTTTAACCCGGCAAAGAAACAACCATTCTTAATTCATGTGTTACGTATATAATCTCTAGCATACCTTTCTATCCTTGTAAAGTTAGCCTCATACTTTGTGACATTCTCATCCTCCTTTTCTCTTAGACTCAGAAATTGTCTTTCCATAACTGCTCGATGGACACGAGGAAAGTATTTTTCTAAAAATAGATCTTTGAACTCCCCCCATTCCATATTTGATACTTCATCATCTTCCTTCATGTTTTGAATCAATGACCACTATTGATCAGCATCTCCAGTGAGGCGGTAAACTGCCATGATAACTTTTTCCCTTTCACTACTCCCCAAAGCCTAAAAGTTTTTCTCTAGGGAATTTATCCATTTCTCATCTACTAAGGTATTTTTACTCCCATAGAACAATGGTCGTGGTTTCCTCATGAAGTGATCTAACATTGATCCTCCACGCGATGGATCAGGGTACTCCATACGGGAAAGGATATTATTCATAACCTGAGTGAGTTGTCTTAGTATGGTGATTAGCTGATCAGCACCAGTTGAGTCACCAGCTCCAGTATAATTATCTTGAGCAGGAGGGAAATCCTAAAATAGAGTGCGTGCATTGATACGGTTTCAATTTCTTCCATTAGAAGCCATTTCTAAACAATTGAATATACTAGATCAGTTTATGAATCAAAATACATAATTCCATACTTATAAAACACTTAACATAAATTGAAGTATTTATGTATATAATCCATAATCATAAAAATGTTTTCTTTGAGAATGTATATACTCATAAACCCTTCATAATTATTTGTAAAGAAAATGAGAGTTATCCTAAGCATATCCCTCGAGAGTGTCGTAACCAAGAGTGCAGCAAGGCCTGTTGTCGTGCACCAGTTCCTGTTCGAGTCTGGCACAAAGTGGTGTTTCCAAGTTTTACCGCTAGGTACATCTGTGCCAAGGCCGCCTCTACCTGCTCATATCCAGACAGGGATGTATTTCTCGGAAAACTCCCAAAATATCTACAATACCAAAATTCTAGGAAGTTCTTTAATACTAATCCTCAAAGTCCATCTTAGGTCTATGTGATCTAATCAGAGTTTATCTAAATCTATCTTCCAAGGTTTGTACTAAACTTCCTCTGATGCCAACTGTAATGACCCGACCTTAGTTACCCAGAGTCGGTGCATTATTACATAACATTGGCATGATCACAAGAAATATCAAGTCTCATAAGACTGATTAGTTTTGTAGCCTTGGAATAACTAGATACATTCAAAAAGTTTACATTACATCATAAAATAAAAACTACAACAATATAGTCTCCATAGTCCATACTCTTATCCCCTCAAACTATCCCTGCATGTCATTCATAAAATACTTCTTCACATCCTGGGAAAATAAAACATAGAAAGGGGTGAGATCAAATGCCCAGTAAGGATAAAAATATAGCGGAAACATTCATAAACAAGCATAAACATTTAAGGAAATGTATAACTAAAACAAAAGCCTTTTAAAACTTGAACATCAGCATAATATGGCAGAAATAAAATGAAATAATTCCATATACTTATTCACATTGATATTCTACTAGTCGAATAATCACATGCAATATCAATAACCACTTTCATAATGATGGAATGCATAATGCCAGACTATCATAACTACATACTCAAGGCCTCATACCATGACTAAAAATAAGATTTTGTCAAGGCCTTGTGCCAAGACACTAGTTTGTCTCATGAGACCTATCGATACATCGTGGAGCTATAACGGGCTCCACTCGTCACTTATTAAGTCCAATGAATTCCTCCTATGATAAGGTTTAAACATAACATAAACATTCGTATTAAAACTAGCATATGAAATGTCAATAATTTCTCCATAAACCATGAATGGTATAAAAATAACACATCCATAGTCAAACATAGCACAAAACCTTCAATACAATATGGATGTTTTTTATCATAATAAATCAACTTCAAATAAGCTTAAAATCCATCAAAGGATGTTGAAATAGATGAACGCAAAACTATTTGAGAGAAATAACTATTTTTTTAAATCATTTAAAAGTCACATAATAATAAAATAAAAATTTACTTTGAAAATATTATTATATGATTTTAAGGGAAGCTTCGATGATTTTATAACAGTGGAAAATAGTCGCACCCGCAGTATAAATTAAAAAGACATTATTACCTTAATTATGTTGAAAAGGTTAAAAAGGACCTTGTTTGGAAAATGACAGAAAGATTCATTTATTAACTTATTATAAAAGTAAACAATGGTATAAATGACTTTATCCCATAGTCTTTAAAATAGTAATAATTATTTGAAATACATTTTTAAAAAACATGGATGTGGATGATAAAGAGGTCTCAGTATATAATTACGTATAAACAACCTCGGATAATGAAGAGATTGTGAAATAAATCCTTACCTTGTACTTTTACATGGTTGAGGGTAGGTTAAAATCCATTATAATGGTGAAATAATTGTTATTAAATTATACAAGAATCATATACATTAATATGATATCATATATGAACATTTAACATAGCTTTGTTAATAATATCTTAGTATTATCGTCGTTTCGGGTGATAACTTATTCGTATATATTTTGTTACAGAACACATGATTGTTATGGATAGGTTGTATCTTATTCATATACAGAATGATATCAAGTCCATTAACATTATTTTTAATCATCAAATGATAATTATACTTGAATGGATATGATGGAGAATGAATCTTATCACGTTTATGGAGATGGTAGTCCGTACGTACGCACGAGTGAAAATATCATTATTTTGATATTAAAATAATATATAATTGGATAGTATATCATATATACAGAATCCGTATCATGTTATATTTATTATTTACATGAATTAAACATCATTATTATACCCATACAAATAATAATTTATTGAATAACAATTACCCCACGACGTGGAGACGGTAAGCCATACATACACACGTATGGTGACATGTCAATCAAAGGATGGATAGAATACTGAATATGGTTGTAACATATTTATAATAACATCACATTATATATAAGATACTGGGGTTATTATTTTAGAATGTTAATAACAAATAAAGAATAAGTTGAAGAAGAAAGGAAATTGAAAGAGGGTGGTGAAAACATTATCTCTTCTTCGGGTTCTTTCTTTTGATTTGATCAAAAGGGATCCTTAGGTTGGATTTCAGATAAAACTAAGACCTCTAGGTTGAATTTGGGAAGGTTTAGAGAGTATTTGGGAAGGGGTTGGCTGAGAAACAAGGCTTTTAATGTGTGAATTAGTGATAAGGGGAAGTTACCTTTTATAAGAGGGGTGAGGGGCACCTTTGGAAAAGGTAGACATATTATTTTATAATAAAATAGAATTCGGTTTATAATGGCTCCAAAGTTGATTATTTAAAGGTTAAGGTGTGGTTAAGTCTAAAAACACTCAACAGATAGGTTTTAGACAGGTTTGGGTGACTCTATTAACCTTATCTTTTAGTTTTAACTCTTAGTTAATTAGTTTAACATTTACCATGTAACTTTTTATTTTTATATTATATAGTTAATAAAAATACTATATATATCAAAAAAGACCACCAAGTGGTCTATCAATGATACACCTGTCATGATATAAGTCACTTGGCAGAGCCATTGATTAATAGGAATTTAATATCAATTAATAATATAATATTTATTTTAAAAACTCTTTTATGTGAATTTTAACACTATTCAATAATTGATTTTTGTTAAAGTCATAAAAAATTTATTAATTAAAAAAAATTCATTTAATCAATAATATAATGTCATATAAAGAAATAAAATTCATGGATGTCATCAAAACATTCAAATTATATTAATTTTAACATTTATAATATCAATTATTTGATTCTTTCATTAATAAAGAAAATACTGCATCATTATTATGTCATAAATAATACTAATTATTAAATGTCTAAAAATTATAAATAAAATACCATTATGTAGGAAAGATTTTTAGATTTATAATAAATATTTATAGTCTAAAATCCAACATATATAACCCTATTTAAAAATTGTTTTTCTAAAAGATATAAGCTTAGGTCATTTTTGTATTTATTTTAACATAATTAATATAATGTGTCATTATCACTTACAAGTGGCTCCATGGGGTCCCAAAATCAACCCAAAGATGCCCATGGTCTAACATTTATCAAACAATAAGGTTAGAACACGTTTTAGGGTAATTTATTATTATTATAATATTATTTGTTTACCCTTATTTTTCGGATTTACCCTTTAACAATGGTAAATAAAATATTTACCGAAGTGATTATTCAAAATGCCTAAAAATGAAAGTTAACTATTTACACAATTTGAACATCCTGATTAAAAAAAAGGAATCCATTTTTCCAAATTAAAAACACATAAGTGGTAGACATTAATTTAAAATTAATTCTCGTTGTTAAAACAAAAAACGTTTTTTAAGAGATAATAACTATCAAAAGATTGACACTTGTTCATGTCCGGTTTAATTGTGAAATTATGTCCAATGACCGAAATTGTATTAAATGGTAAAAATATATTATAAATATACTTTAAAACCACTCAAATTCATAATTTATCACTATTAATTATTTCGATTAAAATGTTGTTTTTAATTAAAATTTAGTAATTTTCACTATTCATGAAAATATAAATGTTATCTAAAAAGTTCCAAAATTTTACCGTAGGATAATTTACATATTATGAATACAAAAATAAAGTCAATTTTGAGAGATAAAATTTACAAAATTTCAAAATGTGGGTATTACTATTCATAACGGCTAGTTTGATTGGTTGTGGTGTGTGTTAGAACTCGAAGTTGTGTACAACACACGGTGCAGTATTATTCAGAGGGAAAAATACCTTGGAAGCTTGGGGTGGTACACCTTGTGAAGCTAGTAATTATATGGTTGTCTGAAGAAGGCTGGTCATGTTGGAATGCTATTGAGTCACTTTTCTTGGTTCTATACAATCTCAAGTTATTAATGAAATAGTACTACAATACAATCCTTATATACTCCAAAACTATTATAACCACTAAATTGTCGATACAACACTCAAATGACATAATTATCTAATAACAACAAAATAATTCTAATCATTACTCCTCATCTATGGTATTATCATAACATGATTATTATCTAATAGCATCATTTGGGGAATACTCTGATGATTTGGACATCGGTTCGCGTAGTGTCCCAACTCCTTTTAGATGAAGCATTGTTCATTTGAAACATTTTTCTTACCCTTGCAGTCGCATACTTGGTTTCCTTTTCCTCCACACTAATAACAAACACCCATTACCTTCACGAATTTACCAAGGTGATTCTTTCCAGAGTTATCACATATGGGAAAATCTATCTTTCCCTTCTTCCCTTTATACATCTTTCTCTTTTCCATCCTTTTCTTCTCTTTCCACCCTTCAAATCCATAGGAATTAGAGAATTATTTAATTATCTTATTAACACATGATATTATTTCTTCATATGTTTAGAATACATGGGAGACTATTTCCCTTCTAAATGTTGGCTTAATTCCATGAAAGACATGATCCTTCTTACTCTTTAGATCATACATATTCTTGGAGTTCTCATTCCTTCTATTGGGAGCCATTTCTGAACAATGGAATACATTAGGTTAGTTTATGAATCGCAATTCATAATTCCAAACTAGTAAAGTACCTAACGTAAATTGAACGGTTCCATAATCATAAACATGTTTTCATTGAGGAAATATATACTCATAAACCCTTCATAATGATTTATAAAGAAAATGTGAATTATCCTAAGCATATCCCCAAGGAGTGTCGTAACCAAGAGTACAGCAAGGCCCATTTTCGTGCACTAGTTCCCGTTCGAGTCTAGCTCAAAGCAGTGTTTTTGGGTTTTAACCCTAAGTACATCTGTACCAGAGTCGCCTCTACCTTCTCATATCCAGATAGGGAAGTATTTCTTGGAAAACTCATATAATCTCTACAATACCATAAATTCTAGCATGTTCTTCTATACTAATCCTCAAAGTATATCTTAGAGTTACGGGATCTAATCATATTTTACCTAAATCTAGCTTACATGGTTTATTACTAAACTTCCTCTGATACAAACTGTAATGCCATAACCCTAGTTACCCAGAGTCGGTGCATTATCACATAACATTGGCATGGTCACAAAATATCATGTCTTGAAAGACCGATTAGTTTAGTATCTTTGGAAACACTAGACACAGTCATAAGGTTTACAATACATCATAAAGTGAAAACTACCACAACATCTTGTCTCCACACTCATATCCCCTTATACTATCCCAAGAGGTCATTCATAAAATACCTTTTCAAATGCTGGGAAAAATAATCTATATAAAGGGGTGAGCTCACATGCCTAGTAAGGATAACAATATAGCGGAAACTTTCATAAATAAGCATAAACATTTAAGGCAATGTATAACTAAAACAAAATCATTTTAAACTTGAACTTCATTATAATATGGTGGAAATAAAATGAAATAATTCCATTTACTTATTGACATGGATATTCTACTAGTTGAATAATCAAATGCAATATCAATAACCACTTTCATAATGATGGAATGCATAATTTTATACTATCATAACCACATAGCCAAGGCCTCATGCCAAAACTACAAATAAGATTTTGTCAAGGCCTCGTTACAAGACACTTGTTTGTTTCATGAGACCTACCAATGCTTCTAGGATCTATAGCGGGCACCACCCGTCACTTGCTAAGTCCAATGCATTCCTCATATGAACAGGTTTAAACATAACATAAACATTCGTATTAGAACAATCATATGAAATGTAAATACTTTCTCCATAAACCATGAATGGTATAAAAATAACACAACCACAGTCAAACATATCACAAAACCTTCAATACAATATGGAAGTTTTGTATCATAATAAATAAACTTCAAATAATCTTGAAATCCATCAAAGGAAGTTGACATAGATGAAATCAAAACTATTTTAGAGAAATATCACTTTTTTTGAAATTATTTAAAAGTCACATAATTATAAAATAAAACATTTACTTTCAAAATATTTTTACAATATTTTAAGGGAATATTTGAAGATTTTACAATGGTGGAAAATAGCCACACCTACCATATAAGTTAAAAAATACATTCTTACCTTAATTTCTCGAAAAGGTTAAAATGGTTCTTGTTTGGAAAATGACATAAATATTCTTTTATAAAATTCTTATAAAAAGTAAAAAAAGGGTATAACTTACATTAACCCATATTCTGTAAAATAGTAAGAATGTTTTGAAATACATTTTTAAGAAACATGGATGTGGAAGATAATGGGGTCCTAGTAGATAATTATGTATAAACAACCTCGGATAATGAAGAGATTGTGAAATAAACCCTTACCTTGTACATTTCCTTGATATAGTGTAGGTCATCCTCCTTTATAATAGTTAAATCATTGTTATGAAATTATAAAATAATCATATACATAAATATGATATGATATATGATCTTTTAATCTTAATTTGATAATAATATTTTAGAATTATCGTCGTTTCGGGTGTTAACTGATTCGTTTTCCTTTATGTGCTTTGTTACTTATGTCGTGTTTGTTATGGATAGATTGTATCCTATTCATATCCAGAATGATATCAAGTCCTTAAAAATTACTTTTAATCATCAAAGTAGAATTATTCTATAATGGATATGAAGGGGAAATGAATCTCATCGCGTTCATGGAGACGGTAGTCCGTACGTACGCATGAACGCTACTTCCGTTTCATTTTTCATTTTAAACGGCAATCAAAACCAAATGATACATAGGTATATTATTATTACCATATAATATATTATCCTATATATGTAACTTATGTTCATTAAAACTATCATTTATACGTTCCATGTATGGTATGAACGAGTCATATCACTTTGAGGGGGTGGTAGTCCACACTTCCTCAAATGCAATTATCTTATATATATATAACATGAAATGAATAATGGTATTCTATAAAATGGAATTACAGAAGATTATATATAAAATATGTATCATTAATATCGTATTTAATTATTGTTCCATCATAATGGACTCCATGAGAGGTGGTAGGATATAATTGAACAATCATCGTCTTGTGAGGCGTTTGGTTTCCATCCACAGAAACATTATATTCTTCACCCATTAGATGGAGGTGTGTGTAAGTGTAGTTAGAGTACTTATTATAACAATATCCTAGTAGATTTAGTATTCTGGTGGTATTACAAAATAAAATAATAAAAAGATTTTAGGGGTTGGAGAAGTAAAATAAAAGAAAATAATTTAAGAGAAACCGTTACCTTTAATTTGGGTAAATCCCTTTGATTTGAACCAAAAGTACTCTTGAAGTGCCTTCTGCCCAAGTTCAGGCTTCTAGGAGGAGGATAGGGATATAGGGAGCTTAATTGGGCAGATTTTGGATGAGACAAAAGGCTTTATAGGTGTGAGGAATTTGTTAGAAGTGGTGTCCTTTTATAAGGGGGAGGAGGGGCTCTTTAGGAAAAACTTAAAGTATTATTTTATAATAAATTCATATTCAGTTTCTAATGGCTCCAAAGTAGATTATTAAATTTCCAAGGTGGGTATGGGTGGAAAAACACTCAACCAATAGATTTTACACAGGTTTGGGTCACTATAGTAACCTTATCTTTTAGATTTAACTCTTAGTTAAATAGTTTGACATTTACCATCCCTCTTTGTATTTTTATATTATATAGTTAATAAAGAAACTATATAACGCCAAAAAACCCCTAAGGGGTCCATTAATGATACAACTATCATTATATAAGTCTTTTTTCTGACCCTTAGATTTCTAGGAATATAATATCAATTAATGATATAATATTTGTTTTAAAAACTCCTTTATGTCAATTTTGACACTATTGGGTATTTTGTTTTTGATAAATTTATAACAGCATTATTACTTGGAATAAAATTCATATAACAAATAATAATAGGTAATATTAACCTATTAAATTATTGTAATTCATAAAAAGTCTCAAATTAAATTTATTTGGATATTTATAATATCAAATATTTTAATATTTCATTTATTAGGTAATTACTGCATCACCAATGTGTCATAAATAAATTAAAGTATTTAACTTATAAAAATTATAAATAAAATACCACTATGTAGGAAATATTTTTATATTTTTAATGAATATTTATAATCGAATTTATATTATATATGATTCTATATTAAAAATGTTTTAGTTATTAAACTTTGATTTTAACTCTTTTAACTCTTCTTTCAATTAAATAATAATAAATTTCTTAATCTAATCCAAGTGGACCAAAGAGGTTCATATTTTATTCCTAATTTTTTTTGGTCGAAGTATACTTATAAAATTGGATTAAGACATGTGTTAGGGTAATAATAATTTCATTTTGACGCTTAATTACCCTATTTATTTTTAACCGTGGTAAATAGAAGTAAAAAGTTACTATTCACCAAATAAATATTTTTATCTTATTGAACCAAGTTTTACTCCTTGATATTAACCATGTATCTCAGATTTTCTAAATTACACTCACAGAAGCAGTACAATTATGTTTTATGTGAATTTTTAAATTCTCATAGGAGATGGGTAAAAGACGGTGAAAAGTTCAATAAAATTTTTATGTGCCTAAAATTATTATAACCTGACTCCAATGAATTACATTAAAATTATATAGGTATTACATATCTATTTTAAACTAAAATAAATTTAAATAAAAATAATAATTATTTAAATAAAAAGTCAGTTTAAACCGATAACTCAGTGTTATTCACTATTCATCAAAAATTGAATGTTTTTAGAAAAATACCAAAAATTCAGCCTAGGCTAATTTCAATATTCCAAATCCAAAAATTAAGTCCATTTTGAAAGATAAAATTTATAAAATTTCAAAAAGTGGGTATTACTATTAATAACGGCTAGTTTGACTGGTCACGATGTGTTAGAATCTCGAAATTGTGTAAAATGAAAGATATTGCATTATTCAAAGGGAAGCATACCGTAGAAGCTTTTGGTGTTCCAAGAACAATCAAAGTAAAAAATAAATATGGGGTTTATTGGAAATGAGTCAATCCATCTCAAATATGATGTCTTGTTGCAGAATGTTGAAAAATAGAAAACTCAATGAAATATGGACATCCGAAAAAGATAATACACAAGATGGATTATAGAGACCCAGTTATCTGTTCATACCATGGGGTCTATTCATATCCATAACATAAAATAAAAATCAATAGAATTATTTATAATATTAACAATATCGGATGAAATAAACAAATGATATGAAGCATTATTAAAAAAAGTAGTCACTAATATTGAAATTGTTGTGATGGTACTTCTTAATGTCATTGGACATGTAACGTCTTCCTCTAGAGACTCTTCCACAGAAATAAGATACTTCGTTCTGGATTCATGTGGGTAGAACCCCAAAGTGCATGAATCATTTGACTGGCCAGTAGTTTTTTGAGGATATGATGATAATGTTATACTTTGCAGAGAAGAATAAACATGGAAATATCACTGTTGTTCCATGTGCTCCCGCATGAGCCCCAATTCATGGGTACCATAGTGAAAACTCTCATTGAATGCCCTAGATTTCCACACTAGTATCAAATAAAAGGACCCATTCCAGGAATTGTAGGAGGTCTAGAATTAACCTTCTATCAATAACTACCATGAGAACCATCATGTGTCAGTTTCCATTTGTAGTAACTCGTGTTTCCACCGAGAGATAATGAATAACTTAATAACCCTGACATTCAACCTAGGTCCTTGACAACCATTTGCACTCTATCTTTAAAATCTGAATACGAAGCTAGATTCAGCATGAGAACATTAGAATTAATATCCTAAACAATTCCCAAACTGATCCATTAAAACTTCATCTTCTTATTAGTTAAAATCTCATGTAGTAAATGAATGATCTAAGAAAAGTGTTTAGAATACTCTGTCCCTGTCCTGTAAGCCTACTCATCTTTCAAAAACTCTATAGCCTTGTCCAATAACATCGACTTAGGATAGAACAATTTGGTGAAATTTACCTTGATGTATTTCACTCAAATCCATCATGTTTATTCACCATCCCCATTATGTCCCATTATCTCCTTTGTGGTTCTTCCAAAACAAAGGTGACATACTTCACTTTGATTTCATCGAGAATTTAAAAGAATCAAAATAAATTCTCCATCATGATCAACCATTCCTCATACTCTTGAGGGTCATTTGATCCTTTGAATAATGTGGGATTCTGGAGGAGATACTCTTAGGGAAAATCATTGTTGACTCACCTTAAAGGTTGCACATCTAGATCTTGAATTAATTCTAGAGATAGTTTATATTCCATATCATGGAATGTACACACGATCACCTCTAACAGATTCAGGTACATATTTCTCTCTATGGTTTAGCAGCAATATCACCCTGGATCTAATTTTCCAAACTACTGTATGGAATGATTATACACAACAACAATAGAATATAAATAGGACATCACATTCATACTCGAATAGGGATAAAAAATAAATTAATCCCAATATATAGTACAAAAAACATTGGGATTTCACTCTATCCATATCAACAAAAAAAATTTACAACTAATCCAGAAGACATATTTCTCAAACCATGACTAGTGGAATAAGGTTCATTGTGGTGAAAGATGTACAAGCACTCCATCAAAACTACCTATATTTTCGGATAAGAATTCAAAATTCACAGTGACTCCAAGAAAAAAAGTCCAAACAAAACCTCTGATATGACGTTTTCACAATGTAGTATGGGTACCCTAGCAACTCAAACCCTAATCCAGACCTGGCATATACCTGAGGTAATTTTGGATCCCCAATGGTTGGGGACTAGCACTTGGAATCATATTACCTGAATACGAGAATAATTTTTCTATAAAAAATGCATAATTAAAAGAAAAAAGGTAGTGTGCATTCAAAAGAAACTCCATTGGGATTAGTCTACCTGACGTTAAAGGGGAATAACGTCCTAGAGTAATACAAAATAGTAACATAATGTAGGAAATTTGTTTCATGTCCCAACAGATTCAACTCTCCACCTCCACAGATCAATATCTAGAACCACCTTCAAGTGGCCCTTTTCCATTGTTCGAACCTAGAAAAAGGTAATCTACAAACACCTGAAGGAACATTTATATTGTAAGACAAATACTAATGTGATATGACACAAATATTCCATAATATATTCCAATATCAAAATAACCATGAATGTGATTTCTAATTTTTAATTAATGTCTTTGGAATTTCAAATTAATATTAAAAAAATCAAGATTTATATTTCAAAATATGGATATACTTCCAAAATTCATGATTCAAATTTCAAATGAATGATATAATTTTAAGAAAAAATTGATTACATATAAATATAATGTTCATTAAATAAGTTGAACTTTTCAAAAAGATATTAAATAAATACTTTTATAAAATACAGTTTATATAAATTTATAATGTATCGAAAAAATTTTATAACAATATCATATATTTATTTGAAATGAAAATAAGCAATAAAAATGGTCATATTCTTCAAAAGGTATAATAGTTATAGGCTATAGGGACCCCATAATCATGGTTATATGGAAAATAATTATATACACCCATTTGAACAAAATCTATAGGGGACTCCTTGCTAAGGCCTAAGTGATGTGATGTGAAGATATGATGTTGTAGAACATTTTAAGTCATAGAGTGGCATCTAAATAACTCATTAACTAACTAATCAATTCATTTTATCAATTACAAAATGATGGTAAATTTTACTTATGAATACTTAAAATACAATTAATATCATTCTATATTTCAAATATGTAAATTTTTCATTTAGAAACAATAATGATTTTCTCCTAAAAATATTATATCTTTCCAAGATAAAACCCTGAGGGTTATATAAAAACCATTCTTAAAGAATTATCTAATATCATTATTATCAATAAATTCACCATTAAATTTCACAATCCAAATTCAATTTAAATGAAAAAATTATTCCAACAAATTCCATCAATTTCATACCAAACCCCCAATTAAATGGAATTTGTTATTTTGCTAATTTTCCATTAAAACAATTTCCATAATTAAATTAAATAATTAGATTGAATAAATTTAAATAAAATAAACTTTTTAAATTAAATATATTTAATTTCAGAAAATTTTATTAATACACCCCAATTCAGTGGAATTTTAGGTTTTCAAATTTCATGAAAAAAACAAATTTTCATAAAATCCCTAAATTAATGGAATTCAAATTTTCAAAAAAAATGAAATACAATTAAACCAACCCATGAAATTGATTTTTATTCAAATAATTTAAATTAAAATATAAATTTAGGTTTAATATAAATTGGGCATCGTAATATAGCCACCTGCCCTTGGATCAACAGAGCTAGAATCACAATGCTTTAAATGAAAAACTTAAGCCGAGAATGATAAAAACAATTATCAATGAATAAAACCAAGGTTTATATCCAAAATTGTGGGTATTATATCCAAAAATGAACAAAAGGTTACATGTAACCCTATGAATGAAAAGAGAGATTCATGGATAACAGAATGGGTGTAGTTAACTAACCAAAAAATCATCAACTATCATTTTTCAAGCTTCAGATCTCTTCTATTAAGGATTCTAGGGGAAATAACTCTTCATATAATCCCCAAGGAAGATAGAATTTTTTTAGTTAATATATGACTATTATAAAAGGTTTTCGTGAATTTTTATTTAAATTTTGGATTAATTATAAACACGTTCTCATAGATTCCTGGGTAGAGGTGCACAATTTAGAAAAATTGTGCCTAAGCATTATATCAGTTAAAAATGGGATTCATGGTTCTTCTTAAGTGGGTGCGTAGTTTGTAAACTGTGAACCAACCCTGAAAAATAAACTGCCATATGCTTCACAATTTACTCTAGATGGGTACATGGTTTGCAAAAACCACTTTCCAACTTTGTACTATCCCAGGAAGTTCTAAATTTATTATAATTTCATTTGATTCACCCAAAAAAACACAACCATTTATAGAATAAAAATATTGGTTTTAGAAGTACCAGAAAATAGTAACATGATGTTATATAGATTTCAGTATTCCTTACACTCCATGTTTCTAGAATTTTAATTACACTAGAGCATTGTCCCCACCCCCATATTTCAGAAGTATGAAGTCAAGGGTTTCAAACCCCCAACATTGATACTGATCAACAAGAGAGTTTCCACTGGAAGATATTCTAGTATACCAAAAATATGTATGTAAGTGATCAATTCACATTGGGGACCCAACCATGTATAGGGAACACAACACATTCCCCATAAATTTCATGTTAATCAAGTTAAAGTTCAAATAAAAAATATAGGAATTTATTTGTTTAGATAAAATAGAAAAATATATTGAAATAGTTTTTCATTGGAAAATAACCATCCTAAAGTATTTACAATTCTTACTTTTCATTCATTATAATTACGAAAAATTTATTAATTTAAAGAATATATATAATCCCTAGTATATTTATCTTCCTAAAATAAATTAGATTAAAAGAAAATTTTAAAAAAGGTTCCATAGTAAAGGATAAATCAATCTTATCAAATATTTAGTTACAATAAATAAATTTTTGTCAGTATATTGGAATTAATCATTACCATTATTTTTATTTTTTTCAATTATCTTTATTTTTTTACCTTCCACTTCTATGATGATTTTTTATTTGTAATATATCATTCCATTGTTTTTTATTGGTGCTTATATCTATGAAAGTTATAGAACACATTAGTTTTTAAAGGAAAATACAATTTAAATTTTTTGTTTGTCAAATTCTCTATGATTTAATAAATTATTCTACTAAAATTATAATTTCCAATCACTTATAAAATTAGTTAAGTGTGTCTAAAAACTATCTGTAACTCCAAATACATTTTTCAACATGGTTTATGCCTTCAGATATTATGTATTTCTTGGAGACACATCTTTTACCATCATTATATTAATCGATTGATACATTTTTTCACATCATATTGTTTTTTTATTCCCAAATTTTACACACCTACAACATCTCCGTATTGCATAAAAACATTAAACATTGTGATTCTTACCACATTTTTAACATGAATTAAATTAAACATTCTTTCCTCTATCAACATCATCCCCAGAAATTCCATGAGACGTAAATATCCTCTTATGTTCTGGGTTTTAAATCTAAATTATGTTAATATTGTTTGATAAAATTATTCATATATTGTATTTCATAATCAATAAATTTCTTACTTCACTTCATATCATATTGGTTGTATCATTATCCCAATATCTATATTATCGTTAATACACATTGATAAAATTATTCATTATGGACTTAGAAATTCACAAACCAAAAATAGTTATCATGATTAATTATAATTTAAAACGGTAAGATAATTATTTCATGATAAAAAATTTACCTTCAAAATATATTACCATTTGAAATCATTACATTATCGTTTTGTTCACCCTAAAGCGCTATCGATAGAATGTAAGTTTGTTTATGTTTTATTCTATCATATTTTGTTACATAATTATTTAATAGAATAAACACTTTATATTTTCTCTTAAATATACCATGTTTAACTAGAAAATATCCACAATCATAATGCAGTATAATGATGATTGAGTCTATCTCCAACTAGATTATTTATATGTGATTACCAAGAGTTGAATTGATTTGACTACCAAATCTCTTTTCTAATATATAAATAGGGATATAATTTATAGGACAATAGTACAATATATACATTACTAAAACATTAAGATATTATCCTATACATATACACAACCCTTGGACTTGTATATATGGTTTTCACTAAATTGAAATTATCCAATTCCTAAAAAACAATATTACCTCTAATAACCTTACTTATTATTTTCACCTTTGAAATTATGATCATCCTTTACGTGAAAACCATTAAATTATCACCAAATAATACCTAAACCAATAAAGTTATCTAACACATGCTATGATAAAAACTATGGTGTCCCATAGACAGGATCATATCAATTATATGAAATAAAGTAGATATTTCATTATATACCATCTGAAGACATTTGTTGTTTATATTTCCAGAGAATAACTAAAATAAATGAATACAAAACCCAATAAAATTTTAAACTAATAGATATTTATCCCATTGTATTATAAATTTCATCGACCACAAAAATAGTTTAACATATACAACAAATCATCCACAAGACATACTCTTCTAGAAATATCAAACGTATTAATTTTGTTCATAACACGTTGAATGGACACATAATAATGGAATGATATTAGATACTCTAGAATATTTCAATAATTAAATTAAATCATATCATGAGTAAAACATATTTTATAACATAATAATGTAAACATAACAACATTAAGATAAGTATATAATGTATATCATTTTCAACTGTTCGTGAAAGTTTACTCAGAGATGTGGCTAGAACATGTACCTGATATATTCAAAGTCATATAAAAAAGTAATATGGAAAGGTGTATTAAAAAGGATATTACTAAGGATATTATTTATGGTATTATAAAACATTTCAAAGGAATTCTATAACGGTATCATGAAATTTTATATCAAGAGATTAATTCATTACCTAATAAAGTGAAGTGATTTTAGGGATCAAACATTAATAAATTTAAAATGTTTTTTATGTAATGAAAATACATTATCAAATCATAAAAAAAGTTATAAAAAACATTCCATCTCTCGAGATCAATTGTTTACCCAATTCGTTAGAGTGTTATATGGGTAAACCCTTCATTTATTTTATAATATGTGTTCCATATAAGAAATCATGTATAGTTATATCATATAATAATTAAACAAAGATAGAAATGGGATACATGATAATTCATAAAGTGAGTAAAATCTTTATAGATAATTAATGTGGATGATATCATAAGGTGTAATTGAAGGAATGAATAGGTAGTGTTGTGATATAGAGAAAATAACTTTTAGGAGGTATTATGAAAATTGGAGTTGAAATAATAAATATCCTCAATCATTTGAAATCATTTATATAAATTATGGTTACATTATGGAATTAAGATTTTCTTTGGGAATACATAAAAATAAATCAAGGATGTGTCGTAGAAAAGGGATTTCATTTGGAATATGTTTTCAAATTAAATTAAGACATAAAATAAGATTTGGGAATGAATTTTTTCATTATCCAAAAAAGATGAAGGTTCAAGTAACTATTAAAATATATTTTAAAAAATATTTATGAAAATATTTGAAAAAGTCTACGTATAAAAATGAAAATTGAATAATGGGTCCCTTAAAATGAATAATGGTTAAAAAAAATGTTAGAAGTAATATAATACATTTGAATCTAGATGTATGGAACACCAATCATAATAGTTTTAAATATCATTATTGAAATAAGACATCATAAAAAGAGTATCAAAACTTATTTTTTAAAAGTGGAGAAGCATACTTTTTTGGACACGTGATATAATAAAATTTATGTTTCCAATTATCAAAGAAAATATTGAAATTTAATGAAAATATATTCCAAGATCAAAACCCATCATAAAATAAGAGGGAATTTTTTATAAATAATGATATATTTTTTATTGAAGATACTAATCATGGTAAAATTTATGGAATAAAAATTAATTCTACAATGAGATGAAAATAATATACCATGAAATAAAAACATATGTAGGAATAAAACAATATTAGAGTAAATAATTTCATGAAGAATAATTATTACTCATTGATGGGAGTTGAGCTCTCAGAAATCCTTACAAATATGTTACCATTAGAGATGCATAAAGAATTAAGATAGAACATGCGATGAATCATTAAACCATCTGAATTAAAATAACATAGTAAATGAAATTAATATGATAATAATCACTCAATATTAATTATATCATGGAGAATAGTAATAAAATATATCTCATTCCATTAAATTTGTCACAAAGAAGCCTTTACATTATTTCTTGATTTATAGAAAAGTGATTGAATAACCAATTTTTTAAAAAATTAAATATCTAAAAAACAAATTTGGTAAAAAAAATTCTTATTAAAATATTTTTATTAAATATATTTATAATTTTTCTATTCACATATATATATATATATATATATTATGGTAATTATAAATTTTCAGTATCATGTGCGAGTAATCATGATATTTTTCCTTTATTTATGTAACAGATGTGTTTTTATTCATTGTTATACCAGATACTATATTTACTTTTTCATAAATGGTTGAATAATTATTATTTTTAATTAATTATAATTATATAATTTTTTCGATTTTACTTTATGGTATCATCCTTATTGATGAAATTAGAAGTGAGCTTGTTTAGGTTTTTTTTAACAAACAAATGTTTATATCTTAATTTTTATTTTTAACATTACAATCGCAAAAGAAAAAACTAAAAAATTTATTATATAGTTATTTATATATTATATTATTCGTATTAATTTTAAAAATTTCATCATGAATATTATTTTATAGAATTTATCATATAAGCATTTATACTGACCAAAACTTGAATGTACCATATTGAATAGATGATCATGATATATAAATAATGATTAATTTGGAATAATATAATAAATAAATAATAATAATTATATTATTTATATATCTTAATTTGTTAAATAATATTATAAGTGATTATAATAATTTATAAACAAAATAGAATAAAAATGATATTTTTCACTTTATAGAGGTGGTAGTCCACACAATACACGATTAACATTTTCATTTCGTGAATAATGAGGGGGAGAGAAGGTGGATTATAATTATATAATTCCTTTTAAAATTATTATTATTTAATTCAAAGTTTTTCTTAAATTGTATTCTTTAACCAATGAATTGAGGCATTAGTTGGAAATGAATGTGTTCGCAAAATGGATATGGTAGTACACGCAACACACGAAGGCATATTTTATATTCTTAAAAGAAAATTAGAAAGGTGGTTAATATTTACTTCATTAGAAAAATAAATTTATGTATAAATATAATACTGATTTAAGGATTTATTATTTTGATAATTATGTTTGGGAAAGTAATAATGAAAAGAAAACTATCAAGTGGAAAAAGTTATCTTGTCAAAAACATGGAAATTCCCTTGGAGGAATCCTTGGAAATAGATGAATTAGACTAATATCTTATAACCAGAGGATTAAGGAAAGGAGTATTATTCTAGGGGAAATATTAATGATATTTTTATAATTAGAAAAATAATTTCATATCAATCTTAAATGGGTGGTGAGAGGCCCATTTTATAATGGTGAGAATGGAATGTTTGAAAATATTTAAACTTACTGTAAACAAATCACATTTTTCGTGTTTCAATATAATTCTAAAATGGAATTTTATTACTTAGGTAAGATATAAGATCAAAAATACCTCAAAATTTAACTTTCAAATAATTTTAAACATTTTTATGTCAATTACCTTTAAAATTTTCACATTATTTTTTTCTTTTTCTGTTATTTTTTATTTTTACCTGTTTAAATAATATATTATTCCAATAACTAAGAGAAGACTTATGAATTATTAAAAAATAATTTTTCCAAATATTATATACATTCTATATTATGATATTTCTATATATATAATATATCCAAATTAACATTAGATCTGTATTGTGGAAAACTCTTTATTGGAAAAAGTTTATTTAATCATTTTATATAGGATAAACATATTAATGTCTTTGATTTAATTGATCTAAATTAATTTATTATAAAAAATTTATATGTATATAAAATAAATAATGTTTTTAATTCTATACAAATAATATTCATTGGAGAGAAAGTTAAAATTGGTGTATTTTGATGGAAAATATATCTTTAGTTAAGATAAATTTTAACATACGTTTAATAAATTAATAATTTTAGTTAAAATTTATAGTATTCCTCCATATATTCATATTTATTTATGAAAAAATTATACAATTTTAATTAATACATACATTTCTATAAAATCATAAACAATACTATTTTTGTAAAAACCCAATTCATTACAACTCACATAAAAATCTATATTGTCAAAAAGAATAAAAATCTTTTTTAGCTAATTCATTTATTCAAAATCCAAAAATTATATTAATATTTTTAATTTATGTTTATAAAATTGAGGAATTAAAATTTTAAATAATTTCATGATAATATAACATAAACTATTTACATAGAAAAAACATTCTAAATTTTTAATCATTATTATATTTATTTAATATTAGTTAATAAAATAGTATTAATATAAAAAATTTATTTTATCCCTAATATATTTATGTTATTAATATAAATCTCATGTCATGAACCATCCCTCGGGGCCCGCATCATGACTACCCTAAGCCCACCTTCCATAGGCCAAGGGATGGCGACTACCACCAAAGGCGTAAAACCCTAAAACTGGGAAGGTGTTTCCTTTCTAAAATGTAAACACACACAACCAGAGTACAAGAGGAAGCAAACACGAAGTAAAAACTTTATACAAAAGTAGTGTTGAAAAGTAAAGGGGCTGGAAATACAAGACCAACTGTAATGTACAGGGAAAAGAGAAAACATGTACAACTAAAAGCCAAATAGCTGGAAGGTGTCTAGCAGCTCCTGGATCGTCCACCACGGATCCTACCTGAAGGTTTGGTATAGATAGCCTCCTCAGCACTCCATGTACGTCTTTCTCCTCTGGGTACCAACTCATCGTGAGGTCCACCTCAGTGTACCGTCCAGTCCTGGCGCTCTCTGCCGCCGTCAGCACTTTCCGTCGTCTGCATCTAACATAATGAGGTGCGGGCATTGCTCATGCAGCGGTGAGTATAACAACACTCAGTAGGGACCTCAAGACCCTCAAGGTCTCACAAATCCAACAAGGATAAACCACAAAGTATGATTTCAACGGATAACCATTAAATAGGTATATGCCCATACATTTACCTAAGTTATCATGTAACCCATCTAAATCATGAGAGAAACACAAAGGTTGTTGACTCAGCTCAAACCAGGATTTTAGAGAAGTATATATGTATAGATGATTAGTCACAAAGCTAGATCATCTTATTCTCTCAAGAGGCACTGCTTTAGGAAATACGGAGTCTGGCCCACACAGGATCGATAGATACTAACCCCCGAAATGACCCAAACAAGTCATGACCCACACAGGATCGGTATGCGCTGACCCACACATGATTGCTGAGCACTGAACTTTGTATGATCTATCTCCAACCTCTTCCTCGCTATTAGCCACTGGATTCGTCACACACAGTTCACTCGAGTTCCATAGAATCTGCACTCGAGATATTGGTCATACCTCGACTACTTCTAAACTCTACTAAGGAATAACCTAAAGGACTTCCATGTCGTAAGGGTTCCAACGTGACAGACGATGCATCAATCGGATGCCTGGTCTGTGAGTTACTGACATTTTAGTCATGGGGGGCCCGGTTGGATTCGTCTATGAACCAACCGGATTGTGACTCAACAATATCCCGAAATCCAGTGGGGGATATTCAAAGGGACGGTGATGCTCCAAGAAAACCAGTGCCGCTGACATTTCATCAAACAGACGTCCAGTTCCAATTATATGGCCGAAGAAGGTAAAGGGTCAGTAATGGGCCCAGGTCCGGTCCTACCCAGTAGGACCGACACAGCCCTACCCGGTCTGGGCCAACCTGGTTTGGGTCGACCCGGTCAGACTCGATGGGTCTGACCCGACCCATTGGGCAAGTCAGCCCGCTATGTTTTGACCCCATCCGTTGGGCCCGACCCAGTGGACCGTGAGGGAGGTTCGGCTAGATAGTCTCCATGTAGGCGTCTCGGTAACTCGGCCCGGAAGACCGCGCCGGTTTGTCCAGCGACACAGCAGGAGCGCCACGGTTCAGCTCAGCAGGCAGGGGGCAGGGATGCCAGTGGGCAGGCCATGCGGGCCGCGGGCAGCCCGGCCTTGCTCCGGGCAGACTACGGGTACACCGGGCAGGCCACAGTAGAAGCCGGGTAGGCGGGTAGCACGTCGGCACGGGGCACGGGGCATCGAGAGCATGCCGTAAGGGGTATCGTGCAACACGCTGGCAGGGGCATAGGGTGTCGGGCAGCACAGATAGGGGCGTGAGGCACCGGATGCCCGCCAACGGGGGCGCGTGATGCTGGGTGCGCACCGACAGGGGTGCGGGGTTCTGAAAGCGCACCGGTAGGGGCGCTAGGTCTGGGTAGCACACCGGGGGCGCCGCAGGGGCGGCGTAATTCACGGAGGCCGTGGGTAGTGCAGTATTTGTTTACCTCCTTCATTGATATCGCCGCCTGTACCATATTTGTCATAGTCACTTCTTCACCGGGTCGTAGGGAATCATAAGAAAGTAGAACGATAGAGGATCTCGTGCCATGTTAGGTTGTCCTGCATCCTCCGCGTTTAGAGGGGATATCAAAAGGCTCTACGAGATAAGCAGTTGATTAAAACATGTCTGAAACAAACCCTTTCATTCTGATGAAGGGGATAAGAAAAAGTATAACAACTTCATGAAATAAAAACCCCTACCTTTTGATTAATGAGCAATCGTTCATTGACATCGTCGTAGGTTGGCCGTCGATCCGTGGTAGATGATCACATCCCATGTCGAAGGGGTCCGAGGAAGAAGTTCGGAGAAGAAGATCATCATTGTCGTTCATCGCGTTCTTCATTGGGAGGGGCGTGATCCTCCAAGTGTTGGGCGATGAGTCTCTATTCCAGCGTTTCGCCGCATGATGAATCCATCCCAAAACCTTCCCCCAAGATTCCATTATATCGGAGAGGGAGGGTTTGTCTAAAATCATGATGGCACGTAATTCAAATGGTAGAATTAATTAACCCGGCTCCACCAAATTAATTCCATGAGGGGTGTCACAATTAATTTGGAGGATTTCAAGAATCTCTCCTTAATTAATTCACACGTGTTGGCACAATTAATTAAGGGAGATTCCAAAAATTCAAAGAGGAGGTTTTTTCCATTAAATGGGGTGTTGGTGGCACCATTAATTGGGGGTGTCAATACGTTATGGTCTCCTCCCATTAATTGGGATCGGGTGGCCTCGTGTGGCCCCCACCACATTTAACCTCACATGGGAGATTGGGTTGGGGTGGGCCCCACCACCATATCCTCTTATGGGAGGTTAGGATGTGGTGGTCCCACCATAAAGTCCCAAGTGGAGGATCCAACTACCAGCACTCACATGGCGACTGGAATAAAATAAAATGTGGCTACACATTATTTTATATATTTTTTAAATCCAAAAACTATATTTTATTCCCGACCATCTAGCATCAAGGTGAATGTATTATTAAAAGAATATTGGCTATGTGAGTTAAATGGCGCCCTAAGATTTCAATTCTCAGTAATGGTTCAAAAGTTATAAAACGCCGTTCACACATTTACTGGACGTACCCGAAAAAAAGTTTGGAAAATTATTATCAGCCACCCTCGTCCCGTGGCAGTCGAGGTTAGGCTCTGCCTAGGTGGAAAACACCCAAACGAACACAATGGTACTATTGGATTTAAAATCTGAGTTACCTATTAGAAGTTACAAATTTTACAATAAAATAATTGTCACTTAATTATTTTATTTTCAGCCAAAATCTAACATTCTCTAGTGGCCCCCGCCAGCCCAAGTTAGTATCTGATTAAAGAAAGCCTACCCTCACGTGCTCAGTGGGGGTCTAAGATTTTTAATTTGAGTAAACTTTTTGAGTTACAATCATTTCAAAATTAACATAAATTTATTTAATTATTTTATTTACAGTTATGCCATTTTGGGATTTTTCACAGGAGGCTCGTGCCGATTAAACTTAATTCACGCCTAGGGTAAACCCGCCATCCTAATCGCAATGGTGGCCTCAGATTTCTGATTTGAGTAACTGTTTAAGTTTTATTCCACCCTTTTAGGAAAATTTCATACCCACATTAATTTAATCTTAAAAAACTTTGGAAATTGATTTCGGGCACACCAGGCCTCGAAATTAAGCACCGTCATAAACTGCGGACTTTTAAAATTCCCATGAATTTATGAAAAAAAAATTCCATAGAATTTCTGAGTCTTTTAATTCTCCCCACCTCAGGGATTTACGTATCCATAAGCCAAAACTCAAAAGTAGGTAAACAAGTGGAGTGTACTAAGCACGCTTCAGAGCCTCATGCCTCTATGTGCTCTCCCGGAGGTTCCTGTGCTGCCAGAAAATGCGCACTGTAGGAATTGACCATCCACGAAGGACCCACTTCGGTCAATCTGTAATCTCCACTACAACCTTTGGAAAAGTCTCCTCATCGTCAACATCCAGCTCGCCAAATCTATTGTGGGCATGAAAAGGTCTGATTAACCTCAGCGATAACTTTCCTTCTCGGCCTAATCTCCGTAAACCTCATCGAGGTGAGACCCATAGAAAGAGGTGGTTTCCATCCTCGAATTTCAGAGGTCTCCATCTCTTTTCGGCATTTGACATTTGTCTCCTCTATGTAGTCTCCATCCACTTCTGGATGTACCATAATAAGGGATGTGGAACTCTCTCAACATTTAGAAAAACCATCCGGAGACCGTCCTGAGATAACTGAGCACATTGGGCCTCACAGTCAATGTCTCAAGATATGCCTCCCAAATTCACTGATGAATCAGAGAAGTGACAGTCACAAACTAGAGGTAAGATTATCCATCCTTATTCGCGAAGGATATCTGTAAAGTAGCCAGGTGCTATATCGCCTCTCCTAGAAGCTGTATACCAGACCTCCTGATGATCGCATCTGCAACAATGTTCCCCTTCCCATGAGTATAGACTATCTCGAAGTCATAGTCCTGAGGAAATAAATCCATCACCACTATCTCAGGTTCAGGTCCATCTGAGAGAAGATATACCTAAGGCTCTTGTGATCAGTGTACATGGTAAAATGTTCTCCCATAAGATAGTTTTGCTACATATTGAAGGCGAAGACCACTACTGCTATCTACAGGTCAGGTGTAGCGTAGTTCTGCTCGTGTTGTCTCAGTTGCCAAGAACCATACACTATCACTGATCACTCTTGCATCAGGACATACCCGATCCTGGTCCATGATACATCACCGTAGACTACGTACCCTACGCCTTACTCTGGAAGCCTCAAGATGGGGGCACTAGTAAACCTATGCCTCAGCTCCAGAACGCTCTGCTGGAATCACTCCGACCACACAAATTGTTGCCCCTTCATCGTCAAGGATGATAGTGGGGCTACAATTTTGGGGATCTCTGGAATTAATCTCCAATATTATCCATCCAATTCAGAAGTCCCTCCCCCTATGGGAGGTATTCTTGGAGACATGTTTTGAAAATATGTCCCCACATTCTACTACTACTGTTGGGAACTGGTAACTCAAAACTCCTGTTGTCATGAGGGTAAGGTCGGCCGACTCAAGAGTGATCAGCTGCACCCTCCTATGCATGAGCTGATCCTATGCTGCATGGGTTTCCTTTTTTGCAGACCAAGGAAAACCCTACTCAAACGTTGTAGATAAACCACAACATTATTGCCTAATACAGTCAATATGAGTACGAACTGTGAATGTCCAATCCATACCCAAACCATCGTCGTAAGACCTCGACGCTGCCACCAAGAGGTTCCAACCGAAACACTCACCTCGAGGGTTAGATCACACCATCAACATAAGTGTGATTATCGAGTCCCCTTCCAAAGGTATCTCCAGATGCGAGGTTCAAGTCAACAGTTTAAATAGAAACTCTATGTCTAGGAAATGATTCATGGAAAGAAGGAATGATTGGTGCCTATGTCTATTGATACAGAAGTTAGTAATAGACACAGACCGTACCTCGAATCATTCCTAGAGCCCTTGGGACACACTCCTTGACCGCATGTAGATAATTTCTTCCTCTTCCCTCCAGCTCCCTGAGACTTGCGGGGACTACAATGGCGGGTGGTTGTAACATGTCAAAATGTACACCGCCTCATGCTGCTCTACTAGATCTACTTCCATGTCTGCTGCCCTATAGATTCATCTTTTCTTTACACTTCCTCTTCTCGAAACATTTTGACACGCTCAAGACTCTGAGACGGGTGCCAGTTTCCTGCGTTCCCCTTACTATCATTCAGTAGTTATATCCGCTCATCCAATGAACATTAAATCCACAAAGGTTCTCTCTATCACCCTAACATGAGTAAAAGTGCATAGAGGAATAGTTCTGGATTGGATGTCCTTAAACCCACCTCGCTTGGAAGTCTGAGCCTTATAAATTGATCGTATCATATTCATCAAGTACCAGGAAATATTGGTACGCCTCGATGATCACTCAGCTACCAACATGTCATCCTGCCGAAACTGTAGAAGATATAGGGAAATCTCAGCCACATCCTAAAGCTAGTCTTCACCCGACTATGAGTAGGGCTCCCCACAAAACATGAGCGGTATCTGATGCTGAAAAACATGTAAGTCACTAAGTCTGCATGTGTCCTCTACCAGTACTGCCGGTAGTGTCTGCTGACCAATGGGCAGTGACATAGTTGGCACACTGCCAGAAGGTACCATCTTAGGAAGCGGTCCATGTACTAAATCCTCATCAATAAGAGGACCATACTCATGGTCACTAACTGAAAAAAGCTACTATCTATGATTAACATATTCTCAACTAGTGTCTCAACTAGACGGAAAGCTATTGCAATTGCCACCAGCCAGTGCTCTACTTCCTGGGAATCTATCTCGCCTCATAACCCCAAAGGCCTCTACTGATGGAAGTCGTGCAACGTGATCAGTTGGCATGCATCGTCCGGCAGTGCGGCTGGTGGAATCTACTTCCCAACGGGTGGTGGTGCTACTAGTACACCACCCAAAGGTGCCAAAAAACGTAAGAGGGACCTGCATCGGAGCCTTGTCGAACAGTGGTCCATCATCGTGTACTCTCTCGGAACTCCAACTGTCTTTTTGCGTGGAGGCATCCTAAACAGATGAAACACAGTCAAAAAACTATACATGGTGATCTAACATAAAGAAAATTTTTGGAATCACACACGGAATCAGTGTTTTCGTGCACCAAGTTGGAAATTAGTAGTCAGGGTGCTGGTGTATGGATACGTCGGCAGCTCCACCAACACTGGACTCCCTGAACTAAAAACCACACTCGGTACCCTTAACACTATTACTACCCGGAAAAAAAGTATCATAGTCCTATATTATATGGTAGAACTGACTCCCCTGATACCAATTTGTCACGACCTGTCCCCCGAGATATGCATCGTGACAACCCCAAGCACATCCTTCATAGGCAAGGGGCTGGTGACTAGCACCATAGGCATTATACCCTAAAACTGGGAAGGCATTGCCTTTATAAATCATAAACACACACAACCAAAGTACAAAAAGAATCAAACACTATGTAAAAATTGTATTCCAAAGTAGTGCTGAAAAGTAAAGGGGATGGAAATACAAGCCCAACTGTAAAGTAAAAGGAAAAGAAAAAATATGTGCATCTAAAAGAAAAATGGCTGGAAGGTATCTAGCATCTCATGAATTGTCCACCATGGATCTTACCTGAAGGGTAGGTACAGATAGTCTCCTCAGTGCTCCACGTTTGTCCGTCTTCTCTGGGTACCGACTCATCATGAGGTCCACCTTCGAGTACTGTCCATTCCTAGTGCTCTCGGTCGCTGTCAGCGCTGTCCATCATCCGCATCCAACACAATGAGGTGTGGGCATTTCCCATGTAGGGGTGAGTATAACGATACTCATTAGGGACCCCGAAACCCTCAAGGTCTCACAAATCTAACATGGATAAATCACAATGTATGATTTCAACGGATAACCATTATTTAGGTATATGCCCATACATATACCTAAGTTATCAAGTAACCAATCTCAATCATAAGGAAAACACACAGGTTATTGACTTAGCTCAAACTAGAATTTTAGTGAAGTATAAATGTAAATATGATTAGTGGAAAAGCTAGATCATTTTATTCTATCAAGAGGCACTACTTCTGGCCATACAAAGTCCAACCCACACAGGATCGACAGGTGCTAAACCCAACAATGATCCACACAGGATCTGACCCACACTGGATCAGTATGCGCTGAGCCACACTATACTACTGAGCGCTGACCCACAAAGGATCTGACCCACATAGGATCGGTATGCGCTAACCCACACATGATCATTGAGCACTGACCTCTGTATGTTATATCTCCAACCTCTGTCTCGCTATCAGCCTCTGGATTCTTCCCACCCGGTGTGCTCGAGTTTTGTAGAATCTTCCCTCGAGATATCAGTCATACCTACAACTCCAATAAAATCAACTAAGGAGTAACCAAAAGGACCGCCATGTCATAAGGGTTCCAACGTGACAGACGGTGCATCTATCGGACGCCCATTCTGTGAGTTATTGGCATTTTAGTCCCAGGGACCCGGTTGGATTCGTGTACGAACCAACCTGACTGTGACTCAAATATACCCCGAACTCCAGTTGGGTATACTCAAACAGATGGCTAGGATGCAAGAATACCAGAACCACTGACAGTTCATCAAACGGAAATCCGGTGACAAAGATATGGACCAAAAAGGTAAAGGTTCAGTAATGGGCCCGGGTCCGGTCCGACCCGGTGGGACTGACTCCGCCCAACCCCGTCTATGCTGAACCGATCGAAGTGGACCCGGTCAGACTCGCTGGGTCTAACCTGACCCATTGGGTGGGTCAGCCCACTATGTTTTGACCTGGTCCGCTGGGCCCGACCCAGCGGACTACGAGGGTGATTTGGCCAGATAGTCGCCATGTAGGCGGCTCAGTAACTCGGCCCGAAAGACCGGACCGGTTCGGCCAGTGACACCACGGGTGCACCGTGGGTCATTTCAGCAGGCTGGTGTCCAGGAGGCCAGCAAGTAGGCCGCGCGGGGCACAGTCAGGCCAGCTGAAATCCGGGCAGGCTTCAGGTACACCAGGTAGGCCGCGACAAGAGCCGGGCTGGTGATCAGCGCACCGGAAGGGGGCGCGGGGCAGTGGGGAGCGCCTCCGCAGGGGCCCGGGGTGCCGGGAAGCCCTTCTACAGGGGCCCAGGGCACCGGGAAGCACGACGACAGGGGTGCGCTGCACCGGGCAGCGCACCGGCAGGGCGTAGGGTGCCGGGTACATGCTGGCAGGGGCACGAGGCACCGACCGGGGGGCAGTGTTTCGGAATCGCGCCGACCGGGGCACACGGTGCCGGGGGCATGCTGGGAGGGGTGCGTGGCACAGGCAGCACGCTGGCAGGGGTGCGGGGCTCTGGGTGTGGGTAGCACACTGGGGCGCCACGAGGACAACACAATTCATGGAGGTCGTGAGTAGCACAACCCTTGTTCGCCACCTTCATCATCATCACCGCGTTTACTGCCTTTATTGTCGTCGCTTATTTTCCATGCCATAGGGCATGACAAGAAATTAGAACGAAGGAGGATGTTGGGAAATGTTTTGTTGGCCCGCATCCTCCATCTTTAGAGGGTAAATCAAAAGGATCAACGAGATAACCAGTTGATTAAAACCTATCTGAAACAAACCCTTTCTTTCCGATTAAGGGGATAAGAAAAAGTATACCAACATCTTGAAATAAAAACCCCTACCTTTTGATTAATTGGTGATAGTTCGTTGACGTCGCGGTATGTTGGCCGTCGATCCGTGGTAGACGATCATGTCCCATGTCGAAGGGGTCCGAGGAAGAAGGTCGGAGAAGAAGATCATCGCTATCATTCTTCACCTTCTTCGCGTTCTTTGTTGGGTGGGGCGTAATCCTCAAGTGTTGGGCGACGTGTCTCTTTGCCAGTGTTTCGCCACTTGATGAAGCCTTCCCAAAAACATCCCCCAATCTTATAGTATATAGAAGAGGTAGGGTTTGTCTAAAATCATGTTGGCACCTAATTCAAATGGTAGAATTAATTAACACAGCTCCACCAAATTAATTTCACGTGGGGTGTCACAATTCATTTGGAGGATGTCAAGAGGATCCCCTTAATTAATTCACACGCATTGGCGCAATTAATTAAGGGAGATTCCACAAATTCAAAGAGAAGGTTTTGGCCTTAAAAATAGGTTGTGGGGCACCAATAATAGGGGGAGTTGAGATGTTATGGTCTCCTCCCATTAATAGGGGTCGGGTGGCCTCGTGTGGTCCCCACCACATTTAACCTCACATGGGAGATTGGGTTCGGGTGGACCCCACCACCATAACCTCTCATGGGAGGTTAGGATGTGGAGGTCACACCACCAACTCCTATGTGGAGGTTCCAACTACCTGTACTCACATGGAGGCTGGAATAAAATAATGTGTGGCTACACTTTATTTTATCATTTTTTAAAAAAAATCCAAAAACTAACTTTTATTCCCGACCATCCATCGTCGAGGTGAAAGTCTACCAAAGAAAAAATTGGTCATGAGAGTTCAACTGTACCCTCAGATTTCAATTCTGAGAAACAGTTCAAATGTTATAAAATTCCGTTTGCACCTTTACTGAATGTACCTGAAAAAAAGTTTGGAAAATTATTATCAACTACCCTCGACTCGCGTCGATCAAGGTTAGGCTCTACCTAGAAGAAACAGACCCCAACGAACCCAAATGTACTCTCTAATTTTCAATACAAGTTACCGTTTAGAAGTTACATATTTTTTAATAAAATAATTGTCACTTAATTATTTTATTTGTGGCCAAAAACTAACTTTCTTTGGTGGCCCTAGCTGACCTAAGTTAGTATCTTCTTAAAGAAAGCCTACCCTCACGAGTTCAGCGGTGGTCTCAGATTTTTAATCCGAGTTACCATTGTGAGTTATAAGCATTTGAAAAATAAAATAACATTATTTTATTATTTTATTTACAGTTATGCCATTTTTGGGAGTTTTCACAGGAGACATGTGCCGACTAAACTTAAGTCACGCCTAGGGTAAACCCACCATCCTGAGTGCAATGGTGGACTCATATTTCTGATCCGAGTAAACATTTACGATTTATTCCACCTTTTCAGGAAAACTGTTTACGCACGTTAATTTAAACTTAACAAAAACTCAGAAGTTGATTCCGGGCACACAAGGCCTCGGAATCAAGTGCCATCAGAAACTACGGACTCGTAAAATTCCCATGAATTTAAGAAGAAACATTTCCATGGAATTTCGTGTCTTTACATCTCAGAAATGAATTTATTTTGTAATGTTAATTTTACAACCTAAATTATTATTTTTAGTTATATAGGCACACACATTAAATTTTTATCAATGTCATTATATTGAAAATGAAAATAATTTTTTATTTCTATGTATATCTAAATAGTTAGGTTTTCACTATTTCTACCAAAACAACTATATTAATACATTGTAATGGTTAAATAATTATGTAAAGACCCGTAAATTTCAAGGAAATTTTTTTTTCTTAATTTTCTTTGAAATTTTACAAGAGCACAATTTCTGACGGCACCTGATTCCGAGGCCCGGTGTGCCCGGAATCATTTTCCGAAGTTTGGCTCTGGTACGTTCAATGAACGGACGAGCGGGTTTTTCTAACTTTTGAACCGGTGCCCGGAATCGAATTCTGAGGGCACTGATGAAATCGCAGCGCCGGTATTCGCTTACAAACGCCTCTTCCAGAGTTGCGTTTCCTCGGGTGTGGTTTTTAATTTTCGGGCTTAAAGTTAAGAAATAAAATAATTTTGCGACAACTTTATTTTATTTCACGTAAGCCGCTTGGAAGCCACTTGAAGCCACATAAAGGCAGATTGAACTGAGTTGAACCGGATAGGATGCTATCCAGAAATATCCTACCCCCTTGGTAGGATATTTGTGAGGTGGGGCCCGCACGAGCCCCGCCGTTTCTTTCCGCTAAGAAACGCACCCGCGAAAACCCATCTTAATGAAAGTCAACTGACGCGTTTCTTAAAATCATTACAGACCATTTAATTGGGCAGTTTATTTCATGAATTAAATGGGATGTTTCTTTCGTTGAATTAATTCAACGAATTGATGGATCGTTTCTTAACCAGTTTTCAAATTCGTTGGCGTAATAATAAAATAAGGCCAACGCTCGACCTCTGGTTACTTGCGCATTGAGAAGATTTGAGAGGACCCTTGTATCTTCTTCTCCCTTGCAAAGAATGCGAAGAACACGAAGAACGTGAAGAACGCGAAGAACGCGAAGAACGCCGAACCCGGAAATCGACGATGCTTCCGTCCGAGACGTTATTCCCCGCTCCGATCTCCGATCACCAACCGTTTAAGGTGAGTGATTTCGGATTTCCTCTCAAGGTTCTTTTCTTTTGGTTTTAAACGAATCACAAATTTAATTATTTATAATTTAAATATGTTGTTTTTGGTCCGTTGAGCTCGCCGACTCAACGCCGGATTCCGCGACGACGCGACGCCTCCCCGCGACAACGCGACGATCCCTCTCTTCCGCGACGAGCTTTTCCGCGAAGAACGCCCGCACGCGACGATCAGCGAGGTAGGGATTTATTTTGGGATTTACCCCCTTTTAATTATTCCCGTAAGTGTTTCTTAAAAAAGTTAAAGAACCGGTTTCAAACGAACAATTTTATTTTATTAAAATTTTCGGTTCATGTGTTGAACAAAATTCTCCCGTTGTTTATATCTAACGCGGAGGGTGCGGGCCAAACGAACACGGCCCGACGACCCTGCACCGTTCTTCATTTTGTGCGGATTTGACGGGCGATGATGGAACGTGCCGCAACGGATGTTTGACGATCCCGCAGTGAAGAACGAGTCCCGGGAGGAGCAATGGCGCAGACGGGAAGAGAATCGGACCACCGGAGCGATCCCGGGGGCCCGCAGAACTCGCCGGTGGCGCGGGTCGTCGGCGCGGCGGTGCCGGCAGCCGGGAGTGGCGGCGCCCCGGCGCGCCCCCGGACAGGCCGCCGCGGCTGAAGCCGCGGCGGCGACGGTACCCGCGGAAACGCGGCCGCGCGGGTCCGGTGCCCTCGGACGCGGCTGAAGCCGCGTCCATAACTCAGCGCAGCCCCACGCGGGGGGCCGCGGGGGCGGCGCCCCGCGTGCCTCGGCCGTTCGGCCGACTCCCGGGGGGGTCGGCCGGGGCCCGTACCCCCCGTCTTCGGACGGTCTTCGTTCAAATGGCATTATCTTGAGCTACGGGCCTTCAAACGACCCGACGTCAGCGGCAACGCGATCCTTGGATCGATACGGTCGTTTTGGTATATCGCACTCAAGGTTTCAGAATACTTTGAGTTCGGCCGGGTTGGTTCGTACACGAAACCAACCGGGCCTTCGGAGCGGAAACACTCATATCTTGAGCTACGGACGTCCGATTGACGTGCCGTCAGCTTTGTTGAATTCCTCTTTGTGGGACGGATCTTTTGGCACACTCCGCACGAGGTTTGGATGCAGGTGGAGTACGGTCGGGTTGGTTTTGCCTTAAAAACCAACCGTGCCCCTGGGACGAAAAAAGCCAATAACTCTCAGACCGGGCGTCCGATTGACGCGCCGTCTGCGACGTTGAGTTCCTGTTGACGATACGGAACTTTTGGATACATCAACTTCGGACTTTGTGTCAGTTGATGTATCAGCCTCTCGGCTCGTGGAGCGGACCCTCCCGAACGAGCTTGTTGTGTGCGGGAACCCTAGTGCTGGCTGCGACTACTACTTCGACAGCGACGACTGTGCAAAGATCCTCCGTGGAATCCGACGACGACCATGCAGAGATCCTCATTGGACTGCAGCGACGACTGTGTAGAGATCCTCCGTGGACTCCGACGACGACCGTGTAGAGATCCTCCGTGGACGCCGATGTCGACCGTGCAGAGATCCTCAGTGGACTGTGGCGACGACTGTGCAGAGATCCTCAGTGGACTGCGACGACTACTGCACTCAGCGATCCTACATGGATCAATGCTACAGGTCCTGCGTGGGCCCGATCCTGTGTGGGTCCGATCCTGTGTGGGTCAGCGCTCAGCGGTTCTGTGTGAGCCAGCGCTTACAGGTCCTGCGTGGGCTCGGTCCTGTGTGGGCCTGATCCTGTGTGGGTCCGATCCTGTGTGGGTCACTGCGGGGGTTAGTACCTATCGATCCTTCATGGGTCCGACGACTTAGATGGATCAGTGATCATCTTTATCATCATCCGAAGAAGTATACCTGCGTGAGCTGAATCTTCTGTTTACTCTATTTTGTGGATTGTGTTGAGCTATCCTATGTGGATTTACTATTTACTCTCCTTTGTGGATTGTGTTGAGCTATCCTGTGTGGATTTACTGTTTACTCTCCTTTGTGGACTGTGTTGTGCTATCCTGTGTGGGTATACGTTTTGCTTTCCTGTGTGGACTGGGTTGTGCTTGGGCTCGGACGTTGGATCCGAGCGAGGAATTGATGACTTAGGTATATGTATGGGCATATAACTAAGTCGTGTCAGATGTTACTTCGTGATTGTACCTTTCCTTTGTGGATTATCCTTTGTGGATTTCGGGAGACCTTAGAGGGTCTCGGGGTCCCTACTGAGTAGCTTATACTCACCCCTGCACGGGCTATGCCCGCACTACGTTGTGTTGGTTGCAGACGACGGACAGCGCTGACCGTGGTGGAGGCGTGCGGACCAGGACAGTACCTGGAGGTAGACCACTGGGCGGGACGTACTCGAAGCGGTCAGGTGGACCCGAGGAGCACTGGAGGCTATATGTACCCACCCTTCAGGTGGGACTTCCAGAGGATGGCTCGACACTGCAGTTTTTCCTTTTTAGTTGCTGTTTTTCCTTTCAGTTGTACATTACAGTTGGGCTTGTATTTCCGGCCCCTTTTACTTCCAGCACATCTTGTACAGTTTTTACGTAGTGTTTACTTTTCCGCTTTCTTACTCTGTGGTGCTTGTTTACTTTTCAAAGGCAATTCCTTCCCTTTTTGTTGGGATTTATGCCTTGGTGCTAGTCGCCAGCCCCTAGCCTATGGAAGGCGGGCTTGGGGTAGTCACGGCACGTGCCCCGAGGACGGGTCGTGACAAATTGGTATCAGAGGTGGTCGGTTCTACCGCAGACTCTGATCTTTCTTCTATGTGAAGCAATAGTGTTTAGCGTATTGAGTGTGGTTATCAGTCCAGGGAGTCCAGTGTTGGTGCGGCGGCCGACGTATCCATACACCAGGACCCTGACTTATGATTTCCGACTTAATGCATGAAAACATTGATTGCATGTGTGTTTCAAGTTTTCTCTGTGATTACTTGTGTCAGCTCACCAGGTATACTGTTCTGACCGTGGAATACTTGTTTCCTTTTCAGGATGGCACGACGACAGTAGCCAGATAGGGTTCCTAGAGTAGTGCGCGACGACAGCCCGCCGAGCGACGAGGCCTCGGTACAGGGCCCGTTGACGGCAGAGGCACCGGCGGTACCTTTACCTGCCGAGCCCTCGATGCTTCCAGCACTGGCAGCTGACGACGCACGACGCCTCGGAGCTCTGCACGAGTTCCAGCGCCAGCGACCACCCAGGTTCCATGGGGAGGCGGACCCCCAGGCAACCGAGGACTGGCTGGAGGCGGTCGTCTGAGTTTTCAGACTAGTGAGGACACCAGAAGACCTCATGGTGATCCTCGCGGCGAGCCTACTGCATGCAGCAGCAGGACGATGGTGGAGCCTGATGCTCCAGGTACACGATTAGGCCACCCTCATCTAGATGGACTTCGAGGGTCTCTTCCACTCAGAGTTCGTCCCAGACACCCTCCGTGCGGTGTGCATTCAGGAGCTTCTTCAGCTGCGGCAGGGCAGCTTGACGGTCGCTCAGTACGCGGCGAGGTTCACCGACCTTTCTCGGTACTCGACAGACATGGTACGAGACCCCTTCTTCTGGGCCCGGACCTTCGAGCAGGGATTGAGACACGAGATCAGGGCATCGCTGATCTCCCTCAGCATCCCGATCCAGGCAGGAGTGCTGGAGCGAGCCCTTCTGATCGAGAGCTTCCTGGCTGAGTCCCCAGCGAGACCTACCGCAGGGCGGTAGATAGCGGAGTCTTCGGCAGCAGGTAGCCGACGGATGACTCAGGGTTCCAGGCAGACCAGGACTTCCGGCAGACGACCTCGGGATGCTGGCTCAGCGGTGTGGGGCACACAGCGCAGAGCCAGCCTTCCGAGAGGCAGACAATGCTACGAGTGCGGCGGGCAGGGCCACATGGCTCGTGACTGCCCGACCCGTCGTACCGAGGGGCAGCAGACGGTGGAGGGACCACCCAGGCAGAGGCAGAGGGTCGACCGTGGTGGTCCGCAGGGAGGAGGCAGACGAGGCAGAGGAGCTGGCCGAGCAGCAGGTGGTGGGCGACGCTTTGAGGCTCTGCCACCACCACCACTAAGAGGCCCGCCCTGACCATAGTGAGCTGGCGGGCAGAGACATGCTCAGCTCCAGGCAGCGGAGGCCTACGACCACGGCGCGCCAGAGATGATTCGAGGTACGATCTGTGTCTATTCCACCCTTGCTTTAGTTCTGATAGACACAGGAGCGATTCACTGTTTCATAGCCACTACCCTTGTTCGGAGCTCGGTGATTCCGACAGAGCCGTTGGCTCGATCCTTATGGCTAGAGACTCCTACGGGAGCAGACTCGACGAATACGCACTGGTGCCGGCAGTGTGAGCTTACTCTAGGAGGCGAGAGATTCGGCTGGGATCTTCTTATAGCGGCATCGAGGCCTTACGATGTCATCTTGGGCATGGATTGGTTATCTACAGTCCATGCTCAGATTGACTGCTTTAGGCGCAAGGTGCGATGTATGCGCATTGAAGAGTGCAAGTTCACCTTCACCGGCAAGAAGGGAGCCTTAGCAGCACAGGATGGACTCACGTAGAGGAGAGGTCAGCCCATCACTCATCAGTTGGCTAGCCTCATCCTGGGAGCAGTTGACGTGCGGAGTCCCAGTTTTCCTGCAGTGGTGGATCAGTA
This sequence comes from Viscum album, assembly GCA_963277665.1. Taxonomy (NCBI): domain Eukaryota; kingdom Viridiplantae; phylum Streptophyta; class Magnoliopsida; order Santalales; family Viscaceae; genus Viscum; species Viscum album. The sequence goes on along the minus strand of OY728143.1, from coordinate 1,943,326,173 downwards.
CGCGGACGTCTTTCCCGACGACGTTCCAGGACTACCTCCTTGCAGAGAGGTAGAATTTTATATTGACTTGTACCCCGGGACAGCCCTGATATCCACTCCATCATATCAGATGGCCCCCGCTGAGCTTTGAGAGCCGCGGGTACAGTTGGAGGACTTGCAGGGCAAGGGGTTCATCTGACCCAGTGTTTCACCCTGGGCTTCCCCGATATTGTTCGCCAAGAAGGCGGACGGGAGCTTGCGACTGTGTGTCGATTATCATCACCTGAACCAGGTGACAGTGAGGAACAAGTATCCGCTACCCAGGATTGATGACCTCTTCGACCAGCTCAAGGGATCACGGTGGTTCTCGAAGATAGACCACAGGTCAGGCTATCATCAGCTCAGAGTTCGAGACGAGGATGTGCAGAAGACGGCCTTCAGGTGTCGGTATGGCCACTATGAGTTTTTGGTTATGCCTTTCGGCGTGACCAACACTCCAGCAGTGTTCATGAGCCTCATGAACATGATCTTCCAGCCATACCTCGATCGATTTGTCGTAGTCTTCATCGACGACATTTTGGTGTACTCGACGACGGAGGAGGAGCACGCCTACCACCTGCGGGTTGTACTAGACACACACCGAGAGCACCAGCTTTATGGAAAGCTCTCGAAGTTCCAGTTCTGGTTACGTGAGGTCCACTTCTTGGGGCACGTCATTTCTGAGGCGGGAGTTGTAGTGGATCCCGCGAAGATCGAGGCAGTGCTAGCTTGGGAGCCACCCAAGAGCGTGAAGGAGGTGCGGAGTTTCTTGGGTCTTTCCGGATACTATCGGAGATTTTTTCCAGACTTCTCCAGGGTTGCGACACCACTCTCAGCGTTGACGAAGAAGGGGGAACCATTCGTGTGGTCAGAAAGATGTCAGTAGAGCTTCCAGGAGATGAGGCAGAGGTTGACCAGCGCACCTATCTTGAGGTTGCCTGAGGAGGGAGTTGGATACGTAGTCTACTGCGATGCATCAGGGACTGAACACGGGTGTGTCCTGATGTAGGAGCGGGCCGTGATTTCCTAAGGATCACGTAAGTTGAGGCCGCATGAGCAGAACTACACTACCCATGACTTGGAGTTGGCAGTAGTGGTCTTCGCCCTGAAGACATGGCAGCACTCTCTGATGGGCGAGCGCTTCACAGTCTTTTCTGACCACCAGAGTCTCAGGTACATCTTCTCTCAGAAGGACCTGAACCTGAGACAGCGGCGATGGCTCGAGTTTCTCCAGGACTATGACTTTGAGATAGTCTATACTCCTGGGAAGGGGAACGTGGTAGCCGATACCCTCAGCAGGAGGACGGGCATCCAGCTACTTGAGGAGGCGACAGAGCAGCTAGCCGCCTTGCAGATATCCTTTGTGGATAGAGACGGAGCAGCCTTCCTTCAGTCTCTCACAGTCTCTCCTCCACTTCTACAGCGGGTCAGAGAGGCACAGCGTGGGGACGCTGACTGTGAGACATGGCGTGCACAGATATCCTCGGGACATGCACCTGATGGTTTCTCCCTTGGAGTAGAGCATGATTTCCTTTCCAGAGGACGTACCCTAGTACCAGTCTCTTTACGAGAAGAGGTGCTGAGAGAGTTCCACACTTCTCCTTTGGCGGTACATCCTGGAGTGGCGAAGATGTACCAGGATCTCAGGTGACAGCACTAGTGGCCGGGCATGAAGAAGGTTGTGGTAGAGTTCCTTTCACGGTGCCTCACCTACCAGCAGGTGAAGGCAGAGCATCAAGTACCAGCAGGCTTGGTACAGCCCTTGGAGGTCCCGGAGTGGAAGTGGGACGGGATATCTATGGACTTCGTGACTGGACTTCCACGCACTTCCAGAGGTCACGACTCCATTTGGGTGATTGTTGACCGACTCACCAAGTCGGCACACTTCTTACCCATTCGAGAGCAGGGCTCAGTGGAGATCTTGGGGCGTCTCTACGTTCAGGAGATTGTACGACTTCACGGTGTGCCATCGACTATCGTCTCCGATCGGGACGCTCGTTTTACTTCCCGGCTTTGGAAGGGGTTGCAGTAGGCGTTCGGGACGCGACTACGTCTGAGCACCGCCTTTCACCCTTAGACGGATGGTCAGACAGAGAGGACCATTCAGACTCTCGAGGACATGCTCCGCGCATGTGTCCTCGACTTTGGTCGCAGCTTGGAGGACCACCTACCCTTGGTAGAGTTCGCGTACAACAACAGCTACCACTCCACCATCGGGATGGAACCCTACGAGGCGTTGTACGGCAGGCCTTGCAGATCTCCTTTGTGTTGGACAGACCCTGGGGAGTCAGCACCTGTGGGACCAGAGATAGTCCGGGCCACGACAGAGAAGGTCCAGGTCATCCAGGAGCGGATGAGGACAGCTTAGAGCCAGCAGAAGTCATATGCTGACAGGAGGCGGAGGCCACTAGAGTTTGAGGATGGCGACCACGTCTTCTTGCACGTCTCACCTCGACGTGGTTTGAGGAGATTTGGCTGAGGCGGAAAGTTGTCTCCACGCTTCATCGGACCCTTCCAGGTCCTCAGCAGGGTTGGCGAGGTGGCTTATCGCCTGGCTCGGCCACCTCAGTTGCACTGGGTGCACGACGTCGTCCACGTATCCCAGCTGAGGAGATACGTGCACGACTTGACGCACATCATTGACTATGGGGAGCTAGACGTGGATGATGGGGCGACTTTTGCGGAGGTCCCAGTGGAGATAGAGGATCGACAGGACCGGGTCCTACGTGGGTGATCGATTCCTCTTGTGCGCATCAGATGGCAGCACGGGAACCTTTAAGAGAGCACTTGGGAGCGGGAGGCTCAGATGCGTGCTCAGTACCCACATTTGTTTCCCTAGTTTTTGATGTATCTTTACGGGGATGTAAAGCCCTGAGGTGGGAGTAATGTAAAGACCCGTAAATTTCAAGGAAATTTTTTTTCTTAATTTTATTTGGAATTTTACAAGAGCGCAGTTTCTGACGGCACCTGATTCCGAGGCCCGGTGTGCTCGGAATCATTTTCCGAAGTTTGGCTCGGGTACGTTCAGTGAACGGACGAGCGGGTTTTTCTAACTTTTGAACTGGTGCCCGGAATCGAATTCTGAGGGCACCAATGAAATCGCAGCGCCGATATTTGCTTAGAAACGCCTCTTCCGGAGTTGCGTTTGCTCGGGTGTGGTTTTTAATTTTCAGGCTTAAAATTAAGAAATAAAACAATTTTGCGACAACTTTATTTTATTTCACTTAAGCCACTTGGAAGCCACTTGAAGCCACTTAAAGGCGGCTTGAACTGAGTTGAACCGGATAGGATGCTATCCAGAAATATCCTACCCCCTTGGTGGGATATTTGTGAGGTGGGGCCCGCACGAGCCCCGCCGTTTCTTTCTGCTAAGAAACGCACCCGCGAAAACCCGTCTTAATGAAAGTCAACTGACGCGTTTCTTAAAATCTTAACAGACCATTTAATTGGGCGGTTTATTTCGTGAATTAAATGGGCTGTTTCTTTCGTTGAATTAATTCAATGAATTGATGGATCATTTATTAACCAGTTTTCAAATTCGTTGGCGTAATAATAAAATAAGGCCAACGCTCGACCTCTGGTTACTTGCGCATTGAGAAGATTTGAGAGGACCCTTGTATCTTCTTCTCCCTTGCGAAGAACGCGAAGAACGCGAAGAACGCCGAACCCGGAAATCGACGACGCTTCCGTCCGAGACGTTCTTCCCCACTCCGATCTCCGATCACCAACCGTTTGAGGTGAGTGATTTCGGATTTCCTCTCAAGGTTCTTTTCATTTGGTTTTAAACAAAACACAGATTTAATTATTTATTATTTAAATCTGTTGTTCTTGGTCCGTTGAGCTCGCCGACTCAACGCTGGATTCCGTGACGACGTGACGCCTCCCCCGCGACGACGCGACGATCCCTCTCTTCCGTGACGAGCTTTTCCGCGAAGAACGCCCGCGCGCGACGATCAGCGAGGTAGGGATTTATTTTGGGATTTACCCCCTTTTAATTATTCATGTAAGTGTTTCTTAAAAAATTTAAAGAACCGGTTTCAAACGAACAATTTTATTTTATTAAAATAGTCGGTTCATGTGTTGAACAAAATTCTCCCGTTGTTTATCTCTAACGCGGAGGGTGCGGGACAAACGAACACAGCCCGACGACCCTTCGCTGTTCTTCATTTTGTGCGGATTTGACGGGCAATGAAGGAACGTGCCGCAATGGATGTTTGACGATCCCGCAGTGAAGAACGAGTCCCAGGAGGAGCAATGGCGCAGACGGGAAGAGAATCGGACCACCGGAGCGATCCCGGTGGCCCGCAGAACTCGCCGGCGGCGCGGGTCGCCGGCGCGGCGGTGCCGGCAGCCGGGAGCGGCGGCGCCCCGGCGCGCCGTCGGACAGGCCGCCGCGGATGAAGCCACGGCGGCGGCACCCGCGGACCCGTGGCCGCGCGGGTCCGGTGCCCTCGGACGCGGCTGAAGCCATGTCCATAACTCAGCGCGGCCCCACGCGGGGGGCCGCGACACCACCAGGCCGCGGGGGCGGCGCCCCGCGCGCCTCGGCCGTTCGGCCGCTCGGCCGAACCGGGCCAGGCTGGTCCGACCGGCCGGTTCGTGCCCTGTCCAGACCGGACCGGGTCAGGTCGACCCGGTGCGGCGGACTCCCGGGGGGGGGGGGGGGGGGGGGGGGGGGGTCGGGCCGGGTCGGCCCGGGCCCGTACCCGCCGTCTTCGGACGGTCTTCGTTCCATTGGCCGTATCTTGAGCTACGGGCCTCCAAACGACCCGACGTCAGTAGCAACGCGATCCTTGGATCAAGACGGTTATTTTGGTATATTGCACTCAATGTTTCGAAATACTTTGAGTTCGGCCGCGTTGGTTCGTACACGAAACCAACCGGGCCTTCGGAGCGGAAACGCTCATATCGTGAGCTACAGACGTCCGATTGACGTGCCGTCAGCTTTGTTGAATTCCTCTTTGTGAGACGGATCTTTTGGCACACTCCGCCCGAGGTTTGGATCCAGGTGGAGTACGGTTAGGTTGGTTTTTCCTTAAAAACCAACCGGGCCCCTGGGACGAAAAAAGCCAATAACTTTCAGATCGGGCTTCCGATTGACACGCCGTCTGTGACATTGAGTTCCTGTTGACGATACAAAACTTTTGGATACATCAACTTCAGACTTTGTGTCAGTTGATGTATCAGCATCTCGGCTCGTGGAGCGGACCCTCCCGAACGAGTTTGCTATGTGCGGGAACCCTAGTGCTGGCTGCGACTGCTACTTCGACAGCGACGACTATGCAAAGATCCTCCGTGGACTCCGACGACGACCGTGCAGAGATCCTCAGTGGAATGCGGTGACGACTGTGCAGAGATCCTCTATGGACTCCGACGACGACCGTGCAGAGATCCTTCGTGGACTCCGACGACGACCGTGCAGAGATCCTCAGTGGACTGCGGTGACGACTGTGCAGAGATCCTCAGTGGACTGCGACGACTACTGCACTCAGCGATCCTACGTGGATCAGTGCTACAGGTCCTGCGTGGGCCCGATCCTGTGTGGGTCTGATCCTGTGTGGGTCAACGCTCAACGGTTCTTTGTGAGCCAGCGCCTACAGGTCCTGTGTGGGCCCGGTCCTGTGTGGGCTCGATCCTGTGTGGGTCCGATCCTGTGTGGGTCACTGCGGGGGTTAGTACCTATCGATCCTTCGTGGGTCCGACGACTTAGATGGATCAGTGATCATCTTTATCGTCATCCGAAGAAGTATACATGCGTGAGCTGAATCTTCTGTTTACTCTCCTTTGTGGATTGTGTTGAGCTATCCTATATGGATTTACTATTTACTCTCCTTTGTGGATTGTGTTGAGCTATCCTGTGTGGATTTACTATTTACTCTCTTTTGTGGACTGTGTTGTGCTATTCTGTGTGGGTATACGTTTTGCTTTCCTGTGTGGACTAGGTTGTGCTTGGGCTCGGACGTTGGAGCCGAGCGGGGAATTGATGACTTAGGTATATGTATGGGCATATACCTAAGCCGTGTCAGATGTTACTTGGTGATTGTACCTTTTCTTTGTGGATTATCCTTTGTGGATTTCGGGATACCTTCAGGGGTCTCGGGATCCCTACTGAGTAGCTTATACTCACCCCTGCACAAGCTATGTCTGCACTACGTTGTGTTGGTTGCAGACGACGGACAGCGCTGACCGTGGTGGAGGCGTGCGGAGCAGGACAGTACCTGGAGGTGGACCACTGGGCGGGACGTACTCGGAGCGGTCAGGTGGACCCGAGGAGCAGTGGAGGCTATCTTTACCCACCCTTCGGGTGGGACTTCCAGAGGACGGATTGGCGCTGCAGTTTTTCCTTTTCAGTTGTTGTTTTTCCTTTCAGTTGTACTTTACAGTTGGGCTTGTATTTCTGGCCCCTTTTACTTCCAGCACAGCTTGTACAGTTTTTACTTAGTGTTTACTTTTCCGTTTGCTTACTCTGTGGTGCTTGTTTAATTTTCAAAGGCAATGCCTTCCCTTTTTGTTGGGATTTACGCCTTGGTGCTAGTCGCCAGCCCCTGGCCTATGGAAGGCAGGCTTGGGGTAGTCACGACACGGGCCCTGAGGACGGGTCGTGACAAATTATTTGTGGTTTGTTGTAGTTTTTTGTTCTGTGTGATGGTATGTTTTTAACACATTAGGATTTAAATGAAAATTTAATTAATTAAATTATAAGGGGATTAAAATGAACCTATGAAATTTACTAACCCATGCTAATGTAAATACTATATAAAAATTATAAAAAAATTATAAATTTCATAAAAATCCTAACTATAACTATTGAACAAAAATACAACAATTCAAACACCATGATTACATGGATTACAACATATACATATATCATACATGCATAAATTATCATTCCATATTCAGTATCGAATGCTCCAATATCCTTTCACAATTCAAAAATATAAGTAAAAAATTCAATGTCTTAACTTCGTACCATCCTTCACAAAATCACTATTAGTAAACCCTAATATGGGTCATTAAATGACATGATGTGTTCCACCTAGTGCCCCACAGGATGCTGACAAGAGGTGATGATATGATAAATGTAATTTGAAGGCTATACTTTTACTATAATCATGATCAATAATAATTAAATAAAAAATATATAATGATAAATACATATTAATATTAAAAATACATGGTTTTATTGTTGAAGAAATACTATAAAAAATATTCATCATGACATAATAAAATTTTTCCACACTATCTGTATAACCATACATCATTCCACGATTACTCAATTAACAGATTATATATGTTAATTTAATTAAACAAAAAATTATAATTCATGGAAAATAATTACACTATGATTAGTATCATGGTAAATCTATATTCATATCCTAATGAATATTTTCCATAATTTTCTCTAGTATTATGAATCATAACATAACCATTATTTTAATATATGGTCTACAAATCCATTAGTGTGCATGTTCATGGTGTGATTTTAAAACACAATATACCACTACCTATTTTTTCCCATATAATTACATAGTTATATATTCACATATTTTCTAGATGAAATGAATTTCATAAACTAAAAAGATTCTGACACCTATCAAACCATGCATATTCATGAATCTATATTAATAGTTGTCTCATTCATGCTTCAAAAATTTCTGTGTGTTAGGTTTAAACATCTCTAACAAGAGATTTTGTGACATATGTAGTTGTAAAGGAATTTGATATTGATCCTTGTGATATTTAAACTAGGATACATGATTATTTATAGATTTTTGGACGGTAAAATAGGGTTTTTCAATGTTTTACTTTACACTATATATAGGACAACACCATGGTGTAGGATATTATATTCCTGTGATCATCCTATGTAAAATTTATAAGATCAATATCCATAAGATAGGTTTGGTATTTTCTTTGGAATGTTTGGAGTCTTCTTATTAGACATGTCCATAGAGTTTTCACCATGACATGGTGGTTGTTTTGGTGAATCCAAAATTTATAATTATTTTTCTCTACACTATAGTGTCTTTCTATGGTGGATATATTGGAAAAAGTATGATCGAATCCACAATGTTCATGGTGGGAGTCCAAACAATAGGTTTTCTCATATTCCAATTTTCTGAAATTCTATCAATAAATTGTGGGATTCATTCATTTTAAATAGGTAATGCGTTATATCTTTAATGAAGGAAATTCATTTCCCCGCTTTGACTCTACTAACTATTAATCGATTTGACCTTATCAAATTTTGAGTTCCTCAGATCAAGTTGATTTTTTGATGACTCTAGGTTTATGATGTAGGGATTCTTATTTCTAGGGAAATAGACGAGGTTGAGGACATTCATCTCAACCACTTTCTTATAAATGTAGGATATAGGTGAACTCAACTTATTTTTCTCAGGTAACATTTTTCCAGAGGTGTGGGTTTTCCTCAATGGACCAAGTCAATTATTATTGTTGATGGTATTTATTTCAAGGTATGTTAAGGTGGTTATAACCTCTTTGAGTGATTACATTCTTCAATCATTATTTATAATCATTTTCACGATGGATTGATATTTATTGTAGGTTCCTTTGGTGAGTGGGTTTGATATGGTGGTGTGCTAGAATGATTTTAGAATCCAATCATGGAAAATATTAATATTGGAAACCAGAAATTTTATTTATGAATTTCCTAACCAAAAAAGACGTTATATATGATATCTGGAATGATATTATGGTATGATATTATGTATAACGTGTTACCCATTTATGATATTTATCATGCGTCTATGCATGTGTGGCTTATGGGGCCCATATTTAAAATGATCACACAAGTGTGTGTGTGTCCCAAGAGTCCCATGATTTTTATTTATCACTTGGATGTATTTACTCATCTTACGATACCCTTGATTTATATTTGTTACCTGTGTTCTCATTTTTATCTTATGAGAACCAATGTTTAGTTTGATCATATATGGGTGTGTGCATGGGTGTGGTATAATCCAAGATAGAATGAGGTTTTTTAGACTTTTTTCATAAACAATGAATCATTATCCTTGTGTATTCTTAGATATATATGTGGTGTCCTTGTTGTAATTTATGATGATGACTTCTGTTTTGATTACCCCTCTAACATGGATACAAAAAAGTTATGGTTTAGGTTTGTGATATCATAGTTAGCATAAGACCTCTTGTAACATAATTGATTGTTTTATATTTTTTTTATTTATTATCATTAAATATCCCTATTATTTACGTTTTATTAGGTTAAGAATTCATTAGTGGAAGTATATTTTGATTATATTCAAACCCATTATTGGAATCCCTATGAGTGTGAATACTTTATGATCAAGTTTTCTAAAAAGGGAAAGGTCCCATTGATATTGATATGTGGAGACGAAGCATGGTATTTATAGGTGGTACTAGGAAGGAATCAAAAGTATTATTGTAGTGTAATTATTTACATTCTTGTATTTTCTTATACTCTAGTTAAAAATCAACTTTTGGGGTCTTAGGTTTGAGACTTGTATGACTTGAGATACATTACATGGAATCTATTATAATAATTATTTTATGTAGTTATTCTATTAGAAGTAATTTATTACTCTTTTCATGATATGTTTTTTTATGTTGGATTTTGATATATAGGGAATAGTCTCTCTAGTGATGATGTTAGTACCCTCACAAATACTCAGTAACATCTTACACACAAGGGTAGGGGGTCATGGGGCCATGTGGAACTTCATCCTAGATTAGATGATTAGGTTCTTGATATTACTCTTTTGGGTATTGGAAAAATATCCACCCACAATTGAATAATTAATATACCAGAAATATAATATTTTAGGATGTCTATCCAATCCATAACATAAATATATTTTATTGACAATCATATCAAACAAAATATCCGAGGAAAATACCTCCTAATTCTCAATTTAAGAGACACATATCCTTGTTAATTTATAAAATATCGTGTTTCTATAGAATACAACCAATATATATGAAAAATTATGGTTTTTATCATCCTAACTATATACTATAATAATATCAATTTGAGAATAGTTTATAAAAACTATATAAGAACAATATCACAGTTTTTATACTATCAACCCCATAAAAAATAACCATGTCATCATTGGGATAGTGTCCAACACATATATAAAAATAATTTCTTAGTTTTCATAACATCAAACCAATATTTTATAGTAATATCATAGTCATTATAACTTTAAATCTTTATATAAAATCCTAATCATGATTTTAATATAATTAAACCCATATATAAGAAAAAATATAACGATTTGGATAATATCTAACTTGTATATAAATGGATAGCAGTGCATCAATTTATTATGAATCCCATATCAATATATATTGGGGTGTATATCCATTCATGGATATAGTAACTTAGTTACATAGTTGGGATACACATCCCTTCCAAAGTATCACATCCCATTCACTAAGCTTGAATAGAATTCCATCATGGTAATACCTATGTAATGGACTCTGTATATTCATTAATGGTTCGGATAGTCAATCCTTAAAAGGATAGTAAATGTTCAAAAAACTTCTTCCTCTTGACAGTCGACCCTAGGTTGGACAATATTGGATTCCATTATAGACCAACACTACTATAAAAAAGATAATAACATTCTATCCTATAATCCACCCATAGAAATTATTTTTAACCAAACAGGTCATTAAGAGACCAACCCATACCATATCCCTTGTAAAAAATGATCCAAAATAGCTAACAATAATGGTATCCATTGGTGGAACCCCTATACAATAAATACATCCCCAAGATGGAAATTATTGGTGACAATTTTTAAATGACTATATTTCTTCAAGGTTTATCCATAATATATTAAAAGGTTCAAATGTAGACAATTAATTTTAATGAATTATTAGACAACTTCATTTTGGAGATCATATTCCTAGTCCAAAAATTCAAAATGACATACCCTGACCGGGGAACCACTCACACAATATCCCAATCCTACTACCTACACATGGTTGTAAAGAACATAATGGTATATTATTATATGATTGGTATCTCTTTAATGAGATTTCTATTTATTAATTGTTTACCATAACTATAAAACGAATCCTTTAATCACATATAGATAAAAAATTACCTCTTACAAAGCATGAATTTCATATGATTATTGAAAAAACATATAAGGGATGTATGTTTAAGTATCAATTACCTCATATATCCAGTAATACACTTAATATTGATGTCCACTCTACAAATCCAAGCCTAAATTAGTCTGCTCCCATACATAGTCCCTTATCTATGTCCAATGGATATAAAATTAAACGATTAGCTTTTTATTATCAATTTTAAAATTTATTCCTAATTTATTCAAATTGGAAAAACCATAATATAAAAACACTTATTGTAATAACCTACTATAAGCCTTTATAATGAAGTATGATACACCCAAATTGTGAATCTAATCATATATTAATAAATTTCCTCAATTCCTTATCTTATGACAACAACCAATTTCATTTTAATTTATTTAGAAACCAATAAAATTAAATATATACCCAAAAATAAAATAATGTGTATCCATAGGCATTCTCCCATTATAAGAATCATATATAAATCTCAAAAAAAATACCCACCTCATAAATATGAGTATGAAATGACTCTATGAAATAAAATGTAACACCCCACCAAGGCTTAATTAGTAACAAGACAATAAAACCACAAAACCATAGGTTCACATCACCATATGCGAAATGTTTCTAACATGTTGAGGGGGTTTATAAGGATTAATTGTGTAGACTATATCCCCTATATGGGGGGGAAAATCATAAAATAAATAATAAAACACGCATATTAATACAACATCCCACAGAGTATATAGATTAAATAAATTAATATAAATGTTTTTATAAAGTAAAATATTAATATACAAGCATACCACAAATCACCCACTACAAAAATTACATATACAAATAGCTATAGAAATAAAAAACACATGGATCTGGTCTATATATATGCCATAACATATCCATATATCTAGGTCCAACTCAAATAATTTATCTTGAACACATAACATCTTGTATCTGTCCAACCTATTCCTAAACCCGTGTGAGATTTCACTAAGGTACCCCAACGTAATGTCATCCCAAGCATGGTGTTAGTACATAACTTAGTTGGGAAACAAAGACCTGATCCCATACTATAAAAAAATGTATGGATATATTATTGTGATATTATTAGAATAAATATTTATTCTTCTAATCAAAATAAATAAATGAACCACATTTACATATTTACCGATATGAAGTAATATCTCTGGGCATCTCGTACTGAACAAGAAATATGGGTGGTCACAACCTCTTTGAGGGTAAAAAAATATACCAACACTATTCCTAATAATCATTTTAAATCATCTAGTATGTGACAATGATCAAGAATACATTCCTCATTCTATTCTTTGGTGTCTTTGAGAATGAAAAACACATTAGAGTATGATATATTCCCTAACTAGAGCTCCCATGCTCACTCACCCATCAAGTTGTGTAAAAACCCCTAGCAAATAAATTGATAGTACATATCCTCAATCCCTATAGATGAACACTATAAGAGTACATATAATTTTTCAATGTTAGGTCAACACTTGATTCTTAATAAGGAACGACCCTAAAAAATACTATATGTCCATATGTGATTGATTATTATGAGACCCAACAAATAAAAATGGAATAAATTACTTTTAACACATGGTAAATCTCTTGGAAATCTAATATATTTGAGATCCCCATATTAACAATCATTGTTGGGTCTACTCTATCCACTCAGTGTGTCCAAGGCCTTGAATATGGGGATCAATATTCACCATCTGGAAGTATGATATTTGTTCTTTGGGATATATAACAACCGAAAACCTCACCATGAGATATTAATACTATAAATAATTGGTAATTCATGAAAATTTACCAGTGTGACCATTCAAATTATATCACATATGGATTAAAAAATTTATCATATTTGCATATGAATATTTTCCATCATTTTCATTCTTGTACACATGGACACAAATGAACTAAATCTAGATCCTACATACCACTTCAAGGCATCAACCCAACATCAACCAAATCAATATTTATTATTTAAACTTTTTAAATTCCCATAATATAATATGATACTTGATCCCAAATGTATAATGGATTCCCATGGTCCCATCGTTATCCATGTTTGATTCTTGTGCATCCTGATTAATCACAATAGTGATTGGCCTAATGGCCAATGTCTAGAAACCCAAAGAAATCACAAAGAATAATAAAAATAAATTTGAAAAAATATAAAAGATTTATGCACAATATTTCTCATCCTCATCATTATATCCCCTTCACAATTAGAGGTTGTTCTAAGTTTGAGGTGACACCCTCAACTGTCACTATCGATTTTTAAACATACCTAATCAGGGTCTTCTATTAAAGGAGAATACGTAGGATTCCCAAAATTCATCACAATAGTGGAAGATTCCAACTTTGGATACTCAGACATGATAGGTATCTCGAGCTAATAATCAATTTTTGGAGGGAATATCATCCTGTGGAATCATTAAGGATGTCTCATATCCTTAAGTAACTAAATGATGTAACACATTATAAAAAATATGTAGAGATTTACGAAGGCACATCTCTATGTATCGAGTCACTCTAGACTGGTCAACACAACCAACCCATGATATTATACCTATGTTCTATCCACCTAGCCCAAACACATATTAAGGGTCATCATATATTTTATAGAGGACATCCATATCCATTCTCATTGTCCCACCATATTTAGGTGTCCATTTTTTTGGGAAGAACCATAGTACAATCTTGTCAATTGAAAATAATGGGACTAATCCAATTATTAGGGTACTTAGTGTCCTTTATAAAATACTCCATTCATCAAATTAATTAATCATAGTTTAAATAATTAAAAATAAATAACATTTTTTTAAAATTATCTAATGTATTGAAACTCAACAATTCATTTTACTTAACTGGTGAGTACCCTTGGTGGTGAAGCCCCATGTCATACCCATCATAAGAATAATATAGTAATACATTTTTTGATCACCAAGACCACATACCTCATACTTATGTTTTTCTAATTAATACATAGTCTTATAACTCGCTACATTGAATCGTCTAAGTCCCGACTGAGGTCCTACGACCAGTCAAGCTCATGCCTCATTCCAAACACATGAAATAATTGATTATAAATATTCACAGTTAATTATTTTATTTTAACCAAGGATTAATGAACTAATATTATGTCACATTTCATTGTCATTTTGCAATAACCATGAACAACCACACCCATAAGGGATAAATAAAAACTGTGATACTAACTTAAGAAAAATCAAAAACATTTTATGGGTAAAATTGTTAATTTAAATTTAAATTTGGGGAAACCCAAAATTAAATCATATCTATAATACAAAAATATTTTATGGGGAATAAAAATGGTTGTACATGATCTTGTGACATCCTCTCGCCAGGACACATGAAGGCCATATTGAAAATGAAAGATTTACCCACCATCTATTGAAATCGCCATTTTTTCCTAAATAAAAAAAAATCCAAAATTAGAAGAAATCAACAAAGATAAAGACAATGTGAAGAGATGGGGTGGTTATTTCTTTAAAATATCATCTGATCACACCAAAACATACCTCAAATGGAGTTGAAATGTGGCATGGGGACTTATCATTTTTCTCATATATTCCTTGTTCAACCAATTTACAAAGTAGGGGGGAGGAGATCCACCATTTAAAATGTTAAAGAACGTGTATTCAATGTGTTCCTATGTAAAATCCTGCCTCGTGCTAAACAGTTATTAAAAAAATACCATATGAACCAAATTCACACACTGAATACCCCTAGAAAATCCATAAAATAATCTCATGATGTGAATACCCATTTCACAACATCAATGGGTATCTACTAAAGTTTATAGTAGACCCAATACCCAATTAATTACATTAATGGCCTTTGAAACACATGTTTCATCACTAGAGACTTTAACCTTGTCCTAAAAACCATTTTGGGACACCGAAACCCTTGTAACCACAATTTACCCCCCCCCCCCAAGTCTAATAATCCATCAGATGAAATTTCAAATTCTATATGGAATCTTTAAATATGTAACAACCTATGTCCTTAGAAAATCCCAATCAGAAAACCTTCTTCCTTGAGATGGACCATTTATCATTCTCCCAATGATCCAAACATTTGAGATTTAACAACTCTTGATCAACCTATCATTCCATCTCATCTTATTCCCAATATGGATCTACTATAAAAATCTGAACCCATGCACACCTTTTACCAAAAGTGGAGTCACCCACATACAATCTGATTCTAACACTAAGACGATGATCACCACAATGGTCTCTCCCAACACCCCTAAATGCCTTTCTAATTAATCTTCTTGGACATGGTTCTCCTCACTATAGGACATAGCACATAGTAGTAAGTGATGATCCATGGTTCTTCCAACAATCAATAATGCATACTAAAACATGTCCTTCTATATCTATCGACCCACCCACAAGGCCCCACATGATAATATATAAAACATTACCTATCTCCATATTTATCCTCATACATAATAATATTCTAACATTCATCATTATACAATACTCAAAATGATCTATCATACAAGACCTCACTTCCTAAAAACGATCCTTCAAGCCCAAAAATTCCTATATCTATCCCATAGTTAGGGCCCCTCTAATACTTAAATTCATGACACTATCTCTCCATACATTCCAGCCAGTTTCATCCAAAAGTGACAAGTTTTCTATGATTCATCATATAGTTAACACATGAACTACATGAAAAAAATATTGTTTTCCAATTAATGAAATAAAATAAACAAGTTCACCCACTGAACCATTTCATCAAATGAAGATTCACACATAAAACATGTCAAAAATAGTGTCTCAATGCACGAATCATCCTCAGGTCACACAGAGATCATCAAAAGCTCATTTCCAATTCATCAACTCCATAAATTATCTCATTGAATCCTAAAATTAGGTATTTAACATGGAACTATATTAAATTGAATTCACTTACTCATATCATCATTCCAGTGACAGATCCTACCACACCAATAACCCGGCCAATCTAGGGTCATTCTCCTAGAGGGCATACTCCATCTAATTATAAATAAATTACCTCAACATGGTTATCTTTCTCGCACTTAAAAACCATTTGGATATAGTTATTTACTACCCATTCTATACCAATTGAAAAATAACACATAAAAATAGAAAAAAAATTAATCTTAGTGATTGTCACTCCCTCAAAAACTAATGGTGCGCTCCACAACATACAGATTACCTTATACTACTCATCAGCCACCATCTCAATAGGTTCCATCAATTTTCTAGTGTATTATCCCATACATTTATATGTACACACCTATTTCAGTTATTTATTTAATTCTCAGTGGTCAAGTCTTATTTAGAAATGGATATCCTTTATTAGGGGAAAATTAATTTGAGTCTATGGATTTAATTTTTTAATAAAATAATGGACTATTGATATGAATGTGATAAATTCTTTTATGGGGTTTTATTTTATTGGAAAGGATTTGAGGGTAATGATATTTTTTATAATGAATTTGTTCTCAAAAATGACTACTGGGTGATTACAAATGACACACATATTATAGAATGTGTAACTACTACTAGAAATATCATGACCAAGTATTGGGTATGAAATAGTTACACATCATGTAAACCATACTAGAATTGTAAAAGTAGAGTAGGGTTAAATAATAACCTGAGAAACGTGTATCTTGGGGTATCCTTTTAACAATAAATATGTGACCTATATATGGAATACACTAAATTTATTTATTATGATCAATGGATTTATGTGTTATGAGAAGATTATATTTTATTTCATCCCGCCTAATCATTCCTAATCTCATCCCTTAGACATATTTAAGTAAATTTCAGAGTGTAGCTCTTAATTTTGGACATCCTGACCACGCATCTAATTCACAGTATGTCCTTTTGGTTAGGTTTTGCTTATATCCAATTTTGATTCCACTAATTTGGTTTAATATATTGATCATGTTCATTTTTTGTTTTGATAATGATTAGTAATTTTATAGGAATATTAATTTGATCTTCTACACATGTTTTCTTTTAGATAAACCTACTAGAATCATTGCTTGATCGTTAGTTAAAGTTAAGGAATATAAACCTTAACACTATTGTTTTATTTTCATATTGTATATGAAGATTTCAAATTATTCAATGATAACATGTTTTAATTAAATTTTATAATGACATTAATTATTCCTTGGAATCTCTTTGGATCAAATCGGTTAGTAAACTTCGTTGTGGATATTATTTGGGTGAGAAAACCCATGACTATAAAGGAATTGTTTTTTGGAATGAGGTGTATTTATTGTGACATGAGATTTGAGTGTCTTCCTAATATATATTCACCAAGTATGGGTTTTTTTAATGTGATATCTGACGTGATATGGGTTATGAACAATTTATAAATTAAATTTGTAGTTGAATGATAAAAGTTAATTTCCATAATTAGCCACTGATCCTTATGATGTGATACAATGACATCCTTGTTTATACGGTATGTTTTATAATTTATATAATGTAATGATTATATGGGGTGTTGGCTCAGTTGATTGTTGATTGCTTATTTAGGGAATTGGCCCAGTTCACATGATAGAATGCAAACATACCGAGCTATTCCCTGAGACTTGTTGAAATTATTATATAGTGTGCTACACCTAGTGATGGATAAAGAAATATTAATACATTGGAATTGGAAATGAGACATTCTGAATTGATTATATATGAGGGTTTGGTCCTGACCAATGTTTAAATTCTTATATACAGATCACAACCACGATTGATTGCTTAAATTACTATATAGTGGGATTTGACCCAATTTGGGTAATTTATGCCTTGGATATATGGTTATGGTTGGCATGGTTGGGAGACATGCTCAAAGACATTCCGGTATGGTGCTAAGGTAGGTTATGATTTTCCATGGTTATATGGTTTTGGAAAGCATTGTTATGAGACATATGAGAGACATTGTGACTTGGCTTCGATGTAGGGTGATGTGTCTTAATTTAATTGTTTAAATAAATAATACATTTATTTATTGCATTATTACATGAACTTATTATCATATTTTTATGTCTATACATGGTTTGTTTTACCCTCTAAAATATACTCATACCCTATTATGAATTCTATTTTGTCCCTTATAATATTTCATGCACGCATGAATGGAAAAGTGAAAAGAGACCTTGTTGTTGACTGTATACTTGCCGGTTGGGATGTAATTTGGAGATAGTCTAATTTAGGGTATGTGACATGGGAATTTTGTGTATTTATTGAGTCTGGTAGTATTTTATTTTTTATTAGTTCTAGTATCGAATTTAGATACATTCTAAAATAACATTACACTATTCCTTTATTAGTTTATAGCTTGTTCAATTGGATTGTGTTGTTTATTTTCAGATGTATTATACTATTTTAGCTATTTCATCAATTTCATTTCAATTAATTATTATTATTATATATTTATTAATTTTATCTTTTAACATTGTAACTAGGGGTATAGTCATTCCATTATACTTATCACTCCCCGACTTCTATTTGGTAGCCTCTGGCATGCAGGGAGGTGAACTTGTGGTTATATAACCAACCCTTTCATGCCCCATGAGAGAGTTCTAGAATGACGAGTGATACAAAGTGGTATCAAATGGAGGTTTATTTTATATTTCTTTAATATTTCTGAAATAAATAAAGGAGTCTAATATGTCTTAGGACTTGATAAATAGCTTGGGAAAGAGATCAGATAACCCATGTATAGGGGATAAATTGAGTACCCAGGGGTGAATTATGATTTACATATTTTTCTTATTGAAGTTGATTTTTTCCACCCTGAGTGATTCACATGTGGTGTTAGGTTTTTATTTCATTATGTTATTTGTTATTGAGATTTATAATTTTGTCTTGTTATGGCTTGGGATGAGTATTAACGTATCATGATTGGTATATAGGGATATATATTGGCTTGGTTTTTTCATGATAGGGACATATCTATTGAATGTTATATATACGTTCATAATTAAACCGTGATATAATATACATATTAAAACTATTAAATTAAATTGAGAATATTAACAAGTTGTAAATTATAATATTATTGTACAGATTAACTATAATTCATTGTTTCTTCATTTTTTCACTTGTTGAGATTGAATTTTTATAGAGTGTGTTATTAGAAGTGTGTTTGTCATGAATAGAGAATAACTACTTTTCATCTTTGAGTTGAGTGTTAGGATAGTGGAAATAATCATGCTCCAAACACATCTAGGCTATAGATTCCTATAACATATGGAATTCATTTTTATGTTTAGTATCCTAGAAACTTATTGAGTGTTAGAAAATCCATGGAGAGGGAGACTATTCAAACTGTACCTTTGATATCTGAGTTGATAAGGAATTATAGTGATATAATCCACCTACATTCACATGGTAGGGAGGCCCCTAGGTGGATGGTATCTCTATAGAGTTTTTCCAGATGATATATAATCATCTTTATACACCCTTAAACAGAACGGTGATGCTTGCAACATATATTCTTTATGAACCATCTAACCATTGGTGCATAATTATAGAGAAGGATGTAAAGAATGAGGAGTCATCTTGAAATGAAATTGAGATGATGTTCTGGATCCATTTCAATAATGAGACAATAAAGGATGGGAAGGCTCGTGATTAAATGCTCCTAACATAGGACGGAATGTAAGTGCCAAACTATATTGAATGATTCAACGAACTATAATGATTTACACAATCTTTGGTAGCTAATGAGATCTCTAGGTATAGAATTTTTAAGACAGTATTCTCTATGATATTCTTTCATTTGTGGAAATGTTCTTTATATGATGTTTTACAAATGTGGTTAACATGGAACTCTTTATTGATGGAAATCCGAGTGAGTACTTGAGAAGTGGCTAGGCTGTTTCAGTAGGTAAAACTTAGAACACTTCTTGAAGTTAATAGAAGCCTCACTATGACATTTTGTAGTTGGAAATCAATGGTTATAGTTTTCAAGGATATTGAAAACCATCACACGATTATTTTTTATTGGAGTTCTATTATTGTAACTATATGAGACACAACGAAGCTTAGTCTATGTACCTTACTTTGGTGTGTAATGATTGCAGAAGATTTAGACACCTTATGAGGGTTCTTTGGGGCATGGAGAAACATAATAGTTATATGAAACAAGAAAGGTACTAGAGTCTATGATGCACCGAAATTCTCCTCCAAAAGAATGTAGTTGTAGTTCCAATGGATATTCTGGTCAAGGAAGAGGATGTGGTACCTCTATACAGGAATGGAAGTACAAATAAGAGGATATATCTCAAGGTGTTTCGGGTAGGAGGCTAGGGAATCGGGGATGGTCAACTGTTGGTTATGTAGACTACTCCTGCTAATATAGAGGTCAGACCATATACTATCATAGGTATAATTCATTTATCATCAACTCATGATATTGATTTGTTATATACATGACCATCACATTCATTTTTATCTTCTATTTTTTACTCGTTTAGGATTGGATGTGTAATTATTGAATGGGGTCCTGACCATCAACACACTATTAGTAGTATTGTAAATATCAAACATTTCAAGGCATGTTCTATAGATATTGGTGGTTACTATTTCATTTGGGAACCCTTCATGATGGAAATAATAGGCTTCTATTCGATTATTTGTATGTATTTATTGGTTCTATAATATGGTTGTCATGCAGAAATAATTTTATATGGATGGGATAGTCTCACGTCTCACATAGCCGGTCTTTCTCTATGTGCTGGTGGAATTAAACAAGATTATTATCCTCATAGGGTTAGCCATTTTAAATAGTACTTTCTAGAAGAGTTATACATCTTACCTCCAAATTTAGAGATAAATTTATGATTGAGTTTGTGTTGTGAGATGAGACAACTTTTATCCCCCCATATATAATGGAACCAATAGTGATTCGGGAGTTGAAATATCTTGAAACAAAATGCTTCAAAAAGTGTAGTATATCCCCATGGGTTTTATAGTTCTCTTCTATAGTAAGGATGATTAATATATTGGATTTTGTATAGATTATTTAAAATTTAACCGGATGAAAGATAAAAATCAGTATCCCCTTCCATGCATCAACGATCTCTTTGATCTATTGTGTGGTGATAATATCTTCCCAAAAATCAAATTAATATAATGATATCATCTGCTAAGGGAGAGACCATCAGACATACCTTGGACTTATTTAAATAGAATGTATAAATAGTATGAGTTTTTTTCTTTCATTTGGATGGATCAATTCACTAGTGATATAGATGACCTTGATGAATGTGATATTTCATCTTTTCCTTAACCAGTTTGTTAGGGGGTTAATGAAATCATAATATACTATAATTAAGAAAACTATAATTCCAAACATATTAACATCACCATGATCATATTTATATATCATCTAATTTACACCATGCTATCCAAATGAAGTATTTGGAGTAATAATTAAAAAATCATGGGACATCTCTTCTCAAAGGTAGGAGTGTTAGTAGAACTAATGAATATTTTTATCATGGGATATTGGGAGAATATTAAAACTTTCTTTACGATTTGGAGATTTAGGGGTTTATAAGGTTATTATCAGTTGTTTATCTAGGTCTTTTCCCATTCCGGATCATTGATGTCAAATTTGTCCATGAAAGGGAGAAGTTTGTTTAATCACTTCTTAGAGAGTTTATTAAGAGGTGAAAGACAAGCTGACCTTAACACCAATAATCACATTACCTTTTTAGGAAAATAATATAATATGTACTATGATGCATCTATAGTTGTACTCAAAGTTCATATATAGGAGGATTGAGTGGATGCATATTCCTCTGGATAGCTAAGACAATATGAGTGGAATTACCCTACTCCTGATTTGGAGTTATAAGTAATGGTACATGACCCGA
This sequence comes from Viscum album, assembly GCA_963277665.1. Taxonomy (NCBI): domain Eukaryota; kingdom Viridiplantae; phylum Streptophyta; class Magnoliopsida; order Santalales; family Viscaceae; genus Viscum; species Viscum album. The sequence continues at coordinate 1,943,304,119 of OY728143.1, read as the reverse complement.
GATATTAGAGGAATTTTCATAGGGGTGAGTGGTTAATGTTATACATAGACCCTAAGAAACTCAGATATATCATATCTTTGTAGGACCTCAACCTTCAACCAAGGACTTATTTCAAGTATATTTAGTCTTTAAAATTCAAGTTTGATTATACACAGAGAAAGGAAAATATCTTTTCGAATGCATTGATCCAAAATAATAAGGTATAGGTATAATTAGAGTCTTCAGATGAGAGGAAGGTTATGAACCTCTTTAGAAACATGCATATAGATGTTTAAGCGTATCACAGAAGACTATCTATAATATTGATATTTATTATTCCTATGATTTTTGACAGGATCAATATTGAATAATTATTTCAGATGACAAGCTTTGTTCTAAGAGTAATATTAAATAGTTGGGAGAAAACATTAAGATGGACTATTGGTAGTTTAAATTGTCTTTTTTTTTTCTCAAAAGATGAGTATGGGTTCTTATAAGCTTGCATGAGGATTTGATTAGAGTGTTTCAAGCCTCCAAAAGGGTAGAAAATCCTAGTTTCACAAAGATGAATTGTAATATCCAAAGACTATACTGGTGTTCAAGAATGAAGATGAAGGAACTAGGCATTACGAAAATATGTAACACCCCATGATTCGACAGTACGTTTCCCTTTGAATAATGCAGTAGCTTGCATTGTATGCAACTTGGTGTTTTAACACACCATGAATAATCAAACTAGGCGTTATGAATAGTAATAAACACATTTGAGATTTTATAAATTTTATTTTTCAAAAGGGACATCATTTTTGGATTCAGAATACAAAAATTAACTTAAGGTGAAGTTTTGGTATTTTTCTGAACACTTTTAATTTTTTATGAATAGTGTAAAACATTGTGTTATTGTTTAAAATTGACTTTTTATTTTATTTTAATTTTTTTTGGTCAATATAGATACATAATACCTATATATATTTAATGCAATTCATTGGAGTCCTTTTCTAATATGTTTTGATATATAAAATTTTATTGAACTTTTTACTGTCTTTTACCCACCATCTAGGATCATTTGAAAATTTGTATAAAACTAAATTTTACCACTTCTGTAAGTTGAATCCCAAAAATCCCAGAGATATGGTTAATATCAGTAAGTAAAATGTGGTTCAATAAGATGAAAATAATTTTTGCTGAATATTAACTTTTGACTTTTATTTACCACGATTAAAAGTAAATAGGGTAATTAATAGTAAAAATGATATTATAATTACATTAAAACAAGTTATAATTCTATTAGATAAGTTTAATTGTACCAAAAACAATCTTACCAATAAAATATTATCCTTTTGGTATTCTTGGATTAGATTAGGACATTTATTATTATTTTGTTTAAAGAAGAGTTAAAAGTGTTAAACTCAATGTTTAATAACTGAACTATTTTTAATTTACAGTTACAAACAATATAAATTCGACTATAAATATTCATTAGAAGTCAAAAAAGATTTCATAGCTAATTTTATTTTAGTTATAATTTTTAGACATTAAATAATTAAATTTATTTATGACACAGTGATGATGATGAAATTACCTTATTAATGAAATATTAAAATAATTGATATTATAAATCTCTAAATAAATATAAATTTATACTTCTGATAATTTCCTATAAATTTATAGGTTAATATTAACTTTTAGGGTTGATTAAATAATTTTTTTTTGACGTTAAAAAAGTTCATGGCTTTCAAAAAAATAAAATACTAAACAGTGTCAAAATTGACATAATTGAGTTCTAAAAAAAATACTATATTATTAATTGATATAATATTACTAAAAATCCGAGGTTCATCAAAAGGACATATATAAGGTTATATATATTAATAATTAACCACTCGGCGTTCTCTTGGAAGTTTATAGTATGTTTATTAACCATATAATATAAAAATACAAAGAGACCTGGTAAATGTCAAACTATTTAACTAAGAGTTAAATCTAAATGATATTGTTAATATGGTGACCTAAAACTATCTAAAACCTATTGGTTGAGTGGTTTTCAACTCATACCCACCTTATCCTCGAAATAAAACATTTCAGAGCCATTATAAACCGAAAACAATTTATTATAAAATAATATTTCAACTGTTTTTTAAAGTGACCCCCACCTCTCTTATAAAAGGGTATTTCCCCTTCCCTTACATTCACACCTCTAAATCCATTTGGATCGGCCAAACCCGACACAAATATACACTAAAATATCCTACCATCTACCTAGAGCCCTTAATTTGATCAGAAAGCCAACCTACGGAGCCCTTTTGGTCGACTAAAAAAGAAACACCTAGAAAAGAGGTACTATTTTCACCAACCTCTTTTAAGTTCTTTTCTTCTTCCACTTCCTCTATCATTGTTGTTTCAATAACAAAATAATAACTCCAATACCTTATATATACTTTGATATTTTTAAAATTATGGTATAACCATATTTGTTATTCTATCCATCCTATAAATGACAAAGTCACCATACGTGCATAAACACAGCTTACTGTCTTCATGTCGTGGTGTAGTTTGTTATTCAAATACTTAATTATTTGGATGGGTATAATAATGAGTATAAATATTGTAAATAATAAATATAACATGTTAATTATTATTTATATATGATATAAAATCCAATTACATATGATTTAACCATCAATATAATGATTTTGTCGCTCATGCGTACGTACGGTTTACAGTCTCCCCGAATGTGATGAGATTCATTCTCCATCGAAATCATTCAAGAATAATTTTAATTTCATGAGTAAAATCAATGTTTTCTAATATAAAATCATACTATATATGAATTAAATAAATATTATCCATCAAAAACATGGATTATGTAACCAAGCATATAAAGGAAAATGAATTTGTTAACACCAAAAATAATGGTAGTAATGAAATATTATAATATCATTTATAAAATATTATTTATGTATATAATTCATGAATAAAATAATATCAATGTTTTAAGCATTATAAAGGATCTTAAAAACCAATATACTAAGTTAAAGTACATTGTAAGGGTCAATTCTACAATCTCTATACTTATCTGAGGTTGTCAATACGTAAGTATCTATCTCTTTGGACCTCTTTATCACCCACATCTGTTTTTTCATAAAAATTTAATTCAAAACATTTTTAGTATTTACTAGAATATGGTTGAAATTCATTTATACCCTTATTTTACAATATATGTTTTGAATGAATTTGTTATGTCATTTTCCAAATAAGGTACATTATGACCTTCTCGAAAAAATTATGGTACATATTTCTTTCTTTAACTTATAATAAAGGTGTGGCTATTTTCCTCCATTATAACATCATCAAAGCATACCATACAAGGTTAAAAGAATATTTTCAAAATAAATGGTTTCTTTATAATTATATGACTTTTAAATGATTTCAAAACAGAAAGAGATATTTCTCTAAAAAAAGTTTTGATTTATTCTATGTCAACATCTTTTGATGGATTTTAAGCATGTTTGAAGTTGATTTATTATGATTAAAATCTTCCATATTGTATTGATGGTTTTGTGATTTTTTTGATAGTGGCTATTTATTTTTACACCATTCATGGTTTCTAGATAATGTATTGACATTTCGTTTGCTAATTTTTGTACTAATGTTTATGTTATGTTTAAACCTTTTTATATGATGAATGAATTGGACTTAGTAAGTAATGGTTGGAGACCACTATAACTCCTAGATTCATCAATAGGTCTCATTAGACAAAATAGTGTCTTGGAACAAGGCATTGAAAAAATATTATATTTATTCTTGGCACAAGGCCTTCACTATGTGGTTATGAAGTCTGAAATTATGGATTCCAACATTGTAAAATTGGCTATTGATATCACATGTGATTATTCGACTAGTATAAAATCAATTTGAATAAGTAAATAGAATTATTTGATTTACCTTTTCCATAATATGATGAATTTTAATTTTAAAAGGATTGTGTTTTAGCCTTATCCATTTCCTTAAATGTTCATTCTCATTCGTTAAAGTTTCCGCTATATTGTTATCCTTACTGAGCATATGAGGTCACCCCTTTCTATGTTTTATTTTTCCCAGGATGTGAAGAAGTATATTATGACTAACATAGAGGGATAGTTTAATGGATATGAATGTGGACAATGGGGGAAATTTTGTTATTGTTTTTCATTTTATTGTGTAATGTAAAACTTATAAATGTATCTAGTACTTACAAGGATACTAAACTGGTAGGTCATTCAAGATTTTGATCCCTTGTAATCATTCCAATTTTATGTAATAATGTACCAACTCTATGTAATTGGGTTCTGGGTGATACATTTGGTATCAGAGGTAGTTTAGTACAAACATTTAAATCAAGATTTAGAAAAATGATGATTAGAGAACATTTCCAAAAGATAGACTTTGAGGATTATTATATAAGAACTTCATATAATTTGGGTAATATAGAAATTTTGTGTGTTTCCAAGAAATAAATACCTATCTGGATAGGAGTAGACAGATGTGGTTCTAGCAAAGATGTACCTAGGGGTAAAACCTGAAAACACCGCTTTGAGCTATACTCAAACTCTAACTGGTGCATGACAATGAGACTTACTGCACTCTTGGTTACGACACTCCCAGGGGATATGATTAGGATATTTTAAATTTTCATTACAAACCATTATGACATATTTATGATTATATACCTCCCAATGAAATCATTTTGATGATTATGGATTACATATAAAAACTATTCTGTTTATGTTATGGTTTTTACATGTTTGGAATTATGTATTTTGATTCATAAAATAATCCACTATATTCCATTGTTTAGAAATGGAACCTAGTGGAAGGAATGGAAACCGTATCAACGCACATAATCTTTGTAGGGATTTCCCTCAAACTCAAGATAATTATAGTAGAGTTGGTGATGCAACTGGTGCTAATCAGTTTGTCACCATACTAGGACAACTCCCTCAGGTTATGAATAATAACCATACCTATATGGATAACCCTAATCCACAACATGTAGGATCAATGTTAGACTGATTTATGTGGAAAAATCACCAACATTAAATTGGAGTACACATCCATTTGTAGCTGAAAAATTGATAATATCCATAGAGAAAATATTTCATGCTTTTGGGAGTAGCGAAAGGGAAAAAGTTGTAATAGTAGTTTATCACCTACCGGGAGGTGCAGATTAATGGTTGTAATTAATTAAAAACACAATAGATAATGAATATGTATCATGAATGAAATGGAGGGGGTTTAAATAGATTTTCATTGAAAAATACTTTCCTCATGACCATTGAGCAGATATGGAAAGGCAATTTCTGAGTCTGAGGCAAAAAGAGGATGAGAATGTCACAATGTATGAGGCTAACATTACATGGTTTTAAAGGCATGAAAAAAATTATATATGTATCCAAAGGAGTAATATTGATCGATTATTTGACGGGTTAAAACCATTTCTTCATCGAGAATTATTCTCCCAATCCTTTCCATCATATGAAGATATTGTCTCACGCACTATCAAGATAGAAAAGGAATTCTCTAAGTCATATGAATTAAAATTAAATCTTAAGAAGAAGAGATCTAATGATCACTCTATAAATATAAATAATGGGAAGAAGGGAAATGTTGAATATCCTTACTTCAGTAAATGTGGGATGAAACACCCTGGTACTTACCTGAAGGGAATGGCAGTCTGTTACAAGCTTGGTGAAAAGGGCCACCAAGCTCATGATTGCAAGGGAAAGAAAGAGGCTGTCAATATTGAATTCTACAATTCTAGAGACAATGTACATTATGAAAATGAATGTCCTCAGCGCCAAGGTAAATTACTTCATTAAAGTCCAAGGTATCAAGTCCAAACTTATATGATCATTACTGTTGAGGTCGAATCACAGAAAGATATAGTGGTAGGTAATTTAATGGTTTCATCAAGTTTATCCAATGCTTTATTTGATTCTGGAACAACACATTGTTTCATATCTTCCCAGTTTGCAATGAAAATTAGATATTTTCAATTGGACATAAAAAGGGAGTTGTCAGTCAAAACTCTTAAGGTAAGTATCATCGTAACAACGTTTTGTGAATAAGTTCCCATTAAGACATATAAATTTTTTTATCCTCTAATTGCATAGTCATACCAATGATGGAATTTGATATAATACTAAGAATGGATGGGATTTTGGAAAATGGTGTGAAAATTTATTATATGAAGGAGGATAAAATTTTTTATGATGATAAAGAGTACCTTATCATTAGAGAAGAAACTTCTCCACATGATTCTTATCTAGATCCACCCCCAGTAGCTCTACTAAATTCAATTATTAGGGAATAAGTGAATGAAATATCTATGGGTAAGTAAAATAATGTTCAGATAGAGGAATTACCTATTGTGAAAGAATATATTGATGTGTCTCCAGAGGATTTAACTATACATCCTCCAGAACAAAAAATTGAGTATTCCATTGATTTAATTTCTAGTTAAAGGCCTATATCGAACACCCCTTATAGCATGGCCATTGTGGAATTAATGGAACTAAATAAACAACTAGTGGAATTGAGTAACAAGGGATTTATTGACTATAGTGTTTCTCCATAGGGAGACCATGTCCTTTTTGTTAAAAATAATGATGGATCTTTGAGGATGGGAATTGAATACATGGAGATTAAGGATATAATAATAAAGAACAAGTATCCCCTACCTTACATTAATGATTTATTCGACCAAATTCATAGAGCTCAAAATTTTTCAAAGATTGTACTTCGATATGGATATCATCAGTTGTGTGTGATGAAGGAAGAAATTCTAAAAATAGAATTTCGAACCAAGTACGAGCAATACGAGTTTACCGTAATGCCTTTTGGATTGACTAATGCACCCTCTATCTTCATGGATTTAATGAATAGAGTTTTCAAAGAATATCTTGATGTCTTTTTAGTGGTATTTCTTAATGATATCATGGTATACTCAAAAAGATAAAAAGATCATGAAAATCACATGCGCAATATTCAGAAAACCCATAAAAAATGAATTATATGGGATGTCAAACAAGTGTTAATTCTAGCTTTGAGATATTTATTTTCTTGTCCATATTTCTCTAAGGATGGAATCTATGTTAATCCTTCAAAGACTAAGGAAATCCAAGAATGGCTAGCACTGATGAGTATAACTGATGTACATAGTTTTATTGGTTTATTTGGTTATTATTGAAGTTTCATCCAGAATTTTTTCTGGTTGGATAAGCCACTAACCATGCTCACACGTAAAGGGGGTAAATTTTTCTAGACAAAATAGTGTAAAGAATATTTTGAAGAAATAAAATTAAGATTAGTCCATTCTCCTATCTTGACTCTACCATCACGGAACGATGGGTTTGTTTTTTATAGTGATGCATCAAAGGAAGGAAATGGTGGTGTCCTTATGCAGAATGATATAGTAAATGCATATGAATCGTGACGGCTAAAAATTCATGAACAAAACTATCCTACTCATGATCTTGAGTTATCAGCTGTAATTTTTCCTCTGAAAATATGGAGACACTATCTCTATGGTGAAAAATTATAGATTTATACTGATCACAGGATTTTGAAGTATATTTTCTCACAAAAAAAACTCAACATGAGGAAAAGATGCTATCTTAAACTACTCAAGTATTATGATTTCATAATAAACTACCTCCTGGGGAAGGAATATAAGGTGGAAGATGCTTTGAGTAGAAAGGATCATTGAGTTTTGAAAAAGATGAGAGTTGAAAAGGATCATATTTTAATAGATTTAGTAAAAATGGACAATGGAATTTACATGGAAGGTGAAAGATCAATACCTTTTAAAATGGTTGTGAAACCATCATTACAATAAAAAATAAAGAGTTCTCAGACTGATGATAAGGAGTTTCAAAAGAAGATTAAAGATGTGAATGATGGTAGATTGAGTGACTTCATATATGAATATGGGATTTTGAAATTTGGGAAGAGACTTTGTGTTCCTAACATAACTAATCTCAAAAGAGAATTTTAGGATGATGCTCATAGTTCTAATTTCTCTATAAAACCTAGGAGCACCAAGATGTATAGATATTTGAAGGAACATTTTTGGTAGGACAACATGAAGAGGGAGATTTCTGATTTTGTGTCACAAAGTTTGGTTTGTCAACTAGTGAAAGGTGGAAGGAAATAGCCTCGATGAGTCATCTCTTCCCATACCAATGTGGAAATGGGATAATATTACGATGGAATTTTTCATGGGGATACAAAAGACACCCAGAAGGAATGATGAAATATAGGTCATTGTTGATCATCTTACCAAGTAATCACTTTTTCTTATAATAAGATAAGATTTACCAGCTGAACGTCTAGAAATACTATATATTAAAAAAGTTGTAAGACTCTATGGTATAAACCTATCAATTGGTTATGATCATGATCCAAATTTTACATTAATATTCTAGAAAATTATTTAGAAGGCCTGGGATACTAATGTTGTTTGAGCACTACCTACCACCCTCAAACTGATGGACAATCAGAACGGACTATTCAAACCTTAGAAGAAAAGTATAGATCTTGTTCACAAGACTTTCAAGGTATGAGGTATCATTATTTACCTCTGGTAGAATTTTCCTATAACAATAGATTCTATTCAAGTATTCATATGGAACCATATAAAACATTATATGGCAAGTGATGTCGCACACTAAATTGTTGGGATGATGTTGGTGAAAGAAAACTTGTTGGCCTAGAACATATAGACAAAACAACAGAAAAAGTGATGATTATCCAAACCCACATAAAAGCATCCCAAACTAGGAAAACATAGATATGCAGATAACCGAAAGAAAAATTTTTAATTTCATGTAGGAGTCCTTGTTTTCTTGAAGGTATCTCCATGGAAGGGTGTTATATGATTTGGTAATAAGGGTAAATTAAGTCCCATGTACATCAGACCTTTCAAAATTCTAGAACGAATTGGGGTCGTAGCTCACCATTTGTAAATTCCACCATGTCTCTCGAAATTTCATGATGTGATCCACATATACCTATTGATAAATACATGATTGACCTAGTGCATGTACTCACCTATGAGGAAATTAAGTTGAAACATGATCTATCTTATTTTGAAGAACCTATCAAAACTCTTGATACTAGATAACAAGTGCTGAGAAACTGGAAAACTCGTATGGGAAAAGTTCTATGAAGAAATAATAAGATGGAAGAGGCAACATGGGAACCTGAGAAACTTATAATGAAGATCCATCCAATTATTTTTATGCTGTAATATTTTTAGAAATTTTGAGGAAGAAATTATTTTAAGGAGGGGAGAATGTAACACCCTTAGCTTCCACAATATGTTTCCCTTTTAATAATGCAGTAGCTTTCTGTGTACGCATCTTTGTCATTTTAAAACACCATAACCATTCAAACTAGCCATTATGAATAGTAATACACAATTTTTGAAATTTGATAAATTGAATTTTACTAAATGGACTACATTTTTTTATTCAGAATATCAAAAATATCTTGAGGATAATCTTTTGTATTTTTCTGAAAACATTCAATTTTTGATGAATTGTGAAAAACATTGCATTATTGTTTAAAACCAACTTTTTATTTAAATAATTATTTATATTATTATAATTTATTTTAGGTAAAAATAAATACATAATACCTATATATGTTCCTTGTACATAATTGCTGTTATTTTATAATATGTTTAGATATATAAAATTTTATTGAACTTTTTACCGTCTTTTACCCACCTTCTAAGAGCATTTGAAAATTTACATAAAACATAATTTTACCACTTCTGTGAGTTGAATTTGAAAAATAAAAGGTACACCATTAATATCAGTTAGTAAAATTTTGTTTAATAATTTGAATGTAATTTATGGTGAATAGTATATTCTGACTTTTATTTAACCCGGATAAAATTAAATAGGTTAATTAATGGTAAAAATGATATTATAATTACCCTAACACATGAACTAATTCTATTGGTTAAGTTTAATTTGACTAAAAACAACCTTATGAACAAAATATGATCCTTTTGGTCCACTTGGATTAGAATAGGACATTTATTATTATTTTATTTAAAGAAAAGTCAAAAGTGCTAAATTCCAAGATTAATAACTAAACAATTTTTTATAGGGCTACACACATTATAAAATAGACTATAAATATTAATTATAAAGATAAAACGTTTTATTACATAATGGTATTTTATTTATAATTTATTGAGATTAAATAATTTAATTTATTTATGACAAAATGATGATGTTGTAATTACCTTATTAATGAAATATTAAAATAATTGATATTATAAATATCCAAATAAATGTAAATTGAGACTTCTGATTAATTCCACTAATTTTATAGGTTAATATGACATGTTAGGGTTGATTAAATAAGAATTATTCGAAGTGATAAAATTTTTATGGATTTCAATAATTTCGAATACTAAATAGTGTCAAAATTGACACAATTGAGTTTTTAAATCAAATACTATAATATTAATTGATATAATATTCCTAAAAATCTAATATTTTCTAAAAGGACTTAAATAAGGTTATATTTGTTAATAATTAACCACTTGGGGTTCTCTTGGTAGTTTATAGAATGTTTATTAACCATATAATAGAAAAATACAAAGAGAAATGGTTATTGTCATACTATTTAACTAAGAGTTAAATATAAAAGATAAGGGTAATATGGTGACGTAAACCTATATAAAACCTATTTTTTGATGGGTATTCAACCCATCCCCACCTTAGCCTCTAAATAAAATATTTTTGAGCCATTATAATCCAAAAATGATTTTATTATAAAATAATATTTCAATATTTTCATTAAGTGACCCTCACCTATCTTATAAAATGGCACTTCACCTTATCTTAATTTCACACCTCCAAATTCATTTGGCCCAAACAACCCCAAAAATATTCCCTCTAAACTATCCTCCATTAAACCTAGGGGATTTATGTTGATAATAATTCCAACCTAAGGATCCCTTTTGATCAACTCAAAAGGAAACACCTGAAGAAGAGGTAATAATTTCACCACACTCTTTAAAGTTATATTCCTCTTCCACTTCCTTTTTCGTTGTTGTTTCCATACCAAAATAAATACACCAGTACCATCTACATGCTTTGATGTTATTATAAATATGTTATAACCATATTCATTATTCTATCCATCTTATAAATGAAAAATTCACCATACGTGCGCACGTACGACTTACCGTCTCCACATCGTGATTTTGTTTGTTATTCAAACACTTAATTATTTGGATTGGTTTAATAATGAGTATAACTAATGTAAATAATAAATATAATATGTTATTGATTTTTTATATATGATATACCATCCAATTACATACGATTTCACCATCAATATAATGATATTGTCGCTCATGTGTACGTACGGATTACCGTCTCCACGAATGCGATTTGATACATTCCCCATCATAATCATTCAAGAATAATTTTAATTTTATAACAAAAAAACATTTTATTAATATAATATAACTCTATATATGAATCAAATACATCCTATCCATAATTGACATGGCTAACGTAACAATTTATATAAAGCAAAACGAATCTTTTAACACCCGAAACGATGATACTACTGAAATATTATTAACAAATAAATGTTATAGTATCATATATGACATCATATCTATGTATATAGTTCTTTAATAATTTAATAAAAATGTTTTAACTATTATACCTGAGGATAAAATACCATCTACTAATGTAATGTATAATGTAAGTGTTAATTCTACAATCTCTTTACTTATCTGTGGTTATTAATATGTAACTATCAACTAGGACCTCTTTATCATCCACATCCATATTTTCTTAAAAATGTAATTCAATTTTTTTTAATATTTACTAGACTATGTGTTAATGTCATTTATACCCTTGTTTGACCACATATTTTTTTTAAAGGTATCTTTTCGTTGTTTTCCAAACAATGTAGTTTATGACCTTCTATATAACATTAAGTTATGAATTTAATTTTTTAACTTATACGGTGGGTGCAGCTATTTTCTACCAGTATAATATCGTCGAAGTATCCAATACAAGCTTATAAGAATATTTTCGAAATAATTTTTTTATTTTATAATTATATGAATTTTAAATTATTTCAAAATAGATAGAGATATTTTTCTCCAAATTGTTTTGATTTCATCTATGATAAAATCCTTTGATGGATTTTATGATCATTTGATGTTGATTTATTATGATAAAAATCATCCATATTTTATTGAAGGTTTTGTGATATTATTTACTATGTATGTGTTATTTCTACACCATTTGTGGTTTATGGATGAAGTAATGACATTTTTAGACTATTTTTAATAAGAATGATTATGTTATGTTTAAACCTTTTCATATGAGGAATGCATTGGACTTAGTAAGTAACGGGTGGAGCCCGCTATAGCTCCTCGATGCATCGGTAGGTCCTATGATACAAACTAGTATCTTGGCACAATGCCTTTATAAAATACTATTTTTAGTCTTCGCACAAGGCCATGACTATGTGGTCATGAATTCTTGCATTATGCATTCCAACATTGTAAAATTGGATATGATATTACATGTGATTATTTGACTAGTAGAGTATCTATGTGAATCAGTAAATGAAATTATATGATTTACCATTTCCATATTATGACTAATTTTATGTTTAAAAGGCTTGGGTTTTAGTCTTATACATTTCCTTAAATGTTTATGATTATTCTTGATAGTTTCTGCTATATTATAATCCATACTAAGCATCTGAGATCACCACTTTATATGTTTTATATTTCCCATGATGTGAATATGTATATTATGACTAACCTAAAGGGACAATCTAAGGGATATTAATGTGTTCAATGGGGATAATGTGGTTATTATTTTTCATTTTATAATGTGATGTAAAACATAAGAATATATCTAGTACTTCCAATGCTATTAAACTAATCAGTCTTTTTGGATTTTGACCCCCTTTGATCATGCCAATGTTATGTAATAATGCACCAAATTTGGGTAACTAGGGTCTGTGTGTTACAAAATATGTTTCACTTTTTAGTAGGTGAAAGACAATCATTGTAATCCAATTAGTCTTTTTAGCCTTTTCTTATTTTTGGGTGGAAATGGGATTATTTTAAAATAGATTTGTTCATAGTATTACCGAGTAAATCCTTTAAGAATGATGTTATATATATGAATGTGGATCAACTAATATAGTTATCTCACTTTCTCCTATCATGGATACCTTCATAGTTGAAGATATTGTAATTCATTACGTGTGTGAGGTAGTTCAGTTGCACAATGTTGTAAGGAGTTTTATTTGTACATAGATCATCATTTAATGTCATGTTTCAAGAATGATTTGTATAAGGATTTATGATTGGAGGTTCTATTATGTATGATCTATAATCCTAAATCATATGGTAAATATGAGTGGACTATTCCAGTTATGGATGATATATTATGAGCTTGTATTTTTTATTTTGGTACATCATGGGATATTCATATAGAACTGATAGATTTCTCATATAATAAAATCTTCCAGACATCCTTCAAGATGGAAACTTTTCATGTCCTATATGGAAGGCCATATCGTTCACCTGTGTTTCTGTTATTGGATACTGAGTAAGTTCTTGTGGGTCCTAGTCTCAAATATAAGATGTCTGAGCCAGTGTAGATGAATAGGTAGTAGTAGGTGACTACAAAAAATTGGTATAAATAATATGTTTACAATTGGATATAACCTCCAGAAATTGAAGATGGTTGACATGTTTTCCTTCATGTGACTTATAGGCTGAGGAAATGTAGTATTTGGAAACAAGGGAAGTTAGCACTAGGTGTTTTTGTGTTGTTTGTGATTTTGAATGTGGTTGGTCTAATGGCCTACTAATTAGCCCTTAAACAATTATATAGTTCCATGTATCATATGTTTCTTATATCGCAACCTAAAATATATTATTTTGACCCCTCTCATGTGACAGATGTTGATGATGTCAAGATTAGTGTTGATGATTCCTTTTAGTAGAATCTGACACAGATTGTGGAAAATAGAGATATATATCTCTAGTGTAGTGATATTTTTTTGGTTTGAGTACCATTCCACCATGAGCATGGTTAAAAGACTTGGAAGAGAGAGTATAACATGCAGGAATAGTGGTTGGACTGGTTCATTGAGACCCTAAAGTGAATATTTGAGTACCATAGGGTTGAGCTATTATAAAGTAGAGTGGTTTTAAAATAGTGTCTTCTTATAGGTACATAACACTTTATTTTTTTCATTTGACCCTTGGTGGGCTAGCCTCATTTGAAGAAAGAGATCCTTTATTGGGGGGAAATGACATAAATTTAGGTTATCTATATTTTTTCAGTTAATGGAGGCCATATATAAATGTGTTAAATGGGTTTATGATGGGTTTATATTAATGGAATGACTTTGGAGGTGTTCTACATTTTTATGAAGAATTTGGGTTCTAAACATTTTGTTGGGTGATTACACATCATGTGCATATTACAATACGTGTATGTATTACTGGTCGTGTCATCAACCGGTGTACGGTGTGAAATTATTACATACTATATAAACCATACACACCATGTAAAATTATATTAGGGTTACAATAGGTTTTTTGGAGAATCCCTTTAAAATTAAAAATAATAATTTGTCAATGTAATATAATCAAACCTTATTCAGACTTGCATTTGGTACCCTAGACGATTTAATGGAATCTTGTTTTGAAAAGGAAAAGGGACCTTAATGTTGACTGTTTTCTTACTAGATGAGCTAGAGTTTGGAGACAGATTGAAATTGAGCTTAGCATCATGAAAATTTAAATGTTTATTGAGTATATTCATATTTTATTTTTTGTTACTTTTAGTAGTACATTTATTTATATTCTAGATTGATATTCAATTGTTCATTTACTATTTATTTGACTGTTCAATTGGATTCTATTGATGGTTTTCTACTTTATATTATTGTTTACATTATTTCTAAACTATTATATTTATTTATAATTACTATATGTACATTTATTTGGTGTTGTAAATATCTAACCAGGGAGAAATGTCCCCCTAGTATTGTTATCACACCCCTCCTTCTAGTCTATAGCCCTTGACAAACATGGAGTCGCACTTGAGGTATGAAACTAACCCATTCTAGGAACACAAAGGAGGGTTGGATTGGTGGGTCTTACAGTATCTGTTACTCCTCATGATCCATGCTCTTCTATCCTAGGTAACACATGTCTAAGATCAAATAATATCTCATGTTTCACAAAACCATATCAACATTTAGTTCCTCTTCTAACATAGAGGGACATTTCACCTTCATCAAAAATTCTCAGAAACCATGGAAACAAAATTTCAACAAACCCATCATTTCCCAGCTCGCACACATCCACTCACCAATTCTAAACACAATAGAACCATGTTTAGCCAATGTGTGATACCTCAATAGCCTTTTAAGAAAGTTTTCAAGAAAACAATCTACGACAAATCCTAAATAAAAAATTGCAGATTTAGGAGTCCCATGTCATTACTTTAGGTATGAAAAATATATATAGCATGTTAGTTTTGTCAACACAAATCTCCCTTAGTGAGAATCTTCCAAATCCAGGTACATCACCTTTTCCAAATATGACCACATGGTTATCCACCATCTGACATCATTTTATGTCATGAGAATAAACACATGATCTAACTATTCACTAAAGTACACCATGAACCAATAAGGATATGTGTAAAAATGATCAATCCCTTGAAACAAATCCCTAATACCATGGGACTTCATGCTCATCACATCCCAAGGTTTCATAACCCATGGTTTCATTCTCATAAAACCACAAGGCATCCCCCTGGTCTCGACTCCTCTAATGAATTTGTAAGTTTTGGGTAACCTATATTATAGGATTCCCTTGAACGTACATTCTTTTGACCCACCATGGTTTGAGTCAAAACCAATCTTTCCTACATACCCATACTAACCCAATGTAAGGTCTCCAAAAAAACCTAATCTATGCAAAACACCTACATTCTTCTATTTTATAAAACATTCAAAACCAATTATTACAAATTCCTACTTGAGAGTCCTCATATACAAAACTCCCATGGATGTCCAAAAAAATCATCCCACCACGAATTTATCCTCCAATAACATCCATCTACGGGACTACTCCTTCAAATATACAGATTAACCAGGGTCATAATATATATCAATATTATATCAAATTTCCCATAGCTAATAATACAACTATAACTATCTCTTATAAGTATAATTTCATTCAAATATATGTGTAGAAATACCATATATGTTGTTAATTACACTTTAAATAGTTGTGTATTTAGTTAAGTCACTGAGGAATATGAACTAAATTATAATACAACTATAATAATATATATTAATGAACCATAATCACAATTTTTTGTTTGATAGAATTCCATTACACACATTACTGTAAAACCATATATAGGTTGATAATGGAAGATTATGTAAGAGAACCTAAATAATAGAATCCCATTAGGGCCTTCTCACTAGGGAACCACATAACTCAATGACCTACAATGATCACCTCAGGACCCATACACCAAGGGATCATATCATTATCCATGATATGTGTCCCACTATTGATCTGCATAAACATAAATTAAATGAAAATACATATACATTTTTATTTAGATAAGTTTAATTTTCCCATGTAATTATTTTGAAAATACTTTGGGATAAGTTGTTTAAAGTTTAATCAGTATAACATATATTTAGTGACAAAAATATTTTTATTATGTTCTTATATGTCATATGAATCATATATCCCAACTCCTGATACATGAGACACCTATTTAATTTATCAAATAAGAGAAAAAAATCCAGTTATATTCCCCTAACAATGGTCCAAGATAAAAAAATCTATAATAATACTAATCCTGAAACCTCATGTGAGTCAAAAAAAATTAAATCATATCAATTGTAACATAACATCTCTAAAATATCAATCTCCTTCCCGAAAACATAGACTTTATGTTAGTTAAGTAGTTCATCAAACACTAACCTGATATGTGTAATATGCTCTAACACATTACTATATCTCCTAGCTACCATATATCAAATAGTAATACAAAAGTAATTTAATTTATTGATACTTTTTTTAACAACTCCACCAACTCGCTATGAATAGTAGTCAGACCGGACCGCTATATGTGATCAAGCAAGCCACCCCATACACCAGAGGATTTCGAAAAGCTATTATTCCCGCAAGGATAACTTCAAGAGACTATACATCCTATATCAGTGTGTGATATTATAATTTAAATAGAAACACATCCATTAGGGAAACATTCATCAGAACATGATGCAATAATGTGAAATTAAAATATAGGGGTAAAAAATACCAATCACCCATTATGATTATTACATGTGAAAATAGGTAGATAAATTAAATACAAGAGGCTCTGATCTATCTTTGAGCGGAAACACATCACGTTATTAGGGTTACAATCAATATACTCTAGCTTAAACACATTATAATGAACCATATCCAAACCTATTTTTATTTATAATATGTAGTTCACTAGATTACCATTGTGAAATTGAGGACCGACCTTGTTGTGAGTACATATCACTATAGGGAACCACCAATTAGGTTATGTAATATAATAAAAATGTACTGATATAAGAGTTATTCTCAGAATAAAAAAATTATTCACCATTAAAATAAATAAATAAACCACAATATAGAAGCTGACCTAATTCCAAAATATATCTTCGCATTTCACATTAGCTATACCTCCTAATACATCCCAACCGACCCAATGCAGTGCATATATTACTGGTATATTCCTCGTAATCATTACATATCCTCAGGTTTCTAATGTCGATCCACTATAATTTCCTCATCCAGTGCTAGATTTTCTTTGGGAATGTACATCACCTCTATTCAAACACTATACACTCAAGGGGGATATTGTGTTCTTTCCTCCATCATGAGGATTAGTAGACCCTAGGGCATCACCTGACCTCCCTCATCCAAAATCCCTTGTGCTGAATAATATTTTTGTTCTTGGATGTTCTCAATGTCAATATGATATCTAATTCCAATTAAGGGGAGAGATATATGAAATCCCATACATCCCAGAATAACATATTCTAGGAAGACCAATAAAAAAAATGGAATACGCTACCTATATCCCATATTCTATCTCTAGAGAATCAAATATCTTATTTGTCCATGTCCAAACCATTATGGGTGAATACACATGATCTATGAGAAGTATCTTATTCATCGATTGATGGGAACTAACAGTTTTTCTTTGATTATTCAAAATTTTTTATCAGGGATATGCACCTGGAAGACACCATATATTTCCATAAGTATTCCAGGATACCCTACAATCTATTATAGTCTATTGGTGTCTCAATTCAAATCATAACACCTGGTCATTAAAAATGGTATCATAATATCAGTAGAATCCCATCAATCCTGGTCATTCCTAGATGAATGACCACACATATCTTGAAGATGGATCCTTCATATCACTTTTATGAAACTACTACCACATAAAACATAGAACAAGACACTACTAAAGAATAGAATCCAACATAAATCTATAGTCAGTCTAGAACCCAAAAACATTAGGAATATTTGGGTCATATCTATGTTGAAATTTCATTCTTAGGCATCCTAGTAAATGAAAATAGTGTTAGGCCCATCAATAAATTCTCAAGTGTCTATGGTAATCCCTTTTCATATTCATAATAAAATATAGTCCTAATAGGGCTTGAATAAATTCCCAAAAAATCTTCATCATAATTGACACTTTTGGATCATGAGTTGGTTCAAGATATTGGTGAAACCATCAACTATCCCTACCCAAGGTCACATGTAAATGCATAGTGTAATATATCAATGTGGAACCAACATGGGACCCCTAGGTCATCATTGTTTTGGAGGAATACCCCTATGCATACTTAAAAAAACATGTCTCTTGGGATAACACACAATGATCAGAGGATATTCTATCCTTCAGCATTGTCAAGGTCATCTCATAGAATCAAAGTCCATAAGAGTACATGTTGACAATATGAAATGTGTTCCATAAACATTTTTTATAATTAATGTCGTGAACCCCACCTAAAATGTAAATGTATAGTTTTATTATATATGAATCATTATGAAAGAAGGAGGAGAATTCATTTCCATGAACCATAATAATTATCTCACACTGATGGAAAAATATTCCTTAAAATAATTCCCAGTCCAATGGAACTATTGTGAGAACCTCCCACTGAGAGTATTACATGTATTGGGAATGATATGTTGAGTTGTATGTTTCATAGCCCAAAACACCATTGACTCATCCAGAAAAGTTTACTGTGAGACATTTTATTTTTAATAGGGTGTAGTGAAGGTTGATATGGGTGTGTCAAAAATTCCAAGGACCAAATCCAAACTATTATCCCGAGAAGTTGCGAAAAGGAACAACCTATGTAGTATGATATAGCTGGTTCACATAGGTGGTTCACCCAATGGGGCCTACACACACACATCCAATATTCCAAGAGGCTTGCGCCGTCCATTCCAATATGATCTAGATGGTGTATCCACTAATGCAAGAGGATCCAACATGAACCAACCCTGTATGAATGTGACTCGTCAACCCCCCCCCCCCCCCCCCGTGTGAGATACTTACGTGAAATGCCTATGGATGGTATCTGTGTAGACGTGATCCTTCAAAAAGTTTCATATGTTCTCCTATAAATAGGACCTTGGTATTTTCTTTTAGAAGACTATGAAATATGACAAATACCCCCAATCTAATGTCACACATCCTGTTCACTCATGTCCTCCAAAGTCCCACAGGATTCCCACTACAACATGTGGAAAGGGAGAATAAATGGAGGTAGTGCCATCAATGTCACTCTGTGGTATGGAACATAAGAATTCGATAAGAGGACACCATACAACTATTTGACTTCCACTTTCTCAAAGGTCCCTTCCTTAACATGGGTCCTGTACGATACCCTTACAAAGAAATAAGAGGAGACCCTTGGTTCCTAGAGAAATGCCTTGCAAAAGTGTTATCACCCAAGTGATCAATGTTCTAAGGAATATCTAGATCATGAAAGCCTACCCCATGTGTGAAGAACATCCATATCCTCCTCGGTTCTGCATGAGGGACCACCTGATCATCAATCCAGGACCTTCTCAAGACACTTTTATGCCATCTTTCAAGCCCTCAATCACAAGGCTCTCCTTCCTTTGGATCCATCAACTAATGGGGACAAAATTTAAACCATTACTAAAAACTATGGATTTTCATGACCATATAATGAGGTATATTATCATGCCTCTCATTTGGATATCCATTTTCTTATCCATGGGTGTCCCATACTTTTCCAACATGACGATTATGGTCATTAGGGTGCATATAGATATAGATTCCCTTGGTCATGAGGATCCCAACGCTGGAGGAAGTGTTATGGATTCCATGGTGTTGGATGAAAAGGATATGACCACAATCATCACTCATACTCTCTAATATTAAGGACATCTGGTTCTAGAATGGATAGAGAAGACCACACCTTCCTTCACCTTCATGGTGAAGTGAACTATCCTCAACATTTTCCCATGAACCAGTTCTAGGGAATTACTCTAAGGGTAAGAACCCATCCATTATTGTACTACATCTAATGTTTTACTCCTTATTCCTTATCATTTCCCATGGGATTTATCTAGATAGTTAGTTATTTTTGGATATACATGGTATAATAATTCGAGGGAATGAGAACATAAAATATAGTCTCTCTACCTTTGGGTCTTCATCCCATCCACTAGTGGACAAACAAGATTGTGTGGTTTCCCTAGTCTACCAAATTCTCTAGTTTATGACACTGAGAATGATTGGCACGAGCATAGATTATGGTGGAGATTATGAAATTTATGTGATGTAAACCTCATGGGAATCATTCCATGTGTAAACCAAAACCAAGAAGGGCATCGCAATGTCAGTGTATTCCCCAAAACCTATCCTCATGGTCATCATTATAGTATAAGCCCCAACCAAGAAGGGATTCCTCAATGGAGTGAACCCCAAATCATTCTTCTCAAAGTGTAATATTCCCCTCTGATGAAAACCATTAGGATACCTCTATAATTATGAATCCTCACAAAATAATTGTGTGGGCTTTGATTCCCATCCAAATTGGATATGTAGAAAGCCTCCATTATGTCCAAACAAAACACCACAAATCAACCTGAACTCTCACTGGGTCACATTTTGTATAGGGTCTTATCAAATATAGGAGTTTATATCCCTTCCATGATCACTGGGTTGATTCAACATAAGTCATGCACAATGCATTGAATAGGAACATTTATCCTAGGTTTCTTTGCCGCATTACGTTAAACATAATGGTTTTGGTGCTTATCACATAACCATAAAAGTATTTTGTGTTCTTCAATGTGGTACTATACTATATGGTTTCTGATACCCTTCACAAGGAAGGGTATGAAGACCATATAATGTTTATGATCTTGATGTCAAAATAACTCCCATATCCCTATATGATGATACACTACTGATAACCCCGCTATGTGGCTCAAAACCGTCATCATAAAAACAAATACAATAGAATATCTAATCAATATATAAGAGGGTTCCATTTATGTAGATCAACAAATAAATATAGATATCTCGGTTGATGAAGAACTTTAGATACATACAGGTTATTCTAAATTCTATATGTTTTAATTGTTGATTATTAATCCATGGGAACCCCACTTTATACATAGGAATTGATGGTTGATTCATGAGTATATCATTAATCTATATGATAATCCCAAAGTAGGTAAAACATATCCACAAAATGTTGTGATGAACTCAATCATCTATCCTCTCGAATAATGCCAATTATTATTTATATTTTTTCATGTTTATTAATGAACACCTACAATTAGATATTAGGTAATTGATTCTTCATTTATGTAGAAATATTGGGTGTTTGAATTTCCACGAATAAAACCTCTTGGAAACATCCCTAAAAGGACGTAGGTGTATGTTTCTGATGTAATGGTTATTCAACCCACAGCACAAAACACAATTCCAACCCCACATGAATTTTTTTGAATGAATCGATGTTAAAACCAATGTGAATCCTTAACCATGGTTATGATGTTACCAACCCTTGGGGACCCCATCACTGTAAAAATGAAAGAGGAAAAAAATAAGACAATTAATAATGAATGTGTTCCTTTATTAAGATTTTTATTTGATGAGGGTTTCTTATTTACATTTTTTCACCCATATTTTAGGCAATTTTTAAAAAGATCTCTCTTCAATACAAATGCTATCCCACCGACTCTCACATATGTATGCTCATCTATTCATGTTGGGTCCTTGTAAAAGCATAGGACATTGTCACCATATTAGCAACTTTATTGCTTAGTATCTAATGAAATTTTATATGCCTATCATCAGGGTGGTACTATCCATACCCTAATGGCTTCCAAATTGGCCCTCTAGCTCACCATGCCCAACTATTCAACCACTCTGAAAGGATTATTGGTTCAGAAATAGGTGGAACTGATTATAGTATCCAATTTATTCAAGGTCATATCCCTGGAATGAAATAATCATATTCTCCCTTACTATAGGGATGTAGTTAGAGAGCCTAAATATGAACTCACATAAGTGACAATGGGGTCCTTTCAAAAGGCTCATAGCAATAATCTCTACTACAAATTCCATGTGATAGTAAACACTCAATATGATCAGGATTTATTTCTTGGGAGCCCATCCCAGTGCCCCAGAACTAGGCATGTATGATGTACCACCCAGGGTAGAGACAGTCCTACAAAGAATAGGGGCATGCCACTATCCCCTCTATGTAATCCCACTTATCAAATTTGGTTTCAAACCATGAAAATGATGAAATAAATTCATGTACCAATCATGTTGCCCAATATATTATTTTGGATACATCTATAAAGGCCTATTAACAAAATATGTTGATTGAGATCAATCATGAATAAGCACCTTCCCACACTAAACAATCATAACAATATCCTCTTAAAGAAGTACAATAATAAGACCACCATTCTAAATTTATGTCAAACCATGAGAAGTCACCAACACATTCCCATATCAGTCAAGCCTGCCAGTCTATTTTAGTTGAAAACTATGAGAAGGCACACACACACATGTCCACACATATAAATCATTCCAGTAATCTCTTATAGAAGAAATTTGAGAAGTCGTCTTAAATGTCCCAATGAAAAATTGGGTGAAGATCCAAATATATTCCCCACAATTGAGTACTTTTAGTATCAACTAGTAGGAAATGGAGGATTGGAGTCTGTAAATACCCATTATTTAGGCATGAAATGGGAATATATCCCCATTTCATTAGATAAGTTCATTAAACTTATATTGAAAATAGTGAAGGGGTAGATGTGAATCTCTTCCAACATCGTACAAAACTTCAAAGACATCATAACAATGAAAATAATTATAGAGGGGTATATAATAAACTTTGTCCCTAAAAATTGGGTGACTCATAATCTTGTCACTCTAAAGTAGACACACACCTCTTATCCTATATAAAAGGGTCACGGTAAAAAATATCTGATGATATATAGTAAACCAGGTGGTGTCCATTCCCCCATTCCAATTGGAGATAATCCACCCATCCAAATAGATACTCTAAAGTATGAACAAAACAATACTAAAGATCTAGAAGCCTATCAGAAAATTATTTATGAAACATGTGATCTAGTAAAACAGGCATCCAAACCTGAAATCCACTTTCCCCAACAAGATGACCTAGTTTCTCTTATTAAGGAATACAACTAGAAATATCACCCAAGATGATGGAAAAAGAAGATCATGTATAGGATAATGATCTACATAATGCGAGATTTCATGAATCCATGGGACATATATGGATGGAAACTATGAATCCTACTATCCCTTTACCAAAATACCAGATCAGAAATATCAATTATGAAGGTCCGCCTTAGTAACTTCACCATGATGTATTGCTTCATGTCTACAATCTGACCAATCTAAATATTCCATCTCCAAATATGAGACAAGAAAAAACTCCATGTTGGAAGATGATTAAACAAAATAGTATTCCCCTTGATTTCATCTACCCTGAGTGCCCTCCCATTCATATATGAAACATGAATTTTCATTATAGTTGGAAATCAATCAATACTGGTAGTCCTCAATATAAATTAATTTTCATTTAATGTTCTCTTTGCAATAGTGTTTCACTTTGTCAGAAGGGTCATGTCCTAGGTTATTTAGTGATGAGAAATCCCTCAAACCATGTGGAACTTGGGAAAATAAGGACACTCATGTCTGATTCCTTATCATTGATAGGTGAAATCCTTTCTCATCCAGAAGATATCCAAAGGAGATGATCATTATACAAACCACCCTTGGATCGTCTGACATCTAATATGATAGATGAAATGCATACCAATACTGTTGTTAAAATAAATTTGTAGTGAAGAATCTACATTGATACAAAAAAGATAAGGAACCTTTAGTGAATGATGAATAAGGCCTCCCAAACATGAGGTCCTGGTTTGTTAGTTACAATATATCGATCATGATCTAACCATTACAAACTTCTCAATATATCATCCCAGAGGTGTTTTCAGAAGATTGTGTGTACAACTTCTATTTCAATATATAGAACACACTATGTCACTTTACAGAAAAATTATTACACTATAATGAGTATTAAAGTCACATAAAGATAATAGAAAGGATTAAATCTTAAATTTACTTGGCGAATCTCCTGGATACATGACATCCAAAATTGAAAAAATTAAAATGAGACCTTCAATGTTAATGCCACAAAATGTTGAAATAGTTTCATCATCTAAATGATATACCCAATAGAGTGATCATATAATAGTATGGGGAGATCATTAATAATTTCATTTCAATGTGATCCATAATCATCAATTCCCATTAAATATGTAATTGTGCAATGTCATCAATTCAAGACGGCTTCAAAAACCAATGTTGTTCACAACTAATGATATTCTCAATAAAAATGAGCCTCGAATAAATTTCACCATTTTCAGTATAGTAAATAAAAAACCATAAAAATGATGTTTCATCAGTAATATACAAATATCGAACATTCTTCCCGCTTATGGGAAATTAGTCATCGGATAGAAAAAATGTTGCAGACAGCGCAATGGTCTTTAGAATTAGATGGTTTTGGTGCAACACAAATGATGCACCTTGCCCATGTTCAAACATGATATAATATCATCTAAATGGAATCCACGAAATTATTAGCCACTCAAATCTAGGAACAACCCTAGACCAAAGGGATGGGTTGTTTTCAATGAAATCCATCTTGGAAAAAAACCCGGCCTCAAAAGTTGTGAAAGTGGAACATGAATTGCCCAATATATCTAGGGTGGGACATTTGTTTACCTCAAAAACCTCCTCCTTAGTGGTAATAAGTCTTATCTTGATTGGGGGGGGGGGGCTTAAAATGAATCATACTATTTTTTCCCACATATTAATTAGGTATTATCACTCAAGATACAAATGAATGAATTTCTTAGAAGTTATCTTCATGTGACCATTGATAATATGGATACAAGAAAACCATTGAAGGATTGGAATATGCCTCATGAAGGGAAAAAATTAAAGCAGGCTCAAAAAGATACTAATAAAGAACATGTAATGCATTATGAATTGGTTGATGTAATTAAAAACATCCATGAGAACCCTAAATAACATAATGTCAATATAGATGAGATGGAGGAGGATATTTTGATTTCTAACACAGTACACACCAGAACAATTGAAAGAGGTGTTCATAGTTAGAACCAGAGGCCTGCCTTGAATTTGAGGAATCCATTAATAATTCCACATGTACCTCCTCAGAGAGTGTCAAAAAATGAGATGGGTAATGGTAATGTTGTGTCCCTTCAGCCCCTGGAGGAGGTTAAAACCCTTAAGATTAGGGAATTATTCTCTTAGTGGGAAGAAGAGATGAAGGAATAGAGGAGACTCAATATAGGAATACACTAATATAGAGTTCATATTGGATATTTTCTCCAAGAAGATTCTTAACCTTCACTCCTGGCTAAAACACCTCAAAAAATAGGGTTCTCCTCAGCAACAAAAATTGACTATGAACATCCTCTTAGAATGGGTACCAACAAAAAATATAATTTTATCCATCAACGAAAAATCTGGAGTTCCCACCTTTGGGTACTCAACTATAATAGGGCCAATTGAAAAATTATATACCATCCACTATAGGTTACCCATATAAAATTCCAATAGGCCCAATATAGATGGGAATGCATTCTACTGCCATTGTTCAAGCTGCATCGAATCGTAAAACTACTCAAGCGCACATCACTACAATTGATTTTCTAATATATTAATTGGAATATATGCAGGAGCAATGTGTGATGGTAAATCCAAACATGAAGCCTTACCACCAATTCGTTGATCTGAATCTTACCAAACTAAACATTGGGAGCCATACCATTACAAAGGGTTATAATGATTGAGGATACATTAACGTACCCAAATTGGATTTCAATGATATCTAATAAAAAATATGTTTTTCAACAAGTGATACATTCTTCCTCATGAGACACCTCCTTTATCCACATGATCCCTTCCCCCCATAACGATATTGTAATATAGAGGATTCCAAATTTTATTTTAAAAACTTCCCCTCTTCATACCCTAAAATTATATCACATTCCAGGAAATATTACCATTATAAATGAGAATTACAAATCAATTAAACAGAGATAAAAGAATTTAAATTATAGCCCCTAATTTTCTTTTCGGATGAAATTAAACAACCTTATAGAACATCATACTAATAAAAAATTGAACATTACAAGAAAAATACTATTTATAAGACATTATAATGAATTGGCCATGTCTTGGTTACATGATATTAAACATCACAATTCATCAACCCTTTTCAGAAAGGGTCCTTCCTTTTTGACATCGATCACATAACAAAAAGTACCCTCCTTCAAAAAAGTAAAATTTACTTAGGAGAAGTTTTAAATTCCTCGCATGGATAGTAAAAATTCCTCCTTCATTATCAATCATCATTCCTTGGTAAAACAACTCTTTCTAGAATTTTGAAATACAAATATTCATAAAATCCCTGACCATTGGAAGTAGAATGTTCAAATCCCTTAGGATAACTTTTTTTAACAATACATTAAAATGAAAAAGATGGTAATATATAATTTTCCCACATAATGAGCCCTCTAGCTGATGGATTACCCTATTTGACTATGAAGTAGCACACCTATGTTGGATTTGCATAAAGGCACCCACAATGGTTTTCTTTTCAGTCAGTAACATATTCGTCCTCATGAGAGACCTCATCTATTCTGTTAATCCTTAATAATTTCATTATGAATATTATTTTTCTAACTCCATCCATGGAATTCTTTATATACTTATATCAAATCATGTTTAAAAATCCAAAAATAATTATTTCTTTCCTCAAAATTCCCCATGGGGAATCTAAATAATGTTAACATATTCAGGGCTAACAACCCTTGCTTGGGTCATTATTTCAATCGCCATGATGAGATCTATTCAACCTAAAGCACTAGTAACATTAGTCCAGAATGAAATAATATTAAATTCCCAAAAAATGCAATACTCATCATGTTGAAAACACACCAGTGGGTGCCCGGGGTAGAAGTCGATTCTTAACTCTCTAGACATATACTATTCATTAATTAGAAATGAATTGATAAATAAAAATAAAAATGCACAAAACATGTTATGAAGAAAATCACAAAGGGAATCCGATGAAAAATATATGTCTCATCTAATAATTGTTATTCATATTAGGCACAAGAAAAAATTTAAGTGATTATATACAAATCATAATGTTTGTATGGTTATCCATATCAACCTAGAAATAATCAATCTTTGCTCTTTGGGCCCATGGCTTAAAAAAGGTCAGAGCATCCTTCCATAGTTGACATAACTCCACTTAAAAAAACTGATATTAAAATGAGTTAGAGTTCGCTACATATAATTTAGAAGTATATTATTCTCATTCAAACAAAATCTAAATCAAGGGGGATTTTTATGACTTCATGAAATGTGTTCCATTAACTTTTACACATAATTTATGTTGTGATCTTAATGTAGAAACAAAATGTTTATTTTGAGTAGCAATGCACATTTATACAATGAGTAGAATGGATTTCCATGTGTTATAAGAATTATCACCTAGTGAGGGATGTATATTCCATAGAAACATTTCCCAATCCAATGGCATAGTGGTGATATCCGCCCTTTGAGATTATCTAATTGATTGGTAATTAGATGTGTATTTGTATGTGTCAAGACCAAAAAATCATTGTCCAAGCCCAAACTTTTCAGGATGAAATACTATTTTTAATGGTGTGAGTGATGGAGGTGAAGGGAAAAATATAGGACAATATCCTAGTAATGATCTTTAGAAGGGGTGTGGGGGCTCAGGACTTGTGTTAGGAATAAATAGGTTGACCCAGGTGGTTCGTAGAGATAGTCCTATGCACACATAGACTGCGCTTCAGGAGGATCATGTAGACCCTTTTAATGAACCCCAGATGGTGTATCCACATATTCATTAAGATATTACATGTGCCAACCCAACACATTTATAATGGGTCAACCACTACTATAAGAGTTACCCACACAATACCCCTACTTCTGAAACCTACGTGGTGAAGATCCTTCCACAATGGTCTGATGGTTTCTTATAAATATGGCCCTAAGGATCCACATTTATAAGACAAGAGAATCAAATGATTCCCCCATTCTCAGTTCATGTATCCCCTTCTCCCATGTCCTAAAAATCCCCTAGGTTTCAATATATAGTATAAGAAAATATTTATTTATAGGGCGTATTAAAATAGAAATCCATCTAGGGTCTGGAACAGAAGACACTAGTGTGGGGAACCATTCTCCTCTTTAACAACCACTTATACGAAGGACCCATCTATAACCTAGTACTTCAACTATACCCTTATGGGGATACTTAAAAAGTATGTTAGTTCTAGGAGAAAACCCTTGTAAGAACCTGTACCTTCTTTTCATGTATGTTTTTCCTTTTTTGGGAGTTTTTGAGAAAAGAAGAGTTTCTAGAAATTTTTGAAGTACACACCGTGTTCTTTATGAGTTCACGCCATGTACTTCATTGCCACACACACGGTCGTGTGGGGTGACATGCAAGCCTCTTAAAGTGGAGTATGAAAAAGGTGAGTATACATTGTGTACTCCAAAAGTACATGTCGTGTACATTCTTTTTTTCATTAAACGCATCAGGGTCACGTCTAACGGACAAAAACAACTTCTTTTAGGTTTCATTCATTCAAGAGTATTGGGCATCCATGGATCTTGAACGATCCTTCGATCCTCCATCCATCCTCCGATTCGAGCACCGTTAATTGTGTTGGAATCACATTAGTGAGTTCTCTATTCTTCATGGGCCTTGTTTTCCAATTCCTCTTCTTTTCCATGTTATTGTGGGTTAGAAGTTTTGGAAATTTTCATAGATCTACAATGTTACAAGAAGATTCAAGCTTTTGGTTCAAGTATATTGATCTCCTAACCCCGAGGTAGGTGGTTTGTGCCTTTCCATTCGATGTCTTGGATTATTATATAAAAATTTCACCAATACCCTTGAACAGGGTATTGCGTGTTTACCTTTTTACCCATGTTGTTTTCCTTCCATGCTTGTATGCCTGTGTAGAGTTAATTTGGATATGAATTGGGTTGATTGCTATGATTTGGATTTGTTTTCCCATGCATTGTTATGTTTACGACCATTTCGTCTTGTTTAGCCTTTGGCTACCTTGTCTGTTTCCTATGCCTGTTTCCATAGGGTAGAGAGTGGTATCCTGACATGCTTGTTGATTTAGACTATTTATCCAAGTTGTTCGATAGGTTTACTTTGTCTATATTACACCGCTATGCTCGTTGACCTATTCAGGGCCGTGAGAACCTAGTGTAGTAGGCTATAAGGGGGGATTGACCAATTGAGCATTCTCCGAGATCCTAGAACCACCTTGTCCTATATGGGGAATTAACCGAGTAGACTTCCTCGGAGGGTCCTTGATTAATTTAGACTCTAAGGGGATCGACTGCGTGAACATCCTCAGAGAGTCTTTGTTTTAATTGAATGACTTCGAATGTAAGGGGAACTTACCAAGTGAGCTTCTTAAAAGAGACCTAGACCTCAGGGCTATAAGAGGAATTGACATGTAAGCCTCCTCAGAGAGTCCTTGAATACAATAGACTATGAGGGGATTGGAATATGTGATCTTCCTCAGAGATTCATGCTTTACCTAGACTATACAGGGAATGGACAATGTGAGCTTCTTTAGAGAGTGTTGATCTACCTTTGAATATGAGGTGATAGACTATGAGTGCTTCCTCCGAGAGTCTTATTAAATTACTATGACAGAACCATAGGGGTTGGGCTATGTGTACTACCTGGTGGGTTGTCTGTACTTCTTAGGGAGGACCAGATGGGATGGCTGCAAGTACTTCCTAGATGGTTACCTGTTTAAGATTTAGTTGTTGTTTCAGTGTTGCTTGAGATTGATATTTTGGATTGTTTACTGATTAGTTCTTTCCTATTTACTACTTTCGATACGTTTACCTGCCATATAATCATTAACTGTTAGGCGCATATCTTCAGGTTGTTGCCTACTAGGATTTAGTCTCACACCTTGTTTGGGTCATGCTTTTGGTCCTAAAAAGATTATATTTTTGTAGGTACAGATAAGGTCAAGCACCCTTCTACTTCAGGTACTTGATTGCTATGGATCTGGAGAGCAAGGGACCAAGATTTGGCTTATGATGCTGAAGAGATGTTATTTATTTTCTTTTTGGACTTGGTTTAGCACTGTTTGTATTTCCAGAATTTTGACTTCTTTCACTACTTTCCTAGACACATGTATCATGCATCATTTATATATACTTTCTTCTGTTGTTTTATTATTTTTGTCTTCCACTACTTACTATTGTTGAATATTTCCTGTTTCTGTTATTGTATGTATTTGTTTACTTTTGTTGTGTACTCTACCAACGAGGGCATTGTTTCCCCACTATCACACTCAAGTCCCTCACTGCTAGTTAGAAGCCTCTGGCATTCGGGGAAATTCGCTTGAGTCCAGGCCATGTGACCAACTGGGTATGGGGCACCTCTACAAGGCTTCCAAAACCGGGACATTACAATGTGGTATCATAGGATTTCTTTTCCCTTGATTTATAGTTTGGATCCATTAGCCATGGATAGGTTTGACTAGGTACTTGTTAATAAGTTTTTCATGGGATTATCTCAACCGTGTACATGGAAATGCCAATATACCTCGTTAATTGCAATTTTTCTAGTATTACAATTATTACAGTTGATTTGATTTCATCTTGAGTGATTCACATGATTTTTGATGTTGTTGTCGATGTTGTTGAGGTTCTATTTATGTTACAACCTAATGAGATGAGGGTATTCCATCACATGAATCATATAGGCACTTTCTAGAAATCACATGTCATGCATTTTTGTCATTCCATCTAGGATGGATTAGATATTTCATATTTTGGTGAAAGATGATTTGTAAAATATGCATGCTATTGTGATAGTTTCCTAGATAGAAATACTTCTATTTTGTAATGTATTGTTTGTGTAGAGGATTGCTTGAATGAATTATAAACATTGCTTATTCAGGTGTTATGGGCCCTCGTGGACCAGAATATGGTGGATCATTTCACTGTTCTCTTATTTATGACTTGTATAAAATTCCAAACATTGATTCGCGGGGTGTATGGGCCCTCACGGATCATAATTTGGCACATTAACGCTTGTTTTATGGGTTTTCTGGGCTCCGAAACTCTTTCTAATGCTACTGTCCGAAAAAAACCAGAATAAACGGGATGTACATTATGAATACATGTTCTGTAGTAAATAACCATGTCACTGACTGTGTGTCCAGGGACACGGGGTTGTGAAAAATCATGCAGGAACACGCTGTGTAGGGTACACACATGTCATGTTGTAGTGACTGGGTGTTTACCCATGTGACTAACGATACAAATGAATTAAACATTGACTATACATATTGTGTCTTTATTTCACACGTTGTGCTGTGTAACCTAGGTACTTGGCTGTGTGACGAACATCACGAGTCAGGGAAATCCTACAAGTACATACCGTGTGCACATGGAGAATGTCGTG
Source organism: Viscum album (assembly GCA_963277665.1). Lineage (NCBI taxonomy): Eukaryota > Viridiplantae > Streptophyta > Magnoliopsida > Santalales > Viscaceae > Viscum > Viscum album. The sequence goes on along the minus strand of OY728143.1, from coordinate 1,943,271,854 downwards.
TAGAGTGAACCGTGTAGCCGACCATGTAACTAACAAAATGGGTCATTGAAACATTTCTAGTACACTCTGTGTCTTTCGTGAACACACCATGTTATCTAGGATTAAGAGGACCATGTGGGTTATCCATGTAAGGAGACTCAGGAAGTGGAATAGAGTTCATGTTCACACTGTGTGCGGGGACAACACATCGTGTGGTTGGGGTGTTACAAAACCAGTTGTGGAAGAAGTACACACCCATGTGAATGACTTATGAGAACATGTCGTGTAGTGTTTGTACATGTCGTGTAGTCATGTTATGTAAAACATGAATGTTTCATTATTTTGTTCCCTTTATGCAATCTTATGTTTTCAGTCCTTGATAATCCTGATCTAAGGTGTGCATTTGACCTTTCAGAATTATTCCAATAAGATGTCTTTAGGTTGTATGCCAGTTCCCATACGGTGATCAGACATCGGATATGGCTGATCAGGGACTTCCAGCAGATCCTCTTGTTGTGCTAGCCTTGGAACAAGCCATTATATTTGGCATAAGTGTTGATGCAAAGTTCAGGGAATGCATTCTGAGGATGATGATTTCTTTTTAGGGAGGTCTGTCTCCAGCCCCATCGATGATAGAGTTGATGCTAGTTTTTCAGTAGTAGTGCCCTTTTACTTTCTCAGGGTATGGAGGACCCTAGGTTGGAAAATCATGGCTAGAGGCCACACTGACAATCTTTGAGCATCTGGAGATACCTCCAGAGAAGAGGCTGAACCTTGCTACCTATATACTTCGAGACTCTTCCAAGAGGTGGTGGGAGGTGGTCTCACTGTCAGGACACCAGCGAAGTATGACTTGGGATGAGTTTCGGCACATCTTATATGATTACTTCAACCCGGAGACCTTGAGGGCCAATTGAGCCAGAACATTTATGAGTCTAGAGTAGTGTACTCTTTCTGTTATGGAGTTCTCATCTCGCTTTATTGAGTTGTAGTGTTTCATGGATATTCTAGGAGGCGATGAGCTATTCCTTTCATGGAAGATCATGGAAGGTCTGAGGCACGACATCCAATCACAGGTGAACATCATCAGGTTGAAATTGATATCCTCTATCATCAACCTGGCACTGATCACTGAGAGCAATCTTAGGTATTCTAGAGAAGTGAGTCAGGGCAGTTCGACATCCTATGTTACTGTTCCTCCTACTAATAGCAGGAAGTGATGTAGGGAGTCTTCTCGAGGAGATCAGAGTAGGCTGGATGTATCTTCAGGTAGCCACGTAGTATTCTTCAAATTCAGGAGGAGGGGGGCATACTAGGCCTTAGTGCTAGAGATACACGATGGAGTGACGATCTTGTGTCAATATGGGACACCTTAAATGTTTCTGTCAGATCTTCTCACCTGTAGATGGTGGCATGGGTTCTTCTATGACCCCACATTCAGGAGAAGCTTCGCTAGTTTCTCACCAGTCTAGAAACTAGAGTTCTTCTAGATGTTCTGGATGAGGTGGAGGTTGTGGTCGTGGTGGAAAGTCACCAGGATACCCGTGACAGTAGATCAGATCAGCTCAGAGTGGTCAGGCTAGGTCAGAGGGCCGTGGAGCAGGCCTGAATTTTGTAGTGGAGTAGACCCAGCTAGAGCAGGATCCATGACCTTCTATAGTTTGAGTTATTATCTTAGTAGCCTCACTTTTATCTTTATATTTTTTCGACACACGAGCTTCCTATAACTTTATATATATCGCCATTGTGGAGAGTATTGGTCTCTACATCTTTTCTTCTACTGACATCTTGACACTAGACACGCTGTTGGAGACTATGACGGCTACTGTACGTCAGTGCATGGAGTGCCCTCTTGAGGTTGGTGGGTGTCACATCCTTTGGGATATCTATGTCCTGGAGATGATAGGCCATTACTTCATTCTTGGGATGGACAGGTTAGTTCCATTCTAGGAATTTGTTGACTTTTATCACCATAGGGTGAGTTTCATATCACCAGAGGGTGGATCCTTTCTTCATAGGGGTGAGTGGGATGTCCAGATGAGTCGAGCGGGTCCAGAGCATCATGGGTTGGGAGGAGTTACAACCCATATTGCTTGTCATTACCTGGATGACCAGGGGACTTCACAATTAGAATTTTTTTTAGTGGTGGATCGTTTCTGGGATGTATTTCCAAATAACTTTTCATGTTTTACTCCAGATCATGAGATAGTCTTTTCTATTGATCTTGTGCCAAAAGAGGCACCAGTGTCCATTCCTCTTTATAAAATTGCTACACTAGAGTTGTAAGAACTCAAGAAATAGTTGGAGGAGTTAAAGGCCAAGGGTTTCATCTGACCCAGTACTTTCTTTGGGGTTCCCCAGTCTTGTCTATGAAGAAGGCAGACGGTGCCCTCAAGCCTTGTGTGAACTATCGGAAGTTGAAACAGTTAATGGTCAAAAAACCAATATCCATTTCCTAGGATTAAAGACCTCTTTTATCAGCTTTGAGGAGCCCTGGTGTTCTCTAATATTGACTTGAGGTCCATTTATCATCATTTTCATGTTAGATCATATGATATACCTCTCACAGCCTTCCATAGTAGGTATGGTATATTCGAGTATATGGTTATGCTGTTAGGTCTCACAAACATGCCTACAATTTTCATGGCACTGATGACTATAGTGTTCCATCCAATCTTGTATTCCTTCATGGCGGTTTTCATGGATGATATCTTCGTGTACTCTCATAGTCGACATGGCCATGCTACCCATCTTGAGATTGTTTTGAGTGCACTGAGAAAGCATCATTTATATGATATGCTCTTGAGGTGCCACATTTGGATGGACCAGATTCACTTCATGAGTCATGTTATCTCAGAGACAGAAGTATCAGCAGACCTGAAGAAAGTGAGGGCAGTAGATTCCTGGGAGCAGCTGAAGAAGTTCTTTGAGGTGTAGAGTTTTCTAGGGCTACAAGGATGTTAAAGATGCATTATTCAAGACATTTCATTCTTAGCAGTGTCGCTGATGGGTTGAAATAAGAAAGGTGTGAAGTTCTTGTGGACATATTCTTGTGATTCATCCTTTCAAGAGCTGAAAGGGATGTTGACTTCAGCACTGATACTAGTATTTCCTGAGTGAGGGAATAGAAATACTGTTTATTGTGATTATTCAGATATCAAGTTTGGAGATGTGCTTATACATGGAGATGGAGTCTTGGATTTTGAGTCTTAGTAGTTGAGGCCATATGAGAGGAACTACCCAATGCACGATCTGGAGTTGGTAGCTATTTTTTGTGCCTTATACTATTGGAGACATTGTCTTTTGGGAGTGAATTTTGTGTTTTTCACCAACCACAAAAGTTTCAAGTACATTTTCACTCACTGTGACATAAATTTGAGGAAGAGACGGTGGGTTGAGTACCTTCAGTCCTATGACATTTAGCTTTCCTACAACCCTAGGAATGGAAACGATGTGGATGATTCACTGAGTAGGAGGAATCAAATACAGGCAGTTTGGGAGGCTAGTAGTGAGTGGCATCTTATGGATCTTTTCCCTAAGATGCATTTGGTAGAGAATGAGAGACAGGGTTATACTTTTCTATATTTTGTAGCTATTACATCTACTCTTCTTGATTGAGTTCGAATAAGGCAGCTATCAGATTCTAAAGGCCCAGTCCTAAGGGAAAGTCTGTCAGGAGAGGAACCTATTATTAGATGTACCATAGGCGAGGATGAAATATTGCACTTCCAGAGGTGCGTTTGGGTGCCATCTGACATACACGAGGAGCTGATGTGGGATTATCATTCCTAAATATGGGAAGTTCATCCTGGAATCACCAAGATGTATCGTGACCTACACCGTCAGTATTTGTGTCCAAGTATGATTAAAGATGTTGCAAGTTTTTTCATGAATTGTTCCTCCTACCAGCAGGTGAAGGCAGATCATTAGTGACCAGCAGGGCTTCTGTAGAAGTTACCCATTCCCTAATGGAAGTGGAATGACGTCGCGATGGACTTAGTGACCGGTTTTTCGAGGTTGCCTCGATGGAATGATGCATTATGGGTTGTCATTTAAAGACTCATGAAGGTTTATCCCTTGTTACCGATCAAGGATACCTTCCGTGTTTATGAGCTGGAATGGTTTCACATTCGAGAGATTGTTTGTCTAGATGGAGTTCCACACTCCATTGTTTTAGACAGGGATGCCCGTTTTACATTTCAGTTTTGGCATGGGCTTTAGAAGGATTTGGGAACATAGGTACTTTTGAGTAAAACTTACCACCCCCATAAAGATGTCCAGTACGAGCGTACGATTCAGGTGCTTTAGGATATGCTCCAAGCTTGAATTCTGGATTGTGGAGGTTCTTGGGAGAAGTATATACCTCTTGTGGCGTTTCCCTACAACAATAGTTTTCATGAAACTATTCAGATGGTGCAATATAAGGCTATTTACTGTAGTCCATGTCGATCACCCTTATGTTGGTTGGAGGTAAGAGAGGCACCTTTTCTGGGACCTCGTAATGTTCAGGAGACCACATAGCAGATAGAGTAGATTCAGAATAGGATGTAAACTAAACAATCTCGACAGAAGTCTTATACTAATCAGCAGAGATGACATCTAGAGTTCGAGGTCGGAGATCAGGCTTCCCTGTGTGTCGCACTGAGGTTGGAGTTCAAAGGATTAGGGCATAGGGTAATCTTTCATCGAGGTACGTCATGTAGTTTGAGGTGTTGGAGAGAGTTGGGCTGGTTGCCATTCAGTTGTAGTTACCATTGAGGTATCGAGCTTTGCATGATACCTTCCACGTTTCTCATCTTCGATGTTACTTTTCAGACCCGTCTCATGTCTTTCAACCCGAGGAGGTTGAGCTCGAAGTTGATGTGTCTTTTGAGGAGCATCCTATCCGGATTGTGGATCGTAGTACAAGGGTTCTCCATGGAAGGTATGTTCCACTGGTATGAGTGATATGGTTGTATGGGCGACTGCATGATGAGACTTCAGAGAGGGAGGCCAATTAACGATCAAAGTGGACAGAGCTGTTCTGGGTTTCTTCTTCTACTCCGCGCTAGGGAACTTTGGGAACAAATTTCTTTAAGGGGGTATGTTTATAAGAACACATACCCTATTTTCATGTATTTTTTCCCTTTTTTATAGTTTTTGAGATTAGAGGAGTTCTTGAAAATTTTTGATGTACACGTCGTGTACTTTATGATTACACACTGTGTACTTAGTTGCCACAAGAGGTTGTTTGCTGGCTGTGTCATGGCCACACACACGGTTGTGTGGGGTGATGTGGAGGACCCTTAAATTGGATTACGTAAAAGGCAAGTACACATCATGTATTCCAAAAGAACATGCCATGTACTTTCTTTTTTTCATTAAAGGCACCGAGGTTGCATTTGATAGGCAAAACCCACTTCTTTTAGGTTTCGTTCATCTGAGAGCACCGAGCATAAGTGTATCTTCGACGAGCCCCCTATCCTCTGTTCGTCCTCTGATTCGAGCACCGTTGATTGTGTTGGGATAATATCGGTGAGTTCTCTCTTCTTCTTGGGCCTAGTTTTGAAGTTCCTCTTCTTTTACAAGTTATTGTTGGTTGAACATTTTGGACTTTTTCTTAGATCTACAATGTTCCAATGAGATTCAAACTTTGTGGTTCAATTATATTTATCTCCTAACCCTGAGGTAGGTGTTTTGTTCTTTTACCTTCAAAGTTCTTGGAGTATTATGTTCAAATTTCACCAATACCCTTGAATGGGGTATCGCGTGTTTACCGTTTTACACATGTTGTTTTCCTTCCATTCATGTATGCCTGTGTAGAGATAATCTAGATATGAATTGGGTTGATTGCAATGATTTGGATGTGTTTTTTCCATGAATTGTTCCGTTTATGACTGTTTGGTCCTATTTAGCCTTTGGAGGCTTTGCCTGTTTCCCATGCCTGTTTTCGTAGGGTGGAGAGTTGTATTCTGACATGCTTGTTAATGTAGACTATTTATCCAATAAGTTCTGTAGGTTTATTTTTTCTATATTACACAGCTATGCTCATTGACCTACACAGGGCTGTGAGAACCTGGTGTAGTAGGAAATAAGGGGGGATTCACCGAGTGAGCATCCTCAGAGAGCCTAGAACCACTTGGGGCTATAAGAGTAATTGACCGAGTGATCTTCCTTAGAGGGTCCATGATTACATTAGACTATAAGGGGGTTGACTATGTGAGATTTCTCAGAGAGTCATTATTTGAATTGAACACCCAGAGCTATAAGGGGAATTGGCTGAGTGGGCTTCCTCAGAGAGTCCTATAACTTGGGGATACAAGGGAAATTGTCAAGTGATCTTTTTCAGAGAGTCCTTTACTACCTTAGACTATGCAGGGAGTGGACTATGTGAGCTTCCTAAGAGAGTCTTACATTACCTAGACTTTACGTGGAATGGGCTATGTGAGCTTCCTCATAGAGTCTTCCTCTACCATTGACTACGAGGGGATATACTATGAGTGCATCCTCCGAGAGTCTTATTAAGTTCCTATGACACAACCAGAGGGGTTGGGTTGAGTGGACTACCCAGAGGGTTGTCTGTAATTCTTAGGTAGGACCAGAGGGGATGGCTGTGAGTACTTCTCATAGGGTTACCTGTTTGAGATTTAGCTTTTGATTCACTATTTCATGAGATTGATACTGTGGATTGTTTACTGCTTAATTCTTTCATGTTTACTTCTTTCTTTACTTTTACCTGCCAAATATTCACTGACTGTTAGGCACATATCTTCGAGTGGTTTCCTACTAGGATTTAGTCTCACACCCAATTTGGGTCATGCTTCTAGTCCCAAATAGATTATATTGTTGCAGGTATAGATAAGGGCAAGTGCCCTTCTATTTTAGGTACTCTATTACTATGGAGATAGAGAGCAAAGGACCAAGCTATGTCTTGCGATGTTGAGGAGATGTTGTTTCTTTTCTTTTTGTACTTGGTTTAGCACTGTTCATATTTCAAGCATTGTGACATGTTTGGATGATTTTCTAGAAACATGTATCATGCATCATATATATATATATATATGTGCTTCAGTTGTTTTATTATTCCAATCATCCGCTACTTACTATTGTTGGATATTTCCTCCTTTCTCTATTGTATGTATTTTTTGTTTACTTTCGTTGTGTAATATACCAATGAGGTCATAGTTTCCCCACTATCACACCCAAGGCTCTCGCTGCTAGTCAGTAGCCTCGGGCATTTGGGGAAATTCACTTGAGGCCAGGCCATGTGACCAACCGGGTACGGGGCATCTCTGGGTGGCTTCTGGAACCTGGACGTTACATCCCTCACCCAAGTGTTGTTGTCCAGGTGGTCCAATTCTCAAGGCACATCTACCTCAAGAAAACATACCCCCCACCATGATGCACTTTCATCTCATCCCATGTCCTACGCAAGGCACCTTTTGCACGTTATTCCAAAACCAATGTAAGTCACCTATGAGACCTCTTTTAGTCCACCAATATTAGCGCTCCCCTTTCATTGAATCACTCATCTGATGGAACCCATATTAAATCCATTACTAAAACCACCAGACAATAAATTAAATTGTAAGATGCACAATGGCATGTGTCCCATTTTGATATGCATTACATCGATTATAGTTTTCCTGTACATGTCCTTTCTGATGGGTAGGGTCCCCAGGGTGAATTTAGATATGAATTCTCTCTATCATAGGGACCCCAACACTAGAGTTTGTGTCATGTATTTATCGATCTCAGATATAAGGGATAGTAACATGTCTTCCAATCATCATCTCTAAGACCATGGATCATTAGTTCTAGTGGGGTGGGAGAGGATTACATTTTCCTTTCCCTTTGTGTTGTAGTGAATTAACCAATTCTATCTACCATGTTCTAGTTCAAGGGAATCCCTTCTAGAGTAAAACCCTAGAATTTCTTCAGGACCACTTCTAATTTACTCATTTATCCTTCTACAGACATAATTTTAGTATCTAGATGAATATTCAGATATTTATATCCAAGGTATAATGATGGGAGAAAATAGGATTATCAAATATTTTAATATTTACCTCTTCCTTTGGTTTCTAGAATTATTCACTAGTGGATAATTTTGATTGGGTGGTTTCATAAATATGCCACATTCTTCTATTCCTCAACCTAATAATGACTCGTGTGGGATAAGAGGTTAGTGATGATCATGAAATTTTCCTTATCTCAACCATATGAGAATCATTTCATGTGTAATCCCCAACAAAACAAGACATCCACCCAAACAATGTAAGCCTCAAAAACCAACCTCATGGGAATTATTCCAAGTGATATCCCCAACCAATAAGGGAATCATCACCTATGTTTGCTCAAACAGAGTCATCTAAAAGGGATGTATTAACTAATGAAAAAACCTCCAGGGGACCTGCATAAGAATGATTCCTCACTATTGAACTATGTAATATTTTATTCCCATCAAAGTGGGATACATTTTCAGCCTCTATGAGGTCTAAATCTAATACCTCAAATCAACCGTGGCTCTCTCTAGTTCACTTTTCCAATAAGTTATTACCAAATAGTGGAGCTCATACACATTTTAGTTTACATAGGACTCTATATCATAATTCCCATACAAATCATTGACTACGAACCATTCCCCTATGTTTCATTGCAACATGGTGTTAGTCAACATGGTTTAGTCCTTATCACATGACCATAAAAGGTATGATGTGTTCCACTAAGTGGAATTGAACTATGTAGATTATAATAACATTCCTAATGATACACTGGATAAATAGAATCAAAAAATATATACCTGGATATTACATCATTTTAGATGAATAATATTCACATTATAAAAATAAATACCTGAGGACCATAATTGTTTAGAGTCTTTTGAATCTAGGAATAAAATAATCTAACTCTCTAAAATATAATCAATTTTTCCCAAAATGATATTTTCCTTTTTTGTAATTATACTTACAAGAATTATTCATAAACTATGGAATGGAAACATAACAGATGAAACATCTCACATGTTCAGTAAGGTAAAACAATGGAAATACATAGTCATAAAATGATCATAAGTGTATAATAACATTAGAATTACACATGAAGATCAAACCATGCATGTAAAATATCATATAAATTAGTCATGGTATTAATATAGGTTGCTCATAAGACATGAATCATAAAGTAATAAGGATAATAACCCATGAAATCATAACATACGAAGGATACATAGAATTTTTCATAGAGACATAATAAAATAAAATGATATTCGTAATAGTTAAGGCATCCCTTCCAAGTACCTTTTTGTAGCAAGGCTTCACTCCCTATTCGATCTTTATAGGCATAATTAACACCCATGACCATATTATTAGTCAAGGATCACCACCAAAACCATCTTAGTAGACATAGTTCTTTACTAAATTGGTTTCACTCCCTGTTTCACTTGTGTCTATATCAAGATATATAAATCATTACCCAAAGCATCATATGGAAATATAGGTCTCCACTATTCTCATAATCAAATCACACATATGTTTGAAACATGATCATAAATAATCATATTATTACCCATGAAATGAAATGTGTATTATTAACATTTATTCATATCATAACTTGTGGAAGAGAGTCATATTTCATAATCATTTCATAAAATGCTAACCCATGAAAAGTAGTGGGCTTCATATGCATATAATCCATGAATGTGAAATGGGTTTCATAAAAAAATTACCAAAGAAAAAGAAATTTTTTTCGTAAAAATATAGCCAATGATAGATAAATTGGTTTCACAAACATCATTCCATCATAATAAAAACCATTCAGATAATGAATAGGAATGGAACATTTGGATCATTTCCCCAAAAAGGCATGAGTAACACTAACTAACGTCATCTAAGATGGAAAATAATATGGACATATCATTTTAAAACATTTATTCAGTAAAATATACTTTCCTTTTTGAGAAATATTATTTAAAAAAAATCGATTTGAAAACAATTTTATTTTAAAATATTACATAAAACATATAAATAATTTAATAAAAAAATCTAGAAAAGTTTTCTCTAAAAATTTTAAAATATTATTAAAATTATTTTAAAATAATTTGAATAATTATATCTAATTAATGAAAAAAAATTGAAAAGTGATTTCATTGAAATATACCTGGAAAAGTAATGATGAATTATTGAATACAATTTTTGAAAAAAACATTTGGAATGAACACAAATTTCTAATCAAACGGAAGGTGACATGAAACATACATAAAAAAAATTCAAAATAATATTATATACCAAGGAGTAGAAAATTGTAAAAATACATTATGTTATAATGAAAAACCACAGGATAAAAAATTATTAGCGTTTTCTGGAGATGGATAATAATATTTCTTTGACGGAAGCATAATCATAAAACAACTTTAGAAATGATGATATTCATTCAATAAACTCTTAACAATTACCAACATTGAATTATACTCCCCATATAAGAAACTGAACTCACATGAATCATAAAATATAATTAAATTAAGCAGTTTCATGATACAACATGTAAAATGTTATTATATACACCTTGTAAAAGAATATGGTTGAATAACTTGGCATGTGTCTCAACGAAATAAAATTGAGACAATATTACTTTACAGACATGGTAACAAACATTAAAAAATATAATTATATATAATCAAAAGGGTATTTAATTATGATTTATATATTTTTTAATAATCATATCATACATCCATTCATAGTATACTTACCATATATATAATAATATGTGGTGAACATGGCTTCACTCTCGTGGAAAATATTAGTGAGACGAGAAAAAAAATTCACCAGTCTTGAATCTTATTGTAATCATTAAGACATACTATATAATAATTATACATTTTTTATAGATACATAAAATAAAAATGATAATATATATAATATAATTTTTGATTTATTTATTAATTTATATTAATTGTTCATTAATTACTCCATGGTGAAGTTACATTTCAAGTGATAAGTGCCATGTTTTTCATACATGTTTTGATTTGTTATTCATGGTCCTATTACATGGATCATGATTTATATATTTATATAATGTAAAACATGATATAAATAAAATATATATTAATTTTATTTTTATTTACAATACTATATAGAATATATATGTATGAAATAGTATGCATGAACAATATTTTCGATATATAATATTGTAAAAATTAAGAATGTAAATGAAATACCTGTATATATTAATAAATATTATCATACCAGTTGAATTATTATTTCTTATATATCATATATTTTTATTAAAACATTGTTAATACATACCTTGTAATGTGTTATAAAATAACATCACTTTGATGTGGTAGTGGTCCACACACCCACAAGGGAAGTTATCATATTTAGGAAAAATAGAAATCATGAAGGTGTGTATTATTTAATAATTAAAGATGATTAAATAATTCATAAATATATTATATATCATCTAAAAAACTATTTTCCATCATAATTACCAGACATGATAGGTGATAAATTAAAAAACATGCAACATCATTTCTTGAGGTAGTAGTTTGCTGTACACAATAATGGTATGCTTATTACACATTAGATGGAAGGGTGGGTTCTTGTAGGATGTAAATTTATAATAAAAGATAAGTATATTAAATTCAATTATGTTATTATATAATCAAGGAATAAGATTTCTAGAGGGGTTGGAAAATGAAATTAAAACAAAAGAGCTTGAGGAAGTACACTACCTATTCATTGGGTAACTCATTTTGGTTTTCACCAAAGGGATTTCATTAATAGATTTATTGACTTAGTGGGATTATAATATTAATTGAGAGATTTTTTGAGATTTATAGATTAACAGTTGTGTGAGAAAACAGTATTTAGTGGTGTGAATAAGTGGGAGGTGTGAGTATCTTTTTATAATTTCAGAACGGCGTTCTTATACATTTTTTAATGTGGGAATTCCACCCTTCTTTTCCCATGTCTATTGGTTTTAATAGTGATATAAATTCTATATGAGTTAGGATAAGGTATAAATATGGCCAAAATTATTTTTTGAATGTTTATAGGTCATTTTGATCTTTAGGAATAGGGTTTGGTCCTTTGAAAATCTAATATTTTATCATAATCACTATAATTGATTTTAATTACATTCACTAATGTTTTTGATAAAAAACTACGTTGAACTAATTACAAATTATATGTTATGTTGATTCTGAATATGTAATCCATTTTTAAAAATTTATATCATAGAAGGGAAAAATTAATTTCAATTTAATCATGCATACGGGATGACAATGTGAATTTTTAAAGGAAAAATAACAAAAAATTTTCCATGTTTTTATATCTATTATGAATGTAAAATATTTCATACTATCCTAAATTGGATTAAATGATGTGGATAATATATAATTAAATTTAAAACAAAATTAAATTATAAATTTCATATATAAATACATTATTCCAAGTATAATTTTTGAATTAAAATTCAGAATTTTTCATTATTCGTCTAAAAATAATGTATCTTTTAAAAAATCAAAAATCAAATCCACCAATATAAATTTTGATATTTAAATTTCCAAAAATAACTTTATATTTTCCTATAAAAAGTATAAAAGTGTCAAAAATAATATTTAAAATGGGTTCTTCACTAAAATACGGTAAAATTACCTTTTAGAATAATAAATTGTTCTTCCTTAAAATTTGATTTATTCTTATCATATAATAATAAAATATATTTTATATCTAAATATAATTCATTAAATGTATAATATATAATTATTTTTGAAAACATTAATCAATTTTTTTAATTAATATATTTAGATAAAATTTTGTTTGTACATAGAGAAATAGTTGTCCTATAGAAATAATTTCTTTATCTTCGAAATTTTAATACATTAACTTATAGAAATTGAAAACTAAAAAATTATTTTATATATATTTTTAAATAATATTTTCACAATTTAATTAATCTAATTTTTTTATTTATTCCAAAATATAGGTGGAATCTATAATAGTATTTTAATAATATTTTCATTAGTGCATTGTAGTTTGGTAAAAACATGGAATTGTGTTTAACACAATTTGATAAAATAAATCGATATTTCATATAATACAATACAAACATTTTATTTTGTGTACTGAAATCTATTATAAGTGTAGGTTGTAGTGAAATATTATCGTGGTGTTGGGGATAATGATATCCAAGCAAAGTCAATTTATATATAAAACTATATTTAGTGTTGTGAAATTTTTTTCATAAAGATTAAATTAATTTAAAAATATATATTTCAACTAAATCACGAGATGTAACATTCTATATCACATAAAATAAATTACTCCCTAGAAACTCATCTGGGTAATTCAAGGTTTAATACATGAAATTTAAATTAATAGAAACCTGTATCATAAAATTGAATACTATGTATTTATTTAAAAAAGATTGTTGGAACCATAATAGTTACCCAATTAAACTAATAACTAGGTTTCCACTAAGGAGAACATATTGGAAAGTGAAATGATGTACATAAAAGAGAAATATAGCTATAAATTATTTATGGGTAGTAGTAGATAACATGGTTAAGATATATTTAATATTCACAAATTGATATCTCAAAGAGGATTGAAAAAGGATATTGATGTTATCAAAAATGTTCATAACATGACAATATTTTATTTCAAGAACATTTTTCATAAAGTATAATAATTTTCCCACAAATATGTATTAAATTATTTGAGTAAAACCTTGCACTTTCTTATTCCTTGATCAACTTCACATCATATATTATTCGAATAAATGAATGGGAATTTTTCATTCATGAAGAATTAACAAATCATCAGATCCACAAATAGAATGTTAGGTCATTCCATCTATATTTTCCACTAAAAAAATTATGTCACAAGTTATTAAATCATTAAAAACCCTTTTATATAATGATAATATATTATCATTTATAACACCATATGATTATTTGATATAACAAATACTATAAATATTTATCCTTATAACCCTACTGAAAGATGGATGTCCAAAACATTAGAAAAAATACAACTAAGTTTCTCATAAATAAATTAGAAATGATCCGTAATATTTAATAATGTATATTTTGGTTGTCCCAAACTAACCATGTGAATACCTTTATCATGTATTCTCTTAAAACATTGTAATAACCAAAATTAAGACAAATCCTTATAGAAAAAGGATGGTTCCCTATTCCAATGTTTATTTGTTATATTCCAAAACCATGAAAGAGTTTTAAACATCATAAATGATATCATAGAAAACTTATTAAAAGATATTAAATTTGTTCCATGGTAATAATTACTATCCCATTTTCTTATTCATATCCAACATATCTTTATTCAACATCATTATATTCACATGGGAACATATTAAGGGTTTTATTTCCCTAAATCATGTATTTCTAATAAACATGATCATTAAATTAAATTACTTTTCTAATCTATCTAAATAATTAAACATATTTTTGTAAAACCATTGAGAAAAATATAAAATTTACCATCCTTATATATTTAACCATTCATATATCATAATTCATGAATCAAAATTAATAAAAACATTGACTATTCAACATCAACTTTAATCAATTAACAAGGAAAGCAGATCCTATCACATAATACATCATTCCTTTCATATTTCACTTATTATCTCATCATCATCAGAAATATATCCATTACTCCTTCCTCCTTGATGTTTCACTTCATGAAATTTCTAGTTGGTATATCTATTTTAATAATGACCATTCATTCCAAACATAAATAATTTAACCATTGAAGATGTAATATAGAGGAAAATATTTCCATGCATTGCATTAACTAAACAATTAATATTTTCATAACTGATACTTACATTGTTTCGTTTGTTTTGAAAAGGTAAAAACATTTTATTTTTCCTATAAGACATTTAATTATGTGATTATCTCCACATTATTCATATAAAGGATACTGAATAATCTTTCTTACATGGTCTCAATTACCTAAACTCTTAGATAACTACTTTCTTCTTTTATTTGGTAAGTTCAAGAGTTGGTTGAGGTAATCATTGTTAAAAATGTTCCACGAAACATTATTAGACATGATCACAACAAACATCACCCAAATGATCACCCCATTTCCCTACTATTCAGAACAATTTTCAACAACTTCCATGTTAATAGTGTTCATTCTGGTTCTCACCATTGACTAAAACCATAATGACTTGTTTGACTATATCCTATCATAGAAAAGACCACAGAATTATGAAAAATCACTTCTATGATGTAAAACCTATGGCACCTTCGTACGAAATATTAGACATATCCTTATAAGAATCTCTAGTCATTCCAATTGAAATATTTATTTGCATTTCACCAATGTTTTATCATTATAGTTATCAAGTCTTGACTAAATCATTCCTTTGGTAACAACTAAAGAGATCGGGGATTAACATTCACGGATATTAAATCATTTTATATTAATATTCATGACATAATAAAATATATACCCAAGGATCGTAAAAGCTTATTGTATTTCAAAACATGTTACAAAATACTATAACTCATTGAAGGATGATTAATGATTCCTAAAAAGATCATTGACTATAATACTTCTATATTAAACCATTCTTTATAACATTAGGAATGAAAATATAATAAAGGGGTTACATTAAATGCATAGATTTAGTAAAAAAAGGAGATATATAAGAATAACATGATCATAAGGGCATGAGAGCATGAAAATAACATTTGAAGATCATACCATACATATTAAAAATCATATACATGAGTCATGAACTAAAAATTGGCATTTCATAAGGCATGGATCAAAAGGGAGTCAAGAGAAAAATTCAGAAAATCATAACATAGGATAGGATAAAACATTTATAGCATAAACATGATCATATAAAACAATTTCCATAATATTAAAGGATTCACTTCTATGATAATATTAGTATAATAGGTTCCCTCCCTGTACCATCCTAGAAATCGTCATTCATGCCCATGCCGATATTAGTAGTCAAGGTTCACTCCAAAGCCCTTTTTTGACGTTAAATCTCTTTATTAAATTTGTTTCACTCCATGTACGTGCCATTTCATTCTCTTGAGATATAAGTCATTACCCAATGAACTATTGGGAGATATAGGTCCCACCAATATCCTAATAATATCATTCATACATGTTCCAAAATATCATAAAAATTTTATATTTACCCATGAAATTAAATTGGTATCATAATCATGTAATCATATTATAACCTATATAAAAGATACAGGTTTCATTATCATTTCATCAATTCATAAAACCATGAAAAGAAGTAGGTTTAATATGAATATAACCCATGAAACTGAAATAGATTTCATAAACATATAAACCATGAAATAGAAATGGTTATCATAAACATGTAACCCATGATGGAGAAACAATTTTCATAAACACAATTCTATTATGCGTAAACCATGAAGAGAAATAATAATAAGGTAACCTTTCGATCAGTTTCCCAAAACGACATCCTTAACACCAATCTATGTCATCACAGATGGAAAATAATTTTGATAGATATTCTTAAATCATTTCTTGAGGAAAATAACCTTTATTCAGTGAAAAATAATTTCAAAAACATATATCCTTTTGAAATTTACATTCATCCTAAATAAAATTTAAATCTTATACATAATTCTTCAAAACATTTTGAAAATAGGTTTCCTTGATATCTTATAAAAGAATCATAAAAACATGTTGAAAATTTTTTTATTTGAAAATAATTTGAATAATTATAAATAATTCATAATTGTTTTGAAAAAAACATTCTTTGTGAAATAACATTAATGTTTATAAATAATCATTCAAAATATTTTTAGAAAAAATGGTTTTGAAAGAAAAAATATTTCTGACCCAAGAAATAGGTAAAGTTAGAATTTAATAAAAACAATTAATTAATCATATTTTGTAAAAAATAGATGAAAATGGTAAAAATAAAGGAATAAATCATGAATAAATAAAGGATAATAAAATTCATGATGTTTATTGAGATATGGATCACTATATTTGATCAGTAGAAATATAATCATAAATAACCTTGTTAAATGATGAGTTGGTTTTGATTAACTATTACCACTTGATTATTTGAATTATACTCCACATATAAGAAAATGAAATTTCATGAGTCTTAAAATATCATGAAAATAATATTTTTCTATATATAACATGTAATGTGTTAGTATATAAACCTTGTTAAAAATATTGCTTCATAGCATGGAATGTGTCTCATATAAGAAATATTGATAAAAAATATACATTATCGATTTGGTAACTTCTGAAAAATAAAATACATGAAATATATATCATCAAAAATATTACTAAATAGACATAATTTTTATAATAATAAAAATAATATAACACATCCATGGATAGTATACATACTAAATATATTAAAATAGTGGTCATCAAGGATTGTGTCTCATGGAAACTAAAAGTGAGGTGATAAAAACCATCCTTATTTATGGACTCTCACATACTTTTTCAAAACACCATAATAATATGTGTAATATTATTTTAAATCCATCACTAAATAATATTAATTTATATATTATTATTTATTATTTACTTATGAATTTAAACTTACCTTTCATTAATAACTCTATATTAATGTTACGTTTTCAGTGATAATCGCTTCCTTTTTCATACATGTTTGAATTGTTATTATTGATCCTCTTACATAGATCATAATATAATTGTTTAAAGAATGTAAAACATGTTATAAATATCATTTATATTAATTATATATTTTTTACAATAATATACTGAATATATAATTATGAAATGGAATTCACCATTCATGGAGATGGTAAGCCGTACGTACCCATGAATACAATTTCCATTTTATTTTCTCTTAGAATGAAAGTAGCTAAATGAATTATATGTGTATATATATAACATCATTAAGTATAACTATTTATTCATATATATCATAAAATATTACTAAATTTTCCCTTAATAAATTCAATGTAATGTGTCAAGGAATCACATTACTTTAAGGAGGCTATAGTCCACGCATCAAAAATAAAGTTACCATATTTTCATAAAATGGAAAGTATGAATGTATTTTTTATTTAATAATTAAAAAATATTAAATACATCATAAATTTAAAATAATTTCTACAAAAATATACTTTACATCAAAATTACCAACCATGATAGGAGGTAAAGAAAAATTGAACAACATTGTTTCATGAGGCTGTAGTTCTCCAATCACAAGAACAGTATGTTTGTTTCACATTAGATGGATGTATGTGAAAATATAGTTATAAACCAAATCAATAAAACATATAAGTATATTTAGGATACCTTTGATTTCATATAATCATGTAATACAATTTTATGGAGTGGATAATGAAAATATAACAAAAGATATTGATTAAAGATGTTACCTTTATTTACGTAACTCATTTTGGTTTCCCGTAATTGGTTTCCATGGATGACTTTTCAAGAAAAGGGGTATTCTAGGATGATGGTAGATATGATTGGATCTTATTAAAGTATAATTTTTGTGAGAAAATTTATCGATTATTGTGAATAAGTCAGAGGTGTGAGGGCCTTTTTATAGTGGAGGAGTAGCGTTCTTTTAAATATTTGAAAGGGATAATTTTACCCACATCATTCCCATGTTAGTTGACATCAATAAAGGTAAAAATTCGATACAATGGTTGATAGGGTAAAATTATAACCATTAAATGGATTTTGGGATAGTTTCTAGGTCATATTGGGACTTAATATTAGGGCTACATTCTTTATTATGCTAATATTTCTCTTAATCATTGTAATTAATTTAAATTACATTCACTCATATTTTTTAAAAAAAGGATGTTAACTATATTATAAATTATAAATTATTATTATTCCAATAATGGAATCCATTTTTACAAATTCCAGTCAAATAATTGGAAAACGGTATTTAAATTTAATCCTAAAGACATGACGACAAAGAATATTTTTAATGTTAAAATGTCTGAAGGTTAGAAATGTTTTTATATCTAATAAAATGGTGAAATAAATTAAAATTAACTAAACTGAATTAATTTATATATATTTTTATTATTATACATTAAAATAAAAATAAAATATATTATATATTTGTAGATAAATTATACAAAAAACAATTTTGAATTAAAATTCATTATTATTTACTATTCATCAACAAATGAGGTTTCTCCAAAAAATAAAAAATTCAACACAATAAAATTTTTATTTTTATATTTTAATAATTATGTTTGTTTTTCAATTAAAAATTATTAACTATTCAAAAATAATATTTAAAATTTGTTCTCTATTAAAATACATTAAAATTACATATTTGAAAAAGGAATCTTTTTTATTCATAAAATTGGATTTATTCTTATCTCATATCTATCAAATCTATTGGATGAGTAGAAAATTATTATTAAATTTATATTATATATATTATTTCAAACATTTATTATAATTTTTCATCTTAATTAATTGTGATAAAAAAAATTTACATAGATAAATAGTTTTCATAGAGAAGTAATTTAATTATTTTCAAGTACTTCTTACATTCAATTATTATATTGGAAAAAACAATTAATTGATATACATGTTTAAATAATATTTTCAATATTTATTTAATAATATTGTTATCTTACATTAATATTGTTATGTAGTAGCTATAATAGTATTTTAATAGTTATATTAATACTGTATTGTAGTACTATAAAAACTCATCCTTCCATGTTATAAAAACTATCAAAGAGAATCACTATTTCATGTAATTAAAAACAAAAATAGTTTTTTGCTTAATGAAATATAATATAATTTTTCTCACATAGTGAAATATTAACTTGGTTTTTCTTATAAGGAAATTTAAACTTATTAATTTTATATAAAATATTTTATTCAGTGTTGCATGAAATGAAAATTATCAAAAATATAGAATGAATGTGAAAAAGCATACTTCACAAAAAACATAGGGTGGTACATAGTAATCCCATCTCATGGATCTGGTCATTAGGTCAAAACACCTCCCATATCCAATGATGATGATACAAACTCTCGAGTACACGACTGTATAGCTCAGAACTAGCATCATAAAAATAATGAAAAACAAATATCTTGTACTTACATAATATGGTATTGTTGCAAGATAACCTCAGATACATACATATATCTACCTCAGTGAAGAACCTTTTATAAATGCAGATGATTCTAAATTCCATTTTTGTTAATGAAGGGTTTTTAATCTATGGGTGACCCACGTCATACCAGGGAATCAGTAATGTAATCTTGAACATATCATTCATTTATAAGAGAGTCTTAGATTAGGAAAAAATTCCTCCCAAAAATATGATAGGGCTGACTTCCAACCCTCTCAACCAATGTGAGTTCTTAATTATAATTTTCCATGTTTCCTAATGATAACCTACCTTTGGAATGTATGCACATGAGTTATCATGTATACAGAACGATTGGTTGTTTCCAATTCAAGGAATAAACCCCTTTGGAAATATCTCGAATGAGACATGGGTGTTTGTGTCTAATGTAATGGTTGTTACACCAACACCAAAAAATTACATTATAATCCCTCATGGAATTTAGGGAAGATATAGTACTCCATAATTAAAACAATATCTAGAAATGGATCATGTCCCATCTCTTTGTCCTATGTTACTCTTGACTGGTCGACTCACCCAACTAATTCATATTCTACCGATTCCCTATTTGAAGGTTCCGGGCACAGCAGAAGCTCATGGGTGGATGTTCCAATTTGGATTTTTTTCATTAAAAATGATTAATCTTGGATAAATACGATGATAAACACCAGTCTCGATGGATCGAATCAAAGAAATGTACAATGATAAGGAATGTCCCGGAACCAAAAAGTAGGATCGTTACAGGTTGATTATAATTAATTTAATCAAAGTACATTGGGCAGTTCTTTCTACATTGATATTGATGATCACTTTTTGATATGATACGTCTTGCATCATAGAATCCAAGGGTAGACTTCCTCTAGTGGTGATCCACACGTGCACCGCCTATCCTTGGACGTTGCCAAAGGAGTCTTCGGGTGCTAGCATGGAGAAACATTGCTTGTGTTGTCTGTCGTAGATCATCTTGATCTGATGGAAGATGATCTCTCTCGGTCTTGAGAGCATTCTTAGAGGAAGACGTATTTTCGGCCTTGAAATAATTCTCTAAAATTGTTGTGCACAATGATTCTCTTGTGTGTCAAAAAAGAATTGGGGTTGTAAGGATATTTATAATCATGTTTGAGGTTGTAGAGTTATGACAATAAATAAACACGTTAAGCATTTTATTTATTTCATTGACTCTTATTAAAAACCCCCATGATGAATAATTAATTCCATGACCTGCGCCCATGCTGATTTTAATAAATATTATTTAATAAAACAATATTATATCCTAAAAATCTGGACAGGAAAACTACACGGTGTGTAATAATAAATACACGGTGTGTACTTGTCTTCCATAAAACTACACGGTGTGTAATAATTAATACACGTCATGTACTTGTTTTCATTTCCTTTTCCAAAATAAAAAATACATGGCGTGTAATCATTAATACACGGCGTGTACTTGTTTTCCATGAAAATCTACATGGAATGTAATTTTTAATACATGGCGTGTATATCATATTTTTCATTTCTTTCGTCCTCCATCATTAAAATGAATTAGGCTTACTTGAATAATTATTAAACCACGTATGGGAGTAGTATTTATTCTACATGAGATACATGGATACACTTTTCTTGTGACCCTCTATGCCTCTTTCTCGTTGGCATTAGGCGAGATTGCCTAAAGTCCAAGATTACTATCTAACAACATGTCATCGAACCCAAGAGAAAGAAGTTAACGTCGCATTGACGTGTCAACTCATACGAATTCTTACTGTTTAATCGAATCCCTTTGTCTCAATATCTCATCAAGCAGGTTTCATGGAAGTTTCATAAACTTATATGCCTGGTCTTTTGTTCTTTAACTACCTGAAATAAACTCGTCCTTACACAATGGCCAAGGAATTTCATGTGACGGTTCTATTTCAATCAAAGGGATGAGATATCAACTTCCATAAATTGAAGGGACAAATCCTTCCTCAACTTATCCATTAACAACTCGTCACTCGTGATGCACACAACGTACCCTACTTCCTAGAAATTGTCTGCATAACGGTTTTCATCCGTAAATCTATGTGCGCGATCCATGACATGAGTTAATGATAATCTTCCAGTTTAAGGACCATTACACACACTCATAGATAGCAATGTCTGATGACACCAAGACATGCGAAAT
Organism: Viscum album; assembly: GCA_963277665.1. Lineage (NCBI taxonomy): Eukaryota > Viridiplantae > Streptophyta > Magnoliopsida > Santalales > Viscaceae > Viscum > Viscum album. The sequence continues at coordinate 1,943,249,586 of OY728143.1, read as the reverse complement.
TGGTACTGGCGGGAATGTTTCATAATCTCTCATCTTAGAGATTACCAAGTGTGATCTCCATGAGAGAGAGTCGCATATTCCTACGAGTACTCGCACATGACAGTCTGTATACTATGTGTCCTATCATAGTATGTCATCCAACCGTAGAACATTATTTCAGAATATTGTTATAGAATTTCAAGGTTCTCATCATAGTGGGGATCTACTAAGACCTTATTAATGAAACAAACATTCCAAGACATTATTATATTATAATCATGCAGAATAATGAAAAATATATAATAAGAGTACATTCATGTAATCAAATTACAAAATAGTTGGTTGTCTGGACACCAACCCAAACACTATTCACCTAAGCTGAACTCATCTCAAAGGTCATCACTCAAAATACTAATTTTTTCATCACATGTTTCCTCACAACCTAATATTGGATGCGTCCTTATATTGAGACATCATCTTTGTCCAAGTATCAACCAACATAAACCAAGTCATCAAGTAAGTGAAAATGATTCTCATTGGCCTTGGAACATTACTCATTTTATCCCAAGAATTTTAAATGAGATAAAAATTCAAATTATATAATAATTTAATTTAATTTATCCATTAAATTTAATATTAAAAATTTATTTAACGGAAATGTTTGCAACCCTAGATTGTTTGATCGCACATCACTTACATCATGAACCAAATAATGAAAGCAATAGTTCTCGTAACAATACCACCTAGTTCAACCTATTGATTTTATAAATAATCCATTTTCTAGTAGATCATTTTAAGGGATTTTCCATGTCTCGAACAATATCGTACTACCAATAAAGTTGCAATCATAAGCTATATATAGGAAATAAATATTTTTAAAAAATTAATCATTTTACATAACCAACTATTGTATACACAAATAAAACTCACTAAAAACCATCGCATCATTGAAACCATGTCTAACCACAACCGATGATACCACGACACACCCTAGGCACAAACTTTAGAAAAATCCCTATCCTGTATTAGGGAAACACATTTCATTTTCAATTAAAATTATGGAAAAACCTATATAAATCTATAAGGTACTACATATATTTCAAATTATTAATGGAGACATGTGTATGTTATCTTAGGATGTCCTCTAGGTAGGTTTAATAAAATCCCCATTAGATATAATTAATTTCCCCAAGATGTAATGAAAGTTTCAATTTTTAACTAAAAAAAATAACATTAAAATTGGTATAAAATGAGAGGAGGTGATATGCATGGAATGTAGTTGATGGTCTTACATAATAACACCATATGATTGCTCCTAAAATTTCAACCAATGAATGACTAATGAGTGAGGTTGGTCTATACCATCAACATCCCATGCTCTATGTTAAAATTATTATGAAATGGTGTTAAAGACACCATTATAACTTGAAAACATATTGTCCATGTGTCATGGTGTGAGGTTTTTTATTACACCATGAAATATTAGAAAATCACTTAGGCCTTTTCTTTTTTACTTCAATACACTTGGAACACCCCTTAATGACATATCATAGAAGTAATACCCATTACTATCCATGAATAGGTTACTGATTTAGTTTATGGTAGCCCTAATCCACATACCATTCACCTGGATTTTTCACAATCCCACAAGTCATCATCTTATCCTTTAGCCACATCATTAAATAGAACATTAGAAAACTAAACCTCTTAGAACCTAGGTTTGTGACATGGTTTCCAAAATGAATTTTCACTCTATGAAAAGTTCAAATTCATTTATGAATTTTCATACTCTTAGGGATATGGGCCCTTAATAATTCCACACCAAACAACCTCTCCTACCAAAGAGGTCTCTTCAACTAATTTATGAATGACCCCGACCTTCACATCTCAATAACATGTGAGAAACTTTTCATTCTCGATCCCCAAATATCTAATGAACTTATATTTCACAAATCATAACACCAAACAAACATATAACCAAAAGATGATCCATCTACTCAAGGATTGACGCGAACACTGAGATGGTCATCCCCAGGCATATCTATCCAAAAATACCAAGTTTAATTGTCCTATTGATATTACATTATATGGTTCTTACCATTATAAAACCATTCTCATAATTGGTGATTCCAGTATCTGGTTCTCTTCACCATTAGAACCACCTACTAAAACATGTTCTCACATAGTACAATGAACTGTAAACAACATCTCACAAAATGCCTCTAACATGGCTCCGTCTAACCATAACTAACATATATTATAACACTAGTAGTTGATCCTCTCTTTGAGTACTCTCAAAATGATATCTAAATCCTATAGTCACATCCAAATAAAATGAATTTGAAACTAAATTCTTTACTAATGGACCCACATGCAGGAACCATCTCATAATCCAACCCATGACCCAGGATGTTATTTAATAAGAATAATTCTCTAAAAAATTAACCATCAATGTGATTAATTACAAGATTGAACCCATAAACCTTGTGAAGATATAGTGATTCATCCCTTGAACCTGGAAAACAACTACCCCCACCACAATCCATGTAAAAAAAATGTAGATTCCCACCATGAAACATGACATGAATCATGGTTTACGCCATGAATCACCCTTAGTTTAAATCGAGATGTCCCTAATCCCAATACAAAGACACCAACTCCATCAATTATCATATATTAAATACAAATATTCTATTATACCCCTACCTAATATTTTTTGTCAAAAGGCTTGTCAAACCATTCCAACGACCCTACCAATCCATGTTCATTCACTAATGGATCATTATATATCCACTTTTTTATGAAATGGATGTGGATGATTATCTTGATCATACATTACAACCATCATGATACACTAAATTACTTCTCTTTTCCAGCCTATATAAATATCACCCATAAAATCATTGAAGTCCAAATCAAAATGAGGTCCAAACCATCAAATATCCAATGGGGTATTATCTCCAATATTTCATTCTGTATATGACTCCTCAGGCACCATCTAAATAGTTTCCATTACTGTTTTCATGTCTCCCCTCATAATCTAAGCTCATCATTCCCTAGAAACACTTTTTTAGAATTAACCATGATTAAACATTCCACAACAACAAATCATCTTCTATTGTCACATATAAGATTAAGGTACATTTCACATTTATCACAGCTCACCTAAAACCATGTCTAAAAAGTATCATCAAAACCATCAATTGTTATATCACACATGGCTACTCACTAATTCAAAACACGATTGCATAGTGTGTATCATGTGTGTGATTCCCCAATACCATATAAAAATAGCCTTTTTTCCCTCCTGTTATGGAAAATAACTAAAAATAAATCACTACTCCCCGAATCTCATGTCATCAAATGAAGGTGGACAATGCTCTGAAACATTTAAACATAATCTGACCGAAGCACCATCAATGCTATTATTCCAAAACTGGGCACTTCACCTATAACAAGATTAGACACATGATTATTCACCATTCGGCACCATTTTGTATTCTATTAATACGCCCACACTATCACATTACACTAAAAAATCTCTTCAAAAAATAATTTATGTATCCAAATAATCATCCCCTTGAATCCTCACCTAAAAAAAATGCTCTCAAAATGCATCACAACCCAATTTGATTTTACACAAGCTATCATTCTAATAAAATCCCAATGAATCCAGTTTCATATCTACCACTAATGAAACCATAAAATTGGGATAACCCCTACTATTGGTTCCCCTTGATAACACAATCCTCTGAATCACCATGGACTGAGTCAAAATAGAAGGTCATTGGGTATCCAAACAAGCATAATGTTAGGTATATCAATAAAAACAATATAAAAACCTCACGGTTTCCATATAATATATATTAGGACACTATAGGTTCCAAATGAAAACTTTTATGTCCTCAAAAACAATTCCATCATCCAATTCTAAAACATTCATCCTCACTAACACTAATCCTCATAGAGTATCAACCTACAAGACTATTTCCTCGAAAATCCCATTTCATTATATGTATGTAAATCATCATAGATTATCCACACTAATGATAATTACACCTAAAATAGTATAGAAATATAACTTAATTCAGTAAAATGTGTGGAAGATCATATCAGTTTATACTGGAACCTGAATTTAAAAATTATCTTGTTATATCACATATGCAAACCCAATCAACTGGAGCCCCCCTATGATAATCTATATCAATGAACTATTCCAACAAGGTTCAAAAAATATTTTTTTATTCCATTATATTTGATGAATTACCATATATTTTATTACTAGTATATTATGTAAACAAATGTGAGAAATAGAAATCTACATGGGGCATCCATTAGAGAACCACATGCCACTATAAAATTCTAGGATCACCACATGTCCCATAAACCTAGGTAATATGTCATTATAATTGATAATTGTCTCACTATTGATCCACATGACTAGTCATAAAATGTAAATATATATACATGTCATCCAATTGATTAGAATGAAATCAATTACATATATGATAAAAAAATTATTGAGAAGTTTCAAAAAATTTAAAAATCTAAACCTATCATTAGTTACCACAATAAGAATTACATGCCCCAAAATATAATCAGAATCCAACTTGATAAATCTAGATTATTGAGATTCTTACTATATATATAGTATAAGAGATAAAATAAAGATTAGGTCTCTAGAAAATGAGAAAATTTCCAGAATAAAAAATAAATATATCACTATAAAATCATTTGCATCACATGAAAGGAAATTAAATCAGTTTTATCATTAAAAATACAATACGTCAATACCATTCTTGTAAACCTATACTTCCTTCCAAATAATGTATTAATAATGAACCTTAATTTTTTCTATAATATGCTATGATACATATAAATATCTATTATCTACTATATCACAAATTGTAATTCTAAGGGAAAATAATTATTGAATACCACTTTGTAATGCCTCATCTCGGGTCACCATAAATAGTATCCATATCATAAATCTGCATTACCTTAAGTGATTATCCTTCTATGAAATAGGATGACACATAATAGTAGTTTTAAAAAAGGATACCACATGGAGAATATATCCCCTATATCTATGTGAAAAATTAAAAATTAAATAAAAAATGACTAATCAATAAATCATCCCTCAAATTTGAGAGTTTGAGTAAATATCTTGAAAACACTATAAAATTTTACTGGATGAAATTAAATCATACAAGACCAATCGACCACTGGATAGATCAAATATAAAATTTGGTAGAGAAATTAAAGATACATAGCTATGATAAAGCTCAGATCCACAAAACACACTGATCTCAAGCACCCACTCGAGCTACATAAGACAAAACACATAATACTAGTCATCAATCCAAATAATGCATACATACAAGTGAGAGTCTACATGGGTACCCATTTTTAATAACAACCTATGAAAGTGTGAGAAAATAACCTAATTTGGAGACACCATCACTTTCCCACACTATATATTTAATGTTTTGATATGTGAATAATACAAGCTCAAAATAAACAAAAAACTCAATGAAAAAAACCAGCCATAATACCTTCTTCGAATCGATACTAGAATTTGTTAGATCATATCACGATGACCAGCCCATCTACATTATCACCACCACCTTAAGGGGATATATATATATATATAAGGTTTATGACTAATAATCAATATCGATCCTCACTTATCTAATCTTGATAAGCCATACCTTACTCGACATGTGTCAAATTATATCTAATCCTGAGAATAACTTTATGGGAACCTCTATCCATTCACTAGGGATATAATTCTCATAGAATTATTATGATGAGTATAAACCCATGGGTCTCACTAGTCATACCTCAACCCCATGCCTTTAGGATAAGAAACATGGTAGTACCTAGGTGTTCTCAATGGTTAGAAGGAGTCTAATTCCTATGAGAGGGATAAAAGTAGGTAATCCATTAAAAATAGGCATGACTGATTCCTTGGTGAATCGAGAAATAAAAATGGATAACCCCCTAGATCCCATGGAAAATATCATCAGAATCCAATATTTCATGCATCATATGATGACCTAGCACTGGTTCATCCACCTAATCCTAGAGGGGTATCATATGAATAAATTGAATGGACAATAGTCACCCTTAGGGTTTTCAACATCTCTACTGAAAGATATTGTCTCAATAAATAGCTAATAAGATCATACTATCATTTAGAATTGCGGTAATTTGAAATGGTCTCTTGGTATCAATATTCGAATGCTTAAACCCAGGAAATCATAGGGGAATATACATATCAGAGTAATCCTTGTCATACTGAGATTTCAAAATGGTATATCCATATCATATGAATGTCATGCATCCCATAAATTCTAGTATATATGTCTACACACTATCTGATGTTCGATCCTAGCACTACTATAATTCTAGATATTATCGACTGGCAATTTGTGACGGGACCATATTGCAAATAAGTTTTTACGATGGGGTCTCGTCACAAATATCCCGCCGTAGAAAACGGCGTTGCAAAAAATATTATTTGCGACGGGCCCGTCCCAAATAATATTTATTGTGATGGGATACTTCTTCATCGCAAATAAGTCTTTGATTATATAATTTATATATATATATATATATATACTTTTTTGTTATGGTCCCATCGCAAAAAAGTATTTTGGATGATCCCGTAATCCTGTTATAAATACCTTTCTAAAAAAACATTATTTAGAATATTTGCGACGAGCTCGTCACAAATACTTTTTTTTGCGATGGGTCCCTAATCCCATCACAAATAAGTTTAAAAAAAACTGTTTAGACTATTTGTGATGGGACCATCGCAAATACTTTTTTGCAATGGGTCCCTAATATCATCGCAAATACTTTTAAAAAATATATATTTTGACTATTTACGACCGGAACACATCACAACAGATCCCGTCGCAAATAATAAATAAATTTTCAAAAAATAAATTTCATAAAATTATGATTATTGAAAAATTAATTTTAATATTATTAAAATAATTAAAATAAAAATATATTAAAATTCTCAATAATCACAAAATAATTTTAAAAAAATCATAAAATATTATTATTATTATTATTAGTAAAATAAGAAAATATTAAAAAATATATTACTGAAAAAATATATTTAAAAAAATTATTATTAATGAAACCGTAATATTAATATTATTAAAATAAAAAAAAATATTAAAAATCTCAATATTTACAAAAACGAATCATAAAATATTAAAAATTATATCATGTAATAATCCCACCGATATGAAAGAGATAAACTGTAAGTATTTCATATTACAACAAATTTAAATTCAAATGTTTTTGACATAAAAAAATCAATGGGGTGTCATCTTCTAGAGGTGGTGGAGGAGCTGAAGGAGCTGGTGGAGGAAACACCATCCCTAAACTACGAGTCAGACGGCGCATGTACTCCATCTGTTCGTGATGCCAGTACTGCCATTGATGTATCTCTTCTGGGTGTTGCTGGTGATGCTGTTGCTGTTGACGCATCTCCTCCTCGTGTTGTTGTTACTACTGCTACTGACGTATCTCTTCTTGCTGCTTCAACAAACTCTCTATAAGGTCATTCTGAGCTCGGAGCTTCTCTTAATACTGTGAGGCAGAAGATGATGCCTCTCCATGAGCTCCTCTCGACCTGGACACTGACATCATAGCAGTACCCTATCTAGAACTAGGAGTCACATGAGAGCCGACACCAACTACTCGGCCCTTCTCAAAGCCATACTGAGTTGCCTTCTTCCGTTCCGTCTCATCGAAATGGTGGGCACTGGTCTGATCAGTCACCTCATCCTGTCCCTCATCCTATGTCTGAGAAGTCTCATACTCATAGGAATCCTTCAATTCCAATTTCAAATTAAAATTGTGAAAATATTATATGCGGTTAATTGTCAAACTGAAAAAAACATGACTAACCACAATCTGACGCTGGAGATCACCTCTAATCTCCCCGGTTGCTGGATCACTTTACATTCTCCGATAAACATCATACTCAGTAATATCAAGATGCTCGACTTCCTATATGATTATAAAATAAAAATTTTATATTTTAAGTTATATAAATTTTTTTAAAAAAATATTATCAGATGCTCTCAATGCATACTGAATGTAAAACTACCAGCTCGATGCGTCACCTCCTGTCTTTCCCGATTCTTCCGTCCCAATGAAGACCTCCTCTGAAATCTACCACCCCACCAGTGTGCACATAATCTATCCCAAACCTGAGATGAAATGTACTCTGGTCAGTGGGCTCTACACAACTCATCAAATATTATTGGTCAGACTTTTTTAATGGTCGTCTTTCTCAAATTGTGCAAAAACTAACACAAACACTCACGCATATCCACCTCCCATGCTGCATAGGTATTCTCATGCATGATTTCATCGATGGGATACCATAAAACCTACAAATAATTTATAATATCAAGTTATTAATAAAATAAATTTCAAAATTAATGTTATTTATTTACGTACCAACTAATGATTGTACATGCCGAGCTGCACATCAACTGAAATCTGTTCCCATGTGGTCCATGGCTGAGAAAAATAATTGACCAAGATAGGGCTCCCTTGTCCAACATCTACATGTGAAAAAGTGTGAAAAAAGAATAAATAATCAAACAATTAATATATATATATACATAAATTAATGAAATATAACTAAAATATGCATGTTACCATACCTCAATGTGCGTGGATCGAATCCAAGATGTGGACGTCACTCAGGGATAGGGTTTGGAATCATTACTCATGTAAGACCGTGCCCCCTCTACATACCTCTTAAACCACAATCAAGCTGAGGGTCAGATGATCCCACATCCCCGTCATAAAAAAGTATCTCAGCCTCCTCTAACTCATGCAGTAGATCCGCGTCTATCTAAAACACAAAAATATTGTTGTTAGCAGATATATGAAAATAAATATTATATATATATATATATATATTATTTATTATCATAACAAGCATTTAACTATGCCATTGTTCACCTTCAGCATCATCTGCATATCTAACAATTTCAATGTCTTCATATTCCTCCTCAGCATCATCAACATCAAAATGTATTCCTAATTATTGCATTTTATTTCTAATTATTAGTATTTATTTGTAGTTATTACTAATTATTTGTATTTATTACTAATTATTACAATTTATTACACATTATTACAATTTATTACTAATTATTATAATTTATTACTAATTATTACAGTTTTTTACTAATTATTATTAATTATTGGTAATTATTTCTAATTATTCTTATTATTTCTAATTATTACTAATTATTGATAATTATTCTTAATTATGGCTAATTATTACTAATTATTGTATGTATTACTAATTATAAGTATTAATTATTAATTATTCCTAATTATTCTTAATTATTACTAATTATTCCTAATTATTGCTAATTATACTTATTTATTATTATCTATATCAATTTATTACGAATTATTTCAATTTATTGCTAATTATTGGTATTTATTTCTATTTTTGCTAATTATTTCTAATTATTCTTAATTATTGCTAATTATTTCTATTTATTTCTATTTGTTGCTAATTATTTCTAATTATTCCTAATTATTGATAATTATTTCTAATTATTAGTATTTATCGGTATTTATTAGTAATTATTAGAATTTATTACTAATTATTAAAATTTATTACTAATTATTACTATTTATTACTAACTATTACAATTTTTTACAATTTTTTATTAATTATTCATAATTATTATTAATTATTCCTAATTATTACTAATTATTACTAATTATTACTAATTATTCCTAATTATTCCTAATTATTCTTATTTATTACTAATTATTCATATAATTTACTATTTATTGATATTTATTACTAATTATTGCTATTTATTGCTAATTATAGCTAGTTATTGCTAATTATTCCTAATTATTGCTAATTATTTATAATTATTCCTAATTATTCTTAATTATTCCTAATTATTTATAATTATTTCTAATTATTGCTAATTATTGCTATTTACTTCTAATTATTGCTAATTACTTCTAATTATTGCTAATTATTCCTAATTATTAGTATTTATTGCTATTTATTAGTAATTATTAGTAATTATTAGTATTTGTTTTACAAATTATTACTAATTATTACTAATTATTTTTAATTATGGCTATTTATTGCTATTTATTACTAATTATTGCTAATTATTACTAATTATTGCTAATTTTTCCTAATTGTTCCTAATCATTCCTAATTGTTACTAATTATTACTAATTATTAATATCTAATCCTAACTATTCGTAATTATTACTAATTATTCCTATTTATTACTATTTATTGATATTACAAATTATTATTAATTACTACAAGTTAATTATATAAATATCTAATTATGGTTAATAATTAATAATTACTACTAATTATTAAAAATTTATAAAAATATTCAATTTATTAGTACAAAAAATACTAATGAAGAAACAATATAAAATTAATTTAATTACAACAAATCAACAAATAAAAAAATTAACATAAAAAATGAAATAAATAATAAATTGAAAAAACATAAATACATTTAAGACTGATTTTTTATTGATGCAGACAGCTTCACAACTTCTTCGTGAACAAGCAAATTAACTTAGAAAAATTCTCTCTCTTGAATCAGAGTTTAGAGAGTAACATGATCTAAGATTTGAGAGAAATGAGAGGACAAACAGATGGGGTATATATAGGTTAGATTATTTGCGACGGGATACTTGTCACAAATAGTATCTTTTGCGACGAGACCTGTCGCAAATACCTACACCTTCATTAATTACAGTCGGCGGTTAAAACGTTATTTGCGATGGGACCTGTGGAAAATAGTCCCTGCCGACACACCTTTTGCGATGGGATGACATCCCGTCGCAAAATGTTAAAAACGGCTGTCGGTTAATTGCGACGGGCCCGATCACAAATACATAACTATTTGCGACGGTGGGATCCCACCATCGCAAATAACCATCATGCAGTTTGGCGCGGTATCTGCACCAAACTATTTGTGATGAGAGATGAATTCCCATCACAAATAGTTGGTTATTTACGATGGGTCATTACCCCCATCACAAATAACATCTTGGACGGACCTTTTTGCAACGAGATTTATTCCCGTCGCAAAAAGCCCTTTATCCCGTAGTGTAGGTACCACCTCTAGTAATCTACTCTTGTATCAACCTTATAATTAGATTCAATCATATCCTTTCATACACCCATATTATATTTTGATACCAAATCCCAAATATAGTGGCCATACTAGAGTCCCATCCCTGGAAATTGGTGATTCCTGGGTATCATGAGAATTAAAAATTGTTCACAAACCAATGGCTGGCTCCTAGTGATCCTGGGAAATAACAGATTATATTCAAAATAAAATTTAAACATAAAAATGGGTTTTCCAAATTCCCAATTCAATCCTTATCATCATAACCTCTTCAGTCTTACATGTTCATTCTATTTCTAGAAGAAACCTTCAAAAATCACAAACCATGGTGTAATGATTTGGGATTTTTAATCTTTAAATTAAATATTATGTTCAATTACATGGGTCAGTTGCAAAACTCTATGTAAAGAAAGAATGAAATATTATAAATATAATAACAATAAACCAATAAGAAATATCAAGTTAAAAGTTAATTAAAATATATCCACATTAACCGATAAAAAATAATATTTATTAATATTAAAATGGTTATAATAATTTTTTTTCTTAAAAATATAACTTCATTAAAAACGGAATTTAAAGATTTTTAAAAAATAATTTTGATAAAATAGAAATAATTTTTATTCCCAAAACATGAATTTTTAGTAAATATAAATTTTTTAATTCTTTTTAAAAAAAATTATATTTTGAATAAAAATATGTTTTTAATAAAATTATTATATTTTTTATTTTATCACTATATAAGTGTATAATAGATGTGAAAGAACCATTTTATACAATAAAATATGTATTTATGAAATTATAATACACATTTTAATATATTATATTACCTTTTAAATACAATTACCGTCTATTTCATAACAATATAAATATATATTACTTGTAAAAAAACTATTTTCAATCTTCACTTTAAGAGAATATTTTTCCTTTTTTTATTCATCTATAGATTTCCATAAAAAAAATAACTATAAAATAATTTTTTAATACATCAAATAACATTATTAAAATTAGTACAAATAAAAATATATCTTATATGTAAACATGATGTTGAGAAAATTCAATTTGCTGAAAACTATTTTTTGATATTAAGTGTGTTTATTTTAAAATTTAGTTCTAATTTTTTTCAAACATTAATTTGAAAAATATTTTAATGTTCTAAGTTAGAAATTTAAAATTAGATATTAATTTTATATATAATGATTTTTTACTTAGGATAACAAAAAGTTACCCAATAAAAAGTAAAAGTTTTAAACATAGTTTTACAAAAGTGAAATGGAAAAAACATGTTGTAAAACATTTGGTTGAGATGTTTTATTACATTATATTTCACAAAAAATATAATTTTTTTATCTTTTTAGCCTTTGAAACAAGAATAGTTTGATGGAATTGTTGATAAATTATTACTACTTCCAAGATTTCCCCTTTTTCCCCACTTACAAAAGGATATGTCTTACACCATTCAATGAAATGGTTAAACAAAAAAATAATCCCTAAATACCTACAATTTTATTCATCCTAGAGCCCAATCAAAAATAAATAATGACATGGTCCCTCATAGTTAGTCCACTGATTTCAATTTTAAGGGGATTCTGAGGTGTAATAAGGCTTCCAACGTAATTATTGTCTACATCGTTTGTTTTTCTTCATTCCATTACTCTTTTAATTATATTACCACAATATTTAATTTACTGAATAATTATGATTATTATATTGGTATGTTTCTAATAATTTTATAAAACATGCTTATTAATTTCTATCCACTTAGAAAAACATTGAAACATCAATCATGTGTCTTCAAGGACTACTAACTACACAAATAACCATTTTTTCAGTTTTCATCTAGTTTTTCATTCATCATCCAAATATTTTTTTTAAAATTCATTATCATATAAAATTCAAAATAATATCATTATCGTTTGAGTGTAATGATCTTATGATAATTGAATTGCTGCCTTATCCTTACTCACTAGTGAGGTTAAAGAATTTTAAAGTTTTAATCTTTTTAATGCCAAAATGATTGATGATTTAAATTACGATTATAGATGAATACACATAAATGAAAATTAATAATAATATTATTATTATATAATGATAAAAAAAATTATGTGTTTCTAGAAATATTATATTATTATTTTTAACTATTTATAAAATTATTACTGGTATCCACTAGATGTACAAAAATATATTGCTATCGATTCTTCTCTATAATAACACAAAAAAATATAAATACTGAATGAAATAAATTTTTTTTAAACTACATTATTTATATGGTAAAAATATATAAATTTTATGTCAATAATGAATATGGAATAAAATTATAGGTGATGATATCAAAATGATAAATCCAATCTATAAAAATTATGTTATAAACACTCCATGGTGATAATTTTCTATAACAAAGTAATGTAATAATGATAAAGAATTAATATATATATAATTAGAGGAATATATATGATTAAGGTTATGAAATATGATATCATGTTTATATGTTTTTTATAGAGGACCTCAGAGTGTTATCAACTAACCACAGAAACAAAGAAAGTGTTTCATTGTCTCAATTTTGAATCCATTGAGACAGGTTTACGCAATACATCATTTTCCATTTTCAATGGTTTAAATAATAACATATTTTTCATTGGAATCATGGATTTAATAAATTACAATATATTTAATTTTTTCTAATGGTTATTGTTCTTAATGGTGTTGGATACATATGTTACAAAGGCTATAAGGGGTTTTCATAACTAAAATATTTTTTATTGGTTATAAAAAATATTCCTTGATTATATTCAATAATATGGATCTATTATAACCTATTTTGATTTTATTTTGTATTTAAACCTTTATTTATAAGGAAATAATGTTTCACACAACATTCTTCTACCTTAACAATTCAATTATTTCAATAATATTCAAAAAATTTAGAATAATTTTAATTTCTTTTATTTATTTTCTCTTCCATCTATAGGTTTCTACTTCCCATAAACATTCCAAATTATGTGGCAGAAATTCATATTATATTTATCTCTCTATATACTACTATTCACTATTATATAGCTTAAAAAATAGTTTTCCTTCTTTATAATGATGTTGGTTTTAAATAATCTTACTTTTCTAATGTTTAAAATGATCATCCATCCTTTCAAAATAAAATGTTTTAAAATCCACTCCACATTTTCTTTTCATAATAGATAAATAATTTTTAAATTTACCATTAAAAACTATTCATTTTAAAATTCAATGTTTTCTATATATTTTTATATCCCCTTTCAGATACATTTATATTTTTTTAATTTTATACTATAATTTTTTCTCTAAAATTAATTTTTTTCACTATATCTTGACTCTACTATTGATAACTGTTATGAATTTTCAAGGATAAATCATCTTTTGATTTTTATAATAACGTTTATAAATAAAATTATTGACATTAAATTATAAAAATATTTATTATTAGAGTAATTTACACCTCATCTTATAATAAATTGTTTGAATGATATTGTGAAAAAAATTATTTCCAATTTACTATAGCTTAATTATATTTCATGAAATAATGTTTTGATAACAATTTATATATTATTAATATTTTTTATGTTCATGTTATGTGTTTTTTCGAGTGTCTGATGAAACATATTCTTCTTCCATGGGGTCAATATGGGATGATGAATGTTTCATTTTCAATTGTGATACAAATTTATCGATTATAAATTTTGTGGGACCAATGTATTCCTATAGTGCACTAAGTAAAGGAACTTATATTAATAGATATTAATGATATCTGAAATGGTTAGTGAGTAATAAGGTTCAAAAATGGTGAGTGTAAATTTGTAATGCTCTACTCATAATTCTATGTGCGAAGAGGACATCTAATCATAGGATTCGAAAAATTTTAAGTGACAAAACATTAATATATACTCAACATTTTATGCATGAACATGTTACTAGGTATCTTATATCACAAAGGTATTGTGTGACATTGTTTATATCTACTCATAGTATTATGAGTTAATGGATTTTTCGGTTTCCAGGATCAAAAAAATAAAAAATATTACAGTTCTTATTATGGCACATTCATTTATATGTTAATATATCATGTAATATGCTTCATATTTAGTATTATCATGCCATGGTAAAATTTTATTAATTTTATAGTACATTTCTATATTTCATTATTATTCATAAGAAGTATTTATTTATTTTCCTTTCAAATGTGATATTTTCTCTTATTTGTTCATTTTTATATGTTTTGGATATAACCAATTACATTTTTTCTGATATCAGTTATTGGGAATACGGGATAAACCCTCAATATCCTTTTTAATCTATGGGTTTGGAAGATAAGTATAATATGGGTAAATCCTAGAAGTTTGTTAGGTGGAGTTCAATTATAGGGAAATGATTATAGATTAGGAATATTGCATAGCTAATCACCAAAAAACTAAACCTTTTTCCCAAATATTATGAGAATATTTGTCAGATATTGTATTTAATTCATTATTTTAATGTACAATATTTTTCATTTATATCTTCGGTCTATTCCACATTAATTAGTTTAGGTTTTTGTTATTTATATATTTTATTGTTATTTTTTTGTGATTTGGATAGCTATTTTGGATCTTGTTTTAGTTAAATTTGTGTTATGGTTTCAGAACTATAGTAAAAAAACTAGAGTTGAGCCTATGTGTATGATGATATTTTAAAATATTTTAAATGAATTAGATTTATGTATTTTCTATATATGCAGATAATTCTATATACTACTGGTAGGTTTGGTTTTTTCTTATATACATCAAGGGTTTAAAATATTAAAAAGAGTTTGTCAAGTATATCTTGACAATTATTAAGGGCACAGTGGATGTGCCCTTATGGGAAACATATTTTGAAACCCCCATTATTAGGGAATTGGTTAATAGTATTCTCATTACAATCCACCATGAATCAATTACTTCCTAGATACATTAATAGATTTGGTTGATAAGTATAAGATAATCTATTTTATAGTAACCATGGATAAACTAATATTTATTTAAGTATAATTAAAATAACTATAAGATAATGTGATAATGTGAAAGGGAAATATGTTCTGAAGTTGAATTCCTTTTATGAGGATACAAATTCACCCATATTGTTAATTTTTCATAACTCATGTCAAACTTATTTTTTATAGTAACGTATGGAGAAATAACGAACCAAGTTAATGATAAATGTAATTGACAATATAATAATTTTATATATGGGAAACCAAATGGGAAGAATCTGTTTTTGAAATTATAAAAAAATTTCAGAAAACTATATCAGTTTATGTTTAATGGCATGGTATTTTATAAACATCCAAACATACAAATTAAAATAATGTTGCGGTTTTATAAAATTTCATGTGATGAAGATGTAGAATGAAAAAATATTCAATTTCCTTTTTTGAAAAATGTTGGATGTGAAAACTGGGGTAATTTCCCATAGGAACATGAAGATGGTTTATCTATTGAAAAGGAAGACAATTAAAAATAACTTCCTTAGTAAAAAATGATGATTTTAGATAACTTGAGGGAGAAAAACAATGTTAGTAGAATAGATCCATTATAAGTTTGACATTCTACATTTGAGGAAATTTTGAAATATGAGGACCAAAGAAGTAATCCAAGGTATTAGGACAAAAATTGACACCAAAAACCTCTTAGACCATTAAATAAATGAAAAACCTATAAATTAAATATTTTTGAAGAAGATAATGGTAACTACGTTTAAATTACCATCCACCCCCAATTTTTTTGATGTATTCTAGTTATACCAAACCTATAGCATCTAGGGTATTTTTCAAGAAAAAAATGTCATCACATATAGTGAATTAAATTTCAATTACAACATATCATGGTATTATTATTATATTTTCGAAAACAAGAAATATCCAAATCATAATACCCCTATAAAAATTTGATTTGATTTTAAAAATAGATAAAAAAATATACTTTAAAACTAAATTAATTTCTTGATTATAGATAATCAATTTATAAATAAAATATGAAAATAAATTACCACAAGGACAAAACTGAAATATATAAGAAGAAAACTAAATCCATCACATGGTCTTTAATACACAGTTATGAGCTACATTTACTTGAAATGTTTAAAGAAAAATAACTTTTATCTAATATTACCTATGATATTAAAGATCATATCACATTATAGATAATATATTGAGGTAGTAGAATATTTCAACCACCATTTACGTTTATTACAAGTAAAATATTGTTAAATCTCTTGGATACATTTTATTTTACGTGGTATAATATAACAACCAATGATTTTTTGTCCTTAAAAATTCAAAATATCTTCTATAAATTTTCATAGATTCTACACAAAATGTAAAAAACCAAAAAATAAAAAGAAGAAATTAATATATATCTAGAATAAACACTAATATGGTAAACAATTAATATATATTACCATTAGTAAATAATTAACTAATTTTTTATAATATTAAAAATGTTTATAATAATTGATTTTTTATACATAATGTAACTTATTTAGAAATAATTTTTAAAAAATTAGATAATGTAAATATGATAAATTTGATACTAATTTTTGAACACCCCTTATGTAAATTTACATAGTATTAGTTTTTCATTTTTTATAAAAAAATGACTTTTAGTCGAAAATATAGGTTTTTTTGAAAATTTTGAGTTTTATGGTTTTTAATTATGCTAGTGTATTATAGAAGATTAAAAACACTCTTATGTGATGAAATATTTAAATATGGAAATCATATATGAATTTTAATATATTCTTTGAGCTTCTAAATACAATGTTAAATATTTATATAAATAATTCAAAATAATAGTTCAATAAAAACTATTGTCGATATTTCCATTCAATGAAGTATTATTATTTTGATATTTGGTTGTTTATTTCCATGAATTTCTAATAAAATTTATTTTATTTACAAAAAATATATTTATATTATTAAAATCTATAATAATAAAAAATTTATATTATATATAAATTTATAAGAGAAAAGATTAATTTTTTTGAAATAGTTTTTTACATGATTAAGTGAATTTATTTTAAAAGTAAATTTTAATATATTTATATATTAGATTTGGAAATATTATTTTTAAAATTAAAATAAAATGTTTAATATTAGGTAATAAGGTCAATATTATTCTTATTATCAAAATAAATTACTAAAGTTAAAAAATAGTTACCACGGTCAATAGTACAAAAGTTGTAAAGAGTTTTACTAAGGGGAAATGGAAAAAACATGCAAATTTTAGTTAAATATATTTTCTAGATTACTCTAGACTTTATATTTTCCCAATTTCAGCCTTTTAATACTATCAATATTTTAACCATTTAATAGTGCGTGGAATTATTGAAAAACTATGAATGTTTCTAAAAGTACCCATTTTCTCCCTTATAAAAGGAAATGACTTCGAAACATAAAAGATACACTTAACATTAAAATTTATCTTTAAAAATATTAATTGTAATAATAATATAATTTTAACCCAAATATATAATATCCGTGTCACTCATATTTTTCTTGATCCCTTTAATTTCAACGGGACTTCCAAAGAAAAATCAAATCTCCAATGTAAGTATTATCTATTTCTTATGTTTTTCTTCTTAATTATAATAACTAAAATTGATTATAACAATTATTGTATTAGGAAAATAATATAATTATTATACTAATAAATTTTATCTTAATGGTAAAAATATTATTTTCCAATTCTATCCACATATAAAATCAGTGGAATGTCGATAATGCATGTGCACGTACAACCACCTCTATGAAGAATCATTCTTCATTTTTTTCTCCTAGCCTTTAATTGTTTATAAAGAAATGATAATAATGTGATCAAATAAAAAAAAATAAAACAACATTATTAATCTTTCAAAATTAATTTATTTTTAAAGAAACACCTCCTTAAACATGATCACCAAATGAGTTTATGTGTATTCTTTTTTGAGTCGATATAACAACCTATATGAATAAAGGAATAAAGACTAGTTATAAATGAATATTGGAACATTAAAAATAATTTTATTTTTATATAATAATAAAATTATTGTTGATATAAGTTTCGTTAAGTCTTATATCAATTATTTAACTTATTATTAAACTATCATTTTAATTCTAAAAAATTACCAAAATAATATATCAATTAAATTTGAACATAATGAAAAATATATATACTAAAATAATAAAATTTTAAATAAATATATGTTATATTTTATATAAACATAAAATTTATCTTTAAAATAACCTTGGTAAAAAAAATTTATATCGATATCAAAATTATTAAGCATGCACAAAACCATTAAACTTATTAACACTTGATGGGAATAATATGCCATAAAAATTTAATGTTATAGTGATAAAAATATAATAATTATAATATATGGTAATATTTTTTTATTATTGTTATGAAATTGGTTATTAATTAGATAATGTTTTTTATATATTATCTTAGAGTTTGATCCACCATGTAAGGAAATATGATAAGGGGTTCTTTGACTCAAATTTTAATCATGCAAGACATGTTTAAGTTATACACCATGTTTCCATTCAAATGGTGTAAATAATACCATAGTTTAAATTTTTTCATTATTATGTAATATTTAATGTTATTAAATGTTAATTATTGGCATATTCCTCTTATGAGGTTTGGATTCAAATGAAAAAAGACATTAAGGGGTTTTTAAGACTCAAATAATTTTTTTGGGTTATAATCACTATTCTTTGAAAATAATATTTCATGATTTCTGTATTACAACCTATCACGATGTTATGTTTGTTTTAAACCATATTTTATAGGGAAATCATGATCCACATATAATTCTTATTCATTTTTTATTCTATAGTTTTATTAAAACTGATTTTAATAAGAATAATTATTATTTATTATAATTGAATTTTCTTTCATTAACATAATTTCACTTCAAAGAAATGTTATCCTTTTTATAGTGGAAAGGAAAAAATTATCCCCAATGATCCTTTTGATCCACGTTATTTTTTTATATCTATATAATCCTTTCCTGTTTATTGATTTGATTTTTCTAAAAGTGGGTTTTTAAATAGTTAAAATTGTTCTTATTTCTATTCAAAATTAAAAGATTTAACATCCACTACATATTTTTATTAGATAATCATTTTTTCTTTATTAATGATTCTTTAATAATGATTCTTTTTAAATTAAAATGTATTCAATATATTTTCACATCACCTTTTTGAAAACATATTGCCTTTTTCAAGTCTCTATTATTAATGTTTCATTTAAAATTATTCCCTTTTCAAAGTTTTTTAATCTATACTTTATGATATATTTTATGTATATTAAAGGATATTTTATTTTTATCTCTATATTATATAGTTTAAAATAATATTCTTCTTTAATTTTGTAAAATAGTTTTAAGATCAATTTATAGCTCTTATTTTAAAACATTTATTTAATGGTTTTGTGAAAAAACATGTCATTCACTTCTTTTTAACATCCAATGTAAATATTTTTGGAAGGAATATTTTGTCTGCACATTATATGTTATTTTGATGTGATTCTATTTTAAAAATTATTTTTATTAACATTCTATCAATTCTTATGTTCATATTATGTGATTTTTTAATGTTTTTGGAAAATCATTCATCTTTTATGGGTTATTTATGGGATGATGAATGTTTTATATTCAATTGGAATGCCAATATATGGATTATAATCTGGTTATGGCCTATATATCCCTACAATTTGTTGGATAAATGATTATGTCACATGAGATATAAGTATTTTAGACAGTGTCTAGGGTATTAAAAGTTGAGTGTGACAGTGTTATACTATTGTTACAATTTGATGTTTGAAAATATTAAATATTCTATAGTTTAAGAAAATATTTTTGATATAGTATTAATATCTACTGAAAAATTTTACATTAAAATGTGTTAGTGAGTAGTTCATAAGATAAATGTTAACTATTATTGTTTTTATCTCTACTCCCAAATTTTTTAGTGAATCGGTTTCTATGTACATATGTTCAAAATGATTATACTCACATGTTTATGATTATTCCACTTTATTTGCTATTTTCATGGATCATTTTATAGGAATAATTATTTACCTTCTCATTCCAAAGTAACAGTGTTATAATATTTCACTTTATATATATCTTTTAAACTACGGTTGACACTTATTAATATTTATCATTTTAAAATATGATATTTTTCAATATTAATTCTTTTCCATATGTTTATTATCTATGAAATTGTAATTTTTATGTAATCCTTTATTTATTTTTTTATATCAGCCATTCTTATGTTTTCTAGTATCTAGGTTATGAAGATATGTATAATTATTTGAATTCCCTATCAAGGAGTCTAGATGAGATCAATTATGAGGAAATGGTAGTGGGTTAAGAAGTTTATATAGCAAATCCCCATGAATGTAAACATTTTAACCCATGTATAATGTTACTTTTTATGAGAATTATAATTTAAGTCATGATATTAATGCAGTATTTATTTCATTTTTAATATAGTTCACCTCACATGGTTACTTAGATACACTTAGGATCATCTCACAAAGGGACACCCACATGCCTCTCTTAGGTATTCACTGTATTAGTGGAATCCTTGAATGGGATCCTTAAATAGTAAAAGTCACTTGACCTAAAACCCAAAACATAGAGAATATTCCATCCTTCTAAATCATTTAGATCATATATTAGCCTCCAATGCCTCAAGGTTATACCACACTTGAAATAATCAACAATGATGGATCAAGGATTATCTTTATGTCTTGAGTTGCACAACACATGTAAAATCACCAATACTATGTATATTTTGTCTATGATATGTCTAAATAGGACTAAATAATATCCTGGATGATCACCCAACCCTCTAGGGTCCACAATTAGATGTTTCTTTACACCTTCATATTTGAGGTTTCAAAGTGACTGGGAATCATTTTATTCTAGTTCTTATCCAATGAGGACCAAGGATTAAATCCAATGCCCCAGCTCTTCATTGGAATTCTCAAATTACTCATTTCATCCTAGGAATTTTACATTGGCTAAAAACATAGTCTAAATTACCATTTACTTTAAATTATCTAAAAATAATAAAATTAAACAATTTATTTAACTAAATCAATTCACACCTTTGATGGTGTGACTGCACATCATAAATATCATAAAAAAAATGAAAAATCCCATAGGTCTAGTATTAGGACCACCTACCTCACACTAATTCCTTTTAATTTACTATTTAACCTAAAAACCCACTACTCAGGCACATCCATATCTTGAATGATCTTGTACCATCACATAATATCCTTCTTAATCAATATACTATAAATGTTTTATTATATGTGATTATAATAAAATGTATAATTTTTATATATGTGGAATAAACTCTAAATAACTCACTAATAACCAAATTGTCACTATAAACATGAAAATATGCATCGAGAGGGCCCACAACACACCCTAGGATACAATATATTAAAAATCCCTAAACAACTATATTAAACCAAATATCAATTACAATAAAAATTATGGTAATACATAAAGCAATGCGTGGTGTGATACACCATTTTTTATATTTTGTATAATAATATGTCCATGTTAACCCCTAAAATACTCTATATATGTTACATGAAATTATAATTTAAATCAAGTGATATCATTATCCTATAGTGAGAGAATCATATTTTCCTTATACCAAACTAATCCTAAATTAGAAGAAACAATCAGTGTATGAATTATGGAGGGAGAACACTATATGATCATAAATAAAGAAAAACTTCTAATTCCACTATAAATAACCTAAAATAAGCGAGTAATGAGGGAGGGTGATATGTTCATCATACTTTTATAAATAATGTTCAACTGAATAAGAAAGTATGGAATACACCCATTTAATTTTTTAAAAGAAAATATTTCCTTTTATCTTGACATGATAGTATGTTTCATGTTTTGACGTTTTAAAAAATGCCCCTAAACACCTATTTCACAACCTAAATCACTATGTCATGCCCCAAGAATAGTTTTTATGGTGTGAATACCATTTCAAATTGTTAATGGGATACTACTGCAGTTTCTAATCATCTTTGAAAAATGATCATTCCACTAGTAGCATCCTGAACCCTCTTCACATCACTCGAGACTTTATCCTTATATAAAAATAATATTATAGGGAAATTCATACCTTAGATCCTTAGTACAAACCATGGTTCTTAATACGAATCATCCTCCCTATGAAAAATAAATATTACATTATGAATTTTACAACCCATCAGGATGTAAGTCATTACATAATATTTGAAATCGCTACCCAATTCTAAAGGAATTAGAGTATTGTGACAAGGAATATTAATTTGTTATGAAGAAAAAAAAATATTTTTTATGGAACCAATTATCTATATACCAACATAAAATATGGAAATAATGTTATAATAAAAAAGGATACTTCCAAAAGTCCGCCACCACCTAAGGACAATTGAAGAACACGACTTGTGAATGGGGTTCTTCATGTAGATCCCCAAGTAAACCCATTAAATGTTCAATATCAACCGAACCCATTAAAATTATACCAGGAAATCCGTTTCTAGCTTAGTCACCTTCCTTAGGACATTATATGGTTTGGATAGTGCTCAAATATCATAGTTCGTCCCACTAGAACATCAATTGACTAGGACTAAGATATTGATAGATTCTTGTTTCTGCCACCAACATTAACTAGTTGACCCAATTCATGAATTTATTATTTTTGAAACTATATAAAACATCCACCATAAAAATAAATACTAAAATTATTTTTCACATTTCAAAAAACTGATGTTTGTGTTACAAATTAAATTTTGAGAAAGTCTATTATTAAAATACCATTGGAACCATATTTTCCACTAGCTTAACTAATATGTGATACTATTTTTTTCAAATCCTCTATATCTTTGTAGTTACACACTAGGATTATGGGGTATCAATATGCTTGTCTTCGAGGGGGATAAGGAATTTGGATGACTTTTTTTTATTACACTAATTTTGTGATTATATGTCATTTAACAAAATGAAATTGCTTATCTATTGTTTTGGGTTTAAAATTTTGGTCACCTAATTATTTTAAATGACATTATTTTTCATTCTCATTATTTATGAGTCTATATAGTGTTTTTTATAGGCTTCTTCTAGGTAGTTGTTTCATTGATCATAGATATTGATTTTATCATTATATGAGGTGTTTTTGGGGATAATAGGGCATTAAGCGATGTGATAAGTCTTAATGGAAGATGTTCTTAACTCCCCACATGTTTAATTGGATATTTATAATGGTTTTCATAATAATTTATATTTTAAATAATAATATATTCTAAACAATGATATTTGAATTATTAATAGGCTGGTGTACAAGGGTACCCTAACCTAGTAAGAGACCTCTAGATTGATTCTTCTCAAGGAAATTTGTGGGATGCCATCCCCAATAAATAGATGCAACTAATGTATAGAATATTGGTGTTGGTGAATGGAATTTACCACATTGATAGTGACATTTATTCCACCATAATGGATGTTTACTATCTGAAGAATAGCCTTGAGGAGGTCTAGGAGGAAAAAAAATTTAGGCACATAGTTGTCAGAATGATTCCTTGGATGAAATTATTCTCCATCACGAACTCCTGTAAAGGGATAATCTAGAATTAAATATCTCATTGTGGGATAAATGAATACAGAGTTACTAAATTATTGTATTAAAGTTATTATGTGACCAATTAAACATAATATATTGATAGATGATGGTACTTATAAGGATGATAGAGATATAGTTTGAAGCTTGGCATATTTATTCTTCATGGATCTCCTGACTGGTCCAAACACTCACATGCCAAATGCGTATCTGGGGAGGAACTTAGGGATCTTTGATGTAATTTCTTACCATCTATGTGACCATGAAAATGAATGTGTGTTCTATAATATTTGAGAATGAGATCCATAAGGAAGTGGGAGCGGATGAACCCGTAAAGTGAGCTGAAATTTTAGGATTTCCCCCCGTCGGCACCGCCTCCTTCCATCAGTCCAGCTCGACTCCGCTCCTCTCATCATTCTCGGCGAGCTCGCGACAACGTCTTCTTGTCGGGGTGGTGTCATGCGGCTTCATGGACTCGGCCATCTTGTCGTTTTACATTGCTTCTGGATTTCTTCTCGCTCAACTCCTTTTTCTAGGATAGGGCATCCATGGCAGCGTGATGTTGGTCCAACGGTTGAGATCTAGCTGCCGCATCTTGAGGGTGATGCTTTGTCTCCGGATTTGCATTGGTAGGTATTGGGGTCTTCGCGGGTGACATGGCTGGCGACGACGAGGTTTTGGTTTGGATCTTGGCAGGTTTTTTCTATAGGCGTGCTACTTCTCATTTCCGATTCTTCCTTTTTTGCTTCTAATTTTGGTTTTAGCCCGCTTTGTGCCTAGATCTGGGGTTGCATTTTTTATTAAGGTTGATTTGGATACTGTGTTGGTTCGACACGTGGCCAATTGTTGTTGGAGTTGGATTTTTTTCATGGTGGTGTTTGTTTTTCTGGCGGTGTTGCTGAGAATATTCAACTGATGGTGAAGCAGTGAAGAATTTTTGAGGATGGTGGTCTTGATCGGTGGAAGAATTTGTGGTTTCATGGATCCGAAACACTGGTGTTTATTTTAGTGTGAGGGAATCTGAGATTTTTTTTGATCTTGGTGTTCTACAGTAGAGGGTTCAGCAGCTTTTGGTCGCCAATTTAGCGTTGTGGTGATGATTTTGGCATTAACATGGGCTGTTCTTGGATGTGGCATTCCCAATCAAGGTAGTGGGGTGTTGAGGTGTGCTGTGTAGATTTTTCCTTAAGGTTTTCATCGGTCTGGTTGCATTTTGCTTCAATGTATGGATGATAAAATTGGATTGTTGTTTGTTCTTGTTGTTATTTGATGATGAGAATGAGATCTTCAGGCGGTGGAGCCACATCTTGGCATTGGAGGTTCATTAGTTCTCTAGTTTTGTTTGGAGTAAGGATAGAATAGTCGGGAAAATTGAATCATTTTAGCATTTGATGGTTGGTAATATTTTATGATGGCTTGGTCGAGACTTCCTACAATGAAATGCTTCAGATGAGGACTTAGAGTAGGTATCTTCCACTATGAATGGCTATTCAGATTTTTATTATTGAGAGGGTATGGCCCAGCCACTGTTATCAGGACCGTGTATTTTTTCATGGGACAGTTTGCTGAGTTGTCATGCATTGGTGGAGGCTTGCCTTAATGATTTTGATGCTTGGAAGGGACATTTCTAGTAGTCTTGTTTTGGCACAAGGTTATGTTTATGTATCCATTTCTTTGAAGTCATGTGAGGTTTCCTCCTTTTTTCTTAAAATGAGGTTTATCAAAATAAATAAAAATTGAGGCCTTTAGTCCATTCAGTCAGTCATTCAGATCCATGAGGAAGTGCAGATCCTTAATCCTGATATTTCCCAGAGACTGGATGATATATCGGCTCATTCTATAACACCTTGTGGGATGTGGTTAATGTTGATATTTTTTCAGCTATCCCTAACTTCTTTGAGGGAGGTAGCTTGTAGTGGGTCTCTTATGCCACTACAATTATGATCCATCCCCAAACATGGAATACCTCTTCCATTATGAACCATTGACCAGTTAACATGTGCCACATAATGTATAATATCTTGCCCAGCATCATCAACTCTAGGTTTCCTTTCCGTCTCCCTTGATGGGTCTCCATGGAGCAGTACATGTTTTTTAGGGCCGCTCAATCCTATGTGTCATTGCAGTAGAACAAGATATGATCATAGACATTAATTTCAAGACACCCGGTACTAACTTTTTCGTCATGTGGTACATGAAAATATATGATGACTAAGTGGAGTGGGGTTTTATCAATAAGGTGTTGGGGTATATTGGTCTCTCCTACTGGAATATTTACTTGATCAATAGGTGCTTCATCTCCTCACAGTTGTTGGTTACATTCATGGGGATTACATATGGTTTCTTTAATACACCTCGTAACCTATGGTAGGGTGAGCTAATATATATGACCATATTTATCCTCTCTCAGGATTTCCTCATCCTCCTTATCCATAGAAGAATAAATAGATGATATATTCTTCACTATTGTAATAGAAAGATATCTCCCTCAACTTACCACCTAATGTTCATAAATGACACACTAAGTTTTATCAATCAAAATAGAGAATTAATTATAGGAATTAACATGGTGTTGGATGATTACTTCAACTGGAGTGGACAAGTGATAAAAATTCCACGATAAACTTTTTAATCTCTAACAAATGTACTTGGTGATAGATCTATATAGTCCATCACAACCCTGACATAAAAATATGGGACATTTCAATATACTACCTAGGTTGTCCCATCTCTATAGGTAGGCTCAAAATTTGTGAATTATATGTCCTCATCTACAAGATCACGGACCTGGTTCTCAATTTTAATGATAGATACCTTTCCTTTTGGATCATATGGCATTCATTAACAGCGTCCTCTTGGATATCCCCATCCATGCTCTCTCATTTATCAAATTCCTAAAAGGTCTCATCATTAACATTTATAAGAACTTTTCCATCATTAAATTGGACACTTTATCATAAGGGGAACTTTACTAAGGGTGGAAAGGACCACTGGGGAAGGTGCATCAATGTCTGTAGCCTCAAAGAAACCCTCATTTTCATGCATAAAAAGATAGAATGGTAAGTCCTATAATAGTATATGTTGTGAGGAATAACCATACACAACTCCCAATCAGGAAATAAAAATTTGGTGGATTGTCAAAAATCACCATTATAGTCCATGATCTCCCCCATTATCTGTAATATTCATCCTCACATTCCTTAGATTGTAGGGATGAGACTACTATCCTTTCAGTATCAGAACTAGGTCATGATTATTATAGGCTTCCCAGGATACCAATCCATTACTATTTATTTCAAGGAGGTTAGTTATCATCCTCTCATCATCATATCTATGTTGGATGAGGTCGAACAATAAATATTAAACCTCATTGAACTGAACATGGAACCTAATTGATGCGTCTTAACTCCCTCTTCCTCGGCGGACATCACAACATAGGACATAAGACACACTTTATAAGTACATGATCTTGTAGATAATTAGAATGAATCCCAATTTCACAAAAACATCCCTATGAAATTAAACCTTCACACATATAGGATAAGGAAAGAGGATGTCCCTATAAATGATGACATTAAATGCTAATGCTTCCTTGCAGTTACTAGATGACTATGCTGCGAAAAACATTGGGAGGAGATTATGGGCTACATCTTCTTTTAGGGTTACTAGATGTGAGAAGTGTGCATCTAAAATGGTTAGTTCATTTACCTCTAGGCCTATAACATGGATGATTATTCATTAAAAGATTTTTGGTTCCATAGTTCATGAGAGAGGTGCTAAGAGAGGTTGGCTCGCACTATTGTTCTGTATAGATGTTTCTAGTGTATGTGGAAGGATTGAAACAAGTCTAGACATGAAGGGTTCCAAACCTTAGGTATATCCATCATTTTTATTATAAAGAACCTACTTCTCAATATAGTTAGACTCATAATATACTAACATAAGGCTCCCACCATTAAATGACTTCAAGTAAATACATACGACACCCATCCCAGTAAAGCAGCGATAGAGGCAATTGGGTTAGTTGGCACCCCCTTCCATGGGTCTCAAACTGAATTTAGATTGGTTTTGAAATATAGTGTTCTTCCAAGGTGGTGGTTCATATGTGACTCAATAGGTTTGACTATCTTGTTGTTGTCATCCCATATAGGACAAGGTTCCTCTCTCCGGGAGGAGGTTAAGGTGTTGTTATCAGGCTTAAGCTTGGGTCTCTAAAGGAAGATCAATTTATCATAGACCGAAACCAACCCGATAATATTTCAAAATATTGTGCATTTAATTAGATCCAATCCATGGACTATGTACTAAATCATCATAAACTATTGATGCATTAAAAAACATATGTTTTGGTTTATACATGTCATGGGGGAAATCCTATTTTGGACCACCTTGCTTTATTTGATGTCCTTGGTTCAGATCCCAAATGATTACATAATGTGCACAGCTTGAAACCTGAGGGGGTCAATCATGTCAGAGGGGGATCCCATGGAAATTAATATTTCAAGCCTCTTAAGGCTCTACTTTTTCTAGGCTAGCTCCGCCTTCATGTGTTTTATTTTTTACCTTTCTTTATCTATATAATAAAACTCTTCATGGATTTCCAAAGGTTATCTATGTTCCTCATGTAATGAATTGTAATTGGTTTCTATTCTAAGAGACGTTGATATCAATATTTTTCTTAATGTGAACATTTATTTTTAATTTTTATTTACAAAAAATAATAAATTAATTCATATAATACAGAACTATAATTAATTTCGCATCCACAAGAAATACCTAAACAATTATTATGAGGTTACGTCACTGGAATAGTAATAAATGGGTTTTGGATTGAATGAGTATAATTTATTCTCATAATATTTAAACATTTAATATAAATTATTATTTGGTAAAAGGTGACAATTTGAATATAAATTACCTTTTTACTATCATATGAGTTATTTGGAAAATCACTGATTTACTTATTCATTTTATAGAGGTTAAATTTTATATTTTTAAATTCACATTTTTTTACCATTCGTTTGGAGTATTCTTCCTTACACACTCCTTCATTTATTCTTAGAGTTCCCTTTAGTAATCTATAAAGGTTAGTGTCTTTATTATATGAATTCCATTTTTTATATATTTATATATTTTCAATAATTCTAACAAGAATTATTAGCAATAATAAATGGTGTTAATGATCCAAGATATTAAATCCACATCATTAATTTCATTCTCTTACAATTGTGATATTTTATTTTAGTCATTTTTTATCAATTGTATTCTATGAAACCTTATAGTATATGTGAATTTGATAAATTTGTATTTTTGGAATTTTATTTGGTGGTTAATATTGAGTTGTGTTGAAAGTATAATGATAGAGTAGTGATAAGAAGAGTAAAATTTTAACAGTGTGGAAGAGGTTTTTTAGTGGTTTTGTTTTTGACATCCTAGTTGGGGTTAGGGGTCTATGAGATTGAAGAGGATTATTTTCATGTGAGGATTTAATGATAGATATAAATATTATGTTTTTCAATGGATTGGTATTTTTTGTGACGTAGTTTTAAGAGTTTATTTTTTTGAAAATATTTGTGGGATTGACAATTATGTATTAATAATTACAAACGGAACTATAATAATTTATTTTTTTATAGGTTGTTACTTTAAAACTCTGTTTGAAACCTAATTTGAAAAAAAATTGCTAAATTTATTGAAATAATGTATTGAAAATATGTAATTAAAATGTAATAACGATGCATCAACCCTCACTTCCCATTGAGTCCTATGATGTACCAAAACTCTGACACATAATTATATAAAAAAATTAATATTCCTTGTTAAAATCACCATGTACCAAGATTTTATAGTTATTTTTTACTGTCCTTATAAGGTGGTTCCATCCTTCTATGGAGCTTCAAAAATGTCTACCCCTATTGTAACTCAATTAGAAAACCCTAATGATGGTTCAAGGTATAATAATTTTTTATTTCATTAAATTGTTTATTATAGGGGATATTAGGGTCTATTATACCATGTGAAAAAAACCATGATGTCCGTTTATTTTATTAGGTAATGCTTTTTATTATAATATTTTTAATTTAAGTGTGGTATAATGATTTTTATATTATTATAATTTTAATTTAATTCTAAATTAAAATAACTATCATGTATTTCATATTTTTTAATAAGATGGATTTTATTTTATAAATATTATATTATTAATTGGTTTTCTGTTTATCATATTTTTAAAATATTGATAATAGTAGTTTAATTATATTTCAATTATGATATAATATTATTTTAAAATATTTTCTAAATATATAAAAATAGATTAATAATATTTTTTTGGTTATAAAACATACTCATGTTAATATAGAATGTTTTTTAATTATGTATAATATTAAAAACAATTTAGTGTTATAAAATATTTATTTTTAGTGTAATTAATGTTTATTTTTATAAAGTGTATGTGTTCTACATCATTACTATTTATATATTTTTTAAGTTCACTGTATCATTTTGTGTTATGAGTTTCCTTAAGCGGAGAAAAATAATTGGAGTTTCTAAAGAAGTAGATTAATTTGAATAGTACTTTTTTTATCATTTTTATATAATTTATTTTCATTATGATAAAGTATGTAGTCAGTGATATAATCATTAACTTGGAACAGAACATTTTATATTGAGTATTTAGTTGAGTTTTTATATTATACAATTATTAATCAATCTGAAGATAAAATAATGAACTAACTATGGCCAAATTATAAATTAAAAATAGGTTTGAGAATATATTAATTTTATGAACACATGATTTAAAAATATTCATTACATAATGTCTATAAATGATATTTCCTTGATAAATAGAAATTAAATAATATTTGAGAATTGATTCAGATAAGATGATGGACTACACTGGTTTGATGATACAGGAGAAAGAAATTTAGAACACCACAAATGATACAATAATAAATATGAGGCACGCGCATTAGCATGAAAACTTATTCATATAACACCTCGAGGAAACCATTTATACGATAATGAAAAAATTTGTTGTTGGAACATATGAGAAACTAAATCAATATATCTATATATCACTAGATCAACTTTTTTTTATATTTAGACTAATGAAAAAGGTAACATTATTGAGTATAGAAATATGTTTTTCAAATTGTTAGAAGATATAAAGAAACAATTTTTTGGAGGATATGGCATTTATTAAAAAAAATATCTTCTCGTCTAAAGGTGTAAAATATCAAGTCCCTATATGGAATTTTTTATATTTAATTCTTGATGATATATTTATATTTACATTATTTCTTATGTGATACTAAAATTGGTGAGTTAATTTATAACATTACTAAATGTATTAATAAGATTTTCTCAAATTATAATAAAATTCATACATGTATATGTTATTCTATACTACATTGGAGGGAGGATATAATAAAACAAAAAAGAAAAATATTTTCAAAATATTAATATAATTCAACTAATAATATCAAATTTATACGTAACTATAATACTTTGAAAAATAACTAATTGAAAACTCTTCTAGGGCATAGTGGAAGTGGTGTATGGGTGAATAATATATATTTTTCATCAATTTATATAGTTAATATCCATCAATATTGACTATACTAGCCAAGAATATCATAGAGTGAATCGTTATCATTTATTTTATAATTAATTATGAAATGTAATTGCCTCAAAATAAGAATTCATTAGATAAAATTATATTTTTATTCTATTTCTATTTTCTTTGTTATAGAAAATAAAAATCCAGACTCTGGTTGTTGTATCCACTTGTTCTCAATGAATAATTAATACAATATTTTCATTTTTTTAGTTATAAAGTAGTAAAGACAAGTGATTTACAACATTTTCCTGTAAAAACAGTTTTCATTTTTCATTATGTTCTCTTATGGCAGGGTCGAAGAAGAATCTCTCTAGATCTTGATAAAATATTTGAGATGCGATCATTGTGAATAACTAGACCTACACACCATTAAAATGATACAATAGGGTTTTTATATTAAGGGTTGAGACATTTATAATTATCCAATTCCCTTGTTATTATATTTTATCTAAGTAATACCCCTTGTCAAATAATAATATAATGGTTATAGTTATATCCCTTGGCATGTACTGATTTTAATATTTCATTAAAAATGAAAAAAATATTCTCTATTTAGATGATATTAAAATATCATTCCAAAAATCCTGATAAAACATGTCATAAATTCACTTTGCAATTAATTCATCTTAGAATTATATAATATAGGATAAAAAAATATTATTCATTAAATAAATATAGAAGTATTATATTCATTAAACTCATATAT
Source organism: Viscum album (assembly GCA_963277665.1). Taxonomy (NCBI): domain Eukaryota; kingdom Viridiplantae; phylum Streptophyta; class Magnoliopsida; order Santalales; family Viscaceae; genus Viscum; species Viscum album. The sequence goes on along the minus strand of OY728143.1, from coordinate 1,943,216,425 downwards.
AAATATTAATTTTAATATTCACAAAACTAACTAAGTATCTGTATTAATATATTCACAAATCATGACAATAAATATATGTTTATTTGTTACTTTTTCAATTACAATTAAAATAAAAAAGTAAGTCACATATTCTAAAAGTGAACTTAATGTGACTACATTTTTAAATGATCATTAGTACATAAATAATTGTTATTCTCCGTGATGAGAATGATTATTATACATAATATTAAATTCCATAACATTCAATTGGATTTTGGATACACTTAATGTGTAACCCTCTAAGCCTTATTCTATGTTATATTGGATGAACATTCATAATGCCAAATATAAGAGTCTTGCAATATTTCAAGGAACCCATATAGAAATAAGATAATGTCATAATGGGAAAAAGTAACTAATAACTATAACATATAATAAAAAACTTTCTCCACTATTATATCATCATGTAGGATACATATATGTGTCATCACTCTATAATCATGATTTATAATTTATTGAATTTTCCAAATTAATTCTCTAATGATGTACCATAACAATGGATTTTATTATGCAGTTAAATTTCAATTAATTGGAAAGAGATATCTTATTCTATTAATATAAATAGAGAAAATAATGAAACTGATCAGGGGAAATCCACCTTTATTAATGAACTGAAAAATAAAACCCCTTTTGAACTTGGTTAAGGGAAACCCCATTACAATTCTAAATATCCCAAAAAATATCATAAATTTTAGGGTCATACGATCCCATTTTCACAATAACATAACAAGAAACAAAAGAATATCCTATGGTACCCTAAAACCCAAAAGGGTGGAGCCTCCCTAATTCACAATCCCATAGAACTTCCTAATGTTCTTTAGGACTAGTGGTTATGGAAACCTAAATCAGACATCCAATTTTGATACCATTCCACTGTCTCCATCCACCCGTAAATCCACCCACGTTGAGTCACTTCTTCATCACTGATGACATTTCTCAATATGTGAGCTCTATAAATTCTCTCAACTACCTTTAACAGAGAAATGGTCAACATCACTTATTGATTCCCTTGATATAATGTAGTCTAATACAACCAACTATTGGGATTCCCTACCTAATGACACACAACCACCATCTCTAGTAGCCATAAATGTCACCTTTTACAAACACTCAACCACCATTGTCACCCAAAACAACATCAAAACTACCCATAACTATATGATAGGCTACAGATAATATCAGATCATTCATAAACTCCTACATCTGTGGAGACAAATGTCTAATGATCTTTGTTAAATATTGAGTTCACATAATCTATAAAAACCATAGATCCAAAACTGCACATTCTCTGGAAGAAATAACCAAATCAGAACATACAATGTGGATGAAAATTAACACAAAATAAGCCATTGGGCAACAATGATGATCCTTGGTCACTGAGAAAAACATAGGTGGGGTTATCCTATTAGCTTTGGATTGGTAAAATACATTATTGAGTTTTTTAGTGTATCTTACGTCACTTATCATACACCCAAAATATCATACCTCACCAAGAGCATAGTTCATCATTTTTTATACATAAATCAACATATATGACCTGTTATACACATTAATAATAATTTATTCTATAATGAAAAATACAAAAAAATCATAGATATAAATATCCAAGGGAATATAATAATATTATTCAACTAAGGATTCTCTCATTATATTTCATTCACTTTTGGTTATTATTTATTATGGTAAACTTATCTAAATATTTTCCAATATTTATATTATTTCATATATCATTTTTTATTAACCTAATATATCCATGATTTAATATTGTTTTATATGGTTTCTTTTTATATTTAGTATTTTTGTTTCAAGTGATTCTCTCGTCCTTTTAGATATTTCACTCTTTTTTTAAGGTGGAATTCCACAATAATACTTGAAAGCATTTCACATATTGTAGTTGACTCAATAAATTACACTTTATATTTACAACCATGATTAATTTTTATTTATATCATATGTTTCAAAAGTTTTATGATTCACATGGTTTATTTCAAATAGTGTTATCCCTAATATGTTTTTTCTCACTATATTTAAATGAATGTGGATGGGGTTTTATCATTGGCTTCATATTTTAAAACTAATTTATAATATATTTTCACACCTATTATTTTGATAAAATGGATAGTTTTATGAGTTATTGATAGTTCAATAGCCTATGAAATATGTTATTTTTTCTACAACAATATAAATGATGTATTTCTAATGTTATGGTGTGATCTAATCCATTAAAATATTATTATCTGATTATAATATTGTTTGTGTTCTCATACAAGTGTTCTCATGATTTGGTTCAATCAAAAGAGATTTACATCATGGTTTTATAAAATGAATATTTTTTTATACCCAATTGGAAAATTATAAATTAAAATTTATATAAATGATAATCCCTTAATGGATTACATAATAGAGTCATAATAAATTGAATTTTTAATTTTTAATTGGATTGTTTTATGCTAGTGGGATCTTAGTTTATTTATATAATCCAAAAAATTAGGAGTTTTTATTTAGTCTTTCTATAGGCGAGTGTGTGTGATGTTTATTTTTTGTTATACTTAATTATTTCACAATTAACAATCATCACAATTTTATATATCCTAAGAATCTGAGAGTAGCTAGGTTGGATCTCCACAATCACTTGACAAACTAGCATATGAAATTGATCTATTTGTTGTTTAATGTTAGGATATACATTAATAAGTATATTTAAACTTTAACAGATCATGTAGATCACAGACCAAGTGTTAGGGTGATTAAATCACATTTAGTAGTTACATGATTGATTCCATTTTAGTTTTCTACTAGATTATAACATATCTCATATGTGTTCCAATGATTAATAGTTTATCACTATAATATGATTAATTTTTTATATATTATTTGTGTAATTTATCATTATGATCAAATATCTCCTTTTCTTTTTTATATTAATATGAAAAGGGTTTTTACATTATATTATTTTTCCTAATATTTATTATAAGGATGTTTTAAACTATAATATTCTCAAGTGATGTGAATACCTTTATAAAAATTGTTTATGGGATTGATTTAAATTCAAATTATGTATTATATAATGAATAAAAATTATTTTAAAGTATAGTAACACATTTTTTATATTAAAATAAAATAAAAAAAAATTATACATGTATTTAAAGCTGACATGGAATAGATTTATTATTAAAGGGTTCATATGGGGTGTGGGATGTTACCTAATTGGAATATTCTGAAAATACCCATTATATTTTATTTTTATAACATGTTATATATGGTTGTGGTGGATGATGTTAATGTTCAATAGTTGTGGTAAGTGATGATGGTTCACTTATGATTGGAGATATACTATTCGGGTTTTTATTTTCATTTTAGTGAATGATTTATCTGATGTACCGAGATTATCATTTTATATTTTATTTATGGTTATTTTATACTTCAATGTAGTTGGTATTGAATTTTTTTAGATAGATTTATTATTTTTTATTTATTATTATATGTTATTCATAATTTATTGTTCCTTTTATAGTTTTAAAATTATTTTAAACTACTTATCACATTATACATAATTTTGATTCATGGTATAGTGTTGATCATTTATTTATTAACAAAAAAACATAATTACTAATAGAGTATGTTTTATTCATAGGAAAAATGTCCAGCATATGGGGGGTCAAGAAATTATTTTTATTCCCTATCATGTACTAGGTAATTAAATAAAATGTATTATGAACAATTTACCTCAAAAATAAATAAATTAATATGTTTTATCCACCATAATTTCTATAATTTACATTATATTCATATTAAGAACACAAAATAATATAATCTATTTTAAAATACTATAGAATCCAAAATTTTAAAAAAAATCAACATTCATCATCAAAAATCAATGAAAATAAAACATCTATAAATAATCCCAACAATGTATAAAATATATAATTAGAATATTCCATGTAATAAAATTCCTTTTAAATGATTAATATAATAATTAACACATTACAATAAATACCATATGTAAGAAAGTGATAGAGGTAAATAATTTCACTTGTTTATATAAAATAATTTAATCATAGAATTAATTTCAAAAAAATTGATATCATTAAATAGAAACATTAAAAAGCCTAGTAATATAACTGGTATAAATAATAATAAGAACTCCTTGGATTTTATAGGTTAATCGAATATAAACATAAAAATGAATATATCATATCATTTCATAATGAGATTGAGTCACCATAACACATAATTATCTACCCTACAAAGTTTAGTAAAGCGGAATATTCACTATATTGGGTATTGCGCCACATGGGGATTCTAGAAAAGAATAAATATGTAGTATTTTTTATTAGTGTACTTTGTGTGAACATTATGGTTTGATTAACCTTTTATATAAGTCTTGGACATATTATTGAACAATACTCTTTATTTTGGGTTAGCCCTTTAATTTCTCTCAAACATAGTCCCACCGAAGGGAATGTTTTATCATCAAATATTTAATAGATGATTCTATAAGATTTTTATGGAGTGATTTTTTTCCTTCCAATTATTACCTATAACACCCCATTATTTTATGGTACATCTCTTTTGAAATAAATTTAATCTTATAAAATATATGTTGTTTCACGCAACAATGAGTTCAAATATGTTGGATATCTTATTATGTGACCATTACCAACTAGCCATTTATTTGATAGGAATAAATATGTTAAACTAAATTAATATATATATATATATATTGTTTATAAATTTATATAATTAAATTCAATGGTTATATTTTGATAATAAATAAATAAAAAAACTAACTATTTTTTAAACTATTTTTTGCACCCTATTTAGTAATATCATAATAAATTTAAGTAATAACTTCTGGTAAATTATATTATAGAAATTTATATATTATATATTTTATAAAAATATCTAAAATTCATATAATATTTTTACTATGTATATGATAAGAATAAATCATGTCTTATTCTTAGAAACTCAATTTTCTAAAACAAAAATTTTATCATGTTTTATAAAGATGTTTTAAAACTAATTTTTCTACTTATATGTATTGAATTTGATAAAATTGATTCCATAATTTGAATAATTTTGCAAAAATTTAATAAATAGTTCCCTTCTAATTTTTTTCAAAATTAAAAGTAACAATAGTAATTATAGTTACCATTATAAAGGGTAATTATGATAATTATGGGTAAAATTAATTGGATAAAGACTATATAATGACCTTGACACCATCCCCAATTTACGTTGAAAATTATTTTTCATCAATAATCATTCAATTTTTGGATACATGACTATTTTATTCTATTATATAGTTATTATAACATTTATAATATTTTATTTAATGAAACATCAAAGATTTCATATTCACGTTTTAAATAAATATAATTTTTTTTTATACAGGGTTACCTAAGAGATATATTAAATAATAAATTGTACTTTTAAATCTAAATTATTTTTATTCATCAATAAAATTTATTTTTTATTTTTTGTAATTAATTTATTTATATACTTATATAAACAACACCGATGCATAATTTATTCAAATGACTAGAGAATTTAATAAAAAATTCTAAAAATATTAATTTTGAAATTTTTTGAATGATTTAATGTCTAAAATTAATTAACTTGACACATGTTAGATTATGTATTTGATTTAATTCTTTATTTCATAATTCCAATTTTTTGATGTATTTGAAGTCAACTTAAATTAATAGTGTCAAAAATTGAAATTATTAATAATTCAAAAACAATAATCAAATTTTTTTGATATTCGTGAAGTTGTTATCGTAATCCATGTGAATGTATTATATTATATAAAGAATACATGTTCATTTCAAGTGTCATGTTTTCATTTATAGAAACATTTTTAAACATTTATGATTAAAATAGTGGTTATCATGATTAATGCCAAAAATATCTAACCAAGAGGATAAAAATTGTGATAATGTATAAAATGATACAAAAAATATTCTCAATTCCATTGGATGATGAAATTAAAACTTTGTACTATATTTTCTTTGAATCCATTCCCATTTTGAATAACTTCTTAAGATTAATTACTTTATTTAGATTTAATCTTCTGATATATTCCAAAAATTCCCCTTGCCTCAATTGAAAAAAGAAACCTCATCACCTACTTATTCACACCACATTGATCCTTCTATATAAATAAAAATAAAATGAAAACTTCCAAAAAAGGAGGATGAATCTCCAAAAAACCATCATAGATCCCTCCCCCTAACGTCAAAAAATCCAAATCTTGTAATATTTGGCATCAACTACATTATATATATCTATAGTATACATTGATCTAATAAACCGGGATATAGGGAGAATTAGATCTATGAAAAATTATGGAAAAATGCAATGAATGATGACTTATCATTAGAATATACCTTCAATGCACAAAGAGAAGCCTTCAGATCACCTCAAAAATGATGGTAGATTCCTCAATAGACTTTTAGAAGAATAAATCCCCACTTAGGGTCAGTTTTTGGAAAATAAGGGGTTAAAAAACTAACATTTGCCCACTTTTTTGGATATTGTTTCTAAACCAGGCATGTTTAGTTACACAGTTAGAAAAATCATGTGCTAACCATGTGCTGAATACTACCTCAAGGGGGGACTTGCATAGTTGGATGACACAACATTTCCAAATCGTGCACTAATAGTGGCAAGGACCAATGCCTATATTTTTAGGGTTTTGACAGGGTAGATGAAAAGGGTGATCCAAACAATGTTTATTAACAATGCACCAAACTGTATCCTTCTATCACATTTTCCTTTTTTACTAGGGAAGTATCATGGTTTCATGTAACTATGAACAAACCAAGAAACATTAGAAAACCCCCCCAAAAACATTCCTAGAAGTCTCCAAATCCTCCCAAACATCCTCAATTCACATTATATACTTAAAATGCATAAATTAAGGGTTACTTATTTAAAACTAGGGGTGTTAAATCTATAGACCATCATAATAAAATTGAAATTCGAGAATATATTAAATGAATATCTATAATGGAGATCTATATTTTCATTAGACTGTTTAGGTATTAGATATAATTTGTGAGATTTTTTTCATTATTTTAAAACAAACTATCCTTGCTAATATAGAATAGAGTAATGTTTTTTTGGGCTATTGAATGCCCTGATAGATTTGTGGAGTAGGAAAATTTGCTTATAAATGCACCAGTACATACGCTACCCTCATGTCGGAAACCTTTTTTGGCATGAAATGAGGATTCAAGGAATGGTCTCACATATTTACTAATAGTTAATTATCAATTGATAACTTAAACCTCAAGGTAGTTATTTATTCATGAAAAAAAAATCTGACATGTGATTTGGTTTTGGTTTCCTTGATCCTTGCAATAATGATCTAATTATATTGTCTCTATGCGAAAAAGTGTAAAATATATATGGACCCCATAATCCTTGAACACATATTCACATATTTGGTGCATAAAATCAATATGGGATGATTTTTAGAGCTAATTAAAGACTAGGACTACTTAATACTTTACCATCCTTTTAATGAAAACCAAGTGGAAGATTCTCAAATTATAAAGGATACAGTGATTTTTCCAATGAGGAGAATTGAGAAGGATCTAATGTTAATAGATTTTTAAAGGATTGGTATGGAAAAAGTAAAGAATATTCATCATAACTTTCTCAAATAACTGATCAACCATCCATTTCTGAGTGGATCAATAATTCTCATAAAGAGGATTATGTGCTAGTAAAAAGGTACCAAATATTCTTAACATCAAAATTTCTAAATATGGGATCATAAGTTTTATAACCCAAATATGTGTCCATTCAAAACCAATTCAGAAGATGGAGTTTCATCATTTTCCACATAGTTTATCATTCACTATTCATCAAGAATTCACTATTATGTACATAGATTTAAATAAAATTATCAAGTTGGATAACATGAAGGGATGACTATGGAATTTTTATTTCAATTTATGATATTCCAACAAGTCAAGGTCAAACAAAAAATTATAACGGTGTAATAAAAACATTTCAAAAACAAAAATGAAAATGTGAAGACAAAACTATAGATTATGTTGTAGGACTCCCGATGAAACCCAACTAAAATAAAATCATCTGGGTGGTGGTCGATGAGCCTAAACATTCCCCGCATTTTATTTATATCAACGAATATTTATATCATTTCAAAATAACTAATAAATACATAAGGAATGTAGTGAAAGTTTATGGAGTGACACTCTCCATTGTATCTAATCATTATATAAGGGTTACCTCAAGTTTCTGGAGAGGCCTTTAGTAAGCATTTGATACAAAACTCAGTTTTATCTCTCCTTATCACATTCAAATGGAGGATCTTTCTTATAGAACCATCCAAATTCTATAGGATATATCTATGGATTATTCAATGAATTTAAAAGGATGTTAGAATTAGAACGTTACCATAATAGAGTTCTTATATTACAATACGTTATATTTTAGCATTCAAATGGAAACTTATGAGGACTTATAATGGAAGTGGTGTTGGACATTGAAATTTTGGGATAAAATTTGAGAGTGGAAGTTGATGGGATCTATCTAACCCAAGAGATGAAAGATATGGTCTAGATTAACCAAAATCAAATTAAAACCATGCATATTCAATAGAAAATCTATGGAAATAACCATCGAAAAATAGGAATTTGTAGTTGGAGATAAGGTGTAACTCCATATTTTACTATGGAATAAATCAATTAGATCTAATGACAAGGGAAATATTAATCCTAGATACATCATCTAGTTTGAAATCCTTTATTGCAACAATGTTTTTTCCTATTGACTCTCACTCCCACCTAACCTATCTCAAGTTCATGATATGTTCCACGTATTCCTCGTGGGTAAGTACATAAGAGACCAGTTGCTTGTACTGAATATAAAGTGGTACAATGGAATAAAAAATTTTAGAAGAATGATAATTTGGTGAATATATGGGGTCAAAGAGAAAAATTTCTATGAAACAGGAAAAATCACTTAGTTAATGTTCTATGGAAATAATATAGGATTCCATAAACATCAAAGGAATATGATGTAGTGAAAAATCAGAAGTACCCTCACATTTTTTCAACATAGTATGAAATATGCAATTTAGAGGTATAAATTAATTAAAGGGGAAATGTAACACCCCAATAAATTATGATATATTTCTTTTAAAATAAATTTCATTGATATCTTATGATGCACACAACATCGAGTTTAAATGAAACACAATACTCAATTATAATATTATTAAAACATTTCATTTATATACTATATGTTATTTTGGAGTGTATAAATATAAAAAAATTTATACAAATGATTTTTATTTAAGAATGTAAAAAATAAATTTAATAGTTATATACTAATTGGAAATAAAATAAAAATCATTTTAAAGAACAAATGTGGTTTTTTGTAAAAAATTATTTTTTTAAAAGGTTGTTTACTTATGCTTTTTTGATATTTTTTAAAATTTATTTTTAACTATTTTTTAAAAAAGATTTATAAAATGGATATTTTTTTAAATCATCATATTAACATTATCTTACTATAAATGTTTGATATTTTCCAAAAAATAATTAATTTTCAATAAATAGTAAATGATTGATTATTATATAATTGCAATTTATTTTTAATAAATTGTGTCCAATTATTATTTTTATTTAATTTAAAATTAATATAAGAATTACATAGTTATATTTTATCCAATTTACTGTATCTAAATCATCTTTATAATATATTTTAGTATATGTCTATTTTTTTGTTTAAAAAGGGATTTTTTTGAAAACCGTTTTAAAACGAATAATGTTTTTCTTTTATAATTACGTAAAAAATACGATAATGAGGAATGATTTAAACTAAATTAATATATTATAATTAGATAAATATTAATTTAAAATCATTAAATGATTATAACTAGTCATATAGTAAATATGAACCCATCATTTTCATGAAAACATCACATCTTAAAAAAAAACAATTTTCATCATTTCAGTTGATTTATTTTAAATTAAATTCTTTACACTGTATAATTTTAATTTATATAAAAAATATTTAATATTTTTAATCATTGTAACTTATACTATCTTATATATTTAACTTAATTTTTTACAATAATGAATACTGAAAACAGTAAAAATGATTTATTGTGGTTAAGGTAAAAACTGGTTTAATGAGTGTTTAAACTAAAATAATTTCAGTAAAAATAACCAAATGGTTGTCCAATTATGATTTTATGGTAATATTTTTTCTTTATATTTAAATATATTCTAAAATTTTCTATTTTTTATCGTTTTTTATATGAGAAAAACATGGTTAGGATTCATTCTTCTCAAAACATCCAAATATTCCCTCTCCCACATTTAAAAAAGGCCACCAACTCTTATATCCTTTATAGATTCCAAAACACATTATATTAGCTATGAACATACAAAATAAATTATCTAACTCCCAAAACTCATCCAATATTCCTTGGATTGGTAATAAATATAAAATAATAGAGATTTTGATGAAATCCAAAATAATTTGTCTCTGGAATAGGTAACGTCCATAAGCGAGTATTTTATTTTATTTCTTCCACTACCTCCAAAAATTATTATTAAGAAATTATTATATAATAACTTCATTATAAAAATTATAATGATATTTTTTGTCTAATATAATTAATTAAAATTATCTCCACTTCTATCAAATGGTAAAAACAACTGTTGATCGTGTGTTTGACGGATTGCCACCTCGCAAACGACCATAGTTTGTTTTCCATCACCACCTTTCATAGAAAAATATAAATAATTATATCATTTTTATCTATTATATTTGTGATATAATTATACATATTTTATTAAAATATCATATATACATTATCAATTTCCATTTCGTAGAGAATATGATAACACCGGTCGTGTGTATGACAAACTAATGCCTCACCAAACAATTTGATACATTTTCTACTTAAGCATTTAATATATGGTAATAAGGATTAATTTTGAGTTTATATATATAATAAATGTAATATTACATAATTTTTAATTAAATATATCATATAAAATTTTTAATTATCACTGATTTAATAAATTATAATGTCATTTGTGTGTGTGGTGGATTACCGCCACACGATGTGATGTTAATGGTTTTTGTCACCGCATCACGTAGATATTATGATTAAATAATTTAAAGAAACAAAATTTGATATTAATGATATAAATATCATCCTAGAATGTTGAAATAACATTTTTCCTCATATTATCATGATCTTTAAAAAATGAAAATGTTTATCATGCGTAGGTACAACATATCATCTTCATGATGGTATTGTAGTGAATTTTTCAAAATTATAATTCATGGTTGGATTATAATTTTTAATATATGTTTAAAAATTATAAATATTTCAGTGAATGATTTATCTCATGTACCAACCTTATCATTTTATATTTATTTATGGTTGTTTTATACAACAATGTAGTTGGTATTGAATTTTTGTAGTTAGATTTAATATTTTCATTTATTTATTATTATATGTTATTCAAAATTTATTGTTCATTTTATAGTTTTAAAATTATTTTAAACTACTTATCATATTATACATACTTTTGATTCATGGAATAGTGTTGATCATTTTTTTATTAACACAAAAACATAATTCCTAATAGAGTATGTTTTATTCATAGGAAAAATTTACAGCGTATGGGGGGTCAAGAAATTATTGTTGTGCCCTATCATGCACTAGGTAATTAAATAAGATGTATTATGAACAATTTACATCAAAATAAATAAGTAAATATGTTTTATCCACCATAATTTCTATAATTTCCATTATATTCATATTAAGTACACACAATATGATAATCTATTTTAAAATTCTATAGAATCCAAACAATGTAAAAAAATCATCACTCATCATCAAAAAACAGCGAAAATGAAACATCTATAAATAATCGCGACAATGTATAAAATGTATAATTAAAATCTGTCATGTAATAAAATTCATTTGACATGATGAATATAATAATTAACACATTACAATATTTACCCTAGGTAAGAAAGTGATAGAGTTAAATAATTTCACTTGTTTATATAAAATAATTTTATCATAGAATTAATGTCATGAAAATTGATATCATTAAATAAAAACATTAAAAATCCTTATAATATAACTAGTTATAAATAATAATAAGAACTCCTTGGATTTTATAGGTTAATTGAATATAAATATAAAAATGAATATATCATATCATTTCATAATGACATTGAATCACCATAACACATAATTGTCTACCCTATAAAGTTTAACAAATCAGAATATTCACTATATTGGGTATTGCATCACATAGGGATTCTAGAAATAAATAAATATATAGTATTTTTTAATAGTGTACTTTGTATGAAAATTATGGTTTGATTAACCTTTATATAACTCTTGGACAAATTATTGAACAATAATCTTTATTTGGGGTTATCCATTTAATTTCTCTTGAACATAGTCCCACCAAAGGGAATGTTTTATCATCAAATATTCAATAGATGATTATTTAGGATTTTTATGGAGAGATTTTTTTCCTTCCAATTATTACCTATAACACCCCATTATTTTATGGTACATCTCTTTTGAAATAAATTTACTCTTTTCAAATATATTTTGTTTCATGCAACAATGTGTTCAAACATGCTGGATATCTTATTACGTGACCATTACCAACAAGCCATTAATTTGATAGGAATAAATATGTTAAACTAAATTAATATATATATATAAATGTTTTATACATTTATATAATAAAATTCATTGGTTATATATTGATAACAAATAAATAAAAAAACTAACTATTTTTTAAACTATTTATTTGCAATCAATTTAGTAATATCATAATAAATTTAAGTAAAAAATTTTGGTAAATTATATTATAGAAATTTATATATTATATCTTTTATAAAAAAAATTAATATTCATATAATATTTTTACTATGTATATGATAAGAAAAAATCATTTCTTATTCTTAAATGCTCAAATTTCTAAAATGAAAATTTTATCATGTTTTATGCACCTATTTTAAAACTAATTTTTCCACTTATATGTATTGAATTTGATAAAATGGATTCAATAATTTTAATAATGAGTTAAAAATTTAATAAATAGTTCCCTTCTAATTTTTTTCAAAACTATATGTAACTATAGTAATTAAAGTTACCATGATAAAGGGAAATTCTTATAATTATGGGTAAAATTAATTGGATAAAGTCTATAGAATGACCTTGAAACTATCCCCAATTTACGTTGAAAATTATTTTTCATCAATAATCATTCAATTTTTGTATACATTCCTATTTTATTATATTATATAGTTATTATAATATTTATAATATTTTATTTAATGAAACATCAAAGATTTCATATTCACGTTTTTAAGAAATATAAAATTTTTTATACAGGGTTACCCAAGAGATATATTAAATGGTATATTGTATTTTTAAATCTAAATTATTTATCTTCATCATTAAAATATTTTTGTTCAATGTTTTAATTAATTAATTTATATAATTATATAAACAACACCCATGCATTATTTATTAAAATGACTAAAGAATTTAATAATTTTTTTTAAAAATATTAATTTTGAATTTTTTTTGAATGATTTAATGTCTAAAATTAATTAACTTGACACATGTTAGATTATATATTTTATTTTATTCTGTATTTTATAATTCCAATTTATTTGATGTATTTGAAGTCAACTTAAATTAATAGTGTCAAAATTTGTCATTATTGATAATTTAAAAACAATGATAACATTTTTTGATATTCGGGAAGTTGTTATCATACTCCATGTGAATGTATTATATTATAAAAAGAATACATGTTCTTTTGAAGTGTCATTTATTCATTTATAGAAACATTTTTAACTCTTTGTGATTAAAATAGTGGTTATCATGATTAATGCCAAAAATAACTGACCAATAGGATAAAAAATGTGATAATGTATAAAATGATACAAACAATATTCTCAATTTCATCAGATGATGAAATTACAACCTTGTACTATATTATCTTCGAATCCATTTCAATTTTGAAGAAATTTTTAAGATTAATTAATTTATTTAGATTTAATCTTCTAATAAATTCCAAAAATTCCCCGCACCTCAACTGTAAAAGGAAACCTCCTCACATACTTCTTCACACCACATTGAGCCTTCTATATAAAGCAACATGAAATGAAAACTTCCACAAAAAAATGATGCATCTCCAAAAACCCACATAGATCCCTCCCCCTAACGTCAACAAAGTCAAATATTGTAATATTTGACATTAACTATGTTATATATATCTATAGTATACATTGATATAATAAACTAGAATATAGGGAGAAGTAGATCTATGGAAAATTATAGACAAATGCAATGACTGATGACTTATCATTAGAATACATCTTCAATGCACCAAGAGAATCCTTCAGATCACCTCAAAAATTATGGTAGATTCCTCAATGGACTTTTAGAAGAAGAAATACCTACTTAGGGTCAGTTTTTGGAAAATAAGGGGTTAAAAACTAACATATGCCCACATTTTTGGATATTGTTTCTAAAACGGGCTGGTTTAGTTACACAGTTAGGCAAATCATGTGTTAACCATGTGCTGACTACTACCTCAAGGGTATCCTTGCATAGTAGGATGACACAACATTTCCAAATCATGCACTAATAGTGATAAGGACAACTGTCTAGATTTTTAGGGTTTCGACTAGGTGGATGCAAAGGGTGAGCCAAACAATGCTCCTTAACTATGAACCTACCTATAGCCCTCTATCTCATTATGAATGGTTTACTGGGGAAGATTCATGGTTTCCAATAACTATGAACAAACCATGAAACATTAGAAAATACCCCCAAAACATTCCTAGAAGTCTCCAAATCCTCCCAAACATCCCTAATGCACATTATATACATAAAATTCATAAATTAAGGGTTACGTATTTCAAAATAGGGGTGTTAAATCTATAGACCATTATACAAAAATGGAAATTAGATAATAGATTAAACCAATATCTATAATAGAGATCTATAGTTTCATTTGACTTTTAAGGTATTAAATATAATTTGTATGATTTTGTTCGTTATTTGAAAACAAACTAACCATTATAATATAGAATGGAGTAATGTTTTTTTGGGCTATTGAATGCCCTGATAGATTTGTGGAGTAGGAAAATTTTCTTATAAACTCACCAGTACTTACGCTACCCTCATGTGGGAAACCGTTTGTGGCATGCAATGAGGATTCAAGGAATGGTCTCGCATATTTACTAATAGTTAATGATCAATTGATCACTTAAACCTCAAGGTAGTTATATGTTCATGAACAAAAAAATCTGACATATGATTTGGATTTCGTTTCCTTGATCTTTACAATAATGATCTAATTATATTGTCTCTATGCGAAAAAGTGTAAAATATATATGGATCCCATAGTCCTTGAATAAATATTCACACATTAGGTGCATAAAATCAATATGAGAAGATGGTTAGAGATAATTAAGGACTATGACTATATATCTATTACCATCCTTTTAATGAAAACCAAGTGGAAGATTTTCAAATTATAAAGGATACAGTGATTTTATCAATGATGAGAATTGAGAAGGATCCAATATTCATAGATTTTCAAAGGATGGGTATGGATAAAGTTAAAGTATATTCATTATAACTTTGTAAAATAACTAATACACCATCCTTTTTTGAGTTGATCAATAAGTCCCATAAAGAGGATGATGTGCTAGTAAAAAGGTACCAAATATTTTTAAGCTCAACATTTGTAAATATGGAATCAAAAGGATTATAACCCAAATATGTGTCCATTCAAAACCAGTTCAGAAGAGGGAGTTTCATCATGATGCACAAAGTTTATCCTTCACTATTCATCAAGAATTTAATATTATGTACATAGATTTAAATAAAATTAACATGTTTGATAACATGAAGTGGTGACTATGAAATTTTTATCTCAATTCCTGTTATTCCAACAAGTCAAGGTCTAACGAAAAAATTATAAGGGTGTGATACAAAAATTTCACAAACCATAATGCAAATCGGAAGACATAATAATAGATTTTGTTATAATACCCCCAATGACACCCAAAAGAAATAAAATAATATGGGTGGTGGTTGATGAGCCTAAAAATTCAACGCATTTTATTTATATCAACGAATATTTATATCATTTCAAAATCACAAAAAAATACATAAGGAATGTGGTGAAATTTTATGGAGTGACACTCTGCATTATATCTAATCATTATAGAAGGTTTACCTCAAGGTTCTGGAGAGGCCTTTAGTAAGAATTTGATACAAATCATAGTTTTATCTCCCCTTATCACTTTCAAATGGATGATCCTTCTTATAGAACCATCCAATGAATAAAAGATATATTTATGGATTAATCAATGAATTTAAAAGGATGTTAGGATTAGAATGTTACCATAGTATAGTTCATATATTACAATACTTTGTATTTTAGCATTTAAATGGAAACTTATGAGGACTTATAAAGGATGTAGTGCTGTACATTGAAATTTTGGGATGAAATTTGAGAGTGGATGTTGATGGGATCTATCTAGCCCAAGAGATGAAAGATACGGTCCAGATTAACCAAAATCACATGAAATCCATACATTTTCAATAGAAAATCTATGCAAATAACCATTGAAAAAATAGGTATTTGTAGTTGGAGATAAGATGTTACTCCGTATTTTACCATGGAATAAAGAAATTAGATCTAATGATAAGAAAAATATTAATCCTAGATAAATCATCTAGTTTTAAATCCTTTATTGCAATAATGTTTTTTCCTACTGACTCTCACTCCCACCTAACCTATCTCAAGTTCATGATTTGTTCCATGTATTCCTCATCGGTAAGTATATATGAGACCAGTTTCTTTTACTAAATATAAAGTGGTACAATTAAATAAAAACATTTAGAATAATGATAATTTGGTGAAGATATGGGGTCAAAGGGAAAAATTTCTATGAAATAGGAAAAATCACTTAGTTAACGCTCTATGGAAATAAGATAGGATACAGTAAACATAAAAGGAATATGAAGTGGTGAAAAAGAAAGATTACCCTCACATGTTTTCAACATAGTATGAAATATGCAATTTAGAGGTATAAATTAATTAAAGGGGAGAAGTTACACCCCAATACATTATGATATATTTATTTTAAAATAAATTTTATTTCATTGATATCTTGTGATGCACACAACATCAAGTTTAAATGAAACACAACACTCAATTAAAATATTTTTAAAACATTTCATTTATAAACTATATATTATTTTGGAGTGTATAAATATAACTAAAACATTATACAAATGTTTTTCATTTAACCATGTAAAAAATAAATTTAATGGTTATCTACTAATTAGAAATAAAGTAAAAATCATTTTAAAGAAAAAATGTTGTTTTTTGAAAAACATTAATTTTTCTAAAAGGTTGTTTAGTCATGCTTTGTTGATATTTTTTATAATTTATTTTTAACGATTTTTTAAAAAAAAATTAAAATGTACATTTTTGTAAAACATCATACTGACATTATATTACTATAAATGTTTGAGATTTTCTAAAAAATAATTAATTTTCAATAAAAAGTAAATAATTGGTTATTATGTAATTTCAATTTATTTTTAATAAATTGTGTCCCATTATTATTTTTATTCGATTTAGAATTTATATAAGTATTACATAGTTATATTTTATCCAACTTACTGTATCTAAATAATCTTTATAATATATTTCAGTATAAGTCAATTTTTTGGTTTAAAATAGACTTTTTTGAAACCCGTTTTAAGAAGAATAATGTTTTCCTTTTATAATAACGTAAAAAATACGATAATGAGGAATGATTTAATCTAAATTAATAGATTATATTTTGATAAATATTAATTTAAAATAATTAAATGATTATCACGAGTCATATAGTAAATATAAACCCATCATTTTCATGAAAACATCACATCTTGAAAAAAAATATTTCATCATTTTTGTTGATTTATTTTAAATTAAATTATTTACACTATATAAGTATAATTTATATAAAAAATATTTAATATTTTGAATCATCATTACTTATACTATCTTATATTTTTAACATAATTTTTTCCAATAATGAATACTGAAATGAGTAAAAATCATTTATTGCGGTTAAGGTAGAAACTGGTTTAATGAGTGGTTAAACTAAAATGATTTCAGAATAAATGACCAAATATTTGTCCAATTATGATTTTATGGTAATATATATGATTTATATTTAAATATATTCTAAAATATTTATATTTTTTTATCATTATGTATTTGAGAAAATCATGGTTAGGATTCATTCTTCTCAAAACATCCATGTGTGCCCTCTCCCCCAGTTAAAAAAGGCCACTAACTCTTCTATCTATTATTGCATCCAAAACCCATTATATTAGCTATGAACATTCCAAATAAATTATATAACTCCCAAAACTCATCCAATAATCCTTGGTTTGGTAATAAATATAACATAATAGAGATTTTGATGAAAACCAAAATAATTTGTCTCAGGAACAGGTAACGTCCATAACCAAGTATTTTATTTTATTTCTTCCACTACCTCCAAAAAATATTATTAAGACATTATTATATAATAAATTCATTATATTAAATATAATGATATTTTTTTCAAATATTATTAATTAAAATTATCTCCACCTCTGTCAAATGGTAAAAACAAATGTTAATCAGGTTTGTGACGGATTACCACCTCGCGAACGGCCGTAATTTGTTTTCCATCACCACATCCCATAGAAAAATATAAATAATTATGTCATTTATATCTATTATATTTGTGATATAATTATACATATTTTATTATAATATCCTATATACATTATCAATTTCCATTTCGTAGAGAATATGATAACACCAGTCGTGTGTACGACAGACTAATGCCTCATGAAGCAAATTGATACATTTTCTACATAAACATTTAATAGATGGTAATAAGGATTAATTTTGAGTTTATATATATTATTAATGTAATATTACTTACTCTGTAATTTAATATATCATATACCATTTTTTATTAACATTCATTTAATAAATGATAATGTCATTTCTGTGTGTGTTGGATTACCACCACACGATGTGATGTTAATGGTTTTTATCACCGCATCACATAGATATTATGATTAAATAATTTAAAGACGAAAAATATGAAATTAATTATATAAATATCATCCTAGAATGATTAAATTACATTTATCCTCATTCCATCATAATCTTTAAAAAATGAAAATGTTAATCATGTGTACGTACAACATATCATCTTCATGATGGTATTGTAGTTAATTTTTCAAAATTATAATTCATGGTTGGATTATAATGAATAATATATGATTACAATTAATAATTATTTCACATATAACCATCTAGATATTATTAACTACTGATATCATTGAACATATTCAAATTAACAATGTGATTTTGGATATATGATTTTTTTTGTCGTTAAAACATCTAATGTGGAATTAATAGTTTCTTTAATTGAATATGTAATGGTAAAAATTAAAATAAAATAAATAATTAGCTCATAACATTTTTATAAAAAATAAAACAATTTAATTAAGTTTATTATTCATGTAGATAAATAATGTGTGAGAAAAATTGGGCTTGATGAAACTATATTTCTTACCCACCCTCTTCGTCGGGTTATGACCATGTTGTTTGTAACTCAAATTATTTATATTTATTATATAGAATTCTACTAAATTTGATATATGTGAATATAAAATGTATACATATCTTATTATATCTTATTTTTATTGGAAAATACATTCTTTATGACCGTTTCATAAATTTATTCTTTACAAAATGTTTGTTGAATATTATACAACATAAGATTATGTAACCCATTTTTTCCATGGGTAATTATTAGTATTATTGCTTATGATGAATATCATTATTATCAATGAATTGGAATTTAATTGAAATTAATTGTTCGGGTGGACCTTACATTATATTTCCCTCTACTGAATTGGGTGATGATTTACTCTTAGTGTATATCATGTATTGGATTACCGAGTGATCTTAATCCATTTTGGGACTACGTTCAAAATGTTATATGTTTTGGGAGGAAATCCTTTATTTATGTTTATGAAAATCTTTCTAGTTTCCACATTTATATTTTTCAATTATCTTATGATATCTTGATATTTAATTTTTTCTTCCACTGTATCGCTCTTTTGAAATCTCTTTTATTGTGTTATGTTATACCTTTGTCTCGTATGGTGTGATACATTTTTTGGATTATTCACTTATTATGCCTTTTAATCATTCCTTACATTATTTATTCCGTATGTAATACCATAAAAATTTAGGATCTCAAATTTATTTTAGGATATTGCAATGTAGAAGTTAATAATGATTCTATTTTATTTTTGATATGATGTATTTTATTCTAGACTTTAAAAGAAACTTGGCCTTTACGATCCTTGTGTTATTATTAAATTATGTTTGTGTTTATAATTAATGTACTAATATGTGGAATATCTTCTATGTTACTACCATATGATATTCATTTTTTTCCTTTATTTTAACTTTATACAATAATTTGTCCATAAATTCCTATTTTTATTTGTTTTTACTATTACATTGTGTTCTCATGGTTTTAGTTCTCCAATTGTTCATATAGGTATCTATTTTTTCGTGTTATGATGGATTAACATAGTAGTGCAGGGAAGTGATAAATTTATGATATATTACTTCTTGATTGACATTTTTTCTTTATAACCATATGTACATCTATCTCATAATATATATTTTGTTCGTTTTACAAATCCAAAAAAATCATGTGTAATAGTTTTTCCCAAACTAATGTAGTTCCAATTAAATATTAGTAAATATGAAACATGATTTATATTTGATATTATTAATCCCAATTATATTTTTTATCAATCCAAAAAATTTGAATGTATATATTTTCAGTATGAATTTAAATTATGGTTCCCTAACTTTTAATTAATATTTTTTTCTAATGTAATATAAAAAGTGGAATTTAAATGTTATGGGAGTGTTTGGAACCATTAAAATATTTTTTATTTATTCCAAGCCTTCATGAGATATTTTATGATTTTGTTATATTAATAATTATTTATATCTTTTAGAAAATTTATAATTCTTTGGGATGGGTTGGTACCATTAAAAATAGTTTGGTTAAAAGGACTAGACAAGGATGAATGGCTCTCCTCTGTTATGAGAATTTTAAATCATAATCTTTTTGTTTGATAGATTCATGGTTTGGTAACCTATTTTTATCTATATTTTCATGGGAAAAGGGGGTATTTTTTGAATAGTGATTAGAGGTGATAATGTGTCATATATATTGTTGTATATATTTATATATTATACTAATAATGACTAACCTTTTAATATAATATTGGGATCTGATGAATTATAGATAAGTTATATAAGTTCACATGATGCACTACTATATTAATTTACATTTTTATAGTCCCAACATGAGTTCACACCCTACATCATGGACTTTATCCTCAGTCAATATAGGTTTGGAAGGTCTGATTTTTTGGAAAATTTATTCAGATTAAGCACCAATATGATAGATTCCATTGAATATTTTTCCAAACTTTTCCTAATATCTCTTAGGTTTTCCCATAATTATTGAATCATAATTATTTTATGATGGTATTGATCGTATTATATTATTAGTAGATATTTTTTGGATATTTTTTCCTTTCTTTTTTTCACACATCATGGTAATAATAAAATTGATTTTCTATTATCTCATTTTTCAATTGCCATTTAAATGATGTTTTCTACTCAATTTCCCATATGATAAATAAATTTTCTTTATAAAATGGAATATTATGATTCCATTAATTTATATTAATATATCTTTAATCGGTAATAATTATTTCAGTGGAAATAAACTCACAAAATATTTTAAAGTAAAATTAAAAATATTAATTTTCTACTTTTACTTATTAACTATTATCAAATTGAATCATTTTTTAATATTATACATGTGGTTTGGGGAGTATAACCACTAGAAAAATATATCTCACACCTATAATATTATATTTTTAACATCAGTTATTCTTGTATGGGTAAAATAATATTTGGGTTTGTGATTTATTGTTGTCATATGTCATGTTGTTTCAGTTACCCATGAAGATGAGAAGTTATGATTTTTTTTATTTTTCATTATGGTTTATCTAATATATCAATCCATTTAGTTTGTATTTATTTTAAATTAATTAATTTTTAATTTTTTCATTTAATTTTTATGGGGTGATTTATAGAAATTTTATTAGTTTTTTATTATGAGTGATATTTATTTTTCTTATTCATATTTTCATTTTTGAATTATGTTTTAATATCTTGTAACCTTGAATGGAGAAAAAATAAATTTAATCACCATGCCAAATCTAGATTTTCTATTTTCATTGTGGCTTATTTCTTTATTACAAGAAAAAAATCCCAACAAATAATTTTAGAAATAAAATCACTAGTTCTAATCATTTGGAGATTAAGAAAGACCTTTCTTCCATGTTAAAGGTGATCTCAGATATCGAGATGAAGGGAAGACCATGTTGGTTCTTGAAACACATTTCACATCAAGATGAATGTTAAATAATAATTCTAAAAATGAAAATTCCTAATATAATCAAACTTGTATATGTGAGAATATTGATTTTTACCAATATAATAACTAATATAACATTAATGTATTTGTTTTAGTTATCCCTTATTTTCATATGTATGATGTCATCTATAATGTGTATCAAAAAAGGATAATATAATATATATATATATATATAACTCATCACTAATATGATGTTTGGATATTCCTTTCAATGAAACCATTCCCTTATGTTGTATATGTGGTTTTGAGTAGGGATATTATCCCAAACCCCATTAAATATTGTTCTAGAGGAAGAATAAATTTATGAATCCATGATGGTAACCAACCCCAATAGTTCCTCGGGTCCTAATATATTTTCATCCGTTTTTATAGTCATCCCAATAATGTGTTTAAAAATGACATGGTTAGGGCTATCAATGATTTATTTCAAGGATGGATCCTACCGCACGTCACCAGTGATACACAATTTGTGCTAATTCTAAAAATCAAGGACCCATGCTCCCTCCAGTATTCTTGGGCTATGAGTATATGTAACTTTTCATAAAAAAATTTACGGATACATTCATCAACAAGATGTCATCTATTCATCTTCCTCTATGAATTTCTATGGAAAATATTCTAGTTATCATAGGTAGATTTGTTAAATGAGCTATATCTATGTCTCCTTGTAAAACCCTGAGATTTTTAAAAGATATATATATTTTTAATTCCATTGATGTCTTGTGTTGTACACTACCCCAACATAACCTTGTGCAATACATAAAACCAGCTTACCTTTAGGTATACACAACACTATGCATTGCTTGTGATACAAACAAGGTAAAGTTCTTATAATAGAGATTATTTAAATTAAGACCATGTTTAAGTAAAAAACTAAATATTATTATTTTACCTTATAACCCATTCATTATAATGGCGGGTATGAAAAGTATTAACATTCCTTTGAAAAATATTTAAATGCAAATAAGTGAGTTTATAAAATAATAAAATTAATTTTTATTAATTTTATTAATATAATATATATATATAATATATATATAATATATTCAATAAAAGTTTGAAATTAATATTATATGTTTTCTATACATGATATAATAAAAATGATTTATTTTAGATATAAGAAGTATTTTTCAAAAAAATTGTTTTTTTCGCTATTTCATGGTGCACAAATTTTCAATTTAGTTTTTGACACTTTTATTTATTCTATTTAATCACATAGTAATTTAATTTTAAATAGAGATATAAAAATTTACATTCGATGAACTTTTTATTTCTTTTCTAACAACTTTCATTTTTGATGAATATTAAAATTACACTACAATTTAATTGAAACAAATCATAGAAATAATTTGTATAGTTAATTTAAATTATTTATTGGTTTTAAAGTATATATATAATATATTTTTACCATTCAATATAATTTATATTGTTTTCGTTAATTTTGGATTGAATTTTGAGGTAAAAAAATTTCAATCTTTTTTAAGTTTTATCATTTAAAAACCGTTTTTCATTCCGACAATGGAATTATTCTTAAATTAATTTTTGTAACTAATGTTTTTCTAAATTTTTTAAAATTTATTACATATTTTAAATAATTAGTTCCAAATTATGTAAATATGATTCTTTTATTTTATAGATTTTATGAATAGTAAATGGGGTTTTTTATTACCACAGTTAAATTTAAATTGGGTAAATTTCATTAAAAAATAATATGATAAGGAAAACAAAATTACCCTAAAACCTACCAAAATCATATTTGATGAATAAACGTCAACCATTAACACCTAACCATCTAAATTTATTCATTTAATGGACTATTTTAGTAACACCCCGAGATTTTATGAGATATATTATTTTTAATTTCTTTGATTTCTTCTATTATACACTACACCAAGATTAGCTTGTACTATATGCAACACCGTGTTAGCTTGTAGCATATGGAACACTATTCTTGGATCATGTTACACACAATTTCAAGTTCATTTTGTGGAAATTATTTTACGTAACATTGAGTATAGATTTTGTTTAATGTATTAATAAAATAAGTTTTTATTATGTTATAAGCAACACCAAACGGATCTTTCACTACACGCTGCTCTGAATTGGCTTGCATTACATCCAATCAAGACCTTCTTCGATAGCGTGTGTAGTATGCAATACCAAGTTTCACTAAATGAGATATTATTATAATATTATTATGCACTAGCCGTTATGAATAGTAATACCCATTTTTTGAAATTTTATAAATTTTATCTTTCAAAATAGAATTCATTTTTGGATTTGGAATATCGAAATTAGCCTAAGGTGAATTTTTGGTATTTTTCTGATAACATTCCATTTTCGATTAATAGTGAAAAAACTAGGTTACTATTTAAAAACCAACTTTTTATTAAAATAATTATTTATTTTATTTAAATTTATTTTAGGTAATAATTGATACATAATACCTATATAATATCAATGTAATTCATTGGTTTCAATTTATAATAATTTTGGATATATAAAAATTTTATTAAACTTTTCACCGTTTTTCACCTACCTCCTAGGAGCTTTTTGAAAACTTACATAAAACATAATTTTACCTCTTCTTTGAGTGGAATATCAAAAATTTGAGAGACACAGTTAATATCAAGGAGTACTATGTGGTTCAATAAGATAAAAATAATTTTTGGTGAATAATAACTTTTACTTTTATTTACCACAGTTAAAAGTAAATAGGATAATTAAGGGTAAAAAAGATATTATTATTACCATAAAACATGTCCTAATTCTATTGAATATGTGTAATTCGAACAAAAACAACCTTGGTAATAAAATACTGCCCTTTAGGTCCACTTGTATTAGATTAGGACATTTATTATTATTTTATTTAAATAAGATTTAAAATAGTTAAAATCAAAGTTTAATAACTAAAACATATTTAATATAGGGTTATACATAAGATAAATTCGACTATAAATATTCATTAGAAAGGTAATAAGATTTATTTATTTATAATTTTTAGACATTAAATAATGTAATTTATTTATGACACAATGGTGATGCAGTAATTACCTAAATAATAAAATATTAAAATAATTGATATTATAAATACCCAAATAAATGTAATTTGAGACTTTTTATGAATTACACTAATTTTATAGCTTAATATTACATGTTAGTATTGATTTAATTAACCTTTTTGTA
The DNA here is from genome assembly GCA_963277665.1 of Viscum album. Classification (NCBI taxonomy): domain Eukaryota; kingdom Viridiplantae; phylum Streptophyta; class Magnoliopsida; order Santalales; family Viscaceae; genus Viscum; species Viscum album. The sequence goes on along the minus strand of OY728143.1, from coordinate 1,943,190,526 downwards.
ACGAATAATTCTGTTATGATTTTCACCAAAATCAATTACCAAATAGTGTCAAAATTGACATAAAATAGTTGTTTTAAAAAAATATTATACTATTAATTGTTTTTGTATTTTTAAAAATCTAAGGATTATCCAAATGAATTAGATAAGGTTATATATATTAATAATTAAACACTTGTGGTTCGTTTGGCTTGTTATAGTATGTTTATTAACCCTATAGTGTGAGAAAAAAAGAAGACACGGTAAAAGTTAAATTATTTAACTTAGAGTTAAATATAAAATATAAGGTTAAAATAGTAACCTAAAATTGTCTAAAACCTATTGGTTAAGTTTATTTCAACCCATCACCACTTTAACTTAGAAATAAATAAATTTGGAGCTATTATAAGCCGAATATGACTTTATTATAAAATAATATTTTAATTTTTTGAAAAGGTGCCCCTCTCCTCCCTTATAAAAAGGGCAGCCCTTCCCTCTTCCCTTCACACCCTTTTGAGCCTTGAATCTTGGCCAAACCCGGCCCATTTCCCTTATAATTCTTACTAGAAACATTATAGAGGTTCTGGGCTCCTCAAAAGTCCAACCCTAGTGCCTTAAGAGTAGGTTAAGAAGAGGCGAGTCAAAGAAGAGGTAATATCATTTACTCATTCTTTCCAATTTATTTCTTCTTCTACTTCTTCTTATTTATTTGTTTCATAAAAAATTAATAACATCAGTATCACTAATATTCTGATATGTTATTATAAATATGAAACAACCCAATTTAATCTTCAATCCATCCTATGGAAAATGAAATCACAGCGCGTGCGTACGTACGAAATACCATCTCCACGCCGTGGTGTAATCTGTTTTCAACCACCACCTTACTTGTATTTGTATAATGGTGAAAATAAATAACTATATATGATTATTGTAAAGTTATATTTATTCTAAAATATTATACATACACTTCAATACAATTCCACGATCATGGGAATGATATCATCGCTCGTGCGTACGTATGGACTACCATCTCCACAACCCGAGGAGATTCATTCTCCATGTAAACCATTCATGAATCATTATAAAGTATATATAATGAATAAAAATGGAATATATGACATATTAATGATACTGGATTTATGTATATATATATATATGTATGTCATCTACTTAATTAAATTCAATTAAATAAGGATACGAAAACAACGTTCATGCGTACGTACGACCAACCGTCTCCATGAATGATGTATTTCATTCCATTTATCGATCTATCATATATATGTATATGCTGAATATATATTATATATAAATCATGTTTTACTTTCTAGAAGTAAGTAAATCAGGATATATTTATTAATATCAAGAACAACAAGTCGAAACACGTACGATAAATGAAACGATTTTATCTAAAACGCTGCTTTAACATGCAATTTACAAAATAACGGGTAATATAAAGTCATAAGTGAACCATATATGATATCATAACAATTAATATGATTCTGTAAAAAGTCAATGACATTATTTAAATCATTATATAGGAGGTTCGGATACGTACGAAGCATATCAGACCTATGGTAAGTGATAATTTTTCAATCTCATTTTTAACCGAGATTGCTTATACGTAAGTATTTACGGGGGATATAATTATCATCCATGTCTCTGATTTATAAAAATGGTTTCATCTATGTTTAAAGTACTTCTTACCAATTTTTTTATTTTACTACATGGTATTTAAGGAATTTTGTTTTACCATATGAGGCATTTTTTTACTTGTCCGGTAAAAGTACGAGAAGAATGTTTTTTAACTTATACGGCATGAACGGTTTTTTACAGTTTCATAAAGCCTTATTTTCATGAATATTCTTCCACAAGATTCCATGATTATTTTCAAAAAAACCTTTTTATTTTAAAATGCATGGCATTTTGTGAAAATAAAATGATTTTTAAGAAGAAAGGATATTTTCCTCAAGAATTCATTTCAAGTGTTTTATCAAAACCATTTTCTATCTAAGATGACATTATTTCATATGTGTATGTTTCAAGTATAATGTCTCTATGATTTACATGGTTTTCCCTTTTCTTATAATGAAATGATATCCATTTGTTTTATAAGGATTATGTTATGATGGGATGATGTTTATGAAACCCATCTTATTCTTTGGGTTATGATGAATTATTTATATTTATGTTCTGACACACGTAAGAAAGATTTCATTATGAGATGGGTGGGACCTATATCTCCCTACAATGAATTGGGTAAATATTTATATCTCATGACATAGAAATTTATGGAATGGTATGTTAATCCAGTTCAGTGATACAGGACTGGAATGAGGAGTGAAGTTGATTCAGAAAGGGACTTTGTCCACTAAGATGGTCTTGGCAGCAATGCCTTGGCTACTTTTGAAATCATATCTTGTTCATAATGGTTTTCCACAATTAAATGTTTTATTCCCATGCTATTTTATCATGATTGATGTTCCTTTATGATATATGCCTTACGTACTTCCAAGATTTATGTCTTTTCTCAAGATTTTCATGTTTAGATTTTATGTTCAAGTTTTTGCATTCAAATTTTTATGGATTGTGTTATGTTCTCTATGTTTACCCTTACTGATCATTTGAGCTCACCCTTTTTTATGTTTTCTTTTCCCCAGGATATAAAGAATTATTTTAGGTAAGAAAACAAAAAGGTGAAGATATTTATGGGAGATGTTGACGATCTTTCACCATGACTAGAAGATTACGTTCTGAGTTTCCAATGACACTAAACTAATACGGTCTTTGGGAATCTATTTTTGTCATGTATTAAGTATTACGCCAAAGTAATGTAATGTCCATGTAGGTCAAGCATTGGGTCTCTACAGTTGGTATCAGAGAAAAGGATTATTTAACCTTTGGAAACTAGGATGCGAAAACTTTAGTGAAATCCCTAGAGATATTTCTAAGGTATGTCTAGTGATGTCCCTAAGGATAAGTATACAGATAGGCTATAGTCCTAGAATTAAGATAATGATATTAGAATTAAACCTAAGATGTTAGATATTGTAGGTACTCCCCCTTTATTATGTTATTTTCCTAGAATGATTTTTTCCTCTCACACTATTCTTTTTCGATTTTAGAAAATGGCTGGAAATAGTAAGATTCATGTTAATGGAGGATGTGATGGACAATGTAATGATATTCTTCATGAGAAAAGAAATGATATGGGATTTCGAAGTCCAAAAATCGTTATTATGCCTAATAAAAAATTTCATAATATGATCAATAATCTCAACTTTGGTATGTTTTCTGACTCAGCTAATAAGAGAAAGATGGAGTTTCATGATGATCATAGAGGAAAGAAAGTTCAATTTCTCTCATGTAAATCATGTGGGAAGAAGTATCATAGAGAATTTTTCAAAGGAACTGGAAGATGCTTTATATGCGGGAAATAAGGACTAAAATCTAGTAAGTGCAAAGGAAAATGTTCCATTAACACCATGGAGAAGGATAATTGTATTGCTACGACATCAACAATGATTAGATGTTTTAAATGTGGAATGTCTGGGCATTATGCAAACCAATGCCCTGAGGGAAAATCTCATGAAGAGAATCAGCATGGTCATATGGGTAGTATTTATGTGGTTTATGATGAGGAGACTACAAATGATATATGAGATTAAAGAAGTTTTGATGATTGGTCAATGGTTTAAGAAGATAGTGTAATGATTGTATGTTTATCAAGGGTTATGTGGTTTAGGCAATTTAATGGTATTATGGAATAAAGAAACATCTAAGGATTGTTACACTATTGTTTTTCCTGAAGTATTTGAAAGTTTATGTTGAATGGTAATGGTAACCATGAAAGGTTTTTTAGATATTTTTTGAAAGAAGATGATATGCGCATAATGAAGGGATAAAGATAAAATGAAATTTTGATAGTATTAATGAGCTCATGACTAATATAAGGACAAAGTGATATCATGGTTTGAGTATATACAAATTTTGGGATTTTGGTATGTGGAATGTGTTAACTTTTGACAACATTCATGTTTTCGCTAAGGTTATATGGTAATTCATGTTTCAAAAGAATACATGATTAAGGTATTGACATGTTTGTAATATGACCAACAAGATATATCATATGATATATGGGAGATAAATGATGGTATTCACATGCATGGTATATAATCTATCTAGTAATCATTTTATTTATACTATGAGATTGGAAAGATGTATTTTGGATAATCCTAATGATTGTAATGGATCTTGTTAGACATAAGATAGTATTATTTAAGGATAGAACATGTTTTTGGATATTATTTCTGGAATGTTATAATAGTATAATTTTAGAAAAAAGACAACCCATAAGATGAGCGACAACCCATCGCATCGGATAAGGCTGTGGGAATCGAACCCACAACCAAAGTGCGATAGGTCTTTATCACCTACCACATGCCTACAAAAAGTCCCTGGTTAGTATTAACTAGTTTTATTTTATTAAGTTGTATGATAGATGAAGTATAATTCCATTGTTGGAATCATATACGATTAATCTCACCATAGATGCACTTATGTATATTTAATAAATTATGCTAACTATTTTGTGATAGAAATAGATGGGATGACTTATCATTCTATCTCATGATCTTCTAACACTTCATGAATGAAAAATTCAGCTTCATTTCTTTAAATAGAGATGAAGTGGAAATTTTTCATGGAATGACCGACGATGATATTACACTAAAATCAAGTAAGTATTGCTCCTTATGTAAAATTTAATCAATGTCAAGGAAATGATCTTGGAAACCTAAACTGTTGTCCTTGTACTCTCATATCTGATGAATTAGATGGCACCTTAGATCCTCACAAATTTATAGCTTTGCAAATTTTTTCTTTTTCATCGCCATGTTCTCTACCACTCTCCATCAGAACTTTATGGTTATATTTCTCTTCTATATACATATTTTCACCTATATACTCCTATGTGGGAACCCAAGTGATGAGTTACATTGGGTATCCATTTTTTTTACTAACTTTACTTTTTAAAATGATGATTTAGTATTCCTTTTTACGAGGTGGGTTTCTATGAATGAAACTTTCAAATAGTAAATGATTTATAACCCCAACGAGTTTTGAGGGAGAAATACATTTTAAGGGGGGTAGAATGTAACACCCTGAGATTTTATGAGATATATTATTTTTAATTTCTTTGATGTATTCTATTATTAAATACACCAAGATTATCTTGTACTATACACAACACTGTAATAGCATGCAGAATTCGCAACACTATTCTTGGCTCGTGTTACACACAATTTCACGGTTGTTTTGTGGAAATTATTTTACACAACATTAAGTATAGATTTTGTTTAATGTATAAATAAAATAATTTTTGATTATGTTATACGCAACACCAAATGGATATTTCACTACATGCAGCCCGGACCTAGATTTCATTACACGCAATCAAGACCTTCTTTGATAGCGTGTGTAATACGCAATACCATGTTTCACTAAATGAGATATTATTATGAACTAGCTGTTATGAATAGAAATTCCCACTTTTTGAAATTTTATAAATTTTATCTTTAAAAATGGACTTCATTTTTGGATTCAGAATATCGAAATTATCCTAGGGATATTTTTTGGTATTTTTTTGAAAACATTCAATTTTTTGATGAATATTGAAAATACTGGGTTACTATTTAAAAAACAAAATTTTTATTTATATAATTATTTATTTTATTTAAATTTATTTTAGGTAAAAATTGATACATATTACCTATATAAGTTGAATGTAATTCATTGGAGTCATTTTATAATAATTTTGGAGATATAAAAAGTTTATTAAACTTTTCACTCTTTTTTACCTACCTCCTAGGAAATTTTTGCAAACTTACATAAAACATAATTTTACCGCTTATATGAGTGGAATTTAGAAAATCTGAGAGACACGGTTAGTATAAAGGAGTAAAATGTGGTTGGTGAATAGTAACTTTTACTTTTATTTACCATGGTTAAAAGTAAATATGGTAATTAAGGGTAAAAATGATATTACTATTACCCTAACACGTGTCCAAATTCTATTGGATAAGTGTAATTCGACCAAAAACATCCTTAGGAATAAAATATTTCCCTTTAGGTCAACTTGGATTAGATTAGGACATTTATTATTAATTTTTTTAATGAAGAGTTAAAATAGCTAAAATCAAAGTTTAATAACTAAAACATATTTAATATAAGGATATACATAAGATTAATTCGACTATAAATATTCATTAGAAAGATAAAACGAATTCATACTTAATGGTATTTTATTTTTAATTTTTAGACATTAAATAATTTAATTTATTTATGACACAATGGTGATGCAGTTGTTACCTAAATAATGAAATATTAAAATAATAGATATTATAAATACCCAAATAAATGTAATTTGAGACTTTTTATGAATTACACTAATTTTATAGCTTAATATGACATGTTAGTATTTATTTAATTAACGTTTTTCTAACTAATCATGCTGTTATGATTTTCACAAAAATCAATTACCAAAAAGTGTCAAAATTGACATAAAATAGTGTTTAAAAAATATTATATTATTAATTGTTATTATATTCCTAAAAATCTAAGGTTTGGAAAAATGACTTATATAAGGTTATATATATTAATAATGAACCACATGGGGTTATTTGGCTTGTTATAGTAAGTTTATTAACCATATTGTATAAGAAAACATGAAGACACGGTAAAAGTTTAATTATTTAACTTAGAGTTAAATCTATAAGATAAGGTTAAAATAGTAACCTAAACTTGTCTAAAACATATTGGATGAGATTATTTCGACCCATACCCACTTTATCTAAGAAATAAATCAATTTTTAGCTATTATAATCCGAATATGACTTTATTATAAAATAATATTTTATGTTTTTTCCAAAGGTGCCCCTCTCCTCCCTTATAAAAAGGGCACCCCTTCCCTCTCCTCTTCACACCCTTTTCAGCCTTGAAGATCGTCCAAAACCTGCCCATTTCCCTTATAATCTTCCCTGGAAACATTATAGAAGTTCTGGTCTCCTCAAAACACCAACCCTAGTGCCTTAAGAGGAGGTTAAGAAGGGCGCGTCAAAGAAGAGGTAATATCCTTTACCGATTCTTTCTTATTTATTTCTTCTTCTAATTCTTATTATTTATTTTATTCATCATAAATTAATAACATAATATTCACTAATATAATGGTAAGTTATTATAAATATGAAAAAACCCAATTTCATCTTCTATCCATCCTACAAAAAATGAAATCACTGCACGTGTGTACATTCGGAATACCGTTTCAACGTCGTGGGGTAATCTGTTTTCAACCACCACCTTACATGGATGGGTATAATGGTGAAAATAAACAAATATATATGATTATTTTAATGTGATATTGATTCTGAAATATTATACATACACTTCAATACATTTTTACGATCATGGGAATGATATCATCGCTTGTGCGTTCGTACGGACTACCGTCTCCACGACGTGATGAGATTCATTCTCCATGTTAACCAATCATGAGTGATTATAAAGTATATATAATGAATATTAATTAAATATATGACATAATAATGATACTGGATTTATGTATATATATATATATATTTATTTCATCTACTTAATTCCATTCAATTCAATAAGGAAACGAAAATAGCGTTCTTGTGTACGTACAGCCTACCATCTCCATGAACGGTGTATTTCATTCCATTTATCGATCTATCATATATATGTATATTCTGAATAAATATTATATATAAATCATGTTTTAAATTCTGGAATTAAGTAAATCATGATATATTTAATAATATCAAGAACAACAAGTCGAAACACTTATGATAAATGAAACAATTTTACCCAAAACACTGCTTTATCATGGAATTTACAAAAGAACGGGTAATATAAAGTCATAATTGAACCATATATCATATCATAACAATTAATATGATTCTGTAAAAATTCAATGACATTATTTAAATCATTATACATGAGGTTCGGATACGTATGAAGCATATCATACCTAAGATAAGGGATAATTATTCAATCTCATTTTTATCCGAGATTGCTTATACGTAAGTATTTACTAGAGTTATATTTATTATCCATGTCTATATTTTCTAAAAATGGTATCATGTATTTTTAAAGTCATTATTACCCATTTTTGACTTTTAATACTTGGTATGTAAGGTATCATTATTTTTTTACCATATGAGGTACTTTTTTACTTTTCCGGCAAAAGTAAGAGAAGAATGTTTTTTTAACTTATATGGCATGAACAGATTTTTACGGTTTCATAAATCCTTATTTTATTGAAGCTTCTTCCATAAGAAGTAATGATTATTTTCCAAAAAATATTTTTCTTTTAAAATTGCATGGCATTTTGTGGAAGTAAAATGAGTTTTAAGAAGAATGGATATTTTCCTCATGAATTCATTTGAAGTGTTTTATCAAAACCATTTTCCATCTAAGATGACATTATTTCATATGTCTATGTTTCAAGTATAATGTCTCTATGATTTACATGTTTTTCCCTTTTCATATTATGAAATGATATCCATTGGTTTTATATGGATTATGTTAAAGGGGGATGATGTTTATGAAACCAATTTTATTCTTTGGGTTATGTTGAATGATTTATGTTTATATTGTGGGACACGTAAGAATGATTTCATTATGAGATAGGTGGGACATATATCTACCTCCAATGCATTGGGTAAAGATTTATATCTCATGAGATAGACATGGTTGTAATGGTAAGTTGATATGGTTCAGTGATACAGGATTGGAACGAGGAATGAACTCGATTCAGAAAGGGACTTTGTCCACTAAGATGGTCTTGGAAGCAATGCCTTGGCTACTATGGAAATCATATCATGTGCTTTATGGTTTTCCATAATTATATGTTTTATTCCCATCCTATTTTATCATGATTGATGTTACTTTATGATATATAGCTTTCGTACTTCCAGGATTTATGTCTTTGCTCAAGATTTTGATGTTTATACTTTATGTTCAAGTTTTTGCATTCAAATGTTTGTGGATTGTTTTATGTTCCCTATGTTTACCCTTACTGAGAATTTGAGCTCACCCTTTTTATGTTTTCTTTTCCCAAGGATATAAATAATGTATTTGGGTAAGATAATCAAAAGGGGAAGATCTTTATGGGAGATGTTGAAGATCTTTCACCATGATTAGAAGGTTGCGTTCCGAGTTTCCCAACACACTAAACAAATACGGTCTTTTGGCGTCTATTTTTTTCATGTATTAAGTATTCCGCCAAAGTAATTTAATGTCCATGTATGTAAAGATTTTGGTCTCTACAATTTTCTATTAAAATGATATAAATTATTAAAATAAAAAAAAATTGACAACATACCACCATCATATTTCTTATATATAGAATAATTTTAATATGGTGATAAATATAAGATAACATTGACACTAAATAGTATCCTAAAATATAATGAAATTAACTACATCATTATAATTTAATTATTATTTTTAGAGATTAAATAATTACTTTAAATATGTATATAATGATTATGAAAAAATTATCAAATTACTGAAAAATCAATAAAATAAATTTCAGTAAAATGATAATAACCATTAAAAAGAAAAAAAAAACATTACAAAATATTATTGATATAGTATAGCTAGAAAACAACCATTCTTGGGTCAATTTATTTACCATTTGGTGTCATATAGAATTCATCATTGAACTTATAATATTTTATTTAAAGTGATGTTAATGTTGTCACATTCATATTTTAATAAATATAACATTTTTAAGGTAAGAGTCTACATAAGATTTATTTGAATACATGTATTATTTTTTTAATAATGATTATTTATTTTCATCATATTATTTTATTGTCAATAGTTAATCAAAAAATAACTATATTAAATAATTACACAAAACTGATGTATTAATTATTTTATTAATAGAATTTTAAAATTAATGTGATAAACAATTTTAAAATAAATATAATTTTTTATTATTAATGTGTCCAATGAATCTTATCGATGACCATTACCACTTATGAATATAAGAAAATATTTTGTTTGAGGATAACATCTTATATAGATATTTTTATAAATCCAAGAACTGAATATTGTCATGATTGAAACAATTTTTGTTTTTTCGAAATAATGTTATATTAAATTAATTATTTATCTTAAGATATTTTTGAAAATCTATAATAAATTTTATATGGTATAAAATTTTCAAAATTATTTATTTATGATTTAATTTTCACCATATAAGTAAATATTTCACCGTTCTATTATTCAAATATTTGTTACCCTAGTTAAAATGAAATAGAATAACTATGTCATAAATTAAAATAATATGGTTAAAATGGAGAAACAAACTACTCTAAAATTTATTTTTTGAATATGCTTAAACCTAATCTCATCTGATCTTTAAAATTAAGACATTTTGGAGTTTTTTTATGTCATTTTATTTTATTATAAATTTATGATTTTGAAGATTCCAAAAGTTCCCCTCACCTCAAATATAAAAGGGAACCTCCTCCCTCACTTGTTCACTTCACATTGAGTCTTCAATATCTTCTATCCCTTTAACATTTCACTTATAAAATTCAAATGTTAAATTATATAAGATCATTTATTCTAAAAATACCAACTCTAGTGCCTTTAAGATGATATTTAATTGGAGCACATCGAAGAAGTGGTAATCTCCTCTACAGATTCTTTCAAATTATTTATTCTTATACTTACTCTTCTTATATAGTTTCAAATATAATGTAATAATTATAGTAAAAATTATTTTCTATGATTTTATTATGGTTATGGAATATTGATATTCTACATTCTATCTATCCTAGGAAAAAATAAATCACTACACATGTGTATGTACAACATACCAACACCACATCATGGTGTAATCTGTTTTTCACCACCATATTGCATGGATTGATATAATGATGGAAACAAAATCTATATTTTATTATTATAACATGATGTGTATTCTATAGATATATATATACAATCCACCTCCATACCATTTTATAATTATGGTAATGATATCGTCGTATGTTTTTTTGTACGACCTACCCTCTCCACCATGCGATTTGATTCATTCTACATGATCTTAATTAAAAAATTATTTTCTCTTAAAATATATTGGTGATTTATGAAAAATAAATTTTTTTAAGAATAAATGATATTTTCCTCTAGAATTAATTTCTACCATTTTATTAAAATTATTTTCCATTTAAGATTAAGGATATTTTTCTTGTATAATATACCTATTATTATTGTTGTTTATTATGTTTATGAGGGATTGTTATTTATGAAATCCACTTTTTTACAAGGTTTATGATATAATGTAATGATATTTAAGGAAATAATTTTATTCCTTGGGTTATGTTATTATAAATGATTTATGATTTTTTTGTAGAACACATATGTATTGTTTTCACAATGTGATGGATTAGACCTATATTCCCCCCCCCCCAATGAATTGGGAAATATTTATATCTCATTAGATAGAGATGACTGTAATGACAAGTAAATATGGTTTAGTAATAATATGATTGAATGATAAGTTGATCTGCTTCAGAAATACGGTGCTGGAATGATAAGTAAACACAATTAATTAATAGACATTGTCCGCTATGATAGTCTTGGAAATGAGAATTCATTAACATGGAAATTATTTTTTATACTTATTTATTTTCCACAATTCTGTGTTCTATGCTAATTCTATTTTTTCATGGTTCGTGTTCTATGATGATTTATGAAATACGAACAACCAATATTTATTTCATGACGCAATATTTTGATATTTTTTATAGATGGTATGATTATTAAACATTATATTCATTCTGTTACATTCTTATGTTTTTGTTTTTTTTATATTCCCCATTTCTACCCATATTTATCATTTAAGATCACCATTTTTGTTCTTTTAACATGGATAAAAATAATGTTTTAATGTAGGAAAATAAAATGAGAAAATCATTATGGGAGAAGTTGGAGATCAATCACTGTGATAACAGAATGTGTTCCTAGATTCCAAAGACACTAAACTAATATGATATTCGGGCATCTGTTTGTGTCAGGTATTAATTATTCATTAAATGTAATGTAATGTCCATGTACATCAAGCTTGGGTCTCTACATTTAGTATCGGATAAATGGTTTAATCAACCATTGGAAGTAAGGAAGTGAATACTTTTGTGAGATACGTAGATATATTTTTAAGGATATGTCATGGGATGACCTAATGAAAAGTATACTTATAGGTTATAGTTTTATAATTATGGTAATTATCAGGAATAACTTAATTTTAAACCTATTATGTTAGAGATTTAAATTACTCCCCCTTGATTATGTTGTTTTCCTAGTAGGATTTTTGACTCTCACACAATTGGTTTTAGGGTTTAGATACTGGATAGAACCCGATGGAACCATGTTAAGGATGAATTAAATGGTAAATTCAATGATTTTCATTCTAATAAACCAAATTTAATGTGATCTAGAAGTAAAAATCATGTTTCTATAACCATAATTCCTTAACAAGTCATAAATCCAACTAAGCTTCAAAATGACCAAATAAGGGAACAACATTATCTTGACTCTTTCTTAAGGAAGCATCCACCTTAATATAGTGGGATTATTAATCCAATAGTTGTTGAGAAATGTATTTGTACCCATGAATGAATAGTTTTTTATTTTCCATTATTCATAATGTGAAAAGGTTAAGTTGGGAACATATCACTTGGAAGGTAAAGAGAATATGTGGTGTAACATTATCATAAATATGAGGAAAAATGATAATACTGAATTCTTAGATTGGTATATGATAAAGGACATATTATTTAGTATTTACCTTTCTTGTATTCTACTTACAAAAATGGATATTGCAATTTTCTATCTATCTCATGGTTATGATAAGAAAAGAATGATAGAATTAAAAAGGAACTCTAAATGTTCAGGATAAAATAATATTATAGTTTCTTTATGCTTAATATGTGGATTGAAACATTGCAGAAAATGTCTTAATGAGACTAATAAATGTCTTATGTGTGGTAGATGAGATCATCATGTAGTTTTTTTAGAAGTAATGGGAATAAACAGAATGCTCCAATGAGTGCACCTCCAAAAAATCATTATTTCATGTACAAGTAATTGGGGAATTATTCTAAAAAATTAATTAATAATATGTTTATTTATTATGATCAATGTCCAAAACCTCTGAAGGATAAAGGATCAGGTAAATCTCATGTGATCATTATTGGTGATGTGGAGTATGACAATGAAGATAAGGAATTATTGAGTGTTTATCTACTGGGATTCCATAATAATGTTGTAGAAAATCCATTATGGTATTATGAAATAATGAAATAAATAAAGTGGTCCACTATGTTTTTCCACATGTATTTTAATGTATATAATGACTGGTATATGTAACAACCAAAATTTATTGAGGTAATAAGGTTATGTTTTGGAAGATACGTGATTAAGGGAACGATAACTCTTAATATGAGAATGATGTTTGGATAATGATATTTTGATAAACATATATTTGATATGAATAAGTAAATTGAATTATATTGGTTGCCTCAGAATTGGTTATGGATTTGTTGACATGTGGTTTGTGATATCTTTGTTAAAGATTACATCTTTTTAAAATTAAGAATATGGAAACAAGTATGTTTTTAATAAGGATAAATGATAATTCAGTTTATTACTCTAACATAAGATAATAAATGATGAAGGTTTTCACATTTGGGGAATGTGACCAATAATAGAGACCTTACTATATATGGAGGCTGAATTTTAATCAGTTTTAGTGAACATTTTTCTAATGTTTGGGATTTTTATCTTTCTGAAGGATTATAAGGTCACCAATTTATGTATTGTTTAAGTTAAATATCATATAAAGTTTGTTTGAATAAAGTATTATTTCCTGATAGGTTTACTTAGGCATATTTCCTTACTTGTTTTATAATTTTTTTGGGATAAAGATACATAGAATATTCTATCATTCTATTTATGGATGATATATTCTGCTAACAATTTCGAAATGACATATTCAACTTTATTTCCAAGAATAAGATATGAAGTGTAATTTTTTTTATGTCATGACCATCAGTGATATAGTAATGAAATAAAGTATTTAGGTTTTATCCTAAAAATTCATCATCATTATGAAAAGTGATTATGAAGTAATTGGGTGTCTTATTATCATCATTTTTTATGATATCAATAACCCCTTTCATGCTTCTTTAGTTTGTTGTTTTGTGATTGTTATCATTCTATGGATCACAGAATTCCATATTATGAGTTATATTTTTCAATATCTATAGTTATTTACACTTTACATCCATGTACAATTCATCACCTGTGTTCCCCTACATAGAGACCTAATTAGGATTTACTTTGGGAAGCATTTATTTTACAACTATTCTTTTTTTAAAAAGTTTAAATCTTTGTTTTACGATGTGGGCCTCGGTATATTTATAAATCGGAAGAGTTTAGATGGAAAATTCATTTTATAGGGGGTAGAATGTAACACCCATATATTTTTATAGGATATATATTTTTTAATTTCATTTATGTATTGTGTTGAATGTTACACCAAGATAATCTTGTGCAATAAGAAAAATAGGCATAGCTTGCAGTATACACTACACATTGCTTGGCTTGTGTTAAACCCAATTTAATCTCCTTATAATAAAATTCATTTAACTCAAGGAAAATTTTGAATTAACAAATATATATTTTAATGTTACCTTATAACCTAGTCATTATAATGGTTGGTAGGAATAATATTAACATTCCTCTGTAAAACTATGTAAATGTGAATAAGTGAGTTTATAAAAAATATAATCCCATTTTATGGATTTTATTAATGTAATATATATTTATTATATTCTATAAAATGTTTAAAATTCACCTTATATGTTTTTTATACATGATATAAAAAAATGTCCATTTTTATGATAAAAGAAGTATATAAAAAAATAAATATTGTCATATTTTGATGGCGCACCCATTTTAAATGTAGTTTTTTTAAAATTTAATATATTATATTTAAAAAATTATTTTTTTGGTCAAATTGGATATAGAAATTTACATTGAAGATATTTTTATATTTTTTTGATAACTTTCATATTTTCATAAATAATAAAAATACACTAAATTTAAATTGAAAAACTTTTTCTGTTGAAATACTTTATATAGGTAAATTAAATTATTGTATAGTTTTAAATTATAAATAGAATATATTTTTATCAATAAATATAATTTATGTAACTGGAATTATTTTTACATTGAATTTTCATGTAAAAACAGTATAAGCTTTTGCAATGATTTCACTTTTAAAACCCCTTTTTCTTTCTAATGATAGGATTAATTTTAAATTAATTACAAAAACTTATATGTCTTGAATTTTTAGAAATGTATTTAATATTTTGAAATAGTAGGTCAAAATTATGTTAATAGCATATTTTTTGTTTTTTGGATTTTAGGAATAGTAATATTTTTAATATTTATTTACCATGTATAATGTTAAATCGGTTAAATTAGGGTATGAAATAATATGACAATGAAAATAAATTTACACTAAAACCTTCCAAATTTTTATTTGATGAATAAAATTAGACACTTAACACCTCATTAGTGAAATTTTCTCATTTAATAGACCATTTTCCATGAAAATAATATAAATTATTAAAATAAAAGAAAGTTAAAACATGTCACCCTCTTAATTCTTATAATTAGAATAATTTTAATATGGTGATAAATATGAGATAACATCAAAAATAAATAGTCTCCAAATAGATAATAAAATTATATATATCATGGTTATTTATTTATAATTTTTATTTATTATATGATTACCTTAAATGGAAATATAATGATGATGCTCAAATTATCTAATTTTTGAAAAATCAATAAAATAAATATAAATAAATTTATTATAACAAATAAAATACCAAAAAACATGAAAATTTTATTAGTAGAGTATATCGTGACCATAACCATCCATTTGTTGAATTATTGACCATTTGAAACCATATGGAAAAATTTATGATACTTGTAATATTTTATTTAAAGTGAAGTTAATGGTGTTAATTTCATGTTTTAATAAATATAAATTTTTTAATGTTGAATTATATAGAAGATATATTCATATATAATTGTTCCTTTTAAATACCGATGATTTTTCTTCATTATATTATTTATTTTTAATTTTTATTCAACAAATATGTATTTTAAATAATTACATAAAACATATATAGGGATACTTTTATTAATAGATATTTCAAATCAATGTGACTAACAATATTAAAATAAATATAATTTTTGATACTTAATATATAAAATCAATTTCATAGATGAACATAAACCCATAGGGTTATAAAAAATATTTTGTTCAATTTTAACATCTAATCTTGATATTTTTAAAAATCTAATAATTGAATAAAGTCAACATTGTCACTATTATTGTTTTGTCTAAAAAAAGTTTTATTAAATAATTAAAAAATCGTAATAAATTTTTAAAAATATATAATAAATATTATATGGTTTAAAATGTTACATATTATTTATTTATGATTTTATTGACATCAAATAAGTAAATATTTCACCAATTTATTATTGAAATATCTGTTAACCTTGTTAAAATGAAATATAATAACTATGTGATAAAATAAAATGATATGGTTTAAATGGAGAGAAATAAAGTTGTAAAATTAATTGGATGATTTTTATATAACCTTATAATAATATATAATTTGAAATTAGGACACTTTTGAGTTTTTTGGATGTGTTTTTATTTTTTTATAAATTAATACTTTATGAGATTCCAAAAGATCCCCTCACCTCAATTATAAAACGGCACCTCCTCCCTCACCTATTTAATTTAGTTTGACTATTAACAATCATCCATAACCTTTCCATTTCCCATATCAAAATCCTTAGTAACATTAATTTGTTTTTTTTTATCAAAATGGAAACTCTAGTTCCATTAAGAGGATATTTAAATAGATCACGTCGAAGAATCGGTAATCTCCTCTACATATTCTTTCGAATTATTTCTTCTTCTACTTAAAATTATAAGTTGTTTACATTATAAAGTAAAAAATATATGAGTAATTATATTCTAAGATGTTTTTATGGCTATGAAAATACCATATTCTTCCTTATATCTATCCTATAAAAAACAAAAACACTAATCATGTGTGCGCACCACTTACCATATCCTCGTCATGGTGTTATCTGTTTTTCACCACAATCTTACTTGGGTGGATATAATTATAAAAATAATATCTATATATGATTATTATTCCATGATATGTATTTTGGAACAAAATATATACCATCCACTTCCATACCATTTCACAAATATGGGAGTGATATTATCACTCTTGCATACATAATACCTACCATCTCCACAGTGTGATATGATTCATTCTATAAGATATTCATGAAAGCATGATTAAATAAATGAATTGAATGAATAAATATGATACTTATATCACTCTATAAGTGATATAACTATAACCTAACAATAGAAACATATACAAAAAATACTTAAGAAGATAATGAAGTTAATACATGATGGATGGATAATAATGGTACTAAAAAATGGATGATTATATGATCATTTTCACAAGCCGTCCCCGGGGGCCCGTGTCGTGACTACCCCATGCATGCCTTCCATAGGCCATGTTTGGGCGACTAGCACTGAAATGGCATATCCCCATAATCTAAAGGCATTTCCTTTATACCAATACAAACACACAATCCATGAACACAATAAGAAGCAACTATGAAGTAAACTGATGTAGTAAAAAGTGTACTGAAAGTAAAGGTATCATGATACAAGCCCAACTATAAATTACAAGCACAACTAAAAATAGGAAATAGATCCTGGATCGTCAACTGTGGATCCTACATGAAGGGTAGGTACAAATCAACTCCACAACACTCCACGTTAACCCATCTCCTTCGTATACTACCTCGTCTTGGCTCTCTCCACTCTTAGCCTAGCTGCTCGTCGTCTAAACAAGACACAACAATGTGTGGGTGAAGCCCGCGCAGGGATGAGTATAACAATACGCACTAGGCACCCTGAGACCCTTGAGGGTCTCCCATAGTTTGAAAAAGGATGAACCATAAAGAATGACCTCAATATCAATGCGTGAAGCAATAGTCAACTCACACCAGGTATACAACTCATAGATTCGGAATATAGATGATTAGTCTTAAGATATATAATATTATTCAATTTAGAAGATACACAATGAATCCACAAGTTGTTTTTATATTATCAATCCACTCTTGGACGTGATCCGTTGTTCTATGAAGGGCCACTATCAGGTGGGTCCTCATTAGGTCACACTACTAATGATCCAAATAGGGTGACTAGATGCTAATCCACACTGGGTCACTATATTGTTGATACACACATGGTCACTATGATGCTTCTTCACATAGGGTCTCCATGATGTTCAACCATACAAGTTCGCTATGTTGCTGATCCACACAAGGTTGATATATGCTAAGACACATACGGTTTCTTGCACAGAGGTATGGATGATTATTCGTACATCTAGATCATCCCACTCTATGGTTTTTTATGCTAGCCTCGACTGGTCACTCTTCTTCTTCATGTCACAACCAGCCACAGGATTCCCTCTTATAACACGATTAATTCTAGGACAATGACTCTTCAATCCATCGGTCTTATTTCAACTAGTACTAAGTCCCAGAAAAAGTATACTCAAGGTACTTCCACTTCATAGGGGTCCCAACGTGACAAACGTTCCATCGTTCGGACGATCGGTCTGTGAGATATGGGCACTTTTGTAAAAGGGGACTCATTAGATTCTGGTCTGATCCAACCCTGTTCACATGTCAATCTCTGCCCAAACTCACATAGATTTTCTCCAAAGTTCACCCTTGTCACAAGGGTCCTTATGCCATAGACAGCACGTCACTCGAACGTCTGGTCTGTTAGTTAGATACATGTCTGTGAAATGGGGTAGATCACACATCGGTCTATCCCAGCTTGATCGGGCCCGTCAGAATATGCCATAGGAACCACTTCCCAAAATGGGTCTTGACACCACTAACGGCATGTCAACCGGACACTTGGGCCATCAGCTACAAGTGTTTATTTATTCGAGGACCGATTTTGTCTGGGCCTAGACCGACTCGATCAGACCGGCCCGACGCAACGGGTCCTGGGGATTACATGACCCCACCCAGGTCAGGCATATTATGGGTTCACCTGGTTCCATTGGTTTCGGCCCACTGGGGTTGGCCAGATTCGGTTCGTGGGCCCGTTCTGCCATTTTCCCGGCCTGCCAGGTGGGGCTCGGCCCACTCGCGCTGGCCTGCTGGGCCACAGGTCTGGCCGAGCCGACTGGCGGGTCAGGCCTGCTAGGTAGGTCCAGTCTGTATCTGGCTCGGTCAAGATGGCAGACTAATGTGTCCTATTAGCCTCGTGGTTATGGGGTCATTTTGCGAGCCGGGGGGGGGGCACTTCACCACCGCATGAACGGTCGGCCGTTTGGCCGACCGGGTTCCACCAATGCAACGTCGCGTGGGGCGGCGCCGATCCTTTTAGCCACGGCTACTCCGCACCACCCCCTTCTATTTTGGCCTACTAGTTGTGGCAGCTTTGTGCCACCCATATTTCGCATCACCATCTCAGTCCGGCTGCCTTCAGAGAACATGGTGTGCCATCACATGCCACCTTCCTCCACCCGCGACTAGTTCCTACGGAACTCCTCCAACCTCTTCTGGCCACCGCCAATAAGCCACACCAATGGTTTATTTTTTGGGTCACTGGACATGATCCAGTGTCTGTTCGTGGTGATGTATGTGCCTACAGCTATCCTCCACTACCACTGTCATAGCATGACCCACTACTTTGCATTGTCATCAGTTTGGGGAAACTGTCCCCAAATAACAAAGCATTAATGACATGTCAAATGGCTTGATCCATGTTCCCTTGGCCTGTTCCCTTTGCCTTAATCTGATTGCAAGCATAATAAATGAAAAACATCAATGATATATTTTAATCAATCCCACTACCTCGAAGAGACTTTCACTATTGACGATCGATGGGACTCCATCATCTTTGTTGTCGGTTCGTGATTCGGTGGAGCTCGTCATCATTTTATAAAACAATCTCATCTTCCAAGTGGTTGGTGTCATGGTAATTTTCCATAGCATCATCACTTGGTGAATCCATTCTAACACCCCACCCCATGCTCCACATATATAAGAGAGGGGAAGGGTGTGTAACAAATGTGGAATTAATAAGGATCATTTAATTAATGAACCTTACAAATTACAATGGTACAGTTACAAGATTAATAGAATGTCAAGCTATTTAATAGCTTGACGTTTCATTGGTTCCGACACCGCCGCTCATCCACTAGAAAAAAAGATATAAGAAATAAAATAACATAACATGTTATTTGATTAATATTTCAAAATTCCTTAATTTTAATGTGTTCAACCAACCTACTATGGTCGAATCAAAACCTCCCTTATGTGAATCCTGACTCTGTAGATTCAATGGTGCCCGCTGATTTTTATTCTTAGTACCAGTTTAATTGATTAAAAACACCACCCATTTGTTTACTGAATGTATCTTAAAAAATGTTCATAAAATCATTCTTGACACACCAGGCCTTAGAATCATGCACCGTCAATTTTTACAGACTCGTAATAATTCCATATAATTAAAAAAAATTACATGGAAAATCTAGGTCTTTACATTCTCTCCAACCTTAGATATTTTCATCCTTATAAGCCACAACATAGACTAAGGAAAAAATGGGGGTACTAATCACGAAATGAGCATCACTCTCCCATTTTCGATCATGGAGGTTCTCATTTTTCCAGCAAATGCACACCAGAGTGATCGATAGTCCACAAATGACCTACTTATGTTGATCCTCAATCTCCACTGGAACCTCCATAAATGTTTCCCCATCATCAATGTCAAGCTTGCCCTAGTCAATAATGTGGGATGTATCACGCAAGAACTTCCTCAACTACGACATGTGGAAAACATCATGCACCCTATGTATCTTTTTGGGAAGAGCAAGGTGATATGACACCTCGCTAACAGTACTGAGAACCTGAATGGGTCCGATGAACCTCATAGATAGCATGCCACCCTAGAGAAATACTTTCAAAACTCATCAAGGTGAGACTCGTAGGAAGACATGCTCTCCCTCCACGAACTCCAAAGGTGTCTTTCTCCAATCAACATAAGACTTTTGTCTTCTATGTGGAGTCTTCATCCACTCCTAGATGATCTTCACCTTCTCAATGGTAGCCTGTACCAACTCTAGACCCAGAAGTGCTGACTCTCCCGGGTCTGTCCACCATAGATGTGATCTGTATGGTCGACTGTACAAGGCCTAAAATGGTTCCATACCAATGGTGGAGTTATAAATATATTTTTTTATGCGAACTCCACCGTGGTCAACGGATACTCCAAAATGTGGTCAAAATCTAGGACAAACACATGAAGCATGTCCTCCAGTGTGTGAATGTTCCACACCATCTGACCATTTTTATGTTGATGAAAGGTGGTTCTTAAAAGTAGATGAGTCCCAAACCCTTCCTGTAATCCCATCCACTACTAGGATGTAAAATTTGTGTCACAGTCAGATATGATTGTCGATGTCACCCCATGAAGTCGTACAATCTCCTGTACATATAGGCATCTGAAGCCCTCTACTAATCAATGCCCTCGGATGGGTGGGATGTGGGCCGACATTGTGAGATGTTCAATGATCAACTAGATTGAATCATGTCAACTGAATGTCTGAGGTAACCCTGTCACAATGTCCATGAAGATACCATCCCACTTACACTATGATAACTTTAATAGTTACACTAAGATTTGTAGAACCTAATGCTTATCCTTCACTTGCTAACAAGTTAGGAATCATGAAACAAACTTTGCCATTGCCTTCTCTATTCCTAGCCACCAATGTTGATGCCTGAGGTCCAGGTATGTCTACTCCACACAAGGATGTTCCCCCAGAGGTGACGTATGGAACTGCCTCAACCCCTCCTCCCATAGTTCCATCAAGACCATTGTGCTTCCTCGGAAGAGGATGACTTGCTTTCAACGTTAATGAAATAAATTAGGTTCATGTCCATTAGATATCTGAGCACATCAATCCTTGTAGTCAATGTCCCCATGTTATTCCTCTCGAACTCGCTAGAGAAGTGGGAGAGTGACTTTCATAGACTGGATGTAATATTCTCCATCTATATCCACAATGGATATCTTTAATGTGGGTAGTTAATGTGTCGCCACACTCAACAACTATAGACAGGACCTCCTACTGAGTGTGTCTACTACTACGTTCCCCTTCCTAGGAGTATAGACTATCTCAATGTCATAGTAATGGAGGAACTCTAGCGATCGTCGTTGTCTCTAGTTCAGTTCCTTCTGTAAGAATATATACATGAGACTCTTTTGATCATAGTAGACTGTAAAAAATTCACCCATGAATTAGTGTTGCCACATATTCAAGGAGAAGACCACTGCTACTAACTCCAGGTCAATTGTTGCGTAGTTATACTCATATTGTCTTAGATGTCATGAACTATAAGCAATAATTTCTCACTCCTAAATCAGGGCACATACATGTCTAGTCCCGAATGTGTCATAGCAGACTACATACCCAATTCCCTCTTCAGGTGTCATCAAGATGGGGGCACTTGGCAGTCTCTGCCTCAGCTCCTAAAAACACTGCTAGCATCTCTCCATCCATAACAAGGGTTGTCCATTCTTCATCAATGCTGACAAGGTTACCACAACTCTAGAAATGTCATGTACGAATCATTGGTAGTACCAAGCCAACCCCAAGAAACACCACACCTCAGTCACACTCATGGGTGGCTCCCCAGCTAGCACAACCTCTTTATTTTCTGGATCCACTGCAACTCTAGCCTATAAGATAAAATGTCCTAAAGAGTGAACCTATCGTATCCATAACTGGAACTTCAAGAGTCTACCATAAATCAGATGCACTCAGAGTGTATCCAGTACTATATGTAGATGATAAGCCAACTCCTCCATCAACGTCAAGTATATCAAGATGTCATCGATGAAACCCACCAAAAAGCAATCAAGGTATGGCTGGAAGATCCTATTCATCAGTCCCATGAACACTACAAGTGCATTGGTAATGCTGAATGGCATAACTAAGATTTCTTAGTGGCCATACCGATATCTAAAGGTCGTCTTCTTCACATCCTCATCTCGTACCCTGAGTTAATGATAGCGTGGTATGAGTTACATATTCAAAAAACAACGAGCTCCCTTCTGCGGATCAAAATGTTCATAAATCATTGGAAGTGGATACATGTTCTTCACGGTCACCTAGTACAGGTTACAATAATCCACACAAATCCTCAGACTACCAACATCTTTCTCAGCAAACAAAATTAGGGCTGGCCATAGAGAAACAATAGGCTTATGAGCCACCTCCTCTGCAAATCCTTCAGCTGTACCAATGAATCACGAAGCTCTACAGGATTCATCCAATATGCGGGAGTATATATTGGTGTTGTCTCGGGGTATAGGTCGATGTCGAATTCCACCTCACTTAGAAGAGTTTTTCCCAAACATCTTCTAGGAAACATTGGTATACTGGTAAACCAGTACAAGATAGCCCGGACACTCAACATGAACTTCTCTAAGGGGAAGGATATCCAACTAATGTGTGATCAGCTGCACCCTCTTCCTGGTAAGTCCATCCTATGCTGCAAAGGTTCCCTTCTTTCCGGTGAAGGAAAACATGGTCCCATCCTCGTAGACACACCACACTTTGTGCCTAATACAGTCAATTTGAGCATGAACTATGTATAACCCATCCATACCCAAGACGACTCTGTAACACCTTGATGCTACAACTAAAATATCCCAAAAAAATATTTCTCTTCAAAGAATAAGCTCATACTAATGGTCCAATGTTTAATCATTAAATCTTCTTTTCATAGGAGTCATTAATCATAAGGATCGAGCCAACGGCTCCACTAGAATCTCTACGCTCCGTACAGGATCCATGGAAATGAAAGAGTGACTGGAACCTATGTCTATAAGTAATGATTCTATGGAGGTGTGTATCATCCAAATTTTTCATAGTACATTATCTCTTCAATGAAATTCAATAACTTACGCTACACACAACATCGTATTCGAGCGCACCACGACTTACCGAACGAGCCGTTCAAAAAGTGGTTATGATTTGTATTAACTGAATTTTTAATTTTATATATTCTATTTAATTTTATAATCCATATTATATTTTTATTAGACATAATATAAGAAAAAATTCATTTTTTTCGGATAAAAAAAGTATTTTTTTAAAAATGAAATTTTACAGCATTTTAATGGCGAACCTTTTTTAAAACAATATTTTACACTTTTATATATTCAAGTTAATTAAATTAAAATATTCTATTGAAGCGAGATGTAAAAATTTTGTTTGGATAAATTTTTGGTACTTTTCTAATAACTTTCATATTTTTATGGATAGTGAAGAATACTGAATATAAATTGAAAACAACTTTTTTTAGTCAAAATAATTTATTATGTTAAATTATATATTTCGTTTGTTTTAAAGTATAAATAGATTATATTTTTGTAATTTAATATAATTTAGTTCATGGATGTAATTTTACATTTATACTGGACGTAAACAAGTGTCAATCTTTTTATTGTTATTATTTCGTAAAAACACCCTTATTTATTTTAACAACGGGAATTAATTTTAAATTAATTTATGCAAATTATGTGTAATGAATTTGGAAAAATGGATTCCATATTTGGATTAAAGAGGTATAAATTTTTTAAATATGTAACTTTTATTTGTATAAATTATGAATATTTAATTCAGTAAATATTTTATTTACCATTGTTAAAGGGTAAATCTGTTAAATAAGGGTAATAAAATATTATTATAATAATATTAAACTACCCTTAGATGTTCCCTATTATAATTTTTTGATACATTTCCAACCATGGACATCTTTGGGTCGATTTTCAGAAACTAACTATCTACTTGAGAGTGATAATGACACTTTATATTAATTAATTTAATGTAATGACAAAAATGACATAAACATATATATTTTAGTAAAACAATTTTTACATTGAGTTATATGTGTTATCATTTAAACTATAAATATTCATTATAAAGATAAAATTATTTCTTATATCACGTTATTTTAGTTAAAAAATTTATACATTATGTAATTATATTTATTTATGACTAAATGATTTTGCAGTAATTACCATATTAACGAAAGATTATAATAAATGATATTATAAATGATCAAATAAATGTAGATTGAGTATTTTTAAGACATCCACTAATTTTATAGATTAATATGACATTTTATGGTTGATTATATTTTATTTTTTTCATAGTAATCATGATTTGATGACTTTCACACAAACAAAATACTAAATAGTGTCAAAATTGACATAAATGAGTTTTTAAAATAGATACAATATTGTTACATTATATAATAGTCCTAAAAATATAAGGATCAACCAAAGGACATATATAATGACAGATATTTTATTAATGAACCACTTTTTATTCTATTGGAATTTTATTATATGTTTATTAACCATATAATATAAAACTCCAACGAGACATGGTAAATGTTAAAATATTTAATTAGGAGTTAAGTCTAAATGACAAGGTTAATATGGTGACCTAAACTTGTCTGAAATATTATGGTTGAGGTTATTTCAACCCATAACCACCTTAGGCTCAAAATAAATTCAATTTAAGTTATTATAAATCGAATATGATCGTATAATAAAATAATATCTCATGTTTTTTTCTATGCTCCCTTTCACCCCTCTTACAAAAGGGAACTTCCCCTTTTCTCACATTCACACCATCAAAGCCATTTGACTCGGAACAACCATTCCCAAATCTCCTCCAAACTTCCACAACTTCAACATAGAGGCCTTTCCATTAGCAGAAAGCCATCTGATGAAGCCATTCTTCTTCAAATCAAAAGGAAACACCCAAATAAAATGAAATTATTTTATCACCTCTTCCAAAGTTATTTTCTTATTCCACTTTATCTTTATTTTTTATTTCTATACCAAAATAATAAATCTAGTACCTTATGAATACTGTGATATTATAATAAATATGGTACAACTATATTCACTATTATATCCATCATATGAATGATAATGTCACCATGTGTACATACGTACAACTTACCATCTCCATTTCATGGTGTAATTTATTATTCAAAACTATGTTATTTGGATGGATATAATTATTAGAATTATATATATAAATAATTAAAATAACTTGATAAATTCACTATAATATTAATATACCATCCAATTATAGACCTTTTAATCATAAATTAAATGATATTGTCGCTCGTGTGTAATTACTACTTACTATCTCCACGACGCGATGAGATTTATTTACACATTCACCATTCAAAGTTGATTAAAAATATATATATTATTAATAAGTAAGTAATATTAGACATAATAAGGATACTGAATGTGTGTGTGTGTGTGTGTGTGTTCACTTACATATATCTTCTTCACTGACTTTCCTTCAATACGATATGAAAATGGAAACTGTGTTTATGCGTACGTACGGCCTACCGTATCCATAAATGGTGTTTACCATTTCATATATCTATCTATTATAAATATTTATATTTTATATATATATGATATATAAATCATGTACCAAATTCTGTATGTATTTAAATCATGATCTAAGTGATAAGATCAAGAATAAAAAGTTAAAACATGTATGGTAAATAAAGGTATTATAGCCCAAAATGTTGATTTAACATAGAAATTATTATTAAATGTGTAGTATAAATTCATAAATGAATCTTGTATGATATCATAAATATTAATATGTTTTTGGTATAATTTATTAACCTACTATGGTTATTACACAAGAGGGTAAACGGACCCTTGGCTAATGGAAAGAACAAGGTAAGGGTTAATTCCTCAATCTCATTATTAACCGAGATTATTTATATGTTTATTTTTACTGGGAAATATTTTTTATCCATGTCCATGTTTCATAAATTTTTTTTCAAGAGGATACCTTTTTTGGTAATATTTAACTAAGCATAATTTTAGTAATTTTAAATATTTATTTTTCTAAATCTTTCTCATTAATTTCAATGTTTTAAAAATAGTTTTAAGGATTTATTTATATGGACAATAATGTTTTAAAATGTTTATTCCATTAAAGAGTTTTAAAGTGGTATGGGACAATTTGACACAAAAATTTCATTCAAATTACATTTTTTATATATTGTGTGACTTTTAAATGATTTCATAAAGAAGGGGTATTTCACTAAAACAGTTTTACTGTTCATTTTCAACTATATCATCATCATTTACTAGATATTATTCTTAATAGAGGTTTATTTGTGATAATAAAATATTCTATATTTTCTTTAATGAGTTATGATATGTTTTATTGTGTATGTTCTATTTTTATACCATTCATGGTTTATGGATAATGTATTGACATTTCGTATGCTATTTTTTATATAAATGTTTATGTTATGTTTCAACAATTTTATATGAGAAATGTAGTGGACTTAGTATGTGATTGGTGGAGCCTTCTATACATCCTTAATGCATTAGTGGGTCTCATGACACAAACTAGTTTCTTGTCATAAGGCCTTGAAAAAAAATTATTTGTAGTCTGGGCAGGAGGCCTTGACTATGTGGTAATGATTCCCAGCATTAGGCATTCCCTCATTATGAAATTAGTTATTACATGTAATTATTTACTAGTAAAATATCCATGTTCATGTTTATATGGATATGTTTGATTTATTTTGGCCAGATTTTGCTCAATTTTTCTTTTTAAAAGACTGATGTGTTTATTATACATCTTTCCTTAAAATTTTATGGCTATCACTATATTATTTACCCTTACTAAGCATCTGAGCTCACCCTTTCTTATGTTTTGATTTCCCATGATTCCAAGAAGTGTATTTTGTTTCATATGAAGGGTTATTCTAGGGTAATAATGGAATTCCCAATGGATTGTTTATGTTGTGTTTTATTTTAGAAAATGTAATGTAATATTCATGTATGTAATCTATTTTCAAAAACAGCTAAACTGATCAGTCCTTCTGGACTTGATTCCTTGTAATCCTCCCAATTTATTAAAATAATTTTCTGACTCTAGGTAACTGTGGTTAAGGCATTACAGTTTGTATCAGTTGATGTTTAGTAAAATCCATGGATACTAGATTTAGAAAAATGTTGATTATAGAACAATACCTTAAGATAGACTTTGAGGATTAGTATAGTATAAATTCCTATAATTTTGGTAATGTAGAGACTTTTTTTATTTTATAAGCAATATATCTCTGTCTGGGTATGATTAGGTTAAGGTGGCTTTGTAATAGATATAACTAAGAGTGAAAACTCTGACAAGGAGTTTCAGTCTGGACCGAGGTATCTTGGTTCACAGCAACGGGCCTTGCTGCACTCTTGGTTATGATACTCCCAGGGGATATTCTTAGGATAATTCACATTTTCATTATAATTCATTATGAAGGATTTAATTGTAAAAAATTATTTAATGAAAACATTTTTTTAATATTATTAATTAATTTCATAATCTTTTCAAATTATGTTAGGCATTTTACATGTTTGGAATTATTCATTGTGATTCACAAACTAACATAGTGTATGCCTATATATATAAATATCCCCCAGAAGTTGTAATGAGAACTCTAGTAATATTCAGGATTCAATGAGTAAGAAGGATCATATCTTTCATGGAATTAAGCCAAAATTTAGAAAGGAAATAATCTCCCATTTATTATCATTATATAAAGAAATAGTATCTTGTGTTAATAAGATATGTAATGAATTATCTAAGTCATATGGCTTTGAACGGAAGCCAAAAAAGAAAAGGATGGTATGGAGAAAAATAGTTAAATGGAATAAGGGAAAGAAGGATTCTCCCATATGTGATAGCTGTGGAATGAATCACCTTGGTAAATGCATGAAATTAATGGTAGTTTGTTATAAGTGTGGAGAAAAAGGAAACCAAGCACGTGATTCCAAGGGTAAGAAAAAGGTCTCAAATATAAAATTCTTCATCTACTAGGAGTTGGGACACTATGTGAATCAATGTACCAATCATCAGAGTATCCTGCAAATGATGTTTTTGGATAATAATCAAGTTATGCTATTTCCACAGCTGAAGAGTAATGCCTAGTGTTCTTATGTTGATATTAAAGAATTATCTCATTTGAGTGTTGTATCAATGTTGTACTGGTTATAATAATTATGGATTATATTAAGATTGTACTTTAGTACTATTTCATTAAGTATTTGAGATTAGATGGTACCATTAAAAGTGACTCATTATCAGGTTAAACATTTTGGAAAATACATGGTTTAAGGAAAGATAATATTTAATATATTCTTGATACTGTTTTATTGATTTTGGAATAATAGATGATTGATTTTGATAAATTATACTACATATTCTCGACTACCTTGAAACTGATAAATGTTTTATATATTCCATCATTGTTGGAGTTTATAACATTTTTCGATATAAGGACTATAGCTAGTATTCTATAAAGAATAAGGGAGTGTGAATGAAATCAATAAGGTTTTATATAAATACAGGGTGTTACCATTTTCATCAGGTCCTAGTACACTAGGAACCCCAATTTTCCTTGAATACACATGGTCCCCTTGCTAGGGCCCACTAATATCCTTGAACAGATCATCAAACTATTGAATATCTCCACAAGAAAGTAATTGTCCATTAAGTGTTCCTTTTCCTCACACACACCCATCCAAGGAAAATGCATTGGAGGTCATCCATATGGAATACTACTCCAAGCTAAGAACACTTAACGATGGAGTTCTAATAAGATAGGATCTTGTAAATAAATTTTCACCTTGTTAAAATGAGTAATATCATTTATCATTTTAACACTTGAAAATTTTGAGGTATTAAATTTTTTCTTTTCCATATTATCATATATGGAAATAAATTTTGTGTTGATGAATATATTCTTGTGTATTTTTGTCTTTTGAATGAATATATATTGCTGCAACATAAGAGAAATGGGTAATTTTAGATTCATTTGTGACTCCTAAAATGAAAGTTATATCACATGTGATAATGACTATATAAGAGTAGAATATATATATAACACATGAGATATGTCTTAGAAGAATAAAAATAGATAATAAAATCCATTGAGATATCAAAAAATATAATTTGGACTGTATAAAATTTGAAGGATTTGCAGTTAAAGGAGAGGTAGAGAGAGCATTCTACTAAAATATTTCAATTATATTAGAATAAAAATAAGAAGTTTTTTTTCAATAATAAAATATAAAGTGCATGGGAGGAGTTATTGCATCGAAAAAAGTGATGTTCTTATATTGTCACTCTAGTATAAAGTTCTTGTATTTATGTAATGAAAATGAGTTATATCTTGAAAACATATCTTAATTGGAGGAGGAGTTTCTATAACCTCTACTGGGAATAATATTCTCCTGGTTATATTAAAAAATTGGTGAAGGAGAAATTGGAGATTCAATGTAACCTATATTTTTTAACATGTCTATAATAATATAATGACACTGTTCTTGGACTATTATCCAATATTGTTTTCCCAATGAAGAAGTGAGTAAAAAATGGGAGTTATATAGGATGTTTCCCTAAGAAGATATTGAATATACCCAAATAATTTGTAATACTATGAGAAATAGAATGAATGAACTATCCAAATTCAATAGGTAGTGTTTATTTCTTGGAGTAACATGGATTAACGAAACAAGTAGTGAACTTAGTGATTTTAGTGTGCCCACACAATGTTGGTATTAGGATCCTGATACTAGATTATTGTGGTGGAATAAGTAAAAACACATATTTCCATATTATTTTATGACTTACATCCCATGAGTCCTCATCATTAATTTTTATAAGAATAATCAAAAGGGAGGTTACTATGTATGTTATCATCATGTTAAAGCAAACCAGATCAGAAATTGAAAATAATGGAAACCCATAAAATGAATAGGTCACAATCCAATAGGGAATGATGTGATTGGAGAGTATCCATGCCAAGATTCACTAATCCCCATGACTTAACTAACCCCCTCTCAGACATTATTGTTGAAAAATATTTCAATATCACATCTAGGTTCTCAATATAGTGGGAAATTTTGTAATAATTCTCTTGAAAAAATATAATAATGACATTATAACAATAATTTTATATAGAACACTAATCATTCTATGACAATAAATTCATTCAAATTATGGTAATCAATTATATTATGATATCATGTTTTTGGGAACCAACTCTGAAAATTTTATGACATTAATATACCTATTAATATGAATTTTCTTTAATGACATGAAAATATAGTAATGCCCTGGTTATTATATGATATATTGAGTAGATATTTTGAGTAAGAAATATTGAAAAATTTGTTTGTAATCTGTATACAATTTAACTAGTGATGTTAATTACATGACCCATTATAGTATAATATAAAATAATAAAAATTTAATAATATGAGGTTTTTTATTAAAACCCATTAAATATATGATTTCATCAATTATTAATTTTGTTTAAAACCATCAAGAAATTTAAGTTTAATTCCACAAAAATAAACAATGATGCATTCATGAAACATCCAATATATGTTTAAGAAAATAAACCTTTTGATTCATTATATATATATTCATCATAGATTATAGGATTGTGTTATTTGGATTATATATCAAAATATAAATGAAATTTGAGATATATATGTAAATATAATTCTAATTGATTGATATTTTTATCACATATAATCAAACATTATAAATGTATGCACAAAAAGCATCCTAATAATTTCAATGATAATTAATAGAAAATAAATTACTATAAATGATATTAATTCATACTTTCATCCTCTAATTGAATAATTCAAAAATTTATAGAATAAACTTCTTGAAATATATGATTTATTTATATATAAAATGTTCAAAATTATTTTTTATAAGTTGTTCACCATTAAGGGATTCATTAATCGAAAAAATTATATATCTTTTACTACTACAATAATTAATATTATCTACAGTCTAACATGATTTTGAGGTTGAATGATTACCATACTGAAAGAAGTGATGTTTCGTGATTCATTGTAAATTTCTCTTTGTATGTCATAGATTTTAGTTGAAGAATTAAAATTTAATAGAACCATATATTTTATTCCATGAAAGAAAGTTACTGAATGATTAATAAACTATATAAAAACAAATACATATTAAAAGGGTTCTTTAAATAGTCTATCATTTTAATGAAAATTTAGATGGAATCCAATTTAAATAATAAATTATGTTTGAACACAAAAATTATAGAAAGAATAAATATTTTTAAATCCTCATTTTTTAATATTTAATTTCCAATTTAGAATGGAATATCATTAGTACATTGAGTATAATTGTTATGTAAAATGGATTATCACATTACGTAATGAGCTATGAAAATAAAAGGACCAACACAATACCAAAAATGAATTTGTATAAATGAATATAATGCATGATATATATATATATATATTTAAATACATATGAAATTAGAATATCTATTTTTCTATTTCTTTTCAAGAAGATTAAGAAAGAATATTTTTTCTATTGAATATTAAATAGTGTGAAAGTACCTGGTGGATATTGAAATAAGAGCTTAATATGGGTTTACATATATAAGTATTTTTTATATGGATTGAAAATTCATGATTGAATTTTTTTTAGATTTTTTACTACCTTTTTCATTGTGTACATTGTTACAGAAAGTGGTAAATACAATTGAAATAGTGCTTAAAAATTCTTCAGATAACAATTTGTGAAAATTTTATAACTTATTATGATATTCATTATTCAAAGAATGATTTTATTGGGACTATGTCATAAGGAGCTGATCATTAACCAATAATGGTTTACATTCATGAAGAATTTGAATAAACATTTAGTCAAGTATACTAAAATATGATGACTATATATTATATATGGTTGAATTCTATGAATCAGTACATTGCTTTTATGGTTTTATTATTAATTAAAACCTTATTATAAATTTATTAGATATATATATTAAATTATTTTCTAATTATTTTATATTATAGACACCTCAATAATTTGAAATCATATATAATAAAATTTTCAACAAGAAGGATTTTTTAAGGTTATATAATATAATTGTGTCTTATAATTAATTATAGGTATATGGAAGTTATTTAGATAAGATACAATTGATTTGGATTTCATGATGTATTCTTAAATTAATATTAACTAGATAGAAAGTCAACAACATTCACTAATATACACCAAATAGTATGGAGGAATTTAATTATTAAATTAAAAAAAACATAGATTATTACAATAAAAAATATTTCTCAAGGTATATAATCTAATTCATGATTTATTAATAGAATAACTGAGGATAAAAATACATAGATTATAAACAATTAGGAAATTAAAAATGAAAATTTTAATAAACGTTTTAGAGAAATATATATTTATGAAATTAATAAAATTAATTTATTTAATAATTGGAAATAGATATTATAAAAATTTATTAAATTATATTATTCTTTACTAATATTTAATGATGATCTTAAATTTGAAGAGTCCTGCAATTTTATGTTATTTTCTTAAGCTCCTCTAAATTTTGTTGGATATTTGATTATTACAATGTTATTTTCATTCAATTTGTTTATAGTTAATCAGGAATAATTTTTTGAAACCTAAAATAGATGTATATTTATGGTCCATGAACATTAAAATTAAGGAAACATGACTGATATTAATGACTTTAACTACCATAGTCCTT
The DNA here is from genome assembly GCA_963277665.1 of Viscum album. NCBI lineage: Eukaryota > Viridiplantae > Streptophyta > Magnoliopsida > Santalales > Viscaceae > Viscum > Viscum album. Next base: position 1,943,156,602 of record OY728143.1, on the reverse strand, counting down.
AATTTTATGTTTTATTTAATTGGATATTATTTATTAAGACCTAATATAATAAAATATAATCCTAAAAATATAATTATATAATCTCTCAAATAATAGATATTAGTGACCATGAATAATATTATTTACATATCTTAGTATGACATAAAAATGGTATATTATATGGATTATTTGGTAGAGAAATGGTTGAATATTCTTGATCACATAAAATAATTACATAAGTTGTTTGGGTGATAATGTGGAAGAACTAATTTTTGACCTTGAATCCCATCAACAAACAGAAATTTAATTCTATATTGATAGTGATATTGAAAATTTTGAACCTGAAATGGAATATATAATAGAATAAATAATAATTGATAATGATAAGGTATAATTTTACTTTTTATATTATAATCCATTAACTTCTCCTTTAAAGGATGAATTATATTATTTATTTTTAGTGTTATATATATTTTTTATATTTTTTATTATTATATTAATAATATGTTTAATAATTATATTTTAAATATTATACATGATTTAAAATATATATATTGAAAATTAGATAACATAGTTTTATGTTATTAATGATAAGGTTAAAAAATATCAGTAATGGTAGTCAACCAACAATAGATGGTTGGCCTAGAATGAAATCAAAATTAATTTTTCCAATTGAGTTGTCAATAATTAAATCATTAAATCCCTTGGTTCACTCCAAAATTCATTATGAAAAAAATTCAATATGTGGTCAAAGCATGATATATTTACATTACATTTTCAAATTGACACCCATTCATTGTTGGTTAGTCCACTTACTTGACAAATATATTAGAACAAAATGATTATATATATTAATTTTATTGTTAAAAATTATTTTTTTTTAAATTTAAAAATTTTAAATTTCTAAAAAATAATTAAAAATAATAGTATTATAGATATGTATATAATGTGAATTATTAAAAAAATATTAAAAATAGACAGTTTTATGGTCTTGATGGAGGTTACATGGTGTGTATTCTCAAAAATAGTGTTTCATAACTCTCTCTCACACAGTGACTCTATCTTTTTTATCATTGTGTGTCTCATAAATGGTGAAATAATACTTTTTATACATGCCCCACTCCTACTCTTACTGATTTTCATTCATCCTCAATTGTCCTCTTCTATTTCTCACTTGTTCCTCCTTCATCCATTAATTTTGTCCCTCCTATAATTGGAACATGGATTGTGAACTATGAATTACCTACCATACAAATATTCTAGTTTGGACCCCATTTAAGTCCTATTAGAAATATTCTATGTGGATTCAGAAGTGATACTAGTTTTGGTTGGTTTCTTACTTCTTGGTTTGGGGGTAGTTCTTTTGTTTCTCTCTCTAGTTGTAGAATCATATTGAAGACCATATTCTGATCAACCTCTTCACTTGGTCAAATATCTATATGAATATGATTTATTCTGATCTTATAGATTGGATATCATGGTCTTCATGGGATTGTTTAGCTTAAATTTCGTTGTACACTATGATTCATAGCACTTATTAGTTCCACTTTGGCCTCAGGGTTTCAATTTTATTCAAAGGTTTTATATTTGATATTTTCTATTTTCAAGTTTTATTTCAATAATGTTTGGGATGTTCATTACTAAAATAATTTTCCCCTCATTTTTTAGATCAATTTAATTTTATTCATATAGTGTCTTGATTGTTATTGTTCCTTGTTTTTTTATGTTTTGGAATGGTGGTTTTTTGTAGTTTATCATAGATGCTTATGATAATTCTTAACAATGGATTTTAAATTCAATTTTAATTGATTTTAGGTATTTTTGGTTCAAATCATGAATGATTGTTTTACTTTTTAAGTCAGTTAATATAGTTTCGGTAAAAATGGTTTAATTTATTTAAAATGTTTTAGTGGCTTCTTTTCTATCTGGTCTATTTTGTAATTTCTGTTTCTAATTTTTGTTTTCCACAATGTAAATTATCCATGATGAAGATTTTTTTCATTAGATATTGTTTCTTCATCTTGGATGATTCTTCTCAATAGTTTATTTTTTATATATTTAATTTATTCTAGAACTCAAAAGTTCCCTTCATTTTCTATGGATTTGGTTAATAATGGAGATGTATTTTGACAGCTCTTCATAGTAATTGGGGTAAGATGATAGTGAATTAATAAATAGGGTGTGATGCTCGAGGAAGTGTGTTTTATAAGGTTTTAATAAAATTAATTTTTTAAATTAACATTTTTTATGGTATGGAATATGTCTAATGACATTTTTTCTGGTTTTATTTTGAATTTTGCATTGGTGTTTTTTTGGTGGTGGTTATTGATTTCAATCTTCAGTTTTTTAAGGTTCGCACTCAAGAATAAAGTTAATTTTCAATGAAATTATAAATCAATTAAAGGAGTTTTATTTCCCCGATATGTATAATAATATGAAATTAATCATACATGACTGAATTCAATGAAATTATATTTTATTATATTGACATTTTGTATAAATGTTTTTAAAATTATGGTTTCAATTTATGATTCCTGATTATGTCTTCTGTTAATGGATTTTAAAAATGACTCTTAATATGTAAAAGGATTTACAATGGATTCTATGTCCTGATTTTAAAAATATATCATAATCTATTTAGTAAATGATTGAAAAATTACTTAAACGGTTACCTCAAGTGACCTACATTGTTTTTATTGATATTGATATTAGGGAAAAGTATATAACATTGAATAATCTTTTGTTATATTCATATTTATTTATAAATAAGTTTATAACTATCTTAATATTACAGTTTTGTATTTTATAAAACATTTATAAAAATTACATCCAGTAGATATTGAAATGTACTCCCATATATATAAAATTGTAAGATTATTTTTAAAAAAACTACCAAGTATGTATTTTCATTAATGATATATTTTAAATAATAAATATTAAATGAAATTATAACAAAATATTCATTATTATCATTTTTATATGGACGATTGAGCTTTGGATATGGGTATATATTATAGAATTATGGTCTCACATTCATATAAAAACCAAATGTAGTTATATGCGTGGTAATTTTAAGAAAATTATTTTCTAGTGGTAAAATATTATTATTTTTTATCTACCTTATGTTTAATTAATATTATATTATAATGTAAAAATAACATTATAATAATATGGTAACCTTATACATCCATACTAGGTCTCCCAAGTTGATAATATTTACTATGTTAGTATGGAGGAGCATCCTAGCCATGTGTATATAATGAGCTATAGATCACCCACATTGGTTTTTAGTAATTCATCAATGTCACTTTTTGTACCTGTATAAATTCTAAAAAAATAACCCATTCTTATTTAATATTATAGAAAAATTATAATTATAAATAATATAATCCACTAATAGGTGAATACAATACATGAATTATGGAATTGTATAAAAATATAAGCTAAAAAGATCTTTTCACAATAAAAATCATATATGTATTATATTGTAATATTATTAGAGATATATATCATAAGATTTCCTTTATGGTTAGAAAAAGTTTTTTAGATAAATTAAATAATTTATAATTAAATAATTTTAATAAATTTTATCCATTTAGCGGGAGTTTTAATATATATTTCATAATTTAACTTCAAATTAAATTCTAATACAGGCATTGGAAGAAGGTATTAGAGATTGAGATTATTGTTATCACCAGTTGAAGGGTATTCATGATGAGGATCAAGTTTGAAAAACATTCATGACTTTTTGTATGTTATGAAAACAATGACTTATAAAATATTGTATTTGATTAAATATAATTATTTTTATGGTCTATTACATGTCACAAGTTTTCTATATTTTAAATTTTATGTTTTGAATATATTTTTATCTATTTATTGATCGATATAATTCAATCTATTGGATGTATTTTTTTTTTGATTCATTTCTTAGGGAAAAGGATATCTTGAATTATTATTATTTTATTTAGTAAATGAAATTTCGTTAATATGATATAATTTATGGATAATATTTTATTTAAGAACAAAATTTTGTAAAATAACATCAACTAATTAGTAGTTATTTTAATTTTTTATTAAAAAATTAACCTGATTAAAAACTATTTTAACATCAACTATTTGTTTTACTAATGTTTGTAAAAAATATTTTTTTAAATATATAAAATCATTAGGAATTATTTTTTGAAGTTTAATTGAAACCTCACACATCTATAAAAACAACTATAAAATGTCTATCAAGGGCACTTTTTGGAGGATTGGAAAAACTACTATCAAATATTTCACTAGCGTTCTAAACCATAACTTGAAGAACATTTTTTCAAAAATAAGATTTTTAGACACAAATCTTATCCATGTTGCAATGAATTAAACTTTATTAAGACGAAATTAATATTCAATTATGTATTATACAAGTTAATTCTCCAATAATCAATAATATTGATATGTTTATACTATTTTTGTAAATTTATCAAGTCTCATGGACATGGAAGTTCAGTTTATTCATTTTGATAACATTTATATAGATAAAATATATTTTATCATGACATGAAAAATAGATTAATATTATGTAAATGTAGATTAAATTTCTCATTTATGTACCACATTCAATCAATTCATGTTCACATGTCTTAAATAGGTAAAAATGTTAGATATGATTTGTAATGACCCAAAGTTTAATTAATGGAAAATCCATCTTGATCTAGCTAAATGTCTCTTTATGAAAAATATTTTTATAAGATGTCAACTTCTTTGGTTTTATGTTAAGAATTATTAACGTTGTTAATATAGCCATTGAACCGTAATCACATGATTAGTATAAATATAGGACATTAACAAATCCAATTTACTCAGACAAAGGAAGCGATGGCCTCATCCAGTAGAATTGCCCCATACGAAGCCCATTTTTCGAAGCTCAGAATAGAGTTGGCATCTTTGGGCATCGCCCTTGACCAAGACCAAGCTGAGCTTCATCATGTCAAGCTCGAACGTGACCGTCTACGGAAAAAGTGAAATTTTATTGAAATTACCACTCGGGGGATGTTATCCGAGCCACCCCAAGAGTCTATCACCATCACACACCTTACCCTTAGGTCTTATGCGGCTGTTTTAAGGGGTTATGTAACAAATAAGTAGTACTATGTTCATTACATTATTTTTTTATATAATAATGAATATAATTTCTAGTCATTTTTTATACATTGTAAATAGTTTTTAAAGTTCAAATTGTGTTTTTAGTTATTATTTAATTAAGAAATATATTTTATTTAATTAATGGATTATTAATTAAATAATATTTTAATAAAATATTATTATTATTTTTAAATTAGTTTTTATTAAATATTAATGATCTTATAATTTTATGAATGCAATTAAATTTTTTATTAAGGTTTGAAATCCATTTCTGTCAAAACTCGTGAATTTTCGATAAATGTCGGTATTTATTTTAAAATTAAAAATTAAAAAATTTAGAAAATTATTTAGATAAAATAAATGTTATTTCTGGAATCAGGAAATCAAAATTATCCAATGGTGAATGTTTCATAATTTTCTGAAACAGTCAAATTTTTTGGTAAAAATTAAATACCGTTTAAATATATAATGTGTTTTATGACATCATAATGACCCAATAGTGATGTAATAAAATATTATAATCTTTATTTTCGTCCAATATATGTTTTACCATTAAAATAAATTGATTTTGGGTTTTTTGACTTATTGTTCAAAGCATTAATGGACACCTAAAGACTTATTCAACACTTTGCCTTTTTAAATTAATTTCCATGAGAGTGTGACTCACCTCCACATAAGCAGCCTTATTATTTTAAGAAGTTAGGACTTTGTCCTTATAAAATAATGTTTTTCTCTTCCCTTTTCCAAAAACCATGGGCAAAAACCAGGGGATGGTTTGTGGTTTGGATTAATTTAATATAAGGGGTCCCAAACCTAAATAATAAAGAAGTCCCTCACCATTCCTATATAAACCCACCCTAGCTCCCACTTCCACCTACCTAAAATCCCTTGGAGTTCGTCAAAACTCTACCCTTCTATCTCTATAATCCTCACAGGGTGCCCCAAGCTCCCAAGAATCCTCTCACAAGCCTCTCTCTAGCCTTTGGAAGCACACATCCAAGTAAGGGGTTTTTCTTCCTTTCTCATTTTTGTAAATTTTATTTAAGTTGTATTGCAATATTAATTTGAATTATGAATGTTGTGGTATGGTTTTTCACCTCCCCATACTGGATTCTTGTTGTTTTAATTATGGGAGACCCCTTTCTCATTACATGCCTCCCATGTACACCTGTTACTATGCTGAAATTCTGAAAGGAACTTCTCTCTCTACTTTTACATTCAAGAAATACTTTTGTATCATGAATCTAAATTCCATTTCAAATGTTGGGACATGTATCTATATGACCTACTTACTTTCCATTACATGTATATATGATTAGGAACCCCTTTCTCTCTCATCAACCATTTTTTATGAATTCTTATGTCACGTCGTTACGCTGCCGAAATCGCACCGATTTTCTAAGCCAATGTCATTGTGTAGTGGATACCATGCCCATTTCTCCATCAAGGGTATTCACCTTTATGCACATTTACTTATTGATTGTAATGTTTCATGTATTAATTCCACATTCCTTTATCGTGGAATAAATGATTATGTTTTATGAATCCATGTTTTATGATCCATGTGGCACACTTATACATGAAATGAAATGTTTAAGAACGGTGCGCCCTTATAGCGCTCCAATGCATTGGGTAAAGTATTGTATCATGATAGGTCATGTGCAATGAGTGTTGAATCATGATAATTCATGTTCAATGAGTGTTTACTCGTTATTTATGTGCAATGAGGATTTACTCATGCTCCATGTGCAATGGGCTTTGGCTCATGCTAATTCCATGTTAAGTGTTGTTGCCACATTTCCATGTTATGATTATCATTATTTATCATGCCTTTATGTTCACGTTTTTCTTATGCTCTATTTATATTCCTATTGTCTAACATGTATTTTACTCCTCATGTTATTCCATGTGTAGTCCCTTACTGGGATTTATAGCTCACCCTTTTCTTATGCATGGCCTCAGGTTATCCCATGTAATGCTAAGTACGAGGGAATGTAGTGGTCATGTAAAGGAAGTTTTCAATAAATATGTTGTATTCCATGTTTTATGTTTTTATGTAATGATCCTAAGCCTCAAATACACTAAACCTCTCGATCGTCTTTTTTATATCAAGTAAGGTTTTATGTAATAAATCATGTTTAAGTTTGTAATAAAAGCAGGGTTGTTATAGTTGGTATCAGAGGATAGGTTTAGTTATTTTTGTGATTAGGAAACCCAAGTAAAGACTTAGATACAAGACTAAGTATAATAAGAACATCCCTAAGTTATGGTCAGTACTATGTAAATGGTTTATCAAACAAATACATCCCTATCTGTATATGAGCAGGTTGAGGCGGCTCTGGCACAGATGTATCCTAGGGGTAAAACTTTAAAACACCGCTTTGAGCAAGACTCGAACGGGAACTGGTGCACGACAACGAACCTCACTGCTCTCTTGGTTATGACACTCCCGGGGGATATGTCTTGATAAATTCACAATCCTAGTATGAACCCTTGTTAAGGGAATTAAAAAATGCCCCTAAGAATATATGTTATAAAGTAGATCATGAAAATCCTAGATTGATGCCTATATACTCATGAGTTAAGGAAATAAAAGTTTATTTATAAGTAATCAACTTTTGTCTTTGGATTACCCTTTATGTGTTACCCTTAACTTCCATTTATTCCAGCCAATGGCTAGTAATAGGAGGACTCGGGTAACAACCGTTGTGAAGATCAGTGTGATGAATGTACTAATGAGATGCCCAATCCAATGGGAGTGGGAATCACAAACTTTGTCACGATTCTCTCTCAGCAAACTCAAGTTTTGAATAAAAACACGGGTCAAGTGGAACGTTCAACCCCCCTAAGAAATATCAAGTCGTTATCGAGAGCTTCATGAGAGAAAGGCCTCCTACGTTTAGTGGATCATTCGATCCCACGATCGCTTAACAATGGATCAACTCCATTGAAAAGATCTTCTCCATCCTTCAATGATTTTAACAAGAGAAGGTTCTCCTGGATGCTTATCGTATGGAGGGTGATGCTGATCAATGGTGGACATTGATCAAAAATACGAAGCCTGAGGAGGAGATCGAGACATTGGAATGGAAGGATTTCTGGAAGATGTTTTTCGAATAATATTTTCTGCCCACCCTCCAGCTTAAGATGGAAAGGGACTTCCTTTCCCTCAAGTAGAAAGATGAAGAATCTGTAGGAGCGTACGAGGAAAACTTCACAAGGCTTGCACGATACACTTTGGGCTTTGTCGTTACCCCCGAATGCAAGGTTGACCGCTTCTTTGGTGGGCTGAAGCCTAGCTTGCGGAAAGAATTAGCGATCCGTGACTTCGACAGGTATGAGGAAATTGTCCGATGTGCCCTCAAGGTTGAAATGGAGATCAGGGAATCATAGGGGGATCATGTGGAAAGGAAGCATAAGGTGGACTTCAATGCTAGTGGTCCGATGGATAAATCCAGCGATGCTAAGAAGATTCAGCACCCCACTTTCCAAAAGTGCGGAAAGAAGCACCCTGGAAATTGCCTTAAGGGGACGAGAAAATGCTTCAGGTGTGGAAGAGAAGGGAACCAAGCGGTTAACTATCGGAATGAAGGACCCGCGGCTGCGACAGAGGAGAGTAATGCTCCGTTCGAACCTCAACGTGTTGTTCAATGCTACAAATACAAAGAACCAGGTCATTTTTCAAATCAGTTCCCTAATCCAAGGGTTATCGGGGGCAACCATCAGCCTCCAAGATAGCAAGGAATAGCTTTTTCCATCACTTCTACTGAAGTGAACCCCAACAACGAAGTGGTGACAGGTACGCTAGTTATTCATTGAATAATAGTGAACGTACTTTTTTATTTAGGTTCTACGCATTCTTTTATATCTCGAAAGTTTCGTAGAAAAATCTCAACACCACCACAAATCATGGAAGTAAAGATGTCGGTGAGTATGGAAAATGGGGAAATCATTTCATCCCATGAATATAAGACCTCCCCTGTTATAATCTGTGGATTAAATTTTCCGGTGAACCTCGTCACACACCCTCTGGTGGAATTTGATGTAATTCTTGGCATGGATTCACTTTCCCTATATAGATCCAACATAAATTGTCGGGAGAGGGAAATCATACTCCATATGGAGAATTGACCCCCGATTCTTTACAAGTGTCAGGAGGAAGATGAATCTCCTTTAGCTCCATAATCTCAAGCATGGATATTACTACCTTATGACCACGCATATCTGGCTCAGATGATTGAGTCCAAGGAAGAAACCATCCTTGATGAAATGCCTATTGTGAGGGAATTCGCTGAAGTGTTTCCCAAGGAACTGCGTGGTCTTCCTCCAAAAATAGATATTGAGTTATCAATTGAACTTATACCTGGGGTGCTACCAATATCCAAGACTCCATATAGAATGGTTGTTGTAGAGCTTGAAGAGCTGAAGAAACAACTACATGAGAATCTGGATAAAGGGATTATATGCCCAAGTGCTTCACTGTGGGCTGCACCAGTCCTCTTTGTCAAGAAGAAGGTTGGGTCAATGCGGCTTTGCATCGATTATCGTGAACATAACAAAATCATGATAAAGAACAATTATCCCCTACCAAGAATCAATGACCTGTTTGATCAACTGTGTGGAGCACAATACTTCTCCAAGGTGGATTTGCGGTCGGGATATTATCAAGTAAGGGTGAAGAAGGAAGATGTCCCCAAGACTGCTTTTTGTACAAGATATGGGCACTATGAATTCATATTAATGCTATTCAGACTCACCAATGCTCCAGGAATATTCATGGACTTGATGAATAGAGTCTTTAGAGATTACCTTGACAAATTTGTGGTAGTCTGTATAGATGATATTCTAATATACTCCAAAACCATGGAGGACCATGAGGATCATTTAAAAACTATACTAGAGACTTTGCGCAAGGAGAATCTCTATGAAAAGTATAGAAAGTGTGAGTTTTGGTTGAAGGAGGTATCATTATTGGGCCATATCATCACAAGCAATGGGATATCTGTGGACCCCTCCAAAAAAAGATGTAATTGAGGGATGGCTGAGGCCAACATCGGTAACGGATATCCATAGCTTCTTGGGGTTAGCTGGATATTATCGATGATTTGTGAGTAATTTATCACGATTGTCCAACCCTCTTACCAAGATAACTCGGAAGGGAGTAAATTTTCCTTGTAGTGATGAATGCGAAGAAAGTTTCAAGGAGTAGAAAAGGAGGCTTATCACTGCGCCTGTGCTCACTTTACCCACACGTGGGGAACTTTTTGTGGTATTCAGTGATTCTTCGAAGAAGGGAATAGGATGTGTGCCGATGCATAATGATAAAGTGATATCCTATTCCTCAAGGCAGTTGAAAATCCATGAGCAAAACTATCCAACGCATGATCTGGAGTTGTCGGCGGTGATATTTTCCATTAAAATCAGGCGGCATTATATCTATGGAGAGAAATGTGAGATATATAATGACCACAAGAGTCTTAAATATTAATTCATATAGAAAGAGATTAATATGCGCCAGAGAATATGGATAGAGTTCATCAAGGAATATGATTGTTCAATACATTAACCCCCCTGGGAAAGCGAACAAGGTGGAAGATTCCCTAAGTAGAAAGGACCCAGCAATTCTATCAATGATGAGAATTGAGAAGGATCCAATCTTCTTAGACTTGATGAAGATGGAAGTGGGAATCATAAAAAAGGGAACATCATCAATCCTTTCACAAATGAGTGCTCAACCATCTCTTTTGGAAATGTTATAGGATGCTCAAAAGGATGATGTGGGAATTCAGGAAAAAGTGGAAGCTATCAAAAAAGGTAAATCCTCAGAGTTTAATGTTAATAAAGAAGGAATTGTGTGGTTTGGGAAAGGACTATGTGTTCCATCAAGTCCGGAGCTGAAGAATGAACTTTTGGATGATACACATAGTTCAAATTTCTCTATTCACCCAGGGAGCACTAAGATGTATCGAGATCTCCGAGAAAACTTTTCGTGGGATAATATGATGAAGGAGATCGCTGAATATACATCAAAGTGCCTGGTGTGTCAACAAGTGAAGGCAGAGAGGCAGAAGTATAAGGGGATGACGTAATCATTGCCCATACCAGAATGGAAATGGGAGAACATCACCATGGACTTTGTCATCGGACTTCCAGGGACATCCAAAGGCAATAATGCAATATGGGTTGTTGTGGATCGTCTTACAATGACTGCACACTTCATTGCTATTCAGGAGGATTTATCATTGGATCAACTGGCATGGATATATATCAGGGAAGTGGTAAGGTTGCATGGAGTACCACTATCTATTGTGTCTGACCGAGATCCAAGATTCACCTCTAAGTTTTGGAAGAGTCATCAACATGCTCTAAATACTGAACTGAACTTTAGTACGGCCTATCACCCTCAAATTCATGGCCAATCTGAGCGGACTATCCAAACACTTGATGACATGTTGAGAGCATGCTCGATGGACTTTAAAGGAGGATGGGATCGACATCTTCATCTGGTTGAGTTCTCTTATAATAAAAGACTCCACTCGAGAATCCAAATGGCACCATATGAAGCCCTGTATGGGAAAAGGTGCAGAACACTGGAATATTGGGATGAGGTCGGTGAACGTAAGCTGCTTGGACTGTAAATGGTCGAAGAAATGGTGGAGAAGGTGAAAACCATTCAGCAGCATATTAAGGAATCCCAGAGTCGATAGAAGAGTTATGCAGATAATCGTCGACGAGACCTTGAGTTTAAAGTTAGAGACATGGTGTTTCTACACATATCTCCATGGAATAAGGTCATGTGGTTTGGAAAGAAAGGGAAGTTAAGTCCAAGGTACATCGGCCCCTTCGAGATTCTTGATCGTGTCAGGGTTGTGGCTTATCAACTAGAACTTCCACCTACTATGTCCAAAGTACATGATGTCTTTCATGTATCCCTCTTAAGAAAGTACATACCGGACCCTTCACATGTACTCTCTTCTAAGGTGGTACAATTGGAATATGATATTTCTTATGAGCAGCAACTAGTGAAGATCTTAGATCGTAGAGAAAAAGTTCAATAATATAAGACAATGCCCCTCATCAAGGTGTTGTGGAGAAGCCAATAGTTTGAAGAAGAAACTTGGGAATCGGATGATATGAGGAATCTGAGATACCCACATTTGTTTTAGTGTAGGAAAAGGAAAATTTCGAGGGCGAAATTTCTTAAGGGGGAATATTGTAACGACCCAATGTTTAATTAATGGAAAATCCCTCTTGACCCAGTTAAATGTCTCATTATGAAAAATATTTTTATAAGATGTCAACTTCATTGGTTTTATGTTACGAATTTTTACCGTTGCTAATATAGCCTTTGAACAGTAATCACATGATTAGTATAAATATAGGAATTTAACAAATCCAATTTACTCAGACAAAGGAAGCGATGGCCTCATCCAGTAGAATTTCCCCATACGAAGCCCATTTGTCGGAGCTTGGAAAAGAGGTGGAATCTTTGGGCTTCGCCCTTGACCAAGCCCAAGCTGAGCTTCATCATGTCAAGCTCGAACGTGACCGTCTACGGGAAAAGTAGAAGTTGATTGAAATTACCACTCAAGCGATGTTATCTGAGCCACCCCAAGAGTCTGTCACCATCGCACAGCTTACCATTAGGTCATATCCGACTGTTTTAAGGGGTTATGTAACAAATAAGTAGTACTATGTTCATGTACATTATTTTTGTATATAATAATGAATATAATTTCTAGTCATTTTTTATACATTGTAAATAGTTTTTAATGTACATATGGTGTTTTTAGTTATTATTTAATTGTGAAATAACTTTTATTAAATTAATGTATTTTTGAATTAAATAATAATTTAAAAAAATAATATTATTATTATTAAATTAATTTTTATTAAATATATATGGTCTTATAATTTTATGAATGAAATTAAAATTTTTATTTAGGTTTGAAAGCCATTTCTGTCAAAACCTGTGAATTTTCAATAAATATCGGTTTTTATTTTAAAAGTGAAAATTAGCATATTTAGAAAATTATTTAGATAAAATAAATGTTATTTTTGGAATCAGGACATCGAAATTATCCAACGGTGAATTTTTCATAATATTCTGAGACAATCAAATTTTTGGGTAAAAATTAAATACTGTTTAAATATATTATGTGTTTTATGACATCATAATGACCCAATAGTGATGTAATAAAACACAATAAGAATTATTTTCGGCCAATATATGTTTTACCATTAAAATAAAGTGATTTTGGTTTTTTTGACTTATTTTTCAAAGCATTAATGGACCCCTCAAGACTTATTCAACACTTTGCATTTTTAAATTAATTTCCATGAGAGTGCGACTCACCTCCACATAAGCAGCCTTATTATTTTAAGAAGTTCGGACTTTTGCCTTATAAAATAATTTTTTCCTATTCCCTTTTCCAAAAACTATTGGCAAAAACCATGGGATGGTTTGTGGTTTGGATTAATTTAATATAAGGGGTCCCAAACCTAAAACAAATAATTCCCTCACCTTTCCTATATAAACCCATCTAATCTCCCACTTCCTCCTCACTCAAAGCCCTTGAAGTTCGTCCAACCTCTACCCTACTATCTCTAGAATCCTATAGAGGTGCCCCATGTTCCCAAGAATCCTCTCACAAGCCTCCCTCTAGCCTTTGGAAGCACACTTCTATGTAAGGGTTTTTTCTTCCTTTCTCATTTTTGTCGATTTTCTTTAAGTTGTATTGCCCTTTTAATTTCAATTATGAATGTTGGGGTATGGTTTCGCACCTCTCCCATTCTTCCCTCTTATTGTTTGAATTATGGGAGACCCCTTTCTCTCTCATTAAATGCCTCCCATGTACACCCGTTACTATGCCAAAATTCCGAAAGGAACTTCTCTCTCTTCTTTTACATTCAAGCAATACTTTTGTATCATGAATCTAAATTCAATTTCAATTGTTGGTACATGTATCTAGAAGACCTTATTACTGTAAATTACATTTTAATATGATGAGGAACCCCTTTCTCTCTCATCAACCATTTTTTATGAATTCATATGTCGCGCCGTTATGCTGCCGAAATCGCACCGATTTTCTAAGCCAATGTCATTATGTAGTGGATACCATGCCCATTTCTACATCAAGGGTATTCAACTTTATGCACATTTACTTATTGATTGTAAAGTTTCATGTATGAATTCCGAATTCCTTTATCGTGGAATAAATGACTGTGTTTTATGAATCCATGTTTTATGATCCATGTGGCACACTTAGGCATGAAATGAAATGTTTAAGAAGGGTGCGCCCTTATAGCACTCCAATGCATTGGGTAAAGTATAGTATCATGATACGTCATGTGCAATGAGTGTTTACTCATGATAATTCATGTTAAATTAGGGTTTAATCATGCTTTATGTGCAATGATGATTTACTCATGCTTCATGTGCAATGGGTTTTGGCTCATGCTAATTCCATGTTAAGTGTTGTTGCCACATTTACATGTTATGATTATCATACTTTATCATGCCTTTATGTTCACGTTTTTCTTATCCTCTATTGATATGCCTATTTTCTAACAATGTACTGTACTCCTCATGTTATTCCATGTGTAATCCCTTACTGGGCTTTATAGCTCACCCTTTTCTTATGCATGTCCTTAGGTTATCCCATGCAATGCTAAGTACGAGGGAATGTAGTGGTCATGTAAATGAAGTTTTCAATAAAGATGTTGTATTTCATTTTTTAAGTTTTTATGTAATGATCCTAAGCCCCAAAGACACTAATCCTCTTGATCTTCTTTGTTGTATCAAGTGAAGTTTTATATAATAAATCATGTTTAAGTTTGTAATAAAAGAAGGGTTGTCATATTATTGTTATGGTTATTATCATATTGATCTGACATTGTGTTCACATTATATTTTTTATAAACAAGGATTAAGGTATTAAATATAATTTAAATGATTCCAAGGGGTTCATGTTGAGTGGATTAGAAAAATTGTATGACGATACAAGTCTTGTAATAAGATTCATGGAGATCACCTAAAAGGTTATGGTCATTAATTACATGTGAAGATTACTTGATAGTTTTTAATTTCTTATATTACATGGATGTTTTTTGAGGTGTTTCCATTTAAATATTGAATTGGAATGTGATAGTTACTAGGTGGTAATGTATAGAATATGTTAGAGGGGATTTAATAAGTTGTATGAGGAGTTACCAAGGTATTCAAGGGATCCATTACCTTTATAATGAAGGTTTGAAGATACAATGTTATATTTCATATGAGAAACCAGGTCATTTATATTTGTTTCAAGAAGAATATTTTCAATGGAATAAGTTTAATGGTGAACTATATATCTTAAGGAATATGTTTTGAAAAATTTTTAATAGTTAATAGGGTAATTTTTAATTATTTTAGTGACTTGTACTAATGATGTAGAAATGTATCATGTCGTAGTATTTGATGTTGGATGTTTCCATTTAATGGGGAACCTGAATTTGATGACATTATATATAATAAAAATTTTCAATCAACTATGAAAAACAAACAAGCTTTTATATATATGATGATTTTTATATATATAGGTTATACACTCATTCATTATGTAATGAGAAGTCTAGAGTTTCAATGTAAGACCCCAGAATTCATTTCATGAAGTGATCAATTTCCTAATTTATTTCTATAATTTTGTTTTGGATCTGAAAATGGGATCTCCTTAAGTGGCCCTTATATTCATATGACATCATGAGTTTCATTAGACTTAATGTGAATTAATATGAATTAGTGTTTTTGGATAAAATTATAGGATTTTCATATGAATGTGAATATTTATTATGATATCAGTGGTTAATCATCAGACTTCATAACATTTCTAATGACATCACAATAGATATAATAGTTTTTTGGAATTAATATTAAATTCTCAGTTTGATGAATAATTATAATGGAATGAAACCCTAATACATCCAAAATATTATAATATATGAATATATTCATTGAATAAATTTAAAGTCAAAAGAAATAAATTTTATAGGAGTTCCTCCTACACAGTTTGACATCCACAATTAAGAAATTTTCTGGGTTCAAAAGTATGAAATATATTAGTTTTATAGATTAATAAAAAAATAATAAATTAAACTCATATGATTCTTATTCTGATGATAAATGATTCAATTATCCCATTTTATCTTTATGGATTTTAGTCCTACCAATTGAGGTTAAAATATCTAATGACTGTTGACTTTGGATAATGCAAGGGGTTGAGAAACCCCATGTATTCAGGATTAATGACATCATAGTACTGGTTAATATGTGTAACACCCAAAGGATGCAAAAATAAATTTAATATAATGCATGAAACACTGAGTCTCAATGAAACATCACTTTGTTATTATAACCTATCCATTTGAAATAATTTTTTGGCCTCTATGATTTAAATTTGTAAAAACTGACATACCTAATTACGATCAAAATAAGATATTTATAATCTTATTGGATCAACATACATTTTTGGTGAATAGTAATGTGAACTTAGGAATAGAAATATCACACTTATGAATAGTAAATCCACATAGTGAATAGTAACCACACCCATGAAAGTATAAATAATATTTAGAGACCTTATAAATGAACTTATGATATAATTATATTATTTTATAAGTATGTGAATATTTAAAAATTAATAATTAAGTGTTGGAATTTTTTTAAATAAAAAAATTATTTAATTACGATATTATATTTAATAAATTTATTTAAACGAAATTTAATTTTCATAAAATGAATTGAAAAATCAATATTTTATAGTCCTTAGATTTTAGGATAATTTAATTAGACCTTACTTAATTTTTGAGGGTGACGTAAAATAATTTTAAATTTTAAAAAATGTATTTTTCAAGTAAATATTAATTTTAATTAAAAAATAAATTACTCTAATTTAAAAAATTATTTTCATATAATGGATTTAATTTTTTTTCTATACATAAAAAAATGGTTAAGGTGAGATTTTTTATTTTTTAAAAATACTTGATTTTTTTAATAGTAAAATATGACAATTTAAGATAATTACTAAATACAAGAATTATAGAGTCATGGATAATGTTTGGTTGATATAAGAAGATTTGGTTAGAAATTAGATGAACTCATTATGGTATTTAGTCACATGAATATATACTATTTATTTTCTTATGAAAAATAATAGAAAATGAATAATATAATGATAATTTACCCCTCTCCTCTAAGATAGAAACCACCCCTCACTCGATGTTCTCCTCACACATTCCATGCTTTGAGAGTTTTTCAAATTTCTACTCAATAAACGTTCCAATATCCTCTCCCACATTCAAAAACTATTTGTCTCATCAAAATACCAAAATCCATCCCCTTAAAGAGATTCTCCTAGAGATCTATACAAGAGGTAAAATCCAGTTCCTTTTCCTTTTATTTTTTTTCATGTTCTTAATTTTATTATTATATCCTAACCAGATCTATCCAAATGATCTTGATAACATCATTATAATTTATATAGAGAAATTATATCATGTTAATTTATAACCATCATCAATATTCGTACTCTTGATTTTAATTTTAAAACGTAATCATCATTTGGGAGGTGTCGATTTACAACTTTTGGGGATCAAGAACATTCATTCATAAAATTATCATTCAAGTATAGTAATAGATCATTTTTTAGGGTTAAACCTGAATATAATTTATGTATTAAAACCATTCTTATGGTTTGGTGGTAACAGGTTTATATGATACTTAATGATTAAAATAAATGAGTTTTTTATGATCAATAAACGTCGTAATAACAAAAACGGTTATCAATAAATGTATTATAAATTGATTCATCCTCATACCATATAAAAAATGATATATATAACAATTTTCACTTATTTATTTTCATTAATATCATATTAATTCAGTTTTGGTGAATCATACCCATTCTACATGAACTAACATACTCATATACCAGTATACTGATAGTGAAAAACAATGAATTGAATGTTATTGAGAAAAAAATCATATATTATAACTCATAAAAATTTATGTAAATAAACATAATAAAATTATTCTAAAGTAGATAAAAGTATATAAGGTTTTTAATTAATTATTTATTAAATTTAAATTTATTCTCCAGGTTTTTATGTCCATGTTCAGAAAACATTCAGACATAATGTTTGGGTTTCTCCCTAAACCTTCCTTTTTCATTCGGGGTTACGCTTTTCCCTCTTCACTCTAACAAAATTATTAATTATTATTATATAATCCTACTAAATTATATGTTAATGTTTTATATATGTGTGCAAGTAAAATTAATTATTTATTTTATATAGAGTTTCATTTTTTAATGGTACTTTCTTAATCCTTCTAGATATACAAGCCAGATTAAATGGAATGTCTCAATTTCTGACCCATTTTCAAGTTCCATCTAAAATATATTTTAATAACCCTTTATTTTTTAAAAAAATTATGACTTTTTCATGAAAAAAATATTTTTTCATTAATAGTTTTATAAAAACAATTATGAAAAAATAAAATGATTAATCCAAAATAACCCGTCTTTACAAAGTAAAAGGGGGTATTTCTCTCAATAATTCCTCAATTATTTTACTCAAATATTTTCATCTATTTCAACCACTTTGTTGAATTTTATGAATTATTAACATGGATATATTTTTATTTTCATCTCGTATATGTTATTAAATGGTTTATGATCTGTTTCACTTTGGATGTGCTATCTTGATACCAAACGCCATGTTACTCATATCAGTTAGTGATTATATTTATAGACTGAGGAAATCTATTTACATTGCATATATTCATGGTGTTTATATTTAGCCCAATTCATATGTGGAATGATCTTGAAAAATAATGTCATGTGTGGTCCCGTTATATCCCCTCGATGCATCAGTTGGTCTCATGATACAAAACATACATGGGTTTTGGCTGAGGCCTTATACTTGTTTTTTCAGACGTCTTGGTCGAGGCCCTAACGATATGTTTTAGAGGTATGGAATTAAGAGTTCAATCATTATGATATTATATATTGATAAACCAAGTGATATTTGACTATTATAATATCAATTAATAATGTTCATTCTGTTATGATTAGTTACATATATGTATTTACAATGCTTTCATTTTTACCATATTATGCCCAAGATTTTCTTTAAGGCATCTGTTTTTTCTATTCACCATGCCTAATGTTTATGTATATGATAACATCCACTATATTTGTTACCCTTTATGAAAATATTATCTCACCTGTTTCTTTTGTCTTATTTTTTCCCAGGATTCGACGATATGTATTATGAATGACTTTTATGTATAATCTAAGAGTTTTGGATGTTTCTAATGGAATCTCTACATTGTTGTTCACTTCATGTTGTAATGTAATAATAGTGTGTGTATCTGGTTTCCAAAACATCTAAAATATCCAGTCCTTTAGGATACAACTTACTTGTAATCATACCAATGTGATAAAATAATGCACATGCTATTGGATTATGGGGCTGGTGCATTATAATGTGAAATAGAGATGAAACCTCTCCGTGGGGTGTTATTAATGAAAATTTTTTACACTAGAATTAATAAACAAATACAGTGTTTTGATAAAATTTTGGAAACATAAATAATTATATAGAGTGAGTCATTTCATTAAGTGTATCATGTGGGATATACCCTATGAGAAATTGTGATTTGATAATTGTTGAAGAGTTTTTCATGGTGTCTGGAATTTGAAAATAAGTAATAGATAAGAAAAAATATTATGAACCATATAGTAGTCCTTATTTTAACTACATTCTGTGATTCCCTATATACTATAATTATATAATAGCGAGTTACAAGATTTTAAAAAAAAAATTGTTTATATAGTATTCATGAAGATGTGGAATGTGTGATGTTGTTAGAGTGATTTAGGCCATGTTATTTCAAACACTGCATTGAGGAATAATTAATGTGTCTTTAAGATAATTCAAAAAGGATATTGTCTTTGTTGTGAATAACATTATATTCAATAAATCATGGTAATTCAGGTTTTAAAATGTTATGGAAATATCTATTTGGGAATGGGAAAATAAATTTATAGGTCATAGGAGACTATATAAAGAAGTTACATGGTTCATGACTTGTGTTATATACTATGTGTATTGATGATTAGAGAGTCCTTGCACTATATTCATATGAAAAATCATGTGCATGTAGAAGAATAATATTTATTACTAAAGTAATTGATTATTTTTTACAATGAGAAATGGATAAAATTAAGATTATGGTCAATCATTTTCTACCACTAATCATATTTACGAAAATACATTGCGTGGATAAAAAGGAGAGTAGATTTATTCCATTAAAAATTCTTACTGAACAAATAGATAATATATCCAACACATAATATTGATATATTATTGATGTTTGAATGAAATTTGAGGAATCCTACTTGATTAAGCTATGGTATGAAAAAGATAAATCCACATAGTTAATGTAGAACTTGATCCAACATAATTAATCCTACATTCAAGGAAGTGAAAGTCAATTATCTTATAAAAAAGAATAATAATTATCTTTTTTATGAACCTTGTATGTTACTCGAATAAAATTTCAAGTCCAAACACTTGTTCATTTTTTGTATGACTATTAGAAGGAATTTGTACATATGGGATAACAATAATGTGTAGTGGGGGACATAGTCATATATAAGATGGTGACCATCATCAATAAATCATAGCAGTGTCTTTTTTATTATATATTTTATATATCTTCATACATACTAACTGATAAATAGATATAGAAAGAGGGATATCCATTCACTGATTAGGTAAAATTATGAAAATGAGAAAAATGTAAAATTTTAATAATAAAAATAAATACCAAATGTGATTCACCCCCCGTGCTGGGAACATCCCAATATGAGCCTTATAATTGTTATTGATGAATCTGTCCACACCTCAAATCAAATTTTCATTAATCTCTAGTTAGAGGTATTTAGTGAATGGGTTTCCCTTTTTTAATTTACTATAAGGAGCATATTTAATAAATAAGTGTTAATTTTTAATCAAAAATCAATCTATATCAATAATTATTCCAATATAAATAAGAAAGATTTGGCCAATTTGGAAAATTCATCATCTAAAAAATAATAGAATAATAACTCTCTAACAATTGTATATAGTCAATATAAAGTTCATTCTTATGTGTATCTTTTCTATAAATATCTTGATAATAATTTCTATGAGAATTCATTACTCAGATGTATACAAGAATAAAATTTAATTTTATGTAACATTATACCTATAAAAAGAAAATATATAATTGAAGATGAAGGAATAGTAGTGGAATTAACATTGACAACCCAAACTATTATAAATTAAATTTCAAACATTATTATGTTAAATATATTATTATATAATATGGTTATAGAAAACATATGCAATTCTATGGTTTTATTATTTCATATAATATTTAAAGAAATATTAATCATATTTTCTATTATTAAAATAGCCATCAAATAATGATCACATGATTTGTATAAATATAAGATTTTAACAAATCCAATTGAAATAAAAAAGGAATTGAAGGCATAAACTGGTAGAATCGTACCATATAAATCCAATTTATCGGAGCTTAAAGGTAGATAACATCATTAGGATTTTTCTTTGACCAAAATTATGATGATATCCATCAACTTAAGCCTGAGTGAAATCCTTTTCAAGAGATGTTAAATCTAATCGAGATCACTGCCCAAACAATGTATGATGAACCACAACATGAATGTATCATCATTGTGTGCCTTACTCATAAGGAATTTGTAGGATTATTAAGGGTATATGTATCAAGACCATAGAAATATGATTACGTATAATATTTTCTTTATATAATAATGGATATATTATCATCTTATTGTTGTTGCATTATAAGTCATTTTCTTATAAAAATTATTTTTGGGTAAATTAATAATCAATGAAGGTATTTATTTTGATAAATTAAAGGATTTATGAAGTAAATAATATATTAAAAAAATTTATTGTTACAAAATTTTTATTCAATAAAAATGATGGTATATTTTTCATGATGTAAAATATAATTTTAATAGGGTTTGAACACTGTTATTGTCAAAAAAACCTAGCATTTCTTATTAAATGTAGATTCTTATTTCATAGGTAAAAATTAATACATTTAAAAAATTATTTATTTGAAATTAATATTTTTCTTTTAACCAAAATCTCGAAATTATCTAATGGTTAATTTTTCATAATTTTCTGAGAAAAGAAAATTTTCACGTAAAAATTAAATACCATATAAATATAATTTGTCTATTATGACATCATAACGATCCAAAAGAGATGTAATGAATAATATAAAATATATCCATGAGAAAAAATATTTTTTCTATTTATAATAATAATATTTTAGGTTTATTTAATTATTTTAAAAATCCATTATGAGGCCTCTAAATCCAATAATATATGTTATGGTTTTAAAATCAATTCTTTAAGAATTTGACTCACATCCACATAATCAAAAGAATTATTTATGAATTTATTCCGATGGACTTATAAAATAATGATAACCATTACAATTTTAAAGAAATAATGGGAAATACTAATAGATTTTTTGTGTTTTTTTATATTTTTTCATATAAAGTCCAAAACCAATGTTTGACTTATAATAATGAAATCCCCACTCATTCCCTATATAAACAACTAAAAACCCAATTTATATTCACTAAAAATTGATGGTTATGACCATTAAAAATCTCTACCCTCTCTAGAGTCCTCCCAAAGTGATCCCAAGCTCTGAATAAGCTCCTCCAAAGCATTTGGAGTCATAGACACATGTAAGGAATCCTTATCTTCTCTTCATTATTCAATATTCCTTAATATATTATGCCTTCTATTTCCACTTCTTAATGTTTGTAATTGTATTTAATTATATATGTTACATTCCATTTTATTCTCAAATGATTAGAGACCCCCTTATCCCTCATCAACCTTTCTAATGAATTATTATGGCATGATGTAATGCTAGTGAAATTTCACCTCGATGTGGCATTCCAAAAAATTACATTTTGAATACCAAACTCATTTTTTATAAAGGTTATTCACATTTATGAAAATATACATCTTTTTAATGGGACTTAATATTTTTTATTCAATGCTCCTTGATCATGGAAAAAATATTATGATGAGTGAATCCATTTTGTATGACCTTTTGGTACACATAATAATGAAAATGAACTAACTGTGACTGGTGTGACTGAAATGATATAGAAATCCAATTAATTGGGTAATTTTTTGTCTCATGAGAGGTAATGTTGGGATAATTAGTGATCCTGATTCCCTTATGGGACTTTTTCCATCATGATTTCTTGATAGTTATCCTTGACATCTATTTATGATGTTCTATTTTAGGTTGTCTTCACATTTACCATGTTGACTTTCTGTTATCGTGTTATATTGTTCATGTTTATGAATCTCATAACTTTTATTACATAGTGATATTCATATTTTCTAACTTGTATTAGTTTTTTCATGTTATTCCATGTTTGTTCCCATATTGGGCTTTATAGATAACACCTTCCTTATGTTTTCCCCCAAGTTATTCCATGCATTTTTTTGTACAAGCATGCTTAGGAATTTTTCAATAATGATGATTTATATACCTATGTTAAATTGTTGTGTAATGTAACTAATTCCAAAAAACACAATAAATATCAATTTTTTGGGTTGTATTCAGTGTAATATGATGCAATAAATATTTTATTAATATATAAAAAAGATAAGAGTTGAAAAAGTTGGTTCAAAGTAAATTTTTAATTATTTTGGTATTAGGAGTAGAAAACTATTGCAACAGACATAGGGATAAGATTAATTGTAAGGGAAAATTAATAAATTTGGTAAGTAAAGAGTAAGTGGGTTTCCAAGAGAATTCATCTTTGCCTGGATACTACATGTGAACAAGGTTCTTGATCATGTGTATAGAGGGGTAACGACTAAGACATTGTCTGGCATGCCATACTTGGCATAATCTAATACATGATCATGGTCCTTACTCTATACCTAGTTTTAAATTCATAAAGGATATACTTTTTAAAAATTACATTATCATTAAAAAAACTATTAAGGGAATTAAAAATTTCTATAATAATATATGTTAGGAAATATATCATTGATAACAGTGATTGGATCATATCAATTTATAAGTTAATGAAATAAATGTAAGTTTTGTGTTTTCCATTTAATGTAATTAAATTTATAATTTATTTTTTAATAGTGTAAAAATAATCATCCATAATTCTTTCTTTATTCTATCCAATGTCTCTAAATAGGAGGAATTGGGTAAACAATAAATGTGATGGGAAATGTTATGAATTCCATAAATATGTGCCCAACCCAATATGAGAATGAATCACAAACATTTTGATGATAATATCTTGTCTAAATCAGGTTATGAATTGAAATCAGGATTCGGAGGAGTGCCCAAATCCCCTTAATAAATAACAAGCTTCAATTGAGATCATCATGCGACAAAGGCCTCCTTCTTTCAATGGATCATTTAATCAATTAATATTGTAATAATAGCTAAACTCCCTTGAAAATATCTTTTCCATGCATCAATGATATGAACAAGATAAGGTCATACTGTATTTGTATTTTATGGATAAATAAGCTATTATGTAGTGGAAATTGATCAATAATATGAATCTTGAGGAGGAGATCTAAGAAATGGGGTGGAAAGAATTTCAAAAAATATTTTTCTGATAAATATCTTCCTCACACTCTCTATCTAATAATGGAATGGTATTTCCTTGAGATCAATAAAAATGATGATGAATATATCGGGGCATATGAGGTAAAAATCCCAAGACATACATGATATACCTCTAGAATTTACATTAACCCCTAATTCAAGGTTTAATGCTTCTTTGGTGGGGTAAATCCTAGTCTATTAAAATACATGGTTATCCATTACTTTGATAGATATAAAATAATTTTACAATGTTCCCTCAATGTCAAAATGGAGATCAGTGAATCTCATGGGTATCAAGTGGATTAGAAAATACAGTTTCAGGAAATTTAAACATCCCTCTTTTCAAAGGTAATGAAAGAGGAACATTGAAATTTTTTTGGGGGTAAGGAAATTCTGTATGTGTAGGAAGAAAGGAGTCCTTGATAAAGATTACAGATATAATAAACCCACTAATTAGTTGTAATAGATTAATTTTATAGTAAAACCTCATTTTATTTTCTATTTCTAAAACTGTATAGAACTAGGGAACTTTGAAAATCAATGCATAAAACCAATGGTTTTGGGAGAGAACCAACAACCTCCAAGGTAGAAAGGGAGATATTTTTTCATCACAACCACTAAGGTGGATCTTCATAATGAAGTGATTGCAAGTACTCTAATTATTCATTCAAGAATAGTGAACGTATTCGTTGATTGTGATTCTACACATTCCATGATATCATAAAAGATGAGTATAACTATTAAAACACCACCAGAAATCTTGGAAGTAGATATTTTAGTGAAAATGAAAAATGATGAAGTTATTTCACCCCATGTGTATAAATTATCCCATTTCATAATTTTTGGGATGAGTATCCCAAAAAAACCTTTTCATACTCCCTTTATTGGAATTTGACGAAAATTTGTGTATGGGTTAAAATGAAAGAACATTCCATTTTCATTTTGTAAATAAAGTGAAATGATTTTTATAACAAATCTATTTTTAAAACATTTAAGGAAATTAATGATAGGCATAAAATTCCTTGTATAATAATTTTATATCCATATAAATAAATATGTAAATTAATATCATGAAGAAAATATTTGATAATTCAATATTTAAACATTAAAGGTGTCTCATATAACTTTGAACATTTAAATATTAATCTCCATGAATTTATACACTTAAAAAATAAATAATTAATATTTCTAGAGATAAAATATGGATATGAAATGTCATGGTGTCTGTATATACATCTTATAAAAGAATAAAGGTTCATATTTTCAAGAAATGGCTCAATGAAGGAAGATTGAGAAGAAATCCCATACCTTGAGTCTAAATCACCCCATACATTATTTATCTTCCTAAATAACAAACATAGGTTAATTTATAATTTCTTAAGAAAAATTTTCATTTTCATTATTCCTTTTATATTACTTATTATCATGTTTTAAAAATTACATAATTATTTATGTTCATATAAGATATTTTGTCGATATCCAGTACTTCAGCCGAATATAAACTTGGTACGATGGGAATAGTACATGTGGTACTAATTCCATAATCTCTATAAATATATTCATAAAATAATTAATCACTTTTTAACATCAATTACAGTTTTTAAATCAGACCATTCATTTATGGTATGAAAAATGGACAATGTTATAATCATGGGGATGGTAGGTCGTACGTATGCTTAAGTAACGTTTCCATTTTTTATTGTTCATTATGAAAATAAGTTAATTATTATTTTACCCTTATAGAATGATCCTAATTTTATTACTTTCATAATCGTAATTTAAATATACTTATAAATATCATACAAGAGATGCGGTGAATCAAAATGATTCATTGCGCTTTGGGGAGGTGATAGGTCACATGTATGCATTAACGATGTTAACATTTTTATGTGCATAGAAATTAAGAACATAATTGAAATATGATTCTTTAAAAATGATAATTATGACATAAATATAATATATAAACATTTATTTCATCATTATGAGTAGTATTTATTGACGGTAATGAAAAATGAATTTAGATCAGTATGTGGAGGGGATAGTCCATGCGTACGTACAGACGATTAATTTCTGTAACATTTTTTGAATGAGGATATAGAATTTGGTAATAAAATATACATAATAAAATATCATTATATTTAGGATAATAAAGAAATTATATCATTATTTTTGTAGGAGATAAGAAGGACGTGAAAGATTACATAAAATATAGATACCTAAAGAAAATGATACCTCTTCTTCTCTTGATCACCCTTGAAGAACACAATAACCCCTAAAAAAGGACATTATACCTAAAATAAGGCCTCATGAATGTGGGGAGGTATTTTAGGAAGTGTTTTGGGTTGATCAGGGAAAAACAATCCTTTTTATGTATGATAATTATAGATAATTGGTTTCCTTTTTATAGGAGAGGGGACGCACACCCTTGGAAACTCTTATGTAATAAATTTATATAAATTAAATTTTGGTTCCTAATTGTCCCAAAATAATTTACTTATAATATAATATAAATTTGGGTTGATTCCCCATTATCCAAATAATTTTATACATGATTTAAATATTTATTAATCCTTATCTTTTGGTTATAACCCTTATTTTACCCTTTTAATCATACTGTGACATCATGTTATTTACAATTTGTGTGTCAATGTAATTACCATAACATATAAAAAGAAAAAATAATGTGCCATTTATGAAATATTAGGACTTATATTAACTAGGTTTTCTAATATTATATTTTGTTGGGATTTTATAACATTTAATAAACTATTTTATATTTTAAGTTAGGAATTATGTTAATTTTAACACATTTAATACATTTATTTTTAAAAAAAAATCATAACAACTTGATTACTTCAAAAAAAAATACATTAACTCAATAATAACATCTCATAGTCATACAAAAAATTATTTCATGGCATACAATATGTGAAGTTATATTTATTTTGATATTTTTAATAAAATTTATTTTATTCGTCGTTTAATAAATATACTGTTACATCATCATTGCCTCATAATTAAATTTTAA
Source organism: Viscum album (assembly GCA_963277665.1). Classification (NCBI taxonomy): domain Eukaryota; kingdom Viridiplantae; phylum Streptophyta; class Magnoliopsida; order Santalales; family Viscaceae; genus Viscum; species Viscum album. The sequence continues at coordinate 1,943,128,715 of OY728143.1, read as the reverse complement.
TATATAAATCCAAAAAATTGTTAATAAATTAACATGATGTAGGTAATGTTTTTATATTTATATAGACAATTTATAGTCTAATATATCACATATATGACCCAATATTAAAAAAAATTTACTAATAAGAGACATGTTTATGAAAAGTTTTCCTTTGCTTTAAATTAAAAGTTATAAATGTCATAATAACCCCGAAGTGGGTTTAGAAGGAATCATTTAATCCCAAGGGTTTTCTACCTCATCAATATTTCAGCCAATAATATTAGTACCAGTGTTAGGGTAGATTCATTTTATTATAATATTATTTCTACCATTATTTAACTGATTTATACTTTAACCCCGGTAAATAAATTATTAACCATTATATTCACCAAACATTATTTCAAACCTATTTAGCCACATTTTTATACTCATTATAACCATGAATGTGATTTTTTAAAAATTAAAATCACAAATGTGTGAAATTTATATTTTAAAAATAATCTCATTGTTAGAATGAGAAAATAGGATTTGAAAAATTAAAAAAAATATAAGATTAACATGTGTTTATATCAAATTTAAATGTAAATTTACATCCAATGTCCAAAATTGGATTATATCATAACAACATAATACAAATATATTTTAAAATAAATTCAAATGGTAATGTAACAATAGAAATAAATTTGACAAAATGTATTTTTGAATTAAAATGGATAATTTTTCACTATTCGTTGAATGATGAATCTTATTAGAAAAAACAACAATTTCAACAAAAGTAAATTTTTATGTCCCTATTTTAAAAAAAAGATTTTTTATTTTGTCAAATAGAACATATAAATGTGATGTAAACTATATTTCAAAATGTTTCCCCCTCTAATGGTGATAAAACTACTTTTTAGAACCAAGAGAGTATATTATGATTGAAATTTGATTTATTCTCATTTTAAGCTTCGAAAATTTACTAATGATTGTAACAAAATACAAACAGATGATTAAACATAATATAGTTAATTCTTTTAATTACTTATAATAAAATGTCTTTGAATTATGTATTATTTAAAATAATAATATTATTCATATGTTTTTTGGGTATAACATAGTCTTCTATTGAATATAATATTTCAGAGGAACTCATTGTTTTGTGCCAGGTATGCTATCAAACATAGTGTCCCCTTTAATGTGAGATTATTATCTAATTCATAAATATTAATAAATATGAAAACTATTATTCTATCATTACATGGGATGTCACACACTTCCCCCTTTTGGAAATTGTGTCCTCGTAATTTTAAATTTGTCCTTGGTGGATATTCATTACATTTCATAATTACATCGTCGAAATCCCATATCAAAAAAGAGTCAGTAAAACCTCTACATTAATATAATTAAAGATCAATCAAAATTTCACATGATATATTATAAACAAGGGTTACCTGTAGGAAACTATGGACATGGATGATAAAACTAACTCTCAGAGATAGATAAAGAGTGATATAGAGCATAATTATTGGAAAGTTATCCATCACTAAACCATAAATATTTTTTGGATCAATAGACCATTAAAAAGAAAATGAATAATGTTTTACTTTTATTATAAATTTTATAGATTTGAGAAATTCATTTACTTCCTATAATAAGAACCTAATTAAACATACTTACATGATGTATTTCTATTTTATAATCATAGTTTCACCCTCATTATAATCCCAAAATATGATGTACCTACCAAAGAATAACTTTAAGCATAAACGATCACAAAAAAAATAAAGTATATCAATATCATAGAATGGAGGTCCAAAAGTAATGGTATACTTACCCATTAAACCAAATCCATACATAAAAATAACCCCACAAAACATCTCTCTGAAATGTCTTGGGTAAATTATTATCACATCACATAAAACCTTATAATGTGGGATTAATGTTTTGAAATTATGGTTATCCTTTGAAAAAATTAGGATCTCAAGATCTTTAATCACTTCACCAGATGTCTCAACATCAACTATTTTAGAATCAAAAGATTTTACATAACCTTTTTTGTTTATAATAATAATGAACCCCCCCCCCCCCCGGTGTAATTAATTTTGGAAAATTTTTCTCCTTATGTGACAACTCATTGCAGTTAAAGCATCTTACTATAGACTAGATATATGTTATCTCAATATTGGAATTTTCCAAACCCTTTTATTTGTAGATACAAACCTTGTAACCAAACTTACCTCACTATTAATACTTTATAAATCCTAAAATACATTCCCCATAATGTGTTTCACCAAACATGGAAAAAGTTTTGGGCTTACCTCTAGAATTGTTATTTGGTTTCTTATTCATTTCCTAGAACATTGATCTTTTCTGAAACTTGCAATCACATAGACATAAGTGTCAAAAAACTCTACTTAATCCTTCTCGACACAAAAAAATAATTATTCATAACTTTTAAATTCTTAGGATCCAAAAGCTATCCGTAGCCATTATTTCAGTCCTAATAAAAATCTATTAATTATACTGTCAATGTCTCCAATAAAATCTGTAACATTCCTGGCCATTCTAGTGAAGTTTTCATTGTATGCGGTAACTAAATCATCATGATTTTTCTTTAATTCCATGAATATTTTTTCAATACTATTCTGAAAAACGTTAAAGAAATATTTCCCATGGAAATTATAAATAAATTATTCCCATTCTAGGGCATCAATATAATATTTATCACTATTATTCTCAACTAATGAATACCATCAATCAAATTAATCGTAAAAATTATTGATGGATATAGTTGCATTTTTATGGTCAAAATATCCCATGACATCAAATTTCTTCTCCAAGGTATTGATCCATCCATCAGCTGCCACTCGATCAGATGATTTATTGAATGATGAGGTATGTTGCCTCATAAAATGTTTCGCTACTGACATATTAATTTGTGGTTAATCAACATAAAATCATGCATTGGTACCACCACTATTTATATTCTAAGTCAATTGCACCATCCCTGCAACAAGAATTTCAGTACTAATTACGACTACCTCATGTTGTTGATTTGAAAGGTTATTTTCATCCTGATTCCTTCCCATTACATATTTCAAATTTCCTCTGTAGAAAACCATCCTGAAGTGACATAGTTCAGCTGAATCAACAATGTAATATTAAAAGGATACATCATTTTCACATAACCACATTGTTAAAACCAGTTAAAAAATTTTTATACATTCCTAACCTCTAATGTTATATAAACTAACTGTTGATGCCAACTATAATTCCCCATCATTAAACACTACATAATCATAACTTATGACATGAATTCATATTGATGGTATTTATAGGTTTAGAGCTATAAAGAATTAGGTAATAACTACTACCTAACAAAACTATATAAATACAATTTCAATTCTTCCAACACAATCCATTTCATCCATATGAATAAAACTATTAAAAATAATCATGGTTTCTTTTCATGTTTAATCATCACAGCTTTTCCTTAATTCTATCCTTGACTCTATTATCCCCTAAATACTATGAAAACATTTAACAACATGGGATAGGCACAAAAATCTCAGTAAGGATCTTAAAAGTAAATAAAACCCATTTGTCTAGTTTAAACATGATAATCCATTTAATGTCCTATGAGCAGATGAAACAAAACATTTTCACATGAATAACAGTCATACTTTTTTCTTAAGGAAAAACACAAAAACCAATAGCTAGTAATTAAAACACTTTTAAGTTTCATTGATCATCATATACATAAAACCCTTTCAAACCCATTTCAATTAGAATAACCATATGTCCAACATATAATGACATTATTACCTAATGAACTAGATACCTATAATGTGGATCACCTTTCATATAAGCTATATCCGGCTCACCAGTGAGCTATAATGCCACACATCCCTTTGTATAAGCTATAACGGGCTCACCCCTTAGTTATAATGGGGATTAACCCTTTTTAGAAGCAGTGTTGGGTTCACCAGTATGATATAATTGGTCTCATCCATTTATATAAGCTATAACGATATCACATGTTTTATATAATACTCAAAGTACAAATTCATGAATAAAACAGGTTTATCATGAAACCATTTTTTAAAACTTCTTCAAATCCTATAAGAAAAACATTTTTGTATAAAAATACCTTTTTCAATTCCAAGATATCAAAAAGAATAATAAGGGATTAATTTTTTAAAAAAATTCATGAAGTTTTATAGAGGAATTCATGTATCAAATAACATTTACAGCGGTGAAGAAGCCTTTTTCACTGTATACGTTAAAACAAAAAACATTCCTTATGTCATTAAGAAAAGGAAGTGAAATGATTTGTATAAAAATATTGCATTCTAAAAACATTGAATGAAATTAAACATATACATAAAAATACCTATATAATCCATTTATATCCATATAAAGAAAACTGAAAACTATTATCATGGACCTAAGATTTGATAATTAAATATTTAAACATTCACGATGTCACATACAACTTTGAACATTTAAATATTAATCCCATGAATTAATTCATTTTCCCAAACAATAAATAACATTATTATGGGTAAAATATGGATTTTAAATGTCATATTGGTTGTATATTCACATTGTAAAAGAATAAAGGTACATATTATCATGAAAATCATCATTGTAAAAAGATTGAAATGAACTCACTTACATAGAGACGGAATCATCTTGTACATTAATTATTTTTCTAAATAAAATTTTTTTTTATAATTTATAATTTATTTAGAACCTTTTTTATATTAATTACCCCTTTTATATTATTTATTATCAAGTTATAACAGTTTTATAATTATATAAGTTCCTATCAGACGTGTTGTCGATATTTTGTACATGAGTCGAAAATAAACATGCTATGATGTCCATAGGCATTGTGGTAGTAATAACAAAATCTAAAAAATTACATTCATGAAATAATAATTACACTTATACATCATTTCTACTTTTTAACCAAAACCATCATTTTTAGTATGAAAAATGAACAACGTTATAATCATTGAGATGGTAGGTCGTATGTACGCAATAGTAACAATTCATGTTTTCATTGATCATTATGTAAATATGGTAATTATTATTTTATCTTTCCAGAATTATCAAAATATAATTATAATTATAATAATAATTTAAATATAGTTATATATATCATAAAAGTGATGTGTTGAATAAAAACGATTCACATTTCATTGTAGAGGTGATAATCTCCATGTGCGCATGAACGGTGTTATCATTTTTATGTACATAAAAATTAATGAACATAATTGAAATTTTATTATTTTAAAATGATATATATGTAATTAATAACATATTTAATCATTTATTCCATCATTATAACTGATCATGATAGACGGTAATGAAAAATTACTTTATATCAGTTCGTGGAGGTGATAGTTCACACGTACGTACAAACGACTAATACCTTTCACATTTGATGGAAGTGGAGATGAATTAAGTGATTATATTTAAATAGTAACATCTCAGTATATTTCACATAATATATTTTTTATCTAAAAATGGTGGAAGGAGACTTTTAGGATGTTGAAGAAGAAATAAAATAGAAATACCTAGGGAAAAAAGATACCTCTTCTTCGGTTGATCACCCTTGAAGAACAACTTAACACCTTAATGAAGCGTGTTATGTCTAAAATAATGCCTCAAGAATGTGGGGAGTGTCAAGACCCGTCCTCGGGGCCCGTGTCGTGACTACCCCAAGCCCGCCTTCCATAGGCCAGGGGCTGGCGACTAGCACCAAAGTCATAAATTCCGATAACTGGGAAGACATTGCCTTTATAAAAGTAAACAAACACACAGAGTAGAAGCGGAAGTAATATACTAAGTAAAAATGAGTACAACAAAAGGTACTGAAAGTAAAGGGGGCCGGAAATACAAGCCCAACTGTAAAGTACAACTGAAAGGAAAAAACAACAACTGAAAGGTAAAGCCGCTACGCCGAGCTGTCCACTGGAAATCCCACCTGAAGGGTGGGTACAGATAGCTCCACTGCTCCTCGGGTCCCGCCGTCTGCCACGGATCCTACCTGAAGGGTAGGTACAGATAGCCTCCACAACTCTCTCGCCCGTCAACCTCCTCCGAGTGTCGTCTCTCCGTGAAGTCCACCTCCGGATACTGACTCGTCGTGTAGTCCACCTCTGGGTACCGTCCAGTCCTCGAACACTCGGCCTCCGTCAGCACTGTCCGTCGTCTGCAACCAACACAACGAGGTGCGGGCATAGCCCGTGCAGGGGTGAGTATAACGATACTCAGTAGGGACCCTGAGACCCTCAAGGTCTCACTAAAATCAACAAGGATAACCACAATGAAGATCTCAATAGAAAACCTCTACTTAGGTATATGCCCATACATATACCTAAGTTATCAAGTAACTCATCTCAATCACGAGGAAACATAAGGATTATGAAATCAACGGATAACCACTACCCAGGTATATTCCCATACATATACCTAAGTTATCAAGTAACCCATCCCAATCATTAGGAAACTCAAAGGTCATTGACTCAGCTCAAACCAGGATTTTCATTATCGAAACCGTAACTGCTGAAGAGATCCGTCTCTGGAGTGTACAGTGGTCCTGTCACGACTCCGAGGTACTGCTCACTAACCTAAGACTGTTGAGGTACTCCTCCTGTCGAGTACTGCGGGTTTGCGGCCAACTACCGGGCGCTCCGTCCGCTGAGGGTCTGTCGCCAAATACCGGGCGCTCACCCAAATAGCCTACAGAGGTACTCCTCCAGTCGAGTACCGCGGGTTTGCTGCCAACTACCAGGCGCTCCGTCCGCCGTGGGTCTGCCGCCAAATACCGGGCGCTCCGTCCACTGGGCTAGTCGACTCACTCCAAGTCGAGTCGGTCAAGCAGTCGTCAGGTCTCAGCCGGCTACACGGTCTCCGTACTCCGCACGCTCGTCTCCAGGAGGGTCCGCTCCACGAGCTACTGTTCGATACTCCAAGTATCACAAGGTCCCACAGAGAAGTATCTCAAAGGACCGTCTCGTCACAGGGGTCTCAACGCAACAGACGGCGCGTCGATCGGACGCCCGGTCTGTGAGTTATTAGCCTTTTCGTCCCAGGGGCCCGGTTGGTTTCGTGTGCGAACCAATCCCGGCCGTATCTCAACTGTACCCTGAACTCCCATAGGGTATACTCAAAGGGTCCGTTACTCAACGTAATCACCAACGCCGCTGACGGTTCGTCAAACGGACGTCCTGTCTGAAAGATATCAGCTTTCCCGTTCCAGGGGCCCGGTTGGATTTCGGGTGCGATCCAACCCGGCCACTACCAACTGTATCCAAAACTCGGGCGAAGGATGCCAAAAGTTCCGTATCGTCAACAGGAACTCAACGCAACAGACGGTGCGTCGATCGGACGCCCGGTCTGAGAGTTATTGGCATTTTCGTCCCCGGGGCCCGGTTGGTTTTTAAGGCAAAACCAACCCGACCGTACTCCACCTGCGTGAAAACCTCGGGCGGAGTATGCCAAAAGATCTGTCTCACTAAGAGGAACACAACAAAGCTGACGGCACGTTAATCGGACGTCCAGAGCTCAAGTTATAAGCGTTTCCGCTCCGAGGGCCCGGTTGGATTCATGTTCGATCCAACCCAGTCGTACTTCAAATGACACCGGTTAACCAAACCAGTCACACCATTGTGATCCATACGGAAAAACACAAGAGATGGACTACCCATTGGTCCCAAACGGATAGCCGGTGAAAAAGTTGCATTTCACCGCATCATGCGCGAACCGGGCCTCGTGGGGCCCGTGCATCAACCTCGACTTAAATATCCAAAATTAGTCTTGAAACATCCGTCGTAATTCTAGTGTCGCAACGCCACAGACAGTTCGTCATTCCGATACCGTATGAGAGAGATATGTCCGATACATGATCCCGTAATAATAATAATAATATTATTATTCGGTGTTTCGTGGCCCTGCACCACGAACTAGAATTTAGTATCCAACATTAGACTTGAATCGATCGTATTAATGACGGGATTATATCGCCACTGACGGCAAGCCAATCGGACGTCGCACGTATGAGTTATGGTGGGTCGAAGATTTAATAATAATATTAAATCTATTATTTTTCCGAGCGCTTCGGGTACCAGACCCAAAAACCCGAAAAAGACATCCAATATTGGACTCATAAATTCCGTCTCGAAGTCAGGGTCACACTGCCGCAAACGATTCGTGAAACCGAGGTCGCACGAAGGATTTGTTGGCGAAAAGGTGTTTTATCAACAAAAGTAATAATAACAATATTTTATTGTTATTATTAATTATTTATTTAATTATATCTTTCTTAACTCCAAAAAAAACAATCAAAACACGTTCCTTTTCCCCCTTGTGCGCCAAAATCAATCACCTCTCCCTTATCTCTTTTTGTCTCTTTATTTTATTTCCCAAAACTCTCTCTCTCTCCAATCTAATAACTTGTTCAATCACAATTTCACGCAGCCTCTCCTCCGAACCCCAGCGGCCAACCTCTGGCACCCGCTGTATTTTCCAGAACCGCCGCGGCTGCCTTCAGCCTGCCGCGCCGCTGCTGTCTTCACCGTAAACCCTGATGCGCCCGCTCCCGCATCACCTGCTTCCTCACACGACTTCTCCCCACGACCTGCACCAACGGCCTCCGCCTTCCGCACTCCATTCCGACTTCGATTTAACTCATAAAAAAGATACGAATGCATATTCATGATCCTCGGGTCGAGATCTTCGTGTCCGTATGTCGCGCTCAGGGAAACATTGAGTTTCCAGCGTCAATAAATATTTAGACGCCTCCTTCCGCGAGCCATTGCGGCTTCGTTCCAAGCCCGAATAATTAAACGATCACATAATTGTGATCCTTGCGTCGAGGGCTTCACATCCATATATTGCGCTCAACAAAACTTCGTGTTTCCAGCGTCAATAAATATTTGGCATTGAAGAACGTACGAAGAACACGTGAAGAATAAAAAGAAAAATGAGAATGGTTTATGTGCGGGACGATGTCCATGTTCATTTGGTCATCATCATCATGAATTTTAGATATGAAGAATCAATAAAACGAATTCAATCATATATAAAAACCCCTACCTTGATAGTCGCACGTTGACGTAGTCGTGGAATATCGGTGTCGATTCCTTTGACGTTGGAGGAAGAGTCGTTGTCGATGGCGTTCGTCGCGGAAAACCGTCGCGGAAGAGATGACGCGGAAGAAGAAAGTCACGTCACGGATACGGCGTCGCGGAAGGACCGTGTTCTTCGGCGAAGAAGTTCTTCGTTGAAGAACGGCGTTCTTCGTGTTCTTCGTCGAGGGTGAAGAAGATGAAGAAACAAGAAGAACCTTCCCAACTCTCTCAAGGAGACAAAACTAAACACCAAAAAAAAAGACTATCTTATTTTATTAACACAACAACACACTAGAATTTCAAGAGTTTGAAATTCAAAACACACACACAACTCACCTTATATAAGTCTAAAGTTATAACTTAAGATATCATAACTTATGAGGGAGTTGAGGGGTTTTAGAGGATATGAAGAGGTGGGGTTCGTGTGGGCCCCACCACCCTCATAACCTCCCAAGGGAGGTTGGGTGGTTACCCAACTTCCAACAAGAGATAACACTTAGAGTAAAATAATAAAAATTGTAGTGTAATTACAAAGTAAACATCCACAATTTTTATTATCAACACTCGTAAGAACGCAACTCCAAAACAGGAGTTCCTAAGCGTTTACCGGCGCTACGGTTTCATCGGTGCCCTCGGAATTCGATTCCGGGCACCGGTTCAAAAGTTAGAAATTCCCGCTCGTTCGTTCACTAAACGTACCCGAGCCCAACTTCGGAAATTGATTCTGGGCACACCGGGCCTCGGAATCAGGTGCCGTCAGAAACCGCGCTCTTGTAAAATTCCAAAGAAAATTAAGAAAAAATTTCCCTTGAATTTTATGGGTCTTTACATTACTCTCACCTCAGGGCTTTACGTCCCCGTAAAGCTTCATCAAAAACTAGGGTCACAAAAGCGGTACAGAGTACGCATCTGAGCCTTCCGCTCCCATGTGCTCACCTGGAGGTTCCCGTACTATCGAAGGAAGTGCACCCAAGGAATAGATCATCCTCGTAGGATCTGATCCTGTCTATCCTTGATCCCCACTGGAACCTCTGTGCATGTCTCTCTATCATCGACGTCTAACTCCCTGAGGTCGATGATGTGTGAAGGATCAAGCACGTATCTCCTCAATTGAGTTACGTGAAAGTTATCATGCACCTGGTGCAACTGAGGTGGATGGGTCAAGCGATAAACCACCTCGCCTACCCTGCTGGGGACCTAGAAAGGTCTATTGAACCTCGGAGATCTCTTACCGCCTCGGCTACATCTCCGTAAACCTCTTCGAGGTGAGACCTGTATAAGAACGTGGTCGCCATCCTTGAACTCTAAAGGTTTCCCTTTTTAGATTAGAACTGAAACTCAAAACTCCTGCTGCCACGAGGGTAAGGTTGGCCGACCCAAGAATGATCGGCTACACCCTCCCATGCACGAGTTTATCTTGTGCTTCCCAGGGTTTCCTTTTCTCCGACCAAGGAAAACCCATCCCAACTTTTGCCTAATATCGTCAATTTGAGTATGATCAGTGATTTCCAAAAACATACTCAAACTAACATCGTAAGGCCTCGACGCTGCCACCAAGAGGTCCTAACCGAGACTCTCGCCTCAAGGGTCAGATCACACCGTCGGCGTAAGTGTGACTATCGAGTCTCCTCCCAAAGGTATCTCCAGACGTGAGGGTCAAGTCAACGGATTAACCGGAATCTCTAGGTCTGGGACTAGATTCATGGAAGGAAGGGATGATTCGTTTCGATGCCTGTGGCTACGGAAGCTAGTAGAAGATAAATTCCGCACTTCGAATCATCCTTAGAGCCCTTTTTTTTGGTCGCACTCCATGACCGCAAGCAGCTACCCTCTTTCCCTGCTCTCCAACTCCCTGAGTCTAGCGGGGACTACAAAGGCGGGTGATGGTAACATGTTGAAATGTAAACCACCACGAGCTGCTCTCCAAGCTCTGCCTTCATGTCTGCTGTTCTGCAGATTCATCTGTCCTTAACATTTCCTCTTCTTGAAACATTTTACATGCCCAAGTCTCTGAGACTGGTGTCAGTTTCTTGCTTTCCAAACTTCTAACATTCTATGGCTGTATTCGATCAGCAAAGAATTCTCAACCACAAAGGATCCTTCTAGCACTCTAGCCTAAGTAGAAATGCATAGAGAAAAGGTGCTGGCTCAGAAGCCCTTAAACATACCATGGTCAGAGGTCCGACCTCTATTACACTAATCGAAACGCTTCCATCGAGTACCCGATATGTTCGGTACGCCTCGATGAATTCTCAGTTATCAACACGTCGTCCCGCCGAAACTGTAAAAGTTATAGAAAATTCTCGGCCACCTCCTCAAGCCAGTCCTCAGCCTCCTATGAGTCAGGTTCACCTCGGAACATGTGGGTATCTGAAGTTAGAACACATGTAAGGCAGTAAACTTACATGTGTCACCTACCGGTACCGCCGGTTGTAACTGCTGACCAAAAGGTAGTGATGTATAGCTGACACACTACCCAAGGCACTATCTCAGGCATCGGTTCACGTACCGAAGCCTCATCACTATGCGGAACATCCTCATGGTCATTCACTGGAAAACACTAGTGGCGAAGTCCACCATCCACTCTACTGATGTCTCAGCTAGGCGGAAAACTCTAGCAATCGCCTCCAGCCACTGCTTTGCTGTCTGGAAATCTGCCTCGCCTCGTAACTTCTGAGGCCTCTACTGCTGGAACTCGTGCAACACGCTCCGCCAGCATGCACAGTTTGCTAGTATAGCCGTTGGCATCTGCTGCCCAACAGGTGGTGGTGCTACTGGTACACCACCCGAGGGTGCCAAAATACTAAAAGGGGCCCTGCACCAGAGCCTCGTCGCTCGGTGAGCCGTCATCGAGTACTCTCTCGGAACTCCAACTGACTGTCTGCGTGGAGACATCCTGAACAGATGAGACACGGTCATCGTCTTATACCTGGTGAGCTGACCTGGTTTGAGCTGACTTTAAAACTTTGGAAACACACACGCAATCAGTGTTTTTGTGTACAAAGTCGGAGATCAGTAGTCAGGGTCCTGGTGTACGGATACGTCGGCCGCCGCACCAACACTGGATTCCCTGAACTGAAGACCACACTTGGTACCCTTAACACTATTGCTTCACATAGAAAAAGATCAGAGTCCTGAGTTCTGCGGTAGAACCGAACTCCTCTGATACCAATTTGTCAAGACTCGTCCTCGGGGCCCGTGTCGTGACTACCCCAAGCCCGCCTTCCATAGGCCAGGGGCTGGCGACTAGCACCAAAGTCATAAATTCCGATAACTGGGAAGACATTGCCTTTATAAAAGTAAACAAACACACAGAGTACAAGCGGAAGTAATATACTAAGTAAAAATGAGTACAACAAAAGGTGATGAAAGTAAAGGGGGCCAGAAATACAAGCCCAACTGTAAAGTACAACTGAAAGGAAAAACAACAACTGAAAGGTAAAGCCGCTACGCCGAGCTGTCCACTGGAAATCCCACCTGAAGGGTGGGTACAGATAGCTCCACTGCTCCTCGGGTCCCGCCGTCTGCCACGGATCCTACCTGAAGGGTAGGTACAGATAGCCTCCACAACGCTCTCACCCGTCAACCTCCTCCGAGTGTCGTCTCTCCGTGAATTCCACCTCCGGATACTGACTCGTCGTGTAGTCCACCTCTGGGTACCGTCCAGTCCTCGAACACTCGGCCTCCGTCAGCACTGTCCGTCGTCTACAACCAACACAACGAGGTGCGGGCATAGCCCGTGCAGGGGTGAGTATAACGATACTCAGTAGGGACCCCGAGACCCTCAAGGTCTCACTAAAATCAACAAGGATAACCAAAATGAAGATCTCAATAGAAAACCTCTACTTAGGTATATTCCCATACATATACCTAAGTTATCAAGTAACTCATCTCAATCACGAGGAAACATAAGGATTATGAAATCAACGGATAACCACTACCCAGGTATATGCCCGTACATATACCTAAGTTATCAAGTAACCCATCCCAATCATGAGGAAACTCAAAGGTCATTGACTCAGCTCAAACCAGGATTTTCATTATCGAAACCGTAACTGCTGAAGAGATCCGTCTCTGGAGTGTACAGTGGTCCTGTCACGACTCCGAGGTACTGCTCACTAACCTAAGACTGCTGAGGTACTCCTCCTGTCGAGTACTGCGGGTTTGCGGCCAACTACCGGGCGCTCCGTCCGCTGAGGGTCTGTCGCCAAATACCGGGCGCTCACCCAAATAGCCTACAGCGGTACTCCTCCAGTCGAGTACTGCGGGTTTGCTGCCAACTACCAGGCGCTCCGTCCGCCGTGGGTCTGCCGCCAAATACCGGGCGCTCCGTCCACTGGGCTAGTCGACTCACTCCAAGTCGAGTCGGTCAAGCAGTCGTCAGGTCTCAGCCGGCTACACGGTCTCCGTACTCTGCACGCTCGTCTCCGGGAGGGTCCGCTCCACGAGCTAATGTTCGATACTCCAAGTATCACAAGGTCCCATAGAGAATTATCTCAATGGACCGTCTCGTCACAGGGGTCTCAACGCAACAGACGGCGCGTCGATCGGATGCCCGGTCTGTGAGTTATTAGCCTTTTCGTCCCAGGGGCCCGGTTGGTTTCGTGTGCGAACCAATCCCGGCCGTATCTCAACTGTACCCTGAACTCCCATAGGGTATACTCAAAGGGTCCGTTACTCAACGTAATCACCAACGCCGCTGACGGTTCGTCAAACGGACGTCCTGTCTGAAAGATATCAGCTTTCCCGTTCCAGGGGCCCGGTTGGATTTCGGGTGCGATCCAACCCGGCCACTACCAACTGTATCCAAAACTCGGGCGAAGGATGCCAAAAGTTCCGTATCGTCAACAGGAACTCAACGCAACAGACGGTGCGTCGATCGGACGCCCGGTCTGAGAGTTATTGGCATTTTCGTCCCCGGGGCCCGGTTGGGTTTTAAGGCAAAACCAACCCGACCGTACTCCACCTGCGTCAAAACCTCGGGCGGAGTATGCCAAAAGATTCGTCTCACTAAGAGGAACACAACAAAGCTGACGGCACGTTAATCGGACGTCCAGAGCTCAAGTTATAAGCGTTTCCGCTCCGAGGGCCCGGTTGGATTCATGTTCGATCCAACCCAGTCGTACTTCAAATGACACCGGTTAACCAAACCAGTCACACCATTGCGATCCATACGGAAAAACACACGAGATGGACTACCCATTGGTCCCAAACGGATAGCCGGTGAAAAAGTTGCATTTCACCGCATCATGCGCGAACCGGGCCTCGTGGGGCCCGTGCATCAACCTCGACTTAAATATCCAAAATTAGTCTTGAAACATCCGTCGTAATTCTAGTGTCGCAACGCCACAGACAGTTCGTCATTCCGATACCGTATGAGAGAGATATGTCCGATACATGATCCCGTAATAACAATAATAATATTATTATTCGGTGTTTCGTGGCCCTGCACCACGAACTAGAATTTAGTATCCAACATTAGACTTGAATCGATCGTATTAATGACGGGATTATATCGCCACTGACGGCAAGCCAATCGGACGTCGCACGTATGAGTTATGGTGGGTCGAAGATTTAATAATAATATTAAATCTATTATTTTTCCGAGCGCTTCGGGTACCAGACCCAAAAACCCGAAAAAGACATCCAATATTGGACTCATAAATTCCGTCTCGAAGTCAGGGTCACACTGCCGCAAACGATTCGTGAAACCGAGGTCGCACGAAGGAGTTGTTGGCGAAAATGTGTTTTATCAACAAAAGTAATAATAACAATATTTTATTGTTATTATTAATTGTTTATTTAATTATATCTTTCTTAACTCCAAAAAAAACAATCAAAACACGTTCCTTTTCCCCCTTGTGCGCCAAAATCAATCACCTCTCCCTTATCTCTTTTTGTCTCTTTATTTTATTTCCCAAAACTCTCTCTCTCTCCAATCTAATAACTTGTTCAATCACAATTTCACGCAGCCTCTCCTCCGAACCCCAGCGGCCAACCTCTGGCACCCGCTGTATTTGCCAGAACCGTCGCGGCTGCCTTCAGCCTGCCGCGCCGCTGCTGTCTTCACCGTAAACCCTGATGTGCCCGCTCCCGCATCACCTGCTTCCTCACACGACTTCTCCCCACGACCTGCACCAACGGCCTCCGCCTTCCGCACTCCATTCCGACTTCGATTTAACTCAGAAAAAAGATACGAATGCACATTCATGATCCTCGGGTCGAGATCTTCGTGTCCGTATGTCGCGCTCAGGGAAACATTGAGTTTCCAGCGTCAATAAATATTTAGACGCCTCCTTCCGCGAGCCATTGCGGCTTCGTTCCAAGCCCGAATAATTAAACGATCACATAATTGTGATCCTTGCGTCGAGGGCTTCACATCCATATATTGCGCTCAACAAAACTTCGTGTTTCCAGCGTCAATAAATATTTGGCATTGAAGAACGTACGAAGAACACGTGAAGAATAAAAAGAAAAATGAGAATGGTTTATGTGCGGGACGATGTCCATGTTCATTTGGTCATCATCATCATGAATTTTAGATATGAAGAAATCAATAAAACGAATTCAATCATATATAAAAACCCCTACCTTGATAGTCGCACGTTGACGTAGTCGTGGAATATCGGTGTCGATTCCTTTGACGTTGGAGGAAGAGTCGTTGTCGATGGCGTTCGTCGCGGAAAACCGTCGCGGAAGAGATGACGCGGAAGAAGAAAGTCACGTCACGGATACGGCGTCGCGGAAGGACCGTGTTCTTCGGCGAAGAAGTTCTTCGTTGAAGAACGGCGTTCTTCGTGTTCTTCGTCGAGGGTGAAGAAGATGAAGAAACAAGAAGAACCTTCCCAACTCTCTCAAGGAGACAAAACTAAACACCAAAAAAAAGACTATCTTATTTTATTAACACAACAACACACTAGAATTTCAAGAGTTTGAAATTCAAAACACACACACAACTCACCTTATTTAAGTCTAAAGTTATAACTTAAGATATCATAACTTATGAGGGAGTTGAGGGGTTTTAGAGGATATGAAGAGGTGGGGTTCGTGTGGGCCCCACCACCCTCATAACCTCCCTAGGGAGGTTGGGTGGTTACCCAACTTCCAACAAGAGATAACACTTAGAGTAAAATAATAAAAATTGTAGTGTAATTACAAAGTAAACATCCACAATTTTTATTATCAACACTCATAAGAACGCAACTCCAAAACAGGAGTTCCTAAGCGTTTACCGGCGCTACGGTTTCATCGGTGCCCTCGGAATTCGATTCCGGGCACCGGTTCAAAAGTTAGAAATTCCCGCTCGTTCGTTCACTAAACGTACCCGAGCCCAACTTCGGAAATTGATTCTGGGCACACCGGGCCTCGGAATCAGGTGCCGTCAGAAACCGCGCTCTTGTAAAATTCCAAAGAAAATTAAGAAAAAATTTCCCTTGAATTTTACGGGTCTTTACATTACTCCCACCTCAGGGCTTTACGTCCCCGTAAAGCTTCATCAAAAACTAGGGTCACAAAAGCGGTACAGAGTACGCATCTGAGCCTTCCGCTCCCATGTGCTCACCTGGAGGTTCCCGTACTATCGAAGGAAGTGCACCCAAGGAATAGATCATCCTCGTAGGATCTGATCCTGTCTATCCTTGATCCCCACTGGAACCTCTGTGCATGTCTCTCTATCATCGACGTCTAACTCCCTGAGGTCGATGATGTGTGAAGGATCAAGCACGTATCTCCTCAATTGAGTTAAGTGAAAGTTATCGTGCACCTGGTGCAACTGAGGTGGATGGGTCAAGCGATAAACCACCTCGCCTACCCTGCTGGGGACCTAGAAAGGTCTATTGAACCTCGGAGATCTCTTACCGCCTCGGCTACATCTCCGTAAACCTCTTCGAGGTGAGACCTGTATAAGAACGTGGTCGCCATCCTCGAACTCTAAAGGTTTACCTTTTTAGATTAGAACTGAAACTCAAAACTCCTGCTGCCACGAGGGTAAGGTTGGCCGACCCAAGAATGATCGGCTACACCCTCCCATGCACGAGTTTATCTTGTGCTTCCCAGGGTTTCCTTTTCGCCGACCAAGGAAAACCCATCCCAACTTTTGCCTAATATCGTCAATTTGAGTATGATCAGTGATTTCCAAAAACATACTCAAACTAACATCGTAAGGCCTCGACGCTGCCACCAAGAGGTCCTAACCGAGACTCTCGCCTCAAGGGTCAGATCACACCGTCGGCGTAAGTGTGACTATCGAGTCTCCTCCCAAAGGTATCTCCAGACGTGAGGGTCAAGTCAACGGATTAACCGGAATCTCTAGGTCTGGGACTAGATTCATGGAAGGAAGGGATGATTCGTTTCGATGCCTGTGGCTACGGCAGCTAGTAGAAGATAAATTCCGCACTTCGAATCATCCTTAGAGCCCTTTTTTTGTCGCACTCCATGACCGCAATCAGCTACCCTCTTTACCTGCTCTCCAACTCCCTGAGTCTAGCGGGGACTACAAAGGCGGGTGATGGTAACATGTTGAAATGTAAACCACCACAAGCTGCTCTCCAAGCTCTGCCTCCATGTCTGCTGTTCTGCAGATTCATCTGTCCTTAACATTTCCTCTTCTTGAAACATTTTACATGCCCAAGTCTCTGAGACTGGTGTCAGTTTCTTGATTTCCAAACTTCTAACATTCTCTGGCTGTATTCGATCAGCAAAGAATTCTCAACCACAAAGGATCCTTCTAGCACTCTAGCCTAAGTAGAAATGCATAGAGAAAAGGTGATGGCTCAGAAGCCCTTAAGCATACCATGGTCAGAGGTCCGACCTCTATTACACTGATCGAAACGCTTCCATCGAGTACCCGATATGTTCGGTACGCCTCGATGAATTCTCAGTTATCAACACGTCGTCCCGCCGAAACTGTAAAAGTTATAGAAAATTCTCGGCCACCTCCTCAAGCCAGTCCTCAGCCGCCTATGAGTCAGGTTCACCTCGGAACATGAGGGTATCTGAAGTTAGAACACATGTAAGGCAGTAAACTTACATGTGTCACCTACCGGTACCGCCGGTTGTAACTGCTGACCAAAAGGTAGTGATGTATAGCTGACACACTACCCAAGGCACTATCTCAGGCATCAGTTCACGTACCGAAGCCTCATCACTATGCGGAACATCCTCATGGTCATTCACTGGAAAACACTAGTGGCGAAGTCCACCATCCACTCTACTGATGTCTCAGCTAGGCGGAAAACTCTAGCAATCGCCTCCAGCCACTGCTCTGCTGTCTGGAAATCTGCCTCGCCTCGTAACTTCTGAGGCCTCTTCTGCTGGAACTCGTGCAACACGCTCTGCCAGCATGCACAGTTTGCTAGTATAGCCGTTGGCATCTGCTGCCCAACAGGTTGTGGTGCTACTGGTACACCACCCGAGGGTGCCAAAATAGTAAAAGGGGCCCTGCACCAGAGCCTCGTCGCTCGGTGAGCCGTCATCGAGTACTCTCTCGGAACTCCAACTGACTGTCTGCGTGGAGACATCCTGAACAGATGAGACACGGTCATCGTCTTATACCTGGTGAGCTGACCTGGTTTGAGCTGACTTTAAAACTTTGGAAACACACACGCAATCAGTGTTTTTGTGTACAAAGTCGGAGATCAGTAGTCAGGGTCCTGGTGTACGGATACGTCGGCCGCCGCACCAACACTGGATTCCCTGAACTGAAGACCACACTTGGTACCCTTAACACTATTGCTTCACATAGAAAAAGATCAGAGTCCTGAGTTCTGCGGTAGACCCGAACTCCTCTGATACCAATTTGTCAAGACCCGTCCTCGGGGCCCGTGTCGTGACTACCCCAAGCCCGCCTTCCATAGGCCAGGGGCTGGCGACTAGCACCAAAGTCATAAATTCCGATAACTGGGAAGACATTGCCTTTATAAAAGTAAACAAACACACAGAGTACAAGCAGAAGTAATATACTAAGTAAAAATGAGTACAACAAAAGGTGCTGAAAGTAAAGGGGGCCGGAAATACAAGCCCAACTGTAAAGTACAACTGAAAGGAAAAACAACAACTGAAAGGTAAAGCCGCTACGCCGAGCTGTCCACTGGAAATCCCACCTGAAGGGTGGGTACAGATAGCTCCACTGCTCCTCGGGTCCCGCCGTCTGCCACGGATCCTACCTGAAGGGTAGGTACAGATAGCCTCCACAACGCTCTCGCCCGTCAACCTCCTCCGAGTGTCGTCTCTCCGTGAAGTCCACCTCCGGATACTGACTCGTCGTGTAGTCCACCTCTGGGTACCGTCCAGTCCTCGAACACTCGGCCTCCGTCAGCACTGTCCGTCGTCTGCAACCAACACAACGAGGTGCGGGCATAGCCCGTGCAGGGGTGAGTATAACGATACTCAGTAGGGACCCCGAGACCCTCAAGGTCTCACTAAAATCAACAAGGATAACCACAATGAAGATCTCAATAGAAAACCTCTACTTAGGTATATGCCCATACATATACCTAAGTTATCAAGTAACTCATCTCAATCACGAGGAAACATAAGGATTATGAAATCAACGGATAACCACTACCTAGGTATATGCCCATACATATACCTAAGTTATCAAGTAACCCATCCCAATCATGAGGAAACTCAAAGGTCATTGACTCAGCTCAAACCAGGATTTTCATTATCGAAACTGTAACTGCTGAAGAGATCCGTCTCTGGAGTGTACAGTGGTCCTGTCACGACTCCGAGGTACTGCTCACTAACCTAAGACTGCTGAGGTACTCCTCCTGTCGAGTATTGCGGGTTTGCGGCCAACTACCGGGCGCTCCGTCCGCTGAGGGTCTGTCGCCAAATACCGGGCGCTCACCCAAATAGCCTACAGAGGTACTCCTCCAGTCGAGTACTGCGGGTTTGCTGCCAACTACCAGGCGCTCCGTCCGCCGTGGGTCTGCCGCCAAATACCGGGCGCTCCGTCCACTGGGCTAGTCGACTCACTCCAATTCGAGTCGGTCAAGCAGTCGTCAGGTCTCAGCCGGCTACACGGTCTCCGTACTCCGCACGCTCGTCTCCGGGAGGGTCCGCTCCACGAGCTACTGTTCGATACTCCAAGTATCACAAGGTCCCACAGAGAAGTATCTCAAAGGACCGTCTCGTCACAGGGGTCTCAACGCAACAGACGGCGCGTCGATCGGACGCCCGGTCTGTGAGTTATTAGCCTTTTCGTCCCAGGGGCCCGGTTGGTTTCGTGTGCGAACCAATCCCGGTCGTATCTCAACTGTACCCTGAACTCCCATAGGGTATACTCAAAGGGTCCGTTACTCAACGTAATCACCAACGCCGCTGACGGTTCGTCAAACGGACGTCCTGTCTGAAAGATATCAGCTTTCCCGTTCCAGGGGCCCGGTTGGATTTCGGGTGCGATCCAACCCGGCCACTACCAACTGTATCCAAAACTCGGGCGAAGGATGCCAAAAGTTCTGTATCGTCAACAGGAACTCAACGCAACAGACGGTGCGTCGATCGGACGCCCGGTCTGAGAGTTATTGACATTTTCGTCCCCGGGGCCCTGTTGGTTTTTAAGGCAAAACCAACCCGACCGTACTCCACCTGCGTCAAAACCTCGGGCGGAGTATGCCAAAAGATCCATCTCACTAAGAGGAACACAACAAAGCTGACGACACGTTAATCGGACGTCCAGAGCTCAAGTTATAAGCGTTTCCGCTCCGAGGGCCCGGTTGGATTCATGTTCGATCCAACCCAGTCGTACTTCAAATGACACCGGTTAACCAAACCAGTCACACCATTGCGATCCATACGGAAAAACACACGAGATGGACTACCCATTGGTCCCAAACGGATAGCCGGTGAAAAAGTTGCATTTCACCGCATCATGCGCGAACCGGGCCTCGTGGGGCCCGTGCATCAACCTCGACTTAAATATCCAAAATTAGTCTTGAAACATCCGTCGTAATTCTAGTGTCGCAACGCCATAGACAGTTCGTCATTCCGATACCGTATGAGAGAGATATGTCCGATACATGATCCCGTAATAATAATAATAATATTATTATTCGGTGTTTTGTGGCCCTGCACCACGAACTAGAATTTAGTATCCAACATTATACTTGAATCGATCGTATTAATGACGGGATTATATCGCCACTGACGGCAAGCCAATCGGACGTCGCACGTATGAGTTATGGTGGGTCGAAGATTTAATAATAATATTAAATCTATTATTTTTCCGAGCGCTTCGGGTACCAGACCCAAAAACCCGAAAAAGACATCCAATATTAGACTCATAAATTCCGTCTCGAAGTCAGGGTCACACTGCCGCAAACGATTCGTGAAACCGAGGTCGCACGAAGGAGTTGTTGGCGAAAATGTGTTTTATCAACAAAAGTAATAATAACAATATTTTATTGTTATTATTAATTGTTTATTTAATTATATCTTTCTTAACTCCAAAAAAAACAATCAAAACACGTTCCTTTTCCCCCTTGTGCGCCAAAATCAATCACCTCTCCCTTATCTCTTTTTGTCTCTTTATTTTATTTCCCAAAACTCTCTCTCTCTCCAATCTAATAACTTATTCAATCACAATTTCACGCAGCCTCTCCTCCGAACCCCAGCGGCCAACCTCTGGCACCCGCTGTATTTGCCAGAACCGCCGCGGCTGCCTTCAGCCTGCCGCGCCGCTGCTGTCTTCACCGTAAACCCTGATGCGCCCGCTCCCGCATCACCTGCTTCCTCACACGACTTCTCCCCACGACCTGCACCAACGGCCTCCGCCTTCCGCACTCCATTCCGACTTCGATTTAACTCAGAAAAAAGATACGAATGCATATTCATGATCCTCGGGTCGAGATCTTCGTGTCCGTATGTCGCGCTCAGGGAAACATTGAGTTTCCAGCGTCAATAAATATTTAGACGCCTCCTTCCGCGAGCCATTGCGGCTTCGTTCCAAGCCCGAATAATTAAACGATCACATAATTGTGATCCTTGCGTCGAGGGCTTCACATCCATATATTGCGCTCAACAAAACTTCGTGTTTCCAGCGTCAATAAATATTTGGCATTGAAGAACGTATGAAGAACACGTGAAGAATAAAAAGAAAAATGAGAATGGTTTATGTGCGGGACGATGTCCATGTTCATTTGGTCATCATCGTCATGAATTTCAGATATGAAGAATCAATAAAACGAATTCAATCATATATAAAAACCCCTACCTTGATAGTCGCACGTTGACGTAGTCGTGGAATATCGGTGTCGATTCCTTTGACGTTGGAGGAAGAGTCGTTGTCGATGGCGTTCGTCGCGGAAAACCGTCGCGGAAGAGATGACGCGGAAGAAGAAAGTCACGTCACGGATACGGCGTCGCGGAAGGACCGTGTTCTTCGGCGAAGAAGTTCTTCGTTGAAGAACGGCGTTCTTCATGTTCTTCGTCGAGGGTGAAGAATATGAAGAAACAAGAAGAACCTTCCCAACTCTCTCAAGGAGACAAAACTAAACACCAAAAAAAAGACTATCTTATTTTATTAACACAACAACACACTAGAATTTCAAGAGTTTGAAATTCAAAACACACACACAACTCACCTTATTTAAGTCTAAAGTTATAACTTAAGATATCATAACTTATGAGGGAGTTGAGGGGTTTTAGAGGATATGAAGAGGTGGGGTTCGTGTGGGCCCCACCACCCTCATAACCTCCCAAGGGAGGTTGGGTGGTTACCCAACTTCCAACAAGAGATAACACTTAGAGTAAAATAATAAAAATTGTAGTGTAATTACAAAGTAAACATCCACAATTTTTATTATCAACACTCGTAAGAACGCAACTCCAAAACAGGAGTTCCTAAGCGTTTACCGGCGCTACGGTTTCATCGGTGCCCTCGGAATTCGATTCCGGGCACCGGTTCAAAAGTTAGAAATTCCCGCTCGTTCGTTCACTAAACGTACCCGAGCCCAACTTTGGAAATTGATTCTGGGCACACCGGGCCTCGGAATCAGGTGCCGTCAGAAACCGCGCTCTTGTAAAATTCCAAAGAAAATTAAGAAAAAATTTCCCTTGAATTTTACGGGTCTTTACAGGGAGTTATTTAAGGAATATAATTTTATAGATATTGATTGAAAAAAAGTATAATTGCGAGTGTTAGAGAAGAGTGGGTAATGTTTAATAGGGTAGGGGAGGTACACCCATAGAAACTCTTAATATATTAAATTAATATAAATTCAATTTCAGTTATAAATGGCCCCAAAATAAATTTTATAGAAGATAAGATGATAATTTGATATAATACTCATCATAAAATTAAAATTACACTACTATTTAGTATTATTTTAAACCTTATCGTTTTGGTTTAACCCTTATTTTACCATTTTTAATCTTACAGTGATATCATGTTATTTATATTTTTTGTGTTAATGTTTTTACCATAACATTTCAAATGACAAAAGAAGTGTCATTAATGAAATATTATGACTAATCCAAACCTTTTGGTCAAATATTATGCCTTAATAAAAATTATACCATTTAATAAACTCTTTTATATTATAAGTTATGAATAATGTCAATTTCGACACTATCTATACTGGACATTTGTTAAAAATTCATAAGCACTTTATTCATTCAAAAAAATCCATTAAATCAATAGTAACATGTCATAGTGAACCAAAATATTCAAGGATGGCATAAAATATTTAAAATTATACTTATTTTCATATTATTAATATCATTTGATTGATTCTTCCTTTAATGAATCTATTATTACAGAATCATTTAGTCAAAATTAAATATATTTATATAATTACAAAAAAATGTAAATAAATTACAATGATATAGGTAATATATTTATGTATTTTTGGACTATTTATAGTCTAAGATATCACTTATATAACCCCATATTAAAAAAATAGTAATAAGATTCATGTTTATAAAAAAAATTCCTTTATATTAAATTAAATGTTATAAATTTCATAATTGCACCCAAGTGGTAACCAAAAAAATCATCCAAAGAATTTTATTGGTCCACAATATCTCATCCAATATTATTATAAAATTTGATTGGGTGGTTTTTTATTGTTATAAAATTTTTTTACCCTTATTTATTGGATTTACCATTTAGTCATGGTAAATAAAATTATAAAGTTACTATTTACCAAAAAATTATTTTGATCCTATTAAACAACATTTTTCATTCTGATTTAAACCATGTTTATTAGTTCATTAAAATTTAATACATAGAATTGGAAAAAAAATAAATTTAAAAATTAATCTCGTGGTCATAATGAGAGAGTGGTTTTTTAAAATGTAAAAACCATAAAAAGATTATCATTTGTTTATATCAAATTTCAATATGATTTTTTTTCTAATGACCCACATTGGATTAAATGATACAAATATAATATTAATATACTTTTACAAAAATTAAAATTATAATCTAAAAATAGAAATAAATTATAAGAAAATGTACTTTTTAATTAAAATAAAGTATTTTCAATATTCATTAAAATATGATTCTTATAAAAAACCAAAATTTCAACCAAAGTAAATTTTCATGTCCCGCATCCAAAGAAGAAGTATATTTTGTCAAATAAATCATATAAAAGAGGCAAAAAATATATTTTAAAGTGGTTCTCCATATAAAGGTAGTAAAACTACTTTTTTGAATAAATATAGTATTTTATGCTAGAAATTGGATTTACAGTCATTTTAAGCCTCTAATATTTATTAATGAATGTAAAAACATTTAACAAGCATGTCTACAAATAATATAGTTAGTTCTGTTGATGTACTCTAATACAACTTATATGTGTTGACTATTATTTTAAATTATTATATTAATAATATATTATTTTTTTTTGTATAACATAGCCTTGTGTGAAATGTATGATTTTAGTGAAATGCATTTCTCTTTATCAAGTATGCTACCAGACATAGAATCCCCTTGAAAGTTAAATAAATTAGTAATTCTAAAATATTAATAAATATGAATTAATTTTATGCTAAAATTACTTGGGGCATCACAAAAATAATTGCATCACTTCATGGAGATGGTCATTTATATGTACTCCTGGGTGATGAAATCATACCCATAATGGATGAGCGGGTAATGATGTGGGTGGTATATTTTTGATAAATAATATAATATCATATATATCATATATATTCATTATTTTCATCATTATGACTATCCATATTTTTTGATGATGGAAAATAAATTACATCATTTCATGTGGAGGTAGTCCAACATACTTCTGAGAAGTATCAGGTTTTCCTAAATGATGAAAAATACATATTTTTTAATGAAATTTGTTTTTTCATAAAATTTATATTTATTGTTAAAATATTTTATGAATTTATTTTAAATAAAAATCAGTTCAATTTTATATCTATTAATACAATTTTGGTCAATGGGATATATTTTATATTTAATTAAAATAAAATATCATAGTAAGCATAATAAATTTATTCACTTTAAAAATGCACTCTCTCATCCCATATGTGGGATTATTTTTAAATTAATTTCAACCAATTATGTGATTTTAATTTAAAAAAATGGATTCCAAATTTTGAATAAAAATTTATATTTATAAGAAAGGTCAAATTAGTTTTCACCCAAAATATTAGTGAAATTAATTAAAATTAATTAAATTGGTTATGGTAAAAAAGCGTACATGATGGTTAAACATAGAATATAAGGTGTAAAAATGATGCAACACTTTTATAAAAATTATTGGCAGGTTATATTTTGGAAATGCCTCAAATAATGATCTATAATAGACCTTTTTGAACCATTGGGGGACAAATAAATCCTGCATATCACTCAAATTGCTTCAATTATACCCAATGTATTATTTTCTCAACTTATAAAAGGAATTCTATCCTCCCCCTCTTCACACCTCTAGAGCCCTTTTGGCTTGGCTAAACCCTATCCAAATCTCCTACCAATGTCACTACCATTATCGTAGAAGCCTCTTTTGGGGTTCAAATCAAACCAAGGAATCACTTTATTTAAAAAAAAGGCATTACCCACAGAAGATGAGGTTTGAATGTGTCTGAAAAAAAATCATGACAAAAGGTATGGTTTTTATTGACCCACTTTTATATCAATGAAATATATTCAACATTTATCACTTATTCTAGTTATGCGGGGTATATAATTAACAATGAAATGTTACATCATGAATTTACATCATTTATGATATTAAAATATTTCATAGATATCATTCTTTCATAGGTATCATGATTAAAAAGTTATTCAAGTAGTAAAGGGATTTCTAATATCACTTTTTTTTTCTGTGACACATATTCGATATACAAAAGTCATTTATTTTGTGTGATTTGTACACTTCCCATGAATTTAATATACGATTCATATGTAAAGACCCGTAAATTTCAAGGAATTTTTTTTCTCTTAATTTTCTTTGGAATTTTACAAGAGCGCAGTTTCTGACGGCACCTGATTCCGAGGCCCGGTGTGCCCGAAATCATTTTCCGAAGTTTGGCTCGGGTACGTTCAGTGAACGGACGAGCGGGTTTTTCTAACTTTTGAACCGGTGCCCGGAATCGAATTCTGAGGGCACCGATGAAATCGCAGCGCCGGTTTTCACTTAGAAACGCCTCTTCCGGAGTTGTGTTTGCTCATGTGTGGTTTTTAATTTTCGGGCTTAAAGTTAAGAAATAAAATAAATTTGCGACAACTTTATTTTATTTCACTTAAGCCACTTGGAAGCCACTTGAAGCCACTTAAAGGCGGCTTGAACTGAGTTGAACTGGATAGGATGCTATCCAGAAATATCCTACCCCCTTGGTAGGATATTTGTGAGGTGGGGCCCGCACGAGCCCCGCCGTTTCTTTCCGCTAAGAAACGCACCCGTGAAAACCCGTCTTAATAAAATTCAACTGACGCGTTTTCTAAATTCTTAACAGACCATTTAATTGGGCGGTTTATTTCGTGAATTAAATGGCCTGTTTCTTTCGTTGAATTAATTCAACGAATTAATTCAATCGTTTCTTAACCTGTTTTTGTGTGTTGGCATATTAATAAAATAAGACCAACCCAAAATCTTTTGAGAAGATTTGAGAGGATCCTTGTTTCTTCTTCTCCCTCGTGAAGAATGCGAAGAACGCGAAGAACGCCGAACCCGGAAATCGACGACGCTTCCGTCCGAGACGTCCTTCTCCACCCCGATCTCCGATCACCGACCGTTGAGGTGAGTGATTTCGGATTTCCTCACAAGGTTCCTTCCTTTTTGTTTTTAAACACAGATTTAATTATTTATAATTTAAATCTGTTGTTCTTGGTCTGTTGAGCTCGCCGACTCAACACCGGATTCCGCGACGACGCGACGCCTCCCCGCGACGACGCAACGATCCCTCTCTTCCGCGACGAGCTTTTCCGCGAAGAACGCCCACGCACGACGATCAACGAGTTATGGATTTTTTATAATTTTGGAATACCCCCTCTTTATTATTCCCGTGAACATTCTTTAAAAATTAAAGAACCGGAATCAAAGAAACAATTTTTATTTTATTAAAAATTGTTGGTTCATGTGTTGAACATTCTATTTTTCTCCCGTTGTTTTATCTAACGCGGAGGGTGCGGGTCAAACGAACACGGCCCGACAACCCTCCGTCGTTCTTCGTGTTTTGCGGATTTGGCGGGTGACGACGGAACGTGCCGCAATGGGTGTTTGATGATCCCGTAGTAAAGAACGGAACCCGGGAAGAACAACGGCGCAGACGGGAAGGAAAACGGGCCACCGGAGCGACTCCGGCGGCCAGCGGAAGCCGGTGGTGGCGCGGGTCGCCGGCGCGGCGGCGCCGGCGGCCAGAGGCGGCGGCACCCCGCGGGTGTCCAGCGCGACACCCCGCGGGTTCCGCGGGTGTCCAGCGTAAAACCTCGTGGGTGCCACGGGGTTGTCATGCGGCACCCCGCGGGAGTCCATGGCGACACCCCGCGGGTGCCGCGGGGTTGTCCCGCGGCACCCCTCGGGTGTATGGTCGACACCCCGCGGGTGCCGCGGGAGTGTCACGCGGGGTGGCGGCTTTCCCCCGCGTCGGCCACTCGGCCGCTCAGCCGAGCCGAGCCGGACCGGCCCTGGCCGGGCCGGGCCAACCGGGTCGGACCCGACCCGGTTCGGGCCAACCGGGGGGGTCAGGCCGGGTCGGCCCGGGCCCGGACCCCCCCGTCTTCGTACAGACTTCGTTCAAATGGTCGTATCTTGAACTACGGGCCTCCAAACGACCCGCCGTCATCGGCAACGCGAGCCTTGGATCGAGACGGTCGTTTCGGTTTATCGCACTCAAGGTTTCGGAATACTTTGAGTTCGGCCGGGTTGGTTCGTACACGAAACCAACCGGGCCCTCGGAGCGGAAACACTCATATCTTGAGCCACGGACGTCCGATTGACGTGCCGTCAGCTTTGTTGAGTTCCTCTTTGTGAGACGGATCTTTTGGCTTACTCCGCCCGAGGTTTGGACGCAGGTGGAGTACGGTCGGGTTGGTTTTGCCTTAAAAACCAACCGGGCCCCTGGGACGAAAAATCCAATAACTCGCAGACCGGGCGTCCGATTGACGCGCCGTCTGTTGCGTTGAGTTCCTGTTGACGATACGGAACTTTTGGATACATCAACTTCGTACTTTGTGTCAGTTGATGTATGAGCCTCTCGGCTCGTGGAGCGGACCCTCCCGAATGAGCTTGCTATGTGCGGGAACCCTAGAGCTGGCTGCGACTGCTACTTCGACAGCGACGACTGTGCAGAGATCCTCTGTGGACTCCGACGACGACCGTGCAGAGATCCTCGGTGGACTGCAGCGACGACTGTGCAGAGATCCTCAGTGGACTGCGACGACTACTGCACTCAGCGATCCTACGTGGATCAGTGCTACAGGTCATGTGTGGGCCCGGTCCTGTGTGGGCCCGATCCTGTGTGGGTCTGATCCTGTGTGGGTCATCGCTCAGCGGTTCTGTGTGAGCCAGCGCCTACAGGTCCTGTGTGGGCCCGATTATGTGTGGGTCATTGCGGGGGTTAGTTACCTATCGATCCTTCGTGGGTCCGATGACTTAGATGGATCAGTGATCATCTTTATCGTCATCCGAAGAAGTATACCTACGTGAGCTGAATCTTCTGTTTACTCTTCTTTGTGGATTGTGTTGAGCTATCCTGTGTGGATTTACTGTTTACTCTCCTTTGTGGATTGTGTTGAGCTATCCTGTGTGGATTTACTGTTTACTCTCCTTTGTGGATTGTGTTGGGCTATCCCGTGTGGATTTACTGTTTACTCTTTTTTGTGGATTGTGTTAAGCTATCCTGTGTGGATTTACTGTTTACTCTTCTTTGTGGATTGTGTTGAGCTATCCTGTGTGGATTTACTATTTTCTCTCCTTTGTGGATTGTGTTGAGCTATCCTGTGTGGGTATACGTTTTTCTTTCCTGTGTGGACTGGGTTGTGCTTGGGCTCGGACGTTGGAGCCGAACGGGAATTGATGACTTAGGTATATGTATGGGCATATACCTAAGTCGCGTCAGATGTTACTTCGTGATTGTATCTTTCCTTTGTGGATTATCCTTCGTGGATTTCGGGAGACCTTCGGGGGTCTCGGGGTCCCTACTGAGTAGCTTATACTCACCCCTGCACGAGTTATGCCCGCACTTCGTGGTGTTGGTTGCAGACGACGGACAGCGCTGATCGTGGAGGAGGCGTGCGGAGCAGGACAGTACCTGGAGGTGGACCACTGGGCGGGACGTACTCGGAGCGGTTAGGTGGACCCGAGGAGCAGTGGAGGCTATCTGTACCCACCCTTCAGGTGGGACTTCCATAGGACGGCTCGACGCTGCAGTTTTTCCTTTCAGTTGCTGTTTTTCCTTTCAGTTGTACTTTACAGTTGGGCTTGTATTTCCGGCCCCTTTTACTTCCAGCACAGCTTGTTACAGTTTTACTTAGTGTTTACTTTTCTGCTTGCTTACTCTGTGGTGCTTGTTTACTTTTCAAAGGCAATGCCTTCCCTTTTGTTGGGATTTACGCCTTGGTGCTAGTCGCCAGCCCCTGGCCTATGGAAGGCGTGCTTGGGGTAGTCACGGCACGGGCCCCGAGGACGGGTCGTGACAAATTGGTATCAGAGGTGGTCGGTTCTACCACAGACTCTGATCTTTATTCTATTTGAAGCAATAATGTTTAGTGTATTAAGTGTGGTTATCAGTCCAGGGAGTCCAGTGTTGGTGCGGCGGCCGACGTATCCATACACCAGGACCCTGACTTCTGGTTTCCGACTTAATGCACGAAAACATTGAATGCATGTGTGTTTCAAGTTTTCTTTGTGATTACTTGTGTCATATCACCAGGTATACTGTTCTGACCATGGTGCACTTGTTTCCTTTTCAGGATGGCACGACGACAGCAACCAGCTAGGGTTCCTAGAGTAGTGTGCGATGACAGCCCGCCGAGCGACGAGGCCTCGGTACAGGGCCCATTGACAGCAGAGGCACCGGCGGTACCTTAACCGCTGAGCCCCCGATGCTTCCAGCACTGGCAGCTAACGACGCACGACGCCTCGGAGCTCTGCACGAGTTCCAGCACCAGCGACCACCCAGGTTCCGTGGGGAGTCAGACCCCCAGGCAGCCGAGGACTGGCTGGAGGCGGTCGTCCGAGTTTTCAGGCTAGTGAGGACACCAGCAGACCTCATGGTGATCCTCGCGGCGAGCCTACTGCACGCAGCAACCGGACGTTGGTGGAGCATGATGCTCCAGGTACACGATAAGGCCACCCTCATCTGGACGGACTTCGAGAGCCTCTTCCGCTCAGAGTTCGTCCCGGCCACCCTCCGTGCGGTGCGCATCCAGGAGCTTCTTCAGCTGCGGCAGGGCAGCTTGACGGTCGCTCAGTACGCGGCGAGGTTCACCGACCTTTCGTGGTACTCGACAGACATGGTACGGGACCCCTTCTTCCGGGACCGGAACTTCGAGCAGGGATTGAGACACGAGATCAGGGCATCGCTGATCTCCCTCAGCATGCCGACCCAGGCAGGAGTTCTAGAGCGACCCCTTCTGATCGAGAGCTTTCTGGCTGAGTCTACAGCGAGACCTACCGCAGGGCGGCAGGTGGCGGAGTCTTCGGCAGCAGGTAGCCAACGGATGACTCAGGGTTCCGGAAGACGACCTCGGGACACTGGCTCAGCAGTGCGGGGCACACAGCGCGAAGCCAGCCTTCCGAGAGGCAGGCAGTGCTACTCGTGTGGCGGGCAGGGCCACATGGCTCGTGACTTCTCGACCCGCCGTACCGAGGAGCAGCAGACGGTGGAGGGGCCACCCAGGCAGAGGCAGAGGGTCGACCGTGGCGGTCCGCGGGGAGGAGGTGGATGAGGCAGAGAAGCTGGCCGAGCAGCAGGTGGTGGGCGACGCTTTGAGGCTCTGCCACCACCACCACCAGGAGGTCCGCCCCGACCACAGTGAGTTGGTGGATAGGGGAGAGCTCAGCTTGAGGCAGCTGAGGCCTTCGATCATGGAGCTCTGGAAGCATATGGACAGGAGCAGAACTAGTGGATACGTCCTTTGTACTTCTAGTTCCTTTTTGCTATTGTGTAGCGTCTTTGTATTATGAGCTGCAATAATAAAAGACGCATACCTTTGTGATGTTTTCATTCCTTTCCTCTTTTGTGTTGTTACTAAGAGGTTCCAGTTTTGACTATTGACTTGACCCTCACTTGTGAGACATCTACTGGAGGAGACCCAGTTACCACACACTGATGCCGACAGTGTGACTCAACCCTTGGAGGCGAGAGTAACGGTTGGATCTCTTGGTAGTAGCGTCGAGGCCTTACGACGTCATCCTTGGTATGGATTAGTATCATCCATGTCGGGATTGACTGTATTGGGCAAAGAATGTGGTTCATCCAGGGGATGTGACCAGATTTCCTTTATCGGCAAAGAAGAAATCTTGCAGCTCTTGTGGGACCTGAGATGGTCCAGGTCATCCAGGGGCGGATGAGTACAGCTCAGAGCCGGCAGAAGCCTTATGCTGACCGGAGGCGGAGGCCACTGGAGTTCGAGGATGGCGACTACGTCTTCTTGCGGGTCTTACCTCGACGTGGTTTGCAGAGATTTGGCCGAGGTGGCAAGTTGTCTCCACGCTTCATCGGGCCTTTCCAGGTCCTCATCAGGATTGGCGAGGTGGCTTGTCGCCTAGCTCTGCCACCTCAGTTGCACCGGGTGCACGACGTCTTCCACGTATCCCAGCTGAGGAGATACGTGCACGACCCGATGCACATCATTGACTATAGGGAGCTAGACGTGGATGATGGGGCGACTTTTGCATAGGTCCCAGTGGAGATAGAGGATCGACAGGAGTGGGTCCTACGTGGGTGATCGATTCCTCTTGCGCACATCAGATGGCAGCACGGGAACCTCCATGAGAGCACTTGGGAGCGGGAGGCTCAGATGCGTGCTCAGTACCCACATTTGTTTCCCTAGTTTATGATGTATCATTACGGGGACGTAAAGTCCTGAGGTGGGAGTAATGTAAAGACCCGTAAATTTCAAGGAAATTTTTTTTTCTCTCTTAATTTTCTTTGGAATTTTACAAGAGTGCAGTTTCTGACGGCACCTGATTCCGAGGCCCAGTGTGCCCGGAATCATTTTCCGAAGTTTGGCTCGGGTACGTTCAGTGAACGGACGAGCGGGTTTTTCTAACTTTTGAACCGGTGCCCGGAATCGAATTCTGAGGGCACCGATGAAATCACAGCGCCGGTTTTCGCTTAGAAACGCCACTTCCGGAGTTGCGTTTGCTCGGGTGTGGTTTTTAATTTTCGGGATTAAAGTTAAGAAATAAAATAATTTTGCGACAACTTTATTTTATTTCACTTAAGCCACTTGGAAGCCACTTGAAGCCACTTAAAGGCGGCTTGAACTGAGTTGAACTGGATAGGATGATATCCAGAAATATCCTACCCCCTTGGTAGGATATTTGTGAGGTGGGGCCTGCACGAGCCCCGCCGTTTCTTTCCGCTAAGAAACGCACCCGTGAAAACCCGTCTTAATGAAATTCAACTGACACGTTTTCTAAATTCTTAACAGACCATTTAATTGGGCGGTTTATTTCATGAATTAAATGGCCTGTTTCTTTCGTTGAATTAATTCAACGAATTAATTCAATCGTTTCTTAACCTGTTTTCGTGTGTTGGCATATTAATAAAATAAGACCAACCCAAAATCTTTTGAGAAGATTTGAGAGGATCCTTGTTTCTTCTTCTCCCTCGCGAAGAACGCGAAGAACGCGAAGAATGCCGAACCCGGAAATCGACGACGCTTCCATCCGAGACGTCCTTCTCCGCCCCGATCTTCGATCACCGACCGTTGAGGTGAGTGATTTCGGATTTCCTCACAAGGTTCCTTCCTTTTTGGTTTTAAACACAGATTTAATTATTTATAATTTAAATCTGTTGTTCTTGGTCCGTTGAGCTCGCCGACTCAACGCTGGATTCCGCGACGACGCGACGCCTCCCCGCGACGACGCGACGATCCCTCTCTTCCGCGACGAGCTTTTCCGCGAAGAACGCCCGCGCGCGACGATCAACGAGGTAGGGATTTTTTATAATTTTGGAATACCCCTCTTTATTATTCCCGTGAACATTCTTTAAAAATTAATGAACCGGAATCAAAGAAACAATTTTTATTTTATTAAAAATTGTTGGTTCATGTGTTAAACATTCTATTTTTCTCCCGTTGTTTTTATCTAACGCGGAGGGTGCGGGTCAAACGAACACGGCCCGGCAACCCTCCGACGTTCTTCGTGTTTTGCGGATTTGGCGGGCGACGATGGAACGTGCCGCAACGGGTTTTTGATGATCCCGCAGTAAAGAACGGAACCCGGGAGGAACAACGGCGCAGACGGGAAGGAAAACGGGCCACCAGAGCGACTCCGGCGGCTCGCGGAAGCCGGTGGTGGCGCGGGTCACCGGTGCGGCGGCGCCGGCGGCCGGAGGCGGCGGCACCCCGCGGGTGTCCAGCGCGACACCCCGCGGGTGCCGCGGGTGTCCAGCGCGACACCCCGCGGGTGCCCCGGGGTTGTCCCGCGGCACCCCGCGGGTGTCCAGGGCGACACCCCGTGGGTGTCGTGGGGTTGTCACGCAGCACCCCGCGGGTGTATGGCCGACACCCCGCGGGTGCCGCGGGAGTGTCACGCGGGGCGGCGGCTTTCCCCCGCGTCGGCCGCTCGGCCGAGCCGAGCCGGACCGGTCCTGACCGGGCCAACCGGGTCGGACCCGACCCGGTTCGGGCCGGGTCGGCCCGGGCCCGGACCCCCCATCTTCGGACAGACTTCGTTCAAATGATCGTATCTTGAACTACGGGCCTCCAAACGACCCGCCGTCGGCGGCAACGCGATCCTTGGATCGAGACGGTCGTTTCGGTTTATCGCACTCAAGGTTTCGGAATACTTTGAGTTCGGCCGGGTTGGTTCGTACACGAAACCAACCGGGCCCTCGGAGCGGAAACGCTCATATCTTGAGCCACGGACGTCCGATTGACGTGCCGTCAGCTTTGTTGAGTTCCTCTTTGTGAGACGGATCTTTTGGCTTACTCCGCCCGAGGTTTGGACGCAGGTGGAGTACGGTCGTGTTGGTTTTGCCTTAAAAACCAACCGGGCCCCTGGGACGAAAAAGCCAATAACTCGCAGACCGGGCGTCCGATTGACGCGCCGTCTGTTGCGTTGAGTTCCTGTTGACGATACGGATCTTTTGGATACATCAACTTAGGACTTTGTGTCAGTTGATGTATGAGCCTCTCGGCTCATGGAGCGGACCCTCCCGAACGAGCTTGCTGTGTGCGGGAACCCTAGAGCTGGCTGCGACTGCTACTTCGACAGCGACGACTGTGCAGAGATCCTCCGTGGACTCCGACGACGACCGTGTAGAGATCCTCAGTGGACTGCGGCGACGACTGTGCAGAGATCCTCAGTGGACTGCGACGACTACTACACTCAGCGATCCTACGTGGATCAGTGCTATAGGTCCTGTGTGGGCCCGGTCCTGTGTGGGCCCGATCCTGTGTGGGTCTGATCCTGTGTGGGTCAGCGCTCAGCGGTTTTGTGTGAGCCAGCGCCTACAGGTCCTGTGTGGGCCCGATCCTGTGTGGGTCATTGTGGGGGTTAGTTACCTATCGATCCTTTGTGGGTCCGACGACTTAGATGGATCAGTGATCATCTTTATCGTCATCCGAAGAAGTATACCTGCGTGAGCTGAATCTTCTGTTTACTCTCCTTTGTGGATTGTGTTGAGCTATCCTGTGCGGATTTACTGTTTACTCTCCTTTGTGGATTGTGTTGAGCTATCCTGTGTGGATTTACTGTTTACTCTCCTTTGTGGATTGTGTTGGGCTATCCTGTGTGGATTTACTGTTTACTCTTTTTTGTGGATTGTGTTAAGCTATCCTGTGTGGATTTACTATTTACTCTCCTTCGTGGATTGTGTTGAGCTATCCTGTGTGGATTTACTGTTTTCTCTCCTTTTTGGATTGTGTTGAGCTATCCTATGTGGGTATACGTTTTTCTTTCCTGTGTGGACTCGGTTGTGCTTGGGCTCGGACGTTGGAGCCGAACGAGAATTGATGACTTAGGTATATGTGTGGGCATATACCTAATCCGCGTCAGATGTTACCTCGTGATTGTATCTTTCCTTTGTGGATTATCCTTCGAGGATTTTGGGAGACCTTAGGGGGTCTCGGGGTCCCTACTGAGTAGCTTATACTCACCCCTGCACGGGTTATGCCCGCACTTCGTGGTGTTGGTTGCAGACGACGGACATCGCTGATCGTGGAGGAGGCGTTCGGAGCAGGACAGTACCTGGAGGTGGACCACTGGGCGGGACGTACTCGGAGCGGTTAGGTGGACCCGAGGAGCAGTGGAGGCTATCTGTACCCACCCTTCAGGTGGGACTTCTAGATGACGGCTCGACGCTGCAGTTTTTCCTTTCAGTTGCTGTTTTTCCTTTCAGTTGTACTTTACAGTTGGGCTTGTATTTCCGGCCCCTTTTACTTCCAGCACAGCTTGTTACAGTTTTACTTAGTGTTTACTTTTCCTCTTGCTTACTCTATGGTGCTTGTTTACTTTTCAAAGGCAATGCCTTCCCTTTTGTTGGGATTTACGCCTTGGTGCTAGTCGCCAGCCCCTGGCATATCGAAGGCGGGCTTGGGGTAGTCACGGCATGGGCCCCGAGGACGGGTCGTGACATCATATCCATAAATTTATATATATTTACACATATATTTTATGATCCCACTCACATGGTGTTTACATTTCAAAATTTACCAAGTCATTCAGGTAATATTTCTCAATTTTACTTCATTGAGACAAATATTTTTTGATACACCTGTATTCTTTTATGTGGACTATAAACAATCACATTCACATATTATGTCCTGAATCTCTTTATTTTCATTATATATAAATTTTAATGTAATGTAATTATTTAATGGTGACTGAGATTCAATGTTACCAGGGTGGTAATAGATTATTACTATAATCTCATTATTTATCTAGATTATTTGTTATTTTTCCTCCATTGACGAAATATTATGAATCATATCTCAAGAAATATTATAGAATTTATTCTCCTATAGATATCCATGATATCTTAATATATTGGTACCATTTTTCCCTTTGGTTTACTTATTATTATTCTGATAATGTACTGAAGAAAATATCACTTTATTTCACTCTTGGATTAGAATTCTATTTTATTCAAAAACCATGTTTTCTAAGAAAATGTTCTCAAAAATGATTTCAAATGAAATCTTAAGATCAATTTTATATAAAATGTTTTTGAGTAAATGTTATATGTTTTAAAGTGTTTAAATGGGTTTCAAAAATTATTTTATGAGTTTTCAATGTTATTTCAATGAAAAAGGATTTCAAATTGATTAGTGATTTAAAATTTTTCTTCAAAGAGGAATGGATATTATCTTCCAGAAATGTCATAAATTATTCATTAAAAATATTTTATATATAATATATAATTATTTGGTGTTACTCATGCCTTATAGGGTTATGATCAAATGAAACCATTCTTATACTTTCTCTGAATGGTTTATGCTTTTGAGGACATGATATTGATTAAACCTATTTCTCTTCGTTGGATATACCATGATAAATTATTATGGAACACGATTCAATTAATGGGTTATTCTAGGGATGCAGTAATTATCAAATTTATTTATTTTCCATAGTTTTTGATATGAATAATTTTTTATGATACACATTTCATTTAATATTTTATGATATGATATTTATGAAACCCATCCCTTTTTATGGGTCATGATTTGAGGAATTTTTTAATTTCTCAATTCACATGTATATAAGATTTCATTATGTGATGGATGGGCTCTATAATTACCACTAATGAATTTGATAAAGATTTATGTCTCATAGGATAATTTTTGGACAAAATTCAACATGATTAATCAAAAATGGGGAATAGGTGTGTCCTAGTCCAAAATGGGAATTTAGTGTGTTCTAATCCATAATGTGAAATAGGTGTGTCCTAAAACACAATGGGAAACAAGTGTGTCCAGATCCAAAATTGGAAATAGTTGTGTCTGAATCAATAATGGGAAATAGGTGTGTCCAAACCCAAAATTTTTATAGTCTTGGGAGTGATCCTTGAATAAAATTATGTTTTTTGTTAACATGACTAAATGTTCACAATGTTATGTGTGGACCTAGATTCATGTTAATATGTTTTAGAGAGGACCCGATTTCATGTTCATAACATAATGAGTGAACATGTTGCTATTTGTACAGGTTCATAATGTTATATTCTGATGTGTAGGCCACAAATATATGTCTTATTTCTATGATATATTCATATGTTTCATGTTCTACATTATCATATGATTTATGGGTTGTGAACATCTAATATTTATGGCATGCTTCATGATTATCATCTATGATAGGTTGGGTATGAAACATATATGATTTTTTCATGATCACATACACTTATTCTTATCTCATACTTTCATTTGATCTTTGATTGATATCCATTATGTTTCCCCTTATTGAGCATCTGAGGTCACCCTTTCTTAGGATTCCCCTCCCCAGGTTATGAAGAATGATTTTATGTAGTAGTGCTAAAGTGGAAGATTTTTATGGAGACATTGGAGATATTTCACTAGATTTGAAGAAATATTTCAAATTTTTTGAAGGAACTAAAATATTATGGTCATCAAGCTCATGTCGGTATAATATAATTAATATTCATCTCAAACATGTAATATATATGTATGTTAATCCCTAGGTCTCTATAGGTGGTATCCAAGGAATGTTTTAGTTACCCTTTTGAAACTAGGTTAAAAAACGTTAATGAGGTCCCTAGGGATATTTTAATAGATATTTCTATAGATATATATATATGTATAATCCTAAGGTTTAATATATTTAAATATAGGTGTCATGATTTAGGCATCCTATAAATATTTTTTCATGATTATGTGAATGTCTACTATGAAAAGGGTTTCTCATCCTATAATTTCTAGTTTTGGAAATATATGGAACAAGAAGGAATAATATTATCATTAATGTTGAAGATTTGGTATATATGTGAATTATGAAAATCATTTTGCAATGTGGAAATCTCTTGAAGAGAATTTGGATGTTTGCATGAGTATAGGTTATACAGAAGAAGATAAAGACACCAAAAAATGACATGTGTATGGTATAGGATTTTCAAATAGTATTCCTCATATTAAAATTAAGAATAATTATTACATTGTGGTTTAGGAACCATAGGACATGATTCATATTTCATATTATAGGAAATGGATATTAAGTAATAAGATGATGAATCCTATGAAATGTTTTAAGAATATTGTGAGGTGATTGAAGTGTATATATTTTTGAATTCAAATATTATGTTATATTTATAATGAAATATATATATATATATATAATATGTTTTTACAATGGATTTAAAATGATTTATTGAATGGTGTATATTAAATGGCACAAAAATTTAATTGATGGGTGATATTTTTATTAGGGAAGGTAACCCTTAATGTGTCCCATATGATGAGAAAATTGTTTTTAACTGGGATTAAGAGATGATTTGAATGGATAAACTAAATTTGATAGTACTAATTTCCATGGAACTGTTTATTAATTTGATTAATAAGTGGTCAATGTTATAATGGATGATGTCTATAATATTTTTTAATTTTGTATCCAATGATATTGGAATTCTAAAGAATGAATGTTTACAATTATTATTTATGGTAATTTAAGTTATTACTGTATTTTAATAGAATACATAATAATGTTAGTCACATCAAGATATACATTATGATATATGGGGGATCCATGTTTATCTTGTTTTTTTAAATATCATGACCTTATTTCTAATGATTTGTATATTCATCTTTCAAAAGGGTTACAAGGTGGAACATTAATGGAATGGTTTATGTTTTAAATCATATGAGGTTTTAGTGATGAAGGATTTATCTCACTATATGAGTAATTATTCATATTAGACAACTTGTACAAATAAAATTATGATAAAGGCATACAGAATGAGAAATCAGTCTATTTATGGATCTCATGATAAATTAATTCTTTAGGAATGATAAATTCTTTTTCATTTTTTAAAATAATAGATAATGTGGAAATTGATTGAGCCACAACAAAGGGTGAGGTTTTCCTAAAATCATGAAGGTATATGTTATCATGAAAATTATTCAACATTTGGAAAAAGTGTCATGAAATAAATGTTTCTAAGGCTATCAATATTTTTTATGATATCAATGTACTTTTTTCGAGCCTCTTAGGGTTATGGTTGTGTAATCTCTAACTTCTTCCTAACCGTGTCCCATATCACTCTCCATAAAATCATGATATTTATTTTCTATAAAATGTCTATATTTTAACATTCCATCTATGGTCTCCAGTATGAAAACATTTTTATGAGTTACTTTGGGTAGATGTTATGTTCCTAAATATCCATTTTTAAATAAAGTTTAATATTCATTACGATGATGTGGGTTTCGATGATGGTAAATTATAATTACTGAACCATTGATAAAATAGAATAATTTTGTGGGATAAATTTATTTTTAATGGGTATAATATAACAACCTATGATTTTTTTAATTTTATTGAAGTAATTTAACTATTTTATATTTTTTATATCACACAACACTGAATATATATATTGTTACATAGATGACACCGGTTATACTTTCTTTGAAGGCAACACCAATTAATATTGTGCTATAGAAAACACATATCGTAACTTAGAATACATGAAACACTTTTTTTTTAATTTTCTTAAACAATGTAAGAAGTCCATTTGATAGCTTGCGTTACACAGAAGATAGTGTTTTACTAGACTATAACAAACTATTAACATTATTATTAAAACATTACTATAGTTATCACCTATATATTCGAATGGATTTTATGAATGATATTGATTAAAATATAAAACTATGATTTAATCAAGTATATAAAATGAATATATTGGTTATCAATTGGTTATAAATTATAGTATGAACTATTTTAGAACAAATTAAATCCATTTCTGTGAAAACATTATTTCTATGTATAAAAACTATTTTATCCAAATAAATTAAAAAACCACTGTTTCGGTGCGGATGTACGCCGGGCTTCTGTTCCGACGTTGTTCCGCCAGGACGCGTTCGCGCGTGCGCCCGTCGACCCGAGGGGATGGGAGCGCGGCTTGTGGTCCCGCAGTCCCGCCTTCCAAAGGCGGGCGGCATCCGTCCCTTGTTCAGGGGCGTCTGCTCCTTGATCGAAACCGGGATGATGGGACGTCGGCTCCTCCTTCCGTGGACGTCTCCTCGGAACTCGTCGCCTAATCCGGGTCTCCCTCATAGATTTAAGACGTGCTCGTGAATCTCGTTCCCGGCGCCATGTCTCCATGGACACCGGTTAATTACGCTGCTTCCGCCCGGACGCTCCAAGGGGTCTGGTCGGGGCAGCAACCTGCGGTGAGGAGACCGGGTGGCTCCGGGTGTTGGGTCTTGGCTTAACACTGCAACTCTGCATGTCTGCCTTCCGTCCCTAATAGGGCTTCTCAAAGGCATGATGGCCTGAGGCATCCCACGCTGGGTGCGGGGAACTATGTTACCTGAGGTTTTCCTCAGCTTCCCATGTTTAACACGGGGTATGCCGCGAGTTTAACGTCCAGCGGGGACGGCATCGGACTGATCAACACAAGGAGTGGATCAGATGACAGAACCCCTTGCGGGGAACCTCCGACGCTGGGGCCAGCACATGGGCGGCTTCCCGAGTGAAGTAGAGTGGAATGAAGTGGCATGACCCCACCGGGATGTGGCGGCCCGGGTAAGGATCAGGATGGATGATGGAGTGAAGAGCTTGGACCCCGTAGGGGCTTCCTACGTACCGCGCGTTAGCGCGGATCAAAGTCAGCGTAGTTCGAATATACAGTTTAACGTCATGATGGACGTTGGCAAGCCGACTCACGAAGAGGTCGAGGCTGCCGAGCGGAGGATTGAACCGAACCACCTTGCACAGAGGGGGATGGAACGGCCGGGTGGATCACAGTTTAACGTCATGCTGGACGTTGGCAAGCCGACTCACAAGGAGGTCGAGGCTGCCGGGCAGAGGATTGAACCGAACCACCTCGCACAGAGGGGGATGGAACGGCCGGGTGGATCACAGTTTCACGTCATGCTGGACGCTGAAAGGGAAAATAGAAAAAGGCAGTGGGGAAGCACAATGGAGATACACACGTGCAGTCTCCCACATGGGCAGATTCATAGGTGAATCGACGCAAGTGTGAACCCGGGAGGGGTCCACTGATGGACGAACCGACGTGAATACGACCGGGACGACCAGGTGGTGGGCTTGAACCTCGGAGAGGCTTCCTACATACCCTGTTTAGGAGATAGGGATCAAAGTCCACGTAGATCATTCGGTGCGTAACACTCTACCCCCGTGGGCGAAGGCCACTCCAATCCCGACATCCCTGCAGAGACGAGCGGGTGGGGGCCACATCCAAACCCGGAGGACCCTGCGTGCGGGGCACGAGATCGGGTGATGCGGACGGTTTAACGTCTTGCCGGATGAAGTACAGTTTAACGTCGTGTGTTGAGGACGAAGCGGACGGTTTAACGTCTTGCCGGATGAAGTACAGTTTAACGTCGTGTGTTGAGGACGAAGATGCTTGGCAGTTTAACGTCTTGTGGCGCAGACGTGGTACAGTTTAACGTCATGTTGGACGAATGCTGGACAGTTTAACGTCTTGTAGCTTGGACGATATACTAGGCAGTTTAACATCGTGCAGCTTGGACGTGGTGCAGTTTAGCATCATGCAGGACGAAGATGCTAGGAAGTTTAACGTCTTGCAGCGCGGACGAGGTGCAGTTTAGCGTCATGCAGGACGAAACACTTGGCAGTTTAACGTCTTGCAGCGCGGACGATATGGTGCTGCCAAGGGGTCTGTGTCACTTCGCGCGAGCCTGGAGGGCCGCGCGGGAAGACAACGTACGGTACGGGCACCTGCGATGAGGATCATCGGGCGCCACGCAGGCGGGTATCCTCAGGGGGTCAAAGGGGGCGACCCCAGCGGATTGCGCGCAAAAGAGGAGCTTGGCACGCAATACCGCGGGTCGGCGCGCAAATGGGCGGGCTGGCGCGCAATTGAGCCAGCGCTTTGCGCGCGGAAGATAGAAATTGCACGCACCGGGCTTCGAATAGAGCGCGGGGGGCAACGGCTCATTCTTTAATGAATGGCCACTTGAAAAGGGGGGGTGCACGCAATCGGGCTGGATTGCACGCACCCGGGGGCAATTGCGCGCAAGAGACTTCTTTTGTGCGCGAAGGCCTTTAGGTGAATAATTATTCAAAGGAAAGGAGCCAAGGGGATTGCGCGCAGAGGCGAACCCCGAGGCTTTCTTGCGCGAAAGAAAAGAGGTTACCTGAAGATTGGCATTGCGCGCGGAAGGGGTTGAATTGCGCGCGCGAGAGACCTTTCGAATTCCGGCAACCTTCAAAACGTCGGGGGTTGCCTTATATTTATAGGCAACCCCGGGCGCGGAATGCGGTTCGCGGGCGCGGAATTTCTTCGCGAGCGCGGAATCGGGCCCGGCGCGCAAGGTTGTCGCGCGGGCCA
Source organism: Viscum album (assembly GCA_963277665.1). NCBI lineage: Eukaryota > Viridiplantae > Streptophyta > Magnoliopsida > Santalales > Viscaceae > Viscum > Viscum album. Next base: position 1,943,085,483 of record OY728143.1, on the reverse strand, counting down.
CGGGCGCGCAAAATTGCGCGCATCCCGGGAGGTTTGCGCGCGGAACTACAACTTTGCGCGCGGACCTCCAAAATTCCGCGCAAGGCTTCCGGGCCCTCCGAAACGGGCTTCCGAATCCAAATATGACCTCGCTTCCCGCATCCGGAGATTTGTTTGGGAACAACGGACTTTTCCGGCATCTACAAAAGCCCCCCCTCGGAATCTGATCGGTGAGAGGTCGCAACGATCGGGTTCCGAGGGAGATGCCGGAATGCCGAAGTCCTGCGCGCTGCGACCGCCGACGAAGAGAGGGCATGCAGAGAGTGAGAAGCAGCTCTGGAGGCCGCCATCCAAAGGGTAGCGGCGTTGGAAAGACTCATTCACCATGCTAATCCCTAGGGGCTTTGTTTTTTCCATTCCCAGAACATTTTGCTTCCGCTACTCAATACTTCGATCCACTTGTATGAACCAATATATTTATCTGCATCCTTCGGCTTAATGTGCTCAACCACAATTCATTGTCTTGCGGGAGTGTTAACCAAGCTTCAGGCATCCACAATTGGGCCTGGGCTCCTAGAGAAAAGAGGGAGGTCATTCCTAGGAAAGGAGACCTCAGACCTAATCAATGTATCATCCCCCCAACTTGTTCCAACACACGAGCGGGACAACGCTAGGGGCGTTGAGATTTTATCCGAACATAGGGAAATGAGAAAGGGTGAATCTCGTGTCCCGAATTCAGAAATCCACAACGGTCGGCCTTCCAGGAAATTCCCAAGACGGCAAGCGGACAATGGATCAATCGACCATACTACTGCAATAGACGGACCGAAGGTCATCATTCATATTGCAGGAGGCGGATCACATGTCATCATCAATGCCGCTTTGGGGGTTCCTTCAGGCACAAGGGTGGAAATCCGGATTAACAGGGCATGCGAAGCGTGGGGCGAAGTGATGATTTGTTCGGACAGAATCTAACACTCCCAAAATTGCGCCACCGTGGGGAAAGCGTATTAGGCGGATGCACTAATCTGGCCGTGAATCACCCCAATTCTCATACAGAACCTCTTTGACGAGGAAACTGTCGCTTCCCATCATTGTGATGGGGCATCCCGAGCGGAATCGGGGAGAATATCACAACTGCACCACTCGACCAGAAGCCAAGCCAGACGGCCGGCGACGAGGAGGGGCGGGACTTAGCGATCCCTGAGGCTGGACCCGAGTCGAGATGCCCGGGCGTTCCTACGTACTCCATCAGGCTGGAGATCAAGCCACACGTAGTTCTGAAAGTGCAGTTTAATGTCATGCAGGACGTAGAACCCCGATTAGGGAGATCTTAGTTTAAAGTCGTAGAGCTCGGACCATAGGGACATATCTTAGTTTAAGGTCTTAGAGCTCGGACCATAGGAACCTCAAAGTACGCCACATCGTGGTCCTATCCCCTGGATATGCGAAGATGCACTGAGGGATAGTGTCAAGAGTGTCGAGATTTTGCCTGGTCAGAATGGTGGGTGGATAACGTAATGTGAATCATGCGGCCATTCACTCAAGGACTGGGGGCACCGGCGTAACAATATGGGAGTACTGCCGACCGTGGCGGAAAAGCAGCATCAATATCGTACTGACCGTTGATGGAATGAGGCAGCAAACGAGCATCAACCGCTCAAGCGCAGGATTCATATCGATTTGCTGCCCGAGGCCCTTGGGGGCACCAGCCCGAGTCGGTGGGAGAGCACTGAGGCATTGTGTCCAGACCGCTCACGGGGGCTCCACCCAGGGCGTAGGCGATGGGTCCGAATGAAAGGGAGCACGAAGCCTGAAAAGTGGAAGGAACCTGACCAAGCTGAACCTGACCCTCCTGGCAATAAACCAGAGTACTCTTGACACCGGTGGACCACTGCAAGGGGTCGAGGGACACGCCTTGAGGGTGACCCGAAGGCGGCGAATTCCCAAGAGAAGGGGGAATCTTTAAGAGGCGGGGCTGGACCCGAAGTTTCAAACATCCGGGCGTTCCTACGTATCCCATAAGGATGGGAATCAAGCCACACGTAGTTCTTGAAGCACGGCGCAACACAATCGGGCACCAGCGCGGGGAAGGGTGCGGGTCTGACCCTCGCACACAGAAGAAGCGGTATTTGATATTTCTTGTTTTTCCTTAAAGGTGGATGGTTTTTCTTTGTGCAGCGACATGCCTGTGATTAAGGAATCCCTGGCGTCGCCACAATAATCAAGCCATGAAAGGCATTGATAAATGGCGTGGTTATTAACCAGCGCCCAACGTGAGTGTCCCCTGAGGAGAACATCACGATGCAGTGCCGTTTCTCGTCAGGCAGCCAAGACGATCACAGTTTACGGTCGTGTGGTATGACCAGACAACACAGTTTAAGGTCGTGTGGTTCGGACCATGGAGGAATCCGCTTATTGCGATATGGCGGACCCAGCGGAGGTGGGAACATACCCAGTCCTGCGGTCACGCACGATTCCAGGAGAAAGATCCTGGGATAGGGGCATGCGTATGTCCATCACCCGAGGGGCAGAGATGCTAGCCTCCAGCTATACTGGGCCCAGAATGCGATTGTTCGGGCGACTCCTTCCTCCTTATGGGGACGAGGGTCCAGCTACACATGGCCCTTAGGGAGGACATCAGCATATATCCTTGGTGCTCAGATCGTGGGAGCCTTGAAAGACACCATTACCCTGGTTGGCCTGCCTAACGTGTAAAGGTGTACTACAGGTCAGTATGAGGAGAGTGTCCACTACAACGCACAAAGGCGAAGTGTGATGAGGACTGCGCAACCAATGTTCAGAGCCTGAAAGAGCCGACATGGCGATCAAGGATGTCGCTGACCATATTCGCAACACAACATCCGATCGCGTCAGCCTAGGATGGGGCAAGCAAACGAGCATCAACCACTCAAGCGCAGGATTCATATCGATTTGCGGCCCAGGACTTGCTGGTAAATCGACCCGGAGCGGTAGGAGAGCACTGAGGCATCGTACCCAAACCGCTAACAAGGATCCCTTTGAGTGAAGGCTCAAACAAGAGGAAGCGCGAGGCCCGACAAGCAACACAGGACTTGTCGGGATTGAATTCGACACTGCGGGTCATAGACCGGAGTACCCAAAACATGTTAACAGATCACCGGAAAGGGTCGGAGGACTCACCCTGAGAGCAACCAAAAGACGGCAGATCTCCGTGATCAACCAAGAGACGGGGCTGGACCTGAAACACAAGCGTCCAGGCGGTCCTACGTATCCCATAAGGATGGGAATCAAGCAGTACGTAGTTCTTGAGAGGCAGTTTAACGTCATGCAGGACGATGAGGGGGGTGAGGTAGTCCCACACACGGGGGAGGCGTATGGCGCGGCCAGTAGACCAACGTGAATGAGGACATAATCCCCCGCTCACGCCACACGCCTCACACAAAAAGGAGGGGGACTTGGGCCAGAGGCCCAACGCGGGATAGAGATTCCCGAGAAATGGGGCTGGGCCTGAAACATGAATGTTCAGGCGGTCCTACGTATCCCATAAGGATGGGAATCAAGCCGCACGTAGTTCTTGAGGTGCAGTTTAGCGTCGTGCGGGACGAATGCTGAACAGTTTAACGTCTTGTAGCTCGGACGTGGTGCAGTTTAGGGTCATGCAGGACGTAGATGCTTGGCAGTTTAACATCTTGCAGCGCGGACGTGGTATAGTTTAACGTCATGTTGGACGAATGCTAAATAGTTTAACGTCTTGTAGCTTGGACGAATTGCACTCAGGCAAAGTACTGCTTGAGGAACCTAGCGTTGGTGGGAGGAGTGACACGCTCACCATTCATAGTTGCTAGGGAGTACGCGCCATTGGGATAGACCTTGTGGACGATAAAAGGTCCCTCCCACTTGGGCTCCAACTTGGGCGGCTTCCTGCCGGGGATCATTGGTGCTCTCAGGGCTAATACTAGGTCACCCTGCAAGAAGGAGCGGAGGCGAACCTTCTTATTGAAAGCTCGAGCCATCCTGCTCTGATGCCTCTCCAAGTTGTGCAAAGCGCGAAGTCCATTCTCATCCAGTGCTTCCAACTCGACTAGACGGGATTCAGCAGCTCTGTCCGGCGCTTGCTGGTCGTAGACCGCAGTGCGCAAGGACGGTAACTGGATCTCGATGGGCAGGACGGCCTCTGCTCCATACACCAGGGAATAAGGGGTCATCTGGGTGGAATTGCGAGTCGTCGTCCGATAAGCGCAGAGGGCGTTGCGGAGCTTGTCCGGCCAACTCTTCTTGTTCTGACCAACCATCTTTTGTAGAATGTTAGAGAGGGTCTTGTTAAATGCCTCAATCTGTCCATTCGCCTGCGCATGATAGCGAGATGTATGGTTCGAGCGAATGTTGTACTTGGCATACAACTTCTTCAACTCGGCTGCTCGGAAATTGGCTCCGTTATCCGTGAGGATAGCGTGAGGCACTCCAAATCGATAAATGATGTTGGAGGTCACGAAGTCAGCGATAGAACAGGATTTGACCTCTCTGAGTGGAATCGCCTCTGCCCATTTGGAGAAGAAGTCCGTAGCGGTCAGAATGAACCGGCACTGGCGAGCTGTCGCCGGCAGGTAAGGTCCCACAACATCCAGTCCCCAGGCTGCAAAGGGCCAAGAATACCTGGTGGTATGGAGAGGCTCCGGCGGCCGATGCACAAAGTTCGCATGAACCTGGCACGCATGGCACCTCCTGGCATACTCGATGCAGTCATGGATCATGGAGGGCTAGAAGTATCCCAACCTCCGAATCTGGTGGGACAGCTTCGGCCCAGTCTGATGGGCACCACATGAACCAGCATGAACCTCTTGCATGACTCGTGGGATCTCAACTCCCTAAAGGCAACGGAGGAGAACACCATCAAATCCGCGTCTATAGAGGATCTGCTCCAGGCCGGGACTGCTCTGGAGGACAAACTGCGATGCGCGACGTCGAACTCGCTCGCGCTCGGCTCCATCCGATGGGAGAATGCCATGTTGGAGGTACTAAACCAATGGCGTCTTCCAATCAGGGGCTGGTTCGACTACCATATCTGGGGTACTCGGGGCTCCGGGCATAGGGGCAACCGTGGTGAGATTACTTATCGACAGGCCGCGATCTCCCCCCAGGATAACGGGAGCGATGAGCCTGCGGTGCGTCATGCGGACGATCAGGTTATCCTGTTCAGGCTCTGCAAGTGACGCAGCAAGGCTGGCCAAAGCATCTGCTCGACCGTTCTGCGACCGGGGAATATGGACAATTTCTGGCCGAGAAGGGAACTGGGCCATCAGAAGGAGGGTGCACTCCAGCAATGGCACAAGTTCCGGCTTCCTGACAACATAGTCGCCATTGATCTGCTTAACGACCAGCTCGGAGTCCCCTTTCACACACAGATGGGGCACGTCGATCTCGAGAGCAAACTCGAGGCCCGTGATGAGGGCATGGTATTCCGCCTCATTGTTGGTACAACCCTCTGACAACAGGAAAGAGTATGGCAGCACGGCTTGCTCCGGGGTAATGAAGACGATACCCAAGCCCACTCTATTGAGGTTAGGATTATCGAGTCTTCTACCGGTGGGGCTCCGGGAGGCACCGTCGAAGTGCATCTGCCAGCATGGATCGGCATGATCGACCGAGAGAATGGCCTCATTAGGAAATCCTGGATCCAGCGGCTGATCCGCGGAGGTTGGGTGAGCAGCCAGAAAGTCTGCCAATGCTTTCCCATTGATGGCCTTCTGAGACACATACCTGATGTCAAACTGCTGGAGAATCACAGCCCACCGCGCTAGTCGGCCAGTCAACATAGGCCGGCTCAGGATATATTTCAACGGGTCTACCCGAGAAACCAACTGTACCTCATGGTGCTGCAAGTAGTGCCGTAATTTCTGTACGGCAAATACGAGCGCCAGGAAACTCTTCTCGATGGGGTAATACCTAACTTCCGCATCGAGGAGAATGCAACTGAGGTAATAGAGTCTATTATCTGTTCCCTCGTTGTTCTTCTGGGCGAGAAGGGCACCAAGGGACCGTTCCAGGGCAGTCACATAAAGGACCAGCGGCTTCCCGGATACAGGCGGCATCAGAACCGGAGGTTGAAGCAGGTACTGCTTGATTTCCTCGAAAGCGGTCTGACACTCTTTATCCCATACATAGGTGACACCTTTCTTCATGAGCCGAGAAAAGGGCTTACACTTTCCGGCCAGATTCGCGATGAATCGGCGTATATAGGCTAAGTGGCCTTGGAACCCTTGCAGTTCCCGGACGTTACCTGGGGGAGGCATCTGGCTAATCGCCCAGATCTTCTCTGGGTCGATCTCAATACCCCGGTATCTTACCACAAATCCAAGGAACTTTCCGAAGGTGACCCCGAAGGCACACTTCAACGGGTTCATCTTCAGGCAGCGAGACCGGAGGAAGCCGAACACTTTCTCAAGATCTTTGAGATGGTCCTGAAGCTGGCGCGATTTGACCACCAAGTCGTAGACGTAGCATTCCACCAGTGTGCCGAGGATTGGCTTGAATATGTGGTGCATCGCCCGTTGATAGGTGGCACCTGCATTCTTCAGGCCGAAGGGCATGACCTGGTAACAAAAGATACCTTGGGGGGCCCTGAAGGCAGTGAACTCCTCATCCTCAGGGGCCATCCGGATTTGGTTGTATCCGGAGTATCCATCCATAAAGGAGAGGGCTTGGAACCCTGCCGTGGCGTCAATCAACAGATCTGTCACTGGAAGGGGAAAATCATCCTTCAGATAGTGGCGGTTGAGATCGCGGAAGTCGATACAGACTCTGATCTGCCCGTTCTTCTTCCTGACCGGCACAATGTTGGCCACCCTTTTGGGGTACTGAACTTCCCTCACGAAGTTGGCTTTGATAAGCTTGTAAACTTCGGCCTCAACCATGGCACCGTGGGATGGGTGCATCTTCCTGGGAGGCTGCTTGAACCCGCGATGGTTCGCCGGGAGACCAAGGCGGTGGACGGCTACCTGAGGATCTAGCCCCGGCATCTCGTCATAGCCCCAAGCGAACACATCACGGTGCTGCCTGAGAAAGTCCACGTACTGCTGCCGCTCCTCAGAGGGCATGGCGGCACTGACCAATGTGGGTCTTGGATCTGCTTCGGTTCCAAGGTTCACCTGTACTAACTCATCGAACGTGGCGGGGACGCCCTCCTCAAAGGCTGGGGGTGCGTCTTCCACATCCTCTCCACTCGGTGAGGGATCGTCCACGGGAGAGACTGCGTTGGAAACTGCATTGGGGCTACCAGATCCTGCTGGGCCGCTGGTGCTGGCACGGGCGGTCGCGGTCATCTCATCAGGAGACTCACAGGCCGTCGAGACCATGGCTACGTCCAACCGTTGAATCGGGAGGACGTAAGCGTCATCCAAGCTTGCCCAGGGATCACTTGCAACAGCGACAGGCTCAACCTCACCTGCCAGGATCTGCTTGTCCTTGCTCTTGTAATAGTCCGCGTCCAGATAACGGGCTTCACATGAGGCAAAAGGAGAGGCATCTCCCTGAAGCACGCCAACTCGACCATTAAGGGAGTATTTGAGGCATTGGTGGTATGATGAGGGAACCGCCACATGAAGGTGGAGCCATGGCCTGCCCATAAATGCGTTATACGCAGTGTCCTGAGAGACTACCATGAATTCGGTGTTGGCAACCAGGTCACCGAACTGGGTCTTCAAACGTATCTTGCCGACCGGGGTTTGCTCGGTGCGGTCGTACCCCTGGATCCTGAGGTCGGAGGGGATCAAGTCATCCTCAGACAACCCCAATCTCCGGAGCGTCCGAGTTGGAATCAGGTTAATCCCGGACCCCGTGTCGACAAGACAGCGCCGGACTTCAAGGCCATTGAACTGGCCAGTAACATACAGCGGACGAATGTGCCCCTGTATAGGAGGGTCTTCATCCTTACCAGAGAATGAGATAACTGCCTGACATTCGTCGTCCTCAATCGCTTCGACGTGAAAGGCCTCTGCGGCCGCAACCTCTGTCTCAAATTGGAGGGGGCTCATCAGGGCTTCAGCGAGTGCCTCGCGCATCTCAGATGACATGCGCAGAGCCTCAAGGATGGAGAGCCTTGCTGGGATGTCGGCCAAGTGCTTCAGGAAATCATACTTTTTGGCCAAGCGCGAGCCCCTGGTTGCAGGAGGTTGCTCTGCGGTTGGAGGCATGACGGGCCTTGCCGGTTGGACCGGCGGCCGACTGGTGCTTGGCGCATCTCGCTGTTCATTGGTTGAAGCCCGGGAAGTAGTCACCGTACTGGGGTCAGGAGGCCGGGATGGACTCGTGGTAGGGCGGAGCTAATCGCAACGCGGCTGAGGCGGTTCTTCCTGGTCCCACACCACAAACAGTGGCAGAGGCGAATCCGTCATCCCCGGATGGGGGGGCCGCGCATGCTAAGCTCGGTTTTGAGCCTGCTGCCTAGTCTCTGTGGCGTTCACGGCCTGGCTGGAGGTACCAACTGTCGTGCCCCAGCGGCTCCTGTTGTTGCGGTTCCTCCGACGGTGGCGACGACCGGGGACACTAGGGAGGTCCACCTGGTGTTCCTCAGTGTTGGGAACCGAAAAGGGATTTACCGGCTCGACGGTATTAACCAAAGCGTACCCAACACTTTCATCGGACGAATCATCCATCACTGGGCGGATCCGAGGAGGGATCCCCATATCCGGGGGCATGAAATCACCGAGAGTGCGGGATAGTGGCGGAACTGGCGGGGCACGCTCTTCCTTCTTGCGCCGTCGCCGTTTTCTCTTCTCGGAAGAGGCAGGCTGGGATGACGATGCCAAAGCAGCACCCGCAGATTCTGGGTGCTCAGGCTGATTCAAGCACGCACGAATGATTCCATGGGCGCGAATGATCGTCTTGCGGGCCATCCAGTTATTATACTTCTGGGATCCGCGGTCGGAGACCAGCTGCCATTCGTCCTCATTGCCACTATCGTCATCTGATCCCACGAACACGCCCGCCACTTGTGCTGGAGCTGGGCCCAACCTGATTACATTGTTGTTAATCTGGTCTTGGAGCCAGTCCTTAAACGCATATCACCGCTGGATGGTGTGCCCCAGGGCCCGATGGTAAGGGCAGTAGCGGGGGTTATCCGTGAGATGTGCCTCCTCTGGCCTCCAACACTCAGGCAGTCGCACAATCCTCTACTCCAGGGCGCTCCGGAAATAACCGGGGACCTGATCCTCGTGAAATGAGTAAGTCAGGTATCGCGGGCCCCTGGGAGCGTGGTCTTGACGAGGGGCTGGAGGGGCCTGCCGAGGAGGTGGACCCTGATTATCTCGCCTGGGTTGTGGCGGTACATTACGCAGAGGGGCCGACCGGTTCTGGGGTTGCCGCTGCTGGGCCGGGAACTGAGCCCGTGGAGGCGGATTCCTGTGAGGCTGTGGAGCTGGCCTCACCGGCAGCAGCTCCAACGGCCTGGGGGCCTCTATCTGGGCAACAGCAGCGGGCTCAGCCCTGCTGACTCTCCTTGCAGGAATCATAGGGGGCAGCGGGTGTGCCTGACTGGCCTGTTGCAGGGCTTCCTCAAGACGTTGAGCTTTGTCTGAGAAGTCCCTGAACCCTCCGGGGTAATTCTGAGTGATCAGGGAAGGGACCAGCTCGGTCTTGACGTTCCCGACGCACATTGTCAGCAACTGCTCCTGAGTCAATGGCATGTCAAGGGAATACGTGAGACCCTTCCATCGGGCGACGAAGTCCGCGACTCGCTCATCAGGCCTCTGCTTGCACTTGAAGAGCTCTGCGATACTCGTCTTCCGGGTCGTGGAACTGAACTGGTAGAGGAATTGTCTACGAAGGTCCTCCCAGCTAGTTATCGACCCGACGGGGAGCTGGCTATACCAGACAAATGCTGGCCCTTCCAGTGTCTGGAAAAATCAGCGAAGCTTAGCGGCCTCTTGCTGCGCCGGAGTTCCCAACATAGGCCCGCACCTCGAGTTGAAATGCGCCAAATGCTGTGGCGGATCTCCAGTTCCGTTGAAGGGGGCGAAAGTGGGGTTCCCGAATCCCGGAGGCGCCGGCATGTCATCCACCCATGCTGGATACGGCTTGACGTCCGGTGGGATTGCCACTTGCCGAGTCTCCAAGGCTTCCAAGCGGGCGATGAGTGCCGCAATCAGATCGTCCGGACATGGGTTCCAGTCCTGGCGAGGATCTCTAACCACGAGCGCATTGCATAGCCCTTCAATCGGGTCGTCGACCGGGTCGTCGAACTCGGCAGCTCGTGGGATGGCGGGCGGAGCGGCCCTTGGGGCAGCGGGAGGAATCCGAGCGGGGTCTCTCAAGTAGTCACGCCGCTCGGGAGGGTGCGGTGAAACATACCGCGCCCTCTTTCCATAGGCAATGGCCTCTCCCCTGTCGGAGAACACGGCGTAATCACGGTTGCCCGGGAGAGTCTCGTCAAGGAGCGGTTGTTCCTGCCCCTGCTGTCCTGGCCTAGGATCACCGTAGTCAGGCCGCTGCTCTGCAGCGCGCTCGGCGAGGAGCTGGTCAACTAGCTTCTTCTGCTCAGCGAGCTGTTGACGTAGCATAGCCTTTTCGGGATCCTCATCCGCCCTCTACATAGAGGCAGATGGGTCGGCGGGCTTTACAGCCCCGCCGTGCTCTTTACCTTTGCTGACGTTTCGGCTCAACGTCTGTGCTTCAGTGGGTGCGGGGAGTCCCAGGAGGTTCCTCTGGTGACGAGTAACTCTCACCGATGGATCCAACAACGGCTTGTCTTCGGGGGGAGAGCCCCCGTCGAGAAGTTCCAAACCGTTCCCCTCTCCCGACAGGTCAGCCATATTGACCGTTTCCGTCCCTGGGGATGTACCGTCAGGGCCACCCAGTGAATTAGGCTATCGGCGAATCACACTGAAGCGTAGGGCAGCATACTGCCCCCATCCACGGATATACACGTGGGGAGTGGCTCCCTCGATAACCTTGCGGAGTACTTGAAAACACTCAATGCATCGTTGTCGGAGGGCCTCGTGGTGCTCAAATGACCCGGGGTGCCGAACCGCGGGGAGCGTGGCCAGGTCAATTTGATGGCACTGCTCACCAATATCCTCCAGGTGCGCTTGACTCCCGGGATATGGCATTTGTAGGCGGTGAAGACGGGAGTGAGTCTCCCGGAGAGTTCGGCGGAAGCATTCGAACTCATCCGGGGTGAGTGATTCGGGTGCATCAAAGTCTGGTCCTGCGACTGGCCAAAACTTCTCAGGGAAGTGGCCCTCTGCAAGGACGGTCCAGAAGCTCCACGACTCAAACTCGGGACCCAGGTCTCCTTGGTCCTCTTCATCGACTGGGAATGGACGGGGAACCGGCAGTGGTGCCGAGGCGGGCCGTCGGGCCGACGGGCTGGCCGGCGGTGAATACGGCGAGCAGGCCGATTGGCCTCCATATCCCGGGCCGCCCTCTGAGGGTGGCGGTGCCCCGGCTACCACATCACGATAGGACGGGCCGGCGAGCGAACATCCTGCCGTAGCGTCGGTGCTCGCAGAGGGTGCACTAAATCGTGGTTCGACCGTCGGTCCCCAGAAAAGGTCTCCGTCTTCTCCGATCGAGGCGGAAGGCGCTTCCGGAGGGGCCAGTACCAACCGCAAGCTTGATCCTTGGGGGTATACCAGGCCCTCGCTACTCCGGATATACCTTCGGAGAGAAGCGGGGATCATATCGATCTCGCTCTCGGGAAGTACGAGGCTGACGTGCCGCATCCCTACCTCTGCCCCTGAATGGCGGGATTGGGGGTAAGGCTCTGTCGCCGAATCATACTCCACCTCTGTATCAGAGAAACGAACCGGTCGGATCTCTGTCCGGAATTCCGTAACAGTCCTCCCTCTGTGTCGACGCCTCGCCCTCCTGCCCCTGGGTGGTTCTTCGGGGCATGGCTAATCTCTGTCCTGGCGTCCTCTGGCCGCACTGGTGTTGGGGCCAAGAGGACTGGAAACCAAGGTGCGAGGAGCACCGAGACAGATATCAAAGGGGACGTGGGGAGAGATGATTCCGGGCAGGCCTCCGCGCCGGGATCGGAAGGTGGGGTGACCCATGCCTCTTGGATCGGCCACACGGAGTAGACCCTGTTGGTGAATAGCGCTACCGCGATGTGGCCCGCGGTGGCTATTGCCTGTAACAGCAACCGGGAGAGTCAACCCAACCTGCCTTTGGGGCGGTCGGGGCCTCGATTCAGGTCGGGCATTGAAGTGCCCCTGCTCAGGATGCGCAGGGACCTGGTGACTGGAGCCAGCAGTGGCTTGAGCCAACGCGGCCGCTGTTGCTAGGGCCCCAAGGTGGGAATCCTCTTCCGTTCGTGCCCGACGTTGGCGTCGGGACAAACGAGTCAGGATCAGCGGCGCGGGCAGGTGGAGAGCCCGTTCTTCGACTTGAGAGGCCTGGCGGCGGTGTCGCCGTGGCCTCACAGGAGCCCTTATCGCGGATCCCTGGAGCGAATCTCGGATAGGGTGGTCCCGGGCATCTTCCACCTCATCTGCATAGGGAAGCGAACTGTCGGAGCGTTCCGGGGATAGACTCCCGAAACGGTTGGACGTCGAGGTAGGCGGCGGTGCCTCCCTGCGCGGCCCTCGGGGGCGACGTTGGTGGCGAGGTGCAGCTTCCTCGAGGTCTAGGCGAGCCATGTCCCTGGTGGGGATGACTCCCTCTTCCTCATATCTCTGCACCAAGTTGTTGATCACCCTTCTCTGGATGATCTCCGAGGGGGATAGAGGGCGTGGTTGCCCCGCAATTGCGGCTGCTGGGACGGCTGTGAAACGGGCGGGACCGCGCGGAGTAGCCGCGTCGGTGTCTCCCCTACCCCTGCGCCAGTGGGCGGGTGGCGATCGGGCACTGGATTGGGCGACTCGATTTCCGAAAGCAGGGAGAAAAACCCATTAACACTGATGGGAAAAGGAATCGACAACCAATCATTAGTGCCACGACGCCTTCCGTGGGGGGAACCCAGGCCATCGACGTCGTGAGACGGAGTGCCCGATTTCCCTTCCCCAGCCCCGGGCGGGTTCCGTGCCCCGGTGCTGAATGCTCGGTCGAGCAGCATGCTGGTCTTCCAACACCTCTGAAAGCCATCGGTCTTCGTATCGAGGAGAAGAGATTCACGTCGGGTTCACCATTTTTCTGTTTCGGTGCGGATGTGCGCCGGGCTTCTGTTCCGACGTTGTTCCGCCAGAACGCGTTCGCGCGTGCGCCCGTCGACCCAAGGGGATGGGAGCGCGGCTTGTGGTCCCGCAGTCCCGATTTCCAAAGGCGGGCGGCATCCGTCCCTTGTTCAGGGGCGTCTGCTCCTTGATCGAAACCGGGATGATGGGACGTTGGCTCCTCCTTCCGTGGACGTCTCCTCGGAACTCGTCGCCTAATCCGGGTCTCCCTCATAGATTTAAGACGTGCTCGTGAATCTCGTTCCCGGAGCCATGTCTCCATGGACACCGGTTAATTACGCTGCTTCCGCCCGGACGCTCCAAGGGGTCTGGTCGGGGCAGCAACCTGCGGTGAGGAGACCGGGTGGCTCCGGGTGTTGGGGCTTGGCTTAACACTGCGACTCTGCATGTCTGCCTTCCGTCCCTAATAGGGCTTCTCGAAGTCGTGATGGCCTGAGGCATCCCGCGCTGGGTGCGGGGAACTGCGTTACCTGAGCTTTTCCTCAGCTTCCCATGTTTAACACGGGGTATGCCGCGAGTTTAACGTCCAGCGGGGATGGCATCGGACTGATCAACACAAGGAGTGGATCAGATGACAGAACCCCTTGCGGGGAACCTCCGACGCTGGGGCCAGCACATGGGCGGCTTCCCGAGTGAAGTGGAGTGGAATGAAGTGGCATGACCCCACCGGGATGTGGCGGCCCGGGTAAGGATCAGGATGGATGATGGAGTGAAGAGCTTGGACCCCGTAGGGGCTTCCTACGTACCGCGCGTTAGCGCGGATCAATGTCAGCGTAGTTCGGATATACAGTTTAACGTCATGCTGGACGTTGGCAAGCCGACTCACGAAGAGGTCGAGGCTGCCGAGCGGAGGATTGAACCGAACCACCTCGCACAGAGGGGGATGGAACGGTCGGGTGGATCACAGTTTAACGTCATGCTGGACGTTGGCAAGCCGACTCACAAGGAGGTCGAGGCTGCCGGGCAGAGGATTGAACCGAACCACCTCGCACAGAGGGGGATGGAACGACCGGGTGGATCACAGTTTCACGTCATGCTGGACGCTGAAATGGAAAATAGAAAAAGGCAGTGGGGAAGCACAATGGAGATACACACGTGCAGTCTCCCACAGGGGCGGATTCATAGGTGAATCGACGCAAGTGTGAACCCGGGAGGGGTCCACTGATGGACGAACCGACGAGAATACGACCGGGACGACCAAGTGGTGGGCTTGAACCTCGGAGAGGATTCCTACGTACCCTGTTTAGGAGACAGGGATCAAAGTCCACGTAGTTCATTCGGTGCGTAACAGTCTACCCCCATGGGCGAAGGCCACTCCAATCCCGACATCCCTACAGAGACGAGCGGGTGGGGGCCACATCCAAACCGGGAGGACCCTGCGTGCGGGGCACGGGATCGGGTGATGCGGACGGTTTTACGTCTTGCCGGACGAAGTACAGTTTAACGTCGTGTGTTGAGGACGAAGCGGACGGTTTAACGTCTTTCCAGACGAAGTACAGTTTAACGTCGTGGTTTGAGGACGAAGATGCTTGGCAGTTTAACGTCTTGCGGCGCGGACGTGGTACAGTTTAACGTCTTGTTGGACGAATGCTGAACAGTTTAACGTCTTGTAGCTTGGACGATATACTAGGCAGTTTAACGTCGTGCAGCTTGGACGTGGTGCAGTTTAGCGTCATGCAGGACGAAGATGCTAGGCAGTTTAACGTCTTGCAGCGCAGACGAGGTGCAGTTTAGCGTCATGCAGGACGAAACACTTGGCTGTTTAACGTCTTGCAGCGCGGACGATATGGTGCCGCCGAGGGGTCCGTGTCACTTCGCGCGAGCCTGGAGGGCCGCGCGGGAAGACAACGTACGGTACGGGCACCTGCGATGAGGATCATCGGGCGCCACGCAGGCGGGTATCCTCAGGGGGTCAAAGGGGGCGACCCCGGCGGATTGCGCGCAAAAGAGGAGCTTGGCGTGCAATACCGCGGGTCGGCGCGCAAATGGGCGGGCTGGCGCGCAATTGAGCCAGCGCTTTGCGCGCGGAAGATAGAAATTGCGCGCATCGGGCTTCGGATAGCGCGCGGGGGCAACAGCTCAATCTTTAATGAATGGCCACTTGAAAAGGGGGGGGGGGTGCGCGCAATCGGGCTGGATTGCGCGCACCCGGGGGCAATTGCGCGCAAGAGACTTCTTTTGCGCGCGAAGGCCTTTAGGTGAATAATTATTCGAAGGAAAGGAGCCAAGGGGATTGCGCGCGGAGGTGAACCCCGAGGCTTTCTTGCGCGAAAGAAAAGAGGTTACCTGAAGATCGGCATTGCGCGCGGAAGGGGTTGAATTGCGCGCGCGAGAGACCTTTTGAATTCTGGCAACCTTCAAAACGTCGGGGGTCGCCTTATATTTATAGGCAACCCTGGGCGCGGAATCCGGTTCGCGGGCGCGGAATTTCTTCGCGGGCGCGGAATCGGGCCCGGCGCGCAAGGTTGTCGCGCGGGCCACGGGTGCGCAAAATTGCGCGCCGGCCCAGCGCATTGCGTGCATCCCGGGAGGTTTGCGCGCGGAACTACAACTTTGCGCGCGGACCTCCAAAATTCCGCGCAAGGCTTCCGGGCCCTCCGAAACAGGTTTCCGACTCCAAATATGACCTCGCTTCCCACATCCGGAGCTTCGTTTGGGAACAACGGACTTTTCCGGCATCTACAACCACATTGGAAAAATGTTTTAAATAAAAAATATTTATTTGATATCCTATGAAAATCACACTCATCAAATAGATTTTATAGGAATAAAATAAGAATAAATCCAATTTTATGAATAAAAATATTTATTTTTCAAAAGGGTAATTTTCCATCTTTTAATGGTGAACAAAAATTAAATAAATGTTTTGACACTTTTATAATTTTTGTATAAAAAATAATATTCATTTTTAAATAATAATATAAAAATTTAAATTGGGTGATTTTTTTATATTTTTATTATAAGTTTCTAGTTTTAATAATTTTTTAAAATTATTGAATTTTAATAGAGACCCAATTTCTCATCTAACATTTTTATATATCTAAATTATGTATTCAATAAATTTTGATGTACAAGTAGTTCCATTTTAAATATATTACAACAATTTAAGTCACTAGAATCTTTTTTATATTGAATTTAGATATAAAATCATAGAAAAACGTTGAACATTTTTTCCCTGTAACAGCTCATTGTCTTGTCCTATCTACAAAATTAATTTAAAACAAGTTTCTTCCACTTATATGATTGGAATTTGGAAACATTGATTAAATATTTGGAATGAAAGAAATTTTAATTTTTTTTTGAGTTCAACATAATTTTTTACAAAAAATGTTTATGGAATTAAATAAAATTAATTATAGAGATTAAAGTAAAAATAAGCTTATATACTGATTAAACATATATTATCAATGGTAAAAATGACCCTACACTTTTGAAAAATTATTTTATTGACATATTTAGACCATTAAACCAATAATGATATAGAGGGTCTATTTTTAACCCTTGAGAGTCATGTAAATTGTGGAGATCACTCAAATCTTTTCAAGATACCCAATGTTTCCTTTTCCTCAATTATAAAAGGCCCCATCTCCTCCCCCTCACATCATACATCTAAATCCCATTTTTACTCAGCAAAACCCTATTAATATATCTTACCAATAACCAAAACCTAATCCTAGAAGCCTAAATTTGGTTATAAATCCAACCATTTAATCCCTTTAGTTCAAAACGAAATGAATTACCCAACGAAGTGGATTATTGAGCATGTTCAATGAAAATTCCAGACTTAAGGTAAGTGTTTTCTCGTCTCACATTTGTTTGTGAGATATATTTTATATTAAAGAATTATTCTTGGAATGTGGTGTATATACTTCCCAAAAACATGTTTTATCCTAATTTTTCTTTATATTAGGATATTCAATTATTCAACTTATGTCATTATTCCATGGGGACAATGATTTAAAAGTTACTCAAGTGGTAAGGGGATTACTAGTCACACTTCTTTTCGTTGGGACATATTACATATTCCCCTCTCATTTATTTTTTGTGGTTTATAAAAACCCATGAATTTATTGTATGATTTCGAAACTTATATTTATGGGTATTTATATATACATTTGGTGATATCTCTTTCTTATGGTTTATGTTTCAAAATTTATCAAATTATTAATGTAAATTTTTCTAAATTTTCCTTTTGAGACACATGTTTTACTATACACCAATATTATTTTATGAGGTGTATATATTTACCTCTTTAAAAGTTATGTGACTAATATTCATATTTCAATTATATTTCTAGATTCATGTAATATTATTATTTAGTGGGAATTATGATTCAATGTTACCAAAGTGGTAAAAGTTTTCTGGCTACAATATCATCATTTATCGGGATTTTTTATGATTATACTTCTATTGATGAAATATTATGATCCATATCTCATCAATACTCATGAAGATTCTTCTATTCCATATATTAATTATATCATCTTATATTGGTATCATTTTACTATTCTTTGGTATTAAATATTATTAGAAAAATGTTTTTAATAAAAATTATCTTTATTTCTCTCTTTGATTAGAAATTTGTATTATTCAAAAACAATATTTGAAAAAAATGTTCACAAATTTTTTTTAAATAATATCATAGAATAATTTTAATGGAAGAATATATTAAACAATTTTTTATGGTTTAAGGTGTGTAAAATGGTTTTCAATGCTTCCTTTATAACTTTTCAAGATTATTATCTACGAAAAGTTTTTTAAAAATATTTTTTTATTTAAAAAGATTTTTTAAAATAAGAAATGATATTTATTTAATGAAATTTTTTATATTATTCTTTTAAAATTATTATACATTTAAGAGAAAATCATTTATTATTTCTCGTGTCTTACAGGGTTATGATCTAGGGATACCATTCTTGTTGTTTTTATGAATGATTTATGCTTTTGATTACATGTTTTTTATGAAACATGTTTCTTTTCAATGGGTTATACCATGATAAATTCATATGAATCCCACATCCTTTGATTGAATATTCTGAGATGAAATTATTATAAAACCCATTTATTTTCCATAGGTTATTATAGGATTAATTTTTTATGATGCCCCTTTAATTTCATGGGTTACTGTATGATGTTTATGAAACACATATCTTTTTAGGGGCCAGAATATGATTATTATTTTATTATTTAAAGGGAATGATTATTAGATTTCAATATGTGATAGGTGGGGCCTATATCTCCTTCAAATTAATTAGATAATTATTCAAATAAAATTAGGTAATTATGGAAAAAATGTCAACGATATTGATCCACAATATGAAATAGGAGTGACCTCATTAAAAATGGAAAACATGTTAGTCGTTATCTGAAAAGGGTAACATATGTTCCCTACTCCACAATGGGAAACAGTTGTGTCCTAATCCACAATGAAAACATGTGTATCCTGATCCACTATGTTTATAGTCTTGGGAGTGAACTATAACTAATATTATCTTATGTGTGAAATTGATTACATGTTCAAATCGTTATGTATGGACCTAGTTGCATGTCCATAAGTTCATGAGAGGAACTGATTTCATGTACTTCACTTACTGAGTAAACCTGTTGGTATTTATAAATGTTCATAATGTTACAAACTGATCTGTATGCCATAAATATATTCCTTATTCCTAGGATATTCTCTCATGCTTCAGTTTCTTGATTATATTATGATTTATGTCCTATGATCTAAAAATTATTATGAACTGCATCATGTTTTCCATCTATGGTAGATCAGGTATGAACCATGGAAGATATAATAATGATCGCATACCCTTATACTTACCTTGTGATGTCATATGATTATAGATTTATTTATCTTATGTTAACTCTTACAGGGAAACTATTCTCACCCTTTATTACATTTCCTTTCCTCGGGTTTTGTAGAAATATTTTACGTAGGATTGATAAAGGATAAGATCATTACTAGGGATAATGATGATATTTCACTAAATTAAAATAATGTGTTAAATTTTTTAAAGGAAATAAACTACTACAGACCTCAGGATTGTGATTTTATAATTTAATTATAATTTATCCAATATATGTAATATCTATATATGTTAAGCCATGGTTCACAATTGATTTCCTCATACTCTACCACTATTATAAGAAACTGAAAATTCATAGCATCCACCATGCCAAGGGCCAGGATACCTAAGTGATGAGTAATCCATTTCACCATCTTATACATGATTCCATCCTACTGTACATGGATTTCCTTTTCACCCATAATGGAAAACATTAGCCCATCACTACGGACACACTAGATCCTTTTCTTAAAACTGTATATCTAGACATGATCTATATATAGTAATTCAATACCTAAAATGACATAATGAGGATTAATCACTATTAATAATAGACCAGAATGATAATATATCCTCCTAGTGTCAAGTAACCACATTTTCAGAAGTTTCTGACACTGATTCTCTATATGTATGAGTCTATAAGAACAAGGGTTGAGCCAAAGGCTCAGTTGGGATCTCTTCATCTTGAACCAGATAAGTTTAAATACAGAAATGACTCATGCCTATGTCTATCAGTATTGTTTCTAAAGTATAAATGAGATAGATCATACATTAAATAATCCTAGGAACCTTGGGGTCATAAGACCCCACCGTATGTAGCTACCCTCACCCTAGTTACCCAACTCCCTCTGCCTAGTGGGGACCACATGGGGTGGTGGTGGAAAAGAATCATAACATATTCCACCTCCAACTACTCTATTATTTCATATTCCAAATATTCTACCCAATAGAACTTCCTTCTATTTCAAATTTCTCTACCGAGGCATCATATCCACTATCTATATATTTTCCACACAGCATGTCAAATATTCTCATCCAAGATGTCTCTGATCATCACAACTGTTGCTCCACCACTCCCTGGGATGACTATATCTATCCTTTTAGCCCTTCACTTCAAACCCTTTATCTTTTTATTTCCTACAGAAATGTCTTGTATTCCCAAGACTGTGTGTCTTTCTTTTGTCTCTATAGTTGCAGTCTCCACTCTTGTGTTCCCACTGCGGTCACTAACTCTCTGTGCTAGATTATCCAGAAAACTCTCAATCCCCAAATCATTCTCAATCAACCCAACAAATGTAGGAATACATAGAGTTATCACACTAGTTCGAATATCTCTCAATAGTCTACACTCAATTTTTTATTCTGAAAAACAATTTATCATGAACCATATATATTGAGTATCTAAAGAGGTTTTTAGAACTCTATAAATAATCATCCAAAATTGTACAACTAATCTAAAACTATAGGTATCCTTTATGTGGAAATCCATAAACATGGATAGAGAAATATCTTCTCCAAAAAATATCTATTTATATGAGCATTATAGAGTCTCTTAATCATACGACTAGGTCACTAATCCCCACAATCATTATGTAGATCCAAATAGAAGGCTCACTTCCAGAACACCATCTATATTTTAGGTGTCTTGATAAGAAAAAATACTTGCTTCACTAACTCAACTCATTCCTCAGCCTTCAATGGTTCAGGCTCACCTCAAAACCTTAGGGCTCTCTATTGTTGAATCTCTTGAAGTGTGTGAAACCTATGTTTCTCATCCACTTGTAATAATGTTACTATCTTCAATATAAAATGTGGTTGTAATATAAGAGCATGACCTGGAGGAAACACCTCTTGAACATATCCTTATTTCAAAGCCTCATCCCTGAGGGGATCATCCCCATGATCCAAATGTCGAATCATAATTGGAAAATGTTCTGAAGGTATCATAAAATAGATATGATCTACCATAGCTAATGTTTACATCAAGATAGATTATTTAAAAAGGAAATATAAAAAACGACCATTCTTATATGATGAATGTATCAATTTTTTCGGAAACTAATATCCACTTATATCAAGTCAAAAAGTAGATTATTAGAGTTCTAGTTTATGGACACGTCATCCACCACACTAACACTAAGACTATGTCTTGAGAGAATAATTTAAAATTCATAACACTATTTCCATAAACCAATATCATAGATATAAGTCCTAAAGTATAATAGATTGTATTTAATAACTATATATTAGGACTCATCCTAATAGGTCCCATGCCATGACTACCGCAAGCATGCCTCCAATAGGCCATGGGCTAGCGACTAACAAAAAATAGTAATATCACACACATGAGAGGTCATATCCTAATGTACATGTACTATGGCACATATATTGAATCATATAAACTACTAGAATCTAAAAAAACTTGTAACCATGCATGAATTAATCAAAAATCTCAACATCATAGCATGGAAACATATTCCAGAAAGAAAAATGTTCAAATACAAACCCACCATAATGAACATTAAAAATTCCATCCCATAAAGTGAGTGAGGACTTATTTCAATGTAACCATAAGAATACACTTTGATCTATCCGGTTCACTATGCTCTAACTACTCCAAGACCCTCTAATACTCCATTAGAAGTTTTTCATCTTTATAGGGCATGACACATGCATGAAAATCCCATTCATTAGAGATATATAACAATACCTAGAAGGAAACCCGAAAATCATTAATCGTATAATATCAAGAATAATAGTCATTTCATCATAGTTATATATCAATGGAATATAACATGAACATACAGATATACTCATAGTATACACAGTATCTCATGTAACATCACTACCATATTTCCAGTATAGGATTCATGGTTGAAGGATCCACATGGAACTCATCTAGGAGAACACAAACCATAATTAATAAAGAACTGATGGATCCCATAATATATTTCATTCTCATCAGGTCTCCACATAATATGTACAAACAATATTTTGAAGTGAATGATACTATAATGGGGATCACTCCAAAGACCACGGTTTATATCATCAACCCAATTCATATTAACCTACTAAGTAGTGGATTGATGTTTGCATTGTGATTGAAAAGATGATAACAAGAACCCCGCCTTGGGAAATTATTATGATAGGGGATATCATTAAGGGCCACAATGAAGGATTCCCACAACTCTATCTATAAATGAAGTTCCACATATAGGATCACTATCATATGAATATGATGTTTCTCTAATCATACCCTAAAAATTTCATGTACAAGTAGTGAAAGATAAGGGTTTTGAGATATTTAGGAGGGATTAAAAATTATATTCTTGTAGTACATGGTGTGTCCAATTAGAACCATGTTCTACCAATCTATCACGACACATGCACATGAATTTCTCCTTGTTCGATTACATGGGGATTTTGATCATGTGTACCATGAATTTTTCTATGTACATATCCATGAACATGTACACATGGCTTCGCCATGTTTTTTCTAAGTACACGGTAAATATAAGACCTTGTTCTCCAAACTGTGTCTGTGTACATTCAAGGTACAAGTCAAGCCACCAAATAAGGGTTACATGTTGTGTGATAGTTTTAACATTTTGTGTGATATTTATCTTCTCACATAATCCATAACACCAGATCGGGGGTCCCACATAGCGTTCAACTCAGAAATACACTCTATGTATCATGTTATTTCATAGAACCTACATTTTCATTATTGAAATTCACCCACATCATTGTCACATATTGTTATATAATTTATCCTTCTAGTAAGTAAATATCTTGTCCCTGACATGCATTATTTTCATCACTCAGTGGATTCTAGCCACTAATTTAGATGTTAAACTTTCATTAGTTGTGCTCGTCGCAATCACATGACCAATAGGGAAGAATGGGATGGTTTTATTGTTCCAAATCAATCATTAGAATTTTTAAATCTAAAACCATACATAAGTATAAATATGGATCTATGATAAAAATTCAGCCACTAAAAAAATGTGAAAATATTTGTTATATGTTATTTTTTGAACCATTATCCAAAACAAATTTTGGTGATTAAAAAATTAATAATAGTGGGTGAAAACAAAAAACATGGGAAAGAGGATTGAACATCGATCATTTTAAGATTTTCCTTGATCCTATACCATTAGTATAGTAAAAAATGATCCATAATAAAATAAAAAAATTATCCTAATAATATCAACAAAATAATCTTATTCCTAGAATAAAATCAGGGCACGAATCACTTCATTTTTCAATTTATTCACAATCTTCATAAGATATGAAAATGTGTATGCATATAAATCATAAATAATTTCCACCTAAAGGTTGATGATTCAATGATGATGAAAAAATATTTGTCATTGTTAATAATATCATTGAATTCTATTGTGTACAGATCAATGATCTATGATCTATGATACGGTGGATGTTCATCCTTGAAAGATCCACCAACTCTTTATACAATGGATCCAATGTTTTTTGGATAACATTGAAATGTCTTCGTAGCCATATATTTATGTCCAACCAATTAGGTCAGTATGTCTCTTAATAATATAATTAATAGAATTTATTTTTTTATTAATTCACTCATGGTGGTACTCAACTCGAACGTTAGATGTGTCCTAAGGTAATGTTATGTCTATAGTAAAACCCATTCTCTATACTCAGTGGATGACTCAAATTTCTGATATAAGCTATTATTTATGATTTTCACATCTTATTTATGAAAATTGTTCATCCTTGATATTTAATTTATTTTATATATATGAAAAAATTATTTTTGGCCACCTCATGCCTCGTAATTTCACACCATATCATTGCTTTACTCTAAAATTAATCGATATATTATAATAAAGTAATATAGGGAAAGATGTGATATATTTTATTGGGTTTTATAGATATGAATCATTGTTTTGATAGAATTTTGAATACTATTCAAATATATTGATATTAATAGGGGATCAATGTTTGACACTATCGAAATATGTTCACCCTAAAATAATAAAACATCAATAATATAGATCATTTTGTGATACTCAACATGTAAATATTATATTATATCAAGTAAATGTGTCAATTTGGTTATAAAATTATGAATAACCAATATTGAAACATTATTTCTAGGAATATTTTGTACTCCTAGGATATATTCTATATTAATGTCATACCATTTCCTTATAGGAATAGGAAGAGGTTTCATAACTCCACTCGGATACAATGTATCTTCCTTAAATAATTGACAAAACAAAAATCTAGACACATTTTTATCAGTCACCCACATTATGTTATCCAACTAAAAATGTTATCAAAAATCCCTATACATTTTGGTTCAGTGTGTTTTTTATATAATTGTGCTCACCAGATTCCTTGGGTGGTCCTTCTACTGGTACTCTTTCGGGCCTCCAGGATCTCTTCATCCTTCAATGTTAGTCAAGTTCATCAATTATTAGTAGGTTTTGGTTGTGTGGTGGGATATGAAGGGGGATACCAGGTGTCTCTTTTATGCTCCGGAATGGTTTCGGTGTTTTTCTAGGCTCTGTGACTTTGGTAGATGGTGGAGTCTGTGTCGATCCACAGATGGAAGCGACCATGGTGTTATAAAGACAGGATGGCTTTTGGAATTTTTTTCCCTTGATTAGGTTATTTTTTAGCTCACTAATTGTTTTTTGTGACCTTCAAAATTCTGTGACTTTCATCCCACGATGTGTTAGAGGTTTTTGGGGGTTCTTTGACTCAGTCGGGTGGTCGCTCGTGTTTATTTCTTGGGGATGATAGATGTGGAAACATGACCTTGTGCTACATAAGAAGTCTTAATTTTTGTTTTTATTTGTTTAGTTTATTTATGATTTTCATGTCCCCTTGGTTCGTGATATCCCCAGTGGTGGTTGTTCTCTTATTCGCCAACAACGTGGATGATTTCTAATCTTACAATGGTCAATGATGACGTTTTGGTTTGGTGGTTTGGACAATAACAATGATGATTCTGATAGTGACTATGGCGATTTCTGGTGGTGATGACACAAGTTGGTGTCAGTGATGATGCATGGATGGATGACAATGGATATGTTGATATTTAGAGATGGGTTTCTACAGGTAGTTTGTTGAGATAGATGTGAGTATCATGGCCAAAGCGTGTCTAAATGTGTGAATTATTTTTAAATTTTAATATTTTGGTTTTTTGGAAGGTATCAATGGTGGTACATGGATAAGGTTTTCATGTAGGTTATTTGATTTTAAATTTTTTAATTTTTTATGCTAAAATTTTCTTGATGTGTTGAATCTCGTGGGTTTTTTAGGGTTCACACTTACCACTTAAAAGTTTCATTAAAAAATAAAATAATATTGATTTGATGAAATACTATAGCTAACAAATCATGATTATGATTCAAATAGTTCTTTTAATTATTCTTCAGGTACATCGATGCATTTATAGAAACAATATCATTTTTTAGATGGGAACAACCAATTCATTTCTTGGATGCATCACTATATGTCAATAACCCCTAATTTATTTACAGTAGAGTCAAAATCATATCATTGATCAATATCCTTATAAATTAAACAAAAAATTATTCACATTCCTCTTCCCAACTATGCATAATCCTTTTTTGTGTAAGATTGGTTATTAGGTTAGGAAATAAAGAAACGTTATGACTGAATAATCAATAGTATCCTACCAAAATAATGAGACTATTTACCTTAGTTTGGTTTTTTGGTGTAGGACATTCTCAAATTCCCTTTTTCATAAGAGGATGAACTGATATTACATTCATGGAGACAATATAGTCATCAAAAGAAACATCATGAAACCAGAATTCACACATTCTAAATTTATCATATAATCATTTTCTAATAAGAGTCTCATGTATGATCCAAAATTGATTTTGAGGTTCCTCATAGCACTTATAATAAACCAAGATATCATCAAATGAATACCCAAAAAAATAATCAAGATATTGTGTGAATAATTTTTTTTATAAATAAAAAAAGTTCATAGATTATCCAAATGAAATTAATAAAAACACATAATTTTCACACCTCATTTATAATATTTTCTTACTAATTAAATTCATATTTAATAACAATTTATTATACCTGGAATGATGGTCAATCATTGAATAATTCAGAGATCGATTAAGTTGGTCAAATAATTCAGTAATGGGAGGAATATGATACAATTTTGTATCAAATTATAATTTATTTCACTATAATTGATTCATATCCTCATTGATCAATATTTCTTCTTAGGAAATAGAACAATGGATCCCCATGGTGAAACTATAGGTATAAGAATTATCTTCTCACAGAAATACGCTAGTTTTTTATTTTACTCCACTATTTATATAGTGAAAATTCTTTTGGTAGTCTTGATATAGGTCTTTCCATAGGGATCAAATCAGGGGAAAACTTAACTTCAAGCTCTATTAGATGTCCACACAATTCTTTAATAAATAATTAAATTAATTCTTGTACAATAGGTATATTCTCAATATGATGTTTACCTTCTCCATCCATGTATTTTGTTTTCTCTTCTTCCCCAAGAATCTCATTCCAATGAAATATGGTGGTGGATCTAGACTTGACTCATATGATGATGTCTCCACTCTAAAGATAATTAATTCCACATCATCAACAGAACTCCAAATTTTATTATTCTTGTAATAAAAGTTTTTGTCATATATTGAAAACAAGTCCAAATAAAAGATTATATTGAAGATAAAAATTGGTATAATAATAATTTCTTTTAAAAAATCACATTTATGTGCCGTAGTTGGGACTTCCTAACACATCTTTTTTTATAGTGAGACATACAAGAAGACATTAGGCATAAAAATACATTATTATAGATAAATATATGTATCAAATTTTCATAGTAAATATAAAATATATGAAAAAGTGTGAGGATCCTGTTTCTAATGCTTTCTTCGGGGAACGTGCATCTATCTGTGGATTATGCACAGCTGTTGCCCCACATTCCCGCTTTGAAATGGCGGGCGGCATCCGTTCCTTTTTCAGGGAAGTTTTCTCCTTCATCAAAATGGGATGATGGGATGTCATTTCATCTTTTCGTGGATTCCTCTTAATAACTCGTCACCTAGTCTGGGTCTCCCTTATAGACTTAAGACATTGTTCGTGAAACTCTTTCATGTACCATATTGTTATGGAAGCTAGTTAATTACACTGCTTCTGTCAGGACATTACAAGGGGTCTGGTCAGGTAAGAAAACATTAGTTAGGGGATTAGTCATGTGGGGCACCACTGGCATGTCTAGACTATGGGGGATTGGCGTGTCTATCTTCTATCCCGTATTATAGGGCTTCTTGAGGGCGTGGAAGCCCTAGGAATCCAATATTGAATGCAGTGAATAATATGCCATGGGAATTTATCTAAGGTTTCCACAGCTTACCATGTTTAACATAGGGTATGACAGATGATTAACATCCAGTGGAGACATATCGGACTGATCTGAATACTGACGAGAGTGGATCAGGTGGAGGAACGCCCTAGAGGGAACACCGATACTGGGGTCATCGTGTGGGTGGCCCCCCAAATGATGTTAGTTTGAATAGGGAATGGGGTGGCATGATCCCACCAGGATGTGTCGGCCCGGGTAAGAATCAGGATGGATGATGGAAGGTTTCATTAGGTGGTGGTGAATGGGATGGAATCGTCATGAGGATGACGATGGTTTTTGGATTGAGCCTCTAAGAGCCTTCATACCTATCCTTGTGATAGGGAATCAATTTCCATGTAGTTTGTATGATGGCGGCTTGCTACAGAACGGGGTCACAACAGCATACCACTGGATGGGGTCACAACGACTTACTGCTGGATGGGGTCACAACAGCTTACCACTGGATGGGTTCTACAGTTTAACGTCGTGCAGGATGGGGGCGGACCAATGTGAAGTGGTTCGGAACTCTTGGATGTTGGTATTGAACATCAGGGAGGCTTCCTACATACCTTACCATAGCAAGGATCAAATTCCTCATAGTTCTAGATGGTTTGGGCGAACCGACGTGAAGGGAGTCAGAGTAACTTATGTTGGTATTGAACCTCAGGGAGGCTTCCTATATACCTTGCCTTAGAATGGATCAAAGTCCTATTAGTTCATTATGGGGCATGGGGATTACACTCTAGTCTTCCTAGGTGTGGGTGAACTAACATGAATGGAGTTTGTATGATTGGGTGTTGGGATTGAACCTCAGGGAGGCTTCCTACATTACCCTACCTTGGCAGGGATCAAATTACACATAGTTCATGTATGCGGGATGGGGCTTACACTCTAGGATGCCCAGGTATTGGTGAACTGATGTGAAGGGAGTTGGAACAAGAAAGCATTAGGATCGAACCTCAGGGAGGCTTCTTATATACCTTTCCTTGGAAAAGATCAAAGGCCTCATAGTTTAGGATAGTGGATACGGTTTAACGTCATGTGGGATGAAGGAGAACCGACGTGAAGGTTGACCTGGGGTCTGATGGTGGATGGTGGGCTTGATCCTCGGGGAGGGTTCCCACATACTTTACCTTAGAAATTATCAAATACCTCATAGTTCATGGTGGAATTTGGGGCTTATGCTCTAGGGCGGCCCAGGTGTTGGTGAATCGACATGAATGGGGTCAGAACAACCGGGTGTTGGGCTTGAACCTTGGGGAGGATTCCTACATACCTTGCCTTAGCAAGGATCAAAGACCTCGCAGTTCAGGATATGGGGGGTGGGGATTACACTCTAGGCTGCCCGGGGTGGATTTCAAGGTCGGTTCTTGTACTATGCCCACGTGAGTCATGCTTGGTATGAGAAACAAGAGACAGCAGAGACCCGACGATCATGTCGCGAAAGGTGTGTCTATGGGAAGTGGATTGGGGATTACACGTGATCGCAGCCCAAAGAGGAAACAGTGGCTTATGTGTGGTTAGAAGCCCGAAATGGTTGGGATATACTCTAGGAGGGAGGCCCAATGGCGACAAAGCATAGCGGGCGAGGGATTTGGGACCGAAGAAAGGAGAAGCACTATTCCCCATCACGCCCTTTGCTTTCCCTTATGGCCGAAGAAGAAAGGAGGAGCAGGGATGCTACCTCTTACAAGAGAGGTAGAGGATTATAGCAAAATGGTTTCCCTTTCTTCATGGAAAAACTCCACTCCCATAAACAGTATATCATCCCCTGTGGAGACTAGTGGGCGTGGAGAATGTCCAGGGTGGGGGTACCCCGCAAGCGAGGCACAGGGCGAGCTCACATTTTAATGTCATGTTTTGATGATGAAGGTTCTTGGCAGTTTAACGTCCTGCAGCTCAGACGAGGTGGGTTTTTTTCACACCCCTAGGACTTACATAATAGGTACCCTATGCTCCTAGGTGAAGAGAGGGGACATGAAAATCTGTGGTGAGGGGTGTTATATAGTGAACCATTGGGGGGTCCACGTTAGCAGGGCTATGCGAAATAAGAATTAGCCGTTAGTGTGCCTATGCGAAGAAGCGTGAGGCGAAGCAACATAATGGGAAGTAGTGTCGAAGGTACTTTGAAATCACATCGTGCAAACCTGGGGGGTCGCACGAGAAAAGGAATTGAAAAAGAGAGGGGTTCATAGGCAGGGACCTCATGAAGCTCTATCGCTCTGCATGGCGAAGGGTACTTGCGATGGAGTGTGCATCGCGAAGTGGGGCACCTCAGCCAAATCATAGGGTGAAGGTGTGTATGGAAGGTGATTTGTGAAGTGGAAAAGGCTTTCAAAAAGCACTGCCTCATGGAGAAAAGGTGCCTCATGAATCCGAGAATTGTGAAGCAATGTGCTTTTCAAAGTACAGTGACCCTGTCTTAGAGTGTGATCATATGTACATGAACATTGTTTCGCGAATAATAAACGCTCTGTGATGACCCGGGTCACCTTGAGGATCCCTTTCCTTCACAGAAGCCCTTATGCTTTGTGGAAGGCATCCCTCAAGGAAGAGGGGATCAAAACAAGACAAAGGGGAGGAACTTCACAGAGTAGAAGTACCTCGCACAGCTCATGGTTCGTAGATTAGTAGGGTGCTTTGCGATTCGGTAGCTAGGAATACTAAAGTTCGGATTGTCCATCATTTGGGATCAGGGGGGAGAATGGTATTTATAGTCAAGAGGCACCATGAAGTAGAGCTTATGTGGCATGAATAGGGACTTGGTTTCTTCGCGGTGGGCTTGTGAACGTCAAATGCAATCATGGAGTGTCTTGCCTTGTTGCTTTGCGGAGGGCTCGTGAATGTCAAATGTTTTTTGTGGAGAATCTTACCTCCTTGCTTTGAAGTGGTCTTTTGAATGTCAGATGTGTTCGTGGAGAATCCCACCTCCATGCAATATGGTGGTCGTGGTGTTGGGGGGACTCCGTGAAATAGCTTCGCAGGGCAGTCAATGGTGCCTTCTTTTTGGCTTCTTCTCTATCTCGAATTTTTTCGGCCACAATTGCTCCCCCTCAAACTTGGAGCAGCAGAGAGATCAAGGGTTGATGTATGAGGGTAATCACCAAAATACTCAGTCGTTCGTGATGCTGGATCACGAAGAGGTCTTGCGAGATGGGTAGGGGATGCGTGGGGCGAGCACGCCGCGTTGCTAGGCGAGAACTGGACGTGCTGCAAAGCTCTGAAGGTCGTCACCTATAAATAAATGAGCTGACCTCTCCTTTATTGTTTCCCTTCCCCACAAATTTTTCCCTTTTCACTCTCGATTCGTAAAGATCTATATACTCCATGAGTGTTCTATGTGAATCGAGTCTTCGCGGCGCCTAGCGAGTCCTCGACTCTGTGTTTACACTCCGCGATCCAGCGCTTGAATGCCTAGTTAGGTCTCTGCGAACAGTCTTTGTGACCACACACTGTGAATGAGCTTCGCAAACCTCCCTGAAAATCATCCATGTTCCAGAAATGAATGTCCCACCAAGATTCTTCCCATGGGGTCCTTGTGGATGCCTCCCAGAGGTATGAGATGGCGAATAGTTTGGGACGTGGGGAGTTATTCCATAGCCACTCGGACCATAGTTTATTGGTGGTGCTGCAATCGGAGAGCCAGAAGAACTACCTATTCTGTAGGAGGTTTCCCTTGTATGGATTCAGGCTGAGGGATGACGTCTTCATCCCCAAACCAAGTAGGGATGAGCCAGATTACTGGTTCTGGAGCATACCGTGTCAGCACTGATGGTTTTGGGCGGCCGATGGTCATGCCTAGGAGAACTTCACGCCCGTCATTGTTGAATGCTTATACAAACATCTAAACAACATCGACGGGAGGGAATTGCAGCCGAAGACGTCCCCTCATATGTAGCAAACTATCCTCAAGGTGGCGCTGGGGAACCCGAAAAAGGGGTGGTCTGAGGAATGGTACTTGCTCTAGGGAGGAAACTTCATAGATGATTGGGCCTGGGCTTACTGGTTAGGCACCTCGTGTGAGGACTTCGGAATGGATCTGAGAAGAGTTGGCCTATATGTGGCAGCTTGGGCTTCCCAGTTTCACATCTACCAGCCGAAGTGGCTAATGCTGGAGTGTTGAGCCGGTGGTCACTGGGGACCAATACCTTCCACCTGCATCACGAGGATGATGAAATTAGCTTATGGGACGTGCATTAGATCTCAGGGGCCCCGATACTTGGGGTGATGTATGACAAATTCCTCCCCACTATGTGTGTGTGGGAGGATCCGGAGTAGATGTTGCATCTAGCGATATCATTGACCGAGCTTGTTTCAGGAGAGGATAAGGAGGCGGTGAGGGATGTCCACTTCAAGCATTGGTTCGAAAAGTTTCTAAACTTCCCGGTAGACCGAATGTTCCTGGAGAGACCTTGAACTTCCCCAATGGGGGCCCAGAGTAAGGAACACTCGTATTGGTAGCTGTTGGAGGATAGCCAGTGGAAGAACTGGGGGTTCAGGGTCAGCACTGAGCAACAACCAATAGTTAGGCTAGTAACATTCATTGCAGCTCTCATCTGTGGTTGGATCCTTTTAGTGGGGGATACCAACATGGGAGTGAGACCAAGAACATTTATCATGGAGTCCGCATTGGCGACAGGATGGCGGGTCAACCTAGGGATCCCTATGCTCGCCAAGTTGTACAAGATGTTGTGGCACATCAGTGACGGGAAGAGGCCATAGAGGATATGCGGGACATTCAACCTCTTTTATGGGTGTATAGAAGTGCACATAAAGGGATATATGAGTATTTGAACCCCACATCTCCTCCAGGGACGAACTTCCACCCATCGATCCTGAATGTTGTAGGGAGAATTCCGACCAAGCTGACTGCACTGTCGGTTCTGAACTGGGTGTGGAGGGTGGAGGAATTCAATTTCCACATGTTCCCGTTGCTTATGGGGGTATTTAATAATGACGTCTAGGTAACGGAAGAGCACTGGGCCTATCTCCTGGCCTTTCGAGGTGGATTCATGGTGGCCAGGGTGGACCGCAAGCATCTCTGTGAGCCATACACCCCACACTGGTTTGCAAGGCAATTCCAGTGCATACTGCGACTAACCTCACGGGTCTACTTGGAGGTGCATCCCAAGGAGAAATCATGTGTGATGAGTCATATGTGGCTCATGTTCCCATGAGAAGATGGGAATATGTGGAATGAGATGCCTCTACCGACCGCCATCCTCGGGCTAGTAATGGAATATGCCCAGAGCTCAGAGGTGGCCTACCTAGGGGAGATGCTGAAGCGGCCAACCATTCTATTCATTGATGGTGAGATTCCTAGACCTTAGGGTCAAGGATAGAAAGAGAAAAGGGAATCCCGCAGTGGTGGGGTTGCTGTAGCGGCGAGGCCCACACCAGCTGAGTGAGAAGTAGTGGTAGCGGATCCGGCAGCGTCAGTGGATCGGGTGGTCCCAGGAGAACAGTGTCATCTAGAGGGGTGGCCACTGAGGGGATTCCGCAGGTTTTTTACTCAATAATCAGGGACATGGTTATCCCATATTGACATGATTGAGAGTGATGTCTTATCGGAGGCCCAGGACATCTAGAAATTCAACCAGAAATTCGTCGGCCCATCTGAGTTTTGGAAGAACCTGATCCACCTCAGGATGGACTTGCCGAGGATTGGTCCAATTAGAGCTAGTTTTGTAGTATCCCAGGTGGAGGCAGAGAAATAAATGGCCGAACTTGAAGACTTTATCCACTACTGGGGTTCCCTGCACTTGATGACAGACCGGGTCAGGGTGCTGTTGGATTGCACGGTCCCTTCACAACTATTAGCTGCTGACTTGAGGGAGTGGTTCCCTCTACTGGAAGAATCAGAAGAGTCCTTGTAACATCCCAAGTAAGTAATGAATAATAGATATTTTATCTATGTCTATTAATTAATTAGATAGTGTTTTAGAGGCTTAAAATGAAAATAAATCCAATCTTAAGCATGGAATACACTAATATTTTTAAAAGATTGTTTTACTGCCTTTGATGGCAAAACATTTTTGAATCTATATTTTGACAATTTTATAAACTATGGTTGTCAAAATAAACTTATTCTTTATGATTGGGACATCAAAATTTACTTTGTGTGAATTTTTGGTATTTTTCTGACAATGTTCATTTTTTTAATGAATAGTGGAAAATACTGCATTTTACATCAAAACTGCTTTTTAATCAAATTTATTTATATGATTAGATTATCTTTTGAATTGGTTTTGAAGTGAAATTAGAATATATTTTTACCATTTAATCCAATGGTGGCCATTGGAATCAATTTCAATTTGAAATTGGACTTAAACTGGTGTCAATCTTTTGATACTTATTGTTTCATAAAAACACGCTATTTGTCATAACAGCGGGAATTAATTATTAAATTAATTAATGTGACTTATATGTTTTGATTTTTTTAAAATAGACTTCATTTTTGAATTCGGAATATCAAATATAGCTTAGGGTGAATTTTTGGTAATATTCTGAAAAACTTCAATTTTTGATGAATAGTGAAACCACTAAGTGGTAGTTAAAGAAACTGATTTTTCGTTTAAATGAAACTTTGCCACTTTTGTGTTCTGAATTTCAAAAATCCGACATGCATGGTTGTCATTAAGAAGTAAAATGTGGTTCAATGATATTAAAATAATTTTTTGGTGAATAGTAACTTATTAAGTTTTTAATCGCGATTAGTGGTAATTAGGGTAGTTTAAGGTAAAAATAATGCTTTAATAATATGGAATGACCTAGACACATGTCTTAACCTTATTGGATGTGTCATGGCCGACCAAGACAAGCCATGGGTCAACTTGGGGACCACATGGAGCCACATGGGTTGGGAAATGACATAAATAACTTTTTATTTAATTTTAAAGTAAAAATGACACAAACATGAGTTTTGTTACTAAAACAATTTTTATATGGGGTTATACAAGTCAGATTTTTGACTATAAATATTCATTGGAAAGATAAAAAGATTTCCTACATCATATTAGTTTTTTTATAATTTTTAGACATTAAATAAATTAAATTATTTTTGACATCATGATGATGCAGTGATGACCTCATTATTTAACGATTAAAATAAAATGGAAATATAATGTAATATCTAAGACCTACACTTGTCCAAAAACTATTTGATGGGAATATTTCGAAGCCTTATCATCGTATCTTATAAATATAACAATTTGGGACCTTTTAAAACCGAAAAACATTTTCAAATAAAGTAATATTTCTTTACCTTCCAAAAGTTCCCCTCCTCTCCTCTTATAAAAGGCCCCCAACTCTACCACCTTACCCACACTCCCAAAGCCTTTGGCTCGGCCAATCCCTGCCCATTTACTCCCTCCACATCCCTCTCCTCATCCTACAGGATTCCCTTTGGGCATAATCCTTTCAAAGGAAGCCTTTAGGCTCAAATCAAAAGGAGTTACACTTTTAAAGGTAATTCTTTCTCTCATGTTCATTTGTTTTATTTTGCTTCTCCAACCCCCTAAACGCTTTTTATTTACTTTTTTTTGTAACAACACCAGTATCATAAATATAATAGGATGTTGTTATAAGATTTATTCGAGATACACTCTCACACAACTACATCAAATGGTTAATGAACATACGGTTTCCGTGGATGGCGAAATTCTGCCTCCCGAAACGATGATTGTTCACTACTCATTTAACACCTTCAAAGGTGGACATTATGATGTCACTATTTTTATATATGATATATAATATGTTTATTCTTTCCTTAAGCTTCTGTATTTTTCATTTATGGCATACCATTATTGTTTCCATTATGGGTAAACACGATATCTTCATTTTAGGAAGTGCGGACTACCGCCCCCTGAAAGTGATTTGATTCGTTAATACCATATGTGGGATGTGTAAAGGATAAAGTTAATGATATTAAATATGTTATTATACTGTAATTATAATATACTCTTATATCATTATGATTCCATTCCAGAAATACGAAATAGAAATGGAAGTAGCGTTCATGCGTACGTACGGCTTACTGTCTCCATGAACGGTGCATTTCATTTCATACCTCTAAATGTGATGTAATATTATAAATACATGTATATGCTCAATATATATGATATATATGTTATCCAAATCATTAATATCATTCTGGATATAACGAACCTTTGACCAAATTAACAACATGTAACTGTAAGAAGTCTATTTTTGACTTGGGAAACAAATACCGACAAAATGAACATTATTAACTTAAATGATTACATGATGTTCATAACATGGTATAAAAGGAATAATGAAAATGAAAAAGGTTCTTAAGCAAGTAGATTTTAACTCAAGTTTATTATTCAGGAGATTAAATAATGGTCGGGTCAAGTCGGATACGAGGTATGGGACTTCGTCTCAATCTCCTTTCATTGAGGCATATTTTATTTTATACACAACTTTCTTTTATACGGTGTATAAAACCCTTTAAATTTTACGTTTATTCAAAAGGAATATTTTTTATATGAAGCGTTTACTAAATGACAAAAGGGAATGTTTTTGTCGTACGTATGCGGCGACAACGACTTCTCCGCCATCGTGACCATTATTTGAGTTTCGGCTTCCTCTACAAGCCATACCTTCTTTTTAAAAGAAAAATAAATACCATGTTTTACTTTTCTTTTATTTTGGTATTGAAAATGGTTTTCATAATGTTTTTATATCAATGTGTTGTATTGATATATTGTGATTGAAAGGTGGAAATGTTATGTTTCCTTTATGCATGTTTTATGTGATACGATTATGTTGAGGTTCTTGGGAATTATTATGAAGACGGGTGGTTTCGTGATAAACTAAGGGCGGGTGATCCCGATATAGCTCTCCAATGCATTGGGTAACGCAAAGGAGTGAAACATTAAAGTTTCTCCGAAGAGATTTAGGGAATATACTGTGATGGGTATTCCAAACGTAACCAAGAGGGTTACTCCCTACGTAAGAATGTTATGAATGCCTCAAGATACCTTTATGTCTTATGATTTCTATGATTTATTCATGATTTTATGAGGTATGTTAAAGTGAATATGTTTTATGGGTAAAGTATGATTTCATTCTTATGTATATATGATCTCATGTTTCCTTTCATGTTTTTTTATAACCCATACTGAGTTTTAATGCTCATCCCAGGTTTTTGAAATGTTTTTCACAGGTCAAGGGAAAGGTACATGATAAGATGATAGTGTCAAGGATGTGTCAAGAAAGAATCCATGTCTTATTTTAAATATGTTTCCATTGGTGGGAAATAGAATAATATCATTTATTGTAACCAATTTGTTTAAATGTGGGTTGTAATGCAAGTTTTATGATCTAATTCTCTAAAACTCTAAACCTGAAAAGATCCTCAATGTGTAATCTTGTAATAACTCAAGATTAAGTAAGGTTTAAGGCTGGGTCCTTATAGTTGGTATCAGAGGTCTGTTTAGATAACTTTAGGGGTTATAATTTTATTAGATGATTATCCAAAATTATTTTTTTGAAATGATATAGCATTTGAAGATTACCATGTTGCTTCATCTAAGACATGTTTGTTCAGAATGGTTTTCCGTAGAGGAAACAGGGAAGCAGTGCTTTGAAGGCATACAGAAGGAAATAAACTTCCAAATCAGCATCCCGAGATGGTCGGAATTGGAACTGAACAATTTGTTGCAGTGATGGCACAGTTGACTCAGGCTATAAATGCGGGTGGTATCCATGCACGAGATCAGCCAGATCAACCGCAGAGGAACATGTCAGTGGTGGAACATTTCATGAGGCAACATCCCCCATCATTCAGAGGATCATCTGACCCTATGTTAGCTGAAGGGTGGATTAAAGCACTGGAGAAGATTTTCAATGTCATGGGGTGTTCAGACAATCAAAAGGTTAGTCTTGCTATTTACCGTTTGGAGGGTGAGGCAGATCAGTGGTGGTTGATGGTTAAAAATATCAGGGACGCTGATGAGATTGATGCTCTCGACTGGGATGAATTCAAAGGTATGTTTCTTGAGAAGTATTTTCCTAAGGTTGTTCGACTTAGGATGGAAAATCAATTCTTGTAATTGAGGCAAGAGGAAGACTCAGTGGCTACCTATGAAGAAAGGTTCACTGGATTGGAAAGGTATGCTTTAAATTTTATCCGAGACCTTGATAGTAAAATCAATCGTTTTTACTCAGGATTAAAGCCAAAATATCGAAGGGCACTAGCTTCTCATGAGTTTAAAAGTTATGAAAAGCTTGTTCGATGTGCTGAGAAGGTGGAAATGGAGTTTGCCGATGACCAAGTGTTATATAACAACCAGCAAAAGAAGAGACAGAGGTGGCAGGAGAAAGGTAAGAATTCTTCAAAAAAGTCTGATGGTAAGAAAACTAAGATTCCAGTTTGTGATAAATGTGGCAAAAGGCATGCTGGGGAATGTCTTCTGAATTCTGGAAAGTGCTACCGATGTGGTAAGATGGGACATAAGGCTCGTGATTGCACTGAAAAGGATCAAGGTGAAGGTAAGACCAAATTAGATTTACAGTTAGTGAAATGTTATAAGTGCAATGAGATGGGTCACTATGCAAATGAGTGTCCGACAAAGAGCTTGAGTGATGGGAAGCAGTTAGACTACAAGCATAAAGGGGTGGTGAAATCATTTGCAACTACTTCAGCAGATGTCGGGCCGTCAAATGAAGTTGTATCAGGTAATTTGTTTGTTTTTTTTTCAGATTATGCCAGTGTGTTGTTTGATTCGGGATCTACACATTCTTTCATCTCTGAAACCCTTTCTAGTAAAATAGGAATACCATCTCAAGAAATGACTCCTGAAATTTTGGTAAAAACACCTGGGGGAAATGTTTAGGCAAAAAGAATTTATATGAATCTTCCTATCCTTATCTGTGGAAAGAACCTACTTGCAAACCTTATTGTTCTACCTCTAGTAGAGTTTGATGTTATCCTGGGTATGGATTGGCTCTCTATTTACCATGCTAAGATTGACTGTAGAGCTAAAGAAGTTTCTTTTCAGAAATACTTTCATTTTGTGTTCAATAATGAACCCTTACTGTTGATAACTTATCAAGAGGCCGAGAAACTTGTAAAATATGGAAATGAATGTTACCTTGCACACATCGTTGAAAATAAAGGAACTGTTCAGATTAATGATATGCCAGTGGTAAATGAGTATCTTGATGTTTTTCCTGATGATTTTCCTAGAATAATACCAGATCGGGAAGTTGAGTTTACTGTTGACTTAGTTCCTGATGCTAAGACAATTTCAAAACCTCCTTATCGAATGGCTCAAATTGAACTTTTAGAGTTGAAGGAGCAATTGCAAGATTTATTAGAGAAAGGTTTCATTCGACCTAGCACATCACCATGGGGTGCTCCTATTTTATTTGTTAAAAAGAAAGATGGTTCTATGATACTTTGCATTGATTATAGATCCTTGAATAATATCACTGTTAAGAACAAATATCATTTGCCTCATATCGATGATTTGTTTGATCAGCTCCAGGGAGCTCAGTTTTTTTCAAAGATTGACTTGAGATCGGGGTACCATCAGCTGAAGGTAAAGGAGGCAGATATTCTGAAGACCGCATTCCGTACGAGATATGGCCATTATGAATTTGTAGTAATTCCTTTTGGGCTAACCAGTGCAACAGCTGTATTCATGGACTTAATGAATATAATTTTCCATGAGTTCTTGGATAAGTTTGTGGTGGTTTTCATTGATGATATTTTAGTTTTTTTCTAAAAGTAAAGAGGAGCATGAAAGACATTTAAGGGTTATCTTGCAAACCTTAAAAGAAAATAAACTGTATGGAAAATTCAGTAAGTGTGAGTTTTGGTTGCAACAAATTTCTTTCTTTGGTCATATTGTTTCTAAAGATGGAATAACTGTTGATCCTACAAAAAGAAAAGTTGTGGAAGAATGGCCAAGACCCACAAATGTAACCGAGATTCATAGATTCCTTGGTTTGGCAGGCTATTACCGAAGGTTTCTTAGAAATTTTTCACGATTATCTAGTCCAATGACTAAGCTAACTCGGAAGGGTGTTAAGTTTATCTGGACAAAAGATTGTGATGATTGTTTTCAGTAATTGAAAAGAAGATTGGTGAATGCTCCAGTTTTGGCACTACCTTCCAGGAATGGTGAGTTTGTTATATACAGTGATGCTTCATTGAAATGACTTGGTTGCGTCCTAATGCAGAATGATCAGGTAATTGCTTATGCTTCACGACAGTTGAAAACTCATGAGGTAAATTACCCTACACATGATTTGGAATTAGCTGCTGTTGTTTTTGCTTTAAAAATTTGGAGGCATCATTTGTATGGAGTAAAGTGTGAAATATATACCGATCACAAAAGTTTATAGTATATATTCACTCAGAAAGAATTGAACATGAGACAAAGGAGATGGCTATAATTAATCAAGGATTATGATTGTACAATTCATTACCATCCGGGAAAAGCAAATAAATTGGCTAATGCTTTGAGTCCAAAAAGTAATGCTTCATTAGCAATGTTGCGTTTGGAATGTGATCCTTTGGTTAAGGATTTGATGAACTTTGGCATAGAAGTTGTTGGTGCAAGAAGTCCTTCTGTTTTGTTTTAGTTATCAGTGAGATCTTCTCTATCAGGCAGAATCAAGCAAGCACAGAAGCAAGATAGTGAGTTGTAGAAAAAGGTAGAGCTGGTTCAGAAAGGTAAGTTGCCTGAATTCAACATTGATAATGATTGTGTTTTGAGATTTGGTAAGAAAGGAAAGATGAGTCCAAGGTTCATTGGACAATATGAAATTCTGGAAGAAGTTGGATCAGTTGCATACCGGGTGGCTTTACCTCCGAGTTTATCTCAGGTACACAATGTTTTTCACGTTTCGATGTTGAGAAAGTATATGCCAGATCCATCTCATGTTTTGAGTCCTGAGGTAGTTCAGATGGAAGAGAACCTAACTTATGAGGAACAACCGGTCCAGATTCTTGACCACAGGGAGCAAGTGTTACAAAATAAGGTGATTAAGCAGGTAATGGTTTTGTGGAAAAACCGCATGATGGAAGAGGCAACATGGGAATCTGAAAATGCAATGAGGTATAAGAACCCCCATTTATTTGATAGTTAAATAAATTACGGGGACACAATTTTCGAAAGGGGGGAAGGATGTAACATCCCAAGTAAGTAATGAATAATAGATATTTTACCTATGTCTATTAATGAATTAGATAGTGTTTTAGAGGATTAAAATGAAAATAAATCCAATCTTAAGCATGGAATACACTAATATTTTTAAAAGCTTGTTTTACTGCCTTTGATGGAAAAACATTTTTGAATCTATCTTTTGAAAATTTTATAAACTATGTTTGTCAAAATAAACATATTTTTTATGATTGGGACATCAAAATTTACTTTGTGTGAATTTTTGGTATTTTTCTGACAATGTTCATTTTTTAATGAATAGTGGAAAATATTGCATTTTACATCAAAACTGATTTTTAATCTAATTTATTTATATGATTAGATTATCTTTTGAATTGGTTTTGAAGTGAAATTAGAATATATTTTTACCATTTAATCCAATGTTGGTCATTGGAATCAATTTCAATTTGAAATTGGACTTAAACTGGTGTCAATCTTTTGATACTTATTGTTTCATAAAAACACGTTATTTGTCATAACAGCGGGAATTAATTATTAAACTAATTAATTTGACTTATATTTTTTGAATTTTGTAAAATAGACTTCATTTTTGAATTCGGAATATCAAATATAGATTAGGGTGAATTTTTGTTAATTTTCTGAAAAACTTCAATTTTTGATGAATAGTGAAACCACTAAGTGGTAGTTATAGAAACTGATTTTTCGTTTAAATGAAACTTTGCCACTTTTGTGTTCTGAATTTCAAAAATCCAACATACATGGTTGTCATTAATAAGTAAAATGTGGTTCAATGATATTAAAATAATTTTTTGGTGAATAGTAACTTGTTAAGTTTTTAATCGCGATTAGTGGTAATTAGGGTAGTTTAAGGTAAAAATAATGCTTTAATAATATGGAATGACCTAGAAACATGTCATAACCTTATTGGATGTGTCATGGACGACCAAGACAATCCATGGGTCAACTTCGGGACCCCATGGAGCCACTTTGGTTGGGAAATGACATAAATAACTTTTTATTTAATGTTAAAGTAAAAATGACACAAACATGAGTTTTGTTACTAAAACAATTTTTATATGGGGTAATACAAGTCATATTTTAGACTATAAATATTCATTGGAAAGTTAAAACGATTTCCTACATCATATTATTTTTTTTATAATTTTTAGACATTAAAAAAATTAAATTATTTATGACATCATGATGATGCAACGATGACCTCATTATTTAACTATTAAAATAAAATGGAAAGATAATGTAATATCTAAGACCTAAACTTGTCCAAAAACTATTGGATGGGACTCTTTCGAAGCCTTATAATCTTATCAACGAAATATATCAATGTGGGACCTTTTAAAACCGAAACACAGTTTCATATAAAGTAATATTTCTTTACCTTCCAAAAGCGCCCCTCCTCTCCTCTTATAAAAG
The DNA here is from genome assembly GCA_963277665.1 of Viscum album. Classification (NCBI taxonomy): domain Eukaryota; kingdom Viridiplantae; phylum Streptophyta; class Magnoliopsida; order Santalales; family Viscaceae; genus Viscum; species Viscum album. The sequence goes on along the minus strand of OY728143.1, from coordinate 1,943,043,509 downwards.
GCCCCCAACTCTACCACCTTACCCACACTCCCAAAGCCTTTGGCTCGGCCAAACCCTTCCCATTTACTCTCTCCACATCCCTCTCCTAATCCTAGAGGATTCCCTTTGGGAATAATCCTTTCAAAGGAAGCTTTTATGCTCAAATCAAAAAGAGTTACACTTTTAAAGGTAATTCTTTCTCTCATGTTCATTTGTTTTATTTTGCTTCTCCAACCCCCTAAACTCATTTTATTTACTTCTTTTGTAACAACACCAGTATCTTCAATATACTAGGATGTTTTTATAAGATTTATTCGAGCTACACTCTCACACAACTACATCAAATGGTTAAAGAACATACGGTTTCCGTGGATGGCGAAATTCTGCCTCCCGAAACGATGATTGTTCACTACTCATTTAACACCTTCAAAGGTGGCCATTATGATGTCACTATTTTTATATATGATATATAATATGTTTATTCTTTCCTTAAGATTCTGTATTTTTCATTTATGGCATACGATTATTGTTTCCATTATGGGTAAACACGATATCTTCATTTTAGGAAGCGCGGACTACCGCCCCCTGAAAGTGATTTGATTCGTTAATACCATATGTGGGATGTGTAAAGGATAAAGTTAATGATATTATATATGTTATTATACTATAATTATAATATACTCTTATATCATTATGATTCCATTCCAGAAATACGAAATAGAAATGGAAGTAGCGTTCGTGCGTACGTACGGCTTACCGTCTCCATGAACGGTGCATTTTATTTCTTACCTCTAAATGTGATGTAATATTATAAATACATGTATATGATCAATATATATGATATATATGTTATCCAAATCATTAATATCATTCTGGATATAATGAACCTTTGACCAAATTAACAACATGTAAGTGTAAGAAGTCTATTTTTGACTTAAGAACCAAATACCGGAAAAATGAACATTATTAACTTAAATGATTAAATGATGTTCATAACATGGTATAAAACGAATAATGAACTTGAAAAATGTTCTTAAGCAAGTAGAGATTACCTCAAGTTTATTATTCAGGAGATTAAAGAATGGTCGGGTCAAGTCAGATACGAGGTATGGGACTTCGTCTCAATCTCCTTTCATTGAGGCATATTTTATTTTATACACAACTTTCTTTTATACGGTGTATAAAACCCTTTAACTTTTACGTTTATTAAAAAGGAATATTTTTTATACGAAGCATTTAATAAACAACAAAAGGGAATGTTTTTGTCGTACGTATGCGGTGACAACGACTTCTCCGCCGTCGTGACCATTATTTGAGTTTTGGCTTCCTCTACAAGCCATACCTTCTTTTTAAAAGAAAAATAAATACCATGTTTTACTTTTCATTTATTTTGGTATTGAAAATGGTTTTCATAATGTTTTTATATCAATGTGTTTTATTGATATATTGTGATTTAATGGTGGAAATGTTATGTTTCCTTTATGCATGTTTTATGTGATACGATTATGTTGAGGTTCTTGGGCATTATTATGAAGACGGGTGGTTCCGTGATAAACTAAGGGCGGGTGAGCCCGATATAGCTCTCCAATGCATTGGGTAACGCAAAGGAGTGAAACGTTAAGGTTTCTCCGAAGAGATTTTGGGAATATACTGTGATGGGTATTCCAAATGTAACCAATAGGGTTACTCCCTACGTAAGAATTTTATGAATGACTCAAGATACCTTTATGTCTTATGATTTCTATGATTTATTCATGATTTTATGAGGTATGTTAAAGTGAAAATGTTTTATGGGTAAAGTATGATTTCATTCTTATGTATATATGAACTCATGTTTCCTTTCCATGTTTTTTTATAACCCATACTAAGTTTTTATGCTCATCCCAAGTTTTTGAAATGTTTTTCACAGGTCAAGGGAAAGGTACATGATAAGATGATAGTGTCAAGGGCGTGTCAAAAAAGAATCCATGTCTTATTTTCAATATGTTTCCATTGATGGGAAATAGAATACTATCTATTATTGTAACCACTTTGTTTAAATGTGGGTTGTAATGAAAGTTTTATGATCTAATTCTCTAAAACTTTAAACCCGAAAAGATCCTCAATGTGTAATCTTGTAATAACTCAAGATTATGTAAGGTTTAAGGTTGGGTCCTTATAGTCCTCCTGGGGAGACGAGGTTGATAGAGGGAGTCTGTTGGAGGAGGGTGACATCGGTGATCAGTCCTCGGATCTCAAAGATTTTGCGAAGGCCCCCCGAGGTAAAATCCCAGGTTCATTCCTCAGGGTCTGATCATAGGATAATCTAGATTCCTTATTATCTTCTTCACTGTGTAGGAGGACCTTGTGAATAGACCTCATTTTTTCCCTTCAGTGGGTGTCGACGCAGGAACTTCGGGATCCACACCCGTCGCTGCATCAACTTCTGTGTCTGGTGGGGCTTGGACACTTGAGGTGGCTCCCCCAGAGTCTCCAAACCTCCCAGCCATATATGGGGGGGGGGGCACGTTTCGGGGTCCCAACGATGTCAACTCAAGAACGAGACCCAACATTCGATCTCTATAATTATCCTCTATCGAACATACAACTACCATCCCCTGACCACGTTAACTTATATTCACGTCACCTTTTTTGGTGTGTACAGTCCTTCAATTGTCCTAGGCTACTACGATGAAGTTGTTCGGGGCTCTTGGTAGCACCCTTCCCAGAGGCATGCCAATGTTTGTGGAGGTGGACATAAAAACTGACCAAATTGCAGCGCTCCCGATCATTGGCGGGGATGCTAGTTGGACTACGCCTAAGGTTATTGAAATGGGATCCGATGATGAGGATCAGCCAGACAGTTCAAGTCCCAACACGCCTGATCCAACGCTAGACATAGACCCAACTGTGGATTTCCTAGGGTCATTCCCTGCATACGAGTCTTTCAACAATGCCAACTAGGACGAGACAGCCTCTTATGAGGAGGACAACAAAATAGTCTGTCCCTGATCATGAAATCAGATCAGTGCTTCATCAATAACACCACCAAGCATTATGGTTTTTACGAGACGGATAGACTTAACTTGTGGATATGAAAACTGTGTGCTGGTGGAGTGGATTCCTAGTTCCCTCACATGCTCATCCAAGATCTTATGGAGGAAAAGATTCAGGAGTATGACCATGGCCTCAGTGTGGGCTGGCAGTGGTAGGAAGGCGGTGATCATCAAGAGGCTCCATGAGACTGAAAATGAGGCTGAATGGTTTTAGGCCCAGGCGGATGAGTGTTCTGCTTCTCTTGATGCACAATCAGAGCATGTCTCGCGACTGAGATCCCATCTGGCGGAGGTCGAAGAGGTCATGAAACGAACCTCTGAAGAGATGGCCATTATCTGGACTGGTGTGGAGCGAGCTCGGGTCATAGCTAGCAAATTGCACCCCATTGCTGCTGAGGAGGGGCAGGAGGTAAACAGGTGGTAGAAAATCCTAGACTCCACAAGCCAGATGGTGGAAAAACTGAAATGTTCCTTTGACGAAGTCAATCCATCCATGGGGGAAATAGACCCTTGGGAACTGTAATGTGCATAACATTTCAACATACATTAATGCTTCAATTAATTTATGCTAACTTCAAGCATGATTTTTGTTATTTGTGTGGTTTTATCTCATCCCCATAGTCTTTGTGGAGTGTCCTGCGATCAATCCATAAGCTCACGTGGGTCAAGACCGGTGTGAGAAATAAGGGAATACCACCTTATCACTCCATTCCAACATGGGAGTCCAAACCAAGTCTCAGGTATCCGGGGGATTATACATCCAATCTGAATTCCTGGAAAGGAAGGGGGAAAGGCCTTGTTGGAGATGGAAGATCTCGGCACAACCATAATTCCATTTTCTGGATGTGATCTTGTGCACGAGCAGGGTAATTCCAGGGGATTTGAAATTAGCCCAAACATAGTGGGATGGAAAAAATGTGAATTTAAATCCCTCATATTCAGAACACTGTAGGTGGTGGTGAGACAATAAAGGAAAACTACTGCCCGTGTTCAAATCACATCATCCTTAGTGTGTTAGCCTGATATGGGTATAATAAATTAGGGTTGACTGCTAACCATTTTCGAAACACAGGGCCTGACTCAAAATGTCATCCATTAGCTTTATGAAGCATTAGCCCAGGATAGTACGTGATCCATAGGTTAATCATCCATACTATTATAGGGTTCCTCCATATGTGAAAGGGGACGAGGGTCCGAATAATGGGAATGAAAAGCATGGAATGTGGAGTGACAGTTTTTTCTAATAGAATCTAACACTCTGGAAATTATGCCACCATGGTGGAAGCACATTAGATGGGCGCATCGGTCTGATCATGGATCATTCTTTCTTTTAGATAGGACCTCTCTGTAGAGGGAGTTGTGGCTTCCCAATGTCATCATGGGGCATCCCAACTTGTTTAGGGAAAAGTGGTAGTTACACGGTTCCCCACAAGGGGTCAGTCCAGGGGTTCGAAAATAGAGAGGAATAGGATTTAAGATCCCTGGGGTTGGACATGAGGTGAAATGCATGGGTGTATCTATGTATCCCGTGAGGACGAGAATCAAGCCATAAATAGTTATGGAAGCATAGTTTAACGTCATGCTGGATGATGAAAATTCTGGATATGCTGGTGCACATCCTACCAAAACTACTAAGCCCACGCGAGTCGTGCTCGATGTGGGAAACATGAAGTAGTGGTGGGAATTTCATGGCATAGGAAGGAAAATGTTTGGGAAAAGGGACGCTCGGTGAATGTCATCCCAATGATGCTAACATGTCCATATAGCGCACATAGATGCCTGAAGAAGTAAAGTCGTGCATGTCAGAACTCCACTTGAACATGAGGAAGTGGAAATGAGTGAATAATGATGCTAGAAATCTGAATCACAATGATGGTGGTGTGAGGATAATGGATAACTGTTGACCATATTCAAAACACAGTACCCATATCATGTTTTCCTGGAATGGGGACAGGCAGATGAGGGTCGATCACTAACCATGTTCGAAACATATGACCTATCGAAAATGTCGCCCAAGATCATTATAGGTGCTGACACGAAATGGTAGGTGAGCCGAGGCGGTATGAGACCAGGCTGTGAAGGGGGTCCCTTTAGATATGGAAGAGGATGATGATCCAAATAGCAAGCTCATGAAGCTTGGACATGGAACAAGGGGAAAGTACCCATGAAAATTCCACACTTCAGGCTCTTTATCAAAATGCATCTGAATACGACAACAAGACGTAGTAGATAGAGGGAGTAGAGTCCCTTCCCATAGGGAGATCTTAGTTTAGGGTAATAGAACTCGTACCATGGATGGTAGGAAATGTGGGAGACACATGGTGGGGTAATTATAAAACCCGACGTGAATGCGAACCTGTGGTTCAAACCACCATGTGTTCCATGGAGATTTTTTAGGTTGAGGGACCGAAAAAGAGAGTTATTATGCGCCCGAGGAAAAGTGAACGAGCATTCCTACGTACCCCATTAGGATGGTGATCAAGCAGCACATAGTTCTAAGAGGTGGCACGGTAAGGTACCATTTCCAGGGATAAAAGGGGCATGCGGGTGTTGGCCTCCCACCAAAAGAAGCGGTATTTGTTAAATACTGTTTTCCCATAATGGTTAATGGTTTATTGTGTGAAACAACAGTCCTAGGATAGCATGTCCTGACATCACCACAAAAATCAAGCCTTTTGCAGTTGTTGAAAAATGGTATGGTGTGTGGCCAATACCAAACATGGTGTCTCCTTGAGTGAGGAAATCACGATGCATTTCCATTTTTCATCGTACAGATAGGACAATAATGACAAAGTTTAGGGTCATACGATGGGACCAGGTGGCACAGTTTAAAGTCATATGGATTTGAAATGAAGGAATGTGCACTATGAGATACAACACACCTGACGTGAATGAGGAAATCGTCCCATGAAACACCATGTGAAACTCCGGGACAAAAACCTCGGGCCTGGGGGATAGTAAGGTTTAGAGGATATGGAACATGAGAAATGAGCTCCCAATTGAGCTGAACTTGAAGATGATATGCTTGGATGTTACTGTGTATTTATAGAAAAGATATTATTTTATTGTCTTAGAGCTCGGGCTATGGAGAAGCATGACTATCACAAGTAAAGGCGAACCATTACCCAATCCCAAATCCTACTTGAGTTGAACATGATGTAGGAAACAAGGGCAGATAATGTATTCTCAATACATAAAATAAATGCAAAGGGGAATCGGTGGGGCCCCTAATGATCACCTTATCATGGATTTTTTCCTCCTAACGTGCGGATACGCACTGAGGAATAGTACAAAGAGTTTCAAAGTTCTACTAGGACATGATTAGGTGGAGAAGGATGTGAATCATGTAACCGACATTTTGGGATTAATGGGGTTGGTGTGACAATGATGGATGATTGTTGACCATGTTCGAAACATAGGATCCATATCATGTTATCCTAAAATGAGGACAAAAAATGGGCGTCAGTCGCTTACCATATTCGAAACGCGATAGTTTTATCGTTTTTTTGTTCGTGACCCTTGAGGACGTTGGCCCATAATGTTATAAGATCCCTTAGGCCTAGCATCCATGCCACATGGGGGGTCCCTTCGGGTGTGAAATGTGATGGAATCCCTAATGAAGTGGAACATGAAGCCTGAGAAATGGGTGAAAGCAGTCCGAGTAGAGTTCAAAATTCCAAGTACTAAACTAGAGTACCCTTAGGCGCATTGGTGAATCGCTGAAGAATGTCGAAGAGGGTGCTCAACGTGAGAGTCATTGATTTGAGGGTTGACTATAGAACATAGGGATAGACAACTCACGGGAGGGAGAGTAACATGGCGTGGTCTTTACAAACCTAACTTGATTGAGGAAATAGTCCCATGACACACCATATACCCCCTCCCTGGGAAAGGGTTGGCCAAGGGGGCAAGGTGAAAGGGAGATTTTTGAGAGATGGGGCTGGACCAGAAGTCTAGATGTTCGGGCAGTCCTACATATCCCATGAGGATGGGAATCAAGCCACACATAGTTCTTGAAGGCACATAAGGGTAAAATACCCTAACGAGGGGGTGTACGACACAACGCATAACCCGACATGAATGGATACATAATCCGATACCACACCATAAAAACCTAAATAGGAACTTGAGCCGGGGACTGAAAAGGCCAAGGGGCATGAGGCTGGGCCTCAGATGGGAAGTCCTGACTAGTCTGCAGTTTAACATCTTGCAGTGAGGATGAAGATATGAGTAAGATACCCTACAAACAGGAGGTGTAAAACACGACAAGTAACCCAACATGAATGAAGACATAATCCCATACCACCACATAAAATCTAGATAAGAAATTTTTTCGGGGCCCGAAAAGGCCAAGGGGCCTTAGGCTGGGCCTCAGATGGGAAGTCCTGACCAGTCTGCAATTTAACGTCTTACAATGAGGACAAAGAGAGGAGTAAGATACCCCACAAACAGAATGTGTACAGTGCGGCAAGTAATCTGACATGAATGAAGAAATAATCCCATTCCACAACGTACACTCCTAAATAGGATCTTGGCCCGAGGGCCCGAAAAGGCCAAGGGGCCTGAGGTGGGGCCTCAGACGGGAAGGCTTGACCAGTCTATAGTTTACTATCTTGTAGTGAGGATGAATGTGGGTAAGATACACCACAAACAAGAGTTGTACAACACTACGAATAACTCGATGTGAATGAGGACATAATCCCATACCACACCATACACTCTAGTTAAGAACATGGGCTGGGGGCCTAAAAAGGCCAAGGGTCCTGAGGTTGGGCCTCAGACGGGAAGGCTTGACCATTCTGAAGTTTAACGTCTTGTAGTGAGTATGAAAGCGAGGATAAAGTACATCATCCGGGGATGTGTATGGCATAGTGAGTAACGCGACGTGAATGAGGACATAATCCTATGCCGCACCATAGAATCCCGAGTGAGAACACAGGCCGGGGGCCTGAAAAGGACAAGGGGCCTGAGGCTGGGCCTTATATAGGAATCCATACTTCTTCTTGTGTGGTTACTACCCTGTCATAGCTCCTAAGCCCATGTGACCATTGCTCTTTTTGGGAAACAAGGAGCCTGTTGGATTTCCCCGTCATTTAGGGGCTTATACATGGCATTTCCTGAATGGAGTTCCTAGCATGGAGATATAACAAGAAAAATGAACCACTACACTCAATGTTTGGGGCATCTTGGGGTGGTTTCAATGTCACAAGATAGCTGTTGACCATGTTCGAAACACATCATCCCTCTAGTGACCTAAAATGGGAACAAAAATTGAGCATCGACCACTGACCATATTCACAACATGGTACTTTTATCAGCTTGTTGATCAACATCCACGATGTCATTGGCCCGAAGTGGTAAGAGAGCCCTTAGGCCTAGAATCCATACATTTCTGGGGCCCTTCTAGAAGGGAAGGATGATGGAGTCCCGATCAAAGGAGTGAGTGAATCATAGCTCTACCCATACGTTTTAAAGTCAAGAAGGGTGGTGAAAGAGGCAGACACCTCTAGGGATGGAGATGTACGGTCGGATTGGGATGAGATCAACGTAAATTGGGAAAAATTCTTCACCCCACCATATGTCTTGTCACGAGGAAAGGATTCTGGAATTTCGGTTGGGCCAATAAGCGAAATTTCCAGGGGTTTCTACGTATCCCATAAGGATGGGAATCAGGACATACATTGTTCTTGAAGGCCATGCAGTTTAACATCATTCGGTGAGGACGTGTGAGGATATAAGAATGGGAATTGGGCACCGGGTGCAACCGTTATAATCCTAAAATGAGTGGGGATAAGGAATCCTATAGGATATCATGCAAGGATCCTCTGAGAGAACTATACCCAGGGGGTAGTCGAAGAGAAAAGTTTGTGGCTGGGCTCAAGATGAGGCGTCTGAGCATTCCTATGTATCCCATGAAGATGGTAATCAATACATACGTAGTTATCAAGATGTAGTTAAATTTCATGGAGGAAAATGCGCAGTTTAATGTCATACATGACTGGATAATTTAAGGTCATGCCAGACCATAATGTTTAGGTTCATGCCAGACTAGATAGTTTTGGGTCGTGTCGGACCTGCTGGCTCAGGCAAAGTATTTCTTGAGGAACATGGCATTGGTGGGAGGAGTAATACGCTCACCATCCATGGTCACCAGAGAGTATGCTCCATTGGGGGGAATCCTGTGAATTGTGTAAGGTCCTTCCCATTTGGGAAACATCTTGGGTGGTTTGCTACCGGGGATCATTGGTGCCCTAAGGGCCAATACCATGTCTCTTGTAGGAAAGATAGGAGGCAAACCTTCTTTTTTAAGGCCCTGTCTATCTTATTCTGATGCCTTTCCGGATTGTACAGGGAACAAAGCCTATTATCATCAAGTGCTTCCAATTCATCTAAAAAAAATTTGGCTACCTTATCAGGCACCTGCTGGTCATAGAACAAAATATGTAATGAAGGCATCTGGATATCGATGGGTAGGATGGACTTAGCTCCGTACACCAGGTAATATGGGGTCACCTTAGTGGAATTACAAGTTGTCGTCTGATGATCCCAAAGGGCATTGGGGAGATTTTCTGGACAACTCTTCTTATTCTGACCGACCATTTTCTCTAAAATGTTAGAGAGGGTTTTGTTGAACACCTTGATCTTCCTGTTTCCCCACTGGTGATAGAAAGAGGTATGGTTCAAATGGATGTTGAACTTTTCATACAATTTCTTCAACTCAGGTGCATAGAAGTTGGTGTTATTGTCAATGAGTACGGTATGAGGGACCCCAAATCGGTGGATGATATTAGAGATCACAATTTAAATGATAGAAAGGGCTTTGACCTCCTTGAGCAGAACTGCCTCAGTCCACTTAGAAAAGAAATACGTGGTGGTCAGGATGAACCTGGACTGGCAAGCTGTCATAGGTGGGTATGGTCCCACGACATCGAGTTCCCATAATGCGAATGTCCAAGAGTACTTGGTGGAGTGGAGAGGTTCCAGCGTCTGATGCAAGAAGATAGCATGAATTTGGCACACGTGACATCTCTTGGCGATCTCAATGCAGTCATGGAATATGGAGGGCCATAAGTATCCCAATCTCGGGATCTGATTGGACATCTTCGGCCCAGTCTAGTGAGCCCCACAGGAACCAGCGTGAACCTCATGAATGACCTAATAAATCTCGACTCCTTGGATGCAACGAGGGATAACACCATCTAACTCGGGCTTGTAGAGGTTCTTTCTCAAGACTAGGACCACTCTGGAGGGTAAGGTATAGTGCGTGGCTTTGGATTCTCTCATGCTCAGCCCAATCATCCGAGAGGCAACCATTTTGGAGATACTTGACAAAAGGGGCTCTCCAATCGGGAGTTTCTTCATCCACTACATCTAAGGGACCTGGGGGTCTTGACATGGAGGCTCCAGTGGTAATATGGCTTACTCTTTGGTCATTGTCATCATCTAGGGTGATAAGATCAATTACTCCCCGATGTGCCACATGTATAATCAGATCATCCTGCTCGGGTTCTGAAAATGATGTAACTAGGCCGGACAGGGCATTGAATCGACTGTTCTAAGATCAAGGGACATGAGTAACCTCTGGCCAAGATGGAAACTAGGCCATTAGTTGTATGGTGTGCTCCAACAATCATGTGAGATCTGGATTTTTGATGACGTAGTAACTGTTGATTTTCTTGATGACCAGTTTAGAATCCTCGTTCACATGCCAATGGGGCACATCGATCTCAAGGACTAGCTCGAGGCCAGTAATGAGAGCCTGATACTCTGACTCATTGATGGTGTAGCCCTCTGACAACAAGAATGAGTATGGAAGAATTGTTTTCATTGGGGTGATGAGGACGATACACAGGCCTACTCTGTTGAACCTAAGATCATTCAGTCTCCTATTGGTGGGGCTCCGGGAGGCACCATTAAAGTGCATCTGCCAACACGGGATGGCATGATCTACCAAGATGCTTGCCTCATTAGGAAAATCCTGGTCCAGGTACTGGTCCACAAGGGGTGGATGGCAGCCAGAAAATCTGCCAATGCTTGTCCCTTGATAGCCTTCTCAGGAAAAAACCTGATGTCAAACTATTGGAGGATCACTGCCAACCGTGCTAGATGGCCAGTCAGCATGGGGGGTTCATAATGTACCTCAGTGGTTCTATCTAAGACACCAATTGTACCTTGTGCTGCTACAAGTAATTCTGCAACTTCTGCATAGTGAATACCAGCACAAGGCATCTCTTCTCAATAAGGGAGTATCTGGTCTTCATATCGAGGAGTAAGTGGCTGGGGTTGTATAGGTTTTTTTCTGCCCCCGCATTGTTCTTATGGGTAAGGAGGGCACCATGTGATCATTCAAGGGAATTCACATACAGGATCAATGGTTTTCTAGAGACGGTTTGCATTAGAACCAGTGGTTGGAGAAGTTAATTCTTGATTTCCTCAAACGCGGACTGGCACTCTACGTCCCATTCATAGTCGAGCCTTTCTTCATGAGCCAAGAAACGAGATTACACTTTCCGACCAGATTTGCAATGAATCGGTGTATGTAGAATAAGTGGCCTTGGAAACCTCAAAGCTGCCAAATATTGCTTGGGGGAGGCATCTGGCTGATGGCCTTGATCTTCTCTGGGTTGATCCCAATGCCCCGGTAATAGACAACAAAGCCAAGGAATTTTTCATAGGTGACCTCGAAGGCACATTTTAAGGGGTTCATCTTCTAGTGTCGGGAACGGAGGAAGCCAAACACTTTCTCAAGGTCCTTGAGATGGTCCTGGTGTCGGAGATATTTGACCACAAGATTTTCCACATAGCATTCCACCAATGTTTCGAGGATTGGCTTGAATATGCAGTGCATGGCCCGCTGATAGGTGGCACCTTCATTATTTAGGCGGAATGACAAAACCTGGTAACAGAAAGTACATTGGGGGGCCCTGAAAGCTATTTACTCCTCATCCTCAGGGGCCATATAGATATGGTTGTATCTAGAGTAACCATTCATGAAAGGGAGATCTTGGAACCTAGCTGTAGCATCAATAAGCAATTCTATCATAGGAAGGGGAAAATCATCCTTCCGAAACTGGCAGTTGAGATCTCGGAAGTCGATGCAGACTCTGATCTATCTGTTCTTCTTCCAGACTGGCACAATGTTGGTTATCCACTTGGGGTACTTGACCTCGTTGATGATGTTTTCTCTAATGATCTTCTCAACTTCGGCCTCAACCATGCCACCTTGGGAAGGAAGCATCTTTTTGGGAGGCTTCTTGAAACCATGATGATTTGGAGGGAGAACGAGGTGGTGGAACACAACCTGAGGATCCAGTCCTGGAATCTGGTCATAATTCCAAGAAAACACATCATGATGCTACTTCAAGATATCTATGTACTGCTATGGCTCCTTGGGGGCCATGGCGACACTGATCAATGTGGGTCTCGGATCAGCCCTGCTACAAAGGTTCACTTGTACCAGTTCATCGACCGGGGTGGAGGCGCCCTCTTCAAAAATAGGGGGAGCATCCTTTAGATCCTCTTCTTCGCTTACAGAGGGGAAATATCTAGTGAGAGGTGCTTCCTATGGATCAACGTGTTGTACCTCTCGTACCCCTCGTGGTTTAATTTTCATGATCACAATCACTCTCTTATTTATCTAATATTTTTTTAAGTGTTTTTGTTGATAGGCAAAAGGTTGCCAAGGAATTGGGCCAAGAAGGACTGAAAGTGGACTGATTTCAGTCCACCGGCCAACCGGTGTCCCATCACCGGCCAGCCGGTGGAACCCAGACAGAAGGGACACCTACTGTCTCAGCACCGGCCAACCGGTGGCCTCCTCACCGGCCAGCCGGTGGTGCCTGGGCAGAATACCTCCCCATTTTCCAAAGCATCGGCCAACCGGTGGCCAAGAATCGGTCCGCCGGTGGAGCCAGTCAAACTAGCCGTTGGGCTTTGACCAGACTTGTCCACTTGACTCCCAACGGCTCCGAAGGCCTCTCCAACGGCTCCGAAGACCCCCAAAGGCCATTTGAGGGTTCCCCCTCTATAAATAAAGGACTAAGAAGCCCCAGAAATGTATGGTAGCCCACGGGAACATTTTTCGATCACTTGGCAAACCTCCGGCGGATTCCTTCAAGGATCCCCAATTGCTCCAACCCTTTTCCACATCCAAGGAGCAACACCATAGAAGCTTGGGAGCGCTCTTCATCAACTCCAATCAATCCATTGGCGCCCAAGACTTCTCCACATTACGGTTTTTCTTGTTTTATTATTTTGAGCATCAATTTGGGTTTGTGCCTACAAACCCCTCTTTCTCTCATCCTCTTTTTGTTTGGGTTTTCACACCACCTTCAAGGTGTGAAGAGGTTAGTAAAGCCTTCCCTTTAAAAGTCTTGAGTCATAGGTGAGCTAGCCTTCACCTGTAAGAAGGCTAGTGGGTTCTTGCTCAACCATTAAAAGCAAGCTCTAATAGGTTCTAGACTACCTTAAAGTCTAGTGGGTTTCTTTCTAAAACCATTAAAAAGCAAGCGGTAGTAAATCTCTCAACGGTTGAGTTGGGAGCGGAGACGTAGGCTTGGGATTTAGGCCGAACTCCGTTATCAAGTTTTGTGTCTTGCCTCTTTTATTTCCGCTGCACTTTTTACTTTGATTTTAAATTGTTAATTATTTTTTAAAAGGCAATTCACCCCCCCTCTTGCCATCACTCTCCTCCCCAACAATCGGTATCAGAGGGAAAATTTGAGTAATACCTTCACCGGTTTCAAATTCAAGATCCTTTGTGATGGCTTCAACTTCTTTCGCCCCCGAAGGCTATTCTTTGGGCCGTGCTCCATTCTTTGATGGAACCGACTATACTTATTGGAAAACCCACATGACCACTTTTCTTAGAAGTATAGGTTATCCTATTTATAAAATTTTCATGCATGGTTATTCTCTTTCTTCTCCCGATGAATCCAAATGGACCCAATCCGATATTAAAAATTTCGAGCTTGATGGCAAAGCCATGAACGCTCTTCATTGCGGCCTTGATCGTAATGAATTCAATCGAGTTTCCACATGCACCTCATCTCATGAAATCTGAAAACTATTGGAGGTTACCCATGAGGGGACCAACAAAGTTAAGGATACTCGATTGGATATGTACCGTCAAGATTTTGAGTCTTTTACCATGAATCCATCTGAAAATATTACTGATATGTTTAAACGTTTTACTGATGTTTGCAATGGGAGAAAGTCCCTTGGTGATGATGTGTCTGCAGAAACGATGGTCAAGAAGATCCTTTGGATCTTACCAAGTTCATGGGCACCGAAAGTCAAGGCAATTCAAGAAGCAAAAGACATCAAGAACATGCCAGTCGGAGAGCTCATCGGATCCCTCATGACCTACGAGATCACCATGAGGAGGCAAGCTGAAAAGGAAGGCAATCTCATCAAATTTCCAAAGAACATCGCCTTCACAGTTCAAAAAGAAGAAAGATACTCCTCCTCATCTTCTTCCTCTTCAAGCGGCGATTCAGAAATGGAGAATCTTTCCCGCAAAATGAACAAATTCATGAAGAAGAACAAAAAGAAGAAATCCCGTAAGGCTCAACCCGACGAAAAATCCGAGCCCAAGGTAACATGTTACGGGTGTGGCAAGAAAGTCCATTACAAGCCTGATTGCCTACTCAACAAGAAAAAGGCCAAGAAAAAGGAAAAGAAAAAGGCATTCAAAGCCACTTGGATTGATAGCTCCTCATCCTCCTCCTCCTCAACAAACTACGGTAAAAAATGCCTAATGGCATTTCATGAGGTAACCTCTTCCGACTCCTCTTCCTCTTGTTCTTCCAATTCTTTCAATCATTTATCTTATGAGGATCTCCAACATGCTAGAGATCAATTGGAGGAAGGATTTCACGAACTTTCTTCCAAATTTATTGCCATAAAAAAGAAATTTAAAATTCTCATTTCTGAAAATGAACAACTTCTCAAAAAGAATGAGGAACTTACCCTTAAGATCCAAGATATTCCAAATGTTGATCCTTTGAATTCAACCATTAAAGATCTAAGGGAGTCTCTTGCCAAGTTCACCCAAGGTGAACAAAATTTGACCAAATTACTAGGTTCCCAATGCATATCTAGAACCACCCAAGGGCTTGGCTATTCCAAGAAAGCTTCCTCTTCCCATGCTCCAACTATTTTTGTAAGGGGGAGCTCCCAATATAAATTTTGCAACTATTGTAAAAAACCCGGGCACTTAATTTATGAGTGCGATTGCAAAAATGCCCGGTATGGAAGGCCCAAAACCATTTCCTTTAATGATGAATTTCATAGGAGAAGACCCTCCACTAGACAAGTTTGGATTGAAAAATCCCTTTTAGCGAGTCTCTCCGGACCAAAATTTGTCTCGGTTCTAAAATCCTCTCCCCGGTGATTTGTTGTTTTTATTTAGGGGGAGTTAGGATCGTCTAAGCCTTTTTGCGTTTTTCTTTCAAAACTTTCTTTCAAGACTTTCAATTTCAAAACTTTTATTTTCAAAACTTTCAATTCAAAACTTTTCAATTAAAATATCAAAAATTTCAATTGGTTTAAAATCTCTATCTTGTTTTTCAATCCTTTCCCTCAATCAAGTTTTATGCCCTGTGCTATTTTGATAATCACAAAGGGGGAGAAATTCATGGTTGATTGGGGGAGAAATTTTTCTCTCATTCTTTGCTTACTTTTCAATCAATATTTTAAAGCATGCCTCTCATTTCAATCTTTTACATTGCTTGTTTTTAGTGATTGTGATCATCAAAATAGGGGGAGATTGTTGTACCTCTCGTACCCCTCGTGGTTTAATTTTCATGATCACAATCACTCTCTTATTTATCTAATCTTGTTTTAAGTGTTTTTGTTGATAGGAAAAAGGTTGCCAAGGAATTGGGCCAAGAAGGACTGAAAGTGGACTGATTTCAGTCCACCGGCCAACCGGTGTCCCATCACCGGCCAGCCGGTGGAACCCAGACAGAAGGGACACCTACTGTCTCAGCACCGGCCAACCGGTGGCCTCCTCACCGGCCAGCCGGTGGTGCCTGGGCAGAAGACCTCCCCATTTTCCAAAGCACCGGCCAACCGGTGGCCAAGCACCGGTCAGCCGGTGGAGCCAGTCAAACTAGCCGTTGGGCTTTGACCAGACTTGTCCACTTGACTCCCAACAGCTCCGAAGGCCTCTCCAACGGCTCCGAAGACCCCCAAAGGCCATTTGAGGGTTCCCCCTCTATAAATAACGGACTAGGAAGCCCCGTAAATGTATGGTAGCCCACAGGAACATTTTTCGATCACTTGGAGAACCTCCGACGGATTCCTTCAAGGAACCCCAATTGCTCCAACCCTTTTCCACATCCAAGGAGCATCACCATAGAAGCTTGGGAGCGCTCTTCATCAACTCCAATCAATCCATTGGCGCCCAAGACTTCTCCACATTACAGTTTTTCTTATTTTATTATTTTGAGCATCAATTTGGGTTTGTGCCTACAAACCCCTCTTTCTCTCATCCTCTTTTTGTTTGGGTTTTCACACCACCTTCAAGGTGTGAAGAGGTTAGTCAAGCCTTCCCTTTAAAAGTCTTGAGTCATAGGTGAGCTAGCCTTCACCTGTAAGAAGGCTAGTGGGTTCTTGATCAACCATTAAAAGCAAGCTGTAATAGGTTCTAGACTACCTTAATGTCTAGTGGGTTTCTTGCTAAAACCATTAAAAAGAAAGCGGTAGTAAATATCTCAACGGTTGAGTTGGGAGCAGAGACGTAGGCTTGGGATTTAGGCCGAACTCCATTATCAAGTTTTGTGTCTTGCCTCTTTTATTTCCACTGCACTTTTTACTTTGATTTTAAATTTTTAATTATTTTTAAAAGGAAATTCACCCCCCCCCCTCTTGCCATCACTCTCCTCCCCAACACAACGGATCCTGATGGGCTGGTATCAACCTCACCAGTAGTGGACATCATATCAGGGGATTCACATGCTGCTGAGCCCATATCAATGAAGGCAGTCGATCTGATCTCATCTGGTCTTCAACCCAAGGGGCCACACTTGAAGATATCAAAGAAATAGTGGTGTGTCAGCTTTAGCCAGTTAATTCCAGCCTGGTATAATAGACACGTATGATGTACTACCATTTCCATGGGTGGACATCCCGAAATTGTACGGGGGTAGGAGGCTCCGAGATCTCTTGAGACTGGTTTGTGTAAGAGTACGAGTTGATCTTCCATGGTCGCTTGGACTTGGGAATATGTTTCTCCCTTGTGCGAGATACAATAAAATAGTTCCCCATTTCAGTGGTCATGTCCTCCAATCGATGGATTGGGAAAACGGAGGTGTCATCTCGACCTTCCCAGGGGTTAGTTGCGACTGTGACGGGTCGACCTCACATGCCTAAATATTCCTATCCTTGTTCTTGTAATAGTCGGCATCTTGGTAGTGGGCTTCAGAAGAGGCGAAAGAAGATTCATCAGATTGGAGTATGCCTACTAGACCATTAAGGGAGTACGTGAGGTACAGGTGATAGGATGAGGGGACCTCTGCGTGCAGATGGATCCATTGACTACCCATTAATGCATTGTACATGGTATCCTTGGAGACAACCATAAACTCGGTGCGGGAAACTAGGCCGCTGAACTGGGACTTCAGATAGATCTTACCGACTGGGGTTTACTCTGTCATGTTGTATCCTTGGATTCTTAAATTGGAGGGAGTCCGGTCATCTTTGGATAAACCCATCATCCGCAATGTCGATGTCAGAATAAGGTTGATCATGGAGCCGGTGTCAACAAGACAACAGGGAACCTCCACACTGTTAAATTGGCCAGTGATGTATAGCAGACAAATGTTCCCTTGTATGGGAGAGACTACATCTTCTCTAGAGAATGAAATGATGGTCTGACATTCATCATTCTTGACTGCTTCAGTATGCAAGGCTTTTACAGTTACTACCTCCGTCTCAAACTGAAGGGGGCTTCTTAAAGCCTTAGTGAGGGCTTCACTCATGTCTGGTGACAGGAGAATGGATTCAAGGATTGAAAGCCTCGATGGGATGCCAGCGAGGTGCTTGAGAACATCAAACATTTGTAATAGGTGCGAACATTTGCTTAATGATGCCGCTCTATGATAGGGTGCATGGCGAGCCCTGCCAGCTGGACCAGTGGCTGACAGGTACTGGGTACATCCTATTGCTCACTAGAAGAAGCCCAAAGAGTAGCTACTGGATGAGAACCATATGACTGAGATTGGACTGTAGTAGGTCAAGGCTGGTTGCGGCATGGTCGAGGCAGCTTTGTCAGATCTAGTATCACAAATGGTGGTGGAGGCGGGCCTGACGACACTGGATGAAGAGGCTGCGCGTGCTGAGTTCTGCGCTGGGCCAGCTGTATGGTCTTAGTGGCATGGCCGGCCTAGATGGAGGTGCCAACTGATGTGCCCCAAAAACACATATGGTCATGGCTTCATTGATGTTGGCATCGGGTGAGGACGTTGGAGAGGTTCGTCTGGTGCTCCCTGATGTCGGGAGTCATATAGGGATTTACCAACTCCACGGTATTAACCGAAGTGTACCCTTGACTACCACTTGAAGAGGAATCCATCACAAAGTGGATTCTTGGGGGAATTACCATCTTTAGGTGCATAGAGTCACCGAGATTTTGGGATGACAATGATATTGGATGGGTGCATTTCTTTCCCTTGCACCATTGATGCTTTTTCCCCTGGGAAGAGCCTGGATTAGATGATGATGCAGATGTGGTGGCCACAGCTTCTGATGGCTTCAACTAATTCCGGTGTTCTTGGATGATACCATGGGAATGGGCAACCATTTTTCGAATCATCCAGTCATAATAATTCTATGACTCATATTTGGAAACCTACTTCCACTCACCTTTGTTGTCGCTACTACTGTTTGACTTTACAAAGACACCCACCACTTGTGCCAGGGTCGGGCCCAACCTGACTATGTTTTTATTGACATGGCCTCGAAGCTAGTCTTTGAACACATATAACTACTTGAGGGTGTGACCTATAATCCGATATAGGTGAAATAGTTGTGGTGATCAATGAGATTTGCCTCTTCTGTCCTTCTGTACTCAGGCAACCGCACAATCCCCTGCTCTAAGGCACTACGAAAGTAACCAGCGACCTGATTATTGTTGAACGAGTAACTCCAGTTTCTCATGTCCAGAAAGGGGGCCCTTGGAGCCTAGCCTTGACGAGGATCTAGAGGGTCCTGTCGAGGAGGCGGACCCTAATTTTCCTAGCTGGGTAGTGGAAGCTCATTCTGCGGGGGCACTTTCTAATTCTGAGGTTGACGCTGCTGAGCCAGTGGCTGCACCTGAGGTGGAGGGCCTCTGTGAGGCTATGGGGATAGTGCCACTGGTAGCAATTCTAGTTTCCAAGGGTCTTAAATTTGGGCCACCACGTCGGTATTGGCTCTTGCAGCCCTCCTTAATGGGATTACAGGGGCTATAGATGTGGTTGGCTGGCCTGTTGCAGAGCTTCCTCCAGACACTGGGCCTTATCTGAGAAGACTCAAAATCCTCCAAGGTAGTTCTCAGGGATCAGAGAGGGAACCTGCTTCGTCTTGATGTTCCCTATGCACATCTTCAGTATTTTTTTTGAGTCAGTGGCATGTTAATGGGGTATGTGAGCCCCTTCTACTGGGTGAGAAAGTCCGTGACTCGCTCATCATGCCTTTTTTTCACTTGAAGAGGTTTGTGATGTACGTTTTTTGTTCATAGAGCTAAACTGGTAGAGTAATTTCCTCTGAAGGTCCTACCAGCTGGTTACGGATTCAACAGGGAGCTGGTTGTACCTGACGAATGTTGGCCCCTCCAATGTCTTAACAAAGCAGTGGAGCCTGGAAGCCTCCTACTGCACAGGAGCCCCTAAATGGTCCCTCACCTTGAGTTTAATTGGTCCAGGTGATGCGATGGATCACCGATCCCGTTAAATGGGGAGATGGTGGGATTCCTAAAACCTTGAGGTGATATCATATCATCCACCCACATTGGGTATGGCTTGCCATCAGGTGGGATTGCCACCAATCGCATTTCCAATGCCTCAAGGTGGGCTACAACCGCCACCATTGTATCATCTAGCCGGGGGTCCCTATATTGATAGAGATCCCTGACTACGAGCATGTTTTCGTGTTCTTCAACATGGTAAACTGGCTCAACGGCTCGTAGAGCGGCTGGTGGAGCGACCCTTGGGGTGGCTACGAGAACCCAAGGTAGATTCCATAGATTTCCACGCTGCTCAGGAGGGTTTGGTGAGACATATTGTTCCCTCTTTCCGTGAGCTCCAACTTCAGCCCTATCCACAGGATTGGTATGATCAGGGTTGCTTGGTGGTAGCGCGCTGAGGGGAAGCCATTCCCGCCCCTACTGCCCTGGACTAGGATCGCCATAACTGGGTCATCGCACTCCAGCACATTTATCCAGAAGTTCATCAACCATATTCTTCTGATCAGCAATTTTTTGGTGTAATGTGGCCTTCTTGGGATCCTCCTCCATCTTCTTCACTAATTCGGATGGTTCAGAGTGCTTGGTAGCTCTGACGTGCTCTTTGCCTTTACCAGAGTTCTGGCTATGTACCAATATCTCAGTGGGCGTAGGGAGACCAAGTAGGTTCTTCTTCTAGCATGTAACCCTCCCTGATGGGTCTAATAGTTGTGGCATGCCCTCAGGAGGGATGTTTCCATCGAGAAGCTACAGCTCATCATCCTCATCCACTATGTCAGCTAGGTTGACCGTGACCCTTCCCAGGGGCATGTCTTCGATGTCACCCAACAAGCCAGGAAACTGCTAGATAAGACTAAAGAAGAGGGAAACATACATCCCCCAGCCATGGATTTTCATGTGGGGGTAGCCTCCCTAATAAGTTTTGTGGATTACCTTGATATTCTGAGCAAATTGGTGCTGGAGGGCCTCATGGTGACCTGGTGACTCCGGGTGCTGCACCACAGGCAGTGCGACTAGATCAAGTAGACTGCATTTTTTGCTGATGTCTTAGAAATGAGATTCGCTCCTTAGATAAACCACCCACTAATGACTAAGACCAAAATGCATCTCCTAAAGGTTGTAGCGAAAACACTCAACTTCCTCTAGGGTTATGGATTATGGTATGCAGAAATTTTATGTTTCCATGGGCCAGAACTTCTTGGGGAAGTGGTCCGCTGCGAAGATGTTCCAGAAGCTCCTCAGATTAGATTCAGGGTTTGGACCTTCATTACCCCACCCATCAACTAGGGGTGGCTGTGGAACTGTCAGTGGTACTAAGGCAGAGCCTTGGGATGGACGGTTGGTTGGTGGAGAGTACGGTGAGCGGGCTGACTGGCTGCCGAACCTCGAGTTGTCCTCCGAAGAGTGTAGTGACCTAACCACCACATCGTGATAAGACTGGCTGATTGATGTCATTCCTAGATCATGGGCTAGGGCTACTGGTGATGGGCTACGATACTGCTCACCCACCATTATTCCACAGATTAGTTATATGTGATCTCTTGTGGAGGTAGATAGAGCTTTCGGTGACAGGGGTGGTGATTGTGTGACTATAACCCGTGGGGTCACAAAATTTTCATCCTCGTGTATATACCTCTAGAGGGAGGTGAGAATCCTATGGACCTCACATTTCGGGACAAATAGGTTAATGTTCCTCATTCCTACCCCGACCCTTCACTCAGATAAGCGAGGGGTTGGTTCCCAAGCTGAGTCGTACTCGGCTTCAATGTTTGAGAAGTGGACCGGTTTGATCTCCATCCGAACCATCTCAGAATTCTTATTATGGCAGTGATGAACATCATTCCAATCCCTGGGAGGTTCCTCAGGATAGGGTAGATTTATGAAATAGGGTCCTTCGGTCATGCTGGTGCTGGAGCAGAGAGGGTTTCCACCCGATAAAACAGGGGTACGTGGAGCACCGGGACAAATGTTAAAGGGTAAAATGGGAGGACCTAGATGAATAGCACTAGAGTGGGAAAAATCTCCATTATAACTGGCAGGATCACGGGGAGGACCTCCATACTTGGTGTGGGCGGAGCGAGGCTGGACTTCACTGGCTGGTAAAAGGACATAGGAAGGATCCCCACCATGGAGTGAGACCTGATAGGAAACGTCCCTACACCGGTGGTCGGGAACATGTGGAGCGACTCCATCTCCAGTGTAGTGGGCATGGGAGATACCCTCGTGCTGAGTGTCACTACCGTGAGGAAGGCCCTCATTTGGGTTGAGGGTGGCATGGGGTAGATCTCCATGCCGAGCCTTGAAGTGGGGAAGACTCACGCTTTCTGTGGTAGTGGTACGGGGAGGACCTCTGTATAGGGTGGCATCACTGCGGGTTGGTTCGCAGCGGTGACTGCTTGTGCCGATGACCAAGATAGTTGAACCAGCCTACCCGTGGGGCAGTTGGGACCTCGATCCTAGTCAGGCATAGAGGTTCCCCTACGTAGTGTATGCAGGGACCTGATGGTATGTATCGACAGTGGCTTGGGCCACAGTAGTCGTCGACGTTCACACCCCTTGGTGGGCATCTTCTTCATCTTGCGTTGGACGGTGGCTTGGGGTCGGATGAACTGGGGCAGGTGGTTTAGGTGCATAGCTTACCTACTCCTCATCTGGAAAGTTCAGGTAATGGTGCTGACACAGCCAAGTGGGAGCCCTCACTGGGAGCCCCTAGAATGTAAATCTGACTGAGATAGGCCAGACATCACCTAACTCATCAGCATAAGGCATGTAGTCATTGAAGCGATTCAGGGAAAGGCTCCCAAAGACATTGTATGTTGGGGTGGGGAGCAATGGCTCTCTGCGCGTCCCTCAGGGGCTACATTGACGGCGAGGTGTGGACCCCTCCAGATCCAGGTGGGCCACATCCTAGGTTGGGATTATTCCCTCCTCCTCATATCAATGTATGAGGTCATTGATCACCCTTCATAGGATGACCTCATATGGGGAGAGGGGGCATGGATTCCCCAGGGCCATGGGTGTAGAGGTCATTGCAGAAGTGGTGGAACCACGTGGGATTGTCGTGTTAGTGCGGCCCCTACCCCGACACTGGTGTGTTGGAGGTGGTCGCATTCTAGATGAAATAACCTGATTCATAAAAGCATGGAGATTAACTCATCAGTGATGAATGAAAAAGAAGTTGATGACCAATGCCCAAGCGAAAAACACTCTTCCTCAGTCGGTAAGAGGGATTCATGCTGAAAACATCACAGAATGGGATGTCCAACAGTCTACTACCCCAAATTCTGGTGTGTTTCACTCCAGGCCTACTATTTTCTTTGCAGGACCCAACACTAGATAGCTGTATCTGGTGACATGTCAATCTATTGATGCCCTGAGCGCTACTAATCTCTATATTGAGGAAAATAATTTCATGTCAGGTTCACCATTTCTATTTTTGATGCTTTTTTCAGGGCGCACACATCCGTATGTGGAGGAAGTGCATCCTTTTCCCTACATTCCCACCTTCTAAAGGCAGCCATCATATGTTCCTTATTCAGGGATGTTTACACCTTGATCGTTACAGGATGATGGGATTTCGGTTCTTCCTTCCATGGATTTCTCCTCATAACTCGTCACCTAGTCTGGATCTACTTTATAGAGTTAAGATGATGTTTGTGAAACTCTTCCTGGTGCCATATCTTCATGGATGCCAGTTAATTACACAGCTTCTGTCAGGACTTTCCAAGGGGTCTGGATAGGGTAGAAACCTTTGGTTAAGGGAGTAGTCACGTGGAGCATCACTAGCATGTCTGGGCACTAGGGGATTGGAATATATGTCTTCTATCACTTATTATAGGGCTTATCGTGGGTGCGGATGCCAGATTCATCCCACATTGAACGTTGGGAATCATATGCCATGGACATGTATTTGAGGTTTTCCTCATCTTCCCATGTTTAACATAGGGTATTCCGCAATTTTAACATCCCACGAAGACGGATTGGGCTGATCAGAACACTAATGAGAGTGGATCAGATGGAGGAACCCCCTATAGGGAACACCGATACTCAGGCCATCGTGTTGGTGGCCTCCCTAATTTTGTTAGTTGAAACGGGGAATGGGGTGGAATGATCCCACCGGGATGTGGCAGCCCAAGTAAGAATCAAGATGGATGATGGAAGGTTTCGTGAGGGGGTGGTGAATGGGATGGAAACATTATGAGGATGATAGTGGTTTTGGGATTGAGCCGCGAATAGGCTTCCTACATATCCCCGTGGTAGGGAATCAAAGTCCATTTATTTCGTTTGATGGTGGCTTGCTGCTAAACAGGGTCACAACGGCTTACCACTGGATGGGGTCATAATGGATTACCACCGAATCGGGTCTCAACGTCTTACCCCTAGATGGGGTCTACAGTTTAATGTCATGCAGGACGGGGGCGGACCAACATGAAGTGGGTCAGAACTGTTGGATGTTGGTCTTGAACCTCAGGGAGGATTCTTATGTACATTACCTTAGCAAGGATCAATGTCCTCATTGTTCAGGATGGATTAGGTGAACTGACATGAAGGGGGTCAGATCGCTTGGGTGTTGGGCTTGAACCTCAGGGAGGATATCTTATATACCTTGCCTTACGATAGATCAAATGCATCATAGTTCATGATGGGGCATGGGGATTACCCATTAGGCTACCCAAGATTTGGTGAACTAATGTGATGGGAGACGGAAGGACTGGGTGTTGTGCTTGAACCTCAGGGAGGCTTCCTTGGTTTCCCTACCTTGACAGGGATCAAAGTCTATGTAGTTCATGTATGGGGGATGAGGCATACACTCTAGGCTTCCCAAGTGTTGGTGAACCGATGTGAAGAGAGTCGGAATGAACGGGTGTTGGGATTGAACCTTGGGGAGCCTTTCTACATACCTTGACTTGGAAAGGATCAAAGACCTCATAATTCAGGATGGTGGATACAGTTTAACGTCATGCAGGATGAAGGAAAATCGACGTGAAGTTGAACTTGGAGTCTGATGGTGGATAGTGGGCTTGAACCTCGGGGAGGATTCCTACATACCTTACCTTAGCAAGGATCATAGATCTCATAGTTCATGGTGGCATTTGGGGATTACGCTCTAGGGCGGCCCAGGTGTTGGTGAACTGACATGAATGGGGTCAGAGCGACTACGTGTTGGGCTTGAAACTTGGGGAGGCTTCCTACGTACCTTACCTTAGAAAGGATAAAAGACCTCGTAGTTCAAGATATGGGGGATAGGGATTACACTATAGGCTTCCCGGGGTGGATGTCATGGCTAGTTCTTGCTCTAATCCCACGTGAGTCATGCTGAGTGTGAGAAATAAGAGACAGTAGA
This sequence comes from Viscum album, assembly GCA_963277665.1. NCBI lineage: Eukaryota > Viridiplantae > Streptophyta > Magnoliopsida > Santalales > Viscaceae > Viscum > Viscum album. The sequence continues at coordinate 1,943,018,206 of OY728143.1, read as the reverse complement.
GACCTAATTATCACATTGTGAAAAGTGTGTATGTGGGAAGTGGTGTGGGGCTTACACATGATCATTGGCCAAATAGGAAACATGAGCTTATGTGTGGTTAGCAACCTGAAGGTGTATGTACTTACTCTAGGAGGGAGTCCCGATGGAGACAAAGCGTAGCAGGAGAGGGATTTGGGACAAAAAAAAGAAGAACCACAATTCGCCATCACGCCCTTTGCGGGCCCTGGGGGCCAAAGAAAAAAGGAGGAGCAGGGATGCTGACTCCTACAAGAGAGATAGGGGCTTACACCAAAATGGTTACCCTTTCCTCGCGGACAATTTCCAATCCCATAATAAGGATATCATCTCCTGTAGAGACTAGTGGGCAAGGAGAATGTCCCAGGTGGGGGTACCCCGCATGAGAGGCACGGGGCGAGGTCACAGTTGAAAATCATGTGCTGAGGATGAAGGTGCTTAGCAGTTTAATTTCTTCCAGCTCGAACAAGGTGGATTTTCTCCCGACCCTAAGGACTTAAAAAATTGATACCATTTTCTCCTTAGTGCATAGAGGGAATAGTAAAAGATGTGGTGGTGGGTATCATGGGGCGAACCATCAGGAGTTCCATGTTAGTGTGCCTATGCGAAGAAGTAATAGTCATTAGCGTGCCTATGGGAACAAGCATGAGGCGAAGCAACACAATGGGAAGTACTATCCAAGGGATATTGAAATAACATTGTGAAAACCAGGAGGGTGTCATGGGAAAAGGAAATGCAATGTAGAACAGTTCAAAGGCAGGGGCCTCGTGATTCTTTACTGCTCCGCATGGACGAGGTTACTTGCGAAGGTGTGTGCTTCTCGATGTGGGGAAACTCAACCTAATAATATGGAAAAGGTGCATATAGGAGGTGCGTCATGAAGTGAAAAGTCTTTTCCGGAGCACTGACTCATAGAGAAAAGGTGCCTCATGAAGCAGGCCATCAGGAAGCAATGTGCTTCTCAAAGTATAGTGACCCCACCTTAGTGTGCAGATCATGTGTGCATGATGGATGTTTGACAAAGCATAAACGCTCCGTGATGACCCAGGGCCCCTTGAGGTTCCCATTCCTCTGCAGAAGCCCTTTGGATCCGTGAAAGGCATCCCTCTCGGAAGAGGTCATCAAAACAAGACAAAGGGGTGGCACTTGGCAGAGCAGAATAACCTCACACAACACATGGTTCATAGAGCATAAGGGTGCATCATGATTCGAGAGATATGTAGTCTAAAGGTCAGATTGATTATTGTTTGGGATTAGGGGGAGCTTGGTATTTATAGTCAAGAGGCACTGTGATGTGGAGCTTACATGGCATAAAGAGGGACTTGGTTGCTTCGCGGCGGGCTCATGAACTTTAAATGCCTTCACGGAGCGTCCCACCTCCTTGCTTCATGGACGGATCACGAACGTTAAATTTTTTCACAGAGAGTCCCGCCTCCTTGCTTTGTGGTGGTCTTATGAATGTCAAATGAATTCGTGGAGCATCCTACCTCCATGATTTGTGGCAACCACGATGTTGTGTGGGACTCCGTGAAATAACTTCACGGGGCAGTCAATAGTGCCTTCATTTTGGCTTCTTCTCTATCCCGAATTTTGGCGCCCATAGATCAAAAATCAAATAAAAAATAATTAGCTGAATTTTATTTAATGAATAAGTATCTTTCACCACTATATATGGTACTTTCAACTCTACTATAGTGATCTCATAATTGTTTCTTTCTCTACTATCCTTCTGTGGTTGTATTTTATAATAATATTTGGGTTATTAGGATTTATAATGATGAATTTTATTATACATGAAGAACTAGATATCATTTATTTGTTTCATCCCCATGAATTCATGAGCTAGATGACCCATATTTTATCACTTATAAAAAACACCCATTCCCTTCAATGATTTTCCAGGATGTTTCTTTTCCAAAATGTTCACAAGATGTAAAATGATTCATTACCTACTAATTTTATTTATATTTTCTATTTTTAATTCTATAAATATGGCCTCTTAATCTATTTATTCCCCTAAAATATATAGGATCTATAGAATTACATCTCCATTTTTAGGGAGAAAAAACATATTCTCTATGTGGGAAATTTTGATAGACAAATTCCATTTAGAGTATTAGACTAATACCTTCATAGAAATGATCAAGCTTGAATTCCATTTTGTGTATATAAATAATATCATACATATATATCTTTATATACGTATCCTAAAGCATAGAAAACATTTTTTTCTTTTTCAATAACCTAATGAACTTTTTCTTCATTTCACTTCATTTCCCATGCAGGAAATTTTTTTCAAAGAATGTTTATTTAAAATTATTCCATTCTATGTGTTATATTTCGTCTTCCTCCATAGTATTATATATTATTGACCACCATTTATCAGCATATCACTTTAAAAAATATATTTATAGTAGAGACTTTTCATTTTCATTTCATTCCAATTCCATGAATATTTTTTCCTAGGACTTAATTCATTTCATAATCATGATAAGATTTTTAGTTACGCTGGATGATAAGGGATTCTACTATATGAAATTATCCATCATAGGAGAGTCATTCTATAGAAAAATAGGTATCTCCATTTAAAATATTTTATAATTTAAAACATTTTTAAGATAACCTAATATAGAGATAATCTACTCTATTTTAATACTATACGTGTTTTCTTTCTAAGTAGAGAAATCTATACACTAGACACAAATATTAATATTGTCCATTATTATTGGAACCATTTATAAAAAATGTATTGTACTAGATTATACCATGAAATTATGAGTTTTAAATAAAAATTTATAATTATAAATATAGTGTAACACTTAATTTTTTTTAAATTTATGAATTATTAATATAAGAATATCAAATATGTTTTTCTAAGGGATATTTCTATTTTAAAATCCTTTATAATGCCATATAGAGAATATGTGAGTTATTATAAAAATATCCCTTAGGGTTTTCAAACTAGGTCCATAGTAACGAACGTTGTCATGGATAAGGGGAAGATCAATTCAAATCCCAATGGTCCCTTTTTAAAGTACAACCCCATGGTACAACGTTTCTAGAACCTCATCCACTTGTACTATCCATACGTTGATGTATTGCAAGAAAAAACTACATAATATCTTCCTTACCAAAGCATTATTATATTTATTTAAACTTATCCCCAATATCAATCATTGTTTTATATTCACTTATTTTAATTTCTCTTAATATTGTTCCCAATGTCTCTATTAAACATACTATCATACTAACTATAACATCCCTGACTCCAGTATCCTAGAGTCGGTGTCTACATTATCACGTTTTTATAAGACAAGGGGTAAAATCATAAAAGATTAATCATTTTATTGTTTTTTTAGAAATATGTACATTAATTATACCCATTTTATATTGGGAAAATAAAATGAAACATTGTAATGGAAAATATTCGGCATCAATGAACTTATTCAGGGAAATTTTCTTTATATCCTATAGAAAGGAAACAGACAAGAGTGATAAAAAATGACCAGTAATTGTTAAATATGGAGGGATATATCATGAAACAATAAGTAAATATAAATATATAAAGTTATATAACTAAATACACATTCCATTTAATAACTTTTCTATCATGATTAGATAAGGCATAATCAATGTGTAATGGTAAATATCTAAAAACACTTTCCATTTAGAAACATGAGCACCAAATGAATCCATTGATAATAAATAAAAATCGGTGATAGATGTTCATAGTATTGAATCCCATGATGTCTAACATCATCAAATCTATAACATCAATACCTTTGACAATATGATTTAAAAATGGGTAAAAACAAATTTTATTGGGCCAACTATTTTGTTTCAGGACACATACTGATGTATTGTGGGTCCATATAATTTCGATCCACACCATTCACTATATGTACAAAGCATTCCTATATATTTAGTGATTTTTTAAATTTAATAAAACTTTTCCTTATCAATAAATATTCATATTCAGTAAATAATACATATATAATAACATTTCACTAATTATCCAAATGACAATCAATGAAAATATCTTATGTACAAATGATATACAGTTTTTAAAATAATCATATCAAAGGTATAAATAATATTTATATGTAATTTATATGTAAATTCCAATAAAAATTTATCACAATAATGTAATTGTCTCTAGATAAAGTTAGCAATCAAAAAATAATCAAGAAATAAGGGGTTAGGATTAGTTTATGAAGAAAACGGGTTTTTGGAAATAAATTACGATTTTTTGAATAATGAAGGGAATGGAGGGAGATATTAATTTATAATTTTAAAAAATAAATTTACCTATTAAAAAACTAAAAACATGCGGAAAAACCTATCTTTCATAAAATAGTTATGGTGGTGAGGAAGTCTATTAACACTATATATATTAAAAATAATTCCTTTTGGCATTTTTTCTAAAACACACATTTTGAAAAAAAAATAGAAATATTATGTTTAAAAAAAATTAAAATCCATTAATAAGAAAAAAATTCATAAACAAGTCAATTTAGTAAAAAAAATTAATTTTGAAAATAATTTTTAAAAACATGTACATAGAGGAAATAGATATCCAATTTAAAGAGAAATAAAATTGGTTTTTATTTTTAAAATATTCCTAATATAAGATAATTTAGAAGAAAATATTGATTCCCATTAAATAACTAGAGAAAAAGAAAATATTTTAGATCTTATAAAGGATAAATTATGATATTTATTCAATGAGATTACCTGAAATCTCAATGAAAGAGATTTTGTAAAATAGATTGCTAACTATTTGGTAACTTGAAAATTGTTACCCATAGAAAAAATAAACAATAATTGAAACAAAAAACGATCAATAATAAATAGGTACTCTTGTTAAAATTTTCAAAGGGGGCTTATATAATCCTCATAAAAGTTAACAGGTGAATTTTAACAAATATGTCTCAATAAAATGGAAATTTTGATGAAATAACCTACATAATGCTTCCCTTTGGGTGAATATTCATTAAAATATTTTTTAATGATTTTTATAATTTTATTTATTTTTAAAAAACATTATAAATATTTATAATATCATATATGATCCTCTTATATTATTTTTCACCCTTTTGTCAATGTTTTTTCATTATATACATTTTTGGGGTGTTAATCTCCTTGTTTTCTCATGTCAACTTTGACATGATAGTTCAAATTATTATACTTAGTATATAGATAATTCATCTATTGAATTATAATAATTTTATAAATATAATATTTACTCCTTTTATACATTTTTATAACCATTCTAGATAATTTTACATGGAAAAATAATCACGTCATTTTTTGGAGATTGTGGGTCTTATAAATGCCTGAACAAAAATATAATTCTTTTAATGGGTTGAAGGGTAAGGAATTTGATTTTATATTAACTTTACATGGTTAATATAATTTAATATGTATTATATATAATCATTATTTCGATCACTATGACTATCCATATGAGTCCATGATGGAAAATATTTTACATCGCTTCGCGAGGCAGAAGTTCATTATACACACGAGTGATGTCATTATTTCCCATCTATTTGGGAAAAAGGATAAATTTTACTCCATAAAAATAATAACATATAATTATATATTATATATTTATGTTATTATTTTTTCAATGTAAATATATAATTTATTGTTTTAAATGAATGAAGAAAAAAAAGAAAGATCTCCCTTGATATAATTAACTTATCTTAGAAAACCCAGATATGTATCTCCTATTAAGGAAACTAGGGTTGGGTTTTTAAGGTAAAAAAAGAAATTTAAATTACCCATATTTTGTTGTGATATATTTTTATAGTATTTGGTCAATATAAATGGATTTATAGGTGTAAGTAAGTGAGTGGAATTATTTTCCTTTTATAATTGAGGAGTTCCATTTTTGTAAATACCCAAAACTATTCATTATTGGGATTTTTATCCCACCCATGTGCCTAGAATTTTTATAAATGATTTAATATAGGAATTATAAGGTCACTCTATCCCTAAAAACATAAAAATTAATCATTTTTTAATCATCTTCTTCCCTTATATTATAGCCAAATCAATTTTTAATTTTAATGATAAAGAAAAGAAGTGGTATAAGGAAATACTATAACATCACAGGTAAATAAAGATTAAAATGTTTTCATATTTATTAATATTTTTGAATTAAATATTAATATTATTTTAAAGGGGTTGCTATGTTCGATAGCATACCTGATACGCAACAAAGAGATTCTTTGAAATCTTACGCTGCACACTAATAATAAAATAATATTATTTTAAATGGTAGTAAACATGTAGCCATTTTATTGGTTGGAATGAATATAAATAACTATAATATGATTATAAATGTTTGTTAAATGTTTTTACATTTATTCAATAAAGGATAAAGACTTAAAATATGAAAAGAATTAAATTTTAGTCATATATACTCTAATTTTCACTTAAGGTCCACTTATCGCCTTTTGATGGAGAACCCTCTTGAAATATAGTTTTTTTCACTCTTATACATTCATTTGGACCAAATAAAATTCTTCTTTAGAATCGAGACATCAAAATTTACTTTGTGTAAATTTTTGGTATTTTTTGGATAAAGTTTATTTTTTTAATGTATAGTGAAAAATGTTGTATTTTAATTTAAAACCTCTTTTTAATCTCATTTATTTATATGATTAGATTATCTTTTGAATTGTTTTTAAAGTTAAGTTGGAATATATTTTTACCATTTAATCCAATATTGGTCGTTGGAATTAATTTCACTTTAAAATTGGACTTAAAATAGTGTCAATCTTTTGATATATATTGTTACATAAAAACACACTATTTGTTCTGACAGCGGGAATTAATTATTAAATTAATTAATATAACTTATATGTTTTGAATTTTTTAAAATAGACATCATTTTTGAATACGGAATATCAAATATAGCTTAGGGTGAAGTTTTGGTATTTTTTTGCAAAACATCAATTTTTGATGAATAGTGAAACCACTAAGTGGTACTTAAAAAAACTGATTTTTCGTTTAAATGAAATTTTACCACCTCTGTGTTTTGAATTTCAAAAATCTAACATTCATGGTTTTCATTAGAAGTAAAATGTGGTTCAATGGGATTTAAATAATTTCTTGGTGAATAGTAACTTTTATGTTTTTAATCGTGATTAGAGGTAATTAGTGTAATTTAAGGTAAAAATAATGTTTTAATAATATGAAATGACCTTGAAACATGTCCTACCCTTATTGGATGTGTCATGTCCGACCAATACAATCCATGGGTCAACTTGGGGACCCCATGGAGCCACTTTGGTAGGAAAATGACATTAATAACTTTTTATTTAATGTTAAAATAAAAATATCACAAACATGTGTTGTTTTACTAAAAAACTTTTTACATGGGGTTATACAATTCATAATTTTGACTATAAATATTAATTAGAAATCTAAAATGATTTCTTACATCATGGTATTTTTTTTATAATTTTTAGACATTAAATAAATTAAATTATTTATGACACCATGATGATGCAGTGATTACCTCATTATTTAACGATTTAAATAAAATGAAAAGATAATGTATCATCTAAGACCTAAACTTGTAAAAAACCTATTATATGGGTTTATTTAGAACTCTTATCACCTTATCCTAGAAATATATAATTTTGGGACCTTTAAAATACGAAAATCATTTTATAATAAAGTAACCTTTTATAACTTTCCAAGAGTGTCCCTCCTCTCCACTTATAAAAGGACCCCACCTCTACCACCTTACCCACACCTCTCAAGCCTTTGGCTTGGCCATAACCTACCCATTTTGTCTCTCCACATCCCTCTCTTACTCTTAGAAGCCTCACTTTGGGCAGAAGTCTTTCCAAGGAAGCCTTTGAGCACAAATCAAAAAGAGTTACTTGTTTTAAAGGTAGTGTCTTCTCTTGTGTTCTTATGTTTTATTTTGCTTCTCCAACCCCCTAAAAACTTTTTATTCCTTTATTTTGTAACAACACCAGTATATTAAATATACTAGGATGTTCTTATGAAATGTATTACAGCTACACTTACACACACCTTCATCTAATGATTAATGAGCATACTGTTTTCGTGGATGGCGAATTTCTGCCTCACGAAACGATGATTATTCAATATTCTTCTAACACCTTCAAAGGTGGCCATTAAGATGACACTATATTTATATATGATATATAATATGTTTATGTTTTTCTTAAGCTTCTGTATTTTTCATTTATGGAATACCTTTATGGCTTCCATTATTGGTATACGCGATATCTTCATTTTAAGAAGTGCGGACTACCGCCCCCTCAAAGTGATTTGATTCGTTAATGCCATATGTTGGAAGTATTAAGGATGGAGTTAATGATATTATATATGAAATTATACTGGAATTATAATATACCTTTATGTAATTATGATTCCATTTCATAAAATATGAAATAGAAATGGAAGTAGCGTTCATGCAAACGTACGGCTTACCATCTCCATGAACAGTGCATTTCATTTCTAACCTCTAAATGTTATGTAATATTATAAATTCATGTATATACTAGATATATATGATATATATGATATCTAAATAATGAATATAACTCTGTATATAATGTATAAATGAACAACTTTTAATTATAAAGAGTTTAATTTTGACTCAAGTACCAATGATCATTAAAACGACCGTTTTTAACTTAAATAGTTACATAGTGTTCATGACATGGTAATAAGTGATATAAAAGGAATAATGAACTTGAAAAAGGTTCTTAAGCAAGTATAAATAAACTCAAGTTTATTATTTAGGAGATTAAAGTGCAATCGAGTCACGTCGAACATGAGGTAAGGGACTTCGTCTCAATCTCCGTTCATTGAGCCATATTTTGTATTATACACAACTTTCATTTATACGGTGTATAAACCCCTTTTTAATTTTACACTTATTCAAAAGAAATTATTTTTTATATGAATCGTTTTACTAAAATAAAAAAGGAATGTTTTTTTGTCATACGTATGCGGCGATAATGACTTCTACGCCGTCGTGACCATTATTAGAGTTTCGACATCCTCTACAAGCCATAACCTAACTTAAAAAAATGAAAAATAAATACCATGTATTACTTTTCTTTTATTTTGGTATTGAAAATGGTTTTCATAATGTTTTTATTATATCAATGTGTTGTATTTATATCTTGTGATTGAAATGTGGAAATATTATGTTTCCTTTATGCATGTTTTACGTGATACGGTTATGTTATGGTTCATGGGTATTGTTAGGAATATGGGTGGTTCTGTGATAAACTAATGGCGGGTGAGCCTGATATAGCTCTCCAATGAATTGGGTAACATGAAGGAGTTAAACATTAAGGTTTCACTGAAGAGATTTAGGGAATATACTGTGATCGGTATTCCAAATGTAACCATGAGGGTTACTCCCTACGTAAGAATGTTATGAATGCCTTAAGTTACCTTTATGTATTATGATTTATATGATTTATTAATGATTTGATGAGGTATGTTAAAATTCTTATGTTTTATGGGTAGAGTATGATTTCATACATGGACTAATGTTTTCATATCCCTTACTGAGCTTTTTATGCTCATCCCATGTTTTTGAAATGTTTTTCACAGGACTTAATGTGGAATAGGGTCAAGGATGGGATCAAGGAAAAGTCATGCTATCTAAAACATGGAACTAGACATGTTTCTTTTTAAGTGTTTTTGTTATGGAAACTTAGATGAATTGTCTACTTTGTTATCTTTTGAGATGTAATAGTTATGTCCTAATTCTCTAAAACTCTAAACCTGAAGAGATCCCCAATGTGAATTATTCATTTAATTTAATATTAAGTAAGGTTTAAGGCCGGGGCCTTACAGTTGGTATCAGAGGTCGGTTTAGACAACTTTAGGAGTTAGGAAATTGTTAAATTATAAATTAATTTATGGTATAATTAAAATAATATAGCATTTAGAGATTACCATGTTGCTTAGCCTATGGTATTTATGTGTTTAGAATGGTTCTTTGGAAAGGATACATGGATGTTGTGATAGGATGGTATACATATGGAAATGAACTTCTAAATCCGCATCATGAGATTGTCAGAATCAGAATTGAACAGTTTTTTCCAGTGATGGCTCAGTTGAATCAGGTGATAAATCGTGATTGTGTTTATTGATGATATTTTCGTGTTTTCTAAACGTAAAGAGGGGCATGAAAGTCATTTAACGTTTATCTTGAAAACCTTAAAAGAAAATAAACTGTATGGAAAATTCATCAAGTGTGAGTTTTTGTTACAACAAAATTCTTTCCTTGGTCTCATTGTTTCAAAAAATGGCATAACTATTGATCCTGCTAAAACAAAAGTTATGGAAGAATGGACATGACCCAAAAATGTAACCGAGATCCATAGTTTTCTTGGTTTGGTAGGTTACTACCGAAGGATTGTTGAAACTTTTTCACGGTTATCTAGTCCAATGACTAAGCTAACTCGGAAGGGTGTTAAGTTTATCTGGATAGAATAGTGTGATAATTGTTTTTAGGATTTGAAAAGAAGATTGGTGAATGCTCCAGTTTTGGCACTTCCTTCTAGGAATGGTGAGTTTGTTATATACAGTGATGCTTAATTGAAGGGACTTGGTTGTGTCCTTATGCAGAATGATCTGGTAATTGCATATGCTTCACATCCATTGAAAACTCATACAGTAAATTACCCTACACATGACTTGGAATTAGCTACTGTAGTTTTTGCTCTAAAAAATTAGAGGCATCATTTGCATGGAGTAAAGTGTGAAATATATACTAATGAAAAAAGTTTAAAGTATATATACACTCAGAAAGAATTGATCATGAGATATAGTAGATGGCTAGAATTAATCAAGGATTATGATTGTACAATTCATTACCATCCGAGAAAAGAAAATAAAGTGGCTGATGCTTTGAGTCGAAAATGTAATGTTTCATTAACCATGCTACGTTTGGAACGAGATCCATTGGTTTTTGATTTGATGAACTTTGGAATAGATGTTGTTGGTGTAGGAAGTTCTTCTATTTTGTTTCAGGTATCAGTGAGATCATCCCTAGAAGACAGAATTATGCAAGTGTAGAAGAAACACAGTGGGTTGCTGAAAAAGGTAGAGCTGGTTCAAAAGGGTAAGTTGCCTGAATTTAATATTGATAATGATTGTGTTTTGAGCTTTGGGAATAGATTATGTGTGCCTGGTGATTCACATTAAAAGAATGAGTTGTTATGTGAGGTTCATTGTTCCCCATTTTCAGTTCATCCTAGCAGTACTAAGATGTATAGAGATCTGCTGGAGTATTACTAGTGGGATCGAATTAAAAGAGATATTGTTGATTTTACTATGAAGTGTTTGACTTGAAAGCAGGCTAAAGCAGAGTGAAAGTTACCGGAAGGGATGCTTCATCCTTTACCAGTTCCAGAGTGGAAATGGGAAAATATATCCATGGACTATGTTGTGGGATTATCGAAGACATCTCGAGGTAATAATGAAATCTGGGTTATTGATGATCTCTTGACTAAATCTGCTCATTTCCTTCCTATTCGAGATACTTTCTCTCTAGATCAACTTTCTCGATTGCATCTTAAAGAGATAGTTAGGTTGCATGGAGTTCCCTTATCCATTGTATCATATCATGATCCCAGGTTTACTTCTAACTTTTGGAAAGTCCTTCTAAAGTCATTGGGTACTGAATTAAATTTTAGTACATCTTTTCATCCCCAATCAGATGGGCAGACAGAACGAACAATTAAGACTTCGGAAGATATGCTACATGCTTGTTCGATGGATTATCAGGGATGTTGGGACCAACATCATTATATGGTGGAATTTTCATATAATAACAGTTTTCATTCTAGTATACAGATGGCACCGTTTGTGGCATTATATGGGAAACCGTGTCGAAGTCCATCTTTTTGGGATGAAGTGGGTGAAAGGAAGATGATGGGACCAGAATTGGTAGAAGAGATGGAAAATAACTTTTAGATGATTCAGAAACACATTAGAATATCTCAGAGAAGGCATGAGAGTTATGTGGATAACCGGAGGAAGGATCTATCTTTTGAGGTAGGTGATCATGTTTTTCTCAAAGTTTCACCATAGAAAAGTGTGAAGTGATTCGGTAAAAAAGGAAAGATAAGTCCAAGGTTCGTTAGACCATATGAAATTCTGGAGAAAGTTGGATCAGTTGTTTACTGAGTGGCTTTACCTCCGAGTTTATCTCAGGTACACAATGTTTTTCATGTTTCGATGTTGAGAAAGTATATGCCAGATCCATCTCATGTTTTGAGCCCAGAGGTAGTTTAGTTGGAAGAGAATCTCTCTTATGAGGAACAACCAGTCCAGATTCCTGACCATAGAGAGCAAGTGTTGAGGAATTAGGTAATTCACTAGGAGAATGTTTTGTGGAAAAACCATATGGTTGACGAGGCAACGTGGGAATCTGAAAATGCTTTGAGGGATAAATACCCCCACTTATTTTGATAAGTGAATAAAATTACGAGGATGAAATTCCCAAAAGGGGGGAAGGATGTAACATCCCAAGAAAAAAAAGAATAAAAAATTTTCATATTTATTAATATTTTCAAATTAAATATTAATTCTACTTTAAATGGGTTGCTATGTTCGATAGCGTACCCGATACGCAACAAAGAGATTCTTTGAAATCTTTCGTTGCACACTAGTAAAAAAATAATATTATTTTAAATGGTAGTTAACACATAGCCGTTGTATTGGTGGGAATGAATAAAAATAACTAAAATATGATTATATATGCTTTTTAAATGTTTTTACATTTATCCATTAAAGGATAAAGGCTTAAAATACGAAAAGAATTCAATTTTAGACATATTTACTCTAATTTTCACTAAAGGTCCACTTATTGCCTTTTGATGGAGAACCCTCTTTAAATATAGTTTTGGTCACTCTTATAAATTCTTTTGGACCAAATAAAATTCTTCTTTTGAATTGAGACATCAAAATTTACTTTGCGTAAATTTTTGTTATTTTTTCGATAAAGTTTATTTTTTAATGAATAGTGAATTTTTTTGTATTTTAATTCAAAACCACTTTTCAGTATAATTTATTTATATGATTAGATTATCTTTTGAATTGTTTTTAAATTGAAATTAGAATATACTTTTTCTCATTTAATCCAATATTGGTCGTTGGAATTAATTTCACTTTGAAATTGGACTTAAACTAGTGTCAATCTTTTAATATATACTGTTTCATAAAAACATGCTATTTGTTCTCACAGCGGGAATTAATTATTAAATTAATTAATCTAAATTATATTTTTTGAATTTTGTAAAATAGACATCATTTTTTAATTTAGAATATCAAATATAGATTAGGTTGAAGTTTTGGTATTTTTCTGAAAAACATCAATTTTTGATGAATAGTGAAACCACTAATTGGTACTTAAAAAAACTAATTTTTCATTTAAAAGAAATTTTACCACCACTATGTTTTTAATTTCAAAAATCCGACATTCATGGTTGTCATTAGGAAGTAAAATGTGGTTCAATGGGATTAAAATAATTTTTTGGTTAATAGTAACATTTAATTTTTTAATCGCGATTAGAGGTAGTTAGTGTAATTTAAGGTAAAAATAATGTTTTGATAATATGAAATGACCTTTAAAAATGTCCTACCCTTATTGGATGTGTCATGGCCGACCAAGAAAATCCATGGGTCAACTTCGGGACCCCATGGAGCCACTTTTGTAGGAAAATGACATTAATAACTTTTTATTTAATGTTAAAATAAAAATGTCACAAACACGTGTTGTTTTACTAAAACAATTTTTAAATGGGGTTATACAAGTCATAATTTTGACTATAAATATTTATTAGAAAGATAAAAAGATTTCCTACATCATGATTTTTTTATAATTCTTATACATTAAATAAATTAAATTATTTATGACACCACGATGATGCAGCGATTACCTCATTATTTAATGATTAAAATAAAATGAAAAGATAATGTAAACTCTAAGACCTAAACTTGTAAAAAACCTATTGTATGGGTGGATTTAGAACTCTTACCACCTTATCCTAGAAATATATAATTTTTTAACCTTTAAAATTCAAATGTAATTTTATAATAAAGTAACCTCTTATAACTTTCCAAGAGTGCCCCTCCTCTCCTCTTATAAAAGGCCCCCACCTCTACCACCTTACCCACACCTCTCAAGCCTTTAGCTCAGCCAACCCCTGCCCATTTTGTCTCTCCACATCCCTCTCTTACTCCAAGATGCCTCACTTTGGGCAGAAGTCTTTCCAAGGAATCCTTTGAGCTCAGATCAAAAAGAGTTACCCATTTTAAAGGTAGCATCTTCTCTTGTGTTCTTATGTTTAATTTTACTTCTCCAACCCCCTAAACTATTTTTATTCCATTCTTTTGAAACAAAAAAAGTATATTAAATATACAAGGATGTTGTTATGAGAATTATTAGATCTACACTTACACACACCATCATCTAATGGTTAAAGAGCATACTGTTTCCATGGATGGTGAATTCCTGCCTCACGAAACGATGATTGTTCAATATTCTTCTAACACCTTAAAAGTTGGCCATTAAGATGACAATATATTTATATTTGATATATAATATTTTTATGTTTTCCTTATGCTTATGTATTTTTCAGTTATGTAATACCTTTATGGATTCCATTATGGGTATACGCGATTTCATCATTTTAGGAAGTGCGGACTACCGCCCCCTCAAAGTGATCTGATTCGTTAATGCCATATGTGGGACATATAAAGGATGGAGATAATCATATTATATAGGAAAATATACTGGAATTATAATATACCCTTATTTCATTATGATTCCATTCCATAAAATACAAAATAAAAATGGAAGTAGCGTTCATGCGTACGTACGACTTACCGTCTCCATGAACGGTGCATTTCATTTCTTACCACTAGATGTTATGTAATATTATAAATGCATGTATATAATGGATATATAGGATATATATGATATCTAAATAATTAATATAACTCTGGATATAATGGATACATGAACAAATTGTAATTATAAAGAGTTTATTTTTGACTCAAGTACCAATGATCGTTAAAACGACCGTTATTAACTTCAATAATTACATATTGTTCATGACATGGTAATAAGAGATATAAAAGGAATAATGAACTTGAAAAAGGTTCTTAAGAAAGTATAAATTAACTAAAGTTTATTATTCAGTAGATTAAAGAGCAATCGAGTCACGTCAGACACGAGGTAAGGGACTTCGTCTCAATCTCCATTCATTGAGGCATATTTTTTTTATACACAACTTTCTATTATACGGTGTATAAACCCCTTTTGACTTTTACACTTATTAAAAAATAATATTTTTTTATACCAAGCATTTTACATAATGACAAAAGGAATGTTTTTTTGTCATACATATGCGGTGACAACGACTTCTCCGCCGTCGTGACCATTATCTGAGTTTCGGCTTCCTCTACAAGCCATAACCTATCTTTTTTTTAAATGAAAAATAAATACCATGTATTACTTTTCTTTTTATTTTGGTACTAAAAATGGTTTTCATAATGTTTTTATTATATCAATGTATTGAATTTATATCTTGTGATTGAAATGTGGAAATTTTTTGTTTCCTTTATGCATGTTTTACATGATACGATTATGTTATTGTTCTTGGGCATTATTATGAAGACGGGTGGTTTCATGATAAACTAAGGGTTGGTGAGCCCGATATAGCTTTCCAATGCATTGGGTAACGAGAAGGAGTTAATAATTAAGGTTTCTCCGAAGAGATTTCGGGAATATACTGTGATGGGTATTCCAAACGCAACCATGAGGGTTACTCCCTATGTAAGAATGTTATGAATGCCTCAAGTTACCTTTATGTCTTACGATTTCCATGATTTATTCATGATTTGATGAGGTATGTTAAAATGAATATGTTTTATGAGAAAAGTTTGATTTCATACATGGAATAATGTTTTCATATCCCTTACTGAGCTTTTTATGATCATCCCAAGTTTTTGAAATGTTTTTCACAGGACTTAATGTGGAATAAGGACAAGGATGAGATCAAGGAAAAGTAATGTTGTCTAAAACATGGATCTAGACATGTTTCTTTTTTTGATTTTTTTATGGAAACTTAGTAGACGTGTCTACTTTTTAATCTTTTGAGATGTAATAGTTATGTACTAATTCTCTAAAACACTAAACCTGAAAATATCCTCAATGTGAATTATTCATTTAATTCCATATTAAGTAAGTTTTAAGGTTGGGGCCTTATAAATACATTGGGAGAAAAAACCCAGTCTTAGGGGGTCTAAAGTGATGTAAATTAAGGTAATATACTATAACTCAAGAAACTCCCTCCTATGGAAATAACCCCATGTTATAGAAATTTGTGACATGTAAAAAAGGAGGTGAGAATGCCATCCACCTTGTTCCCTTCCCTCCATGAATGAAGAACATACATCTAGAAGCTGATGTGTTCCTTGAACCATATAAGGATTTAAGAAATATTCAAAGGGTAATTATGTTGTTTAATAGGTAGTGTTTTGGATTTATGGAGTCCATTTCAACCACCACATGTTGAATATTCAACTGCGTACATAAGTATAAGCCTGTATACATTGATTTTGCTTCTTTCTAGAAAGAATTAATGCTTCTGAGGAAGGATGAGAATGAAAGAATGAAAGAGACATTTTAATCCTAAAAAAGTCCCCTTACCCTAAATTTTCACTTAATTCAGGATCCATATGAGTTGAGCTTTAGTCTAGAAGCATGGGGGTTTCTTTGCTTACACCCTAAGTTTACCTTTTCCATTTTAGTTTCAACCATGATAAAAGGGTTATTATTATAGGTAATTTATCCATTAAGAATAAAAAACCATTATTAGATAATTTTGGCCTTATGATATTATGTATTTAATAACTTTTCTCAACTAAAATTTTTATTTGTGCGAAAATTAATTTAAACACAAGCGCCTGTATTGTGAGAAACCTCATTTTAACCTTAACCACATTAATTAATTTGGTAGTTTTTTAAATAATAATTATGAATCAAAATTAAGTTATATTTTCATTGGAAAATTAATTATTATGATTCCATATAATAAATCCATTTTATCAAATTCATCTCACATATTTTTAAAATTTTACTTTAAAATAAACCATCCAAATGCGTCAAAAAATAGTTTTTAGGAAATGTAGTTATTATGCATAAGATTATCTTATATTATATATTTTAATAGTAATAATAATTAGATGTATTTTGCTTCTTATATATAGATATTTAATATTCAAGTTTCATTAAAATCATTAAATGTTAAAAATAATTTTAATTTAATTAAAATGGATATACATTATGCTTTTTTAAAGAAAAATAGTTTTATATAGAAAAAAAGAGTGTTATGAAATATATATATTTTTTACCATGTATGTTAAAAATATATATTAATATTATCAATTTATAACTTTTAGCCCTGAATTGTTATTGTTACCACATTATTAAAGTTTTATCAAAATAAAATGTTCACTTGCTATAATTGGGTCTTCGGGTTGTGTATATCACATGCTCTCGAAGTTATTGAATTTTAAAATAAAATATATATTAACGTATAGAGGTGGTGAATTCCATATACAAAAGATATTTTACATAGTGATTATATAGTCCTTGATGAAATTTTTGGATGTATTTAGTTTCATTATAATACCCCTGAAATAATTTCATGATATTTTTAATTTCATGATTAATGTTTGAAATTTGTTTTTTGAGATGAAAATGGATGTGTCTTAATGTCACATGAGATTTTTTGTGACTTCTTGAGTTTCATTTGAATTATAATACATGTCATATTACATTTAGTTTCTTGATGAAATTTTAATAAATTTCTTATTAATTTGAATATTTCATATGACCTTATGCAGAAGTTTTACAACATTATTCCAATTCAAATGACTTGATAAGGTAGACCATAGTACAATACAAGTCATAAGAAATACTAGGTTGGTATAAAATAAAAAACAAATGATTCTATAAATATAGTATAGTATAAAAAATGTATATAGTTCAATTATTTGACTTCAAAATCAATCAAATTGTATTTCATATCAGTTTATATTATTGTTTTATAAATTAACAATAAATAATTTGGGGGGGGGGGATATTGTATAAAAAACTGTGATTTTTCTAGATTTAATCTCTAGAGAGGGAAATTAAAATAGATAATGTATAAACAAATATATAACTATTCATGAATCTTGATATATATAAGTGTGTCATGATAATAGATAATGAGGATATAAAATCCAACTGAATGTTATTCCACTAGATTCTTGAAGCTATGAAGCTCCATATTTTGAGCATGAATTCCACCACTCCAAAGGGAACTATAATATTAATATGAGACCACATCCTAGAGTGTTATTAATGGAATTTTTTAAAATTTGGTGAAGAAAATTGGTTTTTTTATGCATTATGTGTACTAGGTATGAGGATATTTATCCAACCATATCACTATATATTTCATTCATGATATTTAGCTATGAGAAAGGCATTTTGAACAATGTTGTGGAGGTGGTTGTGGTTTCTCAAATGATAGAATAATGTTTGTGAAAAACAATTCCATGAATCACACCATGACCAGATTTTATGATTATTTTTTAGAATCCTCCACTAAAATATCTCTAACATTGGGAGTGATGAGTCGAAATCTATACATTATTAACTCTCTAATCCTTTTTTAAAATCACATTACACATTGTTAAATATTACGTCTGACTATCTTTATACATCCCAATATTTAAAATTTTTGGTATTGAACACTTCTTTTAATGATAAATTCAAAACATTATAATCATATTTATATGAACATTATATTTGGATTAAAAGGTCAACTTATTTAGATCCATCATATTAATGAAGGTAAATACATCATATAAATGAGTATTAGTCCGTCAGAAAAACTCAATTCAATACATCAAACAAACACAATTCAATATATCAAAAAAATTATGTAAAGTCAAGTAGATGAAACATTTTAGGTTAATTAAATTAATGAAGTTCAATCGATTAGAAAAATAAAGTTCAAAGACACAAAAAAAATTTCATTTAATTAGATAGTTAATTTTTATAATCAAATGAAAAACATTACATCTAATGGATGAAATATTATACAAAATATTGATTATGATCATGGAACAATATTGGATTTATATTTATATAACATTATGATCTATTATGATGAATATTTTATTATTCCATTAAAAATAATTTCCAGGAATCATGAAATATGACCATTGGAGTTGTTCTTATAAGTAGAGGTATATATATAGAGGTGGGAGCTGAGGCTTTTACATTTAAATCCATATCAAATTTACCAGTTTGTAAAATCTTATTACTTTCACATCGTAAATATTTTGAGATTTAGTATTTTATGGAATATAAATAGGTTTTTAACTTCCTTAAACCTATTTTTTTGTTTTTTAATCACTGATCTTGATCTGGTTCAATTGAAGGATTCTTGGGATATGACCTTTATTGAATATATCCATTTCATTTAATAACATTTGGGTATATGAAGGATAATGGATCGTATCTTTTTTATTAATGTATTACCTTTTGAATAAATACATACATTTTTATTTGTTTAAACTATGTATACCGTAAATTCATGGTTATTTACTTCCTTTAAACTAAATGTTAAGGTATTCTAATTTATTTTATAAATTTTATATAAGTTTTACATTATAACATTGTAATGTTTTTCTTTTTTTATTTCAAGTCATTATATATGATGTAATTTTTTGAAGGAAACTTTCATTTTTTTATTTCATATAAAATATAATTATAGCTCTTATATATGTTTAAATTTTATTTAATTATAACTCTAAGATAATATAACAAAGGTTACATCTGATATATAGTAATAGGTAAAGGTTTTTTTAATTTTAATCATTACAAACTACAATTAACCCCCTAATTATATCCAATATTATACTCCATGATCCTAAATTTGGTACGGTATTTAGGTCATACAACTTAAATATGAATATTTAACACTATTATTATTTTTGGAAGTTTTCATGTTTACATTTTTTTTATACAAAAATATTTATAAAATATTATTACACAAACATATATTTTATAAAAAGATTTTCCCTTTTCAATTTATGTTGGATGATCTAAATATTGGAACTCATAAGAACATTAATCCTGGAATACCTCTAATTTTTTATAGAGTTGATTATGAGTATTGAAGTGATAAAAAAAGACTACTTTTATTAATACAAGAGTACAAAAATTTGTTTTATTGACTATAAATTATAATTTTCTTGAGAATGATGTTTATATATGTACTAATCAATAGCCTATTGAATGTCAACAAAATTATCGTGTATGAAATACTTGGTTGTGATCTATGATAATAAGTATTTATAGTCAAAAATATTTTTTTTGAAGATTAAAATATTTTATGGGAGATGTTGGAAGTTACTCATTTTGGATCCTTTAAATTGATTTCGATCAAAAGGGCTATGATGATGGTATATTATCATGATTATTACTTCTTACTTGGAGAATATGCTGAAACGTGCATCAGTGGTTTTTGATACATGTTAATAATTTAACATATTTTTGTGAAAATATTCTTACTGAAGAAATTTTAATTGAGAATATTATTGACATCATGCCCAAAGAATGGGAGTAATAAAGAACAGATTAATATGATATAGGTAAAATAAATACTTCTCCCTGGATGATATTATTGGAAATCTCAATTTGTATAATGGTAGTATAAAGATAAATTATATAACGATAGTGAAAAATAATAGAGGAGTATCTTTTAACACTAATCCAAACGTTACTAATATTGTTGGTTCAATGTATTAAGATTATAATTATTTAATCAAATAAAATTCTAAAATTCAATTAGATAATATTTTTCATGAGTAGTCAAGATATTAATTTTATAATCTTGTTAAGTAAATTAACTATATTTTTTGAAATAAATAAGAACAATATAAATATAACAATATTCATCCTCATTTAAATGAAAATAAAGATTCTTCAAAAGTGATTTTCTATTACTGTAATAAGGATGGCTATATAATGACAGATTTTCCATGAATTAAAAGAAAAGAAAATAATGATAGGATTTTAGAGTTAAATTATATGCAGTTATAAAATAATAAAAATAAGAAAGGTATTAAATCCTTGGACACATGGATTAAAAGTAATATTGGTAGTTCCATACAAAGTCCTTCTAATAGTGGAAGTGAATTTTGGAAGAATATGAGTTTATTTGATAAAATTAAAAATAATAACAAATTATTTGTGGCTAATATATCTAATGAAATACAAAACAGACATACATAAAATATTTACTATCTTGATAGTGATGTTAACCAATATTTCTAAATATTATGATTAAAAATACACTTTATCCTAAGAATACAATACATTACCTATTTTTAGTAAGTCAAAATATTTTATATTATTATAAAATTAAAACTATAGTATTTCTAAAATTAATAAAAAGTAAAAGGAAAAACATAATAAAGAAAATTCAATAATATTTTTACATACTTCTGAAATTTCAAAAATTTCAAAAGATCTTGAAAAATCAGATATTGAGAAATGTAAATATATAAAAGAGATAAAAAATCTAATTACTTAATGGGGACAGATATATATTACTCTTATATTATTTATAAAGAGGATAAAAATTTATCTCTTAAAATAAATTCTGTGATTTTAAGATTAAAAAATATAATTTCAAAAGTATTTATGGTAAATAAAATGTTTATGAACAGTATAAAAATTAATTCCTCATTGGAATGTTTCTGGGATTTATTTTACAAATAAAATAAAAAAATTGAAATAACTATTTCATTCCAAAATTCTCCCATTATTTACTAAATACTAATTTCAAGGATATTGAAAAATTATATTTTAATTAAATAAATTCAAATATTTAGGTTTTAAAAAAATTATTTTTTAAAAATTATTATTATCTTATCAACATAATAATGTTAAATATATGTATATTATAGGAATTGTATTTTATAATAATGTTTGACCCAATTCGGTTTGGGTTCTAAATACTAATCTTCATAATTTCCGGAAAATAAGATGTATATATAAATTAAAAAAATTTGGGGCATGTATTGTGGATGTACATGACATATGATTAAGATAAAGGATTTATTCAAGAATATTATTAAAATTAAAGGTGAAACAATCATTTTTTTTTGAAAATTAACAAGGATAAATTTTTATAATTGGCCATATTATTCTTCATAGTTATGCATGTATTTCAGATCCATTATTTGTTTTAGGACTTAAGAACAACCTTATTAGCATAATAATATAATTTAATGATGGTTATATTGTGATAATTAGTAATGATAAATTTATTATTCATATTTTATAAGATATGATTAATCTTTTAACTAGTATGCTTAATAATTTATGCACACATAACTTATAATAATTTGAAAATCCAAGATCTACCTTGTCTTAGTGCAATGGTATACTTATCTTTGTCGGGGAATAAATTTCTAGGGAACTTCCAAACTCACAAAAAAATAATAGTTAGATATCTCCTAGTTATTAAGTTTATAATTATAATTTTTATGAACCTTGTTAATTTGTAATAAAAGATAAGATAAGGTTTAAATATTTTAGTGAATTTTTAACTTCTACTACTTTATAATTACTATACATGGATTTATTTTCTCACACACAAATTTTATGTACTAGTGGAAACTAATAATTTTATGTATTGGTTGATTGCTAAACTAGATATACATAGGACTATTTTCTTGAAACAAGTTCGAATTATATTTTTTTTACTTCCATAAATTTTTATCATTTATTAACAGTGTAGAAAAACTACCCTTGAAAACAATTCATAGTGATAATGGTGGTGGTTTTTTGACTCTAATCATGAAACAATTTTTAGTAAAAAATTATATTTCATAACATTTTGGAACCCAGAACTCCAATATAAAATGTTGTAGTTGAATGAAAAAATAAAATTATTCAAGAGATTATAAGAACCATGATGAGGAATACTCAGTTGCTCTACATTTTTTGGGATGAATATGTTATTACTACATGTTGTTTTATAAATCATGTTTTTCAATGAAAATTTATTAATAAATCTATTTATGTGTTGTAGACTAAAATAAAACCAAACAAAATTACAAAAATATTTTTTGTTTAAGGTTTTCATTTTGAATAAAGCATTTTACATGATTAAGTTTTCTCCAAAATATGATAGGGGAATAGTCATAGGTTATTCAACCACAACTAAATCTTATAGACATTTTTAATAAAAACATCAGTAATATTTTGAAAATAGTTCTTGTTTAGTTTGATAAAACTGATCATTTCGTTTGAAACAACCACAAATATCATATTTGTATTTTATTTTAGAATCTAATTTTCAACACATGATGGGAGGTTCTTCTTTTGAGAGAAAAACTGAATAAAATTTTTCTGAAGTTCAACCTAAAGAATAATTTCAACCTATTATTAAAAAACTATGTTATATAAACCCATGGATTTATCAAATCCTTATGAATCATCCAACTTATAATATCATTCGTTATGTAAATCAACCATTTATAACTATAATATTCTTAAGAAATAAAATTTAACATTTTTCACTTTTAATATAATTTGAACTTTAGACTCCTAATGAGGATTTAGGTGATGAATATTGGATTATAGTTATGCAATATCAACTTAATCAATTAAAAATAAATTAGATATGTACATAAGTTGAATGACCTAAATATTCCCCTAATATTGGTGTAAAATGGATTTTTTGAAATAAATGTGATGAAAATGGAATTATAGTTATAAATATTCATAAAATAGTTATAAAGGGTTATAACCCACATGAATGTAAGACCTATTATTAAACGTATTCTCTAGTAACTAGATATTATTCTATATGTATACTTCAAACTTATGTATCATTTTAAAATTTTATACTTTTTTCAGTTGATGTGATGTGTGATTTTTTTATTAGATTTTAATAGGAAGATGTTTATATAGAACAACAACCTGGTTTGGAAAAAAATCTGAAGATCGTGTATTTAGACATAAAAAGGCACTTTGTGGACATAAACAAGCTCCAATCACCTTGTATGATATAATAATTAAATTTAATACTAAAATTTGTTTATGGTGGTTGCTGATCTAACACATTTTAATAACAAAGATTATAAAATTCAATTTTTAATTAATTTTTTTATTCTTACACTATATTTGGATCCGCCCAAAAATATTTACCATATTATTATATAGATATAATCAAATATAAGTTTCAAATATGCATGATGGGTGAAAATAAATTATCTTTTTATCTGATTTCATATAAACCATATGAAAATTTTATATTTAAACATAATTATATTAAATATCTCCTCAAGAAATTTTTTATGATGAAACTAAAGGTATAAGTACTCCTATCAAAACCTCAAATACAATAGATATTGTTAAAATTGGGTTATCAATTGAACTATTTATTTTTTGGGTAATGATTTTTAGTTTTTTATACTTAATTTTTAGTCTTCCAGATTTGATATTTTTCATATATTTGTGTGTAATATATCAAGCTAATCCGAAATAATTCCATCTCAAAGTGGTAATAATAATTTTTCTTTATCTTAAAGGAACTATGAATCTTGGTTTATTTTATTCATCTATAAATTATTTTTGACATAATATTTTTTCAAACACTAACATTGGTGGTTATAAAATGAATAGAAAAGTAATTCTATGATATGCCATTTTATATGAGAGGCTTTAGATTCATATTCAAATCTGAAAACAAAATTCTCTAAAATATTCCCATGGTAAACCAGGTTATGTGGTAGCTTGATGTTGCGGTGATCATGTGTTGTGGATGTAACACAAACCCACTATCTTTGGAAATATTTTTAGTAAAAATCCAAATTTTTGTGACAACACAAGTGCCATTAAATTAAGTAAACCCCGTCAAAATTAAATAAAAAAATTTAAATACAAATTGATCATTCATATTTTCTTACCATTTATCAATATCCAAAATGTAGTTAGTATTTATTCAATGTATGAGAACATATTTATTTAGTTTTTCTCGAAAAAAACGTTTTTTCTAAAATTAATAGATTTACTATAAAAATTATAAAATAGGTCATCAAAAAAATAGACATTATAAAACATTGCTTTTTTTATAAAAAACAAATTAAAAGGATTATCAAATAGAAATTTTCATAAAATTTTTATCAAAAAAATTCTGTTAAAATGTTTATCATAAAAAATATTCCTAAACATTTTATGAGAAAATAATTTCTTCAAATTTTATCGAACAACTTATTATTAAAAAGATAATCTAGAAGAACTATTAAGAAAAATATGTTGAGAAAGTAGAAGGAAAAAAATGCCACATAAAGATTCAATTTAAATCCAATAGTCACTTTATTATCTTTATTCATTCCATTTTTCATTGTTTATAACTTATCTGTTTTTTAAATGAAATTAAAAAACTACCTGACATTAATATCGTTCAAAAAATAATTTCATAATTAAATCAATAGGATTTAAGAATTTATATGTAATCTTTCAAGGATCAATATCATCCATCTGATTAGAAATTATTTTCATTTCAATCAATTGGAATTTTTTAAGATTAATTTGCATCCCTATAAGCCTAAAAATACAAGTGTGGGTCACCATATCCCATATCACTATAATTTTTTAATCTCAACTCAAAGATCAAAAAATTTTCTTCATATTGATTATTTTATATTAATATGATTATAAATATTATAATATTGACGAAATGTAATCCTTTGATGATTTTTTGGTAAGTGAAGTATTAAATGAAATATTGATTGAAAATTTGCGGTTTGAAGAAATCTATTATTTTTTTCAAATTTGTCATTCTATTTCATGGTAGGTATAAATTTTTATTGGAATTAATAATTTCTATCTTTAAAATCTGATGATGGTAAAAGAAATATAATATTTTTTTTCATTTTCAAGATAATTTTTAATTTCTTTTTTATTATTTATGAATAGTGATAGAAGATTAATATTCAACAAGTAGAATAATTTTTTTGAAGTAACCATTAATTGAGATGAATATTTAGTTACTAATAAACTTGTATCCAATCAAAAAAATTGGAAAATCAATGGTTGATATGACTTTTTTTCTTGTGAATGTGTTATAAAAAAAATTCACTAATATAATGATGGAATGGTTATTTCCCCATAGATGAAATGATATAAAATCCCATGGAATGGTGATATATATACTTTAAAAGATTAAGATATTTATGTTATGGAATTACTATATAACATAGAAAGTTTAAAATAGTAATGTTTGTTTTCCTATCAATCAAATCTTTGTAGAAAGGTTTTATAAAAGTGAAGATTCATTTATTTACTTTTTTTCATTAACCTGAGGTTAGTTAATTTCATGAATATGAAGAAATTAAATGAACAAGGATATTTTTATGAGGGAAAATGATTATATAAATTATGAAGAAACCATCTCTATAATTTGGTTGTTCTATAATCATTAATTTAAAATGTTGGTTGAGAAATCTGAATGTGTTGTTTCCAATATTATAGTGATATAGTTGAAATATAAATAAAATGGAAAAGATGGTTCTTCCCCTCATTAATCAAAGAAGAAAGTAAAAACCATTTTTGATGAATATTTCATTGAGTTGATGAAAAATAAAATGAATAATAATACAAGGGATGCATATTTTGGTTAAATCATTGTAGGCGATCTAACATTAACATAGAAGACTCAATAAAATATTAATAAAGAAAAGATAAATTTTAGTACTAAATAATTGATTATGATAATTTTTTTGAAAACCTATTGAAAGGGGAGGATTGCGATCATTGATAAATTCATGTTTTTAAATAGGAATGACCACATTCAATTTATTTATGATTGGTTACTCAACTTATTCTTTATTTAATAGTTCCTATTTTAGTTCCCCAAACTATTCCTCTAGTGTCTATTACTACTCAAACCAATCCATTAGAATAAAAAAATGTTACTAAAAATATAGATCATTAATCAATTATAAATAAAAAAATTAATCCATGGATGAAGAAAAATATTTACCACCGAATATAGAAGATCATGTTCAATAAGTTGTTAGTAAAATAAGAAATGATTATTTAAGAAGTGAAGAATTGTTCACAATTGTCTTCGAAAAATAGTCGAAACAACAACAAAAATAATAATGATTGAAAAAACAAAAACTAATTTATGGTAATACCTAATTAATATCACCTTGGTTTGAGAGGGTTCAAGATTTATAAGATTCATAGGATGTATAAATTTCATAAAATATGAATATTCTCATAATCCATAGATTAAGATATTTGATAAGGTTTAATAATATTGGCATGTTGAATTTGATGAAGTATCTAATGGATTATATAATAGAATTTTTGAAATTGTAAAACCTTCAAAACATCAAATTTTGGATATATTATCAGATTATGATCATCCTCTAGCTAGTGATATTGATGAAATAATGAAAATGATAATTACATATTTAAAAGAATTAATTGTGAAGAATAAATATTCTTTTTCATAATTGTTTATTACTGAATCTAATTGTAATTACAATAAAAAATGGTCAGATACTATAGAGAAATTTAAAACAATAAAATTGTTAGCTGAGACTCTATTAAAAAATGATGCATATTTAAAATAATTAATATATGATTTTAATACAAAAAAGAGGTCAATATAAGTAGTTATATAGATCAAACAATATAGAGTGATTTAAAATTTCTTGTCAACCATTTATAAGGGATAAAGTAGTAATCATTGGTTAAAACATTACCTTTCAAATAATTATATTATGATATTAATTAAATAATAAATGATTTAAATGATATCAAAATTATTTCAATGTATTCATAGGAATAATTAATCAGGAAGATAATGAGGTAATTTTCACTTGAAGATGATCTATTGATTATAAATGTAGAAAGTACCAAAGTACAGTTTCTTGAAGAAATAGTTCTCAGAATAAAGAAAGATAATAGGAATATCCATGTTATGGAAGTAAAATGTAATATTTGGATGAAGATTAATATAATTTTAATGATGTATTCCTGAAATTAAAATCCATTGTTAATATGTTTTAGAAAAAAAGAATGATTTATCTCTCTCAGAACTCTTGTTGATTTTGTAACATTTTATTCTTGGGAAGAAAAAATGATAAGGAATGAATATTTCTTCAAATAATTTTTATTTATGGTTTCCCAAAAATTCTTTGATAATATATTTCCTATATATATTTCATTAATTTACATTTTATTATCTTTTTTTATGTAATTTTTTATGTATTATCCCATATACACATGTCATCCAATATTCTTTTTTAGAAATAAAAAAGTTGATAATTTCTTAAAGAGAGTAATATGATTTTATTAATTACTATATTATGATTTTATTAAAAACTCATCTAGAAATAATTTCCTACAAAATGGTGACAGACGTATAGGGGGAATTATATGATATAAAATTTTAAGATAAGGGGAGAATAATTTTTTTTAAGTTATAAGTTTTTCTTTTTAAGTATTTTTTTATTTTATTTAATAGGGGGATATTTTTTAGTCTGAAGTATTATATTAAAAAAATTCTAATATATTTATAAATTACATATATATTTATTAAATAAATTTTTCTCCTAAATTTATTATTCCCAAATTTATAATTTTTTGAAGAGAAATTTTTTTTATACAAGGTGTAGAGATCATTATAACCGAATGAATATGAACTTTGTATTTGGATGACATAATGATACCAATAAAGTCCCTTAGATTAATGAAGTTTATTCCATTATAGTAATGAATTTAAATCCATTAGGGGAATGATGTTTAGTATAATGGATACTTGAGGTTTAGTCCATCGAAAAACTCATTTCAGTCTATTAGATGAACTCAATTCAGTCCATCTGATGAATGATTTTTACTCTATTAGATGAATTAAATTTAGTCCATCTGATTCATTAAGTACATTACATTGGAAAAATGATCTTCATATCATTAGAAAAAATATTTTTAATTCATCAATGATTAAATTTTATAATGGAAGAAACAAATTTATTTCTACTACACAAAAATATTTTATAACATTGTGAGGATGTTATAGAAATTAAATAATACATATATGTAAAGAAAATACTGAACTGTCAAGATGGATCTTGTCTATGGCCATAAAAAACAACTCTAAGAATCATGTAATATTAAAACTTGTGTTTTTTATATATAGTGGTTTATTAATGGAGGTGGGATATGATTCATTTGTAACTCAACCCATATAATTTTAGTCAGCAGTGAATTGTATCGATTTCAATTGAATCTAGATACAACTTTGAAGTAGTCTGGAAAAATCTATGTCTGATAAATCAAAATAGGTAAAGGTTTTTATAGATATAGTTTTTAGAAATAACAATTAACCCACCAAATTATATCTATTATTATACTCTTTTATACTATATGTATTTCCAATGTAATTATAAGAGATATGGGAATATATATATATATTTCTAATTTAATAAAATATTTGATAGCTTGATCTACATGAAACACTAAACTAAAATTATCCATGTAATATTTAATTTTTAGAAAATAAAAAAAATAATAAAACCTCTTGTAAATGAAAAATATTTTAATAAATTTCGAATTAAAAAAAATATTATTAATAATTAGTTTTTTAAAATGGAAATTATAAATACCAGAATGGATTCATTTTATATATTGAATTTTATTTTCTAAGATGTATTTAAAATTTTAGAATATTCAATTAAAATAATGAACACAATTTTTTAATTCAACTTATTAAATTATCCTAATCAGAAATTTTGGATATTTTGCTAAAAAAATAGATGAATGGTATGGAAAAAATGATTTCGATATAATCGTTACTTTTATGAAAATATCATAACCTAATAATTAATAAACTATCATTAAAAATTTATAAAAAAATATGTATTTAGAAATTAAATTAAAATTTTCAAACACTATATTGAAATTATAAAACCTATATTTATTTTTTGGGAAACATCGCTAATATTTCATTTTAAAGGCTATTTTTTTGCTTAAATTAAAAATTAGTATTCATCACTCATAATAATTTTATGTAAATAATATATATAATATTTTACATCAACGTATTCATAAAATTTAATAACATCATTTTAATTTTTTGGAATAAATGAGTTATAACTATGATTATTATTAATGTCCATTCTTATAGAAAAATAGTTATTTTATAATAGATTTTTATGGATATTGTATAGTATTTCTCTTATAAAATAAATTAATACATTAGAAAAAATTATTTTACTATAATTCATAAATTTATATATAAATATATTGTCACGTATTAAATTGGTTAAAATCTCTAAATTAGATAAATATCACTTAATTATCAAAGGAACCTTTTTACCAAATAGTTTATATATATTAAAATATTAATTGAAATTAAATTTTCTCCTAATTATCCATTAAAGTATATTATATGTGGATTAAAGTTTCTTTCAGCACAACCAAATTTTTATAAGAGGTATTATATTATAACATTTATAAAATATAAATTAGTTTGGTAAATATTGGGTGCATATTAATGACCGAAATGGGAAAATGTAATAATGATGTTCAAAAACTATGGAAACATTGTAACGCCCCGACCCCAGCTACCCAGAGTCGGTGCATTACTTCGTAACATTGGCATGATCACAAGAAAGATCAAATCTCGAAAGACCGATTGGTTTAGTAGCCTTGGAAACACTAGATATAATCATAAAGTTTTACATTACATTTCAAAGTGAAAAACTAATACAACAACATAATTTTTCCACAATCCACACTATTAACCCCTCATAAAATCCTTGCAGGTCATTCATAACTTACTTCTTCACATCCTGGGAAAAATAAAACATAGAAAAGGGGTGAGCTCAAATGCCCAGTAAGGATAACAATATAGCGGAAACTTTCATAAATAAGAATAAACATTTAAGGCAATGCATTACTAAAACAAAAGCCTTTTAAACTTTAACTTCAACATGGTATGGCAAAAGTAAAATGAAATAATGCCATTTACTTATTCACATGGATATTCTACTAATCGAATAATCACATGCAAAAAAATCAATAACCACTTTCATAATGTTGGAATGCATAATGCTAAACGTTAATTTCTTTGTCTAGGCCTCATCCCAAGACCTAGGGGTTACTTCTAACCGGAACCCAACCCGGAGTGCCTCTAATAACCGGACACCAACCCGGAGTGCCTCTAATAACCGGACACCAACCCGGAGTGCCTCTAATAACCGGACACCAACCCGGAGGGCATACTTTTACCAGTCCCTAACCTGGAGGGCTTACTTTAACCAGTCCCCAACCTGGAGGGCTTACTTTTACCAGTCCCCAACCTGGAGGGCTTACTTTTACCGGTCCCCAACCCGGAACATACTTGTTTAGCACATTCATCTGAAGAAAAGTTTGAAATATAACATAAACATTCGGATTAAAACTAGCATACGAAATGTCAATAATTTCACCATAAACTATGAATGGTATAAAAATAGCACATCCACAGTCAAACATATCACAAAACCTTCAATACAATATAGAATTTTTGTATCATAATAAATCAACTTCAAATAATCTTAAAATCCATCAAAGGATGTTGACATAGATGAAATCAAAATTCTTTTTAAAGAAGTATCTCCTTTTATTTTGAAATCATTTAAGATCCATATAAAATAAAACATTTTCTTTGAAAATATTCTTATAAGCTTGTATGTAAAGCTTCGACGATTTTATAACGGCGGAAAATAACCGCACCCGCCGTATAAGTTAAAAAAACATTCTTACCTCAATTCTGTCGAAAAGGTTAAAAAGAACATTGTTTTGAAAACGACGGAAAGATTCCTTTATAAACCTCTTATAAAAAGTCAAACAAGGGTATAAATGACTTTAACCCATATTCTTGTAAATAGTAAAAATGTTTTGAAATACATTTCGAAGAAACATGGATGTGGATGATAACGAGATCCCAGTAGATTATTACGTATAAACAACCTCGGATAAAGAAGAGATTGTGAAATAACCCTTACCTTGTACTTTTCCTTGGTTGGGGTAGGTTAACCTCCTGTATAATGGTGAAATAGTTGTTATTAAATTATACAAGAATCATATATATTAATATGATATCATATATGATCTTTTAACATTGATTTGTTAATAATATCTTAGAATTATCGTCGTTTCGGGAGTTAACTTACTCATTTTCTTTTATATGTTTTGTTACATAAGCCATGGTTGTTGTATCTTATTCATATCCAGAATGATATCCAGTCCTTAAACATCATTTTTAAATCATCAAATGATAATTATACTTGAATGGATACGATGGAGAATGAATCTCATCGCGTTCGTGGAGACGGTAGTCCGTACGTACGCACGAGCGACAATATCATTATTTTGATATTAAAATAATATATAAATGGATGGTATATCATATATACAGAATCATTAACATGTTATATTTATTATTTACATGAGTTACACATCATTATTATACCCATCCAAATAATATTATATTGAATAACAATTACACCACGACGTGGAGACGGTAAGCCGTACGTACGTACGTATGGTGACATGTTATTAAAAGGGTGGATAGAATACTGAATATTATTGTACCATATTTATAATAACATCACAGTATATGTGAGATACTGGAGTTATTATTTTAGAATGGTAAGAACAAAGGAAGAAGAAGTGGAAGAAGAAATGAACTTGGAGAAGGGTGGTGAAATCATTACCTCTTCTTCGGGTTCTTCCTTTTGATTTGATCAAAAGGGATCCTTAGGTTGGCTTTCTGATCAAACTAAGGCCTCTAGGTTGTAGTGAGGGATGTTGGGAGAGTATTTGGGCAGAGTTTGGCCGAACCAAAAGGCTTTAGAGGTGTGAAGAAATGAGAAGGAGGAGTGCCCTTTTATAAGAGGGGTGAGGGGCACCTTTGGAAAAGCTAGAAATATTAATTTATAATAAATTCATATTCGGTTTCTAATGGCTCCAAAGTTGACTATTAAAAGTTTAAGGTTGGGATAGGTCGAAAACCACTCAACCAATAGAATTTAGACAGGTTTGGGTACTTATATTAACCTTATCTTTAAGTATTAACTCTAAGTTAATTAGTTTCACTTTTACAATGTCTCTTTGTATTTTTATATAATATGGTTAATAAACTTACTATATACATCCAAGCGACCCCCAAGTGGTCCATTAATGATTAAACTATCATAATATAAGTCTCTTAGCCGAACCTTAGATTTTTAGGAATTTAATATCAATTAATAATATAATATTTGTTTTAAGAACTCTTTTATGTCAATTTTGACACTATTCATTAGTTGATTTTTGTGAAACTCATAACAGATTGATTACTTCGAACAAAGTCAATTAAATCAATCCTAATATATCATATTATCCTAGAAATTAGTTTAATTCATTAAAAGTTTCATATTATATTTATTTGGGTATTTATAATATCAATTAGTTTAATTTTTCACTATTATAGTAATTACTGCATCATCATTGTGTCATAAATAAAGTAAAGTATTTAATGTCTAAAAATTATAAATAAAATATCATTATGTAGGAAATCTTTTTATCTTTCTAATGAATATTTATAATCGAAAATCCAACATGTATAACTTTATTTAAAAATTGTTCTTCTAAAAGATATATGCTTGTGTCATTTTTGTATTCATTTTAACTTAATTAAAATAAAGTGTCATTATCACTTACAAGTGGATCCATGGGGTCCCAAAATTGACACAAAGATGCCCATGGCCGACCATGTATCAACCAATAGGGTTAAGACACGTTTTAGGGTAATTTAGTATTATTATAATATTATTTTTGTAACCCTTATTTACCGGATTTACCCTTTAACCATGGTAAATAAAATATTTACCGCAGTAATTATTCAAAATGTGTAAAAATAAAAGTTACCTATTTACACAATTTGAACATCCCGATTCCAAATATGGAATCCATTTTCCTAAATTCAAAACACAGAAGTGGCAGAAATTAATTTAAAATTAATTCCCGCTGTCAAAACAAAAAGCGTGTTTTTAAGAGATAATAACTATCAAAAGATTGACACTTGTTTATGTTCGGTTTAATTGTAAAATTATGTCCAATGACCAACATTATATTAAACGGTAAAAATATATTCTAAATATACTTTAAAACCACTCAAATTCATAATTTATCACTATTAATTATTTTTATTAAAAAAGTTGTTTTTAATTAAAATTTAGAAATTTTCACTATTCATCAAAATATGAAAGTTATCCGAAATGTACCAAAATTTCACCCTAGGCTAATTTCGATATTCCGAATCCAAAAATGAAGTCCATTTTAAAATATAAAATATATATGATTTCAAAAATTAGGTATTACTATTCACAACGGCTAGTTTAATTAGTTGTGGCGTGTGTTAGAACTCGAGGTTGCGTACAACACACGCTATCGCATTATTCGAAGGGAAACGTACCGTGGAAGATTGGGATGTTTCATTTTAAATTTTTTTGATGTCTCCATTTAGTCAAAAAGTTTAAAATATTGTATTTAAAAAGGTTTCACTATCAAAAGTTGATAAAAGTGCAATACTGAAAATGAATCTGTTCTTGCATTATGACTAAGAAACTCATAATATGGATTCTAAAATTATAAGGATAATATAAAGTTTAAAATTTAGTTAATATTATTCATGAACTCTTTTAATGGCTTTTTTTTTTGGTAAGTCATGGTGCAATTGAACTAAGTGTTGCGTGTAGTGCAAGTTATTGAATTATTTTGAAGAAATAACACACTATGAAATCTTGGGGTGTTACATTCTCCCCTCCTTCAATAAATTGCGTCCTCGCAATTTGAAATTGTTCTTAAAAAATAAAAGGTTGAAAGTAGAAAATATATTTGTGGGAAAACCCACATCGGAAATTGGGTTACTAAAATTTAGTCTTAATATGAGGAAAAGAGAAATCAAAGGGTCACCACCAAATTATGATCTCGATTAGGAGAACATTGGTGGAAATTAGAGACATATAATCGGAGGAAAAACGTAAATATTTATAGGTAGTGATTGAGGTCATCAATCACAAACAAGTGTATAATTGAGGTCCTTAAATTCATCAATCTATGATGATTTGAAATACCATCGGTTCAACAAAACATAGGGTATTAGGATAACACATTTTTGACGTTTCAAAATATCTTAGTTGAAATCCCACATCGAAAAATGAATTAATGAGTCCTCTATTTAAAATAAAGAGTGGAAAGTATGAAGATTACCGAAAATAACACATACTAGGGTTCCATGTAGGAAAATATGGATATGGAAGAGAAATCTAACCATCAATTATCTGATGGAGAGTGGTAGAGAACATGGCTATGAAAAGGCCAAAAATCCCAAAGCCATGAATTAGTGATGATTTAAGGTACCATCTAGGACAACATTTTTGTTCTAAGTTCCTTTTATTAATGTTGAGGAATATATTTATGAGATTGGATAAGATCATAAGGAGATATACTTACTTTATAATTAGAGTTTTATCCATTAATAAATTTCTACCAAAACTCATCATTCACTCGTAAAAAAAAATCTATTTATACTATTCATAGAGGGTTCCAAAATAAAAGAATTTATAATTCATCTACCAGATCTTTTAAAAAACTACTTTATTTAATCCAGGACATCTCGTGGGATAGTGGTAGGTGATACACCCTTGTCGCCCTTTGGTTGCGGGTTCAAGTCTCGCAGCCTTGCCGGACGCGACAGGTTGCCGCCCGACCTCCGGGTTGTCCTTTTATGGCAATCCAAAATAATCCAAACTAGAACTATCCAAAATACTTCTGTCCAAACTCACAGTCTAACATTTATAAGGAAGGTAAACATAATATAGATCCTTTTTACCCCGTAATAGCATATGAATACCTTCATCATGTATTACCATATTCCTTATTGATTACATTCATGCTCCCTTATTCCATATAGAATGCTGGATATACTTCATTAATCCAAAAATGTTTTAAAACCCAACAATGATGGAATATACAAATCATTAATCAGTTCCAAGGTAGTCAAGAATATCCAATACAATTTATCCAAAACAATCACTTATTATTCCAAAATCACTACCTCAGTATCAGAACTATATTATGATTTATCATTCTCTCAACCATATATTTTCCAAAAATTTATCCTGCTATTGAGTCACTTTTCTTTGTTCCACACAATCTCAAGTCCTTAATGAAATAGTACTGCAGTACAATCCTTATATACTCCATAATTATTATAACAAGTACATTGTTGATACAACACTCAATTGACATAATCAACTTAAGAACTCTAATCATTCCTCTTCATATGTGGTAGTATCATAACTTGATTATTATCCAATAGCATCATTTGCGGCATAGTCTGATGACTGGGACATAGGTTCGCGTAGTGTCCAAACTCCTTGCAAATGAAGCATTTTACATTTGAAACCATTTTCTTACCCTTGCAGTCACGTACTTTGTGCCCTTTTCCTCCACACTTATAACAAACTCCCATTCCTTTCAGGCAAGTTCCAGGGTGTTTCTTTCCACAGTTACCACATATGGGAAAATTCTTCTTTTCCCTCTTACTTTTATCCATCTTTCTCTCTTCCATCCTTTTCTTCTCTTGCTTCCCTTCAAAGCCATAGGACTCAGTAAACTCTTTACTTATCTTATCAACACATGATATTATTTCTTCATATGATGATAATACATGGGAGACTATTTCTCTTATAAATTCTAGCTTAAGACCATGAAAGATATGATCCTTCCTTCTCTTTGGATCATGTGCATTTCTGGAGTTCTCATTCCTTCTACTGGGCGCCATTTCTAAACAATGGCATAAACTAGATCAGTTTATGAATCAAAATACATAATCCCATACTTATAAAACACTTAACATAAATTGGACTATTTATGGATATAATCCATAATCATAAAAATATTTTCTTTGAGGAAGTATATACTCATAAACCCTTCATAATGATTTGTAAAGAAAATGAGAGTTATCCTAAGCATATCCCCCGGGAGTGTCGTAACCAAGAGTGCAGCAAGGCCCGTTGTCGTGCACCAGTTCTCGTTCGAGTCTAGCTCAAAGCGGTGTTTTCGGGTTTTACCCCTAGGTACATCTGTGCCAGAGCCGCCTCTACCTGCTCGTATCCAGACAGGGATGTATTGCTCGGAAAACTCACAAAATCTCTACAATACCAAAATTTTAGGAAGTTCTTCTATACTAATCCTCAAAGTTAATCTTAGGTCTACGTGCTCTAATCAGAGTTTATCTAAATCTAGCTTCCAAGGTTTGTACTAAACTTCCTCTGATACCAACTGTAACGCCCCGACCCCAGCTACCCAGAGTCGGTGCATTACTTCGTAACATTGGCATGATCACAAGAAAGATCAAATCTCGAAAGACCGATTGGTTTAGTAGCCTTGGAAACACTAGATATAATCATAAAGTTTTACATTACATTTCAAAGTGAAAAACTAATACAACAACATAATTTTTCCACAATCCACACTATTAACCCCTCATAAAATCCTTGCAGGTCATTCATAACTTACTTCTTCACATCCTGGGAAAAATAAAACATAGAAAAGGGGTGAGCTCAAATGCCCAGTAAGGATAACAATATAGCGGAAACTTTCATAAATAAGAATAAACATTTAAGGCAATGCATTACTAAAACAAAAGCCTTTTAAACTTTAACTTCAACATGGTATGGCAAAAGTAAAATGAAATAATGCCATTTACTTATTCACATGGATATTCTACTAATCGAATAATCACATGCAAAAAAATCAATAACCACTTTCATAATGTTGGAATGCATAATGCTAAACGTTAATTTCTTTGTCTAGGCCTCATCCCAAGACCTAGGGGTTACTTCTAACCGGAACCCAACCCGGAGTGCCTCTAATAACCGGACACCAACCCGGAGTGCCTCTAATAACCGGGCACCAACCCGGAGTGCCTCTAATAACCGGACACCAACCCGGAGGGCATACTTTTACCAGTCCCTAACCTGGAGGGCTTACTTTAACCAGTCCCCAACCTGGAGGGCTTACTTTTACCAGTCCCCAACCTGGAGGGCTTACTTTTACCGGTCCCCAACCCGGAACATACTTGTTTAGCACATTCATCTGAAGAAAAGTTTGAAATATAACATAAACATTAGGATTAAAACTAGCATACGAAATGTCAATAATTTCACCATAAACTATGAATGGTATAAAAATAGCACATCCACAGTCAAACATATCACAAAACCTTCAATTCAATATAGAATTTTTGTATCATAATAAATCAACTTCAAATAATCTTAAAATCCATCAAAGGATGTTGACATAGATGAAATCAAAATTCTTTTTAAAGAAGTATCTCCTTTTATTTTGAAATCATTTAAGATCCATATAAAATAAAACATTTTCTTTGAAAATATTCTTATAAGCTTGTATGTAATGCTTCGACGATTTTATAACGGCGGAAAATAACCGCACCCGCTGTATAAGTTAAAAAAACATTCTTACCTCAATTCTGTCGAAAAGGTTAAAAAGAACATTGTTTTGAAAACGACAGAAAGATTCCTTTATAAACCTCTTATAAAAAGTCAAACAAGGGTATAAATGACTTTAACCCATATTCTTGTAAATAGTAAAAATGTTTTGAAATACATTTCGAAGAAACATGGATGTGGATGATAACGAGATCCCAGTAGATTATTACGTATAAACAACCTCGGA
The DNA here is from genome assembly GCA_963277665.1 of Viscum album. Taxonomy (NCBI): domain Eukaryota; kingdom Viridiplantae; phylum Streptophyta; class Magnoliopsida; order Santalales; family Viscaceae; genus Viscum; species Viscum album. The sequence continues at coordinate 1,942,979,277 of OY728143.1, read as the reverse complement.
TAAAGAAGAGATTGTGAAATAACCCTTACCTTATACTTTTCCTTGGTTGGGGTAGGTTAACCTCCTGTATAATGGTGAAATAGTTGTTATTAAATTATACAAGAATCATATATATTAATATGATATCATATATGATCTTTTAACATTGATTTGTTAATAATATCTTAGAATTATCGTCGTTTCGGGAGTTAACTTACTCATTTTCTTTTATATGTTTTGTTACATAAGCCATGGTTGTTGTATCTTATTCATATCCAGAATGATATCCAGTCCTTAAACATCATTTTTAAATCATCAAATGATAATTATACTTGAATGGATATGATGGAGAATGAATCTCATCGCGTTCGTGGAGACGGTAGTCCGTACGTACGCACGAGCGACAATATCATTATTTTGATATTAAAATAATATATAAATGGATGGTATATCATATATACAGAATCATTAACATGTTATATTTATTATTTACATGAGTTACACATCATTATTATACCCATCCAAATAATATTATATTGAATAACAATTACACCACGACGTGGAGACGGTAAGCCGTACGTACGTACATATGGTGACATGTTATTAAAAGGGTGGATAGAATACTGAATATTATTGTACCATATTTATAATAACATCACAGTATATGTGAGATACTGGAGTTATTATTTTAGAATGGTAAGAACAAAGGAAGAAGAAGTGGAAGAAGAAATGAACTTAGAGAAGGGTGGTGAAATCATTACCTCTTCTTCGGGTTCTTCCTTTTGATTTGATCAAAAGGGATCCTTAGGTTGGCTTTCTGATCAAACTAAGGCCTCTAGGTTGTAGTGAGGGATGTTGGGAGAGTATTTGGGCAGAGTTTGGCCGAACCAAAAGGCTTTAGAGGTGTGAAGAAATGAGAAGGAGGAGTGCCCTTTTATAAGAGGGGTGAGGGGCACCTTTGGAAAAGCTAGAAATATTAATTTATAATAAATTCATATTCGGTTTCTAATGGCTCCAAAGTTGACTATTCAAAGGTTAAGGTGGGGATAGGTCGAAAACCACTCAACCAATAGAATTTAGACAGGTTTGGGTACTTATATTAACCTTATCTTTAAGTATTAACTCTAAGTTAATTAGTTTCACTTTTACAATGTCTCTTTGTATTTTTATATAATATGGTTAATAAACTTACTATATACATCCAAGCGACCCCCAAGTGGTCCATTAATTATTAACCTATCATAATATAAGTCTCTTGTCCGAACCTTAGATTTTTAGGAATTTAATATCAATTAATAATATAATATTTGTTTTAAGAACTCTTTTATGTCAATTTTGACACTATTCATTAGTTGATTTTTGTGAAACTCATAAAAGATTGATTACTTAGAACAAAGTCCATTATATCAATACTAATATATCATATTATCCTAGAAATTAGTTTAATTCATTAAAAGTTTCATATTATATTTATTTGGGTATTTGTAATATCAATTAGTTTAATTTTTCACTATTATAGTAATTACTGCATCATCATTGTGTCATAAATAAAGTAAATTATTTAATGTCTAAAAATTATAAATAAAATATCATTATGTAGGAAATCTTTGTAGCTTTCTAATGAATATTTATAATCGAAAATCCAACATGTATAACTTTATGTAAAAATTGTTCTTCTAAAAGATATATGCTTGTGTCATTTTTGTATTCATTTTAACTTAATTAAAATAAAGTGTCATTATCACTTAAAAGTGGATCCATGGGGTCCCAAAATTGACACAAAGATGCCCATGGTCGACCATGTATCAACCAATAGGGTTAAGACACGTTTTAGGGTAATTTAGTATTATTATAATATTATTTGTTTAACCCTTATTTACCGGATTTACCCTTTAACCATGGTAAATAAAATATTTACCGCAGTAATTATTCAAAATGTGTAAAAATAAAAGTTACCTATTTACACAATTTGAACATCCCGATTCCAAATATGGAATCCATTTTCCTAAATTCAAAACACAGAAGTGGCAGAAATTAATTTAAAATTAATTCCCGCTGTCAAAACAAAAAGCGTGTTTTTAAGAGATAATAACTATCAAAAGATTGACACTTGTTTATGTTCGGTTTAATTGTAAAATTATGTCCAATGACCAACATTATATTAAACGGTAAAAATATATTCTAAATATACTTTAAAACCACTCAAATTCATAATTTATCACTATTAATTATTTTTATTAAAAAAGTTGTTTTTAATTAAAATTTAGAAATTTTCACTATTCATCAAAATATGAAAGTTATCCGAAATGTACCAAAATTTCACCCTAGGCTAATTTCGATATTCCGAATCCAAAAATGAAGTCCATTTTAAAATATAAAATATATATGATTTCAAAAATTAGGTATTACTATTCACAACGGCTAGTTTAATTAGTTGTGGCGTGTGTTAGAACTCGAGGTTGCGTACAACACACGCTATCGCATTATTCGAAGGGAAACGTACCGTGGAAGCTTGGGATGTTTCATTTTAAATTTTTTTGATGTCTCCATTAAGTCAAAAAGTTTAAAATATTGTATTTAAAAAGGTTTCACTATCAAAAGTTGATAAAAGTGCAATACTGAAAATGAATCTGTTCTTGCATTATGACTAAGAAACTCATAATATGGATTCTAAAATTATAAGGATAATATAAAGTTTAAAATTTAGTTAATATTATTCATGAACTCTTTTAATGGCTTTTTTTTTGGTAAGTCATGGTGCAATTGAACTAAGTGTTGCGTGTAGTGCAAGTTATTGAATTATTTTGAAGAAATAACACACTATGAAATCTTGGGGTGTTACAAACATGTTTAAAAATATTTAGAAATGCTATTTTGATGGTTTATATACATTATTTACCCCAATTTTTTTTAATATTTTGAAGCCATTTTCCTATGAATATTTTCATTCCATTATTTCAAAATAATGTATATTCCTAGAATATCTATTTTATTCACATATAAAATACTAAAAATTAAAACCATTCGTTCCACCTTTATTCCATATAATTTCACCATAAAAACTGCATTTTTATACACCAATGAATTTTTATAGTTTCAATAATCCTTGTTCTCAATTATTCATCCTAATTCCATCATTTTCTTGAAGACATTAAAAAATCATCGTCCCAACATGAGTATGACATCATCCTTAACTTTATATTATGAGGTTATTCACTTCCTAACTATCCTAACTATAGTAATATAATTAACCCCTTATCATTTTTATGAGGAATTATTATTATTGAACATCCAATATTTATTCCACATGAAAGAATAGAAATACATAAGAATATTGATCATGTGTTTGTGAGGACTACATATTCTGTGAAGAGGCATCTTCTAGTTTTTACCATCGACTCCATTTACATGTTAAGAGGATGGAATTGAATAATTAATCTAAAATATATAATAATATTATAATAATTATGTTAAAAATTTTAATTAGGCATCATTCTCTATCATTCATATATAAATGAAAACATTAAGTGTGGGTTGCGAGGACTACCACCTCCATGAAGTAAAGTGTCTCATTCTATAGTCTATTACATCTTATTTACTAATTGGTCTTCAAATCCAGGTCACCACATTGATAATATTCAAATTATATATATTTTTGTGATAACTAAATTATTCCTGAGGAACCCCATTTTATAACCATATGTATCCATTAATTATGATATTTTCTTGTTTTGGTTTGTCCAAACACCTACATGAATTTGCAATGAGATAATATCATGGTTGACTATTATAATTTAAAATAGATTATATATGATATAAATAATAAAATAATTTTTTATAATTTTTTTAATGGTAACCTTATCATTTAACTTGTAAATTCATATACCAAATTATATTCATTAGAAATCTTTGAAACATGATCATCACTGATTTAATTTTATGTATCATCACCAAAACTACCATATAATGAAATTATAACATTATAAAGAGTAATAAATAATTAATTCAAATAACATTAATGATATGGTAATGATTTAATTTGGTATAATAATGAATAATATCTCCATTAATAATAAATTACTTCTAAATGGTAAAAAATACACCATATATTGAAATAGATAATAATAAATTATATAATTATAGAAATAAATTATTAATCAATATTATAAGTTTTTATATAAAATAATTACATTATGAAATAAGAGGTCAATATAGTTATTTTTTATATAATAGATTCAGGTTCTATTTCGAAAATCCTAGAATTAAGGTATGCTGGATGTTTCACAATTTCCTTTCTTTAAGACATGTTTTGTTTATACACAAAATTTAATTTAAATGATGTTTATAGAGCATATTGGGTAAATAATATCATAAATTATATATTAATCATTTTAGTTTATGACCAATTTTTCTCTCTCTCATTTATAGGGATTTTATTAAAATATTTCTTAAGCCATAATGGATATTGATAACTCAAACCTTCTAACATAGATTTATAAGGTTTGATATCGAACATCGTTCTTCTAAAAATTATTTATTCCACACTAAGATTTTATATTAAACATTTTCCATTATTCACGGTAAAATGAATATATTTATTGAAATCATCTATCTCAATGACTTTTGACCCCATAAAATAATAACATTATTAGGAATAATTTTAAATATTTTTAATTTTTAATTTTCTCTATTGCAATATTTTCCCTTCCCACCAATAGTTACATTTATATTATGATTTATAATAATTTTTAATCTCATGTGTCTTTTATTCTTCCCTTTTACACATTTATAAAATATTTTTTTAACATTTTATACAATTTTTTTTCAATAATGTTATTTTAAAATATTAAAAAATATTATATGCATTCAAAATAAGTTATTTTATATTCAACTTTACAATTCAATCTAATAAAATTTATTTACATCCAAGGTTCTCCCTTTGATTTTTATTTTCTAAATTTAATTTTTTCTAATGTTGTAAATTCTCTTTTTGAAATCGTGTAATGTTTTAGAATCCCCTTTTTAAATTATCATTTTCAAAATAAATATTTTCAACATATTTTTACATCGTTATTTTAGAAAAATATTTAATTTTCAATGATTTATTCATGAGTTTTAATTCCAAATACTCATTTTTAAAATTATTTATTTAAATTTCTAGAAATTATCCTTTTTGAAAATTACTTTTCAATGTAACATATAGATTCTTCACTTTATCCAAAGTTCAAAGCATTATCTAAGAACTCCTTTATTATTTCATTAAAATTTTACCCCTTAAATAATAAGGCTATATTTCTTGGTAAGTTATTTTTCATGAAAAAATCCACTAATTTTTTTTATAAAGTACAATTTTAGTGTTATTTAATTATGGTTATCGATGATTTACATTCATCAAGTAAATTTTAGTGACGCCATCTTAAAATTTTGTGAATCCCATTTTTCTATGCATTGATTCATTATTATTTAATGAATTATGATATCATGTGGAACAAATATATATAGACGATGGATGGTAGGGTTCCCCTATCATCCTTTAATGCATTCATAAATTAATTATGTCTACTGAGAAAAAAATTTAGGAATACATATTTATTTGTTTACAAGTTGAAGCGTGAGCATTTTATTATTTATAAAACATTAAAAGTGAATTTTACTTGTTCAAAACATAAATCTTCATATTTTATTATTCAAAATATAAAGCATAGTGATATTATTTTAACATAATTTGAAGTGTATAAATTTCAATTCTCACCATGTTATAATTTATCTATGTTTTGGTTGCTCCATATTTCTCTATATATTTCTTATTTTTATGATATAGTGAATTTTAATGATGTATTATTAGGAATTGCATTATGTAATGATTTTTTATCTATTCCTTATTGAGTATAATTTTATTATGTATCATGATTATACACATATGTTAATATTATGATCACTTATGATATTTTACTATTATATCTTGTAATTTCGATTACTGAGCATATGATCTCATCCCTTTATTAAGGTTACCATACATTGGGTATGAAGATGTGTATATATTTTGATAAATCTATAATAGATTATAGTATACATCTATTTTTAAGAAATTTCCAGTATAATTCTTTGTTAACTACTCCTCAATGATATTAAACCTTTAATTCTCGGTATTGAGTGATTTTTCTTAATATATAATGTATTTCTTATGGAAATATATATTTCATATTGTTTTTTGAGACCTCATTTTGTATCAAATCATAAGTCTGATATAATTTTGGTATCACTATATTATGTAAGGTAGGAATGAGTCACCTTATGTGATATCACAACAGGGTTAACTTTTATGTGATTTGACTAGTATGTTTGGTATAATGATAAAAAAACATTATTCAAAACCATAGGTATAATTCTATGTATAGGATAACATCTTGGATTTTTTTTAATGTAGGGATTATTTGGTTTTCCAAAAATTACATGCTAGTTTGGATACTGGAAAGTACATTCTACATTGGAATATTGGAACATTAATGTAATCTCAAATAAAAAGGATTTTTTATAATCTAATCAATCATTAATACGGTGAATGATGAATGTTCTTAATACTTCATAAATTGGGAGACAATATAGAGGGATATTATTTTCATAGTATCCTTTTCTTTACAAACCAACTTGAAGGATTTAATTTTATTTGAATTTTATAATTTGTTAGGTTAGATATCATAAAAAATTAGAATAGAGAACCTAGGTTATTTGTATGAGTCATAGGTTGGACAAAAAGTGAAAATATAAAATCAGTGATTCATAAGTTGAAATTAATGTTTCATTAGCGGGAAAGGAAGGTGTGAGGCTAGGCTATTCCAAACCTCCAATAATTTATTTGAAAGAAGACACTACAGACATGGGAGGGGAGGTATTAAATGAACAACACCCAAAACCCCTAAAAACCCAAAACAAACCCAAAGAGAAAACCCATAAATGAAAAATAAGTCAGTCAACATCAGCAGCAAAGTCAGAAAATAAAGCTTCACCATAAAGATCACCCTCTACTTCATATCCAAGAGCTACATTGTTATAGTAGAAGTTAGATTTTCCCCTTTTTCAATTGATTCCTATCTTAACTCATAATCCTCAGGAAGTTTGAGGAGTGTTAGGAGATCCTCACTGTATCTACCTTGTTCTGAGGTGTGCTGATGCTCCCATTTGTTAACCTTGACTTTTAGTTTCACTAACTTTGATGATGCCCGAGTAGCCATGGGTCTGGGAATAGAGGAGTCACCCCACTCTATCCGCCTCTTCAAGGGGCTCGGGTAGGAACCATCATTCATCTTTTTATCCCCCTCAATAGTGATCACATCCTTTCTGTGATTCAGACTTTTACCATCCTTATAGAAGTCTGGGATGAAGAAGGCTTCCTCATTAATTGAAAAATCAAGAAGAACCCCACACTGTGTCACACAAGGGACCACCTGATCAGGTACCTCGAAATCCATATATGGAACAGGCACCACATCATCCATCACCAGTTGTACGTCCTTATCCTCTTTCAAGGTAGGACACCCCACATCACAAACAGAGTTGTCCACCTCCACATCTAGAAATTTCCCCTCCTGCTCGGTCAACATATTTCCCTAGAAAGAAGGCTCATTCCTAGAAAACCAATCAATATTTTTCCCAAGCACCTACATCACCCTTATCTCTGACTCACCACCACCATCTGAGTGCCCAGTGGTGTCATTGGCTAGATGGGTCACCCTTTCTTCACCACGCAATGCTCGTGCCACATCTGGCTCTACCCCTAGACCATCACCTTGAGCCTTATGTAAAGGAAACACCAGCATATCACACCTATTACAACAATCACCAGGCATAGGATCCACCAAGGATCCATTCTCATCCACAATGGCACTATGCCTAGAAGTAGGCACATCCCTAGTATCAGCTACCTCCCGTTATTCCTCTACCACCCCCTACTCCTCTGTCCTCCGATGCCATCAAAAATAGACAATAAAACCTGTAACACAAGGGTGAACCATCCAAGGCCAATGCCTCCCAATGTCAATCATTCCCATAATAGGAGGACACGGCCTCTTGGACCTCATCCAACCCTCCCAAGCAAGCAACATCCAAAAGGTTTCCCATAAGTTGTACCACCCTATAACCAGCATCCTCATACCCTCTACCATTCCGAGGAGCCTTCAAGTCCATACCACCAAAGTGAGACACCGTTACTATCCCCTGTGCAGAAACCTCCACTACCGAGCCCAATGGACCAGACCCATTGTGGAAAGAAACATCAACTAATGCATGAACCTCTATTCCCTACCCACCCAAAGCATGTCCCTCCACTATTCTAGCATGCCCATACTCCTGCAAAACTTTACATCACATCCTATGAGACCTCACACCTTCATGAAACTCCATTAATCCCTTCTCACGAACACTCACCAGATCCCACTTCAATCTCTCATACACCTGAGAGACCATTGGTAAATTAGATTGTCGTGACATTTTCTTTCTCACAGAAGTCCTTATCACAACAATATTTTGACCATCCGCCATCACTGACTGTTCACCCTCCATGACTACTGCACTGCTACCCCATCATCTACAAGCAGTGCTACAATGACCCAGTCACCTGCATATAGAGCATAAAACAACAAATGATTCCACAACAATAGACTATTTGTAATGAAACTCATTACCAATAGTAATCCACACAATGTCAATTAGGGGTTTTGAGATATCCAATTCAACACATACACTCAGGGAAACTGGGTAGAAGATCACCTGATTCCGACTATTTGAACACAAATATCGGCCCAAAATATTTCTGATCATACACATAATTGATGGATTCTTGAAAGGAAGTGGGAGTTCTGGGAACATAACCCAAGAATCAATTAGTGGCGATTCCCGGTTCAGGTTTAGGTCAACACTCCACCGGAAGAGAAATAATCTCACTCTATTGAGGCTTTGAGGGGCTACAGACCAAGAATAGATCAGGTCTCCTTCCATTGAGAACCAGACCATAAAATGGTGTCCATCCAATAGCCCTACAGTCACCCGATCTAGAAGATTCCAACAACCAAAAAAATTTGTTAGAAGACTCCAACGAGGGTTTTTGCTTTACAAACCCTGCAACTAGGGTCAAGCCATGAAGCCTAGAGGCCGCATGTAACTCTGATTCCGATAAGGATAAGTGTGGGTATCCTTCATATAAGTCAGGAACCATCAATTAAAGGTTGATTCTAGGGAAGGGGTGGAGAAAATCAGGCATAGGAGGAGATATGAAGGCAAAGTCCTGATCACCATCGAGCGGAAAATCCTCCCCCACAGTGGGGGGGGGGGGAAGATCTCCACTGGCACCATCAAGGAGTCATTGGGAGAGAAGGAGCCATCAGTATCATCTTTTATCCTTTTAGGTTATAGGGTGATTATGGTTTTTCTTTTAAGGTTCTATCTATCATTTCATTGGAGAATACATATTAGGATAGAGCTTGAATATTAATATAATAATTTACACTTATTCTATTGGATATTATGATAATAATTTGTATCATAATATTTTCTTATAAAAAAATCTGGAAAATAATCTATTAAATGTATGTCTCTAGAAACTCCTAAGACATAATTATTGATGAAAATTTTTAATAAACGATTAAGAATATTAATTTATTCTTATTATGACGGAAAATATAGGTCACCTGGTCTCCCCAAATATAGATTGTTTCGTGTATCATATAATCTATATTTTTATTCATAATTGTCTTTAAATCCCCTTTATTTTTTTATTGGTATGTGAAAATTAAAATTTGAAGTGTGAAAATTTTTAGATGGGTGAGAATGTAGTGCCAAAAAATTATGTAATATATTTATATATATATCTTCTTTTATAAATAAGTATTATTCTGATATCTTACCAAACAAGAAACATTAATCAAAAAAGATTCATGTTATATTTATATTTAAAAAATTAATAATAATAAAACCTATAACAAATAATTATTATTTTGAACAATTTTAAATTCATACAAAATATTATTAAGAACACTTAATGTTATAAAAAGGTATTATTCAATAAAATTATATTTTCCTTATATATATTGAATTTTCATTCAAATGATAAATTTATAAATTTTATGATTTTAATTTTACAAAATTGACTACATTTTTGAATTCCACACTTAAAAATTATCCTAGGGTTATATTTGATATTTTTATAAAATGAATTAGTTTTTAGTGAATAGTATTTAAAGGATTTATCTAATATACTAATTTTTTTGATATTATCATTATAAAATAATTACATAAATTTCATTGAAGATTTTTTATATAAAAATATATATTTATAATGTTTCATATTTTAGTATAATAAATATTTTGAATTTATAAACCTCATGATTAATGTTTTTTGATCATAAGTAATATTTTACTCTAAAAATAGTTTTTATTCACATATATTAAAAAATAAAATTTTTCATTTATATAAAATAATTATAAAATTATTTAATAAGAAATTATATAAAAATTTTCCTATTATTTAACAATTTCAAATTCATATATAGGAATAAAAGTGTCATTAAAAAATTAAAAGATAAGGAAAACAATAGTAAGAAACCTTTTATTTTTATTTAATTATGTTATTAATACTGTTTAGTTTTAATGTAGAAGAATAAATTAATATAATCTAATAACATTATATATTATATTTCTCAATTATTTATATAAATATATTATCACTAATTCAAAAGTTTTTCAGTAATTAGTAAAATTAATAACTCTCAATAATTAAAATAAAACATATTTTACAAAATAGTTTTTTATATATTAAAGGTTCTATTGTAAAAGTAAATTTTATATTATTATAAATTGAATTAGATTATACGAGGAATAAAACTTGGTTTAGAAAACCAAAATTTTACTGGATTTTTTACCATATATTTTTAATAAAATATAAACCAATTTATTAATAACTATTGATCTTTTTAAAAAAATTATAAAATTAAAATATAAAGTTGTAAAGGGATTGAAATATGTTTAAAACATGAGGTTAAAAGAGTGATCCTATATTTATGGACCATATCCCATCCCAATATCCATTATTTCAATACTTTGGAGCTAATAAACCTTGAATAGTTTTATTCCACTGTTAATAAAAAATGGGTATTCAAATGAGTGCCCTTTTTAACACAAAAAAAGTGAATGCCTTCCACACCATCATTACACCAATAATCATTATAATTTCTTAGTAAAATTATTCCATTTCATTCATAAAAATTACTTCTCTCTTTCCCATATGACCTAGGTGTTAATTTTTATTACTAATACCTTTTTCCCATGTGCATTTCAAGAAAAAGGTTGTTGTCACAATTTGAGTATTAGTTAGCCAATAATTTTTTCCTTTTAATTTTTTACATTAAAACATAACCTAATATTAAATATTTAGTTACCTAAATATAATTATTATACTTATGTATTGTTATGGAATCTTTGTTTTTCATTATTTCCAATTAAAATAGAAAATCAAAAGAATATTGATTGTCTAGTTTAGTAGACTACTACCTCTATGAAGTGATTTATTTTTTTCACCATCACCTATATTCAATGGTTTTAAGGATGGAATTTAAAAATAAATGTGAAATATATAATTAATTATTATCAATAATACAAAAAATTATAATTTACCTTCATTCTCCCTCATTCATTGAGAAATAATGGTGTAAATCTTTGTTGTGCGGAATACTACATTCATGAAGTGACTTATATAGTTTTTTCATCTTTATTTTATCTTATTTGTTTTAATCTCTTAAAATATTATATCATAAATTTAAAATATGTAAATAATATAACTATTATTATTTAATAATGATATTTTTTCTAATGAAACAACTTTTATAACCATATGTATTCATTAGTTATGGTATGTACATGTCTTGGTCGGTCTAACCACCTATTTGAATAATTCTTCTAGATAATATCAGGGATCAATATAGGATCATAGATACTAATAATATAAGATATAAATATGTATATATTTATTTCGTTTTCTTTATTCCATGGTATCATTAATATTAAACTAATTAACAAAGGTACTAACACGTGTTCATTAAAAATAATCGAAACATTCTCATTGAAAATTAATTTTAAGAATCATAAATAGATATCCCATATAATTAAATTATAAAATTATGATTAATTATAATGAATAAATTATAGTACCATTTATGGTATAATAATGATGACCTTTTGGGGAATAATAAATAACAACACCACAGTTTTGAAACTAGTTCTAAGTAAATCAGAGAACACACATATTATATGAAAAATTGATAAAACAATAAATAATATGAATGTAGAAAATGATTATAAATAATGATTATAAATTTTTATAGATACAAATAATGTTAAATTGTCATTTATTAATATTTTTAGTTTTTTATACTTGAAATTCTTGTGCGTGAGTGATATTGAAAAGTTGATGTAAGGGTGTTTCATCTAACATTCCATTATTCGAGACATGTTTTTTATGAACCTAATTTCATTAAATTGATTTTTATACTACCTATTATACATATCCTATCATGACTTATATTTCTTTAATTTTATTTTATGTCCATATTAACTATCTTTCCTTGAAGGGGTTTTTAATTAAATGTTTAGTAAGTTGTAAAGGACATTTCCAACATAAAACATCATTTTTTGACTTATAATTTTTCAACTAAAACTCTCTTGTTATATGATTGGTTTTATTCCCCCAACCCATGGTTTTATAATTAAATTTATTCTTATCTATATTGATAATTAATTTTTTTATTCGTATATTCCTCCCTAATTAATTTCTTAGCAATAAAAATTTTACATTGTTAAGAATAATTGTCATTCTATTTATTGACAATTTTACATCCAAGTAATCATTTTTTACTTCCAGTAATGATCCACTATTTAGTTGGAAACCTCATAATATTCTATCTCATAATTTGTTCGTTTACACCTTCTAATATTTTATAATTTATTTTTAATTAACCCTTTTTATGATGTCAGTTTTTTATAAAAGTATAATAAAATATTCAAATGGGTTTCCAGACACTCAAAATAAATTATTTTATATTTTAATCAACATTTTCTTGATAAATATTTATACTTTTCAATAAAATACAATTATAAATTCTTGTAAACTATTAATTTTTACTAATTTTTTATTATCACATTTTAAAAATCTGTATATTATTTTTAATGGTACTATTTATTTATTAATTTTTAAAAAGTTAATATTTAAAAAATTATTTTAAATGATAATTTTTAAACCATCATATAATTTTCATGTTTTTATTATTGATTTTTTTATTCCACATATTTATTTTGAAAATTATTTCTTTTAAATTTATTATAACTCACCGTCCAAATATTTTTAATGTTACATATAACTTCATCACTTTTTCAAAAATTAAATGCATTATATATGAACTCTTTTAAGATTTTAGTTTAATTCACCTCATTGTTATATAATTAAATATTACTATTGTGTTCATTTTTCATGAAACATCCTATAAATGTATATATGTAATTTTCTTTGGATCTAATTGAATTTTGGGTGTTAACTATTTACATTTAGGAGAAAATAATTTTAGGATACAATATAGAAATGTTGTAAAACCCATATTTATTTTGGTGGTTTCATTATGATATAATTAATGATTGACTTTGGGTGGAACTCATTTACATGTATTATTTTTGGGTGGGGTCCTATATTACCATCTAATACATTTTTAAATGACATATATCTTATGAAGAAATGATGTTAAGCATTGAAATTTTTTTGTTCACCACAAGAAATATGAGAATTTTTTATTTTCACAATGTCGTGTATGGGATTTTTTTTATTCACAATACGATTTTTTTGAATTCTTTTTTATTCACAACATATAGTGTGGAAATATTTTTCACAGAACATGTTGCATGGGATTCGGGTTTTTCCACAACATAAAGAACATGCATTTTTTTTCTTCAAAATGTCATTTTTTATATGATAATAGATGTTCCACAATTTTCTAAGTATTCATTATTCATTAGAAATGATAAATTTTAAGGAAATATAATTATCTTATGAAATTTCATGTTCTTTTATTTTTTATAAATTATTTGTTCGGTATAAATTTATTATGAGTCCCAATTATTCCCAAATTATAATTTTTTCTCACTATTGATATTTGATTCTTATCAATTATTAGTACCGTTACTAACAATCTCAGCTCAACAAATTCTTATTATTTAATTACTCACAATGTGATAATTATTAAAACATATGAAGAATATTTATATATTATAGGTTGGTTCTGTTTTTGGATAAATTCATAATAATATTCTTATATGAAATATAATCAATGAGACTAAAAGTGTCATTCATTGAATTATATAAATTTTTATGAGGTGTAATTTTAAATTATAGATATATATAACTCTTTAATGTCTAGATGAAATCATTTTTTATCAAACCATATATGGGAATTATGAGTTTCTAGCATCAGATTAAAGAGTGGTGGTTTATTCCACCTCAGTTGGTATCAGGGTAGCGTTCAGTTATTTTTTTTGGATTATTTTATTCATTTGGGTATTAGAGTAAGTGAACTTTTTTGAAAACCCAAGTGACTATCCTATGTATAGGATAACATCTTTATATTTTTATAATGTATAAATTCTTTGATTATCTTACAAATTTCATCCCTATATGGATACTGAAATTTCGATGTGGCTGCGGCGCAAATTCACCTACATGTAATCATAATGATAATGGTTGGTATAGTATCAACTCAATATTACCTATAGTGAATGATGAGTTGTCCTATGACTAACCACCTATTGATATCCACCCTGGGGATACACATTGGTTAATAAAATTTTATTTAAAAACCTATATGAATGATTTAAATATATTTTAATTTTATGTTTAGTTTGGTTAGAGAACATAGTTGGAAAATGATGATAGGAAACCTAGGATAAATTGATGGAGTCATAGGTTGGTCCAATTATAAAATAGTTTAAATAAAAGTATCAGGGGATGAATGGATTGTTTCATTAGATAAGGAATCTTAAGATTGATATTTCATATTAATATGATAATTTATAGAGGTTCTATTAGAAATTATCATCATTATTTGATTTTAAATATTTTTTTTGAAACGGTATCATGAAAATGAAAATGTGGAAGGTATTTTTCTATAAAATTATAATACATATCTTTGGTGGATCATTTGGAATAAATGGTTAAAATAATAATATATTCCTATTATGATGTATATGGTATGTTTCCTAGCATTCCCCAAGATACAAAAGTTTGTGTGTCTTATAAACTATATCATAAGTCATGATTGTCTTTAAATTAAATTTTATAAGGTTATTATTATGTGATAATTAATACCATATGGACACAATTTAATTTTGAGTGGTGGAATATAATGCCTTGATATATTACGATATATATAAATATATATATATCTCTTAATTAATATAATGATAAAAAAATTCTACATGTGCGATAGTGAACTAAAATTAATTGTCACATAATTAATATTATGAAAATATAACAATAAAAAAACATATATTAAATATAATATATTTTAATCAAATACAAATTAATAGAAAGTCGGATGAAGAATGCTAAAGGTTTTTAAAAGGTTTTTTTCAAAAAAATAAATGTTTATTTATATATATTTAATTTGTATGTGTATTCTAAATTTATAATTTTCATAGTTTTAATTTTAGAAAATTAGTTTCATTTTTGAATTATACATATAAAAATTACCTAATGTGACATTTTAGTATTTTTATAAGATAATAAATTATTATATAAATAGTAAAAAATATCGATTTGGATAATAATTTCAATTTTGTAACATTATTGTTATATAATAGTAATTAAACATTCATTGACACATTTTGTAAAAAATATTTTTATAAAATAAAAAATCATTTAAAACACTTTATTGAATTTATACGTCCCATTTTTAATCTTTTGGAAACATAAGTAAAGTTTTTAGAAGCTCTTTTTAATATCTTATATTAAAAAATCTTTTTCACCACATGTAAAATTAAATCTAAAGAAAATATTTTATAATTTATATCAATATGTTTAAAATATGTAATATTTTTAATTTCATTTTCATACATAAAAGTATAATTAATAATCTTAAATTTCATTACAATGATAATTATAAAAATCTTGTTTTAAATTAATGGTTTTATAAATATTTTATAGTTTTTATCTAATTAAATAATCCAATATCTACTGAATAATTAATATAATAAAAAATATAATCCCGACTATAAATATATTATTCTTCATTCAATGGGTTTTCAATACTGAGTATGATTAATAACTCTTAGTGGTTGAAAAAACTCATTTTATACTTACGATTTTTTTTATATATAGAGTGATTAAATATGAAAGTGCATTTTATATTTTCTAAAAATGTAATTAGATTAAAATAAAATTTAATTTAATATTTTCTCAATGAAATTTTATATGAATAGTTACATTATATTTTTAATAAAAATATTTTTCTTTGTTAAAAAATAATACCCTATCTAAAAAAACGAGAAAATGTAAATATAAGGCAGTGAAATTAATGAAGCATCCTCATAATATGTGGTATAATGTGTGGTGGATGATTTCATGACCTTACCTTACCACACATCACATTATTGCCTTATATTTTATCCAATTATTCCGAAACAGTGTAACAAAATAATTAAAAAATAATTAATATTAAAAAATGTTCTCTTTTCATCACATAGAAAAGTTTAACACTTTAAACCATTCACATCATTTTTACCCCTTAATATTGCATCATGAAACTATAGGATTTTTATTCTGATATATTCTTATCTATTTTTTAATAAACTATGTCCCCAATTTTTTAGTATAATCCCTCTAATTATAATAATACTTTTAAGGGAATGTTGAGGGTACCAACGTGAGTATTACTTAATCCTCAACATTTTGTTCAAAAAAAAATAGATTCTAAACCAATCATACCATATTGTTATAAATAACATAGTATAATTATTACATTGATATATTATTATGGAATAACCATTATTTATTAGAACCAAAACTCTTATAAAACTAAATAAATGTCGATCATGATTTTTTAGACTGTATTCTACATAAAGAGATGTCATCTATTTTTCACCGTTGTCACTCTTCATCAATTATAGGGATAAAATTTTAAAAAAATTGAGTAATATAAAATACAATAATTATTATGAATAGAAACATTATAATACACATTCTTTCCCTCTTTTCCATAGAGAAATAAAAAATATAATAATGTGTTGTATGTAATATTTCTTCCATAAAGAGACATATCTCATTTTTTTCTTTGAGATTTTTTATAATTTATCATAATTTCTTCAATACTAATCTGCCACCTTATAAACATATAATTATATAGTTATTCTTTCTTTATAATGATATTATGATTAATTAAACACATTCATAACCATATGCATCCATTAATTGTGGTACGATGAAGTTTATGATAGTCAAACTACCTAAATGAAAAATGTTATAAAATAATATCATCAATGAATATGAGAACTTATGTACTGATAATATATTATATAAATATTTAAATAATTATTTTATTTTATTTATGGAATTGTAACATTAATTTAAAAATCATTGATGAATATACGAATTCATTTTCATTAAAAATCTAAGAAACATGAATATCATTGTCTTTATTTTATGGATCATAAACAAAAAATCAAAATAATTATAATATAACATCATAAAAAATTATAAATAATCAATAATAGTGCCATTAATGTTCTAAGAATCAAAACAATTCTGATAATGGTGAATATCAATGCTACTATTATGAAACTTGTTTATAACTATCAAGAGAAGTCACACCTGATATTAAAAATGAATATTAGCTAACTAATATACATGTAGTGAATATTTATAAATTATTTTTATAAAATGTTATTTATTTTTATGAGGATCTAAATTATGTTATTAATATTTTTATTTTTCTTTTATATGAGATTCAATCGCTTTATTGGAAGTCATGAATTAAGGTAAGGGTGTTTCATCACAATTTCCTTTCTTTGACCCATATTATATATAAACCTGATTTGTTTCAAATGGTTCATATAATTCAATTGTATATATAATATCACAAAGAAAATATTTATTCTCTGTTATTGTAAGTGACAGTTTTTTCTCCCACTTTCATAGGGATTTTTATTAAAACATTTCTTAATATGAAAACAATATTGACAACATGAAACTTATTTCATGGAGTCATATTTTTTAATACTGAATTTTATTCTTCTATAACATGTTTATTACAAAACAAGATTTTATATTTAGAATTATACTTATCTATTCGTAAAATGAATCTTTTTACTAATTTCATCAGTTTTGATGAATTTATTCCCCAAATATGTATGACATTGTTACGAATAATTAATGTTATATTTAATGATGATTTATCTTCCATATTGATATATTCACATCCCACCAAATATATTATTTATATTTGGATACATAATTATGAATTATCTTTTATGAAATTAATTTTACCCATATCGTAGTTTAAAAATTATTTTTCATTAGCATTTTTTATGAAGTCATTTTTCAACAAAGATTTTCCAAAATATTAAAAAGGTATTCCATCTATTCGAAATAAAATATTTTATATTCCACTATAAAATTATATTTTAAATCCATTGTATCTTTTCATGGATCCATATTTTGTGTTTCTTTTTAAAATTTATTATTTTTCATAGTCTTCAATCACCTTTTTTAAACCATTTTTTTCAATGAAAATTTGTTATGATTATTTTTAAAAACGTAAATGTTTTAAAAATACTTCTGCATAATAATTTTGAAACATATAAACTATTTTCAAGGATTCATTATAGTGGTTCCCATAAAAATATTTATTTTTAAGATAATTTTTTTATAAACCTACCTTTCAGAAAATGACTTTTCGATGTCAATTGTGACTTCATCACTTTTATTGATGTAAAATTCATTATCTAAAATAACTTTTTTTTATTTCTCTATAATTTTCAAATAAATATTAAGTTTTAATATTTTAATGAAGGTTATTTTTCTTGAATAATCCTCTAAATGTTCTTTTGAAATACTATTTCGGTATGATTTAATTTTGGGTATTAAACATTTGAATTCTTCAAGTAAATTTTTGAGCTACCATATATAAATGTTGTAAAATCCATTCCTCTTTACACGGGTTATTTATGGTATAATTAATGATTAATTTCAACTAGAACGCCTATATATGAAATATTTATGGGTGGGTTCCTATATTTCATTCTAATTCACTAGTTAAGGGGTTATATCTCATAAGGAGAGGATGTTAATAATCAATATTTTTTTATTCAAATCATAACGAGTGGGGGTTTTGTTTCTCCAAAACATATATTATAGGATTTATGTATCTTCAAAACCTAAATAATGGCAATTCTATTTGTTAAAAACATGATATATTGAAATTTAAAAAAAATTAATGTGGAAATTTTTTTTTCAAAGCACGAAATATGGGAATTTTTTACAATATGAAGCATAAATATATTTTTTATTCACAATGTTATAATTTTCTATACTTATAGTTATAAATAATTATCATAATATTAGTTATTTCTATGATATGTGAATCTTTCATGAGTTATTATTCTATAAGTACATTTTTTATTCATTGATTTTTGATCTATTGTATTTCAGTAATCACATTATTATATATCATTATTATACTCATATCCTTATCTCATGATCAATTGTGATTTTTTATTATTATACCTTTTTGTTACCCTTAAAAGTCATCTTAACTCACTCATTTCATATATTTTCCATCACTATGTTATAATTATTAGCATAACATACAATATATCATGAAGAGATTCTAGTGTGGATATATTTTTGACAAAATGTTTAATAAATTTCTTAATTAAGTAATCCTAAAATATACTAAACCTTCTATTCTTAGTATTTTTTAACTTTTAAGGATATATAGTGCATAACTTATTGAAATATATAATTAAAATCATTTTGGGTCAATGAATTTGTATCAATTTTTATTTTTGAAGTATGATTTTTTGGCATCATCTTTGGGAGTGTCAGTTCAGGGCAACTCATATGTGTTGTATCACAAGTAATATTGCTACATGATCCATATAGACATGGATTCTATGATATCTGTGAGTGTATTAAAATTCTTGTATTCCAAATACAATTTTTAATTTAATAACTCATCCCGTTGTAGATTTCAGAATCGATATTGTCTAAATTTAAAATGATATTAAAGGAAAAAAATAGAGAATTCAAATTATTAAAAATAATGGAAATATTCATGTGGAGGCATAAAAATATATTTTTTATTTAGAAGACATTGTTGTTGGATTGGGTTATACTAAATATGAACAAGAGAGGGGTGAATTATGTCTTTTACAATTTCATCCAGAACTATGATGATTTCCAAATCTATCCTTTAACATTACCAGAGTGGTTATGTAGTGGAAAATAATTAGATTGAAGAACACACAGATGTATAGTGGTTCAGGGAACAGAATGCCCCAAGTCTACTCAACCAATTCTCTACTCCACAAACTTGGTTATTTTCATAATCTGGTACTCTTATCAACAGATCGTCCACAACTGACTGTAGGCAGCTGAAACCTTTACAAGGTAAATCTAAAATAGATCCTTCTTGTTTATGAAACAAACCGAATACACAACAAAGAATGAGAATCAGGTTAATCAATACAAAAAAGAGTAGTTTTCCAAAAAAACATTCCAATTATTCTTCACGGTAGATGGATCATTGTCTTGGTAAAAGATGTTCTTTAGGTAATAGATTTTCTATTTCGATCCAGTTGTATATAGATTATGAAATAAAATCAGAAACTTTAAAAACAATAGATTCTCAATAGATCATCGTTGTAGAATAAAAATATTTAATGATGTTCATTTTCTTTAGAAAAATAAAGTCTAATAGATCGTGGTAGCAACAGATCTATGTGACTCGTATTACTCTGTAAAAAATATAGTCATGAAAAACTCTAGAGCTATTTCTTATTATCTTTTTTACAATGATCCATCTCTCATTTTGCAATTCAAAATAACCCATATATATAAAGAATAAGTAAAAAAAATTCCTTTTAAATTTAGATCAAAAAATGTCACCTTATGAATCGTGATATTTCAAATGTTTGAATAATAGAGAAGTCATAACATTCCTTAATAGTTATTATGAAATCCTCTTCTTAAATCGGTCATATGAATAAAAAATAAAAATATTTAAATAAGTCAAATATGTGCTTTAATATTAGCCTTTGAAACTGGCTTGAAATCAGCCAGATATTCCGTAAAAAGTTCATTGAATGATAAATTCATATTTTAAATATCTGATTCTAAATAAAGTGTTAATGATCTATTATTCAAACTTAAGGATGATCTCAAATATAAGTTTGATCATTAATAATTTTCTCTTCAAATTTAAAACTTATGGTATAATATACATACTTTCATCTTTAGCAAAATTTAAGAAACATGATCTATACTTTTCAATAAAATGTAAGGTTAATTATAAAAATAAGATTAATGACTCATACTTTTCTGAAGCAGAGGTATGGTTCCATACTTATGTAAGGTTATTCTTCCATTCGTTTCTGATATAAAAAACATAGGGTTTATTCCACACCTATGTTTGATTAACCGTACTTTTCTATACTTTTCTAATGTAAACGTAGAATTTTACCCTTATGTTATGCTCTTCAACGTAGGGTTTGAACAGTGTTTCAAGAACACACTAAAATGATTTCCGAACACATAGTCAAATATTTAATGAAAATTAAATTATTTAATATTATTCTAAAATATAAATATAAAGAATATTAATTCTGTAAAATATACTCAAGGTAAAATCATTATAATAACAAACATGGGTATTTTTGATCCTCAAAATCATCATAAAAAGATATAGTATTGTTGATACAATACATGCTAAATAATATCCTCTAATCATAATAGTATATTGTGTTGTTGAAAAAAACTCTTTCTCAATAATATCCCCCTTTTTTGATGATCACAAAACCAATAAAAATAACCAATGAAATTAATTGCATATAATTTAGATTTTAGCAAGGATAAAATAATTTTTTATTTTAATAGAATTATTTCAACAATAACTAAATAATATGTTATCCATAGTTCTCCCATATGTAAAGAAAAGACATTTTTTTAATTTTAATTTTTTTTTAAATTTCTCCACCATTTATAAATTAAAATAAAAAATTAACTTTATCCAAATTTCTCCCATAATGGGAAAATATAAATACAATATAGAATGTTTTATTGTACCCAAATTTCTCCCCCTGAGAAAAAGATTTATCCATTGTCCTACAATAAAATGTTTGGTTTATCCAAATTTCTCCCCCTTCGAGGTATCAAAAATAATGTTAAAATAAGGAATATAACACATTTAATGTATTTCTAAACATAAGTAAATGTTATAATAAACTATTTATCAATAATTGAATTTGGATTCTAGCATTATAACATAGATAGAATAGTAAAAAAAATTAAAAATACATAAAAATTACACTGAAATAGTTTATTGAAATTGTAAGTACATAATTGATATAGGAATCATGTTTGGGAGAAAAGGGAATGAAAAAGGGTATTCCAGCGACTTAGAGAAACTTCCTTGAGCTCTACTAACTGCATTCTCAACCTCTTCCCCAGTCTATATCCTAACTGAATTATCATATCTCATCCTTTCTAGGTCAAATGAATATCTTCAATTAGATTGACTCTGAAAAACTCATGCAATCATTCTTCCTTTTCCATGAACTGATTTAGCTTCTCAGTGAATCTGTCCAGTAATTGTCTAATACTTGGTTAACCTGAGGTAAGTTGACCAACATGGAATTTCTGATTTTCCAATAAGACACACATAGGAGAACTATTACACTATAAATTCTACAATATGTCATTCATATTACTAATTACAGTTGTAAGTCCCTGGAATCCCTTGATTAGATCACGCGAAGTACCTGATGTACTTACTTGATTGCCTATGATTGTTACTAAATATTTCTCTATATTTTTTTTGAATTCTTACACATATAATTTTAGAACAACTTCATATTTTTACATTGAAACCACTGTATGTAATTATTTCTTAAAAACATCAACTTCTAATTTTAAAATCGAGTTGTCTATCATATTTTGAAATATCTATTTCTCTTTGTCTAACTCTCTTCATGAAGCATCATTCTCGGCATTATCTTTGTTATACTTTCTAACTAGTTCCTCAACAATATTTGACATAGATTTAGAGGCAACCTATTCTTGATTCGAATTTGGATCTACTAAAATCAGTGGTAAATATTGAGCATCGGATCTCTAATTTGTAGCCTTCTCCACTGGTTGCTCAAACGATTTTTCTTCAGAGTCATGAAATGACTCATCCATAGAAAAATTTTCAATTAAAACATAATTATGAACTTTATATGGGCATTTTCTTATATTTAAATTTTCATCTGGTTGTTTATACCCATGATAATCTACATTATCTTCCTCTAGAATAGGTTCTTCTTGAAATGTTTCTTCTTGAAAAAATTTAGTAGGTTGTGTAGACTATTCTTCAACAGTTTTTGTTAGAGCCACTTTAACATCTCCAGGCTCTGCCTATGCCTAAGTTTCAACTTCCTCTTTAACTTGAGGTACCACCTCAATCTATGAAACTAATTTTATTACAAATTTGTAGCTTAAATATCTCCAGTTTTAATATCATTTGATTGAACAGGATCCTCAACACATTGAGTCACTCTATGCATTCGTCTCTGAAGTCCCTCTTGAGTCCCCTCATCAGCAGGTTCATCAACTACATCAATTCTAATTCTTCTGGTTGTTTTTAAAATATCATTGGTCTTTGATTCTACTATTCCTTCTTTGGTTTTCCCTTTTTTATCTCCCCAAGAAGAATCTTGATATTCATCATCACCAACATGCATAATATTTTCCTTTATATTGATCCATAAAAAATCAATTTTTCATAATGTTCTAGCATTGAACATGTTAATGTGATTACATCGCACTCTGTAAACCACTAATATCACCGCATCGAACTTAAACAATAATTTTGAAATGAACCTCCCATAAGGACAGAAGTTCATTCCCACCTCTGGTTGATATCAGTAGTTCAAATAAATTATCATTTGACAAGGAAAATTCAACTAGTTATCACTCAGAAACAAATACATCAAATACATATCCGGATAAAAAAATCCCTATTTCATACATCCTCAGGGCCATCCGTGTTTGAATAAATTTTACATGAATTTTCTGATACGGCTCAAAATCATTGACAAACATTTTTCTGATATTCATAAAACCAAATAAAAATGACATAACGTCCTCTGACATATGTCCATTATCTCCAATAGATTTAAAATAAAAGTGATAAACTCACTCATGATGGTAGTTTAAGATTCTTACTATTTCTACAGATGAAATAGGAAAATCTTGATCATTAATTTTTATGAATATGGAGTCCTCTATATCTCCATGATTAAACTGGGTAGATATAAATAAAATTTTCAACTTTACTTTATACAGAAATTCTATGTTTTCATCATTGAAAGTTTTTTTGAGATTCTGAAAATCCAAAGCTTTATTCAGCGTTAGATTAGTCTACTATATCAATCATAAATCAATTACTTTGCCCTGTAAGATCTTCCTTCCAACTGAACGTAGACACTTTGTGTTACTAGCTTCTCCTTCCTCGATTCTCTTTGTCCTTTCCATTTCTATCTCAATGTTCTAAAAGTTTGTAGGTTTAGGGTTTCAAAGGTTTAGTCAAAGATATATGAAGGTATAAAGTGTCTAGATGTCTCTAATGGTTTTAAGAAAATGAACGGAATAAGAATTTGAAATGGTTTTTGAAAAACATTATTCTTGTGTCATTACATACATAATAACCATTACATTATTTAGAAAATGAATACAAAAAGTAAAAAAAAATCAGTATTACAGTTGAAATTTTAAATTATTTGGAAAATAAATACATAGATTATTTAAAATAATGAATATTAAAATAAAATATAAATTAATATAATAAAATAAGTAAAATTAAAATTAAAATTTCATTAAAAATTAAATAAAACTATCCCTCCCTTAATAAAATCAAACCTTGTAGTGAGAAGTGGTTTAGTAAAAATATCAGCTAATTGAATTTTAGTACTTTCAAATTATATGAATGCATCCTTTTTAAGAACATGATCTCTTAGAAAATGATCTTTGATATCAATATACTTAGTCCTAGAATGACTAATAGTATTTTCTGAAATATTTATTATGCTTGTATTATCACATAAAATACATGAATTATTAGAAAAATCCAAAGTCCATAAGTTTATTTTTCATCCAAAACACTTGTTCACAGTAACTGCCTGTAGAAACATATTCTAACTCGGCTGTTGACAAAGAAACTGAGTTTTTTTCTTACTATTCCATGAAAAAAGATATTTTCCTAAAAAGTGACATGTACCTGAGGTTATTTTTCTATCTAATCTAAATTTTCCAAAGTCAAAATATGAATATAAAAATAAATTAAGATCAAATGTTTTTTGATAGAGAAGATATTGAATAACAGTTCATTTTAAATATCGAAAAATCCTTTTGACATCACTAAAGTGAGATTCTTTAAGATTTGATTGAAATATTGCACAAAGACATACAATGTACATTATATCTGGCCTGTTATCATTAAGATATAATATACTACCAATCAAACCTCTATATAACGTATTATCAACTAATTTCCAATTTCATCCAAATCTTGGTTTTTAAAAGTACACATTGGAGTTGTATGTGTTTGGATGTTTTTAAGTCCAAATTTCTTCTATAAAGTAGTAATGTATTGTCTTTGATTCAAAAATTTCCAAAATATTCTTGATATATTTTATGCCTTAGAAGAAAATATAATTCTCCCATTATACTCCTTTAAAATTCTTTTTTCATTAAATTTGAAAACTCAGGACAATGTTTTTTTATCCAAAAATTATATCATCAATATAAATCTGAACCATTAAAATTTTAGAGTCTAAAGTTTTCATAAATAATGATGTATCTTCCATTCCATTAGTAAAATAATTTTTTGAAGGAAAATAATTTAATCTATCATACCTAGCTCTAGGTGCTTGTTTAAGGCTATAAAGTGCTTTAGAATGTTTACAAACAGAATCTGATTTTTGAGAATTTTTAAAACCAGGAGGTTGCTCAACATAAATATCGTCCATTAAATAACCATTTAAAAAGGAAGACTTAAAAATCATATGAAATAATTAAATGTTAATATGATATGCATAGGATGAAAGGATTCTAATATCTTCTAGTCTTGCTACATGGGCAAAGGTCTCATCAAAATCTATACCTTCTTCATATTTATATCTTTAAGCTACTAGTCTTTCTATATACTAGTTATTATACCATGATCATATTTTTTCTTTCTAAATACCCATTTAGTTCCTATAACTGGATGATTTTTTGGTCTTTTAACTAAATTTCAAACATCATTTCTCTTGAATTGGATTAGTTATTCTTGCATTGATATCATCCAACTTTCATCAAATAAGGCATTTTTTATTGACTTAGGTTATAATTGGGATAGAAAGTTAGAAAACTCAACAAGATTTCCTAAATTTATTATAATTATTATTTCAGTGTCTAGTCTTTTATAACAGTTTCTAAATAGTGATTCTTTACGGTTCTGGATAATCTAGGTAATACACTATTAGGTTCACCAATGTAATTTTCATATAAACTGGGATGAATTTTATATATATCTTTTTCGAAATCATTTTGAATGTTTTCAAGTATCTTGTAATCATTACTGCCATATTCATTAATCTGATCTTTACTTTTCTCAAAGGAAACAGATTCATCAAATTTCATAGGAGTTGATTCATCAAAAATCCTTGAATTTTTATTAAAAATTCTATAACCTTAGTATGTTGTAGAGTATTCTATGAAAATTCCTTCATTATATTTTTGAACGAATTTACAAATATTTTCTTTGGTGTTCAAGATATAAACCATGCATCCAGAAACATTAAAGTATTTAACATTAGATTTTCTATTATTCTAAATTTTATACGGTGTATTTTTTGAAATAGGTCTGATCAAAACTCTATTCATTATACAGAAAGATGTTCTTATATATTCTTCCTAGAAATATGTAGGAAGAATGTATTCATATAGCATAGTCCTAGTCATTTCCAGAATAGTGTTATTTCTTCTTTCAACAATCCCATTACGTTGAGGTTCTCCTTGTGTAGAGAATGTGTGTTCAACACCTAAATATGGGCAAAATGAATTGAATTCCAAATTCTATAATTCTCCACCATGATCACTTAATGAAAATATTTTTATAAATTTTTCATTTTGAACAGCTTTACAAAAACATTCAGATACAGTTAATGTTTCATTTTTATATTTCCCAAAATATACCCATGTAAATGTTGAATAGTTATTATCTAAAATAGATACATATAGTTTACCATCAATGCATTATACTCTAGAATGTACCAACAGATCCATATGGATGAGTTTTAATGGTTTATATGTAGAAATGTTTTTAAATAATTTGAAGGATTATTTAGGTTTCATTCCATGTTGACATGCATCACAAAATCTATCACTATCAAATTTAAGCCTAGGTAAATCACAAACTAGTTGTTTCTTAGATAAATTATGTAAAACATATATGTTCCAACATCCAAGTATTTTATTCCAGATCTAGGATTCATTTATCATTGTATTTAAACAATTTACTTTTTTTACATTAGGAATTTAAATCTAGAGTACAACCATTATCAGTTCTGGGTGCTCAAAATATAATCAATTTATCTTTAAAATAGAACAACAGTTGTTAGAAAAATCAAAAAAATAACCATCATAAAATAGTTAATAGATACTTATCAGGTTGTGTTTAAATCCTTGTACATAGATTACTTTATTGATTGAGACAGCTTCTGGATCTCCATCAATTCCAATGCCAACTATTTTACCTTTGGTATTGTCAC
This sequence comes from Viscum album, assembly GCA_963277665.1. Taxonomy (NCBI): domain Eukaryota; kingdom Viridiplantae; phylum Streptophyta; class Magnoliopsida; order Santalales; family Viscaceae; genus Viscum; species Viscum album. Next base: position 1,942,951,203 of record OY728143.1, on the reverse strand, counting down.
CAAACTTGAAAAATTCACTATCCTTTTGAGTTAATGTTTTAAAGTTCAATGAGTTCCCACTCATATGCCTGGATCTGCCAATATCCATATACAATATTTCAGTTTGGTTTCTGTGACCTACTTCATGTAAAGGTATTTAAAAAAAATTGTACCCATATTTCATTGGGTTTGTCTAAGTTAGCTAGAAAATATCTGGGAATCTAGACTTGCTTTGTTTTTTTATAATCAATAGAATCATATAAATTGCTTCCAATAATGTCTTTATTAATCCCAAATATTTGTGGTTTCCTTAAATAGAAGTTTTTAGATATATGCCCTTTTTTTCCACAGTTGTTGCAAATTTACATTTTGTAATTTGAACAAAATAGTTCTTATATAGTTTGGGTTTCTCACTCTTATTACCTATTCTATATCTTTCCTTTTTAATCACATTTTCCCCAAGAATTTCATTTAGATAATTTTATCCTTTTTTAAAAATAAGAGATACATTATTTTATTTCTCTACTCTTATTTTCATTGCTTTTATTTTAGTTTCATTATTTGTATAGTTTTTGTTTGATGGGTAATATTTTTTAATTAACTATTGATTTTGTTTTAGCAGAGTGAATCTTTCTCCTAAAATAGAAGTGTGAATATTTTTCAATGACTTATGTTCCTTAAATAAGGAATGATATTTATATTTTGGAATATTGATGTAGGATGAAAGTTTATCATTTGAGCAACTAGAACATGAATCAGAATCAGATGAGTAATAAGATTATACCTCATCAGCTTCTTCCATAAGGCACATATTTGTCATTATATTCAAATCTTCCTTTTCTAAATCAAACATTGATGAGATACTAGATTATTCAAAAACACATCAAGTATCTTTCATTGTTCTTTTGTCTTTCTGGTCATAATCATTATTTTTGAAAAATTCCAGTTTCTTTTCCCCTTTTAATTGAGGATTTCCAGGTCTTATGTGACCCATCTTTTTGCATTCATAGCATCTGACTTCCTTCGGTTATTTTTCATTTTTCTTGAGATATTTTCTGAATCCCTTATTCTTTCTATATAATTTACTAAATTTCATAGATAACAAAGCCAGTTCCACATGTAAATCCGATGAATCATAACATTATAATTTTTTCTTTATCTCTGGCTTCATATTCTTGCTCTTCCTTTGGGATTTAACATTCAAAGCAGTATTTTCACCCTTGATCGAGACATTATGCTCATTTTTTTCATCTTGTATCTCAATATCATACATCATTAGGGTTCAAATTAATTCTTCCATAGTTAGATATTTTATTAGTGATGACTGCCTAATGACTACAGATATCCCATTTCATTGTGTTGGAAGTACTCTCAGTACTTTTAATGCGCGATCTACTTGTTTGATAGGATCTCCCATTGAAGGGATGTTGTTGAATATTTATAGAATACATCCAGTCATCTGAGTGATGCTCTCACCATTAAGCATTTTAAATGTATCAAATTTTAGTTTTGTTGCACCATACCTCATTTGTCTCATATTGTCAGTTCCTTCATAGGAAACTGCAATTTTTTGCCACATCTCCTATACAGTAGGGCATTGAGATGCTATATTAAATTCATCTTGTCATAAACCATAGATAATAGAATTCATAGATTTTTAATTTATGTCATACTCTACTTCATTAGGTTCACTCCATGCTTCATGTTTCTCAAGAATTTCACAAGGAGTAAGAATTGTTTAGTAGACTCTGTATCTATGATTTTTCAAATAGATAATTATCCATGACTTTTAACATCTATAGTTTTCACCATTGAAGTGCAGAGCTCAAACCATTAAAATTCCCTCTCATGTATTAGTCATTGATATTTCTAAGTATAATACTTTGAAACTTTCAGCTTGTTATAGATTTTGAAAAAAAAGAACCCACATTGATACCAATTGTTGGATCAGGTGATACTAAATATTCATAAGAACGGGGTTGAATTGTGTGTTTTACAATTTCTTCCAGAACCGTGATGATTTCCATATTTGTCTATTAACATTATCATAATGGTTATATAGTGGAAAAATTGATTAAAGAATGCATAGATGTATAGTGGTTGAGGGAGCATAAGGCCCCTAGTCCACTCCACCAACTCTCTACTCCACGAGCTTGGTGATTTTTACTATCTGGTTCTCTAATAAATAGAGATTCCACAAATGACTATAGGGAGTTGACACCATTACAAGATAATGCTAAAACAGAGCGTTCTGTTTAATGCACAGAACCAAATACATGTCATAGAATGAGAATATGTAACTCAAAATGAAAAAAGTATTTTTTTCCCAACAATGATATTCCACTTGTTATTAATAGTATATGGATCATCATCTTCAGAAAATATGTTAATTATGTAAGAGCAGTTCTGAGTTTATCTAGTATCAATTAGATCTGGAAATAAAATTAGAAACTTTAAAAACTATATATTCCTGATATATCTTATTTGTATAATAATAATCATTAATGATTTTCCTTTTCTTCAGAAAAACAGAGTCTGATTCAGCTAGGTTGCAACAGATCTGTGTGAATTGTATAACTCTGTAAAAATTATAGTCATGAAAAACTAGAGAGATTGTTCTTCTTAACTTTTTTTCAATTATTTGTCTCTCACATTGCAATTCAATATTACCCAAATATATAAATAATTACGATTAGTTTTTTCCTTAAAATTTTAGATCTGCAAATGTCACCTTAAAAATCGTGATATTCAAGTATTTGAATAACAGATAAGTCGTAACTTCCCTTAATAATTTGAATTAAATTCCTCCTCTTAAATAGATATATTGAATCATAAATAAACATTCTTAAATCATTCAAATATATGCATTAATATCAATATTTGAAACTCACTTGAAATCAGCCTCATATTCCTCAAGAAGACCAATATATGATAAAGTGTTATTTTAAATCTCCAATGATAAATGTAGGGTAGATAATCTATTCTAAAAATGTAAGGATGATCTAAAATTTAAGGTTTTTCTTCTATAATTTTCTCTTTAACAATCAAATGTATGGTTTAATATCCATACGTTCTTTAATAGAAAAACATAAGATACATGATCTATACTTTTCAATAGAATTAAAGGTTCATTATAAAAGTAAGGTTGATGATCGTACTTTTGTGAAGAAAATGTAAGGTCCTTATTCCATAATTCATTGATATAAATAACATAGGGTTCCTTCCAAACGTATGGTTGATTAACTATACTTTTCTGAGCTCTCATAAAGTAAATATATAATTTTATCATTACATTATCCTCTTCAATATAGGGTATGAACAGTGTTTCTAGAACATGCTAAAATGATTTTCGAACACTTTTTCAAATATTCCATGTGGATTAAACGCCTTAATATTATCCCAAAATATAAATATAAATAATATTAATTCCCTGAAAAAAAAACTCAAAGTAAAATCATTTAAATAACAAACAAGGGTATTTGTGAGCATCAAAATCATCATAAAAAGATTTTTTATTGTTGAAAAAATACATTTTCACCAATCTTTCCAAATCATAATAGTATAGTGTATGGTTGAAAACAAAACATTCTCAACAATTGTGATAAGAATATAACTGATATAACAACCATGTTGTAGACATTATATTTCAAAAAAAATAGATAGAAAAAATGTTTTGTGCTTCTTAATTGACAAGATAAATGATTAATATGAAGTTTAGATTCTGATTAAAGTGATTATTCCATGCATTGAAGAATAAATAAAGACTATAGACATCTATATTTTTAAAAAACTATACCTATTCCAGTTGATATATTGTTTTGAAGAGAAATAGAGTTCATTATTTTATTTGATATTCTTACAAGTTAATGATTGAAGATATCACAATTATAGTATTGATATGTTTTAGAGTTATGATGGATATTTGAAGAATCCCATCTTATTGGTGCAAGGTAGGATGGAGATCATCTATATAGTCTTGGGAGGTCTTGTATCAATATGGGTGATATTTCTTCAAGGAATTAATTTCAATTATCTTTTATAAAATCATTAGAAGTGGAGGTAACTTTTACTTAGTATGTACTTCAAAAATGGGTTTGAGGATGTATCATTTCTTATTATTTGATTATAAATAATATGGATATTGTGCATGGTATATGATAACTATGTGTTAATGAAGATATAGTCACCTGAATCGAGGAAAACATGGTAAACAAATCTTTGTTTACTTATTTTTATGTTTTATCCAATATATATGAATGCATAATGCCAAATGATGTTGTATAAAAATATAATTATTGAATCATTGAATATTTTAAGACGTAAAAAAAAGACAAAAATTAAAATTAAAATAAAATTATACCAACATTAATTAAGATCCAACCCCCTCGGAGTTTTGGAATCTTCCCCATTTGTCCTAATATGCTCCCATGTAGTTATAATGTTTTAATTGGGTCATTAACCAATATTTTGAAATAGATATAGTGGTTTATTATATATTCCATTTCTACACATTAATATATGTGTTTGTATATATATATATTTTTGTATATATATTTTAGGGAATCAAGATTAATATTTCTTGACATTGAATAGGATATTAAATAATCTAATATCAACAAGAAAATAATTGGGGAATGGTTCCCTAACGACTCTACATATTTCCTATTCCCCTAAAATAGAATGTGAATGGACATTGGGGATATATGACCTAGGTTTCCAATGATATATATTTTTACATTTTTTATTGAAACCCATTGGTGTATACATATCCATCAGTGTATCGGTTCCATGATTATAGATTCCACATATTTATCAATGAAAATTATAATCCTTCATTTATCATGTGAGTAGTCCATTATATGTTTTATTTATACATTATCTGATATCAGGATTTCTATGATCATTTTTTTATTTAATTGATTTATATGTTTATGTGAAATCTTTACACAATAGAAAAAGATAAAATTTGATTATTCACATTTGGGATTTATTATTATTTTTTAGTCCCTACTAAATCATCATACTCACACCATACATGTCCGCCATAGTATAAATAAAGCTTCACATATATATTATTATATATTATTAGGTATATGGATAACTGAATATAAAATGTTTGGATTATCTAAGTTTTTGTATCATTTATATGATAAGATTGAATGAGGTTTTGGATATGGGGTGGGAAATTTTGGAAATAGATGTCATTGTAATATAAAAACATCAACATATATGTATTACTTATTATTTTTTATTATATATTTTTTTTATAGTTAGACTATTTTACTATTTCTATTTACACACAAATAGATTCTTCAAATTATATTTTTATTTAGGTTTAAAAGGTACTATAAAAAATACATGTTATTAATTTTTTTTGAAACATTTAATATAAGGACTGATCGTGTTAATTTTTTTTGTATAATTTCAAATTAATATATGTGGCCATTAAATGTTGACCACTCATCCCCTCAATGAGTATTTCTGACCCCTGGTTATTTTAACTAGCCTCTAAGGATTGAAAAATGGATTAGGGGTAGGTCAAATTCTAATTACTATAAATGGATTATTTAGTAAGGATATTTACAAAAATAATACATATAATATTTTTCATAATAGTACACTATTTAATGAAACATTTTTTGAGTATTCTATTTTTAATTAAATAATTAAATTATAAAATTTATTCAAAATATGATGTTAATATACTTCTAAATATAGGTTATCAAAATTGTATACTGAGAAATTATTTTCTATATCATTTTAGATAATAAAGATTGAGTACATATATTTTGGAATTACTAGATACATTATATTATCCATGAAATTAATGAGTAATAATTAACCTAATATATACTTGTTTCATCACCATTATATACAACATAAATATACTATTTGGGGAAATTTCATATTCAGACAAATATATTAAAAATAAGATCATATACAAATATATTACAATATGATATATAAAAGAAAATATAAAAATAATTATTGAATCATTGAGGATACCAGATCAGAATAATTTTTATTATTATTTTTAACTATTTACCAACACGGTTTCCATGTATTTTTCTATAATTGTTTTTCAATTGATATTTTATCAACTATATTGATAAAATTATTCAATAAATCATTTTCTTAATATAGTATGCTGATTTTTGAAAATATATCATGTTGATAATTTCATAACGAGTTATTGGTAAAATACCAAACCAAGAGATCTATAGTTTTTTTCAATGTTAGAATCTAATAAAAATAAATTAACCTGGATCTCTAATATAATAAATTATTTTAAGGAAATATATTTCAATTTTATATAATTTAATTATCATATTTCATATTGAATCATAATGAACATGTACTAGAAGTTTGTGAAATAAGTATATATTATGTTTAAAAATTTAATATTTCATATTGTTTAATTATTATAACCATTAAAATGAATAAATTTGATTTTAATATTATATACAATATAAAATAAAGTAAAATATTAATTAATATAAAAATTTTGATAAATAGTTTGTAGTTTCAAATAAACATTGTTTTCTTCTAATATTATATTTTAATGATACCTATTAAAATATAATTACCATATACTATTTCTTGAAATAAATGTATTATTCTGAAAAATTATTTGAATTTTTTTTACTTTGATAGTAATTCTTTAGATTACTCATATAATATTGTTTATATTTTTGTTATAAAAATATTTAATTTTCATTGTCCAATTTTTCTTTAACAAACAATCATATAAAGCATAAGAAGTAGAAACATTAGATTTAAAGTTTATCAGGATCGTAAATTTATGGTATAGGTTCTGAAAATTTATAAAAAATAGAAAATTTAAAAAAGACAAATAATAATTATTTATCTATGCTAAATTGAATGAAAAATTATCTATATCTAATTGATTTCTCACATTTCACCATATTCCTATTGATAATATTCATTTACCCCTAAAATGTAAATTCAATTATTCAATGAAGGCTTTTATTGCTTTTATTAAAATATATATATGTTATCTAATAATATATACTAAATATTTTATCATACAAATACAAAAATATAATATAAATTAATAAAATATCAGAATATTAAAAGGAAAACCAAATGGATAATTTTAATAATATAAAAAAATTCTTACAATAGGGTATATTACTCATTAATATTCCAAAAACAATTGATATGAAATAAATATATAGATTATTTATGATTTACTGTAAGCTGTATTTCAACATTATATATAGATAATAATTTATTATTATTCTATGGTATGTTGAAAATAAAATACATATATATATATATATATTATAATTCTTAGGTACAACACATTTTATATTATATAGTTTAGGGGTTTTAATAAAACATAATTTAGCATCATCAATATCTTTTTATTTTTTTACTATAGAGTGAGTTATTAAAATTAATATCTACAAACATTAAATATTATCACATTAAGGATGTTATATCCTATGAGATAAAACATTTTTTTAAATTATTCATTGAATATTTGAGGATAACGATTCTGACTAATGTTTGATTGATATTAATTTTAAAATAATTTGCATCATAAAATGTCCAATGGAAAATTATGTTACATTTTTTAAATATATTTTATTCTTTTCTAAGGAAAGTGTTATTTTTTAAACCATAAAGATTAAAATGAATATAATTTGATCGTTTAAGGTTTTTTTATAGCTTATAGAAAACTAATTACATAATGTCATTGTAATTGGTATATAGGAGAGAACTGATTAAAAATATACTCTTTCATATATATGATATAATAGTATGGATTGATGTTATTATATTTAACCAATATTAAAATAAATACACATAGTAATATATATTTTAGATATTTAAACATTGATATATATAGTTAGATTAATATTTGGTCAAATTATTATCATTATTTGTTCTATACTAAACAGAATATATTGGGACTTTATGTTGTCATTTACTATGTAATCTCCAAAAATATTAAGGTCACTCCAATAATTCTAGTCATTTAATTATGTATATATTTCATGGATGGAATGCAGGTGTATCAAAATCATCAGTATCTGGATTTTTATATTATAGACCACATTCACAATGGTACACTAGGGAATAAATATTAGTACATATATATCGCTATAGATATAATATAGTGTAATAAAAAAATGAAGCCATACAATGAATTTTAAACATTATTTAATTATAGTCCACTATTTTATTGTTCATTATTTCTAAATGATACACACTATGGTCCATTATGATCCTCCATGATTTCTCTAAAGGTAATTTTTCATTGAACATTAAATTATGTTTGAATTATTATAATATTTAGTTAAACAAATTCCTTAAACACTATTTATTTAATTCATCTTAACATCATTTTAAAAAAACAATAAAATAATTAGATCTAAATTAATATTGAATTTAAAATACTGCACAGAAAAAATACACCAACCTAATTACAAAAATATAATAATTATTTAAGAAAAAAATAGTTATCCTAGCCAACATAGATCATCTAAAAATACAGTTTATATCATATAGAAATACATTAGTAAAAGGGTGATATAGAAATCCCATCAAAATTCATTATATAGATATATATATTTCTGATCACACCCATCACATAAATGAAAATCCTATATAATAGTGAAACATTAGTACAATAAACCATTCAAAAATCATAATCATTATCAAAACTATGGGAACGTAGTGGGTTTTGTAATTCAGATTCAAGTAGTAATTGAATGCCAATTCTTAAGGATTATAAGGACAATAAGGAATTAAATATAATGAAAATTCCTAATTGAAAATGGTACATTTTTCATGAACATGGATATATAATACAGAAAATTCATGAGATGGATCTATGAGAAGAATGATTAAAAAAACAACTTGGGTGGTGCATTATGAAATCCATAAAGGATCATTCTAAGGAAAGAAAGACCAAATTGTTTTCTATAAAACTAGAATTTTATAATGAGGTTTACCTATAAAATAATACATGTATCAATAATAAATTAATCATTTAGAATCATTTAATAGATTAGATCTCAATATAAGAAAAGAGAGATGAAAACTCCCATGATAAAGCTTCACATAAAAGTGATATTTTTTAAGGGAACTCAAAATATGTATAACCCCAAAAATAATATATATATTTAACTAGCTATATATTTAAGGGATTCATATATAAAAATATAATTAGTAAATGAAAGAACATTTAATAATCACTATAAAACTAATGAGAAGTCATATAGGATAAGAAAATCACAAAGGAGGACTAGGAGAACCATTAGTATATATAAAACCCCAATTGATGAAAATAGTACCTAATATAAAATATAATAAAAATATATTTTCAAAATTGGAAATGGTAAATATGAAATTCACATGACAAAACATTTAATTACATTTTCAATTAAAATAGAGAACACTTTCAAGAAGGGAAATTATTGAAAATGAAGGGAAATACTTATTTAAATTGATTAGAATTATTCATTTCAAAGTTCCATTTTCAAAAAAGATTATAAGTAACCAAAAAATATTTTAATAAAATTTATCACCCATTATATAAATAGTGTTTACCATACGGGATGATAGTAAAATTTTATTGTGAAAAATTATAACACCAAATATACGATTCAGTTATAAAATATCCATATTTTTTAGGGAAGACATCAATCGTATACAGAAACAAGTAAAATAATAATTGAAAGTTAATTTTACATTTCTGACAAAAGGATGTGATATTTTAACTCATGGGGGAAATAGATATGCCATAAAAATGGATATTGATGCATAATATCAAATCATTCATCATAAAGGGTGATTGAGAAAAAATGTGTATACCTTGACTAAAAATAATATAAAAACCCATTAAATAGGTTGATCAAGAAACTAAATATTTAATACCATGAATATAATATAATTAATGGAATAATATGAAAAATATGTGTTATATAAGACATAAAAATTACAATTGGTGATTAAATAAAAACACATCTCAACAAAGGGAATTTGAAATAAAAAATCTAACATTATTTGTGATTCATTATGCGCACATGCCTAAAATCTTTAATTATAAAATTACTTTTATCATTAAGCATTTTAAGAACCGTATTAATTAATTCAACATGGGATATTTATAATCGTATGATTTTTGAATTATATAGTTTTCTTGCATATATTGTTTACTTGAATTTATTCAGTCAGTTTTCATTTAGCTCTTAATCTATGTTCACCATGGTTGAATGAAACATTAAATAGTTTAATAGTATTAATAATAATAATAAATTTTATGAAATAATTTCAATATATTATTTTTTTTAACCATGGTGGGTGGTAATGATAAATACAACTCATTGCTTGTGGAGATGATAGATTTCACGTATTCAGAATTAATGACTCAATTTACAAAAAACGAGAGAGAAAAAATACAAATTAATATTTTAAATTTCATAATAATATTTATATTATATATACCATATGTATTCATTAATTACAACCATTTTATCTTCCATTCATGGTGGTGATGAAAAACAGAATACATCACTTTGTAGAGGTGATAGTCTGCACGACGAACTAATAATGCTTTTGTTACTCTTAGCATATGGAGATGAATTAATTATAGTTTTTCATTAACATAATAAAAAGTTATGAAGAATGAATTATAGGAGTGTGATTTTAGACATATTTTATATAAATTTGAATATATTTTAGTTTATATATGTAATTATAAGGAAAAAGTTTACGGATAAAAAGTTACGAATAATGTATTTCATATATTGGATACATGATGTCTTGTTAAAGATTTACTCATATGTGAAGTCATTAAGATTATTTCTAGTTATCAATGTCTTAAGTGTGATGAAATTAATTCTAGAACTGTAATTTTAGATATATTTTCATTGGAAATCATAATGGTAAATTTATACACTAAGGGTTCGTTTTGATCCCCTTTTATAAGTGAAAAAGGAACTTTTAGGAATACCCTTTACACTTTCATGATAACATTACCCTATTCCCTAGGTAATGAAAAAAAATATAATAATAATGGATCTTTGGGTGAAATTTGGTCATGGAATCCTTATAAATGATAGTAAAAAAAATTAAACATTTCTAAGTCATTTATTATAGGCTTTTAACTTTTTAAATTTTTATTTTTACCTTGGTAAATAGTTTTTTAACTATGTAATTAATAATTTTTTAAAAAATATAAGGACACACATATAACTTGATTTTGTTTTGAACCTAATTTTTAAGTCAGATTAATCAAATACATCTAATATATATATGTTAATGCAACCATTTAAATTAAAATAATTTATATAAAAAAAACTATAGAAAAATAGATTTAAATTATTCTGTGTCCTTTAACCTTTTTTATTATTGATAATCAATTTTTCAATTGTTAATGTAATTATATATGGGATTAAACATAATTTTATTGTCATAATTTAAACTAGAAAATTTTAATAGATTAAACAAAGAAATCATGATATTAATAAAACAATTTTTTAAAATATTTTTTATAATTATCGTGGAAATTAACACTAATCATACTACTCTTATCTTTATCCATCTATTTAAATTAAAAATGTTAAATGACAAATAAATATTAGAATAAAATATGAGATAATTATTTTCTTTATTTTATAAATTTCATAAAGTCTTATTTCTATTTTTTTGTAGAAACAATTTTAATTTTGAAATATTAGTTGATTTTCAAAAAACTTATATATGTGATTTGTAAATTCAACATATTGTGAACATTCATAAATTATTTATTATAGTTATTAAATATATATTCTTTATATAATATATTTTTCTTAAAAAATTAATTCATTATTGTATTATCAAAGTGTTGGTTTTTAAAAAATTTGGTATTTTACTATTCACCATAAAATCAATTATTTTAAAAAAAAATCCAAAAATTAACCTTAAGATAATATTACTATTTGAAATAAAAAAATAAAGACCATTTTTTAAAATTCAAATTATAAAATTTTATAATTTTAATTTTGATTAAAATCAATAAAATATAATAAAAAACCTATTTTTATTCTAAAATTACAATTTCAAGTATTGGATGTTATAATTCTTTTTTAATAAAATTTACTGACTAAATTGGTGTTAACAAATTATTAACAAGAAAAATAATTTATTTTCACTGGTATTAAGTATCATAAAATAAAAAATTAATATCACTTAAAAAGGTAATTTTTTGAAAATTTATTATTATAATAAATGATCATATTATCCATTTTAGGTAAACTAAATGAATTTCATTCATATTAAAATTAGACTTTATCTTTATTAAATAAATATTTCATAAATTTTTTATTCATATTCATTCAAACTAATTCAATGGATATGTTTTAATAGTGATACATAAATATTCATATTTTATCTAAATAAATTTCAGTTTCATTTAAATCTGTTTTTGTATGTGGAAAAAGTTCTTAAACACATTGGTATAATTAGAGGAAAACATGCATTAATATATCATAATGATAAATTATCCCACAATAAATTAATTTTATCCATGTATAGAAATATTTGGCTCAATATATATTTCTATATTGATATCAACCTTACAATCATAGGAAACATATATTTTTTCCATGGAATAATAATATCCTTAATATTGAGTTTTTCTCCAAATTTTTTTATCATAAAGTATATCATTATTCAATATCAAGAATCAAATTATATATATTCCTTATAAATATTATTTGTAAGAATACTTCATATACTATAAATTATTGATATAAAATTTGGTCTCATTATTCTAGATAATGTTTCCTATAAGTGGAGAAAACCAAATCATTTCTCAAATTAAATAAATTTTATCTGGGAAGGATAATAGGATTTTTATATGATATTTTCTCAATAACCTAAACTTTTAATATAATATACATTCCCCTAGAAGTTTTTATTTTTTTCAATAACTATTCATCAAGGGGTGATTTTAAATTATTGGAAAACATTCTTCTAATAAAGTAATGGGTTGAACAAGATAAAATTATAATACCCATATTTCATGACTAGATTACCTATGTTCTTCACAAAAAATTATTTTTTGAAATAACTTCTATAGATGTTATATTTTAATGCTTTATCTTGTTCTATTAACCTTAAAAGTAATTATTTCTAATCATCCTTGATATCAATTAGATTAGGTCATTGTGAAAGAAAATTTCCTTTTCTTTGATACTTATGGAATTTGACCCTTAGTGGTATTTCTAGATTCATTATTTCTACCTCATATGTGCTAAATAGCCTTTACATATTTCTATGATAGTTTGATGCACGGTGATTCCCTTTTCTGCAAGAAAATAATTTTCCAGTCCCATTTGATTCAATTACCATTATTCTTCTTATCATATATTTGACATGAAATATGTTTATTCTTCATCCCTTTTTCATCTCCTTCATCAGAGTATTCATGGTAGACCAACCTTTTTTCTTCATTTCACTCATCACATAAAATATGGTTACATTGTTAATCATTCCTCATGTTAGTTAGTTTGGAATAATCACCAAATTTACCAATCAATAAACCATTATAATTGTATTATTATTTCTTTAATAAACTAATTTACCCTTAATATAATTATATGATATTTTAAAAAATAAAACTATGTTTGATAGTTAATTCAACTCACAAAACCGATCATAAAATACCTGTGATGTAGATAAATAAAATAAAATAACAATTAAATTAATTGGAATTATTTATATTATATACGTTAATATATATATATATATATATGTGTTTCTTAAAAATATAAATTGTTTACAAATTGTTATTAAATAAACCAAAAAGTATTTTTAAAGTAATTTTATTGTTCAAAAATATATTTTCTTCAAAAAAAATTTATTACATTAATAAAAAATATCATAAATAATTTTTGGAATGTTTATAAATTTAATTTGATAAAATTAAATTCATTTCCTAAATAATCATAAAAAAATTTATATTTGGTTTAATTTTAGTATTTTTCATAAAATATTGATTTTTCAGTGAATAGGGAAAAATACCAATATTTGAAAATATGTCATTTCTTTTAAAAACTAAAAAATTTAAAGTTAAATTATTTTCATAATATTATTTTATACAAATTAAGAATTATTTATTTTTATTTAATTTTCTTAATTTCATTTGAAATATATTTATATTTAATTTTACTATATGTTTTTATTTTAGTTTAAAAACAGAATTTTCTAGAAAAATGCATCGAAGTGCATAATGTATATCCTTTTTAATAAAAAAAATTCCCTCATAATAAATGATTTAAATTAAATTTATGGATTATATATCAATAAATTTTAATTTATATTAATAATATAATTAGTAATTTTCATATATTTAACATAACATCTTCTTTTCCTAAAAAAATATACTTCTTCAAAACACACGTTTTCATCACTTTAACGGGTTTAATTTTAACTTAAATTTCCCCTATTATGTGAAGTTGCTTTTGGTAAAATTGATTAAATATTTGAAATCAGAATATTTTATATTATATATGTTGTTAAATTTATTTTTTGGCCAAAATGAATAATGAAAATAATTTTAGAAAATCATGTTCTTAAGGTGAAAATAGGATTACATAGTGTTAAACTAAATTGATAAGGGTAAAAATTGAATAAAACACATATAAATACTATTTTATGGAAATATTTATAACTTATAATGTAAAAGGATAAATAACTACTCATTTTGGTCCTTTTTTATGTGGAAAATGTGGGTACACATTTTTCTTTTCAAAAATTACATGTGTCCCACTCACATCGCTTATAAAAGGCCATACCATATCCTCTATTTTTACACCATAAAATCCTTTTGGTTTGTACAAGACCTAACCAAATAACATTTTAACTACTATCCCCTCATCCTAGAATCCTTTTCTTTTTCATTAATCCATTCTTGGAATACATTATGCAAAATACTAAAGAAGAGGCCTAAGAAGAGGTAAAATACCTAACAATACATTTTTTTTGATTTCTTCTTCTGTGACGTACGGACTCAGGATCCCCTAAACGGTGCCCCAATTCTGTAAACCACATGCCCCCAAGCATTCCTCCCTACAAGCTAAACGGTGTCGACTAGCATTGAAGGTCTTGTAAGTCAGTCATGGAGAGATTATACACTCTGTTATCAGAGTAACACACCATTGGAAGACAAAAAACATTATCCAAGTGAGGAAGCATATATAAATAACCAAAATATATCCATGACATATGATTGTCAGAACTAGAAAATAAAATATTCAACTGAATGGTAAATCATGTTATGTCACTGAAAGTGCCAAGTGTCTACAATGCAATTGGAAGTAAAGACACAATAACTTTAAATGTGTCTCGAACCACATCGGGTTCACTCTCCCATGCCCCAAACCCAAATATCAATTTATCCCAGGGACTTACCCTTATCATGTCCTACAATAAGAATGTCTTCTCGGGTTTCTAATCAGGCGCCCCAAATAGGGTGTTAGTACAACTCAAAAGGACACTCCCAATGGTGTCTAAAATGAGTCAAGTCCAAAGATAGTGCACACAAGTTTATTAACTAATTAATACAATGCATAATTTAAATAGTTATCACATTGTCATTTTATATTTAATCATCACATTAGTCTATGTGCAACTTATGTTTCCCATTTGAATCATCATTCATTATCATTAATCATTTCGTCTAGTTCTTCATCCCTAAAACCCCAAATCTCATTTGAATCATCATTCCTTATTATCATTAATCATTTGGTGTAGCTCACCATTCCTAACACCACAAATATCATTGGAATAATCATACATTATTATCATTAATCATTTAGTATAGGACATCAAACCAAGCGCCACAAATCTCGTTGAGTATAGGATGTCATGCCTAGTACTCCAATTCTCATTCGGTGTAGGTCCTCAGGCCTTGCACCCTTACATATAAGCACTTAGATAACTATTGGGGAGGAACCCATGTCTGTGTCCCAACTTATACATTGGTCTAGGATGCCATACCAAGCACCAGAAAATCATATCCATTTAATCATTCTTTAATTCACACGAATTTTCCACATTATTAATTTACTGATCTAATTATTGGTAAAAAAATTCAAAGGTCACTAGTTAATTAAACAATTAACTAAGCACATAAACCATTAATTATTTAATGAATTAATTAATTGGTTATGTGCTTAGTTAATTTTTTGAATTAACTAACTTCATTTGAAATGATTAACTAATCATTGGATTAGTAAATAGAAAGACCATATACCATTTAGTTAACATGGAGTAGTGGATTTGGGTGAGTTTTGGAGGAATTTTAAGGAAAACTAAAGAACAGTGGGTTGTGCACGGTTTGACAAACCATATGACCAAACTGTTCCAAGCATGTGAAACTGTAAAAATGAGTCTACATGTTTTGAGCGTGGTTTAAAAAAATGTGCGAACAAATCATGCCAACTATGTAGAATTGGGCAGTAGAGTCTACATAGTTGGCACATGGTTTGCTTAACCATGTGCCTCTGTCCAGAAAAATGTACACATTGTTTTTTATTTCCGAAAATTACTTTTAAGACCACCAAAACCCCCAGGGACTCCCATATTTCAACCATGGCTTGGGATTGACAAATTCTAGTTGTTCTCAGTGCATTCTGAAGGGATTCGAGGGTACTTTGAACACCATTAGTCAAGATTGAAAGGCCGAATTAAAGATCTACTCTCCTCCTAGTAAGTAGATTACATCCCGATTCTTCTCTCATTCTTTCCTCTATCTTTATTAAATATTATCATCGAGGATATTCAAATGTTTCTTAGATCTAAACCTGTGAGTTAAGATATAGATCTAGAATTGTAGATATAGATCTAGTTTTTCAATAGAATGAGGCCTTTAATCTTAATTTTGGTTTTAGGGACTGAGATCTAGTGTTTGATCGACAACGTTGGGCCACTCAGATTTTAGGGATTTTTATAAGGATAACATCAATCAATGAACTGAGGTATTTGTGCTAAATTGAACTCCTATATTCATGAGTTATGATATGTGTGTGGGTTATAAATTTTCTAGATTCCCTTTATAATTGTATTCCTTAATTGGAGTAATTAGGAATACGGTTTTGACGTGTGATTGTCTTTGGTGGTTAATTGATGGTTATCAAGGAACAAATGAATGGGGTTTCCCAAATTGATCTTTTGAAGGTTTGATATTGCAGTTGAGATATTAAATTGATTGTGGAAAGATAATTAATTTGGAATAATTAATTATGAGATTATGTTTGTCTTTATAAGATAATTATTTGTGAGAATTGTTTATGTTTCAAGAAGTTAATCAAAGAAGATTAATTGGAAGAATTAATTAAATTTCATTATGTGATTAAGGATATTTAATTTTGAAAATTGATTATGACATAATGGTTTTGAATTGTATAATTGATTGGAAGATTTAATTATTCAATGATAATGGTTTTGATTGATTGATTAGCTGATGTATTAATTAATGGGTTTTTTGCTTATTTAATTGTTGAATTTATTAAAAGGCCTTTGAAATTTTTAACTAATCAATATATTAGAAAATGATTAATGTGGAAAATTATTTTGAATTTAAAAATGATTAAGTGGATAAGATTTTGTGGTGCAAGGTATGGAGTCCTAGTCTAATGTAGAAGTTGGGACTTGGACATGGAATCCCTACCCAATAGTTATCTAAGCACATAGATGTAAGGGTGTTAGGAATTATTACCTACATCGAATGAGAATTGGAGTTCTAGTAATGATGTCCTACAATCAAGAAGATTTGTGGTGCATGGCATGATTCCCCACACCAAATGATTAATGGTAATAATGAATAATGATTAAAATGATATTTAGGGTGCTTTTAATGATGACCAACACAAAATGATTTATGATAATAATTAGTGATGATTCAAATGAGATTTGGGGTTCTAGGAGTGATGACCTACACCAAATTAATAATGAAAGTGAATGGTGATTAAAATGGAAAACATGAATTTAACATGGAATAATGTGATGATTACTGATTAAAAGACAATGTGTTAACTATTTAAATTATGCATTGTATTTATTACATAATAAAACTCTATGCATATCTTTTGACTGGACGTGTTTGAGACACCATTGGTGGGGGACTACAGAGTTTTACTCACAACCTACATGGGCCGCCTGATCATCACCTAAGTATATTTCTTTATTGTAGGCCAGGATAAGGACATGGCCTTGGGATAGATTTTTGTTTTGGTTTGAAGCATGGGAGAGAGAACCATACGTTGTTCGGGACCCATTATAGGGTTGTTGTGTCTTTAATTTTAGTTTCATTATAGACACATGGAACATTTATTATCATATAATGCTTTAACTTTCCGTTGAATATTGTATTTTTTGGTTTTGACTATCATATTTCATTGATATGTTCTGTTTTTTTATATTCTCTTACACACATGGTTAATTTTTATTTTCTTCCACTAGTGTGTTATTTTGATAACAGATGGTATAGTCTCCCCAGGACTAACATACCAGAACCTCACTGCTAGTTGAAACCCTCTATCGTATGGGGATGTGTGCTTTAGGGCATGTGGCCAACTAGCTTGGGGAACTGTTCAGTGTCTCTTGAGTTAAGATGTGTAAAGACCCTTATATTTCAAGGAAAATATTTTCTTAATTTTTTTGGAATTTTACGAGTACGCAGTTTCTAATGGCACTTGATTCCGCGGCACGATGTGCCCAAAATCAATTTCTGAAGTTTATCTTGCGTACGTTCAGTGAATGAACGAGCATGGTTTTCTATCTTTTGAACTGGTTCTTGGAATTGAATTCTGAGGGCACCGATGAACATCAAGTGCCGGTAATTGCATAGGGGGACCATTTTCGTAGTTGTGTTTTGAGCGGGTTGAAGTTTAATAAATTGGGATCTAGATTAAAATAGAACAACTTTGTTTTGTAAAAACTTATCTAAGGAAGCTGGATTTAATCCTACAACGGAGGAGTTAGAGGTGGGGGCCACACCCACCTAACCTCCCAAGGGAGGGTTTAGTGTGGCGGGACCCACATGAACCCCTAACTCCTCACCTCCCCATAACTCCCCTTGACCTCTTTAATCATCCCTTGTTAATTAAATGAGAACTTCCCTTCTTAAAGAGGAGCCTCTCCACCTCCCATGATTAATGAGCCAACTAAGGTGATTAAAAACCTTATTAATTAATTTTGTCACACCTCTTGACTTTTTTTTTGAATTTCATGGTGATATTTTAAATAAAGGGGACATAATGAAATATTTTCTTGGAAAATATTTTGATAGAATTTGAGGAGAGACTTTGTGTGATGAAAGACTGAAGTTCCTCCTTTCTGAAGAACTTCATCCTCCTGTGAAGAACGACTCCCTCCCTCAACGAAGAACGGTTCTCCATCCATTGGATCTCCAATGAAAGATGCTCGAGTCGGATCGAAGGCATTTGAGGAAACGACGAATGCCAATGAACATCGCCATCTTCATCTCCTCACTTGTGATGGCGTCGATGAGCCGACGTCCACCCACTCGCAATATCGTCAAAAAAAATGGACGACACAACGTAGGGGTTTGTTTTTACATTCGTGGTTATTTCTGGCGTTCATCATTAAATAAATAGCCGATTGTTATTGAATTAACGGGAGGAGGTCAGACCGCACAAACACGGATGAACCTCCTCCCCTTTGTTGTTGTATTTTGTTGTGGATTAGAACGGAGGCGACGTGGTGCTGTCGCACCATGAGGAAAGGAAGGAACCGCAGTCAGTGCAGGCTGCGGTGAAGGAGCGGGGCACCGTCACGCCGCGCCGTTGAGACCGAAAGAGGTCGCGGACGGAGTCGGGTCGCGGCGGAAGGGCACGGTGCCATCGCACTGCGCCGGAGCATCATGGAGGGTTGTGGCCGGGGCGGGCCGCGATGGAGGGGCACGGCACCATCGTGTCGCGCCGGTCGGACAGGGGCCGCGAGTTAAGGATGCGGTGGTGCAGAGGAGGGCGGCCGGAATCGCTAGCCACCGACGCTCAGGAGGCGGGACCAGCTGGTCCCGTGCGGCACAACTGTTCGGCCATTATGGATGGCCGGATCCGGGAAGTCCGGGGGTTGTAACACCCAGTGGATGATGAGGCGGGGACCTCCACGCGGGGGGCCACAGTTTCAAAAGCAAGGGGGGCAGCGCCCCCCCCCCCCCCATTCTGTGTCCAAGCGCACACGAGTGCCCGCACCGGTTGGACCGCCCGCGCTGGGCCGGACCGCCCGCACCGGGCCGGACTGCCCGCACCGGGCCATGACACACCAGCCGGGCTGGGCCGCACCAGCCACGGTGGGCCGTTCCCAAATGGTCCAGACCAGGACTCGGGTCGGGTCGACCTGGTTCGGGCCGACCTAGGGGGTATCGGGCCGGGTTGGACCGGGCCCGAACCCCCTACTTCGGGAAGTTTCGTTCAAACGCCCATATCATGGGCTACGGATCTCTAATTGATGCACTGTCATTTTTGGTTGGGATCTTGGGATCGGGATGGTCGTTATGGTATATTACACTCAATCTTTTAGTGAACTTTGTGTACAACTGAGTTGGTCCGAACATGAAACCAACTGGGTCCTCAGAGCGGAAACTCTTATAACTTGAGTTTCGAATGTCTGATTGACGTGTTTTTGACTTTGTTGGATTCATCTTGATTCAAAAAAAAATTCGCATACTTCACCAGAGTTTTGGATGTAGTTGGAGTAAGGTCGGTTTGGATTGTACCCGAAATCCAATAGGGCCCCTGGAACAGAGAAGCTAATAACTTTCAGACCGGACATCTGTTTGACGAACCGTCAGCGGCATTCTTGATCACATTGAGGAAAGGTTCCTATGAGTATACCCCATTAGAGTTCAGGGTACAGTTGAGTTATGCTTGGGTTGGTACGTATACGAAACCAACCGGGACCCCGGGACAAAAAGACTAATAACTCCCAGACCGGGCATCTGATTGATGTAACATCTATTGTGTTGAGACCCCTGTGACGAGGCGGTCCCTTGTGATACTTCTTCGTGAAAATTTGTGATACTTGGAGTATCTACCAGTAGCTCGTGGAGCGGACCCTCCCGGTGATGAGCGAGCAGAGTGCAGAGACCTAGTAGCTGGCTGAGACTTGATGACTGTTGATCGATCGACTCAGAGTGATTCGGATAGCCCAGTGGGGAGTGCTTGGTTGTAGCGGCAGACCCATGGCGGAGGAGCTCTTGGTTGTATCGGCAGACCCACGGTACTCGACAGAAGGAGTACCTCTATAGACCATGAGGGGGTGTGATTGGTTATAGCGGCAGACCCATGGTGGGAAGCTCTTGGTTGTAGGAGCAGTCCCACAGTACTCGATAGGTGGAGTACTTCAGTAGTCCAAGGTTAGTGGGAAGCATTTGGTTGTAGAGGCAGGCCCACTTTACTCTATAGAGGAGGAGTTCTCCAGCAGCTGTGGTTTCAACATCATGAATAAAATCCTGGTTTGAGCTGTGTCAATGACCTTTGTGTTTACCTCATGATTGAGATGGGTCACTTGTAAACTTAGGTATATGTATGGGCATATACGTAAGTAGTGGTTATCCGTTGATTTCATAACCTTTGTGTTTCCTCATGATTGAGATATGTTACTTGATAACTTAGGTATATGTATGGGCTTATACTTATGTAAGGGTTATCTGTTGACATCCTTCTTTGTGGTTATCCATGTTGGATTTAGTGAGACCTTGAGGGTCTCGGGGTCCCTACTGAGTATCTTATACTCACCCATGCATGGGCTTTGCCTTCACCTTTTTGTGTTGGATGTATACGATAGACAGCATAGATAGAGACTAAGTGTACGAGGACTGGACGGTACCTGGAGGTGGAACTCACGACGAGTCGGTACCGGAGGAGGTTGACATACGAGGGCACTGAGGAGACTATTTTTACCTACCCTTCAGGTAAGATCTGTGGTGGACGATCTAGGAGTTGTGCTATCTGTACCTACCCTTAAGTTAGGATCTGAGGTGGACGACCCAGAACTTCTTCGATCTTCCAGCTATTTTTCTTTTCTGTTGTACTATTTTCAGTTGTAGCTGTACTTTTTAGTTTGTTTTATATTCTAGCCCATTAATTTTCATCACTTTCTTTTGTACTTAGTGTATTACTTCCGCTTGTACTCTAGTTGGATGTGTTTATGTTTTTATAAAGGCAATGCCTTCCCAGTTATCCGGAGTTACACCTTTGGTGCTACTAGCCAGCCCCTCGCCTATGGAAGGCGGGCTTGGGGTAGTCACGGCACGGGCCCCGAGGACGAGTCGTGACAAACTGGTATCAGAGAAGTCATTTCTACCATAGAACACATGACTCTGATAATTTCTTCTATGTGGAGTAATAGTTTTAACGGTTTGAAGTGTGGTTATCAGTCCAGGGAGTCATGTGTTAGTGAAGGCGGCCGACGTATCCATACACTAGGACCCTGACATCTGATTTCCAACTCAGTTCATGAAAACACTAATTGCATGTGTGTTTTCAAAAGTTTCTGTTAAATCAGCTCAAACCAGATCATCTCAACAGGTATAGTCTCTGACCATGTCGCATCTGTTTCTTTCAGGATGCCTCCACGTGGATGACCAGCTAGAGCCCCGATAGTTGTACGTATTGATAGCCCTCCGAGCGACGAGGCCTCAATAGAGGTCCCTCCTCTAGTTGAGGCACCAGCGGTACTACCACCCATTGAACCACTGATGACACCAGCCCCAGCAGTAGAGAATGCACGTTGCTTGAGCGCACTGGACGAGTTCCAACGATAGAGGCCACCTAGGTTAAGGGGAGAGACAGACCTGCAGGCAGCTGAGGATTGGCTGGAGGCAGTGGTGAGAGTCTTCAGGCTAGTAGGGATGCCAGCAGACTTCATGGTGATCCTTGCTGCCACCTTCCTTCAGGCAGTAGTAGGCAGATGGTGGAGCCTGATTCTCCAGATGCATGACGAGGTGACACTTCTGTGGAGAGACATCGAGAGCCTATTCTGGGCAAAGTTTGTACCAGCCACCCTTCAAGTGGTGCGTATACCGGAGATACTTTCTCTTCAACAGGGTAGATTGATGGTGGTGCAGTATTCAGCGAGGTTCACCGATCTCTCACGCTACTCCACTGATATGGTGCATGATCTATTCTTCAGGGCCCGAACCTACGATCAGGGGTTCAAGCGAGAGATTAGAGATTCAGTTGTTTCTCACAGCATCCCAATGTAGACAGGGGTGTTTGAGCGAGCCCTCTTAGTGGAGAGTTTCCATGTTGAGCAGTCTCCAGCAGCAAGACCCACCACTAGCCAACATGCGGCAGAGTCTTCTGCAGCAGGCAGTAGACAGATGACTCAGAGGTCCAAGAGGATCAGACCTACAGGTGGCTGACCACATGAAACAGGATCGTGTGTACGAGGCACCTGGGGTGGAGAACGACTTACCAAGAGCGGACAGTGTTACTCCTGCAGCGGGGTTGTTCACATGGAACGTGACTGTCCAACCCGCCTAACAGATGATCAGCAGATAAACGAAGGACCTCCCAGGTAGAGGCAGATGTTCGATTGAGGTGGACCACAAGAAGCAGGAGACCGAGGTATGGGAGATGGTCATGTAGCTGGATTTGGGTGACGCTTCAAGGAGTTTCCCCCAACACCACCAGGAGGTCCACCCCAACCGTAGGGAACATGTGGACGTGGGATAGCACATATTCAGGGAGCTGAAGCATACGACTATGGAGCTCCGTAAGTAGGCAGACAAGAGTGAGATTAGTTCCAGGAATGGAGACCTTTGATCTTGGTGCTTCTAGTTTCCTAGTTGTCTTTGTTGATGTTTGTAATTGCTATAAGTCTATGTGCATCTAGCTGTAGTAATAAAAGACACTTGTCCTTGTGACATTTTCTTCCTTCCTTTTTGTGTACTAAGAGGTTCCAGTTTAAACTATTGACTTGAACCTCACTTTTGAGA
This sequence comes from Viscum album, assembly GCA_963277665.1. Classification (NCBI taxonomy): domain Eukaryota; kingdom Viridiplantae; phylum Streptophyta; class Magnoliopsida; order Santalales; family Viscaceae; genus Viscum; species Viscum album. The sequence goes on along the minus strand of OY728143.1, from coordinate 1,942,927,238 downwards.
CTCCTACTGGAGGAGACCCAGTGACCACACACTGATGTCGACAATGTGACTCAACCCATGGAGTTGGGAGTAACGGTTGGATCTCTTGGTAGTTGCGTCGAGGCCTTACGACGTCATCCATGGAATGGATTAGTATCATTCATGTTAATATTGACTGTATTAGGAAAACAATGTGGTTCATCTAGGGTATGAGACTAGATTTCTCTTATCGGAAAAATAGAAATCTTAGAAACTCTTGTAGGACCAGAGATGGTTCAGACTACGATGGAGAAAGTGTAGTTCGTCCAGGAGCGGATGAAGAATGGATAGTACAGATAGAAGTTCTAAGCTGATAGGAGACATAGACCTCTAGAGTTTGAGGATGGTGACCACGTTTTCTTATGGGTCTCACCTCGACCTGGATTACGGAGATTTGACCAAGGCGGGAAGTTATCTCCAAGGTTCATCGGACCCTTCTAGGTCCTCAACAGGGTAGGTGAGGTTGTTTACCACTTGACCCATCCACCTCAGTTGCACCGGGTGTATGACGTCTTCCACGTATCTCAGCTGAGGAGATATGTGCACGACCCGACCCATATCATCGATGACGGGTCTAAATTTGCGGAGGTCCCAGTGGAGATTGAGGATCGAAAGGAGTGGGTCCTATGAGGACGGTCGATTCCTCTTGTGCACTTTCACTGACAGCACAAGAACCTCAAGGAGAGAAAATGGAATCGGGAGACTCAGTTGTGTTCTTGGTACCTCCTTTTGTTTCCCTAGTTTATGATTTAGCTTTATGGGGATGTAAATCCCTGACGTGGGAGTAATGTAAAGACCCTTAAATTTCATGGAAAATTTTTTCTTAATTTTTTTGGAATTTACGAGTATGCAGTTTCTGATGGCACTTAATTCCGAGGCTCGGTGTTCCTGGAATAAATTTCTGAAGTTTAGCTCGGGTACGTTCAATAAACGAATGAGTGGGGTTTTCTATATTTTGAACTGGTACTCAGAATTGAAATCTGAGGGCACCGATGAACTCGCAGCGCCGTTAATTTCATAGGGGGACCTTTTTCGTAGTTGTGTTTTGAGAGGGGTTAGGTTTAATATATGGGGATCTAGATTAAAATAGATAAAATTTGTTTTTTACAAATTTATCTATGTAAGGTGGATTTAGTCCTACAAAGGGGGAGTTAGAGGTGGGGTCCACACCCACCTAACCTCCCATTGGGGGGTTTAGTGTGGTGGGACCCACACGAACCCCTAACTCCTCACCTCCCCATAACTCTCCTTAACCTCTTCAATCATCCCTTGTTAACTACTTGACAACTTCCCTTCTTGAAGAGGAGCCTCTCCACCTCCCAATATTAATGAGCCAACTAAGGTGATTAAAACCCTTATTAATTAATTTTGTCACACCTCTTGATTTTTTTTTTGAATTGCATGGTGATCTTTTAAATAAAGGGGACATAATGAAATATTTGCTTGGAAAATATTTTGGGAGAAGTTGAGGAGAGCCTTTGTGTGAAGAAAGACAAAAGTTCCTCCTTCATGAAGAACATCATCGTCCCACGAAGAACGACTCCCTCCCATGACGAAGAATGGTTCTCCATCCGTCGGATCTCCAACGAATGACGCTCGATCCAGATCGAAGGCCTTTGAGGAAACGACGAACACCAATGACCATTATCATCTTCTTCTCCTCCCTTGCGACGACGTTGACGAGACGGAGTCCACCCTCTCATGATATCGTCAGCAAACAACGAACGACATGAGGTAGGGGTTTGTTTTTTCATTCGTGGTTATTTCTGGCGTTCATCGTTAAATAAATAGACGATTGTTAGCGAATTAATGGGAGGAGGCCAGACCGCACAAAAACGGCCGAACCTCCTCCCCTTTGTTGTTGTATTTCGTTGTGGTTTGGAATGGAGGCGACGCGGTGCCGTTGCACCGCGCGGTAACGAAGGAACCGCGGCCAGTGCGGGATGTGGCGAAGGAGCGCGACATCGTCGCATTGCGCCATTAAGACCGAAAGAGGCCGCGGCCGGAGTCAGTGTGTGGAGGAAGGGCACGTCACTATCACGCTGCGCTAGAGCATCAAGGAGTGTCGCGGCCGGGGCGGGCCGCGGTAGAGGGGCGTGACGCCGTCGCACTGCACCGGTCGGACAGGGGCCGCGGCCTAAGGCCTCGGCGGTGCAGAGGTGGGCCGCCGGAACCACCGGCCGCCGGCGCTCAAGAGGCAGGACTAGCTGGTCCCACGCGGCACAACCGGCCAGCCATTACGTTCGACCGGATCCGAGAAGTCTGGGGGTTGTAACCCACGGCGGATGACGAGGTAGGCCCCTCCACGTGGGGGGCTGCCGTTTCAAAAGCAAGTGGCACCCCCCCCCCCCCCCACTTCTGCATCCGCTCGCGCGCGAGCGCCTGCATTGGCCAAACCGGCTGCGCTGAGCCAGACCGACCCGGGCCAGAGCGCCCATGCCGGGCCGGACCGCCCGCGCCGGGCCGGACCGCCCGCGCCGGGCCAGACCGCCTGCGCCGGGCCGGACCAATGGGTCGAGCCAGGTTGCACCAGCTAGGCTGGGCCGTTCCCAACCATGTCGAACCCGGGTCGGGTCAACCCGGTTCTGGCCGACCCAGGGTGTATCGGGCCGGGTCAGACCAGTCCCGAACCCCCTACTTTCGGGCAGTTTCGTTCAAACACCCAAATCTTGGTCTACGGACCTTCGATCGATGCATCATCAGTTTCATTGGGATCCCTGGATCAAGTCAGTCGTTACGGTATATTACACTCAAGGTTTCGGCGAACTTTTGTTACGGCCGGGTTGGTCCGAACACAAAACCAACCGGGTCCTCGGAATGGAAACACTTATAACTTGAGTTCCGAATGTCTGATTGACGTGTCATCAACTTGTTTTTATTACTATTGATGATACAGAACTTTTTTCATACTTCACCTGAGGTTTGGACACAATTGGAGTAAGTCCGGGTTGGATTATACCCGAAATCCAACTGGGCCGCTAGAACGGAAAAGCTAATAACTTTCAGATCGGACGTCCGTTTGAAAAACCGCCATCGGCGTTGGTGATCACATTGAGAAACGGTTCCTATGAGTATAAAATATGAGATTTCAGGTTACAGTTGAGTTACGGTTGGGTTGGTTCATATAGGAAACCAACCGGGCCCCCAGGACAAAAAGACTAATAACTCACAGACCGGGCGTCCGATTGTCGCATCGTCTGTTGCGTTGAGACCCATGTGATGAGGCGGTACCTTGTGATACTTCTCCATGGGAATTTGTGATACAAGGATATCGACTAGTAGCTCGTGGAGTAGACCCTCCTGGTGACGAGCGAACGGAGTGCAGAGACCTAGTAGCTGGCTAAGACTTGATGACTTCTGATCAATCGACTCGGAGTGATTCGGATAGCCCAGTGGGGAGAGCATGGTTGTACCAGCAGACCCACGGAGTAGGAGCGCTTGGTTGTAGTGGCAGACCCGTGGTACTCGACAGAAGGAGTACCTCTGTAGGCTTTGAGGGGGTGTGCTTTGTTGTAGCGGTAGACCCATGGTGGGAAGCGCTTGGTTGTAGCAGAAGGCCCACAGTACTTGACAGGTGGAGTACTTTAGCAGTCCAATGTTAGTGGGAAGTGTTTGTTTGTAGCGGCAGGCCCACTGTACTCGACAGATTATGAGTTCTCTAGCAGCTGTGGTTTCAACATCACGAATTAAATCCTGGTTTGAGCTGATTCAATGACCTTTGTGTTTACCTCATGATTGAGATGGGTCACTTGTTAACTTAGGTATATGTATGGGCATATACCTAAGTAGTGTTTATCCATTGATTTCATAACCTTTGTGTTTTCTCATGATTGAGATAGGTTACTTGATAACTTTGGTATAAATATGGGCTTATACTTAAGTAAGGGTTATCTGTTGAGATCCTAATTTGTGGATATCCATGTTGGATTTAGTGAAAACTTGAGGGTCTCGGGGTCCTTATTGAGTATCGTATACTCACCCCTGCACGGGCTTTGCCCGAACCTCATTGAGTTGGATGCAGACGACGGACAACGCTGACAGAGACTGAGTGTATGAGGACTGGACAGTACCTGGAGGTGGACCTCACGACGAGTCAGTACCGGAGGAGGTTGACAAACGAGGGCGCTGAGGAGACTATTTGTACCTACCCTTCAGGTAGTATCTATGGTGGATGATCCAGGATTTGCGCTATCTGTACCTACCCTTCAGGTAGGATCCGAGGTGGATGACCCAGAGCTGCTTCTATCTTCCAACTATTTGTCTTTTCTGTTGTAATTTTGTTCAGTTGTAGCTGTACTTTTCAGTTGGGTTTGTATTCTGGCCCATTTACATTTCAGCACTTTCTTTTGTACTTAGTGTATTACTTTCTCTTGCACTCTGGATGGATGTGTTTATGTTTTTATAAAGGAAATGTCTTCCCATTTATCAGAATTTACGCCTTTGGTGCTTGTCGCCAGCCCCTAGCCTATGGATAGAGGGCTTGGGGTAGTCACAGCATGGGCACCGAGGATGGGTTGTGACAGGATGTCTAAAATTTCTATCAAAGTATATTTCTCCTCTTTATTCTTCTTTATTCTTAATATTTTGGGAAACGATGTATTGGAGACTCGGAATAGTTGAGGCTTGGTAATGGGATTGTGCATGGGAGTTGCATACCCATGTATGGGGGAAATCCAAGAACTCAAGGTGGGAAGGCTGTGATTTCTTATTGTTGTTATAGTTGTATATTATTTCACCTTGGGTGACACACTAGTGGGTGTGATGTGATATTTGTTTTTAAAAATTAATGAATTTTGACTTGTGGCATAAATAGGCATTATAGTTGAGTCTACATGCATTATTCTAGCCAATCTGGGTTGGTAAAACAAGCATCATTCTAGGAACTCACCAAAAAATAGCTTATGGGTATGTTGTTAAACATTAACTATTTTCCTTGATGTGATATTGAAACAATGATGAAAAATGAGAATAATGGGTGTCTAATGAGAACCTTGATTGATGAAATGGGAATAATAAATTAATTATTTTATTAATTAATTAATTTGAAATAATATGATTAATTAATGGATGGATTAATTAATGAGAATGAATGAACCTTTGTTAACCAAGATCTAGGTATAAGATGGTTAATGGTAGTGATAAGGCCTCGATGTTGGCCGTGTGGAGAGGAAAGGGAGAAATTACATGTTGAATCTTATTTTGTGAGATTCTTCTCTTATATAAATGTTATAAGGTTGTGTTATAAGACATAAGACGTGTGTTTGGATTGGTAGAAATAATCCTCCATGATGCTTGTTGCAGGAGAGACCAAGGGGTATAGCCCAGAATGAACATCCAAACAAGGAGATTGAGGCACCATTGGTGAAAGATTAGAAAGAGGAAGATCAGTTCTGAGAGAACTTTTCTTGCTTCATGCAATTCATGGAGAAGGACCTAAGGCAGGTTTAGAAAAGCATGTATGAGTTGACAAGGGGGATTTAGCTGCATCACCCTCCTAATTTTACTAGAGAGGGTAGACCTAATGGATCCGAATTCTAGATTAAATCCATTGAGTTGATACTTTACCATTTGGAGACACCAGCTGATAGGAGGGTCAAGTAGGCTACTAATTTGCTATGGGTTTCAACAAAACACTGGTGGGACATTCAGTTACTATATGGACAAACTGATGATATGTTATTGATGTAATTTTTGGAGAAGTTGATCCAGACACACTAAGGTAAGAGAAGCCTTCAAATTTTATGAATCTAACACAAGGAAGCATGTCCATAATGGAGTACGCTGAACATTTCACAAATTTAGAGTTTTTTTTTCAAGCTTTATTAGAAGCTGATGAAACTTCTGAAAAATGATTTAAGTATGGACTTAAGTTTTAAATTAAGTCCCATTTAAATATCATTGGGCTGAAGAAATTTTGTTAAGTGGTTAATCAGGCTCTAATTTCAGAGAGGAACTTAAAGGAGGATTCTAGTACTGCCAAGGAAGTTGTATGATTAGGGAGTGAGCCTTGTTATAGTAGGAAACACCGCCCTGGGAATCTTATTTTGAACAGTGGAAAGCAAGGAGGAATAGTTACACCTAATCTTTCTCATGTGATTTTCCACTAATGTAGTATTCAGGGACACTATCCAACACATTGTCCTCGACCACCAGTGCAATTCTTGTTTTGTGGCAATATGGGACATCTACAGAGGATCTGTAGAAAGCAGCATCAGGATGGTGCTAAGGGAGAAGCTGCTTAGAGTCAAAGTGTGGGAAGGGGGTATTTTTCACCATATAGGTCTGGCAGCTGGTGTTCTATTAGAAGAGGTGGTAGAGGAAGTGGGCATGGTGTTTTAGGGTTTGAGGGCCCGTACTAGAAAAGTGGTCCTACTCGGGGGAGTCAGAAGACACCACGAGGAAGAGGGGTAGGACAGTTACATGCAGTGCAACCAACACATGTGGATACTTAGGCTGTTCCATCGATATTGATAGGTACTATTCTAGTTTCTTCTACTTTAGATACTGCCTTTTTTGATATTTCTTCATCCCATTCCTTTATATTTATAAATCATGTTAATGTATTGAGCTCAAAGGTGGTGTCCTTAAGCAGTATGATGCATATCGACACACCATTAGGAACATGGATTAGAGATACCTTTTTATGTAAGGGATTTTCACTAGTGATTTGAGACTATCGTGTGCTTTGGGATATCTATGTCTCTGATATAATGGGATTCGACTGGATTATGGGTATGGACTAGCTACCCGCATACTGAGCCCACAAATACTGTTACCCTATGAGAGTTACCATTGTATATCCTTAGGGTGTCCAATACATCCTTCATGTATAATGGGACATCAATGTAGGTAGATCTACACTAATTACTCAGCAACATATAGAGATCACATCCCATGTTTTTGGTCTTTTGTTGGATGATGGGAGTGGTAGGGACAAGGTCCTTCCACCAGTAGTAGAACTATTTCAGGATTTATTTCCTAATGTTTTTTTCAAGGTTATTACCTGAGAGAGATGTGGAATTCACTATTGAGCTCATGTCAGGGGCTAAGCCGGTATCAATTCCACCTTATATATTGTCATCAAATGAGTTTCAAGAGCTCAAAACACAGTTGTAAGAGTTATAGGATAAAGGGTTTATCTGTCGAAGTACATCGCCTTAGGGATCACCAATATTGTTGTCAAAGAAGGCCGATGGGAGTCTATTCTTGTGTGTCGATTACCGAAAGTTTAATAAAATGAATATGAAGAACTGATATCATCTTCTATCTATCAATGATTTATTTGACCAGTTGAAGGGGGATAGTTTTTCTCAAAGATAGACCTGAGATCCGGGTATCATCATTTGAGAGTTTGGACTTCTGATATACCAAGAACTGCTTTCAAGAGAAGGTATGTCCTTTATGAGTTTTGCATAATGTTGTTTCGTTGACAAAAGCTCCAATAGTGTTTATATCCTTGTTGAATAGGATCTTTCATTTGTACAGAGATCATTTTGGGGTGGTATTTGTGGATGAAATTTTAGAGTACTCCAAGACTCATGATGATCATGCTCAACATATTGAAATCATCTTAGGTCTACTAAGAGAGCTTTGGATATATTCCGAGATATCTAAATTTTAGTTTTGGATTGATAGGTTACACTTTTTGGGGCACATCGCCACAAAAGAAGGTGTGGTAGTGGACCCCAAAAAAGTGTAGGTAGTAATTTATTGGGAGCAGTCCAAGACTGTTTTCGATGTTCAAAGATTTATGGGATTATCTTGTTATTATAGGAGATTCATCCAGGACATGTATTGGATGTTTTCACCGCTTACTGGTGTGACAAAGAAAGTGGTAAAGTTTGTCTGGGGAAAGTCATTCAAGATTTCTTTCTAGGAATTAAATAAACACTTGAGTTTGGCACCAATTTTGGTCTTACCTAAGTCAGCGGATGAGTACACTGTGTATTGTGAAGCTTCTAGGTTAGGACTCGAAGCTGTGTTGATACAAGGGGGTAGAGTCATTGCTTATGGGTCTTGGTAGTTGAGGCCACAGGAAAGGAACTATCTTATGCATGACCTCGAATTCGAAGCTATGATTTATGCTCTTAAGTGTTTGAGAAACTATCTATTAGGTGAAAAGTTTATTGTTTTCACAGATCAAAAAACCTTAAAGTATATCTTTTCACAGTGTGACCTGGATCTTAAGCAGCGAATATTGGTGGAGTATATGTAGTCCATTGAATTTGAACTGGTATATACACCAGTAAAGGGGAATAGTGTGGTTGAGGCTTTGAGAAAAAAACTTATACTCAGTTGGTACATGAGTCTTGTTCGTAGAGAAATATAATGAATTTTATAGTGAAAGTGCTTGTGGTAATTTAGGAGAGTTTGGAGAGGATGACTCTAGTTACTGTAGTAGTGGAGTCTGCACTCTTGAGACTGATCAGAGATAGGTTGTAGGAGGATCCAAAGTGTTTATCCATGAGGGAAATCCTTAATGGTAGGAAGACACCTTCAAACTGGAAAATAGATGAGGATGAGATCCTCTCTGTGAAGCATTGGGTAATTGTGCCTATGAGTATGAGAGAGGAACTCATGAGAGAATTTCATGCATCTAGGTGGGTGGTACATCCTGGGCTAAAAAGAATGTACTATGGCCTTCGACAACAGTTTTGGTGGTCAAGCATGAAAAATGATATAGGAGGGTTTGTAACAAGATGTTTCACCTATCTGTAGGTGAAATCCAAGCATCAACTACTTGGAGGCCTATTGCAGTCGTTACCTATTCCGGAATGGAAGTGTAATGATGTGACTGTTGACTTCGTGGTAGGAAGTATGATTAATATTAGAAAGAATTATTTTGTTTGGTTCATTGTGGGTTAACTACCAAAAGTATCACACTACATTCTTATCAAAGAAACCTTTATAGTAGAGCAGTTGGGAGAACTGTACATGAGAGGGATAATTTGTTTTCATGGGGTGTCGCGGACTATAGTCTCATATCATGATTCTCTATATAATTCACGCTTTTGGCAGGGCTTACAGAAGGAACTTGGTACACTGGTTCTATTAAGTACGGCCTTCCACCCCCACACAGATGGGAAATCAGATCATACGAGACATGTGTTAGAGGATGTGATGCGAGCATGTGTGCACTACTTTGGAAGTTCTTGGGAGAAGAACTTGGCTTTAGTGGAGTTATCCTATAAGAACAGTTATCAGGAAACTATATAGATGGTATTAATCGAGGAAATTTATGGTAGACCTTGGAAAAAACCACTATGTTGGTAGAGGTGGGTGAGTAAGAGCTGTCAGTACCAAGTCTCATTCAAGAGGAAATGGAGTTGGGTAGTTTTTTCAAAAGCATATGTCTATAAATCAGAATAGGCTGAAGTCGTAGGCTGATAGACAGAGATGAACCCTAAGTCTAGAAAGGGTTATTTTGTATTCCTTTGGGTTTCACCAAGATTGGGTCACTATAGGATACGGAGACAGGGAAAGTTAGCACCCAGGTTTGTGGGACTATTTGAGGTGCTGGAGTGAATCGGGTCAATGGCATAATGATTAGTACGTCCACATGAATCTAGCACTATGAATGATGTTTTTATGTGATATAACTATGGTGGTATCCCACCTACGCATCCCTTGTGATTTTTAGGGTAGAGGTTGATCTTGTTATTGATGTGTCCTTTGAGGAGCATTTGATATGTGAGTTGGGTCATAATGAGAAAATATTACGGTGAGAGAACATTATTTTAGTTCATGTGTTATGGAAACATGGTAATGTTCAAGAGGAAACATGAAAATGGGAAGAAGACATTAGGGATCAATAGACCAGCCTTTTTGGCTTTGAATCTTAGATATGTTTGAGAGTGCACCTCAAGGAAAAACATCTATAAGGGTAGGAGATTGTAAGATCCCATCATATTCCGGAGTCATATCGGGTGCATTTCTAGCTACTTTTTGATTTTTTTTAAGTACAATTACCTTGGAGTAGTGGCTTGTGGTGAGTTTGGCTGAACATTTATAGAAAACTAAAGGAAAGTGGGCTTTGTAAGGTTTTCACACAGTTTGAAAAAACGCGAGACCTAACCCTGCACAACCCACTGTCCTTTGGTTTTCTTTAAAATTTCCCCCAAACTCATCCCAAGACACTACTCAAAGTTAATATAACTTAAAAACATCATAAATTACCTAAAAACGCACCTGAGATGACTCTAGAAAAGGATGTGATCTTACATCTTCCACATTATTAATGTATTATTCTAATATAACCATATGATATACAAGGTATCCAATATAAATTTAAATTTTGTTATATTAATTAAATGACATAAATATATCTCCTCTTTCAAAAATATTTATACGAAATAACCATTCATGTGTACAACAGACTACAATATCTCAAATCGATGTCATTCATTTTCCATCATCCACTCTCATGGATTATTTCAAAATATGGATTTACAGTATATAATATTATAAGAATATTTTTACTTTTTTATTTTTATATCAAATTTACCTTTTTTATATCGATTATGTAGTGTTTTTTATTCCATTGCTCGTATGTAGAATAGACTATCGCCTCACAAGGTAATGTGATCCATATTTCAAATATGATTTACATGAATGCTAATAAAAATAATTTTATTGAATATATATGATATACATGAGATTATAATGATATAAATGAGATATTTATCATTATAAAAAGATAATATATCATTTTTCTCAAATATAGAAAAACAGTAACGTTGTTCATGTAAGCGTGGACTATCAACTCCACAATGAAATATGATTCATTACTCGTCACTACCTAAAAATGATATATATATATATATTATTATATTTATGATATTATGATCATTACTTAATTAAAAAAAATATTTCATACCTTTACTCCATAATGATCATTGAAAAATATTAACATTGTTCATGTGTATGTACGGCCCATAGTCTCCACAATCGTAACATAGTTCCATTATCATAACCATTATTTCATTATTTGTTTTGTAATTAAATTTGATAAATTCTGAATTATTACTCTACTTGTGTTGATATAATGACCTCTTTGACCATGATAACCACATCAATGTCTTTTTGAAACACTAAACTGAGCATCCTCAATACACTCAACATGGACATAACTGATTAAGTATTCAAATATGTCTTTAAAAATAAATAAATTAAATTATTTAATTATAATGTGCTAAACCTATAAAAGTTTATTGTGAAATAAAATAATTTATTTATTCTTATTATAATATAAAAGGATGGTTTGGACTCAAGGTAATGGTTTCCCATCACTCTTTTACTACTGTGAGGCATATGCCAAATTCACCACTTTTTTTACTCTGTGATGTATATATTATCAATTTTATATGAAATTTCATGAATCCTTCAAACATCATTAAATTTCATATTCTAGCTTTAATTATTTCATTTCATTTGATTTGACTTGAATTTTACCAAGTTGTAATGTGATTCACAACTCAATCTCATTTCATTGTGTTATAACAATTTCCCATTGACTTTTTTATTCAATGATTACGTGTGAATTTGTAATTATTATTATTTGATTATTTATAATCAATTATTTTTTAGAGTTACTGTCACGACCCGTCCTCGGGGCCCATGCCGTGACTACCCCAAGCCCGCCTTCCATAGGACAGGGGCTGGAAACTAGCACCAAAGGTCTAAATCCAGATTAAAATAGAAGGTATTGCCTTTTTAAGTAAACATACACAATAGAGTACGCAAGTGAAGTAAGAACTAAGTAAAACTGAGTACAAAAGTATGTGATGAAAAGTAAATTTTCCAGTATAAAAATCCAACTAAAATTATAGTACCACTGAGAAAGAAAGTACAAGAGCAGAAAAGTAATGTGGTAACCACTGAGTCATACTCCAGATATCCCACCTGAAGGGTGGGCACAAACAGTCTCCTCAGCTCCCTTGGCCCAGTCGTCCGCTTCGTGTACATCTCATCTAGTGGTCCACCTCCGGGTATTGTCCAACTCTACAAGCCTCCACCTCGATCAGTGTTGTCTTTCGTCTTCGTCCAACACAACATAGTGCGGGCATAGCTAATGTAGGGGTGAGTATACGATACTCAGTAGGGACCCCGAGACCCCTGAAGTTCTGCAAGAATCCACGAAGAATAAACCACAACGGAAAGATACAAACACGAAGTATCAACCAACTCCACATTGGTATATTCTCATACATATACCTAAGTCATCAATCTCATTTTGGCTCCAACCTCCAAGCCCAAGCACAATCCAATCTACATAGGATAGAAGTCAATCATACCAATGATAATGATTAAAAGACAAGACTCAGCTCACACAAGTATACTACTCACAATGAGGGGTGAAGGTGATTATATGTAGCCTCTGAATCATCTCCTCTGATGAACCCACATTGGATCCAAGTACATAATTCGTCGATGCCGAACCCACGGAGGATCCAAGTACAGTAACCATCACCACCGAACCCACATAGGATCCTAGTACAGTCTTCATCACTGCTGAACCCAGGGAGGATCCAAGTACTGCCTTCCTCACTGCAGAACCCACATAGGATCCAAGTACAATCCTCTTCATCGTCGAACCCACGGAAGATCCCAGCATGGTAGTCGTCGCCGTCGCAGCCAGCTCTAGGATTCTCGCACACAGTGTACTCGATTCTAAGAGGGTCCGCTCCTCGAGTAAAGGGGTCGATACATCAACTGTCACGAAGTCCAGAGTTGATGTATTTTGAATTTCCATCTCGTCAAAAGTAACTCAATGTGACAGACGGTGCGTCAATCAGACGCCCGGTCTGAGAGATATTGACTTTTTTGTTCCAGGGGTCCGGTAGGAAATATGCTTGTTCCAAATCCAGCCTTTTACCAAAGTTGTACAAAACACACTTAGAGTATCATAAAAGTACCGCCTCTTCGATAGGGTCTCAGTGTCGCAGACAGCACAATGATCAGACCCGCGGTCTTTAAGTTATTCACGTTTAAGTGAATAACGGGCCCGGCCCGTTAAGCCCTATGGGCTGGCGGGTCGGGTCAGCCAGTTTTGGCGGGTCTATCCCGGTAGGGGGTGTCGGACCTGCCCGAAAGTTCGCGCTGTCCGGCCGGAGGAAAGTGGCCCGACCCAAAGAGAGCGCCGCCCGGCCCGATGTGGCGCGGCCCTGCTGGCTCAGCCAGCTGGCCGAGTGGCTCATCCCGAATGTCGAGCGGTCCGAGGGGGCGTGGCCCCCAGGCTGACTGAACTGACGGTGCCATATAGTGTCGCCCTCCCAAATAGGTCAGCCGGCCTTCAGGCGCACGCAGCCTGCACAATGGGCTGTGGGTTTATTCAACTCGGGGCCCTCCTAGCGTCGCGGTTCGGCTTCTCCCGGCCGGCCGATGGGCCGACCGGTTCTCCAGCGATGTGCCCTCCTGGCGCCGCGGCTCCCCTTCGCTCGGCTGGTAGACATGACAGCCGGTTCTTCCACCAAAGCTTCCCGTGAAGTGGGCCATGGTTCCTCCAGCACAATCAGCGATACGGCACAGGCTTCCTTTGCCGCGTTCCCAGCATGGCGCGATGGCGACATGCCTCTTCCGCCTTCGGTTTTCGATTCTAAATAATATAGGAAACGACATAGGGTCATCAGGCCGTGTTTTTTTTGGCCCGTGCCATCAGCTACCGGTGGTAACAATCGGCCAAGTTATTCACTTGAATAAAACGAGCACGAGGGGGTAATTATTTAAATTAAATTAAGCAAACCCCCTACCTCAATAATTGATGTCGTACGTCGGGCATTGCGGAAGAATACATCGTAGGGTGAGGTTTCGTAGACGAAGTAGGTGTGCGTCATCTTTCTTCGTTGATCTAGTGTTCTTTGTTGAAGAGACATCATTCTTCATCGAGAGAGGAGTTTTCTTCTTCTTCACACAAGTGTTCTCTCAAATCTTCCCCAACCCAACATGTTCCAAAATAATATAATTGGATAAACTATTATTTTATTAACACAAGTAATTATATTTTCAAAATTAAAACCACTCCATTAATTAATTGAAGAGGTTTAATTCTTTAAATATCATGTGTTGTCATGAATTAAAGAGGGAGAGTGAAGGAGAGGATGAGTCCACATTTAAGAAGAGTTTACAAATTAATGATTGGATTTTAAGTGGGTTGGGGGAAAATGAAAGGTTGGGGCTCGTGTGGGCCCCAACTCTTAAATATCCACACATGGGAAGTTGGGTTGGTGTGGGCCCAACCAACAACTTCCCATGGGAAGAATTAACCTCGTTAGATATAAAATAAAACTGCCCCAGAAATTTTATTTACTTCTTAATTAAACCCCAATAATTAACTTCTCCTCCTGTGAAAATGAAACTATGGTAAAGGTCCCCTTAAGAAATTATCGGAGTTGAGAGTTCATAAATACCATCAGATTTAGATTCCAAGCAATGGTTCCAAATATAGAAAAACCCACTAATTCGTTTACTGAACGTACCTGAGCTAAGCTTCAGAAATTGATTCCGGGCACACTGGGCCTCAGAATCCAGTGTCATCAGAAGCAACAGACTTGTAAAATTACAAAGTATTTAAGAACAAAAATTGTTGAACTTTCTGGGTATTTAAATTAGTCCAACATCAGGGCTTTAAGTCCACGTAAAGCTATGGCATAAACTAGGGAAACAAATGGGGGTACTGTGCACCCATCTGAGCCTCTCACTCCTATGTGCTCTCCTGGAGGTTCCCGTGCTGCCAACGAATGTGCACTAGAGGAATTGACCATCCACGTAGCACCCGATCCTATCAATATCCAATCTCCACTGGGACCTACATGAATGTAACCCTGTCATCAATGTCCAGCTCCCCATGATCAATGATGTGGGTCGGGTCATGCATGTATCTCCTTAGATGAGATACGTGGAAGACGTCGTGCACTCGGTGCAACTGAGGTGGAAGGGCCGGGTAGTAAGCCACCTCGCCTACCATGTTGAGGACCAGGAATGGTCAAATGAAGTGCGTAGATAACTTTCCACCCTGGTCAAATCTCCGAAATCCACATTGAGGTGAGACCCGTAAGAAAACGTGGTTACCATCCTCGAACAATAGTGGTCTCCATCTCTTATCAGCATAGGACTTTTGTCTACTCTGTGTAGTACTCATCCACTCCTGGATGATCTGAACCTTCTCCGTCATAGCCTGAACCATATCTGGTCCTACGAGTACTGACTCCCCAGGGTCAGTCCAACACAGAGGTGATCTACATGGTCAGTCGTACAGTGCCTCGTATGGTGCCATCCTGATGGTGGAGTGGTATCTGTTGTTGTATGCAAACTCCACCAAGGGTAGGTGATCCTCCTAGTTGTGACTAAGGTCAAGGACACATGCACAGAGCATGTCCTCTAGTGTATGAATGGTCCTCTCCGTCTGGCCATCCGTCTGAGGATGAAAGGCAGTGCTCAGGCATAACTACACCCCAAATGCCTCCTGCATCCCCTTATAATGACGGGATGTAAAGTGAGCATCTTGATTGGAGATCATAGAAAATGGCACACCATGAACCCATACGATCTCCTAAAAGTAGAGGCATTCTAATCTCTCTACTGATCCCTACTCTTTGATCGGAAGGAAGTGGGCCAACTTGGTGAGTCAGTCGACGATCACCCAGATAGAGTCATGTCCCCTAGATGTATGTGGAATCCCCATCACAAAATCCATGGATACCCCATCCCACTTCCACTTAGGAACCTCCAAGGGTTGTACCAAACCTACTGGTACCTGGTTCTCCTCCTTCACTTGCTAGAAATTGAGGCATTGTGAAACGAAATCTACTACGAACATTTTCATACCCGGTCACCATTGATGTCTTCTGTGGTCCTGGTATGTCTTCGCCACTCCAGGATGTACCACAAGAGGGGAAGTGTGAATCTCTCTCAGCACGTCCTCCTACAGTGCAACTGGTACCATGGTATGTCCCCTGAAGAGGATGACGTGCTTTCTTCCTTCAGAAAATCCATCAGGCACCTGCCCTGTGGAAATATGAGCACGTCACGTCTCACAATCAATGTCCCCACATTATGCCTCTCTGACCCACTGAAGTAGTGGAGGAGTAACTGTGAGGTACTGTAGAAAATCTTCCCAATCACTATCCATGAAGTATATATGCAAAACGGCTAACTGTTTCATTGCCTCTCCAAGTAGCTGAATGCCCGATTTCCTGCTGAGAGCATCACCTACTATGTTACCCTTCCCAGGAGTATATACTATCTAAAATTCATAGTCCTGGAGGGACTAGAGCCATCTCCGTTGTCTCAGGTTCAGGTCCTTATGTGATAAAATTTACCTAATAGTGGTCAGAGTAGACTGCAAAGCGCTCGCCCATCAGATAGTGTAGCCACATCTTCAAGGCGATGACCACTGTTGCTAACTCCAGGTCATGGGTAGAATAGTTCTACTCGTCCTGCCTGAACAATCATGAACCATAGGTGATCACTACCCGATCCTGCATCAGGACACACCCGAGTCTGTTCCTTGATGTGTCTCACTAAACCACGTACCCAACTCCCTCCTCTGGTAGCCTCAAGATTGGGGCACTGGTCAATCTCTTCCTCAACTCATGGAAGCTCTTCTTGCATCTATCTGAACACACGAAGGGTTTCCCCTTCTTCATCAAAGCTGAATGTTGTGCTGCAACTCTGGTGAATTTTGGCACAAATCTCCGATAGTACCTAGCCATACCTAGGAAACTCTGCACCTTTATCACGCTCTTGGGTGTCTCCCAAGAAAGTACTACCTCGATCTTCATAGGATCCACTGAAAATCCCACCTCTGAGATGACGTCCCCCAAGAAGTGAACCTCTCAAATCCAGAATTGGAACTTCAAGAGATTACCAATAAGCTGGTGCTTTCAGAGTGTGTACAGTACAACCCGTAAGTGGTAGGCGTGCTCCTCCTCTATAGTCGAGTAAATCAGTATTTCGTCGACAAATAATATGACAAAACAATCGAGGTAAGGGTGGAAGATCCTGTTCATGAGACTCATGAACACTTCTGGGGCATTGGTTATGCTGAAGGGCATAACCAAGAACTCATAGTGGCCATACCAACACCTGAAGGTTGTCTTCTGCACATCCTCGTCAGGAACTCTGAGCTGATGATACCCTGACCTGAGGTTTATCTTCGAGAAACATCGTGCTCCATTTTTCTAATCAAAGAGGTCGTCAATCCTCGAGTGTGGGTACTTGTTCTTTACGGTCACCTGATTCAGACGACGGTAGTCTACACATAGTCGTAATCTCTCATCCACCTTCTTGGTGAATAAAATCGGAGAAGCCCGGGGTGAAATACTAGGTCGGATGAATACCTTTCCCTGTAAGTCCTCTAGATGTACCTGCAGCTCACGAAGCTCAGTGGGATCCATATGATATGCTGGATTGAATATCGTGGATGTCCTGGGGTACCGTTCAATGTAGAAATCTACCTCTCTATGAGGAGGTAGTCCGGGAAGGTCTTCAGGAAAAACATCCGCATACTGATGCACCACAACAGGAAAACTTGTACTCCGCACATCAACCACTCATAGGATGAGACTAGCCAACTGATGAGTGATCGGCTACCTCTCCTCTACTTAAGTTTGTCGTATGATGTAAAGGCTCCCTTCTCGCCAGTGAAGGTGAACATGGTCCCATCAGTGCTGACACACCGCACTTTGTGCCTAAAACAGTCGATCTGGGCATGGACTGTAGATAACCGATATATACCCAAGATGACATCGTAAGGCCTCGATGCCGCTACAAGAAGATCCCAGCTGAATCTCCCACCTCCTAGAGTAAGATCACACATACATCACCAGTGCATAATCATCGATTCTACTCCCGTAGGAGTCACTATCCGTAAGGATCGAGCCAATGGATCTGTCAGAATCTCCGAGCTCCGAACAAGGGAAGCGACAATAAAATAATGACTCGCTCGTGTGTCTATAAGAACTGCAGTAAGGGTGGAATGGGCACATATAGTATATTGAATGATCTCAGGTGCACTATGGTCGTAGGCCTCAACCGCCTGGAGCTGAGCCTATCCCTGTCTTCCAGCTCCCGGTAGTCAGGGTGGTCCTCCTAGTGGTGGTGCTGGTAGAGCCTCAAAACGTCATCCACCACCCGCCGCTCGACCAGCTCCTCTGCCTCGTCCGTCTGCTCCCTGCGGACTGCCATGGTCAAACCTCTGCCTCTTCTTGAGAGGTCCCTCTACTGTCTGTTGCTCCTCTGCATGGCGGGTTGGGTAGTCACTAGCCATGTGGACCTGCCCATCGCATGTATAGCACTACATACCCCTCGTATGGCTGGCTCTGCTCTGTGTGCCCCGCACAGCCGAACTAGTATCCTGAGGTCACCAACCTGATGGCCTGGTCCGCTTGGACCTTTTCAACATCTATCTACTACTGGCTGCAGAAGACTCCACTACGTGTTGCCCTGCAGTGGGTCTCGCTGCTGGCGTTGGCTCAGCATAAAGGCACTCCACAATAAGGGCTCGCTCCAGTACTTCTGCCTACGTTGGAATACTGAGGGAGATCATCGAAGACCTGATCTCATGAATCAGTCCCTGCACAAAGGTCTGGGCCCAGAAGAATGGGTCTCGTACCATGGTCTTGGAATAGCGCGAGAGGTCGGTAAGTCTCACCAAGTACTGGGCTACTGTCATGCTGCACTGCCACAACTTTAGTAACTCCTCGATGCGCACCACACGAATGGTGGCTGGAACAAACTCCGAGCAAAGCAGGCTCTCGAAGTCCATCCAAAGTAGAGATGCCTCATCGTACACCTAGAGAATCAGGCTCCACATTTTACCTGCTGCTGTGTGCAGCGGACTCGTGACAAGGATCACCATAAAGAAAGTCGGTGTCCCTACCAATCTGAACACTCTGATGATAGCCTCCAGCCAATCCTTGGCTGCCTGAGGTTCTGTCTCTCTGCGGAACCTGAGCGGCCTCTATCGCTGAAACTCGTGCAACACACTCAGGAGGCATACACTCTCTGCTATTGGGGCTGGTGGCATCGGTGGCTCAACGGGTAGTGGTACCGTTGGTGCCTCCGCTGTAATGGGGCCATGCATCGAGGCCTCGTCGCTCGGTGGGCTGCCATCTCACATGTAACTAGGAACCCTGGCCGGCTGCCTTCATGAGGCCGTCCTGAAAAGAAACAGGTGTTCCATGGTCAAGAAGTATACCTAGTGATCTAACAAAAACTAATCACAAAGAAAACTTTTTAAACACACATGAAATCAGTGTTTTCAAGCACTGATTCAAAAATCAGAAGTCAAGTTCCTGGTGTATGGATACGTCGGCCACCGCACCAACACTATACTCCTTGGACTAAAAACCACACTCAATACTCTTAACACTATTGCTTCACAGAGAAGAAATTTTCATAGTCCTGAGTTCTACGGTAGAACCAAATCCTCTGATACCAATTTGTCACGACCCATCCTCAGGGATCGTGCCGTGACTACCCCAAGCCCACCTTCTATAGGCCAGGGGCTAGCGACTAGCACCAAAGGCATAAATCCTGATAAAAAGGGAAGGCATTGACTGTATAAGTAAATATACACAACAGAGTACGCAGGTGAAGCAAGAAAAAAGTAAAAATGATTACCAAAGTAAGTGCTGAAAATTAAATGAGCCAGTATACAATCACAAATGAAAATACAGTACAACTGAGAATGAAAGTACAACAGCAATAAAGTAAAGAGGCAACCACTGAGTCATCCTCCGGATATCCCACCTAAAGGGTGGGTACAAACGGTATCCTCAGCTCCCCAAGTCCGGTCGTCCGCTCCGTGTTCGTCTCGTCCAGTGGTCCACCTCCGGGTACCGTCCATCTCAACAGGCCTTCACCTCAATCAGTAATTTCTGTCATCTACGTCCAACACAACGTAGTGCGGGCATAACCCATACAGGTGTGAGTATATGATACACAGTAGGGACCCCGAGACCGCCGAAGGTCTCTAAGAATCCATGAAGGATAAACCACAAAGCAAAGATACAAACACGAAGTATCAACCAACCCTAATTAAGTATATTCCCATATATATACCTAAGTCATCAATCTCAATTTAGCTCCAACCTCCAAGACCAAGCACAATCCACTCCACATAGGAAATAATTCAATCATACCAATGATAATGATTGAAAGACAAGACTCATCTCACAAAGGTATACTACTCACGAAGAGGGGTGGAGATGATTAGATGTTGCCTCTAAATCATCTCCTCTGCCGAACCCATGTAGGATCAAAGTACAGATGTCGTCGCTGCCGAACCCACGTAGGATCCAAGTACAGTAACCATCACTACCGAACCCATGTAGGATCCAAGTACAGTAATCATCACTACCGAACCCACGGAGGATCCAAGTACAGTTATCCTCACTACCGAACCCACGTAGGATCCAAGTATAGTCGTCTTCGTCATCGAACCCCCAGAGGATCCCAGCACTGTAGTTGTCGCAGTCGCAGCCAGCTCTAGGGTTCCCGCACACAGCCTACTCGATTTCGGGAGGGTCCACTCCTCGAGTAAAGGGGTCGATACATCAACTATCATGAGGTCTGGATTTTATGTATCCCGAATTTCCATCTTGTTAAAAGGGACTCAATGCGATAGACAGTGCATCAATCGGATGCTCGGTCTGAGAGATATTGGATTTTTCGTTCCAGGGTCCTGGTAGGAAATGTGCTGATTCAAAACCTGGCCATTTACCAAATTTGTCCAAAACTCACTTAGAGTATCTCCAATGTGCCACCTCTTTGATAGGGTCCCAGTTTCGTAGAGGGCACGTCGATCGGACGTGCGGTCTTTAAGTTATTCATGTTTATGTGAATAACTGACCCGACCTGTTAAGCCCCATGGGCTGGCGGGTCGGGTCACCCAGTTTTGGCGGGTCCGTCCCAGAAGAGGTGTCGGACCATCCTGAAGGTTCACGTGATCCTTCTTGAGGGACGCGACCCGGCCCGAAAAGAGTGCGGCACAGCGAGGCGCGGCCCATCCCGGCCCAACGCGGCCCTGCTCGGCCCGGCCCAGCTTGCTCGGCTAGCTGGCCAAGAGGCTCGGCCCCTCGGCTGCCCGAACCGGCGCCGCCAAGTGGCACCGCCCTCCCAAACCGTACAGCCTTCTGGTGCACATGGCCCACATGGCGGGCTGCAAGTTTCTTCAGTGCAGCTCCCTCCTGGCACCGCGGTAGGGCTCTGCTCAGCCGGTTCTTCCTCCTAAGTGGCCCGCGAGTTCCTCCCACACAACCAGAACAATGGCACATGCATCCATCGCCGCATTCCCAGCACGGCATGACAACGACGTGCATCCTCCACCTTCGGTTGCCAATTATAAATATGATAGGAAACGATACAGGGTCGTCGGGCCATGTTTGTTCGGCCCGCGCCCTCCGCGTTAGGCGGTAACAATCGGCTAAGGTATTCACTTGAATACAACGAGAACAAGGGCGTAATTATTTAAATTAAATTAAGAAAACCCCTACCTCAAAAATTGATTTCGTACGTCGAGCACCACGAAAGACTGTGTCGCAAGGTGAGGTTTTGTAGACATTGTCGGTGTGCGTCGTTGTTCTTCATGGATCCAGTGTTCTTCGTTGAAGAGACGTTGTTCTTTTTCGAGAGAGGAGTTCTCTTCTTCTTCACACAAGTGTTCTCTCAAATCTTCCCCAACCTAATGTGTGCCAAAATAAAATAATAGGATAAACTATTATTTTATTAACACAAGAAATTATAATTTCAAAATTCAAACCACTCCATTAATTTATTGAAGAGGGTGAATTCTTTAATTATCATGTGTTGGCATGAATTAAAGAGGGTGAGTGAGGGAGAGGAAGAGTCCCCATTTAAGAGGAGTTTAAAATTAAAGTAGGGAGTTTAAGGGGGTTTTGGGAAAATGAAAGGTTGGGGCTCATGTGGGCCCCACTTCTCATATATCCACACATGGGAAGTTGGGTGGGTGTGGGCCCCACCCACAAATTTCCATGGGAGGAAATAACCTCCTTAGATATAAAATAAAATTGCCCAGCAATTTGATTTACTTCTTAATTAAACCCAAATAATTAGCTTCTCCTCCCGTGGAAACGCGACTACTGTAAAGGTACCCTTAAGCAATTACCGACATTGCGAATTAATCGGTGCCCTCAGATTTCGATTCAGAGCAGTGGTTCAAAAGATAGAAAAACCTGCTCATTCATTTACCGAACGTACCCGAGCTAAACTTTAGAAATTGATTCCGGGCACACCGGGCCTCGGAATCAAGTGCCGTCAGATGCCACAGACTTGTAAATTTCCAAATTATTTATGAAAATAGAAATCTTTGAAATTTTCACATCTTTATAGTTATATTTATTACACATAATCATTCCTTTTATTAATTCAGAATTCTATTATATGATCTTTATATGGGTTATTCATCTCAAATTCATTTATTTGGGACATATCTTTATTATATTCACATATATTGTTTATTAGTTGTATATTCTATAATTTTGGAAAGATATATCATGTATCTACTTTTTTTATGATATTTAAATTATCATTTTATTTTATTATTTCATAATGATTAAAATTGAAGAGTTACCAAAGTGGAAAATGATTTACGTTAAAATCACCTTTATTCTATGATTTTTTATGTTAATGTATATTTTAAAGGACATATTGTGATATTATTTTCATATTCCAAATATATTTCATTCTCCTCCATAGATGAATTTTTTTTACATGTTTTATTTAAAATCTCTACCTTATTGACTGGTGAAATATCATGAAATATATTTGTAAGTGATAATTATAATGTATCATCTTTTATATCAGGAATATTTATCTTTTATATCCATTTTTTTCTAAAATAAATAAAAATTTTATTTTTTGAAATATTAATTTTATCCTAAATACATTTTACATGATCTTTTACCTTCTTTTAAAAAATTAAAAGGAAATTTCTAAAAATTTTCTAAATGGATACATTTGATTACACTATTCATAATGTTTTGAAATGAATTATTATTTTTATCATTTATAACATGAATATATTTTCCAAATATCTTGTCCATTATTTTAATTGATGTTTTTTTATAAACTTCCAATTTTTTTAAAAAAATAATTATTTTCAGGATATTTTGAGAATTTTTAGTTTTAAAAATATATTTTCAAAATGAAAATACTATTTCCTCATACAATATTTTTATTGTTCACATAATGGTATTTCCATTTAGGAATATTAATAACCCTAGTAGTTAGTTTTTCCTTAATGGGGATATGTTTTGATGATACCATCATCATTTTTTCCATAGATGGATTATGATATTTTAGAGAGATTAATATTGAACCCATTTAATTTCCATGGGTTAATCATGTTTTAATGATATTACTATAGAAACTATTTCTTTTTTGGGTTTAATCATGTTCAAAGTAGATTTGTATGTATCATTTTTCCTATCCATGGGTAAATCATGTTTTAAAAATATTTTTAAGGAACCCGTTTCATTTCAACTATTTAATCTATTTACAAAATGAATAATTTTTAATTCTATAAGATAAGAATAAATTGAATTCTATATATACATTACTCATGATACATGTTTTTTAAAATTTTAGGATGATGGAGGTTTCACTTATTATCCAAGGATGAGTGGTTCTGTTATAAACCAAGTATGTGTGGTTTCCTTATAAACCCAGGATGGGTGTTCCTTTTATAGAACTCCAATTCATTGGTTACTCCATTGATTGAAGTCAGACATATTAGAAATTCTATTTGTAGGATTGATATGATGATAATATTCCCAATATACCTATATCTTTTAGATATTATTTTTATGGGTTTGTAATGTTTCTTCTTCAGATAATTGATATCAAAAGGATCATTATTATTTATTTTATTGATTCTTTTCATTAATAAATCAGTATTCCATGTTTTCTTGTTTTATGATTCATATATTTATGGGTATGAATATTATTATGTTATATTCATGAAATTTTATTATGTGATCATATCCTTATGCTCTTCTTATCCACCCTAATGATGTATAATTATTAATGCTTACATTTACCCTTATTGAGAATTTGAGCTCACCCATCTAATGTTTCATTTTCCCTAGGTTATCAATATTTATGTAGAATGATTTATGTCTAGATGGTTTATATGGATGATTATGATGACCTAATTTGGAACATGAGAAGATGGGTATAGTGGGATATTATGTTCATATTTATGAACTTGTTGTTTCTGAAACCATGATTTTATAACTCTTCCAAATTTTATAAAACTCTGAACCAAAAATATCGTTGATATTTAGTTGGAACTAATTTTCCTTTTGGATGTTCTAGGTATTATATTGAAAAAATTTGGTCACCTTAATTGGAATCAAATATAGAAATTTAATCTTCCAATTTTGGGCACTGAATATGAGATTGTGGGTTTGGGTCGATTATAGTTGGTATCAAAATAAAGGTTTATATAACATTATATACTAGGTTTTTTTTCATTTGAGGTTACCTTAATATTATTTGATACCATTGTGGTTCTATAATATTTTGGTTGATCATAATTTAAATGTCTTATAAACCCATTTTAGGTTTCAATTTATGAGATTTAAAAGTGATTAATGACACTTTAGGAGATGTTTTATTAGTTTGAAGTATATATAAAACATTATGTTTAACCAGATTCAAGCATTAATGTTATGGAGAAATAAGTTTTATGGAATTTATAACCTTTAGGGTTTATATGAACTTGGATAATAAGGTAAATATGGGAAAAAATTATCATATAGATAATCATGGGATTGATAAGTTATTTGGAGAAAAATTATTAATGTAATTTCAAAAGAAGATCACCATTTTTTTGTACATGTGAGATAAAATGCTATAGGTAAACTTTTAGATTAAAAAATATTTAAAGTTGAGGTTAATTATGTTATTTGGGATGATGGATTATAGATTAATTTTGGTTCAACATTGGTTGTTACAGTGGAATCTTATAGATTAATCTATTATTTCATCGTATAAAGGTTTATTCATTCTAGGAATTATCTTACGATGTGGTAACCATTTTTTTGGGATGTAAAAAAAACTGGGATGGATTGATTGTCCCTTTTAGTTTTAATTTTTCATTAAAATTTGATTTTAGTTCTTTAGGAATGAAAAATTCAACTTGAATACTCATCATTTGGAGAAATAGATGCAATTGTTTTGGAAATTTTCTAATTGATCAAGTCATACTCATCAATTAAGTATATTTACTTCTTATCATGGTCTAGATGGAAAACAAGTATTCAACCATATGAAAAGGATATTGAAAAAAATCTATTACTATTATTTCTAATGAAATTAAAGATCTTTTTCACACCTCTTTGGACTAGGGTTTTGTGGTTGTTAATAGTATCTTGATCATTCACCTTCTAGAGATCAAAGATCTACTTCACTCCATATCACTACTGGGGAATTTTAATTTTATTACTTATCTAAATATTCCCTTACCACATATGTACTTCTAATTAAAAACCTATTATGTGTTATTCCAGATGACCTTCGTACTTCCATTTCCCTTTTTATCAAGATGATATTGAATTAAACCTTTTTATATTGAGGGTTTAATAAAAAGAGTATTTTAAAATTTCTAACCTTTTATTATCATGATAAATTTAAAAATTTTAGGAAGAAATTAATTAATTGGTGGTGGATGTAACACCCTAATATTTCAGGATAGAAAACAATGTTTGATAGCGTATTCGACATAAAACAACGATCTTAATCGACAGGAAATATGTATAACCATTATAACATAGCTATTAAATTATTGGTTATCAATAATATTAAAAAATTTAATTTATATATATATATATATATCTCATACACAATATAAGTTATAGATAAATATTTATTAAATAATAAGTCAATTTTAATTAATGTAATTTAATTCATTAAAAATATGTTTTCTTCAAAATTGTTTTTAGAACTTTTTAGGAAAAAGTACTATACTTAATTTTGTAACATTAAGAAAACCTATACTATAAAATAAAGTATTTTTTTTAAATTTTTTAAGTCAAAATTTACTTCGGTATAAATTTTTTGATTATACATAAAATATCGATTTTTCATTGAAGAGTGAAAAATAAATAATTTTCTAAAAATGTCATTTATTTTCAATAAATTAAGAAATATAAAATTCTAATTATGTTTGGAATATTTTTTCAAGTAGCATAATTATTATTTAGTTATATTTTTCCCACGTTAGTTTTTTGATCCACATTATATTATATTTTAATATAAGTTTGTCATTGGGTTTAAAACTTGAATATTTCTAAAAACAATTAATGTGCATAATGCTTATCCTTTTTATTAATTAAAATTCCCATTAATTAAGTTTGAATTAAATAAAATTTATATATTATATATCAATAATTATTAATTTATATTCATACTATAATTATTATTATTGATATAGTTAATATAAAATATTATTTTCTTTGAAAATACATTTATTGAAAACCCACATTTTCATTGATCCTCTAGGATTAATTTTAAATTAAATTTTTCCAATTTTAAGAATTAAATATGGAAAAATTGATACAATATTTTAAACCAGATTAATTTATATATTTTAACAATTTCAACTTATTTTATACCATAATGAATCGTAAAAACTGAAAAGAAAATTGCAGTTATGTTGAAAACCGGTTTACTGAGGGTTAAAAAAAAGTTAAGTATCAAAATGACCTAAAAATTGTAAGAAAACACTTTTTTGGGAATATATAGACTGTTTAATGGATTATTAACAGTAATTATCAATTTTTTGTCCTTATTTCATGTATAAAATGTGGGTAAACCTTTTTCTTTTGAAAAATTATAAGTGTGCCACTCACCTCATTTATAAAAGGCCACCCACTCTCCTCACTTATTAACATATTGAAAATCATTTGTATTCCACTACCTACCTAAATAATTTACAAACATACATCCCATAATCTTTTAATCTATTATATATCATTACTCTATTCTAGCAATACAGTCGGTGTAATCATAAATAGGATGTCTGAGAAGAGGTAAATTTCCAAACTATGCATTTTTGTTTTATTTATTCTTATACATCCCTAAAATAATATTTATATATTATAATATTTTAAAAATTGTATCTACTATATACTGATATTTTATTATGTTATATTCATAACATAAATCCTTATCTTCTTCCATAAAATTGTCTATGAAATCATCATTCATTTGTACGGCAGACTACCACCTCACGAATTAATGACATTCATTTTCTATCATCGCCTCTCACATGGTGGCATATTTGTGAAGATAAGTTATATATACAAAACTTTTTACAAATATATACTTATTTTATTTAAATATTTCATTATCCTCTTTGAAATCCATTTCATTGAGGATACGATAATGTCGTTGGTTTGTATGGTGGACAACCGCCTCAGGAAGAGATGTGGTTCATTTTTCACTAACTCTTTATGTGGATGGTATTAAAGAGAAATTTAATTTATATATGTGATATGAATGAAATAATTAATATAATTATGAAATATTTTTCATTATAAAAATATATTATATCATTTCCTTTATTACACTAAAAAATGATAATGTCGTTCTTTTACGTGTGAAATACTGCATCCACAAAGCAATTGGATTCATTTTCCATCCCCAAGTCACTATAATGATATATAAAAGTATATTTAAAGAAATATTAAGATATTTATTATACTAATATAATTATTTAATGATAAAATAATTCATACCTTCTTTCTATGTTGATCATTGATAATTTGAAACATTATGTATGTATACATACGACATTCCGTTTCCATATCGCAAAGTAGTTCATGTTTCATTAAAAAAATTCATTATTCATTTTAAATGTATAATTGATGAATAAATATTAAAATTACTTCAGGATTATTATTGATGATATTTTTAAATAAATACCCCTTTGACCACATTCAAGACGTCAAAGTTGTTTGGAAATAATGAACCGAACGTCATCAAAATACCTTTTTTAGGATTATCTATTTAGGTATTAAAATATTACCTTATAAATTAATAAAATAAATGATTTAATTATAAGGTTTAAAAACTATAAAATTTTATTAATATATAAAATAGTTTATTTAATATTATTATAATGTATTTTAAGGACATATTTGGAATACCTGGACTGGATTTAAGGGTTTCACGTCTCGGTTTTACTTCCAAGAGACATAAGGATTATTCAAAAAATATTTTTTTCTTTATATAAATTCCATTTTACATTTAATATTTTGAATATATAATAAATCATTGAATGTTATGATTTAATTTTTATTATTTCTTCTTAGGGGATTTCTATTGAATGTTACTAAGTGGTAAAGGGCTTCATAACTCAATTTCATTTCATTAGGTTATAAATCTCTTCCATTGAAGTTGTTATGATATAATTAGGTTTGAATTTATATATAAAATGATTTATTTCTTATTCAAAGTTTTCTTGTATTTAAATATATTGTGTATAATCATTCTATTTATTAATTCTCAATTCAGTGATAATGTCATTGTAAGGGTCATTCGCATCAAATTCTTTTCCTTTGGTCATATGTTTATGATATGGACATATATTATTTATGAGGCTGATATAATAAAAATTTGGAAATATATTTAATAGATTTCATGATTTTAATTATATTTAAATTATAATATTAACTTATTCATTCATTATGCTAATGATTGAACATCTACCAAAGTGGAAAAGAGATTTATTTAAAAATATCCTTTTTTTAAGATTGTTTATGTTTAAGTTCTTTTAGGAGAAAAGAATGAGATATTATTTTTGTGAACCACATATTATTTATTACCATCTATCGATGGATGTGTTTTACATGTTATATTTCCATTTCCTCCCATATTTATTAAATAAATATCATGAAATTCGTGTATATGTGAAATCAAACATTTATCCTTTTTTATATAGGTTTTCTTCCTCTTCCACATCCATGTTTTCGAAAATGATTTAAAAAATGTGATTTTTAAAAAAATAAATGTTTTACTAAATCAATTTTACAAGTTTATTTACCTTCTATTGAATGTTTTTTGGAGGAAATTTCTAAATGTTTTTAAAATTGTTTGCATTGAATCACATTTTCCAAATGGTCTGAAAATAATGTTTACTTTTATCATTTATAACATAAACTGATTTGACTAGTATCATACAAATTATTTTCAATGATGTCTCAATGATATGATTTAAATATTTTTTTCATATCAAATAAAATTCATAATATTTTTTGAATTTTAAATTTTTAAAATTTATATTCAGAAAGGGAATGTTATTTTCCTCCAAAATGTATTAATTATATTTTAATGTTTTATAAATTTATCAATATCAAAATACATTGTTTCTAATTATACTTCAGTCAGAATACTTTTTAATGATAATATAGTTATTCTTTCTCTTGATGGATTAATATTGATACAAAGTGGTTGAAATTGAATTTATTTCTTTTCCACTGTTAATCTTCATTCAATGAAATTATTTTGGAACCCATTTCATTTAGGTGGTTTAATCATGTTTCAAAGATATTTTTATGGATCTCATATATTTTCCATGTATTGAAAATATTTTAATGATATTATAATGGAACCCATTTCTTTTACATAGGGTAATCAAGTAAATAATGGAATAATGATTGTTTCTATGAGTTTATGATGAAATGAATGCTCTATATATGATATAAATTTTATGGTTATCAGAAATTGTTTTATGATGATGGGTGGTTACATTATAAACCTAGGATTTGTGGTTCCATTTAGTCCAAGGAATGGTGGTTTGGCTAAAACTAAGGATGGGTGGGTCTTTTATAGAACTAAAATGAATTGGGTACTATAAAGATGTAATTTATCCATATTGGGTATTCCATTTGTAAGAGTGATATAATGATAATATTTCCAAGATATTGTTAAGTATTACCTATGATTTATATGGGATTATAATGTTTCTTTTGATCATGATTGATATGATAAGGCTCATGATAATTTATTCTTATCACTATTACCTTTTTAAATCCTTATGTCATGTAATCGTGACTAATTATACAAGTATTGAGGGGTTTGAAAATTCTTATGTTTTACACAGAAACATTTATTACATTATAATGAAAATATTATCTTTTTATGCACCTTGATGAAATTCAATTTTTAATTCTTATGCTTACCCATAGTAAGAATTTGTGTTCCCACATATTATGTTTCATTTTCCCTAGGTTATAAATATTTAGGATAAATGAATTATGTCTCAATGTGTTTCAAATTGATGATGGTGATGTCTTAATGTGTAATATGAAGGTTTGGGTATCATGGGAGATTATTTTCAACATTACGAACCATTTTTTGTGAATACATGATGTTAAGAGTTTATCTTAAATCTATAAAACTCTAAAAAAGGTCCTTGAGATTTTTAGTGATCCAGTTTTTCATTTTGATGTTGTAATTTTTTCATAAAGGAAATTTGGTTACCCATCATTGATATCATTACCGGAATTATAAAGTTCATGTTTTTAGTACCGAGTCTAGTATTGTAAGTTTAGGGATGTTATAATCACATGGAAGGTCGACTCATTTCCCTCTAGTTCAAGCCACCATTAAAACCAAATGGGTTAACATTAGTAACAAATGTTTAACATCATAATGGTATTATCACAATCAAAACATAATAGGGATTAAACTAAAAATCATATACCATTTCACAATGTTTTTTTATCACATAATTCCTTGAATTTATCCTCTATCAATATTAGTTTCACCTGTGTTACATTAATTTGGGTTATCTTATACTTCTTTACTTTTTTCGCTAATGTAACTAGAAAATAAATACTTTATTGTGGATTGGGAATATTATATAAAACATTATATCATATCCCCCATTATTCACAAGATAGATGTGCAGTTTTATACCCACTCCATATGAATAAAAGTAATTACCATGTCAATGATCAGCCAATCATTTTCATGGTGATTACAGATAGGTGCATATGTAGAATTACCATGTCCACTTTCCAATATAAGAGAAATGAGTAATATCTAGGAAAATAAAACAAACTCTATTCTACCAAAATTTTATGATGTTATCCCATACATAGTCCGGACCATCAGGCTTCTCCATAGTGTTTTTACACAGATTTATTTCATCCTAATAAACAAAAATAACAATATATTCCGTTGATACCTACTATGACTACACATGCCATAAATACAATTCATTTTATGATTCCAAACATTCCATTAAAAATAATCAGTGGATCTATAGGTCTAGTTCATTTGTAATATTTTACGTACAAGCATATAAACTTAAAACTAAAAACAATATATTTATTTAACATTATATATACTTCTTATAAAACCCAAATATCTTCGAAAATTTCATAGGATATCCTACGAAAATACATTAAGAAGAGTATGATATTAAAATCCAAGTAAATTAATAAACATAGATATAAATCATAGCATTAGAGTCAAAAAACCAAAAATGATATAATAAAGAAGATGATCATAATTCTGGAAACATGGAATAGCAAAATTATATCATAAGAAAAAAATATGGAAACAATATAAAACAATATATCATAATTTTAAGTTAAGGAAAAATCCCATGTCAATCTCATGATATGGAAATATTCCCGCGGTTGATCGGGTTCACTCCCATATCCCATAAACATAGAAGAAAAAGCCCTATGGTGTAGTAGTATCATTCCCAAATCCCTTACAGAATATATCATGAGATATTACCCAATTCATCATTGGGTTATCTAATTATAATACTACCAAATCACATTAATTAAATTCATACATATTCATTCCATATATAGAAAATAAGACATTCATAAATCCTAGGAATGATCAAGACCATGTGAAGGATGTGGGTTTCATAATTATAGTTCATGTAAAAATTGAAGGATAAGTCATACTGATTCCCCTTATATTAAAGAATTAAATCTTTTTAACTTTCATCATTGAAATAGAGATATAGTTCTTGAATATAGAGGTGCAATAAGGATTTTTTTTCAGAAGGATCTAGGGGTGAAAGAAAAAATTTAAACTAATAGGGTGGAACTTTGTGAAATAAGTAATGGATGATATTTAAAAAATAATTAACATTTTGTTTTTCATAAAACCATATTTAAACCATTAGGTTTATCCATAAAATATGGAGGGTTTTAGAATCTATTCGTGGTTTAAAAATGTTTTATATGGGTGGTTCTTAATGGGAGAAAACAAATAGGAAATTTACCTTAAATATAACCCCAAAAATGAAAATAAATTTAAATAAGTATATATTAGAAAAACTTATATAGGAAAATATAATAGATAAATGGGAATAAAACTGTATAAATTCGATAAGAAAAAATAAAATGTGTAACATGTAAGTCACAATAGTGGTCAAATAGATCTATTATAATAATTAAAAAAAAATTTAAAATACCACATCATAAAAAATAATAAAACATTATATTTAAAATAAGATGTGGTGAAAATAATTTCTCCTAACATAAAAATTTATTAGGTTTCTAATTAAATTTTATAATAGTAGATTGATGGGAAATTATTAAAAATGAGGGAAAATCACCATTTAAATGGATGGAAATTATTATTAACATAGTTTCATTTTCAAAAAGTCTTAAAAATATAATGTAAATAATATTTTAAAAGTAATCTACCAAGATATAAAAAGAGAATAATAAATTTAATGAAGTACAGAACTCTATCAGAAGTAATTTAACTCAAAAAATAATATATAATTATAAAATACTCTTATATACTAGGGGGGAAATAATCATATCCCACAATAAGGAAGAACATGAAGAGATCTCAGTTTTAAAATTTAAATAATAATTTATTAAATAATAATTTGTAGGGGTTTAATATACACCATATTGATAAATATTGGTGCATTATATCAAATCAAACCTCATTAAAGGGTGACTCAAATGGAACCCTTGTAGCTTGAGAAATATTTAAATAAAAACACATAAAAATATAGAGATTGAAATTAACATCAAATACCATGAATAGAATATTATTTGTGAAACAATATGAATATAGAATTTATATACACCATATAAAAGTAAATTGGTGTAGAAAGAAAAACATACATCAATAATAGGAATTTAAGTAAAAAACCAATCTTTGATCCAGATTCATTTTGTTCATACACCTCACTTACTATGTAAGAATTGTTTTTTACTATATACATTCTTTGGAGACTTATTATTATTTATTTTATTTCATTCTGAGCTTTTTTTATTATATTATATTTATTTATTATATATTATTCTTGCTATGTTGGTTACTTGAGATTATTTGGTCAATTTTTCAGTATCTAATTATGTATGTTGAGCATGGTATAATGAATTGTAAAATAGTTTAATAATATATATAATATTAATAATATTTTATAAATTATTTATATATATTAATTATATCTCAATGTCTAATCATGTTGGGTGGTAATGAAATATGAAATTCATTGCTTGTAGAGGTGATAGATCACATGTATGCACGATTAATGATTTCATTTCTCAACGAATGATAAGTAAAGAAGGTAAATGAAAATTTTAAATTTTTAGTAATTTTATATTATAGATACTATATGTATTCATAAGTTACACCCATTAATCATACATTAATAGAATTTATGAAAAATAAAATATGACCCTTTATGGATGAGGTAGCCTAGAGAATACACTAACAACAGTTTTATTCGTATCGGATGGAGAGGAATAAATGATGGTTATTAATATAACATAATTACATATCATTAAAATAAAAAAAAATGTTTTATTTTGTTATGTTGGATATAATATAACCAGAAGAGAAATATTAAGGGTACAAAATTACGAAGAAGGTACTACTTATGTTGGAGACGTGATCTTTTCATAGATATTTTCATGTAATTTGTGGTCTTAAGATAACATTGAGTGACCAAGGCATTATAAATGTGAACAATATTTTTTGGAGTGTTATTTTGGGTATATTGTTAAGTGAAATAATAATTTAAATTGTAACCATGGAGGGGTTCAAGATATCATCTTTTATAAGTGAACAAAAGGCACTTTTGGGAATATCCTTCAAACTACCATGATAACATTACACTATGACATGGTAAATAAATAAATGGTTTAACAGTAATTGAATTTATGTTGGTTTTTTTATATAAACATTTCTATTATACTTTCCCTGCATGTTTCAATTCTTATACTAAACGTTTTTTTATTATTACATTTTGATTTTTCCTTAGTTAACTAGTTTTTTAAATAAGTAATTTATATTTTTTCTTAAAAATATATAATAGAACCAATAACTATATAATTATAAGTTTAAAATAAAATTTTTCCCCATTTAATCTGATATCATTTATTATGATATTAAAATAAACATTTAAATTAAAATGTATCATATATAAAAATCACTTTTTGTATAAAAATGACTTATAATGTGTTATTTAGTCTTATTTAATATTAATTATCAATTATATGAGTGTTAATATAATTATATATAGGTGTATAATAATATTATATTGGTAATTTAAATTATAGAATTTTTATTGATTAAAAAAATTATATTATATTAATAAAAAAAATATTTTAAAAATTTTATATAGTTAAAAAGGTAATTAAAACTACTACTACTAATATAATCATTATAAATAAAAATAAACTAAAATTCTCAGATAATATTTAAATGATTAAACCAAATATAAAAATTTTCTATATTTATTTCATAATATTTTCATATTATTTTATTTATTATAATCATGTGAGAACTATTTTTTTTGAAATATTAAATGAGTTTCAAAAAAGATAAACATGTGCATTATAAATTCATTTTATATTTTTTAAATTCTTCGTATTTCATAATAAATATATGTTTTATATAAATAAATTGTTTATTTTACTATTAACTCAATCTTTTACTATAAAAGTGATTATTTTCTTAAAAATTATAATTTCTAAATTTTCTTCTAGAGGTTAATTATTTTTTAAAAACCAAACTATTAAGAATAAGATAATATTATCACTATAAATAAGAAAAATTATGTTCATTTTATAAAATTAAAATACTAATATATTGAAATTTTATTCTTTAATATAATCATAAAATATTATGAAAAATAATTATTATTAGAAAATTAAATATTCAAATATTAACTCTTATTTTACATATTTCATACCATTTACCAAAAATATTTCTATCAACCAATTGTTAATATAGAAATAGTTTATCATCATTAATAATAAATTTCTTGAAATAAAAATTATTATCTCACAGAGAGAGGTTTTTTAAGTTGTGCTTTTCTAAATATGATCAATTAAGTCTTTTTAGGAAAATTAATTTTATTCCATTCATATTTAAAGTATAATTTTTATTATTTAAAAAAGTATTTCATAAAGACATTACTATTATTTATTACATCATGTTTAGCTGGTATGTCTTAATGGTCATACATAAATATTCATTATTTATCTAAATACATTGTAATTTCTTATATATTTTTTGTTTGAAGTAGAACAAGGTATCAAACAAATTGAATTAATTAGATAAAAACATATATTAAAATATCAGTTTGTTAAAATATTTGTGTGCCTTATAGTCTTCATGTGGCCTCTTGAACAACATAAAATCAATTCAAAAAGGAAAAATAAATTTGTTCATGTTATCCTCTCCCCATAAAACATGGGTTGAATGGGAGTATAAGTAATTCAAACAATGGTCTAATGCTTCATGAAAGATGATAGTGACAAATATTTTTTTAAAAATAATCATTTATATAATTTATTAATTTATAAATAAATTGAATTTAAATAAATTAATAAATATTTTTCAAAAAATTGAACTATATTTATGCTTATGTCTAAATAATTCTGTAACAAGTATCTATCATATTCAATGAGGAAATTGTAAAACCTCTTTGTATCACATAATGGAATAAAAACATTTAATCAATTTTCAACCCCAAGTACATGTTTATTGAATGATAAACAAGTAATTTCCATTTAAATTAAATATAATATTATATAGATTAAAATTATAGGACATGATAATATCTTTAGTATAAAATTTAATTACAATTATTAAAACATTTCTAAATTAAGAGTTTTCATTTTATTATTTTTAACATAAGTTTATTCACAATCGAATGATCAACAACCCATGGATGTGGCATACACATCATTCTAAACACTAATTTTTATGAATTAGTTGTGTTTCTAGATACACAAAGTGTGTGTCCCTCTTAGACCATATATCAATAATAGTGTTTCCGATTAAGAAACCATTAGTTGGATGAGGAAACAAATTACACCCATTTAGGAAAAAAGAAACATTATTCATAATTAAAACATTCATATAAGTATACATTGTGTAATATAATATATATTTTTAAGTAAAATCCCCCCAATAAGTACATATACATTTTTAATCATTCATATGAATTTAATATATCATTCATTTACCGTTATAAATATATTTTAATACAAAAACCATTAACATGGATTTCAAAAAATCTATTTTATACCAAAAAGAAATTTTTTGTTAAATCTATGTAAAATAAATTTGTGGAACACCAAAACATTGACCAGATAGTATCTATGTAACAATCCCAAAATCCCATGGTAAAAATAAACACAAGTAAAAAAATATCACCAATTAAAAAATACTTGAAAATTGACAAAGCAACACACCTTCAAAAAAGTCAAAGTCATTCTAGAAAGCATAATCCTATGAAATCATACCACTTTTTCTGGCTTCCTTATCCATTGAAATTCACATATAACCTCACCCAACACATCTCCATAGGTATAACATCACACATTCTCCCGTCACAATCCATCAAAAGTAAGCATCAAATATACCTCATATTCTTCATTTCCACTCACACATGTGCACACTAAAAACTAAAAATTCATCATTAGAACCACACATCATTATCCCAACATGTAACCATTGAGATAATATTGTCATAAATAATATTACTAAATGACAAATTGGATATAACGTTGAAGATGATATAAGTGTGGTAGATAATACACTACACTGTACACCTTCATCTAAAACCTGATAACCCAAAGCACTTATAAAAACAACGATCATCTTCATTTTTATTGAACCATGTAAAATTTTTCAATCGACTAAAAACATTCATGGGGGCCTTCAAAATTCATGCCTCATAGTACATTGAATGTAGACCATCCAACACATCCCAAAATATCTTGAAAAAAACACATTTTTTGGATATATACTCAGTGTATGTGGAAACATATATAGGGTAATTTAATAACATTTTTTGGATCAATAGTGATCCATGATTAAGAAGAAAATTCTTCCCAACATCTAAAACAATATTAGCATACCACTATGGATTCGGAAATTGAGTCTATATAAAATCTCAATCATTCATAATATCATCTAATCTAGTCCATAATTAGTGTCTATCATAATGGGATATTTGAAAAAAAAAAAGAGGAGGTTATTTAAATTCATGATATAAGAAGAATATCCCCTCATGGAAAAAATACAATTTTATGAATCCCTTCCCCCAATGGTACTACTACTGTAAGGGTGATAATGTGAGAATTAATATAATGAAACCCAAATCTGAAAAGAAATACTTATCATTAAATAATAATAAATCCCCAAAAAATCAAGTAATTTAATAAAATATAATGAATTCAATATATACTACAAGTACCAAAATGAAAACCTTAGTAGTGATCTAGATGCCCAAATGTATCCTAGTCAACCCTGTGATCTAGTAATCTCTAACAGAGTCATCAAAAAGATCATTTGGACTTTACAGATTGTTTATATATACATAGGGTCAGTATTAAATTTATACTCACTAGGATCCTACCATGAATATCTTTTATAAATTATAAATAACGAACACTAAATCCTAGTGATAATAAGTGAAGCTAAATATGCATTCCATATTCCCAACCCCACCAAGGTTCCCTCACAAAGTATCTAATATATGTAAATATATTATATCCAATGTAATATCAAATAAATGTATCCTATTATCAATTCCCATAGTTTTTCCTCTCTTTCATGACATCACATGATCAAATTCATCAAATTATAAATATAATTCTACTAAAAGACACCTAGGAAATATGTAACATATCATACAATCCATGAATCATGAGATTACCGTTCACCCCTTAAATTAAATCACTACATCATCAATATCCACATCCTTATATATTAATTGAGTAGTTTTTCAGAACCAACACATCTGATATATAGTTTCTTATACTACAATACATCCTAGATCATACATAACATAACAATAATAATTGTTAGGATATAATATTATGAGATACATGTGTTTTAAATTTCTGTAATCCATTGTAACCCCCTATAAAAATATGAAGAAAAGTTAATCATCATTATTACTAACACATAATACTACCATGTGAAAGGAGGAATGAACGAGGTGGTAGTCATCCATTCATTGCTCACCAACCCAGATATTGGGGAAAACATCCCCTAACGTCCACTAGTGTTTGGTCTCAACCCAAAATAGTTTGGTTTGTTTATGTAATAAAATAACATATGAATATACTATATCTCACAGCCAGGCTATGGGAAAACCCAAGATATATACTCAAATACATTTATTTTCAATTACACACCCATCTTATACTACTAAAGACTAGATATTCAATAACCACACAAGATATTCATGGGATTAAATTAATAGTTTCTTTTAAAAATTTCATAGGTACATTAATTATTAAATTATTCGAATAAACAAAATTTATAATTAAAATTACCCCATGTTTTATCACGCGTTTCAATATCCAACATTCCATTAGACCTCGAACCACTTTGTTTAAATTGTTAAACATTCATTTTTATTCAATAATTATGGGTACTTAATGAATTTTCCTAAGATATTATAAAATATTCATCAAACATATACAACTAGTAACTGTAGGTCGTCTATTTTCTCAACAATACTCTTAATTAAATGATGATTTTGGTGCACACAAATACCATTGTTTAGTTTCAAATAATGACACAGTAATAATGTTTTAGGAATAAATATGATGTTTTCATTTATATTTTTTAGGGAATATGATCTATAGGATGTGTTAATGAATAACTATTCATACCCTACATTCAGTAAATGAATGTATGGATCATCATCCCTCTACAATGTTAAAAGTTTTCATATAGAACAGAAACCCGACATTAGATATTTAGCATATGTATATGTAACCCTACGTCCAACAATGAAAAAATGCATGGAATATCAACTCTATATTGGAGTCGAGATTTACTTTTCAAATCTTTCATTTGGGAATTTAAATGAATGGTAAGTCAATGCTACATTTGGATTCTTATACTGAAAAGGATGAAGGTATTTATTATCATCCTTATATTACTTTGATCCCTACATAACATGTAGATAAAAGTATGGTTTAGGAACTGTACATTGTAAGGAAACTTATTTGATGTGGTTCAACCCTATACTAGTCTTCACATTTTCGATGTTTTGAGATTTTATCTTAATAACATGCATTAGTCTTGGTAGAATATCATGTTGATTAAAAGCTTTTTTTGGCTGATTCAAAGCTCTTTATGATCAATTAAAATAATATTTTTTATTAAAAAAAATCACTCATATTCGTTAGGGTGGTTATTACTCCCATTTTTATTTCATATTTGAGTCTCCATATTATACCATGTGACTTTATTGGATCCATAATATCGAAGTAAATAGGACACTCTATACATTATACCAATGTAACTTTTCAATTGACGAATAAACAAGTCACGTGAAATCATATAAGATCTTATTTTAGTAAAAATATTTTACAGTGCTACTACAATGAATAATCAATTCTGCATGAAGATACACATTGGATACATACATGACCAATATTTTATAGCTATAATAATAGTATTTCTATATGTTGCTAATTTTATTTGAAGATCATTTTCTAACTAGGATCACTTCAAAACAACCCTTCATTGATGACAATATTGTTCAAGGAAGATGGTTTTTTTCTTTCAATAGTTGAAGTTGCAATTGTGAAATTCAACCCAATCCATATTCAAATTAATATCTTTTGATTTGTTGGAGTTCCAACTACTCAGGCTCAGTTGTGGTGGGGTAATATCTTCATGATCTATTTTTTAGATAACCAATTCATTATTATAGAAAAAGAAATTGATGTTTAGAATTATTTTTAACGGTGTCAATTGGTTGTACGCAATTATGGATATTTGGTCTTCTAATAAGAGGACCATTCTAATGAAATTCACCAAAATTGTAGAGAGATTAATTGGTGGATTGGACTATGATACCTTCGGCCCCAAACCACTATAAATTTATGTGTTGTTTCATTATTTTTATCCAAACCTCATATTTCATATAGAATAAAAATACTGCATATCTACATATTTCAAAATGGCATTCAGAAGATAAAGTTTTTACAATTTATTGAAAAGACACAATTCACCCTTTATTATGTTACATTATATTATTCTGAACTAGTAATTGGTATCAAATGTGAGCTTTTGGATAAATCTATAGAAATATAAAAAATTTACTGTCTATACAGAAATGGAAATGGTTGATCTTATAGAAAGAAGTTTTATGGTACGTACTCTATAATTTAGTGGTGAAAATTATGGATGAAAGCAATCTCCAATGATCATATATCTGTAAAATCATGTATTTCATGTATATTCTAAAATCATAACATTTTATATGATTCCTAAAAAACTAATGACTTGGGATGTAGCAATATAGGATGAGAATTATATCAACAAAAAAGAATTTAATACTATTATCTATGGAATTTATCCTGATAAATCTAATCAAGAATCACAATTCCCTACAAACTATGAGATGTGGAAAACTGCTGCAGTTTTATATGAAGGAATAGACAATGTTAAATAGATGACCAATCCTACAACAATACTAATTTTTGAAACATTCAGAATTATTGATGGTGAAATGGTCACAGAAATTAATGTAATTCTTACAAAAATATTAAACAATATTACATTATTAGGACAACCCATCAAATAATCTGATCATGCTTTGAAAGTTCTCAGAGTACTACCTTCAACATGGAATGGAATAATTGATTCTATTCATCAATCATCGCCTATAAATGATCTAATAATTAAAGATCTAATTATGAAATTTATGATGTATGAAGAATAAATTAATGATTAAGCTGAATATCATAAGATTTTAATAAAAAGGGAAAATACTACTCTGAATCTAACATCTCAAAACAAAAATGAAAATGAAAATAAGAAATAGAAATTGAAAAAAATAGATTTCTTATATTTTGAAATAGAAATAGATCATCCATCCAGAATGTTCATAAAATTATGCATAAAGAAAATAGGCTTTAAAAAACCTTTAAGAAGGATTAGAAAGAAGCTAGATAAGTTAGATGTTATTTATAAAAAAATATGTCAAATCAGACCAAATTTACCTCAATTTAATGATGATTGAAATATTATAGAAATGAAATATAAGAAGGAATTTGATTATGAGAATAGTGGTAAAAGAGCGATGACTACAATGTAAAGTGTGCCTGAAGACTCTAGTAGCTCCTCACAGTCTGATTTGGATAAAGCGCCAGAAAAAAATGGAAGACAACATATGATTTATCACTAATGATAAAGAAGAGGTACAATCTTATTACTCTTATGATTCCGATATTGATAGATACTCAACATGTAAACTAGATGCATATTATAAAATTTCAGAATAGAAATATAATTATTTATTTATGAAACATAAATCATTGAAAAATATTCACAATTATATTTTTTGAGAAAGGGATACTATGATAAAACAATATTATGAATTAGTTAAAAATTTTAATTCCTCTACATCAAACTATACAGATCATTAACAAAGGATCAATTAATTTTAAAAAGAATTATAATCTTACAAGAGTACTGAAATTACTTTCCCTAAAGGATAAATTTTCATAAATAAAATTCATGGAATTAAAGACATTAAAATAGAATTATTTTGAACTGGATGTTAAGGGTGGAATTCAAAATTATTTAAAAATCATTTTGTGACCAAATCAAAAAATGGTAGCTGTTATTTTTGTGGAGAAAAAGGTTATTAGACTCATAATTATTATTTGAAAAATCCTCAAATTAGTGGTATTAAAACTGATTTTATTTCTAAAAATTAAACTGAAGAAAATAATATGGATTGTAAAAAAATAAACCCGATATAGTTTCCCAGATAATTACTCACTAACTGTGAAGGACCCAAGAAGATATTTGTACCAAAACAAACATTTGTTTAATTTATTTTATAGTATATCGGTTATAAGAATAAAAAATACATATTTTATATGGAAAAGGGATGTTCTAGGAAAATGAGTGGAGACACGATATATTTTCATATATTAACTCAAATGAATGGAGGTTCAGTCACTTTTGATGATAATGAAGAATGAAATATTGTTATAGTTGGAACTGTTAGAGATCTAAAAACTAACTTAGTTAACAAAGTAATGTATAATAAAGGGCTAAATCACAACCGGATGACTATTTATTTACTTTTTGAAAAACAAATTATTGATTTTTCCAACAATTCATGCTCAATCTTTAAAGATTTACTGCCTAAATTTAGAGCACCTAGAACTAATAATGTTTATACTTTGGATTTAAATTCCCTATGTAAACATAAATTAACTTGTTTAAATGCTGGGAAAAAGTATTCATGGATTTATAATGTAATACTAGGACTGTATAGCCTCTATATATTACATAAATTTTTGAGGAAACTATTAGTTTCTGATTTACCAAGTATTAAATTTGACAATGATAGATTATGTGATGCATCCTAAATTTGCAGACATGACAATTATTGTTTTAAATATATTAACAAAATTTAGATATATATATACCCTTAGATCATATCCATATGGATTTGTTTGAACAATCAAGAGTTGAAAGTTTGGATGGTAAATTATATTTCTATGTTATAGTAAATGATTATTCTCATTTACCTAGGTTTATTTTATAAAACACAAAAGTTGTGTTTTATCAGTTTTTGAATGTTTTTTTAATCAAAATGAAAATGGTTTTAAAATAATCTCATTGAGAATTAATCATGGTGGCGAATTTTAGAATCAATAATTTAATTATTTTTTATCAAATCTGGTTATTAGTCACACCTTATTTTCACATAGAACACCTCAATAGAATTGAATTGTTTAAAGAATAAATATAACTATTCAATAAATGGAAATTACTATATAGAATTAATATAGTCTTCTTATTTATTTTGGGTAGAAGTTATTAGCACCACTTGCTATATCATTTATACAGTTTTAATAAGTCCTTTTAAAAAATAACTCCCTATGAAAATCCTAATAATAGAAAACCTAAAGTAATGTACTTTAATGTTTTTGGATTCAAGGTTTATATCATCAATACTCAAGAAAACCATGGTATGTTTTATAAAAAAGATGGTGAAGGAATATTTTTGGGATATTATACTACATCTAAAGCCTATAGATTTTTTAATAAAGATTCAATGATTATTGAAAAATTAGTTCTTGTGTTGTTGGATAAAACAGAACCTTTTAATAGAGGTAAAAACCAAACATATGAAGTTACTGACTCATTTGATAACATGATATATAAGACCCTTAATGGTGAGTTTGAAAATGATGTTAATAAAATTCAGTCCATTTTAGAAGAACATGAACTGAAGAACATGAAATTGTCCTTCCTAGAAATTATTGACACTTAAAGAACAATCCTCTAGAGACTGTTATAGGATATACAGAGACATAAATTAGAACTAGAAGAAATATTGGAAACAAACCTAAATTATCTTTCTTTTTTATCTTAGAAATAACGTAATTCTATTGAAGAAGCCTTTGAATATGAGAGTTGGATATTAGTAATGCAATAAAAACTAAACCAATTCATAAAAAAAATTAGAATTAGTAGAAATACCATCCAATTATTCTGGTTATAGAAACAAAGTGGGTCTTTAGACATATACAATATGTTCAAGGGATCATAACAAGTAATAATGTAATATTAGTA
This sequence comes from Viscum album, assembly GCA_963277665.1. Classification (NCBI taxonomy): domain Eukaryota; kingdom Viridiplantae; phylum Streptophyta; class Magnoliopsida; order Santalales; family Viscaceae; genus Viscum; species Viscum album. The sequence goes on along the minus strand of OY728143.1, from coordinate 1,942,883,114 downwards.
GCTAAAGAATATAATCAGAAGGAATGTGTATATAATGATGAGGCCCTTTCTTGGGTAGATATATTATAATCCATTAGAATCCTTTTAGCTTATACATCACATATGAAATTTATATTATGTCATATGAATGTTAAGTATTTCTTTTTAAAAGGATATTTAATGGAGGATGTTTAAGTTGAACAACCTCTTGATTTTGAAAATCCTCAAAAAAAATTCTTTTTTCAAACATACCAAAGTACTTTATGGCCTTAAACATTAACCTAGAGCTTGATATTAAAGATTATGTAATTTTATTTTAAAAAATAAATTTATTTTTGGATTGGGAGATCCAAAACATTTTATGAAAAATATCTTTTCTAATATTTTATTAGTACAAATCTATGTTGATGAAGTTATTTTTGGTTCAACCAAAAAACACTGTAAGGATTTTTCAAAACTAATGAAAAATGAATGTGAAATTTGTGTGATTGGGAAAATAATTTTTTTTTGTAGGATATCAAATTTATTAAAATTATTATTTTTTTTTAATCAATGTAAATTTAGTTTTGATTTATTCAAAAAATTTGGACTTGAAAAAAGAAAGACATACAAAACTAATATGTGTACCAATATAAATATTGATTTGGATGATTATAGAAACCCAGTTAATAATAAGTTATATAGAGGTATAAGTGGTATTTTTTTATATCATACTTCTAGAAGACAATAAATTATGTTTTTTGTATGTTTTTGTGCTATATTTCGATCAAATAAAAATTTATCCCATATTACTATTGTTAAATTAATTTTTATAAATTTAAAGAGAAGTATTCTTCAATATACTATTTACCCCAAAAATTAGGATTTTAATTTAATTTCATATTTAGATGATGATTATTGAGGATTGATATTAGATAGAAAAATCAACTCATGAACATATCACTTTTTTAGAAAATATTTAGTATTATTGTCAAGTATGAAATAAAACTAAGCTTACCTATCAATCAAATGTAGAATATTTATCCACAACAAGTTTTTGTATAGGATTATTATGGATGAAAAACAATTGGTTTGACTATAGACTAAACTTTAATAGTATACCTATTTTGTCTGATAAAACTAAAATGATAAATATTTCAAAAAAACCCTATAATCCATTCTAGGACTAAGCATATTGATATTAGGCATCATATTATAATATTTCATGCTGTTAAAAAGGATATATCTTTAGAATTTTTAAATACTGAATATCAATTAGATGATATTTTCACAAAACCACTTCCTAGTGCACGTTTTTATTTTATTATGGGGGTGTTAGGATTATTTAATTTTATATGAATATTTACCAATTTTTTTTTCTTTTATCTCTCTATTATTATCTTAAATTATCTATATTTGTTTTACCCAATTGTTTATTGTTATTATTATTATGTTTTTATATTGATAATATATAATAATAAATTTGCTTCATTTTTTTATTTGTATTTTCAAAATTAAGATGTATTGACTACCTTCTCAAAGGATGTGAGAAAACTGCCAACCTTCTCCCACACTTCTCATTCCCATTCCATTGGTTTATAGAGTCCCTCAATCTCTCTCTCCCTCATTTTAGTTTATTGAAACCATAAAACATCAAACCTTCAATCAGAAAACCTTCAGAAATGGAACATCCAAAAAGACTTGAATATGCTGATTTGGGTGTGTTTTTGTATCCAACAGTGAATTATCACAATGATCTTTAAGGTAAATTGGTTGATTTCGAATATATAAATAAAACAAATATTTCATTAAATGTAGTGATTCAATTTTATGGACTATATTTTTCTTTTAGATATGGTAATAGTTGTTGATGTTAAATATCGAGGTAAATGATTTCTGTAGGAATTTTGAGTTCAATTTTGAATTCTATAAATATTCCATAATTTCTAGGATTCACGATATTGGGTTTACTCTATATTTAATTAATATATCTAAGTTGTTATGATTTCCCCATGAGGAGGATTTCCACTTTGATTTAAGAAGTATCGGTGATGAGAAGTATAAGTCAGAAGACATTATGTTTTAGTTGTTAGGGAAAATACTCATCTAGAATGTGTTGACCAAATACCTTGCTCATAACATAAGATTCCTTATAAATTTTTTATATTGGGATTTTGACAAGAATATCAGAGCTAGATAATGTTTTGTACCATAATATATATACATTTTATTTTTGATTCTAAATAAAATAAATTTAGTTTCCCTCAATTAATTGTGAGTTATTTTAGTCATTGTTTCCATAAGGAAGAAAATATTAGATATTATACCATTAGAAGAATCATTTGATTTTTTCGTCACATCAAACATTGAATCCTATAGATTATTATTAGAGAAAGATGTAATCATTATAAGATTCACAATTCTAGTACTTTTAAGATATTAGGATAAGTTTAGAGAAACTCTTGTAATATTTTTTTACCAGATGGAGAAGAAAAACAACAAAAGATGATGGAAGATACTTAGGGGAGAAAAGGACGATTGCATATATCAGTTCTGTAAGTCTAAGGCATGATAAAGAGGTTGGGAAAAGACTTAAAGAGGGTCATATTATTCAAATTATATCAGTTTCAATGAATATTCTTAATACTATGGATGAATATACAAATGCAGTTTAAAAATAGGTTCATGTGAATGAGGTCGTTCTGAGATAGATTTATAGTTAATAAGTTCTCAAGGAAGATATTCCTACCCTTTCAAAATGTTCTCAAATTGTATCGAATTCAACTATTGGAGAAGTTTATGTATTGATAAATAGATCATAAATCCATTTTGTTCCATTTTTTGCTATGTTGGATGTTGTGAAATCTAAAAGGAATATCAGTCGTGATTATTTTGACTCTTCTGATGTATATTTAATTAGAAAGTACATTCATTTAGAAATAGAGAACATATCATATAAAGAGGATTTCAAAGATGAGAAAAAAATGTTTAGAAACTACTGATTTCATAAATTACAATATATTTGTTTGAAACACATCAAACTCAACTCCAAGATAGCCCAATAAATTTATTTTTATTGGATGAACATTAAGGCTTTATGAGGACAATTTCTAAAGAGATAAGATCTCTAAAATTTGAATCTGTTAAAATGTCTGGATTTGATAATCTAGAGATTATATTAGGGAGAGAATTTCATTTTATCAAAGATATTCATTAGGTTACATCCTCTACCACTCAAAAAAGTTCTCTTGACTTCATAAAGATATTTAAAGCTATTAGTGAAATGATGGCTAAATTGTACAACAGGTTGCAAACTCTCTAGTTTGATAGTACACCATTGAATGTGCTTATGGACAGTCTAAAAAATTTAATCAGTCAGTTATCCTCTAATAAATCTAGTTTGGGACTAGTTATTCATGAGTTATAGATAGATTAATAGTATTTATTCCTATATACGAATCTATATGTGAATTATTTAAGGTGAATATGGTCAATGTCTTCAAGGATGCTAAGTATTCATGAAAACTTCAATAGTATAGACAGATGTCTTCAAAAACTATTTTTAGGTTATGTTAGTGAAGCATCATGAAATTTGGAGTGTTTTAAAAACCAATCCACATCCATTTACAAACACTACAACTCGTTGAGATTTGGAATAAGGAAACCAATCTGACTAGAGCCCCTCATTTTGAATACCTCTTAAGTTGATTTTTGGGATATAATAATTAATTTTTAAAATATTTAATCAAACTTAAAATTTACATCTGATTAATTTTAATTTTTATGGGTTTATTTATTTTTGACTTTTTTTATTATGTTTTCAATTTTCAATATTCTACTCTGAAATCACATATCTAATAATTTCTAAATAGTATTATATAATCTTACATTACAGTTTAATTTGATATCAACTCTGATTTAGGTCATATATTATTTTAAACATTCTTTTTGATATCACAAAAAAGGGGAGAATTTTTTAAAACCACTAAATTTCTTATTTTGGGGAGAATATTTTCATATTTATGATATTTTTAGGAGACACCATTTTTAATTGAAATTGTACTATGAAATATAAATATTTAATCAATCTTTTCAATTCATGTTATTTCTATTATTTTTATGGTTTTGTTGATTATCAAAAAAGAGAATATTTTTGGGTGTGTATTTTTTAAACAATAGTCTATATTGAATGTTGATTTTGATGCTCATAAATACCCTTTTTTATCTTATATGAAGATGCATTAATAATTTTTATGGAATATAAATCAGGTTTTTTATAGTTTTGATGGAATGGAAGCTATGAGATGTGTTATGGAAACACTATTCAAACCATAGGTTCAGTAAATAGACATATGTATCATCGTCCATAGGCTACGATGAACACTTTGTTTATGGAACAAAAACCCTATGCTCGATATTTAGTGTGGGGATCAGAGACCCTACATTATAGAGTCATGGAATGTACATAATATCAAATCTACGTTGGAGTCTGTATTTACTGTTCAATCACTTAATTCAGGAATTTTAATATATGGTTAATAAATTATAGACTTGGATTATTATACTAAAAAGAATGAACGAGTGGATCATCATCCCTACATTAATTTGATCCCTACATTAAGAGCATATAAAAGTGTGGTGTATGAATTGCACGTTGGAAGGAAACCTATGATACATAATTCAACCTTGTCCTTTTCTAGTATTTATCAGAGTTTTCAAAACTATGATTTTATCAAGATTAATTGCAATGGTCTTGGCAGAATGTTAGGCTGATTGAAAGCTTCTATATGACTGCTTCAAATCTCATTATGACCACTTCAAAGAACCATTATTATCATATAAATTCACTCATGTTTTTTGGGGAAGTTATGACTTCCCGTGTTAATATAGAGTTGTATTTCCACATTCTACCAGGTGAAATTCTTTTATCTTTAATACTGAAGAAAACATTATACTCTATTTATTCTACCAATATATATTTTCCATTGACAAATATACATGTCCCATATTATCATATATGATTATATTTTATTAAGTCTTTTATTTTTCTACTAAAATGAATTATCAATTCTGAATGAAGATAAACTTTGGTGATATACATTTCCAATATTTTACTATTATAAGATTACTTTTAATATTTGTTGATATTTTTATATAAAGATAATTTTTCAACTTGTATTACATCAGAACTACCAATTCAGGATGAAATTATTTTCTGAAGAAGAATAATATCCTTCTACTTTAAATTGTTTTTGTTGAAATTGTAAAGTTCAACCTGATCCATCGTCACAACAATATCTTTTGATTTGTAGGAGTTTCAACTACTTGGACTATATTGTGGTGGATTATCAGCATCTCTATCTAAATTGTGGATAATCGTCACCTTGTTAGAGAACCAAAGGGCTCTATTTATCCTTATTTGTAAATTTTTCCACTTCCAGAACTCAATTATACAATTTTGGTCTTTTTAAAAGAGGGCCATTCTTGTGATTTCACAAATATTGCAGAGAGAGTAATTGGTGGAGTGGACTAGGGGGCTTTTGTGCCCCGAACCACTGTAACTCTTTTGTGTTATTTATTCCTATATATCCACTATTCATATTTAATACCAATGAAATACACTTCATATCTTCAAATTTCACATGGTAATTCAACTTCTAGAATTGTTTAATTTTCTCAAAAAGATATAGTTCACCCCCTATATTGGGTTACTTTATTTCAGTCCATGAAAATAGTTACCTCAATTGGTGAGGAAAGTAATTCAAGAATAATAAACATGAAAATATGAACATTAATATGATTCATTATAATCAATTAATCCTATATTTCAATGTAACAATTAATTGAATTCCTTGACTTTAGCCCATTACCTCGGTCTCATTGTTATTCTTGCCAACATGTATTTGAACATGCACCCACAATCTCAGGTGTCACCTATTTCGAAAATCCCCATCAAAACTAACCATTATAGTAAAAATGTCAACCCTCTCAATCTAAAATAATTTATCATAGAGAGGATACTCATCCGGAAATGTTAGATATGGTAGTAAGAAAAAAACACATTTATTAGGGTATCTAGGCCCCAGAACCAAGAATTTATCCTTTATAAGAAAATAGACTTTTTTACCCCAAAAATAGTATTTATCAAACAAAATTTCAATACCATATTCAATTAATTAATTTATTTTTCATAGGTTAAATCCTTATGAAACATAAATTGTCATATAGAAACAACTATATGATATTTAAACATTCTTTCAATTATAACTGTCCTTTCCATTAAACTATAAGTGAGAAAAAATTCGATTAAAATTCTTTATTATTATTTATCCAATAATCATTATTATATTTACATTATTTATCCAAATCCAACATAATAAACATACTAAACCATAGTATTGACATAAATACCACACTATCTATAAAAAATAGAGGAAAACTAGTATTATAGTGAAAACACATAAGATTACCTATAATAACAATTATTAATTTTAAAAATGAGGAGAACATTTTAATGAAGTGAAAATGTGGATATGTTTGAGAAAAATAATTCCCAATAAATAATATAGACTAAAAGAGAACCTGATTTTGGGAAAGATAATGAAATAAAACTTAAAATTAGTTTGTTATAATAATAACCATTAATTCATAAAATATATTTGTTAAATGTAACTTTTTTTATTTCAAGATCTTTTTCCAAGAGTTTAGGTACTATTATACCATTATGATAAAGAATGCAAAAGTATATAATTACATGATTTATTTCCTTTCTACAAGCATAGTTATATCATTTATTTTTTCTATGAAATTTTTCTTCTTTTAAATCATCATATTTTATAAATGATAAATAAAGAATATTTCTTTCCCAATGCCCAAAAATTAATACTCAATGGATCAAAAGATCCCAAAAAATATGAAATATTATATATTGTTCTTCTATATATTAATCAATACAAAAAATGTTAACTAAATTTAATATAATATATTATAACAACAAAACATCATATGAATATGTAATATATTAATCACCAAATTGTCTATAATGAAACCTAATGTTCAACTTATATTATTCAATAAAAAAGTAATATTTACAATCTACAAAATATTCTTAACCATGGTGAATACCAAAAAGATAGAAATATCTGATCACATATTCCTCCAATATTAACAAAATATTTAGCTCCAAGAAACATTAATCACTCAAAAATTCTCATCAAAAAAATGTATACTTCTAAAATAGACAAACCCTTATATATGATACTATTTCTATAAATAACATGATTCACTATAAAAAAAAAATACTTTCAAATTTAACAAATTAACTCAATATTTATTCTTAAATTATGTTTACCATAGTCAAATAATATATGAAATATAGTGAACTTATTAAAAAATAACATTAATCACTTATTCAATAAATCACTTCTAAATCCCATTGTTATTTATAAAATAAAACATATGATGGAAAAGTGAAATTATTATTTTATCCAAAATAACCATATTTATTTTTAAAATAATATAATACCTAATATATATAAATATATTTCTACTTATGTCCAAAAAATATAAAATAATTCTTCCACAAATATCATTTTCATTAAATCACATAATATAACAAAGGTTATATTCCCAAAAATATCATCCAAAATATATTAAACCATATTAAACACCAATCACATAAATAACTCAAATTGGTAATTTATGACTTCAAACATATGATCATCCATATACTTATCAACCCATGATATTATTTTTTTATCAAATATCACTAGAAAATAACACAGTTTTCCATAGGATCAATCATATTTTCCATTAAAAATAAATTATGTATTAACCTACCCATATACTTTTATATTGTCTACCTATGCCTATAGTCATAGTCCCACTGATCAAACACCAATGATTATTGAGTCAATATCAAATTCATGCCATTCATAATTGTTATGCTTTTGTGAATTTGTTTATCATGAAAAAATACCTCAATGTAGAATTAATGAATTTTTGTGTTGATACTGTTTATTGATAAAGAATGTTTCCATGGTATATTGTGGAATTATATAGAGATTTTTGAAAAACGATTTTGTAAAGGATCCATGAAAAGGCAATGTATTATATAAATGTGGTACAAAATATTTATATATAAGGTGGTTCTATTTTCTAGTGTTTTAGAAATTCATGGGTCCAAAAATTGGAGATTGAAGAAAAAAAATTTAGAAATGGGAGTTGTGTTCCAGTCCTATGGATGTTTGGAAAGTTTCTCAACAATATTTTTTCAAGATAATCACATAAAAATAAAGAAATGGAAATATGGTCGTACAAGTTTTGGAGTTGGCGTGCAAGTTGAGTGGCACGATATATACTAGAGAGAATGAGCTTCCATGGTAGGGGGGATGTTTTGGTACACATGAGAAGAGTCATAAAAATACATATAAATAGATATCTACCCTCCTTATTTTGAATATTCTCAACACATAGAGAAAATAAGTGCTCTGGTCATGCAAGTAGAGGGGGTCATGCAAGTAGGGAGTGAAGAATGAAGTTGTGCGACAAAAAGAGAGTTGCACGAATGTTGGGCTTCTAAAGTTAGTTTCATGGATAGAATGGATTAATGGATATGTATTGCGTTTAGTGTGATTATTGAGCATCAAACAAGATTCTTTTCTATAAAAAGGATACAGTTTTATTCCATGAATAATGTTTCACACAATTCACCCTGAGGTTGCGTGAAAGTTGGAAGTTGACCGGTATATCAGTTGTAAAGCGATATTCATCAATGGATGAAAGAGGAACATCAAGAGATAATATATATACAATTGAGGATATAAAATTAAGGAAATTTAAGGTACCTATAGATCCATAAACCATGAGTGTATCCCTTCCAAGAGTATTGATAAGAGGAATATAAAGATGGTGATCCTTTACACTTATAGTGATCTAGAGAAAAAGACATATAGAGTGACCGTTGGGAATGCAGTGAGCAGAGCCTAAACATTGTAATGGTAGGGAGCCTAGGAATAGAAGTTATCTATCCTAAAACTTGAAATTTGTAGTGATATTTAGTTGATATGGTACATCATCCCATCACAGTGGTATGCACCATGCACATAGACCAGTGAGGGTGAACTGAGAAAATTGTTGTGTCATGTGCATGATTTAATTTTTGTTCATACAATTCGACGAGAGAAATAGAAAATTGTGTTTTTTAATGATGAAACAAGATCAATATGGGGAACTATATATAATCTATCATTCGTGGATTCACCCCCCCCCCCCCTCAAGATATTTGACCTTGTGGACCTATCATTGTTCTACTACCACATCTACTTACCAGTATCTAGACATTAATGGATTTTATTGGAAAACTACCCAGTATCTAAATTTCCAAATCATTATAATATTACAATGTACATAGAGTTGTCCACATAAACTGTAATATTTTCATGTCCTACTATTATTATTTTTTCCAAAATCTAATTCCCATGGGTCCAGTTAAACATCCATTGATACAAACTATAACACGCTAAAACTATTAACTGGTAAATAGTGGATATATTTCTATACTAACACAACATAAAAGAGATTGAATCATGAAAGATCATATATTTTACCAATCATGGATGTTTTTATACTTATAGGATCAAAAAACTTCATTTGAAAAAATAAAATGAATCTTAATATTATAGATAGAATTTGTTTTCTAGTATATCCCAAAAATAATTTATAAATAAATGCCTTTTCTAAAGATATAATACCTAAATAGTTATGGAATGAAAAAAATACCCAATTTAGTATGCCTTATGAGACCTAAATATGTATCAAGGGGATAAAAATGGACCCTCTCATCTTATATTGTAACATCCCAGGTAATTAAAGAATAAAGAATTTTCATATTTATTAATATTTACGAATTAAATATTAATTTTAATTAAAAGGGGTTTCTATGTTCGATAGCGTACTCGATACGCAACGATGAGTTTCTTTGAAAACTTACGTTGCACACAAGTAATAAAATAATATTATTTTAAATGTTAGTTAACAAGTAGCCGTTGTACTGGCGAGAATGGATAAAAATAACTAAAATATTATTATATATGTTTTTAAATGTTTTTACATTTACTCAATAAAAGATAAAGGCTTAAAATACGGAAAGAGTTCAATTTTAGGCATTTATACCCTAATTTTCACTAAAGGTTCACTTATCACCTTTTGAAGGCGAACCATCATTAAATATAGTTTTGATCATTCTTATAAATTCTATTGGACCAAAAATAACTCTTCTTTAGAATCGGGACATCAAAATTTACCATGTGTAAATTTTTGGTACCTTTCCGATAAAGTTCATTTTTTTAATGAATAGTGTAAAATGTAGTATTTTAATTCAAAACCTCTTTTTAATATAATTTATTTATATGATTATATTATCTTTTTAATTGGTTTTAAATTGAAATTAGAAAATATTTTTACCATTAAATGAAATAGTGGTCTTTGGAATTAATTTCACTCTGAAATCGGACTTAAACTAGTGTCAATCTTTTGATACTTATTGTTTCATAAAAACACGCTATTTGCTCTGACAGCGGAAATAAATTATTAAATTAATTAATGTGACTTATATATTTTGAATTTTTTAAAATAGACTTCATTTTTGAATTCGTAATATCAAATATAGCTTAGGGTGAATTTTTGGTAATTTTCTAAAAAACTTCAATTTTTTGATGAATAGTGAAACCACTAAGTGGTACTTATAAAAACTGATTTTTCCGTTTAAATGAAATTTTTCCATAATTGTGTTTTGATTTTAAAAAATCCGACATACATGGTTGTCATTAAGATGTAAAATGTGGTTCAAAGAGATTAAAATAATTTTTTGGTGAATAGTAACTTATTAAGTTTAAAATCGCGATTAGTGGTAATTAGTGTAGTTTAAGGTAAAAATAATGTTTTAATAATATGAGATGACCTAGAAACATGTCCTACCCTCATTGGATGTGTCATGGCCGACCAATACAAGCCATGGGTCAACTTGGGGACCCCATGGAGCCACTTTGGTTGGAAAATGACATATATACCTTTTATTTAATGTTAATGTAAAAAATGGCACAAACATGATATGTTTTACTAAAACAATTTTTAAATGGGGTTATACAAGTCTGATATTTGATTATAAATAGTAATTGGAAAGATAAAGAGATTTCCTACATCATAGTATTTGTTTTATAATTTTTAGACATTAAATAAATTAAATTATTTATGACATAATAATGATGCAGCGATGACATCATTATTTGACGATTTAAATAAAATGGAAAGATAATGTAGAATCTATGAACTAACCATGTCCAAAACTTATTTGATGGGTGGATTTCGAACCCTTATCACCTTATCCACGAATTATTTCAATGTGGGACCTTTTAAAACCGAAACACATTTTCAAATAAAGTAATATTTCTTTACTTTCCAAAAGTGCCCCTCCTCTCCTCTTATAAAAGGCCCCCACCTCTACCACCTTACACACACTCCTCAAGCCTTTTTCTCGGCCAAAACCTGCCCATTTACTCTCTACACATCCCTCTCCTCATCCTAGAGGATTCCATTTGGGCAGAAGCCTTTCAAAGGAATCCTTTAGGCTCAAATCAAAAGGAGTTACACTTTTAAAGGTAATTCATTCTCTCTTGTTCATTTGTTTTATTTTACTTCTCCAACCCCCTAAACTCTTTCTATTTACTTCTTTTGTAACAAAACAAGTATCTTCAATATACTAGGATGTTGTTATAAGATTTATTCGAGCTACACTCTCACACAACTACATCAAATGGTTAAAGAACATACGGTTTTCGTGGATGGCGAAATTCTGCCTCCCGAAACGATGATTGTTCAATACTCATTTAACACCTTCAAGGTGGCCATTAAGATGTCACTATATTTATATATGATATATAATTTGTTTATGTTTTTTTAAGCTTCTGTATTTTTCATTTTGGTCATACCTTTATGGTTTCCATTATTGGTAAAACACGATATCTTCATTTAAGGAAGTGCGGACTACCGCCCCCTCAAAGTGATGTGATTCGTTAATGCCATATGTGGGACGTGTAAAGGATGGATTTGAAGTTATTATATATGATGTTATACTGGAATTATAATATACCTATATATAATTATTATTTCTTTCCATTAGAGTATGAGATAGAAATGAATGTAGCGTTCATGCGTACGTACGGCTTACGGTCTCCATGAACGGTGCATTTCATTTCTTATCCCCAAATGTAATGTACTATTAAAAGTACATGTATATAATGGACATATATAATGAATTATATATCTAAATGATGAATATAATTCTGGAATTAAAATATACATACCTCTCATTTAGTTTTAATTCCATTAATATGACAAAGAAATGAAAGTAGCGTTCATGCGTTCGTACGGCTTACCGTCTCCATGAACGGTGCATTTCATTTCTTACCTCTAAATGATTATGTAATATTATAAATACATGTATATTCTGGATATATATAATATATATGATATCTAAATCAGGAATTTCATTATGGATATAAAGAACCTTTGACCACACGAACAACATGTAATTGAAAGAAGTCAACTTTCGACTTAAGAACCAAATATTGACAAAACAGACATTATTAACTTAAATGGTTACATAATGTTTATAACATGGCAATAAGTGATATAAAAGGAATAATGAACTTTAAAAAGGTTCTTAATCAAGTATAAATTAACTCAAGTTTATTATTCAGGACGTTAAAGAACGATCGAGTCAAGTCGGACCCGAGGTAAGGGACTTCATCTCAATCTCCTTTCATTGAGGCATATTTCGTTTTATACACAACTTTCTTTTATACGGTGTATAAACCCCTTTGACTTTTACTTTTATACAAAAGGAATCTTTTTCTACGAAGCGTTTTACTAAATTACAAAAAGGAATGTTTTTTTTAACGTACGCGGTGACAACGACCTTTTCCACCGCCGCGAGTATTATTTGGTCTTTGGCTTCCTCAACAAGCTGTTATGTTTTTAAAATGAAATAAATACCATATACTCTTTTATGTATTTTTGTATTGAAAATGGTTTTGATAAAGGATTCTATTATGATATATTGTGATTGAAATGTGGAAATGTTATCATTCCTTTATATTGGTTTTATGTTTTATGATTTTATATTGGTACTTGGACATTTGACAGGTGGTTACGTGATAAACCATATGACGGGTGGTGCCGTGAATACCAGGACGGGTGGTTACATTATAACCTCCAATTCATTGGGTATGGAAGTCGGCCGTATGGCTATTCCATTAAGTATGTATGGAAATTGGCCATATGGCTATTCCATTTAAGTGATATGTGTGGAAGTCGACCGTATGGTTATTCCACTTAAGTATGTTTATGTCCCAAGTTACCTTTATATATGTTATGTGTTCTTTATATGGGTTTTATGGTAATCCTTTGGTTACAAAAAGGTAAGTAATGATACTTTATTCAGTGAAGAGTTTTTACTACTTCATGAAGGTGAAGGTATTACTTTGATAGAGTATACATGGTTTACTTGATGTTTGAAAAACTAACAGTTTTCATTCTTTGTGTATCCCTTACTGAGCTTTCTATGCTCACCGCAAGTTTTTTTTTTGAAATGTTTTTCACAGGACTTAATGTGGAATAAGGTCAAGGATGGAATCAAGGGAATGTCATGCTATATAAAACATGGAACTAGACATGTTTCTTTTAAGAGTTTTTTTTAATTATGGAAACTTAGTAGAAGTGACTACTTTGTAATATTTTGAGATGTAATAGTTATGTTCTAATTCTCTAAAACTCTATACCTGAAAAGATCCTCAACATGAATTATTCATTTAATTCATTATTAAGTAAGGTTTAAGGCCGGGGCCTTATAGTTGGTATCAGAGGTCGGTTTAGGCAACTTTAGGAGTTAAAAAAGTGTTAAATTATAATATGATTGAAATGATATAGCATTTACGGATTACCATGTTGCTTCGCCTAAGAAATTTCTGTGTTCAGAATGGTTTTCCGCAGAGGAAACAAAGCAGCTATGTTGGGATGACATCAGGAGGAAGACAACCTTCCAAATCAGCATCCTGAGATGGTCGGAATCGGAACTGAACAGTTTGTTGCAGTGTTGGAACAATTGAATCAGGCTATAAATGGTGGTGGTATCCACACACGAGATCAGCCAGATCAACCACAGAGGAACATGTTAGTGGTGGAACATTTCATGAGGTAACATCCCCCATCATTCAGAGGATCATCTGACCCTGTGCAAGCTGAAGGGTGGATTAAAGCACTGGAGAAGATTTTTGATGTCATGGGGTGTTCAGAACATCAAAAGGTTAGTCTTGCTGTTTACCGTTTTGAAGGTGAAGCTGATTAGTGGTGGTCGATGGTAAAAAATATCAGGGATAGTGATGAGATTGAGGATCTTCACTGGGACGAATTCAAAGGTATGTTTCTTGAGAAATATTTTAATAAGGTGGTTCGTCTTAGGAAGGAAAAATAGTTCCTAGAATTGGGGTAGGATGATGATTCAGTAGCTTCTTATGAAGCAAAGTTCACTCGATTGGCAAGGTATGCTCCAAACTTCATATGAGATCTTGATAGTAAAATAAACCGGTTTTACTCAGGGTTGAAGCCAAAGTATCGAGGGGCTTTAGCTTCTCGTGAGTTCAAAAGTTATGAAAAACTTGTTCGATGTGCGGAGAAGGTGGAAATGGAGTTTGCCGATGATCAGGTGTTCTATGACAAACAATAGAATAAGAGGTCTAGTTGACAGGAAAAGGGGAAGAATTCATCAAAGAAGCAAAGAGGTAAGAAAACCAAATATCCATCCTGTGAGAAGTGTGGTAAAATGCATCCTGGAGAATGTTTATCCAAGTCTGGTAAGTGCTTTCGGTGTGGTAAGTCTGGTCATATTACTCGTAACTGTAAGGAAGATGATCAAGAAGGCAATGAAAAGCCAACGGTAAGATGTTTTAAGTGTAATGAAATGGGTCAATATGCAAATGAGTGTCCAATGAAGAACTCAACTGGGGGAATGAAGCCAGACTACAAGCAGAAAGGGGTGGTGAAATCCTTTGCAACAACTTCAGTAGATGTTGGGCCATCGAATGAAGTGGTATCAGGTACACTGTTTGTTTGTTCAGATTATGCAAATGTGTTGTTTGATTCAGGGTCTACACACTCTTTCATTTCTGAGAAGTTTTCTAGTAAATTGGAAATTCCATCTCAAGATATGAACCCTGAACTTATGGTAAAAACACCCGGAGGGAACGTTGAGAAAAAAAGGAATTATAAGAACCTTCTTATTCTTGTGTGTGGAAAGAATCTACCAGCAAACCTTATTGTCTTTCCTCTAGTAGAGTTTGATATTATTTTGGGCATGGATTGGCTTTCTGTTTATCATGCTAAGATTGACTGCATAGATAAAATGGTTTCTTTTCAGAAAGATTTTCAGTTTGTGTACAAGAATGAACCCTTGATTTTGATAACATATCAGGAAGTTGAGAAACTAGTAAAAGATGGAAATGAATGTTACCTTGCACATATTGTTGAAAATAAAGGAACTATTCAGATTAATGATGTGCCAGTGGTAAATGAGTATCTTGATGTTTTTCCTGATGAGTTGTCTGGTATTATTCATGATTGGGAAGTTGAATTTACTGTTGACTTAGTTCCGGATTCTAAGCCAATTTCAAAACCCCCTTATCGAATGGCTCAAGTTGAACTTTTAGAGTTAAAGAAACAATTGCAGGAGTTATTAGATAAAGGTTTCATTTGACCTAGCACATCACCATGGGGTGCTCCTGTCTTGTTTGTTAAAAAGAAAGATGGATCAATGAGACTTTTCATTGATTATAGAGCCTTGAATAATATTACTATTAAGAACAAGTATCCTTTTCCTCATATCGATGATTTGTTTGATCAGCTCCAGGGAGCTCAGTATTTTTCTAAGATTGACTTGAGGTCGGGGTACCATCAGTTGAAAGTAAAAGAAGCAGACGTTCCGAAGACTGCGTTCCGTACTAGATATGGCCATTATGAATTTGTAGTTATGCCTTTTGGGTTAACCAATGCACCTGCTGTATTCATGGACCTTATGAATAGAATTTTCCATGAGTTCTTGGATAAGTTTGTGGTTGTTTTCATTGATGATATTTTGGTGTTTTCTAAAAGTAAATAGGAGAATGAAAGTCATTTAAGGGTTATCTTGAAAACCTTAAAAGAAAAGAAACTATATGGAAAATTCAGCAAGTGTGAGTTTTGGTTACAACAAATTTCTTTCCTAGGTCACATTGTTTCAAAAGATGGCATAACTGTTGATCCTACTAAAACAAAAGTTGTTGAAGAATGTCCAAGACCCACAAATGTAACCGAGATCCGTAGTTTTCTTGGTTTGGCAGGTTACTACCGAAGGTTTGTTGAAAATTTTTCACAGTTATCTAGTCCAATGACTAAGCTAACTCGTAAGGGTGTTAAGTTCATATGGACAAAAGAATGTGATGATTGTTTTCAGGAGTTGAAGAGAAGATTGGTGAATGCTCCAATTTTGGCACTTCCTTCCAGGAATGGTGAGTTTGTTACATACAGCGATGCTTCGTTGAAGGGACTTGGATGTGTCCTTATGCAGAATGATCAGGTAATTGCTTATGCTTCACGACAGTTGAAAACTCATGAGGTAAATTACCCTACACATGATTTGGAATTATCTGTTGTTGTTTTTGCTTTAAAAATTTGGAGGCATCATTTGTATGGAGTAAAGTGTGAAATATATACTGATCACAAAAGTTTAAAGTATATATTCACTCAGAAAGAATTGAACATGAGACAGAGGAGATGGCTAGAATTAATCAAGGATTATGATTGCACAATTCACTACCATCCAGGAAAAGTAAATAAAGTGGTTGATGCTTTGAGTCAAAAAAGTAATGCTTCATTAGAAATGTTGCGTTTTGAACGTGATCCTTTGGTTAAAGATTTGATGAACTTTGGCATGGAAGTTGTTGGTATAGGATGTTCTTCTGTTTTGTTTCAGGTATCAGTGAAATCTTCTCTATCAGACAGAATCAAGCAAGCATAGAAGCAAGACAGCGAGTTGCAGAAAAAGGTAGAGATGGTTCAGAAAGGTAAGTTTCCTGAATTCAACATTGATAACGATTGTGTTTTGAGGTTTGGGAAGAGGTTATGTGTGCCTTGTGATTCACAGTTGAAGAATGAGTTGTTATGTGAGGCTCATAGTTCTCTGTTTTCAGTTCATCCTGGCAGTACTAAGATGTACAGAGATCTGTGGGAGTATTACTGGTGGGACAGAATGAAAAGAGATATTACTGATTTTACTGTGAAGTGTCTGACTTGTCAGTAGGTTAAAGCAGAGCGGCAGTTACCGAAAGGGATGCTTCAGCCTTTACCATTTCCAGAGTGGAAATGGGAAAACATATCCATGGACTTTGTTGTGGGATTACCGAGGACATCTCGAGGTAATAATGCAATTTGGGTTATTGTTGATCACTTGACTAAATCTACTCATTTCCTTGCTATACGAGATACTTTTTCCCTAGATTAACTTTCCCGTTTGTATCTTAAAGAGATAGTCAGGTTACATGGAGTTCCCCTCTCCATTGTATTTGATCATGATCCCAGGTTCACATCTAACTTTTGGAAAGGCCTTCAGAAGTCATTGGGTACTGAACTAAATTTTAGTACATCTTTTCATCCTCAATCAGATGGGCAGTCAGAACAAAAAATTCAGACCTTGGAGGATATGCTACGAGCTTGTTCGATGGATTATCAGGGATGTTGGGACCAACATCTTTCTTTGGTTGAGTTTTCTTATAATAACAGCTTTCATTCCAGTATACAGATGGCACCATTTGAGGCATTATATGGGAAGCAGTGTTGAACTCCAGCATTTTGTGATGAAGTGGGTGAAAGGAAGCTGATGGGACCAGAATTGGTAGAAGAGATGGCAGAAACAGTTCAGTTGATTCAGAAGCACATGAGAACAGCTCAGAGCAGGCAGAAGAGTTATGCGGATAACCGGAGGAAGGATCTATCTTTCGAGGTAGGTGATCATGTTTTTCTCAAGGTTTCTCCTTGGAAAAGTGTGATGAGATTTGGTAAGAAAGGAAAGCTGAGTCCAAGGTTTATTGGACCATATGAAATTCTGGAGAAAGTTGGATCAGTTGCTTACCGAGTGGCTTTACCTCCGAGTTTATCTCAGGTACACAATGTTTTTCATGTTTCAATGTTGAGGAAGTATATGCCAGATCCATCTCATGTTTTGAGTCCAGAGGTAGTTCAGCTGGAGGAGAACCTATCTTATGAAGAACAACCAGTCCAGATTCTTGACCATAGGGAGCAGGTGTTACGGAATAAGGTGATTCATCAGGTAAAGGTTTTGTTGAAAAACCATGTGATTGAAGAGGCAACGTGGGAATCTGAAAATGCTATGAGGGATAAATATCCCCACTTATTTTGATAAGTGAATAAAATTGCGGGGACGCAATTCCCAAAAGGGGGGAAGGATGTAACATCCCGGGTAATTAAAGAATAAAGAATTTTCATATTTATTAATATTTACGAATTAAATATTAATTTTAATTAAAAGGGGTTTCTACGTTCGATAGCGTACTCGATACGCAACGATGAGTTTCTTTTAAAACTTACGTTGTACACAAGTAATAAAATAATATTATTTTAAATGTTAGTTAACAAGTAGCCGTTGTACTGGAGGGAATGGATAGAAATAACTAAAATACGATTATATATGTTTTTAAATGTTTTTACATTTACCCAATAAAAGATAAAGGCTTAAAATATGTAAAGAGTTCAATTTTAGGCATTTATACCCTAATTTTCACTAAGGGTTCACTTATCACCTTTTGATGGAGAACCGTCATTAAATATAGTTTTTATCAATATTATAAATTCTATTGGACCAAAAATAACTCTTCTTTAGAATCGGAACATCAAAATTTACCTTGTGTAAATTTTTGGTACCTTTCCGATAAATTTCATTTTTTTAATGAATAGTGTAAAATGTAGTATTTTAATTCAAAACCTCTTTTTAGTCTAATTTATTTATATGATTAGATTATATTTTTAATTGGTTTTAAAGTGAAATTAGAAAATATTTTTACCATTAAATCCAATAGTGGTCGTTGGAATTAATTTCACTTTGAAATCGGACTTAAACTAGTGTCAATCTTTTGATACTTATTGTTTCATAAAAACACGCTATTTGCTCTGACAGCGGGAATTAATTATTAAATTAATTAATGTGACTTATATATTTTGAATTTTTTAAAATAGACTTCATTTTTGAATTCGTAATATCAAATATAGCTTAGGTGGAATTTTTGGTAATTTTCTGAGAAACTTCAATTTTTGATAAATAGTGAAGAAACTAAGTGGTACTTATAAAAAACTGATTTTTCCGTTTAAATGAAATTTTGCCATCATTGTGTTTTTATTTTCAAAAATCCGACATACATGGTTGTCATTGAGAAATAAAATGTGGTTCAATGAGATTAAAATAATATTTTGGTGAATAGTAACTTATTAAGTTTTTAATCGCGATAAGTGGTAATTAGTGTAGTTTAAGGTAAAAATATTGTTTTAATAATATGAGATTACCTAGAAACATGTCCTACCCTCATTTGATGTGTCATGGCCGACCAAGAAAAGCCATGGGTCAACTTGGGGACCCCATGGAGCCACTTTGGTTGGAAAATGACATAAATACCTTTTATTTAATGTTAATGTAAAAAATGGCACAAACATGATATGTTTTACTAAAACAATTTATAAATGGGGTTATACAAGTTAGATTTTTGATTATAAATCGTAATTGGAAAGATAAAAAGATTTCCTACATCATAGTATTTTTTTTATAATTTTTAGACATTAAATAAATTAAATTATTTATGACATAATAATGATGCAGTGATGACATCATTATTTGACGATTTAAATAAAATGGAAAGATAATGTAAAATATATGAACTAAACATGTCCAAAACTTATTGTATGGGTGGATTTCGAACCCTTATCACCTTATCCACGAATTATTTCAATGTGAGATCTTTTAAAACCGAAACAAATTTTCAAATAAAGTAATATTTCTTTACTTTCCAAAAGTGCCCATCCTCTCCTCTTATAAAAGGCCCCCACCTCTACCACCTTACACACACTCCTCAAACCTTTGGATCGACCAAACCCTGCCCATTTACTCTCTCCACATCCATCTCCTCATCCTAGAGGATTCCCTTTGGGCATAATCCTTTCAACGGAAGCCTTTAGGCTCAAATCAAAAGGAGTTACACTTTTAAAGGTAATTCATTCTCTCTTGTTCATTTGTTTTATTTTGCTTCTCCAACCCCCTAAACTCTTTTTATTTACTTCTTTTGTAACAACACCAGTATCTTCAATATACTAGGATTTTGTTATAAGATTTATTCGAGCTACACTCTCACACAACTACATCAAATGGTTAAAGAACATACGGTTTCCGTGGATGGCGAAATTTTGTCTCCCGAAACGATGATTGTTCAATACTCATTTAACACCTTCAAGGTGGCCATTAAGATGTCACTATATTTATATATGATATATAATATGTTTATGTTTTCTTTAAGCTTATGTATTTTTTATTTTGTGCATACCTTTATGGTTTCCATTATGGGTAAAAGACGATATCTTCATTTAAGGAAGTGCGGACTACCGCCCCCTCAAAGTGATGTGATTCTTTAATGCCATATGTGGGACGTGTAAAGGATGGATTTGAAGTTATTATATATGATGTTATACTGGAATTATAATATACCTCTATATAATTATTATTTCTTTCCATTATAGTATGAGATAGAAATGAATGTAGCGTTCATGCGTACGTACGGCTTACCGTCTCCATGAACGGTGCATTTCATTTCTTATCCCCAAATGTAAGGTAATATTAAAAGTACATGTATATAATGGATATATATAATGGATGATATATCTAAATGATGAATATAATTCTGGAATTAAAATATACATACCTCTCATTTAGTTTTAATTCCATTAATATGAGAAAGAAATGAAAGTAGCGTTCACGCGTACGTACGGCTTACCGTCTCCATGAACGGTGCATTTCATTTCTTACCTCTAAATGATTATGTAATATTATAAATACATGTATATTCTGGATATATATAATGTATATTATATCCAAATCAGGAATGTCATTCTAGATATAAAGAACCTTTGACCACACGAACAACATGTAATTGTAAGAAGTCCACTTTCGACTTAAGAACCAAATATTGACAAAACAAACATTATTAACTTAAATGGTTACATAATGTTTATAACATGGAAATAAGTGATATAAAAGGAATAATAAACTTTAAAAAGGGTCTTAATCAAGTATAAATTAACTCAAGTTTATTATTCAGGACGTTAAAGAACGATCGAGTCAAGTCGGACCCAAGGTAAGGGACTTCGTCTCAATCTCCTTTCATTGAGGCATATTTCGTTTTATACACAACTTTCTTTTATACAGTGTATAAACCCCTTTGACTTTTACTTTTATACAAAAGGAATCTTTTTCTACGAAGCATTTTACTAAACGAAAAAAAATGAATGTTTTTTTTAACGTACGAGGTGACGACGACCTTTTCTGCCGCCGCGAGTATTATTTGGTCTTTGGCTTCCTCAATAAGCCGTTATGTTTTTAAAATGAAATAAATACCATATACTATTTTATGTATTTTGGTATTGAAAATGGTTTTGATAAAGGATTCTATTATGATATATTGTGATTGAAATGTGGAAATGTTATCATTCCTTTATCTTGGTTTTATGTTTTATGATTTTATATTGGTACTTGGACATTTGACAGGTGGTTACGTGATAAACCATATGACGGGTGGTGCCGTGAATACCAGGACGGGTGGTTACGTTATAACCTCCAATGCATTGGGTATGGAAGTCGGCCGTATGGCTATTCCATTAAGTATGTATGGAAATTGGCCGTATAGCTATTCCATTTAAGTGATATGTGTGGAAGTCGACCGTATGGTTATTCGACTTAAGTATGTTTATGTCCCAAGTTACCTTTATATATGTTATGTGTTCTTTATATGGGTTTTATGGTAATCCTTTGGTTACAAAAAGGTAAGTAATGATACTTTATTCATTGAAGAGTTTTTAATACTTCATGAAGGTGAAGGTATTACTTTGATAGAGTATACATTGTCTACTTGATGTTTGAAAAACTAACAGTTTTCATTCTTTGTGTATCCCTTACTGAGCTTTTTATGCTCACCCCAAGTTTTTTTTGAAATGTTTTTCACAGGACTTAATGTGGAATAAGGTCAAGGATGGAATCAAGGGAATGTCATGCTATATAAAACATGGAACTAGACATGTTTCTTTTAAGAGTTTTTTTTATTATGGAAACTTAGTAGAAGTGACTACTTTGTAATCTTTTGGGATGTAATAGTTATGTTCTAATTCCTTAAAACTCTAAACCTGAAAAGATCCTCAATGTGAATTATTCATTTAATTCAATATTAAGTAAGGTTTAAGGCCGGGGCCATATATATATAATGTCTAATTCATTAATCATTCAAAATAAATAAATAACAATTCAATACATAAAAAATATAAACATTTTTTTTCAAAACCTAGAATATAAAATGTCAAAATTTTCCACAATCAATACACAGAAAAAATTTATAATAATCCATCAAAAAAATAATTTGGACTCTATCATTACAGTATATACCCAGTAAATCATACGATTCATTGAGGGATGTTGTCATAGAAGAAAATACATTTAAAAGATCTCTATAACATATCTTGATGAAAATTCCCTTTTCCTTTTGAAATCACTTACAGAAAATCTAAAAAATTACAAATTATTAGGGAAAAAAATACTTGAAAATAAACATGGAATCATATAATATAATATTTAAAGAAAATAATATTCATTACAATGGGAAAATCAATTTGTTCTGTAAACTTTAAAACAATGATTTAATTTACACAATTGGTAAAGAGTTACTTATTCAAAAAATGAGATGAATATTCATTTTATAATGATTTATATAAAGTAAAACATGGGAATAAATGGCTTTAATAAGTCATTTGATAATAGTAAAAAATTATGAAGAACATTTAAATAATATATGGTCATGGAAAAACATTTCTTATTGAGTAGAAAACAAATATCGATTTCCCATAAAACAAATCATTCCGACTTTTGACTACTTTATCAGATAAAATTAAAATGAAACCATTTAATTTACAAAAATAACTAAATAAGTGGAAAATATATGTGGTTTATTATTTTAATATAATATAATCCCCCCAACATAATCTGGAATATAAATAGTTTTGAATAAGGATTAGATTATGAAATAATACCTTACCACTTTTGTAAAATTTCAATCATAACCTCATGAATGAAAAAACATTAAATTAAACAATAAATACCATGAATATAAATATATTCATTATATTTAATTTCAAATGGTTTGTACATACACCATGTTAAATAATAAAGTGGTGAATGTGAGCTCTATCTCCTGGAAAAAAAAGTGAGATGAAAAACCTTTTCAAAGATACTAACATTGACTGAGAGTTAATAAAGGTAGTTATTATGTATACCAACACAAAATAAAAATAAATAAATTATATATCATTAAAAAACTTAGATTTCACTACACACATAATATTCTCATAACTTATTAAATGAACCAATAATATAACCCAATGAAAAGAAACTCAGATAAGAGACCAGTTACCACAGATCTGACTAGATTTATGACTAATATAACTGATGGTATAATAAATTTATATGTATTATAATTAAATAAAATGACTATATAAATAATTATAATGGCATATATAATCCACGTATAATATTTCAACACCATTTTATTAGTAATTATTAATTAAAATAATCAATTGTGTGTTTTAACTCTTTTATTTTTCATATAAGATTCATTTCATTATTTTTAGTTTTTATATCTTGATCATGTTTATAAAATATATATAACCATAATAGTATCATAATTACAAATTTTATTCATTATATACACATCTATACTAATTCATTAAATTTGTTATGAAAAATTAATTACACGTATTCATGGCGATGGTGGTTTATGCATACGCTTCAATGATCTTTCCACTTTTTGATGTTTGGAATGAAAGAAAATTAAATTGTAAATATGTTTTTAAAATTTATTATTACATAGTAAACTTTATATAGATTCATTATATCTATCCTTTTTCCATCCATGTAAAGTATTAATATGAAAGGAATCACATTGTTTCATGAATGGTGTATCCCACACGTATGCACGACTGACAGTATCATTTCCGAATGGATTGGCAGGTAAGAAGGTGGATAAAATATTATAATGATTGAAGAATAATTTTTCAATAATTAAAATATAAAAATTTAAAATTAATCTAAATAACCTACTATGAAATATTGTTATGGAAAATGAATCATATCCTAATATGGAGACAACTGTCCATACGTATTCTTGAGAGATACATTCTTTTATAATTTAATGTTGATCAGCTGGAAAACAGGTTCCCCATAATAATATTAATATTTTACTATATTTATGATACTAGATTCCTTATTTTATGTTGTATAAAATATAATTAGAGAAATTAAAATAAGGAAAAAACATTGAAATAGTTGGTAAATATGGTTAACTCTTCTTTGAGAGACCTCATTTTTCTAAGACCTTTACACTTCATAAGATTGTCATAAGAGAAGACCAAAAGCTCAAAAATATTTAAAGTAATAGGGGATGTTTTTTTACATGTCATGGTTTATCAATAGTGATAAATTTTTGTGATTATGTAAGGATAATATGTGTCCTTTTCTCAGTGAGGGGAGTGGTACAATTAAAAATATTAAGATCTTAAAAATATAATAAATATCATAAACATTTCAAGAGAAAAAAATGTCCATAATTTAGAAGATAAAACATTATATTTCCAAAACCACTTAACCCAAAAAAATACAATCTAAAGTTCCCTTTTAAGCTTTATCCAATCATTTTACCCCTCTATAACCCTTTTTAACCATAATTGAGGGCACATATTGTTCACTTATTATTGATTATAAATTTATTTCTAAAATGGAAAGTGGTCCAAAATGAGTTATGAATAACAGTTTATACCAAATCCCATCCCACATGTACTCATTAAAAAATTTAATTATTTTAATTTATTTCATAAAATATTGATTATTATAAAAAAAAATATTAAAGTAATTTTTGGACTATTATTTTAATTTGAATTCAAACACATCATGAATGAATTTTATTTTTAATATAAAAACATTTACGATTAATTATTATTTAAAATTTCCTACGAATTTTTTTCATACTATAATTGAACCATAAAATTCTACTTTTATCATTTTTAAAATCAATTACCTTGATTTTTTTATTTTGGCACAAGCATTGTGTTAGTGCTATGTAAGAATTTAAGGTAATTATAATATCACTAAAAATTAAGAATGAATTTTCTTAAAATAAATACCTTCTTTTTATTCAAAAAAAATCATTTAAATTCATTAATAACATATTTTAATCTCAGATTCAAATATATAATTGAAATTAAAAGTAAGAGGGTGACATTTGGTAGTTATCCTTTACATAAAATAATTTAAATGTAATACTCAACATAATGTGGAAAGAAATTTGAAAATTTACATATATTGAATGGTTATGATTGAATAACTCTCATACAATAAACTATAGTCATGTTTCTTGGTCATTTTTAGTCCATATATCATCAATTTAACCCTGTTAGTCCTATTTTAACCATACTGTGGTGACAAATATTTATCATGGTTAATATTGATAATGATCAAAAATAAAAGTGATAAATATTTATAATAAGAAAATATTAATTCCATATATGAAATAAATTTTTAAAGATTCATTTTTTATAAGTGTTATAAGTCAATATTAATAAAAATTATTATAATGAATCGACAAATACTTTTATGATAAATGTTTCTCTAAGCATAAAAATGAACTTATATCATAATAAAATATAATAATAATTCAAATTTCATGAATCTGATTATATATAATAAAATTAGGTTTACACTATATTTTGATAATATCCTGTACATAATGGGGCTTAAAAATTACATGATATTATGAAAAAAATAATAGTTAGTAAAAATCAACATTTTTTACAGTATTGGATGTTGTTTTATCCTGTAGTTTTTCCATTAGGGATAGATACCCCTATAATACATCATTATCTATAGGGGAGGGGGATATGTGGTATCACAATTGGATTTACATCCTTCATACACACAATCATGGTCCCAAAATCCATTCCATGTTTCATAAGAATCTACATTTTCCCTATGGTGCATTCGCTTGTTGTTCAGGTCATGAAGATTCTACTGTCTCTTATGAAGATCTCTAATGAATCAGGTTTCTTCAAATATTCACCGATGGATCATTTGGGACAGAAACGACCCTTATTATATTATTTTGAAAAATTAATATTCTCATCTTATGGGTATAATAGTCTCATGTTAGTAATATTAATGGACTCTTAGAGTAACTTGATCCACTTTACTAATGAAGATGGTTTATCATTAGTTATGTATAATTCTAAGTGTATTATTCATGGTTTTTAATTCTTCATACTCATATATTCATTTGAATATAACATTAATTATGTTTCTTTATATTTAATTATCTCGATAGGCTTTATTGTTCTTCCTTTTTGTTTCAAACCAATATATTATCTAGCTACATAAAAACTTGGATGGTATATTTCTTTTCACCAACAGTAGGTCTGAGGCCATGTTCAACCCTAATTATCCATGAATATATTTAAAAGATTATATTTATAATCTGATAGTTAGAGAACATTAGATAGATATAGAAGATGAGTACTTGTGATTCTAGAGAGTGTATTTTAATTCCTGGTATTATTTCTTTCGTCATTCTTTTGTATTGTGAAACTAAATAAAATGTACTACCATAGTACTATGACGAAATTTTATCTACCTATTTTGAATGGTGATTCATATATTTTGGCTTCAAATATGATGGGGGTATTTACCCACAAAATATTTTCATATCCTCATTTAAAATGGTTTCCATATCTCAATCATGCATTGAATCTCTAATTCCAGGAGGTGAGATAAAAAAATATTTTCTAAATTAAAATGATACATAAATCAAGGATAATTTTTTAGGTTACTCTATACTCATACCTCAAGTCATAGGGGACATAAAAAATATTTATATAATAAAATGGAAGGGCATAAAGAGATTCTTATTGGTGCACTGATTTATAATTTAGTACAAAATCATTTTAGAAGCATTCTCCCTTATCAGGACATTTTTCAATATCCAAGATCTATTTTTCATCTATAGAACCAATCCAATTTTTTAATTATTGAAAATTATGAAAAAAGATGATGATGGTAGGAAACATCACCATATTATAAAGGGGTCCCATTCAAGTATCAATATGAAAAATATAATTGAATCATTTGATTGGTTTTCTAAGGAAATAGAAAATTACAGCTGGAAGAGAGTAGATTAAAATATATTTAATTTTTTTGATTAGTCAAAGTTAGCATGGGTATCCATATAGGATCTAAAATTGTTATTAGACCCCAATACTAGAAAGTGGGTCACATACTTTGAGTAAATCTAAATATTATTCATTTTATGAAGAACCAGTGTATCAGGTTTTCAACCAAACTAAAAGGAATAAGAATGAATATTTCTATACTAATTACATAGATTCCAAGTATAGAGACATGAGGGGGTTCCTTCCCCTAATAAGTAGAATAATCCTAAACTATATAAGGACTACTCCTCCATTCCAAAACCCATTTTTACAATGTATTGTATGAAGCTTCTAGCATTATTGAGCTTGGGATATCAACATTTGTCGAATCTAATAAAGATAGGAAATCTATGGTGATTAGAGGCCCTTTGGAATACTAGGTAAAAGTTGAGTTTCTTCCCTCTAATTTCATAAAAAAAATTAATGTTTATTTGCTATTTTGGGAAAGGATTCATTGAAATAAATAAATTGGGGGAATCCTGGGGAATTTTAGGTGTCCCTAGAAAAGAAATACATATTATAAGAGATAGTGGTCCTTAAGGATCAAAATAAAACTAGTTTACTTTGGGTACTCTCCCATATTATTTTCTAGATTCTATAGGTGTATGATAACTCATTTATTTTTTAAGAATTTTTAATATTCTGTCAATTCTAATTCATTTACACATAATCTATTTTATATATACAACATACTCTCAACATTAAAGATCTTCGATGGAAGTACCAGTCTATTATAGTAATGATCACTGGTGATGATTGTTCCCCATAAAGATCTTTTTTTCCTTTTTTTTGTTTTGAAATTATAGGTGTGGCACTTTTATTTTTATCATGGTATGTGATAGATATATTAGATTCCATTAATGCCTTAAAAGTGGTTTATCTATTAATAAAAATATTGAATTAGAATGAATTGTTTGATATTCATTAAAAACACTCTTTTATTAAATATCACAAGAATTTATCCTAATAATATTTGGAAATGATGACTTCATAGTTGATATAAACTGATTCAAAAAAAATTATAGATTTGGGTGAAACAAATTATAATATCTCAAAACAAGTTAATAATAACATTTGTGATGAAAATTAATTTTTGAACTATAACATTTGTTAATACTTCATTAACATTTAACACATATTATATTCATGTTAAATTATTTTATTAAATATATTTCCTTTACATTTATTTGAAAACATTCATCTAAAGTGATGAAATTAATTTTTTTTGACAAAAATCATTTGTGCTTAAAAATTAATTTTAAAAAGAAAAATATATCTTCTTTACTATAATATTATTTTATTTAAAATTGATTTCTTATTACTATTAATTAATAAATAAAATCTTTTAAGGAATTTTTTTTTTCATTTAATTCAAAATATTATTACTATTATTTATACACACTAATCAAATGAGTATTTTTTTAATAGTCATATTTAAATAACAACACATATACTATATGTCTTGGTCCTTTTAATCTTGGTGTTATATATAGTACACTCAATATAATATATTAATTTAAGAAAATAAATTCTAAACTTTTGGGGTGTTACATAGTAAACCTATTTTAAACATCTTAGAAAATAAGTATCAATTCATTATAATTGAAAAATACATCTTGGTCTATTATTTTAATTAAAAATATTAATACTGATATTCATTTTTACCTTTCTTTGGAAACCAAATAATTTTTTAAAAAAAAATAAATAATTTGAAAAAATAAACTTCAATGATATTGGTAAATTTATTCTACACATTGATTTTTAAACCTAAAAACATAATTTTTGTAAAATTATTTTTTATTTGATATTTACACCCATATTAAAGATAACTTTTCTGACCTTTAAATTTTATATTTGAAAAAAATATATTCATATATTAAATAATCATTTTTAAATTATGTAATAAGGCCAATATTAATTTTTTCATTAAAAAAATGTAACATTGTTATAAAATTATTTACTAAGGTAAAAATGAAAAGAAAAAAAAAGAGTTTTATTATGCCTAAAAGTTATAAAATATTTGAAAAGAATGATTCCATATATGTGTATAATATTGGAATTTTAAACCCCTCTACATCTATAATTTTACTATCTTTTATCCTTTTACCCTTGAATTGTGACATACCATTATTGAAATGTAATGTGCACTTTCATAATTACCTTTCTTTTCAAATATAAAAGAGGATAACTTCCACCATTTCATGATACACCTAAAACATATAATTTTGTCCAAAACAGTATCCATTTTTATCATTAAAGAACAATTTATCATGTTAATAAACCTATCATATATATTATTTAGCATATGGCCTCTTTTAAACGGATATTTCCACAATAAATTGCAATTTCTCAATGTATATTATAACATTTCTATAAGGTAACATCATTTATATCTAAAAATTTAAAAAATAGTTTACCAATAATATATTAGTAATTATGTATTTATAGTATAATAAATTTTTTATATTTTTTAATATCTATTTACAACAATTTCAATTTTCCAATTAGAATAATGAAAACAGAATTTCAGTGTATGTGTATACTGACGCATCCATGAATCATTAGGTTTTTATTTCCTTAACCACATTAAATATAAGGTCATAGTGTGGAATTTAATGTATACATATGAACTTTATGAGATTATTAGGACTCATTTAGTACAATTTTCATAACCTATTAATAATATGATCAAGAAACAGTCATTGTAAATTTAACTGTCATAAAAGAACTTGTTGAGAGTGAAAAACACTATCCTTAAAATATAATAGTTTCTTATACATTAAAACGTATTATAATTATCAAAAACTATTATTTATTACATTAGTAAAATCTAAAAACTGTCATTATTCTTCACGAATAAATATATTAAAAAATCACTTCATAATCATCAATTAATTACGATATGTTCATATTTTAGTCGATCTGACCACCAACATGAATAATACTATAAAATAATATCATGAATGTCTTTGATAACATAATAAATGATAATAAATATTATAAATAATTAAATTTTTATTTTATATTTGATCATGAATTATAGCATTGATTTTAATTTCATTAATTAAGATTGCAATGATAGTTATTTATAATTCAATGAAACATGTCTACCGCTGATTAAATATTTAAGAATTGTAGCCAACAGCCCTATAAAATGAAATTATAAAATTATAAATAATTAAAAATCATAAATCATATTAACTTTTATGATATTTTTTAATTTTTAAATTTGGGAGAATAATGAAGAACAATACAACTATTTTGAATCTAGTTCAAAATGATCAAGATTTCTCACATCTATTATTGAAAATAGATCTTACCAATTATACATAAAGAAACTATTAATAAAAAAATTTATATAAATGTTTATATATATAGGTTTCTTAAAGGGATGATTCATATAATTTTTTTTATATATAAGAGACTCAAGCACTTTTGGAGAATTCAAAAATTACGGCAAGGGGATCTTTATATCAAATTTTATTTCATGTAACATATTTCATGTTGTGAACAATACTATATTTGATATATTATCCTTAATAAATAAGTGGATTATTTTATCATATTAAAGTAACTGATTTTTTTTATTATATATATCATTTTAATTATTTAAATATATTTCACTACAGTGGATACCAAGGTTGTATGGATTATTTGTCTCTATTTTAAATTCCATGATGCATGTTTTATATTGTGAACCATCATTTCTTTCATATACCACATTCACTAGCCTATTTCCATTATGTTTAATTAATATATTCCATTTCCAGAAATATTAATATACATATCATGTACTCACTTTTATGTTATTTTGATTCTAACAATGTAGTTAAGAGAAGTATTTTTAAAACTCTATTCTCATTCTTTGATTTGTGATTTCTCTTTAGGAACTTATTTCATATAAGTTCTTAACACTCTTATATTATATTTTATTTTATTATATTTTCACTTTTTTACTATTTATTTTCGTTTAAACCATTTAAACCCCTTATTAAATGATTATTTATTTTTGAAATATAGTATCTTTAAGGGATTTGGTTGACTCAAATTTATATTCATTGACATAAAATTTGATAACTTGATTAAAAATCTTATAATTTTGATTAATTAATTTTTTTAAATTTCATAATTTACTTTATCTTTTATATCTTTGGAAGATTATGATTTAAAAAACAATTCATTGATTTTATTTTTCATAGATGTGAAAAAAGTTAATAAAAAATAAATTCTCTTTTAAGGATCAGTTTTCCTTAATTTTCATGTTTATTATTCCAAAAAATTATTTTATTTATTTTTATTTATATAAAAATATGAGTTTATTTTTTCATTAATATTTTAAATTATAACTTTTCTAATTCAAACTTTAAACCTTTTTTATGATGTGGGTTTTCTACGAATATGTTTCAAAATATTAAAAAGTATTTCCATCCTTTCTAAATATTAAGTTATATATTCTACTCCACGTAATATTTATAATCCATTATATACATCAAAAAACATATTAGGCTAAAATCTTCTTAAAAGTAAATATTTTTTAAAAAACAACTCATATATTTTAATCCTATATCTTTTTATTATGGATCTATGATAATTATTTTTAAAAAATTAGAACTTTTGAAGATTTTTTTATTTAAATTTTTTAAGTCATTCAATCTTTTTCAAGGCTTCATTATTTAAATTTATCTTTAAAATTAATTTTTTTTTCAAAAAAATTCACTTCACCTTTTCAAAAATGACTTCTTAAAAATTTTGTATCATTATCTTTTAAGCCAATGACAAAATAAATTTTTGAAAACTCTGTTATGATTTCACATCCATTTATATCTATTTATCTAAATAATTTTCTTTGAAATTATTCTTTTATATATTTTCATAAATTTTTTCTTATGAAATACTCAATTTGGGTGATTGATTTTTTTCTATAAAACTTTTAAATTATTATAGTTAATTTTGGTGATACCATCTAAATTTTTACAGAACACATTTTTTGTTCCATGGTTTATTTTTTATGTGAAGAATGATTTATTTAATATGAGATAAATATGTATGGATGACTGATAGGTGGGTCCAATATCACTACCCAATGAATTACTAATATTTGGAATCCAATGGTATAATTATGTGTGAGCATGTTTGGATTCATTTAGAATAGAAATCGTGAAAATTATTGTATAATATTCGTAACTTTAAAGGATAAATATGCTTCATTTTCTTCACAACATAAATCAACTACATGTTTGGATTTGTTTACAACATAAAGATAGTGTATTCATGGATTTCTTCACAACATAAAGGTAGAAAATTCTTGATTCTTTTCAAAACATAATTCAAGAGATTTCATGGATTTCATAACAACTTAAAGTGTAGGAATTATTGAATTTTACCATAATTTAAGGGTTATAAAAACATATATTTGATTAAAATATGATGTTTTTTCTTATATTTGTCCAGTATTCCTTACTATGATATGATTTTATAAAATTCCTTATTTCATGGAAAGATGCATATGAATATGCTTCATGACTTATTCATATTATCTTGAACTCATGTTTTGTTGAACATGCTTGTACATTTGAGATTTCCTTTCCTTATTTCATCACTTTTGGACATCTCTTTTTCTTTCATGTTCTTTTTAATACGATATTTTCCCCTAATCATGTTTTATCATATTTATATTATATAAACATTTATGAAATTGTTAAAAAACATTTTCACTCAAACTAATGAAACCCTAGATACAAATAACATACATAATACATTAATTTCATTTTTTAGAAATAAATATCACCAAAAGGGTATAATCCACAGACTAAATGTTTATTATAATACAGATTATATATAAAAAAATTAGTTTATCATGATATATGTGTAACGATATCCAATATATACACACTACTAAATAATATTTGACTAAATAAAGGATAATAGGATTTTATAGAGATGATATAATCATTCATCAGAGAATATACATATACTGGGGATACAATAATCATACCACAAAATATTTTAATTAATAATATGATATATAGTAACAAGGGTCATGATTTTATATTATTATAAAACAATCAAGTTAAAAGGAGTGTTTAAAAATTGATAAAATAAAACAAACATATTTATTGAGAATGAAATATGTTGATATTTATTAATTTATTTTTTCAAATAAATTTAATTTTTTTGATAGAATTCATTACATACAACACTGTGTTTTAATAAACTTTAATATATTATTAAAATTATTATTTAAACACAAGTGGTATAACCTAGTCGATAAACATAGTGATATAAATAGTGATGATGACTTTAAAAATATTAATAATATTGATCTTGCATACTAAAAACATATAGATAGCAAAATAGTTAATTTTTAAAAAGGTTGATATATGTTTCAGAAAAACTATTTTCTCAAAAATATATTTTTATATCATTTTTATAAAAAATAATAAAATTAATTTTTAACTATTTTAAAAATAAAAATTATTTTAGAAATATACATGTAAGAATTATATTACCTTAAATTTTTTATAATTTTCTAAAATGATAAATGTTTCAGTGAATAGTGAAAATAATTGTCTTTATTTAGAATTTGTTATTTTGTTTCCAACAATTAAAAAAATTAAAAAATTATTTTCAGATACTTTTTAATGTAATATTATTTCATTTATATATATAATCCAGTTTATATAATTTTAATAAATTCAATATTTACTTTTCATATTAATATTTTTTCTACTTATGTGTTGATTTCCTTTGAAACCCCTCTTTCTCATCATACTGATGGGTTTGGTTTAAAATTAAAATATACCGCCTATGTGAGTTGAATTTAGAAAAATATATTACATATTTTGAATCAGCATAGTCTATATTGTCTAATATGTACAACTTAATGTTTGACCAAAATCAATAGTAAAACATTAAAAATCATTTATCGTGTTTGAGGTAAAAATGGGTTTACTAGGGGTTAAACTAAAATGTTAGGGGTCAAAATGAAAAAAAAACATGTCCAAAAATTCATTTTTGGACATCTTAATACCTTATAACCTATAATTATTGATAAATTAAGATTTTATATTCCTTTTCATCTAAAAAATGTTGGTGCACCTTTTTCATTACAAAATTTACTATTGTATCACTCACCTCACCTATAAAAGGCCACCCCTCTCCTCTCCACATCACACTACCAAAAAACATCTTCTAATTGTTTCTCAAATTTATTCTTTAAAACCATACCTTAATCCTATATTCCTTATTTTTGTTATGAATTCCACCTATGAAGGATTTAGGATTAAACATAAATAGGTTCTCTAACGAATAAGTAATGTTCTTAAACTTGATATTTTGTTTTGTTTCTTATTTAACATACATTAAAATTTTAAGAATATGATAAAATATTAATGTAATTATATACAATATAATTAGATTTTATAATGTTAATTTATGACAAAAATCCTTATCCTCTTCCATCACATGGGAAATAAAAACATCGATCATGTGTACGGCAGACTACCACCTCACGAACCAATGTTAATCATTTTCAATATCCACCTCTCAGATATTGATATAATTATGGATTAAATGGTTATTTATGATATTTACAATGTAA
Source organism: Viscum album (assembly GCA_963277665.1). NCBI lineage: Eukaryota > Viridiplantae > Streptophyta > Magnoliopsida > Santalales > Viscaceae > Viscum > Viscum album. Next base: position 1,942,847,902 of record OY728143.1, on the reverse strand, counting down.
TTATACTTAATTAGATATTACAAAATAAATATAATCTTTCTTTTCATTCTGTATTGGATAAGATAATTTCATTATTGAGTAAAATGCACCACCATGTGGCGAAGCATTGTGAAGCATTTTTCATTAATGACTTTCATGGAAAGTTATTTTAAGAAATTTAATAAATATATTTGATATATATAACATAAAAAAATTTCTATTGGGGTAATTTATTATTTCGATATATTTTATTTCATCCTTCATGAAAATTGATACAACACTCATGAGTATGTAAGTCCTACCATCTCCATGAATGTTGTATTTTATATTCTATATCTATTTTTTAAGAATTACTTATAAATAAATATATGAAGAATATATATAATATTTATTTCAAGGTTAAAATTATATATATTATTGAACAATGATAAATGTCAGAGGATTTAAAATACTAAACCAAAACAGATGTAAAAAATGAAGTATTTATTACTCAAAACATAATTTTAACAAGGAATTATTAATAAATGGGTAATAAAAGCTCATAATTAAATTACATATGGTATGATATATATAATTATGGTCCTATAATATATTTAAAAAACTTACACTTATTTTAAATTAAGTTTTAATGTATGTGAAGAATATTAAGACTTAAGGTATTGGATTTCTGACTCGCTTTAATCTTCTGTGAGACACATGTTATATTCACCATGTGTTTCTTTTATGCGGTGCATATACGACCTAATTTTTTTATTATTATAATCATTAAATTTATAAATATATTCATACTCATTTAAGGATATATTTTTCATGGTTTTTACTGTTCAAAAAAATACTAAATTAGTATGGAATTTTTATCTCAATTTCTTGTATTTCAGACAAATGTTATGTTATGCACCTATATTCTTTTATGACATGTATATGAATCCCCATTAACATTTAATATCAATAAATTGTTTATTATTTTAATATTTTATGTTTCATTTAATTTTATTCTTTCATGGGGATTATGATTCGATGTTACCAAAGTGGTGAGGGTTTTATGATACAATCTCATCATTTATCAAGATTATTTATATTCATGCATCTAATGATGAAATATTATGTAATATTTCATAATAGACCCATTAGTTTTATTTTCCTATGATTACTTCATGATAATACCTATTTTATATTCATTTTTCATTATTTACAAATTCAATATATGAAAAAAAATGTTTTTATGTAAAATCGATGTAATTTCTCACATTGATCAAAAATATTTTTTCTTCCAAAATCATGTTTTCTAATAATATTTTCAAAATAAACTAAAAAATTATCAAAATGCTTTATTAAATATGAATTTTCCCATTTTTTTATTTTTAATTCTTTTAAACAATCTTCAAATTGTTTTCAAAATAATGTATGTTTGGTTATTACTGAAAATAAGAAAGCATTTTTTAATGTGTATTACATGAAATATAATTTCTATATTCATGACCAACTAATTTTTTTTTAATATTCCATTATATGTTAAAATGTTCTTTTTTTAAGGAAAGTTATTTCCAAAATATTTTATGAATTTATAGTTTAATAATTTTTTTTCAAATAAATGTTATTTTCCTCAAGAAATGTTTAAAATGATATTCAAAAAATTCCTTTGTAAATATAAATGATTATTTTCAATGAAATTTGTTTTAAAATGTTTTATAATTTAAATTTTTTTCATAAGAAAATTTAATTTTCGTGATAAATGTTCCATTTTTCTTTTGAAATCATTTTCCATCAAAGTTGAAATCTTTTGATGTTACTTAGGATTTACAAGGATTACGATTCACAGATATCATTGTTATTTTTTTAGAATGGTATATATTTATGTTGAAAATATGTATATAAAACATATTTCTCTTAAATGTGTTTTACCATGATAGAATTATGATGTAACCTACTTATTTTTCCATGGGTTATGTTATAATGAGATGATGAAATGATTATGAAACCTATTTTATAACACATTTTACGCTAGTAGGAGATTTTTATGAACCAAATTTTCATTCATGGGTTATGGTATGATGAATATTTTATAATATTTTGGAACACATATTTATTACTTTCATTATATGATGAGTGGGATATATATCTCCCTCTAATTCATTCAGTAATGATTGATATCTCATGATATAAAAAGGACTGTAATGGGGAGTGAAACCTGTTCAGTAAGACACTCAATCTAATATGATATTTTTAAGAGTACAACAAGAATACAATGATTGTATAGGAGTGATCCCAATCCACTATTATATCCATAGAAATTATTCTTGAACTATAATAGAAATTATTTTCTATGTTTATTTTTATTCAAAAAAATATATGCCTTATTCCAATATAATGTTCTTAATGGTTGATGTTATTTTATTTTATTATGATTCATGCCATATGAGATAGCATTATTTATGACATGACTCATGTTTATGATCTTTGATATCTAGGTAATGGTTTTAGAATGTTATTCTCATGTTCTCATACACTTATTCCCATCAAATGTTGACATCTCCCATATTTACTATTATTGGGCATCTAATATCCCCCTTACTTATATTTCTCCTCCCTGAGTATGATAAAATGTATAATTTTTTTAATGTCTAATAAGAGTTCTAGTTGTGAATAACATAGTGGGAGATGATGTAACTCACTTACAGGCCAATTATTAATGTGTTCTTGTTTCTAAAGATAGTAGACCAAAATAATTTTGGCATGGAATGTTATTTTATGTAATTAATATTCATATTTTCATATGTGATATTTATATATGAGGATTTTAGGTATTTATAGTTGGTATCAGAAAAGTTGTAGTTATACTATGGAAACTAGGATGACAAAACATTATTGTCAAGTCATGTCCTACTAGGTACCACCAGTTGCCCTGCAGACACATGGTCCCCTCCATGGGGCCCACCCATATTCCCGAACGGGGCCTCATAATAATTACTTTCTCCATAGGTCAACACATGTTATTTAGAGTGTGATTTTCCCTCACTCACACCAACCCTGGGAAACTTCAGAGAAGGTCTCCCTCCCAGATCAATAATCCAAGCCAAGCATGTTTAAAAATTGAGTTCTTATAAGGTAGGATCCCTAAATAGTATATAAATTATTGACATTACTCATATCATTTAATCATTTAACCATTTTCAATTTTGGCACATTATATTCACCTCTCCCCATTTAGAGAATAATGACCTCATTTTGGACACTATATCTTTAACCAGGCGGTGTCACGACACTTAAAGCAGGGATCCTATTCTAATAACAAATGTAACAACTAGGCCATGGTAACAACAAATACACACTTATATAACATGGTCATCGGTTTATGGCCCACCATTTATATATCTAATTATAAGTTTAAGGATGAGTTAATGTATAGTAAAATATTTTGGACTTTTGGTATAAGATAGAGAGAGTGGTTTCCAAAAAAATTACATCCTTATGTTGATACTACAAGTCGATGTGGCTCTAGGAAAGTTTTGACTAGGGTTATAACTCAAAAAAAGTGTTCATTTAGCTGGACTCAATCATCAAATGTCTTATGATAATAGTAATTACTACATGCCTTGTTTTATAGTCATAGGGTATATGAGTTATAAATTAACAAACTCTTCATGAACCATCGTAAAGGATTTGAATAATTATCATGAATAACCTAAAAGAAGAATAAAGATTTATATATTGAAAATAATGCTTCATTATTTATGTATATTATAAGTGATATTTCTTGATTTTGTGGCTTCACACAATGATTCATGTTTCACATTTACACACGCCTATCATAGGGCATTGAATTGTTTTTTTAATTTTTCTAGTGCATCATAGTGGCTGGCAAGGGTCGTCTCACTTGAGGAGCTTTTTAAGTTCATTCACTCACATAAACTAACTCACCTGAACTGATTAATTTTTCATATTTTTGTTTCATCTAGGAATTGAACGAAATTTTTGAAAGTAAATAAAATGAAAAAATTAAATTATAATTAATATGAAATTCTAAACAAAATGGAATTAGTGATGAAAGGAAGTTCTCCTTAGATAATATCTGGGGAGAACCATCATTGAATAGCTTCAAATATTCTTAGTTAATAGACATCATTGTATGTTTTCACACCTTATTCTACCCTAGTTTTGAATGAAGGGTCCACATAGAGATCTCCAAGAACTCCCACCATCCACCTCCTCAATCGAGGTAAAATGGTTATAGATTAGAAAGTTAAACTTTAGGCAACCACAGTGATGATTACACCAATTATAAATTATCATTAGAATAGAATAAATGAATATCTGAAACATGGTCTTGGATTTAAGGAGATGATTACTACCGTAGAATATTACTCATATCAGTTACTCATGATCATGAGTATTAGAGTTCATGATGGTAATATGAGAAGATTAAAATAGGGTTGATTAGAGGACAGAGAAATAAAATCAATGCATGTATTTTTTGAAATATAAATTATAATTGAAAACTAAGGAAATAAATAAATTAATTAATTAAAAATAAATAGAGAATATTTTCCGTCATCCTACCACAGTTGAGATCTCTTCCTTGGTGCCTGGAATGACTGGGATAGAAAATGGTATGCTTTAAGAGGGAGGAGGTCCCCTCCATTTATAGAATGAATGTTCCCACTGAAAGTTGACACATAGTATCCCCAATAAATTCCATATTCACACATTGAAACATTAATGAATGTTGTTCATAAATATATTTTACATATCTCCTCAATATGTTAGTTTTTTTAACATGTATTCCAAAATTTATACCCATTTTACTCGGAAAATTTATTCTGTCCAGTCAAACTCTCCAAATCAAAAACCACATGATAAAAATTCTTTAAAGACCATTAAAATGGAAAATTCATGCATCCTATTCTTAATAAAATATCTTTCAAAACTAATTTCTCATCTTCCCAAAAACATTTATTGCAATTGGGGCCATCGTGAATGAGTTAGGGACCCCACACAAAAAACAACATATCTGTAAATAGTTTTCATGGTCCTACTTGTGATCTTTTTTTGAGCTTCCATTTGAATGATTCAGATTTTTTTGAAAGTTGAATTGAAGACCTTGATTTTTAGAATCCTAAATAGACATAATTTCACAATTTGGATTAATATAAAAAAATTATGCCCAAAATACACATATAAATTTGAACTTCCAAAAATCCAAAATGGGCTATTTTTACAATTAAACTGAATATACCACCAATATCATAAAATGACTTAATTTGTATTAAATTAACACCTTGGTCTGATTTAAAACAATTATATTCATTGTAAATTTATTGAAAATATTTTCTCCGGAAATTCCCCCACACGTAAACATTTATTGTCTTTAAGTATAAAATATCAAAATAGAATTTAAAGGACACCAATGTTACCACTATTAAAATTCCAAATAAATAAAATTTAACAATTTTCAATGTCAAATCAAACATTGAAAAATCAATATAAAATTTCAATTTAATTTCCCATTTATAAAATAAAAGAATAAAATAATGCATTTTACTTTTGTCCGATTTAAGAATGATAAAACTTCTCCTATCATTCATTCAAGCTACTGAATTCATTGTTGTTAAACATGCCAGATCCTGATTTACAATACCTTTAAATCTTTCCTCTAATCTAGCATGATAAAAATCAAGTATAGTTATGGTAATATCATGAGAACATACTCATTATCTAAAATATTGTAAAAGAATTACATACTTTACTTCGTAAATCCAAAATTCACCTAAAACTAGGAGTATTTTCAATAAAGTATCAAATGACTCTAAGGCATAAAGTTGGTTGGATTTGATGCATTTGAAATTAAAAAACATGGATGATGCTAATATCTTAAGTTAAATGAATGATAAAAAATTAAAACTGTAATGAAGTTCTCCTCTTAAATGTATCAACACCTATTTCCCCCAAATCTCAAAGTGATTATATGATCAAGTAATCATAATGAATGATTTGTGCACCCTATTTATTTTTTAATTTGTATATATTTATTTTCTTTTTCATAGATTTGTGATGCCGTATTACTCCCCATTCAACTAGATAACCCATATAATAGTGGGGTAAACATTTTGAGATATTGGAGAAGGGTGTGTTTTCTATTATTTAATGTATTGGTTCTAGGAAATAATTGAATGAAATTACTTTCTTCTTCAAGGTTATTTTCAATTTCGTATAGTGGACTTTATTATCAAGTGCGATCATTCTTGGATTTTAATTCTGTTATTGATTTTTTCTTTGGTAAATAATCATCATCTCCCTCCACTGATTTCTAGTTTATATACAATGGAATAGACTAAGGATTAGTGTAAAGTAGTATATGATCGTCCATACATGTAAAAGTGGTAGTAGATGTTATTGATTGTTTGGGAAAGAAAATATCTGATTAGGTATTTCCCAAGTCAATTTAGGGTATTCATTGAAAATATTTTGTACATGGATGGAGAGTAGACCAAAATGAGTTCTTGTTAAGGTTTTCCCTCACCATCATAATTTCACCAAGGAAGTGAGAGGAAACAATTTTCGAATCTGACATTAATAAAATCAGAAGAAGAGGTTTGAATTAAATTGAATAAGGATATAATTTCAACTGGGAAAAAGTCCCTGACCTAATCACCATTTTTATATCATAGTTCTAAATAATTTGAAATTCATATTTACATTCAATAATTTTATTATTGATTTATTCGAAAAATACACCATTTTTTCCCTAGTTTAAAAGTGACAGAATGTTTTTTGTGCAATCCTCTTTGAGAGACTTCATAGGGTTTATCACTAGCCTATACATTGGGAATTTAAAAAAATAGTTTTTCACTCCCCATGATCAGTGTGCATCAAAATTTTATCACTATAAATAGTTCCATTTTTGACGCACACCTATTGTATGGTGTGGAATAAGAAATTTAATTTTTCTTATGCAAGAGTGTGGGTGACCAGGGTCATCTCACTTGAAGATCATTATTAATTCCTTCACAAAAATAATCTAATTCACCTTAAATACATTTTTTAAATGATTTTATTTAATATAGGAATGGAATGGATTTTATGAAAATTAATTAATTTAAAATATTCAATTCTAATTTATATGAAATACTAAAAAATGGAATTATTGAAGAAAGGATATTCACCCAGGAGAACATTTGGGGAGAACATTCAATGACACAGTTCAAATATTCTTAGTGAACACAATCCATAGTATGTGTGCACACATTATTCTACCCCATTTATGAATGAAAATTCCACTTAGTGATCGCCAAGCATACCCTCTCTCCACCTCTTCAATAAAGGGAAAAATGTTGTAGATTAAGAAGTTAATATTTAGAAAACCATTATAAGGATTACACCCACTATAAATTATCCATATAATTAACTCAAATAATATTAAAACATGGTCTTGGGTTCAAGAACTGGATTACAACATCAGGATATTCCTCAGATTGGTTACTCATGATCATGAGTATTAAATTTTATGATGGTATAAGAAAAGAGGGTGGATGAGTGAACACAGAAATTAAAATAATTCTTAAATTTATTATAAAAATATATTACAATTAAAAAGTCAAATAAAAATAAATAAAATAACTAAATCAAAAATAATGGGGGAAGATTTTTGGTTGTCCTCCCTTTTTGGAGATCTCCTCATTGGTACCTTGATGGAATGGAATGGAAAATGGGATGCTTTGAGAGGGAGGAGCTCCCCTCCTTTTATAGGCATAATTTGTCCCCCAAAAGTTGACATGTTATACTCCCAATAAATTTTCTATTAATGAATTAAAACTTATTTAATGTTGTTCAAAAATATATTCTTCATCTCTCCTCAATATTTTAGATTATTTGGACATTTATTCCATGATTTATGCCTGTTTTACTCTCAGAATTTATTATGTCCAGTCATACTCTATAAATCATAATCCTCTGATTATAAAGATTTAACGAACATTAAAATGGCTAATTCAAGCATACTATCCTTAATTAATGATGTTAAAAAACTCCTTTTGTGTCTACCCACCTAATTTCATAGAAATGTATACCCCCATGGATGAATTAGTGTCCTTACACCAAATATTGACGAATCTATAACAATTTTCACAGTCCAAATTGTGAGCTTCTTTTGAGCTTCCGTATGATCGGTTCAGATTTTTTTCAAGAAAGATGAAATGAATACATGTATGTTTATAATCATAATACAAAATAATTTCAAAATTTTGATTTATATGAAAAATAATGTGTCCAAAATACAGGAATAAGTTAAAACTATTAAAAATACAAAATTGGTCATTTTACGATTAAGATCGAAATTCCACCAACATAAAAAAATCTGGAAATTCATATTAAAGTAACACTTTGGTTGGATTTAAAGAAATAAAATTAAATGTAAATTTATTGAAAATATTTTCTCTATCAACTCCCCCACACTAAAACCGTGCTTTTCCTCAAGCATAAAGTCTCAACATTGAATTCAAAGGACACTAATGTTACCAATATTCAAATTCCAAAGTAATAAAATTTAAAAATTTCAATGCCCAATTAATCATTATAAAATCCCTATAAAAATTTTATTTGATTTCTAATTATTTAAATAAAAAATAAAATCATTCATTTTACTTTTTTCATTTGAATAATTGTGAATCTTCTCCTTTCATTTATTCAAGCACCTTAATTAATTAACATTTAACAAGCCATATCATTATTTAACTCGCCATTGAATCTTTCCTCTCATATCTCATGATAAAAATCACGTAGATTTATTCTCTTATCATGAAAATATTCTCCTTATCCATAATATTGTAAAATAACTACTTTCTACACTTTGTAAAGTCAAGAGGCACATAAAATCATGAGTAATTGCAATAAAGGTACAAATGACTCTGAGGAATAAGGTTGGAATTATTTGATACATTAAAAATTATGGTTCAAGTATGAGTCTAATATCATAATTACAATGCATGATATCAAAAGTAAAAGTGTAATTATGTTTTCTACTAATATCTAGTGAAACCTACTTCCCCAAAAAATTTAATGTAATTTCATGATCTAGTAAGTATAATGAATGATTTGTGGACCCCCTTGATTTTTAATCTGTTGTATATATTTCTTTTCATTTCTATAGATTTGTAATGCCTTATTATTCCCCATTAATCTTGATTAACATTTTCATGGTTGTGTAATTATTTTTAGTGATTAGGGGAGGGTTTTTTTCTATTTTCTAATTCTTGAGTTCCTGGATATAATTGAATGAAATTTCATTCCTCTATAGAGTTTCTTTCAATTTCATATAGCGAACTTTATTATCAAGTTTTATAATTCATAAATTTTAATTCTGTTATTGATTTGTTGTTTGGTAAAAAATAAATATCTCCCACCATGGATTTCTGGTTTATATATAATGGAATAGACCAGGGATTAGAGGTGAAGTACTCATGGATCGTCAATACAGGTAAAAGGGGAAGTTGATGTTTTTCATTGTTTGGGATAAATAAGACCTGATCGGGTGTTTCCCAAGTCAAATGAGGATATTAATTGAAAATATTTTTCACATGGAAGGATATTATACCAAAATGATATCATGGTAAGGTTTTATCTCACTATCTTAATTTCACCAAGGAATTGACAGGAAATGATTTTGAAAATTCACATTAATCAACTTAGAAGAAGAGGTTTGAATTAATTTGAACAATGATAGCATTAGAATTGGGAAACTGACCCCAACCTAATAACCCTTATTATATTGTAGTTTTCAATAATTTGAAATTAAAATTTCCTTTCAATCATTTTCTTATTTCATTATTCTCTAAACACAAAATTTTTACCATCGTTTAAAAGTGACAAACATTTTTTTTTCACTACTCTTCAAGAGACTTCCTTGGGTTAATCACTATACTACACATAGGGAATTTAAAAAAAATTATTATTCCTAGTATAATGATAGGTGTGTGTCAAATATGGTTCCATAAAAAAGCACTAGTTTTGATGCATGCCTATCGTAGGTCAGGGAAGAAGCTATTTAATTTTCCTAGTGCAACACAGTGGTTAACTAGGGTTGTCTCACGTGATGAGTTTTTTCAGTTCATTCACTCACTTAATCTAATTCAACATAACTACTTATTTATTGATTTTTTATTAATATATGAATTCAATTTCATTTATGAAAATAAATTATATGAAAAAATTAAAATTTAAAAAATATGAAATGATAAACAAAATAGAATTATTGAATAAAGAAATTTCTCCCGAGAGAGCTTTTAGGGAGCACATCCGTGGACCACCTTCAAATATCATTAGTGAACACACTCTATAGTATGTGTACACACCATAGTCTACCCCAGTTATGAATGAAAATTCCATTTATCGATCTCCAATTTCACCCTTCATCCACCTCCTCAATCATGGGAAAATGTTTGTAGATTAAGAAGTTAATCATTATACCACTACAGTGAGGATTACACCCACTATAAATTATCTGTAGAATTAACTCAAGGAATATTAATAACCTTGTATTGGGTTAAAGAACTTGATTAATCCCTTGGTATATTCCTTGAGTTAGTTACTCATGGTCTTGAGTATTTTAGTTCATGACGGTAAGATGAGAAGAAGAAACGAGGGAGGATGGGTGGACATAGAATTAAAAATAATACATGAATTTATAAAAAAATATAAATCAAAATTGAAAACGAAAACAAAAATAAATAAAATAAATAAATTAAAATGAATAGGGGAATATTTTTAACTACTCCCTCAGTTTAGATCTCCTCCATGGTGCCTTGAAGAAATGGAATGGAAAATCAATTTCTTTGAGAGAAAGAGATCCCTTCCTTTTATATGAGTAATTTGTCCCCAAATATATGATGTGTTGTAACCATAATTAATGAACCATTCACATATTTCACCCTTTTTAATGTTTTTCATAAAAAAATTTCTTTCTCTCCTCAACATTTCAGAGTATTTGGACATGTATTCCGAGAGTTACGCCCATTTTACTCAGACAATTGATTCTGTCTAGACCGATTCTCCAAATCGAAAACCTCTTTATCAAAATGCAATTATGACCATTAAAATGGACAATTCACTTGTCATATAATTCATGAAAGAAGTTAAAAAAATCATTTTGTGTCCACACACCATATTTCATAGAAAATGGGCCCACCATAAACGAGATAGTGACCCCACACCAAATATCGACAGATCTGTAAACAGTTTTCATAGTCCAACATGTGAGATTAATTTGAGCATCCATATGATCGATCAATATTTCTATCAAGAAGGTTGAAATTAATCCCTAGATTTGTCCAAAATTAAAAATAAATAATTTCATAATTTGGAATAATATAGAAAATATTATTTCCTAACAATAAAAATAAATTAAAACTATTGAAATACTAAAATAATTTATTTTTACGATTAAGTTCAAAATACCACTAATATCATAAAATGTGTCAATTTAACTTAAATAAATAATTTGGTGGTATTTAAAAAAAATTATATTCAAAGTAAATTTATTGAAATTATTTTCTCTATCATTTACACTACAATTTTTTGTTTTAGTCAATGACTACAACCAGAAGACATCATGTAAATACAAAATATGATTGAAATTTAGGTTACTATGAGAAACCAAAATGGATAACAACTAGAGAGATTGGTATTTTGATTATACCAAATCAATTATCACACTATATGATTCAAAATGTGAACATTTTTTAAATTCTTAAAAGAAAAAATAAGGTGAATATAGAATTTCATGAATTATCATGTGGTAATGAACATAGGGGAATGAATTTTTGACATTCTTATATGTAACACCCAACTATTTTTTTAAATATTTCATTTAGATAAATATTATCATTTATATATTTTTTGTTACACATACACCAAGTTTATCTTGTGTTACATACAACAGTGTGTTTAAACGAAATGATACATATTATTAAAATATTATTATATGATAGATATCTCTGAGGCATTTTAATAGCGGGTATGAATAGGATTAACTAAATTATGAAAATATATTATTTACATATGTTTATAAAATTAATTTTTTTATGGAAAATTAATTAATAATGTGTATAAAATCTATTTGAAAATAAAAGAAATATTTTTTTAAAAATCCTTTTAAATGAAAACAATTATATTTTACCTTAGTAAATTAAACTAAACACTTTCAGGGAAAATTTTTATTGAATTTCAAAAAATATATATTAAATAAACAGTTTTAAATTCATATTATGTGTTTTCTAGAAAATATATAAGTAAAAACTAATTTTACCCTTAAAAGAATTATTTTTTGAAAAAAAACATTTGTGTTTCCTTTTTGTGAGAATATTTTTTAAACTAAATTTTTACACTTTTTCAAACATTATTTTGAAAAATAAAATATATTATAAAGATAATCATATAAAAATTTTCTTAGGGTTAATTTTTAATAATTTTTAGAAAAAAAATTATTTTTTGATGAATAATGAAAAATACTGAATTTTAATTAAAAAATGTCTTTTAGTTAAAATTATTTATAAAGTTAGATTATATTTTAAATTAGTTTTAAGTAAAATTAGTTCAATTATACATAAATATATATATATATATCTAATTTAGTTCATTTTAATATATTTTATATTTATTTTTTATATAAACACTTTATAATCTTTTGAACCTTTTCACTTTGAAAAGAAGATTTCTCAATGTGTCTCAATGATTATTTCTAAATTAAAATTTTAAAATTATTAATGTTTCATTTGGAAAAATGGATTCAATTATTTAATAATAATAACTTATATTATATAATAATTTCAACTAAATTGTTGGATGAAAATAATTATTGAAAACATTAGAAATTAATTACCATGTTTAAGGTAAAAATAGGTTTTCCTAGGGTTAATGTAAAAAAAAGATATTGGGTCCACTAGGATAAATACCTTTAGAGGGGGTGAATCAGGGTATGACATCTTAAAACAACTTCCCCTATGATCTTGTTTCTTCTTCGGAAAAAACTCTCATCTCTCTCTTTCCTAGTGTAAAGTATGAACAAAAATTAAAGCATGCATATATAATACCAATTTTACTTGGTTCACCATCACTAGGATACATCCAAGGTGCATACAATGGTGATGTACCGAAGTACCAAATTTACTATAAGCATGCTGATGTTTACAAATTTGAAGGGGACTCATTATCCATCCTGGTTTACAACCACTCACAATTTGAGAACTCACTACTCTCTTAACTGATGTGAGATCGATGCTACTTTAGAAGATCCACTCATAGTTTATAGACATGTAAATCACTTGATTATCACTAATTAATTCATCCGTCGTAGTATGTATATGATCTATTAAAGTCTAAATTTTATCCACTGATGAATACCCCTTTGCCTCTGATCACTAGGAAGCACCCTTTGGATATACTTTCACAAAGCACCATACTTTGTGAAGCTCCGACTTTCGTGAAGCTCAAACAAGCCTTCACGATGTCCCTTCCTTTTCCCAAAGCACAAACCATCGCAGATCACACTACCTCATGGATAACACTACTTCACAGAGTTGAACCCTTCTCAAAGAGTAAACCTTTGCAAAGCTTAGGATTCCACAAAGCTCGAACTGTCACAATGATACTTCCTTTGCGAATCTCGCTAAGGAAATGCAGAACACATCACTTTCGCGGAGCTCGATTAGCCTCCGTGAAACATCATCTTTTACGAAGCACACTGCCTTTGCAAACCACCTTCGCGAGTTGAGAGAAAAAGAAATCTTTTAAAACTCTCTACATCCCTCAAGGGGGTTGAGGTCTATTTTTAGGTGATTCCACCGACCTACGAACCTTCTGTGAGAAGCCAGCACCACGTCAACTCAAATAAAAAAGCTCCAAAATTTCCACCGAAAGACTCTCTATATCGCGAATCTATACAAATTTTTTTTTATTGAGTAGCTCGTCGTAATCATGGATCACTCCTTCTTTCATTTTCACCTTCACCGTGAAGCTCCTCTCACAATGCCCTTTGTTGTTTCAATGCTCCTCAACACTGTTGTTCGTGACGTTCATCGTAATCATGAAGAACATTGTCAACAATTTGTATGTCTTCCTGAAATCCTCATCAAGAATCCCATATTCTCAAATCCCGGGAATTTTCCATATTCTGATGAGATCTTCAATGAAATACATATTTTGTGATGCTCACCAAACTCCAAATTTTGGACCCCAAGAAGTTTGGTAAACACTAGAAAATTGTGCAACCTAGTATCTGTTCTTTTGTACCGACTCAAGATCTTTTGTTCCTTTGTCAGGGTTTTTTTCAACATAGACTATTGAAAACATCTCTAGAACTCAACAATTCACCATGGAAACCTGTATTGTAAATAAACACAAGAAACCCAAAAATCTAGCAATGTTACCTTAAAATATTTTTTCCCAACAATCCCCCCCTTTGGGTTTGTTGAAAACTCTTCTCAGAATGATTTTATGCATTTTGATACGTCACTGGGTCTCCTTCTATCATCTACCATCCTTCACCTCTTATTATTCAGATAGCATCCAAAGAATCGCTCAACACATACTCTAAGCCCACATGAGCAATGTTCGGGGTGAGAAACCATAGTAGTATGAAAAGTTCATCAATGAATCATCTCATTTATAACACCAATCATTGATACCATACTGATACCAATTGATGATCAGTGGAAACCTTCAAACTCCATTCCAACTCCCAGATTCTACTTTTATTATGATCCTTAACTATCGTGATATCAAATCATTGATCAATCACTTCTAGCATCATCAAATTTAAAACGCATACTCCTTATATCTTGTTTCTCTCCCCCTATCTCGTTTCTCCACATGCCAGCTTCTCCCTATGTCTTTAACTAAGACATTTTCTCCCTTACATAGCCACATTTTCTATCTCTTGAGGAGTCACTATTTCTCCCCCTTTTTCAGTGAACCCGAAGGTCACTCCTTTGTGGTCTGAGACATTAGAAAGAAGACAGATTAGCACAATAGATAAAAATACACCATACCTCAGGGAGAGGGGGAGTTCCCACATCCACACTTGTTCATGTGTGGGAAGCCAACTGAATAACCAAAGCCAGTCAGTGCCTCTTATAAGCATCCTTTGGTAAGGCCTTTGTTAGAATTCCTGAAACATGTAGGTCTGTAGGAACATAATCTAACTTCATGATTCGTTGATTAACCTTCTCATTGATAAGATGATACATTATCTCAATGAGCATTGTTATAGACTGTCGGATGGGATTTTTGCTAAGATTTTTCGCACTTGAGTTATCGTACTGGACTCTAATTGGAGACTTCACTTCAACTACAATATCATTAAGATGTTTCATTATTTAGAATAACTGAGTGTATGCTTCAGTGGCCGCAATATTCTCAGCTTCTCTGATGCTCTGTGAAATGAAATATTTCTTCATCTCCTTGGAATTATCCAATCAAAGTCTTCTTAGAACCTCCTTGACAAATTTGTATTGATAAATTAATGTTCCATTATTTCCTTGTTTCACCTGTAATCCAAGGAATAATGTCAACTCACCAATAATAGAAATTCCAAACTCATGTTTCATGAATTTGAAAAAATGTATACAATATTCTTTATCTAATCCACCAAATATTATTGTTTCCGACGCTTTCGCTGGGGCGCGTGCGTCCATCCTCTGGGGAGGGCGGCTTGCTTGTGGCCCCGCATTCCCACTTTCCAAAGGCGGGCGACATCCGTTCCTTGTTCAGGGACGTCTGCTCCTTGATTGAAACCGGGATGATGGGATGTCAGTTCTTCCTTCCGTGGATTCCTCCTCGGAGCTCGTCACCTAGTCCAGGTCTCCCTCAAATATTTAAGACGGATTCATGAAGGTCATTCCCGGTGCCATATCTACATGGACGACAGTTAATTATGCTGCTTCCGTCAAGATGCTCCAAAGGGTCTTGTTGGGACAGCAACCTACGGTGAGGAGAATGGCCACGCTGGGGCATCGTCGGCATGTCTGTCTTTGGTCCCTCATCACAGGGCTTCTCGAGGGCGCGGAAGCCCGAGGCATCCCACATCGAACGCAGGGAATGTGTACCATCTGAGGTTTTCCTCAGCTTCCCATGTTTAACACGGGGTATGTCGCGAGTTTAACACCTTGCGGAGATGGATCGGGTTAAAAGATCCCTAGGGGAAACATCGATGTTGGGGCCAGCACGTGGGCGGCCTCCCGTATGACATGGAGTGGGAAAGGGTGGCATGATCTCACTGGGATGTGGCGGCCCGAGTAAGGATCAGGATGGATGGTAGGTTGAAGCATGGGGCTTACGTTCTACGATGGCCCAAGAGGGGGGATACAGTTTAACATCATGCGGGACGGAATATAGTTTAACGTCATACGGGACGCGATACCGTTTAACGTCATGCGGGTCGAAATACAGTTTAACATCATGCGGGACGGAATACAGTTTAACATCATGTAGGACGGAATACAATTTAACGTCATGCGGTACGGAATACAGTTTAACGTCATGCGGGACGAAATATTTGGGTCTTACGCTCTGAGGCGGCCCAAGGTGGTCAGGGAACCGACATGGAAAGTTCGGGACGACCGGGTGGTGGGCTTGAACCTCGTGGAGGCTTCCTACATACTGTGTGCTAGCACGGATCAAAGTCCACGTAGTTCGCTGGGATGGGGCTTACGCTCTAAGGCGGCCCATAGGATGATGTCATGGTCGATGCACACTCTAAGCCCATGTGAGTCATGCTCGGTGTGGGAAACAAGAGGCACCAGGGACCAGACGATCATGTCGCGAAGGGTGCGTCCGTGAGAAGTGGAATGGGGCTTACACATTGAGAGGCCCAAAGAGGAAATAGGGGCTTACACGTGGTTAGCGGCCCTTGGTGCCAGGGCTTACTCCAGGGTGGAGGCCCGTGGTATGACAAAGCACAGTGGGAAAAGGACTCCACTGGCCTTGGCAGGGGGGAAGTACGGAGATGCGTGGGTGCACTCATCCATACAAAAGGTTAGGGGCTTACTCTCTGAGGCAGCCCTTCCCCCGCGGACAAACGCCGCTCCGACAAGGAGGATCTCATTCCATGTGAGGAAGAATCCATTCCCGTGGAGACGAGTGGCGTAAAAAATGTCCGAGCTGGGGGGGACCCTACGTGCGAAGCACGGGGTCGGACCACAGTTTAACATCTTTTATTAAGGACGAGGTGCTTAGCAGTTTAACGTCCTGTAGCTTGGACGACGTGGGTTTGCTCCACACCCCTAGGGATTACATGCCCAACACCCTATACCCATTGTGGAAGGGAAGGCATCAGTAAGGCCGTGGTGAAAGGGGGTCGCAGGGCAAACCACCGGGGGGTCCATGTTAGCATGGCTATGCGTAGAAGCAATAGACGTTAGCATGCCTATGCGGAGAAGCATAAGGCAAAGCAACGAAACATGAAACACGGCCCAAGGGACCTTGAGGATACTTCGCCCGAGCCAGGAAGGCCGTGCGGGAAAACAACGCATGGCGTGCATGCCCCGCAGGGGAGACATTAGGTGCCGTTGCAGGGGGCATCCAAGGGGCGTCAAGGTGAGGGGTCCTCGGCTCTCTGCAGGCAAAAATGATGATTTTCGTGCAAAACACTGGGATGACGTGAAATTGAAGTATTGGAATTGTGCGTGAAGAGGGAATTGCGCGCAAGGTTTTGCGCGCAAGGCAGGGTATTGCGCGCACGGCCCATGGATTGCGAGCAAGTAGGGAAACTGAGGAAAGGGGCAAATTCACTGAAGCCGGTGGAGTTGTGCGCAAAGGCGAAATCTGGGGCAAGGCTGCGCGGAATTTGGGATTACCTGGATGTCATATTTCGCGTGGGGGGAGCCGAATTGTGCGCACGAGAGTCACTTCAGATTCCTCAACCCCCAAACCATTCAAGGTCACCTTATATTTATAGGCAACCTCCGGCGCAGAATCCAGGCGGCGCGCGAAGCTTTCCGCACCGGGAACCACTTGCGCGCAAATTTTTTCTGTAGAGACATGGGGCACGCAATTATTGGGCGCCTCATCGGTCCATTTCTGTGAATCCCACGAGCACTTCGCGCGCAGAACATTTGTGCGCGCGAATCCTCCTTTATTTCGCGCACCACTTCCCAGGCCTCCGGATCGGGCCTCTGATTCCGAATATGACTTCGCTTCATCATTTCGAAACATCCTCTGGGATTTGCAGCCTTTTTTCGGCGTCAACAAAAGCCCCCCCCCCCCTTGGAATGGGATTGGCGAGAGGTCGCAACGATCGGATTCCAAGGGAAACGCCGAAACGCCAAAATGCTAAGTCTCCTGATCACGTTCCACGCAAAAAATCCGACGGGGCGCGCAAAACCCTCGGACACACGCGAAATGTTCTTTCTGCACGGCATGGAACCCTGGCCTCGCCTATAAAAAGGGGTGCTGGGTCCCAGATCCATACTTCCACTTGTTTCCGCGCGATAAGCTTATCGCTCTCGTGCACGAAATCGCTCTGCGGCTTCGCGTAATAACGCACTGGCAGCGCGGAATTCCTTCCGAAAGTTGGCTGTGGTTTCGCGCCAAACTGGGACCTTCCGCGCTTAGCGTGCCGGTTGTGCGATCAACTCCAGGATTTCACGCAACTCATCCAGATTGCGTGCCGAACACTCTGATTTCACGCACTACATCCTGATTTTTCCCAACTCCCGAAAAATTCGAGATGGCTGTAAACTGAGTCGATGAGGGGAAAGCCACTGCCCGTAGGACAGAAATGGTGGCGAACGAGGAGGTATATGGCACCAAGGTGATCGTCTCCATCAATCTCACCTTGTTCAATCTACTGACTCCGACCCAAAAGGCATATCCCTTGTCGAACAACCTCCCACTTTGGAATTTTGGCATCCTGGAGGAGGTACCACTTCCGGGCTTTGAGGTGGACACACCGCGGTCCTGGGTGACTCGGGAGGACGAACTTCCTCGCTACAACATCACCAACAACGTCCGTCCTGCCAGGGAAACTAGACACATGGATGTATATGTCCTGAACCCGAGGACTAGGACCATTACCGGGGATGAGCCTGTGGCGGAGGATTCTTCGGCCCTCTACGCGAGCACGTTCCGTCAGTGCATCATGGATGACACGAAGGGCTGGCTGAAGGATTGGGACCTGCGGTCTGGGTGTAACTTCACCAGCAAATGGGCCTGGGCGTTCTGGGTTCGCCATACCTACGACCAGTTCGGAGACAAACTGCGGTATATTGGCCTGTTCGAGGCGGTATGGGCATCGCAGTTCCATTTCCACCGTCAGCCTGAACTCGGACCAGAGCTATTCACCCGGTGTTCTCCCGACACCAACATGTTCCACCTTCATCATGGGGAAGTCGGCATCAGTCTTTGGGACGTTCACTGCATCGGCGGTATCCCACTGGATGGTTACCAATACGATGAGTTCGTTCCTCCAAAGAACACCTGGGGGGACAGGTCATGGACACCTATGTTGACGTGGCACCTACTGCAGCTGGCCAAGGAGAGGCTGGGGGTCAAGGACTTCCTGAAGGACATCGCCTACAAGGGCTGGTTCAGCCTGTTCCTAGAGAAGGATCCCGCCGTCAAGATGTCGGGACGGGGAAAACGGTGCCCAACCGCGACTCAGAGGAGCAAATACGGGTCATACTGGAAGACCCTAGAGGCAGGGCAATACCAATCATGGGGCTACCGCGTCATTGAGGCTCAGGACCCGAATATCCAGTATGTCGGGTTCCTTGCCGCCTTCCTGAGCGGGTGGCTCCTGCCGGTGCGGGACGCATGGATGGGCATCCGTCCAGCGACTTTGGTGATGGCAGGCTCCATGGCCACCAACAAATGGTTCAACTCGGGCGTCCCCATTCTGGCCAAGCTGTATACCATTCTGGGGTGCATCTCACGAGGGGGGTCACCTCAGAGGGTCTGTGGTCCCTTCCAAATCTTCCATGGCTAGGTGGTGGCTCATCTCGGCGGGTATAGTTTCCCAAAAGTCGTCCGTCCTCTGGGTAATGGCTTGCGACTGTCCTTGCTAAACATTGCAGGGGTGGCGCCATTGATGCTCAATGGGGAGGGCGTGAGGATCCGCATCGACAACCATGCCAACTTCAACTTCAGCCTGTTACCCACCCTGGTCGGCCAACTGGTGGACAACGGGAAAGGCTCTCTGGAACAGTAGGAATACTTCCAGAGCATTCGGGGCGGGGTTCTCGTGGCTCGGATCGACGGGAAGGTGATCTGCGAGCCATACATGCCATCCCGATTCACCAGGCAGTTCGGGTGCCTCCAAAAAATGTTGAAGAAGGTATTCATGACTGTCTGGCAGGAGAAGAATCCATGCGTCCTGCACCAGATGTGGTTGATGTTTACCACCTTCGGCTCTGGAGACATCGTTACTCTCCCTCCCACCGGGGTCAATGCTGGCCTAGCAACCGAATATGCAGAAAACTGGACCATTGCGTACCCTAAGGGGCTATTACGCAAGTGCGTCCAGCAACTCGAGGTTACTCGCGTGGAAACCGGGCGACGGTAAAGAAGGGAAGGTGTCGTCAGAAGGGGAGAACCAAGGGCGCGTCAGGCAGCGAGGCTTGCGCAGGCCGGGACTTCGGCAGCGAGGACATCACATGGTGCCTCCACGTCCTCGTTACCCATAGGTGGGTCACATGAGGCGGCTAGGGAACTGCCTGGGAAGCAGATAAGATATCTGCTTGAACCTTCTCAAGACGCAATTCTCCCGGCACTGTGGTTGGCCTGGATGACCCTGCGGCAATCTCTGAGCATCGAAGCCATCTGGCAGAAGATAACGCAGAACGGGATCCAACTGCTGGAGGTCAGGCTCGTTCGGATTACTGACCGAGTGAACTTCCATCGACGGCACGCTTATCTGACGGCCATGGACGCATACGCACGCCAAAGGGGGCGGCGTGTGGAGCCAACATTCCTGGTGAAAGTGATGCTCAGCCAGGAGCATGATCCGGAAGCGATGCCATTGAGAGAAGGTGACAGTGATGAAGAGCCGGAGGGGGAGGAGGAAACCGGAGAGGACGAAGGCGAGGGAGAAGATGAATAAGAGGGGCCCGAAGGTGAGGGTTCGCAAGGGGCGACCTACCAAGGGAGTCTCTGAGAGAGCGGTGAGATATCCGACTCTGATCTCGACATAACCGAGATTCTCGAGGTTTGTCTCTGTCTTCATTCATTTCCCTCATTCATCCATTCTACTTTCCAAATTCTAAACTCACTTCCCCATCATTCTCAGGAGCAACTGAGCGGTGGACGAGCGTCCCCACCATAGGAAGGAGGAGAGGAACCAGTGGGACATGATGGGGATCCGACACCCATCATTGAATTAACCAGCGCAGAGGGGTCTCCCCTCATGGCGGCTCCTGCAGCAGTCGGAACTCTGGGGACCGACACTCTGGATTCCTGTAAGTCTCATGCTTTACTACTGATTCTTGGTGTCAAGAGATCCTGTCTGACCAGCGTATTCCCTGCGCAGTGATCTCAACACTAGAGGCACGTCAGGCTGCGGAGCCTGGGCCATCCGCGAGTGGACTAGCGGCGGACATACCACCTCGCTCGGAACATGCTCTCTGCACTGAGTCGGCCCCGACAATAGATGAACAGAGGGCGGCAGGCATCAGCGGCGCTGTTCTCGGAACGCGGTCGGAAGCTGGTGGAGGTTTCATTGCTGCTGGGGTGAGGGAAGGTCGCCTAGACGTCGAGGATTCTATTCCTCATGAAGACATCCCTGGGGTGGATCCTGCTACCGATCTGCTGGCGGTATTCCCCATATTCCGACCTGCTGACCCTGAGGTGATTGATGACTCAGACTTAGAGGTAGCCGAGGAGAGCTGGATGACATGGCGCAAGGGGTGGAAGTGTATCCAGTGCTTTCTCAGGCAGCCCCAGTCCGATTGGCTGGGGCGGATGGGATCACTTCAGACCTGGCTGCGCTTCCTGTGCGCCGGAGGGGCTGATGCTCAGCGCCTTCATCTAACGGTCTGTGATTACGTGGCTGAGAAGATGCGTGAGAGCAGCCAGCTCGCCGACATTTCCCAGTGCCAAGAAGGATCGAAGAGCGCTCAAACGCTGCTAAGGCGGAGCAAGAAGTCCGGCACCTCGAAGGGCAGGCGGCAGATAAAGAGGTCTTCATCGCAACATGCTCTGAGCTCGTGGAGCAACTGACCGCCCAGCTGGCCGATGCCCAGGAACAACTGGTGGATGCGAGTCACCAGATGACCGTGCTTCGAAGCGAGCGGGCGTAGGCACAAGCTAGGGATGATGAGCTGCGCTCTGTGGTGGCCGATGAGGAGAGAGTCTTCGAAGAGCGAAAAGCAGTCATGGAGGCTACCAGCCAGAGGGTAGCAGCGCTGGAGAGATCGCTTCAGCACGCTAAACCCTGAGGGCTTTGTTTTCTCCATCTCATGAACTTTTTCTTGTATTGCTCATCGTCTCAATCCAATATATTGCCAAATCCACTCTTTTTTACCCTTGATTTAATGCGCTCAAACATAGTTTCGAATCGAATAACAACTCACCCCTAGGCTCATGTGGGATATGCCCAACGCAAGAAGCAAGAGGTGCTCGTACCATCATTCCGTTCAACTGTGGGGCATTGACCAAGCTTCAGGCGTCCAAAATCGGGCCTGGACTTTTGAAGAGACCCCGGGCTGATTGATGTGTCGACTTCTCAATGTGTCTCAACACACGAGCGGGTCAATGCCGGGGGCATTGAAATCCATCCGAACACAGGGGGATGGAGAGAAAGGGTGCATCACGCTACCCAAATTCGGAACACAATGGGGCGCAACCATAGAGGATAAATGTCAACTGTGGTTGAAACACAGCATCCATATCACGTTGGCCCGGAAAGGGAGGACAATAAATGAGGGCTGACCACTGACCATGTTCGCAACACGGGGCCTAACTCAAATATCATTGGTCAGTTTTCCGAAACATTGGCCCAGGACAGTAGGTGGACCATAGATCGAGCATCCAAACTGTTAGGGGGTCCCTTCAAACATGACGAGTTCTCTAGAGCGTTGGCCCAGGACAGTAGGCGGACCATAGGTCGATCATCCATACTGTTAGGGGGTCTCGTCAAATGCGAAAGGAAATGAGGGTCCGAATAAGGGGGAACACAAAGAGCGGGAGGTGGAGTGGTGGCTTGTTCGAACAGAGTCCAACACTCTCGATATTGCGCCTCCAGGGCGGGGGCGCATTAGGCGAACGTACCAACCTGATCACGGGTCGTCCCAATTTCCAGGCAGGACATATTTGGAGAGATAACTACCGCTTCCCATCATTACCATGGGGCATCTCGAACATGATCGGGGTAGATATCCTGATGACACCATTTCTCATGAAGTCGGGCCGAGGGGACCACCATAAAGAGGGACGGTGTTCAGCTATCCATGGGGCTGGACCCAAGACGAAATGTCCAGGTGGTCCTACGTATCTCATAAGGATGAGAATCCAGCCCACGTAGTTCTGGAAATACAGTTTAACGTCATGCTGGACGAAATACAGTTTAACGTCATGCAGGACGGAATACAGTTTAACGTCATGCGGGACAGAATACGGATCTTAGTTTTAGGTCTTAGAGCTCGGACCATGAGGATCTTAGTTTTAGTTCTTAGAGCTCAGACCATGAGGATCTTAGTTTTAGGTCTTAGAGCTCGGAACATGAGGATAGGGGAGAAACGGACACATGGCCAGGCGGCTACAAAACCCGACGTGAAGGAGGACCTAAGCCCTGCTAAACATGTGCTCTCCGGGGAAACGCTCGAGTCGAGGGACTGAACACGAAGGTAGGCTGGACCCGCGGGGAAGTGCCCCAGGAATTCCTACGTATCTCATAAGGATGAGAATCAAGCCATACGTAGTTCTGAAAGTGACATGGTAAGATACCAGTGCCAAAGGAAAAGGGGGAATGCGGGCGTGGCCCTTGCACTAGAAGAAGCGGCATTTGATAAGACTTGTTTGTCCTTTAAGGTGAGTGGTTTTTTTTTTGTGAAGCGACAGACCCAGAGTAGCAGGCCATGGTGTCGCCACAAGCATCATGCCGTGATAGGCGTTGAAAAATGGCATGGAATAAAACCAATACCCAACGTCATGTCCTCTACAGCGAGTTCACCACAATGCAGTGCCGTTTTTCGTCGTGCGGCCAGGACAATAATGTCACAGTTTAGGGTCGTGTGGTAGGACCAACAGCAGAGTTTAAGGTCATATGGTTTGGACCAACCAAGAGAGGATCCTTGGGAAAAAGAGCCTACGAGGGTTCAACAATCAGGGAGGGGCAGCAAATGCTAGCTCCCAGCTATGATGGGCCCGAAACGCAATGTCCGGGCGACTCCTCACACCCATAAGGGGATGAAGGTCAAGCGGCACACAACCCGTAAAGAAGAGACCCAAGCACATACTCTAGCGCTCAGATAGCGGGAGCCTCGAGAGACACCGTTACGCAGCTCGGTCTGTCTGATGTGCGGGGGTGTACTGAGGGTTAGTACAAGCAGTGTCGAGATTCCACCTTGGCACATTGGGGCAGAAAATGACATGAACCATGCCACCAACATTCAGGGCCTGGGGAACCGACATGACGACTGAGGACTACTGTTGACCATGTTCGCAACACAGCATCCTGTCATGTTAGCCATGGGGACAAACAAATGAGCATCAACCGCTGACCATGTTCGCAACATGGGATTTGTATCAATTTGTTGTCTGAAACCCTCGGGGGTGTTGGCCCATGACGGTAGGAGAGCCCTTGGGCGTTGTATCCAGGCCGTTCTTGGGGGTCCCTCCGGGTATGATAGATGATGGGGGCCCGAATGAAGGGGAACACGAAGCTTGGAAAGTGGATGGAACTTGCCTAAGTCGAATCTGGCACTCCAAGTTCTAGACCAGAGTGCTTTGGGCACATCAGCAGACCATTGAAAAGGGTCATAGGGCTCAGTCTGAGAGTGGCCAAGAGATGGAATATCCCTGGGCAAAAGAGGGGGCATAATGCCAAACACCCTGGGCACTGGGGGATTGCGGGATCTCCTAAGAGATGGGGCTGGACCTGACATCTAGGTGTTCAGGCAGTCCTACATATCCCCTTAGGATGGGAATCAAGCCACACGTAGTTCTGGCAATACAGTTTAATGTCATGTTGGACGGAATATAGATCTTAGTTTTAGGTCTTAGAACTCGGACCAAGAAGAGCCCATACGTAGGGAAGAGTGTAGTTTAAGGTCGTGCTGGACCATACAGTTTAAGGTCATGCTGGACCATACAGTTTAAGGTCATGTAGGACCATCATTTAGGAAAAATACTTCTT
The DNA here is from genome assembly GCA_963277665.1 of Viscum album. Lineage (NCBI taxonomy): Eukaryota > Viridiplantae > Streptophyta > Magnoliopsida > Santalales > Viscaceae > Viscum > Viscum album. The sequence goes on along the minus strand of OY728143.1, from coordinate 1,942,822,590 downwards.
GAGGAACCTGGCGTTGGTGGGAGGAGTGATACGCTCCCCATCCATAGTCACCAAGTAATATGCACGATTGGGATAGACCTTGCGAATAATAAAGGTTCCCTCCCACTTGGGCTCCAACTTAGGTGGTTTCCTGCCGGGAATCATTGGCGCTCTGAGAGCCAACACCAGGTCACCTTGCAGGAAGGAGCAGAGGCGAACCTTCTTATCGAAAGCTCGAGCCATCCTACTCTGATGCCTTTCCAGGTTATGCAAAGCGCGAAGCCTACTTTCATCCAGCGCTTCCAATTCGGCTAGACAGATCTCGGAAACTCTGTCCGGCGCTTTCCGGTCGTAGACCGCCGTGCGCAATGAGGGAAGTTGGACCTCGATGGGAAGGACGGCCTCAGCTCCGTACACCAGGGAATACGGGGTCACCTGGGTGGAATTGCGAGTCATCGTCCTATAAGCCTAGAGGGCGTTGGGGAGCTTGTCCAGCCAACTTTTCCTGTTCTGATCGACCATTTTTTGCAGAATGTTAGAGAGGGTTTTGTTAAATTCCTCAATCTGTCCATTCTCCCGTACATGATAGCGAGAGGTGTGGTTCGAGCGAATGTTGTACTTGGCGTACAATCTCTTCAGCTCAGCCGCTCGGAAGTTGGTTCTGTTATCCGTGAGGATAGCGTGAGGTATTCCAAACCGATGAATGATATTGGAACTCACGAAGTCGGTGATCGAACCAGCCTTGACTTCCCTAAGCGGGGCTGCCTCTTCCCACTTTGAAAAGAAATTTGTGGCGGTTAAGATGAACCGACACTGGTGGGCCGTCACTGGCGGGTAGGGCCCTATGACATCCAACCCCCAGACTACAAAGGGCCAAGAATACTTATTAGTATAGAGAGGCTCCGGTGGCCGATGCACAAAGTTAGCATGAACTTGGCACGCATGGCACCTCTTGGCATACTCGATGCAGTCGTGGATCATGGAGGGCCAGAAGTATCCCAGTCTCTGAATCTGGTGGGACAACTTCGACCTGGCCTGGTGGGCGCCACAGGAGCCAGCATGCACTTCCTGCATGACCTGTGGGATCTCAACTCCTTGAAGACAACGGAGGAGAATACCATCAAACCCACACCTGTAAAAGAAGCTACTCACGGCTAGGACCGCTTTGATGGGTGAACTGCGGCACACGGCGTCGGATTCATTCCCGCTCCGCTCGGTCCATCGAAAGATTTCCGTGCCGGAGATATTCAACCAGAGGTGTCCTCCAGTCAGGAACTGTTTCGATCACCACCCCTAGAACCCCAGGGGGTCCCGGCGCGGGGGCACCAGCGGTGAGATGGTTCACTCGCGGGCCACGACGGCCCTCCGGGATAACAGGAGCAATGACTCTTCGGTGCGCCACGTGGATGATTAGGTCATCCTGCTCGGGCTCCGCGAGTGATGCGGCCAGGCTGGCCAATGCATCTGCTCGACTGTTCTGCGACCGGGGAACGTGAACGACATCTGGCCGGGAGGGGAACTTGGCCATTAGATGGAGGGTGCACTCCAGCAACGGCACGAGCTCTGGCTTCCTGACAGCGTAGTCACCGTTAACCTGCTTGAAGACTAGCTCAGAGTCCCCTTTTACATACAGGTGGGGCACGTTAACCTCCAGAGCCAACTCATGGCCAGTGATGAGGGCATGATATTCTGCCTCATTGTTGGTGCAGCCCTCTGACATTAAGATAGAATATGGCAGCACGACTTGCTCCGGGGTGATGAAGACGATACCCAGGCCCACTCTATTAAGCCTAGGATCGTTGAGCCTTCTACCGGTAGGGCTTCGGGAGGCACCATCAAAGTGCATTTTCCAGCATGGGGTGGCGTGATCGACTAAGAGGATTTCCTCATTAGGAAAGCCCAGATCCAATGGCTGGTCCGCAGAGGTTGGATGAGCAGTTAAGAAGTCTGCCAACGCCTGTCCTTTGATGGCCTTCTGAGATACAAACCTAATGTCGAACTTCTGGAGGACCACCGCCCAGCGTGCCAATCGGCCGGTCAACATAGACCGACTCAGGATGTATTTCAACGGGTCTACCCGAGAGACTAACTATACCTCATGGTACTGCAAGTAGTGCCGCAACTTTTTCACGGCAAATACGAGCGCCAGGCAGCTCTTCTCGATGGGAGAATATCTAATCTTCGCGTCGAGGAGCATGCAGGTGAGGTAGTAGAGGCTATTCTATGTTCCCTCGTTGTTTTTATGGGTGAGAAGGGCGCCGAGGGATCACTCCATGGTGGTCACGTAAAGGACCATCATCCTTCTGGGAACGGGTGGCATCAGGACCGGAGGTTGAAGCAGATACTGCTTGATTTCCTCAAAAGCGGTCTGGCACTCTTCATCACACCCATAGGCAGTGCCTTTCTTCATGAGCCAAGAGAAGGGCTTACACTTTCCAGCCAGATTCGCAATGAATTGGCGTATATAGGCTAAGTGGCCTTGGAGGCCTCGAAGCTCCCGAATATTACTCAGGGGAGGCATCTGACTGATGGCCTTGATCTTCTCGGGGTCGATATCGATACCTCGATACCTGACAATGAAGCCAAGAAACTTTCTGGAGGTGACCCCGAAGGCACACTTCAACGGGTTCATCTTCAGGTGACGAGAGCGGAGAAAACCGAACACTTTCTCAAGGTCTTTGAGATGGTCCTGGCGCTGACGAGATTTAACCACCAGGTCATCTATATAGCACTCCACCAGCGTCCCGAGGATCGGCTTGAATATGCGGTGCATAGCCTGTTGATAGGTGGCACTGGTGTTCTTCAGGCCGAAGGGCATAACCCGATAGCAGAAAGTTCCCTGGGGGGCCCTGAAGGCAGTGTACTCTTCATCCTTGGGGGCCATCCAGATTTGGTTATACCTAGAGTACCCATCCATGAAAGAGAGGGCTTTGAACCCGGCTGTTGCGTCGATTAACAACTCTGTCACGGGAAGGGGAAAGTCATCCTTCGGACAGTGGCGATTAAGATCGCGGAAGTCGATGCAGACCCTGATCTGCCCGTTCTTCTTCCTAACGGCCACAATGTTGGCTAGCCACCTGGGGTACTGGACTTCCCTAACGAATTTGGCCTTAATGAGCTTATCAACTTCAGCCTCAACCATGGCATCGTGAAAGGGGTGCATTTTTCTGGGAGGCTGCTCGAACCCGCGATGGTTTGTCGGGAGGCCAAGGCGGTGGACGGCTACCTGGGGATCTAGTCCCGGAATCTCATCATAACTCCAGGAAAACACATCACGGTGCTATTTGAGGAAGTCTGTGTACCATTGTCATTCCTCGGGAGGGATAGCGGCGCTGACCAATGTGGGCCTCGGGTCAGCCTCACTACCGAGGTTCACCTGTACGAGCTCGTCGACCATGGAGGAGACGCCCTCCTCAAAGGCAGGAGGAGAATCTTTCATGTCTTCTTCTCCGCTTGGGGAAAGATCGTCCATGGGGGGAGCCATTTCACGGCTGCTCGACCCTGACGGGGAGCTAGCACCGGCTTGGGCGGCAGAGGTCATCACAACGGGAGGCTCATGCACCGCGGAGACCATAGCGACAAAGGCGATTGATCCAATCCCATCTAGCCTGCGTCCCAAGGGGCCACACTTTACGACATCGAAGCAGTGGTGTCGCGTTGGCCTGAGCCGGTCGATCCCGGCTCGACGAAACATGCACGTATGACGCACCGCCGTTTCCATAAGCCCAACTTCCCGATATCGTACGGGGTAGGAGGCTTGGGGATCACCTGGGCCTGGTTGGTGTAAGAGTACGAGGTGACTTCCTGCCGTCGCTTAGACCCAGAAATATGCATTCCTCTAGTACCCGAGACAACAAATCACTCTCCCATATCGGGAGTTGTGGCCTCCAACCGATGGATTAGGAAGACATATACGTCATCCAAACCTGCCCAGGGATCACTCGCGACAGTGGCAGGCTCAACCTCACCTGCCAGGATCTGCTTGCCCTTGCTCTTGTAATAGTCTGCGTCCAGGTAACGAGATTCACAAGAGGCAAATGGGGACGCATCTCCTTGGAGCACACCCACTCGACCCTTAAGGGAGTATTTGAGGCACTGATGGTATGATGAGGGAACCGCTGCGTGAAGATGGATCCACGGCCTGCCCATCAACGCGTAATAGGTAGTGTCCTAAGAGACAAACATGAATTCAGTATTAGAAATTAAGCCTCTGAACTAGGTCTTCAGATGAATCTTGCCGTGTGGAGTTTGCTCGGTCCTGTCATACCCCTAGATTCTGAGGTCGGAGGGAGTTAAATCATCCTCAGACATCCCCAGTTTTCGCAGTGTCCGAGTTGGGATCAAGTTAATCCCAGAACCCGTGTCGACAAGACAGCGACGGACCTCCACGCCATTGAACTGGCCGATGATGTACAGCGGGCGGATGTGCCCCTGTCTGGGAGGGTCTTCATCTTCACCAGAGAATGAGATAACAGCCTGACATTCGGCGTCCTCAATCACCTCGGTGTGGAAGGCTTCTGCGGCTGCTACCTCCATTTCAAACTGGAGAGGGCTCCTTAGAGCCTCGGCGAGCGCCTCATGCATTTCAGACGATAGGCGGAGGGCCTCCATGATGGAAAGCCTTGCCAGAATGTCAGCCAAATGTTTCAGGACATCATACTTTTGCGCCAACCACGAGCTTCTGCTTACAGGAGGTTGCTCTGCGATTAGAGGCATGACGGGCCCTGCTGGCAGGACCGGTGACTGACTGGTACTAGGTACGTCCCGATGTTCACTAGCTGAAGATCGGGAGGTGGCTGCCATGCTAGGACCGGAAGGCCGTAGTCGGCCAACGGCAGGGCTGGGCTGGTTTCGACGCGGGCAAGGCAATTCCGCCCGATCCAGCAACACGGACGGTGGTGGAGAGGAACCTGTTGTCACCAGATGAGGGAGCTGCGAGTGCTGCTCTCTACACCGGGCCTGCTGCCTGGTCTCGGTGGCGTGCACGGCCTGACTGGAGGTGACGACCGTCGTGCCCCGGCGATTCACGTAGCCACGGCTCCGTCGACGTTGACGACGGCTGGGGACATTGGGGAGGTTCACCCGGCGCTCCTCGTCGTCGGGAGCCACAAAGGGATTTACCAACTCTACGGTGTTAACCGAAGCGTACCCCGGGATCTCGGAGAGATTCACCCGGTGCTCCTCATTGTCAGGAGCCACAAAGGGATTTACCAACTCTATGGTGTTAACCGAAGCGTACCCCGGGCTCTCGGGGAGATTCACCCGGCGCTCCTCGTCATCAGGAGCCACAAAGGGATTTACCAACTCTACGGTGTTAACCGAAGCGTACCCCGGGCTCTCGGGGAGATTCACCTGGCGCTCCTCATCGTCAGGATCCACAAAGGGATTTACCAACTCTATGGTGTTAACTGAAGCGTACCCCAGGCTCTCGGTCGAGGAGTCATCCATTAACAGATGGGGTCTCGAAGGGACCCCCATTCCCGGGGGCATGAAATCGCCAAGCGTGCGAGAAGATGACGGAAATTTCAGGGAGCGTTCTTTCTTCTTGCGTCACCGCCTAATCTTCTGGGAAGAAGCAGGCTGGGATGACGAGGCCTAAGTGGCACTCGCGGATTCTGAGGGCTCTGGCCGGTCCAGGCGGGCACGGATGATGCCATGGGCACGGGCGACCGTCCTACGGGCTATCTAGTCATTATACATCCGGGACCCATGGTCGGAAACCTGTTCCCACCCGTCCCTGTCGTCACTACTGCCATCTGATCCCACGAAGACTCCTGCCACCTGTGCCGGGGCTGGGCCCAACCTGACTATGTTGTCGTCAATCTGGTCTTGGAGACAATCCTTGAACACATAGCATTGTCGGATGGTGTGTCCCAGGAACCGGTGATAAGGGCCGTAGTCAGGGCGATCTGCGAGACACGCCTCTTCTGGCTTCCGACACTTAGGCAGCCGCACAATCCTCTGCTCCAAGGCACTACGGAAATAACCGGGGACCTGGGCCTCGTCAAACGAGTAAGCCCGATTCCTTATGCCTGGAAAGGGGACCCTTGGGGGCTAACCATGGCCAGGGACCGGAGGAGCAGGCCGAGGAGGCGAAGCCGGATTACCTCACCTAGGTGGCGGCAGTGCGTTACGTAGAGGCGTCTGCTGATTTTGAGGCGGTCGCTGCTGGGCCGGAGGCTGTGGGGGTGGACCCCTATGAGCCTACTGAGATGGCCTCACCAGAAGCAACTCTAGCTGTCTGGGGGCCTCTATCTGTAGCATAGCAGCGAGCTCGGCTCTGGCGGCTCTCCTTGCGAAGATCACAGGAGGCAGCGGACGTGCCTGGCTGGCCTGTTGCAGGGCTTCTTCGAGGCGCTGAGCCTTGTCTGAGAAGTCCCGGAACCCTCCAGGGTAATTCTGCATGATCAGGGAAGGAAACAAATCTTCCTTGACGTTCCCCACACACATCGTCAGTAATTGCTCCTGATTTAGTGGCATGTCAAGGGAGTACGTGAGCCCCTTCCACCGGGCGACGAAGTCCGCGACTCGCTCGTCGGGCCTTTGCTTGCACCTGAAGAGGTCTGCAATGTTCGTCTTCCAAGTTGTGGAACTGAACTGGTAGAGGAATTGTCGATGAAGGTCCTCCCAGCTAGTTACTGATCCAACAGGGAGCTGGTTGTACCAAACGAACGTTGGTCCCTCCAGCGTCTGAACGAAGCACCAGAGCTTGGCAGCCTCCTGCTGCGCCGGAGTCCCCAACATAGGCTCGTACCTCGAGTTGAAGTGGGCCAAGTGCTATGGTGAGTCTCTGGTCCCGTTAAAGGGGGAAAAAGTGGGATTCCCAAATCTTGGCGGGGTCGGCATGTCATCCACCCATGCGGGGTACGGCTTGCCATCCGGTGGGATCGCCACCTGCCGAGTTTCCATGGCCTCCAAGCAAGCGATGAGTACCTCCATCAGATCGTCTGGATGCGGATTCATGTCCTGTCGGGGATCTCTAACCACAATCGCATTGCCAGGCTCTTCGATACGATAGTCGCGCTCAGTGGCTCGGGGGGCAGCTGGCGGAACAACTGTCGGAGCGGCGGGAGGAAACCGAGCAGGGTCTCCCAGGTTGCCTTGCTGCTCGGGAGGGTTCGGCGAAACATATCGTGCCCTCTTTCCATGGGCTCCAGTGTCTCCCCTGTCGGAGAACATGACACGGTCACGGTTTCCCGGGGGGATCTCAGCAAGGGGTAGATGCTCCTGCCCCTGCTGTCCTGGTCTAGGGTTGCCGTAGATAGGCCGTCGCTCTGCAATGCGTTCGTCCAGGAGCTCATCAACCAGTATTTTTTGCTCGGCTAGCTATTGGCGCAGTGTGGCCTTCTCGGGATCTTCCTCTGCCTTCTGCACTGAGGCAGAAGGGTCGGCGAGTTTGACAGGCCTGACGGGCTCTTTACCCTTGCCGATGTTTCGACTCAGCGCCAGTGCCTCCGTGGGTACAGGAAGGCCTAGGAGGCTCCTCTTTTGGCGAGTAATCCTCCCAGATGGGTCCAGCAGCGGCCTGTACTCGGGGGTTGAGTCCCCGTCGAGGGGCTCCACAATGTTTCCCTCATCTGAAAGGTCAGCCATGTTGACTGTTATTGCCCTTGGCGACGTTCCCTCAGGGCTGCCCAGTGGGTCGGGCTGCCGGCGGATCGCACAGAAGAGGAGAGCATCGTACTGCCCCGACCCGCAGACATGCACGTGGGGGATGGCCTCCTCAATAACTCTGGGGAGTACTTGAAAACTCTAGATGCATTGTTGCTGAAGGGCCTCGTGGAGGCCCAGCGACTTGGGGTGCCGGACCGCGGGGAGTGCTGCTAGGTCAACCCGGCGGCACTGCTCACCAATATCCTCGAGATGTGCATGGCTCCCAGGATAAGGCGCTAGCTGATGAAGGAGGTGGGAGTGAGTCACCTAAAGAATCTGGCGGAAGCATTCAAACTCTCCCGGGGTGAGTGACTCTGGCACATCAAAACCTGATTCTGCGACCGACCAAAACTTCTCAGGGAAGTGGCCCACTACAAGAACGGTCCAGAAGCTCCATGGCTCCGGCTCGGGGTCCGGAACTTGCCGCCCCTACTCGTCCACCGAGGAAAGTCGGGGAATTTTCAATGGAGTCGAGGCAGGCCGTTGGGTGGTGGGCTGGCCAGCAGGGAATACGGTGAACAGGCAGATTGGCCACCGATCCCTGGGTCATCCTCCCGAGGTTGCAGTGCCCTGGCCGCCACATCGCGATAGGATGGGCCGACGGATGGGCCTCCTGTTGCAACGATGGTGCTTGCCGAGGGTGTGTTGCCTCGCGATCCTTCCACCGGTCCCCAGACGAGTTCCTCACCCTCCCAAACAGGGGCGGGAGGTGCTTTCAAGGAGATCAGCGGCAACTGCAGGCTTGATCCTTGGCGGTACGCCAAATCCTCGTCCTCCTGGATATACCTTCGAAGGGAGGAGGGAATCATACGGATCTCGCATTCGGGGAGTACGAGACGGACGTGCCGCGTCCCCATCCCCACCATCAACTCAAAAGGTTTGGGGGGAGGTTCCATCGTTGAGTCGTACTCTACCTCAGAATCCGAGAAACGGACTGGTCTGATTCCCGTCTAGACTCCCCTGACATTCCTCCGACGACGACAATGCCCAGCCTTCCTGCCCCTGGGTAGTCCCTCAGGGTAAGGATAACTTTCTTCATCTGGTCCCCCGGCCACAATAGAGCTGGGGCAGAGGGGACCGAAGGCCGGGGTGCGGGAAGCACCGGGACAGATGTCGAACGGGACATGGGGAGGACCTCCATGTGAGTGAGCGACTGGATACACAACGGATACATGATCGCGACGAGCGGTAGGGGGAGTGACATCATACCCCATGCGGTGGGTGCTAGAAGGAGTCATACCCGAAGCACGTTCGTATCGAAGAAGCCTTCGGCTTCCCAGATCGGTGGCACGGGATGAGCCTTCATGGTGAGCAGCACTACCGCGGATTGGCCCGCTGTGGTCGTTGCCAGTGTCCGCGACTGGGAGATTCGACCCAACCTGCCTATGGGGCTGTCGGGGTTTCGATCCTAGTCAGGCATGCGGCTACCCCTGCTCAACATGCGCATGGATCTGGGAACAAGAGTCAGCAGTGGCTGGGGCCACAATGGCTGCTGATGCTGGTGCCCCAGGATGGGCATTCTCCCCCACTCGCGCCCGACGCTGGCGTCGAGTCAGATGAGCCGAAGCCGGCGGTGCAAGCATGAAGATTGCCTGCTCCTCGGCTCGGGGAGTCGGGCGGCGGCGTCGATGCAGCCTGGCGGGGGTTCTTTCCGGTAACCCCTGTGATGGATCACCGATCGGGTGGACCCGGACATCCCCCACCGCATTGGCGTAGGGGAGGGATGTGTCACAGTGCTCCGGGGATAGGCTCTCGAAGCGGTTGAACATCGGTGTGGGGAGCGGCGGCTCCCTGCGCGGCCCTTGAGGGCGACGATGGTGGTGAGGCACGACCGCCTCTAGATCCAAGCAGGCCATGCCCCTGGTGGGGATGATCCCTTCCTCGTCATACCTATGAACCAGGTTATTGATCACCCTCCGTTGGATGATTTCTGATGGGGAGAGGGGGCGCAAGCGCCTGGCTGCTACAACGGTCGAAGTCGGAGCGGCCGTGGGATAGGTGGGACTGTGCGGGGTTGCCGCGTCGGCACTGCCCCTGCCCCTACGCCGGTGGGCAGGTGGCGATCGAGCTCCGAATGCAGTGATCTGATTCCTGGAAACAGGGAGATGAACCCATTAGTATCAACAGGAAAGGAGATCGACAACCAAGTCCCAGCATCATTCCATCTTCAGTGGTCGGCGAGAGGGAACCATGCTGACGACGTCACAGAATAGAGTAGTCAACGTCCTGAAGGCCTTGACCCCTGGCGGGTTCACGTCCCGGTGAGGGTTACCCAGACCTGGAGACATGCTATTATCCCGATGCTCCAACAGCTACCATTCCCCGTGTTGAGGAGAAGAGCTTCACGTCGGGTTCACCATTTTGTGTTTCCAACGCTTTCGTCGGGGCGTGCGCGTCCGTCCTCCAGGGAGGGCGTGCTGCTTGTGGCCCCGCATTCCCGCCTTCCAAAGGCGGGCGGCATTCGTTCCTTGTTTAGGGACATTTTCTCCTTGATCGAAACTGGGATGATGGGATGTCAGTTCTTCCTTCCGTGGATTCCTCCTCGGAGCTCGTCACCTAGTCCGGGTCTCCCTCAAAGATTTAAGACGGATTCGTGAAGCTTATTCCCGGTGCCATATCTACATGGATGCCAGTTAATTACGCTGCTTCCGTCAAGACGCTCCAAAGGGTCTTGTCGGGACAGCAACCTACGGTGAGGAGAATGGTCACGTTGGGGCATCGTCGGCATGTCTGTCTTTGGTCACTCATCACAGGGCTTCTCGAGGGTGCGGAAGCCCGAGGCATCCCACATCGAACGCGGGGAATGTGTACCATCTGAGGTTTTCCACAGCTTCCCATGTTTAACACGGGGTATGTCGCGAGTTTAACGTCTTGCGGAGACGGATCGGGTTAAAGGATCCCAAGGGGGAAACACCGATGTTGGGGCCAGTACGTGGGCGGCCTCCCATATGACATGGAGTGGGAAAGGGTGGCATGATCTCAGCGGGATGTGGCGGCCCGGGTAAGGATCAGGATGGATGGTGGGGTGAAGCATGGGGCTTACATTCTAAGACGGTCCAAGAGGGGGGATACAGTTTAACATCATGCGGGACGGAATACAGTTTAACGTCATGCGGGACGCGATACAGTTTAACATCATGCAGGACGGAATACAGTTTAACGTCATTCGGGATGAAATATTTGGGGCTTATGCTCTGAGGCGGCCCAAGGTGGTTAGGGAACCGACATGGAAAGGTCGGGACGACCGGGTGGTGGGCTTGAACCTCGTGGAGGCTTCCTACGTACCGTGCGCTAGCACGGATCAAAGTCCACGTAGTTCGCTGGGATGGGGCTTACGCTCTGAGGCGGCCCATAGGAGGATGTCATGGTCTATGCGCACTCTAAGCCCATGTGATTCATGCTCGGTGTGGGAAACAAGAGGCACCAGGGACCAGACGATCACGTCACGAAGGGTGCGTCCGTGAGAAGTGGAATGGGGCTTACGCATTGAGCGGCCCAAAGAGGAAACAGGGGCTTACGCGTGGTTAGCGGCCCTTGGTGCCAGGGCTTACTCCAGGGTGGAGGCCCGTGGTGCGACAAAGCGCAGCGGGAAAAGGACTCCACTGGCCTTGGTAGGGGGGAAGTACGGAGATGCACGGGTGCAATAATCCGTACAAAAGGTTAGGGGCTTACGCTCTGAGGCAGCCCTTCCCCCGCGGACAAACGCCGCTCCGACAAGGAGGATCTCATTCCATGTGAGGAAGAATCCCTTCCCGTGGAGACGAGTGGCGTAAAAAATGTTTGAGCTGGGAGGACCCTGCGTGCGAAGCCCAGGGTCAGACCACAGTTTAACGTCTTGTGTTAAGGACGAGGTTCTTAGCAGTTTAACATCCTTCAGCTTGGACAAGGTGGGTTTGCTCCACACCCCTAGGGCTTACATGCCCAACGCCCTCTACCCCTTGTGGAAGGGAAGGCATCGGCAAGGCCGTGGTGAAAGGGGGTCGCAGGGCAAACCACCGGGGGTCCACGTTAGCGTGGCTATGCGTAGAAGCAATAGCCGTTAGGGTGCCTATGCGGAGAAGCATAAGGCAAAGCAATGAAACGGGAAACACGGCCCAAGGGACCTTGAGGTTACTTCGCACGAGCCTAGAAGGCCGTGCAGGAAAACAACGCATGGCGCGCATGCCCGGCAGGGGAGACATCTGGTGCCGGTGCAGGGGGCAGCCAAGGGGCGTCAAGGTGAGGGGTCCTTGACTCTATGCGCACAAAAGGGGCGATTTGCGCGCAAAACACCGGGATGACACGCAATTGAAGTATTGGAATTGCCCGCGAAGAGGGAATTGCGCGCAAGGTTTTGCGCGCACGGCAGGGTATTGCGTGCACGGACCACGGATTGCGCGCAAGTAGGGAAACTGGGGAAAGGGGAAAATTTACTGAAGCCGATGGAGTTGCGTGCAAAGGCGAACTCCAGGGCAAGGCTGCGCGGAACTCAGGATTACCTGGATGTCATATTTCGCGCGGGGGAGCCGAATTGCGCGCACGAGAGTCGCTTCGGATTCTTCAACCCCCAAACCATTCGGGGTCACATTATATTTATAGGCGACCTCCGGCGCGGAATCCAGGCGTCGCGCGAAGCTTTCCGTGTCGGGAACCACTTGTGCGCAAATTCTCGCCGCGGAGACACGGGGTGCGCAATTATTGCGCGCCTCACCGGTCCATTTCCGCGAATCCCGGGAGCACTTCGCGCACAGAACATTTTTGCGCGCGGATCCTCCTTTATTTCGCGCACCACTTCCCGGGCCTCCGGATCGGGCCTCTGATTCTGAATATGACTTCGCTTCGTCATTTCAAAACTTCCTCCGGGAGTTGCGAGTTTTTTTCGGTATCAACAAATACTTCATCAACATAAGCAAGCACCGTCATCTTTTTATTACTTTTGTTGTTGAAATAGAGACTGTAATCAACTCCACCACAATGGAAACCATTCTTCTTCATATACTGATCAAGCCTTGAGTACCATGCTCTCAGTGCTTGTTTCAGCCTACATAATGCCTTCTTCAGCTGACAAACCTTGTTCTCATCATCATTAACGAGAAAACCGTATGGATGTTCGATATACATTTCGTCCTCTAGAATCTCATTCAAGAATATAGATTTGACATCCATCTAGAAGACATGGAACATTCATTCCACTGCAATGGTTAGGAATTATCTGATTGTCTTTAACCTTGAAACCAGTGCAAATATATTATCGACATCTATTCCCCCTATATGGGAGTATCCATTTCACACTATTCATGATTTGTTTCAAATCATTGTTTGAACCTCATCCATCTTGTTGTGATAGACCCATTTAGTCCTGATGACATTCTTATCAGCTGGAATCGAAACAATCTCCCATATCTGATTCTTCTCAATCTGATCAAGCTCTTCATTCATAGCATGAACCTAGATTTCAACTTCAACTACATCAGCAAAGCATTTAGGATCTACCTAAGAATTGAAAGATGTTTGATATTTTGAATTCATTCTTCTTGTCTGAACTAGAGCTGGTTGATCACCAATGATATTCTTCCTATCAATTTCAGCTCGACTCATTTGCTTCTATATAGATAGAGATTTTTCTTCTTCATGCTCATCATAAGTATCTTCTTCGAAATCAGTATTAACCACTTCTTCTACTCTTATGTTGCTTTCCTCCTCATCACTTTCATTAATAAATTTTTCACTATGATGTTGAATATTCTCCACATTTTCCACAATAGTGATTTCGTTTCTCTCAACTAGTTTTCCCAGCCTTTTATTAAAGCATTTATATGCTTTTCATTTTCTGGAGTAGCCAATGAATGTTCCCTCATCTCCATGTGACTCAAATTTCATGTACCTTTCTTTCTTGAGTATAAAGAAAATACATCCAAATATCTAAATGTCCTTCACTATAGGCTTTTTCCCATACCACATCTAATATTAATTCCTTCCTTCCTTCGGACACAATAGAGCCCAGTTATAATTGTAGGCAGATGTCAATACTGCTTCCTTCCAAAATATCTCTAGTAGGCCATTTTCTATAAGCATTGTTTTGTCCATTTTTTTGATGATCTGATTTATCTTTTCAACCACTCTATTCTATTGGGGGGTTCTTACTAAATAAAATGTATGCCTTATACCATGTTTCTTGAGATAGTCTTCCACCTGACTGTTTGTGAATTTTGTACCATTGTTAGTACAAAAATTCAGAATTTTTTGTCCAAGCATCCTTTCGCACTCCCTCCAAAACTATTTTAAGTAGGTAAACGCATGGGAGTAATGGGAAATAACAAATAACCATGCCATTTTGCTATAGTAATCAATGAAAAGATTGTAATACCTCATTCTTTCAATTGCTCTTTATGTAGTAGTCCCACAAACATCAGCATGCACCAATTCGAGCACTCTTGTTGACTTATTTTTTTCACCTTATACATATTTCTAATGAGATTTTTTTTTTGGTAGGCATCGCACAAGTGATTACGATCACCTGACAGCTTAGGGAGGTCTCTTGCTACATTACACTTTACCAGATCTTCTCGAGATGCTAGGTATTGATGACAATGTCATTTATTCCACATCTTGTTTTCTTCCTCTCTAAACAGAGAGAACATGTCTTCTTATCCACATACCAGGTAGAGACTTACCTTTGTTATTTTTCTATATAGAACCACTACCATGTCTCTTATTTTGATGATACACATATTCTTAGTAACCCTTATATAATGTCCAAAGTCATATAGTTGACTGATGTTTATCAAATTGCGAATGATGCCTTCAACTACTAAGACATCGGCATGTCTCATCTCTTTTCCACCACACATGGACTTCCCTGAGCCAATAATATTTAGCCCTTCATAATTTCCATACATTAAAACTCCTTCTTTTTCATATTTCAAGCATGTAACAAGATCTTTAATACATTCCATGTGATATGTACAACTGCTGTCATAGATCCACACACCAGAACCGTCTTATTCTTTAAGGGAAATTTTGGCAACCATTTCATATCTCGGATATCTTCTTCTTGATCTATATTTTTCTATTTACACTCAATATATATTGAGACTTCAAATCTTTCTCAGATTATGATGGATCGACTTAATCTTGCAAGGCTGATAATCTATTTTTCATTTTTAACCCACATGTTGGTTTATGGATCTCCTATTTGCGATCATTTTTCATCATTTGTGGCACACTCCTCTATATAGGTGATGTACAGTATCTATACATGTGCAAAATCCTCCACACCAAAAACAAATTCCCTAATAATATGTTCTAGATAACTATTCTTTATTTGTATGCCACCTCTATTCTTGTTACCTTCGATATCTTATGGCTATAGAACACACATTTTGTAAGTGACACTTCTTTCCATATAAATAACACCTGATGAAAGTCACATTCCTTTGTGTCACTTCTACATAGCTAGTAGTTCCTTCGATTCCAATAATTTTCTGATTCTTCTTTGTACCCACATAAATTTTCATTCTTGGAACAAGTGCTTGTGGTCTGACTTCAATCTTGACTACTTTTTGTTTCTGATCAATCCCCAAATAATCCATAACATCTGAACTCAATTGTAGCTTCTTTCCTACTAAACTACTAGCCTCATATTTCATCTTTTAAACCTTTTAATGATCTTTTTTCTTAATAACATTATGGTAATCCAAATTATGTCTTGCTCCTTAATTATTTGTTGCATAACGACAGATTATTCTTCAAGTTCATCGATATGCTTGATCTTATCTTTCATTATGTTATTCAAGTCAAGGATCTCCCTTTTCTATTCTTCAATATTGATTTTATGTTGGAAAACTGATTTTGAGTCCTCTTGTGATTATGGCTTAAGTTTCTCTATTCCTTCAATCAACTCAAACTTCTCTTCTTCTTGCTGCATCATATGGAGTTTGGCATCACGAACAACTTTGTTGGATTTCTTATTTTTAGTTCTCTAAACATCTATCTCTTCAAGAGAATCCTCTAACTCATCTTGTATACCAACTCCTCATTCAAATTCTCCTTCTTCATCAATGTTTGTTTCTTATTTTTTCTAAGTACTACCCACAACCACTACCATATCATTTTATCCATGATCTTTGTAGTTCTATGTCTCTTCAACCAGTTCAACCACAGACTCATCTGAACAATCACATTCTTTTGAAAGGATATTCTTCTTCTTAAAGAATTTTCTCTTAATGTATTTTTCACCTTTCTCATAGGTTGAAGATTTCTTCTTTGGAATTTTGACTTCATCGATATTATCATATTCTTGGAACTTTTGGGGACACCTTGCTCCAAGGTAACCAACCATTCCACATCAAAAACAAGCCACTGGTTGTTTCCCCTTGAACATTCTTTTTCCTCTTTGAAAATTTGAAGAAAGATATGACATCACCTCGTATGTCTCTTCATCCTCTTGAAAATATTCAATGATGAGCTTCTTCATGGCCTTGAATGATACCTCCTTAGATTTATCTTTTTCCATAGCCTTGTTATCGTCATTTCACATTTGATATGAAACCAAGGAACTGTGAAAATGTTCTAGTGTTGACTCATTAGAATATTTATATTATAGAACTAAAACTATTGGATTGAACCGATGTTTACATTTCTTCAAGATGTGCTTTATGATCATTATGTTTTTTATGACTTCTCCAAGACCCATCATATCTTACACACAAATATTTACCCTATAAAATAATGCATCAACAAACTCATTCGGAATAATTTTTAAATATTCATACATGCTCCACAAAACATGAAACCTTCCCTCTCTAACCTTTGTATCACCTTCATATATATTCAATAGATTTTCCCACATGGAATGAGATATTTTTTCATGACATCAACTTTGTATTGATAGAATTGTATAGGGCTCCACTTAAATAAATAATTCCCTTTGCATTAGCATCCAATTTTCTACCCTCATCTTCTGATCATGCGACCCTTTTAATATCGAATTTTATACCATGCATTGCTGCTGTAAAAACATCCAATATCAAAGATCAGAAGTAGTGTTGCATCTGATTCTTCCATAGATGAAAATTGTTCCAGTTGAAGATCAGAATCCCTTTATGATTACTGACCTACATTTGAGATAGAAACCCTGATAAAAAACTCCCTTTGATACCAATTGTTAGGTCCACTAGGCTAAATAACCTAACTAGGGGTGAATTACGGAAAGACTTATTAAATCAACTGCCCCTTTGATCTTGTTTCATCATTGGACAAATCACTCATCTCTCTCTTTCCCAGTGCAGAGTATGAATAAAAATTAAATCATACACAATACACATCAATTTTACTTGTTTCACCCACACTTGGATATGTCCAAGGATCATACATCTATCATGTGCCGATGTACCAAATCCACTATAAGTGCACTACTATTTACATGTTCAAAGTGGACTCATTTTCCCTCCTGGTTTACAACAACTCACAATTTGAGAACTCACTTCCCTCTCAGATAAAGTGAGCTCACTACTTCTTCAGAAGATCTGCTCAGAGTTTATAGACTTGTAGGTCTCTTCATTATAACTAATAAATGCATCCTTCAATATATGTAGCTGCTCTATTAAATTCTAAATTTCATCCACTTATGAATACCCTTTTTCATCTGATCACTTGGAAAAAACCCTTGGAAATACCTTTGCAAATCACCCCACTTCACAAAGCTCCCAATTTTTCGAAACTCAAACAAGCCTTCACGAGGTCCCTGCCTCTACATGAAGCACACACCTTTGTAGAGCTTAGTGCCTTGTAGAGCACACTACATCATAGAGCTCAAGACTTTACACGGAGTAAGACTTCACAGATCTTAGGCTTTCATACATCTCATGCCATCACAAAGAGACTTCCTTTGTGAAGCTCATGGAGCTAATGTGGAACACACAACTTTTGTGGAGCTAGTTTAGCCGCCACGAAGCTCCTTCTTTCACGAAGCACACTACCTTCACGAACCACCTTTGAGAGATGAGAGAAAAAAAATTCTTGGAAAACTCTATACTTCTCTTGATGGGGTTGAGGTCAATTTATAGGTGATTCGACCAAACCTTGAACCTTCCATCCGAATTCAGCGCCACGTCAGCTCAAATCGTGAAGCATCGAATTTTCTGCTGAAATCCTCTCTATATTTCGAAGAACCACATAAATTTTCGGATTGCAGAGCTCGTTGTAATCGTGGATCACTCCAGAAATTCTTTTGTTCCTTCTCTGTAAATCTCCACTAGCAATGCCATTTTTCACTGCAATGCTCTTCAACGATGTTGTTCATGTAGCTCGTCATAATCGTGAAAAACAACATAAACATTCTTCATGTCTTTAATAAATCCACATCAAGAAGCCCATATTCTTGAATCTCATTACTTTTACATATTTAGACAATAACTTCAATGAAATCAACATTTTTCGATGCTCACCAAACTCCAAATTTTGGACCCCAAAAAATTTGGCAAACATAGGAAAACAACATCAAATGCTATCTGTTTTCTGTACAAACTCCAGATCTTATGATCCTTTGTCGTGGTTCATTGTCAACATGGATTGTGGAAAACATCTTCTGGACTCAACAATTCACAATGAAAACTTTTCTTTTCAATAAACACAAAAATCCCAAAAATTTTGCAATGTTACCTTCGGGAATTTTTACTCTTCAAATGATAAGTGTTAATATAACCAAACATATTGTATAAAATATATTTTAAGGACATATTCTGAAACTATAATGACTATGGATCGCTAATAATTCATTTTGGATCCTTTTTCAGGATAAAAACTTGGTTACACCATTTTCTTTCTAAATAATTAAAAGTGTGTCACTCAACTCCCTTATAAAAGGCCAGACCTTCTCCTATATTATTTCCACATTCAATCCATTTTTTGGTCAATACCTACCCAAATGAATTTCAAAATTCACTCCTCTCATCCTAGAATCCTTTTTTCATAAATCCAACTTAGGAAATCATTCGGTCCAAACATAATAAGGATACTCGAAGGAAAGGTAATGGTTTCTAAGGGGATTTTTTGTTTTATTTCTTCTTCCACATCATTTAATTATTATAAAAACATGATGATATGATAAAATAAATTTATTTCATATAATTATATGTTGTTATTTTATGTTAATTACTAATAAAATTCCCCACTTTCATCAAATGTTTTATTAAATCATCATTCATGTGTACAACGGATTACCACCTCACAAACTGATTTCATTGTTTTTCACATTAAAACCTCTCATTATTTTGTATGATATTTAATATATATATATATATATGATATTTAAAACAAAATTATACCTACGGAGTAATTATATCTCAAAATATTACCTTCCATTTCATATGGGATATGATAATTTTGTTCGTGTGTACGATGGACTACCACCTCACAATGTGATGTGATTAGTTTTCATGAATGATTAAAATGAAAAATAATAATGATAATGTTAATTAATATATGAGATATAAAAATAATAAATATTATATTAATGATATATTAGTAATTCTTAAAATATGAAATGTCATTTTATTTCTTACCTTTTAACTCTCTGAAAGATGATAACTTCCTTCGTGTACCTGTGGACTACCACCTTCATGAAGAAATTAGAATCTATATTTACATTACCACACAACATGGATGATATGTATAAGTATATTTAAATAATTTAAATTTAATTTATGGTATTATTATAATTATTTATGGATAAAATATTACTTACATAATTTTTTTAATGATCGTTGATTAATGGAAATTTTATTCATGCATTTGTATAACCTACCATCTCTATGTTCGTAACATACATCACTTCTCAAAACCATATTTCATGATTGGTATAAAAATTATAATTTCTAAAAAAAATAATATAATTATTTAATTATTGTTATTCTATATTTTATGGATCCATTATCAAAGTATGGGGACTAAAACAACAAATCAAGACATATAAGAAAAACAAAGCAGTTATTACCTGAAACGGAATTTTAATAAATGAGTAATAAATGGTAATAAGTAAATCATATATAGTATAATATATATAATAAAGGTTTTATAATATATATAATAAACCTATTATTTTTTATAGTATTTTAGAATTTTTATGATTAAATATGATACTTAAGGTACGATATTTCAATTCACTATTTTATTTTTGGGAGATATATAAAAATTTACCACTTGTTTCTTTTGTGTTCTCAATATACTAACAAATTGAAATGCTATATCAGAAAAATAAATATTTTCATGATATATAAACTTTCATTTGATGTTTTTATTTATTTTTTATTATGATCCAAAATATTACTAAAGTGGTAAGAGATTTTTATCTCACATTTATTTTTAATGAGACACAAGACATATTAACCATGTGTTTCATTTATATAGTGTATATAACAATAAAGGATGTATTTGATTATTATTATCCATAAGAATGTGTAGATTTAGATATCCATTTTAGTATCTATATTTCATGGGTTTTATGATTTAAAATTTATTAAAGAAGTAGGGGTTTTTGTCTCAAATGGACTCCTTAGAGACCTAATTATCTTAAATAATTATTTTATTCTATAAGGTGTTTATACTACCATGTTGTCATGTAATAACATGATAATAATTATCTTAATGATATTAAGATTTTCATTTAATGTTATTTTTTCATGGGGATTAAAAATCAATGTTACCAATGACGTAAGAGTTTTATATTACAATCTGAACATTTATAGGGATTATTTGTGATTATGCTTCAAATAATGAAATATTATGATCCATCTCTGAAAAAACTAATGAATTTCATTCCAATCTTGTTATTTCATAGTAATACATGTTTTACCTTCATTTTATATTCTTTTTATAATCAATATTTCAATTGAATATTCTTTAGAATAATCGCTTTTATCTATCCCTTAGGTTGAAACCCTTTTTTATTCCAAAATCATGGTTTAAAAAATATTAATTTCTTCTATTTATAAAATTATTTTTAAATTAAATATTTACTATTATTATTGTTTTTGAAAAATGTTTTAAATGGAATATTACTTTCATTTTACATATATTTCTTGTTGGGCTATTACAGAAAATTTGAAAGGATTTATAATTTTAATGTGTATAGAAAAAAAGAGTTTCATTCCACCATGAACATTATATTCACTGAAAAATACTTAAAAAAATTTCATGTTATTTTTAAAGGAAGTTCTTTTTATAAAATAAGTTTCAAAAAAATCAACGTGGAATGGAATTTTCATCAAGATATTTTTGAAATATATATGTTACCAAGGTTAGTTTCAATGTAAAGGATTTTAAAAAGAAAATAAGTTTTAAGAGATATTTTAATGTTAGAGTGATATTTTTCTCACGAAATGTTTTATATAATTTTTTTAATCTTCATTTATATGTTTTAATGATTATTTCAAAATAAACTAATTTTAAAACTGTTTTTTGAATTTTTAGTTTAATAAAAATAATTTCCATGAAAATTAATTTCCATCATGAAATGTATCAAGTGTGTATTAAAAATATTTTCCTATCTAAGATGACCTCCTTTTATGTTACTTCTAATATACTTAGAATATGATATGTGTATAGCATTCTAATTATTTCTATGAGTGGTTTATGTTTATAATGATATTTATTATAGGAAACTCATTTATTTTCCACAGGTTATACCATAATAAAATACATATAATCCCCCATTATCCTCAGGGGTTATGATATGATGAAATGGTAAAATTATTATAAAACCAATCTATTTTCCACGGGTTATGATATGATTAAATGTTTAAAGAACGTAATTCTTTTCAAGAGTAATGATATGATGAATGATTTATTAAATTTTGGAACACATATATATGATTTTTATTATGTGATGGGTGGGTCCTATATCTCCCTCCAATTCAATGGGTAAAGATTTATATATCATGATATATATAGTACTAGAATGGAGATTAAACCATGTTCAATAAGGGATTTCTTCCTCTATTATGGTCTTACTAACAAACATTTACTAAAATATTGGTATGAGGAGTTCCCTCATTCCTATATCATAGCTTTAAAAGCGATCCTTTAATACTATAGAAATTATTTTATATACTTATATATATGCCACAAATATATGTCTTATACCAATTTTATGCTCTCATGGATCATGTTCTTTGGTTCTATTATGATTTGTGTCTTATAAACTACCAAGTTGTACTCCATGACTGAATATTATGATATTTTATATGCACATTATATTTTAAAAATACTATTATAATGTCCTCATACCCTTATGTTCGTGTTATATTTACAAATATTCCCTTTTTAACCTTAAAGAGCACTTGATCTCACACTTTCATATGTTTATTTTCCCCATGTTATGAAGAATGGTTTTAAATAGGGTATTCTTTTATGAGTATTAAAGGGGAATATTTTTATGGGTGATGTTGATAGTATTTAACCCAATTAGAATATTGAAACTTATCTCTAAATACAGTAAACTACTATGGTCCTAAGGCATGTGTTTAATTTATTTATTGAATATTCCTTCATACAGATGTAATATTTATATATTAAAATTAGGGTTCCATATAGTTGGTATCAGAGTAATGTATTAGTTACCCTATGGAAAAAAGGATGAATAAATATTTATTAGATCTATATGGATATTTCTAATGAGTTTTCTAGGAATATGTTTAAGGATAATTCTAAAGATGATTCAATGTATATGAAAATTTCCTAGAATTTTGGTAAACGATTGAGTAAGTGGTGTCCAAAACATTTTATCCTTTATAAACACTACAAGTGGTCATGTCTCTATTAGATCTACCTAGGGCTAGTAAATGTAAAAAAGGGAACATTTATGTCCACTCGATCAGCCAATTTCATGATAACAAGAGTTATTTTACACCTCATTTGACACTCCTAGGGGATATGATTTTAAAATTCATAAACACTTTATGAACCATCGTAAAGGATTTAAATAGATAGTGATCATGGATGACCTATGTTAGGCCAATGGTGTGATATATTTAAAATATTTTGTCATGACTTATACATCACATAAGTTAGCTTTGAAGATTTTTTCCTCGAATGTCCTAAATGCCTTCTTCTTTTTTTATTTTTCTTAACCCCATGTTCAAGGGATGAGGGGGAACCCTTACAAGGCCAGTTGGCTTATACATTGAATGATCTATATGTCTTAGGAAAATATAAAAGAATAAATACATGGAACTACACTTCCCCAACTTCTTCATCGTGATGTCAACTCTCCACCTTCGCATGGCCTGTTCGGCTAGGCTTCTCAAGAATGCACAGGCTGGAATCTGATGGCTATACCATAGCCTCTCTTTCTGACCAATCTTCTTAGCTTCTGCTCCCATGAATATCCCTTCTCTAAATCCTCATATGGATTTTTCTCCTTATAGAGTTTTTCTGCTCATTAAGCACAATTTCTAGGTGGTCCAAATGCCTTGAGGTGATCCAAAGGCCTTGAGGTGGCCCAAAGGCCTTTTCAGCCTGAAGGCCTTGGATGGCTTAAAGGCCTCCAAGGACCTTAATCCCAAACTGATGGCTTGAAAGCCCAAACTGATGAATATTTTTGGCTACTATAGTTCCACATAGTATCTACAATAATATCTTCTACAACTCATCCTACAGTACTGCAATATTACTAGGAAATTATGTCGCTACCCGATTTTGGGAAAAAGTGTCTTGGATGAAATTGACGAGTCCTCACCAACTGTATTGAGGATCTTGTGCAATTTTTGTGATTTTTCCGTTTTCCACTATGATATGTGTTTCTCACACTATGAGTTTTTTAGATGATGGTAGAAAACTAGGGGAATTTTTTTAACAATAAATGTAAAAAATAATTTACTGATGAGCATACAAATGGGATTATGACTGGAGTGAAGGATATTTTGATTTTTCCTAATTAGTTTCCATAGAAAATTATAAAAAACATGATTCTAAACTAACTCTCAGCTTCACCAAAGAAGAAAATAATATAGTTCACTATGAATGTCGGTAGTGGGGACAATGGAGGAATGAAGATTTATTTTCATATATGTCGGTAATGTGGAAACAATAACTCAAGGTAATATCTCATAGGGATAAAGATATTTTTTGGATGTAGAAAATATGTATACAAATAATGTAAATACAATAGAAAAAAAATTCTAATTAACAGAAAAAATGTGAATAATGGTTTCCAAATGGAATCATCGACTGCTGAATGTTTTCAATTCTGAATCTATATGAATTATGCATATAAATGTCTTAAGGGGAAAGCTCTTGAAAATAATCATCAAAGTTTTATGATTAATGGATATATTATTACTGATAAAGAGACAAAAAATGACATATAAAAGGAAAGTTTTGTTATGTAATAAGATAGACATGCCTAGTGGATGTTTTGATATGGAAGTGTTATTATCGAATTGATTATCCATTAATATTAAATAATTATGTTTTTTAAATAATGAAATTTAAAATAATTGTTAATTATATATTTTTATTTAAGGATGTGAAAGAATGTGTTGAATAGTACTAATGACCTAGAAAATTGATTTAATGGAAAGTTAATACTTTATGAAATAAAATTTTTAAGAAAATATAACCCTTAATATGTTCTTATGGTTTAGAAAATGGTGTTTATATTGGATAAAGATTTGATTGATATAGACATTTTAAATTGGATAGTTTTTATGGCCTATGTACTAATAAAGTACGTGTTGTTTACTTTTTCTGGACCATGTTATCTATAAATTTTCATCAATATTTTGGTTTTATTTTTCTCTTCTATGTCCATTTTTTAGTAACCACTTATTTTCTCCAATTTAGAAACCTTTTTTGTGTTATTCCATATTACTTTCACAAAACCTTTTCCCTTTTTCAAGAGGAATTTTATTAACACCTTTTATGATATGGATTTCTATAAATAAATTTTAAAATGTTAATCCTTTGATGATAGAGACGAATTTATATGGAGAAATTCATTTTAATAGTGCTAGAATATAACACCCAAAGATTTTATAAAATATTTTTTTAAATGAATTTAATTTTTTAATATTTTACGTTACATAAAACACTTTGTGGGATATACTATTACCTTATTTTAGGTAATTCCCTCCACATAATTTATTTCCCTCCTTAATTTGTTGATTCTTTAGACTCTCAGTGATTAAGAATATTGTTTTGAGAAAAATGGACTACTGTTTGGGGATGTATGTTTGTTTGAATTAGTAGAGTCTATATTTAAATGTGTACTGTATTAGTGGGATTCTCTTTGAATTCGGTTAAATGAATGATGTAGTTTGTGTTTTTATGTAAGAATATAGAGCATTTTCTGTCTACAAGAGAAATACATGTAATGTAATGGGAGTATATGATGTGTAATTTCTACAAGGCAGATTCCATGAACCTAGTACGCAGTGTGAAAAGAGTAAATTATATATACAGTTTACTTTCCACATAATATTAAAGATTAGTTTTTATTAAAAAATGGATTTTATGTGTTTATGAGTCCAGTTAATTAATATTCATATAGAGGTATTTTATTTCATGTAAATGGATTACAAACCAATTAAATTTTAGGGATAGGTCTTGTAGGATACAACATTGTCCAAATCATAGTTCATTCTTCTATAGTCTTCTTCCCTACCGACCTGGAGGCACTCTTTGGAGGTTTTAGGAACCTCCACCACTTCTGAATTGATTCATTTAGTATTTTAACATCAGGGTTGTGTACAACATCTCTCCAGTTGATTAATCATTTATTATTCACTATTTCCTCAGATCATGGTAATGATTCTGAATTTCATTATTAGGTTTTTTATCTATGTTTGTAATTATATTGATTCATTTTTATATACATTGAAAAATTTTCCATGGTCCAATCATTTTTTTGTTATAGTATGACAGGTGTAAATTCTTGAGGTATGTTTTTTTCTTCTTCTCTAGCAACTCTTCTATTAAGATGAATCAATTCTATTATGTGTATATTGATTATAGGGATTCTATTATTGTTCTTGTTGTGTTATTCTTCTTGGTGAAACATATTATGGTAAATGAGTTTTGAGGTAGGTGGTTTCACTTATATCCTTTCTTAGTGAACTAAATTACACAAATTTTTCAAAATTTGTTTTATTAAATGAAATGGAATATTTTAATGATTTGATTTGTGTTTGTCGAAATGAGATTTTTTATAAAACATGATTTTCCCCAAGTTTTGGTAATTTAAAAGGTATTTTAAATTAATTTTGAAATGGTTTTCAAATAATTATATGTCTAAATTGTTTGGATAATTTTCCACATAAGAACCCTAGAGTACTTAGGTGGATGGTGTTGTAATAGTTCTCGTGCATTTTTAGAAGGTTTTTACATGGGGATTTCCTCTAGTCCCAATGCATTTTGTCATATGGAATTGTTATATCTTTTGGGGGGTTAACTTCTAGGGGAGTTCATATGATCCCTAGAATAAATGCACATGTGTAGAGGATTAATGTGTGCTTGATTATAGTTTTTTAGGTACCAGTGTCTTAGCTATCCAGACCTAGAGTGATCATGGACGTGATGTTACTTAGGATTTTATTTTGACATGTACCATTTTGATTGTGCTACCTAGATTTTGATATGTTATGTGATTCATGATCTGGTTTGATTGGATATATCTGTTGTGATATATTTATATTATATTATTTGAAACATATTTACCTTCTATATTAGGAAAATGTGGAAAAGGGGGAAATTATAATGTTTTTTCATGCTTTTGAAATTAAAATTATTAAAATTTTATAGTTCCTTATTTTCATTAATGTTGATTATTCTTTGATTATTATTCAGAGACATGATAAGGATCACCTGGGTGGGACCTTATTGAGCCTCTTCACTCACACCCTAGGTTACCCTTTTATGGTGCATCTACCAGGTTATGTCATCTGATATAGGGAAAGGAATGGTATTATAGTGAGGTACTGATGTTTTCTATCTGCTGGGTTTGGGTAGCTGAACGGTGAGATAGTGTGTTTTTTCTCACACTATCATATGGATACTATTGGAGTATCTATTTTTGGTTTTCCTTTATTTACTATAGACTTATCTCTTAGAGATATTTTTCAACCTTTTATGTTGTATTACTTTTGTTGTTATCGTTCTATGATGATATATATATATTAATGTTTTGTTCCAATATTTATTTACATAAATGTGTATATATTTCATGTGGTCTTCTTCAGGTTGGGTGATATCATTCCCTTTGTTTTTTATGCTTAGGTGCTAGACACCATCACATTAGGATCAGAAACACCCTTAGGGTACAAGATTTATTAGGTTGGGTTCAAGTTTGAGAGGGTAACTAGGTTTCATTTTTCATAGTTTGTAATCAAAATTATTTTTTCCCTCAAGTTTCCTTGTCTTGGGACATTTTTTAGACTAGAGATATGATTTTCAGAACATGAGAGGTGGTTTGTGGTGTGTGCATAGCTAGAAGATTTCAAGATGAAACTCAAGTTACCATGGGATATTGGGATGAGTGTAACATTTTTTCAGTTCTTGGTTTTAATCTATGTTTTTTGTTATGGATTTTCTATTTCTCAGTAATATTATTCTATGCTAGATACATTCTGTTATTTCATCATGTTGCAGTATATCTCTAATACATATTATTTGTGTTCTTTACTAGGGTTCACCTGATGATCTATAAGGTAATACTCCTATGGATCACAAAATTATTGTGGCGGTCATGTGGGAAGTTCATAGAGTATTCTAGAATTTACCACATGTTCAAAACACAGTTGTCTGGTATAGCTAAGAGTTATAAGAGAGAGATATCGATCATAGGAGTTCTTGAATGAGAAGCTATTATCCATTAATGGTACAAGGGAACATCAAGAGGTAGAGGACTATCTTGATAATATTGATCGTATATTTTACATGTTAGGTACACTAGAGAGTATCAAGGTGAAGTGAAAAAAATTAAAACATGACACACCCAATAAGTGATGGTGGGATTCCATGGAACCAGTGGATAGGCCGATGGCCTTGGAGTTGAATGATTTAAAGACTCTCATATTCTAGTATTTTTGTTTATAGTCACTAATGATTTAGAAGTGTCTAGAGTTCCTTGATTGTTGGTATGGATATAATGACTTCTCATCATACACTAATCATTTTATGGACCGGGTTCATTTTACACCAGATGATGTGAATAATGGAAAGTTAGGTACTCAAAACTACATGTAGGGTTTGCAATAGGATATCATAGTATAGGAATTTATGATGCTGAATTTGACCTATATAGAAATATGTGAAATTGATTTTATGTTATATATGAATATGGAAATAATTTTGGGATACTCTACCAATTCAGTTTCATATAAGGGCATCTTCAGTTGCATTTCAGGGAAGAAGTTGAAGTGTAAAGATCATTTTAGGTGTGGTGGAGGTATTTCTCGATAGAAAACCTCGTCATCGCCTCCTGTTGTAGCTAGTGGTATGCCTATGAATTTCTATCATTGTCTAAAGTACATACTCACATAGAGTTCTGCACATTCCCCTACAATGATGGGTAATAGTTTCAGATATTTGGGTTATCTATAGTGTTTTTACTAGGATTTTCTACACCAAAAATTGGTCATGGATTATAGATTTCAAAGGATAATGTGGTGTAGTCATGTGCTTCTATGACTAAAGGGATCCAGCCATATTACATGGAAGTAAATAAACTTAACATAGTATATGAGTTTCTATCAAATGTAGATCCAGGTAAAGAAACATTGAGAGTTAAAATATTCATTTAATCTTCCATGGAAGTTGATTTATTTGATATTGTCGCTTCCAACTTGTTTATATCTGGGAATTTTTTTATATTATTAACCTTCTAATGGAGATCATTTCATTTTTTATGTTATTATAGACGCATCTTGGGAATATGATAGATTAAGGTTTCCGGTGTCCTTTTTTTCCCAAATGTGAGCTACTCCAGAGCTAGTCTGAGATTTTCATGTTCATGGTCTATATCTGTTTGATTTCATTATCAATATGGATTGGATTGTTGATCACCATGATGAGGTTTATTTTTATCATTAGTGTGTCTCATTTATTTTGTCTAATGTTGTAACACCCCAAGCTTCCACGATATGTTTCCCACTGAATAATGTTGTTGGTTGTGTTGTACACAACATGGAGTTTTAACACACCATCACCAATAAAACATGATGTTATGAATAGTAATACACACTTTTTGAAATTTTATAAAATTCATTTTTCAAAATGGACTTCATTTTTTGATTCGTAATATCAAAATTAGAATAGGGTGAATTTTAGGAATTTTTCTAAAATCATTCATTTTTTGAAAAATAGTGAAAACATTACATTATTGTTTATAACCGACTTTTTCTTTAGATAATTAGTTATTTTATTTTAATTTATTTTATGTCAAAATAGATACATAATATGTATATATTTTTAATGTAATTCATTGGATTCATTTTATATTATGTTTAGATATACAAAATTTTGTTGAACTTTTTACCATCTTTTACCCACTTTCTAGAAGCATTTAAAAATTTCCATAAAACATAATTTTACCACTTCTGTGAGTTGAATTTCAGAAATCAAATAGACACGATTAATATCAGTATTTATAATTTGGTTCAATAAGATGAAAATAATTTTTAGTGAATAGTAACTTTTGACTTTATTTACCACGATTAAATGAAAATAGGGTAATTAAAGGTAAAAATGTTATTATAATTACCCTAACACATGTCTTAATTCTATTAGATAAATTTTATTCGACCAAAAACAACATTAGGAATAAAATATGATCATTTTTGTGCAACTATATTAGATTAAGACATTTATTATTATTTTATTTAAAGATAAGTTAAAAGTTTTAAATTCAAAGTTTAATAACTAAACCATTTCTAGTATAGAGTTACACACAATATAAATTAAACTATAAATATAAATTATAAAGATAAATATATTTACTACATATTTTTATTTTATTTGTATTTTTAGATTTTAAATAATTTAATTTATTTATGACACAAAAATGAGGTGGTAATTACCTTATTAATGAAATATTAAAATAATTGATATTATAAATATCCAGATAAATATAAATTGAGACTTCTGATGAATTCCACTAATTTTATAGGTCAATATGACATCTTAGGGTTGATTATATAAATTTTATTCGAAGTGATAAAATATTAATGGATTTCAAAAAAACAAATACTAATTGTGTCAAAATTGACATTATTGAGTTTTAAAAACAAATACTATATTATTAATTGATAAAATATTCCTAAAAATATATGGTTCTTCCAAAGAAATTATATAAGGTTAGATATATTATTAGTTAACAAATTGGGGTTCACTTGGTAGTTTATAGTATTTTATTAACCATATAATATAAAAATACAAAAAGACATTGTAAATGTCAAACTATTTAACTAAGAGTTAAATTTAAAATATAATGTTTACATGGTGACCAAAACCTATATAAATCCTATTGGTTTGGATCTTTTCGACCCATCCCCTCATACACAAAATAAGAAATTTTTAATCCATTAGAAACCAAAAATGATTTTATTATAAAACAATATTTCAAGCTTTTCCTAAAGTGACACTCACCTCTCTTAGAAAAGTGTACTTACCCTTATCTTAATTTCACACCTCCAAATACATTTGGCTCGGCCAACCCCTACCCAAATAACCTCTAAATTATCCTCCCTTCAACCTATATTCCTTAAATTTATCATAAATCCAACCGAAGGAGCCCTTTTGATCAACTCAAAAGGAAACACCCAAAGAAGGGGTAATAATTTCACCACCCTCTTTCAAGTTCTTTTCTTCTTCCACTCCCTCATTCTTTGTTTTTTTTCATACCAAAATAATATCTTCGTTACCTTATACATACTATGATGTTATTATAAATATTTTACAACCATATTAGTTATTCTATCCATCTTATAAATGACAAAGTTACCATACGTGTGTACATACAGCTTACCATCTCCACATTGTGGTGTAGTTTGTTATTCAAACACTTCATTATTTGGATGGATATAATAATGAGTATAATTAATTTAAATAATAAATCTAACATGTTATTGATTCTGTATATATTATATACCATCCAATTACATATGATTTCACCATCAATATAATGATATTTTTTCTCATGCGTACGTACGGATTACCGTCTCCACGAACGCGACGAGAATCATTCCCCATCGTAATAATTCAAAAATAATTTTAATTTTATGATTAAAAATAATTTTTATGAACATAATTTCATTCTGTGTATGAATAAAATACATCCTATCCATAAGAAACATGTCTTATGTAACCAAGAATATAAATGAAAATGAATTAGTTAACACCTGAAACGATGATACTACTGAAATATTATTAACAAAGTAATATTATAGGATCATATATGATATCATAGTTATGTATATAGTTATTTTATAATTTAATAACAATGTTTCAAATGTTATAAAAGAGTTTAAAATACCATCTACTAAGGGTAATTTCAATGTAAGGGATAATTCTAAAATCTCTTTACTTATCAGAGGTTGTTAATACGTAAGTATCTACTAGGACCTCTTTATCATCCACATCAGTTTTTTCTTAAAAATGTAATTCAAAAACATTTTACTGTTTACTAGAATATGGTTTAATGTCATTTATACCCTTATTTTACCACATTATTTTTTGAAAGGAATCATTCCCTCGTTCTCCAAACAAGGTACTTTATGACCTTCTTGACAAAATTATGGTAAGAATGTCTTTTTTTAACTTATATGGTTGGTGCGGCTATTTTATGCCATTATAACATTGTCGATGCTTCCCATACAAGATTATAATAATATTTTCAAAATAAATGTTTTTTATAATTATATGACTTTTAAATTATTTCAAAATAGAAAGTGATATTTCTCAAAAAAAATGATTTGATTTCATCTATGTCAATATCCTTTGATTGATTTTAAGCTTTTTTGAAGTTGATTTATTTTAATAAAAATATACCATATTGTATTGAATATTTTTTGATATGTTTGACTGTGGATGTGTTATTTTTACACCATTAATGGCTTATGGATAAAGTATTGACATTTCTTATGCTAGTTTTTACACGAATGTTTATATTATGGATATACCTTTTCATGTGAGAAATGCATTGGACTTAGTAAGTGATGGGTGGAGCCCGCTATAGCTCCTCGAAGAATTGATAGGTCTCATGATATATACTAGTGTGTTGTCACAAGTCCTTGACAAAATATTATATGTAGTCTTGGCATAAGGCCACGACAATGTGGTTATGAAGTCTGGCATTATGCATTCCTACATTATGAAATCTGTTATTGGTATTACATGTGATTTTTCAACTAATAGAATATCCATGTGAATAAGTAAATGTAATTATTTGATTTTTCTTTTCTATACTATGATGATTTTTAAGTTTAAAAAGATTTTGTTTTAGTCTTATACGTTTTCTTAAATATCTATGCTTACTCTTGAATGTTTATTCTATATTGTTATCCTTACTGAGCATCTGAGCTCACCCCTTTCAATATTTTGTTTTTTCCAGGATGCGAAGAAGTATATTATGACTGACCTGTAGGGATAGTCTAAGGGATATGAATGCGGTCAATGGGGACAATGTTGTTATTTTATTTCGATGTAATGTAACACATATGAATGTATCTAGTACTTCCAAGGCTATTAAACTGATCAATATTTCAAGATTTTGATCCCTTCTGATCATGCCAATGTTATGTAATAATGCACTAACTTTGGGTAACTAGGGTTGGGGAATTACAGTTGGTATCATAGGAAGTTTAGTAAAAACCGTGGAAGACAGATTTAGAAAATCTATGATTAGTGAACATTACCATAAGATAGACTTTGAGGATTAGTATAGAATAACTTCCTAAATTTTTTGTATTATAGATATTATGATAGTTTTCCAATTAATAAATCCTTTTCTGGATACGAGCAGGTAGTGGTAGCTCTTGCACAAATGTACCTAGCGGTAAAACCCAAAAACACCGCTTTGAGCATGACTCGGATGGGAACTGGTGCGCGACAATGAGCCTTCCTGCACCCTTGGTTACGATACTCTTCTTAGAATAATTAAGATTTTCTTAATAGACCTTTATGAAGGATTTATGAGTATATACCACTTCAAAGAAATTTTTTTTATGATTATGGATTATATCCACAAACTGTTCAATTTATGTTATGTGTTTTACTATTTTAGAATTATGTATTGCGATTCATAAACTATTCTATTGTATACCATTGTTTATAAATGGAACCTAGTAGAATGACTAGAACTGTATCAATGCATGTAATAAATGTAGGTATTTCCCCCCCACTCAAGATAATTATAGGGGAGCTGGTGATGCAACTAGTTCTAATTATCTTATCACTATACTGCGACAACTCAGACAGGTTATGAATAATAAACTTACCCGTATAGAGCACCGTGATCCACAATGTGAAGGATCAATGTTAGACCGCTTCATGAGGAAACAACTAAAATAATTAAATGGGAGTACAAATCCATTTTTATCTTATTAATGTATAATTTACTTAGAGAAAATATTTCATGCTTTGGAGAGTAATAAAAGGGAAAAGTTTGCGCAGTAGTTTATCACCTAACGTAAGATGCAGATCAATGGTGGTCATTAATTAAAAAAAAGGATGATGAAGAGGTATCATATATGGAATGGAGGGAGTTGAATGATATTATCTTAGAAAAATACTTTCCTGTTGACCATAGAGCGGATATAGAATGGAAATTTCTGAGTCTAAGGAAAAAAGTGGATGACAATTTCACTAAGTATGAGGATAACTTTTAAAGGGTAGCAAGGCATGTCGTACATTATATACGTACCCCAACAAGTAATATTGATCGATTATTTGATGGTTTAAAACCATTTCTCTGTCGATCATTAGACTCACAATCCTTCTCATCATATGAATATATTGTTGAATGTGATACCAGGATAGAAAAGAAATTCTCTAGGTCTTATGACGTCAAAGAAAAGCATGAGAAAAAGAGATCTACTGATCACTATGGAAATATAAATAAGGAGAAGAAGAGAATAGTTGAATATCCAACTTTCGATAAATGTGGGAAGAAACACCCCGGTACTTGCCTAAAGGGAATGGGAGTCTGTGACAAGTGTGGTGAAAAAAGGCCACGATGCTCGTTATTGCAGGGGAAAGAAAGAGGGTTTCAATGTTAAATGCTAAAAATTTAGAGAAAAGTGATATTATGAAAATGAATTTCCTAAGTGCCAAGGGAACATAACTTATAAAAGGAAAAGGGAGAAAGGCCAAGCTTATGCAATCACTACTGCTGAGGATGAAGCTCCAAAAGATGTCGTGATAGGTAATTTAATGGTTTCCCCAAGTTTAGACAATGATTTTTTTGATTCTAGATCGTCGCATTGTTTCTTATCCTCACACTTTGTAAAGAAAATTAGATATTTTCAATTTGACTTAACATGGGAGTTTTTAGTCAAATCTCTTAAGGGAAGTGTCATCGTAACAATGTTTTGTGAATTAGTTCCCATTAGGGCATATAAATGTTCTTTATCTGCTGATCTCATCATGATACCCATGATTGAATTTGATATAATCATTAGAATGGATTGTCCTTCGGACCATGACTCGAACATTTATTATAAGAAGAAGGAAGATACAATTTTCGATGATGATAAAGAGAACCTTATGTTTAGACCAGAAACATCACCACCTGGTTCTTATCTAGATCCACCCTCATTATCTCTACTAAATTCAATTATTGGGGATTAAGAGAATGAAATAACTATGGGTGGGTAAAGGAATGTTAAAGTATATGACAATCCTATTGTTCATGAATATGTTTATTTGTTTCCAGAGGATTTACCTGGACATCCTCCAGAATGAGAAATTGAGTTTTCCATTGATTTAATTCCTAGTTCATGGCCCATATAGAATACACCTTATCTAATGGACACTGAGAATTAGTGGAACTAAAGAAAAAACTAGATAAATTCAATGACAATGGATTTATTTTCTCTACTGTGTCTCCATGTGGAGCCCCTAACCTTTTTGTTAAGAATAAAGACAGATCTATGAATTTTTGCATTGACTATAGGGATATCAATGATATAACAATAAAGAACAAGTATCTCCTACCTCGCATTAATTATTTATTCTACCAACTTCATGGAGATCAATAATTTTCAATAATTGACCTTCGATCTGGATATCATCAGTTGTGTGTGAAGTAAGAAGATATTCCAAAAACAGTATTTTCAACCAGGTACAGGCATTACGAGTTTACAATAATGCCTTTTGGATTGAATAATGCACACACCATCTTTATAGATTTAATGAATAGAGTTTTCAAGTAATATCTTGATGACTTTGTAGTGGAATTTATTAATTTTATCTTGGTATACACAAAAATCTAAAAAGATCATGAAAATCACTTGCGTAGTATTCGAACAACCCTCAGAAGAAATGAATTATATGAGACGTTTAGCAAGTGCGAATTCTGGATTTAAGAGATTTATTTTCTTGTCTATATTATATCTAAGGATGGAATATTTATTGATCCTTAAAAGATAAAGGCAATCCAAGAATGGCCAGCACCTATGAGTATAACTGAGGTACACAGTTTAATTGGTTTTGCAGGTTATTATCGATGTTTTGTCTTGAATTTTTCCCGGTTATCTAACCCATTAACCAAGATCACAGTTAGAGGTGTTAAGTATGTTTGGATACAAGAGTGTGAAGAATGTTTTGAAGAACTGGAGAGAAGATTAGTCAATGATTCTATCTTGACTCTACCATTAGGGAACTATGGGTTGGTTATTTATAGTAATACATAAAATAACGGAATTGGTTGTGTACTTTTGCATAATGATAGAGTTATTTCCTATGAAACACGACAATAAATAATTAATGAACAAAACTATCCTTATGATGATCTTAAGTTAGAAACTATAATATTTTCTCTAAAAATATAGAGATGTTATCTCTATGGTGAAAAATGTGAGATTTATACTGATCCTAAGAGTTTGAAGAATATTTTCTCACAAAAAGAACTCAACATGAGTAGAATATGATGTCAGGAACTACTCAAGGATTATGATTGCACTATACACTACTACATGGGGAAGGAAAATAAGGTTAAAGATTCTTTGAGAATAAAGTATCATGGAGTTTTGAACAATATGAGAGTTGAAAGGATTCCTATTTTCATGGATTTTTTAAAGATGGATATGGGAAAAACCATGGTATGTGAAACATAAATAGTTTTTCAAATGGTTGTCAAACCATCATTACTAGAAAGGATAAAGAGTTCTCAGACTGATGATGAGTAGTTTCAAAAGATGATTAAAGATATGAATGATGGGAGATTAAGTGACTTAATATCTAAAGATGGAATATTGAAATTTGGGAAGTTCCATTGTGTTCCTAACATACCTTATCTACAAAGTGAAATTTTAGATGATACTCATAGATTAAATTTATCTATACACCTTGGGAGCACCAAGATGTATAGAGATTTGATGGAACATTTTGGTGGGACAACAAAAAGAGGGAGACTACTGATATTGTGTCAAGATGTGTTGTTTTTAAACAAGTGAAAACTAGAATGCAACAGCCTGGAGGAGTCATGAAACCTCTTCCCATACCTGAGTAAAATGGGATAATGTAACTATGGACTTTCTCATTGGGCTACCAGAGACTCATAGAAGGAATGGTGAAATATGTTTTATTGTTGATTTTCTTACCAAGTCAACACATTTTCTTACTATAAGTGAAGATTTACCACTTGAAAGTCTGGAAGGACTATATATAAATGAAGTTGTACGACTCTATGGTGTACCCCTATTGATTGTTTCTGATTGTGATCTAGGTTTTACATCATGATTCTGGAAAATTATTCATAATGCCTTGGATACTGAACTTCATTTGACCTCTCCCTACCACCCTCAAACCGATAGACAATCAAAATGAACTATTTAATCCTTAGAACACATTTTGAGATCTTTCTCACTTTATTTTCAAGGTATGTGGGATCAATATTTACCTCTGGTATAATTTTTTTATAATAGTATCTTTCATTCAATTATTCATATGGCACCATATGAAGCGTTTTATGAAAATAGATATTTCACACCATCTTATTGGGTTGATGTTAGTGAAATAAAACTTTTTGGCCCAGAACATGTTGAGGAAACAAGGGAAAAAGTGACGATTATCCAAACCCACATCAAAGCAGCCCAAAGTTGGAAAAAGAGCTATGTCGATAACTAAAGGAAATATTTGGAATTTCAAGTAGGAGATCATGTTTTCTTGATGTTTTCTCCATGAAAGGGTGTTATACGATTTGGTAAGAAGGGTAAATTAAGTCTCAGGTACATCAGACCTTTCAAAATTCTAGAACGAGTTGGGGATGTAGCTTACCATTTGGCAATGCCGCCTTGTCTCTCTAATATTCATGATGTGTTCCATGTATCACTTTTGATAAATCACATGCTTGACCCAATGCATCTACTCACTTATGAGGAAATTGAAAAAAACCCGATCTATCTTATTGTGAAGAGCCTATCAAAATTCTTGATACCAGAGAATAAGTGCAAAGAAACTAGATGACTCGTCTGGTAAAAGTTCTATAGAGAAATCGTAAGATGGAAGAGGCAACATGGGAACTCAAGGAACTTATAATTAAGAACCAACTGAATCATTTTATGCAGTAATATTCTATAAATTTCGTTGACAAAATTATTTTAAATATTGGAGAATGTAACACCCCAAGCTTCCACGGTTCGTTTCCCTTTCAATAACACAGTAGCTTGCGTTGTAAGCAACATGGATATTTAACACACCAAGACAAATCAAACTAGCCGTTATGAATTATAATACCCACTTTTTGAAATTTTATAAATTTTATTTTTTAAAATGGAATATATTTTTGGATTAAGAATATGAAAATCAGATTAGGGTGAATTTTGGTAGTTTTCGGAAAACATCCAATTTTTTATGAATACTTAAAAACACTGTGTTGTTGTTTAAAACATAATTTTTATTTAAATAATTAGTAATTTTATTTCAATTTATTATAGGTCAATATAGATACATAATACCTATATATGTTCAATGTAATTCATTGGATTCATTTTACAATAAGTTAAGATATATAAAATTTTATTGAACTTTTTACCATCTTTTACCCTCCTTCTAGGAGCATTTGAAAATTTGCATAAAACATAATTTTACAAATTTTGATAGTTGAATTTCCAAAATCCAAGAGACACGGTTAATATCATTATGTAAAATTTGGTTCTATAAGATTAAAATAAATTTTTTTGAATACTAACTTTTGACTTTCATTTACCATGGTTAAAAGTAAATAGGGTAATTAAAGGTAAAAATGATATTATAATTACCCTAACACATGTATTAATTATATTGTATAAGTTTAATTCAACCAAAAACAACCTAATTATTAAAATATGATCCTTTTGGTCCAATTTTATTATATTAGGACATTTATTATAATTTTATTTAAATAAGAGTTAAAAGTGTTAAATTCAAAGTGTAATAATTAATCCATTTTTAATATTAGGATACACACAATATAAATTAGTCTATAAATATTCATTAAAAAGATAAAACTATTTCCTACATAATATTATTTTACTTATAAATTTTAGAGATTAAATAATTTAATTTATTTATGACACAATGGTGATGTAGTAATTACTTTATTAATGAAAAATTAAAATAATTGATATTATAAATATCCAAATAATGTAAATTGATACTTATGATGAATACCACTAATTTAATAGATTAATATTACATTTTATGGTTGATTAAATAAATTTCATTTGAAGTTATAAAATTTTTATGGCTGTGAAAAAAAATCAAATACTACATAGTGTCATAATTGACATAATTGAGTTTTTAAAACAAATATTATATTATTAATAAATAATATATTCCTAAAAATCTAAGGGTCATACAAAGTACTTATATAAGGTTATATATATTAATAATTAACTTCTTGGGGTTCTCGTGGTATTTTATAGTATGTTTATTAACAATATAATATAAAAATACAAAAAGACATGGTAAATGTCAAACTATTTAACTAAGAGTTAAATAAAAAAGATAAGGTTAATACGGTGACATAAACCTATCTAAAACCTATTTTTTGATATTTATTCGACCCATCCCTACCTTATCCACTAAATAAAACATTTTGGATCCATTATAAAGTGAAAAGTATTTGATTATAAAATAACATTTCATTCTTTTCCAAAAGTGACCATCACCTTTTATAAAGGGGTACTTCCCCTTCTCTTCATTTCACACCTCCAAAACCATTTCGCTCAGGAAACCCAACCCAAATATCCTCTAAAATATCAACCCTTAAACCTAGGGATCTTAAATTTATCATAAATCCAACTTATGGAGCCCTTTTTATCATCTCAAAAAAAAACACCTAAAGAAGTGGTATTAATTTTACCAACCTCTATCAAGTTCTTTTCTTATTCCAGATCCTCTTTAATAGTGGTTTACATAAAAAATTAATAACTATAGTACCTTCTATACACTATTATATTATTATAAATATGGTACAACTATATTTTTTATTCTTTCCATCCTTTAAATGATAAAGTCACCATATGTGTGTACGTATATCTTACCGTCTCCACGTCGTGGTGTAGTTTTTTATTCAAACACTATATTATTTGGATGGGTATAATAATGAGTATAATTATGTTAAATAATAAATATAAAATTCTAATGATACTATATATATGATATACCATCCAATTACATACGATTTCGTCATCAATATAATGATATTGTCGCTTGTTCGTACGTACGGTTTACCGTATCCCCGAACGCAATGAGATCCATTCCCCATCGTAATCATTTAATAATAAATTTAATTTTATGAATAAAAATAATTTTTCTGAACATAATATCATTATCTATATGAATCAAATATATCAGACATATCTTAAGTAAAAAATCATATAAATGAAAACAAACCAGTTAACACCCGAAACGAGGATACTACTATAATATTTTTAACAAAATATTTTATAGGATCATATATGATACCATATTTGTGTATATAGCTCTTGTATAATTTAATAACAATATGTTAACTATTATACAAGAGTTTAGCATACCATCTACTAATGAAAAGTCTTAGTTAAAGGTTAATTCTACAATATCATTATTTATCCAAGGTTATTAATATGTAAGTATCTACATAGACTTCTTTATCATCCATATCCATGTTTTCTTAAAAATATAATTCAAAACATTTTTACTATTTACTAGACTATTGGTAAAATTCATTTATACCATTATTTGACCACATATATTTTGAAAGGAATGTTTTTGTCATTTTCCCAACATGGTACTTTATGACCTTCTCGACAAAATTAAGGTAAGAATGCCTTTTTTTAACATATACAGTGGGCGTGGCTATTTTCTACCGTTATAACATCTTCGAAGCCTCCCATCCAATCTTATAACCATATTTCAAAATAAATGTTTTATTTTATAATTTTATTTCTTTTAAATTATTTCAATATAGAAAGATATATTTCTCCACAAAATATTTTGATTTCATCTATGTTAACATCCTTTGATAGATTTTATGCTTGTTTGAAGTTGATTTATTATGATAAAAATCTTCCATATTGTATTTAAGGTTTTGTGATATGTTTGACTCTAGATGTGTTTTTCTAAACCATACCTGGTTTATGGATAATGTATTGACATTTCATATGTTATTTTTAATAAAAAAAATTATGTTATGTTTAAACATTCTCATGTGAGGAATTCATTGGACCTAGTAAGTTATGGGTGGATCCTTGTATATCTCCTCTATGAATTAATATATTGTAGGAGACAAAATAGTGTCTTGGAATAAGGCCTTGACAAAATATTATTTGTAGTCTTGGCACAAGAACTTGACTATGTGGTTATGAAGTCTACCATTAGGAATTCCAACATTATAAAATTGGTTATCGATATTACATGTGATTATTTGACTAGTAGAATATCCATGTGAATAAGTAAATGGAATTATTTGATTTACCATTTACAAATTATGGAGAAGTTTATGTTTAAAAGGTTTGTGTTTTAGTCTTATACATTTCCTTAAATGTTTATGCTTATTCTTGAACGTTTCTGCTATATTGTTATCCTTTCTAAGCATCTGAGCTCACCCACTTATATGTTTTATTTTTCACAGGATGTGATGAAGTATATTATTACTAACCTACCAAGATAGTATAATGGTTATGAATGTGGTCAATGGGGAATATTTTGTTATTTTTTTCAATATAATGTAAAACTTATGAATATATCTACAACTTCCAAGGATATTAAACTGATTGACCATTCAAGATTTAGATCCCTTATGACCATGCCAATGTTATGTAATAATAAACCGACTCTGGGTAAGGGGGTTGGGGAATTAAAAATGGGATCTCACTATTGTTTTTGATCTTCTTACTATTGTTCAAGATTTTCCTAACATTTTACCATAATATTTTTTTCATGATTCGTCTTGAGTGGTAGGTGATTGATAAGATTCATCTGGTGATGGTTATGTATCCTCTTTCAAAAACTCCCTATCATATGGAACAACTGGAGATGAAATAACTCAAGATTCAGTTGAACATATTAATGGAAAATGGTTTTGTTTACCCTAGTATCTTGCCTTGGGAAACCCTAGTTCTGTTTTCCATGAAGGTATACAGTTCACTCCAATTACATGTCTACTATTGGAAGTTAAACTAGGTAATTTTTATGAACATGTTTTATTTACCACATGTTGATGTGTTGTTTGGTCAACATAATATGGAAAAGTGGTTTTTCTGAGATTGATCTTAAGTTAGGTTATCATCATATCATATTTTGGTAGTTTAATGTACCAAAGATGGATTTTAGGATTAGGTATGGTCATTTTGAATATCTTCTGATATCATTTGTTCTGACTAATCCTCTTGTAGTTTTTAGGTATTTAATGAATCAGATATTCCATAAGTATCTTGACATTTTATTGTAGTTTTATTGGATGAAATTTTGGTTTATAACAGATCCAAGAATAAGAATGAATATAATTTGGGTTTGGCTTTTTATGTATTTAGGAGTCACCATTTGTATGGAAATATTGTTATGAAAGTCCTAGATCCAAAAATTAATGCTCTAAGGAATGTGATTTATGAACATGGATTATCAGTGGATCATAATAAGGTAATTGTTGTCTTATCATGGGATAATACATGAATTTATTTGAGATTTAGAGATTTCATGGCCTCATTAGATAATATCGATGGTTCATTAAGTATTTATCAATGTTGGAATCACATTTGACTGTGGTTACCCAGAAAGGGGTGAAATTAATATTGTATGGAAAGTGATAGAATTCTGTATACAAGCTAGAAATATTTTCGACATCATCTCCTATTCTGATCTTAACTAATCCTAGAAAGGGACATGTGTTTTTTTGTAATATTTCTGCTGTTAGGGGTTTTATGCACATGTTGGGTGATCATATGGTAGCTTACGTCTTTCATCATCTTCAAATTCATGAGAATAATTATTCCACTCATTATTTAGATCTCATTGCAGTTATGCATGTGCATAAGTTTTAGTGGAATTATATTTTTGGGTAATGGTACACAATATTTTATAACCATAAGATTTTGATTTATATATTTATTTTCAAAAATAAATGAATATTAGATAGATATTATGGTTGGAATAACATTTGACATTTTAATTTGATATCCCCTATACCCCAAGGAAGGGAAATGTTGTCATAGACGATCTTAGTTAGAAAGTCCCATCGTAATCTGTTTTGGAATCAAAGGAGGATTTTAACCTTATAGGGATTTAGATCATTTACATATGGATTCTAAAATATGATGTTTTAGATATGTTTTGGGATACTGTTAAGTTCTCATCATCTCAAATTGATGTTTTTCATTAGTGTCAGTAGCATGATGATGTCTTCAAAGGAATTTGAGAAACCATACATGGCGGAGATATCATTTTGGGTCAGACTATATCTTAAAATGATATTCTCTATTTTGGGGATCACTTTTT
The DNA here is from genome assembly GCA_963277665.1 of Viscum album. NCBI lineage: Eukaryota > Viridiplantae > Streptophyta > Magnoliopsida > Santalales > Viscaceae > Viscum > Viscum album. The sequence goes on along the minus strand of OY728143.1, from coordinate 1,942,779,807 downwards.
CATCCCAACATATATGAGGAGTTTTATTTTTTTGTCATAGTTCTTTGTGGGTATTTTATCTTGGAACTATGAATATTTATTATGAAATGAGAAGGTGATTTTGGTATCTAACCATGAATCATGACATTTTTTATTATGGGTTCCACTATTACACCTTCCAATAGATAAAGGCAGAGCATCTAAAATCATCTAGTTTACTTAATCCTCTATTGGTTATGATTTGGAAACAGGATGAGGTATACTTGGAATTTTTTGTTTCATTATAATGGACTCCTTGATGGAGGAATGATATATGTGTGGTGATTAATCATTTGAAAAATTAAACTCATTTCATTCTTATTAGGCACACCTGTAATGTTATGGATCTAGGTATGTTGTATGTGCATGATATTGTGAGGGTACATGGGGTTCTTTCTGTCTTTCATTTATATTGGGATAATTTTTTTATATTGTGGTTTTATAAGATTGTCCATAAAAAAATGGGGAGTTAGTTTATATTTAGTATAGATTATCATCCAAAGAATGACATACATCTAGAGCATGTTATTTACATCCTAGAGGATATGCTCAGTGCCTATGTCAAGGATTATTTTGTATCTTGGTACATCCATCTAGGGATAGTTTAATTTTCTCATTATAATAGTTATCAATCATCTATAATAATGGATAATTTTCTGGATATGTATGGTTACACAATATAGACACTTATTTCATTGCTAGAACTGGGTGGACCTTCATTTGTGGGACCTGGTTTGGATCAAGATATGTCTATAAGGATTTGGGATATATTTCCCCATTTGGATAAATAAAAGAGTAAACATAAATATTGTGTGGATCAATAAAGACATCCTTTGGAGTTTTCCCAAAGTGACTGGGTTTTCTTGAATGTTTTCATTGAATGGGTCACAGTCATCTTGGAAAACTTGGAAAGTTAGATGTGAGATAAGTTGGACAATTTGAGGTCACTAAGTGACTTGGTAAGGTTCCTTATTAGTTAGTAGTTCTAGTGCAGTTGACAAGAATCATGATGTTTTGCATATATCACTGCTCAGAAAATACCATCATGTACCATCTCACATTCTAATATGGGATGGGACTGAGTCAGGTCCAAATTTTTTGGTTTTCGATTATCTAGTAGAGATCATTGACCCTCAAGTGAATGTATTGAATGGAAATTCGATTATGTTGTTCTATGTGTTATGGAGCTATGGATTGTCTTGTCATCAGAAATAAAAATGTGAGTCATTGATGAGAGAGCAGTGGTATTTCCTCTTTACTAGATATAATTATTTTAAATTACATCCTAGGGATAGAAATATTTATGGTAGGGAGTTTGTAACATCTTTTTACCCTATTTATTATAATTATATCCCTTTTACATCTTTTTTTATTTAATTGGGTGCATCTTTGGATTCTTGGGGATAGATAAAGTTTTCTAAGAAAATTTACCAAATGTTTAGGGCTGTATGTTTTTTCGAATAAATGAAATCTAGGTATAAAAGTTTAAAGCATTACAAGGGTTCACCCTATGTTTTGAGAAATGCTATATGTGGTTTGGGTTTTCATGTAATAATATAGTGTTTTTTCTATTTTTAGGAGAAATACATGTCGTGTAATGGGAGTATATAATGATAAATTTCTACAGGGAAGATGTCATGGACATAGTACACAACATTTAGGTGTTATATGACATGTAAATTTTACATTTTGTGTAGTATTAAAGATCAATTTATTATTAAATTTTTATTGTTTTTTTACAATTTATGAGTCTTATGGATTAAACAATGTGTAAAGGGGTTATAAACTATGTAAATGTCATAGAAGATGATTTTACGGAACTTTATTGGATGAATCTTATTTTATTCACCTCTTTCCATATTCCCCCTAGACCTAGAGGCACTCTTCAGAGATTTGGGAAACTCCGGCCCTTCTAGATCAATTCTTTCATCATTTGATCCTCAAGAGTGTGATTCGTATCCCTATGGTTTATTAATCTATTATCCTTTTTAATGTACATTGATCATGAAAAATTCACTATATTTACAAGTTATATTCATTAATATATATTGGTAATTGTCATGATTCCTTTATAGATCCATTGAGTGATTTTGTTGTGAGGGTTGATCCTTTATTGGTTCTGCATTGGAAGGTGTGTGTTCATGAGGTATATGTTGTTTCCTCATCTCGGATAACCCTACTATGAAGTTGAAACAATTATGGGATATGTATATTTATTCTATAGCCTCTTTTTTCATTGTTGTTTCCTTCTTATTTTTGGATCCTGTTGAGGGTGTTTGTGACCTGAGATTTAAGGTGGGTTGTTCCACCTCTAGCCTATATTGGTGAACTTCATTTCTTTTATTTTTTATAAAGAAAATTATTCAATGAAATAGAATGATTGAGTGCTTTTATATGTTTTTTGGAAATGGGTTTTTGATAAAAGATGGTTTCCCCTAGTTTTATTAAATGAGAAGGGTTTCTCAACATATTGTGAAATGGTTTTTCAAAAAAAATTAAATCGTGATATGTAGAAATAGTTTAATAAAACTGTTTTGAAAATAGAGAACATGATAAGCCTTCGGTACTTAGGTTGAAGGTGTATAAATAGGTCTCATCCACCATTAGGATTTTTTTCTCAGGGTTTATTCCTATGATCCTTATATCTGTTGTTCAAGTGACATGTTAGATGTGTTTGGGGTTCACTTTCTAGGGTGTTACCTTAATCTCTAGATATGATGCATATTTATAAGGGCTTGATATGCATGAAATTTTCTATGTCATGTTTTATTATCCTAGTTATCCTCACTTAGTGTTACACTTAGCATTATGTTACATGTTCTTTTCTTTTGGATTTTACTATTTTGATTTTATTATCATGTTTTTCATATGATAAGTGATACATTATTTGTTTTTATTAGATATATATGATGTAATATATGTATATGAATTGATTTGAAATTTATATACCTTCTTTATTTGGAAAATTTGGAAAAGGGGAAAATTAAATTGTTTTTCCATTCTTTTCATATAAAAACTATTAAACTATTATCATTACATAATTTCCTTAAATTTGAGAATGTGAGGATTATTTTTAAGAGACTTGATATAGAAAAACTATGTGGGACTCTACTGAGCCTATTATCTCACAGCCTACAAACCCCGTCGGTGGCCCATTGACCTAGTTATGTGTTTTGATGCTGATAAACGTAAGGCACCACAGTCAGGCAGTGAGCTTTTCTATCTACTGAGTTTGGGTTACTAGAAGGTTACATGGTTCGAGTTTTCCCACACCAACATGTGGAGACTATTTGACTATTGATTTTATTTTTGTTATACATTTCTATTATACATGTCTCTTGGATATTTTTTGATACCTTTTTAGTTGTATCACTTCCATTATTCTATTTCTATTATGACATATATAGATATATTCCTGATTTCATACATTGTTTCTGTAACAAACCAGGTTCATATAAAATAATTAGTTTTAATTATATAATTAAATATTTAAATTCCTTATAAATTTATAATGAAATAATTGTTATTTACAGGAATTAAGGAATTTTTACTCATGAAATTGTAACAAGACCATTAGGAATAGTGATTTGGTCAATAGAATAATAACCATACCTATGATTATATAAATAAAATTTATATATCTTATACGTATAATCATTATATATTTATATCATAGAATAAGTTAATAAATATTTTAAAAATGTAAATTTAATTTTTTTTTGTGAATCATAAATATTTTTTTATAATTTTATAACTAATTAAGAGATTTAAAATAATATTAATTTTAATAAAATATATTCATAAATTTATATTTTATTGTCTTATGGTTATATCATAATTTTATGAGACCATTATTAATTTTTCATGGTGTTATAAAATCAGTTATCGATTATAAATACTTATTTTTCGAATAAATTATGATTTTATGTGAAAATTAAATTTCTCATATTTATTATTTTTTTTTTGATCAAATAGAATTTTTTGTTGAATTCAATATGTCTAAAAATGGTTGGTCTGATTTTTTTGTGATTTTTCTAAAATACTTGAATTTTTAGTAAATAGTGTTTTTAAAGGTTGGTGTTAAAGCCTCAATTTATTATTTAAGAAAAGACATATTTTAAAATTTTGAGGGGGATACCCATTACATTGCATGAGGTCCCAAGGCCAGGTGACCTGAATACAATGCTTAAAATCCCATTTTTTTGGCCCAAAGGACCCCTTAGTGAATAGTATTGCTATAGTATCTGCACTAATGTTGTGCCTGCTTCAGTACCGCCCCTAATATAGTTCCCGCTACAGTTCTACCTCTACTACAGAACTACTAAATTACCCCAAGATAATCCGTCTAAATCCATATTTTATCCTAGTTCTTTTGGATTCCAAGAAGGATCCTATACCACTTGGGTATGGTCCTGTTGGTTAGTGAATAGATAAATGTGGTAATATACAGTATATATACATTATAAGATAAAAACACTAATCATTGAGTCATATCAGATATAAGAACCATAATCTCAAAATTACCATAATCATTTTAATATATTTTATTATAATGCTCAAATTATTTTTATTCTTAATCCAAATTATTAAACTAATGAATAATGTAATAAAAAAACCCATCATCTCCTCCACTATAAATATCACCCCTGACCTTCACTTCTCCTAACAGATATCAAGCTTTGTTTCTTGTCCAATTTCTACACAATCATATTCCCATGCCTCTTCCCTAAATCCAGGTTCAGATTCTATCACCAAAAGCCCAAAACCAAGGCCTTTATGGAGGATCTCATGGAGAATATATCAAGAGGTAAAAATCGTCTTTCATTTTTTTTAGATTTCTTTCCAATTAGATTTATTTTCTTATAATATCTTCATCTCCCCAAGTCTAAGAGACCTAAGAACTTCAGAATATTATACATACTATAATTTTTTTATTTTTTTGTAAAAATTCCTCATTATACTTCTTCCCCTCTCCCACTTATTCTAAAAACTAAAACACCCTCTATGATGTGTCGATTTACCAACATCGTGAATGATGTTTTTTAAATTTACAATACGACCTTCATGGATAGTCATAAAGCCATTTTAATGGTTAAATAATATTTTATATATTATAATATAATCTATTTTTTTGTTTTATAATTAACATATATACATAATATTATATTTTATAATGAAACTAGTTTTTGATTATCTAAGAACCATCAAAATGATCTAAAAAATATCATTAATGTTTTATCTAATGATTCATCATAATGTCTGGAAAAAAAATATTTCTAGTATAATTTAATATTATGGAAAAATATTAATAACATTTTACTCTACTTCTGGAGCTTTACATCATTTCCATAAGAAAAAACATTACTAACCGAACTTGGAAACCATGTAAAGAACGCACCAAAAAGAATGTAAATAAAAATATATTGTTAATAAATGGGTTGAATGATGTTATAAAATAATCATATAAGGTTTTATAAAAATTAATATGTTTCTATAAAATATTAATGACACTCTTTTAACCATTATACATGAGGATTAAACACATTTAATATAAGATGAACCCGAGGTAAGGGAATTCTTAACCCAATTTCTGCTCTTTGGGTTAACCTTATAATTCAATGATTTTTTCAGGATATGTTTATTTATAAAATTGATTTTGATAATAATATTTTTATTTACATGGATTTCAATTTTTTAAACATGTTCCATTCTTTTTATCAATTCTCATTTTAAGTGTGATATTTTCAAGGGACTTTTCATTAAAAATCCTCTTTAAATTATTTTTTTAGGGAATGATTTATATGATGTAAGTAATATTGTTTTATGATTATTTTCGGGTTCATGAGAATTGTTTATGAAGAAGGTTTTTACCTATATCCCCCTCTAATGAATTGGGTATGTTTATGTTAGAGGATGATTGTATGGTTACTCCAAGTATAAATGTTGTGGTTACACTATATGGTAGCCATGAGGGTTATATAGTAAGGTAGTTATAAGGGATACCAATCATAATGTATCCATGAGGATTAAAATATTAAGTATCTAATTACCAATGTCTTATATGAGGTATATTTATTTATTTATATGTTCTATGGAAATCACTTATTTTCAGAAAGTAAGTATATGATACTTTATGGGTGAAAAGTATATTTTTGTGAAAATGATTTGATAAGTTTATAAGTACTCTTGTGATAACACTTTTTATTCATCTTTTTATGAACCTTACTGATCATTTTATGCTCAACCAATGTTTTAATAAAATTTTATATGGTTAAGGTTGTTTAATAGAAAATAAAATTCCAAGATGAATGTTGTGAATACTTTTCTGGAATGGATTTCATGTTTTATTAAAAAAATTATTATGAAAAAATGGATATTTTTTTAATATTATACACTTTTTATTCTTATGGTTTGATATGTATATATTATTTACTAAATTTATAAAACTATTAACTAAAAATATATTTGGGAATTAAAATAAGTGAATTCTAAATTAATTTACAATATTTTGTAATTTTTAAGGTTGGGTTATTATTGTTTGTATTAGAGAATAGATTAGATAACATTATGGGTTAGGATTATGTTAATAGAATAGCATAATTGATTTTTTACCTTATGTTGAAATGATGTAGAATTTTAAGATTATCATGTCAGTTCATCTAAAATATGTCTGTTCAGAATGGTTTTCCACAGACGAAACAGGGAAGCTGATGTTGGAAAGAATCAAATGGATGATATATTTCTGAATCATCAAACAAAAATGGTGGAAATTGAACCTGAATTGTTTGTGAAAGTAATGGATTAGTTGATATAGGCTATACACAATGGTAGGATCCATGATAGAGAAGATCCAAAGATACCATAAAGGCAAATAATGATAGTGGAACATTTTATGAGGTAACACCCTCTTGCTTTTAATGTATCTTCAGACCCAGTGGTGGATGAAGGATGAATTAAATCCCTTGAAATGATATTCTATGGGATGGGGTGTTTAGATAATCAATAGTTTAGATATTCCATTTATCATTTTGGGGACGAAGCTGATTAGGGGTGGTTAATGGTCAATTATATTAGGGATAATGAGAATATTTATTGCATGTAATGGGATGAATTTAAAAATATTTTCCCTTAAAAATATTTTTCTAAGGTGGTTTGACATAGGATGTAATATAAATTACCTAAATTGAATAAAAAGGATGAATATTATGTGTCCATGTATGATGAAATCTTCACCAGGCCATTATGGTATGGTCCAAATCATATTTGTGATCTTGATAGTAAAATCAACCATTTTTACTCAGAATTAAATCAAATACATTGAAGGGAGTTTGATTCCAAAGAATTAAAAAGTTATAAGAAACTCATATGATGTGTTGAGAGGGTAGAAAGGGAGTTTTTTTATGATCATGTGTACTTTGAAAATAAGAAGTATAAGTGATCCAAATGTCATGTGACAGTAAGAATAAATCAAAGAAATCAAATTATAAGAATGTCCAGTTTCCAGTTTCTAAAAAGTGTATTAAAAAGCACCATGTTGAATTCCTTAATAATACAGGGAAGTATTTTAGATGTGGTAAGTTTGGACCTGTTTCCCAATATTGTAATCAAAATTATCATAATATTAATTCTGGTAATTAAATCATAATGTGTATTAAATGTGGTGAGATAGGTCATTATACAAATTACTTCCCAAATAAAGATCCAAATTATGGAATGTAGTTATATTATAAGTAGAAAGGTGTAGTGATATCCTTTGCGACTACATCAGTAGACTTTAGGCTATCCAATTAAGTGGTATCTAGTTAATTTTTTTGTTTACATAGATTTTTATATTGTCATGTCTAATACGAGGTCTAAACATTCTTTTATTTCTATGAATTTTTTTGATAGATTTGAAATTTCACCTCAATAAATGAGACTGGAACTAAAGGTTAAAAACATAATGGGAAAATATTACAGAAAAATGAAATTATAAGAATCTTTCAATTATTTTCTATGGAATGACATTACCTACAAACCTTTTTTTTTCCTTAGTCATCTTTGATGTCATTTTGTGCATGGATTGGATTTCAGTTTATCACTATAATATTGATTATAGATATAAAACGTTTTTGTTCAAATATTTGTTCATTTTGTATAAAATAATGATCCCATCATATTAATAACATTTAAAGAATCTAAGAAACAATTAAATGATAGAAATGAAAGTTATATTTATTATATTATTTAAAATAAGGGAACCATTCATATTAATTATGTTCCAGTAGTAAATTAATACCTTGATATTTTTCCTGATGAGTTTCCTAGTGTTATACTAGATTAGAAAGTGTAATATTTCATTACCTTAGTTCTAGATGCTAAGTTAATTTCAAAACACCAAAATTTAATGGCTCAAGTTGAACATCCTAAATTGAAAATTTTGTAAAATGAGTTTCTTGATAAAGGCTTCATTCATCATAGAAGATCACCATGGGTTTCCCCTATTTTATCAGTTAAAAAGAAAGATGAATCCATTAGACTTTTCATTAACTATAGATCTTTGAATAAAATTACTATTATGTATAAGTATCTTTTTCCTCATATCGATAAATTGTTTGATCAGATCCTATGATGTCCATATTTTCCAATGATTAACATCTGATATTGGTATAATCAGTTAAAGGTGATGGAGGATGATATCCCAAAAACTTCTTTTTATACTAGATAGAGTAATTATGAGTTTTTTGTAACACCCATTGGTTTGAAAATGACCCTATTGTATTCAGGGATCTTATTAATAGAATATTCTATAAATATATGGATATGTTTATTGTTTTTTTATTTATTATATTTTTTTGATTTCTATAATTTATGCGGATAATGAAAATATTTTGAGGATATTCTAAAAATATATTCACAAAAATATGTTATATGGAATGTTTAGAATGTTTGAATTTTGTTTGCAACAGATTTTTTTCATGGGAACATTGTAAATAATGATAGAATAATAGTTTATTCTTCCAAAACAAAAGTGGTTTATGAATTGAAATGACCTAAAAATGTTACAAATAGTCATAGTTTTCTAGGGTGTGTTGGTTATTACTAATGGTTTGTTAAAAAAATTCACAGTTATCTATCTCAAAAAACTAAGTTAACCTGAAAATAGATTAAATTTATTTTTAAATAATAATGTTATGTTTGTTTTGATAAACTAATGAAGAGATTGGTAAATGATCCAATCATTCCCATGCATTCCAAAAATAGTGAGTTATTAATCTATAGTGATGCATCATTGATGGTCCAAGGTAGTTTTGTGATGTATAATGATCTGTTAATTTATTATGTTTCAACAAAAATAAAACCTCATGTGTTATACTATCCCACACATGATTTGGAATTATCTATAGTTTATTTTCTTCAAAAATTTCGATGCATCATATATACAAAGCCAAATTTAAAATATATACTGATCATAATAGTCTAAAGCATGTATTCAATAATATGGAATTAAAAATTAGAAAAAGAAGATGGCTTAAACTGATAAATGATTATTATTTCACAATCAGTTACCATCCTTGAAAGGAAAATAATGTGGTCGATTCCATGAGTCGAAAATATCATGTAACATTAACAATGTTATGATTGGATCATAACCCTTTGATTAATGATATGATGAATTTTTTCATGGAAGTTATTGGTGTATACAATTCCTTTGTTTTATTTTAGGTGTTAGTGTAGTCGTTTCTATCAGATAGAAGTTATAAAGAATATAAGAATGCTAGTGAGTTACATATAAAGTTATAGTTGGTTAAAATAAGAAATTTTCTATAATTTAACATTGATAATGATTTTTTTAAGATTTTAAAATTTAATATGTCTTGCTTATGATTCACAGTTAAAGAAATATTTGGTTTCTGAAGCTCATAATTCTCCATTTTCAATTCATCAATATTGTTCTAATGTGTAGAGAGACCTTCAACAATATTTCTAGTGTGATGGAATGAAAATATATATTAAATATTTTACTGTGAAATGTTTGAAATTCCAACGGGTTAAAGAAGAGTGACAATTAACAAAGGGGATTCATTGTCCATTTCCAGTACCAGAGTGGAAATGGGAAAATATATCTTGTGACTATGTGGTGGGACTATTAAAGAGGTATCGAGGTAAAAATGTGATTGGGGTTATTGTTGAATGACTCACTGAATATTCACATTTCCTTTCCTATTTGAGATATTATGTCTTTGGATTAGATTTCTCTTATATACGACAAATATATTATCAGGTTAAACGGAGTTCCTCTTTCCATTGTATATGACAATGATCCCAAGTTCACTTTTATCTTTTGAAAAGACCTTGAAGATTCATTGGGAACAGAATAAAATTTCAGCACAGCCATTCATCCTTAATCTGATGGATAGACCAAGAGAAAAATTTAGACATTGGAGGATATGTGTCGAGATTATTTAATGGATTACCAGGGAAGTTGGGATAAACATTATTCTTTAGTTTAGTCTTCTTATAATAAATTATTTCATTCTAGTATATAGATGATACCTTTTGAGGCATTATATGGGAAGCTATGTAGAAATCCAACATTTTTTGGATGAATTCTATGAAAGGAAGTTAATGGGACTTGAATTAGTTAAGAAAGTGGCTAACAAGGTGAATATGATCTAGAAACACAAAAGGACAGCTCATAGCATGGAGAAAAGTAATGCAAATAAAAGGAGGAATGAATTTTATTTTGAGGTAGTTTATCATGTTTTTCTATGAATCTCACCATGAAAAGTAGTTATTCCATTTGGTAGAAAGGAAATTTTATGTCCACGGTTCATGGGACCTTATGAAAGCATTGAAAAAGTATGACCAGTCTCTTACCGATTAGCTTTGCCCTTGAGTTTTTCTGATATGAATAATGTTTTTCATGTTATGATGTTGAGAAATCATGTGTCATATTCATCTTATTGTTTGATCACAGATGTAGTTCTACTAGAAGATAACCTTTCTTATGAGGAAAATCATGTCCATATTCCTGATCGTAGAGGGAAAGTATTGTGTAATAAGGTAATTCGTTGGGTTAAGGATTTATGGAGAAACCACATGGTTGAAAAGGGAACATGATAATATAAAAATTCTATGAGGGAAGGTACCCTCAATTGTTCAATAAATAAATGAAAATTATGAGGATTCAATTTTTGAAGGTGGGGAGAATGTAACAACCCACTTATAAAATATTTTTTTTCATTCTCGAATTAAATATTTTAATTATTTATAAATGTATAATTAAATAGTTTATATATATAGAAATTAAGGAATTGTTTCTTATGGAAAAGTAAATTGACCTTATGAATAATAACCTGACCATTAGGAATAGTAATTTCGCCAATAGAATAGTAACAACACATACAAAATATAAAAATTTATTTATCTTATAATTATAATTGTGATATATTTATGTCATGGAATAAGTTAATAAATATTCATAAAATTTCCAATTACTTGTTGCTATTTTTGTGAAACCTAAATGTTTATTTATAATTATAGAATTAATATGATGACTTTGAATAAAATTTATTATCATAAAATAAATTAATAATTTTTTATTTATTTATCATATTGTTATAAGATAATTTTATGAGTCCTTGAATAATTTTTCAAGGTGTTATACAATCAGTTATAGTTTTTAAATTGTTATTTTTTGAAGGAATTGTGATTTTAATTAAAAATTAAATTTCACATATTTATAAAATTATTTTGATATAATAAAGTTCATTTTTTAATTATGAACATTGAAAATGGTTGGGGTAAATTTTCATTATTTTTTCCAAATACTTTCATTTTTGTTGAATTGTAAAATAAGGTAATTTATAGTATATATACATTATAAGCTAAATAAAATATTCATTGAGTCATCCCAAATGAAAGAACCATAATCTGGAATATTCCTTCATTATTTAAATATATTTTAAGATAATTTTCAAATTAATCATAGTCTTGAGCCAAATTAATAAACTAATGAATAAAATAATTAAAAAACCCTCCTCTCCTCCACTATAAATACCACACCAACCTCTTCTCCTCACACCTATAATGATTTTTTCCTTGTCCAATATATGTCCAATCCTCTTCTCAATCCACTTCCCTATGTCCAAGACCTTCTGGTCTCACCAACAATCCAAAACCAAGGGCCTTAAGGAGCATCTCAAGAAAGGAGATCAAGAGTTAAAAATCCTCTTTCATTTTCTTTTACTTTACTTTTCAATTCATTTTCTTTTATTATACTCTATTAAAATCCACATATCAAAGGGGAATGAAAACTATAGAATCTTATATATACTATAATATTATGATTTTTATATAAATATTCATCATTATACTTTATCTCCTCTCCCTGTTTTTTTTAAATTAAAAACATCGTCTCTGAAGTATCGATTAATCGACATTATGGACAATGTGTTTTGAATTTACATTAATTCCATCATAGTTAGTCAAAAAAACATTTTTATTTTTGAATCAGATTATAATATTTATTAAATAACCTCTTTTATTTTCTTTAATTAACAGATATATAATATATTCTATTATATAACAAATCTAATTTTAAATTATTGGAGAACCGCTAAGATGATCAAAATGAATATAATTAGTATTTTATATATTGATTCATCATTATATATAAAAATATTTATTGTATTATTTAATATTCTGGAAACATAGTAATTCCATTTCATTCCACTTCTGGTGTTTCCATTCCATTCAACAAGAATATTCTTTATGAGTCGTCCATGGAAACTATGTAAAGAACACAACCAAAGCACTAGAAATAACAAAATATTATAAATAATTGGATGGAATTTTGTTATAAAATGATTTGATAAGGTGTTATAAAAATTAAATTTTTTCAATAATATATTAATATCACTCTTTTAACTATTATAAAACTCTTCTGAACACATTTTAATTAAGATGAACCTGGGGTGAGGGAATTCCGAACACAATTTAAAATCTTTGGGATAGCCTTCTACTTCAATGATTTTGTTATGATAAGTTTATTTTTGAAATTATTTCTGATTATATTATGTTTTATCCACATGTATTTAAAATTTATACATAAATTAAAATCTTTTTATCAATTCTAAATTCAAGTATATGATATTTGAAAGGGACTTTTATTTATAAATCCTTATTTAATTCTTTTTTAAGGGAGGGATTTATATGATGTAAGTAATATTGATTTATTATTATGTTCCTATTCTTAAGAATTTTTACTAATCAAGGGTGGAACTATATCTCCCTCTAATTTATTGGGAATTTTTATGCTTGAGGTCAAGCGTACGGTTACTCAATGTGTATCATTGAAGGTTACACCATAAGGTAGTTGTGAGGGTTACATTGTAATGTTGTTATGAGGGTTACATATAATATGGTAGTCATGAGGGTTATAATATTAATTATGTAGTCCCAAAAGTCACTTATATTGTTTATTTATTTTTCTACATGTTCTATAGAAATATAATGTTTTCACATATTAAGTATATGATACATTATTGGTGAGAAGTATGTCTTTTTGAAAGTTATTTCATTATTTTATATGTACTCATGTGTTAACACATTGTCTCCTATTTATCACCCTTGTTGATATTTTTATGCTCAAACCAAGTCTTGAAATGTTTTTCATAAGTTTATGGATGGGTAAAAGAAAAGGATAATCCTAGATTAATGTTTTGAAGAATTTTCATGAATAGATTTCTTGTTTTATTAAAAACATTTGTATTATGAAAAAAATGTATACTGTTTTAGTACTATCCAATTTGTATGATTATTGGTTGATATGGATGAATTATGTAGTAATATTATAAAACTTTAATTTGAAAATATATTTGGGAATATAAATAAAATAACTCTAAATAAATTTACTAGATTAAGTAATGTTTAAGGTTGGGTCCTTAAAGTTTCTTTCTAAACATGTGTATATATTTATTATAGTCTGCTTTATGTTGGGTGTAATCCTTCCCTCTCTTTTTTATTGATGAATGGGTACAATAAGTTCACCCAGTGGGATTAGTAACAAATTTCAAGAACATTACAGCGTTGTTTGGGAACAAATTTTTGTTGGTATATTGGTCAATTTCATCACACTGAGTTTATCTTTTGTTACATACAAAACTGAGTGTAAACAAATTTCATATATTATCAAAATATTATTATATTATAGAAAACACATAGCAATTAAAATGGCAGGTATGGCTATGAATTAATAAAATATGAAATTATATGGTTTATATAGGTATATAAAATGAGTTCTCTTGTGAATAATTATTTAAAAATGAAAAAAACAAATACGTGAAAATATAGGAACTTATTTTCTGAAAAATTGAATATATATTAATGAATTCAAACCATATTTACCTAAATAAATTTAAAAAATCATTTTTTTTTAATATTTAAATTAAATCTATATTACTTATATACAATATACTATTTAAAATTTATTTTATGAGTTTTCTAGATAAGAGATAACAATAAATCCAATTTTACACTTATAAACAATATTTTCCTAGAAAATAGTTTTGTCTCCTTTTTGTGCACATATTTTTAGAAATAAATTTTCATAATTTTAGAAGATTTATTTTAAAAAATATATTTCATTTTCAAAATACTAATTTCTTAATTATCTTAGGGTTATTTTCTGATAATTTTCTAAAAAGATTAGTTTTTTTATTAATAAAAAATACTAAATTTTAATTAAAAACAATTTTTTGTTTAAATTTTTTATAAATATAATTCATATTATAAATTGATTTTAAAAGAAATTATTTAAATTTATATATATATTAATTCAATTTAGTTTATTTTTATCATTTTTATACTGATTTTGGATATCAAAAATCATTATAAACTATTGACCTTTTCCATTTGAAACCCCTCTTTCCCATTGAATCTACAAGATTAATTTTTAAATTAAATTTTATGAATTATTTGAATTGAATTCGAAAAAATTTATTATATATTTAGAGTAATAATAATTTATATTATTTAATAAGGTAAACATGTATTTTTTTAGAAAATTAATAGTTTAAATAATAAAATATAATTACAATTGTTAAGAAAAAATGGGATTAACTAGACGTAAAATAAAAATACATGGGTTACATAGCTAAAATATTTTCAAAATCATGTCGTTTGGAAGTATTTATACCATATATATTATAATTATTTAAAATAATCAAATTTTTAATC
The DNA here is from genome assembly GCA_963277665.1 of Viscum album. Classification (NCBI taxonomy): domain Eukaryota; kingdom Viridiplantae; phylum Streptophyta; class Magnoliopsida; order Santalales; family Viscaceae; genus Viscum; species Viscum album. Next base: position 1,942,764,567 of record OY728143.1, on the reverse strand, counting down.
CTTATGGATTGATAAAAATGTCGGTATAACATGTTCATTGAAAAACATTAGTAGTGTGCCACCAACCTCACTTATAAAAGGCAACCCACACTAATCCTTTATTTGCACCTTGAAACCATTTTGATTCAGCCAATACTTACCTAAATAACTTCCCAAATTCCCTTTTTTAAGTACTGAATCCTTATTTTTGGCATAATTTATACCTAAGAAGGCTTTTGGTTCAATATTATTGAGTATACCTGAAGAAGAAGTAACTTTCATTGATTAAAATTTTTATTTTATTTCTGCCTCTATATCAATCGATTATTATTAAAACATAATGAAATAAAAACCTAAGTATGTTACATATATGTAGATGTTTTTATATTATCTTAATTACCTAAAACCTTCACCACTTTTGTCAAATGGGATATGAAATCATCATTCATGGGTACGATGGACTACAGTCTCATGAACCGATGTCGTCATTTTTACATTACCACCTCTCATGGTTATGTATGATGATTAATATAAATTATATATAATAAATTTATAATATAATCATACCTATTACGTTATTATACAATATATAACCAAATTTTTAATTTCCTTCCCATATGGGATATTATAACGTCTTACATCTGTCTGGCAGATTACCGACTTGTGAAGTGATGTGATTTATTTTCCCTATCACTTTAGATGGAAAATATATGGATAATTTTAATGAATATATGTGATTTACATGAAATAATTATGATAATAATGAAATATTTATCATTATTAAAAGATACAATTACATTTTATTTCATTCCTTTTCACTCACTAACTATTGATAATGGTGTTCGTGTATGTATGGACAACTGCCTTCATGAAACAATGTGAATCTTTATTTTCATCACCACATGACATGGATTATATGAATAAAAATATTTAAATAAATAATAAATTATTTATTAAATTGTTAAATTTATATAAATTAAAATATTACTTTCATAATTGTGATAATAATCATCTAATAATGGAAACTTTACTCATACATACTTACGACCTATTGTCTCCATGATAATAATGTACTACATTTCTCAAAATTGTCTTTCCTTATTAGTCTTAAAAGTATAATTCATGTATAAATATTGTAATTATTTTATGATAATTATTATGTAGATTATGGAACCATGATCAAATTAATAGGACCAATAATAACAAATCAAAACGTATTAGAAAAATAAAGGGGTTATTGCCGGAAAGAGGATTTAAAAAACTGATAACTAATGGTAATAATTAAATAATATATGGAATAGTATATATAATTTTGGTTCTATAATAGATGTATAATAACCTTATATTTTTTATAAATTTGTTTTCAATGTGTATAAAATATGTTGATTCTTTAGGTAAGGGGGTTTTATTCTCTTTTATTTCAGGGAAACATATGATAACTCACGAATTGTTTATTTTATATGGTGTATATTCTGCTCCTTTTTCATGTTATATCATGAATATAATTATTTTAATATCATATAAGGTTTATTTATTATGTTTTTATTTATTATTTATTATTATCTAAATATTACTAAAGCGGCAAGGTATTTATGTCTCACTTTCATTTTAAATGAGATGCAACTCGTATTCATCGGGTGTTTCTTTGATGTAGTGAAAATAAAATACATAAATGTATTTAATTATTATTATAATTAAAATTATTTATATTTACTTATACATTTTAGTATCCCTCATTCATGGGTTTTACATTTCCAATGATACAAATGTGGTATGAAATTTTTGTCCCAAATTTCCTTCTTCGAAGACTAAGTTATGTTATGGACCTATCTTCTTCTATGAGATGTATATATCTCCCCTTTGAAATGCTATTTCATGAATATCCTTATTTTTATGGTAATATAACTCTAATTTTATTTAATTATTTTTTGAGGAATATGATTCAAATTTACTAAAGTGATAAGAATTTTATGTTACAATCTCAACTTTTTTCAGGACTAATTACAATTTTACTTCAAATGATTAAATCTTATTATCTATATTAGAATAATGTCATTAATTATCTTCTCCTACATTCATGTAATGAGAATAAATTCTTTCCCTTTATTTTCCTCTCATTATGTGCTCAGTATTTGAATATTATTTTTTTAATTAAAATCATCATTATCACTCTCTTCGATCGAAAACCCTTTTTCATGAAAAACTATATTTTTTTAAAAAATAAATAATGTTTTTAAAATTCATAAAATAATTTTTTGAATAAATTTTAAAAATTTATTTATCTAAAAAAATTAAAAGGAGTGTTATTTTCATTTTCAATACAATTTTTATTTTGTATTTTACCAAAAATATGAAAGAAATATTTCTTTTAATGTGTATGGAATGAATAGAATTTCACATTTCATAGTCATTATTTCTTTGACGACTCCTTTATAATTGTTTAGTTTATATTCAATGTAAAGGATTTTAAAAATGTTTTTTTTTAAATAGTTTCGAAAGTGGGAGGGATATTTTTCTCATGAAATCTGTTAATTTTTTTAAGCTTCTTTTATATGTTTTCAAGGTTATTTTCAACGGAATAGAGTTAAAAATGTCTTATTTTTTAGAAATTATTTTCAATTTGGAAACTCTACCTTTCTATGAAAAATTAATATTTTTAAACAAACCATGATATGTTTCAATTATTATATTCCAATAATATAATTTAAAAAATGTAATATGAATTTTTATTTTTCAAAAATGGTTTTCAAAAAAGGGTTATTTTCGATGAGAAATGTTGCAAGTGTATTTTGAAAATTATTTTCTATGTAATATGACATCTATTGATGTTAATTTTTCTTCACTGGTAATATGATCTAATTGTACCTTTATTATTTATTCTTCAAATGGTTTATGTGTATTGAATAACCTTTTTCATAAATTATTTTTTAACAATTTTTTTTTATTTTTTGACAACTAACCTTTAGTATAAATCTTTTTTTGTTTATTCAAGAATCATACCTAGTCTATCATAATTAGTTATATATAAAAGATTAATATTGTGAATTTTTCAAACCCAAATGTAAAAAGGATAAAAGTTTTTTGTTTCCCTGAGAGGGGTTTTGAAGTTTCTAAGAAGGTAGTAGGATCGTAATGAGATTTGAAGGAGATATTTCATAATTATATGTGAAGGAAATAGATCTTAATGAGTTCAGAAGGAAGTAAATCGAAATAAAATGAGAAGGAAAAAAATTATGAGGTGATTATGAAATAGAAATGATAATTTTCTGAGAAAGAAAATGAAATTTTAATGAGCTCAGAATGAAATAGAAATCATAATGATCTGAGAAAGAAACAGAAATTGTAATGATCTGATAATGAAATAGAAGTTGTCAGGAGATGAGAACGAAATATAAATCATAATGTGATGAGAAATAAACAAAAACTATATTGAGTTGAGAATGAAAAAATAATAATTTTCAGAGATAGAAATAGAAATATTAATGAGCGGAGAAAAAAACCAAAATAGTAATGAGCTGATAAAGAAAAAAAATTGTAATGAGATGAGAAAGAGATAGAAATCATAATAATCTAAGAAATAAAAATAAATAATAAAGAGCTGAGAAGTCAATAGATTCATAATGATATGATATAGATATATATTTTTAATGATATGGGAATGAAATAGATTCATAATATGCTGAGGAGGAAACATATCGTAATTATGTGAGAAGGGAAAAAATTATTTACGAGATGAGAAGGAAACATATTCATAATGAGTTGATTACAATGAAGACTCAAAAAGAATATTTCATTCGTTATATGAATATTTGTATATTTAAAAATATAAAATTCAATTTTTCATAATTCCTAGAGAAATATGAGGATGATTGAAGAATTAATTATTGATGTTTAAATGAGAGTGATTTTTGATGTTTTTGAAATATTATAAATAGGTTAAAGCTTTCATGTTTCCCCCTCTTGAGTTTATAATTTTCATAAAAATACTTTCTCAGATCTCTCATTCATATCAACTTTTCATGAATGTATAGTAGGTGGAGCACTAACATATTGGAACTGAAGGTTCCCAATGGACTAAGGAATATCATATTTTGAATTTGAGAAAAGTGTGAGTTTTTTCAAATTGATAATGGGTTAATCATATTCAGTCCATCATATTGAATCAATTAGAATGAGTATGATCAGGTAGAGTGTTTGATCAGATTTTGACAAGTGAATATTGATGAAGGGATAATCATATCTACATTATCATATTGACAAAATCTAATCCAGTTAAATCAGATTGATGATTAAGAATTAGTGGTTAAATAGAAATTTCAAAAAATTATTTATTATTTTGATTATATTAGTTTTTTATAAGAAAAAATTATAAACTAATGAGATTAATAATAATATTTCATATAAATAGATATAAGGTATCTGACTAGAGTTGGCACAAGTGTTACTCACTTTTTCATAATAGTGAATTTCCATAGACCTAAGGGAGTGTCTATAGAAAGGATGCAGATTCTCAAACTGATCCCAGAACTTGTAAATATTGTGCAATTTACTTTCTTTTCTAATTTTTCAATTTTTACAAAATATGATAAGCAAATAAAGATTAACAGGTTGTAGGGGTTATGTTTTGAAAAATATAGAAAAAATTATAAAAACATGTAACAACTAATTCAACCTCCACCCACTTTCTCATTTGTTGTTCGATCCTTTGGAACTTAATTTATGATGATAAGAATATTATGAAACTTATTTCTTTTCCATGGGTTATACCATGATAAAATTATTTTGAAACCAATATCTTTTCAGGTGGTATGATATGACGTATTATTAAATGATTATTAAACCTATTTTATTTTCTTAGGTAATGATAAGATGAAATGTTTGTGAACCCCATTTCATTCCATGGGTTCTAATATGAAGAATTTATATAATCATGTGGCACAGATATATATAATTTTTATTATGTGAAGGGTGGGACCTATATACCACTCCAATTCATTAGGAAAATATTTATATCTCGTAAGAGAGAAAAGAATATAATGGGTTTTGAACCCTATTTAGTGAGGGGTATTTTCAACTATGATTGTCTTCATAGTGAACCTGGACTACTTTGATTATTCGGGGAGTGAAACCATTCCACTATTATATCTTTGGAAGTGATCCTTTACTACTGTTTAAATCATTTTTTGTTCTTATGTGTGTGGCACAAATCTATGTTGTATGTTAATGTTATTTTATAATGGATCATGTTCTTTAATTATCAAATGATTCATATCATATGAACTACCAATATGTTTGTCATGAATCAATATTATTATCTTTGATATGGAAGATATGGTTTTAAAATGTTATTCTCACATTCTCATGCCCATCCATTAAATATATGCTTACATATATCACTTTTTTACCCTAAATATGCACCTGATATCACACTTTATTGTGTTTTTTTTACCCCATGTTATGAATAAAGGTTTAATGTAGGGTATGTGTGTGAATAGTACTAAATTCTAATATCATTAAGGGATATTTTTTATATGTTTCACCAAATTATAATAATGTGTACCTAGTCTTCAAAAACACTAAAATTTATGGCCCATAAGTGTGTATTTGTGTAATGTATTGAATATTTATCTAACAATATATAACTTCTAAGTATCAAAATAATTTTCACTATACTACATGTCAAGAGGGTGGAACTAATAACACTGAATAATATCTCAAATGTATGGGTAGATGTTTCTTATAGGAAAATGAAACTCATAGAGCAACTAATTTCTAATAAATTTAATGTATTATTTGTGAGGAACATGGGAATTATCCAAGTCAATTACCTAAACTAAGGTTTATCCCATAGAACATGGAATGACCTATGTTATACCAAATCATTAATGTGAAAGGGTAAAAGTATATAAGTATTTGGATTCAATACTTTTTTATAGATTTATTTCACTAATGGTTTCTTGGTTATAAGAATCATGATACATCAAAGGATTATGTTATTTTTTGAAGGATATTTTTCTCCTTGTAAGATTAACTTTGGAGTTATAGATTCCATAATTGATTTATAACTTTAATTTTGATCATAATTTCCAATTTGAAGAAACACCCCATGAGGTTTTAGATGATGGGATTTTATCAATAATAACAATATATTGGGATATATTTATGAAAATAAAACCCTTTTCATTTTTATATGTTTTATTGGAAAATATATTTGAGGAAGAATGGATTTACACATTATGTCAATAGGATTGATTGTATTTTAACATTTAGGTTTTATTATATGTATTTTTTTAGGTAAATATTGATTATTTCAATTCTATAATAATATTAATATAGATTTTGGAAAAGATAAACTGTGTGTTATGTGAAAACCTATTATATATGGAATATACATGGGGATTTAACCCACAACTAAAGGATGGAAAAGATATATCACCAATAATAAGGCAACATGAAAGTGTTCTTCTGGTAGGGAAACATGAAGAAAATTATTTTGGATTATGTGTCATGATACATGGTATATTAATAATTTAATGCTAAGAGACAAAATTTTAAGTGTATTCTAAAACCATTATACATACAATAAATGAAATGGGAAAAAATTACACTAGGTTTTTTCATTGGAAATCCGAATACATCTAAAAAGAATAATGTTATATGGGTTTTATTCTATTGCATTATAAAGTCAGCACACTTCTTTACTATTAGAGATAGTTTATATCTGAATTATCTTACTATGATATACATTAATGAAGTTTTAAGATTATATGGAGTACCATGTTCAATTTTATCTAATCAGGATATGAGGTTTACCTAAAAGTTCTTGATAATTCATCAAAAATATCTTGATGTAGAGTTGAGTTTCCACACTGTATATCATCCATAGAATTTTGGTCATTCTAATAGAAAATATTAAACCCTAAAATATATTGTTCAATCACGTTATATAGATGTTTATGGTTTTTTTGGATTAGCACCTTCCTTTATTTTAGTTTCTTAAAATAATAGTTTCCACATGACAGTTAAAATATCTCCTTATCAATAACTTTAGAGAATGAAGTGTAGAACTCCCACATAATAGAATGTTGTTGAGGAAAAAAATATATTAGGACCTAATCTGGGTGATTAAATGATAGATAAGGTTACAAACTTTCACTAACACATAAGGATATCACAAAATTTATAGGAATTTTATGCTGATAATCATTAACACTATATAAAATTTTAATTTTTTATTAAGGTGTTTCTATGAATTTCTATATATTAGAAATAATGAAAAACTAAGATATTGGTATATTGGTCCCTTTTAATTTAGTGATTGTATTTGGACTATATTTTATCACTTGTCCATTCCACTAAACCTCTCTCAGGTTCACGATGTTTTCCATGTATCTCTACTCAGGAATTACATACCTAATCCATCACATGTATGGAACTCATATATTCAATCATTGGCATAACATATTTCTTATGATGAACAAATAGTGGAAATTCATGATTATAAAAATTGATTTATATAAACCAAATCCTCTCACCATGTTAATGCTTTTTAGTGAAGATACCAACTTGGGAATGCTATATATGAACTATAGGATGTAATTTGGACAAAGTATCTTTAGTTGTAGGTACCAATGTGATGAATTTCAAGGAATAAGTTCATTTAAATGGGTTATAATGTAACACTAAAATAATTAATGAAATATATTTTTGAAAAATAAATATAATTTCATTGATAGATTATTTTACAAGAAACACTATCTTTTAACAAACCGCGTTATATTATTATTTTAATTTTATAAATAATAACGTTGTAAAATTGAAGTCAAAATTAGAGATATAAATAATAATAACTAATTTTTAAATATTGATTATAGTTTTTTATACAAATAAAACATATTGATAAAAAAATTATTCAATTTTTAGAAAATTATTTATATGTTTTGAAAATACTATTTTCTTTAAAAATAGTTTTTAATGCATTTTTTTCACACATAATAAATGTAATATTTATCACATTAATAAAATATATTTGAAAAAATAATCATATTTTTTAAAATAAATATGTCAAATTTATCTCTAAATGAATTTTTTTTAAGTATCTAAAAGATACAATTTTTAGTGAATAGTGAAACATACAAGTTTTTATTAAAAAATTTCTTTTGTTAAACAATTTTTAAAACACTCCTTGCTATTTTAAGTTGGTTTTAAAAGAAAAATAAGTTAAATTATAAATTTATTAATAAAATTTATAAACTTTTAATCAAATTTATGTTGAATTTTTAAATTATAACTTTCTCTACTTATGAAAATATTTCCCTTTGAAAACCTGATTTCTCATCGTATCTATGAGTTTAATATTAAATAAAATTATTCTGTTTCAATGATTTTAATTTGTAAAATTGGATTTCATTATTATAATCTATACATTTTTTACTATCTAATATATTCATCTTAATCATTGATCATAATTAATAATAAAATTCATAGATGTTGTTTACAATAGTTAAGGTAAAAATGTGTTTACCTGGGGTTAATATAAAACGATATGGGTAAAAAATGACCTAAAACATGTCCAAACCCCAATTTATGTCCATATATCGACTTTATCACCTCTAAGTATCTAAAATTACCTATTTGGGATCCTTTTGGAGTGTAAAAAAGGTGTTCATAAATTTTTCTGTTCAAATAATACATGTGTTACACTAGCCTCACTTATAAAAGGACACTTATTCTCCTATCCACATTGCACTTCCAAAACACTTTATTTAAACCAATACCTTCCCAAATTTTTTCCTTACTTCCCTCTCATTATATTATAGGCCTTAGTTAGGTTGTTAATCCTACTTATGAATTCTATAGGTGTAAAACTAAAGAGACTCTCTAGAGAATATGTACAATTCTTAAACATGAATTTTTGTTTTATTCCACCTTCCACCCCATTTAAACTTATCCAGATATGATAAAATGTTAAAAAATATATTAAATATAATTATATGTTGTTATGATAATTTTATAATTGAAATCATTCTTCTCTTCCATCAAATTGGAAATAAAATTGTTGATAATGTGTGTGGTGGACTAATATCTTGTGAACCAATGTTATTCATTTTCTATCACCGCCTATAAAAGATGGATATATTTATGGATTAAATAATTATATAATTTAGTAATAATATAATTAAACAAATTTAATTATTTTACCACATATACCTTCTTAATTTCAATTTTTGGGGGTATGATAACGCCATTTAAGAGTACGCCAAACTACCTCCTCATGAAGTGATTTGAATCATTTTTCACTAACTCTTTTCATGAATGGTAAATAAGGTATATTTAATGAATATTTGGGACTATATGACCTAAAAATTATTCTTTAATTATAATAAATTATTTTTATTTCTTTAATTTCATATTTCGAGAAAATGTAAACAACATTCATGCGTACATAGGGCTTACTATCTCCATAAATGGTTTATTTTATTTTCTATCCCTAAATATTATTTATTAATATAAATAAATATGTAATTAATATATATTATATTTATAGCATGTTTAACATTTTTGATATGATGGAACCATAATCAAATTAAGAGGACCAAAAATTCTTCACCCAAAATAATGTAAAAAAATAAACCATTTATTAACTAGTGTATTTTTAATAAGGAACTGATAATAAATGGGTAATAAAAGGTCATAATTAAATAATATGTTGTATGATATATATAATTATGGTTATTTAATATATTTATAATAAATTATTATTTATTATACAAGACTTTTTAATGTGTGTGAAGGAATTCAAGATTTAGGGTATGGTGTTTTCATATTACCTTTATTCTCTATGAGACTCATGTCATATTCCCCATGTGTTTATTTTGTGTAGTATATATATATCCTATTAATATCTCTTATTATTATCCTCCTAATAATTTTGGAGATTTAAGAAAATATTTTAGGATCTCTCTTTATTGGTTTTTATTATTCAAAATTTAACAAATTAGTCATTGATTTCTGTCTTTTTTTCTTTCTTTGAGACATTTGTTATGTTATAAACCGTTCTTCTTTTATGATGTGTATATATTTCTCCATTGAAATGTAATATAATGAATTTGGTTGTTCTCGTTAAATTTTCTGATTAATTTATTTTTATTCTTTCTTGGGGAAATTGAATCAATGTTACAAAACATGTAAAGGTTTTTTTATATAATCTTATCAATTATCGAGAGTATTTCTATTTATGATTCCGATGATGCAATCCTACAAAATATATCCCATGTAACTATTTAGTTTACTTCTACTAATTTAATTTATTTATAATACATGTTTTCTATTCATTTCCCTCTCTTTCTGTATTAATGATTCAAAAATTCATTTTTACGAAACATTGATGTTATTCAATATTTGAAAGAAAATATTTTTTCATCTGAAATCATTTTTTGTCCAAAGGTTTTCAAAAAAATTAATTTCTCTTAGTTCTAAAAATTATTTATTCAATACATTTTTACCCATTTTTTAATTTTTCGAAATTTTTTTCAAATGATTCTTCATGTAACATTCTGAATATCTGCCATAAGGGTTTTAATAAAAATGTGAAAGAAATAATTATTTTAACATTTATGACATGAATTATATTTTACAACATCATGAACAACTCATTGTTTATAAATATTAATTTATATGTTTTAATGTTTATATTGAATGAAATTTATTTTGGAAATATTTTATAAATTTTATGTTTTAAAAAGTTATTTCAGAAAAAAGGTTGTTTTCTTTAATAAAGGATTTAAATTATTATTAAAACTTTCTTTATAAAGATTCAAAGTTCTTTTCAATGAAAAGGATTCTGAAAATCTTTTATATTTTAATAATTTATTTTGAAATAATGGTTACTTTTCACAAGAAATGATCGAATTGGTCTTTCAAAATAATTTTCCATCTAAGATGGCATTATTTGTTTCTATTTATGCTTTAATTTGGATATGATCAAAGGATTCCATTATTATTAATTTTATTAATGGTTCAGGTTTGATATGAAATTATTTAAATGAAAACTATTTCTATTTACCATTTTATATCATGATATAATTATTATGAAACTCAATTCTCTTTACATGGGTAATGCTATGATGAAATGATCAAATGATTATGAAACCTGTTTCTTTTCCGTATGTTATTCTATAATTAATTGTTTATCAAACCCATTTGATTTAATGGGTTCTAATATGATGAATTTTTTATTTTCTTTTAGAAAACATATATAGGATTTTCATTGTGTTATTAAAGATACTTATATATATTTATAATTCATTGGGTAAATATTGATATCTCATGATATAAACAGGACTTCGATAGGGAGTGAGAACTAATTAGTAAGGGATTCAATCCACTTTGAGAATCTTGGAGTGAACCTTGACTCCTATTATGGTTTGGGGAGTGAACTCATTCCACTATTATATTATTGTAAATAATCATTTAAATAAAAGGGAAATGATTTTCTATAATTATTTATATTCCAAATATATATTCCTTATTCTAATGTTATGTTCTCATGGATCATTTTATCTTATTACATTATTATTTATGTCTTATGGACTATCAAGATATATTTTGGGACTCATGTTTATTATCTATGATATTGAGGGTGTGGTTTTGGAATTTTATTACCATGTTATCAAACCCATATGATCATGATATGTTTATATCTCCCTTGTTTTACATTTCTGAGATTTTGATATCACCTTTTCTTATGTTTCCTTTTCCAACACTCTGATGATATGTATAATGTGTGATACTTCTACGTAAATATTTTTAATTTCAAGATAACCCAATTTTATGGGATTAGTGATAATACTCACATAAAACTATCAAATAAGGATTCTTGTTATGAAGTAGCTAGAGAGAGATGTCATATCTCCCTTAAGTACAATTTTTTTACATATCCATATTTCCAAAAGTCACTAGACATAACTTATTCTAAAAAATATTGTTATTTTATATAATGAATATTCATCTTTCATCATTTAATACGTATATAAGATATTTTTTTTATTTGTAATAATGGTGATAAGTTTTCCTCACTCCACATCATCTTTGTAAATCTCTTCTATAGATGTGGATTCATTTTCATTCTCTTGTCTTGGATGTTGCTGATATATATCGTCATTGTTAGCCCATAGATTATGACATTGACTTGTAAAATGTTATTTTTTCATATATTAGACATTTTATTATCCTTTTTACATTAGGATGAACATTATTTTCTTATGTTTTTTTGTAAAAAATTTTCCTTTTCCAAAGTAGTATGTTCCTAAATGTTATCCTTTAATACAAATAACTCATCTTCTAGTTCTTTATAGTCATTATCTATGTTTTATCTTCCCACATTTTTTACACGTATGAATTTTAATATTCTTTCTAAAATCAGCATGATTTTCTAATATTCCATGAGACATTATCCTTACCTTTTTATAAATGTTTAGGATTTCACCTATATTCACATTCCTAGAATAATTTTTCATTGATGGGTTTGAGTTTGTATCAATCTATCTGTTATCCCATTAGGTTTCTTATATAGAAAATAATTACATTTTCCATGGAATATACTATTAAATTGGATTCTTTAGGATACATCCATTAATAATACCCAAATTATTTATATTTAGAGATGAGAAAACATCATCATAAAAGAATGTTTTTTTTAAAAATACTCAATATCAAAATGTTTTACTCTTTAAAAGTTTCACATTATCTTTCATTTCAACCTAAATCATAGTCTGTTGAATTAATAATTATTTATATTGGTTTCTATTATGTTTCCTACCCTAATTTTTTATCATTATAAATACTTCTAAATATCTTCTCAAGTGAATGTGATTGAATTAATCCTATCTCGTGGGTGTGTCAGACCAAGTGTTTAGTCTTATGCTCATGAATTATGTGCCAGAGAAAATATTGAGTTGACACACAAACACTATTTTTTAGCATGATTTCCATAAATTGAGTATTTTCAATGTCCATTTTAACTTATAGTATTAATATAAGGATTTTAATTCTATGATAACAATACAATATCTGTTGTACAAATACATTAGGATGTTACCTCATACATCAACTTACACTTATGGTTTTTGTTAATGGTCTCTCATATTAATCCTAAAAACATAAAATATATAGTATAAAAAACATAAAGGTTTATCTATATATTTAAAACTATAATCAATCGTAACATGTAAATTATTAATGGCTTTAAAAATCATAGTTTATCTTTAACCAATAACAACCTAGCATCTAAAGTTACATAAACCCCCTTTGATATCAACTAATTTACATCAGACTCACACTCTCAAATACTCTGTAGAAAACATATACATTTTACACACTAACTTTAATAAAAATCAATATTTATAATATATTTTAGAGATAAAAAAATTACAACAAAAAATGAATTTTTAGATTTACATTTTCAGAGAATTGGGAAAAATATCTAACTTTTAGAACACATGTTCTGTTTATCAAAATAAATTTTTTCTCCACTATATATGCAACTCTGTAATCTATGACAATCCTTAAAAATCTCTACACAAATCCTCCATACATGATACTCTTCTATAAATATATAATATATTAGTTATGTTCATAACCATTGTAAATAGAAACATATGAATAGGGGGATCTATAACACATCAATATTTTATGACTTTTTTTAATAAATATAATTTCTTTGATAGCTTTCATTACACGTACAACTTAGTTTTTTCAAAATGTGATATGTGGTTAATATTATCATTTAAACCTAGACCTTATATCTTAGAAGTTATACATGGTTGTATGAATGGAAATAACCACTATTTTTATATTATATAGAATTTTTCTATGTAAATAAAATATATTGATAAATGAGTTCACAATTTTTAGTAAAGCCTTAAAACATAGAAATATATTTATTTTAAAAAAATTAATTTAATTGTTTTTTATGATCAAATAATAAAATTAATTTTAGAAAATTTTATAAGATTAATTTTTCAAAATAAGCTTAATTTTTTAAACCATAATGTCAAAATTATTTTAGGGTGAGGATTTTTAATTTTATGAAAAGACTAATTTTCAAATGAATAAAAAAATAATAGTTTTATTGGAAAATATATTTTCAAGTAATGAATTTATAATTCTCCATTTGGTTTTAAAATTATTTTAAAATTATAATTACTTTAATTATATTATAATAATTTCAATTTATTTCATTGGATTCAATTTCATATTGAAATTTTATATAAATTTTTCTTAATCATTTGAATATTCTTTCTTTGGAAAATTATTTTCCTCTCAAATATGTGAGTTTATTATTAAATTAAATTCTTCCAATTAATTGATATTAATTTAGAGAAAAAATAAACATTTTTAATCATCATATTTAAGATTATATAATAAGTAAAACATAGTTTTTTTCAAAACAAATTACAAATTAATTGTCATGGTTAAGGTTAACATGAGTTTTTCATGGGTTAAACTAAAACAATAAGCAGTAAATGACATGAAAAACATTTCCTAAACCCATTAGTTTGACAAATTCATAACTAATCTCATATAATTTTGAATAATGAGATCTTTTTTATCCTTTTTTAGTTTTAAAAAGTTGTTTTACCTTTTCCTTCTTAAAAATTCCAAGCGTGTCCTCTCCCGCACTTATAAATGGATACTCATTCTCCTCTATACTTCACACGTCCAAAAAACTTTGTTTCAACCAATAACTTCTTAAATCCATTAATTAATACCATTACTTCATCTTAATGGAATTATTTTTATTATGTAACCATGCTGATAAGGCTTTAGTGCTAACATAAAAAGGTTTTCTAATGATGGGGTATCATTTTTATCTGGGAGTTTTTATTTTATTTCTTTTTCCTTAGCCTTAAAATTAAACTAATATACTATGATATGATAAAATAATAATATTTTATATATTAAATTTTATTATGTTAATGAAATAACCTATATATATATCCTCTTCCATTAAATAGGAAATGAAACTATCGATTGTGTGTAGGGAAGATTACGACCTCTTGAACCTATATAATTCATTTTCAATTACCACCTCTCATAAAAGGATATAATTATGGATATAAAATATATAAATAATAATAATATTATTACTATACTTATTCAATTATAATATCACATTTACCTTCTTAAATTCTACTTCATTAGAATATGACAATGTTGCTCATGCGTGTGACTGACTACAACCTCACGAAATGATGTGATTTGTCTTATATAGACAAGAAAAGGATGTTAATAAGGATATATTTAAAGAATATATTTGATATATAAGACCTAATAATTACTTTTTTATAGTGATATATCATTTACCAAATTTTTGTTCTATCCGTCTAGAAAATGGATATAATATTCATACGTAAGTATGATTTACCATCTCCATGAACGGTGTAATTTATTTTATATATCCAACTATTAATAATTGAGATAACTACATATATATTGAATATAAATGATATTTATATAATTTTTAAAATGATATAGATTATTTTACCATTATCAAAGTAAAAGGTGCAGAAATACAAAACTAGAAGATACATGAAAACTGAAGCAGTTACTACCTGAATTGTTATTTTAATCAGGATTTATTGATAAATAGGTAGTAAACAGTCATAGTTAAATCATATATGGTATTATATATATACATATGTTTATATAATTTATGTATAATAATTATAAATATATTATACACGAGTTTTTAACATGTACTATGGAATTCAATACTTAGGGTAAGGGGTATCTAGCCTCTCTTTTGTTTCTAGGAGACATATTCCATATTCACCAATAATTTAATTTTTTTTTGTTTAATATACTTACCATTTGATATTTTATATCATTAATATGCATATTTTCATGTTATATTACATTTTATTTGATTTTATTCTTTAATAGCTATTATTATTCAAATTCATCAAAAGTGGAAATGGATTTTCTTCTGACTTTTATTTCTGTGAAACACGTACCATATTCACCACTTGTTTAATTTATTTGTTGTATATACTACACATTAATGTATTTATGATGATTGATTTTTTTTGTTCTTTAAATATCAATATAATTTTATTTATTTCATGAGACATATGATTCAAATATTATCAAAGTGGTTATAGATTAATGTTACAATCTATTTGTTTATCTAGATTATTTATGATTATGTTTTTAATGATTAAATATTATGACATATCTATCAAAAAACTCATGTATTTCCTTATCCATAGGTTATTTTTAGATAATAAATGTTTTCCTTTAATTTTTATCTCTATAATAATTCAAGATATAAAAAGAATATTTGCATGAAAATTTTACTTTATTTTTCCCTTTGGCTGAAAATACTTTTTCTTTAATGAATATTTTTTCTAAAATTTTCTTTAAGAATTTATTTACAATTATCCAATATTTTCGTAATGAAATGTTAACCCATTTTATGAATTTTTACAAAAATAAATCAAAAGGAATCTTCTTTTTATTTTTGTAACATGGTACATTTGGATTTTTTTAGATAATGATAAAGGGAACAATCATTTAACATGTATGGTATGAATGGTATTTCATACCATCATGAACACTAATTGATTTAAAGCTTCCCTTATAATATTACAAGGATATTTAAAAAAAAATTCCCTTTAACAGGTGGGAGAATATTATATTTTAAATAATTTAATTAAAAATTGTAAGAATATTTTCCTCAATATATGTTCCAAGGGGTATTTCAAAACCATTTTCTATCTAAGATGACATCATTTTATGTTACACAAAATTTATTGGTAATATTAACCATTGATATAATCCTTATTCTTTCTCTGTATGATTCATTTTAATGATGGAATTATTTTTTTGAAACCAGTTTATTTTCCCTGGGTTAGGTTATGATGAAATGTTTGTAAATACCATTTACATTCTATGGGATATGACATGATGAATTAGTTATGATCTCATGGAAATAAATGTTTGTATTATTTGATAGGTGAGACCAATATCTCCCACTAATGCATTGAGTAATTTATTAAATATCCTAATATGACAGTGGGAAATAGATAAATGTGATTGATCCTCAATATAAAATTAGTTTATATACTTGATCCACTATGGGAAACAGTTGAAAATGCCTAATCCATTATGAAATGAGAAACATGTGTTGATGCGCAGTGTTGAAAATCCTTCGGAAAGTAAAATATTATGAAGAAGTACTTCAGATATTTCAAAGTATCAATGAGAAGTTAAAGGAAGTAAAAGACATAAAGTGGAAGGGACATATGCGGGGCACCTACATTGGGGACCTATAAAGTAGACCTCTGCATCCAGAAAACTAGTACACGTTCTACTCATACATCCCAGTGTACATCCCCTACACCATAGACCTATGATGTAGTGAAACATAGAAGAACTATACAGTAATATAATTTATGTACCCCTATGTAGAGGATATATGCTGAAGAGCTACGCAGTCAGCCTATGCTGACAAAATCCATTTGACTAGCCCCTTTATTTCCTATAAATAGGACCCTTGGGATCCCCATTTGAGGATTAAAAAATTTGTAATAGTTCTTGAATATCTCATTGTGTTTCTCCTTTTCCTTGGTCGCCCAAATTGTTTTCAAGCAGCTCTCAAAAACACAAGAGAAGAGAGAATTAAATGTGATAAGAAAGTTTGAAATAATTTCAAATATTGAAAAACAAACATCAGATTAAGGAACCTTTTTCCATAAAGAAAAATCTACCTACGCAAGGCCTATTCCATAAGGACCTGCGCGAGGCTCCTCCAAGGACACCAAGCGAGACCCAAGGTGTTTAGATTTATATCTCACCCAAGTGTAGTATTCTTTGTAGTCATTTTTCAATATTTAATTATCTTAGTTCTCCTGTGTTAATAATTTTTTAGTCATCATTAGGGACTACGTAGCACACCTACGAGAAATACCTATGCAGTAGAGCTATGCTTCATAGCTACACCCATGACAACGTATATCACCTTGTAAACCCTATTCAAATCCACATTTTTAAGGGTATCTCTTTACATGGTTACCATATCTGAAAGGGTCTAAGTTGAAGCCTAAAACAAAACCTCATGTATATCAAACCTTTGTGAAAGGCACATCAGTGTCCACATTCATCATTAAAAGGAGTCGGGATCCTTGGGATGTTTTTAGGTTTCTCTATCTACAGTCACATGGATCCTTACCCTAGATAAAATGTTGATAATTTCATAGTCTTAGGTTCAAGGGATATGACTCTATCCTCCCATTTTCATATATATGATTTGAAGCCTTCGATGCCCAATAGAGAGTGTGAGGGTCACACTTTCCATTCCATTCATTAAAGGAAAATTCTACCTCATCTCTTGGGACCCATTTGAGGGTATCCATCCTAGAAAAATCCCCTAGTCATTTATACATGAAGGGTTCATTGCTCTTCTCCCTCACCCACCACTTCCTCGGCTACATTCGTTGTAGGATCGACCCCATCGATCAGTATAATAGAAATTGTGTGTTTTGTTGAGTCTTTTACATCCTCGTGTTTCTCACACCGAGCATGAATCATGTTGTCATAAAGATTTGTGAAGAGTACAACATATTCACAATCCAAATAAATTATTGAAAAATGAGAACTCTAATTCCCACCAGAATAATTGTGATATGTAGAAAACATCCGCCCAGGTCCTGAGATCATAGGATATCTTCTTCAGCAATCTAACCCTAATTTCCATAATCTGGGAATCCTCCTTATAAGTAAGCCCTGAATTAAGCCCCTTCGAATCTCTATGATTTATGACATATCTCATGGAAATTTTTATAAGGTAAGCCTACATAAAATTAATCCCTAAAAAATTTATTTCAATGGGTCATACACCCCTGAAAGATTTACCAAAATATGTGGGCTTTGATTCCCATCTGAGTTGGATAAGTAAGAAGCATCCCTAAGGTTCAAACCCAACACTCCAAATCAACCCGGTTCCTCTTGGGAAATATTCCCAGTAGGGTCTAATCCAACTTGGAATCTATAAAACTTTCCATGTTCCTTGGGCTTCATAATCCTAAGTTCCACACTAAGATTTGACTAAGAACCTTCCTCTTAGATTTACATACCAAATGAAATTAAATTTTCCGGTTAAGTCCTTATCACATGACCTTAAAAGGTATAATGTTTCCCATTATGTAGTACCAAATTATGATGGTTTTTTATTCCTTTCAGAAGGATATGTAGGTATCTCATTTATGGGTATGAACCCAATATCAAAACAAACTCCCATATCACTATATGACAATAACTTCCATAGTTCCCCACTAAGTGGCTTAAAAATAAGCATCATAGTCACCATAGCTAAAAGAATATAAAAATAGTATATTATAGGATATCATTGATGGAGAACCATTAATACATAGAGATATATCCATTAATGAAGAAGAATGAAAACATATAGATGATTATAAATTACACACATGCAAATAATTGATTGTGAATTTCACGTTAATCATATGTTATACACAGAAACTTAATAAGTATTCATGAACATATCTTAAATATATAAGAGAGTCTTGAAGTAGGTAATAATTATCCCTAAAAGGGTGTGATGAGCCCAACCTCCCATCCTCTTGTCCGATGTGACTGATTAAGTATCGTAGGTCCAAACCTAATGAACGAATGCCTTTGGAAAGTAGGTCCCTTTGGATTCAGAACCATTGTATGTTTTCACATACATAAATAAATCTGATGGAAACCATCTGGAAGTACTGATTCCTTACATAAACACATGTTCTTGGAAGAAAATAAATGGTGAACCCGATATGAATCCTTAAACAAGTTAATAGTTTACCTGATGAAAAAAACTATAAAATACACTATTGATTATTCTATATTGGACTATTTTATTTTCACCCATATGAAAACAAATAAATGGTGAACCCAAAATGAATTCCACAACTAAGTTAATAATTTTACCCATCTGTTAGGACCCTATAAATTCATATAAGTATGATTAAAAAGGGAATAAATCACACAAGTGTTTATCTAAAATTATGCCTCTTTAATGGAGTTCATTGTTTTTATTTTTCATATATATATAGGAACTTTCCTCATGGATCTCCATTCATTCTAAATGGATTTTTTAATTTTTCACTTGGTAATTCCTCGATTGCTACTCAAGTAAGATCTTAATACACTTGAATGAAGTCATCACCAACTCAACATCTTAAATTTTGGGTCTCCAATGAATTATTCTTAGATAAACATAAACACTATATTATCATAAACTTAGAGGCTACCTGAAAATCCCTCCAATCAAAAATAAACCCTCATTTTTCTGTCAACGGTGACCAGTGGTTTAGACACAATCATTTCCAACAACTATTTTCAACAATTTTGGGATTTTATCCCCAGAACATGATCATAAATCCCTCACCTGTGATAGAGTGGTTGTCTAGGAGGCCACCCATATCCTTATCCTGAAACTATGAGTGTCCTCTCTAAGGACTCCTACCAACAATCACCACTACCAACACTGTGTGGTAGTAAAACATCTACATGATGATGGTGTTATCTTTTGTTATTAGGCCTAGATCCCTGAGACCCAGGCACACAAGACGAATCATAGAATAAAAAACTCTATCCAACATGGAGTAGGTTCCTACCTTTTCCCAATCCAGAAAATTCCATCAACCTAACTTGGTCATAAATGACGAATGGGTACCTACACTCATCCTATTTAATTATTCCAGCCAACAGACTCATCTAGTAGAACCAAACCAATCCCTTTATTCAAATCCAATGGAGTACCATGATAAGGAACACACACCTGCTTATAATCTATCAACCCATTATAAGACTCTTCTAATTGCATTCAAGGAGAACCACCAACCAAATGTGGCAAAAACTTGTAAGCTATAACATATGCCTTCCTACACTCACCAATCTTGCCTATAGTCTGATCTATTATCATTAAAAAAATTATTTTGAACATTCTTGGAATAATATAGACAATATGAATTTACACATTCCATTATCCATTATGTCTTCCATAGTCTCGTTTGGCAGCACCCGGAGAAGTCTGTCAGAAATCCCCAGTGACAAACCTGGGGCAGAGTTAATTCTCTTCCCCCACACATGAGTACTATCAATATCCATTAAAAGGAAAGTGAGGATAAGAGAAAGTATATACACCTACTCCAAATATAGAATGGATGTATATTCTCATTATGGATACTGAATTTACCAAATACATTTTAGCAACGATGAATGGATAGCCACAAATTCCTGCCCATATCCAGGAAGCCTTCCAGAATATCATAATGGCATGTTTAATAGTACTAGAGGTACGAATACATAAATTTGTCCCCACATATGGGATGAATCATCAGTATGCCATCTGAGAGTAGATAAAAACATCTATTCTAGTCCTGGAGGGTTATGGGTAATACTCACTCATATCATATAGAAAACCGGATCGGGTATATACACCCCTTCCAATTGGGGATAATCGGAATATTCTGATAGGCACTCTAAGCCAAACACATAAACTTTCCCATGATAACCACTTCTCCCAGTAATTATCCCCAATTATGTGTAAGACAACATATAAAACGAGGTCTCACCAAAATAGTTGTAAATCAAGAGCCAATATGTGATCTAGCTATTCTTAGTGATGGAGTTCTTGAAGCCATCATATAGTTATCTTTTTCAACTCAAGATCATATGATCTAATTTCAAAATTATGGAAGTAGTGATAGTAACTATGAAGTTCCTATTAGGATACTTCTTCATGAAGGATTGATTCATTACAATATGAACAATTTAGAGAACTTATCTCTGGATGTGATTCACGAAAACCCTCTGTGTGGACAGAATACCAAGGAGTAATAGGATTTATCCATTGCTATAATCCACCATGGTGTTCCTACCCATGATGTCATTCACTACGAAAGTTATCTCCAGAGCAGTGTTTCAAATTGTCAATATAATTCTCTAATATAAAATATAGTGATGATAAATCCATCTTATCTCTAGGCACTTGTTAACATAAGGATAGTCATGCCTGATGCATTTTTACTAACATGTGAAATACATTATCAACCTGAAGACAACCCGAGGAGATAGTCATTCTCTGAACCTCCCTTAGATAATTTTTCTTCTAATATAGTAGATGAAAAAAAATTGATCCTACTACTTATGATAAAATAATCAAGAAGCGTCCACTCTAGTTAGAAAAAGTTTAGAAACCTCTACAAATATATGAGGAGGATATGTTGAATATGATAAAACAACTATATAATGGTGAAATACTAGCCATGTTCTATCCTTTAACAACCTCTCAATAAAAAATTATATAATTTATGGAAGAAGATTCTATTCATGATATTCGCCACAACATATGGAAGAATCTTTTTCATTTAAAAAACAAAGTATTACTATATAGCATCTCACATTTTTATCACATAAACTTTCATTCCATTATACAAAACTGAGGATCTTTAAGGATTAGTGTCTTGGAAACCAGGAACTTAATACATGACAATAAAAAAAGATTCTTCTTAAAAACATGAAAGGATTCTTCATTTATTAATCATAAGTTCATTATAGAATCTCATAACCTGGGAGCATACATTAAAGGAAAGGTTGAGCATAAGGCCCAGTAAGGGAAACAAGGGAAACATTTTACAATAGAACTTAAGATACATAAAAAGTCATGAAAAATAACTTTAAGGCATGAGAAAGAGTTCATGAGGTATATCATAATAAAAATAATGTGCTTCATAGCTTGAAGATGTAGCTACAAAATTTAACATAGACAATAATTTCTGCTTCACTAAGGTCCACCCCCAAGGTTTCATTAAAAATTACCAACGTTATTCACCAAGGTGTCGTTAAAAATGGTCATCTCTAGATATTATGTCGTTACCCAATACATTGGAGCGCTATCTGGGTCCAACCTTAAATTTTCCTTTATAATAATTTGAGACACATATATAATAATCAATAATTTAATAAACAACCCATATATCATAGAAGAAATGGGTTTCATTTCATAGTCATCACAAACTGCTTTAATGACGTGATCTTTATGTCACATTAAACCCACGGAAAAAGGAAAGAGGGTTTTTTGTATGTAAGTCCCAGAATTAATATAGATAATTTTGATATATATGTGAATACCCCTGTAGAAGAAAGATCTCTGAGTATTCACTTAATAAAATAAAAGATTTTGAGAAAAAGAGAGAGACATTTTGAGACGAAAATTCTGCAGCATAACGGCTATGTTGAAGGGTTTTAGAAAACATTGAAAAGAGAGGGGACATGGGTCACCCACTCATAAATGATCCAGAAAAAAGTATAGTGATAGAATATAATGGATATGAGAACATGTTGATAAAATTTTAAATACATACTAAATGAAATTAAAAACATTTAAGGAAGACAAAAATAAGATTTCTCTTATGAAAATTCGGCAGCCTGACGGTGTCACTTAAAACCTCAAAAAATGAATTGACGAGATCAAATAGGGTCTCTCATTATACGAACATAAAATATCAGTATGATAGATATATAGATCATACCCCAACATAATAAAAAGTAACACGAAAGATTTGATGTGAAAATAGATCTTGAAAACGAGAAGGGTGAATGAATCCCTTAAAAATTCGGCAGCCTAATGACGCCACTTAAACATTCTTAAAATGAATTGATGAGAGAAATAGGGGGTCTCTCATCATATAAACATGAATAGGATAGTAGGATGAATATAAAATAACATCCCCAACATAATAACATGGAGCATAAAAGAAATGACATAAAAGAGAGTACATGGAAAGAAAGAGAGAGGTTGGATCCCTTACGTTGAAGAGTAACTTCGAAATTTTGAAGTTTGGGACCCTGGGAGGATTGAGGGAACCTTGGGAGGACTCCTTGGGAGGTAAGGAGACCAGAAATTTATTGAAGAGGATTTTTGAATGGAAAGGATGAGAGAATGTCTTGGTATTTATAAGGAAAGTGAGGGGACAAGGCATTAATGGCCAAAAGACACCTCATTGGTGGTATTGGAAAAACAAGTGGTATTTCGTCATGGTTTTGGCCACTTGGGACACCTCATACCTTATAATACTATTCAAAAGTCGACCATCCCTTAAAATATCTCATGGAAGCATCATGATGTAGTCATGATGTCATTAAACATACTGAAACCCTAAAACTGTATTTTTACTATTCACTGAAAATTCAACTTTTTCAGAAAACTCCAAAAAAATTTACTTAACATAATATCAATGATCTGAATTCAAAAATAAACTCCATTTTATAAAAATAATTTTCTAAATATTTTTAATTTAATTTTTAAATAAAAATACTATTCACCAAAAATTCATTTTTTTTCAGGAAAATCCACAAAAATTATCTTAACATAATATCGATGCTCTGAGTTCAAAAATGAAATCCATTTTATAAAAATAATTTTTTAATTAATTTTAATTTAATTTTTCATTAAAAAAACTATTCAACTGAAAAAACTAATAATTGACTAATTATTTATGAAACAGTTATTTACCTATTTTATTGAATCAAATTACTTAATCAAGGTGCCTAGATTATATTAATACTTTCTTTAAGTGAGATTACTAATCCATTTGGTCACATTACTAATCCAAAGCATAAAATCACTATTCATAATTTACTATTCATCAAACATTAATTTGATCTTATTAGACTCTAAATTTTGTACTGAACATAATTGTAGAAGACCATTTTTTGAAAATCATTACACATAATTAATTATTTAAGGTTTATATAAATATTTTCAAATGTCCTTTTTCTATAATTCACCAAAAATATGAATACTGTATTAATCTGAACATTTGAAAATTCACAAAATTCATCATAAGAAAAAATCACAATTTTTATTTAAGTCAAAGGATTACACATGTCTATTATGGTCTCGTTACATAGACCCTTATAACACCAGCATAGAACATAAGAGTAAGGTGTGCTAACGTGAGAGAATCTTGGGGCGGCTCGACCAACATTCTACGAGTAGTAATTTCTATTTGTTTGAACTTCTCATGAAGGAGATTCCGTTCTAGCATCACATGATGTAGTTCATCTTGGGTTTGGTACAGAGAAAAGCCCAGTGGTGCTACCTCTTTCCCAAGATCCGTTAGATGGGCTTTGATTGGCCCGAGACTACTGGATGAGGCCATCGAATCTTCTTTATATATTAATTAACCAAGATCACTTGTATTTAGAGACAATAATGACAACATTTAGTTTCCAAAGGTCATACTGACTAATGGTCATATAATAGTCAAAACCCAACAGTCTCATTTTAATTATACTCATTTTATTAAACGAAAAAGTTTTGTTGAGTGTGAAATAAAATAACACACAAAATTTGGTAAATAAGATTTATTCAAAATTTCGGGTCGTTACAATCTTCCCCCCTTAAGAAATTGCGTTCTCACAATTTTTAAAAATAGGGCTTGGAAATTTCATTGAAAGTACCACATCAGAAAAAGAGTCAGTAACACTATTACTTTAAAAGAAAGAAAAGCAAGTACAAAGGTCACCCGAGTTAACCCATACTAGGATTCCATTTAGGAAAACATGGATATGGAAGAAAAAAAGGGTCAAGTTCTAAGGGAGAGTGATAGAAAACACGATTAAGAGAAATTTAACCACAAGAAAATCACAAACTTATGATGTGTGTAAATGGTCTTTGATTACCCAGTAGGAAACATAAACCAACAACATTTTTGTTTTACGTTCCTTTTAATAAATTTGAGAAATTAATTTACTACATAGAATAAAAACATAAGGAAATATACCTTTCTTCAAGTAGAGTTTCATCCTTTAATAAGTTTCTACCAAAACTAATATTTTCTCCAAACGATGAGCATTCAGAAACACTTGGTCTCATCAAAATCACAAGAATCATCTTTTAGAGAGTCACATAATCTAAAAAATATTAACTATATATTTCTTCTATCTTTAATCATTATCCCAAAAACCGAAAGGGTAAGATAAAACAACTCTTCAAAAAGAAAGAACCCCATAGGAATGGAAACTACTCTTAAATATTCAAAATTCCACGGTACTACCCAAAGTTCATCATAGAACATTTCATAAATAACTGTCCTTAAAATTCCTCAAAATAAACCAAAGTAAGATTGAAACCCAAATACAAGAAGGATTTGATAACATAGCCTTCCAAGATAAACTTTATCATTCATCTCCAAATAACATCAACCACTCTTATCATCTTATAACAAAAGTAACTAACCTAATCACATTTTCCCCAAGATAGGTTAATCATTTTATAAGTAACCTAAATTACTATATGTTTGCCTTAAATTCATCGATTCTTCAAAATATAAGTCAACCTTTAATCCTCAAATAAAATGTCATAGTAATCTCTTTTCCTTGATCATATAGGGTTCCCAAAATATTAAACGTCTTCCAAAATAATAATCATCTTTTTTTTCAAGAAGAACAACTTCACAACATCAACATGTGGTACATAACAATAGATGTTTTCCTTAATGATATAAAACCATCTTAAGTAGTTACTTGATGTTCTTATAAAACATTAAAGATATGCTCATAGGGCACGAACTAAAATACAACATGACATAGACAATTATTGCGAAGAAGTTACATGTACTTTAGTTATCGTGATCCATCTCAGCATAGGACTTGCATTGTTCCCTTGTCCTTGAAGATTTTTTATGCTCATCATGCTTCTCATCCTTTCCAAGAGACCATTTCCTTGGATAATGTCCAACTTCTCCACATTTACCACATTGAATAGTATAAGGTGCATTATATTGAACCTTATCTCCATTCATCACATTATCCGTTTTTTTAAAACAATTGGCTAATTTATGCCCTATCATCCCACACTTAAAGCATCTCCTGGTTCCTTTGTGACACTCTCCTTGGTGCCTCTTCCCACACTTTTTGAAAAAAAAGAAATTGGGTCTTCTTTCCCTTATCAACTTTATCAGATAGACATCCTTGAGACTTTGTCTTCTTCTTCCTTGATGAATTTGGGCATTCAACTAGGTACCAATTATTAATTGTTATTTTTGATAGCTAGTTTGGCATAATCACAATATGTTCAACTTGATCTCGCATCATCGCTATCATATTAATACAGAAATCGTCACATTTCATATCACATTGGTTATTGGGACATGTTCTTCCATTTCCCTCCATTAACTATGAAAATAAAGTATAATTAGGGGCTTGAATACTTAGTCAATAATCATTAAAAGGAAACTTTAAGCATAGAAGGATAGCCTTGTAGAATTAAAGTATACCCTAACTTGTGATCCCCTAGGTTCCAATCTAGGTTATCCATGATCATATCTTCTTATGCGAATCTTTATTTTATTTTATCTTTGTTCCTTTAATAATGGTTCATACTAAGCTTATGAATTTACCAAAGCATATCCCCCAGGAGTGTCGTAACCAAGAGTGCAACAAGGCCTATTGTTGTCTACCATTTCTCATTCGAGTGTAGCTCAAAGAAGTGTTTTTGAGTTTTACCCTTATGTACATATGTGCCAGAGCCACCTCTACCTGCTCGTATCCAGACAGGGATGTATTTTCTTGGCAACCCCTTACTCTATACTCACCAAAATACCAGGAAGATTTACTATATTTAAACTTTTCAATAGGGTTATTACTAAAGTTTTCATATCCTAATTTCCACAAATAACTAAACCATCCTTTGATACCAACTATAGCATCCCGCCTTTTCATCACATAAATATTCATTACATTATACAAAACCGAGGATCTTTAAGGTTTAGTGTCTTGGAAACCAGGAACTTAATACATGACAAAAAAACAGTCTTCTTAAACAATTTAAAGGATTATTCATTTGTTCATCCTATGTTCATTACAGCATCTCATAACTTGGGAGCATACATCAATGTAAAGGGTGAGAAGAAGGCCCAGTTAGGGAAATAAGGGAAACATTTTACATGATAACTTGAGATACATCAAAAATCCTAAAAAATAACTTTAAGGAATGAGAAAGAGTTCATGAAGAATATCATAATAAAAATAATGTGTTTCATAACTTGAAGATGTGGCTAAAACATTTAACATAGAAAATAATTTCTATTTCACCAAGGTCCATCCCCAAGGTGTCATTAAAAATTACCAAGGTTATTCACCAAGGCGTCCTTTAAAATGGTTATCTCTAGAGATTAAGTCTTTACCGAATGCATTGGAGCACTATCAGGGCGCACCCTTAAATTTTCCTTTATTATCACGTGAGACAAATATATTATCATCAATCATTTCATAAAGAACCTATATAGCATAAAATAAATGGGTTTCATTTCATAATCAACACATTTTAAAAACTGCTTTAAAGACGTGATCTTCATGTCACTTTAAACCCAAGGAAAAAGGAAAGAGGGTTTTATGTATGTAAGTCCCATAATTAAAATAAATCATTTGATATATATTTGAATACCCCTGTAAAAGAAAAAGATCTTTTACTATTCACTTAATAAAATAAAAGAATTTGAGAAAAAGAGAGAGACATTGTGAGACAAAAATTCGGCAGCATAACGGCTATGTTGTAGGGTTTTAGAAAACATTGAAAAGAGAGGGGACATGGGTCACCCACTCATAAATTATCCATAAAAAAGTAGAGGGGAATAATATAATGGATATAAGAACATGTTAATGAAATTTTTAATATGTACCATATGAAATGAAAAACATTGAAGGAAGACAAAAATAAGATTTCTCTTATGAAAATTCGGCAGCCTAACGGCGTCACTTAAAACATCAAAAAAATGAATTGACGACATCAAATAGGGTCTCTCATCATACGAACATAAAATATCAGTATGATAGATATAGAGATCATACCCCAACCTAATAAAAAGGAACATGAAATACTTGACCTGAAAATAGATCTTGAAAACGAGAAGGGTGAAATAATCCCTTAAAAATTCGGCAGCCAAACGGCGCCACTTAAACATTCTTAAAACAAATTGATGAGATAAAGAGCGGGTCTCTCATCATATGAACATGAAAAGGAAATTAGGATGAATATAAAGTAATATCCCCAACATAATAACATGGAGCATAAAGGAAATGACATAAAAGAGAGTACGTGGAAAGAAAGAGAGAGGTAGGATCCCTTACATTGAAGAGTAACATTGAAACCATGATTTTTTGGACCATGGGAGGCTTCAGGGCACCATGGGAGGACTCCTTGGGAGGTAAGGAGACCAGAACTTTATTGAGGAGGATTTTGGAATGGAAAGGATGAGAGAATGGCTTAGTATTTATAGGGAAAGTGAGGGGACAAGGCATTAATGGCCAAGGGACACCTCATTGATGGTATTGGAAAAACAAGTGGTATTTCCTCATGGTTTTGGCCACTTGGGACACCTCATACCTTATCATACTATTCACAAGTCGATCATCCCTTAAAATATCTCATGGCATCATCATGATGCAGTCATGATGTCATTAAATATATCGAAACCCTAAAACTGTATTTTTACTATTCAATGAAAATTAAACTTTTCCAAAAAACTCCCAAAAATTTAACTTAACATAATATCAATGATATGAATTCAAAAATAAACTCCATTTTATAAAAATAATTTTCTAAATATTTTTAATTTAATTTTTAAATAAAAACACTATTCACCGAAAATTCATTTTTTTCAGAAAAATCCACCAAAATTATCTTAACATAATATCGATGCTCTCAGTTCAAAAATGAAATCCATTTTATAAAAATAATTTTCTATATATTTTTAATTTAACTTTTAATAAAAAACACTATTCACCTGAAAAAACTAATACTTGACTAATAATTTCTGAAACTATTATTTTCCTATTTTATTGAATCACATTACTTAATCAAGGATCCTAGATTATATTAATACTTTCTTTAGGTGAGATTACTAATCCATTTGGTCACATTACTAATCCTAAGCATAGAATCACTATTCATAATTTACTATTCATCAAAAATTAATTTGATCTTATTAGACTCTAAATTTCGTACTGAACATAATTGTAGAAGATAATTTTTTGAAAATCATTACACATAATTAATTATTTAAGGTTTACATAAATATTTTCAAATATCCTTTAACTAGAATTCATCAAAAATATACATATTGTATTTATCCAGACATTTGAAAATTCAAAAACTTCATCATAAGAATAAATCACAATTTTTATTTAAGTAAAAGGATTAAACAAGGCTGTTACAGTCTCGTTCCACATCCCCTTAAAACACTAGCAAAGGACCAAAGAGTAAGGTGTGTTAAGGTGAGAGAATCTTGGGGCAGCTCGGCCTACATTTCACGAGTAGTAATTTCTATCAGTATTAACTTCTCGCGAAGGTGATTCCATTCTAGCTTCACATGATGAAGTTCATCTTGGGTTTGGTCCAGAGCAAAGCCCAATGATGCTACCTCCTTCCCAAGTTCTGTTAGATGGGCTTCGATTGGCCTGAGACTACTGGATAAGGCCATTGAATCTTCTTTCTATATTAATTAACCAAGATCACTTGTATTTAGAGACAATAATCGCAACATTTAGTTTACAAAGGTCATACTGACTAATGGTCATATAATAGTCAAAACCCAACAGTCTCATTTTAATTATACTCATTTTATTAAATGAAAAAGTTTTGTTGAGTATGAAATAAAATAACACACAAAATTTAGGAAACAAGATTTATTCAAAATTTCGGGTCGTTATGTACTATATGATGAATATCAATGTCATATCATGGTAATAGAAGGGTTATAGTGCCAAATTGACTTGGAATATCTTTAGGATTCTTGATGTCCGGTTGTATAGAACAAATAAGTAGCTCTTAAATATTCATGTCTTAATTCAATGAAGAAGTTGTGCCAATTAATTATTGAAATCCCATCTAGTGTTTATATCAGAGGATGGGGTGCACACTGAGCATTGCATTTCACTGCACTCGAAAATCAAAAAATCATCCCGAATGTGGTATCATGAAATTTTATTTCCCCAAGACATCTACAATAAATAAATTCTCTTCAAAATATATGAAATTATCAACAATAACACGCCTTGATCGGTTTTCACCAAAGTCAGTCCCAAGGAGAGAAGGATGTCAATATACTCTTGTATAAAGCATCTGAGAACATTAAACTGTCCTCCCTCTTAGATGATTTTATCCATCAGATTGCATAAATCTCTGAAATACCACAATAGTGTTCCAAAATATATAATTTAAGTGGTTTTCGGATAATGCACCCAGCCAATGTTCAGAACAAAATTCATAAATTCATAAGAGTAGCTACACTAGTATTAGCCATATCAGTTCAAGAGCCACCCCATCCTACAAGGATGGGGGATTTTTTTAACACAACCTTTAGATTCAACAATTAGAGCCTGAAGAGTTGAGGAAAAAGAACAATAATAGCCATAACCTATAGGGCTAGGGGATTTTTCACATTTACAATCCCCTCCTCAATGGAAGTCATTTTTTACCAATTAGGTAAGAAGTCTCAATGGGATGACACAACTGAACTATCCAAAGATTCCCTTTACATTACTACCCATCAAACAGTTCCCAAGAAATCCACACATAAAAGAAAAATGTCTCATTGAGGGTTCTGAAAGAGATTATCTAACAATGATAATGACATAATATCATCAATGCATTACGCATCGGTGAATGTCATTAATTTCATTGTGGAAGATCCTATAGGGAATGAGTCATGTTCAAGGGCGTTAGAGGATGAGGTTCTTATTTATAACACAGTACATGACAAAGAAAATTAAGGTTTTGTGTGTAACTGAAATCAAAGGTTTACCCAAAATCTAGTTATTCCCCCAAGTAACCAACTTCCACCACTTTGAAAAGAATCTAACATGGGGAAAGGTAAAGGTCATATCTTGTCACACTTTTCCTCTAGATAATTCCAATCTATTTTTCTGGAAGATAGATTTTCCCAGTAAGAGGATGAGATGAAAGAGTCTAAAATACTCAATGTATAGTTACTCTGAAGCACCATTCCCACTATACATGCTCTACATGTAGATCCTCAACATGCACATCCAGTAGGGGATCCCCAACAATGAGGTTTTGCTGCAACTGCAGATGTGGATAATGAATTCCCACTATTAGGTACAAATCCATAATAGGATCCAACACATCCTTATAGGCATGTCCCTATGGGGTATACATGAAAAATACTAGTAGCACCACCACTATTGGTTTTCTTATTCATATTAACAGTTCAAGATCCAGTTTTTGTACCTGTACAGGTCCTAACTCATCCATATATTCCCCAAATTCCTATTAATACAATTGAGGAATTAGCAGCTCGATTGGAGGCTATAGAAGAATGGTGTGCACCAGTACAACTAGGAAATAAGGTTTACTCTGAATGGATATATCTGATCTATCCCCCCATTGTGAATACCATATTTTCATTTGTTAATGGTTCCGGAGATCGAAAGTAGCACTTAACACTTTTTTCTCATTTTGACCCCATGATGGGGACCCCTCAGCTACAAGATGTTGTGATGATCAAAGGTTTTGTGAAATAATTATAGGGGTCAGCCTTTTTTGGTATACATGTTAGTAGTATTGACTAATTACATGATGGGAAGACCTCTATCATAAATAGCATTTCTAATTCAGCTTAACGCTACATAATACAATAGTTTTTTATCTTACAAACTGCAAAGGAAGAATGAAATATTTTTGGATTTCATTGCTCAATTTAAATGACTAACATATTCCTAAAACATACAAATACCTTAAGAAGATTTTCTTCTAATTTATGTGGAAAATATATGTGATGATCTATGTGCACCACTAATCTCTATGAAACACACAGGAGGGTTTTGATACCTTGATTGAATTTCCCAACAAGTGTAGAGTTCATTTACGGAAACCAAATCCAAGTCTTATATAATCCCATCATCTCTGGGAAGGATAATAAGAAAATAAAATGCTTCTATAATGATACTCAAGAAACCACCTATAACTACTTCTACTTCAAAACCCTCGTCATACCATATGGCTCCACCTTCTTAACATTAGTAGTAACGACCACCTCATCAAGATGATCAAAAAGATCAAAGGAGTAGTCAGTTTGATGAATTAAAGAACAATTTATTTTCTTTTTACAATGAATTTCTTCTCGGTTACATCATTTCAACTATGGAATACAATTTTGTTCATTTTCCATGCTTGAATAAACCAAATAAAGAAGGAGACAAAGGTCTTCCAAATTATTTCCCCATTCATAAAATGTGGGGGAATCCCATTATGGAGTGTTTTGTTTTCAATTAACTCTTGAAAAAAATAGTATATTGTGGACAAATGGAACTAAAAAGTTCATCATCCCATGTACCATGTGTTATTGATACCGATACAGAGAAATAAGGTGGGTAGTGGGAAGTCAAAAGATAAAACTGTACAAAATTATGATGATTAGATGGTCAAAGTGTGCCTACTCTACACATATATCTCTCTACTCAGTAAGAGATACATGTGTAGTAAAAATTATTTTTATGGGGTAATCATAACCCAATTACGAAAATCCTTTTCTAGTGGAGGGATAACCATGACACTAACTTTTGAATGGGGATTCACAACCCCTAAAACATGATATTAGAAACTAGGAGTCACAACACAAATAGTCCAGACTTTAAATACATGGATAGAAAAACCTTAGAACATAACTTTTAAATCATAGATTCAAGACCCAAAAAAACAAAATAACAAAAAAATTATTTTTTCAGTAAATTCATAAATAGAAAAATAAAGTCATGTGAGAGATGGGAAAAAGTGTTAGGTACTCAAAACCAGATGAAATAATATAAATAATGAAAGAACATGTAATGGTTATTGAAGATTAGATAGGTTCATCTAGTTAAGGAAATTGTAGTGGAAGAATAA
This sequence comes from Viscum album, assembly GCA_963277665.1. NCBI lineage: Eukaryota > Viridiplantae > Streptophyta > Magnoliopsida > Santalales > Viscaceae > Viscum > Viscum album. The sequence continues at coordinate 1,942,730,615 of OY728143.1, read as the reverse complement.
AGATTCATACCCCTAAGAGAACATCGAGGTGATGAAACAGAATGTCGTAGGAAGTTGAAAATTCACAATTGGTTCAAAGTTCCCACCAATTTCTCTTCGAAAGAAAAAGAATCAAATATGTTATCCAATTTTTATTTTTCTTTTAGAGGGAGATATATATATATATATAATAAATATTCATCATTTTTAGCAACTCTGATTCTAACATATATTCAAAATAAATTATTTCAATATATTCCATAAATATCTCCAAAAATTTACATAATAATTGCTTCTATATTCATCAAGAATAAGTCTCTAATAAAATCATTCAAAAATTATTTGAATAATTATTTTTATAAAATATCTAGAATAATGGCAGAATTCATCAATTTAAAAAAACCATTTAAATTGATTAAATCCTTTTTAAAATTTTGTCAAAATAGTTATTAAACCTAGTACAATAAGCTGAAAGTAAATTTGAAAATATTAATTTTAATAAATAAAAAACTACCAACATTATTGGAAAAAGTCATTAAACTAATTTGATTAATTTTTATCTTTAAATATTACACCAAAAACCATAAAAAATCTTTGATCATATTTTCTTTATTTAATGTGAATCTTTCTAGTAGAAAAACCATTAAAAATAATCCATATATATATATATGTATATATATATATATATCTACAGCATAACAATTTTTAGAATGAAGGCAAAAAGTAGTAGCAAAAAAGTAGGACACAAAAATTATCATATGAAAAGTAACATAGGGAATGAACAGTACTTTAGGGAATGAATATTGACATAGGGTTATCAAACCATACATTAATAAAATGAATAGTAATGTAATGTAAGGCATGAACAATAAAGTATCTAGGGTATGAATTGTAAAGTAGCATAGGGTATGAATAGTAAATTAGCATAGGGCATGAACAGTAATGTATCCCATGGTTTGAATAGTAAAGTAGCATAGGGTATGAATAGTAAAGTATTGTATGGTATGAACATTAACATATCATAGGGTATAAAAAGTAAAGTAGCGTAGGTTATGAATAGTAAATTAGTGTAGGGTGTGAATAGTAAAATACTATGGGGTATGAACACTAATGTAATATAAGGTATTAATATCAAATTAGTTTAAGGTATGAATAGTAACATAGCATAGTGTATGAACAATAAATTAGTGTATTGTATAAAAAATAACATAGCATTAGGTATGAACTATAAAGTAGCATAAGGTGTGAATAGTAAAGTGTCATATGGTATGAATAGTAACTGAGGGATTCCAAATCATACTTTGAACTATAGTGAAATTAGGGTTGTTGAACTACAATTTTCAATAGAGTAAAAGTATAGTTGTTGAACCATACGATGAATTATTCATGAAATTATGGTTTCTCATACATTGTAGAAAACTGGACAACATACTTTAACAAACTTCAATGAATTATTTAAGGATCTAAACAAGAGAATCATCCTTTTTTCAAAAAAAAATATTTATAGAAAAAACTTATTATATTTACAAAGAGTCAAGAATAAAATAAACTTGAAATATAAATCTCCTATAATCATTTAAAAACAGAATAAAAAACATTCTGGAAAACTACAGTTGTGAAACAACGTTGTAGAACATCAGATAATTTGATGACCATTCAAGTGATAATTTTTGGACTTCAATGTAAACTAATGAAATCATTATAAACATGTTTTATTATAATAAAATAATGTTTCGTGTGAATCTAATATCTATAGAACTTGTAGTAAATTTAATACTATAATATTTCAAAACCGAAAACTATAGTGTTTCTAAAAATTCAGAGGAAAAATCTTTAAATTTTGAGAGTAATAAAAATGTATTTTATAACAACCTCATAAACTAATTAAGTTTAGATAAATATCTCAGTTGTACAACGTGATAATAATCACAAAAACCAAAAGACCATAGTTTAATATATCATAAAAATTCAGAAATGACATTAATAGAAAATCACATGTAATCAAACAAAATCATTAGGGGTTAAAAACAAACTTCAAATCATATGTAATCAAACAAATGAAAAATATGGAAATGCACAAATAGTCACCCTATTTTTGTTTTATTAAAAATGTAAAATATTTAAATCATTAAAAAACATGTTTCAAAACATTTAAAACCAATTTATTTCTCCCCCATTTTATAAATTAAAAAAAGTTAAAATAAACTCTCCCTAATCAAATATAGTATTAGAAAATTATAATTCAATCATTCCAAGATCAAATTTATTTTTTTCAAACTTTGAAGAATTTAAAGGCTTTTTAAAAATATCTTTGACCATATTTTTAGAGGGTATAAATTCTGAAACTATATCACCCTAATGTAGATGATCTCCAATAAAATGAAATCAATGATCAATATGATTTGTTCTAGATTGATGTAAGGGGTTTTTAGAAATAAAAATTATAAAAGTATTATCACTATAAATAGGTTGTTTATCAAGATAAACCCTAAATCACCTAAAGTTTTCTTAATCCATAAATATTGAGTACTACTACTAGCTATAGAGATATACTCATCCTCTCCAGTAGATAAATAAATAGAAATTTGTTTCTTAAATGAATAAGATATTAAAAATTTTCTGATAAAATGAGACATACATGATGTGATTTTCTAGTCAATTGTACATTCTCCAAAATCAGAATCATAATAAGATGTAAAATATATAAATTCATATTTTGGATAAAATAAACTAGAATAAATATTTACTTAAACATATCTAATTATTATTTTGACATATTTGAAATTAATTTCATAAATAACTTCTTAAAATCTATTACATAAACAAACATTGAAAATGATTTTGGTTCTAGATATAGTTAAATAAATCAAGATACCTATTGTGCATCAATAAAATTTAATATCAACAATTTTACCAATTGCATCAAAAACTAATATAAAATTAGTACCCATAGTAGTTTTCATAGATTTAGAGGATTCATGACCGAACCATTTAAGTAATTATTTAGAATAATTAGATTTATTAGGAAAAATCATTTCTTTTGTTTGATAAATTTTATGTCCAAGAATGAATTTTAATTCTCTCATTAATCTCAAGTCAAACATAGAAGACATCAAAGAAGAAAATTCTTGCAATGTAATTCACTAGAGGAACCAAAAACTATATCATCTACGTAGATTTTTATATTTAAAATATCACTGTCATTTATTTTAATAAAAATTTAATGGTCTATATTTCCTTTCATAAAACCATTACATAACAAGAAATAAATATATTCTTTCATACAAAGCATGAGGTGCTTGTTTGAGACTATATGTATATTTAGATCATATAAAAACATGGTTAGGAAATTTTTCACATTAAAAACTTGTAGGTGGAAAAACATAAACATATTTAGTTATAAAACCATCTAATAAAATAATTTTTACATCCATTTTATATAATTAAAAACCTCTAAAACAAGAAAAATCCAATAAAATTGTAATTTCATCTAACCTAAAAACAGGTGCAAAAGAATATTGCAAGATCGTATGTTTTTCGTGAGGTTATACTTGACCAACAAGCCTTGCTTTATTTTTGACAATTTCTACAGATTCACCTTGTTTGTTTCTAAAGATCTACTTAGTTACAATTACGTGCTTATCCTCAGAAAATTATACTAAATTCCAAAAAATATTTCTAATAAGCTGATTTAATTCATCCTGTATACCAACAATCCATTTTCCATATTTTAAAGTATTATTAACATTAATTGGAAAAAAATAAAAAATAGAAGTAGAATTAGTACTATAATTTAAAATAGAATTTCAGGTTTTCACACCGGAATAAACATTGCCAATTACATTTTCAAAAGTATGGTATTTGTGAATCTTCCATGATTTTGGATCAGGTTGAGAATGAGTATGCTCCCCCTCAATTGATTCAATATTATATCAAGTAATTTCTTCCCCAAAATTAAAATCTCTAAGTGCTTCATCAGTAAAATTTGAATTAGATTTTAATTTAACAATATTTTTATCAAACATGACATTAAAAGATTCTTCAATAATCATAGTTCATTTATTATAAACTCTATAAGACTTGATTTTAATAGAATAAATAAGTAAAATAGCCTCATCCCATAAATATCTAGTAAAATTATATTCACATTACATAGTTTGATCCAATTCAATATGAGTCTATTTTTTTTTTGTTCTATAACACGGTTTTGTTGTGGCGTTCTAATAGTAGAAAAATAGGAAAATATACATTCTTTTCAAGAAAAATCAAAATCTAAATTATGAAATTCACTCTCTTTATCACTAGGAATATAAACAATCTTGCAACCTTTTTAATTTTTAAAAAATTTACAAAAATAGTATATCTAGATTGAGTATTATTTTTATGAGCAAGAAGGTATACCTAAGTAAATATACTACAATCATCAACAATAACTAATGTATATTTCTTTCCACCAAGGCTGGATATTTTAGTGGGACCAAATAAATCAATATGTACTGACTATAACTGTCGATTAGTACTTATCTGATTAATGGGCCTAAAATAAATTATATGTTTCTTCCCTTTCATTAAAGTTTCAAATGCATGAAATTTTTTTTTCTTCAAGGAAGTAAGTTGTAACATTGTATCATGTTTTAAGAGACTATGCAATATTTTGAAATTAACATGACCTTATAATAGATGCCAAAGGATGATATCATTTTTTGGATCATTCAAACACATTACATGTTAATAATATAATTCATAAAAATAAATAGGATAAATATTATCTTCTCTATTTGCATTAAATAATATTGAATCATCATTAAAAACTAAACATTATCCTTTTGATGTTTTACTTCCATTACATCATAAAATAATTTTTATATACTAATTTAGTTATGTTTTAAAACTTCAACATATAAAACATTAGAAATATATATAGAATTTGAATTACTAAATTTATCAAAACATTTTACATTGACTTTATAATTATCTCAAAAAGTAATAGTTCATCCATCAGATGTGTTTTAAGTGGTAAAATTTTATGGGTCATAAGTCATATACCTGAAAAATCCACTTTCCATGTACCATATGTCATTCTTGAGACATCCAAGGTATTTCCCTTACAAAAATCAATTACTTGAAAATTTTGGTACCCAAGCTACTTTGGATTCAATGGGATTAGTAATTAATTATTTAGGTACCCATATAGACTTTAATCATGTATTATATGGTACTCTAGATAATAAATATTTATAAATATTATTATTATTTTCAATACCATGGACTATTTAAATGTAATAGAATAATCATTTTCATAATGGCTTTTTGTGAAATATTTAAAACAAGTAAAAATTTAAGTACAACAATATTTACTTTTAACAAAATGATTTTTAAAAATTTGATGTAATCTTATATTATAACCAAAACCATCATCATTTTTATTAGTTTTATTCAAAGACAACATCTTATGATATTTTTCAAGTCCTTGAATAAAATCAGATAAACTTTTTCCAAGATAATCATCATTCTTTTGTCAAATTTTCATTCCAATATTGAGGGAATTTAAAATTTTCATAAACTTTTGAATGAGAAGTATCAATAATGTCTCTTAGTTTTTTATTTTATTTTAAAATTAATTCATTTTAAAAATAAGATTATAATTATTTTCTTAATGTTTATTATATAAATTAGCAGATTTGAAAATATCTTTCATTTATCTTTCAATTTTTATATTTAATTCAAAAAAAATAAGGTTTTTATAATCTCATTCTAAATCATAAAAAAAAAATAAAAAATATATATTACTGAACTTATCGAGTGATTCCATGAATCACAAGTTAGCCATTTCTGTTTCATTTCTAGATTGTTCACTAGAATTAGATTCTTTTTTACAACTCCAGCTAGTGGCCAATGATTTGTTTCATACTTTTTGTCTTTGTATTTTTTTCATTAGTTTAGAACAATTACATTTGATATTCCCTTTCATCCTACACTCATAATAATTTATATCATATGTATTACAATCTATATCACAATTCTTATCTCCCATATATTTTTCATTTTGAAGGTTTCTTCTAAAATTCTTCATAAATCCTTTATTTTCAATTCTTTTGTGAACTCCAATCACAATCTGATCCCTATATTCTTTTTCAGAATCTTGTAGATCAAAATTAGAAGAGTCATAAGAAATAGTATTCATAAATTTAAAATCTACACCTTTTCCTTTTATTGTCTCCTCATTAGTTATGTTCTTCATTTTGAGTTCATATTCGAGTTGTGATCTAAGTATTTCATCAAATGTATAATCTTTGAAATTATTATGTTTATCAATGGTAACCTTATTTTAATTCAATTTATTTGGTAATTCTTACATAACTCTTTCAAAAAAGTAACGGTTTTTCGGAGCTTCTCCAAGTGAATTCAATCCATTCTTAATGCTTGTGAATCTGTGGATTTTTTTGGTTTACTATTTCATCTTAACCTATCTTAAAGTATTAATACATTTCACAAAGATTTCAATGATTGGTTCAGATTAATTTTTTAGATCCATGGTGAGTGACTTGGTGAATCTTTCAAATTTTATGACCTGTCTTAGAAGAAGACACATGACTAAAACACATATGTTAATAGGAAAATATAAAATATTAACAACATTGTAATTTGAAACATATCTAGTAACTTTATTTCCGGTAAGATTAATGGGGTTAGCTTTAGGTAGTTTGTACTATCTTTACATGATATGCCATATATCAATCCTAAACTAGTTGAGGTTAGCCTCTATTGAGGATCTATATTAACCATAATCATTTTTATCAAAGTAGGGGGTTTTGAGGAATCCAAACATTATTCACGTCTAATACTACTATATTATTAGATCTTTATCTTTAGACTTTGAGGTTTAGGAATAGGTTCTCACAATTAAATATAAAATAAGACTCTATAAGATGGTTGGATACATTCTGAAAGGAACAACCTATGATACCAAATTTTGGAATTGAGAAATATTATGATAGGGTTAAACAATTCTTAAAAATGTGTTCATCTAATACCAAATGTTCATTCAGAAAGGGTAATAGTACACAGTCTAGAGGAAATTGAATAGAGAATATTAAAAAAATAAAAAAATAAAATTATTAATTAAATTAATTATCATAGTTAATTATTAAGGTTAATTAGTAGTGGAAAAATTAAGTAACACAAGGATACTTTTTTATAGTAGTTCATTAAAATGTGGGCCTACTCTAATCATAAACCTCTCTACTTGTCGAGAGATATGCGTTCAAAAATATTATTTTTATGGGTTAATCATATTCTAATTACAAAATCCTTTTCTAGTGGAGGGATAACCATGACACTTCCTTTTATATGGGGAGTCACAATACTTATAAGCTGACTTTAGACACAGGGATTCATAACTCAAATAGTCCTAACTTTAGATATAATGAGTTACAACCCTTATATTTGAAATTTAGAATCTGGGAGTCACAACCTAAAGAAACAGAATAACAAATAATGAATTTGTCTGTCAAAGTGTAAATAGAAAAATAGAGTGGGTGTGAGAGCTGAGAAAAATTGTTACAAACTCTGATATAGAAGAAAGAATATAAACAAAAAAAACACAAGTACTAGTTGTTTGGGATTAGATTTTATCATCTCGTCAAGGAAATTTTAGTTGAAGTAGAAATAATTCAAAACTTAAGATAACATTTGGGTGATGAAATAGAATGTCTCAGGATGTTGCAAATAGACATTATCTTTAAAGATCCCAAAACATTATCTTTGAAAGAAAAAGTATCAAATATGTTAGCAAATGTGTATTTTTTTCTTCTATATATATATATAATATATATATTCATAAGTTTTAGAATCTCCAAATCCAACCAATATTCAAAAAAAATTGAGTCCAGAGCTTTCATAAATAGCTCCATAAAAATCATAGCATTGTCACCTCTTTATTTCTGTAGAATAAGCCTCTTATAAAGAAATTCAAAAATAGTTTGAATACATTCTTGGATAAAATCTCAGGAATAATAGAATAATTCAATGATTTAAAATACATGATTTAATCCATTCAAAACTTTTTAAATTTAATCAAAACTATTCCTCAAAACTAGAAGGACAAGCCTAAAGTAAATTAGAATATTTGAATTTTAATAAACTTGAAACAATCAAATTAATTGGAAAAAGATTTTAAATAATTTTATTAATATTTTTATTTAAATAGGGAACCAGAAACATTAAAAACTCTTTGATCATATTCTCATGATATAATATGAATTTTTTTAGTAGAAAAACAATTGAAAATAATCCATGTATATATCCAGTAGATCAATTTTTAATATAAACACATAAAGGACAGGCAACAAAGTAAGATACAAGAAGAAGGGTTTGAATAGAAATTTAGGTAATAAATAGTAATATAGAAAATGAATAGTAACTGAGGGTTTCCAAACAATATATTTTATAAATTAATAGTAATATAATGTAATATGTGAATAGTAAAGTAGTGTAGGGTATGAAAATTAATGTATCATAGGGTATGAATTGTAAATTAGTGTAGGGAATGAACAGTAAAGTAGCATAGGATATGAAAAGTAAAGTACCATAGGGTATGAACAATAATGTCGTGTATGGTATAAAAACTAACATAGAATAAGTTGTAAACTGTAATGTAGTGGATTGTATGAACAATAAAGTAGCATAGTGTACTAACAGTAACATAGCGTAAGGTAGGAACATTAATGTTGCTTATGGTATGGATAGTAAAGTAGCATAGGGTATGAATAGTAATGTAGGATTTCCAAACCATACTTTTCACTATTTCTAAATTTGGGTTTTCAAACCATACTCTTCACTATAGAAAAATTTGGGTTGTTGAACCATACTTTTCACTATTCATGAAAGTAGGGTTTCTCATACTTTGTGAAAAATTGGACAGCAAAATTTCAAGTAATTTTTAAAGGCTCATAAAAATATAATCATCAATTAGAAAAAAATGATTTTAAAAAAACTTATTAGTCTTCCAAAGAATCATGAATCCAATAAATATGACATCTATACCTCCCAAAATCATTGAACACCAGAACAAAAAATATTTTAAAAAACAATAGATGTTTAATAGTATTGCAAAACATCGTATAATTGAATGATCATTCAAAAGATATTTTTTGAAATCAATGTAAAATGATTAAATGAATATAAAAATGTTTTATTTTAATAAAATAAAGTCTATGCTAATCTGATTTCTATAAAACTTTTTGTAATTTAAATATTTAAACATTTTAAAACTCATAACTGTAAAGATTCTAAAACTACAACAAAAATTACATCCAATTTTTAGAGTATTAGAAAATTATTTTTATACTTCCTCATTAACTAATTATGTTTAGATAAATATCTTAGTTATCAAATTTGATAATAATCACAAAAATATAATTCTGCATTTATGATATCATCAAAATCTAAAAATGAATTTAATTGAAAATATTATGTAATCAAAAAAAATATTAAAGGATTAAAAAAAGGGCATAATAATATGTAATAAAAACAAAGAAAAACATTAACATACAAAAACAATAATGGTATATTAATATATATTTATGTCATTCCCTTTGAAATTATTGATCATATCATGAAGATAGCTTATTGATTGGCTCCACTTCTAAACCTTTCTCAAGTCCACTATATATTCGATGTATCTCTTTTTGAGAATTACATACTTAACCCTTCACATGTAATAAACTCAGAGGTCTTAACACTGGATTAATACCTTTCCTATGAGGAGAAATTGGAGTAGAGTTTATATCAAAGAGATAATTGTCCAACAAACAAGACCACCAACAAGTTCAATATTTTTTTGTGCAACAACCAATTTGAAGAAGCTACACTAGAAAACGAGGATATGATTAAGTAAAAGTAACAAAAATATTTTTTATTGGAGTTATTAAATTAGATATATAAATTTATTTTAAGGGGATTATAATGAAACACCCATATAAGCAATGAATTTTTGTTGAATAAATTTAAATTCATTGATATCTTTTGTTACATGCAACGCCAAGTTTTAGCGAACAGTAATATAAAATTAATATTATTATATAAACATATTAATTTTAACCTAGATTTTAAAATTAGTTTTTTGAATAGGAATAAAAAAATTTTGAAAATATTTTCTAATGCTTTTATATAAATAAATAATATTTCTAAAATTGTTCAACATTTTTAATAAAGACTTCATATACTTTGAAAATAAATTTCTTCTAAAAATGATTTTCATTGATTTTTTTGAAAAAATAATATAAAATAATTCCTATATTCGAAATATTTATTTGGTAAAATAAAAAACATTCTTAAATTCCTCATTTCAAAATTATATTTTGGTAAATTTTTGGGTATTTTCAAAAAAGATTAATTTTATAATGAAAAGTGAAGATATTGGTTTTTACTTTGAGCTACCTTTTTGTTAAAAAAAATTACAAGGTTAAATTTTTTTTCCAATAGTATTTAGAGTAAAATTCATTCAATTATATTTTAATTAATCGGATTTATTCTATTTTAATCAATTTTTATATCAATTTTTTATATAAAATCATATTAAACATTTGAAAACAATTTTTTCATTACATCTACAGGTGTAATCATAAACTAAATTATGCCACATTAGTGATTTTAATTTTTTAAAATAAATTATATATTATTAAGATAAAAAATTAATATAATATAATAATACTTATAGAATTTTTGTTCACAATGAATATTTAAAATATTAAAATTAATTATTGGGGTTAAGGTTAGATCTGGTCTAATAAGGGTTAAACTAAAATTATATGTGCTAAACTAACCTTAAAACATATTAAAAACCTATTTTATAGAAATATTTTGACCTTTTATATTATAAATTTTTCTAATTATCCATATTTGATAATTGATTACGGTTTACAACTTGGGTCCACCTTTTCTTTTCAAAAATTACATGTGTGCCCTCTCCCAAAATTATAAAAGCCCACTTATTCTCCTATCTACTCCACACATCCAAAACAATACGTTTTTTCCAATAAATAAACATATCAATTAATTAATTCCCTCTCTATATAATAGAGTAATTATTTTTTTATTGAACCCTCATATAAAGGCTTTTGGTTATAACCTAAGGATGTCTTCTGAATAAGATGTATTGTTCTTAACTATGAATTTTGATTTTCTTTCTTCTTCAGTATCATTAAGATAATCATAAAATATGATGCTATAATAATTTAATTATTTATTATATATTGATATTAAATTCATTTAATTCCATAACCATTATCTATCTCATATTTCATCAAATGGGAAATGAACATATTGATGGTTTGTACAGTGGCTACCACCTATCGAACTGATGTTATTCATTTTCCATCATCGCATCTCATGAAAGTATATAATTTTGTATATAAATTATATATTATATTAATAAAATAATTGTACTTATTTAATTATAATATCACATATATCTTCTTTCTTTACATTCTATGGTAATATGATAAAGTTACTCATATGTACGACAGATTACCGCCTTGTGAAGCGATGTGATTGTTTTCACTTATACTTTACAATAAATGTAATACAAATTAATTTATTGAATATATATGATATATATGAAAGAATATAGATTATGTATTACTGATATGTTATTTATATTCATTTAATTCCATTTTTTGAGATAATGGAAATAGCGTTCATGAATATGTACGACCTACTGTCTCTATGAATAGTGTAATTAATTTTATCACTTCAATATTTATGGATTACTATAAATATTTGTTTAATAAATATAAAATAATTTTATATAATTTTTAATATTATGTATATTATTTAACAATGATCAATATAAAATTATTGAAAATACAAAAAAAATATCTAAAAATGAAGTAGTTACTACCAGAAACATGATTTTAAAAAGAATTGTTAATAAATTCATAGTAAAAGTTCTTATAGAAATCCTATATGTTATTATATATTTTATAATTTTTTATAATATATTTATTATAAATATATATTTATTATACTGGTAGTCTACATGTGCCCACAATCGATGTTTTGTTATTTATTATAGTGTAAGGGAAAACAAAAAATAATGGTTATTCTTTTTATATAAGAAAAACATGGTATAATAATTATGATTACTTTATTTTATTAATGTGGTTAGAAAAATTTTTTTAAGAGGTTCATTAATAATAAAACATTAAGAAGGAGGTCATACTTATGTAGAGAGCTTGATTTTTCTCTTTGAAATCTATTTGAAAGTAGATGACATAATTTAACTAAAGGTGACCACAGGCTTAAAAATTTGTGATAATGATCTAGTAGAAACAAAATTTCATAGTTTATAAATAAAGTCAAACTAAAATTTGTAACACGAAAGGGTAGAAGGATTCCATTTTAAAAGTGAATAAGTGGGGAATTTTGGAAGAACCCGTTATATTTTGAATTATGTAAAGGTTCCATTCTTGGGTAAAAGTAGAAAAAAACTGATAAATTATCATGAGGAGGTGAATTTGTTTCGTTAAAATCCCCAAAAATCCATTTGTAATTTTTTTTTTCAGGATCATCTCCTCTAAGTAAATCAATTTTTACTATTTTTTATTTTTACCTTGGTAATGAGTTTTTCTATCCATAGTAATTAATTATAATGAAAAAATTCAAATTGTTCTATTAAGATAATTTGAAACATGTGAATAAAAATTATAATTTTTTTTTACCAAATTAAATTTTTACAATTTTAAAAATAAATTTTAAAATAAACGCACATATCATGTAAATTTAGTTTTTATTAAAAAAAGTGTGTTTTCAATATTAAAACTTAGGTGTACGAAATAGTTACCAAAATTATCAATTGTCATGAATTAAATTGATTTACTATAAAAATGGACACTTTAATTTAATGAATGATGAATAGAATTTCAACATTAAAAAACATAACTAAACAAAAATATTTAAAAGCAGGTTTTACTACACTTAAATTTTACTTTTGTTTCATAGGGTAAAATATTTATTTTATAAATTTTAGAACTGTATTGTTAATATTAAAAATATTATTAATTAAATACATATCTAACCAATTATGAGGTTTTATAAACATAATTATCCTTCTAATATACTAATAAATAAATAAAAGGCAACATTTAGAAACTAATTTATTTACCATTATTCATATAAAAATATATTTTCTCATAAAAATACAAAAAAACATATTAATTCATTTTTTATTTTATAAATTCAAAAATATTTTATTTTTACAATATTCATGTTATAAAATTTGTTAATTTTTATTTTCAATTAATATAAAATTTATTTAGAAAAACAACATTAAATGAACAAGAAAATTGTTTTAAAACATTTAGTATACTTATCATATATTGTAGGCATTTATAATTTATTTTATTATTAATATATACTAGAGGATTTATTATAATAAAGTTTTTTTATTTATATTTAACAAATATTTCACACCTATTTTTAATATTATATTTTGTGGGAAATAACCTATTAATATAGTGTCTTTTTAATAGAAAAATTGTAAAGTAAAATCTACAATAGTTAAGAATAACATTTCTAAAAAATAAAGAAATATTTATTTTATTATTAAATTATAATAATTTTAGTATTTTAGTTTCCATATTAAACCATTATAGTGTTCTAAATCATTGTTCAATTAGACGTTTACAATGACCCATATATGAACATACCAAATTCGATGGGTGAGTATGGTTACGAATTTGTTAATTTTGAAATAATATCGTTATAAATTAAGCATAATGATATTATTTATATTTTTAATGGTTATTCATAAAATTTTTATGGTTTTTATAATGAATGAAAACGAAGATGAAAAATGAATAACAATATGTTTGTGTGGAAGTAGTTCGCAAAATGCACAGTTATAATTTTATTAACACAACTAATGGGAGGGTATGAAGGTGGATTATATTTTTTATCTTTATAAAAGTAATTATATTTATATTTCACATTTATTATTTAATTAAATATTTATAACTGGTTAATATAAGTGATAGTGAAAAAATAATAATACTCTTTCATGGTGAAGGTTGTCCACATAAATTTCTGCTCATCATTCTTTTATTTTCCTAAATTGATTCAGAGGAATTATTTAGGTTTGATCAATTAATATAAAAAACATAAGTACATTAGTAATTCTTAGGTTATAATACAATTATTTTGATCATTTTTTCCAAATGGGAAAAATAATAATAAAAGGATAAGGATTATGCAATGCTCACATTGGGACCTAGAATATTCTCTTGAATGTCTCCTAGGAAATTAATGGTTTAGGAAATATTATGGTGACCAAAGGATAAGAAAAATGTGATTATTTCTCTGATGAGATAAATTTAAATTTTTTATAAAGAAAATTCATACTAATGGGTGTTTCATGAAGGGGTATAAGTGTCCACTTTTATAAGTGGGGAAAAGGTGTCTTTTGTGAACACTTGTTATATTTCAATAAATTAGGGACACTATTCATGGTTAAAATGATCCAAAAATTGAAAAATAATTGAGGTTTGAGTTTTATATTGTTTTTAAAGCCTCTTCATATCATGTTAATACATTCATTAATAATATTTTCATTCCATTTACCATTTGGTTCTTATATTTTACCATTTTCATTTTTACCAAGGTAATTAGTTTTAAAATAAGTAATTTTTAATTATTAATAATATAAAATAACTCTTATTAAAAAAATTGTCTGACATTGACCTAAATTTCTTCTATATTTAATATAATTAAATTTATAAATATTATAAAATTATATTTTAAATTAAAATATTTAATATATTGAATAACTCTTTAGTTGAAAAATGGATTTTTATAACTAATTCTTCTCAAACATATTTATTATTAATTACCAATAGAAGAAGTGATGATTTATTTTAAAATAGGATTTAAAATTATATTTGTTTTGTTTTCCAAAATTAATAAATTTATTTAATTAGACAAAAAGTATATAATATCAAAACAAAATTCTTTAAAAATTATTTTTTTACCATTATCATAATCATTTACTCTAATCATAGTAATCTTTTTTTATGAAAAAAATAAGCATTAAATCTAATATTACAATTTTGTTCTAAACAGTCTTAGTAATTTTATCAAAAAAATAACTAAATTTCAAAAAGAATATTTTTAATATTATCGCACATAACATAAAAACATGTTTTCAAAAAATGATTCTTTTTAATATTATTATTTATATATACTGTAAATTTATCAAGAAAATTAAATTAAATTATATAAATATGCCAATTATAAAAAAAATAACATCTATTTTCCTTCGAAATCAATAAAAACCTTAATATTACTATTCAAATATTTAATTTAAAAAACAAAAACATTTTTAAAATGACATTGAAATGCTTCTTGTGTTCTAAAATGTTCAAAATATGTTTTATAGGTTTAAAATGATATTTTAAAATACAAAGTCTTACTCAATAAAAATCTATAACAAATTCAATAGAATTAGAAACATAAATATCTTTCTTATGTTTTCATAAATTCATAAAAAATTTAATTTTGGAAAAAACTAATTTTTTCATTATTCACATAAAAGTAAATCATTTCAAAAAAAACTACTAATTTTATATTATGATAATTTTTATATGAATAATTAAAAAAATAAATTCATTTAAAAAATTAAAATTCATAAATTCATAAATTTGTTTTTCAAATCAAAATACACTATAAAAATGATTTTATTAAAAAGTTCCCTTTTTAAAACATTAGTTTTTTTATTCCTATTTTTATGAATTTATAATCAATTGAAAAAAATTTATTCACTGTATAGTTTTTTATTTTTATTTATCCTAGTAATATAAATATAATATCTCATGGCTTGTTTTAATTTAGGGATCCTTGTAGAATAGGCTATCGAACATTATATTTATTAAAAATTATACAATCCAAAATCTAAAGTTGTTAAAAACACCTTTATTTTATTTGTATTCCCCAATTTATAAAGATTATTATCTCCTATGAGGATTATAGAAGGAGGTCTACTATGGTTTTATTATAAATAACTGTTCATAATTTTTATAAAATAAGTTTCTTTTAGATCCCATCCTCATAGACAATAATCCATCTATTTTGGGATAATGTGACTATTAGTGAGATATAAAATTTAAGTTTTCAAAATTATGTGTAACAAAGATATGTTTATCACGGTTCTCTTTATTTTTTTCATTTATACTCTATTGATAACATTATATTAATATTTTGAAAAATTGTAGAATGTAGAGTAATTACTCAATCATGGTTTAAATAGATAGGTTTGTATTAATTAATATGTGATAACTCAATATAATAAATGGTAATTTAATTGAGTTAATTGGTTTTAGGACTAAATTTAATATTTTTTAATTTAATTGATTTATTTTATATGATTTCATTAATTGATAACAGTAGATGTTGGGTGCTTGATGATGAATAAAATAATACCAAATGGGGGCATTGGGGTACCCTTTGTTATTTAAGTGGGAGTCTAAAAATACACTTGTTTTTTAGGTTTTTGGAATTATTTCGAAATATTTCAATAATCATATATATGTGTTTATGCCTTCAAAACACATACTTTATATCCATAAATATTTTTTTATTTCATTACAGTGATTTCATATAATACCTAAATGTTATATTATTAAAATAGTCATATTTATAAGGAATAAAATAAGTAATTTTGTTTTCATAAGTATGTGTAATAGTTTCATGGTTTGTAAAAAATATGCATAAGGATGAATTATATTTTCAAAAGTTTATGTAAAAATGAAATAGAAATTGAACTAGCATTATAAGAGTTATATGAAAACTATATAATAGTAATGTAAATATTTTCCAATATATATTAGTGTGAATTAAAATTTAACTAAAATATATATGAAATTATGTAAGAGTAATAAAAAAGATGTATTGATTTAAAAAAATTACTATGCTTCATAACCATATATTACAACTTATAAATGTAATATACATTTTTTCATGATGACACATTACCATAAATTAAACATTCTAAAATCAATGTATGTATTGAGAGATATAATTTATTAATTTAAAATATTTAAAATAATGAATATTAGTAAATTTTCATTGAATTTTATTTTAATAGTTTATAATTTATTATTTTAATACAAATATAAACTAAATAAATACTATTTTCAAAATTCATAAGGTTTAATGAATTTGAATTGGGTATTTTTTACACATTTGTTTATATATTTTATAAAATATATTAAAATAATACTTAATAAAATTTATATTACATTGTATGAGTGAATAATTTTTTTTATAATGGAATTTTAATTAAAGTGTCTATTTAATTCTAGGGTGAATATGTATGGGAAAAATGTAGTGGTTATTATGCAATCTATACACCTTTTTGGAGAATAATAGATGTTTTTATCGAGTATATTTGAGTGATCATAAGGAAAGGTATAACATAAGTAGTTTGGGAGTAGCATATGTGTTTTATTATTTAATCCAATATTATTTCTTCTATAATTATAAAAAATATATTAATGGGGTCTCAGCATCTATATTTTAGTATCTTGGAACCTTTTTTATTCTAATGAACATATTATTAAGTTTAAGGTATTCATGATTTTATGGTTCGATACTAAATATGGATATTTTACTAGTAAACTATGAAATCATTTAATGATGTGATTGATAAAATTTATGTTTTGGAATTTACCAAGGACATTAACATAAATATTAACCTAGTAAAAATTTTTTCTTCTTTTATGATTGAATTTCATTGTTTATCATAAGTAAAATATAATAAAATTGAAATTGTAACCGTTTTGATTGATAGGTATTTAGTTATATATTTCTAAGAAAATTCTTAAAATATGAAACAAGTATTAATCATCCCCCCCCCAACCATCCTAGTGGTGTTACGAATATTTCTTATTGTTATCTTCTCAATTCATCTATAGTTCTCATAAGAAAATATAGTTTTCAAGCCATATTAGTCGGTTATTTGGTGTAAAACTATGAAATTATAGAAATTTTCTTACAAAAAGTCCATGATGGTAAGATTCATGATGTCTTAGAACACAGACTTGGGGTGAGATCATGAATTTGAAACATTATTCATTTCCTTCAGTGATAATTCCATTATAATTATCCATGTCTTTACTTTTAACTATGGATATGTTTTATGAACAAGTTATTGATTAAACGGAATATACATTTAATATTAAATTTGATATATTTTTATAATATATCTACTCATAATATATTATATTATATACTTTTCATTACTAGTAATTTAATCTCAATATTGTTTACATTTTCCTTTTGCCTGAATATGATTAATTAACCATTGAATATACTTCAAGGATGAAATATAGTTTTTTCATGCTATTTTTTCATGATTTTTCTTCCAATGTAATATTGAATTCAGGTATTATATGGTCTCTAAATACTTCTTATGTTTCTTGATATTTTATGGTCAAATCCCTTGTATCTTGCACCAATGTTATAAAGGATATACTATTTTTAGATTACTCGAATCAAGGTCATTACATAAATATTTATTTTATTCAACACCATTTAAGATTTTTAAAACCAAAAGTATGAGTTTCAATGGATTTTCACCTTTATAAGTTAATTTGTCAACTTATACTCTTTATTTTTGTCACTTTCACCATTCAGGTAATAAAATATTATTTCTAACATGATAGTTTATAGAACCATAAGAAAGTATATATGTTTATAAGTATCATCAAACTAATTATTAACTAATTTGCAACATTAATTGACATCATTAATAGAATTTTGGAACTCATTATATGATTTTTTTCATGAGTTATCCTAATCAACTAATATTTACACAATATCTTTTCTCATTCTTAGAAATAAAATATACATTGGTTGTATAAATAATATTAACTCTATCATCATGAATCTATTTGAGATCTACCATATTTTATATGATATCATATTGTATATTAGAATTTTTCATGGCATTGAGTTTATGAAATATATTATTTAATGATGCTTTATCACTCTTCAAAGCCTCATTTTCTATTTGGGACTCATATATTCTATTAAGAACACTTTGATCTCAATATATAGTGAGAATTTATTTTGTGTCTAGTCATCACATCATTTATCTTCACAAATAAATTCTTCTTCATCACTCAAAGGATATTTGGATTGATTTCATTTATAAATGATATCGATATACCCAAATTCTTCAAATATATCATTATTTCTTTCCATTTCTTTATTATTTTATGTGGAATATTTCCATATGAGAAATAATATTTATTATATATATTATAATTTTCCTTTCCATTATTAAATTTTCCTCCATACGGACTACAAAAAACCTTAATCCTCTTTAATGTTCTTTTCTAATGATCAATAAACTTGCCTTATTCTTGTTTATTAGGAAAACCCATGGGAATTTAACTAATATTTTAATAATTGAAACACTTTATTATATTTTATAACCTATTTTTTCATTTTATATATTTCATATCTTTTGAAAAAAAATTATATAAATTCATCAAAGACATTGATTCATTAAAAGTAATCAATATCGCTTATTTTTACTTTTTCCTCATTTCATATTTATTGTGATGAAATATCATTGAATACTATTGATTTTTGGAAAGTATCCTCTTTTTCATATTTTTATTTTACATTTAACTCGTCATTTCATAAGAAATGATGATATTATTTATCTTTTTAATGGTCTATCCATTGATGTCTCAATCGTCAAATGTTAAAATTTTAGCATTGAATTTATCTGAAATAAGTCTCATTAATTTTTTCATAACTATAGAATTTTTGAAAATATCACCCTAACTACATATAAATATAAAAAAAAATTCTCGATTAAATTACTCATCCATTTACTTATCATTAGAAATTAAAATATAACACCCCACCCCATGGCCACTCATCAGTTCCTAGAATGAGGTCATTATATGACCTCATGTGTGTCTCCCCATATATCAGTGGATGTCGACTAGTGGTGAGGTAATAATACATATAATGTGAATGAAATTCCCTCAAATTAGATTTATAAAAATGGTGGTAATTACCAAAACATACATAGAACATAATCATAGTACACAAAAATAAATATTCATTTTATTTTAATAGTATTGAATGTTGTCATACAAAATGTAAAGTTAGTCTCCCACTAGTATAGTACTAAAAAAGGTAAGATAAAAATGTTACACATGCACATTTTCCCCACATATATCCCCAGGCTTCACTCCCTATTTCAAAATACCCTCTAGATGCACTAGTCTAACTCACTGAATATCTCATTCATGAATTGAAAGTAGACATAAGGTTTTCATGGGTACTTAGGTGCCTGCTCATAGTGTAGCAAATACATCATAGTAAGGTATCACTAATTTTATCAAGTATACTCCTTTATATACATGTATATATAATGAGAAAATGTATCCCAAGAACCTTGTATGTATGGTTCCGACCATGGCACCCTGAATCTCCCTAAAAAGATCACTATGTTCTAACCAGGCCACCATGACAACTGATCATACATTCTTCAATTCCATATCAAAATCTCCCTCATCCCCTCTGTAGGGTAGGGGAGAATCTTATACCTTGACCCACTTCCCAAAGACACTGGGCATATTCATATGTCCCTAAGCCTTATCTCATCCCTCCTCACTCAAAGGAGGACTATCGCTCTCCTCACATCAACCCAAGTCCCAGCCCCTTGGCTAATTCTCAATCCAATACTACTCAAGTAATATTCTTATTAATACACACCTACCCTTGTCATTCATGGAAACATCCTTTAATGAAACCAAAAATAATAGGGAATGGACTTTCCAATGACCCAATCCATGTAAGTTAAAACCCATTATAGACAACTGAACGAATAAGGCATGGACATTACATTAACCCAATATATGTCTAGAATGGTGTTGCGTCTAATTCCCTCATCAAGGAACAATCATAAAATTGACACATCCCTACATACCCTAGAGTGGTCATAAGAATAATTGACCATCCCCACACACTTTACGGAGGCTATAAATCAAACCATACAATTTTTATAGAGTCTAGGGTTCTCATTCTGTACATCGTCCCTTCCCTATAGGCTCCATGGAGGCCATTAATCCCATGCACACATTTTTTAAAATGTATTAACTATAATATACTTTATTAGATATAAAGATGTCATTTGATGTTCACTTGAGGTGGAAAAAAGAAATTGTAGATTCCCACCATTCATGTGGTTTTGATTGGAAAAGGAAGCTCGAGTCTCATGAAAACTCAAATAAATCACTTGGTTGAATGAAATTCCAACCATATACATGCCATAAATGTAGAATGAAACATCAGGGGAACTAATTGAATGGAACTATGAAGTTATCTAATTTATAAAGTGTGGGTCATATTGTTTACGAATGTCAAAAATCAATAAATAGTAAAGTTAACACAATAGAACAGAATAAGGTGCCCATTAATTCACCACGCATGCTCCAACTCGTCAAATAAAAGGAGTATGGTCATTATGATAACCATTTATCAAATCCAAAGGTTAATGAATATGATCTCTAATGAAAACCTATTAATTCAAGGGATAAAGAAAAATATCATGTGATCTATATTTTATATGAGGGTTATGGTAATGATATGGTGAAAAGTACACTTATCATCCACTTTAGAACTACAAATTTCTTATATGACTCCAAATCTACCCACTTAATTTTATATAATTAATTTTTTATGGTTATCACAGTACCACCTCAATAATTATACTTCTGAATTTTTAGTGAAAATCCATAGTGTTATGAAGATAACATATCAATTATATGACTCTTGTACTATTAAAGATTATGGTAATGTGCTTCCTGTAAACCTTATTATTCTCATTATGGTTGAAATTGATGTTATCTTGGGAAATGATTGGATTTCAATATATAATTCCCACATTTGATTTTTTGTAAGGGAAGTTGTGTTTGATATTCTAACACATCCTAAGATCATCTATTAATGTTTCAATAAATATGATATTTGGATCAAGATCAAATAAATTTTATGGGTCCTAATTTCCATTAAAATGGGGTGTTTATGTCAGATGTTTGTGGAGAAAATAAATAATGAGGATATGCCCATTGTTTTGGAATTTTTATGACTTTTGGGAAGGGATTCTGACTCTTCCACTAAAACATGATGTTGAGTTATCATTATAACTCATACCTTGGGCCACACCTATTTTAAATAATCCCTATTGAATGTCCCCAATTTAGTTCCTAGAATTGAAGGAGAAAATCAAATAAAACCTCAACAATGGATTTATTCATCCAAGTGTGTCCCCTTAGGGTGAACCTATTCTATTTTTCATAAACAATGATGGATATATGTAACTCTTCACAATTTATTGAAATCTTAATAAGATCACTCTCAAAAACAAGTATCATATACCCTATATTGATGACTTTTTTATCAAATATAAAGAGATTAATACTTTTCTATGATTGGAATTTATCTTGGATATAATCAATTGAGGGTCAACAAGGAGTATATACCCAATAAAACATTTTGTACAAGTTGTAGACACTATGAATATATATTTATTATATTTGGTCTTACGAATTCCCCATTATCTTCATGGATTTATTGAATAGATTATTTAAATATTACATTGATCAACTTTTGGTAGTCTTTATGGAAGATATTATTATATATTCAAATATAACAGATGATCATGAAGATTACTCGAGAACTGTGAAAAATCATTTAATGAATGATAATTTTTATAAAAAAATTACAAATTATGAATTTTATCAACAAAAGAATGAATTTTTTGATCATATAATCCTAATAGAGGGTATATCAGTGTATCCACCAAATATAGATGCAATTGGATGTTGGAAAAGAACAATGGTGGTGACTGGCATCCAAATTTTTCTGGGTTTTACATGATATTATCGAGGATTTTTGGAGAATTTATCATGACTATATAATCTGATAATAAATTTAACTACCAAAAGATCCAAGTTCATATTGAAGTATTAATGTGAGGAAAATTCCAGGGAACTCAAGTAAACATTATTCAATGCACCTGTTCTTACATTACCATGAAATAGAGAATGGTATTTAATCTATAGTGATGCATCTATGAAGTGACTGAGATGCGTTCTCAATCATAATTAAATTGTTATATCTTATGCCCCACCATAATTGTAGGTTCATGAGAAATAATACCCAAATCATGATTTTCATTAACTATGGAAATTTTTTCATTAAAGATATGGAGGCATTATCTTTATGGTGAAAATTTTTATATTTATACCAATCACAAATGTTTAAAGTATATATTCACTAATAAAGAGTTGAATATGAGATATATTATATGGCTAGATCTAATTTTATAATTTGATTTCTAAATATATTACCTCCTTCAAAAAGTGAACAAGTTGGATGATGATTTTAGTTAAAAGGATCATATTATCTTATCCATGATGAGGATCAAAAAAGTTGAATTATTTATGTATTTTCAAAGGATTTTTCTTTAAATCGTGAAGGAAGGTTAGAAATATTATCTTTCTCAAATAACTATTCAACAATATATCCGTTTTAGGATAAAAGATGTATAAACGCATGATTTGGAGAAACAAAAAAAAGGTGAGATTTTTTTTAGTTCAACCAAAATTGTTATTAAATGACAATGTTTTAGAATAGTGTATGTTTTTCATCCATAATATATTTGAAGAATTAGTTTTTATAAGAGGCTCATAGTTCTTCATTAACTATTCATATAATAATTAAAAATATGTATAGAAATTTAAAAGAGTATTTTTTAATGGGAATTCATGAAGAAGGTTCACGTAGTGTTGATATCTTTGGGATTTATATATTATAAATTTAAGGATGAGAGAAAAAATTATAAGGAGATTTTTAAAACATTACCCATATAATAAGGGAAATGGAAAAACATTACCATTTTTTCATTGAACTCCTGAAAACATATAAATGTAATAATGTTATATGGGTTATAATTGGCCACCTTACAATGTCATCACACTTCATAGTTATCAGATAATATTTCCCTTTGGACAATATTTCAATGATATACATTAATTAAGTCATAAGTATTTATAGAGTTCCATATTCCATAGTACAGGTTTCTAATTTTTGGTTTACCTTGAAGTTATGGAGAAGTATTCAGTAATCTATTGATACATATTTTAGTTTCATCACAACATATCACTAAATATATATGGTTATTCTGAGAGAAAAAATCTATCCCTAGAATATATTCTTAGATAATTTTCAATGTATTTAAAATGTGGTTGAGATCAACACCTTCCTTTGATTTACTTTTCATAAAACAATAGATTTCACTTGAGCATTAAGATGTCTCTATATAAATCCCTATATATATACAATTTTTTCACTCTAATGTACCAAGATGAAGATATATACATAAAGATTTTGGGACATAATATTTTTTAAGAAAAGAAAAATATTATTAGATTCATTCAATAACAAATATTGGTAACACAAAGTTAGAAATAAATTTATACTGACAATTCCAATCACGATATAGAATTTTATGTAAGTGACATGTTGTTTCTTAGAATTTCACAATGTAAGAAGGTAGATATATTTGGAAATAATGGAAAACTAATACCTAGATATATTGGTCCATTTTAAATTATTGATCATATTAGAATAGTATCTTATCTATTGGTTCTTTCACTAGATCTCACTCAAGTCCACGATGTGTTCTGTATATCTCTCATGAGGGTCTACATACCCAACCCATCAAAAGTAATAAACTCATAGGTCATACCATTGAATCATGATATTTCTTATGAGGAACATCCACTAGAGATTCTGGATCATACATATAATTTTTTATGATATAAGACCACTAACTTGGAAAATGTTTTTTTGGTGAAACCACCATTATGAGGAAGCTAGGTGAAAACCTAAGGATTTAATAGGATGAAATTATACATAGTTTTTTTTACCAATTTGACATAATTTTGAGTGAAAAAATCATTTCACCAACTGAGACATACTATTAATATTATTATTTAAACATGATAATTATAACATATCCATTTCAAATAGTGGTATGAATAAGAATAACTACATTTAAAATTAAAAAAATAATTTTTTTTAAAATAAAACCTATTGACAAAAAAGTACTGAAGTTTTAGTAAAGTCTTTATATATTTCAAAGATACTATTTTCTAAAAAATTATTAAATTTTGTGAACAAAAATAATTGTAATTTTTTTCACTTTTAGAAAATAAATTTTAAAAATAAACTTCATTGTTTGAAATCTAACTTTCAAAATTCCCATTGGGTGATTTTTTTCAAATTTTCTGAAAATAATAATTTATCGATGAATAATTAAAAAATAATCCCTTTTGTTAAAAAATTACTTTTCATTTCAGGATTTTAAAATCACCATTTTATTTTAAAATGGAAAAAAAGTAAAATGAGTTCTATTATATATTTATTAATTTGATTCAGTTCTTTAGAATCAACTTAATACTTAATTTTTATATTAAAACATTATATACATTTGAAAAGTTTCTCTTAGAAAAACCATTTTTTCATCATGTCTATGAGTTTATTTTTAAATTAAAATTTTCCACCTATGTGAATGGAATTTGGAAAATGGATTAAATATTTGGGTTCATCATAACTTATATTATATAACAAGTTTGATTTAATTTTTGGTACGATTGAATAGTTAAAATAGTAAAAAGTAATTGTTCTGATTCAGGTTAAAATAAATTTATAGGGGATTAGATTAAAAGAATTTGGTGAAAAATAACCTAAAAATATGTCTAAATATCATTGGATAGCCAGAGTATGAAGTGGATAGGATAGGGTGTGACCTTTTATAAGTGGGGGAGAGGACACGCTTGGAATATTTTAAAATAAATAGGTGCAACCACATTTTAAACATGCCACATGGCACCAAAATGCCGCATTCTTGAATATTATATGATATGAGGTTAAATAAGTCCATAAAATGGTATTTGGAAAATTTTAAAGGTTATTTTACAATATATCTCTTTATTTTAACACCCTGATAAACCAATTTTAACCTTAATCATGGTAATTAATTTTTAATAATTTTATTATTCATTATAACCAAAAAAAGTTATCCTTATTATATAACATTGATTATGAAGATTAAAAATATTTAATTAATTTTTCCAAATTCATTTCACATAAGTGTAAAATTTTTAATTTTAAAATAAACTCACAAACACGATGAAAAAGTGGTTTTCCAAGTAAATAAATTGTATAAGTACAGAAATTTTTAATTTCAAAATTTAATATGAAATTGATTTAAATTACCTCAATTAGATTAATAAATATATAAATGAACTAATTATACTTTTATAACATTTTTAAAATAAAATGGATCATGTAAACTCTTTAAAAGAAAATGAATTTTTTATTAAAAAATCAATAATTTATTTAGTATTCATCAAAAAATTAATCATTCTTTACAATTCTCAAAAAATAAATCAAATATAATTTTGAAATGAATATTTCAAAAATAAAGTTTATTTTTTCAAATAAATTTTTCAAATGTGTTAAATTTTAATTTTAATTTTTTCAAAAAATGTAATAAAAACATTTTATGGAAAAATAGTATCTTTGAAACATATAAAGACCAATAAAATTTGTATAAGTTTTTATCAATATGTTTTCCTTATTTAAAACCATTATACATGATATTTTAAATTTATTTATTCTTATTCATACCACAAATTTCAACGGTTTAGTTATAATGGTTATGTATAAATAATAAAATTAACAGTATATCATGGTTCGTTAAAAATTAGTGTTTTGTGTAACACATCCTATCAAATAAATTAAATTTATTTGAAGAAATAATTTCATAAAATCTCAGGGTGTTAAATTATAACATCTTTAAAATGAATTTTTTATTCAAAATTATGTCACTTTAGTAAAATAAAATAATGAAACTATTGTCTCATTACATCCTTAGGTTTCAATATAACTACCTAAAGCTGGTGCTTTAACCAAAAAAACATTTACCATGTGAGTGGTCTTATTTCATAAAACATTCTATGTATGGTCTAGAATCTCAATCAGTTGTTCCTCATAAGAAATATCAAGCTTTAGTGGAACAAAAATTGATTTTATTACATTTCAAGGGTCATGTAGGTACTTCCTCAGGAGATATACATGGAACACATCATGGATTTGAGATATTTTTAATGGAAGTAAAAAATCAATAAGCTATCACCCCGATGTGATCAAGGATTTAGAGGGGACTATTATACCTCGGCCTTAGTATTCCCTTCTTCCTGAATCTCATTACCTTATTACATATATAAACTCACAAAAACACCTTATAACCAATATCAAATTCTAGATCACATAGATAGTTGTAAACATAACTTCTTTGTTGTATTTTTATTTTACTAATGTACTAATGAATGGATATAACCTTCACTACTATTTATTTTTCTAGATCATGTCCCAATAACTTTCCTTCTCCAACTTAATTCCAAAATGTTGAAGTTTAACACTTTTTACTATGAAGGGCTTCATAAGGATCCATCTAAATTATCATGTTAAAGTTATTTTGTATCAAACCCCCACTAGAGGAAGGAGTTGATCTAAACAACCTTTGGAATCCATAAAACAAGATATGATAAAATCTTATATGGTTTGAATTATTCTCTCATACTAACCATATTTATTAGGATGATATGTAGTTATAAAATTCAAATTTATATCAATATCTTGATAAATACTTTAACATAAAATTGAGGTAAACCTCATATCCTAATCAAATACAATGAAATTTGGTACTCAATGAAACCTTACTACTTATTTTATGTATTACCTAGAAAACAATTCCCAATATAAATCATCTATAATAGATCTAAAAGGTTCTGAATTTTTAATGTGATCAACTAAAACCTATATATAATTATTCCCTTAAGATGTTTTAGGGAATCCGATCACAACATCCATGGTGATTTTTTCCACTTCCATTTGGGTGTGGGTAATTGTTTTAACATCCTCTTAAACCTTTATCTCTCATCCTCAACTAGTTGGCACACCAAGAATAGATATATGAACTTTGTCTTATCTCTCTTCATGTTATCCCTATATAAATACTCTTCAAAATATCTGCACATATTTTTCCTTAAAGTATTAATAACTAATGAAGAACTATGAGACTCTTTAAATATGACCTTCAAATATGATATGGAAAAAACAGATACATTTTTTCTAAACCTTATCATTCCCCTAGAATCGAGGCAGAACTCAATAATATTTCTTACATTCATTTTCATCGCCAAACAATCTTTCTTTGGATATTTTATCCTTACATGGATATATGGTTGAATACTTATTTTATAAAGATAATATGTATCCCCATTAATATTTCAACATTCATTATTTTAAATGGAGAAATATTAGATCTTTTTTTATCTTTTTTGTGGATAAAATATCATGATCCTTTTGTCTCAAAGCATCGTCCACATTTTTCTCTTTAGAAGGGTGGTTCGGTATTGAGAAACAAAAATATTTAATCATCTCTATCCATATTTTCTAGAACATATTCAATTACTTTTTTGTGGATTTATACATCAAAATTTAGTGATCAGTATATAAATCAAAATTATCTCTGTAAATATGAAGCCTCCATATCTATAATGTATAAATTGGTATAGATAACTACAAATCATGATTTTTTTAATTTTCCCCATGAACCTTAAATTTTCGCCATATGTTAAAAACCCTTGTCCACTACAATATAATGTAAAAACAGGTGTGATGGATAATATTCTCTTCCCCTCCCAATTATTTTCCTCACATTTATCTATCTAGAAGAACATGGATCCCAAATGATTTAACTTAGTGAGTGGATTAGAAAGTAATGAAAATTTATCTATAAAACATCGATAATATCCAGAAATGATAAGAAAACATTCGAACTCGGTCAGTGTGCTTGGTTTAGGCCAATTATCATCTTTTTCATTAATGGATCCAATGAAATACCCTCTATTTAGAATATAAGTCCTAAAAATGAAACCCTTTTAACCAAAAAATTCACTTTTTGAAAATTTTATATGTCTTCAATTTCCTTAATGTTCTTATCACATTACAAAAATGATCATCATTCTCTTACTTTATCTTTGAATATATAAAAATATATTCTATAAAGGCTATAGAAAATTGATTAAGGTAGTATGTAAAGACTCTATTCATTAAACTCATGATGATAGTGAGGGAATTATTAATACCAAATGGAATTACATTATATTAATTGTGCACATACCTTGTATGGAATGCTATACATGGAATATCCTCTATCTTTAACCCTAATTAATGATATCTATAATGAAGATCATTCATGGAAAATTATTTATCTCCAAACAATTTATCTAAAAAATTCATCAATATGGGGTAGAAGATAATTTTTTTTATCAAGATCCTGTGAAGCTCCACATAATTAATGAATATTCACATTGTTCAATCATTCTTCCTAAAAAACAGAATAGTTTCACCCAAATGAGACAAAATTTTCATAATAAATCCTTTGTAAATGTTATCTTATAGTTTCATCTTCAATTATTTCAACTCAATCAGGCTCATTCTATATATTTTCTTTGAAATTGGTGTGGTACTAGGTATGACATCTATCGAGAATTAAACATCATTTTTTGATGGTATTCATGGAAAATCATCAATAAATACATCGAAATACACCAACATAATAGTAATATCATCAAATTTTAGTTTCTATCCAAACATCTGAGATAATAAACCCCATTTTAATGGGAATAAAGAACCCTAAAATGGATTTAATATACAATGGAATCTTAAATTTATTTTCAAATAGATATAAAATCATAGGATGGTTTGGAATATAAAATGTGACTTCACTTCCTCGATAATGGATGTGGTATTTATATAGAGAAAGTTAATCCATTCCTAAGAAAACATCAAATTCGACCAGAGGGAGAATAAAAAGATTGTTAAGATGTTGATTCCCATAATCATTGATTGTAGATAAATCATAGAATTGAGGTGTTATCATCATACCACTGTGGTGATTCACTACTAATTAAATATCTAATCCTTTATTTGGAATTGTGATAAACTTAGTCAATTCTTCTGATATAAATCAGTGGGTAGATCCCATGTAAAATAACATATTATTAGTAAGTGTACCTTCCACAATGATGTTGTTTTATACATAATCATAAATTTTGATCACATGTGATTTCCCTTTTCCCCTCTACTTAATATGTTTTTATGTTAATCATCATCATTAACCATTTATTTTGAGTAATAGTTGTCATAAATCCTATGCTCCATGAATTTTAATCATTAGATCATGGGTGATGCATTATTGGGAATCCTCTTCTCTTAAATTTTGTTAACCATCCCATTCATTTCTGTTTTACATTAATAGACTTCATGACCCACACTTATACATTTTTGTCACCTCCACATTTTATTCAAATAGTTTCATTGACATTTCTTCCCATATTTATTGAATATAAATGGATTTAACTTCCTTTAACCGTGTGATTTTTTCTAATTTTTATGATACCTTATCATTGATTTCTTATCAAAAACATTGGAATAGTTATAATATCCAATTTAAATATCCACCTTGAGTTCACATCGAATAATTTCATTGTAGCTCCTAATGTCTCATATAACTAATACCTTTCAAACACTATGTATTTTCTCACTAAATAAATACTATGTTGAATAAATTTTTTAAACACTATACGAAACTAAAATGATCCATAATATATTTTATTAATTTATAGTGTTATAATTCAAGAAAAAAAAAATAATACATTACGTGAATTACATATGAAATATCATTAAGAAAATTATAAGCAGACTAAAACCAGAAGAAAATAAAAATACCATGAACAAAAAAAATTACCCTGATGGTTTTCTATGAATACTGTCACCCTGATTATAACTATATAAATAAGGAAAATGTTTGATATATTATAAAGATGTTGATAGAGAAGTAAATAAGATGTTTGATTCAATAAATTAATATGATAACTTATATATTACTGAAATCTAAATATTATATATATATTGTAGTTGTTTTAAATATTGTCATTTGATATATAGTAATTATAAACATTGTTTTTGGATATATAGTCATAGGTTATACATGTATCCAAGAAATATAAATTTAATTTTTGTAATTTTTAGAAATAAATTGAATATAATATAACTATTAAATGAAGATATAATATCAATGTAAAATAATTTATCATAACAATATATATATTTAGGTTTTATATATTATTGTTGTTGTTATTATTATTAGTAAAGAATTGTTTGATATATTTATTAAAATCAATGAAATATTTTAATACCAATGTATTGATAAAATTAAGTGGTAATAAGATGAATAACTAATATTAATAGGATATTGTTATATTTTTTGAATGTTAAAAATAATTTTTTTCAATGAAATATTATTTATATTTTTCAGCTATTTTTATCTTAATAAATTAAATTCAGCACTTCTTAATAGTGAATATAATTTTTTATTTCAGTAGATAAAAAAATCGTTAATAGTCATTTTAATGTTAATTTAATTTCAATTATATAAAAAAATTAATGAATAAATCTGATCAGGGTTTGGTTAAGTGGTATCATGTAAGACGGCCACTCCCTAGAAACTAAATGAGAACAAGTTTGTGTCCTTCCACACTAAAATTTTGTTGGGGCATGTGGTTCACAAGTTGTGGGTTAGGCCCAGGATAGGCATTGTGTGGAGTCTAGATATATATAATTACCTAATAAAACATTTATGTATGATGTCCACTCCATGGAAATGTAACCGGCACAGCTTTGAGTCATGCCATACTCGAATTTAGCTTGGGGAATGCACTGCATAGGTAGTGGGTTAGCACAAGAACAAAAACAATGTGGTGCTCACCTATTCCTCATTACAAAATAAAACCTTTGGATGGTTAGTTCTTGGGTTCAGACTAATGATGATTCTGGCATCTTCAGTGTTTTACATGGTTAAAAATGGTATTTCCCCACTTCCTTAGCTTCATCCATATCACTAGAGGCGATATCCCTACAATAGATTCTCAAGAGGCTCCTACTTCAAATACCCACAGTCAGTCATCCTATGGTTTTAGGGTATTTTCATCTTTCATGATGGAAATATCCAATAGATCTTCATAATACTTGACTGTGGTGGTAACATATGAAGTTGATCCTGTTTACCATTCCCTGGTGGGTTTCAACCTAAAATATCAGTGAAAGAATGTTGCGGTGGATGCTAAGAATGATAGATCCTATAGATATGTGGGGTTTGACACAACTTCAGTATGACTGGAGGAAGCATATGATATCTGAATCCCGATACTGTTAGCTTCACTCAATTGGTAGTAGCCTATGGTGGTGGAGATGAATGGAACTATAATTGTAATGATTTTTTTTAAAGAGGATGGTATATCAATGGGAAATGAAATTGTGGATCCCTGTTTGGATAAGGATGGTATGCTTTGACCTCCTATGGGGAAGGTGACTAAGAACTGCCCTTTTGATAAGGCAGAGATGATACCTCCAACTGGTAATTGGATAGATGTTGGGAACTCAAGTAAGGGCCTTGCAGAAATTGAAAGGGTTTCCAATTGATGTGATTTCACTTTTGATTGTGATGGTGCTACTACATGAATCATGAGAAAGGGTAAACATCCCTTGTTTTTATAATAGGGAGGCTATACTTGATGTATTTAATATTTTTGGGCATTTAATAATCACAAGATTTGTTCTTCCTAGTGGAAGAAAAAATTGGAAGATAAATGACTTGGATAGAAATCTAACATCTATATTGGGTTTTTTTAACATGATATTTATACCTATAATAGGAGGATCTTTCAGCATTATTTTCTCATCATAATATCTTAAGTGAAGATTTTAGAGGATCAGATCAATTCATCTAAATCTAGGTATGATTTTATTTCAACAATAGGATTTATATTTCAATAAATTCTTTATAAAAAATATCATGCCTTAAGTTTGGGTCAAAAAATTTGGTCTTCTCTGGATCTTATGGCATCCTAAGATTATTTGTGACATTACTTATATTGTGGGTATTCCAATTAAAATGTATAGAGCCATAAAGGCTATGAAATTTTTTCATTATTCTAGGGTTCTGGTGGATGTTGATCTGAGTTCATTCCTAATTCGTAATATAGTTTTGTATCCATTAGATGACGATATCTCCTTAAATTTAAAATATGAAGGATAAACTGAAATCTATAGTGACTTTCAAGTTATTCTCCATACTAACGAGAAGTGATATAAAAAATTATGCTCTTTTCTTATTAAAACAAAATTTTGAGACTTTCTTTAGGAGGAAGATGAGGAGGGAAACAACACAAGATACAAATATTTCTATTAGTGGAAGGAAATCACATACGGATAGAGTTTATAAGTATACAAGTGTTGAAACAGTTGAAGATTCCTCTCTAGAACATTAAAAGGAGTCTCAAGTGGTTAAGGATGCAGAAAAATATTTTCTATTTCATGAAATATAGATATATAGGTCTTCCTTGACTAGATTTGGGACATGGTTGACCCAAACATTGGAGCCTCAACTTGGTGTGAATGCCTAATATAAGGGTGACATGAAATCTGGAGTTATTTTGTAAAATACTCTGAAAGTATTTGGTCCTATGGTCAAGAAGAAACAAATTCTAACTGGTAGTGAAAAACATTCATGTATTTAAGAGAATATTATTAAATTAAAGGGAATGAATGTCATCCATGTATGTTAGGATGATGTAGAGGAAGACTCCCCAAAAAACCAACATATATTTAGGATTTTTTCAAATGAAAACATGTTGTTGTGGATGATGAATTTTTACAACATTTCCCCCCTATGAAAGCAAGGAAAAGGAAGGAATACTCATATATTAAGCCAACTATGGTTACTAGGACTCATGGTCTTTTAGATTATGATTTTGATTGGTATGGTGATTATGATGATTCCTACCAATGTGACATTGATATTTGAGTTTTTCTTTTATTTTATTACACTTGGAATGAGGGAATTAATGCTTTTATGACCCCTTCCATCTCCATTTTCTATTTTATTTACCTTTTCTAATAAAAATGGCTCTACTTAAACCTTTTTGGTAATAATTAAAGTGTAAAGATACTTAGTTATACTGAAATATATTTTTATTTATATTTATTCTTTCTTTTTAAAAGATATATTTCACATATTTAGAAATTGAATTATATTTAATTTGATTCAAAAAAATTATTATATCATCAGAATTAGTTAAATTGGTCAATTTCATTTTTATATAGAAAAAGAATTTATCTTGGTAAAAATTGAGCTACCATGCTAAAGGTTAAATTAGTTAAAAAGATATTAAACTAAGTGGTAAAGGAATAAAATATGAAAAATCCCTATATATAAATGTTTTTAATATATAATTATAGAATTTATAATGACCCATATACATTATTTCCCAATTTCTATCCATTTACCAATTAAAATGAAACCTTACACCTTCAGAAATGAATGTTTTTTGGGAAATGCCACTCAAAACTCACTTATAAAAGGACACCTCTTATATTGATCCCAAACCACTAAATCTACTTAGTTATCTCTTGAATCTATACCTATTTAACTTCTAAAAAATATTTCTTAGAAATTTTAAAGCTTCTGGTTGTATGAAGGAATCATCATTCCTTCATTTTAAAGGAACTCATGTTAAGAAGGACAGAATTTATTAGGTAATTATCTATGTTATTCTCTTACATTTTAAATTCTAATATCATGTAAAATATTTCTAAATCTCATAATCTCATAGAATTATGATATATTAAAATTATTTTTCTTCTTTCAAAGTTTTTTTATTGTCATGAAAATCTAAACTCTAAATAATTCATTAGAATATTATGATTTTTTTGGGTCGGTTCAACCACTTTCATGACCAATGTTATATCATAATATTTATTTTTTAGAATCAATAATTATGAAAATATTGATATTGAAAATATAATATTTAAAAGGATTAATATATTCATTAATATAGTTCTAGATGGATGAAATCAAAATATTATTATTTATAAATAAACATGTTTTGATCGATGAATTACGAGAAGCATGCTCACCATGGATTCCATTATTGAAAATAATAAAAATAATTTCCATGAAATTAACATAGTTCCTCATAAATAATTTTAACAAAATGACTTATATAAATTGAATAGTATAGTAATCATGAGCATATTATTAAATCACTTTTTCCAACATCACCATTATGAAACTTGAATGAAATGATCAAAACATCTAACTTATAACGAGGAAATAAACAATAACAAAAATATATATGTTTATTTAATTATTAAAATTAAATCAACAAAAAGACAATATATATTAATAAGGTTATTAATTTTTTTAAATAAGGTTAATTTTGTTATAAAATATGTTAAAGTGATTCAATGGATTCTTGGAGTGAAGGTAAGGGAATTCTTTCCAATATCACATTGAATTCATGATTGTCACAACTAAATTTCCATCAAAATGAATTATATAATATTTATGTCGAATTCCATTTCTATTTTATTCTAGATATGTTTTTATGAGTTTTATAAGTCTTGTTATCAATTATACTCCTCTCTAGTTTATAATTTCTTGATGTAATTATTACAATATAAACTGATCATACCTCTTTTTTTGGTTAGGAATATTTCTCCTCTATCTAAATATTTCCTAATTTGTTTTATGGATATCATTATCTCAATATCTTTGATTTATTAAGGTATTTTTCAATGTACCTAAATTCCTATAAAAATTAAATTTTCTTTTGCTTATTTCAGTGTGGTTTCTTTTCACTAACTTTTACTCTCTTTAAAATGGTGTGAAAAGAATCTCCCTTCTTTAATAATTTCTTTATAAATTCCTTTTCCCAATTCTAAATCCATTTTTTAACTAATTTCCTCTAAAATTTATCAAGGTTTTCCAATGTAATATATATTCCTTTTTTTTATTTTTCGTTTTAAATAAATGTTATTAAAAGGGATAGATATTTTTGGATGTCTTTTAAAAAAAATATAATGATCTTATAAAAATTTATTCCATATATGTAAATGGTATTTAATGTTTATTATGATTCACATGGGATATTCACTAATGAAACCATCCAACTTCATTCTATGGATGGGTTAATATTATATTATGTTAATGTTCTCATGATACATATTTATCTTTCATATTTTAATTAATCTATGATGAAATTAAGAATTTTTTAATGTTCTTATGGAACACATACATATGGTTTATCATTATGTATTGAGTCAGTCTGTTATATCCCTCTAATGCATTAGGTAGTGTTTTATATCTCATGAGATCAGTATGTGGTCAGTGTGGTTATCCCAATTATACTATATTAAGGGATGTAGGTATTTAACCCAATTCAGCTAGGTTTTGGGGAGGTTTTCAAATGTTTCCATTATAATATAAATTTCCTAGTGATTAGCAATGTCATATGATATGATTTCAATTCGTACTCTTATGTACCTTGTTTTTTTATGAAATGTTACTATGTTCTGTTCTCATGGTTCATGATTATTGACTCAGTTTTCCCCACACGTATGACTCTTTTCATATCTTATTCTTAAATCCTCATTAAGTGACTCGTGCTTTATAGTATATGTT
This sequence comes from Viscum album, assembly GCA_963277665.1. Taxonomy (NCBI): domain Eukaryota; kingdom Viridiplantae; phylum Streptophyta; class Magnoliopsida; order Santalales; family Viscaceae; genus Viscum; species Viscum album. Next base: position 1,942,693,897 of record OY728143.1, on the reverse strand, counting down.
ATAATTCAGTATTGTTATTTCCATTCAAATTGATTATATTCACATTCCTATATATTTAGACTATTTTACCTTATGATCATTGATTTATGTCTCTTATGTTGATCCTCATTAAGAAACTAAGCTTATCCTTTCTTATGTTTCTATTCCCCATGTTATAAAGGAGAATATTATGAATGATATGTATAAAGGGAATTATATTAAAATATTATTTGTTTCATATATTGAAGATGCTGAAAAATAACTTTTTTTAGGAATCAAATATCCAAATACAATTAATCTTTAGGTTATGTGGTGTAATATTTTATGAGACATACATAAAACTCATGTCAAATGATGTAATATGTACTTATTTTTTCTCATGTCTCCTCAGTTAATATCAGAGTGAGGTTTATTTATTTATAGGTATTATGAAATTTAGAATAATATGATAAAACTTAAATTAACATATATTGAATTAAATGTTGGATACACCTAAAATTTCATAGGTTTAAATGAATGTTTGATAATTAAGGACATCATAGAATTTATTTTATTTATCATATGATTGGTTACTCTAATTAGTAATGATTCTTACGAAGGTTAAAATTTTGGTTTTAGTCAAAGGTAGGACCTATGAGGAATAGAATTAATGATAAAAGTGATGGTAAGAGTTATGATAATAAAAATGATCTACAAAATGGGATAAAATATGGGGTAAAAAGACTCAATGAAATTCATTCTCAACTATCTCATTTTATGGATTATAAAATGAATCATTGAAAACTAATTTATTCCCCAAGGAAGAAACTCTTATCTGTTAAGTACGTCATGTTTTAATGACCACCCTCCTTAAGTGGGATTTCCAATTCACTAACCTTGCATAAATAGATCAATACAACTGAAAATATATTGATTTTTATCTAGTTCCTAGAGTATTAAAATGTTATTATAGTAATTTATCATTTCCATGGAGAAGAAGATCAATGGTGGACCCTCATTTAAAATAAATCAAAAAAGGAGGAATTTGACACCATGGAATTTTATGAGTTTCAGAAAATAATATTCAGTAAATATTCTATAACAAGTTATCTCATTAATATGGAGAAATAATTCCTTTAGTTTTAATAAAAGGGGGGTGTATGAATCCAACATCATAAGACATGTATGGTATACCTTTGGTTTTATAATTGACCCAGAAAGAAAAAAATATTCTTTCCTTAATAAATTAAGCCCATGTCTCCAAAGAATATTTTCTATCATGGATATTGGAAGATACGGAGATATTAGTTTACATGATCTCGGGATGGAAATAGATATTAGAGACGCGCATTATTCTCAAGGTTTAGGGTATAGAGAGTGAAAATTGAATTTCAAGGAAACTCAAATGATAAAAAACATGAAAAAAAGTAAATTAACTTCCTAAAAGCCAAAATTTTGGTATGAATCATGGAAGGAATTATCTCTAAGGAATAGGTAAATTCTTAAAGTTTTAAAGATATTTTAATCAAGAATATAAATGATAAAGATATATGAATAGGTTAACAAATTAAATTGATTTTGTGATAGAACAATCAACTAAACCACCAACACTCTCATGTTTCAATTTTATGGAGTATGGTAATTACACTAAAAAGATAACCAAACCCAATGTCAATGCTAAAAACCAATTCTAGAATCCCTCAAAGGCAATGGATAGTAATAACTCCTATATAGTCACAACTACTAATGGGTCATGAAAACCATGGGGTGAATGGTTCACTCCTATAATATTCTAATACTATAAATGTATTATTTAATTCTGGTTCTACTCACTCCTTTATATCTTGGAAATTTGATAAGGTAATCAACTCACCACCCTAATAGATCTATATTGAGTTATCATTGAAAACACTAAGTGGTGTGATGATTTTATCCAAAGTATATAACTCTTCTCTGATATAAATTTTTAGGGATATGTTTCCAACAAACCTTATTATTCTCCCTTTGGTTGATTTGATTTGATTTTGTAAATGGATTAACACTCTATATATAAACACAAAGTAAATTTTTGAGATAAAAATAACACATTTCATATCCAAAATCAAACCATGAAAATTTATCAATGGAAATCTAAGCATGTACACCCTATGAAAATTATTTTTTATATATAGGTGTAAAAACACAATAATGAGGACTATATTTCTCAAATGGTTAAGGGAAATCTTAATATTGATGATATACCTATTTTGTATGAACATGTAGACATATTTATATAATATATTAAATAACTCTTCCTAGATCATGATGTTTAGTTTTCAATTTAACTCATACATGGTATTAAGAAAATATCAAAGACACTAAATATAATGGCTGTAATTGAATTAAAGTATTTAAAGAATTAGAATCAAGAGAATATAGATAAGGGTTTTATATTCCCAAGTATTTCACTATGGGGTGAACCAATAATTTTTTTTAAAAAAAATATAGATCAATACATCTCAATATTAATAATTTTGAACATAATAAAATAACAATAACAAATAGTTATCATATAACCCATATTGATGACTTTATTGATTAGCTATGAAGGGATCAATACTTCTCAAATACTAAAACAGAATTTGGATTTCATCAATTAAGGACTATAAGGGATGATATATCCAATAAATCCTTTTATAAAAGATATGGGAACTTTTAATTTTTACTAATTTCATTCAAACTTGAAAATTCCCCTACTATCATAAAGTATCTAATGAATTGATTTTTTATATATTACCTTGATCAATTTATAGTAATATTTATCACTGATATTCTCATATATTTCATGATTAAGGGATATTTTAATGATATTTTGAGGAATATTCTTTAAACCTTGAGAATAAATAAATTATATGATAGATTTATTATGTGTTAACTATAGCTATATAAAGTATCATTCATGTGTCAGGTAATCATATGTGAGGGTATATCTGTAGATCATTCAAAGACATGGGAGATTAAATGATTTTCAAAATGAGCTACTAAAATAATAATCCATAGTTTTCTTAGAATTTATTGATATTATTGATGCATTATGAAACATTTCTTATAATTATAAAATCCACTAACCAAGGGAAATCGTAAGGTAATGAAGTACATAGTGAAATATGAATCTGAACTAAATTTTGTGGATCTCAATAGAATTTTGGTCACTCTACCTACACTCACATTACCCTATAGTGGATATGGTTATTATATATATTGATGAATCAATGAAGGGATTGAGATTTTTTTCTATGTAAAATGATATCTTGGTAGCTTATACATCACATAAATTAAATATTATTAAGAAAAATTACTTGAAGATTGATTAAAATGAATCTATGGTAATATTTACATGAAATATAGAGTGTTATTATCTATATAGTGATAAGTGTAAAATATATACTAATAAAAAGTGATTAAATTATATATTCATAGACACAGATTCAAATATATGAAAATGGGATGGTTGAATTCGATTAGGGAATATGACAACTTAATACATTACCACCATGAGAATTAAAACTAGGTGGTTGATTCTCTCAACCAGAATGATTTTTCTAGAATACCTATAATAGGGACATAAATAGACCCAATTCTCATGGATTTGAAAATTATGAACCTTGCAATCAAGAGGAAAGATAATAATTTATATCTTTCCTAAATTATTACTCATTTATCCATCCATGTAAAAAACATAGAGGCATAGTAGGTGGATATATAGCTACAAAATAAGGTTGGAAATATTCAGAATATTAACTTTAATCATTGAGAATATAATATTTATGAAATTAATAGGTGTTTCATCAATACTATAATTAAATACATAGTCATTGGATGATGCACATACATAGAAATCTCTATCCATTAGAGATGAAAAAATATGTGTAAAGAACTCAAAAATCATTTCTGGTCTGATAATATGAATAGGGATATTATTGTGAAAACCTAGGTAATATAATTATTTTTAATTATTATTAATATTTATGAATTAGATAATAATAAAAAAGAGACACTATGTTTGATATTGTACATAATACGCCACATTGAGTTTAAACGAACAAGTAAATATTATTATTTAATATGGTTGTTATCACATAGTAGTTAGAATGATGGGTATGAAAAGGATTATCTGAATTATTAAAATATAGTTTACAAAATATATATGTAATTAATAATTTGTTTTTCAGTGAATTAAAAATGATGATAAAATCTATTTTAAAATAAAAGGAAATGTTTTTCTGAAAAATAACATAAATTTTCGCAAGGGTATTTTATAGCAATAAATAGGTAAAACACTATTTTTGGATTATATTAATATAAAATATATATTGTATTAAATTTATTTTTTTTAAATAATTTTATGTGTTTTCAAGAAAAGACATAAGAACAAATCAATGTTTATTCCTAAAAGTAATATTTTTCAACAAAAGGCAGTTTTACCGCCTTTTGACAGGGTGTATCTTTTAAATGTTGATTTTTTAACTTTTATAAATTATATATGAGAAAATAAAATAACTATTTGAAATAGGAATACCAATATTTTATTTGGTTTATTTTTTGGTATTTTTATGAAAAAAATTATTTTTTTATGAATAGTGAAAAATACTGCATTTTATTTTAAAACTTCATTTTTCATAAAATTTATTTAGAGTATTAAATTATATTTTAGAATGGTTTTAAAGAATTATTAGATTAATTTTTTATCCTCAAATCCAATTTAGGTCCTTGTACACAATTTCACATTAAAGTTGGATATAAAAACCTTTCATTTTTTTACGGTTTTACTTTAAAACCATGTTTTCACATTCCCTCAATGAGTTTAATTTTTCATTAATTTATGAAATTTATGGGATTTTTAATTTTTAAAAATTGATTTCATATTTTTAATCATAAGTACCAAATTATGAAAACATTTCCCAATTATTTGCAGACATTATAAATAGTGACTTTAGTAATTATTTTTATTGACATGGTTAAAGGTAAATCGAGTATTTAAGGGTAACAATAATGTTATAAATATTATACAATTACCATAAAACTGGTTCTAATTTAATTGGATGAGTGTTTTTGGATAAAAATTTTCCTTAGGCCTAAATTATATCATTTTGAGACCACTTTTGTTAAGGTATGGAATTTATAATATTATATTAAAGGAAAAGTCAAATTTGCCACACTTTTTTTAACATGTGAAATAGTTTTTTAATATGGGGTAATATAAGGGATATATTCGACTATAAATAGTATTTATAAATTTAAATTTCTATATTTATCATTATAATTTATTTTTAATTTTTAGAGAATATATAATTAAATTAAAGGCTAGCACAATGATTATGTTGTAATAATTTAATTAAAGAAAATATTAAATATATGATATTAAAGATAATAAAAAAATATAATTTTAGTTGATTAATCTCATCCAAGAAATTTTTATATTACTTTGACATGTTAGTGATTATTTATAAGTATTTTATTGAATTTATCTTATTGTTATTATATATTTAAAAATTCAAGTAATGAATACTGAAAAATTGTTGTTATTGATATTTTAAAATAAATTACATTTTATTAAATGATTTATAATTTCTAAAAATACCAATTTATAAAAAATTATTTTTATATGTCCCAACATTTCATAAATTACCCATTTGTTGTTATTTTTTCATTTTATAGTAATTATATTAACCCTTAATGTGTAAATTAAATGATATCATAGTAAGAGTTAAAATTGTTAATTAAGGGTTAAAAACAATATAAGGATAAAAAATAATCCAAACAAGTCAACTGTTTATTGTATAAATGGATTTCAACACATAATCATCATATCTTTTAAATAAATCACTTTTTACACATTTTTAATAAAATATTATTTTATATTAACATATTATTTTTATTAATCCTAAGAGTTCCCCTCCCCTCTCTTATAAAATGGAACCCATTATTCAGTGATATGCACACCTCAAACCCAATTTGTATTAGAATATATCTTCGTCATTCCCTTTATTGTATCAGTTCTCACATTCTGGAGTTATTATATTAGGAATAACACTCACCTGATAAGTATTAAAGTGTTGGTCAAAGGATATTGTATAAAAGAAAGATATTATTTTTAATTAAGTTTTTTTGTTTTGATCAAATGGAAAATGAATTATCCCTTAGTGTGTAGGGCGAACTACCACCCCACGGACTGATATAATTGGTTTTCCATCACTATCTCTAAACAATTATGATAATGATGGATTTCATGTTGATATATTATATCCATGACATATCTATCATTATGAAATAATAATATATCATTATCTTCTAACCTTTCCATGCATATACAAATGATAACATCATTTGTGAATACGTGTGAAATATCACCACTATAATGTGATGTGATCATTTTTTCTCCACCAAATAGCATAAAAGATATATATAAGTATATTTAAATTAATAATATGATATAAATGATATTAATACTATTTTGGAATGATAAAATAATACTTACCTTCTTTCCATAATGATCATTGAAAAATTAAAATGTTACTCATTCATATGTATGACTTATCATCTCCATGATTATAACATAATAGAATTATTCATATCCATATATAAGTATGGGTTCAAAAGTTTATTTTATATATAAAATTGAATATTATGTTAGGAATATTATTATGGATATGATGTACTTATGATCATTTTTATTATAGACATCATATCATTCTCAATTTGGGCTTAAGTACTGAATATCGACAAAACACCCTACATGAACATAAATAATTATGTAATTATTATAAAATTATAATAATTGATATAAATAGAGTAATAAAAATTAAAACAGTTATAATGAATTCAATTAATTAACCTATATTTATTATTTTTTTGATATACAGATTATACATGATGAGTTGGACTCAAGGTAAGGGACTTTCTTTTGAAAACCTCTTTTAAAGTTACATTTTTCAACTATTTTTTAAAAATCCACAAGTAATTATTTTTTATCATAAGCATCATAACGAAAATTTCATGTTATCATTTCTCTCTAATGTTTTTATTCTTCCCGTTCAAGTTTATACATTTATTTTCAAATAATAATTTTTCATTTATGAGTGTGAACCTTTGTAAAAATGAAAAGTAATTTTGAAGTGTAAATGTTATTTTTCATTTATTAATGATTAATTTATTATGATTATGTTATGGTTAATGGGAATGTTTTATGAACATGAGTAGTTCTATGATAATCTAAGGGCAGGTGAGTCAATAATATCTCTCTAATGCATTGGGTAATGAGAATAAGTTAATTGGTAGGGTTTATCTTAAGAGATTAAGGGAATATATTGTGATGGGTATTCCAAATGTAACCATGAAGGTTAATCCCTATATAGTCATGATATCCACAGTAAATGTAAGAGTGATATGGAATTTATTCCACAATTTTCCATTATGATTTATGTTTTCTATGGGTATTTATAAGATTCTTATTATTTTAAGAGGTAACCTATGGATCATATGTTTTGTAAGTGAAAAGTATAACTTTTTGAAAATGTTTTCATTGGTTTAAAGTATTCATGGACTAATAGTTTCATTCTTTATCTTTTGTACCTTGCTGAGATTTTTGTTCTTATCCTATGTTTTAAAATGTTTTTAACAGGGTATAAGGATGAATAAGAGAATGTTGGAATTCAAGTTGAATGTTATTGATATATTTTAGGGTAAAAATCATGTTTTATTTTAAAAGTTCTATATTTTAAAGAAAATTATATTATTTTAGTTTTATCCACTTTGTACGAATATGAGATGTTATGTATGAATTATGGCACAATTATTTAAAATTATAAACCTGAAAAGATCCTCAATGTGAAAGAAAGTAAATTCTTGACTAAAACTCTTGATTATGTAATGTTTAAGGTCGGGTCTTTATAGAGGGTATCAATGTTCAGTTTAGATAAATTTATAGGTTATGATAATATTAATAACATTTTATTGAAATACATCACCTTATGGAAAAGTTAAAATGATGAAGAATTTGAATATTTCCATGTTACTTCATCTAAACAATGTATGTTCAAAATGGTTTTCTATATAGGGAACAAGGAAGCTATGGTGGGAAGTAATAGAGAGTGAAACATCCTTACAAATCAATATCCTGAGATGGTCAGAATCAAAATTGAACACTTCATTACTATGATAGCTCGGTTGACAAAATCTATAAATATCAGTGGCATTCATGCACGATATTATCCATATCAACTAAAGAGTAATATTTCAATAGTGGTACTTTTCATGTGGAAACATCCCCATCATTTTGGGGATCATATGACACAGTGGTATCCGAAGAAAGGATTAAATCCCTGTAAAACATTTTTGAAGTCATGGGGTGTTCAGAAAATCAAAATTTTAGTCTTCTTATTTACTATTTTGAAGGTGAATCCCATTAGTGGTCATTGATGGTTACGAATATCAAGTATAATGAACATATTGATTCTTTGTATTGGAATTAATACAAAATATTTTTCTTGAGAAATATTTTCCTAAGGAGGTTCGACTTTGGATAGAAAAATTATTATTGGTTCTGAGGTGGGAGGAGGATTCAGGGGCTACATATGATGAAAAATTCACTCGACTAGAAAGGTATTCTATAATTTCATCTGGGATCGTGATAGTAAAATCAAACATTTTTAATCAAGATTAAATTTTAAGTACCAAGGTGTGTTAGATTTTAGATAATTAAGTTATTAAAAACTTGTTTGATATGCGGAGAAATTGGAAATTCAGTTTTCGATGATCATGTGTTCACTTAAAACCATTAGAAAAAGATGTCAATATGGTTTTAAAAAGGGAATAATTCATCAAATTAGTCTATTAGTAAGAAAAATATGTTTAAATTTTTTGATAATTGTAGTAAAAACACACCTAAGAATTAATTTTAAATTATAGTATGTGCATTGGATGTGGAAAAATGCCGAATATGGCTCGTAATTGGAATGAAAAATTCTGTTGTAGTGGAAAGACAAAATATGATATACAGTCAAAAAAATATTTCAAATTCAATGAGATTATTCATTATGAAAATTGGTTTTTGAATTGGAACCCAAATGATTGGAAGCATCTTGACTATAAGTAAATTGGTGGGGGAAAATCCATTGCAACAACTTCAGCGGATGTTAATCCATCAAATGAAGTGGTATCAGGTACATTTTTTATTTATTTAGATTATGCTAATGTGTTTTTTGAATTGGGGTATACACATTAATTAATTGCTAAGAAATGTTTTGGTAAATTTGAAATTCCACCTCAATAAATAAAGCCATAATTTATGGTGAAAATACATGGGGGGAATATTAAGGGAAAAAATTAAAAAAAATCTTATCATTTTCTGTGGAAATAATTTGTCTTAAAATATTATTATTTTCCCTCTATTTGAGTTTGTTGTTATTCTAGGTAGATATTGTCTTTCTTATTACCATGCTAAGATAGATTGTAGAGTTAAATAATTTTTTTTTATAGAGATATTTAGTTTGTATACAATAATGAACTCATTCCATTGATACAATGTTTGGAATCAAAGAATGTGTGAAAATATGGAAATTAATGTTATCTTTCACATATTATTAAAAATAAAGGAACTATTTAGATTAAATATTTTTCAGTGGTAAAATATTATTTTTGATGTTTTTTATAATGATATTTCTAGTATTATACCTGATCGAGAAGGTGAATTTACTATTGACTTAGTTCCTAATGATAATATATTTTCTAAAACCCCGTATCGAATATCTTGAATGGTACCTCTAGAATTGAAAAATCAATTTTATGATTTATAAGATAAACTTTTCATCTTACCTAGCACTTCGCTATAGGGTGATCTTGTCTTGTTTATTTAAAATAAAGATTTTTTAATGAGACTTTTAATTGATTATAGATATTTAATAACATCACTATTAATAATAAGTATCCCTTGCCTCATATAGATTATTTAAGTGATCATCTCTTGGGAGAATAATGTTTTCTAAAGGTTCATCTAAGTTGAGGGTACCATTTTTTGAAATTAAATGAAGAAGAAATATTTAAGACTTTGTTTTGAACTATATATGGCCATTATAAATTTTTAGTAATGTCATTTGGGTTAACTGATGACCATGTAGTATTCTTGGATCTTATGAATAGAAAAATTAAAGATTTCTTGGATACTGTTTTGGTTGTGTTTGTTGAGGAAATTTTTTTATATTCTAAAATTAAGTAGGAACATCAAATACATATAAGAGTTTCTTTTTAATCCTTAAAATAAAATAAACTATATGGTAAATTCAGTAAGTATGAATTTTGGTTACAACAAATTTCTTTCCTTGGTTACATCATTTCTAAATATGGCATAACTATTGATCCTGCTAAAATAAAAGTTGTTGAATAATGGTCGAGACCCAAAAATATAATTGCAATTTATAATTTTATTATTTTATTAGTCTATTACTAGAGTTTTTTCAAAAAAAATTCCTGGTTATCTAGCCCACTCACAAAGTTAACCAAAAATAGTGTAAAGTACATCTAGAAAAAATAATGTGATGAATTTTGTTTGGAATTGAAAAGAATATTGGTGAATGCTTCAATCCTAGACCTTCCTTCCATAAATGGGGAATTTTTCATCTATAATGATTCATTATTAAAAATACGTCATGGTTTCCTATTGCTTAATAAATAGGTAATTTCTTTTGATTTACATCAGTTGTAACCTAATGAGTTAAATTAACCTAAACATGATTTGTAAATTAGCTACCATAGTTTTTTATTCAAAATATGGATGCATCATTAGTATGGAGTAAACTTTGAAATATATATACTAATTATAAATGTTTTAATTATATAATCATTCCTAATTAATTAAAAATGATACCAATAAGATGTTTGGAACTAATCAAGGACTATGATTGCAGGATTATTTACTAGCCTTGAAAAGAAAACAATGTGGTTGATGCATTGTGTCAAAAAAATTAATGCTACTTGAACCACGATGCTTTTGGAACATGACCATATGGTTAATGATTTAATGAATTTTCTCTTGGAATTTGTTGGTGTAAGAAATTACTTGTTATTTTTTCATGTGTTAATGAAATTGTCTCTACCAGATAGAATTTAGGAAGTCTACAAGGAATATTGTGAGTTTCAAAAAAAGTAGAATTGGTTAAAAATGGTAAGTTTCCTACAATTAATATTGATAAAGATTATGTTTTGATATATGGGAAGAGATTATATGTGTCCTTTGATTCACATTTCATGAAAGATTTTGTATTTGAATCTCATAGATATCCATTTTATCATTATCCTGGAAGTACTAAGATGTTCTGAGACCTTTAGGAGTATTACTGGTGGGATGAATGAAAATATATATTTCTAAATATACTGTGAAGTTTTTGACTTGTCATTAGGTTAAATTAGAATAACATATATCGAAGGGGATTCATCAAACGTTTCTAGTGATAGAGTGGAAATGGGAAAATATCTCTATGGATGTCATAGTGGTATTGTCATAGACTTCTCAAGGTAACAAAGTAATTCATGTTATTATAGATTGACTCTCTAAATATTCTAATTTTTTTCTCTTAAAAACATTATATCTATTTATCAATTTTCTTAGATGTGGCTTAATTATATAGTCATGTTACATGTAATTCCTCTCTCCATTTTATCTGATTATGATCCAAGGTTCACTTATAACATTTAGAAAGGCCCTTAGAAGAAATTGGACACTAAATTAAATTTTAGTAAAGCTTTCCATCCTTAATTAGATGTAAATTCAAAAAACAATTAAAACCTTATAGAATATGTTACATTCTATTTTAATGTATTTATAGGGAATTTTGGATCAATATCTTTCTTTGTTTTAGTTTTCTTATAATAATCCTTTTTATTACAATATACAGATGGTCCCACCTTAGGCATTATATGGAAAGCAGTGTTGAACTCCATATTTTTGTAATAGTCTCAAGGAAAGGAAGTAGATGGGACCTAAATTGGTAGTGTAAATTGAAGATAATGTTCAGTTGATTTAGTGACACATGAAAATATCTCAGAGTAGGAGAAAATTTATGTGGATAACTGTAGGAAGGATCTTTCTTTCACGGTATGTGATAATGTTCTTCTCAAAGTTTCTTTGTAGAAAAGTGTTAATAGTTTTGTTAAGAAAGGGAATATGATTTTATGGTTCAATAGACCCTATTAAATCCTATATATATTTGGATCATCTTCCTACTAATTTGTTGTACCTCTGAACTTATCCTAGGTACACAACATATTTCATGTTTCAATTTTAGAGAAATATCTACCAGCTTTATGTCATATTTTGATTCCAAAATTAATTCAGTTCAAAGAGAACATTTTTTTATGATAAACATCCAGATCATGTTCATGAACGTTGAGAGTAGGTGATTTGGAATAAGATGATTCATCCTGTTAAGGTTTCATGAAAAAATCATATGGTATAAGATGAAATACGGGAATGTGAAAAAAGGTATGAGGGAAAGGTATCCTCACTTTTTTAGTAAGTGAATAGAATTTTAAGGAAGTGATTTCAAAGTGGATGAAGAATTTGAAAACCCAGATAATACAATCATTTTTTACACTTATAAATATTTAGTAATATGATAAAAATAAAGATAAACATTATGTTTGATAGTGAAAATAATACGCCACATCAACCTTTAAAGAACGAATAAATATTATTATTTAATATGGAAGTAATCTTATAGTTATTAGAATGGTGGGTATAAAAAGGATTAACTAAATTATAAAATATGGTTTACAAATTTATATATAATTCATTATTTGATGACCAATTAATTATAAATGAATATATAACCTTTTTTAAAATAAAAGGAAATATTTTTTTGAACTAATATTTAAATGTGCACAATTGTGTTTTATACCAATAAACAAAATATTCATTCTTGTTGGATTATATTAATTAATTAATTAATATATATATATATATATTATTCAATTTAATGTTTAAAATTCATTTTTTTTCTAGAAAATCTATGAGAATAAATCAAATTTACACATAAAAGAAGTATTTTTCAAAAAAGACACTTTTTTCGCCTTTTGATGGCACACATATTTTTATACTAGATTTCTGGGAATTTATAAATTATATTTCATAAAAACTTATTATTTTAAATTGTAATACTATAAATTAATTTTGATGAAGTTTTGGTATTTTTTTATAAATGTTTTCTTAATAAATAGTAAAATATACACCATTTTATTTTCAAACTGCTCTTTCATCAAGTTTATTTGGAGGGTTAAATTGTATTTTTTAATGGTTTTAAAGTATAATTGGATTGAATTGTTTTCAATAAATCCAATTTTGATCAATGGAATCAATTTCACATTGAAGTTTTATGTAAAAACATTTCAATCTTTTAAAGGTTTTTACTATAAAAACATGTTTTCTCACTCTATCAATGAGATTATTTATTAATTAATTTATGAAATTTCTATGTTTTTGAATTTTTAATATTTTATCACATATTTATAATCATATATTAAAAATGATTTAAATAGGCCCTCTTTATTTTTGGACATTATGAATAGTAACTTGAGAAATTATTGTTATTAACACGGTTAATGGTAAATCTGATAATTAAGGGTCAAAATAATATTATAAGTGTTATAAAATTACCATATAACATGTTATAATTTCATTTTATGAGTGTGTGTCAACCAAAATAGTCCTTAGGTAGAAATGATAACCTTTGGAAGCCACTTAGGTGACAGTATGACTTTTATAATATTCTATACAATGAAAAGTAAATTTTGTCACACTTTTGTTTTTAACAAGTGAAATAATTTTAATATGGGGATATATTTGGGATATATTAGACTAAAATTATTATTATGAAATATAAAATTTATATATTTATTATATAATTAATTTTTCATTTTTAGAAAAGTTATAATTAAATTAAAGTCATGTTTAATGATGATGTAGTAACTGTTAAATTAAATTAAATATCAGATAAATGATATTAATGATACTAAAAAGGATATAATTAGAGATTACTAATGTCATAAACGAATTTTTTATGTTACTTTGATATGTTAGTGATATTTTATAATTGTTTTTTTTAATTTACCATGTTTTTGTGATATTTTTAAAAGGATGAGTAATAAATAGAGTCAAAATTGACATTATTTATATTTTGAAATAAATAATATTTTATTATATGATATATATTTTTTTTAAAACCCTAATTTCTGAAAAATTATTAGGATAACTCTCAAAATTTCATAAATTAATGGTTTATTGGTATTTTTAAATTTTATAGTAATTATAATAACCCTCAAATTATAAATTACATGATATTAGGGAAAGAGTTAAAAGGGTTAATTAATGGTTAAAACAAAAAGATAAGGATTGAAAAACAAAATCAAAACATGTATAGTTTTTATTTGATTAATTTTTATAGACCCATTGTAATCCAATATTTGAAATAAATCACTTTTTACCCATGTATAATTAAATATTAATTTTTATTAAATAAATATTTTGAATAATCCCAACAGTACCCTCCCCTCTCCTATAAAACGGTGCCCATTCTTCTCTTTTCTTAACACCTAAAACCCAATTTTTTCGATACATATATTACCAAATCCTTTTGTATAATCCCTAACAAAATTCTAGATCTCTTATTTTAGGCATAACACTCACCATAGAGGTGTTAAAGTGTTAATCAAAATATATTTTTTGAATAAAAGGTATCGTTTTTAATTAAGTTTTTTTGTTTTGTTTATTCTTCCACTTCCTTAAATATTCCCCCACCATGTTGAAATAATAAATATTGTATAATAAATATAATTAGGAGTTATTATTTTATTATCAACACCTAAATATATTTTTAATTCCATAAAATGGAAAATGAATTATTCATTCTTGTGTACGACAAACTACCACCTTGCGAACTGATATATTTCATTTTTGCATCACTATCTCTTTATACATGTCAAAATAATTGAATTTATTTTTATATATTATATAAATTATAAATTTATCATTATTAAATAATAATATACCATTTAATCTCTTACCTTTCGATGAACATAAAAATGATTATGTCGTTCATTTGTACGTGCGAACTATTATCTCCACAATGCGACTTGATTCCTTTTTCATCACCACAACACATGAATAAAATATATTTATATTAAAATTAATAATATTATATTAATAATATAATTATCATTATTGAAAGATAAAATAATAACTACCTTTTATTCAAAATGATTGTTGAAAATTAAAATGTTACTCATCTATATGTATGTCTTACCATCTCTATGAATGTAACATTATTTATTTTTCATATCCATATATAAAGATGAATTTAAAATTAAAATATTTTTTTATAAAATATATTATTATTTAATTAATATTATTCTATATATGATAGACCTTTGACTACTTTGATTATAAATATCTAATCAAAGTCATATTGGACTCATGTACTAAATATCAACAAAACATCTGACATGAACTTAAATAATTATGTAATTTCTATAAATTTATAATAGCTTATATAAGAGGAATAATAAACTTTAAAAATTTTCTCAATATTTTAAATAATTAACCTATGTTTATTATTTGTGAAGATAAAAATTTTAAGTGATAAGTCAAACTCAATGTAAGGGACTTTTTTTCAAAAAATCATTTAAAAGTTACTCTTTCAACTATTTTTACAAAAGCCCAAAGGAATTTTTTTAAATATATTTCAGGAATGGAAGTTAATTATATCATTTAACTTTAATTTTTCCATTATTATTTTAAAAATTATACTTTTATTTTCTAATAATGTGATTTAATTTTTTAGTGTGTGGATTTGTAAAAATGAAAAGTGATTTCAAAGTGGAAAATTTATTTTTGTTTTATACATGATTTGTGTTTCATAATTATGTTATGGATCGAGAATTATTTATGTGTAATAGTGGTTATGTGAAAAAATGAGGGAAAGTTAGACTATGATATCTCTCTAATGCATTGGGTAAGAATATAGTGTTAATCGATTGGGTTTCTCCTAGGATATTAAAGGAATATATTGTACTGGGTATTAAAAATATAATCATAATGGTTACTCCCAGTATTTTTATGATTCTTATAGTAAATTTAAGAGTGATATGTAATTGATGTCCAAAGTTACCTTTATGATTTAGGTTTTATATATATTTTTATAGAATTCTTATAATTTCATGAGGTAAGTTAAAGGGTTTTTTTATAGGTGAAAAGTATAACTTTTTGAAAATGTTTTCATGGGTTTAAAGTATTCATGGAATAATGGTTTCTTTCATTATATTTTCTCTATTTCAAAGCTTTTTGTGCTCACCCCAAGTTTTAAAATGTTTTTCATCAGGTATTTAGATGGGTAAGAGAATGAAGGAAGTCAATTTGAATGTTATGAACATATTTCTTAAAAAAGAATCATGTAATATTTTGAAAGTTTTATATTTTGAAAAAAAATAGATACTATTTTTGTAGTATCCACTTTGTTTGAACATGAGATGTTATATAGGAATTATGACCTAATTCTCTAAAACTCTAAACTTGAAAATATCCTCAATGTTAAACAAAGTAAATTATTAAGTAAAACTCAATATTATGTAATGTTTAAGGCTAGGTCCCTAAAAAGAGTATGTAACTAGATAGTTAGTTTACCATAATGTAAAGGATTATTAGATGAAATATATTGGGATGATGAAACTATTACCCAAATATTTATTGAAATGGGAGAACATGGCCATGTATTTTTGTGTTAAGTCATCTAAATACTTTTAAATTCCATAATTCATATTAGGTTGTAGTTGATCTACATAAAATTCATCATGTTATATTATTATTCAAGAATATTTTATTCTCAATCAACATATTAGGATACACATAAAGGATTTAACAACATAATTTCTATAAATATAGAGCAAATATATAAGGCCCCAGCCTTAAACCTACTTAATCTTGAGTTATTAAAAGATTACACATTGAGGATCTTTTCAGGTTTGGAGTTTTAGAGAATTAGATCATAAAACATGCATTACATTCTACATTTAAACAAAGTGGTTACA
This sequence comes from Viscum album, assembly GCA_963277665.1. Taxonomy (NCBI): domain Eukaryota; kingdom Viridiplantae; phylum Streptophyta; class Magnoliopsida; order Santalales; family Viscaceae; genus Viscum; species Viscum album. Next base: position 1,942,676,830 of record OY728143.1, on the reverse strand, counting down.
TAAAAGATAGTATATATTTTTCCCATCAACGAAAACATATTTAAAATAAAACATGGATCCTTTATTGACACTTCCTTGACACTGTCATCATATCATGTACCCTTCCCTTGACCTGTGAAAAACATTTCAAAAACTTGGGATGAGCATAAAAAGATCAGTAAGGGTTATAAAAATATGGAAAGGAAACATGAGTTCCTATATACATAAGAATGAAATAATACTTTACCCATACAACATAGGCACTTTAACATATCTCATCAAATCATGAATAAAACATAGAAATCATAAGACATAAAGGTAACTTGAGGCATTCATAACATTCTTACGTAGGGAGTAACCCTCTTGGTTACGTTTGGAATACCCACCACAGTATATTCCCTAAATCACTTTGGATAAACCTTAACGTTTCACTCCTTCGCCTTACCCAATGCATTGGAGAGCTATATCGGGCTCACCCGCCCTTAGTTTATCTTGGAACCACCCGTTTTCACAACAATTCCCAAGAACCATAACATAAACGTATCACATAAAACATGCATAAAGGAAAAATAACATTTCCACATTTCAATCACAATATAACATTTTGGTATGTTGAAATAATGAATCCATTCAAAAAGAAACAATTTCCAAAACCATTTAAAACATTTAATAAAGAGATTTTTGAATCAAAGTGTCCCATACCACCTTGAATCTTTTAAAATTTTAAACCATTAATATCCATATAAATAAATACTTAAAACCATTTTGAAAACATGGATATTAATAAGAACAAATAATTAAAACATTAAAAGCGATATTTTGGTTAAAGGTGTTTTACCAAAATTAGAGACACTTGAATACAATAATTGAGGAATAACATTTAGTCAGAACTTTATAATATCATGAGACTAAATGGATTCATGATATAATATTCCAAAGGACAGTATATACACCATATAAGAGTGAATTGGTCCATAACAACAATGAAGTCTCAATAGAAATGTCAAATGTGATGAAATCCCTTATAAAGAATGTATCCTTAAAATAAGGATAAATCAATCTCAAAAATATGTGTGACAAATATAAATACACCCAATATAATTGGATGTTAAGTGTAAAACAATAAAAGTTCATTCACACATATTCAAAATATGACATATTCAATAACTACATTTTGAACCCAAAGAAATCGAAATTAGGTTAAAAAGTTCCCTTGGTAAAATTCGACACCCTAACGGCATCACTTCAAAATTCAAAAAATGAGTTGATGAGAGATAAAAAGGGCATCTCATCACATAAACATAAAATTTACATCAATAAGGATATAAAATAACATATCTCAACATAATAGTATGTGAATTAAAAGACATGACAAAAGAAGTCTTTTGAAAAGAGGTGGGTGAAAGGTTCCCTTACCGACTTGGGTAACTTTTGAAACATACACCCCATGAAAGAAAGACAATAAAACATTGATGTAAATACTCATAAATGAAATTATATTACACAATGAGTATATTAATGGGCAGTACATACACCACTCAAAGGAAATTGTGTCAATTGTAGCATAAATCCCACGGGAATAAAAGTGAGATGAAAAATCCCATATGAAAACTCGGCAGCCTAACGGCGCCACATAAAACTTCCAAAATGGATTGATGAGAGTAAATAGGGTCTCTCATCATATGAACATAAAATTTACAGTATGAGTAATATAAAAGAACATCCCAATAACAAGAAATATGAGCTTAAAAGGAATGACATAAAAGGGTGTACTTAAAAAGAAAGAGAGGAGTATGATCCCTTACCTCAAGTCCAACTTGTCTTGTTCGTTTCATTATATTCATGAATAATAAACATTGGTCAATTTATAATTTCCTAAGTACCTCCTTTAAAAATTATTATACAATTCATATCACATATTATAATGTCATAATAATTGTTTAATAATGTTAGTTCATATCAGATTTTTTTGCCGATGTTTGGTACATGAGTCAAAAATGAACTTGTTTGAAAAAATGAATGTCCATGTAGTTATAAGTAAATAATTTACATAATAGTATTAATGGTTAAAATATCATATATATCCAGTACATATTCATTTTATACTATTCCATATCATTCAGAGATAAAAAACGCAAAGCACCGTTCATGGAGACGGTAGGCCGTATGTACGCATGAACGCTACTTTCATTTTTTTTCTATGTCATATTAACGAAATTAAAAATAAATTATATATATATATTATAATTACATTATAATATATATGTTATATAGGTCACGTATTTTCATTAATTTCATTCTTTATACGTTCCATGTATTGCATGTACGAGTCACATCACTTGAGGGGGCGGTAGTCCACACTTCCTCATATAAATTATCGCATTTACACAACATGAAAAGAATAAAGGTATGGTTTAAATATAAAATACAGATGAATATATTAAAAATAAATACCATATATAAAATAAAGGGACATCATAATGGCCACCTTTAAAGGTGTTAAAAGAATATTGAACAATCATCGTTTCGTGAGGCAGAAAATCGACAACCACGGAAACAGTATGTTCTTTAACCATTAGACGAAGGTATGTGTAAGTTTAGCTCGAATCCTTCTTATAAAAACATACTAGTATATTGAATATACTGTATTTGTTACAAAATAAATGAATAAAAATAGTTTAGGGGGTTGGAGAAGCAAAATAAAACAAAAGGACACAAGTGAAGACATTACCTTAAAATTGGGTAACTCCCTTTGGTTTGAGCTCAAAGGCTTCCTTGGGAAGACTTCTGCACAAAGTGAGGCTTAGAGGAGTTAGAGAGGGATGTGGAGAGACAAAATGGGTAGGGTTTGTCCGAGCCAAAGGCTTTGGATGTGTGGGTAAGGAGGTAGAGGTGGGGGCCTTTTATAAGAGGAGAGGAGGGGCACTCTTGGAAAGTAAAGAAATGTTACTTTATTTTAGAATGAGTTTCGGATTTTAATGGTCCCACATTGATGTGTTTCTAGGATAATGTGATAAGGGTTCAAAATCCACCCATAAAATAGGTTTTTTACATGTGTAGGTCATAGATTTTACATTATCTTTTCATTTTATTTAAATCCTTTATTAATGAGGTAATCGCTGCATCATCATGATGTCATAAATAATTTAATATATTTAATGTCTAACAATTATATTAAAAAATATCATGATGTATTAAATCTTTTTATATTTATAATGAATATTTATAATCAAAAATCGGACTTGTATAACCCCATGTAAAAATTGTTTTAGTTAAACATTTCATGTGTGTGTCATTTTTACTTTAACATTAAATAAAACGGTATTTATGTCATTTTCCAACCAAAGTGGCTCCATGGGGTCCCCAAGTTTACCCATGGATTTTCTTGGTCGGCCATGACACATCCAATGAGGGTAGGACATGTTTCAAGCTCATCTAATATTATTAAAACATTATTTTTACCTTAAACTACACTAATTACCTCTAATCGCGATTAAAAACTTAATAAGTTACTATTCACCAAAAAATTACTTTAATCCCATTGAAAAACATTTTACTTCTTAATTACAACCATGTATGTTGGATTTTTGAAATTCAAAACACAAATATGGCCAAATTTCATTTAAACGGAAAATCAGTTTTTATAAGTACCACTTAGTGGTTTCACTATTCATCAAAAATTGAAGTTTTTCAGAAAATTACCAAAAGTTCATCCTAACATATATTTGATATTCCAAATTCAAAAATTATGTCTATTTTAAAAAATTCAAAACATATAATTTTCATTAATTAATTTAATAATTAAATCCCGCTGTCAAAACAATAGCGTGTTTTTATGAAACAAAATGTATCAAAAGATTGACACTAGTTTAAGTATGATTTCAAAGTGAAATTAATTCCAATGTCCACCATTGGATTAAATGGTAAAAATATATTCTAATTTCACTTTAAAACCAATTCAAAATATAATCTAATAATATAAATAAATTAGATTAAAAAGTGGTTTTGAATTAAAATACAACATTTTTTACTATTCATTAAAAAAATGAACTTTATCGGAAAGATACCAAAAATTTACACAAAGTAAATTTTGATGTCTTGATTATAAAGAAAAATTTTATTTTGTCAAATATAACATAAAATTGTCAAAAAGTGGATTTAAAAAAGGTTCTCCATCAAAAGGCGGTTAATTGACCTTTTAAAGAATATTAGAATGTTTACGCTTAAAATTGGATTCATTTGCATTTTTAATCCTCTAACATTTATTGTAAAAAGTAAAAATATTTGAAAAACATATATAATCACTTTGTAGTTAGTTCTATTCATTCCCTCCATTGCAATGGCTAGGCATTAACTACTATTTAAAATTATATTATATTATTATTAGAGTGCAACGTAAGATTCCCAAGAAACTCGTTGTTGCGTATTGGGTACGCCATCGAGCATAGCATCCCCTTTAAGGTAATATTAATATTTTATTCACAAATATGGATAAATATAAAATTTCATTATCTTTATTTACCTGAGGTGTTACATCCTTTCCCCCTTTTGGAAATTGCATCCTCGCAATTTTAAAATTGAGCTTGGAAACATCCTTGAAAGTCCCACATCAGAACAAGAGTCGGTAAAACAATAACTTTAAAATAAAGAAAGATAAGTACAGAGGTCACCCGAGTTAACCCATACTAGGATTCCATGTAGGAAAACATGGACATGGAGGAGAAAACATAGGTTTATGTTCTGATGGAGAGTGATAGAAAACATGTTTAGGAGAAAGTTAACCACAAGAAAATCACAAACTTGTGATGGGTTAAACGGTATTTGATTCCCCAGTAGGAAAAGTTAATAGACAACATTTTTGTTTTAAGTTACCTTTTATTGAGGAATTTATTCATGAGGAAACATAATTACTTATCATGTTGACTTTCAACTTTTATTACATTTCTTACACAATCTCATATTTTCTCCAAAAGACGAGCATTTAGGAAGACTTGTTCACTATAATCAACTTCTAGAGAATCACCTAATCCACAAAAGAGAACTATATACTTCCCATGCCTTTATACTTTAACCAAAACCAAAAATGAAAAGGTTAGTACAAGATCAGATAATCCAGAAAAGGATAACCCTTTATAAAAAGAAAATCTATTCTTAATCTCCAAAATTTGTCCAACAACACCCAAAGTTCAATGAGGACCATTCGATAAACAATTTGTCCATAAAATTCTTCAAAGTAAACCAAAATAATATTGAAACCCAAATATTTGAAGGATTTAATCACAAAGTCTTCCAAGGTACAAATTAACATTTATCTCCAAATAACATCAGTTGCTCTTAAATTCTCATATTGAAAAATAATTAACCTAATCACATATCCTCCATGATAGGTTAATCATTTCCATTAATAACCCAAAATTAACTTACTCTTGATTCCTAAAATCATCTAACTAAAAAAAATTAGTCAAACTAACCAGGGACTTCATGTAATATAGTGGTAGGCGATAAATACTAGCCGCACATTGGTTGTGGGTTCGATTCCCGCAGCTTTGTCCGACACGACGGGTTGTCACACAGTCTGCGTTTTGTCCTTTTTCCAAAATTATATAATTCTCAAATCATTCCCCAAAAAGAGATAAAATCATCAAAAATAACCATAACATAATTTAACCTTAATTTTATCTCATGCCTTTCACTTCCATAATAACATATAGTAACCCATAATTACCTCAAAAGTAAGGATCATATAAACCCAAATAGTTCTTTAAAACTATGTCCACAAAAGAACAGATAACTATTCCTTGAATAAAATTTTCATATATTAAACATCAGGGTTACACATACTATAAAAAGTCTTCTAATGTAACCCCATCATCAAAAGAGACTTAATACTATTAAGAATTTCACTATAACTCTTTAAGCCCTTATATGTTGACTTCTTACTCACTCAACATTCTTCATGATCCATTAACCATTCCTTTCTAACTTATTGTGAAATACTTCTTTCCTACAAACAAAATCATGAACTATAACCTAAGATTCCAAAATAGGAAAATAAAAGTTATGAAATAATACATACCTTTAATTAGTCATTGTTAGATTCTTCATCCACAATCGGAATGGCATTAAGTATTGGTAAACGAGTATTTGTACGATCTTGGTGATCCCATTCACGAAACTTCTTCATAGGACATGTGTTTTCATAATGACCATACACACCACATTTAAAACATTCAATTGATCCCTCAGAAAGAAATTCTTTCCCTTTCCTCGAGTCAACTGGATGCTTCGTTTTTCCATGGCAGGTCTTTGCTTTATGACCTTCATTTCCACATCTATGGCATATTTTTGTCCCTTTAAAACATTTTCCTAGGTGTTTCTTTCCACATCTTTGACACATGGGTTTTTGAACACACTTGCCTTCATGATTATTACCTGTAGTTCCGTCGGGATTTGTTTCACGCATATATGATGCCTTAGAGAAATCACCAAGGTTTAGGTGGTCAATCATGACTCCAGATAGTTGGTTGAGGATAAACACAAGAGTTCTCATTGCAGCTCCCATATCATTCAGTTGCTTTCTCAAAAAACTGTCAAAGTTTCCTTCACATCCACTGTTACTTTGGTGCCAGCTAGATCCAGCCATTTACTAAAACCAAAAAGGTCAATGTGAGTATATCAACAAAACCATCATGTACTAATGAGGAAGATAAACACTAATATATACTTACTCATTCACTTTATCAAAAACTAGGACTCTTTCTGAAATCGTAACCATTATGGTAATGTCACTTATGCTTAAAGAGTACCCTAACCTCTAAAGTTATCTAAACCGACATTTGATACCATCTATAAGGACCCAGCCTTAAACCTACTTAATCTTGAGTTATTACAAGATTACACATTGAGGATCTTTTCAGGTTTAGAGTTTTAGAGAGTTAGATCATAAAACTTGCATTATATTTCACATTTAAACAATGTGGTTACATAAAAGATAGTATTCATTTTTCCCATCAACGGAAACATATTTAAAATAAAACATGGATCCTTTCTTGACACTTCCTTGACACTATCATCATATCATGTACCCTTCCCTTGACCTGTGAAAAACATTTCAAAAAATTCGGATGAGCATAAAAAGCTCAGTAAGGGTTATAAAAATATGGAAAGGAAACATGATTTCATATATACATAAGAATGAAATCATACTTTACCCATAAAACATAGGCACTTTAACATACCTCATCAAATCATGAATAAAACATAGAAATCATACGACATAAAGGTAACTTGAGGCATTCATAACATTCTTACATAGGCAGTAACCCTCTTGGTTACGTTTGGAATACCCACTACAGTATATTCCCTAAATCTCTTCGGAGAAACCTTAACGTTTCACTCCTTCACGTTACCCAATGCATTGGAGAGCTATATCGGGCTCACCCTCCCTTAGTTTATCACAGAACAACCCGTTTTGATAACAATGTCCATGAACCATAACATAAACGTATCACATAAAACATGCATAAAGTAAACATAACATTTCCACATTTCAATCACAATATAACATTTCGTTATGTTTAAATAATGACTCCATTCAAAAAGAAACCATTTCCAAAACCATTTAAAACATTTAATAAAGAGATTTTTGAATCAAAGTTTCCCATACCACCTTGAAGCTTTTAAAATTTTAAACCATTAATATCCATATAAATAAATCCTTAAAACCATTTTGAAAACATAGATATTAATAAGAACAAATAATTAAAACATTTAAAGCGATATTTTGGTTAAAGGGGTTTTACCAAAATTAGAGACACTTGAATACAATAATTGGGGAATAACATTTAGTCAGAACTTTATAATATCATGAGAATAAATGGATTCATGATATAATATTCCAAAGGACAGAATATACACCATATAAGAGTGAATTGGTTCATAATAACAATGAAGTCTCAATAGAAATGTCAAATGTGATGAAATCCCTTATAAAGAAGGTATCCTTAAATTAAGGATAAATCAATCTCAAAATTATGTGTGAAAAATATAAATACACCCAATATAAGTGGATATTAAGTGTAAAACAATAAAATTTCATTCAAACATATTCAAAAGATGACATATTCAATAACTACATGTTGAACCCAAAGAAATCGAAATTGGGTTAAAAAGTTCCCTTGGTAAAATTTGACAGCCTAACGGCATCACTTCAAAATTCAGAACATGAGTTGATGAGAGACAAAAAGGGAATCTCATCACTTGGACATAAAATTTACATCAATAAGGATATAAAAGAACATATCCCAACATAATATTATGTGAATTAAAAGACATGACAAAAGAAGTCTTTTAAAAAGAGGAGGGTGAAAGGTTCCCTTACCGACTTGGGTAACTTTCGAAACATACACCCCGTGAAAGAAAGACAATAAAAAATTGATGTAAATACTCATAAATGAAATTATATTACACAATGAGTAAAATAAGGTGCATTACATACACCACTCAAAGGAAATTGTGGAAAATGTAGCATAAATCCCACGGGAATAAAAGTGAGATGAAAAATCCCTTACGAAAACTCGGCAGCCTAACGGCGCCACTTAAAACTTCCAAAATGGATTGATGAGAGGAAATAGGGTCTCTCATCATATGAACATAAAAATTACAATAAGAGTAATATAAAAGAACATTCCAGTCACAATAAATATGATCTTAAAAGGAATGACATAAAAGTGTATACTTAAAAAGAAAGAGAGGAGTAGGATCCCTTACCTCAAGTCCAACTTGTCTTGTTCGTTTCTTTATATTTCTGAATAATAGACATTGTTCAATTTATAATGGCCTAAGGACCTCCTTTAAAAATTATTATTCATTTCATATCAAATATTATAATGTTATAATAATTGTTTAATAATGTTAGTTCATATCAGATGTTTTTGCCGATGTTTGGTACATGAGTCAAAAATGAACTTGTTTGAAAAATGATTGTCCATGTAGTTATAAGTAAATAATTTCTATAATAGTATTAATGGTTAAAATATCATATATATCCAGTACATATTCATTTTATACTATTCCATATCATTCGGAGATAAAAAAACGAAAATCACCGTTCATGGAGACGGTAGGCTGTACGTACGCATGAACGCTACTTTCATTTTTTTCTTTGTCATATTAACAAAATTAAAAATAAATGATATATATATATATATTATAATTCTAGTATAATATATATGTTATATAGGTCACATATTTTCATTAATTTCATTCTTTATATGTTCCATGTATTGCATGTACGAGTCACATCACTTGAGGGGGCGGTAATCCACACTTCCTCATATGAAATTATCGCATTTACACAACATGAAAAGAATAAAGGTATGGTTTAAATATAAAATATAGAAGAATATATTAAAAATAAATACCATATATAAAATACATTGACATCATAATGGCCACCTTTAAAGTTGTTAAAAGAATATTGAACAATCATCGTTTCGTGAGGCAGAAAATCGCCAACCACAGAAACAGTATATTCTTTAACCATTTGACGAAAGTGTTTGTAAGTGTAGCTAGAATCATTATTATAACAACATACTAGTATATTGAATATACTTGATTTGTTACAAAAGAAATTAATAAAAAGATTTTAGGGGGTTGGAGAAGCAAAATAAAACAAAAGGACACAAGTGAAGACAATACCTTAAAATCTGGTAACTCCCTTTGGTTTAATCTCAAAGGCTTCCATGGGAAGACTTCTGCCCAAAGTTAGGCTTCAAGGAGTTAGATAGGGATGTGGAGAGAAAAATTGGAGGTTTTGTCCGAGCCAAAGGCTTTGGAAGTGTGGGTAAAGAGGTAGAGGTGGGGGCCTTTTATAAGAGGAGAGGAGGGGCACTCTTGGAAAGTAAAGAAATGTTACTTTATTTTAGAATGAGTTTCAGATTTTAATGGTCCCACATTGATGTGTTTAAAGAAAAAGGTGATAAGGGTTCTAAATACACCCATCCAATAGGTTTTGGACATGTGTAGGTCATATATTTTACATTATCTTTTCATTTTATTTAAATCCTTTATTAATGAGGTAATCACTGCATCATCATGATGTCATAAATAATTTAATATATTTAATGTCTAAAAATTAAAAAAAAATATCATGATGTAGGAAATATGTTTATATTTCTAAGGAATATTTATAATCAAAAATATGACTTGTATAACCCCATGTAAAAATTGTTTTAGTAAAACATCTCAATTGTGTGTCATTTTTACTTTAACATTAAATAAAATGGTATTGATGTCATTTTCCAACCAAAGTGGCTCCATGGGGTCCCCAAGTTGACCCATAGATTGTCTTGGTCGTCCATGACAGATCCAATGAGAGTAGGACTTGTGTCAAGCTCATCTCATATTATTAAAACATTATTTTTACCTTAAACTACACCAATTAACTCTAATCGCGATTAAAAACTTAATAAGTTACTATTCACCAAAAAATTATTTTAATCACATTGAACTACATTTTACTTCTTAATGAAAACCATGTATGTTGGATTTTTGAAATTCAAAACTCAAAGATGGCAAAATTTCATTTAAATGGAAAATCAGTTTTTATAAGTACCACTTAGTGGTTTCACTATTCATCAAAAATTGAAGTTTTTCATAAAATTACCAAAAGTTCACCCTAAGCTATATTTGATATTCTGAATTCAAAAATGATGTCTATTTTAAAAAATTAAAAACATATAAGTTTCATTAATTAATTTAATAATTAATTCCCGATGTCAAAAAAATAGAGTGTTTTTATGAAACAAAATGTATCAAAAGATTGACACTAGTTTAAGTCCGATTTCAAAGTGAAATTAATTCCAATGTCCACCATTGGATTAAATGGTAAAAATATATTCTAATTTCACTTTAAAACCAATTCAAAAGATAATCTAATCATATAAATAAATTAGATTAAAAAGTGGTTTTGAGTTAAAATACAACATTTTTCACTTTTCATTAAAAAAATGAACTTTATCGGAAAGATACCAAAAAATTACACAAAGTAAATTTTGATTTCCCGATTCTAAAGAAGAATTTTATTTTGTCAAATATAACATAAAATTTTCAAAAAGTTGATTTAAAATATGTTTTCCATCAAAATAAGGTTAATCGACCTTTTAAAGAATATTAGAATGTTTACGCTTAAAATTGGATTCATTTGCATTTTTAATCCTCTAACATTTATTGTAAAAAGTAAAAATATTTGACAAACATATATAATCACTTTGTAGTTAGTTATGTTCATTCCCTCCATTACAACGGCTAGGCATTAACTACTATTTAAAATAATATTATTTTATTATTAGAGTGCAATGTAAGATTCCCAAGAAACTCGATGTTGCGTATTGGGTACGCCATCGAGCATAACATCCCCTTTAAAGTAATATTAATATTTTATTCACAAATATGGATAAATATAAAAATTTCATATTCATTATTTACTTGGGGTGTTACAAAATACATATATTACATTATTAGTATAGAATATAAGAGTTCTAAAAGGATCCAAAAAATTAGTATTCATAAAATACTAGATAAAATTATATTTTTACATTACAATTGAGAACATAAAATAAATCATAAAAACACTGAGATAACATTATTATCCGTTATTTTATATCCTTGAAAATTATAGATATTTCATTTCTAGTTTTCCTAAGGAAATGAAAACAAAATAAAGGGGTTCTAAAATGATCAGTATGGGGTAGCATAAACTGGAATCTATCCTAATAAAATCATGGAAAAAATAAAATAAATGATCAAAATAATTTCATAATCAAGTGATACTAAGGTAATATTATGTCCTTGATAATTAATAAAAATAAGGATAATTATTTATAATCTCAAACTAATGAATTAAAAAATGTCATGCATCATAAATGTATCATCAATGCCTTATGTTAAGTCATCATTCATAAAAGGGTAAGGAATATTCTAATACCCTAACTAGTTTATCTCATGAGTTCTATAGATGCATCAATTTGTTATCTATATTATACCCACCCGTTACTAATTACAACAATTGAATACATCATGTGAGTTTATGGAAAAATTCATAACATTTAATAATGAACTTATCTATTAATCCTAAAAAAAGAGAAAAATTATTGTTTAATTATTTAAATATACAGAAAAATATTTCCCCATTTAAAGGAATAGTTCATCTATCAAGGAGAATATTCTAAAAATCAAATTCAAAATAGTTTTTTACTCTCAATTAAAATTTAATTACCCTTTTCAATGAATTTAAGATAAGGTAGTGGAGTAGGTACATTAAAAGTTTTAGGTTATCAATGTAATATAGTAATTCAATTCAATAGATTAAAATTTTATGAGACTAGAGAGATGGAAAAACATACTTTATTATGGTTTTTAAATATTGTATAAATTATTGAAATCACATCCCTCGTGAGTGTCTAGCTAGGTGTTCTGTCTTATCCCACTCCTCATGCACTGAGTGGATATTGATTTGATACTCAACGATCCATTTTTAATGTGATTACTCATAGGTTCATCTATTGAACATCCACATACACTTTCTTGTATCCATAAAATAATGGGATTTCAAGGAAAGAAACACATAATTTAAATTTTAAAATTTAGTATTTTTTTCACTATGATCGGTAATGTATCATTTTAATAAAAACACTTTGATATATAGATATTTTAATTGATCTAAAAATAAAAGTAATAATATAAACTACATTATATAATGTATCAAATGGGTAGTATATAATGTTGGAACCAATGATTTTCTATGTTGAAAATGGAGTATGGTTTGTTTTTTTTATCAATTCTCATTGGAAGTTTAGGAAGTTTTTCAAGAAATGGATCATATAGTTCAAGCAAGAAACAGTATTGAAGGTGGCGTCATTTCCCAATGTTTTCCAAATTTTTGGATCCAAAAATTAGAATATTGAGAAAGGTGTATTAGGAAAAGGGGGTTTCCCACAATATTAAAGGTTTATTGGTAAACATTCCTGCTAGGATTGATTTAGAATTATTGTATAAGAATATGGGAAAGAGAAAAAGTGTGCACAAAATTTAAATGTTTTTGAAAGATGAGGTTGTGCAGAATAATCATATATTCCCAATGCAACATCAAAAGGGGTTTTTCATTCTCATAATGAATCTTATTCTCACTAATGAAGTAGAATTTGAATCTTGAACATAGGGTCTTCATGGCCTATAAATAAGTAGCTACCCCCATGGAAGACTTAATAATTTTCAAACGAAAATCCCATTGCTCGGTCACACAAAAGATTTGTGAATGAAAAAATTGAAGTGATTTAATCTTGCACGCAAGGTATTCCTTTAGTCTTAAAAGATCAAGTTAACCATTTGGTGTAGTTGTGTGAAAGATAAGGGTTGTTCTAAAAGTAGGGGTTTCAAAAAAGTCATCTAGCATGACATATCCCAAATCATTCATGCATGATTATGTGTTGCGCATGATTGTACTATTAATCTTCTAATAGGCCTTTGATATTCAGTTTGTTTTATCAATGCTTTCAAGTGCACCAATTCAAGAGTTCAATACAATAAGTGCATCATGATAAATAGAGACAAATATTTCAACATTGATATATTAAATATACCATAAAGTTGAAAAATTTAGTGAGACTCCACCCAGGGCGGTGAGCTAGGTGGAACCAATGGAAGTCCTTTGAGGGATACAGTGAGCTATCCCAGAATTATTATAAAGGTAGTGGGCCTAGCATAGACTTATTGTGCCTATACTCTTCTATTCCACATATATTGAAGATTATTGGATTTTGGTATGACTAACACATTATCGACATATTCTCCAAAGATGTATCCCTTAGTTGTGAACCAAGTAAAAGTGTTGTGGCATATCTTTTCTTTTGAGTGTTTGATTGCTAATAATATCTATCATAGAGGTTTAATGATTTCCAACCAATGTGGGAACAAGATACATCATTTTAAAAGATACACTTGACACCCCATTTCACCCCCCCCCCCCCCCACTCTCAGGTTTTCTCGGGGTCCTACAAATACACCAAATAATATAAATTAGGTGAAAAATATAGAACATGTTCCATAATAAGGAATTTGAGATGAAAGGTACCTTACCTTAATTCTAGATTTCCACTAAATCCCTTGATTCTTCTGTATGAAAAAAATAAATATCTTAATTACATATTTCATGATATTATATATATATATATATAACCTTATATAAATTTAATTTATAATTATTCTCTAAATTTATATTTGTTAGTTATTATTTATTCTCGATATCATACGTGAGTAATATTGATCCTTTTGAACTTGTTTTCAAATAGTGGTGTTTTTTAATAATCTAATAATGTTAATACTTACTAGATAATTTATGGTGAAATAATAGATAAATTATTTTCATGTATAAATTTCTCATCTAAACCCAAAAGTTATTTAGTAATGTTTCATGAAAGTGGATTCAATATCATCTTATTTTTTGTTATTTTATCGATTGAAGATAATATTTTGATAACAAGTTAATTACATAATATACCATTTATAGAACCATAAAACAATCATTATTTTGTTATTAATTTATAATAATATTTTTAGTTAATTTCACAAACTCATTAGGATAGAGTTTTATAGGATTGTTTGATATGGTGGTTAGCCCGACCCAAACATGAACAAACCTTAACTCGATGGGTGGGTATTGTTAAGAAATTTGATTATTTTTACATAATATCAATATAAAAAATAATGATATTGTTTATTTTTTTACGATTTTGAGTGATATTTTATGTTTTTTGGATAAATATTTAAAATTAATATGAAAAATAAAAAACATTTCTCCGTGTATGCTATAGTCCACAAAAATGCACGCTTGATGTTTTCATTATTTTCATAGAAGGATATGATATTAAGAAATGGTTTATAATTTAACAGACCTTATATTTATATAGATATAATATTATTTCATTAATAACACTTTTAGTATGACCCATGAATGTTGGTTAAGATATATAGGATGTGTTGTTCATGGTGGTGGTTGTCTGCATGTATGCATGATGATGTTTTTATTTTTCAATGAATTATAGGGATCGAATGTAAATATTAATTTGTAAAAAAAATCAAAAAAACTATTTTGTATACTATATTTATTATTTAATTCCATTATTATTATCATCAATGAGATGTTTTTTTAATATAACCGGTTGATTCATGGATGTGGTAGACTTCCTATGCCCACTATCGATGTTCCTTTAAAATTTTTAGTGTATTAAAATGAATAAATAATTTTTTTTCTTTAATAAAATATCATATTTCTAGATTATTTGTAATAAATTCATTATATAAAAGGGATTAGAGAGTTTTTTAAGAGAAATATTAAGAATAATTGATTAAGAAATAGGTAATACTTTCATTGAGGACATGAGTTTTATCTTACAAATATCTTTGGAAATGTAGTCCATAATCATACTAATGGTGACAATAGGATTAATTAAGTGATATAGTGTTTTAGGAGGAAAAATTACATATTTTTAGGAATTTATTTGATGTAAATGTCTAACATGAAGTGGTGGAAGGATCCCCTTTTATAAGGGGTGGGGAATACAATTTTGGAAGTCACCTTTACATTCGCAGTAATGTAATGTTACTATTCAAGGGTAAAAGGTCAAAAAATGAAAAAAGAGGTAGGGAATTTTTTCTTCTGTTGATATAAACTAGAAAAAAATATTTAGGAACATTTTGTTAAATATTTTTTGGTTTATTTTAGTAAATCAATTTTTCCTGTTTTCATTTTAACCGCTATAATTAATACTTAAGATTAGTAATTATTTCTAAAAACAAATATTAAAAAAAAATCCTAATTTGAACCATATAATTTTAAATTAGAAAAAAAAATTATCATATAAACTTTTTAATGATGTAAAACATTAATTTTAAAATTAAGGCACATATCGTGTAAGAAAGGTTTTTTGGAATGGTGTGTTTCTAAGCATAAAAATTATGTATAATACATATTTATCAACATCATAAATTTTCATGAAATATATTGATTTATTTTAAAAAAACAAATTATGTAACATTCATAGAAATACAAAACCAAATTTTTCTATTAAAATACTTAATTAAAATTAATGATTAAAAATATTTTTTTGTTAGAATTAAAATATTACATTGTTTTTTACGGTTTAACATAGATTTAAAAAATATAAAATAAATGTCATAATAATTCATAACCTCAATACTTAGATAATTATTTTTATAGTTAATATGATTTATAAAATTTTACCTTTTGATTATTTTCTAATAAATTAATAAAATTCACCACTTTTGAAAGAACACTATATTTTTTACTATCTATTTAAACATTAATTATCATAGAAAAATATGAAAAATTAATCTTAATATAATATTTAAATTATATATCAAAAAATCATGTGAAATTGTTAAAATTAAAATTAAACAATCAAATAAATTTTTTAATTAAGGATATTTAGAGTGTGTATTGTGTAGTAGTTTTGAGATATAGTGTTTACCTACTATAGTATGGTCTTGTGTATTATATTCTACCTCAATTAAAATAAATTATCCCTAAAATTACATATATATTTGAAACTAAAAAATATGGTTTTTCATTCTTAAAATCTTTTTTAGGAACCCATGTTCCCTTCTCTAGTTTGTGATTTATCTACTGGACTTTCACTAGCCAAGTTATCTAATTCCATGAAACTTTCTCTATAGTATCAAGATTTTGGACATTCTCTTCATTATAAAACAAGTCAAGTTCCTTCTCTATTCTCTCATATGTGAGTACATATGTTATATATGGCATGTATTTCATCAATAATGAAACATAATATATTTATTATACTTTAGAAAGGTTGGGTGTCATAGTCCATAGGTAGTCTATCTCTTCAATTATATCTTCTAACAGACTAAGATATTAATGATTATTTACCCTTAATAATTATTTTTTGATAATCTTATTTGACATGAAATAAGGGGCTATACCTAAAAACTATGAAATATTAATAAAATTAAATTATTCAAGATGATTGTTATATGCGTGAAACTATCAATAATAGATAGTAGTAAAATTATTTTCAGATATATATTTATAATATATTTATAATTATAATTAAATAAAATTCAATTCAATTTTGGATTTATTATATCAATATTAGATTGGGATGACTTTTTTCTATAATAATTGATTTTTATTTATATAGTAAAAATAAAAAAATTTATAAAAATAATTACTTTTATAATACAATAAGGACATAAAATTTTTAAAAAATAATTTTAATTAAAAAATACATATTCAATAAGAATTTAAAAATACTATGTCATATTTATAAAACACGTGTTAATCATTTTTAAAACATGATTAATATTTCACACTAAAATCTATAATAAAAATTATACTTTACACTTCTATAAATTAAATATAAAAAAATGTATTTTCTATTATATTTCAACATGTAAATATTATTAAAAACATTAAATTTCATTTTTTAGGAAAAAAGATAATATTAGTAATATTTGTGTTAATTATCAGGGTAATGGTAAAATAATTTTGTTAAATGAATTATTTCATTAATATCTTGTAATATTTATTTAATAAGTAAAATTTGTGTTATAAATAAATTATTAGTTTTGAACCAATATATAACTACATAAAATCATATTTAATTGGTAATCAATACTAAATAAGATTAAATAATACATAATTATTAAAAGACATTTTTCTAAAAAACTATTTTTTATTTATTATGTATTTCAATTTCAAATTTTATTTTTATCATATTTTTAAATTGGATTAGATTAAATTAACAGTAAATTAATTTTCAAAACCTTAAAATTTTGTAAAGGGGGTAAACATAAATTTCCAAATAAAATATAATTTACTTAGTTAAAAAATTGGTCATAATAGTCCAAATCAAAATGTAAAAATGTAAAAGACTATGGTAAAAGAGTGAAAACATGTTTGGAAATTATTTTTTGTTTATTTATCAACCCAATATCACCAAAAACAAAATTAATTTAAAAGTTTGGATTTATTGACCAAGAAATTGTGTGTATATATCATGGAAGTGTAAAGTGTATTCCCAAAAGTGACATTTCTTCAATTATAAAAAGAAAATAACTTAAACCCCTCCATAGTTTCACTTATCATTCCATTTTTCTTTAAAAATATTCAAAAACTACATATCCAAGAATTATTATAATCATCATTAATCTCAGGTTCTCTTAACTAAATCTTAAGGCCTTCACTTTCAAGGAAATCTCTAAGAGAATATCAAGTCTTTAATATGAGTATTAACTTCCTCATTACTTTTTCTCCTTAATATTTATCTTCCAAGTATCTTATATACATAATAATATAATATACATTATTTATTCCTCTATGTATATTAAAAAATAATAAATAGTGTGTCGCACAGGCTACCACTTCTACAAATTGACATCTTCCATTTTTAATCACCAACATTAATGGATGATCAAAATTATGTGATGGGTGAATAAATATTATATCTATCTAATAGGTTTTATTTTAAAATTTAGATTTATCATTTACCTTATTTTTCTCTCATTCATTGATAAATGGAAACATTAATCATACATACGTGCGAATTATCACGTCCATGAGAAATGAGTTACAATTTTCATCACCAACCAAAATGGTAGCATTTAAAAATATATTTAATATATAAATATTATTTCTATAAAAATATTAATATTATTTATATTTTGATTAAATTTTATAATGATCTATACCATTCTCAAGATATATAAGTATTTGTGAAAAATTGATCGCACAACCTCAATTAAATGATGTAGAAAATTAAAAATAAAATAAAATATGGTAGTAAAAAAAATTGGAATGTAAAATATATTTGAATTAGGTTATTATTTATTTATTTAATGAAATTACTTTTTTTATTTAAAAAATTAATAGTATTCTCAAAATGACTCTAGAACCTATGGTAAGGGATCTTTCGTACCACCTTCCTCCCATGTCAGTTAGAGTTTCTATTTATTTTCACCATTGTGAAATTTTTTTGCATTAAACCTATTATATTTTTTATATTTGTACATTAAGTATATACCTAGCTAAATATACCTTTAATTTTTTTGTTTATAAATGTTTTAGATCCCTATTCAATTCCCACTTTTAATAAAATCATGTTTAATATAACATTCCAATTTTATGTTTCATTTCTAATATCAGCAACATAAAATGTTTTTAAAACAATAATAGATTCTAATAAAATAATTAATTTATAAATAATGATATTTGTTCAATTAAATTTTTTATGAAAATAAAATTGTCATAATTTCATTAAAAAATATCCTTTGCATATTTCAAAATGTTTTTTCAAAGTGGTTCATTCTTATTCTTTCTTATCTTAGATCTTTTATAGGAAATATTTATATTAGAACTCATTGATCTATACCTATTAATAATTTTAAAATAAGAATATCCAAATAATTTAATTTCTTAATCTCTTGGGAATCCTTATTATTTATCAATTGTTTATTACTTGAATCATAATTATGAAACCAACTCCATTATCATGGGTTTGATCATTATTAATACTTATATATGATATATTATCCCTGTGTGGAAATCATACCTACAACTTTTATTCAAGTGATAGGTGGACATAGAATTATATATCCCTCTAATTATTTAGGTAAAGCATTATATCTCTTGATATTTTATTTATTAGACTAGAGATTGAACCTAATCCATTATGATATTTTTTCCGTAATGCTTTTGGGAATGGGGACCAAAAACAATCCACCATGGGACTTTATCAACTTATGGATGATTGATCTAGGAGTGACCCTTGAATTATGTTCATGATATCATGTTTTATATTATTTCCAAATGTTTTCAATCTTGTGATATAATTTCTTTAATTTGTGTCTCCATGCTTATTATCTCCCTCTTAATGATTCCATATTAGGACTCTTCATTCTCATGTTATGATTTATTTCCATGTTTATGGTCTTATTGGGATTTCTATTTCACCATTTTGATTATGTATTTCCCTAGGGTATCCTATGAAATTATAGAAGATCTATGGGAATTATAAGTAAAATATAGAATATAAAATAAAGATAATGTGTTTATTTTATATTTGATATATTTGTATGTCTAATCTTCTAAAGAAACTGGGCCTCTATATCCTTTGATTTTATAAATGGTTAAGTATGTTATCAATCAAGAAATAAAGTATGCTTAAGGATTGGGTCACTATAATTGGTATTAAAATGATTTTCTAGTTTCTTTTGGATATTAGGATTAAAAACCCTTATTGAATACTATAGGGATAAATCTAAGGGATAATCCAAATTATAGAATAACATTATAATATTTTGGTAAAGTGGATATTATTTAGTTTCCCTAAATATAAATCCAGGGTTGGATACTGCATGTGGATGTGATTTCAGTACTAATTTATTTAGGGGTAATAAACCTAAAAAAATTGTCTTGAGTATATAATGGCCATCATTATGGTGCATATTGAATTTTCCCTTATCATTTAGTTGGAATGATACTCTCAAAGAATATTCTTTAGTTAAATTGAATTCTCTTTACAAACCATTATGAATGACTTAAATATATTTTTTTGGAACTTAATTATGTTATACAATCTAATTGGAAGATGGTTATGGATTTAATAGATTGAAACATAGTGATTCATATGTTATATTCTTCACATCATGTATGAGTTACTTTGTATAAGTTTGTGGTTTTTCATTTTTGAATGTATTAATCAAATTATTACCATCCCTAACTATCCTTTATCTTATAAAATGGTTGTATATAAGTTGAATCTTGTTAATGCAATTTGTAATGGTAAATATGGTGATTTTCCTAATGAAATCCCTTACATGATAGGAGAAGTCTCTGAGAAAATCATGGAAATACATACATAGCTAAATCATTTTATCAATAATAATATTAATCACATGGAACATCCGTAAGAGGGAAAGTTGCATTTTTTCTTCTATACATCAAATACGTCTAACATTTACTAGATATTCTGATCCCATAATTGCTGAATAATGGATTATCCCAACTAGGAATATGGTCTTTATTCTTCCCTACTCTAATAAATCAAATTTAATACTAGTTTTTTATCACCTTTAGGGAGAATTTGATCGATATTTAATGTTGATCAATACTAAAAATCTGGTGGAATACATTGACTCAATGGAGTGGGCTGAATTCAATAGATCATTAATTAAAAAATATTTCCCACACATTTTCTTTCTTAAAATTTAATGGAGTTCCTTACACTAAATAAAAAAAGAAAGATGAATCTATCATATCTTATGTGGATAACATCACAAGGATTGCTTGATACACTTATGGTTTTATCATTAATTCCAAAAGTAAAATTTTACACTTATTTATTCGGATAAGGATGATTCTATGAATAGATTTAGAAATATGGTACTTTGATATCTATGAAGACTTTATATGATGTTCTCTATAATTTGATTTGGAAATGGTTAATTCTAAATGGTCTTATGGGACTGGAGATAATAATTAGATAATTGAGTTTAACTTTGGGGGTTCATGGGATACAACTCATGGGGGTAAGAAAATCCAACATCCTATATGTTAAAAGTTGGTAAAGAAACATCCTTGAAATTATCTATAAGATACTATGAAGTTTTTCAAGTGTATAAATATTAAACATCAATACAATTCTTATATAAGTGAGATAATAAATATTGATGATGTGATTGAAATGAAATAATTATAGACTAATCCCCAGTTTATTTTCCATTGTTTCAATCATAATTAACATGGAAACTATGAAAATCATTACACTAATACATGTGTAAAAGAAGATAACCCGTTACAGTAACCCTTGTGGACAAGAAATCAAGGGAGGGAATATGTTATTACTACTAATAAGGTGGATCGCAGTAATGATTTGGTGATAGTTACATTATTTATTCAATCAACAATATAGAATGTATTATTTGATTCAGGTTATATTCTCTCTTTCATATCATACAAGTTTAGTATACATATTCCAACACCAAAAAAACCATAGAGTTTAAGTTATTAATGAAAACTATTAATGGGGATATTGTTTCATCTCAAGTACAAAACTCATTCTTAGTTGATATGTGTGGGATGAATATCCGTGAAACCTTGATCATAATTCCTTTTTGTACTTTGATGTTATTCTGAGATGGAATATTTTTCTGTATATATATCACACATCAACTCCTAGGAGAAGTAAATCGCCTTTAATATCTCAAATTACCCTCTGATTATATTTACATGTAAGCAGGAGGATGAGACTCTTTTGGAATCTTCTTCAGATACATGGGTATTTTTTCATAATTATCATGCACATCTAGCACAAATAATTTAATAAAAGGGAAAGATCTCCCTTGATTACATGACCATTGTATGGAATTATATGAATGTATTACCTAAAGAATTTTTTAGTCATTATCCATACTGACAGGTTGAGTTACCAACTAAACATATACCCATATCACTACTGATAAAAAAGAACCCATATATAATTTCCCCCACTGAGATACATGATTTGAATAATAATTTACAAGAACATAGAGACACATGTTTCATATGATGAGTGCTTCACCGTGAGTCAAACCAGCCTTATTTATGAAGAATAATGATTGTTATATGTGCCACTATATTGATTACTGTGAACTCAATAAGATCAAGGAAAATAAAATGTGCCATCTATGATGGATTGATGACTTTTTGAATCTATTATGTGAAGATAAACACTTATCTAAAGTGGACTCCCAATCACGATATCACCATTTCAAGGTAAATAAAGTGGATATTCCCAATACCACCTTTCATATAAGGTATGTGAACTATGAGTTCAAAGTCATTCCATTTGGACTTCGAAATACTAGAGTTATATTTATGGACATAATGAATCGAGTAATTATCAATTACCTTGATAATTTTTTTTAGTTGTTATAGATGATATTATTATATACTCCAAAATAAAAGAGTAACACCATGATATTTTGAATTCTATCTTAAAGACTTTGAGGAATGATTATTTATATGCAAAGTGTAGTTAATATTAATATTGAATATAGAGAGTAGCATTCTTATAGAATGTCATCACTTGTATGTGGGTATATGTAGACTATTTAAAGGATAATGTGATTTAGTATTTTAAAAAACCATCACCTATGATTGAGATATATATTTTCTAGGAATTATCTAGGAACTATTATTTATTTATGAGAAAATTAACATGTTTTTCTAACCCACTAACCAAGCTTACTCATGAGGTGGTGAACTATATAAGGATGGATATGTGTGAAGAGAAGTTCAAGGAGAATAAGAAGAGGTTAACAAAGAACATATACTCGTTATACCTATATGTGGGGAAGGAATTGTGATCTACATTGATGTGTCAAAATTGCGTTTCAGTTGTGTACTCATGCAGAATGATAAAGTGAAAAATTATACTTCAAAATAGTTGAAGGTTCATGTATAAAATTATCTGACACATGATCTTGAGTTATTCATAGTAATATTTTATTTTTAAAATTAAGAGAATTATCTTAAAGAATATAATTATGGTATATATTCATACCACAAGATCCAGAAATATATATTCACAGTGAAAGAGATCAACATGCGCCAATTAATATGGATAGAAATGATAAAGGATAATGGTTTTTTAAACCATTCAAAACCTTGTATGGTTAAAATATTATTATATGTTATAGGAAGAAAAGATCACAAAACCTTATCTAATATGATTATTCAGAACGATTTGATATTCTTTAAAAAGAAAATGATTGACATGTTAATCATGAAGAAAGTAACATCAGCCAATATTTCTCAAATGAATTATTATCCATCCCTACTTTATAATATTAAAAAACATCTAGGGGATGATAAGGTGTTATGGAATAAGGTGGATTTCATGAGAAAGGTAAATAAAATTTAGTTAATCATTGATTATTAAGAATTTTGTAGATTTAGGAAATGAAATTGCATTACATAATATCCAGAGATACAGAAAGGGCTAAGGAATTACACTCATATATCAGCATTCACCATTCATATAGGAAACATGAAAATATATATTGTTCATTGAGAATAGTATTGGTGGGACTATATGAATAAATTGATTGTAGAATATACATCAATGTGTATGGTGCGTCATAAAGTGAAGGATGAGAGGAAAAAAGTCTAAAGGGATGATCCAGCCATTGCACATACCTATAAGGAAATGGGAACAAATCACTATAGATTTCATTATGAGTCTTCTGAAGCTATATATGGGGAATAATGTTATATGGGTTATGGTAGACCTTATCAAAAATATTTCTCACTTCATTTCCATTATATGGGACTTCTCACTTGATAAACTTACAATGATATGTAATAGAGAAGTGGGTTTGCTTCATGGAACTCCACTATTGATTGTATCTAAATGCGATTTTAGGTTCACCATAAAGTTTTAGATGAGTCTTAAACTTGATATAAATATATAATTGAACTTTAATATGGTAAATAATCCCTAAATTGATGTCCAAAATGAGTGTAATATCCAAACACATAAGGATATGTTTTGATATTATTATATGGATTTCAAGGGAGGTTGGGAACAACATCTTCCTAAAGTGTAGTTATTTTATAATAAAATATTCCACTCAATCATCCAAATATCCCCATACAAATATCTCTATGGGAATTGATTTAGAAAACCTATTTGTTTGGAAGAATTAGGTGAATGAATGTTTCTAGGGCCTGATATGGTAAAAGAAATGTTTTAAAAAGTTAATACACATCAATAGAACTTCAAAGTAGTACAGAACTAAAATAAGAGTCATGTAGATAACCATTGGTGAGAAATTGAGTTTGAGGATGGTGATGAAGTGGTACTTAATATATCTTTATATAAGAAAGTCATGATATTGTGGAATAAGGGGGTGTTAAGTTTGAGATATATTTTCCCCACAATAATTCTTGATCGTATATTAGACATAGAATATCAACTAGATCTCCCACCAAACATTTTCAAAGCACATGTTGTGTTCATCATATCCCTCTTGAGGAAAAGCATACAAGATCCCTAACATGTATTGATTTAAGAGGTTTTAAAACTAGATAGTGAACTCTGTCTTATGAGGAGCAATCAGTGAACATCATAGACTATAGAGATAAAGTTATTCCTAATAGGATCAATCTTCTTGCAAAGTACTTTGGAGAAACTATATGTATGAAGTAGAAATGTGTGAATCTGAAAAGGCTATGAAATAAATGTAACCTCATTTTTTCATCTTATATTATGAAATAAATTTTTACGGGAGAAATTTATTAATGGTGAAAGAATGTAACAATCCAATATATTAAATATTATTTCTATGATGTATCAGATTTATTCCTCCCATTTTGATGGAATTATGTGATATCTCACAAATCTATAGGTGGGTTGGTGATACATAATCATGGGGAAAAGAAACGGCCTCTAGAAGTTGGAGCTACCTAAGGGGATGGTGGTGAATTATGGTTCAATGTGAAGCTTCAGTTTTAGTGATGAACAAGGTGGTATAGAGCCCCATAGATGACAATATGGTGAGGTGATGATGAGATGTGGACTGAGGGTGGGAAATGGGAGGGGCTAATTGTTGGATCAAATTATACCAAATATACACAAGAGGGGGGTGAATTGTTTCTTTTTAGAAATCTTCACGAGATTGTGTTCTTCTCTTTTACATTAATTAGATAAATTAATGTAGCTGAAATATACAGTGTAGAGACACACGATGTATAGTGGTTCAAGGAACAGAAATCCCCTAGTCCACTCAACCAACACTCTACTTCACGAGCTTAGTGATTTTCACTATCTAGTCCTCGTTTCAATAGACCTTTCAACAACTGAGTACAGGCAGTTGACACCTTTACAATATAAGGTAAAACAAAGCCTTCTGGTCCACTCATAGAACCTACACAGCTCAATACGAGAAGTTGGTCACTCAAGAATAGAAAAGAAAGATTTTTGTATTCTAAAAATACTTTCCAGATGTTCTTCACAATTGAAACAGCATGCAATTGACAGTAGATAAATCTTCACCTTCAGAAATAATGATCTTCACAAAAGAGTCATTCTGAGTCGATCGCATTGCAGTAGATATAGAAATATAATTCACAACTTCAGCAGTAGCATATTCATAGTATATTTTCGATGTAGAATGAATGAAACTTCAATTCGGATTCTTCTTCTTCAATAAATAGAGATTTTTCATTCTTCCTGAATCAGCATATCTGTGTTTTTGATAGTCTCTTTTTTTCTTCCTTTTTCCAAATGATCGAAAGAGATTGAGAGAGTGATCTCTCATTGCTGTTTAAAAAAGCTCATATATACATAATAACGACAAGCACTTCTTCTACAAATTTTGATCCATAAAATTCACCTTCTGACTCATGATATTCAAACATTTGAATTTACAGAGTAATCGTAACCTCCCTAAAGACTCGGCATAAAAAGATACTTTTAATTTGATCCTTAACCCATTGATAAAATGTATTTGAATCAGTCAAAGTATCACTTTAAAATCAGCTTTAAATCCAGCTTTAAATTAGCCTAATAATCAGCTTGTTGGTTGTTGTATAACAATATTGACTTTAAATTCTCCAATTTCAAACATAAGGTTGAGCTATATAGTATGCATCCTATGAGCGTAACATAAATCATAAACTTAAGGTTGATGACGTAGCCTTCAAACGTAGGGTTGACAATGTATGGTTGATCACAAATGTAGGGTTGGTCATCCATACTTTTCTCTTCAAC
Organism: Viscum album; assembly: GCA_963277665.1. NCBI lineage: Eukaryota > Viridiplantae > Streptophyta > Magnoliopsida > Santalales > Viscaceae > Viscum > Viscum album. The sequence continues at coordinate 1,942,649,999 of OY728143.1, read as the reverse complement.
TTTCAAATATATGATGAAAGATCCATTCTTTTACTTGATCCGTACTTTTCTAAGAACGTATGGTTGTTTAAAAAAGTAAGGTTGATGAACCATACTTTTGAGAAACAAACGTAATGATTAACACTTATGTACTATTCTCCTTCTATACATTTCTAATATCCCAAATGAAGGGTTCCTTCCTAACGTAGGGTTTCTCTTCCATAATTTTTTGATAATGTATGGTTGATTAACCATACTTTTCTCTTATCTCATAAATTATACACTACTTTTCATCCTTACGCCATGTTTCTCCACGTAGGGTATAAATAGTGTTTCCAGAACACACTAAAGTAGATTCTGAATAGGTAGATCATGAACAGTGTTTCCAGAATGCGCTAAATGAGAACACCATAGAAATCAATTCTCGTCTGCAATATTCTTAAAAAATATTAGAAAATAATTAAGGGTATTTGTGAGAATTAAAATTATCATTAATAGATAGAGTATTATTTTAAATAAACTCCCCCTTTAAACAAAAACATTATGTATTGTTGAAGACAATACTCACTCAATAGTCTCTCCCTTTTTAATGATCAAAAAACCCATAAAATAACCAATGAAATTAACTTAAAAAAATTAATTACACATAGTTTTAAATTGTGAAAAAATAATATTAGATTTAACTTAATTTCTTTCTTTAATTTCTCCATTTTAATTTTTCATTTTAATTTCTCCACCAATATAAAATGAAACAAACAAATAAAAAATGTTATGTTTATCCAAATTTATCCCCCTTTTTTATTATAAAAAAGAATGACAAAATATGAAATAGAACATAGATTAATGTAGCACTGAACGTATGTAAATGCTATATCATTAACTATTTGTCAATAATTAAATCTGGATTATTGTCATATCAAACCAAGGATAGTAAAACAAATAATAAATAAAAGGAATCGAAATTTTCATTGAGATTATAGAATAAGTACAATCATGATGAACATAAGAATCAAGGTCTGGGAACGATATGAGATAGGTTCTATCTCTTCTGAACTACAGACTTGATTTCTGAAAACTGCTCCCTCAACCTTTTCATCATTCAATCACCAAGATTAATAATAAGATCCCTGGTCTCTTGAGTCATATGAATATCTTCTATGAGGTTGACTCTGAAAAACTCATGAAGTTTTTCTTCCTTCTCCATAAATATATACAACTTATCTGTTAATTTATTTAAGACAGAGCTGAGTCCTAACTCATTTGAGGTCAAATGATCAACCAAAAATTTCTGATTGTCTAACAAGACTGATAAAGGAGCATTGTAACATTGAATATCATGCAATCTATCCCTAATATTACTCATGGCAGCGGTTATAGCTTGAAACTTTCTGAGTAAATCAGGTGAAGTACCTGATCCACTAGGAGCACTAGTCCCAACAGGTGCAAATTGTGTCTCCATAAATTCTTTAATTTCAAGAAGATCAGACTTCATTTCCAATTCTGATTTCATCTTAAAAACCTCTATCAACATCTCTTGTTCAAAATCTTCAACTTCTTTTCGTGAAACTGTACTTCCCTTAAGTCTCTAAAATTTCAACTGTTCTGATTCTAAGGCTCTCCTCAGAGTAACATTTTTAGATTCCAAATGAGACAACTTTATGTATAGTTCTTTAACTTCCTTATTCCCTAAATCAGAGGCACCTTTTGCTTTATTTTCCTTCTCAGTTCCAGTTTGATGCAGCAGTACTAAAGGTAGCGAATCTACATCAGACTTGTCTTTTTTCCTTCACCTGAGTAGGTTGATCTACAAATTTTTCCTCAAAATCCTTTCCAGACTCTTCCACAGAAAAATCATCATGAAGTACTTCTATTTGATATTCAGAAACATGCTCATCACAAACATCAACAATTTTTTCTTCGATTGGAGTTTCTAAAATAATATTTTCTGGAGTGTCCTGAGGTCTGGCCACTTCCTCACCAGGCTCTGCCTCTTGTTCCTATTGAAGTGTAACTTCAACATCAGCTACACCATGTTCCTGAGTCTCTCCTTCAGCTTCTTCTTGAATTACAGATTGAATCAGAGGTCCTTCCACTGGTTCTGACCTCTCAACAATAGCTTCCATTGCTTTTTCAGCATCAGCTTCTCTTACAAAATTGTAAGAGAGTAAATCTTTTGTTGTTAGTACAGGGGAAACAAGTTTCTCATTAACAGTTCTTTTTCTCTATGTCTTAAATCCCTCCTGACTTCTATCTTCTTCAGTGTCTTCCATTACAAATCTGATTCTTCTTGAAGCAATGCTAAATCTTGAATCATCATGTCCCTCTTTGCACTTAGCAGACTGAGCTTGATCACTCTCTGTGTCTTCCTCAGCTCTTATTGGAAAAAGTTTCACTTTTAAGGTGCTCCAAAAATAGCCAATTTTTCTTAAGGTTCTAGCACCAAATGTGTTACTATGATGGCATCTTACTCGGGCTTCCACTAGCTTTACCATATCATTTTTGAATAGAATTTTTGAGAGGAATATACCAAATGGATAAAAATTCATTATAGCCTCACTTTGGCAGCAGTAGTGAAGATACCTTATCATGTACCTAGAAAAGTGTAGCTTTATATCACTCATTAACAAAAACATTATATACATATCAGTATATAAAATTTTCTCCAACTCAGATATCCTTGGTGCAATCCCTGTTTGCACAAATTTTACTAAAATTTTCTGATCTGGCTCCAGGTCCTTTATGAACATCTTATTTATAGAAGCAGAACCAAAAAAGAAAAGATATAATGTCCTTAGATTTATGAATATAATCTCATATATTTTTCAAATCAAAATAAAGCACTCCCAAATGAGGGAAGTTCAGAATCTGACCAACTTCCAGAGAGGATATCGAGGCCTCTCTATCTTCTATCTTAGCTACCTAGTATCCTCATTGTCTCCCAGACTAAATTTCACAGACTTAAATAAATATCACAGTTTTGTTTCATACAAAAACTCAAACTTCTCACCATTGAAGGTCTTATCTAGATTTTGAGAAACGAGAGCTTGTTTCAATAGAGGATTCGTCTGATATAGCCATTCCAAGTCTATGACCTTTCCTTGCAAAATGTTTCTTCCTTCTGAGCGTTGTTTCGTATAATTTTTGGCCTCATCCTTATTAGCTCTCTTAGTCTTTTCCATTTCTGTGAGAATCTCTGAAGGTTTGAAGGTTAGGGTTTCAGAGGTTCGATGATTAGGGTTGATGAGAAGTGGTACGGTTTCACAGGTTTGAAAAGGTTTTGGTAGAAATGAGATGGTTTAGAAGTCGAAAGGTTTCTGGCATCCTTGATTCCCATGTTTTTATTAATCATTACATATATTTTAAATATAAATAAAATCGATTATGTGGGGAAAAGAAGAAAAAAACATATTCTGTTTAAATAACTAAATTATTTTAAACACTATTAAAATAGAGAAACAACATAGTAAAATAAAACGTTATTTAAAATTAAATAAACCTAGATCCCCCTTAATAAAATAAAACCTTGCAGTGGGAAGTGGTTTAGTAAAAATATCAGCTAATTGAATTTCAGTACTTACAAATTCCAAAGATATATCCTTTTTAAGAACATGATCTCTTAGAAAATGATGTATGATATCAATATGCTTAGTTCAATAATGATTAATCGGATTTTTTGAAATATTTATGGCACTAGTATTATCACATAAAACAGCCGTATTATTAAAATTTAGTCTAAAGTCCATAAGAGTGTTTTTTATCCACAACACTTGTGCACAGCAACTTCCAGTAGAAACATATTTTGCCTCAGCTATTGACAAGGCAACTGAATGTTGTTTCTTACTTGACCATGACACAAAGGATTTCCCTAAAAAGTGACAAGTTCCTGATGTGATTTTCTTATCTAATCTACAACTCCCAAATTCTACATCTGAATATGAAATTAAATTAAAATCAAAAGTTTTAGGATAAATAAGATATTGTAAAATAGTTCCTTTTTAAGTATCTAAAAATTATTTTAACATCAGTTAAATGATATTCTTTAGGATTTGATTGAAATCTTGCACAAAGACATACTGGATACATTATATCTGTCCTTCTAGTAGTAAGATATAATAAACTACCAATCATACCTCTATATAACTTGTTTTCAAATGATTTTCCAATTTCATCCAAATCAAGTTTTATATTAGTACACATAGGATTTGTATATGTGTTGTTGTTTTCAAGTCCAAACTTCTTTAATAAATCAGTAATGTATTGGCTTTGATTCAAAACATTTCCAAAATCTTTTTGATAAATTTGAAGCCCTAAAAAGAAATTTAATTCTCTCATCATACTCATTTCAAATTCTTTTTGCATTAACTTTGAAAACTCATGAAAAAAGTTTTTATTAGATGATCCAAAAATTACATCATCAACATAAATTCGAACCAATAAAATATTAGAATTTACAGTTTTCTTAAAAAGTGTTGGATCTTCCATTCCAAAAGTAAAATCATTTTTCAATAAAAATAGATTAATCTTTCATACCAAGATCTAGGTTCTTGTTCAAGGCCATAAAGAGCTTTAATAAGTTTAAAAATAGAATCTAGTTTTTGAGAATTTTCAAAACTAGGAGGTTGCCCAACATAAACATCCTCAATTAAATAACCATTTGGAAAGGCAGACTTAACATCCATCTGAAATAATTTAAATTTCATATGAGATGCATAGGATAAAAGGATTATAATGGCTTCTAATCTAGCTACAGGTGCAGAGGTATCATCATAATCTATACCTTCTTCCTAATTATATCCTTTAGCTAAAAGTCTAGCTTTATTTATAGTTATTATTCCTTGATCATCTTGTTTTTTTCTAAAGACCCATTTCGTTCCTATCACTGGATAATTTTGTGGTCTTTCAAATAATTCTCAGACTTCATTTCTTCTGAACTGGTTTAATTATTCTTGCATTGCTATCATCTAGCTTTCATCATCTAATGCTTCTTCTATAGACTTGGGTTTTAATTGGGATAAAAAGGAAGAGAATTATACAAGATTTGATATATTTATTCTAGTTTTTATTCTTGTGTCTAAGTCATCGATTATAGTTTCTAAATTGTGATTCTTTAGAGTTATAGTCTATCTAGGTAGCACACTTATAGGATTTTCAGTGTCAAGTTCTTTTGAACTGGACTGAATTTCATTTATATTTTTTTCAAAATCATTTTTCAAGTTCTCAAGTCTCTTGTTATCATTAGAGTCAGATTCATCCATTTGATCATTCCTTTTCTCAGAGGGATCAAATTCATTGAATTTCACATGAACTGATTCTTCAACAATCCTTAACTTCTTATTATAAACTCTATAATCTTTGGAGGTATCTGAATATCCTAAGAAAATGCCTTCATCAGATTTTGTATCAAAGTTACCAAGATTGTACTTGGTGTTCAAGATGTAAACCTTACATCCAAAAACCTTAAAGTAATTTAATTTAGGTTTTCTATTATTCCAAAATTTATAGGGTGTCTTTTTCAAAAGAGTTCTAATTAAAACTCTATTCATTATATAGTAGGCTATGCTTACAGCTTCTGCCCAAAAATAGGTAGGAAGAATTTATTCATTTAGCATAGTCCTAGCCATTTCCTGAATAGACTTTTTTATTCTTTCAATAATTCCATTTTGTTGAGGTGTCCTTGGTGCAGAGAAGGTGTGTTTAATACCCATATTTAAGCAGAAGTAATTAAATTCCTGATTCTAAAATTCTCCATTATGATCACTTCTTAATGAAATTATTTTAAAACCTTTTTCATTTTGAACAGATTTACAAAAACTTTAAAATAAAGTAAAAGCATCATTTTTAAATTTTAAAAAGAAAATCCATGTAAATATAGAATATTCATCAACTAAAACATATACATATAATTTACCAGCCAATCTTTTTACTTTTTAATGTCCAAACAAATCGATATGGATAAGTTCTAGAGGTTTAGATGTTATAATTCTATTAACAGATTCGAAGGATGATTTGTGTTACTTTCCAAGTTGACATGCATCATAGAATCTATCACTTTCAAATATGAGACAAGGAAAATCAAAAACTAATTGTTTCTTAGATAATTTATATAAACCAGATACATTACAATGTCCAAGTATCCTATGCCAGATCCAAGATTCATTTACTTTAGCATTTAAGAATTTTACTTGTTGTTTACACAAGGAATTTAAATCTAGGGTATACACACTTTCAGTTCTAGGTGATCTAAATTTAAGCAGATTATTTTTGAAAACAGAACATCAATTGTTAGAAAAATCAATAGCATAACCATCATCACATAGTTGAGAGATACTTATCATATTTTCTTTCAATCCTTTTACATAAAGTACTTTTTTGATTAAAACAGCTTCTAGATCTCCAACTGTTCCAATACCAATGATTTTCCTTTTGGCATTGTCACCAAAAGTGACAAGTTCACCATATTTTTGAGTGAGTGTAGAGAAATTAGATGAGTTTCCACTCATATGACTTGAGCAGCTACTGTCCATATACCATATTTCCTTTTTTCTCTTGTGACTAGCTCCCAGCAAAGGCAGTTACACAATTTTCTTTGGTACCCATATTTTTTTGGGTCCAACAGTGTTAGCCAGCAGAGATCTGGGAATTCAGACTTGCTTTGTTTTTATAATTTCACAAGATTCAAATAAATCATTTGATACAAAAGCATTTTTAATACCAATTATTTGGGTTTGTCTTAAGAAATAGTTTTTAGAAATATGTCCCCTTGTTCCAAAGTAATTACAATTTAATCTTTTTGTACTTGGAATAAAATAATTCTTGTACAGTTTGGGTTTTTTACCTTTACTGCCAATTCCAAATCATTCCTTTTTAATGACATTTTTTCAAAGAACTCCATTTAAAGTATTTTCTCTTTTATTAAAAACAAGGTCTCCATTTTTATAATTTTCAACTTCATTTTGTAGTGATTTTATCTTTGATTCATAATCTGTATTTTTAGTGTTAATTGAGTCAAATTTTTCAGTTACCTCCTTATATTGTTTCAGAATTTATCTCTTTAATCAGAAATATCCTTTTGAATGTTATTTAAAGACTTATGCTTCTTAAATAGAGAATAATATCTTTCTTCCATCATATTGCAGTAGGATGTAAGTTTTTCATTAGAGTAACTAGATTCAGAACTAGAGTGAGAAGATTAGTAAGATTGTACCTCATATTTTTCTTCCATAAAACACATGTTAGCTTTCAGATTTGTTTCTTCCTTTTTTGAGACTGATTCAAAAGTTCTATTGGAGTCTTCAGGTACACTCCATGTATCATTCATGTCTTTCTTGTCCTTATGTTCATAATCATTTCTTTTAAAGAATTTCTTTTTCTTGTCTTCTTTTAGCTGAGGATAGTCAGGTCTGATCTATCCCATTTCCTTGCATTTATAACACCTGACTTCCTTTTCATCCTTTTTGAAGTATTTTCTAAATACCTTCTTATTTCTATATAATTTAGTTAATGTTCTGGCTAAATGATCCCGTTACACATTATAATTTGATAAATCATAACTTTCTAATTTCTCTTTTACCCTTTTCTTCATCTTTCTGTTTTTGTTCTGTGATGACACTTTCAAGGCTGTGTCCTCTATTTTGATAAGCACTTTATGATCATTTTCTTAATCTTCCATCTCAATTTCATACATCATTAGTGTTCCAATCAGTTATCTCATGGTTAAGTCTTTAATAGGTGTCGACTATCTGATTGCAGCAGAGATTCCATTCCATCTTGTCAGTAGTACTCTCAGTACTTTTAATGCTTGATCAGCTTGTTTAATGGGATCTCTAAAAGAGGTTACGTTATTGACAATATATGTCAATATTCTATTCAATTGAGTAATACTTTCACCTTTAACCATTCTAAAAGTATCAAATTTAAGCTTAGCAGTTTCATATCTCATTTCTATGATATTGTTAGTTCCTTCATAAGAAACAGCAATAGTTTTCCACATTTCATATGCTGTCAGGCATTGAGATACTCTGTTAAATTCATCTAGTCTTAGACCACATATAATTTCATTCATTACCTTTTAGTTCATATCATATTCTACTTCAGTAGTTTCACTCCATGTTTCATGTTTTTCTGGTATTTTATATGGAGTCATATTTTAGAATATACTCTGTATCCAAGGTTTTTTAGATAGATAATCATTTGCGACATCCAGCATCCATAGTTTTCTCTATTAAAGTACGGTACTCTGGCCATATACATTCCCTATCTTGTATCAGTCATCTTGATCTGTGTATAATCACTTTAAGCTTGTTATGGCTTTATCAGAAAGCTCATCCTCTGATACGAATTGTTGGATCGGATTATACCAAATATACACAAGAGGGGGGTAAACTGTGTCTTTTCAGAAATCTTCGCGAGATTGTGTTCTGCTATTTTACTTTAATCAGATGAATTAATGCAACATAAATATTAAGTGTAGAGACAAATGATGTATAGTGGTTTGGGGAATAGAAATCAACTAGTCCACTCCACCAATGCTCTACTTCATGAGCTTGGTGATTTTCACTATCTGTTCCTCGTTTCAATAGACCTTAAACAAATAAGTACAGGCAGTTGACACCTTTATAATCTAAGTCAAAAGAAATACTTCTGGTTCACTCACATAACCTACACATCTTAGTACGAGAATATGGTCACTCAAGAATAGAAAATAAAGATTTTTGTATTCTGAAATTACTTTCCAGATGTTCTTCACAATTGGAACAGTATGTAATTGACAGTAGATAGATCATCACCTTCAGAAATAATGATCATCACAAAAGAGTCATTCTGAGTCGATCCCGTTGTAGTAGATATAGAAATATAATTCACAACTTCTGCAGTAGCATATTCATAGTAGATTTTCAATGTAAAATGAATGAAACTTCAATCGTGATTCTTCTTCTTCAATAAATAGATCTTTGTCATTCTTCTTGAATCAGTAGATCTGTGTTTTTGATAGTCTATGTTTTTCTTCCTTTTTACAAATGATCAAAAGAGACTGAGAGAGAGATCTCTCTTTGCTATTTGAAAATTCTCATATATACATAATAATGACAAGCACTTATTCTGAAAATTTAGACCCATAAAATTTTCCTTCTAACTCGTGATATCCAAACATTTGAATTTACAGAGTAGTCATAACTTCCTTGAAGGCTTGGCATAAATAGCTCCTTTTAATTTGATCGATAACCCATTGATATAATGGCTTTGAATCAGTCAATGTCACACTTTAAAATCAGCTTGAAATCTGGCTTGAAATCAGCCTAATAATCAGCTTGTTGACCGTTGCATAATAATATCCACTTTAAATTCTTTGACGTCAAACGTAAGGCTGAGTTGTACAGTATGTATCCAATGAATGTAAAGTAAATTATAAATGTAAAGTTCATGATGTAGCCTTCAAACGCAAGTTTGACAATGTATGGTTTATCACAAACGTAGGGTTGGTCATCCATACTATTCTCTTCAACTTTCAAACATATAATGAAAGATCCATACTTTTATTTGATCCATACTTTCTAATAATGTATGGTTGTTTACAAAAGTAAGGTAGATGAACCATACTTTTGAGAAACAAATATAATGATTAACACTTACGTACTATTCTCCTTCCATACTTTTCTAATATCCTAAACGTAGGGTTCCTTCCTAATGTAGGGTTCCTCTTCCATACTTTGTCGATAATGTATGGTTGCTTAACCATAATTTTTTCTAATCTCATAAATCATACACTGCTTTGCATCCTTATGCTACGTTTCTCCACGTAAGTTATGAATAGTGTTTCCAGAACATGCTAAAGTAGATTCTGAATATTTAGAGCATGAACAGTGTTTCCAGAACATGCTAAATGCGAACACCTTAGAAATTAATTCTAGTCAGCAATATTATTAAAAAAATTAGAAAATAATTAAGGTTATTTGTGAGCATCAAAATTATCATAAAGAGATAGAGTATTACTTTCAATAAACTCCTCCTTTAAACAAAAACAGTATGTATTGTTGAAAACAATACTTGTTCAACACTAATACTATTGGGGTATGTTTATGTGGAATGATAGTTTAACCTTTGGTGGTGGGAGTATGCATAGAAAGAACTAGGTAAGACTCATGGGCTCAGTTATTAACTAGCAGGACCGGGCATCAACAGTTAGGCCTTAGGACCAACTTATAGGCCTATAGAATCATGGTTCTTTTAGACCATGTGTATGGTTCTATCAGTCATGGACCATAAGGTTTGTTCTATGTGCCTTAAGTCATGTTTTTTGGAATTCAAGACCACATTCCTTAGGTCTTGGATCCTCTAAGCCCAAGGTAAATTTAATGGGTTTCCCAATACCGAAAAATAAAAATGTGTCTCCTTTTCTAAATAATAAAACAGTCTCCACATTCTAAACATTTTATAAAATACTATTGTTTTGAGTATCTTATATTATATTCATTAACAGACTAAATCAAAAACACTGAGAAACATTAATAAAATTAAATTATTCAAGATTTTCATTATATCTTTCAAACTAGTGGGAATATAAATTTGTAACTAAATTTTTTATTCCTAAATTTATAATACATTTATATTATGAATTTAACTAAATTAACTTAATTTTTAGATTTATTATATCATTACTAGAAAAAATGAATTTTTAATTTTCTATAAAATAATTTATTATTAAGTGAATAGAAAAATTAATTATATTGCTAAAAACTAATAATTTTATAATACAATAATGGATTAAAAGTTTAAGAAAACCATTTTATATAAAAAAATATACATTTATCAATAATTCAAAAAAAAATTAAATATATAAATCACATATCTAACAATTTTTAAAATCAATTCATTTTTCACACTAATAATTATTTGTATGTGCTAATAATGAAAATTGCACTGTATCACTTTTAGAAATTAAATATAAAAAAATAGTATAGAATATCAATATTTTCAAGAAAGTTAAACTATATTTTATAGGAATAAAGGTCAAATTAGTAATATTATTGTTGATTACTATTATCATGATAAAATCATTTTTTAAAATGGTTTTAATAAAATATTTTTAGTTTTATTTATCCAATAAAATTATTATAATTTTATTTATATATAAAATAATATTTTAAAACAAATATATAACTATTTTAAAACTCATTAAATTGGTTATAATTACTTAATATGATTAATGAACACAAAATTGTTAAAATTTTGTTTTTTTTTTAACTATTTTTAGTATATTATATATTTTAGTTTATGTGATGATTTCCTCATTTTAGTAAACTCAAATATGATAAATTGAGATTAAATTTAGGTTCAAAACATAAAAAGTTTTTAATATGGGTTATTTTATATTTTTAAATAATATTTTATTTTTTTATTTAAAAAACTAGTTAGCATGATAAAAATAAAAATTTTAAATTTTAAAAACCTATGGTAGAATACTGAAAACATGTTGAAAAAATTTTGGAAATATTTTATCTATATTTATCAATCCAATATCACCCCACATTCCATTATTATTAAATTTTGGAGGTTTTTACCAAGGAATGTAGTAATTTTTTTACGGAAGTGTAAACGGTATTCCCAAAAGTTTCATTTTCTACACTTATAAAAGGGGATCACAGCCACCCATCTATGGCTACATATACCATTAAATTTTTTCATTAGACTATACCCAAAAAACCTAACCTAGAATTATTGTTCACATCCACAAGTCCTTTTTCTCTAGAATTTTTCTTAAGGCCTTCACTTCTATTGAAATATCTAGGATAAGATCAAGTCTCTAACGTAAGTATTACCTTATTCATAACTTTTTCTCCTTAATATTTCTCTTAAAAATATATTATATCCAAATAAAATATAATAAAATGAGTATCATTATTAAAATTATATGTAATTATATATAAATTTAATATCAATTATTTATTCCTCCCCATCCTCTATGAATAACAAAATCCCTATTAGTATGATGTGGGGACTACTGCCTCTACAAACCGATGTCTTCTATTTTACATCACTACCACTCATGGATGATCAAGATGATATAATATATGAATAAAATATTTTATATATAATATATATATTATTTTAAAATTTAAATTTATCATTTACTATCTTTCCCTCTCCTTCGATGATAAATGGGAATATAAATCATGTGCTTATGTGAAATATCACGTCCATGAGCAATGAGTTTCATTTGTTATCACCACCCATCATGGATGGATAAGAAAAATATATTTAATATCTTACCATTATTTATAAATAACTATAAATATTTTTGATATTTTGATTCTATTTTATAAAACTTTATTTCATTGTCAACATATATATAAGGAGTTATGAAAAATTGATCCAACAACCTCATGTAACTGACATATGTATGAAAATTGTATGATAAAGTAATAAAATATGATATTTAAAGGAACCTGTACTATAAAATATAGTATAGTAAGGTTATTATGTATGTATTAAATAAAATTATTTTGGCTATTAATGATTTTAGGAAGGTGTGATGAATGAATCTGAAACCTGATTTAAGGTATTTTCTATATATCCTTCATGACTTATCGGTTAAGAGTTCCCCTTATTATTATCCCTTTTAATAATTATTCTTACCATATATCTCTTAAATATTTGTATATGTTTCCCTTAAATATATTCCAATTTAAATACCCCATCATTTATTGTGTTATAAATGTTTTAGTTCCCTATAAAGTTCCCACTTTTAAGTAAATTGGGTTTACGATAACTTTCCTATTTATTATATCATGTAAAAAAACACCCCATAAAATATTTTTTAACTATGAATATATTCCAAAAAACATCACTATTTTATGTAGAACCCTATTGGGTAAATATTTGTTTTTCTAGAAAATAATATAGTCTTTTCATGTTTAGAAAAATATCTTTTACTTATTTTATAAAGAAACACCCAATTGGAATATTTTTTCTTTATACTCCTAGATCCTTATCAATACATATCTATATTAGAATACAATGATAAATACCTATGTTTAATTTCCAATATGAATATAAAAATGATTTAATTCCTTCTTCACTTTTGAATCCTTATGATTTGGCCTTAGATTATGCCTTGAATCAGAATCATGAAACCCACTTCTTTATCATTGGTTTTATCATGATTATAATTTATATATGATTTATTTTCCTCATGTAATAGGAATATATATGATTGTCCTTTTTTGAGGGTGGGAAAAAAATATATAAACCTCTAATGCATTGGTTATTTCATTATATCTCATGATGTGTTATTTTAGGGATTTGAAGTGAACCTAAACCACCTTGGGACTTTATCCTCTACGTTTATGGGAATGGGGAGTGAACCCAATCCATCATGGGACATTATCCAATATATGATGACTTTATTAAGAGTTTACACTAAATTATGTTTATGATATAATTTTTATATTATTTCAACATATTTATTATCATATGATTTCATTTCCTTATTTAATGTGTCTATTATTTTTATAATCCACTTTATAATATCATGTTATGACTCTTAACACTCATGTTATGATTTATGTCCATATTTATTAACTTATTCAGATTTATATCTCACCCTTTTCATTTTTTATTCCCCCGGGATATCCTATTTATTTTTAGATGGTCGATGGGAGTTAAAATAACTATGTAGCGTCTTAAATAATTTTGTTTTTTATGGTTAAGTTGATGAATTTGTATTTTTAATCTTAAAAAGACACAAGACCTGTGGATCCTTCAATTATATTGTTAGAAATTTTATTATAAATCATAAAATAAATTATTTTTATGGATTGGTTTTCCATATATCTTGAGTTTCAAATGGTTTATTGTAGCTAGTTATTAATATCCCATTTTTATGAAATCTTAAAGCTCACTTACATAGGGACACCTCTTGGAATACATGATCCCCCACATGAAATTATAGGTCTATTATTTGATTATTAGAAAGAATATTTTGTTTGATTTGAGATAATTTGATATGATTTGTAATAGTTCATACTTTCTCAGTTATCTCCATTATATGTTATGATCCAAAAGTGTCCTTTATCTAACATCTTCCTAATAAGCTGGATTGTGGAATATATTCTTATAGAATACCTCATACAATTCCATCTCGATTTTTGAATGAAATATATTATTTCATGTAAATTCAATCATAGGTAGATATTAATCCCATGTTCTATGGAATTTTGGAGAATAGTATTTGATCAATTTTTATATGGTATGAATAATGCTTCTAAAATACCCTGCTGTTTTGTGATTGTAGGTGGACCTTAAATAAAATATTGTATCAAGATCATTTTAAATTCTCTTGTAGATTTTCAATGTGAAATAGAGGTGAAAATAATATAAAATTAAATTAGATTCCTAACTAAAGCACATAATTTCCTTAATATAAGACTGATATTGTTTCTCAAGAAATAACTCATCCCATACTACTAAAAAATTTGAAGACTTTTTAAGGATCCCAACCATGACCCATAAAAAATCATTCTTCCTTGTAGTATTTGGAAGTACTTCGATAATTTCCATTTTAATATTTTCCAAAATCAATAATGGTATAGGTATAGGATTTATAAATCACCTAGGCTGTTGACTTTAAGTCTTTTCCTACAGACAATATAAGCATATAGACACACATTCATAAATTTATCACTTTATACCAACACACAATTAATATTATCTTAAATCCATATACATCTCTCTAGTACTAGTATGTATAGGGAAGTTTGAGTTACATGATTTATCTAGTAGCTTATTATTTAGTTAAGGTATGTATGTAACACACAACTTATTTTCAAAATTTCACACACTGTCTTTTTAGTTGATTCTTTCAATTTTCAATCATTCACTTAATTAATCCTCTTTTGTAAATCCTTAGCATCAAAATGGAATTATAGAAATTTTCAAGTAAATTAGTTTTAGGAGTTTCATGGAAAATTAATGATTTTTTGCCTTTAATTAAATTTAATATATACATCTTTATTATATACCCAAATATATGATTCTTATTAATACTCATCATGGTCAAAACACTATGTTCCCTCCTAATAAAATCATTAGATAACTTTCTTTCTTACCAGGGTGGTATTTTATCAATCAATCACAGTCCCTAAGTATCTCTAACCATCTTCTTTTCCTCATGTTGATCTCTTTCCAAGAGAAAATGTACTTCAAAATTTTTTGGGACACATATATCTTTCATATTTCACTAAAGATACAATAACACCAAATATCCAAGTAATATATTAATACTTCCAAATCACATTCATACATTTTATAGTTATATTCATGGATCTTAAATTTCATTAATATATAAGAAACCACTCTATCATTCTATATAAGGACACAGTGCAACCCCTTCTTCAGTGCATCACTATATATTAAAAATACTTCCATTTTATTTTAAATTCAATTATGGTTTATTAATAAATATCCTACTTGTATCCTCAAAACATTATTCACATTCCATAGACCAAGTTAATTTTACCCCTTAACATTTCGACTTGGTTAGTGGGTTGGAAAATCAAGTAAAATTTTACTAAACCAACGATAGTAACCTTTTATCTAAAGAAAACTATATATGTATGTTCTATACAATGATGTTGGAAATTATTTAACTCTCCTTGTCTGTGAATGATGAACACATATTTCACTCTTACAGATAATTTGGCCCTAAAAATAATCTTCATGGAGCCAAAATTCACACTTACTAAATTTTTTATATAATTATTTTTTTCTAAGGGTATCGTGAATTATTTATAGATGGTTTTAATTATCTTCATATATTTTATTTTATATCTAGATATAATCAATGAATACTACTGTGAAGTTATCAATATTATCCTTGAATATTCTATTCATCATATTTAAAAAACAAAAAGTTCATTATTTAATAATAATCTAATTTTTGTAAACTGATAACATCCATATCGCTTATGATTTTTCATCTTTGTTATATCCTCCTTCTTAACCATTAATTTATGCTAACCAAACTGAATAATAGTCTTTTAAAAATACTTATGTCCTTAAATTATATCAAATAATTAATCAATCCATGATAAAGGATAATTATTTTTTATGGAAACACAATTGATCTCCCTATAATTGAAGCACAATCTTATTGACCAGTCCGTATTTTTTAAAAAGAAAATAGGGTCTCCCCATGGTTAAACACTATGGAATATAAATCCATTATCATACATATCCTAAATTTATTTCATTAATTCTTCCAACTCAACTTGTTCCATTATATAAAAATTTTAGATATGGTTATTGCATCAGTAATTAATTAAATGGAAAACTAAAGTTCATGATCATGTGGATGAATAGTTAATTCATAAAAAAATATCAATGTATTTTATTTAAATATTTACATACTCTATCTTTTTAATGTTATTCTTATCCAGGGGTAGTGTTTTTTCTTCTTATACTCCCATAATTTCATTAAGATGAGCTACAATAGGAGGGTCTAGAAAAGACATTAAAGGTGAAGTATCTCCATCAAGGGACTCTATAAACCTTCAGAAATGGTAATATTTTTCTCTCAAAAATAAATTATTTGATTATACATTGAGATCTGATCCATACCAATTATTAATTCAAAATCTATCATTAGTATAAAAGTCACATTTCCCACCAGGAAATGTATATTCATATTAATTGATACTTTTGGTAAATCGTCTTTGCATACCACTAGGTATCTTAATAGACATATAATTTATCATAGTATTAGAGAATTATTAAATTTTATTAGGAAACATACATGATATAAATGATTTCATATATCCAAAATCCAATAAATCATTTTTTTAACTTTTATCTTACGATCAATTTACATTTAGCACTTCAACATCAATTATAGTGATCCCATAATCTCATCCTTCCTCCCTCAACTTGTTTTGAGGTAAATTTCTTTCATGTTTGGGGAATTAATTTTTATATTTCCTCATATACTTATAGTTAAATAATTGAACATTAGAAACATTAACATGAATTTTAATTTGTGATCTTGATGGATTTTTTCTCTACTATAAAAACAAACTAACATTCCCTTCAAGAATTTCCATGAGTATTTATTTACAGAGTTTTTATATATAGAAAATTCCACTCTTCATATATTCCCATTTGACATATTTTTCTTTCAGAGGATCTCGTAAGACATATTCTTCTATATATTACCTTTAAATTCATAAGTCTTGGGGAAATAATTTTCAATTTTAATGGAACTGGAGACTATATCTTCATATAATGAAAATCAAATAAAGACTATTTCCCTTCAAAGGATGGGATTTATCCCATTATAAAAATGGTTAATCTTTATTTCTAGTTTATTTCCATAGTGTGAATCATGTATGTATATCTTTTTAAAGCTTGCCTCTGGTAACATTTTCCTCCTACTTCTTTCTAAAATTGATGAATTGTCTTTCCTTTTTACCCTTTGATCATTGAGAAAGATATTTTCGAATAATGTCTCTTTAAAAAAAATATTTCATTTTATCTGTCTTTCTTTCCACTCTAGTATTTTATATTAGTGACCACCACTGATCGACATCTCCCGAAAAACAATATACCTCCATTATGAACTTTTCCCTTTCACTACTTCCTGAAAGGATAAATTTTATTTACAGATACTTGACATGTTTCTTAGCTAATAATGGATTAATTATTCTATTAAAAAGAGCGGGATGATTTCCATTAATTCGTCTAATATAGTTTCACCACACTATATAATGACAAGTTTCTCTAGGTGGGAAAGGTTGTTTTTCATAACCTATATCAACTACGCTTATATGGTTATTATCTGACCAACTCCAACTCTAGCCTTGTTGAATTTCATGGGAGGAACATCCCTAAATTGATTATAGGTTTTGATAAGGATATCATTCCTTCTATTAGTATCCATCTCTAAACAATGGAATATACATAATTAGAACATTATATTGAATTATAAAATAAAATTCCTATTAAGTTTTTCGGTAAAATATTCTTTAAAAATTATAATTTCTTCATAATATCGGTCATATCAAACTATATTCCTCCAAATATTGTCCGCATAGTTTTGAAAAAGAATCTTTTGATACCATACATAACAAACTAGTCTTTAAAAAACCATAACTAGTGATTATATTACATTATTGGTACATAATAAAACAATTGTTGAAAGATCCAACAACTCTATTTTCTTAGAATACATGATATCACTACAAATACATTCATCATGGATACTTCCATCACTTGTTTTGGTCATGTAAGGAACAAGAACTTGTTTCACTTCTATGTGATAATAACAACAAATATATTGGAGCAGGCCCCCCATATTTGGTTCCAGAATAATTTCTCAAATGTGGTAAATTCTTCCACCAATATCTCATTTTTGAATTCTGATATCCTATTCCCTAAAAGAGTTATCATGAAGTGTTGAATCATACAAGTATTTTCCAATAAAGATATTGTTAAAAGAGCATGTGAATTTATATAAATGTTTTGTAACTATGAGTTTAATAACTCCAAAAGGGGAGAACCTCTAGAGATTAAATGATCTTACTCATAGGATTGAAGATATTTTTTGATTTTATTATTTTAGGATGATGGTAATGGTGTGTGGCTATTATCCTGTTTACTTCCCATC
This sequence comes from Viscum album, assembly GCA_963277665.1. Taxonomy (NCBI): domain Eukaryota; kingdom Viridiplantae; phylum Streptophyta; class Magnoliopsida; order Santalales; family Viscaceae; genus Viscum; species Viscum album. Next base: position 1,942,631,365 of record OY728143.1, on the reverse strand, counting down.
AAATTATTTCAAATAGAGAGCATGGAGTCTGGGTTTGGTCTCTTAGAAGCCTAGATTCCTAAAAATTTGGGAGTGGGAATAGAAGTTTGACCCTTGAAGTGTTATAAATAAAAATTCTAAGGTTTATATTCACATCTATAAGGTAAAGTGGTTACATTTTCACCTATATATCATTTAAGATATTTCCTCAATATTTGGAAACCCTATCAAGATAGATAAAAAATGGAAAATCCCTGATTCTATAAATATACCAAGATCCTTACAGTGGTTGATATGTTGGCCACCCTAGTTGAAGAGGTGGTTGTATCCACCATAGATTATAGTATTAATCTAGAAATTTAATTTTAGAGGAATCCAAACTTCTTCTTGAATTTTATTTTATTTGGAAATGTATCCTCTAATTAAAATAGGGATAATTAATGTAGTTTCTGTAAAATAAGGGGGAATGATGATGCTACCTAAAAAATAGTAAATTGAAGGAAAAATCATTTCCTATGGCCCCCATCTAAATATCGCACCTGGGTATTCTAATGATTTTAGAGTGAAAGGATCTAGTATTTTGGATGGAAAAGATGGGCACACCATTTTCAGAGACCTCTATAAACACTCTAGATAAGCCCATACATCCTTTTAGATTATGGAGAAGGGTTTGGATAGTAATATTGTATTTATAATGTCATGACCCATCCTTAGGGCCCGTGTCGTGACTAGCCCAAGCCTGCCTTCCATAGGTCAGGGGCTGGCGACTAGCACCAAAGGCGTAAATCCCTAAGTTGGGAAGGTATTGCCTTTATAAAAAGTAAACACACACAATCAGAGTACACAACTTGAAGGAAAACACTAAGAAATACTATATACAGAAGAAGTGATGGAAAGTAGAAGGGGCTGGAAATACAATCCCAATAGTAAATTACAGGTAAAACTAAAAGCAAGTACAACTGAAAAAAAGTAAACCAACTACTGGGTCATCCTCTGTGGTTCCTACCTGAAGGGTAGGTACATATGGTCTCTTCAGCACTCCATGTCCGTTCGTCTGCTCCATCCAATGTCACTTTGAGTGGTCCACCCCTGAGTATAGTCCAGACCTACTACTCTCTACCTCAGTCAGTGCTGTCTATCATCTGCAACCAACACAACAAGGTTCAGGCATATACTGTGTTGGGGTGAGTATAACAATACTCAGTAGGGACCACGAGACCCTCAAGGTCTCACTAAATCCAATAAGGATAAACCACAAAGTAGGAAATCAATGGATAACCATTACTTAGGTATATAACCATACATATACCTAAGTTATCTAGTAACTCATCTCAATCATGAGGAAAACACAAAGGTCATTGACTCATCTCAAACCAAGATTTCAGTGAAGTGTAGAAGTACAGATGATTAGTCGTGAAGCTAGATCATCTTATTCTGTCAAGAGGCACTACTTCTGAACATACGGAGTCTTACCCACACAGGACCGATAGGTACTAACCCCCGCAATGACCCACATAGGATATGACCCACACAGGATCTAACCCACATAGGATCGGTATGCGCTGATCCATACAAGATCGCAGAGTGCTGACCCACACAGGATCGCTCAGTACTAACCTCCCTATGTTCTGTCTCCAACCTTCGCCTAACTGCCAGATACTAGGACTCCGTACTCTGTCCACTCGCCTCTAGAAGGATCCGCTCCATGAGATACTAGTCGAACAACAACTATTACGAAGTCCCGAGTAGAAGTATCTCAAAGGACCGTCACGTCATAGGGGTCTCAATGAAACAGACGACATGTTAATCAGACGCTCGGTCTGTTAGTTATTAACCTTTTAGTCCTGGGGGCCTGGTTAGATTTTTGTATGATCCAACCCGACCATAACTTAACTATACCTCAAATTCTAGTGGGGTATACCAAAATGACTATCTCGATCCAAGGTTTCTGGTGCCATACATGGTTCATCATTTCGACACCGTATGATGGAGATATGACGAATACAAGATCCCGCAATAATAATAATATTATTGGGTGTTTGTGAACCCGAGCCATGAACAAGAATTTAATATTCAACATTAGACTTAAATTGACCGTCTTAATAATAGAATCACGTCACCATAGATGGTAAGTCAATCGGACGTCGCATGTAGGAGTTATGGAGAGTCGAAGATTTAATAATAATATATTATTATTATTTGAGTGTTTTAGGTACCCAGTCCAAAAACCTGAATAAGGCATCCAATATTGGACTCGGAATGTCAGTCTCAATGTTAGGGTCGCACTGCCGAAGACGGTTCGTGAAACTGATTTCGCACAGAAAAATTGCGGAGAAAAAGGTGTTTTATCATCCAAAGTATTAAAAACAATATTTTAATATTATTATTAATTAATTATTTAACTGAATCTCCTTATCTCCAAAATCAATCATGGTTCCAGCCCTTGTTGTGTGCCAGATATAAATACTCCAATTTCTTATTTTCTTTTTATTATTTTAACATTATTGAATTTTAGTTTTTTTCTCTCTCTCCATTCTAACATATACTTTCACGTTTTCTTCTCCTCCTAATCTATAATGGCCTGACCACCTCGACAGTCTCGTACCCTACCACCTGTTGTGCACCTGGACTGTCAGCCAAAGCCACCTCGGACTCACCGCACACCGCCAGAGGGCCTTCGCCACGCTGCCTTCCTCTCCCTATGTCGTGCCGACCACCACAGTACGTCGAACAACCTATCTCTCCTAGAGTCGGGCCTATATCGAAATCACATCGTTGCGTCTCCGCCTTACGTGGGTCGTTGTATCTTCTTTCAAAGACCAAAAAATAAAATGATCGCATATTCGTGATCCTCGGGTTGAGAGATCCGCATCCATATGTCATGCTCAATAGAATATTGTGTTTCTAGCGTCAATAAATATTTGGCCACCTCCTTCTGCGAGCCATTGCGGCTTCGTTCCAAGCCCAAAAAATTAAACTATCACATATTTTCGATCCTTGCATCGACGGATTCGCGTCCATATATCACACTCAACAATACTCTGTGTTTCCAGTACCAATAAATATTAGGCGTTGAAGAACGTACAAAGAAACTATGAAGAATAAACAGAAAGATGAGCATGATTTATGTGCGGGACAATGGCCATGTTCATTTGGCCATTGTCATCATGAATTTAGGATAATAATAGTCAACAAAACAAATTCAAACATATATAAAAACCCCTACCTCCATCATCGATGGAGGTGGCGAGAGTAAAAAGATGAAGTCGATGAAGGTGGTGTCATCGGCATTCGTCACCCCGACAAGATGCTCCCGATTCGGGCTCAAGCATCATCCTTGTTCTTCATTTGGAGTCATTCTTCATTGGAGGATATTTATCAAAGGGTTCTCCCAAGCCTCCAATCCTCTACCAATTCTCTTCCCGCGAGTGGTGCGGTGCCAAATTAATAATATTGAGTTTATTAACTTAACACATAGAGTTGGCACATTAATTATGTTGGAGTTGGCATAATTAATTTGGGAGGAGAGAAACCAATATTCATCTCACATTCATGAAGGAGTTCAAGTGTCGAGTGGTCCCTCCCACCAAAATCCCATGAGTAGGTTCCAAATAAAATAAAATAAGAATTGTTGTCTTATCTTATTTTATTTTTATTCTTTTAACTCTCCCACTAAGAGTCCAAAAACTAAAAACTACCCTCAACCTACTACAGTTGAGGTGAAGGTCTCTTTAAGCGAAAATTGGTGATGTGAGTTCAACGGTGCCCTTGAATTTCAATTCCGAGCACCAGTTCAAAAGTTAAAAAATGCCTCTTGCGCGTTTACTGAACGTAACTGAAAAAAAGTTCGTAAAATTTTTACCAACCAACCTTGGCCCACTATAGTCGAGGTTAGTCTTTGACTATGTGAAGCATTCCCCAAAAAACCCAATGGTACTCTCAAATTTTCAATCCAAGTTACCATTTAGAAGTTATGAATTTTACAATAAAATAATTGTAAATTAATTATTTTATTTACGACCAAAAACTAACTTTCTCTGGTGGCCCGCGTCAGCCAAATTTTGTATCTTCATAAAGAAAGCTTACCCTCACGAGTTAAGTGGTGGTCTCAGATTTTTAATCTGAGTTACCATTTGTGAGTTATAAGCATTTGAAAAATAAAATAACTTTATTTATTTATTTTATTTATGGTTATGAAATTTTTTGGGTTTTCTCACAGGAGGCTTGTGCCGACTAAACTGAAGTCACGCATAGGGTAAACCCACCATCCTGTGCACAATGGTGCCCTCGGATTTATGATCTGAGTAACCATTCAATATTTATTCCACTTTTTCAGGAAAATTGTTTACACACATTAATTTAAGCTTAACAAAACTTCGACAGATCATTCTGGGCACTCCGGGCCTCAGAATCACACGCCATCAAGTTTTGAAGACTTTTAAATTCCTATAAAAATAAAAAAATTACATTGAAAATCCTGGTCTTTACATTCTCCCCACCTCAGGGCTCTACATCCCCGTAATCCACAACTCAAAACTAGGTAGACAAGTGGTGGTACTGAGCACTCATCTAAGGCTCCCACCCCCATGTGCTCTCCTGGAGGTTCTCGTGCTGCCAACGAATGCACACTAGAGGTGTCGACCATCCACAAAGGACCCGCTCCTATCGATCCTCAATCTCTACTGTAACCTCTTTAAAATTCTCCACATCGTCTATGTCTAGCTCGCCATGGTCAATGACATGGGAAGGGTCGTGCACGTATCTCCTCAGCTATGATATGTAGAACACGTCGTACACCCGGTGCAACTGAGGTGGAAGAGCTAAGTGGTAATCCTCCTCGCTAACACTATTGGGGACCTAAAAAGGTCTAATTAACCTCAGAGATAACTTTCTGCCTCAGCCTAATCTTCGATAACCTCATCGAGGTGAGACCTGTAGAAAGAAGTGGTCACCATCCTCGAATTCCAAAGGTCTCTGTCTTCTGTCAGCATATGACTTCTGTCTACACTGTGTAGTCTCTATCCACTTCTATATGTACCATAAGAGGGGATGTGGAACTCCCTCAACACTTCCTCCCGAAGTGACACTAGTACTATGGTACCTATTATAAAGAGGAAGATATGCTCCCCACCTTTAGAAAATCCTTCATGAGACCGTCATGAAGATATCTGAGCACGTTGGGCCTCTCAGTCAACGTCTCAATATATGCCTCTTGAATTCACTGAAGAATGGGGGAAGTGACAGTCATAGACTAGAGGTATGATGCTCCATCCTTATCTACGAAAGATATATGTAAAGAAGCTAGCTGCTTTGTCACCTCTCCTAGCAGTTGTATACCAGACCTCCTGCTGAGTGCATCTATAACAACATTCCCCTTCCTAGGAGTATAGACTATTTCGAATTCATAGTCCTGGAGGAGCTCAAGCCATTGCCACTATCTCAGCTATTTAAAGCTCCTCAGGCATCTCTCCAACCAGACAAAGGGTTTCCCCTTCTTTTTCATGGCTGATAGCGGTGTTGCAACTCTAGAGGAGTCTGGAATGAACATCTGGTAGTAACCAGCCAAGGCCGAGGTCCCTCCCCCTTTTGAGGGGTAATCCTTGAAACATATTTTGAAAGGATGTCCCCGTGTTCTATCACTCATGTTTGGAACTCAAAACTCAAAACTCATGCTGCCACGAGGGTAAGGTTGGCCAACTCAGGAGTGATCAGCTACACCCTCCTATACATGATCTTAACCTGTGTTGCCTGGGTTTCCTTTTTTTCCAGCTAAGGAAAACCTCATCCCAACATTGTAGTTAAACCACAACCTTTTTTCCTAACACAGTCAATCTATGTATGAACTGTGGTTGCCCAGTCCATACCCTAACTAAGGTCGTAAGGCCTCGACGCTGCCACCAATAGGTTCTAACTGAAACTCTCTTCTCAATGGTCAGATCACACCATCAGTTTAAGTGTGATTATCGAGTCTCCTCCCAAAGGTATCTCTAGATGTGAGGGTCAAGTAAACGTTTTAACCAGAAACTCTAGGTCCGGCACAAGATTCGTGGAAGGAAGGAATGATTGGTACCTATTTATATTGATACGGCAGCTAGTAGTAGACACGGACCGTAATTCAAATCATTCCTAGAGCACTTGGGTTACACTCCCTGACCGCATGCAGCTACTCTCTTCCCCTGCCCTCCAGCTCCCTACTTCTGGTGGGGACTACAAAGGTGGGTGGTTGTAACATGTTGAGATGTACACCACCTCATGCTGCTCTTCTAGCTCTGCTTCCACATCTGTTGCCCTGCATATTCATCTGTCCTTAACACTTCCTCTTCCCAAAACATTTTACATGCTCAAGTATTTGAGACTTCCGACAGTTTCCTGCTTCCCTACTACTATAATTCACTGGTTTTATTCACTCAGCCAAAGAACATTCAACCACAATGGTTCTCTCTAGCATTCTAACAAAAGTAGAAATGCAAAGAGGAATAGTTCTAGATCAGACGTCCTTAAACACACCTTTCTCAGAGGTCCGGCCTCTGAAGCACTAATCGTATCGTATTCATCGAGTACCAGGAATAGTCGGTGTGTCTCAATGAATACTCAGCTACCAACATGTCATCTGGCCAAAGCTATAGAAGCTCTAGGGAAATCTCAGCCACCTCCTCAAGCATGTCCTCAGCTGCCTGTTATTTGGGCTCACCTCAGAACCTAAGGGGTATCTGATTCTGAAACACATGTAAGGCATTAAGCCTACAAGTGTCCTCTACTGGTGCTACTGGTCATAACTACTGACCAATGGGTAGTTATATATCTTACACACTACCTGAAGGTACTATCTCAGGCATCGGTCCATGTACCAAATCCTCATCACTATGAGGACCATCCTCATGGTCACTCACTGAAAAAGACTAGTAGCTAAGATCACCATATGATCTATTAGTGTCTCAACTAGGTGGAAAACTCTAACAATCACCTCCATCCAGTCCACTACTGCCTGGGAATCTGTCTCGCCTTGAAACCTCAGAGGCCTCTACCGCTGGAACTCATGCAACGTGTTTAGTCGGTGTGCACTATCCGCCAGTGCGGCTGGTGGTATCTACTACCTAACGGGTGGTTATGCTACTGGTACACCAACCGAAGGTTCCCACATGGTAAGACAACCCTGAACTGGAGCCTCATCTCTCGGTGGGCCATCATCGGGTACTCTCTCGGAACTCCAACTGGATTTCTGCCTGGAGGCATCCTGAACATATTCGACACAGTCAAAAAATTATACTTGGTGAGCTGACTTGGTTGAACTAACTTAAGAAAACTTTTGAAAACACGTATGCAATCAGTCTTTTTGTGCACTAAGTCAGAAATCAGTAGTCAGGGTCCTGGTGTCTGGATACGTCGGTCGCCACACCAACACTGGACTCCCTAAACTGAAAACCAAACTGAATACACTTAACACTATTGCTTCATAGAAAATAAATATCAAATTCATAAGTTTTGTGGTAGAACCGACTCCTCTGATACCAATTTTTCATGACCCGTCGTCAGGGCTCGTTCCATGACTAGCCTAAGCCCGCCTTCCATATGTCAGGGGCTAACGACTAGCACCAAAGGTGTAAATCCATAAGTTGGGAAGGAATTTCCTATATAAAAAGTAAACACACACAATAAAATTACACAACTAGAATCAAAACACTAAGCAATACTGTATATAGGATAAGTGCTGGAAAGTAAAAGGGTCGAAAATACAAGCCCAACAGTAAAGTACAGGTACAACTGAAAGCAAGTACATCTGAAAAAAAGTAAAGAAGCTATTGGGTCGTCCTCCAGGGTTCCTACCTAAAGGGTAGGTACAGATGGTCTCCTTGGAACTCCACGTCCGTCCTTCCGCTCCGTGCACCGTCACTCCGAGTGGTACACCTCCAGGTACCGTCCAATCCTACTACTCTCTGCCTCAGTCAGCATTGTCCGTCATCTGCATCTAATACAATGATGTGCGGGCATAGCCCGTGCAGGGGTGAGTATAACGACACTCAGTAAGGACCCCGAGACCCACAAGGCCTCACTAAATCCAATAAGGATAACCCAAAAAGTATGAAATGAAAAGATAACTATTACTTAGTTATATGCCCATACATATACCTATGTTATCTAGTAACCCATATCAATCATAAGGAAATTAGAAAGGTTATATAATCAGCTCAAACCAGGATTTCAATGAAGTGAAGAAGTACATATGATTAGTCGCGAAGCTAGATCATCTTATTCTGTCAAGAGGCACTGCTTCTGACCATACGGAGTCAGACCCACACAAGACTAATAGGTACTAACCCCCGCAATGACCCACACAGGATCTAACCAACACAGGATCTAACCAACACAAGATCGGTATACGCTGACCCACACAGAATCACTGATCACTGACCCACATAGAATATGACCCACACAGGATCGGTATGTGTTGACCCACACAGGAATGCTAAGCGTTGACCCGCACAGGATCTGACCCACACAGGATCGCTCGGTACTAACCTCTGTATGTTATGTCTCCAATATTCGCCTCACTGTCAGCTATTAAGTCTCTGTACTCTGTCCGCTCGCCTCTGGAAAGATCTTCTCCACGAGCTACTAGTCGAACATCAACTATCACTAAGTCTTGAGTATATGTATCTCAAAGGACTGCCATGTCATAGGGGTCTCAATGCAACAGAAAGGTTGTTAATTAGACGCCCGGTCTGTTAGTTATTAACCTTTCAGTCCCGAGGGCCCGGTTAGATTCGTGTACGATCCAACCTGACCATAACTCAACTATAACCCAAACTCCAGTGGGGTATACCAAAAAGACTACCTCAATCCAAGGTTTCTGTTGCTATAGACGGTTCGTCATTTCGACACCGTATGAGGGAGATATGTCGATTATAAGATCTCGCAATAATAATAATATTATTGGGTGTTCTTGAACCCAAGCCACGAACCAGAATTTAATATTAAACATTAGACTTAAATCGACCATCTTAATGATAGGATCACGTCACCACAGATGGTAATTCAATCGTACATCGCATACAGAAGTAATGGAGGTTCGAATATTTAATAATAATATATTATTATTATTTGAGCGTTTCGGGTACCCGATCCAAAAACCCGAATAAGACATCCAATATTGGACTCGGAATATCCGTCTCAGGGTCAGGCTTGCGCTACCGTAGATGGTTCATCAAACCGAGGTCGCATGGAGAAATCACGTAAAAAAAGGTGTTTTACCATCCAAAGTAATAACAACAATATTTTAATATTATTATTAATTACTTATTGAATTGCATCTCCTTATCTCCAAAATAAATCACGCTTGGATCCCTTCCTGCGCACCAAAAATAAACACTCCAATTTCTTATTTTCTTTTTATTATTTTAACATTATTTAATTTTAGGTTTTTTTTCTCTCCCCAATCTAACATATACTTTGATGTTTTCTTCTCCCCCTCAACAATAATAGTCCGACCACCTCAACAGTCTCATACCCTGCCACCTGCTGCACACCCAGACTACCGGCCGAAGCCGCCTCGGACTCACCACACATCGCCAGACGGCCTTCACCGCGCTGTCGTGCTCTCCATGTGTCGCGCCGACCACTACAGTACGTCAAACAACCTATCTCTCTTAGATTCGGGCGTTTATCAGAATCACATCTTTGTGTCTCCCCCTTCCGTGGGTTGTTGCATCTTCGTTCAAAGCCCAAAAAATAAAATGATCGCATAATCATGATCCTCAGGTCGAGAGATCTACATCCATATGTCGTGCTCAATAGAATATTGTGTTTCCAGTATCAAAAAATATTTGGCCGCCTTCTTCTGCAAGCCATTTTAGCTTCGTTCCAAGACCTAAAAATTAAACGATAACATATTTTTGATCCTTGTGTCGAGGGCTTCGCATCTGTATATTTAACTCAAAAAAACTCTTTGTTTCCAGCACCAATAAATATTAGGCATTGAATAATGCATGAAAAAATTGCAAAGAATAAAAATAAATATGAGCATGATTTATGTGCATGACAATGGCCATGTTCATTTGTCTATCATCATTGTGAATTTAGGATAATAACAATCAATAAAAAAAATTAAAACATATATAAAAACCCCTACCCCGATCATCAATGGAGGTTGTGTGAGGAAAGAGACGAATTCGATGAAAGTGGTGTCGTCGGTGTTCGTCACCCCCGCAAGACGCTCCCAATTCGGGCTCGATCATCATCCACATTCTTCATTCAGAGTCATTCTTCATTTGAGGATATTTCTCCAAGGGTTCTCCCAAGCCTCCTATCCTCTACCAATTCTCTTCCCGCGAGAGGTGCAGTGCCAAATTAATAATATTGAGTTTATTAACACAACACATAGAGTTGGAACATTAATTATGTTGGAGTTGGAATAATTAATTTGGGAGGAGATAAACCAAGATTCATCTCACATTAATGAGGGAGTTCAAGGGTCGGGAGGTCCGCACCACCAAAATACCATGAGTAGGTTCCGGATAAAATAAAATAAGAATTTTTTTCTTATTTTATTTTATTTTTATTCTTTTAACTCTCCCACGAAGAGTCCAAAAACTAAAAAACACCCTCAACCTACTATGGTCGAGGTAAAGGTCTCTTTAAGCGAAAATCAATGGTGTGAGTTCAAAGGTTCCCTCACGTTTCAATTCCGAGCACCAGTTCAAGAGTTACAAAATGTCGCTCATGCGTTTATTGAATGTACCCGAAAAAAGGGTCATAAAATTATTATCAGCCACCCTCGACTCGCTACGGTCGAGGTTAGGATCTTCCTAGGTGAAACATACCCCAACGAACCCAATGGTACTCTCGTATTTTCAATTCGAGTTACCATTTAGATGTTATGAATTTTATAATAAAATAATTTTCACTTAATCATTTTATTTACGGCCAAAAAGTAACATTCCCTGGTGGCCCGCGCCAGCCAAAGTTAGTATATTCATAAAGAAATCATACCCTCACGAGTTCATTGGTGGTCTCGGATTTTTAATCTGAGTTACAGTTTGTGAGTTATAAGCATTTGAAAAATAAAATAACTTTATTTAATTATTTTATTTACGGTTATTCCATTTTTTGGGTTCTCTCACAGGAGGCCCGTGCCGACTAAACTTAATTCACGTCTAGGGTAAACCTGCCATCCTAAGAGCAATGATGCCCTCAGATTTTTTATCCGAGTAACTATTCAAGAGTTATTCCACTTTTTCAGGAAAACTGCTAATGCAAATTAATTTAAGCTTAAACAAACTTCGACAGATCATTCTGGGCACTCCGGGCCTCGGAATCATGCACCGTCAAGTTTTGTGGACTCGTAAAATTCCCATATAAATAAAAAAAATTACATGGAAAATTATGGTTCTTTACATATAATGGGTATTATTAATTTATATTATGTTTCAAAATTACTCTTCTCTCATAATGACTCCACCCCACTTGTACAGGACCTCCGGTCTGAGGTCAACAAATAGAAAGACACCAAGAACAAGGATATTGAATTGAACCAAGAGTCTACATTTAATACTAATATAGTCCCAGATGATGGTTCTCATTGCTTCTATGATAAGTTTTATTGATCAATATAGGTATAGCATAATGGTGCTACAAGAGAGTGTTTGTTGGGCCATCCCCCATCTACACAAGATATCATATAGGAAGACCAAGTTCCAGTAAATGGATATCATGTTGATCTATATAGTTTGTAAATAAATGATGTATACCCTCAATCTAGTTGGAAAGATGAAATTTTGGTTATCCCTGATAAGAATTCCCAAGAATACATACATGACCCCCCCCCCACAATTGGACAAGCCTCCAGAAATAATAGTTAATAAGTATGTTAAGAAAATAATATTAGAATGGAATAACCCTTTTTATGGATTACCTCTTTTAAATTTTATAGAAGAAATACACTTAATGAAAAACACATTGATATTGTACAATATAGTAAAAACATTAATCCTTTTATTGGTTTTTTTAAGTTGATAATACTTATTATTTTCACCCTTTTGAGAACAATTAGATTGGGACCACATTAACATATGGTAGTAGAAAACTAGAGAGTAATGTAACACTCTAGGGAAAGATAAAAAAGGAAAATTTTAAAATAATAACATTTATTTCGATATGCCATAGTAGGTAGGGGACCAAAAAGGGGGTCATGATCTTACACAATAAATGATATCTACTATAATTATTAAGGGATTGGGCATTACCCCATTGCCAAAGCCCTTAAAAATTTCATTATGACCAATAATCCACCACTTAGTGTATTATATGAACCAAAGATAATGTTTGAAAAGTGGAAGGTCTTAAAATGTGCATACCATAGTTATAAATTACTATCCCAGAACCATCATAACAATGGTATAAACTAACTGTGGGTTCCCTAGTTTTATAGCATTCAGCTTCTCTCATATAGAAAAGGACCCCATAATATCTCGATTTTCATTCTTCTATAATGATTTCCGTAGCCATATCACTCATTTATACCTCCAACACTTACATTATCATAAGAGATCTATGGAGGGAGTTGGGTATGATGTCGGTTGATATGAATTAAAAATGCATAATTCCTAGGGACTTCAATTCTATTTTGAGACCTATGGAGAAAACTAGAACTAAATACAAAATAATTTCTACTCATGTGTTCTTAATATCTATATACCAATGAAACCTTATTAAGGACCCTATTGTAGGATCCGACTACACATAGAGTAGATACATCATTATTGGAAGGAATGCTAGTAAATTGGATAGATTATTAGTCCCTATTGATGATGGAGGTACTGCCATATGGGGTATCTGGATTCACCCCTCCCAAATACCATTTATTTCATAATATTGTAATCATTGATACATTAACATATATAGAAAGGATATATTATCTTCCATTTAAATTTATCAAACGCTTGGCCGGCCACTCTAAGGTGTATAGAAATTTTGATGGATGGCCATAAAATATACTCCCCAAGAATCCCACTTTAGTTCCATGCCTATATGTTTAAAACTATCAGTGCAATCTTAAGTTATTAGAGTAAATAACATTTTATAGACTTGATTATGGAATTAAGGCCACTAAAAAGTTCTTTTCCAACTACCATCATGAAAACTAGACCTAATACACACCCTCCAGGATGAATTAAAATCCCCCTGAGAAAAATTAACTTTGAAAATTAAGGGGTGGTTGACCATAAATAAGATACAAATAATATGGATACATAGTCTTGATAGGAACTCCAAACTCTTCCAATATATATATAAAAAAAATTCTGAGGAGTAATGAGTTCTTTTAGGAGTAACATATACACCCTCACTTTTTAAATTAAATCTCCATTGTATTAGTTAATTATGTTCAATAGATTTACTCTGTTTATCATATTGGAAGAACTCACATAATGATTGAAAAAATACTATCATGCATTTAGAATAATATAAATCGAATCCTTTCCTTGGACCCCTCTAAGGAAGATTAAAAAATATCACTCTTCTTATTCAATATTGATAATTTTTCTAGTCGTGATGTGTTCTCTAAAATTATTCATTTTTATTGGGAAATCATATATAATGAGGTGATTAATTATGTAAGGGAATTTTTCGGTAATTAATTCATTCCCAATGGATTCAAATCTAAATTCATTTTACTTGTTCCCAAAAATTAAAATTCCATTAATATCAGGGACTTAATGACAGTTTTAATAGGGAATAATGTCAAAAAATTATTAGAAAAATCATTGTGGCTGGAATGGGAAGCCTGTTAAGGATACCATCACCCAAAATCAGTTTGTTTTTTTACCTCATATGAGCATATGAAATTTTCTTTCAACATCCTTACAATGTATCAATCTTATAAGGAAAACTTCAAAGTTAGAAACTTTTCTCTCAAAATTTATATCTCTAAATCATTCGACCCTATAAATAGGAGTTTCATTATGGGTGTCCTAAAAATATGGTTTTTTTACCAATTTTATTAGAATATTAATTACCAATATCTCCAATTCAAGGCTCTCTATTATCATAAATAAATCACCCAGTGTATTCTTCCAATGATCAAGGAGTTTCAGGAATGGTGGTCCTCTCTCAAGAATTCTATTTTCAATGGTTGAATAATTTATTATGGGTTTCATTAATGATCTTGTGAATAATATTCTCTATAAATAGATCAAGGCTAGTAGAGGTATGTTCACAACCTCTATCCTTATCTATGCGAATGAAATTGAAAGTCTTGGGTGGGACTTAAAAACCCTTTTCTTCCATTAAATATATTTTTGGGAAGTATGAGGAAGTGTTTGGGAAATCCATTAGTTGGAATGAGTCCATTATCATCATTGGAAATGTTATCTCAATGAAAAAGATAAATAAGATTAATATAACCATGGGTTTAAAGATCCCCCCCCTACATATCTTAGTTTTCCCCTTTTATGGGTCAAATCAAAAGAATTTACCCTAAGGATACATTTACTGAAATATTGAAACAGTTGGCCAGCTAGAAGGAAAAATCAATGTCCCAAGTGGGAAGAGTGTTCTTAGTCACTTGGTAATATAATCTAAATTTTACTAGACCTTATCTTTTTTTATATGGACTAAAATCCTAGTCAATAATCTTTAAATAATCATTAAGAATTTTATTTGGGTTGGTTCTATTCATGAAAGTAAACTCATCAATATTTCATGGAATGAATGTATCAAACCCATAAATATTGTGTGGATTGGAATTGAAGATCAAAAAATATTTAATGGTTATCCTCTTATAATTTTCACCTAGAATATTTCTTCTTCTATTTACCCCTCTCTTGAGTTTCTCTCCCTCGGTTTCACCACAATGCTAATGAATGGGTAATCTTATTACCTTTCCTCCTTAGTATGGCCTACCATCATAAATTATCTTACTGTCCTCATTGGAAACTCCAATTTTCCTATTTTCATGCAATATAAAGTCAACTACTAGACCACCCAATGAATTAAAAAACACATATAATATAGAAATGTTCCCTTACCCTATCAAAAAGAATCTCTCTGATGTGGGATTTATCTTCAACAACTCCAAAAATGATGTGATTTTATCTTCCTACATCTCCTTTGAACTATAATGGTATGATTTCATGGATAGGGAGACTCTAATTTGGACTTCAAACAATAATGGTAATTTAAATATCAGGGATTTATATAAACATAAATGTGATGGAAACTCCATCAATCCTATATGGACATCAAAATTTAAAACCGTATTTATCAGCCCTGATTATTTAAGCTTTTATGGAAAATATAGAAAAGTATATTGCCTATATATTATTGGATATATGTCACTAGAATTCAATTATCCTCATTATATCACCTATTCATGGTGGATTTTTAGGATATTAATCATATATTTGTTAATTTCCAGTACATTTATAGGATTTGGAATTACATGCATTGGGTGTTTGGTTGTGACTTCTGAATCAGAAAACAGATAGGGGACTAGATGAGCTCACTCATGATATATGTCTATAGTTAATAGGTTCATAACCTATTTCTCATATTCATGAGAACCATCGTCATTTACACATGTACATCCATAAATGTATCACTTTTTTAGAATCATAACCCTTCTATTTATGTGGGAAATATTTCCATAGTTTTTTCTTAATAAAGTATTGGTACCTATTTTCTAGTCTTAAAACTTCCTGGTACACTTAAAAGCATAACCTATAACATAAATAATATAAGAGAACATTATTATCCATTTTATTGGATCCTTTAAAATTAAAAAATTTATCTTCTAGGATTCCTAGAGAGAAAAATAAAATAAGGGTCATCTTAGATGGTCAAAAAGGAGTACCATATGGTGGAATCAATAATAATATAAAAATGTAATAAATTTTATGAAAAAAATAAAATCAAGGATTAAAATAATTCAATTATTAAAAAAAAACTTAGGAAATACTATATTCATAAAATTATATGAAAACCAGAATAATAATTATTGATGTTATACTGATGGAATACAAAATTTTGAACATCATAAACATTCCAACAAGGCCTTATTCCAATACATAATACATAAATGTGTAAGGAATATGCCATTACCTTAGTCGGTATGTCTCATGAGGCATATCAATGCATCATATAGCTAATTTTATGGGGACCCACCCGCTACTAATTATGTCTATTATATTTAACATGTGATTTAATAATACATTTCTTAACAAACTCTAAGGAATATACCACTTAATCATGCAAAAAATAAATCAATTGTTATTTGTATGATGTAAATTTTGAAAAAAAATATTTTCCCTTTTAAAGGAATATTGAGTCTATATATGATAATATCCTAAAAATCAACATTGAAACTATGGGGTATTAGAAATTTCATAGAAAGTACCATTTTCAAAAAAATTAAAATAATGTGAGGGATAGAGTACTTTACAAGTTCTGGGTTATTAATAGAAGATAGTTTTTGAGTTCAATAGTTTATAATTCTATAAGACAAATTAAATAGAAGTAAAATCCTTCATTATGTTTCATAAAGATTAGGTGTAATTGATTGTAAGGGGCTATAAGGGGAATTTGTTGGAGCGTAACAGTGTAATACTTGTCTCTATCAAAATGTTTTATTTGGGGTAGGGTTCCATAACTTTCTAAATACATCTTAGTAAATATTCATGAGAGGATAAAACAGTTCTCAAGGTTATAAGAATGTGAATGACACTAGTTATTCTAGATCATCGCGGAGGAGATATAATATGGAGAGTTGGGGGTTTATCATAAATAAATATTCCTCATTGATACTACTAGTAGTATTATTTATATAATTCCCCACTATATAGTTTATTCTTTTTATATATGATCACATGGGAGTGCAGTCTGAATTATTTATCATGGTGTAGTCACTAGGAAATAAATACCAGATCATCTTTGATGTGTTGTTATTGGTGTGGTTTCTTGATTAACTAGTTTATATTAGATTGAGGGATTATTCTGAAAAACCTTTGTTCCCCAATATTATTATTATTATATGGATGTATTGCTAAATATTTTATGGGTAATGAGTATTCAAATTTGATTTCCCCTCTAAGGATAGTCTTTTGGTTATCCCTTAAAACATCACGAGGATCTATCTAATGAAATTTTATGAAGCTGAAACTATATATTTTATCATGCCTCTATATTATTTCATTATTAATCTTTTTTCCTTCTAGAAATATAAAAATAGTTAATGGATACTCTGGGATCATTGAGTAAAGATTCTATCTTTAGGCCTTTAATGGTGGGGTATTGACTAATCACATCATCAGAAACATTATACGAGATCAATCCACCTATTCTAGATTTAATCACAAATTATAAAACCATAAATGACTCGCACAACAAGTTTACACTATATTTATTCAGGAGAAGCACCCCGTGGTCCTGATATAACTTAATTATATGATGTTCCATTAGGTTTCTAGTGAGAGGATTGACCTTTTTATGGTTTATGCTTCTATTAGGATAGTCCATAATTATGTAAAAAATATGAGGTAGAATATATTGGATCAGTTTTGAAGTATCAAACCATCTATGAATAATCATTCTCCTAGGATTAGGGTTAGTTATAAATAAGAGGTATGGTAGTAAGATGGTAACACTGGCAAAGAAATGGATCCCCCATGAATGTATTGATATTTTTAAGTAGGAGTTATAAATATTTCTACTAGTCATCATGGCGAGTCCTATCAAATGGGTTCATTTATTTGATGATGGATCCATAGGTATATAGTTCAATAGTAATACAAATATTTTAAAATTTCTACAGCTGGAACATGAATATATTTGAGAAAATGACCATTCCATGTTATAATAGTTCTAATAGACATGATTTTCCCAAAGGTCCTACAGGTGTGTGATAGGATATAGTGACTCTTTACACAAAGGAAACTACGGCTACAACTCAAATAAAAAATAATAGTCCTACTAGAGTTCATGACTTTCATAATTTCACCTATCATCTCTTGGATAGAAATGATGGGAAATATCTATGACTTGAAGTTACTAACATACAACTAGGGTAAAAGAGATACCTCCACTGACCATGTATATTCCATGTTCGATGAACCTCTATTAAGATCCCTATAAGGTGTTGTGATGTCAACAAAAGCATTAACTTTTAAGTAGAAAATAGGGACTCTTATGATGAAAATTCATGGGGAAACACTGTGGAGCTTATTGATTCTTCATTTGAGGGCATGGAAATTCCAACAAAGTTTGAATTTAATGAATTAATGTTGATTGAGGTAATTATAGATCCTTAAAGCACTATTGTATCAATACTTGACTTCATGAAATAATAACTATCTTTTTATAGTATGTGAAGGAACAAGAAAATGTGTATGCCCAAGAAATACCTCTTGAACAAGCCTCAAGGAATGAAAATATCCAGTCATTGAGAGGTAAGGTGATAGTATTAATATCATAACCTAAATACTTTGGGAACTTTTATCCACTAATAAATGATTAAGTATAATAAATCTAACAATCTAGTTGTTTTAGGGTTAAAAACTAAAATTATAACACCATACTAAGTTTTGAGATTATTTATTTTTTATACTTTGAAATAACATATATGTTTTCCCTATTTTGAAGTCAGTATATTAAGACAACTATTTCTCCATAGTGGATTTTCAAAATACTGTTAAATGTTGATGGAATAAGGTAAATAGAGTTTACATTAGGTACCTTAGACTAAAATATTTTAGAGAGTGTGATAGATGAGGGAGATCATGCTTTAGAAATGCCAATCTTCCTAATGTAAAGTAACATTATTGCTCTCTACATAGCACATAAGTTCCTATACTATGTATACCGATTGAATTTACAATAGCCACAGGTTGATTTAAGGCTCGTCTCTCTTTTTAATATTATATCCCTCAAAGGTTATTAAAACATAAAAAATTAGGGCCTTGGTGTATCATTTAGGAAGGTGTGACTCACCAAACCTCTAATGATCGAGTAGATAGAATTGGTAAAGTATGAATTACACCATGGTTATGTTGATCTCATAAGAACATTAGTGGTTGAATAGGATTAAGACTCACCATCAACCTAAGAGGTAATTTCCATGACCTTGGAAATGGTGCCTCCATTTATAGAAAAGGTTATAATAAATTTTATTCCCAATTAAAAATATTATAGTGGTAAGTCCTTTACACTATGGTGCCCAAAAAATTAGGAGTAGTGCCTGAAATTGAGGATCAATCTCCCTTGATTGTGTTTTTTCCATAGTTCAAGCTTGTGACTAATAATTTGGGAGGATTGAGAGTCAAAATAGATATATATATAAACGAGTGATCTAGTTCAGGGTATGAATGAACATTAAGAAAAGTATTAACTATAACATTCTTGATTATAGGCCACTCAACGTTTTCCCTAACTCAATTCACCACACAACCATGGGTATGCATCCCCATATTCTAGAGGCTGGAGACTAGTAGTGGGGGCATAGGGTATAATTTTAGGGAGTATATACCCCTATATCAAAGATAACAGTAATAATGAAATAAATAATTATCATAAATAATCATAGGAACGAAAACAAATAAAATAGATTAAATCTAAAATGGATGGAATGAAGTATACAAAAAGGCATATACAACTAGTCACCCACTGGGCAATAGCATATCCTATATAAAAACGAAGTAAATACACAATTCTATATCACCATGACACAAGAATCCTCATTATAGTATATGAATCTTAACCAAGATATCCAACTAAAATGTGTATATCTAGGCCTCTACCAAACATATACTAGTGACCAAGTGAAATTTATCTTAGGTACCAAAGTGTCAGGGTCTCTTAAGCATGGTGAGATTACAACTTAGTATGGAATCAACAATGTGGTCGCAAACATAACTAGTAAATGTAGTGAAATTTCATGTGTTATTTTTATAATAACAAATAGATATATATAAGTAGAAATAAATAAATAAATTACACTATTTATCTTTGGGTTTTAACCTGGATCTTGGGATCAACCCTTACATACATTGGTCAATGCTAGAATGTCTCTAAGAATAATAAATCACTTTAGAGGGATACATGTCCAATGTTGGGATCCCACGTACATTCTTATACTAAGTTGTAAACACAATATCCTAAGAAGTAATTTGGGCATCCATAAACAATTAGGCTCAGAAGCTAGATCCTTAGGATGATGTTGAAATCTCTTCATAATAAGAAAATATGTAATCTCACTAATGATTCCCCATAATTTTGGGTAGTAAATCATTAAATTCATTAGGATCAACTAGACATAAAATAGAGGTAACCCAAGTGTTCCATAATAATATCATCATCAAGCTCAAACTGCTAGTTCCAAGGCATACTTAGAAACCTATAAAATATGTGGCTTAAACATGGTCCCTATAAAGAACCTCTAGGAATGTATAAAAAACATCATGATAAATGGATATATCCTAGGTATACTAGAAATCCTAGTGAAATTTTGAATCGAAGGAATCCCATTAGACCAAAAGGTTAAACCTTAGAATCTTCTGAATTTTTCATCATCCAAAAACATAGCTGAATATAGGGGGAAACACCCCAAATAATTCTGAATACTCAACATTAGTATCTTTCTCAAGACCCAAATCTTAGGAATTTAATCCAAGGAATTATTACTTTTAGGATGAAAACTAAATGTTATAGAATCATTAAAGAATTTATTTTAAATTATATAGGGTTTTACATCCATCCCATCATATCACATCATGATAAAATAAATAAACATGGGTCGGTCAACACTAAAACCCTTCACTCATAATCAAGGTATGCAGTCCCAAAGAATAAACCAATATCACAGCCATATTTGGATCACATGAGTGATTAGTATTTCAAGGTGGCACTAAAAATCATCTATACCCAATCAAATACACACCTACATAGGGTCAATACATCTCAAGGAACCAATAGGGTACTTTTGGTAATATCAAACATGGACACCCCCTGTGGGTTCCATCTTTCCCATCACATGTATTACATCTTAGTGAGATAAGAAGGCCCAACACACTTTCAATCTCACTTTCCCAGTGTCTCTAAGTAATTATATGGATCCTTCATGGCCCACTCAGGTTATTCTTCCGATCACACCCTGACCATGGATTTCATTATTTTTTTATTTTTTTTATTATCTCTTTACCATGTTGGGAATTTTCAGGTTGAATACCTGATGAATTTTTAGTTTTGGAGTTTTTGGTATATTTTTTTAGATTTATACAAATTTAGTGGGCACAATTTTGGGAAAACTATACAACCTCGGGATCAAATGGGTGTTTCAAGTTCAATTGTTTTATTTCAAATTTTGTATTGTGTGGGATTCACATGGTTTCTTCCAACCCATGTGATCCTCGGGAGTAATTTTGTGTCCTTATTATGGTGTTTTAGGATCGGTGCATGACTTACACACAGTTAGGGGAAACCATTTGTTAGGAATATGGGGGTGTCTGTAATCATGGAAGACCAATTTTACATAGTTGGTGCATTTTTTACCTATAAGAACCTTGTTCTTCATTGAGATATAGAGTCCTTTACAGACATAAATTATATATTTGAATGTATAAATATAACCTAAAGTAAATTCCCTTTTAGGTAATGGACATATTGAGGATGTTTGGGGATGGTTTGGATCCCATAACTTAACTTCAGGGTTGAAATATGCCTGGTGTAAGGATAATTCAAACCATGTGGGGCAGGCCATGTAGTCTAACAAATCATGTATGACATGTGAAGAGAGAATGGGATGCTCAAATGGTTAGAATAAACCATTAAATTTGAGTCACATGACCATGCGGGGATGTCTACATTTTGGATAGTGGAGTTTTGCATTGTTTTCACACAGTTAGTCAAACTGTATGGACAAACCCTATGATGTTCCCCTTCCAACAACTAAACATGCACGGTTGGAACATGGTTTGGAAAAACCATGTGACCCTATATTTTTAGTGAAATTACATATTTACCCACAATTATAAATCTATTTCAAACCCTATTTTTCACTTCTCCTCTCACACAGCAAAGACTCACTTTGAGATACCTCTTCAGTGAAAATTATTGGATTTTTTATTGACTCTCTGACTGATCTTTGATTCATGAACTACCCATATTTCTGGATCTGAATAGGTGATTTCTTAATTCCATTTTATCCATTACTCATTTTTCGTGTTATTGGCTATGTTATTTTGGTGTAAGTTAATTTTCCCTATTGTTGGTTCTTTGTCTGTTCTTCAATTTTCTCCTGATATGAGTTAAATTTGGAGATGATATTGTATAAACTATCAACGAAAAACATATGATGGTTAATATAAGGCCTTTCTTTAAAAATTTAAGTCTTTATTTACACCATTGTTCCACATTCCCAATTCTATAGAGTCTCCTAGAAATGAATTTAGAACCATGAATTAAATTCCAAGGCATGGCCTATGTAATTTAAAGGGATCGTTAATATATTTTTATAGGTTGGTCCATGATTTGAAACAACCCCTATATTTTTTTGATTAATTAAATGGTCCATTTTGATTGAAAATTAAATGGTATCACTTTTAGGTGTGTCCTTTACAACTTTTAATGGGATGTTAATAATGAATGGTCAACTGATGTCTAAATTGTGAATTGATATGTAAAATCAATTATCATATAAATTATAATTAAATTGTTTAATGGGAAGGGGTGAGATGATGATAACATCACAATATTCTATGAGATAGATTCTTTTAACTTGTTTGATGTTGTATTCTACACCAAGATTAGCTTGCACTATATGAAACACCATATTAGCTTTTAGTGTACACAACAGTATTTTTCGCTTGTGTGACACACAATTTCAAGTTCTTTTGATAAAATTTATTTTACACAACACTGAGTATAGATTTTTTTCAATGTATAAATTAAATAATTTTTTATTATGCTATATGAAACACCAATGGAATCTTGAACAACATGCAACATTGGATTGGCTTGCATTACACACAAGAGCTACCTTCCTTGATAGCTTGCATTGTAAACAATACTGAGTTTCACTAAACAACGATATATTATTAAAATATTATTATGGGATATAAACTATCCATTATTATATTATTAACCACATTTTTAATTTTATATAACATTATCATTCATCTTTCACAGTTTCTAGAAAATGGTATGAGAACAAAATCAATTTTTCAAATAAAAGAAGTATTTTTCAAAAAAAAATACATTTCTACCACCTTTTGATGGACATACCATTTTAAATATAGTTTTTTTCCCTTTTATAAGTTAAATTTGACAAAATAAACTTATTCTTTGGAATCATGACATAAAAATTTACTGTTTTTTGAATTTTTTTTATTTTTCTAATAAAATTCAAATTTCAATGAATAGTGTAAAATATTGCATTTTAATTCAACATTGTATTTTCATATAATTTTTTTATATAGTTATATTATCTTTTTAATTTATTTTAAAGAGTAATTAGATTATATTTTTATCATTTAATCTAATTTTTTCATTGTAAGTAATTTTACTTTTAAATTGGACATAAACACATACCAATCTTTTGATAGTTATTACTTCTTAAAAACGTGCTTTTTGGTTTTGAAAATGGGAATACATTTTAAATTAATTACTAAAACAATTTTGTTTTGAATTTTGAAAATTTTATTACATATTGGGAATCAAAAGGTTAAATTTATTTAAATATATACCATTTATTTTTTGACATTATGAATATAAATTTCAGTAATTATTTTATTAACCATGGTTAAATGGTAAATCTAGTAAATAAGGGTAAGAAAAAATTTTATAATAATATTAAACTACCCTAAAACATGTCCTAGTCAATTTTGGTAAAATCTTTTTGACCATGGTCATCCTTGTTTCAATTTGGGGACTCATGTAACCACTTGGATGTGAAAATGAAATTTGATAATAATTAATTTAAAGTAAAAAGAAATATGGCATTAACATGTATCTTTTTAATAAAAAAATTTAGTATGGGGTTACCCATAAGATAAATTCTACTATAAATAGTAATTATAATTATAAAACAATTTCCTAACTTGTGGTATTTTATTTATAATTTTTATATTCCAAATTAAAATATTTATTTATGACACAATGATGATGTCGTGATGACCTTATTGATGAATGATTTAAATAAATGATATTATAAATATTAAAATGCATTTATTATAAATATTTTATGACATCCCCAAATTTTATGGATGAGTATGACATTTTAGATTTAAAATAATAATGTTTTTTAGAAACAATCAAGTTGTTATGGATTTTGAAAAAGTCATGATATGAATATTATAAAAATTGACATAAATGAGTTTTTAAAAACAATATTATTTTATTAAATGATATAATCATCCTAAATATCTAAAATTCCGAAAAATGGCATAGATAATGTTTAAAAAGTCATTAATGAACCACTTGAGGTTCAATTGTCATTTTATAGTAACTATATTAACCATATAGTATGAATATACAAGAATACATGGTAAGAGTTAAATTAGTTATCTAAGGGTTAAAGCTAAAAGATAATGTTAAATTTGAAGCCTAAACTTGTCTAAAACCAATTTTTTGAGATTATTTTGAACAATACTCATCATAGTTTTTAATAAAATGTGTTTTGGACCTTTTTAAACTGAAAATAATTTTATAATGAAATAAAATTCTACTACCTTCCTAAAGTGCCCCTCCTTCTCTCTTATAAAAAGGCATCTCCTCCCATATTTCCACACACCACTATGAGCCTTCTAGATCGACCAAGACCTACCCAATTATCCTATAAAATTTTTTAGTTAACTTCTGGAGGTCTTGTTTTTCCAATAATTCCATCCATACGTTCCCTAAGAAGAGATCAAAAGGAAGTCCAATGAAGAATAGGTAATTAATTTACCAATTCAATTCTATTTATTTTCTTCTTCTACTTACTCTTTCTATGTTGATTCCATAATAAAGTAATAAATCCAATATATTATACATGTTGATATGTCTTTATAATTATATTATAGTCTTATACCTCCTTTTATCAATCCTACGAATAACAATATCACCAAGCATGTGTACGTACGGCTTACCGTCTCCACGTCGTGGTGTAATTTTTTATTCAAAAACAATTTATTAAGATGGTATAATTATGATTATAATGGATTTAAATAATTAATATAACATGGTAAATATTATATATTATTAATATTACGTTCAATTATATTCCATTTAACCATCAAGAGAATGATATTGTCACTCATGTCTATGTACGGCCTACCGTCTCCATGGCGCAGTGAGATTCGTTCTCCATGTTAATAGTCCAAGAATAATTGTACAAGTTATATTATGAGTGAAAATAATAATTATGAACATAATTTAATGCAAAAAAATCATCCTATGCATAAAAAATTACTTACACGGAAAAATGGGAATGGGAAAATGAAGTCGTTAACACTCGAAATAATGGTAATATTGAAATACTATTAACAAAATGATATAATATGATCATATATGATATCATAAATATGTATTTAGTCCTGGTATAATTTAATAGCATGATTTAACCATTATAAAGGAGTTTAAAACACCCTCAACTAACAAAAAGTACAAGGTAAGGGATTATTTTGTAATCCAATTTTTTATTTGAGATTGTTTATACATAAGTATTTACTGGGGTTATATTTATCATCCATGTCCG
Organism: Viscum album; assembly: GCA_963277665.1. Lineage (NCBI taxonomy): Eukaryota > Viridiplantae > Streptophyta > Magnoliopsida > Santalales > Viscaceae > Viscum > Viscum album. Next base: position 1,942,605,672 of record OY728143.1, on the reverse strand, counting down.
AGTTTTATAAAAATATTATCATAAGATGTTTAATATTAATATATGTATGTTTAAATTAATTTTTACCCATTTTTTACTTTCACTAAATTGTATGGAAGGAATCATTCTTTTGTTTACCATACATGATACTTTTTGACTTTTCTGGAAAAAGTACAAGGAATATGTTTTTTAACTTATATGGCATAAATGGATTTTTATAGTATCATGAAACCTTATTTACAAGAAGATTCCTATATACTATTTCAATATTATTTTCAACTAAATTATTTTCTTTTTAAATTGGGTGGCATTTTGAGAAAAGAATATATTTTTTTAAAAAAAGTATATTTTCCTCATGAATTAAGTTCAAGTGTTTTATCAAAATTATTTTCTATATAAGATGACATAGGGTTACATTTCTATCCATATTATTACATTGATTATATTGTGTATATTATGGAATTATTGTTAGGAAATAAATTTATTTTATATTTATTATGATGGAATGATGTTTAAGAACCACATTTTATTTCATGGGTTATGTTATGATAAATGATTTATGTTTTTGTGGAACATGTAAGAATGATTTAATTATGATATGGGTGGGACATATATCTCCCTCCAATGCATTGGGTAAAGATTTATATCTCATGATATAGACATAACTATAATGACAAGTAAATATGGTTCAGTAATACATGGTTGTAACGACATGTAAACCCGATTCAGTAATAGACTTTGTCCACTATGATGGTCTGGGAAACAATGCCTTGGATACTATAAAAATCATATTATTTTATTATTAGTTTTCAAAATTTACATGTTTTATTCAAATTTTATTCTATTGTGGTTAATTTTCCATTATGATATATGCCTTACGTGCTGCCAAGATTTATTTCGTGACTCAAGATTCTAATGTTTAAACTTTATGTTCATGTTTTTGAATTCTTATGTTTATGGTTTGTTTTACCCTTACTAAGTATTTGAGCTCACCCTTTTTATGTATTCATTTCCCCAGGATATAATGAAAGATTTTAGGTAGGAAAACAAAAGGGGAATATTTTTATGGTAGATGTTGAAGATCTTTCAAAAAGTTATAATATTATGTTATAATTTTCCAAATACACTAAACTAATATGGTCTTTGGGCGGCATTTTTGTGTCATGTATTAAGTATTCCACAAAAGTAAATTAATTTTATTTTATACCATGCTTGGGTTATTACAGTTGGTATTAGAGAGAATTTTTAGTTATCCTTTGGAAACTATGATGCAAAAACTTTAGTGAGATCCCTAGAGATATTTCTATGATATTTCTAGGGATGTTGCTAAGGTTAAGTATAAGTATATGTTACTGTCATGGAATTATGATAACGATAATAAATAATATAGGAATAAACCTAAGAAGTTAGATATTTAAATTACTATCCCTTGATTGTATTTTTTTCATAGTATGATGTTTTACCCTCACACTATTCTTTTTGGGTTTTTTAAAATAGTTATAACCCAAATCTACTATGTTAATGATCAATGCAATAGGCAATGCTAATATTGTACTCATAAACAACCAAATGTTATGGTAGATGGAATTGAAAATATTATTTCAATACTTACACATGTTATGAATCATTTTGGACTTCCAAATGAGTAGATAAGGGAACAACATTCTATTGAGTCCTTCATGAGGCAATATCCACCTTCTTTCAATGGGTCTTATGATCCACTTGTTGCTGAACAATGGATCAGTACCATTGAAAAGATATTTTCCGCTCTTCATTTTTCAGAACATGAAAAATTCATTTGGTTGTTTATCATTTTGAAGGTGAAGCAGACTATTGGTGTACTCTAATTAAGAATACATGGAAGCATGATGAAATTCAATCCATGGAATGGGATTAGTTTAAGAACTTATTTTTCAATAAGTACATTTCTCATATTCTTATAAAAAAATATAGAAAATAGTTTATTGGAACGTAATCAAAAGGATTATAAATCTGTTGGTACCTATTATTAAAATCTTACAATACTTTCTATGTATTCTTATGGAATTATTACCCAACCTAAAAGTAAATTTGATCGATTCATCAGTGGATTAAAAACAATTATTCAGAGGGTATTATCTATAAGGGAATTTAGTATCTATGAACAGATTCTGAATTGTTCTATCAATTTATAACTAGAATTTGGTGTTAAATGTCCATATCATGGTTTTGACAATAAATGAAAGATGGAGTTCAAGGTAAAATCTCAAAACAATGGTGAAAAAAAGATGAATGCTTCCTTAATCTGAAAATGTGGAAATAAGCATGGAGGAGATTGTATTAAAGTGACTAGAAAATTTTTATATTGTGGAAAATAAGGTCATTGAGCAGTTGAGTATTGAATTAATGGTAAAAAGGTTTCTAATGATGTGAATAGAGAAATGACTACAGAGAATGCACCACCAACACTTCAATTCTACAAGTGTAAGGAAATGGGGCATTATGTTAACCAATACCCAAATCCATGGGTTAATTAGGATGATCTATGTCAACAACCTCTTAAATCCAAAGATAAAGGCAAATCATATGCAATTACTATTGTTGATGTTGAGTATGAAAATAAAGTGGTGGAATGATTAAGTGTTTATGTAATGGAATTCCAAAATAGTGTTGTGGAATCTCATTTATAGTATTATAAAATATTGGAATGTCTATGTATCAGTCAATTGTGGTTTTTTTAAATTATATGGGGCTGGTAACCATGAAAAGATATTTAAATATTTTTAGAAAGCTTGTGATATGAACATAATTAAGGGGTAAGGAGATAATGAGATATTTTATGGAATTAATGACCTCATGACTGATATAAGGACAAAGTGATATCATGGTTTGAGTGTATATAATTTTTGGTATTTTTTTGTGTGTGTAAAGAGTTAATTTTGATAGAATTCATGTTTTCACTAAGATTCTATGGTAATTCATGTTATTATCATGTTTTAAGAGAATGCATGATTATGGTATTCACATGTTTGAAAAGTTACAACCAAGGAATACCTAATGAGATATAGGAGATAAATGTTTAGTCGATTTAGTTCACCTCCTTCTAAAGTTTTATATTTTCAGTTTTTTGAAGGATTTTAATATTATCCATTTTTGGATAGTATAAGTTATATTCTTATTGAATTTTTATAGATTAATGTATTATCTCACTATAGGTGTACTTATGCATATTTGATAACCCGGTCTCACATTTTTTCTGGAAAATGGAATGACCCATCATTCTATCGCATCATCTGCTAACACTCCAAGATTGACAAATTCAAATTCATTTCTTTAAATAAGATATGAAGGGTAAATTGTTTAGGGAATGACCAATGGTGAGATTGTACTGAAATAAAGTAATTATTTCTCCTCATGAAAAAAATATCAACTTTAGGAAAGGAATATTGAAACCAAAAATGTAATCCTAGTACCTTCTTATCTGATGAATCGTATAGTTAGTTAAATCATCATAGATTTATGACTTTCTTGATGTTAACTTTCTCCAAGCCTTATTCTCTATCATTATCCATAAGAACTTGATGGTTTGATTTCTCTTTCATTTCCATGTTTCTGATTTACACCTATGTTCTCCTATATGGAATCCTAGTGATAAGTTACTTTGGGTAACCATAATGCTTCTAACTTTATATTTTAAAATGATGTTTTAGTATCCCTTTTTGTGATGTGGGTTTCCATGAAAGAAACATTCAAGTAGTAAACCATTTATAACCCTAACGAATTTTGAGGGAAAAATAATTTTTAGGGGGGTAGAATGTAACACCCCAAGATTTTATAAGATATATTCTTTTTATTTCAATGTTGTTATGAGCTACACCAATATTATCTTTCCCTATAAAAAATGATGTATTATCTTGTATTATATGTAATAGTATTCTTTGATTGTGTTTCACAGAATTTCAAGTTATATGATAGAATTTATTTTATGCAACACTGAGTATAAATTTTTTTTCAATGTTTAAATAAACTAAGTTTGGATTATGTTATACGCAACACCAAAAGAAGCTTTCATTGTAGGAAAAACTGACTTGGATTGTGTTACACGAAAAAACAACCTTCCTCGACTACTTTCATTGTACGTGATACTGAGTTTCACTAAACAACTATATATTATTAAAATATTTTTATAGGATACAAACTACTCATTATGAATTTTATTAACAAAATATTTAATTTTATATAACATTATCATTCATCTTTTACATTTACAAGAAGAAGGTATGAGAACAAAATAATCTTTTCGAATAAAAGACGTATTTTTCCAAAAAAAAATGTAGTTTTACCACCTTTTGATGGCGCACCCATTTTAAATATAGTTTTTGACACTTTTATAAGTTATATTTGATAAAAATACACTTTTTACTTGAAATAAGGAAATAAAAATTTAATTTTTTTGAATTTTTGGTATTTTTCTGATAAAATTTAAATTTTTATGAATAGTGGAAAATACTGCATTTTTATTCAAAACTTCCTTTTTAATTAATTTATTTATATAGTTATATTTTTTTTCATTGTTTTTAAAGTGTAATTGTATAATATTTCCATCATTTAATCCAATTTTGGTCATTGGAAGTAATTTCACTTCTAAATTGGACATAAACACATGTCATTATTTTGATAGTTATTACTTCTTAAAAACCTGCATTTTGGTTTTAACAATAGGAATTAATTTTATATTAATTACTACAAATTTTCTATTTTGAATTTGGAAAAATGTATTCCACATTTGGAATCAAAAGGTTTAAATGATGTAAATAGGTACCTTTGATTTTTGAACATTATGTAGAGACCCAAAGATTGAAATACATGTACATTACATTACTTCTTTAGAACTCATAATACATAACAAAAAATGACACCTGAGGATTGTAATAGTTTAGTGTCTTTGGAAACCTGGAACATAATCTTCTAATCATGGTGAAAGGTCTTCAACATCTCCCATAAAGATCTCCCCCTTTGGTTTTCTTACCTAAAACCTTTCTTTATATCCTAGGGAATAGAGAACATAAAAAGGGTGAGATCAAATGCTCAGTAAAGGTAATCATGGAGAAAATAAAACAAACCATATAAATTTGAACTTAAAAACAAGAACATAAATTTTAAACATCAAAATCTTGAGCAATGACATAAAACATGGCAGTACGTAAGGCATAGATCATAATAGAACATCAATCATGATAAAACAGCATGGGAATAAAATATTTAAGTGTGGAAACCATTAATCACATGTTATGATTTCCATAGTATCCAAGGCATTGTTTCCAAGACCATCATAGTGGAGGAAGTCCTTTACTGAATAGGGTTTACTTGTTGTTCCAGCCCTGTATTACTGAACCAGATTCACTTATCATTCTAGACATGTCTATCTCATGACATATAAATCTTTAACCAATGTGTCGGAGGGAGATATAGGTCCCACCTATCTCATAATGAAATCATTCTAACTTGTGCCACAAAATAAACATAAATCATTCATCATAACCCAAAGAATAAAATGGGTTTCATAAACATCATCCCATCATAACATAATCCATATAAAACAAATGGAAATCATTTCATCATAAGAAGAATAAAACCATGGTAATAATAGATAAATTATACTTGAAAGATAATCATACTAAATAATGTCATCTTAGATGGAAAATAGTTTTGACAAAACACTTGAAATGAATTCTTGAGTAAAATATCCTTTCTTCTTCAAAATCATTTTCTTTTCAAAAAATGTCATGAAATTTTAAAAAAGGGATTTTTTTTGAAAATAATCATGAAATATTTTAGAGGAATTTTCATGAAAATAAGGCGTTATAAAACCATAAAAATCTTTTCATGCTGAATAAGTTAAAAAAACATTATCCTCGTACTTTTTCCGAAAAAGTCAAAAAGTTCCTCGTATGGTAAACAAAATAAATATTCATTACATAACACAATATAAAATTCAAAGAGGGGTAAAATGACTTTAAACATACATGGAATAATTTTAAACACTTTATGAAAAACATTTTTATGGACATGGATGAGAAATATAACCCCAGTAAATACTTACGTATAAGCAATCTCGGATAAAAATGAGATTTGAAAAATTACCCCTTACCTTATGTCCAATTTCTTTCCTATGTGTCTAAGACTCTTGTATAGTGGGTTTAAACATATTATTAACTTGTAACATAACCATAATAATATTTATTATATCATATATGATTCACTTATGACTTTATATTACCCGTTCTTTTGTAAATTTCTTGTTAAAGCAGCATTTTGGGTAAAATCATTTCATTTATCGTACGCGTTTCAACTTTTTGTTCTTTATATTATTAATTATATCCTGATTTAATTATTTCCAGAATTTAAAACATGATTTATATATAATATATATTCATAATATAAATATATATTATAGATCGATAAATGGAATGAAATACACAGTTCATGGAGATGCTAGGTCGTACGTACGCAGGAATGTTGTTTTCGTTTCCTTATGGAATTGAATGGAATTAAGTAAATGAACCATATATGTACATAAATACTGTATCATTATTATGTAATATCTTTCATGATTATTTATTATATATATTTTATAATCATACTTGAATGGTTAATTATGGAAAATTAATCTCCTCGTGTTCGTGGAGACGGTAGTCCGTACGTACGCACGAGCGACAATATCAATCTTTTGATATTAAACTCTTATATAATTGGATGATATATCATATATATAGAATCATAATAATGTTATATTTATTATTTATATCATTTATACTCATTATTATACCCATCCAAATGGTGAAATGTTTGAATAACAAACTACACCACGACATGGAGACAGTAAGTCGTACATACGCACGTGTGGTGACTTTTTCATTCGTAAGATGGTTAAAATAAATAACACAGTTGTAAAATTTTTATAAAAACATCAAATTATATATATGATACTGGAGTTATTATTTTATAATGGAAACAACAATGAAGGATGAAGTGGAAGAATAAAAGTAACCTGGAACAGGTGGTGAGATATTTACCTCTTCTTCGGGTTCTTCCTTTTGATTTGATCAAACGGGCTCCTTAGGTTGGCTTTTTGACTAAATTAAGGCCTCTAGGAAGAAGTTATGACATTTTATAGGGTATTTGGGCAGGTTTTGGCCAATACAAATGGCTTTGGAGTTGTGAATTAGAGAGAAGGGGGAGTGCCCTTTTATAAGATAGGTGAGTAGCCCTTTAGAGAAAACTTAAACTATTATTTTATAATAAATTTATATTCGGTTTATAATGGCTCAAAAGTGATTTATTTCGAGGATAGGGTGGGGATGGGTCGACATACTCTCATCCAATAGGTTTTAGACAATTTTAACTTACAATTTTAACCTTATCATTTAGATTTAACTCTAAGTTAAATAATTAACTTTTACCGTGTCTTCGTGTATTCTTACACTATATGGTTAATAAACTTACTATAAACTAATAATAGAATACAAATTGGTTAATTAATGTAATATATATTATTATATAAGTCCTTTGGAAGAACCTTATATTTTTAGGACCATTATATCAATTAATAATATAATATTTGTTTTAAAAACTCTTTTTTGTCAATTTTGACACTATTTGGTATTTTGTTTTTTTTTTGAATTCATAAAAGCATTATTACTTGGAACAAAATTAATCTAACCAACCCTAATATGTTATATTAACCTTTATAATTAGTTTAATTCATAAAAAATCTCAAATTACATTTATTTGCGTATTTATAATATCAATTGTGTTAATATTTCATTAATAAGGTAATTACTGCATCATCATTGTGTCATAAATAAATTAAATTATTTAATGTCTAAAAAATATAATTAAAATACCATTATGTATTAAATCATTTTATATTTCTAATTAATATTTATGGCTGAATTTATCTTATGTATAACCCTATATTAAAAATATTTTAGTTATTAAACATTGATTTTAACTATTTTAACTCTTCTTTAAATAAAATTATAATAAATGTCCTAATCTAATCCAAGTGGACCTAAAGGGTAATATTTTATTCCTATGGTTGTTTTTGGTCAAATTACACTTATCCAATAGAATTATTAAGTGTGTTCAGATAATAATGATATCTTTTTTACACTTAATTACCTTGTTTACTTTTAATCGTGATAAATAAAAGTTAAAAGTTACTATTCACCAAAAATTATTTTCATCTCATTGAACCACATTTTACTTACTGATATCAACTGTGTCTCTTGGATTTTTGAAATTCAACTCACAAAATCCGTAAAATTAACTTTTATGTAAATTTGCAAATACTCATAGGAGGTGGGTAAAAGATGGTAAAAAGTTCAATAAACTTTTTATATATCTAAAATTATTATAAAATGGCTCCAATGAATTACATTGAACCTATATAGGAATTATGTATCTATTTTGACCTAAAATAAATATAAATAAATTAAATTATTATTTAAATAAAAATTTGGTGTTAACCAATAACTCAGTGTTTTCACTATTCATCAAAAATTTAAAGTTTTCAGAAAAATACCAAAAGATCACCCTAGGCTAATTTTGATATTCTGAATACAAAAATGAAGTCCGTTTTGAAAGATAAAATTTATCAAATTTAAAAAAGTTGTTATTACTATTCATAATGGCTAGTTTATATAATATTTTAATAACATATCGTTGTTTAGTGAAACTCAAAACTGCGTACAATGCAAGCTATCGAGTAAGGTTGCTCTTGCGTGTAACGCAAGCCAAGAATAGTGTTGTGTATACTACAAGCTAATATGGTGTTTTGTATAGCTCAATATAATCTTGGTGTAGCGTACAACACAAGACACCAAATAAATTAATAATATTTCTCATAAAATCTCGGGGTGTTACATTCTAACCGCCTTAAAATGAATTTCACCCTCGAAATTCATCGAGGTTATAAATGGTTTACTACTTGAAAGTATCATTCATAGAAACCCACATTGTAAAAAGTAATACTAAAACATAATTTTAAAAACTAATGTATGAAACATAATGGTTACCCAAATTAACTCATCACTAAGTTTCCACATAGAAGAACCTAGGTGAAAATATGGATATATAAGAGAAATATAACCATCATGTTCTGATGGAGAGTGGTAGAGAACATGTTTATGAAAAATCCAACAATCATAAATCCATAAATTTTTGGTGATCTAAGGTACCATCTGACTCATCAGATATGTGGGTATTAGGACAACATTTTTGGTTTTCAAGATCCTTTCCCTAAAGTTGATGAATTTTTTCATAAGGATAAATACTTACTTGATTTCAATGTAATGTAGTTGTTGGTCATTCCATGAAAAATTTCCACTACATCCCTTATTAAAGAAATGAAGTTGAATTTGTCATTCTTGAAGTGTTAGTAGATCATGCGATAGGTTATTCTATCTATCTCAAAAAATAGGTAAAAGTTATTAAATATACATAAGTCCATATATGGTGAGATTAACCATATATGATTCCAACAATGGACTTATAGTTCAACTATCATACATATTAATAAAATAAATCTAATTTATACTAACCAGGGACAACCTGTAGGCCAGTGGTAGGTGATAAAGTCCTGTCGCACTTCAGTTGTGGGTTCGATTCCCATAACCTTGTCCGACGCGATGGGTTGTCGTCTGTCCTGCTGGTTTTTCTATTTCTAAAACTACACTATTATAACATTCCATAAACAATATCGAAAAAAAGTTCTATCCTTAAAAAATATTATCTTATGTCCAACATAATCCATTTCAAATCTTTAGGTTTATCCAAAAATACTTATATCCAAGCTCATAGTATAAAGAAAACTATTACTATAAATTTCATCAACCAAGCATTTGAATACCATCATTTATCATATGATATATCTTGTTGGTCTCAATCCAAACATGTGAATACCCTAATCCTGTATTCTCTTGAAAAATTAATAACCATTGAACCTTAGTGAAAACATTAATGCTGTCAAAAGTTAACTATTTCCACATACCAAAATCCCAAAATTTCTATATACTCAAACCAGGATCTCACTTTGTCCTTATATAAGTCATGAGCTCATGAATACTATCAAAGATATTATTTTCTTCGTATCCATTCATTATGCGCATATCATATTCTTTCCAAAAATATCTGAATAACCTTTCATGGTTACCAGTACCATTCAACATATACTTTCAAATACTTTAAGAAAAACAATAATGTAACAATCCTTAGTTTTTTCTTTATTCCATAGTATAATTAACATAACTCTAGATAAACACATAATCATTCCACTACCTTCTTAAACCATTGACCAAGCTTCATCATTTTATTCCTCAACACTTCTTTCATCTCATATATAATTTGTAGTCTCTTCATCATCATCAACAGAAATACTACTCATACAACCATGTTGATTCTCTTCAAGAGATTTTCCCTTAAGGAATTGGTTTGCATAATGCCCATACATTCCACATTTAAAACACTTAACTTTTGTTGATGTCTTAGAAATACTATTATCCTTGTCCATGGTGTTAACTGAACCTTTTCCTTTGCCCTTACTAGCTTTGTGTCCTTTTTTCCACACCCAAAGAATCTTCCAGTTCCTTTGAAACATTCTCCCTGATTTCTCTTACCACATGATTTATATGATGGAAATTGAACTTTCTTTCCACTATGATCATCATGAAACTCCATCTTTCTCTTATTAGCTGAGTCCGGAAACATACCAATGTTGAGATTATTGATAATATTATGAGATTTCTAATTAGGCATAATAAAAATGTTTGGACTTCCAAATCCCATTTCATTTGTTTTCTCAAGGAGAATATCATTCCATTGTCCATCATATCTACCATTATCGCGAATCATCCTGTTTCCAGCCATTTTCTAAAACCCAAAAATAATAGTGTGAGGGGAAAATCATACTTGGAAAACAACATAATCAAGGGGGGTACGTTCAATCTCTAACATCTTAGTTTTAATCCTAGGTTACTCATGATTGTTATATTAATTCTATGATTATAACCTATACATTATACTTAACCTTACGGACATCCCTAGACATGCCTTAGAAATATCTCTAGGGATCTAACTAAAGCCTTTGCATCCTAGTTTCCAAAGTTTATCTAAACCTTTTCTTTGATACCAACTGTAGAGACCCAAATCATGACGTACATATACATTACATTACTTTTTTGGAATAATTAATACATAACAAAAAATTACACCCAAGGACCGTAATATTTTAGTGTCTTTGGAAACTCAGAACAGAATCTTCTAATCATGGTGAAAGATCTTCAATATCTCCAATAAAGATCTTCCCCTTTTGTTTTTCTACCTAAAACCTTTCTTTATATCCTAAGGAAAAGAAAACATTAAAAGGGTGAGCTCAAATGCTCAGTAAGGGGAATCATGGGGAAAATAAAACAAACCGTAAACATTTGAACTTAAAAATATGAACATAAATTTTAAACATCAAAATCTTGAGTAATGACATAAAACATGGTAGTACGTAAGGAATAGATCATAATAGAACATAACTAATGATAAAATAGCATGGTAATAAGACATGTAATTATGGAAACCATTAATCACATGTTATTATTTCCATATTATCCAAGGCATTGTTTCCAATACCATCATAGTGGACAAAGTCCTTTACTGAACCGAGTTTACTTGTCATTCCAGCCCTATATTACTAAACCATATTCACATTCCATTCTAGCCGTGTCTATCTCATGAGACATAAATCTTTAACCAATGCATTGGAGGGATATATAGGTCCCACCCATCTCGTAATGAAATCATTCTTAATTGTACCACAAAATAATCATAAATCATTCATCATAACGCAAAGAATAAAATGGGTTTCATAAACATCATCCCATCATAACATAATCCATATAAAACAAATGGATATCATTTCATCATAAGAAGAATAAAACCATGGAAATAATATAGACATTATACTTAAAACATAATCATACTAAATAATTTCATCTTAGATGGAAAATAGTTTTGACAAAACACTTGAAATGAATTCTTGAGGAAAATATCCTTTCTTATTCAAAATAATTTTCTTTTCACAAAATGTCGTGAAATTTTAAAAGAAAAGTATTTTTTTGCAGATAATCATGAAATATTGTAGATGAAGCTTCATGAAAATAATTAGTTATGAAACTGTAAAAATATGTTCGCACCGTATAAGTTAAAAAAACATTCTCCTCGTACTTTTGCTGGAAAAGTCAAAAAGTTCCTCGTATAGTAAAAAAAGAAATATTCCTTCTATAACACAGTGTAAAAATAAAATAGGGGTAAACATGAATTTAAAACTAATTTAAATAATATTAAACACTTTATTAAAAACATTTTTATGGACATGGATGAGAAATATAACACCAGTAAATACTTACTTATAAGCAATCTCTGATAAAAATGAGATTTAATAAATTTTCCCTTAACTTATGTCCAATTTCTTCCGTATGTGTCTGAGACTCCTGTATTGTGGGATTATACATATTATTAACTTGTAAAGTAACCATAATTTTATTTATGATATCATATATGATTCACTTATGACTTTATATTACCCGTTCTTTTTTAAATTCCATGTTAAAGCAGTATTTTGGGTAAAATCGTTTCATTTATCGTACATATTTCGACTTGTTGTTCATGATATTATTACTTATATCCTGATTTACTTAATTATAGAATGTAAAAAATTATTTATATATAATATATATTCAGCATATAAATATATATGATAGATCGATAAATGGAATGAAATATACCATCCATGGAGACGGTAGGTCGTACGTACGCATGAACGTTGTTTTCGTTTTCTTATTGAATTGAATGGAATTAAGTAAATGAAACATATATGTATATAAATACAGTATCATTATTATGTAATATCTTTCATGATATTTTATTATATATACTTTATAATCATACTTGAATGGTTAATTGTGGAAAATTAATCTCATCATGCTCGTAGAGACGGTAGTCCATACAAACGCATGAGCGATAATATTATTCTTTTGATATTACAATCGTATATAATTGGATGGTATATAATATATATATAATCATCATAATGTTATATTTATTATTTATATCATTTATAACTATTATTATACCCATCCAAATGATGAAATGTTTGAATAACAAACTACACCACGATGTGGAGACGGTAAGTCGTACGTACGAACGTGTGGTGACTTTTTCATTCATAAGATAGATAAAATAACTAATAAGGTTATACAATTTTTATAATAACATCACAGTATACAGATTATACTTCAGTTATTATTTTAAAATGGAAACAACAAAGAATGAGGAACTGTAATATGAAAAGGAACCTGAAATAGGTGGTGAGATATTTACCTCTTCTTCGGGTTCTTCCTTTTGATTTGAAAAAAAGGGCTCCTTAGGTTGGATTTTTTACTAAAGGAAGGCCTCTAGGATGAATGGAGGACATTTTAGAGGGTATTTGGGCAAGTCTTGGACGATCCGAATAGCTTTCGAGGTGTGAATTAGAGAGAAGGGGGAGTGCCCTTTTATAAGAGAGGTGAGGGGCACTTTAGGAAAAACATAAAATATTATTTTATAATAAATTCATATTCAGTTTATAATGGATCCAAAGTGACTTATTTAGTGGATAGTGTGGGGATGGATTTAAATACTCTCAACTAATAGGTTTTAGACAAGTTTAGGTTACCATTTTAACCTTATCATTTAGATTTAACTCTAAGTTAAATAATTTAACTTTTACCATGTCTTCTTGTATTCTTACACTATATGGTTAATAAACTTACTATAAACTGACAATAGAACCCTAATTGGTACATTAATTTCATATATATTATTATATATGTCCTTTGGCTAAACCATATATTTTTAGGACCATTATATCAATTAATAATATAATATTTGTTTTAAAAACTCTTTTATGTCAATTTTTACACTATTTGGTATTTTGTTTTTTCTAAATTCATAACAGCATTATTACTTAAAACCAAATTCATCTAACCAACCCTAATATGTTATATTGACCTATAAAATTAGTATAATTTAGAAAAAGTCTCAAATTACATTTATTTTGGTATTTATAATATCAATTATGTTAATATTTCATTAATAAGGTAATTACTGCATCATCATTGTTTCATAAATAAATTAAATTATTTATAGTTTAATTTATCTAATGTATAACCGTATATTAAAAATATTTATTTATTAAACTTTGATTTTAACTAATTTAACACTTCTTTAAATAAAATTATAATAAATGTATTAATCTAATCCAAGTGAACCTAAATGGTAATATTTTATTCCTAAGATTTTTTTGGTCGAATTAAACTTATCCAATAGAATTATTACATGTTTTAGGGAAATAATAATATCATTTTTACCCTTAATTACACTATTTACTTTTAACCGTGGTAAATAAAAGTTAAAAGTTATTATTCACCAAAATTTATTTCCATCTCATTGAACCACATTTTACTTACTGATATCAACTGTGTCTCTCGTATTTTTGAAATTCAACTCACAAAAGCGGTAAAATCATGTTTTATGTAAATTTTCAAATGCCCCTAGGAGGTGGGTAAAAGATGATAAAAAGTTCAATAAAATTTTTATACATCTAAAATTATTATAAAATGTCTCCAACGAATTAAAATGAACTTATATAGGTATTATGTATCTATTTTTAACTAAAATAAATATAAATAAATTAAATTATTATTTAAATAAAAATTTAGTTTTAACCAATAACTCAATGTTTTCACTATTCATCAAAAAGTGAAATTTTTCAGAAAAATACCAAAAATTCGCCCTATGCTAATTTTGATATTCCGAATCCAAAAATGAGGTCCATTTTGAAATATAAAATTTATAAAATTTCAAAAAGTGGGTGTTACTATTCATAACTGCTAGTTTATATAATATTTTAATAATATATCTCTATTTAGTGAAACTCAGTATTGCATACAACGCAAGCTATCTAGGAAGGTTTCTCTTGCGTGTAACGCATGCCATGAATAGTGTTGCATATAATACAATCTAATATGGTGTTTCTTATAGCTCAAGATAATATTGGTGTAGCATACAATACAAGACATCAAAGAAATTAATAATATTTCTCATAAAATCTTGGGGTGTTACATTCTACCCGCCTTAAAACGAATTTCTCCCTCGAAATTAGTCGGGGTTATAAATGGTTTAATACTTGAAAGTCTCATTAATAGAATCCCACATCGTAAAAAGGAATACTAAAACTTAATTTTAAAAACTAATGTATGAAACGTAACGGTTACCCAAATTAACTCATCACTGAGTTTCCACATAGAAGAACATAGGTCAAAATATGGATATGGAAGAGAAATCTAACAATCATGTTATGATGGAGACTGCCAGAAATCATTTTTTTTTCATTTTCTGAAGCTGGTTTAAGGGGTTTCCAGTACCCATACAGTCTTTCAACTACATCATCACATCCGAATAACAAACCACAATTCAAATTTCAAAACAGGTCACCGCCAGCCTCCTCGAACACCGAACCCGAATCAACACGCGCCCACGGTCTTAACACGCCTATCAACCACAAAGACATAAATTTGTGATGATCTAAGGTACCATCTGACTCATCTGATATGAGGGTATTAGGACAACATTTTTTGTTTTCAAGATCCTTTCCCTAAAGTAGATGAATTTTTTCATGAGGATAAATAATTACTTGATTTCAGTGTAATGTCGTCGTTGTTCATTCCATGAACAATTTCCACTTCATCCCATATTAAATAAATGAAGTTGAATTTTTCATTCTTGAAGTGTTAGTAGATCATGCGATAGGTTATTCCATTTGTCTCAAAAAGTTAGCAAAAGTTATTAAATATACATAAGCCCATCTATGGTGAGATTAACTGTATATGATTCCAAAAATAAACTTATACCTCAACTATCATACCGCTTAATAAAATAAATCTAATTTCTACTAACCAGGGACTGTCTGTAGGCCAGTGGTAGGCAATAAAGGCCTATTGCACATCGGTTGTGGGTTTGATTCCTACAACCTTGTCCAACGCGATGGGTTTTCATTCGTCCTGCTGGTTTTTCTTTTTCTAAAAATACACTATTATAAAATTCCAGAAATAATATCGAAAAAACGTTCTATCCTTAAACAATATTATCTTATTTCCAATATAATCCATTTCAAATATTTAGGATTATCCAAAATACTTCTATCCAAGCTCATAGTATAAATAAAATGATTACTAGAAATGTCATCAACCAAGCATCTGAATACCATCATTTATCATATGAAATATCTTGTTGGTCACATTAAAAACATGTGAATACCTTAATCGTGTATTCTCTTGAAAAATGAATACCCTTTGAACCTTAGTAAAAACATTAATGTTGTCAAAAGTTAACTATTTCCACATACCAAAATCCAAAAATTTCTATTTACTCAAACCATGATGTCATTTTGTCCTTATATCAGTCATGAGTGTAAATACCCAGAAATTTCAAGGAAACTTTTTTCTTAATTTTCTTTGGAATTTTACAAGAACTCAGTTTCAGACGGCGCCTGATTCCGAGGCCCGGTGTGCCCGGAATAATTTTCCAAAGTTTAGCTCGGGTACGTTCAGTGAACGAATGGGCGTGAATTTCTAACTTTTGAACCGGTGCTCGGAATCGAATTCTGAGGGCACCGATGGAACCGTAGCGCCGATAATTGCTTAGGAATGCCTTTTTGGTGTTTTTTTTCCTCGTTTTGAATTGTTTAAACTTGTGTTTTAAGTGTTAGTGAAATAAAATTTTCGTTAAGAATTTTATTTCCCTTTCCAAGAGTTAAAACCTAAGTGTAGGAGTTAGGGTGGGACCCACTGTTTGTTAGTTTTTCTTGAGTGGATTAAAGGTGAGGTGGGGCCCACACGATCCCCCATCTTCTTAATTTCCTTAACTCCCTAACTCCTCTTAACCCCCCACTTAATTTGTGTAAGTTTTATAACTTGTTAACTTCCCATTAATTGGGTGACTTTACCTCTCCTCTCTTTAAGTATGCCAACACCCAATTCAATTATTTAATTTATGTTTTGAATTTTTAAATTGTGGCTTAAGTTAATAAAATAAGGGTGAGCCTTATTTTATTTTGGTTGGATGTTGTGTGTGGCAATTGAGGAGAGAGCTCTTCATCATTATCTTCGATGAAGAACACCAAGACTTCGATGAAGAATGTTGTCACCGTAAGAAGAGATCAACGTGTCTTCTCTTCTCCTCTTCACAGCCGGTGTGTTTCCGAAGATCGATGACGCATCCTCTTTTGATCTTCTTCCCGTGTCAACAAAAAGGAGACACCACTTCCTCCTCGGGCGTTCTCCGTCAACTTACGGAGCTTCACCTCACGACATCATTTTCCGCGGCGAACCCCCGTTCTAGCTACGCTCATGTAGGGGTTTATTTAATTATTTTCGTTCGTAAATTCTACTTTGTCATCCATCGTGAATTTACGACCATTTGCTATCGATTAACGAGAGGGGTCCGGACCGCACAAACACGGCCGACCCTCCTCCAATTTGGATGTTGTTTCTATTTTGGTCGAGACGGAATGGCATGGTGCGGTCGCACCACGCGGGATCGTACGGCAAGTAATGCGCGGCGCCGTCGCGCCGCGCCATGAAGTTGAACAAGGATGTGACGCCGTCGCACCGCATCGAAGAAAACAGAAGACACCGCGGTCGTAGCGGGGCCACGGCGGAGGGGCGCAACGCCGTCGTGCCCTGCCGGACGAACCAAAACCGCGGCCGGTTCTAGGCCGCGGCGGAGCAGGGTGACCGGCGGCCGGTTCCGGGCCGCCGGTATCGGAGCAAGAAGGGGACCGGCCGTCGCCGGTCCCGTGGTGGCAGAAATCGGCCGGCCGGGGTGGGCCGACCGGACAAAAGGATAGCCGGGGTTTCAAACCCCCGGATGGCCAACAAAAACGGCCCCCATTAAAGGGGGGTCGCGGTTGCACCAGGGGGGTTGGCGCCCCCCCCCCCCCCCCTGCCAAATGGCCCGGCCGGTTGGCCGAGCGCCTGGCCAGCGCGCTGGGCGCGCTGTGCCCAGGCCGTGCCGCGCCGGGCCGGGCCGACCCAGACCTGGGTCGGGTCGACCCAGTTCGGGCCGACCGGGGGGTCTCGGGCCGGGTCAGCCTGGGCCCAAAACCCCCGTTTTCGGACCCTCTTTGGTCTTTTGATCATATCTTGGGGTACGGACCTCCGATCGACGCACCGTCAGCGGCGATGTGATCCTTGGATCGAGACGGTCGTTTCGGTATATTGTACTCAAGGTTTTGGAATACTATGGGTTCGTCCGGGTTGGTTCGGATACGAAACCAACCGGGCCCTCAGAGCGGAAACACTTATATCTTGAACCAACCGGGCCCTTGGAACGAAAAAGCCAATAACTTACAGACCGGGCGTCCGATTGATGCACCGTCTGTCTCGTTGAATTCCTCTTGATGAGACGGAACCTTTGGCATACTTTTCCCGAGTTTTGGTTGTTGTTGGATAGTGGCTGAGTTGGATAGTGTCCGGGTTGGATTGTACTCGAAATCCAACTGGGCCCTTGGAACGGAAAAGTTGTTATCTTTTAGACTAGACGCCTGTTTGATGAACCGTCAGCGGCGTTGGTGATCACGTGGAGAAACGGTCCCTTTGAGTATACCCTATGAGAGTTCGGGGTACAGTTGAGATACGGCCGGGTTGGTTCGCACTCGAAACCTACTGGGCCCTAGGGATGAAAAGGCTAATAACTCCCAGACCGGGCATCCGATTGACGTGCCGTCTATTGTGTTGAGACCCCTATGACGAGGCGGTCCTTTAAGATTTTTCTTCTTGGGACTTTGGGATACTTTGAGTATCAACCTGTAGCTCGTGGAGCGGACCCTCCTAGAGACGAGCGTGCGGTGTACGGAGACCGTGTAGCCGGCTAAGACCTGACGACTGCTTGACCGACTCGACTTGGAGTGAGTCGACTAGCCCAGTGGATGGAGAACTACTTTGTTTGGGTGCAGAACCATGGCGGACGGAGCACTACCTGTGTGACAGTGCAGACCCGCGATACTCGTCCAGAGAGTACCTCAGCAGGCTACTAGGGGGTGTACACTACTGTGTTTAGGTGGCATACCCCGGCGGGAAGCACTACTGTGTTTGGGTGGATGACCCGTGGTACTCGACAGGAGGAGTATCTCAGCAGTCTTAGGTTAGTGAGCAGTACCTCGGAGTCGTTACAGGACCACTGTACACTCCAGAGACGGAGCTCTTCAGTAGTTACGGTTTCAATAATGAAAATCCTGGTTTGAGCTGATACTTTTGACCTTTGTGTTACCTCATGATTGAGATGGGTCACTTGATAACTTAGGTATATGTATGGGCATATACCTGGGTAGTGGTTATCCGTTGATTTCATGATCTTGGTGTTTTCCTCATGATTGAGATGGGTTACTTGATAACTTAGGTATATGCATGGGCATATACCTAAGTAGAGGTTATCTGTTGAGATCTTCTTCGTGGTTATCCATGTTGGTTTTAGTGAGACCTTGAGGGTCTCGGGGTCCTTACTGAGTATCGTTATACTCACCCCTGCACGGGCTATGCCCGCACCTCGTTGTGTTGGTTGTAGACGACGGCAGTGCTGACGGAGGTCGAGTGTTCGAGGACTGGACAGTACCCAGAGGTGGACTACATGATGAGTCAGTACCCGGATTTGGACTACACGACGAGTCGGTATTTGGAGATGGAATTCACAGCGAGACGACACTCGGAGGAGGTTGACGGGCGAGAGCATTGTGGAGGCTATCTATACCTACCCTTCAGGTAGGATCCGTGGTGGACGATCCAGGAGCTGCGCCATCTGTACCTACCCTTTTGGTAGGATCCGAGGAGGATGACCCAGGAGCTGCTTCCGTTCTTCCAGCTGTTGTACTTTGTTCAGTTGTAGTTGTACTTTCATTTGGGTTTGTATTCTGGCCCATTTACCTTTCAGCACTTCTCTTTGTACTTAGTGTTTTTCTTCCGCTTGTACTCTGTGGTGTTTTTTTTTTACATTTATAAAGGCAATGCCTTCCCAGTTATCGGGATTTACGCCTTTGGTTCTAGTTACCAGCCCCTGGCCTATGGAAGGCGGGCTTGGGGTAGTCACGGCACGGGCCCCGAGGATGGGTCGTGAAAAATTGGTATCAGAGGAGTCGGTTGTACCACAAAACTTATAACTCTGATATTTTCTTTTTGTAAAGCAATAGTGTTAAGGGTACCGAGTGTGGTCTTTAGTTTAGGGAGTCTAGTGTTGGTGCGGGCGGCCGACGTATCCATACACTAGGACCCTGACAACTGAATTCCGACTTTGTGCACCAAAACACGGATTGAATGTGTGTTTCCAGAAGTTTTATTTAAATATCAGCTCAAACCAGGTCAGCTCACCAGGTATAATTGTTTGACCATGTCACGTTGTTTCTTTCAGGATGCCTTTTCTCAAACAACCAGCTAGAGCCTGGAGGGATGTGCGTACTGACAGCTTGTCGAGCGACGAGGCTTCATTACAGGGCCCTCTTTCAGTTGAGGTACCAGCGAAGGCACCAGTGGTACTACCATATGTTGGGCCACCGATTCCACCAGCCCCAGCAGTAGGCGATGCACGCCACTTGAGTGCGCTACATGAGTTCCAGCGCCAGAGGCCACTCAGGTTCCGGGGAGATATGGACCCGCAGGCGGATGAGGTTTGGCTAGAGACTGTGGTGAGAGTCTTCAGGCTAGTGGGGATGCCTGCAGACTTCATGGTGATCTTTGTTGCTAGCCTTCTTCAGGCAGCAGCAGGCAGGTGGTGGAGCCGCTTGTTCCAGTTTTACGATGGGATGATCTTCGCATGGGAAGACATCGAGACCTTCTTCAGGGTGGAGTTTGTGCCAGTAGCTCTACACCCCGAGCGTGTTCAGGAGCTGCTACCTTTGTCGCGTGTTATTCAATCAGTAGCCGAGTCATCTGTGGGCAGTAGATAGATGATGCAGAGGTCCAGGAGGACCAGACCAGCAGTTGGGATATCTCGGGTTTTAGGATTGGTGGTGCGGGACACCCGGGGTGGGGTCAGAGCCAGCCGTACGAGGAGTAGGAATTTTTATGAATGCGGCAGGAAGGGTCACCTGGAACGTGACTATCTGACCCCCCGCACTGTAGATTCGCAGGCGTTGGAAGAGCCATCGAGGCAGAAGCAGCGACGAGTGCTTGAGCAATAGTCGAGCAGTGGACAAGGCAGTAGAGCTCCGGGAGCAGGTAGACAGGAGCGGAACTATTGGATACGTCCCTTGTACTTCTAGTTCCATGTTTCTGTTGTATTCGTGTCTTTGTACTATGAGCTGCAATAATAAAAAGACACTTATCTTTGTTTTCTTTCCTATCCTTTTGTTTGGTTGATACTGAGTGGCCCCGGTTAAAACTGTTGACTTGACCCTCACTATCGAGATTTCTACTGGAGGAGACCCAGTGACTTCACACTGATGCTGACAGTGTGACTCGACCCTTGGAGGCGAGAGTGACAGTTGGATCTCTTGGTAGTTACGTCGAGGCCTTACGACGTCATCCATGGCATGAATACATCATTCATGTCTGGATTGACTAAATTAGGCAATGGGCATGGTTCATCCAGGGGATGAGACCGAGTTTCTATTTTCAGCAAAGGATAAATTTTAGCAGTCTTTCAGATCGTAGGCAAAGAAAGTGCATATCATCCAGGAGCGGATGAAGACTGCACAGTGCAATAAGAAACAGGAAACTGGCACTAGTCTTAGAGACTCGGGCATGTTAAATGTTTCCATAAGAGGAATCTTAAAGGAGAGATGAGTCTGCGAAGCAGCAGACGTGGAGGCAGAGCTAGGAGAGTAGCATGAGGTGGTGTACATCTTAACATGCTACAACCACCCGCCTTAGTTATCCCCGCCAGGCTCAGGGAGCTGGATGGAAGAGGAAGAGAGTAGCTGCATGCGGTCAGGGAGAGTGACCCAATGGCTCTAAAAATGATTCAAGGGACACTCTGTGACCACTACTAGCTACTATAGTAACAGATGTTGATATGAATCATTCCTTGCTTTCACAAATCTTGTCCCAGACCTAGAGTTTATGGTAAGTCGTGGACATGACCCTCACGTCTGGAGATACCTTGGGAGGAGACTCGATAATCACACTTACGCTGACAGTGTGGTCAGACCCTCGAGGCGAGAGTTTCGGTTGGAATCTCTTGGTGGCAGAGTCAAGGCCTTACGAAATTTGTCTGAGTATGGATTGGATCCACAGTTCATACACGGATTTACTATATTAGGTAAAAAGGTTGTGGTTTAACTACGATGTCGGAATGGGTTTTCCTTGGTCGGTGAAAAGGAAACCCCAGGCAGCACAGGATAAACTCATGCACAGGAGGGTGCGACCGATCACTCTTGAGTCGGTCAACCTTACCCTCATGACAGAAGTCGTTTTGAGTTCCTGTTCTAAATATTAATTTGATACCTCTAGAGTTCAAGGATGACGATCACGTCCTTATACGGGTCTCACCTCGAAGAGGTTTACGGAGATGTAGCCAGGGTGGAAAGTTATCTCTGAGGTTCAACGGACCTTTCTAGGTCCTTAGCTGTGTAGGCGAGGTGGTTTACCACTTGACCCATCCACCTCAGTTGCACTAGGTGCATGACGTTTTCCAGGTATCTCAACTGAGGAGATACGCGCTCGACCCTTCGCATATCATCGACCATGAGGAGCAGGACGATGGCGATGGGGTTACTTCCATGGAGGTTTCAGTAGGGATCGAGGATCGACATGAGCAGATCCTATGAGGATGGTCGATTCCTCGGGTGCGCTTTCTTTGGAAGTACAGAATCTCCAGGTAAGTACATGAGAGCGGGAAACTCAGATGCATGCTCGGTACCGCTTCTGTATCCCTAGTTTGTGTTTAAGTTTTATGAGGACGTAAAGCCCTAAGGTGGGAGTAATGTAAAGACCCAGAAATTTCAAGGAAAATTTTTTCTTAATTTTATTTGGAATTTTACAAGAACGCAGTTTCTGACGGCGCCTAATTCTGAGGCCCGGTGTGCCCGGAATCATTTTCCAAAGTTTAGCTCAGGTACGTTCAGTGAACAAACGGGCGTGAATTTCTAACTTTTGAACCGGTGCTCGGAATCGAATTCTGAGGGCACCGATGGAACCATAGCACTGGTAATTGCTTCGGAACGCCTTTTCTGGAGTTGTGTTTGCTCGTTTTGAATTGTTTAAATTTGTGGTTTAAGTGTTAGTGAAATAAAATTTTCATTAAGAATTTTATTTCCCTTTCCATGAGTTAGAACCTAAGTGTAGGAGGTAGGGTGGGACCCACTATTTGTTAGTTTTTCTTGAGTGGATTAAAGGTGAGGTGGGGCCCACACGAGCCCCCACCTTTTCAATCTCCTTAACTCCCTAACTCCTCTTAACCCCCCACTTAAGTTGTGTAACTCTTATAACTTTTTAACTTCCCATTAATTGGGTGACTTTACCTCTCCTCTCTTTAAGTATGCCAACACCCAATTCAATTATTTAAATTAAGTTTTAAATTTTTGAATTGTGGCTTAAGTTAATAAAATAAGGGTGAGCCTTATTTTATTTTGGTTGGATGTTGTTTGTGGCAATTGAGGAGAGAGCTCTTCATCTTCATCTTCGACGAAGAACACCAAGACTTCGACGAAGAACGTCGTCACCGTAAGAAGAGATCGATGTGCCATCTCTTCTCCTCTTCACAGCCGGTGTGTTTCCAAAGATCGACGATGCACCCTCTTTCGATCTTCTTCCTGTGTCAACGAAAAGGAGACGCCACTTCCTCCTCGGGCGTTCTCCGTCAACTTACGGAGCTTCACCTCGCGACGTCATTTTCCGCGGCAAACCCCCCATTCTAGCTACGCTCATATAGGGGTTTATTTAATTATTTCCGTTTGTAAATTCTACTTTGTCGTCCATCGTGAATTTACGACCATTTTCTATCTATTAACGAGAGGGGGTCGGACCGCACAAACACGGCCGACCCTTCTCCAATTTGGATGTTGTTTCTATTTTGGTCGGGACGGAATGGCATGGTGTCGTCGCACCACGCGGGATCGTACGGCAAGTAATGCGCAGTGTCGTCGCACCGCGCCGTGAAGTTGAACAAGGACGCGACGTCGTCGCGCCGCATCGAAGAAAACCGAAGACACCGCGGCCAGAGCGGGGTCGCGGCAGAGGGGCGCGACGCCGTCGTGCTGTGCCGGACAAACCAAAACTGCGGCCGGTTCCGGGCCACGGTGGAGCAGGGTGACCAGCGGCCGGTTCCGGGCCGCCGGTGTCGGAGCAGGAAGGGGACCGGCCGTCGCCAGTCCCGTGGTGGTAGAAACTGGCCGGCCGGGGCGGGCCGGCCGGACAGGAGGACATTCGGGGGTTCAAACCCCTGGCCGGTTGGCCGAGCGCCTGGCCAGCGCGATGGGCGTGCTGTGCCCAGGCCGGGCCGGCCGCCAGGCCAGTCCGCGCCGTACCGGGCCAGGCCGACCTAGACCCAGGTAGGGTTGACCCGGTTTGGGCTGACCGGGGGGTCTCGGGCTGGGTCTGCCTGGGCCCGAAACCCCCGTTTTCAGACCCTCTTTGGTCTTTTGCCCATATCTTGGGCTATGGACCTCTGATCGACGCACCGTCAGAGGCGATGTGATCTTTGGAATGAGATGGTCGTTTTGGTATATCGCACTCAGGGTTTCGGAATACTTTGGGTTCGGCCGGGTTGGTTCGGATACGAAACCAACCGGGCCCTCGGAGCAGAAACGCTTATATCTTGAGCTCTGGACGTCCGATTGACGTGCCGTCGACTTTTATGGATTCCTCTAAGTGAGACGGATCTTTTGGATTACTTTGCTCGAGGTTTGGATGCCGTCGGAGTACGGTCGGGTTGGTTCGCTCACAAAACCAACCGGGCCCCTGGAACGAAAAAGCCAATAACTCATAGACCGGGTGTCTGATTGACGCGCCGTCTATCTCGTTGAATTCCTCTTGATGAGACGGAACTTTTGGCATACTTTTCCCGAGTTTTGGTTGATGTTGGATAGTGGCCTGGTTGGATTGTACCTGAAATCCAACCGGGACCTTGGAATAGAAAAGCTCTTATCTTTCAGACTGGACGTCCGTTTGACGAACCGTCAGCGGTGTTAGTGATCACGTGGAGAAACGGTCCCTTTGAGTATACCCTATGAGATTTCGGGGTACAGTTGAGATACGGCCGGGTTGGTTCGCACTCGAAACCAACCGGGCCCCTGGGACGAAAAGGCTAATAACTCCCAGACCGGGCGTCCGATTGACGCGCCGTCTGTTGCATTGAGACTCCTATGACGAGGCGGTCCTTTGAGATTCTTCTTCGTGGGACTTTGAGATACTTGGAGTATCGACCTATAGCTCGTGGAGCGGACCCTCCCAGAGACGAGCGTGCGGTGTACGGAAACCGTGTAGCCGGTTGAGACCTGACGACTGCTTGACCGACTCGACTTGGAGTGAGTCGACTAGCCTAGTGGACGGAGCACTACATTGTTTGGGTACAGACCCATGGCGGACGGAGCACTACCTGTGTAACAGTGCAGACCCGCAGTACTCGTCCGGAGAGTACCTCAGCAGGATACTAGGGGGTGTGCACTACTGTGTTTGGGTGGCATACCCCGGCGGGAATCACTACTGTGCTTGGGTGGCTGACCCGCGGTACTCGACAGGAGGAGTACCTCAGCAGTCTTAGGTTAGTGAGCAGTACCTCGGAGTCGTGACAGGACCACTGTACACTCCATAGACGGAGCTCTTCAGCATTTACGGTTTCGATAATGAAAATCCTGGTTTGAGCTGAGACTTTTGACCTTTGTGTTACCTCATGATTGATATGGGTCACTTGATAACTTAGGTATATGTATGGTCATGTACCTGGGTAGTGGTTATCCGTTGATTTCATGATCTTGGTGTTTTCCTCATGATTGAGATGGGTTACTTGATAACTTAGGTATATGCATGGGAATATACCTAAGTAGAGGTTATCTGTTGAGATCTTGTTTATGGTTATCCATGTTGGTTTTAGTGAGACCTTGAGGGTCTCGGGGTCCTTAATGAGTATCATTATACTCACCCATGCACGGGCTATGCCCGCACCTCGTTGTGTTGGTTGCAGACGACGGCAGTGCTAACAGAGGCTGAGTGTTCGAGGACTGGACAGTACCCGGAGGTGGACTACATGACGAGTCAGTACCCGGAGGTGGACTACACGACGAGTCAGTATCTGGAGGTGGACTTCACAGCGAGACGACACTCGGAGGAGGTTGAAGGGCGAGAGCATTGTGGAGGCTATCTGTACCTACCCTTCAGGTAGGATCCGTGGTGGATGATCCAGGATCTGCGCCCTCTATACCTACCCTTCAGGTAGGATCCGAGGAGGATGACCCAGGAGCCGCTTCCGTTCTTCCAGCTGTTGTACTTTGTTCAGTTGTAGTTGTAATTTCATTTGGGTTTGTATTCTGGCTCATTTACCTTTCACCACTTCTCTTTGTACTTAGTGTTTTGCTTCCACTTTTACTCTGTAGTGTTTTGTTTACTTTTATAAAGGCAATGCCTTCCCAGTTATCGGGATTTACGCCTTTGGTTCTAGTCCTCAGCCCCTGGCCTATGGAAGGCGGGCTTGGGTTAGTCATGGCACGGGCCCTGAGGACGGGTCGTGACAATGAGCACATCAATACTATCAAACATATAATTTTCTCAGTATCCATTCATTATATGCATATCATCTTCTTTCCAAAAATATCTGAATAACCTTTCATGGTTACCGGTACCATTCAATATATACTTTCAAATACTTTAAGAAAAACAACAGTGTAACAATCCTTAGAAGTTTCTATATTCCATAGTACCATTAACATAACTTTATATAAACATACAATCATTCCACTACCTTCTTAAATCATTGACCGAGCTTCATCATTTTATTCCTCAACACTTCTTTCATATCATATATCATTTTTACTCTCTTCATAATCATCAACATAAATACTACTCTTACGACCATGCTGATTCTCTTAAAGAGATTTTCCTTTAGGGTATTCGTTCACATAATGCCCATACATTCCTCATTTAAGACATTTAACTGTTTTTGATGTCTTAGAAATACCATTATCCTTTTCTATTGTGTTAACTGAACCTTTACCTTTGCACTTACTGGATTTGTGTCCTTCTTTTCCACACCCAAAGCATCTACCAGTTCCTTTGAAACATTCTCCCTGATGTCTCTTACCACACGATTTGCATGATGGGAATTGAACTTTTTTACATTATGATCATCAATAAACTTCATCTTTCTCTTATTAGCCGAGTCATAAAACTTACCAAAGTTGATATTATTGATCATATTATGAGATTTCTAATTTGTCATAATAATGATGTCTGGACTTCCAAATCCCGTTTCATTTGTTTTCTCAAGGAGAATATCATTCCATTGTCCATCATATCTTCCATTATCACGAATCTTCTTTTTTCCAGCCATTTCCTAAAACCCAAAAAGAATAGTGTGAGAGGAAAAAATCATACTCAGACAACAACATAATAAAGGGGGAGTATGTTCAATCTCTAACATCTTAGGTTTAATCCTGGGTTACTCATGATCGGTATCTTAATTCTATAATTATAACCTATACTTTATACTTAACCTTATGTACATCCCTACAAATACCTTAGAAATATCTTTATGGATCTGACTAAAGTATTTGCATCCTAGTTTCCAAATGTTAACTAAAAATTTGCTATGATACCAACTGTAGAGACACAATTCTTGACGTACATGTACATTGTGTTAATTTTTCAGAATACTTAATACATAACAAAAAATGACACCCAAGGACCGTAATAGTTTAGTGACTTTGGAAACTCAAAACATAATCTTCTAATCACGGTGAAAGATATTCAAAATCTCCCATAAAGATCTTCCCCATTGGTTTTCTTTCCTAAAACCTTTCTTTATATCTTGGGAAAAATAAAACATAAAAAGGGTGATCTCAAATGCTCAGTATGGGTAATAATGGAGAAAATAAAACAAACCATATACATTTGGACTTAAAAATATGAACATAAATTTTAAACATTAAAATCTTGAACAATGAAAAAAAACATGGCAGTACATAAGGCATATATCATAATAGAATGTCAATAAATCTTGAACAATGAAAAAACACATGGCAGTACGTAAGGCATATATCATAATATAACATCAATCATGATAAAATAGCATGGGAATAAAACATTTAATTTTTGAAACCATTAATCACATGTTATTATTTCCATAGTATCCAAGGCGTCATTTCCAAGACCATCATAGTGGACAAAACCCTTTACAGAACTGGGTTTACTTGTCGTTCTAGCCCTATATTACTGAACCAGATTCACTTTTCATTCCAACCATGTCTATATCATGAGATATAAATCTTTACCCAATGAATTAGAGGGATATATAGGTCCCACCCATCTCATAATGAAATAATTCTTACTTGGGCCACAAAATAAACATCCATCATTCATCATAACCCAAAGAATAAAATGGGTTTCATAAACATCATCCCATCATAACATAATACATATAAAACAAATGGATATCATTTCATCATAATAAGAATCAAACCATGGGAATAATAGAGACATTATACTTGAAACATAATCATACTAAATAATGTCATCATAGATGGAAAATAGTTTGGACAAAACAGTTGAAATAAATTCTTGAGGAAAATATCCTTTCTTCTTCAAAATCATTTTATTTTCACAAAATGTCATGAAATTTTAAAAGAAAATGATTTTGTTCAAAATAATCATGAAATATTGTAGAGTAAGCTTCATGAAAATAAGGAATTATGAAACTGTAATAATCCATTCATGCCATATAAGTTTAAAAAAATTCTCTTCGTACTTTTTCAAGAAAAGTCAAAAAGCTCCTCGTATGGTATACAAAAGAAATATTCCATCTATAACACAATTTAAAAGTCAAATAGGTGTAAACATGACTTTAAAAATACATGTAATAATATTGAACACTTTATGAAAAACATTCTTATGGACATGGATGAGAAATATAACCCTAGTAAATACTTACGTATAAGCAATCTCGGATAAAAATGATATTTGCAAAATTATCCCTTACCTTATGTCCAATTTTTTTTGTATGTATATGAGACTCTTTTATAGTGGGTGTAAACATATTATTAATCTGTAAAATAACCATAATAATATTTATTATATTATATATGATTCACTTATGACTTTATATTACTCGTTCTTTTGTAAACTCCCTGATAATGCAGCATTTTGGGTAAAATCGTTTCATTTATCGTACGTGTTTCGACTTGTTGTTCATGATATTATTACTTATATTCTGATTTACTTAATTCAAGAATTTAAAATATGATTTATATATAATATATATTCATCAAATAAATATATATGATAGAACGATAAATGGAATGAAATATACCGTTCATGGAGACGGTAGGTCGTATGTACGCATGAACGCCGTTTTCCTTTCCTTATTGAATTGAATGGAATTAAGTAAATGAAACATATATGTGCATAAATACAGTATAATTATTATGTAATATCTTTCATGATAGTTTTTTTTATATACTTTATAATCATACTTGAATGGTTAATTATGGAAGATGAATCTCATCGCGTTTGTGGAGACGGCAGTCCGTACGTACGCACGAGTGACAATATCATTATTTTGATATATAATAGTATATAATTGGATGGTATATCATATATGTAGAATAATAATAATTGTATATTTATTATTTATATCATTTATACTCATTATTATACCCATCCAAATGGTGAAATGTTTGAATAACAAACTATACCATGACGTGGAGACGGTAAGTCGTACGTACGCACGTGTGGTGATTTTTTCATTCATAAGATGGATAAAATAATAGATAAGGTTGTAAAATTTTTATAATAACATCTTATTATATAGGTGATACTGGATTTATTATTTTATAATGGAAACAACAAAGAAGGAGGAAGTGGAAGAAGGAAAGGAACCTGAAATAGGTGGTGAGATATTTACCTCTTCTTCGAGTTCTTCCTTTTGATTTGATCAAAAGGGCTCTTTAGGTTGGCTTTATGACTAAATTAAGGCTTATAGGATTAAGTTAGTATAGTTGATAGGGTATTTTGGAAGGGTTTGTCAGAGAAAAATGGCTTTGGAGGTATGAATTAGAGAGAAGGTGGAGTTCCCTTTTATAAGAGAGGTGAGGGGCACTTTAGGAAAAACTGAAAATATTATTTTATAATAAATTCATATTTGGTTTATAATGGATCCAAAGTGACTTATTTCTAGGATATTTTGGGTATGGATCTAAATCCTCTCAACCAATAGGTTTTAGACAATTTTATGTTACCATTTTAACCTTATCATGTAGATTTAACTCTAAGTTAAATAATTTAACTTTTACCATTTCTTCTTGTATTCTTACACTATATGGTTAATAAAAATACTATAAACTATAAATGGAACCTAAATTGGTTCATTAATGTCATATATGTTATTATATAAGTCTTTTTTTTTTGAATCTTTGTTTTTTATGACCATTATATAAATTAATAATATAATATTTATTTTAAAAACTCTTTTATGTCAATTTTGACACTATTTGGTATTTGTTTTTTATAAATTTATAACAGCATTATTACTTCTAAACAATTCATATAACCAACCCTAATATGTTATATTAACCTATAAAATTATTTTTATTCATAAAAATACTCAAATTACATTTATTTGTGTATTTATAATATTAATTGTGTTAATATTTCATTAACATGGTAATTACTGCATCATCATTGTGTCATAAATAAATTATAATATTTAATGTCTAAAAAATATAAATAAACTACCATTATGTAGGAAATATTTTTATCTTTCTAATTAATATTTATAGTAGAATTTATCTTATGTATAACCCTATATTAAAAACATTTTAGTTATATAAACTTTGATTTTAACTATTTTAACTCTTCTTTAAATAAAATTATAATAATTGTCCTCATCTAATCAATGTGGACCTAAATGGTAATATTTTATTCCTAAGGTTTTTTTTGGTCGAATTTCACTTATCCAATAGAATTAGTACATGTGTTAGGGTAATAATAATATCATTTTTACCCTTAATTACTCTATTTACTTTTAACCGTGGTAAATAAAAGTTAAATGTTACTATTCACCAAAAATTATTTTCATCTCATTGAACCACATTTTACTTACTGATATCAACCGTGTCTCTTGTATTTTTTAAATTCAACTCACAGATGCGGTAAAATTAAGTTTTATATAAATTTTCAAATGCTCCTAGGAGGAGGGTAAAAGACGGTAAAAAGTTCAATAAAATTTTTATATATCTAAAATTATTATAAAATGTCTCCAATTAATTACTTTGAACTTATATAGGTATTATGTATCTATTTTTACCTAAAATAAATACAAATAAAATAAATTATTATTTAAATAAAAAGCTGGTTTTAACAAAAAACTCATTGTTTTCACTATTCATCAAAAATTGAAAGTTTTCAGAAAAATACCAAAAATTTACCCTAGGTTAATTTTGATATTCCTAATCCAAAAATGAAGTCCATTTTGAAAGATAAAATTTATAAAATTTCAAAAAGTGGGTATTACTATTCACAATGGCTAGTTTATGTAATATTTTAATAACATATCATTGTTTAGTGAAACCCGGTATTGCGTACAACGCAAGCTATCGAGAAAGTTTGCTATTTCATGTAATGAAAGCCAAGAATAGTGTTGCGTATACTAAAAGCTAATACGGTGTTTCATATTGAGCAAGATAATCTTGTTGTAGCATACAACAAAAGACATCAAAAAAATTAATAATATTTCTCATAAAATCTCAGGGTGTTACACATTATGAATAGTAACATGAGTAATTATTGAATTTACCATGGTTAAAGGGTAAATTTAGTAAATAAGGGTAAAAATAATATTATAATAATATTAAACTACCCTAACATATGTCTTAAACCTATTTTATGAGATATTTCTGATCATGGGCATCCTTGGGTCGATTTTGGGACCCCATGGAACCACTTGGATATGAAAATGACATTTTATAGGAATTAATTTAAAGTAAAGAGAAATATGGCATAAACTTGTATATTCTAAATAAAAAAAATTTAATATGGGGTTATAAATTAGATAAATTCGACTATAAATATTAATTATAAATATAAAAAAAAAATCTACATCTTGGTATTTTATTTATAATTTTTATACACCAAATAAATATATTTATATATGACACGATGATGTTGTAGTTATTACCTTATAAAAGAATGATTTAAATAAATGAGATTATAAATTTTAAAATAAATTTATTTTGAACCTTTTCATGCCATAAAAGAATTTTATGTACACTTATTACTTGTTATCTTTGAATTAATAATGTTTTTTTGAAATAATAATGTTTTTGTGGATTTTTAAAAATTCATGATTTGAATAGTATAAAAATTCACATAAATGAGTTTTTAAAAGAAATAATATTTTATTAAATGATATAATGGTCCAAAAAATATAATATTTTCCAAATTAATTAGATAATTCTGAACCTATCCTTAATAAAGGACTTTATGTTCTATTTTAATTTTATAGTAACTATATTAACCATATAGTTTGGATATACAAGAAGACATGGTAAAGTTAAATTAGTTAACTAAGGCTTAAATCTAAAAGATTAGGTTAAATCTGAGATCTAAACTTGTATAAAACCTATTGTTTGAAATTATTTTAAACAATAATTTTCTTATATTTTAATTAAATGAGTTTTTTACCTTTTTAAACCGAAATTCATTTTATAATGAAATAATATTTCAATACCTTTCTAAAGTGCCCCTCCTCCTCTCTTATAAAAAGTCATCTCCTCTCACATATCCTCACACCACATTGATCCGTCTATATTGACCAACCCCTATGAAATTATCCTATAAACATTATTACTTAACTTCTTGAGGTCCTGGTTTTCTATAAATTCCATCTCTAGTGTCCCTAAGAAGATATCCAATGGAAGTCCAATAAAGAAGATGTAATTTCTTTACAAATTCAATTGAATTTATTTTTTTTATTATACTTCCTATTTCTATGTTGATTCCATACTAAAGTAATAAATACAATATATTATAAATTCTGAGATGTTATTATAATTGTGGTAAAACCTTATACCTCCTTTTATCCATCCTACAAATAACAATATCACCATGTGTGCGTACATACGGCTTACCATATCCACGTCGTGGTGCAATTTTTTATTCAAAAATACTCTATTAGGATGGGTATAATGATGAGTATAATGGATTTAAATAAAAAATATAACATGATAATGATTTTTTATATATAATATACCATCTAATTACATAACATTTAACCATCAATAGAATGATATCGTTGCTCGTGCGTACGTACAGCCTACTGTTTCCATGATGCTGTGAGATTCGTTCTCCATGTTAGCAATTCAAGAATGATTATAAAATTCATATGATGATTAAAGTAATAATTATTAATATAATTTAATTAATAAAATACATCATATTCATAATACACATGACTTACATGGCAAAACAAGAATGGGAAAATGAAGCGATTAACACCCGAAATAATGGTAATATTGAAATACTATTAAAAATGATATAATAGGATCATATATGATATCATAAATTTGAATATAGTCTAGGTATAATTTAATTAAATGATTTAACCATTATAAAGGAGATCACCACACCCTCAATGAATGAAAAGTACAAGGTGAGGGATATTTTTTTTAATCTCATTTTTTATTCAAGATTTTTTATACTTAAGTATTTACTAGGGATATATTTATCATCCATGTCCATGTTTTATAAAAATGTTATTATAAAATGTTTATTATTCTTCTATGTATGATTAATTTTATTTTTACCCATTTTTTACTTTTACTACATGGTATATAAGGAATATTTCTTTTGTTTACCATACTATATACTTTTTGACTTTTCTGGACAATGTACGAGGAGAATGTTTTTTTAACTTATACGGCATGAATATATTTTTATGGTTTCATGAAACCATATTTATTTGAATATTCCTATATAAAATTTTAATATTATTTTCTAATAAATTCATTTCTTTTAAATTTAGGTGTCATTTTGAGAAACGAATACATTTTTGAAAAAGAAAGGATATTTTCCTTAGGAATTAAGTTTAACTGTTTTATCAAATTCAATTTTCATATAACATGACATAGAGGTATGTTTATATCTATATTATTAATTTTTTTGTTTTATTTATGATGTAATTATTATTATGAAATCCATTTATTTTATATAGATTATGATTGAATTATGTTTAAAAAACCCATTTTATTTCATGTGTTATGCTACGATGAATGATTTATGTTTTTGTGGCACATGTTAGAATTATTTAATTTTGAGATGGGTGGGACTTATATCTCCCTCCAATGCATTGGGTAAAGATTTATATCTCGTGAGATATACATGACTGGAACTACATGTAAATATAGTTTAGTAATACATGGCTGGAACGAAAAGTAAATCTGGTTCAGTAATGGACTTTATCCACTATGATGGTCTTGGAAACAATGCCTTGGCTGTTGTAGAAATCATATTATGTGCTTATTAGTTTTATATAATTATATGTTTTATGAAAATTTTATTCCATAATGTTTAATGTTCCTTTATTATCTATGCCTTATATACTACCAAGATTTATTTCATGACTTGAGATTATAGTGTTTAAACATTATGTTCATGTTTTTTCCATTATTATTTTTATGGTTTGTTTTATGTTCTCCATGTTTACCCTTACTGAGAATTTGATATCACCCTTTTTATGCTTTCTTTTCCCCAAGATATAAAAAAAGGTTTTAGGAAGGAAAACAAAAGGGGAAGATATTTTTGGTAGATGTTGAAGATTTTTCACAATGTTAGAAGATTATGTTCCATGTTTCCAAAGACACTAAACTAATACGAAATTTGGTCATCTTTTTGTGTCTTGTATTAAGTATTCCACCAAAGTAATGTAATTTCTATGTACACCAAGATTGGGTCATAAGAATGACCATACCCTTTTTCTGTCCAAGTAATGGTTCATTAATCTTTATATGCTTGTTTAATTTAATTTCCTATAAGAGTTAAACTAATACTAAGCCTTCTATTCTTAGCCATGACTTGAGTCACCTTTTGAAGTGAGCTTGAATTGAATTGTTCTTAGTGTTAACCATGGAATAATTAAATGGAATTGATTAAATGATTATATTCATTGGTTGAACATAGATTCATATGACAAATTTCATGGATGGAATCAATTGTATTTTACCTTGCTTATGCCCAGAGACACTTAGACTCCCAAGTGGGATTCCAAGGATGGACTCTAAGGATTGGGTATTATAAGATAAGTGATACTTGGATTCTATATTGATTTAGAACCATTTAATCAAAGGTAATTGATCATATATTCCATGGGCAATACTTTGGATCCCTTAGTGTACCTCCAAGGATGGACTCGAGTGGTAGTGATATTGTACCACGCCTAGAGAAAAACATGGGATCTTGAGAGGTTCCCCAAGGACAAGCTTGTAGGGTGTTGGTTTATATTATACCTATAGAGATACATATATCCCAATTTAGGAATTCCATGGATGGGGTCATTTTCATAAATGAATAATGAATGGAATGAGTTATATAATGCATTTTCCAATCTAGAGAACAAGCTTGGATTTGGTCTCTGTTTATACTTTGTAGACTACCTGTTTAGGCATCCTATGTTAATGCCATCATGGGGGATTCTTGGCTACGTGTTGAGTCTCAAGACTTAAAAATTTTTTGGATTATAAATTTATTAAATGGAATCATTATAAATTAGAACCTCAATATTACTGGATTTTTACTTTTAGTAATTATTTAACATTTTATATTGATTCCAGCACACTGTGACTATTATATATTCACTGACTGGATGGAACTTGACCTTGGGAGGTTTCCTACTGGGACTATGTATCACACCCTATTTGGTCTACCTTGGATACCCAAATAAATTATATGACTGTAGGTATGGATAAAGGAATGATCCCATATATAGGTTCTTGATTTCTACTTTGGAGTTGGGGATCATGGGATTGAGATGAGTCTCACGATGCTAGTGTACAATTTTTAGCCTTTCTACATTTGATGCATGTATTGGTTTTTACTACTATGTAACTATTTTGGATGTTTTATTAGAAATATCACATGTTTCATCATTATATTTTTATATGATCTTCCTTTTGATATTGTTATCTATTCTTTTCCAATGAACCTATACCCAAGTGGTACAAGCTTCTGCTTGGCATCCAAAATAACAAGGATAAAATCCAAGAAGGGATGAATTTTCTGGTATTGTAGCATCACTATAGCAGCACTTTAGAAGTGGAGACTGTAGAAATGGTGAAACTTTAGTGGTGGAGGCATTGTAGCACCACTATAGTGGAGATGGCACTGTAACAGGTATTGTAGCAACCCGGGTACTGTAGCAGTACTACTCACTGATGGTCCCTTTGGCCCAAAAAATGGGCTTTTAAGCCTTATATATAGGCCACATGGACTTGTACCTTCAATCTATGTAATGGGTATCCCTCTACACCAAAAAGAAGAGGATTTGGATTTAATAATAAAATAAGGCTTCATCCCCAACCTTTAAAATGTAAATATTTCTATCTATTCCTACTGTTATCTATTATCTGTATTGTTTACACATTCCTTTGTTTATCTGTAATTTTATTTTCGCTATGTTATACTATAGTGATGAGGGAGTGGTGTCCCCATAGACACACCTAGGCCCTAGATAATGGTTAGAAGCCTCTGGTGTTTACGTAGATGTACTTGAGTCTGTGTAGCCAACCAGGCCCGGGGCACTGTCGAGTGGAATCCTAATGTGGAATGTTACAAAGTGGTATCAGAGTTTTCTTTTCTATTTTTCTTTATTATTCAGAGACAATATAAAGGAACAGGAAGGAAATAGAATTTATTAAGGAGTTTTGCCCTAGAGTAGCTACCCCACTTATAGAAAAAATACAAATTGGCTAAAATCAAATTGTTGTTTTCTATATTTTCAATATTATAATTGACATGATTCCACCATTGGGTGATTCACTTGAACTTTGATGTTTGTATTGATATGATTATGGGTTATATCTCATTGAAACTTGATTATATGAGGTTATTCTATCTTATGAATCATTTTCGGAACTTTATAGGGATCACAAGCTAGGCATTGTGACATGGCATTTTAGGATAAACTACTTATTGAATGTTGTTTTGATAGGTTTTATGAAAGAGTTACATGTTTTGTGATAGGTATTATGGAATGTGTTATGGTTTTAATTTGATGGATACCAAACATTGGTTACTGAGGAGTATGAGCCCTCATTAATCATAATTTGGTAAACTATTTGGTTCAACCTGTTTAAATTTAATGGTGAAATAAATATGAAATAAATGAAAAGGAAAATGAATATAAAAATGAAATGGGATATGAAATTGAAAATAGTAGACAATTTAACCCAGTGTCATCCTTAGTGGTTGGAATTGAGTAGTATCACTTTCTTATATATGACCTTTATTCCACCTATACCTGACTCAAGGAGCAAGTAGACGGGTCTATTCATATATAGGAAGGCTTATAACTATAAAATTTTAGTTTTTATGCTTTTGAGCTATGAAATTTGATAGTATTCTTGATCTAAGGTGTGCACTTGGAATTTATAGTGGTGGGTCATCATGACATTTTCCATTCAAATTCCAGGAGCATAGAAATGACCATACACTAGAGGTGGCGATCCATGGGATACTAGTGGATCCTCTAGTACTTCTAGTTGAGGAACTGATATTTGTACTGGACACAGGTGTTGAAGCATAGCTCCTTGAGGGATTCTTCTTCTTTACACAGACCGTTTAGGGATCACTACAACCTTCCCCAACTATGGAAGAGTTGATTCATGAGTTCTAGAAGCAACATCAACCCATTTTTTTAGATTATGGTATACCATAGGATACAGAGTTAGGGCTAGAGTCCATGTTATCCATCTTTGAGCATCTTGATATTCCTCCTAAGAGGATGATAAATTTCACTATGTATATGCTGAGTGATTCAGCAAAGAGATGGTGGGATGTCAATACTCAGATTAATCATCATCGAGAGATTTCATAGAGGGGTTTTTATATGGCCTTATATGAATGCTTCTATCCTAAGATTTTAAGGGCTGATAGAGTTGTTCTTGCATCAGGAGTAGGGAATGCTATTGGTTATGGATTTATCATCCCATTTTACTAAGCTCCATCTCTTCACACCTATTCTAATCGGTGATGAGTTATATAAATCCATAAAATTCAAGGATGGTCCTAGGTATGACATCTGATAATATTTTAATTTCTTTAAGCTAACTATAATTTTCGGAATAGTGAATCTGGAGCATATCATATAGTGTGACCTAAGAGATACTGGGGTGAGAGCTAGTGTGGTTTGGAATCTGAATCTTGTATTAAATTGACCAGTAATAGTATGTGTCATCTGAAGCTTACATGAGGTGCCATTACCAGTTATATCACATACTCAGGTATCCAGGTGAGGTGCTACCAGTGCAATGGGCTAGGACATACAAGGAAATAGTATAAGAGGTACTTGTTCAAGTGACAATATAGCAGTATGATAGTTTGTATACATCACTTCTATAGAACATTTCCTCTTAAATCTAGTGAGAGATGGTCTACACTGACTCTATGTTAAGAAGTGGGGTTATTAGCTTACCATTAGGAAGGGATCTGTAGTATAGTTGGCTGATCAGGACGAGGTGATGTTCATGTACATGGTAATCAAATCACTTTTTACAATGATATTGGGGTGGATCTACTTAGGGTAGGCAAATAGTGTCACAGTGATGTGGTAGAGGTCAGGTATACGCAGTGCAACAAACCCTAGAGGAAAAGTATCTAGGACCTTGTACTCTTATAGGTACTCTTCTAGTAGCCACTATTATAGTTTATGCACATTTTGATTCTAGGGCTTCTCATGCTTTATATCAGTTCTCATTGTGAAGATCTTTGGCCTTAGTTTTTATAATATTGATGGCTTCATGAAACTTGACACTCTTTTTGGGATTAGAATTGAAGATTTGCATCTGTTTAAGGACTTCCCCCTTGATATTGGTGGGTGTCACTTCATATGGGGAATCTTTTTCCTTGATATGATAGGTTTTGACATCATTATTCGGTTGGACTGGTTGGTTTCCTTTCATTATTTCATTTATTTCTATCGCTAAAGGGTGACCTTCACATCACCAGGGGTAGATAAATTATTCACAGGGGTAAATGGTATGTTCAGGAAATCTGAGCTAGACCTGGGCACTGTGGGCTTAGTGGGATGACATCCTATATTGTGATTCTATATCTATATGATCAGGGAACACATCGGGAATATTTACCTCATTGGTTAATCATTTCCGGTATGTTTTCCTTGAGAAATTTCCAACATTACCTCCAGTGAGAGAAGTAGATTTCTCTATTGAGTTAGTTCCACGAGCTACACTGATATTTACTCTTCTTTATAGGATAGGTACTAATAAGATGGAAGTGTTCTTGAGGTATATATGGTATTAAGAGGCAAAGGGTTTCATTAGACTCGGTACATATCCATGGTGTTCTCTAGTCCCTTTGTGAAAAAAGGAGGATGTAACCCTTAGGCTATGTGTCGATTATCGTAAATTAAACCATTTGATGGTTAAGAACTGATATCCTCTTCCATGGATAGATGATCTTTTTGAAGAGCTCCACAGAGCTCTGATCTTATAAAATATTGATTTAAGATATTTTTATCATCATGTTCATGAAATACCATCATACATACCTCACACATATTTTCATAAAAGGTGTGATCTATATTAGTATTTGGTTATGTTTTTCGGTCTCACAAAGGTTCTAGGAGTCTTCATGGCACTGATGGACTGAGTTTTTCATCTATATCTGGATGTTCTTTCCATGGTATTCATCGATAATATCTTGGTGTATTCTCACAATCAACATGACTATGATAAACATCTTGATATCATATTGAATATATTAGGAGAGCATCAGTTATATTTTAAGCTCATAGAGTTCCATTAACTTGTTTAGATGGACCTCATAAGCCTCGAGTATATATTTACATAGCGTGATCTAGATCTGATGCAGCTAAGGTGGGTTGAATACCTACAATCTTATGAATTTGGTATTTCCTACACATCATGGAAAGAAAATGTAGTGGCTCATTTACTGAGTAGGTGGAATCATATACAGGTAGTTCAGGATGATAGTATTGAGTGATAACTCATGATTTTTTTTATGAGAAGCGCTTGGAGGTGTAAGATAGTTAGGGTCATACTTTTCTATCATTATTAGTTGTTACCTCTACCATTATGGATAAATTAAGGATAAGTGAGCTATCATATTCTATGATCCTAGACGTATAGGATAATTATTCATGTGAGGAACATCCTCTAGGTTGCACCGTTGGTGAGGATTTGATTCTATGAGTACCTGCTCGCATGTGGATTTCAGCAGACATGCGTGAGGAGATGATGTTTGAATTTATTTCTTCAACTTAGCTTATTCACCCTAGAATCACCAATATATTTTTGGATTTACATCACCAGTACTGGTGGCTGGGTATGAAATTATATATAGTTGGTTGTTTCAATGAGATGTTCCACCTGAGAGTGGGTCGAGGTGGAAAACCATCATCCTGTCAAAATTTTACAATAGTCTCCCATTCCCGAGTGAAAATGGGATGATGTCATGATGGATTTCATAATGGGTTCATTGAGGTCACCACAAGCTAATTATGATGTTTGGGTTTTTATTTTGATAGGCTTAGAAATGTTACACAATTCCTACCGATCAAGGAACCCTTCAGTGTTGACGATCTTGAGAGGTTGTAAATCTGTGAGATAATATGACTTCATAGGGTCCCATGAACTATCTTATCTACCCATAGACTAATCTAGAGGTGGGTTATCTTTTTAAATACACTCTTGGAGAACCAAGCCCTTGGGATCTGAAAATTTTCTACACTTCACTCTCTCAAGGATGGAAAAGCTAACTGTCAATGCTGAGAGATGGGACTTGTCATGACTATCATGAAAATCCAAATGTATCTTATAAGGGTCATTAATTTCCATCCATCAATAACTT
Organism: Viscum album; assembly: GCA_963277665.1. Taxonomy (NCBI): domain Eukaryota; kingdom Viridiplantae; phylum Streptophyta; class Magnoliopsida; order Santalales; family Viscaceae; genus Viscum; species Viscum album. Next base: position 1,942,564,330 of record OY728143.1, on the reverse strand, counting down.
ATCATATATATTGTTACTCAATTTTCCAAATTAGTGCATTAACTACTTCATTTCATATTCTAGGCGTATAAGCAATCTCAAAATCAAAGGGCTGAACACATTCAACCCATCTTCATTGTCTAATATTAAAGTCATGTTTTGTGAAGAAGTATTTTAATCTCTTATGATCCAAACACACCAAAAATAAATCACCCAATAGATAGTGTCTCCAAAAATGTAATCCATGTACAACTTCTTCTAGATCAAGGTCATGCATTGGTTAAATTCTCTCATGAGACCTCAACTACCAAGATCTGTATGCAACAACTCTATCCTCTTACATATTCACTTCTCCCAAGACAATGCCTAATGTATTATAGAACATTGTATAACCACTTCATAGCTCTATAAAAATCGGAATATGTGTCAAAAAAATACTCCCTTTTATAAAATTGAAGTCTCTCTTTCACTCTTTTCACCACAGGAACTTAACACTATTCTTTGTAAGACTAATAATACATGAAGAAAGGCATGATATTTCTTGTATAAATTTCATGTAATATTAATCATGTTCCAATAAACACCATATATAAAACATGTTCTTGGGTTGCTTCCAGGAAACCACAATATAACCTTCTTTGGGTCAACAAATACTCCAAATTTCGAAATAATATAAACTAATAAGTGATCTTTTTTATCCAAAAGTAGAACTTAGTAATATTGGCATAAATATGATGCCTCTTAGTATACTCAAAATGACATCAAGGTTCATAAAAACGCCTCTATGAGTGTTAATTCACACCAAGATATCATCTGTAAATAATATGGAAAAGGAATCCAGATAGGGGTGGAAACCCTATTCATCATAGCCATGAAAATAGTATGTGTGTTTGTAAAACCGAATGGAATAACATGGTATTCATAAAGACCATACCTATTATACAAAGCTATATAAGGTATGTCTAATTGAATGACTCACACTTGATAATAGATTGATATTCAGTAGATCTTAGAAAACATCCTAGCTCATTAGAGCTAATCAATTAAATATATTATATGAGGCATTGGATATCGATCCTTGACTGTAATCTAGTTCAACCTTCTATAATCCATGCATAGATGAAGGGTCTCATTTTCCTTATTGGAAAGAAGCATCATCAAACCCCAATAGAAAGTGTTATGAAATATAAAACCTTTGGCCCCTAAATCCTATAACTGTCAATTGAGCTTCTAGAGCTCTATAGGTGACATCCTATATGGAGGAATGCACACTGGAGTTGCACCTGGAATGAGCTCAATCGTAAACTCTACCTCTCTCTCAAGAGGTAATCCAGAAAAATCATCAGGAAATACATCACTAAAAAATATAATACTAGGGTTAATTAAGCCTAATGTAAACCCTAATCATACATGAAGATATTATAAATCTTGGATGTCACTCCACCTAGCCCATAATGCTCTAGTCTGTCTCTGCAAACCAGGAAATCCCACTCTTACTTTTGTAGATAACTACTTCTCTTTGGTGATTTGAATGATAACCTGTAGTGATATCGCTCTACAAATTCATGATACCAAACCAACCAATCCATCCCGATAATTAAATTTAAACTCATCATCTCATGAACAAAGAGGTTTCATAGGAGATGTTAATTTCCTTCCCCAAGGGGATAGTCCCTCTATTGGCATATACCCTCTGACCATACTCCCAATGGTGTACCTAAGGTCAATCCACCATAGTAATATTGTATTTTAATCCCAAGACATTCCATGATAGATAAAGAGATAAAAGAGTGTGAAACACGTGTATCAAATAATGCATGCACTATATTAGAGGATACTATAATAGTACCTCATACTATAGATGATCTTATAGCCTGATCCTTGGGTATCGATTGTAATACAAAAAAATGACCTAATCCAAGGCCATATGCAATAGCTAGAATACCATGATAAAAACTAGACTTTTGGTTCTACTAGAGATCAGGTTTCTTTCCACCATAGACTTGACCTCCTCCTCATCTAGAACTCTTGGTGAAACTCTAACTCCCCACCCAACATGGTGTAAATGAACCTGTCCTAGAAGGTGGATCTAGTGAAGGTCCTATTCCACTAAAATATTATGGAAAGGTCTGATAGAATATCTTAATATTATTGATACGACTACAAGACCAACACTCTAGATTATCTATATAATACTGAGGTTTCAGGTGCCCCTATCACCCACACTAGTGACACACCATAGAGCTTCCAGTATGGATACACTGTCTACCACTTCCCTGAAGAGAAACCTTGTGGGAATGCTTCTTACTGTTGGAGGAACTACTAGCCTTCTGTGGAACTATTCCTCTCTACCTGGTACTAAATCCGTACCTCATGTTGCACTTAGTGATAAGATCCTAATTGACTCTTTCATAAAATTTATGCAGGAAAAATAAATTCAATTATGTATGGATGGCATACATGAGCCCATCCTCAAAGCATCTAGCATGAGAAATCTCATCACAAGCTAGAAGTGGTGAAAATTTAATTAACTCTGTGAAACATGTAGAATACTCCATAACTAACATAAAACCCTACTCAAGATACGTGAAATATCCATCTATTCATCTCTTGGCAGTTGAGGAAATAATTGACCATAAAAGGCAATCAACAAATCATCCCATACCATGCCTTTATGGTGACCAGCCTGGGTAACTATATCCCACCAATGCTTGGATGAATCATGCAGCATGGAAGTAGAAAGCCTAATCCATTGCATCAGAGGTGTCTCTATATTATCAAAGATAGAAATAGGGTTCTCTAGCCATTACTCAATTTCTTAGAGACTGTCATCCCCTAAGAATGTGGGAGGATGCTACTGCTAGAATTCATGAGTCACATCCGTCATCAAAGGTGCAGGTCATGGATAATCTTTTGTGGACTATATCAGACACAGAAAACTATAATGAACATGGGATTCAGTGCACAAATATGGTACAGTAGATGGTACCACAAGTGGCACTCCTGGAGATATGACTGGAAACTCAGGGCCAACCATGTATGTAGGATGTTCATCACCACCATCCTAGTGAAAAACACAAGGATTTCATGGAAGCATTGGTTTACAAATGCCAAGAACACACCTCATTAAAATCTTTAATAGGATAGATAGAAATACTAGATGAATATAAACAAATGAAAAGGGCCCACTACCCATGGGATACAACCCAAACTACCCACTTATAAGTCCAGGTATTGGTATGTTCTCAAGTATAGATTATCGGGATTCTAGTAGATGAATAGTCAAATATACCTTTCCTCATAATTTACTATAAATTATTTAATTCATTTCATATGAAATTTCTAGGTTCGCTCCTTTACATTTCATAAAAATGAAAATGATGGATAAGGATGTGTGATAATTTCCTTTCATAATCCGTTTTTAACTTTTAAAGTTTTCATTTACTTATAACTTATAAAATTTCACATAAAATGGATCGTAATTCCTAATGAATCAGGACCCATAAACCTTATCACTAAAAATGACACCCATTTGATTTTAATCTAATGGATCGCCTCAAAAAATTACCAATTCCAACCCACAAGGTCCTGTAACACCTCATGAATTCAAACTAGTAATCACTCAATTTCATCCAAGGGAAATAAAAGGCATAATAAAACTTCCATAAAATCACTCCAATACCACATGAATATCAAGAAATTCAAGGAGTTATATGCACCTATATGTTATGTAAATATGCATGACATGGGAATTATATGTACCTTTGATGATGCATGCATCAATACTACTTTCCTTTATATCATTGGGCTAGTGATGTAATTAAATTCTCAATCATAATAATAATTAACAACACCATGTAGAATGAAAGTCCCCCAATGGTGAAGTGATGTCAACTATAATATGTAAAAGTAGAACAATAATTGTAATTCTGGAAACTTGACATTTACCCTGAACATGGGTTCATGACACCCAAAAACAGCTTATAACCAAGTCCAAAGCATTTTTAATCTTTTGACAATTTTCTATAACTAGTAAAAAATTAATGGAACCACTCTAATACCACTTTGTGACATCCAATACCATGATTCCATTTAGAGGTTCCCCAATCCTGGTTGGTCACAAGGCCTCAAGTGCATCTCCCTAAGCACCATAGAATTCCCACTAGTAGAGAGGTCCTAGGGTGTGTTCATGGGGAGACAATTCTCCCACTACAAGAGAGTGGTACAACAGATAAAATAAGAAACATTGGTAAATATAGAAAGTAGTGTGATTGGTTTTATAGTAGAATCTAACTAAATAATATAAATAAACAAAAGTTGAAGCTGATATAAATATATAAAATCTGATTAAGGGATATTTCATATATCTAGAAAGATAGAAAACATAGATACAAAGAAGAATATGACACATTCTATATAAAATTATAAAAAGAGAATCATAAATTATCCACAGCATCCTGAGATCCAACTCATTCATCTACTACAAGATCCATCATAAGAAATCAATTAATCAGGTGTATGAAGAAGTATTCTTCCGTTTTTGAACACCTATATATATATAGTTTTCATGGGTTATAATGGAACTCTAAATAGGGTGTGAGATAAATCTCAGTAGACCACCTGTCACGAACCGGTCCGAGTCAACCCTGAACCGGTCACCCAGGCCAGCCCGCGACAAGTCCTGATAGGCGTTCCCGACCCTCCCGGGTTGGTGACAATCACCAAGGTAATCAATAGAGTACACAAGGGAACGATTTCTCCCATATATAAAAAAGCAAATAAACAGCGGAAATAAATGGACAGCCCAAAATGAATTTATATAAAAATTGAACTAAATATTATTTGTACAAGAAACTAAAAGTAGAAAAAAACCAACAACTCAATTGAACAATCCCAATGACCAACTAACTCCACGTGACACTTCTAGTCACTCTCCAACACAATGATCAAATGTCACCCAAGGTGATCAAACTAAATATGAAACCTGTAGAAGGGCTAAACATGAAGAAGACTATAGGTGTGAGTATTAAAACTCAGTAGGTTAGCCAGATATTCTATTCCCAATGCACATTACTTTATAATAAAATAAACATCAATTTATATTTTTAAATTCAAGATATGAAAGTATAGTTTTCAAATGAGGTTCCATGCTATAATAATTATCAGACAAAAACATGCATGTTTAATAGAAAAAAATGCAAGTAATAATTTTTTTCAAAGAGGTGCAACTTCAAAATGAAAATAGTTTTCAAGAGGGCTTCTTTAAATAATTTTAACTTTAAAATAAATAACACATACTACTTAATTTACCAAAAAAACACACCGTATGCCAATGGTGAGTACAAAATAGCCAATGATCACTAGTCACGGGAACACCCCTAGGCACTAGTTAGTTGTGAGCCCCAGGTACCTCGTATCTCGGTGAAAGTAACCATAATAAATATATGTTCTCGTGCACGAGCCACTAGTAGAGAACATAACCATAACCCAGGGGTCCCCAATCATCATCATCATCATATTTTAGTTAGTGTTGTCATCGTCAAACTTTCTACGTGAAACAGAGGCCAAACCCCACAGAATCACTAGCATACTTGTACACGTCCGCCCGCCTAGATACTCGGGATTCCCTTTAGTGATCAATCAAGTTACACATATTATAAAATGCACATTTCACATTAAAATTCCATTTCAAAACCATAAAAACACAAATATCCCATAAACTTTCTTCACATTTCTTACACGAATCAACAAACCGCTAAATATTTTCGTAAAATAATTTCATGAAGTGTATTGAGGCTTTGTACATAAAACTAATTAAAAAACACTCTTTCAATTATAAACACACATAAAAACCATACCAAATAATATTTGTAAACCCTAAAAACATTTAATAAAATCATTTCATGGACCATAAAACAATCCCAATTGCACAACTTGGTATATACAAGTAAAACACTCCATTTTTTTAGGAAATGCCAAATGGGCCGTTAAACATTTTCTCAAAACTAACGTTTGATGAAGGTATGCATTTTAATTTTATTAAGGATGTGTATAAACACCACTTATAGCAGAAAAACACATTCATAAATCTCTTATAATACTCAGGTTACATATTCAAAACACAACCATTTTCATAAATATGTGAAACGGTCCATTTTTGGGCAACTCGGGCCAAAATATGTTGTAAATCAAAACCCACTTGTTTGTAAAAAAAAATAAAAATTGGAAATACATATAAGGAACAAAAAATACCATTTATAATTCTTCCAATTCCTTTATAAATCCAAACAAATAACTTTTAAATCACACATCACACATAAAATCCAACCGGGCTATTTACCGAACACATGACTGCCCTTTTTAGACAAAACAATTTATTTTAAGTATGTGAAAAGGAATAAAACACCAATTGAATGTCATATTTTAATTCAAGATACTGTAACATGTTAAAAATACAATAAACCAGATTATAAACCACACAAAATATTTTCAAAAGATAACATAACATTTAAATAAACAATTGTTGAGCACTTTCATGACAAAACAACACTACCTTTCACAAAACAATGATTAAACAACCACTTTGCACACCAATAGAATTATCCAAAGACTTAAAAACAATAATAAGCATTTATATCAGTTTAGGAAAATATTAAAATGATGAAACATGAATGATAAAGGCATGTTCAAGGGATATCCTACCTCAAATCCTTGGCGTAATTGAAACACACACCCGAAATCACCTGCCGTGAGTTTATAAACCCTAAAACTATAAATACCAGACCTAAAAAATAGAAACACCAACAAAAAAACATGTAATAACAGAACCCTAGGTTGATAAATACTAGGGGACAATAGAAATCCAATAAATAATGAAAGGAGGGGGAAGAGGAAGGAGAAAGGAGAAGGAATCTCACCTTTCACCCAAGAAAACTCTTCGTCTTCCATTAGATATGCAACCCTAGAGAGAATGTAATGGGTTTAAACTTCTTGGAGAGACTCCTAAGGTCTGTGATAACCAGGGAAAAAAGATTGGTGGCCAAAACAGTACGAATTTATTGATTTATTAATGATACAATTTACCTTTTCAATTCTGTACGATTTGAGGTATCCTGAGCATTGTCGCCCTAATCCGAGACCCATATGAGCTCCAAAGAGGGAAAATAGATTATTAGGGTGAGGATAGGGTTATTTTCTTCTAGTGGGATGTGGAATCACCAAAAAATATTAAAAAATTAAAAGGATATAAAAGAAACGAATTATTTTTTTTAAAGCAAGAAATGGGCCCATGGGCTGGCCCAATACCTAAATAAGTAACCCAAATTCACCATGCTTATGAATATATATGGGGTCCAAAAGGATAAAAAAGTTTCCATATATCAGTATAAGACAATTGGGAAGTTGAATGGGTGAAAAAGGAAGAAAAACAAAAGAGTTATAAAAGAAACAAATTCAGTTTTTAAAATTGGAAATGGGCTCACGGTTGGCCCAAATCTTGAAGTAACCACTCTTTCATCAAAAACTCCTAAAAAAGCAATGGGGATCCCAAATTAGGGTGGTTAGAGATATATGTAATGTAAAAACTCAAGATTCATCTCACCAAATACCCATGAAAAGTATCGGGATTTCCAATGGACCGGATCAATACAAAGACAAAAAAACCGGGTGTGACAATTCTCCCCACCATTAAAGCTTTCCACCCCCGGAAAGCCGTAACACTTTCCCGCTGAAAAATCACCACCTAAGGATTACCTATCAACATTATCCATCCTCTCAATGAAAATAAATATCATCAACCATCAATGGATGTTAATCATCTGGCTCAAAAAAACCACACTACTCACAACCACTTCTGGAAAATCATTGGAAAAATCAAGCCAACACCTCTACAACCAAGCCAAGAACCCAATTGTTGGGCCCTCTCCCAATGAACCCAACCATCACCCAAACCAAAGAGAACTCACAAAACCCAAATATTACAGGGGATTCTAGAATGGAATTCCCACTATTAAGAAACAACTATCACTATAAATGTTCTTAGGATGAAAATCTAGGAGACCCATGGTGGGTCTCCCAACCATTAGAAACCAACTAGCAACGAACAGACAAGAATTAAACATGAGCTAGAATTGACCCTCACTCACACAAGCCCAAAAAACTCTCCTACAAAAACCTAAAATACCGAGTTAATAGGGTTACAACATGGAAATCTATACCACCCACTCTTGAATAGAGGGCACAAGAACTAGTCTAAGACTTTCAGCACGGATCTGGACCCCCACCATCAGGGAGGGGAGGGAAGGGGACCCAATAATTTAGACACTGAAACCACAAAATAAACAAAGAAACTACCCAAAACTCTCCTCCTACGAATAGGTAACACCAAGACCACACCCGATTTTCAAAGGAGGTCCACACAGGGACATTGATCGAAACCCACATCCATGAAGGCATAACCCTGGACACTGTGTGAGGGGTTAGGTCCACCATGCTTGTTGTGACAAAGGGAAATTCACAAAAATGGAGAACCAAAACATTGACATAGAAACTAACTTACCAAAATAGAGGAGGAAGGATCCTAATCGAGCACTCCACACCTCTGTCGATTTCCTGACTATGTGAAAAGCTTCACTCTAAGGCCTATGGCTGGAGCCCTAATTCTTGAAGCATTTGCTGCACCGCTGTTAGGTGATAAGGATCACACCACTCAAAAAAAACCTCACTTCATCACCAAAATAAACCTTCATCTAAATAGTAACTCATATATATATATCAAAATTTTGTCTCACTCCAAACTATGGGCGGAACAGACAAGGAATACGACGAAACACATCAATATCCCCAAACACAACTGCTTTGTCCAATAAAATTATCATGACCTAGAAGCACTTTTAATAGATCCCAAACAACTCTCTATTCCAAAAAACAGGTTTAGGCATCATCAAAAGAGGTGGATTTAACATTTTAAATTAATCCTTAGGTTGATCAGTAGGAAATATTTCCAATAGATAACTATCCATGGCCACATCACAACATCAAACACATCTTTAGAAACCCAATGAAAATCACTCCAAAACTAAGACACCAATAAGATATCATCTCAATATACAACAATAATATGAATTATAGATCACAAAGAAGCTAACCAAATAAAAAAATCTTCTAAGACATAGAAAAATCAAGCCACATAACCATTGGTTTTAAAAAAGGCCACTATTTTTCAGCTCAAAACAATTTTGAAAAACCAAACTAACTTGGTGGGTTTCCACATTCACCAATGGTGTTTCTTTAAGTCTCACCCACATGCACATTTCCATGCCACCCCAGGCACCCAAACACCTTACCATATAGGCCATCCTTCCAGATATAAATAAAACCATGCATGTGAGCACCCATGAAAACACCAAAGGCAAAAACAAAACAACATCATTCCAAAAAAAATTACCTTCAAAAGGAACACCAACCACCAAGTCGAAAAAACTTTTCATATTTCAAAAAAAACCACAATTCATTAAGAACCATTTTTTTAAAAACATACCCCTTTTCATTTTTAAAAACTTTTTAAATAATCAAGCCAGTCCAAACAACCCCTTCCCATTTTTTTAAAAAAAAAATCAGCAAGGTATATTTTCATAATCCAAGGTCCATTGAGACCAATACCCTTTCCAGTAAAACACCAACTGATCAAGACCAATTTCCAAAACTAATTTATCCGATTCAAAAAAAAATTATCATCCCAAAATACCCCATTTAAAACAAAGATACATAATCACCTTAAAATGATTCACAATTTCAAAACATTTTATTTCAACAAACCACAAGTTTTGATTATGGATAATCCAATCCCTTTAGATCATTTCCACTTCCCTCCATTTTTTTATTACAAAAACACAACCTTCCAAAACCATTATTATATTTAATTTTTCAAAACCCCCTTTTTCACTTTTCAAAATATAATCCTTCCTTTGAAACCCATTTCCACAATTCTCACACAAGGAATTTAAAAACAAAAATTCAGAATTCAAGAAAGGTTCAAGAGACCCAAAAAAAGGGAACTAGTGTCGGTGGGTGACTTGACCATATGGTTGGCGGCCATATGACAAACACAGTACCAACATAAAGAGAATTATTAGGACCATTCCCCAGCTCCACATGGCTTTCCAGGCCCTAAGAGCTCATGGAGGACATTAGTCAGACTCCCCTTGTCATGTCCCAACACCAAAAAATCAACCAGAACAAAGGACACTAATAAAACTGGACTTCCCATGAAAACTCGAGGATTAGAACAAGAAAGAGTTTGCGACGCTCTTCTTGCACTTACCCCTCAAGTCCCAACAATCCTACTCCATCTACCTTGAAATCACCAAAATAATAAGGGTGCTCTAAAAAGAAAGGTCTGCTAAGATCTGACCTCCTTTGATACCATTTTGTCACGAACCGGTCCGAGTCAACCCTGAACCGGTCACCCAGGCCAGCCCGCGACAAGTCCCGAGAGGCGTTCCCGATCCTCCCAGGTTGTCGACAATCACCAAGGGCATCAATAGATTACACAAGGGAATGATTTCTCCCATATATAAACAATCAAACAAACAGCAAAAATAAACGGACAGCCCAAAATGAATTTATATAAAAATTGAAATAAATATTATTTGTACAAGAAACTAAAAGTAGAACAAAACCAAAAACTCAACTGAACAATCCCTATGACCAACTAACTCCATGTGACACTTCTGGTCACTATCCAAAAAAATGATCAAATGTCACCCAAGGTGATCAAACTAAATATGAAACCTGCACAAGGGCTAAAAAAAGAAGAAAACTATAGGTGTGAGTATTAAAACTCAGTAGGTTAGCCAGATATTCTATTCCAAATGCACATTCCTTTATAATAAGATAAACATCAATTTATATTTTTAAATTCATGATATGAAAGTATGGTTTTAAAATGAGGTTCCATGCTATAATAATTATCAGATAAAAACATGCATATTTAATAGACAAAAATGCAAGTAACAATTTTTTTCAAAGAGGTGCAACTTCAAAATGAAAATAGTTTTCAAGAGGGCTGCTTTAAAGAATTTTAACTTTTAAATAAATAACACATACTACTTAATTTACCAAACAAACACACTGTATGCCGATGGTGAGTACAAAATAGCCAATGATCACTAGTCACGGGAACACCCCTAGGCACTAGTTAGTTGTGAGCCCCAGGTACCTCGTATCTCGGTGAAAGTAACCATAATAAATATCTGTTCTCGTGCATGAGCCACAAGTAGGGAACATACCCATAACCCAGGGGTCCCCAATCATCATCATCATCATATTTTAGTTAGTGTTCTCATCATCAAACTTGCTACGTGAAACAGAGGCCAAACCCCACAGAATCACTAGCATACTTGTACACGTCCGCCCACCTAGATACTCGGGATTCCCTTTAGTGGTCAATCAAGTTAAACATATTATAAAATACACATTTCACATCCAAATTACATTCCCAAACCATAAAAATAGAAACAAACCATAAACTTTCTTCACATTTCTTACATGAATCAACAAACTGCTAAATATTTTCATAAAACAATTTCATGAAGTGTATTGAGGCTTTGCACATAAAACTCATTCAAAAACACACTTTAAATTATAAAAACACATAAAAACCGTACCAAATCAGATTTTGAATCCATAAAAACATTTAATAAAATCATTTCATGGACCATAAAATAATCCCAATTGCACAACTTGGTATATACAAGTAAAACACTCCTTCATTTTTTAGGAAATGCCAAACGGGCCTTTAAACATTTTCTCAAAACTAACGTTTGACGAAGGTATGAATTTTAATTTTATTAAGGATGTGTATAAACACCATTTAAATCAGAAAACCACATTCATAAATCTCTTATAATACTCAGGTAACATATTCAAAACACAACCATTTTCATAAAGATGTGAAATGGTCCATTTTTGGGCAACTCGGGCCAAAATATGTTGTAAACCAAAAACCACTTGTTTGTAAAAACAAATACAAATTGGAAATACATATAAGGAAAAAAAATAACATTTATAATTCTTCAAATTCCTTTATAAATCCTAAAAAATAACTTTTAAATCACACATCACACATAAAAGCCAACCGGGCTATTTACCGAACACATGACATGCCCTTTTAAACAAAACAATTTATTTTAAGTACGTGAAATGGAATAAAACACCAATTGAATGTCATATTTTCCTTAAAGATAATGTAACATGTCAAAAATACCATAAACCATATTATAAACCACAAAAAATATTTTCAAAAGATTATGGAACATTTAAACAAACACTTGTTGAGCACTTTCATGACAAAACAACACTACCTTTCACAAAACAATGATTAAACAACCACTTTTCACACCAAGAAAATTATCCAAAGGCTTAAAAACAATAATAAATATTTATATCAGTTTAGGAAAATATTAAAATGATGAAACTTTAATGATAAAGTCATGTGCAATGGATATCCTACCTCAAATCCTTGGCGTAATTGAAACGCACACCCAAAATCACTCGTCGTGGGTTTATAAACCATAAAACTATAAAGAACAGACCGAAACAAACAGAAACACCATCAAAAAAACATGGTATAACAAAACCCTAGGTCTATCAATACTAGGGGACAATATAAATCCAAGAAATAATGAAAGGAGGGGGAAGAGGAAGGAGAAAGGAGAAGGAATCTCACCTTTAACCCTAGAAAACTCTTCGTCTTCCATTAGATATGAAACCCTAGAGAGAATGGAATGGCTTGAAACTTCTTGTAGAGACTCCTAATGTCTGGATGAACCATGGAAAGAATATTGGTGGCCAAAATAGTACTAATTGAATGATTTATGAATGCTACAATTTAACTTTCCAATTCTGTACGATTTGAGGTATCCTGAGAATGTTCTCCCTAATACGAGACACATATGAGATCCAAAGAGGGAAAATATATTATCAGGTTTAGGATAGGGTTATTGGATTCAAGTGGGAGGTGGAATCACCAAACAATATTAAAAAATTTAAAAGATATAAAAGAAACTATTTATTGTTTTTAAAACAGGAAATGGGCCCATGGGTTGGCCCAATACCTAAATAAGTAACCCAAATTCACACTGCTTATGAATTTATATGGGTTCCAAAAGGATAAATAAGTTTTCATATATTAGTATAGGAAATATGGAAGTTGAATGGGTGAAAAAGGATGAAAAAAAAGAGTTATAAAAGAAACAAATTCGGTTTTTAAAACTGGAAATGGGCTCACTGTTGGCCCAAATCTTGAAGTAACCACCCTTTCTTCAAAAAATCCTAAACAAGAAATGGGGATCCCAAATTAGGTTGGTTACACATATATGAAACTTCAAAACTCAAGATTCATCTCACTAAATACCCATGAAAAGGATCGGTATTTTCAATGGACCAGATCAATACAAAGACAAAAAAACCGGGTGTGACACCACCACCAACAGTGTCTATAACATCTTTTTAGTGTAATATAAACTGAAATAGTGTGAAGGCATGCATATATAAAATTAAATCAGTATATTAACGTAAATAACCAAGTACCTACTTCATCCCTTGTCTAGTGTTTGAATATTTAACCAGTTCATTAATTAATTAAGCTCTAGTTTATATAAATAAGTCACGTGATTCATAGTCAGCACTCACATCACCTCGTGATAGTAATAGTAGAGATTATATATTGTAAAAAGGAAACTTTTATTGGTAATAATAATGAAGGGTTCCAAGGTAATAACCAAGGAAACCTAAACCTCAAGGGTTTCCAACTTAGTAGTTACTATAGCTTAAAAATAGGGAAAAAGTGTAATCTAGGGAGCATCATCCAACGCCTTCCATAATAGTATGATCTAACTGAGTCCAAGGAGAATATCCAAGGTAAAAAGGTAAAATCTATGGCTAGGACCGAGGATATAACCATGGAACCCCATGTCTATAGAAGACATGATGGATCCAAGGAGTGTATCCAAGGCACCCTGTAATAGTAAATGAAGGATCCTATGGTGTCATGTAGAACATTGTTTAATATATGATTATCAAGATCTAAGGTGGATCTCAATCAAGGAAACTGACATCCTCGAATCAGAATGGCATCCACAAGTGCCCAAGGCATTCACTCGAAAATCTAAAAACTAAATCGAGTCTGACCACTCCTTTAGTAATTTTAAGGTCCATATGTAAGGCACCTTCCATTTAATTCATCTATTCAATTAATCCATGTAATGGTCATACCACTTATATAATCATGGTTCAATCCATATCCCTTCATCAGTATAAAAAGGCCAAGTGGCATGAAACCATTTAATCCATTTCAAATTTAATTTAGTTACCTCGTTCTCTCCTTTACCATTTATAACATGAAAATTTTGGTCTAAGGATGAGAACCCACTTAAAATGCATTTAATATAAACTATTCCATGTGATATCAATACTATATACTTTCTAATTTACCATTTAACATTGATTATACAATTTGTAGCACATACCATAGGTGGTTCAAGTGATAATCATACATGGTACATTCCATGATTAATTCACAATTCAAAATTCATTTAATTAAGGAATGGTTTACAATTAGAATGGTCAAGCCAAATCACACTTGAATGGTGGTGTAGATGCACATAATAATCTAAATAATCATAAACTATAGAAACACCAAACATGGGGTTGATGATGTTGTGCATGTAACCACCAACATTGAATGAAATATATGTAATGAGTCTTAGAATATGATTCTAACCACTATAATGAAGGAATATAAATTTAACCTATAATGCTCAATGAAATATGTGAACCCACACAGCAATTTATAAAATGATGAATCTTTAGGGATGAGTTATAAACCAACTACCTCATACTCATACAACTCTCATGATCTAGTATGAGCCACTAACTCATCGAGGATTGGAGTATATTAGAATAATGAATCAATTACCTGAAATATAAGGAATATGAACCTAAATCAAAATTTTGTTGTTTATAAAAAGAACAATAATGAAATATTAAAAAGGAATTAAAACATATTGATTTGGATCCAATGATATAAATAGTGATCGAATCATACTTTGGATGGAAACTTGGGATCAAAATCTATTAAAGATGGGTTTTTGGCTTCAAAAGGGATGAAATAAGAGAATGTTGTTTGCTGGAGAAGAAAACAAAAGGAGTGTTTGATTAAAATTTTCATTTAAGGATAAAATGGTAAAATTACCCCAAAATAGACTTCTCAAAGTTTTACAACACAGATTTTTTAAATCGTGTACAAACCATACATGGACAACTATAGGAAGGGACATACCACATGGTTTGGCCACACTATTAGAGAAATTGTGTTCCAACCATATGAAATTCCTATGAAATTTGTCTGCATTTTTTTGCATGGATGTGTGGACCAAATCGCATGGTTAAGGAAAATTGTGCTACTTACTCCAACCCACTATCTAGCCCTGAACAGTTAAAACTAACTATGCAGCCTGTCTGGCATGATTTCTTCTAATTGTGTGATAATCCAAAACCCTCCACCTGTCGGGGATTCAATCTCTAAAAAATATCTAGATACCCATAAAACATACAACAACTTATAGAGAATCCATATTAGGTACATAAAAAATAATTAGACCGAAATTTAAAGAATTTTCACCTGAGTTAAAAACTGGGTTCTTACACGCCATTATGTTGTGGGCCTAATTCTCGATCATCACCATTAATTACATTTCTAGGCATAACTATGTAATTAAAGAATATTTTTAATTTATTTTTATAGGTTAGAACTTGATTTGGTTTTTTTATTAATAAATGGGATATTTTTAGGGAAAATGAAATGGGAACCCTTTTAGGTGTTCCCTATGCCCCTTATCATGGGATTTTTATAATGAATGGACAATTGGTGTTTGAATTGTGAATTAATATGTAAAATCAATTGTGATATCAATTTTAATTCAATTGTCTAATGGGAAGGGATGAGATGATGATACCCTTGGCCTTTCCATGTAATGTATTTTTATTATTGAGATTCTTTTTTAAATGAATTTCCCATAGGAGTTAAATTAAAAATAATCTGTCTAAGATTATCCATGAATTGAGTCACCTTTTAAAATAAGTTTGAATTTAATTGTTCTTGGTTTTGACCATAATATAATTAAATGGATTTGAATAAACGATATTGAATTTATTAAATGATTCTATACCTTGGAAGATACCTAGATTCTATTGATGAATTTCATGGATGGACTCAATTAGATTTTACCTTGCTTATATCGAGTGACACTTGGACTCATTGTAGGACTGTCAAGAGTAGTCTATAAGGCTTAACTATTATATTCTAAGTGATAGTTAGATTAAATATGGATTTCCAAGAATAGAATCAAAGGGAATTGATCATATATTACATGGGTGATACATGGGCTTCCTTAGTGGACTGCCAAGTATGGACTTGAGTGGCAGTGATGTTGTACCACACCTAGAGTGATACCTGGGTTCTTGAGAGGTTATCCATGGATAGGCTTGTAGGGTTATTGTTTTCATTATACCTAGTGTGATACCTAGATTAAAGTTTAGGAATTACATGGATAGGCACTAGTTAATAAATTAATAATTAATGGAATGAGTTATATGATGCGTATTTAAATCTAAAGAAAAGGCTTGGATTCAGCCTTTTTTGACACATTATAGATGGAATTTTTAGGCATCCTATGTTTATATTATCATGGGGTACATCGGGATACACATCAGGTCTCGAGAGTTATAAATTTAATTCAATCGAAATAGATTAAATGACTTGACTACAAATAAGAACTTAGATATTATAGGTTGTTCACTTTCAGTACTTATTTTACATATTATATTATTTCCTCAATGTTGTGAATGTTATATATTCACTAAATTGGATTCACTTGTCCATGGGTGGTTTCCTACTTGGATTATGTCTCACACCATATTCAGGCCACCTTGGGTACCCAAATAGACTATATGATAGTAGGTATGGATATGGGAAAGCACCATAACACAGGTTATTGATTGTTTCTTAGGAGCTGGGGAATATAGGACTGAGTTGAGGTTCATGATACTAGTGGATGGTTCTTGACCTTTTTTTAATTTTGATACATTTATTGTTTTGTACAACTATGTACTTGTTTTGACTATTTAATTAGACAAATGGTAGGTATCATCACCATCATTTTTTTTGAGTTTCCTTGTGATATAATTATCTATTCTTATTGTTATCTATTTTCTGTATGGTTTATTGATTCCAATATCAATGTGTTATTTTATTTATGATGTCTTACAATCTATTGATGAGGGAATAGTGTCCTCATGGACAAACCTAGACCCTCTCTTTTAGTCGTGAGCCTCTGGTGTTTGGGGAGATTCACTTGAGTCCATGTGGCTAACTAGGCTTGGGACTCTGTTGAGTTGAATATAGGTTCGGGATGTTTTATTGCCAAATAGTTCGGCCATAACATTCATGGGAAGTTTTCTTTCTAGTAGGGTGTGCATGGTTGGGGCACGTTTTAGTAAAACATGAATAATAACCCTACAAATTTCACAAAATCCCTAAAAATTGATATTCCTACTCCACACTCCTAAAAATAAAAGTCGTTTTGACCCCTCCCCTCCCTTATTTAGTTGTGGTGTGTAAAGGGGCTCCCAAACCCTTCTCTCATGGATCTTATTCAATCATGAAAGTTTCTCCTTCAATCTTTGGTAAATTTCCTCTGAATTTTGGCTTGTTTTTCATCTCATATCCTCTTCACCTCTTGGTTTATCCACTCATAGTGGCTTAGTTATCTCTTTTATGAACCCTAGAGGTTGAGGGTTGATGGTGTATTTTTTCTTTTGATGTTATGGTGTGGGGTTTGTCTCTTGGGCCTATTTATTCCCTCTTCTGATGTTTTTTTCAAGTTCATACACAATTAAGATACGTGTTTCTATATATTTCATTCCCAAAACATACCATATAATGATTCATCCTTTCCAATTTAATTTTAGTGATATTCTTCATGTTTCTGGTTTGATGAAATGATATTTTGTGGCTATATATATTGGTGGTTTATTGAAAATGGGGTTTTCAAATGTTTTCTATTGGTATTCTTATATATATTAAATTTATTTATATTTGAATTGTATGATAAAATTCTAAATGGCCATCCAAATTAATTTCAGTTCTTTTCTTGTATTATTTAGTCATGTTGGGGTTTTATTAATTTGGGTGGCATGTGGAATTGTGTTTTGAATGGGTTTTGGCCTCTTTGTGGTATTGGTCTTTATGTGAGAACTCTTTTTATTGTATATGATTCTTCTTGTTTTTCTTTAAAATGAACCTTATATATTTCTATGGTTGTACATATATATTTTTGTGGAATATGTGCATTTCCATATCTACACAGGGGGTGGATATAGAGGTGATCATGAATATAAATGATAAATTCTGTAGAATTTATATGTTATAAAGCCTTTATCCCTCCAAAATGTTTTCATGGTTTCTAAAGGCTCTCATGTTAGGGTTTCGAGATATATTTCTTAATGTTTTATTTAGAGGCCCATTTTTAACTTTGGGATTGTAAATTTCTTAAATATTGATCTAATGGTCCATTTGGAAACATCAAAGTGTGATTTTTTTATTACCTTGGATTTGGAAATGGTTCTCAAAAGTAAATTTCTTTTCATGGAAAATTATTTGGATTTCCAATGATAAGGATCATTTGGTACTTTTGGATTTATCTTCAAAAATTAATTCCTAACTCTTAAAAATGATCAGGCCTGGTTGGAACCTTTGAAAAAAATTGGATGAGTGTGTCCCCTATGGAACTCCTCTAACAGATATTATCTTCATATGAATGGTTTTTGTAATGGTGGGTTTGGCATACATGTTGTCATATATAGGTTATAGTTTATGTCAAATCTGTGATGGACTCCTCACTTTTCCCCTATTATTATCATCATGGGATCTTATATGCCATCCAGAGGGTCAACAGATGGTTATTGTCCGGTTCCTGATGAGATAGACTAGATTCCCCATGGTACGTGAATGGCCAAGGTGGGTTGTACCACTGGTGAGTCTGGTTGAGAGAAGCCTAATTGGTGATAATAGACCACATCATATGTTGTCATATGGATCCATACTGAGTACATCTATGGTCTCCTCTCAAGATGTTTAAGAAAGTCCCATAACTATGTATATTGTATTTTTGGTAATATTTGTTTATAATTTTAGTTTATTGTTATGTTTTTCTTAGAATACTTATACGTATGATTCATATTCTTCTTTAAGTATTTCTCTTCTCATATATCATGCTACTTGTTTTTAGTTTTAACTTATTTTATGGACTTACATGGGTTCTGGGTGTTCCCTTAAATTGGTTTTCATACTGGGGTTTTGAAACTGATATCTATTTTCAATGGTGTTAAGTTTTATAGGTAAAATATCCTGATAGGGGGTGAATCATGGTATGAAATGTTAAAACTAATAACCCCTCGTATCGTGGTACATCTTTAAAAAAAACTTCTCTCTTTCACTCATAAAAATGTATGAACATAAATGAAATCATGCACAAGACATAGTGATTTTACTTAGTTCACCCTCACTGGGCTACGTCCAAGGAACATACAACAGCGATGTGTCGATATACCAAGTCCACTAAATCTCACACCTAGTTAAAATGTTTGGGCTATATCTTCTAATCCTAGGCTCACTACCTTTACTGGATTTAGGTTCTACTCACTGTATTAACAAGTGTCACTCCCTATATCTCTTCCTCTAGATCACTGTCAGTGGTAAGGATCATCGTCTTCCTCTTCCTTCGCTTACTGCTCTCGGAAGGAATCCACTCACAGTTTATGGACTTGTAGGTCCCTTAATTTTTTTGAAATCATGCATATGAAATTATTGGTAGATGATCTATTTAAGTCCCTTTTCACCTATAGATGGAATAAAAAAAATTATACTGTTAGCTTAGCGGAAATTTCTTTCACGAACTATTTTAGTGCCTTTTAAAACTTCCTTAGGTCCTCCATGAACCACCTTTCTTCCTATGCATACCAACTTGATTCCTTCGCATACTATGTAGTAGGTATGCTTCCTGGATAACCTCTTCACGGACTGCTTCTACTTCCTTGAATGGTTCCCCTTCAGGGAATACTTCTCCTCTGCTTCCGTGTTCCACCTCTCCTCTGCGTACTAGGTCTTCATCCTTTGTGTACTCTGTTTTCCTCCTCTGGGTACTACTTTCTTTTCAGGATATAGTTCCCCACAAAAAAAACTTCAGCGTAATTTCTTCCATGAAAACCACTTCAACCTTTGTGGAATTCTCCCTCTTGAACCACTTTTTGACTTATCATAATTCTAGGAGCAAAGATGTATTCTTATGAAAAAACGCTCTTACGTAATGTTGGGATTAGTGATACTTATATAGTAAAATTGATCCTCAAAATCCACTAATCTGAGATTTACCAAATCATCAATGTGGTACCACCTTCACCATGTACCGCTTCACCCATGAATCATTCTACCCTACGCGGTCCTCGTACTATCATTCCTCCTTCATAGTGGCCCAAATCACCGTCACGTTTTCCCGAATGACACCCTTCGCAGCTTCTCAAATCACCACCTCATTTCTACAAATGAAAATTCATTCCACATACTTCAAGCCTTTTACATTCCATCACCACGAACCGCATTCCATACCATGAACCACTTCCAAAAACCTCCTTTACTATATGTGAACTGGGCTTCATGGTCTGCAAATCGTTCCCAGTACCTGGTACGTGGTTCATGTCCTATACTATATGGTTCCCTTAATTTTCTGATTTCCTTATCTATTCCTCTTCTCATTCACCCCTATATAGAAAACCATCCTTTTCCAAAAAAAACAAACACTTGATTTTATGGTCCAAAAATTTGGAAAACACTAGGAAACAGTGCCACCATAAACACATGACTTTGTAAAGACCATTCATGCTCATTCATAGTCATCTAGCCTTGTCAACAAACACAATCACACCCAAAACATACCAAGAGTACACCTTGAACGGTTTTTTCCAATAAATGGATTGCATTATTTGTTTTTTAAAGTTTATTTTTTGAAATATTTGTATTTTACTCAAAAATGAAAACCTATTTTTTATCAGTACTTTAAAACGATTGTTTATGGACTATTCTGGGATGGTATATATTTGCATTATATGGTTCTTAACTATTAATATATTTTATGCTCATACCATAATTATGCCACTCAACATTGGTTGACCTGATCTGTTCAATAGTTTTAGGTTTTTTTCTAGTTTTCTATTGGGTTGGGTTTGTCTTAAGGATAGTGGTTACCAAGAGGTTACATAGAGATCGTGTATAGTTTAAGTTTTTTTCAATTTTTATTTTTTATACCTTACATCTGGATCTTAATAAGTTTTTATTTACATACATATATTAGTGTATCATGGTTTTGTTACATCCCCAACTTTATTTTATGTATCTATTTATTGGGATAAATTATCCCTAATGATTTATCATATGATTCCATCACACTCTTCTTCTTCCCAAGGGGATTGGGGCCGCCCTTTAGGCATTATCATGGAATGATTTGGGTTTCTGGTTTAGGTATGACCCTGGATAGTATATCAAATGTTCCCAATTCATCTTTCACCTTTTCTTAGAGGATACTAGAGGCACATACACTATTCCAACTACACTTATTTCATTCAGGTCTCACCCCATGAATACCATTACTTTTTAGCAAAATATTTAATATCCACAACCTAAAAATTGATGGTCAAGACAAAACAAATATGTAACCCATAGCCTGTTGTTTCCCTTAGAATTTTTTTCAACTTATTCATAAACATTGATTTTCAATCTATCCATTAATATTATTTAAATTAAACTATTAAATTAATAAATTCTTGACCTCCTTTAGTTGGAAAGAACATGTATAATATGGGTTATTAAAAATAATATAGTATGTGAATGATTAAAGGACCACTTACATTTTACTGAAGCCAAATACTCTATAAATTCATAGTTAAATCACTTTTTAGGCTCTTCTATGTCACTTATCAAACCCCGAGCACCTAACTCACATCATAACAAAAAAATAATCAATAATATTTAATTTTAAAATTAAATTATAAAAAACAAGAATATAATTTATTTACAATTAAATTTAAAAAAGGAATAATCACAAACAACTCTAAGTACCAACACCACTTTAAAACCATGACCAAACACCCATGGATGGTCTGTAATAGACCCTCAACAATATCCTGATAAAAGTCCCCAACACTCGTAAATTATTTAGTTTCCAACTAAATTTAATTTATCAAAAAAATATAATAAAAAAATTAGGGTTATATACCTAATCAAAATGATGCATGACAGTGTGTGGATGTTGTCTCGGGATGTGATATCACTGTTATATATCTGAAAGACACATTAAACTTGGAAAATTTAAGAATTATATGGTGAAATAACCATTAAAACCATAAATAGGAGAAAGTTAAAATCCTAGGAGATGAAGGGGAAGGTGATGGGGAATCAACAGGGGGTATAAATCACCATAAATCAGAGAATAAATTATATGAAATCCATCTCAATTTAAGGGTAAAATGATAGGAAAGGGGAGGGGATTCACTGAGAGAATTCATAAGACATGAGGATGGTTATATCCACTTTTAAAATCTCAATTTGTAAATTGTAATTTTATCCCAAAAAGAAACCTGAAAATTTTTTGGTCGGCCACACCTATAGTTTTGTGGATGCCACCTAGGCCACTACCTAGCACACTGGCTAGTTGTTTCACTTCTAACAGCTAGCTAATGGTTGGTGCAATTCCAACTAATGTAGCTCAACAACCTCAGACCCTCTCTAACATACACCAAAGAATAATTGATCCAAATGAGCCTCATTACCCAACCATAAAACATATTTTAAGCTATTTTTATCCTCTAATTTCCATTATAAATATAAGTTCTCAAAATTAACCCTCCACTAAAATAAAAAATCAAATTCTCCTTAAATTTTGTAAAAAGATCAAACATGGCATATTAAAATCTCCCCACAATAACACATATCATCCCCAAAAAGTCTTATCAAACATTTATCCAAAAATAAAAACCTAATCAGGTCATCAATTTTAAGCCACTCGTCACATCCTACCTTGGAATATCATATGAGCCTTTGTTGTGAAACTTTAAAACCATGGTGCCCAGTTTATTAAAACATGATTCACTACTCATATATTTCATTAAACCAAAAATATGGTGTTTTAACCACACCAATATTTCCTGAGACACAAACAAATGACTAAAAAAACATCATTAGTAACTCTGGGATCCTCAATATATATCCCTATTTAAAAGAAAAAAAATTGATCTATATTTCTCATCGCTATTAAAATTTTTTATTAAAATATATTTCATGTGGTTCATTGATATGTTTGGTGAGCTCCCCATTATACTACCACCAAACACTAAGATAATTTTGATCAAATGATAGTACTAATATTCATTAATTATTTATAAATAAATTTGATAAGTCCCTATTATTCATTCATTGAATTGGATGTGCTAGATTCTCATTGAAAATCCCTGATCAATCCCCAAAATATAATCATCATGTCAAGAATGAATTACCAACTTTGGTTTACATCAAACTGCATATAATATCAAGAAAAACTATCAGTCTAACCTCCTTGGTTTGATCTTTCATGAAAATTAATTAAATTTAGCTACTTACAGGCCATTTATTTACCTAATTACATTTACATAAATCTCAGAGGCATCACATAATCATCCAAACACATAGCTGAGACCAAACCCAACTCCTTCTATAATTCCATTATTGAGTCCTTATCATACCCAAAATCAATTTCATTTTTGACCTAAAGCACTAATGAAACTCCAATCCAAATCATAGTCTGATTCCTTAAAATTGAACCTTAATCCTAATGACAACCTTCTATCACATCTGAATTCCAAATCTATTATTCATCATGAAATAAGAAAAAATCTTTTTTATCTTTCACTATAATTCCAATACCACATCGATCGTCCACTAAATGATCTCATCTCATCAATGACCCATAAAACATGAGGTTAATTCACCCATGACCAATATTAAACACCATTCCATTGGAGAACATTCATATTCTCTCTACTAAATCAATCTCCATATTTCCATGGAATGTGCACACTCCTTTACCAAAAAAAGAACTGAACATTGTTTTTTTCTCATAATTGTGCATAAAACATTAAATAAATCCATTTCCCATTTCCAACTTATGGGAATCTTGTCCATATTTCCCATCTAAATTCTCATTGATAATGAAGGTCACACCCTCAAATGGCCAATGCTATGATCCCTTCCCTATTACTCACCTTATACCGTTCCTTGAGGGAAACCTCAATGGTTTCCTTCATCACACTTAGGTTATTCCTCCAAATCAAAAATCATATTCCTTTTAATAATGAAATTTTTGAGGGTTTGGTAAATTAATTTTTTTGATAAATTTAAAACATCATTTTTTTTGTGTTGATTATTTAGAAAATTTAGTTTTTTTATTTTGAAAAATTTAAAACCACCTCTCATTTTATTATTTAATTATTGTAATATTATTTAATTTTTTATAAGGATTAAATTTTAATATTAATTAAAGAATCATAATTTTAATATCCAAATCATTATATTAATCATTAAAATTTAGTTATTTTAATTAATTAATATATAAATGAAAATTATTTTGATCAATACAAATTGATTTAATTGTATCATTTGGATTAAATTGATTTGAATTTATTATTATTTTAATGTTTTGTTTGACTATATTTTTTAAATTCCTTACTTGACTTAAGCGATCTGTTTCATTGAGTTGTTCAATTATTGACGTAGTTTATTATTTCTTAATAATTTAATTGTTCTTTAGTTTTTCAATAATTATTCTTTTTATTCATTATAATTATTTGTTAAAAATATTGGTAAATTTTAATGCTCTAAAGTATTTTTTTACCCTTTCATAAGTAGTTTAATTTTTTATTTACCCTTTCATACTAATTTATTTACCGATTATACAATATTGGTTTTTCCCTTATGTATGCATTACAAAATATTAGTTACCCATTCATAATTGGTTCCTACCCTTACATAGCCTTTGTTAATTTTTCTTTACCTTTATGGAATCTTGTATGTACCCTTATATAGCCTATGTTAATTGTTCTTCACCTTTATGCAACATTATTATTACCCTTACCTAAGTTTTAGAATCCAATCTTACCCTTACATAAGCATCATTGACCTTTATGGGGGTAAAGGAAACTCACCTTTATCATTATGTAGCCCTTTAACCTTATGCGAGTACTATTATTCATTTTTGGTAACATTACATGAGATATAAATTACCCTTATATAACAAGTGAAAATGAGGGATAAACCTTATGTGAAAAGGTATTTACCCTTGATAAAGTTGCTACTCATATACATGTTACCTTTAATCAATGGTTAAAATCCATAATTACCATTATATAACCTTTGGAATTGAGAGGATACCTTTATTCATTTTTTTTCTTACCCTTTTGTTTCATTTGTATCTACCTTTATGTAACCAATTCAATTTCAGTCCTACCATTACTTATTTTTAGAAATTTTAGTTTAGCTTTACACTATGTATACCCAATTATAGTTACACTTACACATGGATGTTACTTTCCCTTATTCAGAATTATGTTTTCATTTATTCACGATTAATTTTATGCATGTTTACCTTTACATAATATATTAAAAATGAAATTAACCTTTAAAAAAATGTTTATAACTTCATGTATAACAAGACACAACATGTTTAAATTAGTTTTTACCCCTTTAAAACATATATTTACCTTTACATGTGTCTTAAAAAATAAAAAAGCTAACGTCATATACCAGATACACTCATATATTCTAGAGATAGAACCCCATGGTGAAATGGTACCAAGAATGAATCATGGGTGTCAATTTTCTAATTTAAGCATGATATTTCAAATATAGGTAAAGATAATATGTTCCCTAATTATTTTATAACTGTTGATTTTAAATATATAATAAATCATGGAAGAAAATCATGTAGAGATAATTCATAGGATCTCATTTAAATAATAAAAATAATTAGGAATTTTTTTATAATATAAAGGCTGAGTTAAGTAGTTAAAATGATAATTAAGATATTGAGAAATATTTTGATTTATTATTGCTAGTTTGTTGAGTCATTACAGGTTGCCAGAATTTTCTTCCTTCTGTATCAATTCTTGAGGGTATGAATATCACTATTCTACACCATCCTTCTTCGTCAAAAAAAATCATTTTCCTAGTTAGTTTTTATTTGTCCATGGAAGTGTTAGTAATTCATTGTTTATACATGGTAATACCTTTATTAAAATGGTTTTGTTAAGTTATTATCACTGGAACAAAATGATAGTTCACTAGTTATTCACAGTTGATCAAAAAGAAATCACATAGGTTTGGTATTTACTATTGAATATACTAGATTCTATAGACACCCAAAAAAGGTTGAGTGATAGGTTAGGTTGTTTCTTAGAAAACCATGAGTTATTGATGTTCTCGAAAAGGCTTTCTCTGTCCTATAACAGGCTAGGTTGGGGATAAACCTATAAAATATTTCTTCTATATTTTTTTAGTGATATTCAGTCCTCTTATTGAGTTAGAGCAGATCTAATATTATATTTGGTTCCCTATGAAATGAACTAATATAAAAATCTTTGTGTTCTTTTGCATTATTTTTATTAAGTTTCTTATTTTTTTGATCACTACGCTCACCTTCATCCATTATTGTGTTTTCATAAATAATACACTAATTATTTTATTATTAAATCTAAAAATATTAAAAGGTTTATTCACCCCCCACCCCCATATTCTATATTTCCATCTATAACATTGTGTAAAAATTAGTATTACATGTAGTTTCTTAAAGGATAGTTTTTTCTATGATTATTTATCCTGATACCACAGTAATTGGTGTTAGAGGAGGTTCCTTACACGACAGTTTATTCTCTATATTAATTTTGATACTCAATATCTCCTACTATAGGCTAAGTTTTTATTTTATTATTTTTATTAGGTAAACATTTTCTAGACCTAACAGTATAAGGAAAGATCTTTTTTTCATTGAAAATTTTACAACCTCCTAGACCACTTCACTTCAAGGGAAGGTATTATGAATATAAAAAGGATAATATGGAGGTATTTTTAACAAATTTTCATATAGAATATTGTAAATTTATGATTAAACCTTATAAACTATCCGAAGTAGATATGCATAAAAAACTATAAATGATGTTACCATGTATTTGATAAATTATAAAATAATTAATTTACATTATTATGATTTAATTATAGATATTTATACTCATATCTTATCATGTAAAATGGATTATTACATTTAGATTACTTTAAAAGTCACTCGTTATGGAACAGATAAGTTATTGAGAAATAAATTAGGAATACATGGTACATAATTTTAGGAATTAAAAATGCCTAATAATGTCAAAATAAGTTATATACATAACTGATTTACAATGATTATGAATGGTCTAATTTATCTAAGTGAGATTATACAGAATGAAGTACTTATTTTTATAAAAAATCAAGTACATAATAAATATAACTCAATGAAGATTGAAATCAAACAAAGTTAAGAGTTCACTTAATATATTATAGATAAAATAATTGGATATCTTCATCAATACAAGTTGTAATTAAAGAAAAATAACAGTGAAGTTCATGATAAAATGAATGGTATAACATTTGAATCATCTAAGTATATTTCCTCTTATTATTCTAATGATAGTGTTTGATCATTTAGTAGTGAGAAAGGTAATGAGTTGAAACAACTTTCTAAGTGATTGAAAGACCTTATAAATAATGAGTGGAGATCAAAGGATGGAAGATCAATAAATTATAATAAGGGTTTCAAAAGGAAATTTGTTTTAGGAAAATGAGAATAGTGTCTCTTAAAAAATATAAAGAAAGTCACAACAATTTAAAGAAAGGTATTTTAAATTTTTTCCATTTGTAAAAGGGGAATTAAATCAATAGAAAAAGTGTTGCAACATATGAGCACCTCATCAGTCACTCATTTTAATCCAAGGCTATCAGTAATCAATGTGGATTCACAAAAAACATGTGTGACAATGTAATTATGTGAGGAAATTGTTTCATGTAAGTTGGACCGTCTAGCCATCATCTTCCATGAGAGATGAATTTTTCTAGTTCTAATAGCCTATACAATTGTGGATGAGTCAAATTCAAACCAAATATTGTTCTAATTACTTAAACATTTAATTTTAATAGTAAATATTAGACCTATCACTTCTACTTCTGAAGAAATGGAAAAACCACATGGACCATATAGAAATTCATCTATGTTTCCATTATAATCTCAAAAAACAACACTAAAACCTGCTAATCTAGGATTTCCCTTTAAAGCCCTATCAAGGTTTAACTTCAGCTAGCCATTAAATTTTGGAATCTAAAATTCTTTAGGCATTCCAAGAGGAAGATGAAGGATTCCCAGAATTTTGAAGCATCTTAACACAGTGAAGTCCCAAATAGAACTGATGAAACTCACACCTTAAAGAGCATTAGCATTTTGAACTGTTTTAATAATTATAGTAAGAGTTGTCTGATGATAAATCAGATTAAATAATATATCATTTTATTTCTTTCTCTCCATATGTAATGAAATATCTCTACAAATGACACGCTAAAGAGATTTTCCACTACTAGAAAGTTTTTATATTGAGAGAAGAAAGCAATAAATTCACAATTCAGTCAACATTTTGTGGGTTAAGTTCAAAAAATTCACACCTAACCTTCCATAGTGAATAATTTGTGTTTAAACATGAAAAAAGATGATCAATGTCTTCAAATTTCTACTAAAAGAGTACAAATATTGAGCAGAGGGGAATTCCAACACACTGAAGGTTGACATCCACGAGTATCTTATTGAAGGAAATTCTCTAAATTAGTGAAAATCTAGAAGGTGAAATCCATCTATTTTTGAAATCCCAAATCCATTAGTGGGATCCCTATAACATATTATTATAAAATATTTTAGATTCAAGCATCCAATTTAATGATGGTTCCCAAATAATCATATCCTCTAGATTCATGAACTCGTTATTAAAGACCGTTGATATAATGACATCAGGGAGGGATTCAAGATCATCCAGTTGATCTATTATTGATATGTTGGTATCAATATATTGATCAAATGATTTGGACACATCCATGAAAGGCACTCAATTCAAATTGTCCTTAAAAAATTTGAGAGAAGAGTTAGAATTATCCTACTAATAAGAATGCATATAGATTTTATTAAAGAATGTTTTATAGCTTGGACAAGTAGAGGATTAAATATAATTTAAATTTTATAACTTCAATATTTTTAGGAACCTTGATATAAGGAGGCCAAGATAATCAATTATACTATTAATAAGCCTCCAAATGAATTGGTCTTGAGGGGCCTGATTGAAGAGTTTTATATTTTTGACTCCCAACCCTCCAATGGCATAAGGCTTGCAGCATTGCTTCCAGGGTACCAGGATAATTTTCTTTTCAGAGTACATCTAATAAAGAAAAAAATTCTTATCAAGGTTTTGATTCTTTTAATTAATGAATTATACCAGGTGTAAACCCAAAAATAGTATTCTGTTTTAGATACCACCACAAGTTTTAGTAGTAAATCCCTTGATTCCATTTAAAGGGGTTATCCTTTCTAATAAGCTAATCTCCATCTAATCTGACTGAAAATATTGATTAAGTGGGAAACCCTAGGCCTTCCCCAGAACATAAAAATTTATAAATATGTAAAATAGAGAGGTCCCTATCTTATACACAAGTCATTAATCATGTATAATTTCCCATAAGCTGGGATGATCTTTCCAGAATATATAAAATAATTGTTTCAACTTATTTCTTATACTAACATACTTTTATAATAAAGAATATATTTCTTAATTTTCATTATGTTTCTCATATATCCTTGAGTAAAGATAATAATATCATCACACAAAAAAAAGATGAGAAGGATCAAAGGCACCTCTTGAATCTCTGATGGTATTCATGTCACCAATGTCCACCATATGGGTAATAATCCTAAAAATATAGTCTTCTGCAATAGAAAAGATGATAGAAGATATAGGGTCTCCTTTATTTGACCCTCTAGATCATGTGAAATATCCTTATGGAGATCTACTAATTAACATTGAGATATACATAGATCCAAGAAAAGTTTTAATTCAAAAATTGAATCTCACGTAAAATCCAAAGGTAGATAAAACCTTAATAATAAATCCCCAATTCATTATGCAAATTATTTTCTAATATGAAGTTAGAGAGTTATATTACCTCCCCTTGTGTTCCTTCTGAGTAGGTTTACACATTCTAAAGTAGTGAGCAGATAGTCTTGTATGTTTCTACCATTGAAAAATATGAATTGGTTAAATTATATAATTTTATCTAAAACTCATCAAATTCTATTCGAAATGAATTTTATTATAATTTTATGTATGGTGTTTACAAGAGAAATTGGTCTATACTAAGAAATGTCACTGGAATTATCCACTATAGGGATCAAGGAAATCAATTATTCATTGAATCCAGGTGTGAAAGAGATATATTTAAAAATGTAATTTACCAACTTGCAGACATAATTTTGGATAACATCCCAATATAATTGGAAAAAAATAATTGGTAAAGCCTTCTAGTCTAGGTGATCTTCCTTTCTTGAGGCTAAAAACTACTTCATTGATTTCCATATCCATATGAACTAATGTGATCATCCTGTTGTCGTCACAAATTATCAAATTTACGATGATTACATCCATTAATACTGAATTTTTGTATGATCCGTTGAATATATTTTTATAATAGGAAACAATATGATTAGAAAGAGCCTATATATCATCCATAATTTGATCTCAGTCCTTGAGAATAGATAGGGGTCCACTGACCTTTCTGGTATGTTGGAAATCATTGAACAATATAGTGATTTTATCTCCCTCAGCAAGAAACTTGACTTGTAAAATGTTCTTATAAATGGTGTTCTTAATATTGATGAGATTACAATGTTTAGAAGACATTTTATCTTCTTGATCAATATTACCATAGAAATTTTTTTTTCTTAATGGACTCTTGAAAAATATGGATGGAGTATTCTAGAGCGTCAATTTCATTATCAATGAATCTGAATCTATTCCTAATCCATTATTTAATTTTTATCTTGAGAATATTTAGTTTGGAGATGCATACCAGAGGGTTATCATTGCAAACAGTCAAAGCTTAGATGTCAAGAACAATTTTGTCACAATCAAGGAGATATGTCTGTGTATTGTTTAAGCTGAAAGGAAAAGGCATCCTCCCTAAATTATCAAGAACATTCATGAGTATGGGGATATTATTATAATTGTGTCAAGCTAAGGAAACACAATAAATGGATCTCTTGTTGTAGATAGGGGAATCAGTCATAAAATATCTCTAAATCCTGATGGATTTCATACCATTTAAATGTTTTATGTTCCAAGTGAACATTTATCCAACAGGATTAACCTTAGTTACTTTTTATTCCTCATCACAAACTCTAAAGTCTTTAATGGAAGCAGAGTGTAAAAAATCCCAATTTTCTAATCCTCATGTAGGATTGAGTTGAAGTCACCAATAATGATGAAAGTATCTGTAATAATGATAAAAAGATACATGATATTCACCCATAAGTCTCTTCTATCAATATATTTGTTAGATGTATAAAAAACTAAACAAGAAATTATTTCCCAATCTAAAAAACATCAAGTAATAATATGTTATCATTTATGTATAATAGAGGGATATTCAGCATTTATGTGAGAAAATATCCATATCCTTTTATTATTAGTGGGTTTTTGTTTTTTCCCATATAAATAATAGCCACTATTGTCAATAGGAGTGCCCTATTTAGAATAGTTTTCCTTTAGCATGGAGATACCAATTAAATCATGTGTGTACTTTTCTATAATGATACTTAAGGAACTCATAGTGTTAGGGTTGGATACTCCCTGACATTTCCAAAATATTTTTTTCACTTTGATCATATTTTTGGGGTGTAGTCCCCCTTATCTTTTCACTCCAGATGCCTATTTCATATAGACTATCTAATTGGTCCTTCATTCTTGTAGAATGGTACTTAATGTACCTATTTTTTATTAGTTTCTGTAAATGTATTTATGGAATCTATTACCTCCTATTTCTCAAAACACTTGATAGTTATTTCCTTTTTTCATAGACCAGGGGTATCCTGAGCACTCTCTATGCATGTTGGCTACCCTACCTCCAAATTCTGGTGAGCATCATTTAAAGTAAACGGATGGGAAAGATCCAAATGAATGGAAAAACATAGATCATTCAAAATCAATTCAAGGAGAAGTTATTCATACTTTAAGGAAGAAACAATGTTAATGATGTCTGGTGAAATATACATAAAATGATCTGAAACTTCCTTAGATAAATTGAACTTCTTATCAAGTCATTTTTACGTATTTGAAGATTTCAAGAGTTTAGATGAGTGGTGAGGACCCTATTGAATCTCTTCCACTTCCCCCATATATTCTCATTAATTACTTGTGCTAACAGATTAATCCATTCTAAACTAGTTTCATGTTTGGTCTCTTCATTTAGCATGTTCTCAATTGGTTTGTTTTTTGTACCCTTTTTGACTTCTTTCTATACTATAGTGTTATTGCTCGGTTAATCCTTTTTGGTCACCACTCTAAACAAATTTATGGACTGTCCACCCATTTCATTACATTCACGATATATGTGTAAGATCTTGAATTCAATATTTATTTCCATCTTACATTCATTCTCAATAAGAATGATCTAATCTGGTGGAGGTGACTCCATGTTGATATCAATGAGTACCCTTGCATAGAGTCCTAAGTACCCATTGAACATGTTCTGATAAATATTCAAAGGAGTTTTAACACATATTTCAAAGTAATTAAGGATATTGGGGTGCCAAAACACCCATGGAATCCCCTAAATTCAATTCTATACCTGTGCATTAGAAATCCATTGGTTAAGGGGATTAAAAGTATCATCCCACTCAGAGAGTCACAAAATTACAAGTTTTAAATTAATATTACCAACATACCAGGTAGCATTTAAATCTTCTTTCCATTCTATAATTATGTGGTAGTAACCTTTACCTATAGAAATCATTATCCATCTCACAGAATTCCAACAGTGTGATATTGTTTATTTCAACTCTACATTGGACCAAGGCTTGCCGCCTTTCTCATAAAAAAATGACCAAGAATAAAAAATATACAAAGTTAAATCCCTTAATGAGGTGTAGATGGATCAGAAATCACTGATATGCAACCATCCTCTATATTCTTTATGATTTTATGTTTATTAAGGTCCTTTACAGTCATCATTCAATCTAGGGATTCTATGAATGAAATACCATTACGAATAGATTTTCCATTTTTGGAGACACTCTATTACAGATGGAGTGATCTAAGATTAGAACCAATTTCCACATTCTTGAATGATCATTCCCAATATATATAAAATAAATCCATAGATTGGAAGGGGTTTCAATAGAGTGAGGGTTCTCCATTATCGGTTCAAATAAGGAGATCTCCTGCATTCACCATCTTCCCATAAATGAAAGGTAAGTTAAGTATTAAAATATAATTAAAAATTAACACACTATAGATATAGGAAGACATGATATATAAGATCTGATATTATAAAATTAAATAACTTTGGGAAATTCAAGAAATATAAGGGGCTAAAGAAATATTTTGATACTAGTTGTAGTTTTATAAAAAAGTTTAATTCATGAAGTTATGAATAGTAAAGTTAAAGTAAAATATATAATGTTCCTTTGATAGATACAAATGACAAGGTACCTGAATCATTATTTTCATAATTATTAAATATGACTTTTTTTACTATGTATTTTGATTATGATATAAATTCTGAGTCAACTTTAAGTTCTTATGATGAAACAGACTTTGAAAATATTGGTTAAAAGGAATTAAAAAGGGAGAATGGATTATTACAAGAGGGTTATTTGAAATATTATATTTTTTTGAAGAAATTAATAAGATACATGTAAATTTCAAAAATAAAAATAAAATTTTGGTTAAATAGAATAAGAATTATAACAATTATGCTTCATGTTTTAAATGTAAAGAGCTCAAAAGTGTTCAAAAAAATGATAAGTTAGGAAGTGAGAATAAAATAAATAATTATTTTATATCTAATAATGATAAAGATAAAGAAAGGATATTCGAATTAGTTTTATATTACATTTATAATAATGAAAAAATGAAAAAAAACTAAAGGATTAAAATACGAAACAATGAGATTTACCATCGTTCTCAAATACTAAAATTTGGACACACATTGAAAATTCTCAAAAGGGGAATGAAAATATTAAAAATAGCGTTGTTAATTTTAATCAAATATTTCAAAATTTGGTCAAGGAAATATATGTTTGATAAGATTATTTCCATGAATAGACTAAATAAGTATAAGTCTGTATTTGTTTACAAAAAATGGATTTTGATGATTTATAATACTTTGTTTGTTGAGAATAAAAGTAGAAAGGGTTATAACAATACTTGATTGAATTGTGGTAAATTTGGACACTATGCTTCTGATTTCTATTTTAATCATGTTCAATCATTAGGACACTGAAGGTATTTCTTTCAAAGACTACGTTCAATATTAAGAGGACTAAAACTTTTACATTATGGTTTTCTTAGAGATTATATTCAAATATAATATGTCTATATTAGTTCTATATTCCCATGTAAGTATTTGTCCTATGTATAGAATAAATTTTCTATCTTTTTTCTAAAATATGGTATGTTGGCATGTATAAAATAGTTTTTTTCTTTATAACTTTCAATAATGTTTAACTTATTTATTTTTGGGGAATATGCTTAAGATATTTCTTAATTCATTGTAAATTTATTTCATGTTCCTTGAATATATTTCTAGGAGATATATTAATTTATGGGAAGAATATATTCTTATAAAAATTATTATTAAACTCATTTATTTTGTTAAAATGCATCAATTTACATGTTTCCTATAAAAGTGTTAAATTTTGTAACATGTTGAATTTATTTGAAAAATCAATTTAAATCATAGGTTAAACTTTTATTGTGGGATTGTGAGTTTAATCTCTCTAATTGATTATGTGTTGAGGCAGATTTGAAAATATAGGTTTAATACTAAATTATAGATTAAACTGATTTTTTATCTTGGTTTATGTAATCATGTACAAGTCTTAGTAATTGGTTTCTTCCATTTCAAAATTTTAAAATATATTAGGCTTTAATGTATTTAACATATGTCGTGTGAATATTATTCATACTTATTCAGTATTT
This sequence comes from Viscum album, assembly GCA_963277665.1. NCBI lineage: Eukaryota > Viridiplantae > Streptophyta > Magnoliopsida > Santalales > Viscaceae > Viscum > Viscum album. The sequence continues at coordinate 1,942,528,891 of OY728143.1, read as the reverse complement.
AATACTTATTTATTTTTTATTTATTAGAAGAGGATGCTAATTTGGAAAAGGTTGAATATTGTTTATAAAATAGTGGTTCTTTTTTATAAATTTTAAAAGGGTGTGACTTTTTTTAATTTTTTTAATTAGAAGTTCAATTTATCAATTTTCAAAAAATGGGAAGATTTTTAGTATTAAGGTTTTATTAAATTAATTTTAATTTCTTTTTGATAAATTAAAAACATTATATTCTTAGTGGTGATGATTTAGTAAATGGAATTTTTATTATTTTGATAAATTAAAAACAATATTCTTTTTACTATTTAATTATTATAATGTTGTTAAATTTTTTTAGGGAAATTAAAGTTTAAATTTAGTTAAAGATTCATAATTTTAACATCCATCTCTTTATTTGGTTCATTATAAATTAGTAATTTTAATAAAATCAAATTTTAATAAAAATTGTTTTGATCAACTGAAATTTGTTTAATAGTACCATTGAGATTAAATTGATTAGAATTTATTATTTGTTGAAGTTTTATTTGATTATATTTTTTTAATTCCTTACTTATCTTAAAATATTTAATTCTTTAAGTTTTCAATTCCCCTCATGGTTTATTATTTTTTAATATATTTAATTATTATTTAATTTTTCATTAATTATTCTTATTACTCTTTAAAATTATTATTTTTTAATTCTTGTGAGTAATTAATTTTCTAATGTTTTTTTACCCTTATATAAGTTTTTTAATTTTTCATTTACCCTTAAATACATATTTCATTACCAATTACATGATATGGATTCTACCCTTACCTAATATTTAAAAAATATGAGGTACCCTTACATAATCGGTTCATACCATAACAATTTCGTTGTTAATTTTTCTTTACCTTTACATAAGTTTCCAAATACCCTTATATCGCCTTTTTTAACAAGACTTTACCTTTATGTAATATTAGATGTACTATTATGTATGTTTTAGAAATCATATTTACCCTTATGTAAGATTGGTTAACAATTACATAGGTAAAATAAATTCACCTTTACACTTATGCGGGTCATTTACCCTTATGTGAGTATCATTATGTAGGTTTAGTACCCTAATGCAATATATACAATAACATTATGTAGTAAGGGATAATTTAGGATAACCCTTACATGACTAGGTATTTACCCTTACACAAGTCAGTACCCTTACACAAGTTAAATTTTAACTAAGGACAAAATCCATGGTTTCTTTTAAGTAACCTTTGGAATTAAGATGTTACCTTTACACATAGTTTCTTTTTACTATTAAGAAGAATATCTATCTAACTTTATATCACCTATTAAATTTCATTATTACCTGTATATATTGATTTAGAATTTTATTTAAACTTTATGGAGGGTATACAAAATATGAGTTACTTTTATACATGGATACTACTTACCCTTATATAGCATTATCATTACATTTAAGAAAGTTTAACAGTACAAAAGTTTTCCTTTACACAATATATTGAGAATCCAAAATTTACCTTTATGAAAATGTTAATAATTTCATATATACCCTTCCAAAACATGTTTAAATTAATATTTACCATTATTTGACTTATTTCTCCATTTATGAATGTCTTACAAAATATAAAAGTTACCTTCATATAGAATTTTCTATCATATTTTTAGTGATAAAAGCTCCATGGTGAAAGAGTACTAAGAATGAAGAGATTGTATTAATTTTTTAGTTTAATAATTATATTTTAAATATAGATAATGGTAATATATTTCCTTTTTATTTTATATCCACTAATTTTAAATATATGATGAAGAATAGGAAACTCCCCAGTTGAAAAGATTCACAAAATATCCTTTGAAGAACAATAGTCATTATGGATTTGTTTATATAATGAATGGAAAGGTAAGCAGTTTAAAATGATAAGAATTACCTTGAAAACTATGTTGATTCATTATTTCTAATTTTCTAATGTATTTAATGTTTATCAAAGTTTTTTTGTTCTCTATCAAGTCTTGAAGGGATGAAGATCATTATTTTACACCATCCTTCTTCATCGACATCATTCATTTATCTGGTTAGTTTTAATTTTCCTATAGAAGTTTCTATAATTCATCATTTACATGTGTTTATACATCTATATAAAAGGTATTTTTGGGTACACACACTTTAAATAAATTAGGTTCATAGTTATGATCACCTAATCAAAAGGAAATTGTAAGTACCCAAAAAAATCAATGGAAATTTTATTCTTATAATTATTCTATATATTATAAATCATATAAAATAAAATATAGTAAACAATATAAACTTTATAAATGACTATTGAATAGAATAAGAGTTGTTTCTAGAATTTAAGGGACTTGTGCCAATAGAATTGTAACTTGGCCTTTGGAATAGTAATGTGACCATTAGGAATAGTAATCATGTTAGTAGAATAGTAAAATCACATATGAAAGTAAAAACAATTAGGTATCTTATGAATAAAAAATTATATATTTATTTAATGGTATAAGGAAATAAATATTTTATAAATGATAAATTATGTGTTGGAATTTTTGTAAGTTATAAATATTTAATTAATATTTTATAATTAATATAATGATTTAAATGAAGATTTATTTTCATAAACTTTATTCATAAATTAATGTTTTTTCTTATGATTATAAGATAATTTTATGATACCATAGTAATTTTTCAAAGTGTTATAAAATCGGCTGTAATTCTAATATCGGTATTTTTATAATAAATGATGATTTTAATTAAAAATTAAGTTTATAATATTTAGAAAATTATTTTCAAAAAATTGATTTCACTTTTTAATTCTACACATCAAAAAATGATTCTAGTAATTTTTTTGGGATTTTTCTAAAATATTTGAATTTTTTTAATGGTAAAATTATTTAATATATGGCATATATAAATTATAATTATAATTAACTATTCCTTGATATATTTATGAGGTAATAACCATAATCTAGAACTATACTTCATTAATCTATTTAGTGATAATGTTCAAACTTTTCATAGTCTTGAGCCAAAATAACAAACTAATAAATGAAATAATAACAAACAACCCTCTTCTTCACTATAAATATCACCTATCACCACCTCTTTTCCTCGCACCTCTTATGAATGGAATCTTGTAAATTATATTCCCAAATCTCTTCTCCAAGTCTATGTGTTTCTAGTTTCAACAAAAGGCCAAAACCAATTTCCTTAAGGAGGTTCTCATGGAGAACAATTCAAAAATTAAAATCCTCTTTCACTTTATTTAATTTCATTAATCTTATTTTATTTTCTTATAATTTTCAAACCTATTGTATTATTATTCTATAATTTTATTATGTTATCAAAAATCCACCCTCAATACTCTTAACTTCTTTCTTTTATTCTTAAAATGAAAATATCATCTGTGTGGAGTTGATTTATCACCTTCGAGGAAGATTAGTTCTAATTATCCTTTAAATCATTTAAGGTTGGCCCTAAAACCATTATAATGCTTGGTAAATATTTTAAATTTTATTAACCCTTCAATGTTTTGAAGCTAACTTTTGTATACAATAATTAATAATGAAACAAAGCTAGTTTTTGATTATCAAAAAACTGCCAAAATAATCAAAATGATTATCACTAATGTCATATCTAATAATTCATCCTCATCCCGGATAAAAAATGACTTACATAATCATTTAATAATATTTATATTACTTAATGACATATAAATTAAATTATAGATATCTATTCCCATTTTACATGATCTTTCATATATTTATTCAAGTGAACCAATCATGAAAACTAAGGAAATAAATACTCTCGAATGATGAAATTGTATATTATAACTTGTCAAAAACCCATAAATGAACTTATAAAAATTATATTAAATAAAAAAATGTTTAAAAGTTTTTAAATTAACTAATTAATTGCATTAATTGTATTATCCAGAACATTAAGATCTTGTGCAGAACACTTTTGGACAGGTAATTGATTCTTTCTGAACCTCCATTTTTTCTTTTAGGTTATGATTTCTATTCATTTATCCCAATGAAATTCTTAATTAATATTATTTAATCATCCTAAATTATATGTGTATATTCCAAACATATGTTCTTATCCCTATTCTTATTTCTTTGATGTGGAAATACATGTGTTATAATGTTCCCTTCCCATTTTCTCTTGATAATCAATCCCTATTAAAGGGAACCTCTCAAATTCTTACTCATTTTCAAGTACCAACCTTAATCTGTTTTAAGAAACCATTATATTTCTAAAATAACTCACCTTATCATGTCATAAAATATTAATTAATTTCTAGTTTTATACAAATAATGATGACTTTTCCCTTTTAATGACTCTTTAATGTTTTTCCTTAAACTACACTAAAGTACTCTTTTAAAAATATTACTAGACACTATTTTTAAAATATTTTAACATAATTTAGAAATAATATATAATTATATATACCTACTAGCCCTTATTAATGTATATTTATGATTTAAATCCATTATTTCATGAACTCTTTGATGATGCTCCCTTTGGTTATGCCTTACGATATATTTATGATACCCATTACTCTACTTGGGAAACCATTATGTTTATGCCTCGTGTTGGATTCTTCTTATAGAACACAAATTCATGATCATGTTATTATGGGTGCACCCAAATGGTGCTCTAATTAATTGGGTAATTTTTTTTCTCATGAGACATCATGTTGGGATAGGGACTAAACTTGATTCCTTTATGGGACTTTTTCCACCTTGTGCAATGGTCCTGGAGGTTAGCCTTAACTCATGTTTATTTCATATTTTTTGTTTTTTACACATTCCTATTATTCCATGATTACATGTCACCATGATTTGTATATTATTCTTCCTTAATTTTATTCAATATCCATGCCTTTCTTTGTCATCATGTTTTTAATTTTAACCCATGTTCTTTGCTTTATTCATATTTTTATACCCTTACTGGTATTTTTATATTAGACCTTTTGTTAATGTATTCCCAGGGTTATCTTATGAAGATATAAGATCTCAATGGAATATAATATATCTTTATGGATGATTAAATAAATATTTTTTATTCTATTTACATGTTTTTAATTTTATGTACCTAATAATCCAAAGATACAAGGCTTTACGATCATGGATTATAATTTTATGGTTAATTAAGCTTAAAATCATGTAATAATATGTTTAATAGGATAGGGTCATTATAGTTTGTATCATAGAAAGGTTTAGTTATTTTTTGTACATTATGAATAGAGCACGTTAGTAAGAACCCTATGGATAATTCCATCACCATGGATAACCTAGATTGGAGCTTAGGTTATCACAAGTTAGGATATAGTTTTCATTTATAATTTTATCCTTGTTTTTTCAATGTTTTATTTTTATATTCTTATTATATAAGTATTAAATCCCTCTAATTGTGCTTTATTTTTCATAATAAATGGCTAGAAATAGAAGAACCCATGCCAATAATCAATGTGATAGGAAATGTGAAGATTTACACGATATTCAAAATATGATGGGAACAGATGATCGAAAATTCTATATAGTACTTGATTAACTGGATCAAGTTATGAATAAAAATTTTAATCATGTGCAATTCCCTCCTTCTCATAAGAAAGATCATTTTTTGGTATAATCATTCATGCTACAAAGGCCTCCCATATTTAGTGGATCTTTTGAGCCCATCATCACAGAGCAATGGATTAACTCTATTGTGAAGATATCATTTATCCTCTATCAATCAGAAGAAGAGAAAGTTGTGTCATTGGTATATCATTTTGATGGGGAAGATGATCATTGGTGGGAACTGATCAAGAAGTGCATGGAGTAAATAGATTTTATGGAATGGGAATATTTCATGAAAATGTTTCTCAATAAATATTTTCATTAAACCCTACTTCTTAATTTGAAATGTGAGTTCCTTAGACTGATGAAAAAAATATATTTGTCTATTAGAGAATATGAGACAAATTCACAAGGCTTTTATGATACGCCTCTGGATTTTTCATGAACTCCAAATGTAAGGTGGGTCACTTATTTATTGGACTAAAGTTGAGTCTAGGAAAAGTGTTGGTGATTCAATGATTTGATAGTCATGAGTATATTTTACATTGTTCTCTTAAGGTTGAGATGGATTTTGGACACTCTCATCAGTCTCATGGGATTGGTGAAAAAAAAGGATACGGAGTTTAATATGGGTGGTTTAACAGATAAATCCCATGATCTAAAGAATACCCCACTTCCCACATGTCAAAAGTATGGGAATAAGCATCCTAGAAATTTCTTAAAGGGAACCAAAATATGCTTCAAATGTGGAATAGAGGGGCACATGGCTAATAACTTCTAAAGTATATGAATAATGACACGAATTTAGAAGAATAAATGAATGTTCATATCAATACTCAACCTGTAATGTATTGTTTCAACTATAATTAACATAGGGATTATACAAACCACTTCCATAAGCCAATGGATGTTAGAGCAAATCAATAACAAAAACCTCCAAGTTAATAGGGATGGGAATATTTTGTCACTACTACTAAGGTGGAACCTGACAATGACGTGGTGATAGGTACACTAGTTATTAATTCAAGAATATTTAATATACTATTTGATTCTAGTTATACTCATTCTTTTATATCATGCAAGTTTAGTAGAACTATTCAAACACCAAATCATAATATGGAAGTTAAGTTATCTATGAGAATATAAAATGGGGAAATTATTGAATCTAAAGTATATAACTCCTCCCTATTAAATGTTTTATGGATTTAACCTCCTAGTAAATCTTTTCTTACTTTCTTTGGCAAATTCCGATTCTATATTGGGAATGTATTGGCTATCTTTATACATATCCAACATCAACTATTTGGAAAGTGATATCATGCTTCACATCATAAGGCATCCTCCAATCCTTTTCAAGTGTATGGAAAAATATGAATCTTTTTTAGAATCATCGTGTCAATTGTGGATATTATTGCCTTATGAGAAATCATATCTACCTCAAATGATTGATACAATGGAGAGAATCATTCTCAAAGACATTCCCATTGAGAGTATCTACAATGATGTGTTCCTCAAATAAATTTATGGTCTTTCTCCAAACTAAAAGGTTTAGTTCTCAATAAAACTTACTCCTAGATATATAACTATATCAAAAACACCTTATAGAATGGCCATTGTTGAGTTAGAAGAACTAAAGATGCAGTTATAAGAGAATTTGAATAAGTGTTTTATATGCCCGAGTGCATCACTATAGAGTGTCCCAGTTTAATTTATCATTAATACGGATAGATCAGTCCTCTTATGTATTAATTATCATGATATAAAAAAAGTCATAATAAATAAAAATAATCACATTCCATGGATATATGACTTTTTTGATCAAATATGTGGGTCCAAGTACTTCTCTAAGATGGATCTTTGATCGGGATATCCCTAATTATAGGTGAAGATGGAATATATTCCTAAGACTGCATTTTGAATGAGGTATGGACACTATGAGTTCCTAGTGATTCTCATCATACTCCCAAATTATCTAGAAATTTTTATAGACTTAATGAATATAATATTTAGAGATCGCCTTAACAATTTTTTGGTAGTCATTATTGATGATACTTTGATATACTTAGAGAGAAAGGATAGACAAGAGGAGAATTTGAATATAATTTTGAACACTTTGATAATGGATAAATGTTATTAAAAGTATATTAAATTTGTCTTCTAGATGAATGAATTATCATTCTTGGGTCATGTTATCACTAGAAAAGGAATATATGTGGACCCTTCTAAGAAAAAGGAAATTGAAGAGTGGCATGGGCCAACATTGGTAATAGAGATATATAGTTTCCTTGGTCTATTTGGGTATTAAAAATGATTTTTGAACAACATCTCATAATTGTTAACCCTAATAACCATGCTAACATTTAAGGGAGTGAAGTTTGTCTCGAGTAGTGAATGTGAAGATTACTTCAAGGATTCGAAAAAGAGGCTCGTCACTGTAGTAGATCTCACACTATGGATAAGTGTGGAACTCTTTTTAGTGTACAAAGATTCTTAAAATAAGTAATTAGGATGTTTACTACTTAAAGATGGTATAATTGATAGACTATGACTCAAGTCAGTTGAAAAATCAAAAGAAAAAATATCACACGCATGATCTTGAGTTGGCGGTTGTGATCTTCAGGCTGAAAGTATTTCGACATTATCTCTATGGGGAGAAGTGTGAAATTTATAATCATTATAAGATCCTAAAATCTATATCCACATGGAAGGAGCCTAATATCCACTAGTGAATATGGTGAGAGATCATCAAGGATTATGACTGCTTATTCCACTACCATCTTGTTAAGGAAAATAAAGTAGTGAATGCTCTGTGTAGAAAAACTCCTACAACATTGTCAAGGATGATAATTAACAAGGATCCAATCTTATTAGATTTGAAAATCATGGAAATGGGAATCATTAATGAAAGAACATCATGAATACCTTCTAAAATTATTAATTAACCATCCCTCACGGAGAAAATTAAGGTTTCTCAAAGAAATTTTCTGGAAATTCAAAAAAATGTGGAAGATTTTAAGAATGAGAAATACTTAGAGTTCAAAATTGATAAGGAAGGATTTGTAAGATTTGGGTCATTAGTATGTGTACCATCCAATCCAAAGATAAATAAAGATCTTTTAAGTGATGCACATAGATCAAACTTCTCTATTCACCCAGGGAGTACAAATATTTATTGAGATATCAGAGAAAACTATTGGTGGGAAAATATGAATAAAGAGATCGTTGAGTATATATCAAATTTCATGGTATGTCATCATGTTAAGGATGAAATACAAAATTCTAAGAGGATGATGAAACTGTTACCCATGCCAACATGGAAATGGAGAAACATCACCAAGGAAATTTTCACTGGACATCCATATACATCTATAGGAAATAATGATACATGGGTTATTGTAGATCGTCTTAAAAAGATAGCTCACCTTATTACAATTTTTGAGGAATTTTCACTGGATCAACTTGCATGTATATACATTATAGAAGTGGTAAGGATATATGGATTACCAATATCAATTTCATCTTATTGGGATCTAAGACTCACCTCCATATTCGAGAAAAGTCTTTAATATGCTCTAAACACAAAGATGAACTTTAGTAAGGCCTATCATCCTCAATTTATGTCCAATATGAGAGAATTATTCAAACACTGGAAGACATGTTGTGGGCATGTTATATAGATTTCAAGGGGGATGGGACCAACATCTTCCTCTGGTCGAGTTCTCTTATAACAATAGTTTCCAATCAAGCATCTAAATGGATTAATATGAAGACCTTTATGGGAAAAGATGTAGAACACCCTCATGTTGGGATGAATTCAATGAATGTAAGCTTCTAGGACTAGAAATGGTTGATGAAATGGTGGAAAAAGTGAAAATCATTCCAAAGCACATTAAGGCAGCCCAAAGTTGACTGAAAAGCTATGTAGATAATCATTGACAAGAACTAGAGTTTGAGATTGGAGACATGGTATTCCTGTACATATCTATATGGAAGAGGATCATGAGATTTGGGAAGAATGGAATGCTAAGTCCCATGTACATCAACCCCTTTGAGTTTATGAACATGTCAGAGTTGTGGCCTATCAACTAGCACATCCACCTACAATGTCTCAAGTACACAATGTATTACTCATATCCCTCATTAGGAAGTATATACTGGATCCCACACCTATACTGAATCCATAGGTGGTACAGTTGGAAATTGATCTCTCTTATGAGGATCATCTAGTGAAGATCTTGGACTATAGAGATAAAATTCTACACAACGAGAATACTCACCTGTTCAAAGTACTATGGAAAAACCATAAATAATAAGAGGTAATATGAGAATTAGAGGAAGTGATGAAGGATAAGTACCCTAAACTACTTTCATCATATAATGTAACATGAAATTTCAAGGGTGAAAATCCATAAGGTGGGATGAATGTAATGATCCAAAAAAAATTCAATATAAATTACCTTCTTATAATTATTCCATATAGTATAAATCACATAAAATCACATATAGAAAACAATATAGACTTTATAAATGAACAATAAGTGTAATAAGATGTATCTATTGAAGTTGAGGGACCTATACTAATGGAATAGTAACCTGAAATTTGGAATAGTAATGTGACAATTGGGAATATAAATTCGACGAATAAAATAGTAATATCTCCTATTAAATTATAAATAAAATTTAGGTATCTTATGAATAAAAAAATTGATATATTTATTTCATGGTATAGGTAAATAAATATTTTAGAAATGACAAATAAAGTGTTAGTATTTTTTAAGTTATAAATTTTTAATTATAGTTTTATAAGTAATATAATTATTTAAAAGAAAATTTATTTTCATAACAAGTATTAAAAAAAATTTTATAACATAATATTATGAGACCTTATGTAATTTTTCAATGTTTTGTAAAATCTGTTATAATTTTAAAGTTAGTATTTTTATAAAAATGATAATATTAATCAAAAAATAAATTTCTCATATTTAGAAGAAAAAAATTATTAAATTGAGTTCCTTTTTTAATTCTACACCTCAAAAAATGATTACGGTGAACTTTTGTAATTTTTTAAAAACAGTTTAATTTTTTTGAATAGTAAAATTAAATAATTTATGGTATATATACATTATAAGATAAATAAAATGTTCCTTAAGTCATTACATATGTAATCACTATAATCTCAAACTCTACTTAAGTATTTTAATATTTTAAGTGATAAGTTTGAAACTATTCAAAGTATTGAGCCCAAATAATGAACTAATGAATAAAGTAATAAAAAAAGCACTCATCTCCTCCACTATAAATACAACCCCCCCCCCCCACCTATTCTCCTCAAACATCATAATACTTTAATATTGTCAAATTTGTACTTAATCCTATTTCTAATTATCTTTCTCATGGCTAGGAGGTTTTGGTCTCAACAAAAGACTGAAACCAATTTCCCAAAGTAGGTTCTCAGGGAGAATAATTCAAGAGGTAAAATCCTCTTTTGCTTTCTATATTTTTTTCACTTTATTTTATTTCAGTATACTCTCCTCACCTCTTATATAAATACATTAATGAGAAATAAATTATCATATATATACAGAAATTTTATTATGTTAATGAAAAATACATCATAAATCCTCTTCTCCTCTTCCTTTTATTCTAAAAATTAGAATATCATCTATGAGATGTTTATTTATCACCTTCAACAATGAAAAGTTTTCATTATCCTTTATCACCTTAAAAAATGGACATAAAACCAATATAATGGTTATTATAGATCATAAAATTAATTATATAACCCTTTTTATGTTATAAAACTGACTATTATACACAATAATGAATAATAAAACAAAACTAGTTTGTGATGATTAAAAAACCTCCAAAATAATCTAAAGGATTGTCACTAACATCTTATCTAATGATTCATACTCACCCCAAACAACCAAATAGACTATATAACCACTTAATATTATATATTTTCATTAATATCATATAACTAAAATTCTGGGTATCTATTCTAATTTTACACAATCATTCAAACATTTCTTTTAGTGAACCAATCATGAAAACCAAGGAAATAAACAATCCCAAATAGTGAAATTGTATCTTATAACTCATCAAAAATAAATAAAAAAACTTAATAAAATTATAATTAATAAAATAAATGTAAAAAAGGTTCTGTATTAATTAATTACTAGATTTAATTTGATAACGTACGACATTACTATCTTGTGAATAACACTTTCAAACATAAGGTAGGGTATTTTTTGCAAACCTCCATTTTTTCTTTGATTACACATTCTCTCTCGTTATCCCAATGAAACTCTAAATTATTCCTATATAATCCTACTAAATATTTTTTCTATGTTCCAAAAATATTCTTATGTCCCTATTCTTATTTTTTTTTTATGTGTAAATACATGTTTTGTAATGTTTCCTTTCCATTTTCTCCTAATAAGCAAGCCCGATTAAAAGGAACATCTCAAATTATTACTCTTTTTGAAGTAATATCCTTAATATATTTTAATCCACAATTATTTTTCTAAAATCACTCATATTATCATGATATAAATATTTTTTAATTTCTTGTTTTACATATAAAATTATGGATTTTTTGTTTTAATGACTCTTTAATGACTTCCCTTAAACTGCATTAAAGTTGCTTATTTTTAAAGTTCCAAAAACACTTTTTTAAATATTTTCACATCAATAAAATATCATATATCAATATCTATACATATTTTACTTTATTAATTTCTATTTATGATTTAAATCCATTCTTTAAAGAATCCATTACGGATATTATCTTTGGTTATCCCTTACAACATGTTTATGATACCCAATTATTTCCTTGGGTAACCCTTATTTTTATACCTCATGTTTGATTCTTATTGAAGAACCTTTATGATGAATTGTTTTATGAAAGTTTTTTTATTTTTTAAAAACTTACCTTTTTGTATAATTATGTCTTTGTTTTTTAAGAATCAAAGATAGTCCATCACAATGAGATATTCATACTGACCCCTACATCACCTTCAGATCATCATATTCATCTACATAAGATTCAAATCATTCGATCCAAAATTATCTAAGGATGGAAATATTTTTTTCTAGAAGTTTTTCTTTATCATAATCAAAAAATGAATGAAGTTTCTAAGTGAATAAGTCATATTATTACTAAATAGGTTTGAAAGAATATTATTATTTTAGGATTTGGAAAGTTTTCATACTATCTAAACCAAATGAGAAGTTACTTTGCTAATAAAGAAGTCCTCACAAATCATAAATACTTTCATGATAAAATCTTATAATGAAATGGGGGAGAGGTTTGAAGAAATTTGAAATTATAGAGTGAATAATTCCATCTTAATTAGAAATTCTATCATAATTGGAATTTCATCATAATGGGATTTCCATTATAATGATATTTCTATCAGAATAGGAATTTCCATCATAATGAGAAATGAATAATATTGAGACATACATTGTAATGAGATGAAGAGGAAACATAAATCTTAGAGATAAGAAGGAAATGGAAATTTTAATGACAGCTCAGAAGGAAATAGATTCGTAATGAGATCATTACAAAGAAGACTCAAAAATAAAATTTCATAAGTTTTAGGAATAATTTAAGTGGTGAAACATGAAATTAAAATTTTCATAAATCTATGATAAATCTAAGGAGGATTGAATAAGTCAAAATTGAAATTTAAATGTGAGAAATTTTCCTTGTTTTTTATATTTCAGTAATCTGGGAAAGTTTTTATGTTTTCCACCTTTGTTTTCTTAGTTTCCTATAAATACTTTCTCAAATCATTCTTTTATCATAGAATTTTCATGAAAGAGAAAAAATTATAGTTCTAAATAAATAAATTGAAATTCATTGTCATCCAAAGATCTCTTGAGTAGGATTAGATAGTTGAATTTTGGTTTTCCAGATTGAGCAATATCCTATGGAGAAGATCATATTCAGTCAAATGGAATGAATAAGATCATATTGATAATTTGAGAAGAGCTTGAGTTTTGTAGATTGAGAATGGGTTCATCATATTGGGTCTATCACATTGAGAGAATCAGATCTAGAATTATCGTATTTAGAGAATTTGATCTAGAATCATCTTATTGAGAAAATCAGATTTAGACTTATCGTATTGAGAAAATCATATCCATAATCGTCTTGTTAAGATAATTAGATATAGAATAATTTTATCGAAAAAATAAGATCTAAACTCTTCTGATTGAGAAAATTGTATCCAACCAAAATGGATAGAGTATTTGTGCTAAACAATTTTGGGGCAGTTTCAACAATATCTTTATTATTTTTTTATTGCTAAAATTTTTTTTATAACAAAGACATTGTAAACTAATGGGAGTTAGTGTAATCATTCTTATCATGAGATATAATGTGTCTAATGAGATTTGACACAAGTTTTATTCACTTCTTTTCAATAGTAGATTTCTATAGACCCATGGGAGTGGTATGGTAAAGATGTAGGTTCTCACATAGATGTTAGACCTTATTAATCTTGTGTGCTTTACTTTCTTTCCAAATTTTACATGAATGATAATTTACAAAAATTGTATAAGTAAATAAATCTTAAAATGTGTTAGGGATTAGTTTTTTAAAAGTATTGAAACATATAAAAAGTAAACAACAGATTCAACCCCCCCCCCCTCTCAGTTATTATTCGATACATTTAAACATTAATTGGTATTAGAGGCAAGGTTCCCTTGTTGAATTCTTATCATGGATAATATCAATTCATTTAATATTATAGTAAATCCTAAATTTTATGTAAAAAATTATTATGAATGGAAAAATAGGATGATTCAGTATCTCCTATCTCTTGGCATGAATGTTTTTTATAATGATAATATTGGGTATCCACCTATTGTTAATGATGCCCCAATGACCTTTACTGATAAGAGAAATATGGAAGTTTATGGAAAGGTTGGAAATTCTATTCTCTTGTCCTTATCATAAAATTTTTATCTAAATTTGATGGGTCTAAAAACAACAAAAAGTCTATGGGACAAGCTAGAAATTTTTTTCGAAGGGATTACAAAAGTTAAGGAATCAAAGCTAAAAATATGACATAGTAAGTATGAACACATCCAAATAAGAGATGAATAAATAATTGATCAATACATCACCATTGTAAATAATATTTTTTGCAAAAATATAGGACTCATAGATGACATAAAAGATTCTAAAATTATGATAAAACTTATGAGAAACATTCTAAACAGATTTGATTATAAAATTTATTCTTTAGAAGATAAGGATGATTTATCTCTTGATGAATTGTGTAACTTTCTTGTTGCTTATGAAATATAGAATTATACAATGTATAAAAAGAATAAAAAAATGAAATGGGTTTTGGAGTTATGAGAAATTTTAAAATTAAAAACGTTGAAGATATTGATCCTTGGGACTGGAAAGATACATAATATAATGAGTTGAATGAAAAAATAATGTCTCTTATATCCAAGAACTATCAAATATGAAGAGGAAAGTATGGTGGTAAACTTTCTCTCAAATGTTTTCAGTGTTGTTGAACCAGACACTTTGCTAGGAATTTACCCAAGAAGAAATTTGGAGAATATCGAGATGATCCCAGTGGAAAACCTTGATGGAATAAGTGGAATTAAATGATAAAAAAGAAAATTATTCTAACAGAAAAAATGAAGGAGTTTTCTAGAAACAAATAAGTATGTTGAGTAAGAAATATTAATCAGACTCAACTAATAACAATTCTTATAAAGATGATAGTTCAGAAAAAGTTTAAACCCATTATAGAAAAAGTTGAGAAAATAAAAGATTTATTAGTGAATCAAGAAAGTGGTGAAGAATCTTATAGGTAGTATCAAATTTGAACAGAAATTATTGTGTGTCTTGAATAAAACAAAACACTCAAGATATAAATTATAGTAATGATGAAATATTGTGAAGAAGTTGATTGTGGAAACAAATATGTAATAAAGTTGGAGGATGAATACGTTTCAAACAATTTAAGTTATAAACATAGAATTTTTGAATAGGTAAAGATGATTAAATATATTAGTAAGAAGCTGGAATCTATGGATGAAGAGGATAACAATTTTCAATCAAAACCTCTTGATTCTGAAATTATGTTGATGAATAGGAATAAAAACTTTAAAAAAGCTTTAGAATTAAAAGCTGAGACTTTTAAAGATGATGAGAATGATCAATAAGATAATTAGGAGAAATCAAATCTTACCAAAAATAATTCTTTATCTGATTATTTTAATATTTTAGGTTTCATAAAAATTATTGGGAAATATTGGGTAGAGAAAGATTGTGAGAAACCAATAAAATCTATAAAATTAGATAACTCCCTCAAAAGAAAGGATGCTCCACATCCTATGTTTGTTAGTGCCAAAATAAGTTACCAACCTCAACAAAGTTTCAATAGGGAAAGATTATATTTCAATATAAAATAAATATTTGATGGTTATTGTTGGTTTTGTGGAATATATGTACATAGTGATTATAATTTTTGTCACAAATTATATTTACATAGAATAAGGTTTGAGAAAAGTGGAACAAATAGTGAATTTAGAATTAGAAAATTTCCTAACCTATATAAAGTTGAAAAATTTTATTCTCAAGATGTTAGAAACTTACCAACAAGAATTCAATTTGAATGTTTGGAAGAAGTTTTAATAAGATGTGATTAGGTTGGTCCCCAAGATAAAAGATTTATAAAATTCCTTCTACAACATGATTCTTATGATATAAAATAAAATAAAGTTGAAAAGAAGAATTTTTAGGAAGGATATTTTGTTATAGAGACAGCTTTAAAATCAAGTAAAGAAGAATAAACCATGTATAATTAATAGTATATGTTCTTTAAATATGAAAAGTGATACAAAAATATTGAAACATTTTGAAACTGGTGATGGAGGATTTGTTAACATTGGTAATGATAGTTCCTTTAAAATCATATGAAGCAGAATGGCTGATATTGAAGCTGAAAAGTTGAAATATAAGGAAGTTTTATTTTTTGATGGGTAGAAAAATAACTTAACTAATGTAATTCAAATTTTTGATTATAAAAAATAATTTTTTTAGTAATGATTATTGTATCATCAAAAGTGTAAAAGATGGTAAATATATTACAAAATTAGAAAGAACCAGTGGGAATCTATTTCAAATAAAATAATTAAAAAACTCTTATTACTTGAGTGATGAAGACGAAAACAAATTGTGGAACCAAATATTGGCCACCTTGGTGAAAATAATTTGAATAAACATTCAAAGTTTTCTGCTATCTGAAATTTTATAGAATTGAAAATAAGATATGAAAATATTTTAATTAATTTCCAGAAAGAAAAGATGGATAAGAAAAGTCATAAGAAAATTGAGATTTAATCTACCATACATCTTGAACTTGATCATTATTATTTATGTGGACCAATGATATGTCAATAAACAAAATTATATTTTTAAATTATCACTTTTATTGATGATTTCCCTCAAATGATAAGCATCATTTTTATGAATCATAAGTTAGAGGCTATTGAAATGTTTAAATTCTTCAGAAAATATGTTGAGAAAGAAAAGGTGGTTTCCATAAAAAGGTTGAGAACAAATAATGTTACTGAATTCACAAGTAATGAGTTTAAAATTTATTTGATAAATCATTTTATCAAAAATCAGTTTAGTTCCCCCTATACTCCACCACAAAATGGACTATAAGAAAGAAATAATACAAGTTTACTGGAAATTAGAAGAAGCGTATTAGCAAAAAACAAACTTTAAAAGTTCTATTGGTGATAAGCTATTAGTACTATTATATATGTTTAAAATAGATTTTTGTTGAGACCAGAAATCAACATCACTCTTTATAAAATTTGGTATAATAAAAAACCTTGATTGAAATACTTCAATGTTTTTGGAAGTCCATGTTTTCTCAAAATCAAAAAACCAGACTTGGGAAAGTGTGATGAGAAAGGTGAGGAAGGAACATTTATGGGTTATTCACCAAAACGAAGAAGTAATAAATTTTGAAGAAAATAGTTACAAAAGTTGGTGGAATCATGTGATGTGAAGGTAATTGAAAATCATATACCCTTAAAAAAGTTTTTGAGAATGCTGAGGTATATATACTAGAGAATTCCAATAATAGTGAATGTAATTCAAAACATCCTTATCAATATTTAGAAGAATATTCTGATGGGGATATTTCATATGGGAAAGAAATTTTAAAATTCCTTACCCTACAAAGACATGTTGAATTGGAAAACATTATTTGGAATCAAAAGGCTTCATTTAAGATGATAAGAATATTGAGATTAGATAATCAGACTTCACTTATCTCAAAAGTTGAACCAGAATTAGTTTTAGAAGCTATTCAACAAAAAGAATGGGTGGATTCTATGAATGAAGAGTTGGATCATATTGAGAAAAATGAAACATGGGAACTTGTTTCATGGCCAAAAACATTAAAATTTTATCGAAACCAAGTGGGTTTATAGGAAAAAGATAAATGAACATGGAGAAGTTTCAAGAAACAAATAAAATATTGTTTATAAAAGCTTTGAACTAGTGGAAGGTGTGGATTCTAAATAAACAATTTCCCCAGTTGCAAGATTAGAAATTATTATAATTATTATTTTAGTGGATGCACATCCAAATTAAAATTTTTATCTGATGGATTTAATATCATCTTTTTTAAATTGTGTGACTGAGGAAGAATTTTACATTCAACAACCTTGTGGGTTTCTACTTGAGGAGGATGAAATCAAAGTATTTAAATTAAAAAAAATAGTATGGATTAAAACAAGCTCCACGTGATTGGTATTCTAAACCTTAAATTTTCTAAAAATGTTGAAATTTTCTAAAGGAATATTTGATAGAAACTTATATATGAAAGATGTTGACTTCATAGCACTAATTGTAATTGTTTATGTGGATGATATAATTTTTTCTAGCGGTAGAGAATATGTTTGTAAAACATTTGATTAGAAAATAAAGAAGAATGTTGTAATGTATATTTTAGGGGAATTAACTTCATTCCTTGGTCTAAAAGTTCTAAAAAAGGAAAAATACTTCTTCTTATCTCATGAAAACTATGTCATAGAATTGTTAAATAATTTTAGGATGAAAGAATACAATGATGTTTCAAATCCTATTTCAGTGAGAACAAAGTTGATAAAACATGAATCTGAAATAAGTGTAAATCAGAAAGGGTTTTAAAAGCTAATAGGAAGACTTATTTACCTTATAACCTCAAGGCTTGACATTTTTTATGATGTGACTTTGATTTCAAGGTATCAAAGTAATCCAAAATAATCACATATGTTGGGAGAAAAAGGATTTTTGAGATATTTCGAAGGAATAACTATACATGGGTTCTTATATAAAATAAATAGTGAGATAAAGATACATGGTTTTATTGATACTAATTGGGACGAAGATTGTAATTATGTAAAATAAACCTCAATAAAAACATTTTTCTTGGTTGAATATTGTGTGAGTTGGCATAGTAAGAAACAAGTTTCAATAACTTTGAGCACAACTGATCCAAATAAGTTATAGCTACTTAATATTACACTCAAATGTTATGGATGGAAGTTCATCATGAATATTTTAAAGTAAAATTTTATAATCCATTTAAGATAATTTGTGATAATCATAGTGCAATTGATCTTTTTAAAAATCATATCCAACATTCAATATTAAAAAACATTTTTATAAATTTTCACTTTATAAAATAGAAAGTAGATAATAGAGTTGTTTTTCTGGAATACATTTAAATAAAGTATCAAATTTTTGATATCTTTAAAAAAGTAGTGCTGAAAGAATGGTTTTTGGAACTAAGGTTGAAACTTCATGTTCATCCTCATCCCATGTGTTCTTAAACCTCATAATGAAGAACCCCTACCTTTATTTGGATTATATTGAGAATAGGGGAGATAAAGTATCAACTTTTTACTTTGAAAGAAGTTTTTAATTATCATTATTTTATGAATATGAATTTGTTATTATCATAAAATGGGAGATAGAAAAAGAAAAGTGATAGAGGAAGAGATAAAAGTTATGGGGATTTTATCTTTATATAGACATAAAAATTTATTTCCACTGAGGGATATAATTCCTTCAAAAACATTAATTTATCCAAAAGTGTGGTTTCAGAACACTCTCTTTTGAGAAAGACAATGTTTTGATAAAATTAAAAAAAAAACATGACTTGTGAAAAACATGTAAGAGTTGGAAAAGTTGTCAACAAGGGTTTTCAACAAATCCAATGGGGGGGAATGAAGAACCTTTGTGAGGAATTGTTTTAACAAATTTTTTATTTTTTGAAAACTAAAATTTTTGTATAAGAAAGTTTTTTTTTAGGAATCGGACCCAGTATATCATAATGAGATAATCAGACTAACTAAATTTTTTTATCAGATCATCATATTCATCTACATCAGAGGAAAAAATTGTTTTTTTTTTGAATTTTTTCTTTGTTATAATCATAGAAATAAATAAGTTGTTGAGTAAAGAAAATGTATTATTTATAAATAATTTTTAAATAATATTGTGAAGTTAGGATTTATAAAGTTTTCATACTTTATGAACCAAATCATATGATGATTTTTTGGTCACTAATTTCTCAAAAATTATGAAGAATTTCGTAATAAAATTTATTGAAGAAATGGTGGAGAGGTTTGCAGAGATTCAAAATTACAGAGTGAATAATTACATCATAATGATAAATTCTATCATAATGGGAATTCCATCATAATAGTACTTCCATCATAATGATATTTGGATTATAATTGGAATTTACATCATAATGGGAAATTAATTTTAATGGGAATTCCATCGTAATGACCTAAAGAGGAAACATAAATTATAATGAGCTAAGAAAGAAATAGAAATCATAAAGAGATATGAGAAGAAAATGGATTTATAATGAGATGATTATGAAGAATAATCATAAATAATATTTTAGAATTTTTATGAATAATTAAAGTGGTCAAACTTTAAATTCAATTTTGTGTAAATATTGTAGAAATATAAAGATGATTGAATAAGTCAAAATTGAAGTTTAAATTTGAGATATTTTCAGAGTTTTTGAAATTTTAGGAAGTGGGGAACTTTTTCAAGTTTCTTTCCTTTTTTATGAGTCTCCAATAAATACTTTCTCATATCATTCATTAATTGTGGAATTTTTACACAAGTGGAAAATTCGGAGCACTAAATAAATCAAGTGAAATTCATTTCCATCTAGAGATCTCATGAGGATAATGAGATAGTTGAATGATGGTTTAAAATATTGAGCAATATCATATTGAGAAGATCATATTCAGTTAATTAGACTTGAGAAGATCATATTGATAATGTTATCAGTGTTTCAGTTTTTTAGAATGATAATAGGTTCATGGTATTGGGTCCATCATATTGTGAGAATCTAATCCAGACTTATCATATTGAGAGAATCTGATCCAAACTCATCATATTGAGAGAATTGGATATAGAATTATCATATTGAGAGAATTAGATCTAGACTCAACATATTAAGAGAATCATATCTAGACTAATTTTATTGAGAGAATCAGATCCACACTCATTGGATTGAGAAAATCAAATCCATCAAAATCATAATGAGGATTCAAAGAGATCGATTATAGAGCAATTTCAAAAAATTATTTATTCTTTTGTTTGGATCAATTGTTTTATAAGAAAAATTGTAAACTAATAAGATTTATTATAATCATTTCTATTGGTAGATAAAAGGTGTCTAATAGGATTTGGAACAAGTTATATTCACTTCTTCATAATAGTGGATTTCCATAGACCCACAAGAGTGGCTATAGAAAGGATGTAGGTTCTCATAATGAGGCCAAAACCTGTAAATCTTGTGTGATTTACTTGCTTTCCTACTTTTTAATGCATGATTATTTACTAAACATTGATAAGAAAATAAATATTAACAGGTTTCAGGGTTAAGTTTTGAAAAGTAGTGAAACTTATAAAAAGTGAACAACTGATTCAACCCACCCTTCTCAATTGTTATTGGATCCTTTGAAACTTCACATCTTATGGAATGCATATTCATGAAAATGTTATGATGGGTGTGGCCAGTTAATTCTATAACTAATTGGGTAATTTTAAATATATTGATATGTCATGTTGTTATAGGGAGTAAACCTTATTCCTTCATGGGACTTTGTCCACCATGTGAGATGGTCTTGGCAGTTATCCATGACCCATGATTATTTAATATTGTTTATTTTTTCTAGCTTCATATGATGCCATGATTACATGTCCCTAATCTCTAAATTTTATTCTTCCTTATGTTTAGTAATGATCCATGCATTTTTATATCATCATGGTATGCCTTATAACCTTTGTGCTTTTCTTTATTCATATGTTTATACCCTTTCTAGGCTTTTTTATCATCCCTTTTTTTCAGGTATTCTTCATGTTATCCTATGAATATATAGGATCTCAATGGAAGATATGATCTCTTTATAGATGATTAAAGTAAATATGTTTAATTTTATTTCCATGTTTTCAATTTTATGTATCTAATAATCCAAATATAGAAGACTTTACGATCCTTGTCTTCTAATGTAAAGGTTAGTTATGCCTAAAATCATGTAATAATATGTGTAAAATGATAGGGTCTCTATAGAAAAAATGTGTGTAAAAGGATATGGTCACTATAGAAATCACATAGTCATGGTTTGTTCTCTGGAATATAATGGATTCTATCTACACCTTAAAATGATGATTGATAGGCTTGGGTCGTTACTTAGAAAATCTTGGGTTCCTCCTATTCCTGGAAAATTTAGGAAATGTATGGTCTATTTAGTAATAGGCTAGGTCAAGGTTTTACCAGTAAAAGTATTATTCTTTATTTTTATAGTGAAAACAATTCCTTTCAATGAGTTAGAAGGGATTGAAGATTAGTTTAGGTTTTCTATTAACTGAACTACTATAAAAATCATAGTGTTCTTATTCTTTAGTTTTTTTCTAGTTTATTTTAACATCGTACTCACTTTCATCCATTATTAAATTTTCATAAATAACAGTCTAATTATTTTTTAAATAGCTATAAAATGTTTAAAAGAACTATTCATCCCCACCGGTCCATATTTACATTGATAACTCTACTCAATGAATACCTAATTAGGATCAACTCTTGAATCAGTCATGACACCAAACCTGATTCATTTCTAATGTCTCCACTGCTATAGAGGGACATTTCTAATTCTCATAAAATCCTTGGAAAACTATGCCCACTAGTATTTAAAATTATAATTTTTCCTCATCTTCCATATGGATTATAAATTCCCTAGCCATTTACACATATTATTACATGATTTTAAGAGTAACTTGTCTTCAAATATAAACCAAGGATCATAATGTCTTGTGTCTTTGGATAATTGGGTACAAAAAACTGAAAAAATAGAACTAAAAACATCTTTTATTTTAACAACATAATGAGGTCCTAACATCATTTGAGATATTAGATCTGTATAGGGTAACCTGGGAAGTATATGAATAAAGGGTTGAGATAAAAATCCCAGTAAGGGTATAAAAATAGAAATAAATCATAGCCCATGGGTTATAAGGAATAACATGATGAAAAACAATGCATGGAACATTAATAAATATGAGGAATAATAAAATTTTTAACATCAGATCATGTAATAATAGAATCATAGGAATATGAAAGTAACATGAAACATGAAAGAGGTATGAGTCAAGGCTAACAACCAAGACCATTGCACATGGTGGTGCATGAACCAGGGATAACTGCCAATACCAATGCACATGGTGGATCAAGTCCCATAAAAGAATCAGGTTTACTCCATGTCCCAACATGGCATCTCATGAGACCAAAAAATAAAAAATGAATTGGAGAGAAATCTAGGAACACCCATCATAACATGTTCATACATATTTGTTCCACATAGAGAATCAAACATAAGTGTTACCCATTGAAATAAATGGGTATCATAATCATGTCATAAAGCATACCCAAGGGAATATCATAATGTTATCCATGAAATAATTAATTCAAATAATAAATGGAATTTAATAAGGGAAAATAGGCATAAATAATTATAAATTATGTTCAACTAAAGTGAAAATATGATAAAAGAGTGCTTAAGAAACTTTTGAAAAGAGACACTTCGATGTTGTTTAAAGGAAAATATAAAAGAGTCTTTAAAGTAGACAAAGGTGTAATTTTTTTCATAAAACTAAAAATGAAAAAATATAGTTTTTCATGAAAAAAAATTATTTTTGAAAAATATTGGTGTCTTAAAACATATTATGGAGTGTACTTGAAAATGGCTAAGAGATTGGGAAGTTCCTTTAAATTGGACTTGCTTATGGACAGGAATTGAAAAGGAAACCTTATAAAACATGTATTTTTTCGTCAATGAAATAATAATTTAACAAGATAAATATTTTTTGAACATAAATACATAATTTAAGATGATTTAATCAGAAGAATTAATAATTAAATTTGGTTAAAGACAGAGAAAGTGTAACCTGAAAGAAAAAGTGGTGGTTCTAAGAGAATCTCTTCCCTTATGTTTGAAAGTATTATTGACTTGTATTTAATGTCCAAGATAATAAAATTAAATACATTAATTAATTAATTATGAACCTTATTAAATGTATTTTTTTTATTATAATTTTATTAAATTAATTTATAGCCATTTTATGAGTTATAAGATGCAATTTCATCATTTGGGGGTGTTTATTTCCTTTGTTTTCATGATCGGTTCACATGTATATGTGTATAGAATATCATGTAAATGATAATAGATATACAGAATTAAAATTATATGTTATTAATGAACATATATAATATTAAATGGTCTTGCATATCATTTTTTTAGATATGTAGATGATTCATTAGATAAAAACCTAATGATAATCATTAAGATTATTTTGGCATTTTTTAGATCATCATGAACTAGTTTTGTTTTATTATTTAATATTATTAATATATTCTAGTTCTAGAATATTAAAAAATATTTAATAAATATGTTAGGATTTGGTTTAATAATAAATATCCTATTATTACCAGCCTTTAAGGCGGAGTTAGAAAACGAAAATTCATCGCCCATAAAGGTGGTGGAAGATAGGAGTGTTATTTGATTATTTTATTCATTTGATTAATATTTGGGATCAAGACTATCAATAGATTTTATTATTTCAATAAATATAGAATTGTATTTCATAATAATGGTGCCTATATTATCCATACATCAACAATTCCTCGATAATTCATGTATTTATCATATACCATAAATTATCGTATTTCGCTATTCATTAAAAATTTCAACTATTTTAGAAAAATCCCAAAAAAATCACCCTAATAATTATTTTGATGTGTATAATTAAAAAATGGACTCCATTTTATTAAAATAATTTTTTAAACATGATAGATTTAATTTTAAAAAAAACATTTATTCAAAAAATGCCAATTTTAATATTAGAAATCATTTTATGACACTTTGAAAATTTAATTAAGGTCTCATGAAACTATATTATGATAATAAGACACCAAAATATTAATTTATGAATATATTTTATGAAAATAAAATTTCTTTTAAATAATTATATTAATTTTAAAATTGTAAATAAACATTTATATTTCACAAAAATATCAATACTTAATTTATCATTTTTAAACCATTTAGTTACATATTTCATTAAATAAATATATCATATTTTAAATTATAAGATGAATAATTTTTATTTATACATTCATAGGTGAGGTTACTATTCTATTGGTTGGGTTACTATTCCTAATGGTCATATTACTATTCCAAAGGTCATGTTACTATTTTATTGGTTTAGGTTCCTTAATTTCTATAAATACCTCTTATTTTATTAATTATTGGTTTATAAAGTTTTTATTGTGTTATCTATGTGTTTGTTATATGATTATTCTATATTACATAAGTATAAGAAGGTAAATTTCATTTATACAATTCTTTTTCATTACATGGATTCTAACCGATTAAAAACTCAATAGCATTATGGATATCTAGAGTGCACTACAATGACCTTATCCAGCATTAAAGGGTGTACTCTATCATACCATCTAGTCACTTAACCTAACCCACACTAAATGATTCATGGCACACTGTATCTAGGATCATGTGACTAAACCACTAACCATTCTATGTTGAATATTAACAATATCTAAACTAAAGAACCATTGGAATATCTGCTAAATGTTAGGCACCTCCCCTATATCGTGGTCTACTTTACAATTACTCACCATCTAGGTATTTTCAAATAATCACAAGTGTCCATCCATGATCTAATGTTGCACCACTTATTATGATTTTCAAAATCAATAGGGTTGGTAACTCGACCATTCCTTCCCTTGAAACATAACTTCGATTCCAAAATAATTAGTTCTTTTGTTGCTTACCTCATGAAAATCTAATGCAAAATCATGCATATACCATATATCTTGTATCACCTATCATGAACTGATTTAAAGGAAATAAACCTACATGCTCCTTCTATATTCAAAATCTCAAAGGCATCAGTATCATTTTTCCTTGAATTCAGTAGAACACACTATGCATTAATCTCAATCCTAAATAATCTATCCATGCATCTATATCTAAAGATAATCAAAAGCCTGGTATAACCCCTCATATGGGTTACCCCCGGATGTCATATCTTAACAATACTAGAGAAAAAACTCACTTATAAATCGAAATGTTTGTCTCATTAATA
This sequence comes from Viscum album, assembly GCA_963277665.1. Classification (NCBI taxonomy): domain Eukaryota; kingdom Viridiplantae; phylum Streptophyta; class Magnoliopsida; order Santalales; family Viscaceae; genus Viscum; species Viscum album. The sequence goes on along the minus strand of OY728143.1, from coordinate 1,942,502,612 downwards.
ACCTGAGTCCTATATCAAATCACTAGGATCTTTCATCCATCCCAAATTTCATATTTCCCAAAGGTCACTGCTCATGGGAAGCACCACTCTACTTTTTTCTCAAATGTCACACGATAACTCAAATTCCAAAATAACCACTCTAGGTACTCAAGTATATAATTATTAGGCACCACAATCTATTTCTTCATCCTACTAGGGCATCAATACTAATCAATCAGACGCATATCAGACTACCCTTTCAATAATGTCATTATCAAGATGACCCTCACTAGATATCTGTATTTGGGAACCACCCCCCTCAAATATCTCATTCTCATCTGTTAGCATCTCTATATATATAAAGTTAAATCCTTTGATGATATATAATGGGTAAACTATAGAAACAATGTTTGGTAAAGTGTAATCCCACCACGAAACCATATGGAAAAACCCTGTATAGACTATTTCTAACACATTAAATAAATGATGTTATTTTCTCCTTATAAGAACCACCATACATGAACCAAGTGCCCATACCAGCCCATCATGGGTCTCTAAGCATCCCATGTAATCATTTTTATTCTCAAGCATATTTTGATAGATCCATATGACTTGTTATCAAAATAAAATAATATTTTGGCTCATATATATATAATTTCATTAAATTTTATATAGGAAAATACCATATAAGTTATTATAAACATTATAAATAGTTAAACTCTCTATCTTTAATCACATGAATTCATACAAATGTCATGTGAAACTTATGTTGTACCTACCTCTCTATAATTTTTTTCATGATCACATACATTTAATTTTGTCTAATTTTTTAAATTCAGTTATTTATAGTAATAATGATGCAACATCAAGCTATGAAATTATGAGACTAAATAAATTGATCGAAAGACCTTTATAGGATCATTAAAGGTTCATTTTTATGTCACTTGAGGGTCATATACTTAATACTATCAGGTTTTAGATTCCAAATCAAGGTTTAAAATTAAGAAATAAAGTCAAATTTGTAAGATCGTGTTAAAACATTAAAGAACCATTAAAGTAATATTGAGGAATCTAGTTAAAATATTAAAGATATTTAAGGATAATTGTTAATATTTTTAAAGTATTGATGAATGTGATGAAATATTAAAGGCAATATCTCTAATAGTATGGATGAAATAAAGGAATTATATGAGGCCAGGTAAAATTTTTCCATCAGTGGGTTCCACTTGTTAGCCGATGCGGGGCACTGAGTAATCATTGTCATTTGGACTATGACATTATTCCTATAAGAGCCTAACAAACTAGCTAGTATATAATAACTATACCTAAAGTAAATAAATCCATAACAACCAATTCTTCATTAAGGACCTCAGACATCCGGTGAGCATACTTGATATTGGTGGAGTATTTCCTTAAGCAGTGAACCTCTAGGTATCCCAACATCTAGCTAGTGGAGTTTACCAAGAAGTTGGTAGGCATCGAGTATCTTTCAAAAAATTCAAACATTGATGGAACCATGATATTCAGTCGGTGTTTTGAAATTATTAATTACTCCCTTGAATTATATAATGTTCCTATACATTTAGAGCCTATAAATAATAGTCCCCAGAGTCATGTTAAATACACTTATGTACAGCGATGGAATGAATGTCAAATTTGAGCATGCCAACAATGGATCTAAGTGATTAAATCCATAAATATCAAAGAACCCTTTAAATATCTAACTAAAATTATCAATAATTTAATCTCTATTCTACATTACCTCTTTATCTCTCTTATCAAATTGTTATATCCAACTTGAGAGATAAGGGAGTGGTTTGAAGAGATTTTTAGATCAAGAAAATCTCTCCTTACTCACTTAACTTCTCTAAAGGGTGATCACAACCATAAAGCGAGGGATCTATTAGAAAAACTTACAAAGTGATGTGACTTCATAAACAGGTTATTACTAATAATATCTCCACACCTATGAAAGAAATGGGAGAAATTTATGTCTTTACCTCAGTTAAAATCAATTAAGTAATGACACAAACATCTCAACCTGTGGTGGAAAACATAGGGGCTCACATCAAGCTATCACTAAAATCCTTTTTCAAATCCATCTCTCTCTTATATTACTTTATATATTGTATAAAATTTTATCATAGAATCACATAATTTTATAATTTTGATTTTCAAAATTCTAATATTATTCTCTCTTAACTTACTTTGAAATTATATTTTATAAATCGTATCAAAATTATCCTGATCAAATTTATTTTTATATCTCATTAATTAATTATCATGTGATCACTCTTATTAAATATTGATTTAATTTTTCTCATTAATTAATTATATATCATCCTTTATTTATCATTATTTAATTCTTTTTCAAATCATGTATAGTCTATCTATTTTTATTATTGTTTTATTTTGATATTTCCATTACACTTCCTTTATTTTTATTATTATAAAGAAATTCACCCCCCCCCCATTTATTTTCATATTTAATTGGTCATAAAATTTTTATCAAATCCAAAAAAATATTAATGGGAATTAAGTTAATATTTAAATAATATTGGATTAAACTCTTTTTCGTATACTCCTATTTTCAACGGAATGGATTATTCCTATTGGAAAAATAACATGTCAACATCTCTTATAAGTATAGATTACCTAGTCTAGAAACTTTTTATGCATGAATATACACCTAATAATGAACTAAAATATATTTGGAAATCCAATGATATTATATCATTTGATATTAATGTTAAATCCATGAATTCCCAACACTACAGTCATGATTTGACTGAATTTAATTATATTTCTACAAGAAAAAATTCCCATGAAATATGTATATTTATAAAAGTTACACATGAAATCAACAGAAATGTTAAAGATACTACATTAGACATATATTGGAAAGTTTTTTAAATCATTTTGGTGCATCCAAATAAATACATTAATAGTATTTTTATACATTTTAATAGTATATAAAATAATTAAATGTTTCTTAGGGTGATTTGTCTACATAAACATTAGTGAAAAAGATACCCTATACCCTTATAAGAAATTTAAGACCCATGATCATGTATATAAAACAATAAAAATACATAAATAAAATGAAATTAAAATAGCTTATCAAATCCCTTATGACATACAAAATCATGAAGAAACTTCAAGAAGTAAAAGACTAATTATAATATAAAGAAGCAAAAAATATATTTATTTCAAATAAATTAATGATGATGATTCATTTAATAATAAATACAAAGTTGAAAATTTTTCCATGAAGTTCAATAAGTTCATGAAAAAGAAGAAATATACTCATCATGTCAAGAATTAAATCAAATATGGACTATAAGTGACATACTAAAAAAATAAGAAAAGAAATATTAGGCTGCAGTTCCCCATATATAAAATGAATTTGAAAAATAATTACCATTGTAAAATAGTTCTTATAGTTTTTAATTGTAGTGATAATGATAACACCCTTGAATACACTTTAGAAGCCTCCTCAAGAGACTAAAGTAATGAATTCCTCATGAAAGATCTTGAGGTAGGTGATGAGGTTATATATTCTATTTCTTGTACTTACAACTCTAATTCTCATTCCTTATCTCCCTCTAATTTTTCCTCTTCCCCTTGAACTTCTAGAAAACTAAACAAACTTGATAATTTTTTTAAAGAACTAATTTCTAAATAAAATGACCTCAATAATAAATAAAAAATATTTATTAATGAAAAATGTCTTTTTTAATGAAAATGAATGTATCACTATATAAAAGGAAGTTTTGGTTTTGAAATTGAATTATCACTTTAACATTGAGAATTTAAAATTCCAATTCAAAAAACATAAAAATGCACATACTCAATTAATGAATGGTAATAAATATCATAATATCATTTTGATTTTATAATTTTATAACAATGGTAACTCATGAATTGCTTTTTTATATTAAAATAATGTATCTCAAAATATAACTTTTTTAAAGGGATGTTTCCAAAATAATTTTTTTCAATATTGTAAGAAATTTAGGAACCTTATTTGTGAGTGTGATTATAAAAATACAAGATATATGAGACCTAAATATATTCAAATTTATTCCGATATTTTTAACACAAATTCTCACACTAAAAAAGTTTGAGTTCCTAATTCATTAAGATAAAAAACATTTTGGACCCAAGTTCACATGGGTACCAAAAGGAATTAAAAATTGATATTGTTTTGGACTATGCCACCAAGATTCATTTTCCTATCATATTGTGGACTACCAAAGTTTAAAATTGGATCAATTAACTCAAAAAAATATTTTTTAAAAATTGAATGACCCAACAAGCTCAAAATAGATTCTTTCATATTATTATTTTTAGTTTTACTTTTTTTTAACAATAACTAAATATTTTATGTAGTGGAGTATGCTTTATTATTATTATATCACTTTCACTTATTTCTCTCTTTTATATATTCTATTTTATTTATATAAATTATCTATGAATTTATAATATTATTTTATAGAAATATAATTAAATTCTAGAATGTTCTTTATTGTAATATCATTTATTCTTATTATAAATAATTACTTACTAAAATATTCATTCAAATTCTTTCTTGACCCCTCAATTTAAAATTTTTACTTAGGGGGGTTAAAATTTTCAAAATATTTTCATATTTATTTTTATATTTTGAAAAATTAAACTTGTTATATTTTTAAATTATTTTACTTACTTGAATTGTATTATATCTATTGAAATCATTGACTTATTTATTAACCCTTGAATTTTTTAATCAATATTTAGTTCATAAATTTTTTGATATATATATTTTTATCAGTTTAATTGAATATATTTTTCTTTCTAACACTCTCTCATAGTGAATTTTTTATTTCCTATTTCAATTCACCAATCTAGGGGTACTATACATTGATTTCTATCTGCTGAAGTCTTAGAGATATACTTTTAACATTTTAAAAAGGTTCTAGATTTAAAATTCCCCAATATCTATTTTATTCACTTCTTGAACCTCGTTTTTAGACCTTTCCTCTTCTTATCTCTCTCTCAGATATAATTCCTTGTATTTTCATGTTCATTATTTATAATAGAATGAAAAAAAGGCTTTCTTTAATATTTAAAGATATTTTTTACAAAAACTGGAAAGTAAGTTTTAACATTTTCATTTCCATTTTAAATTATTTTTAAATTATTTCATGTTTTTTATTTTCAATTCCATTTTTAATTTTCTTTTTGAGTTTTATTTTCTTTTCTTTTTCCTCTATTGGGATTTAATTTAAATGATATATTTTATTTCGATCATGAATTTTTTTCTCATATTCCTCTTTAAATTATTAAACTCCCTGCCCCCCATTGGAATTTCAATATTATCCTTATTTTTAAATACTTGAGATTAAATCATATTTATGGTATGTATTTTTTAGTTTTTTTTCAATATAATGAAAATGGGGGATTTTAATTTAAATTAATATTATTCTTGAAAATTTTTTATATATTTTTTTTTTATTATTGATTTATTATTATTTATCTTTTTGATTATCCTAAAGGGGATTGAATGTTTAAATATTTATTCTTGATATGTTAATTTTTTTTAGGTTTTTATGATCATCAAAAAGAGGGAGATTATCATACCCCACTCTCTATATCATGTGTTTTTGTGACCACAAAGCACTCAATGTTGTGTTTTATTTTTTCATTTTTTTTATAGTTACTATGTTGAAACATCAACATATATAATTATGAGGCCAAATTAAGTGATCTAATAAACTATATAAAATCATTGAGGATTTATTCTTATGTCTCTTTAAGCCTATAGACAAAAATCTATCAAGTTTTTTATGATAAAATGAAGGTTAAAATTAAGTTATCAAGTGGACATTGGAAAATTGTATTAAAACATTAAAGAATCATTAAATGAATCTTAGTGAATATTGTGGAAATTTTAAAAAGACTGAAGTATCATCGTTATAACTTTTTGAAGTCTTGATTAATGCATTGAACTCATAATGTAAATACCATAGATAAAATAGAGGAAATGAAGGAATTATAGAAATACCATGTGGGAGTAATGAATTAGTAGAAAACACAAACTAGATGGTGTGGGGTATCGAGTATCTAGTTATATATAAATGTGACCATGATTCTAATAGGTGACTCATCAACCTTCTTTTAGATAAGCACTGACAAGGAAATAGATAGATCCAAAATTCACGGTTCTACTAGAAGGCTATTAGACAACCAGGGGAGCATACCTACTAGTCAGTGGATGTTTCCCTCGGAATTCATGGATGACCTCCTGGTTGGGAGATTCAAATGTTCCGATCGGTTTCTAATGGGTTTGTTCGTAGAACCAGAAACATCCAATGATTCCACATCCCTTTGGACCTAATTTCCAAAGTTAGGCGCTTTATTAGTTTGTGAACTGATGAGGCTTAGGAATTTGCATTGGTCGAGAGGATGGGAGGTCGGACTCATCACACCTTTTTTAGGGGAATTATTGTCTATTTCGGGACTCTCTTTATAGATTTAAGTTATGTTCATGAATCCTTATTATATTACCAAGTATAAAATGTTCTTTCCTTCAGTTTTGACAATCAATGATTAAATATGAAAGAAATTTTAGAGAATATTTTATATGTATTCGAGGTTATTCATCAATAGAGAATCATCTGTATCTATTTAGAGATTCTTGTTCAACGGTATCCTTCAAAACATTTATATAAAATTCTCTTGGTTATTATGATGACCGGGCTGGTTTTAAAGCCACTCAGTGGGGCACTTGAATTTTATTTTCATTCATAAAGACATGAATTATTTCAGAGTTGGGATCGAACCCGTAGATGGGCTACCTACGTATCCTTTGTTTTGGAAAAGGAATCAGAACCCACGTAGTTCGAGTAAGGAAGTATGATGTTTATGATTGATGGCTCAAAGAAGGATGTCCTAATTACTTTTACCCTCTAAGCTCACGTGACTCATGCTCGGTGTGCGAAACAAGAGGTATTGGTAATAAAATAGACAATTGGGCCATGAAAGATGTAATCATAAGAAATGGTTTGGGGCTTATGTATGTATGGCTGCCCAAATAAATAAAGGTTAGGATTTACTTTAGATAGAAAATCCAGAAACAGGTTCCATAAAGGTATATGTGCTTCATGGAGATTTGAATACTCTAACTTGGGACTTATTCCTGAAAAGGAAACCCAAATTAGGAGAGGATTGATAATTGGGTTTTACTCTTGAGAAGGAATCTCAGATCAAATGTAAATTAGGACTGGTTAAAGAGAAATTAAGGGACTTGGGACTTACTCCTGAAAAGGAAGCCCAAAATTATGACTGGGACTTATTCCTGAAAAGGAATCCCAGGTTAGGGGACTTGGGGCTTACTCCTGAAATGGAAGCCCAAAAATTATGACTGGGACTTACTCCTGAAAAGGAATCCCAAAAATTATGACTGGGACTTACTCCTAAAAAGGAAGCCCAAAAATTATGACTGGGACTTACTCTTGAAAAGGAAGCCCATGTTAAAGGATTATGATTGGGACTTACTCCTGAAAAGGAGGCCCAGGTTAAAGGACTTATAACTAGGGATTATTCCTGAAAAGGAGACCTAGGTTAAGGATTCTCTCATCTTAAAGGATGAGGTTGAATGAATGAACTCTCACTTTTTAGTGACATAAAGATGTAAAAATCACTATGTTTTGAGAGATATTCCACATAATTCCTTTCAGATAAGGAAGTTAAATAAATAAATCATGCCATAAATGGCTTTGAAGAGTGTCTTGAAGACTGAATCTTGAATAGGAAAGGTGTAATGGCTTAAGAGGGGTAAAATAGGCAAGATGGGCACCCAAAAAGGAAGGGGTGCACAAGTCTTGGAAGGCGCGCAGGTACTGCGTGGGCGTGCAAGTATTGGTCGTGCAGGTATACCTATGCGACATGTGTGGGGTACTTGCGCGATGTTCAACCAGCATTGAAATACTTGAGCGACTCTTTATTAAAGCCTTTGGAATCCTCTTTAGGTTCTTCCAGAAAAGGGATGCGCAAGTTCTATCGAAGGAGTAAAGCGGCGCGTAAGTGTGGCCACTTCCCTTAAGGGCTGGCCACTCAGGCGCGCAAGTGTTGATGAGTTTCAACACTTAGGCTTTCCTTCCTCTCTTTAGATCTTCCATTCTAGGTAAGAAATTACCTTAGAAGTGTTCTGGAAGCTTTGAGAAGAGACTTGGGCGTCGGGAGCTTCAATTTGAGTTTATGGAAAAAACTCCTCTCGAATGGGGGACCCACAGGGTCTATTTATAGGCAGGAGAAGACCCCAGGCGGTTATCGGGCGGTTATCAATTAAGTCGCGCAAGTCACTTGCGTGCCCAAGTGCGTCGCGCAAGTCCACTTGCGCGACCATAAGGAAACTTGCGCGGCATATGGGAAAATTTCTCCTTGTTCACCCCTTTTTCAATTTTTGATGTTTTCTTCAAAGGGTCGAAGCATTTTAATCTCAGATCTTCCCCTTTTCCAATTTTTAGATTCTGTGACGAAAGGAGCGTCAACAAAAGTCCCCCCTTAGAGTTGGATCTGGAGAGAAATAGAGGATTTGACTCTGAGGAAATCGAATACATCCAAAGGAAAAGGTGGTGCGCAAGTTTTCATTGCACAGAAGGCAGCGCGCAAATGTGCGCCGCGCAGATCTTGAGTGCATTGGGTACGGCGCGCAGGTAGCCCCCCTGGTCTATAAATACACAGCTTTTGGCCGCGTATAGCATCTGATCCTGAATTTCTTGAGCTCTCGCCGCACAAGCCATCTTCGCCGCGCAAGTCTCTTCTTTCCACTGTTTCCTCGCTGCCGTGCTACTCTCAAGGTAATAGGACTTGCGCAGTGATACATGCGCGACAAAAACTTGTGCGGAACATGTAACACTTGCGCGACATTTCCATACTTGCGCACCTTAATGACTTAGCCATTTTTTTGGATTTATTTCGCAATGTTTGTGGAAAATCAATCCATTTATGAATTAATTTATTCAACTCTTGTGCAGAATTAATGGCTCTTAGACCAGGATTAATTGATGAACTGGCTAGCAAGCTGATAGATGAAATGATGAACATCATTGGCCATGATTATTATACTGTCAAAGATAGCACTCTTCCGAATTTGGCTAAGTATCTGAAGAAATATCATCTCAACTTTCCTCAAATCACTTATCTACCTTTGTATGTCTATGGTCATATACAAGAAGTCACTATTCCAGAAGTAAAGATTTATCTTCCATTTTCATGGTTTCAGAATTATACCAACTTTGCTTCAGCAAATATCTAAGGTGGAGGAGTATTTATAAATGCTGGAATAGTGGAGAAGGCCTATATGATGCATCATAGCCCTTGCACACCAGATCTGAAAAAACATACACCTAAGCTTCAACCACATTGTCATCCTTCGATCTTCTGAAATGCTCAGATGGATCAATCCAAAGGTTGGAAGAAAAGTTGGGACTTCCGTCCTGGGGGAGGTGTGAAGCCAACTTGGATGTGGGCATACTGTGTGTGACAGACCTGCGCAGAGTTTATCAAGGATCTGAAGAGAGCTGCAATATACGAGGCTGTCTAGGTTGGGAAAACATAAGTTTACAGACATTATAACTTCGTGCCAGAGATACTCAGCCACTGGAACCCAGCAACTAATTCTTTCCATCTGACTCATGGAGAAGTAGGTATCAGTTTTTGGTATGTCCACAAGATCTCAGGGGCTCCAATTTTGGGTGATATGTATGATGAATTCATTCCTCCCAAGGTGATTTGGAATAATTCAGAGAAGACTCCTGCTTTAGCTCGAGAATTATTTAAGATCTTCCACAGGCTCAGGAGTTCAGAGACCTCATTAACTCATTTTAGAAAATATATTCATCCGGAAGAATGGATGAATGTATTTCTCATTGAGAAGAAAGAGATGGAGCTAAAAGAAAAAGGATCCAAGAAAAAGAAATCCAAGGATACCAGGCCCAAACGTCCTACCACCTGTCCAAAACCTGAGAAGAGAGGAGATCGTGGCACATTCTGGCCAACTCTAGAAGCAGGAGAGTTTGAAAAGTGGGGATATGAAGTGAATCAAAGAATTCTAAAGAAGACTCATCTGGCGGGTTTCTTGGCAATGTGGCTCAGTTTTTATCTCTTGCCGGTTAGGGATTCGAAGGGAGGCATTAGGCCAGGGACCTTCTTCATTGCGGCAAAGTTGGCTGAGGGAAAAATGGTTGGGTTATCTACCCTCATTTTAGCAAAGATTCACAGGATTTTAATTCATGTCTTCATGGGTAAATCTCCTTTAAGAATAGTGGGACCATTCCAAGTTTTTGTGGGGATGGATCGCCACTCACTTCATGACTTACAATGTACAGAATGGATTACAAATTCCTGGAAGCTCCTTCAGACCGTCAGTGCAAGCATTATCTAGAATTGCTCCATTAGATGTTAATGGTTATGACATGAAAGTGAGGCTGAGCATGTTTAAGGAATTAAAATTTTTTCCCTATGGAAGTCTTCCATCCGGGTGGTTTGTTGATGATGGGACAGCCCATTTGGATTTGAGGGCATGCATGCTAGCTTGCAGGGATGGTGTGTTTGTGGCCAGGATTGATGGAGAGATCATATGTGAGTCCTATGCTCCATATATATTTGCACGCCAATTCAAATTTCTGCAACAGATTGATGTATCACCTCTGATACATGTCAGGTTAGAGCAACATCCAATGGTTGCTCGACAACAATGGCTGCTGACATCAAGAGAGAAGACTAGGGAAGTATTTGATCTACCAGTTGAAAAAGCAACACATAATTTGACTACATATTATGCCAAACACTGGATAGCATCATACCCCAAAGGGATATTGAATCACCCAGTATATCAAGTGGGAAAGAGGAAGAGGACTATAGAGAAGGAAACCCTTCCTCGTGAAGGTGATGCTTCCCCACCTGAAATTGGTTCAACAGACTCCTCTTCTAGAACTGATTCACCGGATTATCATGATGGGGATGATGAGGCACAACCAACAGCAAAGCGGTTTCGTGCCTGATATAATCCTCCGACCAGAATTAAAAGACCCACTCCATCAACTCTTGGTGAGTTGTTTCATTGTAGTAATTTTAATCACTACTACTTTATAAAGCAATAAGTCTTACTTTCTTATTCTCTATTTCTAGCTTTAGGAGTTGGGAAGAAATTAAAGTCAAAAAATGTAGGACCTTCCTCACAGCCTTCATATCTAAGACCAGAGGTTGTCCAGCAATGGCAGGGCTTATACTGTGGTACTGAGACCGCCTGGCTGGATTTGTGTGAGGGCCTACAACTTCCTGGAATAGGAAATCTTATGGCTTCTAAAAATCTTCAATACGAAGATAACCCCAATGAAGTGCGAGATTACATCAGAGAGTTGGAAATGCTCATATATGTCATTGATGACTCTGTTCCTATCACCAGGTGGGTGAAGGAAATGATTGATCGTGGCGACACTAAGGGGGCTGGTGGTTCTGGAGATGAGGAATGGCAAGAGTATGTGGCTCCTGAAGATGTAAGTTTTCTTTCCTTATTTGCTTTGAAACTTGATTTCAGTTGAAGCTTTGTTACTTAAGGAAGTTATTTTCTTCATCTCGCAGCTTGCAAAGAAAGGAACTGGGGTTCCTTCGCCACAGTATAGCCCTGGTGGTACTGCTATTGGGGCTGCTGCTAATTCTCCTCGTGAACCAAGCGAGATATCTCCAGGCCAGCAGGCCATGAATGAGGCGTTGGACATAGCCTTCCATTCGCCAATCTAAGTGCCAATAAGGTAGACTACTGATACTCCAAAAAAACAAAAGAAGCAAAGGCAATGAAGGAGGAAATACACAGCTAAATGCTTCATTAGCAGTGGTAAGTCCTTCGAATAATCATGAGTTTATACCCATAATCACATGGTTACTCATATTTCTGAGGATTGTAGGGGCTTCTTCAATTTCCCCTTGAGGGAAGTGACTGATCCTCCTTCAAAGGTCGTGGAGGGTGTTGTAGAACAATCACAGACCCAAGCTAACTTGGCTACTCCTGGAGAAGAGCTAGCATCCATTCCCGGTATCCCTCCTGCTGCTGAAGATGTTGTCCAGGGTCAGGGGTTGCAGGATGTAAGTCAGCAAGAAGATGTAACAAATGCTCCCACTGGTGAGACTAACCAGGATTCTGAAATATCATTGGATGAAATGATGAATCAAGGAATAACTTTCGAATAATTTTATGATCATGCTAAGTTGTCATGTGATTTAGAAGACCTTGGGCGTGAGTGCTACCCTTCGCCCAAATTTTGTTTTTTAAATTTACACTTCTAACCATGACTGAAAATAATATGCAGTTTCATCCGTAGAAGCTGCTGAACTTCCAATGCCTGAAGAGGGTGTGGACATTGATGTCAACCCTACCATTGCAGAAAAATTAGCTCAAGTAGAGCTAAACCCAATAAACCCTCATGAGACCCATCTTGAAAATCCTGTTGAGACCGGGAAAGATGGGGAGAAGTCTTCTCAGGTTGTTGAACCATCCTTGGGTAAGGGATAACAATATTTGTGATTGTACTTTATTCGCAAGACAATCTATTCTTTTGTTATCCTTTGAAGCTAACTAAATCTTTCAATTAATCATGCAGGGCCATCAACTGAAATGACTAAATCCGGAGGTGAGGCCTCAGCCTCTGCCCCAATGGGAATTGAAAGTGAAGAAGAACAAATCAGGGGGAAAGAGCAGGACAGGGCACTTCCTTAAGTGCGTTAATTCCATATTGCATGCCCCCCTCCGACGATGATGTTGAATCAGATCTAGAGATGCTTAAAGCGTTCATCTTTTCACGATGTAAGGCATGGAACAACATATGGAACATCATATCTGGGGTGCCTTTAGAAGAGCTACCATCGAAAATTCCTCGATTGTCATCCCAATTTGTTATACAAGGACTTGGTGGTTTTGGATATGAAAAGATTCACGCCACGGTGAAACAGATCATCTTCATGAGGGAGCAGGTGCAAAAAAGTCACGAAGATTTGATCAGAGTGAAACTGTCAGTCAACATTGGCGAATTTGAGACTGCGATATCCCAAGCTGAATCTGATTATGCTGCCAAGATGAAGGAGCTGAAGCAGAAAATCAAAGAAAAGGTCGTCCAGCAGGTGCAACTCCAGCAACAGTTAGATGTTTTTATTTGGGAACTTGATCAGCTTAATAAATCATTGGATGAAACTCATATGAATGGCATGAAATCCATCTCAGATTCTAAGAAGGCACTTCATCAAGCTGAAAAGAGTGAAGCTGGTCAGGTGCACGAGCTTCAAGTAACTGATGATAAAGCTCTGGATGTTGTACATCAAATGAAGACTTATGTTGACAGTCTTTTGTAATTCTTGAAAAAAAAAGGAAGAGACTCCAGTTTGTGGATGTCCTTCTATCTCCTGTGTATCAATGAAAAAACACTTTCATCTTCAATCATTTGTACCTACATTCTTTCACTACCTGCTTCAAATTTACTTAAGCCAATGGGCCTAGTAAGCATAGTTTGATTTTTACTAGCATTATTATAAATAACCCTACAAACTTTGAACCTTTTAATTGCTCAAAATTACCTAAATACTACAAAATGTATGTTTAGTGAGCTGGAACTTGACTTTTACTTAGAGTTCCTTTGTCTTTTGTGGGCAGTTTAAAGTCATGCACGCCGGACATAAAGGGGATAATGTTTAAGTTCAAAATAGCTTTGACCAAAATGGATTAAAATTGATTCAATTCCTTGACAATTTATCTGAAAACATATTACCATACTCAAGTATGAGAGAGAAAAAAATGTAAACTATGGATTTAAGAATATTTGAATCTGAGGAATGATATGAAAAAGATCTAAAAGGAATCAGAAGAAGTAGTTTCCAAGAATGAAGTTACTATTATTTAACAAAACCCGTTAGGGGGTTGAATTATGCAGGGCCACCTAAGGGCATTGGCTGCATGGTCAAATAAATAGCATCTTTCGGCTGACAAGTCTGTTATGTGGACTGTTTATGCAAGGCCGCCTATGGGCACGTGTTGCATAGTCAGGCAAAAGAATTCTCAGAAATTTACTTTCCTAGTGCTAAAAGCTATTGAAAGTTTATGGAGATTCAAATTTTCTAAAGTATAGAGTTTGTTGTATGGAAAGAGGTACTTGAATATGGAGAAGATATTTCCAGACAAGATTATCGAAGAACTGGATGAATATCACTCCTACGAAGGTCTGACCCAAACATAGGGAAGAAGAATAAACCATAGACTTGAATACTTTCTGATCATGAAAAAGGATATGGGACAAATATGTTAAGGATGGCTATTTTTTTTGGATCCCTACATACTGTCGTTTAAGACAAATAAGGACAAAAGAGGCATTCTTCCCAAGAATGAAGTTACTATCATTTAACAAACCCATTAGGGGGTTGAATTATGTAGGGCCACCTAAGGGCATTGGCTGCATAGTCAAATAAATAATATCCTTTAGCTGACAAGTTTATTATGTGAACTATTTATGCAAGGCCTCCTATGGGCATGTGCTGCATAGTCAGGCAAACGAATTCTCAGAAGTTTGACATGTTTGTGACTAAAAGTCATGAAAAGGGTTATAAAGATCTGAAAATATTTAAGGTTAGGATTATAACACATAAAGATGGGTATTGTCCAATGTATAAAGAGATATATAGGTCAATGATAACCATAATCATGTTGTAGCTGGGTCCTGAATTGAAATTTTGGACTTCACTACGTATCTCATAAGAATGAGAATCAAGCCATATGTAGTTCTTGAAATGTAGTTTAACTTCGTGTAGGACGAAAGTATAAGAGATCTTAGTTTAGGGTCATAGAGTTCGGACCATAATAATGAATACACAGTGTGTGTTTTCATGAGGACTTTTCAGCCAAGGGACTGAAAGTGAAATTTGGGGTTAGGCCCAAAAGACTTGGGGCTGGATTCGAGGGATACTCGAACGTTCCTACGTATCCCATAAGGATGGGAATCAATACCACGTAGTTCTAGATATACCCTTTGTACAAATTTGGTTCGTACATGTCAAGGGTGAAAAGGGACTTTAGTACAATGATGGTTTAACCCGAGATAAAAAGCTTAGGCATTGCCATGTATGCACGTAGTCTTTTGAAATGAAACATGATTGAAAAATCAATGTAAATAATGGTTCCCTCTCAAATGAGTAAATCAAATAGTATTGTAGTTTATTGTCATACCAGACAAAAGTGTTGTATAGTTTAACGTCGTATAACAAGGACGAAAGTGAATCAAATGTAAAGATATTGATTCTAAGGGCGGTTTCAAAAATCAACATCGTATGAGATGAAGGGGAACCAAAGTGAAGAGATTGTTTTTGGGCTTGAACCTTTGGAGGTTGCCTACGTACCCATCCTGAAAGGCAAGGATCAAAATCCACGTAGTTCAATTAAAGAATAAATTAATGATCAAATTGTTCTTGGGGACAATGACCTAAAAAATGATGTTGGGACTTACACATGGTTAGCATCCCAGAGAGAGTGTTATGGTTGAGGTTTTCTCTAAGCTTACGTGAGTCATACTCATTGTGAGAAACAAGAGGTAGCAACAACCTTAACGATGCACAGTTTAATGTCATGTAGCAGGGACAAAGTACAGTTTAGCATCATGTAAGACGTGTCAAGGAATTTCTGTACAGTTTAACGTCATTTAGTTAGGACGATGGGGAAAATACAGTTTAATGTCATGTTGGACAAAAAGGGGCACTGCGCAGTTTAATTTCATGCAGTAAGGACAAAATAATACACCATTTAACGTCATATTGGATGCATTAGTGATTATGTAGTTTAACGTCTTTCCGGACGTAAGGGACTTTCAAATAGTTTAGGGTCTTATGCATGGACCATTGCTGTATAGTTTAACGTCATATAGCAAGGAAAAATTGGTGTTGTATAGTTTAATGTCATGTTGCAGAGACAATACAGTTTAACGGCATGTTGGATGAAAGTGGGATTGTGTAGTTTAATGTCATGTAGTGGGGACAGATTAGGGACTTTTTTTTATTCGGTTTAATGTCATGCTGGACAAAAGTGTGAATAGTTTAGGGTCATTTGCATGGACCATGGATGGTGTAGTTTAAAGTCATACAGGACCATGGTGTAGTTTAAAGTCATACAGGACCTTTTAGGGAACTTTTTCATAGTTTAACGTCGTATGGGATGAAGTTGCAGTTTAATGTCATACCGGACCATTGTTGTATAGTTTAACGTCATATAGCAAGGAGAAACTGGTGCCGCACAGTTTAGTGTCATGTTGCGGGGACATCTTATGAATACTTTTTAGTTTATACAAAATATTTCTTCAAAAATTTGGCATTAGTTGGAGTAGTAATGAGTTCTCCATCTATCGAGATTAATGAATAAGCTTCATTAGAGTAGACCCTATGTATTGAATAAGGTCCTTCCCATTTTGGCTCAAGATTGGGAGGTTTCCTTCCTGGTATCATTGGAGTTCTGAGAACTAATACCAATTCTCCCTGAATGAATGAACGAAGACGAACTTTGTTGTTAAAATCTCGTGCTATTCGATTCTAATAGATTTCCAAGTGGTACAAAGTGCACAATCTTTTCTCATCTAACCATTCCAATTCATTCAATTGCTTTTGGAATTTCTCATCTGTAGATAACCGATCACAAATGGCTACTCTGAGTGAGGGCAATTGAACTTCAATTGGCAAGACTACTTCCGTTCCATATACCAACGAATATGGAGTTGACCGCGTTGCATTGCGGGTGGTAGTCTGATAAGCCCATAAATCATGAAAGAGTTTATCAGGCCATGACCTCTTATCTTTATCCACCATCTTTTGCAGTATATTTGAAAGATTCTTGTTAAAGGATTCTATTTGGCCATTGTCCGCTGCATGATACCGAGATGAATGGTTGGATTTAATGTTGTATTCTTGATACAATTTCTTCACCTCAGAAGAACAGAAGTTGGTGTCGTTGTCCGTCAATATGGTATGAGGGACACCAAATCTAGTAATGATGTTAGACTTGATGAATCTAAAAATGAATTTAGAACTGGCTTCTTTAAGAGGTACTGCCTCTTCCCATTTGGAAAAGAAATTGGTAGCAGTAAGAATGTACTTAAACTACTTGGCCGTAGCTGAAGGGTAAGGTCCCACCACATCCATTCCCCATGTGGAAAATGGCCACGAGTATTTAGCTGTATGAAGAAACTATGGAGGTTGATGAATGAAGTTGGTGTGTACTTGGCATGAATGACACTTCTTTGTGAAATTAACACAATATTGTATCATTGAAGGCCAAAAGTATCCAAGCCTTCGAATTTGATCAGACAATCTATGTCCAAACTGGTGGGCACCACAGACTCCTGCATGCACTTCTTTCATGACTGCCATTGTCTCTTCACCATCAATGCATCTGAAGAGAACTCCATCAAAACCATGTTTGTAGAGAATTTTATCTAGGTGGTTTGGGCTATCATAAAGAGTAAAATTGACCACACGTCGCCGAATTTGTTCTTTCTCAGCTCTATCAGTTGGAAGTGTTCCATTTTGAAGGTATTCCCTGATAGGTGACATCCATCCTGTAGTATGACCATACGGTTCAGGAATGGGACTAATTTCATTAATTTCCTCTTTTCTGGCTTGAACATAAGGTGAAATTGCACGATGGTGGGCAATACTGATGGTTGTCTCATCTCGATTTGGATCTGCTAGAGTTGTGGCTATATTAGCCAGCACATCAGCTTGAGCATTTTGTGATCTTGGGACATAAGAAAATGTCGGTTCTGAAGGGAATTCCACTATTAAATCTCTAATGTAATCATACAAAGGGGTTAATTCTTCTTTTCTAATGGCATAATCCCCATTTACATGTTTGATTACCAGGTCTGAATCACCTTTCACCTTTAATTGATTCACTTTTGCTTGAAGTGCTAACTCCAAGCCTGTGATAAGAGCTTGGTATTCGGCTTCATTATTGGTACCACCTTCCCACGATAAAAAGGAATAAGGTAACAATGCCTTATCTGGAGAAATGAGCACAATTCCTAAACCAACTTTGTTGAATTTAGGATTTTCCATTTTCTTCCCTATTGGACTTATGGAAGCACCATCAAAATACATTTCCCATGTTTGAGGACTCTCTTGAATAGAGAAAACTTCCTCATCAGGGAGTTCAATATCTGAAGATGTGTCTTCCACTGAAGGATGTTTAGCCAGGAAATCATCCAGAGCTTGGCCCTTTATTGCCTTTTGAGACACATACTAAATGTCAAACTGCTGCAAAATAACTGCCCACCTTGCTAGACATCCTGTAAGCATTGGATGACTAAGGATGAATTTGAGCGGATTATTGCGAGATAACAATTGGACCTTGTGATGTTGCAGGTAGTGTCTTAGTTTCTGAACTACAAAGATTAATGCCAGGCAGCACTTCTCAATACTTGAATACTGGGTTTCTACTTCAAGCATAGTTCTACTGAGATAGTAGAGGCTATTTTCATTCCCAGCATCATTTTTTTGAGCAAGAAAGGCACCCAATGATCGCTCTAGAGCTGTCACATAGAGGATAAGTGGTCTTCCTTCAACAGGTGGCATGAGTACCGGTGGACTCAAGAGGTATTTCTTGAGAACATCAAACGCTTCTTGACATTCTTCAGTCCACTGGTAAGTGACTCCTTTTTTCAAAAATTTGGTAAAGGGTAAACTTTTGCCTGCCAAATTGGCGATGAAACGCCAAATATAGGCTAATTGTCCTTGAAGTCCTCTTAATTCTTTCAAATTCTGAGGAGGTGACATACCAAGGATTGACTTGGTCTTCTCAGGATCGACTTCAATACCACTATGGCGTACAACAAAGCCGAGAAATTTTCCTGAGGTTACCCCAAAAGCACATTTTAAGGGGTTCATCTTCAAATTATGTTGTCGAAGCTTGTGGAATATGACTTCCAAATCAGCCAAATGATTAGAACGTTGTTTGGATTTAACCACCAAATCGTCTACATAGCATTCAACAAACTTCCCTAAGGAAGTTTTGAAGATACGATGCATGGCACGTTGATATGTTGCACCTGCATTCTTTAAACCAAAGGGAATCACCCGGTAACAAAACGCACCTTGAGGGGATCTGAAGGCTGCGGATTCCTCATCTTCTGGGGCCATTCGGATCTGATTATATCCGGAATATCCATCAATGAAGGAAAGTACTTTATAACCAGTTGTCGCATCAATTAAGAGTTCTATAATTAGAACTGGGAAATCATCTTTAGGACAATACTGATTAAGATCTCTAAAATTGATGCAAACCCTAATTTTTCCATTCTTCTTCTTTACAGGGAAAATATTAGCCAACCACTTGGGATACTGAACTTCTCTGACGAAGTTAGCTTTGATCATCTTATCCACTTCAGCTTCAATTTTGGAAGCAGACGTTGGGTGTGTTCTTCTCGCGGCTTGCTTAAATCCTCGATGTTCTTTTGGTAAACCCAAATGATGAGTGACAACATCAGGATCAAGCCCAGGAATTTCTGTATAGTTCCAAGAAAAAATATCTTTATTTTTCTTTAGAAAAGAAATATACATCTCTTGCTCTTCAAGGGTCATGGCCGCACTAATTAAAGTGGGGCCTGGATCTTTCTCTGTACCCATATTTATTTCTCTGAGTTCATCCACAGTGGTAGAGATACCCTCTTCAAAAGATGGAGGAGAATCTCTAAGATCTTCCTCTTACTCTTCATCATGTGCTATTTCTTCCATTTCTACTTGCATAGTAGATTTCAAAAATAAATTTTCATGATCAGAAGAGATGTCAAAATTTGCACATTTTGAAGAAGAAGCTTCCATTTCCGACCCTCTTGATGATAAAGGGTCTTCTTTGGGAAATAAATAGGAGATGATGGATTGAGAATTGACATCATTATTCGCCTCTGATGTTGCTATAACTTCTTCTGGCCTGATTGGAAAAGTATAGACCTGTTGGATTTCAGCAGATGAAATGAAAACATCACCACTTGTGCTTTCATCACTGTTTGGTAGGTTACCAATTTCTCCCATGTTGTCTGGCTCGATTGTCGTAATTGACATTATGGATCTTTCCATAAGAGTATTTTGATTTGGTCCTATTTTGTCAATTTGACTGATAGGTAACACATAATCTGTACTCACATGTGTAAATGGATTCATTGGAATCTTCTCCAAACCATATGGATCATTAACTTTGGTAATTTCCTTTATTGTAGATTTCTCTCTTCCCTTCATGTGATAAAATTCCGCCTCAATGTATTGATACTCACATGTCTTGAACGGGGCCTTATCACCATACAATGTTCCAACTTTACCATTGAAATAGTATTTGAGACATTGATGGTATGATGAAGGGATAGCCGCATGCTGATGTAGCCAGGGTCTTCCA
This sequence comes from Viscum album, assembly GCA_963277665.1. NCBI lineage: Eukaryota > Viridiplantae > Streptophyta > Magnoliopsida > Santalales > Viscaceae > Viscum > Viscum album. The sequence continues at coordinate 1,942,482,184 of OY728143.1, read as the reverse complement.
AGCAAGACGTTGAAAGATGAGTCTTGATCAAAAATCATGAAATCCGAATTGGATACAAGATCTCCAAAATGAGTTCTGAGTGTAACTTCGCCTAGTGGTTCTTGTTCATTTATATCATATCCTTGTAACATCATGGTAGAAGGAGATAAATCAGATTCTGTGAGGCCTAATCGACGAAGCGTACGAATGGGCATGAGGTTGACTCCTGAACCATTATCAATGAAAGCTCTTCGGATATCTACACCATTGATTTTTCCAGATAAGTATAGAGGTTTTATGTGTCCATGCACAACATCATCTTCATCTTTATCAGTAAAAGATATCATTGCATGGCATTCTGTAGGATTATTCTCTATGTGATAGACTTCAGCCGCAGCAATTTCAACTTCAAACTCCTGAGGACTTGAAAAAGCTTCGATGAGTGCTTCCCAAAGATCTTTTGACAGATTCAAAGCATCCAAAATTGATAACTTGGCTGGTACTTGGGCCAAGTGTTTCAATATATCATACTTTTTATCTAGAGGTCTGTGTTTCCCAATAGGAATATGCGGTTTAGCAGGTACCTTAGAAGCAGATGCTTTGGAAGCTGATGCATCTTTTATTGGGATAGAAGTTGGAAACATCCTTGGTTTTGGAAGATTAGACCAATTAGATCCATTTACTTGCTGAGATAAAGAAGATGGAACCTTCAATCGATCTTCCAAAATAACTGTGCCAAGACTGAGTTGGATGTTGGCAGAAGAACTTGCTTGTTCTTTTTGAGCTCACTGAAGGGCTCTACCACGAGTTTCTACTGCATATACAGTGCTAGCAGGGGTAGAATTGGAGTAGTGGCTTCAGAAAGATCCACGTCTTCCCCTGTATCCTGAACCTCTGGAACTTCCTCGGATTCCCTTATTTGATATAGGGAATTCAGGCTCATAAAAATTGAAATTACGACTGGAATATGGATCTGTTAATTGAATCATATTAATAGAACCGAAGATTAACTCTTTGTCTGATAAAGACTCTGCCTGATTAGCCTGTTTAGGCTGTGCCGTTTGATGGGGCGGTGCTCGTGGCTTTGAAGTAGATGGCATAAAGTCTGCCAGAGTCAAAGACAATTTAGACTTTGACACATACTCATCTTCTTCTGATTCTTTTTCCTTCTTTGAATCAAACCATTTCCTTGAGGAATTCCCCTCTGACGAAGAGGGTTTTACCGCAATATTCATGGCAGAAGACACAATTGGTTTCTTTAATTGTGTTCACAAAATGGCATGAGTCCGATTGATTGTCTTTCTGACCATCCAATCATCATAATTATGTGCATTTTTGCTTTTGACTTCTTTCCATTCACCTTCCTCCTCTGGAACTGTAGCAGTAACACATGCTACCTGAGTCGAAGAACCTTTCAACTTGACTTGTCCCAAGTCGACCATCTTTTGCAAGAGGTGTTTGAAGACAAAACACTCCTAGATGGGATGCCCCAACATTTGATGAAAGGGACAATAATTGGGACGTTCTTCATCTCCTTCCTTGTTTGGCCTCTTGGGCACTGGTAATTGAACCAAATTATTTTCCAGAGCTGAAATGAAGTAACCAGGAACTTGCTCATTTCAGAAAGAGTATGTGTTACTCTTCAAATCCTCAAATTGTTTTCGTCGTTGATCTCTTTGATCAATTGGACATAATGTCCTTTGTTGTTGGTGTTTAGGAGGTGGAGCCCTTCAAGAAGATGAAGGTTCTGAAGTAGAAATAGGTATAGGCGCTTGTTTAAGCATAACTGTAGCAGTTTCTGCTTTACCCATTCTCCTTCCCGGAGCTGATGGAATTACACGAGATTTAGCCTTAGCCTGTATAAGGGAATCTTCAATCTGCTGAGCGATTGAAGTAAGGTCTCGAAACCCTCCTGTGTATTTCATAGGGATCAATGGCGTGTGTAATTAGTCACGCAAATTTTCCACACAGATTGGCAATAGCTCCTCCTGAGGGAGTTCTAAACTCAGAGAATATGTTAATCCCTTCTAGCGAGCAATGAAATCAGAGACTCTTTCATTCTCCCTTTCCTTGCAGTTTGTAAGATCGAAAACTGTCATTTTTGACAAAGTTGAGCTGAACTAAAGAAGGAATTTTTGGCGAATATCCTCCCATCCAATGATTGACCGGGATTGCAAGCTTGTATACCAGACAAAAGCTAGTCCTTGCAAGGTTCGTACGAAGCATCTAAGTTTCACTGCTTCTTACTGCTCTGGAGTTCCCATCATAGGATCACAACAAGACACGTAATGTGTCAAATATTGTTCAGGGTCACCTGATTTATTGAAAGTAGGGAAACCAGGGTTTCCAAAACTGGATGGAGGAGAAATTGAATCTACCCATTCCAGGTAAACTTTCTTTTCTGGTTGAACTTGCGCCAGTTTCCCTTCCATAGTTTCTAACCGAGATGTTAATGACTCAATAGTAGTTATTAACTTTTGAGAAACATCCGGTTGAATTTGGTCTTGGGTAGGTGCAATGAATGGAGCTTGGACAGATGTGGTGGTTGGTGCTGCAACTGATGGTAGTACTGTCAACCGTTGTTGCGCTTGACCCGTAGGATTAGACCTATGAGGGTGTACTGATAAAGGAGGATATTCCTGATCCATCTTAGTATCTGCAACAAATTCCTTCGGCTGTCGGACTCCAGCATTCTTAAGAAGAAGACTACTCTGAAGTAGTTCTACATTCAACCTTCTTAATTCTTTCATTTCTTCCTCCTGTTGTGCAAACATTTTCTCTAATGAGAGCAATTGACCTTCTCCAGATGAAGGATATGTAACCTGATTCTTTCCCCTCCCTTTGTTGGATACTTTTTTGAGAGAAGGAAGGGGATTACCTAGGTTCTGAGTAATCCTTTGACTTCGTGTACGCACACCTTCTTCATTTTTATCGGTGCGTACATTTTCTTGAGCAGGACACTCTTCATCTGAGTCCCCTGAGTGAGCCTCCTCTGGTGGATTAGCAACAACGACATTCATGGCATTGATTGATGCATAATACATCGCATCCCTTCTATCAACATTTCTGTGATATTGTCTTCTTTCATGTCTTTGATGAAACATTGCCTTTTGTTGATTCAATCCTTTAGGAACTTCTTGACGAGCTATAACTTGGAGGGAATCTCCTGATAATTTGGCTCTTCGTTCCTCTTGGGGATTCTTCCCCAATCAAGAAAAGACCGACATTCTCTGAGGAGGGGATTAATGATTTGAAAGAGTCCCCAGTCTCATGAACTGGGGATGTTCCTGCTATTTCTGCTCAAATCCTCAAATCCCATTTGTTGATTTTGAGGGTTGGGTTAAAGGAGTCCCCAATCTGACAAGCTGGGGTGGCTCTTGACATGCTATGTATGAGATCTTCTTAAAAGCTCTCTTGATCTTGCGAATATTAGTTCGGAAATTAGATGGATGCATTAACCTGTATCCACTTTTATCACCTGGTTCAACAGACCGTTGGATGATTTCCGAAACTTCTGTCATTTGATGATGTGTTTGCTCCATATGAGAGGCTTGTGCAATATTATCGCCTGCTTTATGTAGGAGCAATTCAACAACTTGTTCTCTATATGCTTGATTTTGAGAGGAACTAGTTGAAGCCTGTTCTTGAGAAAGCTTTTGATTACAAACAAATCCCATTGACTGTGGCCGGCCATGGGCAATAACATTGCATGAGACCATTTTCGGCGGGCTTTGCTGACTGGAAAGCACTGTGAAATGTAGTGCTCCGTGAACACCCCATCCTCTGATATGAACACCAGATGGGGCATTGGCAATTAACTGACGCAATTTTCTTAGTGTGCCAAGGCATGAACGTTGAAGGGTTCTCTGCTGCTTTTCAGCCTTAGGATACTGAGAGACTGATAGAGATGCCAAATCAATCTGACATTGAAGCCCTTCTATTATCTTAAGATGATTTTCATATTCATCATAAGATAATACCTTCTTCTTCAATTGAAAAAGGGTTTTCCATATGATGAGACGAATATCATGGACTTCATCTTACGTCAACATTTTTGGAATGTCATACTGGGAGTCAGCCAAAGGCCAAAACATGACTGGTACCTCACTTTTCGCCAGTTTTTTCCTCATGTTCAGCATTTCCTCTTCATCATTAAATGAAGATTCTTCTACCTGTTTTGACCAGAGATGGTGTTTCCTTGTTGCTTCATCGGATTCAACAAGATTGGTAGAGAGATCATTGATCAAAATAGAAGATGCATGACTTAGGGGTGGTTCGGAGAATGAACTACACCCTGGGATATCTTCTGATTGAGAAAGTATTTCACCTACTAGATATAAAGCATCAGACATGACTGGTTTCTCATTTGCAAGTGCCTCAAGATAAGAGGGCTTTCTCGGCACTACATTGTCCACTGGAGTATTTTCCAGGCAATGTGAATCACTACTGCGGAGAGGACTTTCGTAGAGAAATTCATCATCATGGGGAGGACCGCCATAATGGGTTACAACAAAAGATGAGATCTCTTGATCCTTGGTCTTCTGACCACACAGAGGGTTCCTGTGGCTCTCATCTGAAGACGAAACTTCAAGATTGACCGAATTGTCATGAAACAAGCCTTCATGAGGAAGTGTCTGTTGAAGAACTTCGGAATTAATGTTCCCATTATTGGGAACTGAGGGAGTAGAATCTTTAATTCCAACAGATAAATTTCTGAGGGCTTCAAGAACTCCAGCAACGAGCAAGGCCTTGTTACATATTTTCCTTTGATCTCCTAACTGTGCTGGGTGGATATTTTTCTTAGATGCCTTCTTACTCGTTTGGAAACCACTTGTTGACGAAAGTGGTTGCTCTGAGCAGGTGTTTGTGCCTGATCAGGAAAGATGGTCAGGTTAGTCTGACGATATCCACTCAAATCAGGTGTATGTGCCTGACTTGGTTGTCCGTATGATATGGGGGAGTATGCCCCACAACCCTCTTGGACTGGAACAGATGTGTGTATCTGTTCCAGAGTGAATTGTTGATGTGTCACTCCACTGCTAGGGATAGATTTAGGTGTCTTTCCCTGAGATGATGCTGAAGCTGTTATGATATCCTGGCAAGCATCCAGAATATGAGCAGGAATTTGCTTCTACTCTTTCACCATTGAAAAAATATGCTTGGTGACTTCAGCTGCCAGAACGGGGATATACGTCCATTCCGGGCTTGGAGTAGGTGTATGTGTCTGATCCTGTCCTATTTTTCCTATCAATGAATCCTGACAGTACTCAAGTGTGGGGGAAGAGAGTTGAGTCTGCCTTCTGTTTGTCGTCGGAGCTTTCTGACTGACTTCTCCGTGCGCTACCAAGCGAGACTGTTGGTAGGCTTGATTAGTATTAGCAGGTGTATGTGCCTACTGATTATACTTCGTCAAATGCGGTTGATGAGATCCATCATATGTAGTCAGGCGAGTTTGCTGACTAACTAATGATGTGTAAGCGGCTGTATGTTCCTGCCTATAGTACTCCGCCGGAATTGTCTGGCGGGATTGGTGTGATGCTGTCAGACGAGTCTGCTGGACAGCGGAATTAAAACAGGTAGGTGTGTGTGCCTGCTCATTGTTCACCACCAAGTTAGGTTGGAGGACTTCTCCGGAGATGGCAGGGATGAGAACCTGCCCATTGTTAACCGGATTCTGCCTCTAGCGGTTCGTCTTGCCAGCTCGGGTTCAAGGAACCTCAGCTGAATGCCTGGAGTCGGTACCCTCATCATGTTGAGGGCGCACTGCCGCATGAGTCTGGCAGCGATTGTTGATGGGAGCCCTCGGGAAGGACTCTTGTCTTTTTGAATTAAGGTCCTGAGGGACCTGCTCATTCACTTCCTTGGAGTAAGGGAGATAATGGAAATTGCGTTCCGGGGATAACGACCCGAAACGGTTGGAGATGGTAGTCAGCACCGCCTGCCTCTTGATCACTGGTCGTCGTTGTCCGGACGACCTATGTGAGTTTTTCACTTGGAGGGCCTGTCGGGCAGCCTCCAGAGTTGGGATGGTACCATGTTGACGGTACTTCTTAACCAGCGCATTTGATACCCAGCGTTGAAGACGCTGAGTAGGTGATGTCATCCTCAGAGCAGATGATGATCTAGTGGGAATAGCAGCAGTGGTATTTGCAGCAGCAGTATTCACAAGTGTGAATTTGAGAGCAGCCATTATGTAAATACAAAAGATCTTGGAAAATAGTGCATGTTTGATATAACAGACGTAATCAAGATAAATTCAGCCACTTCATCTTTTGGATGAGCACACATGTCAAAGATTTTTTTGTTAGCCCTCTTATTGAGTTTAAAATAGGGGCTTAACAAATAGGTAAAACATCATTTTAACTTGGTTAAGGATTCACGTCGGGTTCACCATTTTTTGTTTCCCTCGGAATTCGGGGATGACCTCCTGGTTGGGAGATTCAAACGTTCCGATCGGTTTCTAACGGGTTTGTTTGTAGAACTGGAAACATCCAATGATTCCACATCCATTTTGACCTACTTTCCAAATGTAGGCGCTTCATTAGTTTGTGAACTGATGAGGCTTAGGAATTTTCATTGGTCGAGAGGATGGGAGGTTGGACTCATCACACCTTTTTGAGGGGAATTATTGTCTATTCCGAGACTCTCTTTATAGATTTAAGTTATGTTCATGAATCCTTATTATATTACCAAGTATAAAATGAGCTTTCCTTCAGTTTTGACAATAAATGATTAAATATGAAAGAAATTTTAGAGAATCTTTTATATGTATTCGAGGTTCTTCATAAATAGAGAATCTTCTGTATCTATTTAGAGATTCTTGGTCAATGGTATCCTTCAAAAAATTTATATAAAATTCTCTTGGTTATTATGATGACCAGGCTGGTTTTAAAACCACTCAGTGGGGCATTTTAAGTTTATTGTCATTCAGAAGGACATGAATTATATCAGAGTTGGGATCGAACCCGTAGATGGGCTACCTACATATCCTTTGTTTTGGAAAATGAATCAGAACCCACGTAGTTCGAGTAAGGGAGTATGATGTTTATGATTGATGGCTCAAAGAAGGATGTCATAATTAATTTTACCCTCTAAGATCACGTGAGTCATGCTCGGTGTGAGAAAGAAGAGGTATTGGTAATAAAATAGACAATTGGGCCATGAAAGATGTAATCATAAGAAATAGTTTGGGGCTTATGTATGTATGACTTCCCAAATAAATGAAGGTTAGGATTTACTTTAGGGAGAAAATCTAGGAACAGGGTCTATAAAGGTATATGTGCTTCATGGAGATTTGAATACTCTAACTTGGGACTTATTCCTGAAAAGGAAACCCAAATTAGGAGTGGATTGATAATTGGGTTTTACTCCTGAGAAGGAATCTCAGATGAAATGTAAATTAGGACTGGTTAAAGAGAAATTAAGGGACTTGGGACTTACTCCTGAAAAGGAAGCCCAAAATTATGACTGGGACTTATTCCTGAAAAGGAAGCCCTAGTTAGGGGACTTGGGGCTTACTCCTGAAAAGGAAGCCCAAAAATTATGACTGGGTCTTACTCCTGAAAAGGAAGCCCAAAAATTATGACTGTGACTTACTCCTAAAAAGGAAGCCCAAAAATTATGACTGGGACTTACTCTTGAAAAGGAAGCCCAGGTTAAAAGATTATGATTGGGACTTACTCCGGAAAAGGAGGCCCAGGTTAAAGGACTTATAACTGGGGATTATTCCTGAAAAGGAGACCCAGGTTAAGGATTCTCTCATCTTAAAGGATGAGGTTGAATGAATGAACTCTCACTTTTTAGTGACATAAAGATGTAAAAATCAATATGTTTTGAGAGATATTCCACAGAATTCCTTTCAGATAAGGAAGTCAAATCAAGAAATCATGCCATAAATGGCTTTGAAGAGTGTGTTGAAGACTGAATCTTGAATAGGAAATGTGTAATGGCTTATGAGGGGTAAAATGGGCAATATGGGCACCCAAAAAGGAAGGGGCCCGCAAGTCTTGGAAGGCGCGCAGGTACTGCGTGGGCGCGCAAGTATTGGTCACGCAGGTATACCTGCGCGACATGTGTGGGGTACTTGTGCGATGTTCAACCAGCATTGAAATACTTGAGCGACTCTTTATTAAAGCCTTTAGAATTCTCTTGAGGTTCTTCCAGAAAAGGGACGCGCAAGTTCTATCGAAGAAGTAAAGCGGCGCGCAAGTGTGGCCACTTCCCTTAAGGGCTGGCCACTCAGGCGCGCAAGTGTTGATGAGTTTCAACACTTAGGCTTTCCTTCCTCTCTTTAGATCTTCCGTTCTAGGTAAGAAATTACCTTAGAAGTGTTCTGGAAGCTTTGAGAAGAGACTTGGGCATCGGGAGCTTCAATTCGAGTTTCTGGAAAAAACATCCTCTCGAATGGGGGCCCACAGGGTCTATTTATAGGTAGGAGAAGACCCCAGGCGGTTACCGGGCGGTTATCAATTAAGTCGCGCAAGTCACTTGCGTGCCCAAGTGCGTCGCGCAAGTCCACTTGCGCGACCATGAGGAAACTTGTGCGGCATATGGGCAAATTTCTCCTTGTTCACCCCTTTGTCAATTTTTGATGTTTTCTTCAAAGGGTCGAACCATTTTAATCTCAGATCTTCCCCTTTTCCAATTTTTAGATTCTGTGATGAAAGGAGCGTCAACAGTGGATAATTTATTGAAGTAGTTAACCTCCCAACATCCCATTGGACAACTAATGGAGCTTAATGGTTATTTGGAAAGCGTTGAGTAGCTTTCAAAAAATTCAAACAATGGTTAAACCTATGATACTAATTCAATGATTGAGGATCTTTAATGACTCTATTGAATTTCATAATGTTACTAGGCCTTTGGAGGATATAAATAGGAGTCCTTAGAGACATGAAAAATACAATTCTCCACAATAGTGAAATGAATGAAAAATATGAACATTATAATGATGAATCAAAGTGATTATATCTATAACACCCTAATATTTTAAAATAGGAACATCATGTTTGATACTATGTACAACACCTGACACCAAGATTAGAATATAATATAACATCCTGAGACTTTAAAATATATTTCCTTTTAAATAAAGTCAATCTCTTCAATATCCTATGATGCATGAAACACTGGGTTAAAATGAAATAAGATACTATATTAAAATATTATTATTTAAACATGACCATTATAAATTATCTATTAAATTGGTCGGTATGAATATTAATATCTAAATTAGTAATATTATATGGTTTACACATGTATAAAATAAATTTAATTGATATCCATTGATTATAAATAAAATAAGAATCAATTGAAAGTAAAATAAATGTTTCCAAAAAATTGTATTTTTTTTAAAGGTAGTTTAGTAAAAATTTCAAAAAATAATTTATAATTAATTTTTAAAAAAAAATTAAAATTTTATTTAATTAAAAAAACACTTTTTAAACCATCATATGAAAATTATCTAAAGGTGAACTTTTAATATTTTTTTAAAAAATTTATTTTTGATGTAGAGTGAAAATACTGAATTTTAATTGAAAACCACCATTTCATTTAAAATAATTATAAAGTTAAATTTTATTTAAATTGGTTTAAATAGTAAGATAGTTCAATTATATAACAATTAATATAATTTAGTTCATTGGAATCATTTTTATATTTAATTTTCATATGAAAACTTTTGAACTTTTATTCATTGAAAACACGCTTTCTCATCACGTCTAGAGGATTAATTTTAAATTATATTTTTCCAATTCTATGAATTCGATTTGGAAAAATGGATTCCATATTTGGAATCAAAAAAATTTATATTATATATTAATTTTAACATAGTTTTTTTATGAATAGTAAAAATAGTTAAAATTATTTACCACAGTTAAAGAAAAAACGGATTTATTAGGGGTTAAACTAAGAAGACAAGGATTAAGAATGACCCAAAATACATATAAATAATATTTTATGACATATTTATATACCATACCTCCATATTAGGTTAATAGTTATTATTTTTCACATGAATGAATTTAAAATTTTGGATTGTTTTGGGAAATTTCTAAGTAATTTCCAAGAACGTCCCCTTTCACCAATTATAAAAGGGAACTCCATACCCAAAATTAGTCACACCTATAAAACCTTTTTTCTAGAAAAAACCCTGAAATAGTATCTCCCAAAAATCATTATACACATTTAATATCTTTTTCCCTACAAAAATACAAAACCTATGGTCCTTAAGAGGAGATCCAAAGGAGGTTTCTCTTATAGAAGGTAATTATATTAACAATGCACTTTCATTTTCATTCATCTTTTTCCACATTCAATTATGAATTAACTCTTATAATATAAAATCACCATTATATACCATATAATTATATATTATTATGTTTATTTCATAATATTTATCCATCTCCACTACTATCAAATGGGAAACGAAATCATCAACTGTGTGTACAGAGGACTACTACCTCACGAACCATGTATTTTGTTTAACACAACCTTAATTCAAGGATATATATAATGATATATTTACCCCACGTCCATGATATTTATGTTATTACTATTATTTAATTTTAATATCACATGTACCTTTTTATTTTCCATTCTATTATATATATGATAACTTCGCTTGTGAGTATGGCAGACTACTGCCTCACGAAATGATGTGATTTATTTTTCCCTTATTATTTACAAGGAAAGTAATAAGGATAAAATTAATAAATATATTTGATGTATATTATATGATATTTATTATATAAAATCAATATATCACCCACTTCCTTACACTTTCACTCATTAATGCAATGATATCATTGCTAGTTTATATGTACAACCTATCTTCTCCACGAAGCGATGTGATTCATTATCCATTTCCAACATTCATAAATGGTTATAAAAATGTATATAAATATTAAATATAAAATTTATAACACTATTATAATTATATATAATATATATATATATCCTATGCATAATAACTATAACATTCAAGACAAAATTTACATGATAAAATAAGACAATTAACACCTGAAGAAATGAAAATAATGAAATATTATTAACAAACGGGTGGTAAAATGTTATAATAGAGAAATATATTATATTATAAATAAGATTATTAATATTTTATAAATTAATAACATTATTAAAATAACTATACAAGAATTATTAACATATATTAATGAAATCAAACCTATGGTAGGGTTTCTCTTCTCACTTTTACTTTCGTCAGACATATATCATATTCACCACTTATTTCCTTTATGTTTTGTATATATATCCCAATTTATATTTTATATCATGAATCCATTTATATTAATAATATTTAATTTTTCATTTTATTTCATTTCATTTATAGGGCTTACAAATTTGATGTTACCAATGTGGTAAGGGTTTATTTCACAATTTCATCATTATTCTGGATTTTTTGTTTTTAAGATTCTATTGGGAGAATTATATGATATATCTATTTTAAAATCAATATATTTTATTCTTTTATGGTTATTAATTAACTTTATCAATTAATTGAACTTTTTATTCACTTTTTGGTTCATAAAATTTTTGAGAAAATGTTTTTAAGAAAATTTGAGTTTATCTCTTTATTCGGTCAGAAAGACATTTTCATAAAAACCCATGTTTTCTAAAATTTCATTCAAAATGTATTTAAACTATTCAAAATGATTCATTAAATACTTTTTTACACATTTTTACTTTTTAAAAATAATTTTAAATGAATATTCATGACTTTTTTAAAACAATTCTCATTTTCCTTTTACCAAAAATTTGAATGGAATATTTGTTTTAATGTGTTCGACATGAATAATGTTTTCAGCCTTCATGTGCAATGTATGTTTTAATGATTATTTTAAAAAAATTAAATGTTTACTTTAAATGAAAATTGTTTTTAATTTTTTTAAATAAAATTTTTTTAACATATGATTTTCAAAATGAAAAGTTTGTTTTCTCATAAATGTTTTTAAGGATATTTTTTTGGTATTTATATTCATTAACAACATCAAACCCCTATTTTAATTATGATCCAATGAGGATATTTTTTGTTGATACCATAATTATTATTTATCTAGATGGTTTATGATTAGTACGGTTTGGGTTGTACAATTTTATTATCAATGACCATTTTACTCTCGATGTTTTGTGATTATGTTTATTGATTGGGGTAAGTATTATCATTACATATGTTAGTTTATCAATAATAATGTTTATATTGTTTAAGTTTCACCCCTTTAATATGAGGAAGGAATTGGACTTGGTAATATATGTTTGGGGACCTCTATATTACCTCAATTAATCAGTTAGTCTCATAAGTGAAACTAGATCACGTTCTGGCCAAATCCCTACCCATTTGTTGGATGCCTTTGCATAATTCCCCAGTGGTATATTTTTTAAGTCTGGAACTATTCATTAGTTAATTATGAATTTATTTATTTATATTCAATGTGATTATTATATTAGTTATAATATATGTGGTTATGTTTTCAAGCTCATGTGGTTATTTATATGGTAGTATTTGACATCATTTATTCCTTCCATAGTGTGCTCATGTTATTGATTAAATGGAATATGTTTCAGATATTTACCTAAATATGTTTATTATACTTTATTTATTCATTGTTTCCACTATACTCTTACTGTTACTGGGCATCTAAGCTCACAAATTTCTTATGTTTTTTTACAGGATACCAGGAAATGTTTTATGATTGATATAAAGGAAAATGCTCATTAAAATAATGGTGTTCTCTAAAAAAATACATTGTGTGTTTTATTATTAAAAATGTAATGTGAATTCAAGTATGTATATAGTTTACCAATACTAATAAACTATTTCATTCTTCTCAATGTGATTCTTTTTATCTTATGCCATTGTAATAAACTAGACACTAGATATGGATTTCTAGGGTTTGGGTCTCTACAGTAGGCATTAGAGTAATTTTAGTATAAATCTTGGGACTAGATTAAGTAAAACAATCATTAGGGAACATGATACTATGATAGACTTTGAGGATATGTATAAAATAACATCTCAATTCTTTGGTAAGGAATAGATTATGTGTATTTAAAAAGAAAATAAATCCATTTATGGATACTATAAGTGTACATGGTTCTGGAATAGATGTACCAAAAGGTGATAACTCTAAAAAGGGAATAATGGTCTTGACTCCATCATCACCCAGTGTATTCTAATGGGCCTTACTACACACCATATTTGACACTCCCTATAGATTTTAAGTGGATAATCTACATTTTATTTACAAACCATTATGAGGGGTTTGAAAATATTATTATGATTTAAAACTTTCCCAAAATAAACCATGTTTATGATTATGATACTATCAATGCAAAACTTTTCCAACATATGTTATGTGTTTTACTAGTATTGGGATTACACATTATGTTTAAAAATTATATGATATAATATAGTGTATTTCATTGTTTATAAATTATTCTAAGTGTAAGGAGTGGGAATGGTATCAATAAACATAATCCAAAGAGTAATAATGATCGTCTCTTTGATGAAATTAAGTTAATATTTTGAAGGAATCTAGTATCCTAAACATTCTAATCATATAAGGAAATGTTATCATGTGATATCAATATAGATAAATAATTATCAAAGTATTATGTATTAAAAGGTAAGTCAATAATAAGAGGACAGTCGAGAAAATAGCATAAGGGGAATAAAGGAAATAATGTTTTTCCCACCTATGATAATTATGGAAAGAAACACCCTGGAACTTGCTTGAATGGAATGGTAATTTTTTAAATATGTGGAAAGAAAGGCCACCAAGATCACAATTTCATGGGTAATAAAGAAATTTAAAATGATATATTCTTCAACTATGAGGATATAGGGCACTACACAAATGAATTCCCCAACCGTCAGGGGAATATACATCAAAAGGACTTAAGGGGTTATAGTTGTATGATATTGAAATAGATGAAGTGGAATGATTGAATTTATTATGTATTTAGATTAATGAAGGATTTTACTATTGTAGTATTTCTTAAAGGATTTAATATCATATGTTTATTAGTATTGATGTCCAATAAAAGTGATTCAGGTAAAAGTTAAACCTCTCAGAAAACACATGATTTAGTAAATATAATCCTTAATATGTACACTACGTTGAGATTATAATGCTAAATATATGTTAATGGGATAGTATTTTTTACCATGAAATTATTTCTTGATTTTATGGTTTAAATTATATTTAATTAAGTTTACCACATTTTTTATTTATGGAATACAATTGACAACATGTGATTTTATTTTTGGAAGTATGCATGTTTTTATTAGGGTTTTATTATGATCAAGGTATTAACATATTTAAAATTTAAAATTAAGATCCACTTTATATTGTATAGGGAATATAATGTTGATTTACTGAACTTCCTTCAAAATATTTGGTCATTGAATTTGGACAGACATATTTTGGATGAGCCTTAAAATAAACTATATATGGAATGGATTAAGTGAACATTGGGTGTTATTGGATAACTTTTTCTAACCATTTTGGTTTTAATAAATATATGAGGAATAACTTGTTACTCTGTTATGCATTATATGATCTGTAAAAAGGTAATTGTAGTGCTTCAAGAATAAAAAAATCATCTCAGATATTCATTTATTATAGTAAGAAATGAAGTGTATAATGATCAAAGAAAAATCAAAACATGAAATTTTACCTATTAAATAAAAAAGATATAAAGTAATTATAGTTTCATATGTTCTCAGTCTTAATGGTAATGGAATTCTTCAACACTAGGAAAGGATCTTGAAACAAAAAAAGTATCATAGTACCTTCATTTTTTATGAATAAAATGGTCCCTTAACACAACATATATTTACGGTTTTGTGGTTATTAACCTTCTATATATCACCCAATTTCATGAGATCAATTATCTCTATCAATCTCTATTAATCATTGGGAATTAGTATTCTATTTTATAACTATGTTTTCATTTCCTACTTATGTTCTCCTACTTGGAAACATAGTTATGAGATTATTCCAAATGACCTTTGTATATCCCATTATCTCTTAACAATAGGATATTTAATTAGCCCTTCTCATGATGTACGATTTCAAGAAAGGTGTTTTCAAATTTCAAACCCTTGATTATCGAGATCAATATTAAATTATGGGGACATAATTTATTTAAGTGGGTACAATGTAACACCTTGAGATTTTAAAATAAGAACATATTATTCAATGTCAAGTATAAAACCCAAAACCAAGATTAGAAGATAATATAACATTCAGAGACTTTATGATATATTTATTTTCAAATAAATTAAATATCTTTAATATCTTGTGATTCATAAAACACTATGTTTAAATAAAACATGATAATCAATTAAAATATTATTATTTAAAAATGGCCATAATAACCTAGCCGTTAAATTGGTGGGTGTGAATATTAATAACAAAATTATGAAAATTATATGTTTTACACATTTATAAAAAGAAATTAAATTAAAATCTATTTATAAGAAATAAAATAAGAATCACTTGAATTTAAAATAAATGTTTTCTAAAAAACTCTATTTTTTAAAAGGTCGTTTAGTCATGCTTTGCGCATCTAATTTATAATAATTTTTTTCAAAATATAAATTTTTTGGAAAAAATAATCTTCATTTTTTAAATCATAATTTCAAAATTATATTAGGATTAATTTTTTTTATTTTTCAACAAAAAATCATATTTTGGTGAATAGTGAAAATGCTGAATTTTTATTGAAAAGTTCATTTTCATATAACTTATATATAAAGTTAAATTATATTTTAAGTTGATTTTAAATTAAAAATAGTTCTGTTATATTAAAATTTAACTAATTTATGTCATTGAAATCATTTTCATATTGAATTTGGATATAGTAACATTGTAAATGTTTGAACATTTTCTCTTTGAAAACCTACTTTCTCATCACGTCTCCTGGATTAATTTTAAGTTAAACTTACCCACTTATTTGAATTATATTTTTAAAAATAGATTAAATATTTTTAATCATAATATTTTATATTTTATAATAAGTTCAAATTAATTTTTTACCACAATGAATTTTTAAAAAATTGAAAATTATTTACCGTGGTTAAGGTAAAAATGGGTATAACGAGGGTTTAAACAAAGAAAATAAGGATTAAAAATGAACCTAAACAACTATAGATCCCATTTTATGTCTATATTTCCATGTTATACTTACATATATTGAATCTATATTAATTTTTAAGCTTTTGGTATGTGACTTAATTTATCATTTTGGAATCTCTTTGGAAATTTCAATGTAATTTTCAAAAAGGTCTCATTTTCCCACTTATAAAAGGGAACTCACTCCCATCACTTATTCACACATATAAATACCTTATTATAGACCAAAATATTTTAAAAAATTCAAATACACATTATAGAGCTACTGGTCCTCCCAAAATGCCATCTCTAGGGTCCTTAAGAGGAGATCTAAAGGAGGTTTCTCTTATATAAGGTAATTATTATTATAGTTAGGTAAAACATACAACATAAGATTAGGATTAATACAAAGAAACACAAATTAAATACACTAGTCTGGGGAATTTACCCCGCATCCACAGCCCAAATCCCACCCCATCAATACCAACCTAGTCGAACATGGGGGGCTTCTTATTGAAGGTAATTATCTTTACAAATCTCTTTCATTTTCATTCATCTTTTTAAACCAAAAATTATATATTAAAGTATACAATATAATAGCACCATTATCTACCATATAATTATAGGTTATTATGTTTATAGAATAATATTTCTCCATATCCACTTCCATCAAATGGGAAATGAAACCATCAATGGTGTACGGGTACTACCTTCTTACGAACTAATGTAGTTCATTTTCCATCACCGCCATTAAAGGGTGGATATAATGATGTATTTAAAAAATTTATATGATATATATGATATTATTATACTTATTTAAATTTAAAATAACAAATAATTTTTATATTCTGCTCATTTTCAAATATGATAATTTTGCTCGGTTGTACGGTGGACAACCGCCTCACAAAACAGTGTGATTCATTTTTCAAGTAGGATTTAAATTGAAAGTATTAGGTATAAAATTAATGAATATATATGATATATATGAGATTATATTTATTATTTAATACTAATATATCACCCACTTTCTTAGTCTTTCACTCTTTAAGGGAATGATATCGTCATTCATGCGTACGTACAGCCTATCGTCTCCATTAAGCAATGCGATTAATTTTCCATATCCTAATTTTATTAATGGTTCTAAAAATGTATATAATTAGTAAATTAGAATGTTAAAATTTTATTATAATTATATTATATATATATATATATAAATATCCTATGAATAAGAGATGGAAATTTCATAAAAATACACCAATGAGAAAAAAAATACAATTAACACTCAAAATAATGAAAGTAATGAAATATCATTTCCCAATGGGTGGTAATATGTTATAAGAGGATCATATATAATATTATAAATATTCTTATTTTTATGTAATAAATTAATAACATGATTAAAACTATTATATAGGGGGTACATACACATATAATGAAAATTGGACCTGAGGTAATGGTTTCTAATCTCACTTTTACTTTTTTGGCACATATTCCATATTCACCACTTATTTAATTTTTTTTGTATATAATTATCCTTTGATATGTTATATTATTAAAAAATTTATCTCAATGTTTTTTAAAGTTTCATTTTATTTCATTTGTTTATGGGGATTATGATTCATACGTTACCAAAGTGATAAGGATTTATTTTACAATCTCATCATTATTATGGATTGTTTTTTATTATGTTTTACTTGGGGAAAATATTTGATATATTTATCATAAAATAAATATATTTTATTATAATCTATTTATTCCTTAAATTTTTCATTTAATAGTATCATTTTTCACTCTTTGGTACTAAAAATGATTGACAAAATGGTTTTATGAAAACAACGCTTTATTTCACTCTTCGATCAGAAATACTATTTCATCAAAACTCATGTTTTATAAAAATATTTTAAAAATTGTTTTAATAATTTTAAAAATTATTTATTAAATATATGTTTACCCATTTTTACTTTTTTTAAATGAAATTAACCTTCCTTTCTTTTCAAAATAATTCCTCTTTGGCTTTTACTTAAAATGTGAAAGGAATCTTTTTTTTACGTGTATGTAATGAATAAAATTTTATAAGGTCATGAAAAATAAATGTTTTAATTATTATTTTATATTTATTTAAATATTATATTCAATGAAAATAAATTTAATTTTTTTGAACTTTTTTTTAAACATGATTTACAAAATGAAAAGTGTTTTTTTTTTCAAAAATGTTTTGAAGGATCTTTTCATGGTATTTATATTCATAAAAAAGACTATTTTAATTATTATCCTCTAAGGATATGTTGTATTTATTCCATCCTTTTTATTTATTTGGATGGTTTATGATAAATTTGCATGGGTATGTTTAGTTTTATTACCATTCCCCATTTGACTCTCGATAGTTTATGATTATGTTTATTGATTAGGGTAAGCATTAGCATTTCATATTTTAGTTTTTAAAAATTAATTTTTATATTGATTATGATTCACCCCATTCATATGATTAATGCATTAGACGTAGTAATTAGTTGGTCAGACCTATTATATTTTCTTAATTCATCGGTAGATCTCATGAGACAAACTTGATTGGATTTTAGTCGAGGACTTATCCATTTATTCAAATGACTTGGAACAAGGCCTCTACAATATGTTTTATATGGTTGTAATTATGTTTTCCCTCATTATGAATTTAGTTATTTATATTCTAATTTATTATTTTATTATTTATAATATTTATGGTTATGTTCTCAAGTTTATCATATTTTTTATGTGGCGCTGTTTTATCATTATTTATTTCTATACTATTTTTCTCAAGTTATTGATTAAATGGAATTTGTTTAAAATATTTACCTTTATAAACTAATAATGAACTATTTATTCATATATATTTTTAATATTACCCTTATCAAGCATCTGATCTCACCCTTTTATTATGATTTATTTTCTACGGGATACCAAGAAGTGTATTATGATTGATATTCAAGAATATTCTAATAGGAATAATGGTGTCCTAGATGATATTTTTTTGTGTGTTTTATGTTTTAAAATGTAATATAAACTCAATTATGTATCTAGTTTACCAACACTAGTAAACTATTTATTCCTCTTGGATGATATTCATTAATCTTATTCTAATTTAATTATGTATAAACTAGCTCCAAGTTATTGGGTTAGGGTTGCTAATATATCCTCTAATATCAAATAATCATTTCAAGTTCCAATTTCAATTGTCAATATTTTAGGCTCTCTTTAATATTAACACTTCATTCCTCCTCTTAATTTGTTCTATCGTTATTTAAAGATAAGGGAGTGTCTTTGTAATGTATTTTTTCATAGAATGTCTCTATTTTCTCACCTATATACTCCAAAGGGTTCTCACAACCACAATTTGAGGGATGGGTACTCTGAAACGAAAAAGTGTTGGATCTTCATGAATGAGTGTTTACTACTAATAAAGTGAGGGAGATGGGTTTCATTCCATAACTATAAAAATGAAAGGGATAAATTGGTTGCTTTATATCCATTAAAAGCAAGTGTGAAATAAAAAAAAAACCTCTCAACCCAAGGTGAGAGACATAGGTGCACACACCAAGCTATCTCCAAACACATTTATCAAATCTCTCTCTCTCCTTTTTCATTCAACATTACATCATCTTTTATCATAAAATCACATAATTTTATAATTTCAATATTTTTAATTTAAATACCCTTCTCTCTAAATTTTATTTAAAATTATCTTTCATAAATCATATATAAATTATTAGGATAAAATTTATTTTCTAATCACATTATTTGATAATTATTAAAACACTCATATAATATCTTCAATTAATTATTTGAATTAATTAATTAAATATCATCATTGCTATATCATTATTTAATTTTAAATTTTTTATAAAAATATACTCTATTTTTTATTATTTTATTTTATTATTTTCATCTCACTTCATTTATTTTAATTTTTATACAATAAATTCAACCCCCCGCCCCTATCTTTCCATCATTACAAGGGCAAATATCCCATGTTCCTATCATGATACATGAAGATGCCACTTGTCTAAATAGGCCATGATCCAAAGCAGTAAATATCAATAAACCTCAAAATCCATGTGTATAAAATGAGGTAAAATTATATATATTAATAACATTGAAAACAAGAACTTTATTCCCATTCCCCTAGTAATAAAGAATTCCATAAAAAAGTTGTTTATGATGCACTGATTTGAGCTCCATCACATGCTCTGACACATCCCTATATCTCCATTCCACTATCTACCAAACTATTATAAAAAATAAACAATACTACATCCCATAATATTGTATTCAAAAATCCTCTAAGACCACTTCATAACATCTTTGGTTAGAGGACACTTGACTAATGACCCATCCTGGCTTTCCACCAGATCTAATGAATTATTCCTCATACTCTAGTGGATTCCAACTAATAGTGAGGGTTTATGGTGTAACCATGGGGAGACTATACCACCATATAATAGTTTGAAATAATAATAAAATAACTAATAAGCCTACATAATTAGAGGAAAAGGAATGAATGAAAACAAGAAAATATAATAAATGAAGAACTTCAATATATAAATAAAAATATATAACTAGTCACCCACTAGGTTGATTCATATATAAGACAAAAAAATAAATAAATACATGAGGATATGAAATCATGACTTGAACCATCTCATCCCAGTCTCTTGATCTCATCTGAGATATTCGGAAAAATAGTCATCTTTGGCCCTCTACCAAACATGTACCTGTGACCAGGTAAATGAATTATTGGGTACCAAAGTTCCATGTTCTTTCAAGTATGGTGAGATTACAACTCAGTAAGGAACCACTAATTCATTCCAACAAAAAATAAGTTATTTTAGTGTTATTTCATGTGATATGATCAAAATAAAAAATAAATAATTGTAAAATCATAATTAAATAAATAACCAACACCATCGATCCTCGAGTTCTACCATGACACCAAGTATTTAACCATATCTACTTTATTAAGTGAAAAAATTTCTCTGAGCATAATAAATCACCTATGGGGGATAAATTCAAAACTCCAAGTTCCCATGTTCTTGTACTTACTAATATATAAATATTGTATCATAGAATGTACTCTGATTATCCATAAAACACTTGGCTCAGAAGTCAGATCCTATGGGTGACCTTGGAATCTCTTCATAACACTTCATTGGTATGCTTACATCCAATTCCTTGGAATCCTAGGAAATAAAATGTTGAGTTCATCCCTATTGACAAGTTAGAGCACGGACTTAACCAACACATCCCATAATAATATCATCATTAGGCTCATATGGTTGGTTTTTAAGCATATTGGTCAACCCATAAAATTTACTGTACAAAACTGGACCCTAGGATGAACCTCTAGGAATTCATATAGTAACATCAAGATCAGTGGTTGGATTATAGGAATACTAGGAATCCAAGGGAACCATGGAAACTAATCTGTTCCATCAAACATGAAGGTTGAATCCCTACATATTAGATATTCTTTATCATTATGAAACATAGACGAATCCATTGGGGAATCACCCCAAGGAATTCTCAATACTAAATATATATATCATGATCAAGATTTAAATCCAATGAATTCTTACATATAGGTCCATGATTGAATCCCAGAGACTCATATTGTAATTTCATTTAATGTCTAGATGTAAATAAATCTCTTTTTTCATATCACGTCATGATAAAATAAATAAACAGGGTTTGGTCCATGCCTAAACCCATTAATTATAATCAATGATGACTACCAAAAAGTGTGACCTAATATCATGTTCTTAGTAGGATCATGTCATTAATTCACATTCTATGACGACACTTGAAATCAGCATTGAACATTACCTTATGCACCCACTCTAGATCAATATATCTTTGGGGAACCTATTGGGACCCTTCGGTAATATCAAAAATGGACACTCAGTATGGTTTCAATCATCCCCATCTCAAGTAGCACATCTTATTGGGGTTTGAATTCTGACCCCATGATTAATCTCACTATAACAAGAGATCTAAGGTATTAAAAGTTTCATGGATGACCCACTTGGGACACTTGTTCTAAATTCATCAATCACCTCAACCGAGTGGTCACTATAGGCACTTACACTATGGCCAAAACACATATTTCATTCAAGTATAACCCCCATGATCCATTAATTTTCATAAATATATATAATATCAAGACCTCGATCATCAATGGTTGAGGAAACCAATCCAGTTCCAAAGGTTTCATCATGGACCTTGACATTTTGTTCAACTTATTCAGAAATATATAGTTTCAATTTAAACATTTATATTACGTATTATAAATTGTTAATTTAAATAAAATAACACCATCCATATGTGGAAAGAGTATATAGTTTAGTTAGTATAAAACAAAATTATACACCATAGGTAATACTTAAAGGACCACCTATATTTTACCGAATCCAATTCCTCTTTAAAGTCATTACCAGAAAACTCTATTGAGGCTCATCCATAGTTCACATCAAACCCTTGTCACTTAGCTCACACAAAAAAGACCCAATAATAAATTATACATGTTTACTAAAAAAGAAATATAAAAAATATAATTTATTTAAAATTTTATTTAAAAAAAATTATCATTGAAAACTCACCAGTTGTCTCTGCCACTCAAGAACCATGACCAACCACCCATTAGATGTCTACAATAGACCTCTAGAACTTGACTAAGAAAAAAACCTAACATGAAACAATGATCTATCCAAAAAAACTTAATTTAGACTATTAATATTAGATATATCACTATCATGACATACATAATCAAATTAACATGTGATGATATACGGACGTCATCTCAGAAAGTCTTATTGCTAGGTTGAATAATAGCCCCGTCAAACTCAGATGATTTCACTATGCTCTAGTGAAATTTCCACTAACACCCTAAATATGATAAGGTAAAATTAAAATAGATTATAGGGGAGCTGAATAGGAATAAATATGGTGTGTAAATAACCATAAATTTCTGATAAAATTCCATGAAATTTATCTCAATTAATGGGTAAGAAGAGATGATATGAGAGGAGAGAGTTCTCAGTTGGGTGTACAAATAAAATAAGGGGAGGGGTCCAAACCATTTTAAAATAATGAAGGGTAAAGTTTAATTTTTCCAAAAAAAGGAACCCTTTATAAATTTGATGGCTCACCGGATGACAGATATTGTTTCACTGTCAGTTTGATGGCTCCATGCAGCCACATGGGCCATTATCCATCCCACTGGCTAAATGGTGGATATTATAGTTCCAAATAAAGTATCAAATCCACCCCAGAACCTCTTTAACACTCACTCAATAATAATTGACTCTAAAATATTATCATTCCCCATCCAAAATAAATATTTCAATATTTTTATACCATTAAGTTTCAATAATAATCATGGTTCTCAAAAAAATCTTCCCTCAAAACAAAAAATTCAAATTTCTCTTGAATGTTATAACATGTGTGGACACAATTAATTACATTGTGCACATGATACTAGGTAATATGATATATAGGGTGGTAATACTTCTCTATTGGATGGTGAATTTGAGGATTATAGGGTTGACTACCATAACCTTCATGTGATGGTTTATGACTTCCTAGTGGAGTGGGTGTATTTAGAGGAATGGTAGCTTGATTTTTTCATATATATGTTCAAGGTAAATTGTGTGTAATCTATCCAAGTAGCTCAGCAAGTAATTTTTGTGAGGGATACCATGTAATGGAAATTTAAATACCTCATCAGGGAGTATAAGTAAGGGGTAGTCAATTTAAAGGCTTAGTTGGTCACAATCAAAGATGAATTAGCTCAAACTATATCTTGAGTAGTGGTAAAATGTGATCAAATATAGGATATAAAAATATGGTCAATGGAGTATTTACCATAGGTATAAGAGTGTATCATAGCGTTTTCAAGGTTATGAGTGGTTTTTGACTCTTCTCAATAGAGGTTGGCTGAGATTGAGTAGGTGATGATTCATAAAAAATTGTATACCCATTTTTTATATCGAATGATAGGGACCAATATATATATATATATATGACACTCTTATTTCATATAAATAAATTAAATAATTATTTATTTAAAATAATCATTTCTTTAATTCTATATTATGATTTCATTAATAAAATAATCAATGAAAATCCTTTAATACCATGTCAATCATTCTCAATGTTGGAAACAAGGGACAATATAATATTTTCCATATTACACTATAGTTTGAGACATGGATTGATAATTTAGGGTTAGAATATTACATTAAAAATGATGGAAGCTTTGGATTTTGATCAATCTGGTTGATGTGATTCCAATGGACTTCTTTTCTGTATCAACAAGCATAGTGCAAGGGGGCGCAACACCAAGGTTGTTAGGATTTTTATTGAGTAAGGTGAGGTGGTTAAATGTTAATTATGACCCTAGGAGTCTATGATAAAGATAAATTAGGGTAGATAGGTTTTTTATTATTGATAACCAAAGAATCATATGTGGATTTATTTCATCACTATAGGGAAGTATATTATATAATCATTAATGTGATTCCTTAGCGATGTGTGACATTAATGGGATTTGGGCCTATATTAGGGAAACTGTTTGAAAAAAAAATACCTCAAATAATAATTTTTTGTTTTGTGTTTTTGTTTGTTGAAAAAGGTAGACAACTGTGAAACATCATGGTTGGTGTTATCGAAGCATGTTTCTAATGTGGGGAAGATTCCCAGTGTTTTCCAAAATTTTTGGGATTCAAAATTGGGAGTTTGATTTTAGAAGAGAAACGTTTTCCATAAAGGTTTTGGTGGTTTGTATACCCCAAAGCATAGTTTGTATACTAAAAAACAGGGTATGTGAAACATTGAAGGAAATTTTTCAAAGGCATATTTCCGCATAGCAACGCTATACGAACCGCAAAGCATGGTATATGGACCACATAGAAAAATAAGTTTGTGGGAAGTCTTGTAGTTTTTAGGAGGCTTGAATTTCACAAGAGGATTGTCATTTTTAGAATGGAGGAGGTTATTTTTTGAACCATAATGGGTTTTCATTATTGAAATACATCAGCTACCACAAAGGAGAAAGATTCTATTCAGATCGTAAAGTACGGTTCGTGGTGAAGGTTGTACCGCATCAAATATTTGGGTAATTCAGATTAGAATGTTTTTAATATTTATTTTCCTATATGAGGATCCATAATAAAATATTTAGGTAGAGAAAGTTTCTTTAGAAGTCATAATTTCTTTAGGAAAAATTTGGTGAAGTCTGAAACAGTTTATGATGAAGGATTATACAAAAATGAGAGTTCATAGGGAAGAAATTCTGAAAATTGATGTGGTTTACAAGGGAGAATTATTTAAAGGGTTAATTATTTCATGGGATATCATTTATATGAAGGATGTTGTTCATAGAACAATTCGTGGAAGATTTTCTGGGGATTGTTATCCCACAAAGGAACATGGTCTGTGAAGGAGAGGTGGTCTGCGGAAGAGAAATCTATCCATGAAGTAGGAACTATCCATAGAAGAAGAGGTGGTCTATGAACCACTTGCACCATGCAGTGAAACACAGTTTTCTAAATATTCAAGGAAGTTAGAGGAGGGACTAAAATAGTTCAAGAAAGTAATTTCTATAAGCTAACAGTATTCGGAAAAGTGAGACTTCAACAGAGAATCTACCTACAATTGAGGATGTTTTCATTCATGAAAATTAAGGGACCAATAAGTCCATAAACTATGTGAGGATCCCTTTTATATAAGTGATAAAAGTCATAGAAAGATTGTGATATTTTCCACTAGTAGTGTTCTAGATAAAGAAACATATGGAGTGGCCCTTAGGAAAGTAGTGATCTGACCCTAAACAATGTAAATACAGTGATCCTAGGCATAGAAGTGATCTAGTCTAAAACTTGTAATTTGGTAGTGATAAATATTTTATTTGGTACATCATCACATCATCATTGTATGCTCCATGGATGTAGCTTAGTGAGGGTGAACCAAGGAAAATTTTTATATGTCATTCATGATTTAGATTCTATTCACATATTGTTATGGGAAAGAGAGACAAGATTGTTTTATTTAATGATGAAATAATCTTTTAAGGTTTGGGATTTTTAATATTTCATACCCTAATTCACCCCCCCCCCCCCACCCCACCCCAGGGTATTTAAAATAATTGGGAAAATATTTGGTGTCTGGGGGAAAGGTTGAAAATTAGTGGTTCTCTCTTAGTAGAAGAAATAGAGGTGGTCAATCACAAATGGATTCTGATCTTCGATGGAAATAATTTAGAGTTATGGAAGATTTGGATGCAGCAATACCTCAGATTATTAGAAATGGATGTATTTATAGCATCATTTCATGGAATAATATCAAATATCGACAGTGGTGATTTATCCGAAGCTAGACAAATGGAATTGGATGTTGATTCTAAAGGATCAATGCCATAGGGGATCCCTATAAAATGAAATATATAAAATGTTTATGTCGTTTAAGTCATCACATACTATTTTTTAAAGGTTGTAGAATGTTTATGATGGTGACTCAAAATTCATAGAAGCAAAGCAGTAGTTTATATGGAACAAGTATGAGGATTTGAGATTGAACCCTAATGAATATGTTGATACAATCATTGATCGAGTGAATTTTTTTTGGAAGACCGGCATGGTCTCAAAGAAATTATTAAAGATATAAATATTTTTAAGCATATCTTTATAAAACTACCACCTTGGTTTAATCTTAAAATTCTTATTTTGGAAGATAAAGATCCAAAAGATATGACGTTGGATAGCTAGCATAGTACTGTTGTTCCATACGAGATGAGAAATGATGATAATTATGCTGTAAAAAAGGGGAAATCCAAATTAGTGGCATTAAATTCCATGAAGATTCTCACTATTGAATATTGTCAAGAGGAAGACAATTTGGAAGATTTCATGTCATTTCTATCCTCAAATTCACAAAGAGGAAGGGGAAAGTTCAATGGTAAACTTCCAATTTCATGCTTTAGAGGTGTAAGGATTTTACATTTTGCAGTAAAGTGTCCTAAGAAGTTCAAACATAATGATGAAGACAATTATGAAATTCCCAGGAAGAATTATTCATCCAATGTGAAAGGTATGTGGAGTAACAAGAGAAAATTATTCCAAAAGAAGAATCTGCTACCAAAAAAAGATAATAGCTCAAAATAATCTAAGGTAAAATAATTAGAGGACTGTAAGGATAATGAATCAAATTCAATGGTGGGAATTGTCAAAAATTCCCAAACAATAGAAAATAGTGACAATGAAGATGGATAAATTGAAGGAAGAGTTGATCTTCAGGGAAAATTAGAAGTTTCACTCAAAGAGATATAAATTTAAAGATTGAATATAAATAAATCCAATAAATTTTTTTGTGATGAAAAATTTTATATACAGCAACAAGAAAAAGATAATTATGAGATGAATGATGAAATTTAAAAATAGAAGTCTTCAATGCCAGAGATATCAGATAAGGTTGTAGAGTACAAGCTCAAAATTTAATAACATAATATAGAAATTGATGTTTTAACTAAAACTGAAAATAACCAAATCAAATTTATCTAAGAAATTTAGGAATAAGTCTTCAGTCTTTTATGAAGTGTTAAGGATCAAGAAAAATTATTGATTATTGGTAGGAAATTGGGAAAGAAGATCATACAAGAAATAGAAAAGATGAAAGTGGAGAATAGTGGTCTAGTATAATAGAAGAAACAGTCAAATCCAAATGATAAGGTTTGTATAGGGATTGATTGAAAATATAAAGTGGTAATAGTTGAAGTCAAACCACATTCGCCCGATACAATATTGAAGATTTTTTTGGGTATGAATCAGAATCAAAATATTTATAGAACTCATGGTAGAATTTCTAGTGTAGTATTTCCACACAGGAAGGAACCTAGCATAAGATGTTATTATTATGGACATATGGGACACTCATAAAACATAGGTTCTGTATCCAAGAGGTGCCTAAGAGAACAAGACAAATATATATATCCATACCAATCTCAATGTTCTATAACATCATTTGATTGTCACTGTTTCAGGTGTGGACGATTTGGCCACATGGAAATATATTACTCATTGATAATATAGAGAAATGTGTCGATGTGGAATGAATGTGGTCATAAGTATAAATTCAATGTATCATCAAATGAGTTGAAAATTCAAAATTAGTTTTCCTTATTTCAATATAAATTTGGTCCATCATAATCCGATGAAGATAAATATCATCAATCTATTTTAATTGAAATTTCAAAAACATGGATCAAAAAGAAAAGGGATGAGCAGGTTGTGGTTGCAGAGATTTATTTTAAAGAATCAAATAACATTGGAATATGGATTATTGATAGTGGAATCACTTACCATATAACAATAAGTAAGGATATGGTGACCAGAATCTGGCATGATAAGGAAGGTATCACATTCTTTGTAAATGATGAGGGCCTGAGGATTTTTTCCTCAGGAAAAGACAAGTTTGGGAGAAAAGAAATGAGATGTGCAGATGCCTTGATATTTGAAGGTCTCAGTCACAAATTTATAACTGTATGTAAACTATGTGACTCAGGACATGCCATAATATTTTCAAATAAAATATGTGTCATTGTGATAAAATATTTTTTAGTTGTTTTGTATATGAAAGGGAATATCTACCTTGTGAGTGGAGAAAAATATATATTTTTTCTATCCAAGGAAGAAGAAAAAAACTTGGTAACAAAACTCTTTTTCATGTGATCCAAATATCCTTATAAGATCTAGTAAAATATGATTCTTCTCTAGACCTCCCTAGGTTATCATGTGATCATGATCATATGTTTGATTCTCTTTAGAAAGGTAATATCATTGGAAATACATATAAGGAAAAAGAGAAAGGTCAAAAAAAATTAAGTTGGTGCATATTGATGTGTTTAGACCAATTTCACCATGATATATTGATGTAATGAGATATTTGTTTCTCATCATTGATGATTTTAGTAGAATGGAATGGGTTTTAGTCATCACTAACAAATCTAAGGCGTTTAGTTGCTTAAAAACTTATCGAAGGGACATTGAGAAGATGTGGGGTCAAGCAATCCAGAAGATCCGAAAAAATAATGGAAAAGAGTTAAAAAATATCCATGTGTAGGATTATCTCAAGAAACATGGGATAAAGCACCATGTTTCAGCAAAAAAAACTCCATAGTAGAATAGATTAGTTAAGAGAAGAAATAAAATTATCAACAACATGCATGAAAAAATTCTCATTAAGAAATGCCTTACAAAAGAGTTTTGTAAAGAAGTAGTGATGACATAAGTCTACACATAAAATAGAGGATTATTATATGTGAAATAAGTGAAGTCTTCATATGAGCTATGGTATGGAAAAAATCCATCATTGAAGTGCTTTCTAGTCTTTGGAAGTAAGTTTTTCATTCTCAATAGAGAGAAACACATAAATTTTTAATCTCATAGATATGAAGGAATAGTTCTTAGATACTCAAAGAAAGGAGAAAAATATAAATGCTTCAATAAGAGGCTAGGAATGGTAGTTGAAATCCATGATGTATCCATAGTATAGAATGGGCAGAATCATCAGTAAATACATGATCGGCCTCAGGAGGATAGTGATGAATAGATAAGAAGATCGAGGGATTTTCCAGTTCCATATATTGATTTGGAAGAATATTCATATAATGAAAAGGATGATAAAAAAATTAGTATTAACACAAATACAGAATAGAAGAGAAGAAATTGATAGATAGAACATAATTGGTGATCATAAAGTTTCAGTGCAGACAAGGAGGATGAAGACTCTACAACAAGAATCGTACTTATCATAGGTAGAGCCTAAATATTTTGATGAATCCACTAGAGATGAAAATTGGGTTTAGGATATTAATTAATAGATTGACCAACTTTATAATAATCAGAAATGGGAGGCTTTTTCGAGGTCAGTAGATAATAATGTCATCACGACTAAATGGTTTTTTTGTAAAAATCTGAATGAATATGGTGCAATGATTCAAAGAAAAGAATGACTAGTGTGAAAATTTTACTCATAGATATATGGTAAAAATTTTCATATATTTCAAGGCTAGAGATAATCATATTATTCTTGTATATAGAAGTGTAATTAAATTTCAAATATTTCAATATGGATGTTAAGTTTTCATTTCGTAATGGGGTTCTGAAAGAATAAGTTTATTTAAGGATATATTTGTTTTTGAATAAGCTCAGTTTTTGACATGGTGGGGTTTATTATAATCTATATGTCAAACATGAAAATAATAAAAGGATGATGGTGCTGATATATGTTTATGAAATAATATTTGGTGGATTATATGAATCCCAGGGCAAGAAATTAACAGAATTCATAAAAAGTGAATTTGAAATGTCGATGATCGGTGAATTAATACTTTTCCTTAGTTTATAGGGGACACAAGTAAATAAAGGAACATTAATTTATCAATATAAATATTCCAATGAAGATTTGAGAAGATTTGGAAAGGATAAATCCAAGGATATGATAACTCAATTGGCTACCAGGATGAAACTTTTGTGGGATGATAAAGTAAAATTGGTTAATGACACAAAATATAGGTAGATCATTGGAAGCCAGTTGTACATAATAGAGACATGACAAGATATTTTTTTCCACATTTTAAGCAGCATGGTACCAAATTAATCTCAAGGAAACCCACTTACTTGAAGTAAAAAAATAATACTTTGGCATATAAAGGGCATGGTGGATTTTGGTTTGTTGTATAGTGACACATCTTGATGAGAGTTATTGGGCTATACATATGCATATTGAGCCGGATTAGTAGATTATATAAATTAAATGTGCAGTGGTTCATTATATCTAGGTGTCTTATGTATTGATTTTATAATAAAGAAACAATATTTCATTTCATTGAGCACCACAAAAGCTATGTATATTGTGGAAAATAAAACATGCACACAGTTATTATGGATAAAGAAGAAGCTTGATGATATGGGAGTTGAAGTGAAGTCTCTGATTGGAATCCATTATGATAATACAAGTGCTTTAAATCTTATAAAAAATAGAGTACATCACTCAAGGAAAAATAACATTGAAATAAATTATCATTTTATAAAGGAAAAGGTGGATCAAGGGCTTGTGATGTTGGAGTATGTGTCTACATAACTATAAGTTGTATACATTTTGATAAAAGCACTACCCAAAAAAGCATTTTAAAGGCATTAACTAGCTCTAGGAGTTTAGTCGACTACCCACACATCAAAAAATGTGGATGTGGGACCCCCTTTCTCTAAGGAATGGTGTGTTTTTCTCTAATGTGTTGATCAATGTTTTTTACCCTATTGCAGACCATAATAAAGTGACCTTCGATTTTATTGATAAAGGGGGGTAATTGTTTCTATAAAAGTAGATAGAATAAGATATGGGAGAAGATGATAGGGGGATTAGTGAAGTAGGGGGTGTATTAAATCTAAAAATTCTAAGGGTGATCGATCAATGATTATATATCATGATAGATGTGGTTCGTGATGGAAGCAGTTGAGTGGTTTTGGAATGAACTGATTCATTAATAAAATTTTAATAATACTCATGTTTATCACACCAAGCCTGGATCATGTGGGTTTATAGGGTGAGTTGATTAAATATTTGATCTTTTTCTTAATCAAAATAACTGAATGTTAGTTGATGATAGAAGAATCTTTAACAATGTATCAAATTTTGAAGAGTTTTCAACAAACCCAAAGGGGGATTATTGGGAAAAATCCCTCAAAGAATCATTTTTGTGTTTTTGGGTTGTTTGTATTTGTTGAAAAATCTAAGCGATTACAAAATATAATGGTCGGTGTTTCCAAAGTAGATTTTTAAGATGGAACAATTTCCCAGTATTTTCCAAATTTTTTGGCCTCAAATTCGATAGTTTGTTTTTCAAAAAGAAATATTTTCTGAAAAAGGGTTCACAATTTGCGGACTGCTAAGCACAGTTTAAAGACAGCGAAAGGAGGAAGGTAGAACATGAAGAAGGGGCAGTCTGTGGAATAATATGTGGTCCGTTAATAACTTTCACCATACAGTGCAACAAAGTTCACAAATAATTCAAGGAAGTTAGAAGATGGACTAAAATAGTTCATGATAGAAATTTCAGTGAGCTAACAGTATGTGGAAAAGCATGACTTCAACAGAGCATCTACCTAAAATTGAGGATGCATTCATTAATGAAAATGAAGGGACCTAAAGTCCATCAAATGTGTGTGAATCCATTCCAAATTAGTGAACAATGGAAGAAAAATATAGTGATCCTTTACAAAGATAGTGATCCAGAGAAAGAGACAAAGGGAGTGACCCTTGGGAAAGCAATGAGATGACCCTAAACACTATAAGGGTAGTGAGCCTAGGCAAAGAAGCGATCTAGCCCGAACCTTGTAATTTGGAAGTGATCCTTAATAGATTCGGTTCATTGGAACAAATTTTCTATATTCTCCTTATACATATACCAATGAGGTTGAACCAGGTAAAATTATTATGTCTTGTACATGATTTATATTATGTTCATATATTTCAATTGGAAAGGGAGAGAAGAGTGTTTTGTTCAATAAGGAAACAAGATCTGAAGGGGCAGTAGTTTTAATCTTCAATAATCTAATTGACACCCATATCATGTATTTAACCTAATTGGGATAACATAAATGTTTCATCGCTATATGGGGAGCCATTAATAAGTGAAGGGGAAGTTCGATTAAAATCAGGGAACATAAAATTTTTTATATAAAAGGGGGATTCTTAAGGAGAGATTTATTACTCTAAGGGTCATCTCGTCATGAATTAATAATATAGATTGGGTGTACCAAGAACATGTTAAGGGTATGTGTTCTGATATCTAGAAATAATAATTAACCTTTTAGATTCATGAGAATGAGGTTTGATCATTCTTTGAGAAGAAGACTAATGTGGCCTCCTAGACTGCTTGATTTTAGGTTGTTTATTTGTTGAAAAAATAATGGAAAATGGTTTAATGTTTTATAGTGTATACCATAGGGGTAAGGTAGTTTATGTTTATAAAACTTTGACCAAAATTGTTTTTCCCAGTTCAATGTCATTGAACATAGACTAGGGTTCATGCATTTTAAGGTAATTCTATTAGGACCAAGGGGTTTCTCTGAGTTTATGGTCATGGAACTCAAAACATTGACTGTTTATTTTAAAATAATTTATTTAAAAATAAGAATGTATAGTTTAATGATATATATCTAGGACCAAATAGGTATATGTAGTTAATGTTGTTTAGCTAGTACTATAAGCGACACAAAACAAAGAGTCGTGTTTCTAGGACATGAGAAGGTTTTCTATGCTACAATGCACCTCAAATGTCATTGGAAATGACTAATTGAATTTTTTGGGATAACATGTTTCCTACAAGGTGTGAAAAAAATTTCTAGTACAATATTTATATTGTTTCATAAGACTTCATAGTATAGGAAACGGTTTGAGTTCATAATGTTGCATGAACCACCAAGGAAACACTTAAATATAGGAAAACTCAATTGGGTGTGATACCATAAGTCCAATTTTCCATTATAAAATGTAATGATGTACTATAAGGTTACAATGAAGGACATAGAACATTTGTTTTCAAAAATTTAAGATATATGAGATGTGAATTGGGACCTATATGGATATAATCATGATGGGGTAGTAGATAAGTTGTGGATGACTTTTTACCATGTCATTGAAAAGAAATTACAATATTATACTACTATAAATAGGGGGAAAGTTGAGAATGAATGTTTATATCATTCCATACAAGAGTTTCATAAAGCCTTTTTAACATGGATCCTTTGATATGTGTACCTTGGATAGGAGGAAAGCATTTGGGGTGTTGTTCCATCACCATAGGAGAGTCGGTACAGACATTGAAGGTTGATTGGGGATTTATATTCATGAAGCCCAAAGTGGGTTAGAGAAAGGAAGTGTTATTATCAATCAGATCTCACACAATATGGAGTCCATATCATCACCCCTTTTATTTATTGATGATGTGTACCACTATAGGTGGAGTGGAATATAGTGAAATTTTATCTATGACTGAATGCAAGTTAAAAAACCCATGAGAGAGGGTGTGAGAAAAAATTTGATCAAACCTCAGAATAGGGAATAGTGTGATTGATGAAGTTATATAGTTTATGTTCATATATCTCAAACAAAGGGGTGTTAAATTTTAACGGTGTGCATATTTTACCATAGGAGGAGACAACCTTTCTAGATAAGTTAAATAAACATAATTTTATTATATATGGTCACAGAGGGGTATAAACTCAATTTAATGTTATTATGTCTGGACTAGATGAAGTACCTTTTATATTCATGCATCCATGTATAAAACTATGAATTTTAATGTCATCTAGTGAGGAAGGAAATGGGCTTGAGGTATTCCTAAAAGTGATAGGGTCTAAAGATTAATCTAATGTTGATCAAAATCCTTGATTCAAGTACAGAAAACCTCAAATATGAGCACATGCAGTATACATTCTTGTTTCCTTAAATATGGTTTCCAATTAAGCTTCAGGGAACATGGACTATACCCTTCAATAGTAGCATTATTCTGATATTCAGAATATTAATGTGGCCTTCTGAGAGAACTAAATGTTATGATGATATGGGAGTTACATGGGATTTTTCACCGGTCTTGGGATAAAAAAAATTAGGCGTCACTGTGTATCATGTGGAATAGGAATCAAGAAATATGTAGTTCTCAAGGGTAAACCTATCTCTATATATTTATATCATATAGAGGTGATGAGAGGTAAAGTGTATGAATTCCCTAGTGGGAGTCAAATAATAAGTCCCAACATGAATTATGCATATCCTCATCACCATATAATTACTAAGAAAAATATCCTACGTAGAATTGGATCATACATAGAAAATTATTGAATGGGGACATCATACTAAAACTCAGGAAAAAAGATTTGTTAGTATGAGTCAAAGGGGAAGTCATCATGCCAATATGGAATGGGGTTACTATAATGACTTCTATTTTTACAATATTACTTTTGGATATTATATATATTATCATTGGAGTTAGGTGTTGAGATGGCATGATATTCTGAGTCATTTTGTGCCTAAAATTAATTTTTGAAATATGTTAAATATATTAAAATCACCCTAGTGAATTTTTACTAAATAAGTGGAATAAATACTAAAAATTATACCTAGGTTAGAAATATTGGGACATCATTGAGTTCAGAATACAAGTTTTACCCTTGGTGAAACATAACCATTGTTGATGTTAGGGGTTTGTGTAAAAGTTATTATGGGTGAAGAATTAATAAAATAAATTTATTTATTTATTTATTTTAATTTTAATTTATAAATTGACTATATACCTTATTTAAAAATGATTATTCATCAACCCTAGTGTTATACACATAACCTAGGATTGATAGGATCCATTGAAGAGGAGCCTATGGAGGATTGTTGGTAGATGATATCAAATCACTTCAGATCAAGGATCATTTGCCAGTGGATTTCATGGATCTCTCCAATAATGGAAACACATAACCATCTTTCATTAATGATCAATCCAAACTCTAGGTAGGATGTTTGATTTTTTATTTCCATCCCATTATTTTTCTCATGTCGATCATGTATCAATTCCACAAACAATAATTGATTTGGGCATCGATGGTTGATCTATTTTGTGATGGGTTTGTCTTGTTCATTGTTTATTTCCTATTTAATTGTATAAATCTATGAAAAGGGATTGAGGAAAAATTAAGAAATGAGAACCTTCATGGGTCAGGATGGGATCAAGTATAGGGGAGTGTGGCTGATTACTCACCAGTTGGCTAAAATGACTCTTGGAGTAGTGGATGTTATGGGATACTAGTTCCATGTGGTGGTGGTAGAGTATGAGGATGTATTTCCTAAGGAAGTTTCATGATTACCTACCCACAATATCTAAACTTATTCATTGAAATAAACCCCAGTATGTCCCTAATATCTACACCATCATAATAGATGGATCTCGTAGATCTTCATGAGTTAAAGGAGAAGTTAGAGGACTTGTAGGAGAAGGGATTTGTGAGACTCGGTGTTTCCCCCTGGGTAGTGCCAGTGTTTTTCTCCAAGAAGGAATATTAGAGCTTGAGGTTATGATGATATTATCGATTCTTGAACTAGGTGACCATGAAGAATAAGTATCCACTACCTAGGATCGATGACCTCTTTGATCAGTTGAGAAGGGAATGATAGTTCTCGATGGTTGACATCATATCAGTTTATCACCAACTAAAAGTAAGGGGTGAGGATATACTAAATATGGAATTCATATGTCGCTAAGGTCACTATTAGTACATGGGGATGTAATTAGGTATAAATAATTCCCCAAAAATGTTCATGGGAATCATGAACTAGATCTTTCGGCCTTTTTTAGACTGGTATATAATGGTGTTTAATAATGACATCCTAGTGTAATTGGAGTTCAAGGAGGAGAATGTGAGGCACTTGAGGATGGTCCTGGACACACTCCAAGAGCACAAAATTTATGTTAATCTCTTAAAGTGTGTTTTGTGAACTCAAAAGGTGTTGGGACCAAGTTGGAAAGAAGTTTTTTTAAGCTGTAAGAATATTGTGCTGAAATTATTGTCTTTTATTGTCAATAAAAGAAATAAATTCAATTTTTATGTGTTGATGATCATAAAAAAAGTATTAAAGGTTTCATAATAATAATAAAATCATATGAAAAATGATTTATAAAGTCTATAGTTTTTGAATAATATTTCTGGGAGAAAAGGTTCATCAGACTCACCTTGCGTTCAGAATGAAATTTTTGAATATAATGTGAAATTGTATCAGAGTTTGAAAGTTTTCACACTAAATATAATTATTCTTTGATGATATTTTAGTCCTCATAAATCATAAGATTTATAAAAAAACTTCTGATGATTTATTTATGAAGGAAAGGGGTAGGACAAGTTCAACCAATTAGTTTGAGGTTTGGTTGGAAATAAAGAGGTTCTAAAAGGATGGGAAGTTATAATACTTTCAAATGTAAGTCAGACGATATTATTCTAGTTGTAATTTTTCTAAATTTCATGAGTAATTTATGATTACAAGAAGGAGTTTGTGGAAGAATAAAGTTTTTGAAGTCAATGTTTTTCAGCCTCATCTTCTCGGTGTGAGATGACTAGACATAAAATTTCTTTGAAGTCTATGATGTTTTGTTTGAAACATGAGGAGAAAAATATGTTGAATTTTAGTCAAACCAATAATCTAAAACATAAAAATATTTGGAAAATGAATTTTATGTTTAGCATAATCAGAAAAGGAAATAAGTTATTGTTGATACTATTCTATCATATTTTGTGTTCCATCGATTAATCCGAGGAAGAATTGTTTTTATTTGGAGTTTTTTGGAAAAATGAAAAAGAAACTAAGTGAAGTTTTTTGAGATCAATGCATATAATAAAGTCATAGATATATCAATCATATGAAGATCAGAAATATAGTTAACCATTTTCAACAGGTTGAATTCTTTTTTTCAAGTGGTTCAATAACAATAGAATAAATCTGATATGTTTCCAATTAGTTCAAGAGGAAAATAAGAAATAATTTTTTCCTTTAAATTAGGTAATGAGAAAAATAAAAAACTATTGAACATTTCTCAATATGTGGTGTTGACTCATTAGACTGGAGGTGACACTAATCCATCAGAGTGATGCAGAGACCATTCCATTGGATACAGTATCATCAGACCTAGGAAATTGTTTAACAATTGAAGAAAAGATGAAATTTTTGGAAGTATTTAAAAAATTACTATCAAGAGGGGTCTCAAAGATTGTTTGAAGAGTATTTTAAAAGTGTAAGTAAAAGGGGTTTTTACTTTTTTTTATGTGATACTAAGAAGTGTTGATATCTTTTGAAGTTGCAACCATGTTTATGGAATAATTGTTTCAAATTTTTATATCTAATAGTTTTTTTAAAGCATTAAAATGAGAAATTTGTTTCTAGTTGGTATAGAGAATTGTAATGAGAAGTAATTTTATTTTCATATGATAAATTGGTATAAAGAAACATAATCTACTTATGTTCACATGTCTCCATATTAATGAAGACATCATATCAAAAATTAGAATAAAACTAAATAATGGTTAGAAATACTGATGTAGGATGAAGCTTTGAGAATATTAGAGAAGTTTTGAGAATAATCTATAAGATTATATGATCATTGAAGAATTAAAATATGGTTAAAAATGAAAAGTAAATTAATGTTTTGGGAAAATTTTTGAAGTGGGAAGAAATTTTAGATTCTTGCCTAAACCACTTTTGGTTCACCTATAAATGGAAGAGAGTGTATTTTACTTTATGAAAGATCAGAACATTATTAATGTGTGGACAAAGAGAAAGAAGTTATAATGTTATAGAGAGAATGGGTTTTTGGATAGTGAATTCCTGAGGAAGTTTTTTGGAAAAATTAATAATAAGGATGATCGTATTCAATGGTTATTAGATCAGACTAGGCCATTGGACCAGTAAATTAGAATAAGATTTCTGGATTGAGGGATAAGTAGTTCAGAATATTTTCACTTGTATTCTGGAAGACTTATATTTTCAGACTGAGTAATCAGACTGAAGAATCAGATTGGGATATCAGACTGAGTATCATTATGTTTTCCAAATTAGTTCTTAACTATTTTTAGGTATGAAATTGAAGAATTTATTTTAAGGTTATAAAAATTGAGAGTGTATAAGGAAACATTGTAACATGTTTAGAATCAATTGGTGAAAGTTTCTTAACTTGTTACACATACCTGTATTACATCATTTGTGCTAGAATAAGAACATACACCATTATATTAATCATATTTCTACACAAGTGTAAGGGTATATCCTACTTATTTGTATTTACACAAAAAGATTGTATTCTAGTAGATTGTGTGGTATTGAATTGTTTCCAAACCATACCAATGAAATAGCTACTCTTGTTGAGTATTAAACCTCATAAATACTTATATTCCTATGAATGTGTGGTTTTTTTTATAAAAGTTACAAATCATTAATAGGAGGTGAAGGTTGTTTCAAAATAAAGGAAACTTAAAAGAAAATGATATCAATGATTCACCCCCTCCCCCTCTTAGTGATACATTGATCTTAGTTGAGATATTTCACTAGGTATAAAAGGAAATATTCCCTTCGTTTACTCTTTGCTGATGTTTTTTTAAGACAAGTTGTTATGGAGAATCTAAATTGTGTGAAAAGTAAGGGGATTATAATCTTCGATGCTAATAACTATCATAACTGAAAAGATAAAATATTGCCTTATCTTATGTCACCTGGGTATGAAATTTTAGAAGAAATTATAGATTGATTTCCTCTTATTTATGAAAAAATTCCTATCACATATATGGATATAAAGAATCTTAAGAATGATCGAAGTGGTAACAACTCTTTACTCTCATCACCTTCTAAAAGTAAATTCCTTTGATTGAAGGTTTTTTCAAAT
The DNA here is from genome assembly GCA_963277665.1 of Viscum album. NCBI lineage: Eukaryota > Viridiplantae > Streptophyta > Magnoliopsida > Santalales > Viscaceae > Viscum > Viscum album. The sequence continues at coordinate 1,942,442,575 of OY728143.1, read as the reverse complement.
TCCAAATGTATTTAGGATAATCTGAAAAAAAAAATATGAAGGAAATACAAAACTAATGAAAGTAAAGTAAAAAATCTAGATATAGGAGTATGAAGATCTGAATATGGGTGAGTATGAATATACCAGGGTGAATGAAATTGTTAGCACTATTATATGTCTTGGTGAAAATTTTGAAGATTCCACTATTATTGAAACGATCTTGAAAATTATTCTTAACAAGTTTGATGCCAATTTTACTCATTGGAAGATAGAGATCCTAAAACATTATCTCTGGATAATCTTTATTGTACTCTCGTTGTATATGAGATGATAAGGGAGGAAGTTATGAATGGAAAAAACAAAATTTTACCAAGAAATTCTCTTCAAGGATACCAAGAAAGTAATTTCTAAAAAGATTCTTAATGAAGAAGAAGAATCTAAAGATTATGATTCAAAAATGAGGTACATAAAAATATGATGAGTTATTATCCTTGTTTTCTAAAAATATGAAAAGTGATATAAGAAATTATAATGGGAAACTTCCCTTAAAATGATTTAAATATGGAGTTGTTGGGAACATTTCTGTGAATTTCCCCTGATTAAAGAATTAATATAGTAGTGATGAAGATTAGATAAGGAAGATAATATCATGTATTAAATAGGATAATAAGGCTAAATCTTATTCCAAAATATAAGATAAATAATTCTCCAAATTAACAAGGATAATATTTTTTTCTAAATATGATGATGAATAATATAGAGAATATTAATATGAAAATTATACTAAGAATACTAGAGAGAGTACTTTCATTGAAATGGTTAATAATGAAGATTTTAGAATTAGTAGTTCTGAAGAAGAAGAAGAAGAAGAAACTCTATTAGAATTTCATTTTAAATAAGAATTAAAATAATTTCTTAAAAAAATTAGAAGTCTTCAGAAATAAAAAAAATTGAAATGTGAAAGTTCCTTAACAAATAATTAATAATGTTTTCTTGATGATAATGTTAAGATTCTAGAAGAGGTTGATTACTAGAAAAAATATATTGAGAAAGAAAAGAATCTAAATGAGAATCTAGATGTTAAGTTGAAATAAATAGAATAATAATTATAATTTGTTCATCAAAAACTTTCTAAATCCAAACAGGTAGTTATAAGTTTCAACAAATCTATCTCTGAAAGTGGTGAATGATTTAGAGTGTATGGACATGTGAATGATGCTTGGGTCTCTCTCTTGGGTTGCTCACAGATTGTTAAAGAGACGTGGTTCTCAATATGTTATAGTGACAACCCACTGTTATATATCCCCAAGCTTAGAATAATCAAGGTTAAAATCAGGGAATAGAGAAAATAAAATTTAATCTCTTTGGATGCTGACATTAAGGGGCTTGAATATTGTCTCCATGACATTAGAGCAGAGACTACTAGATCAAATTTCTCAGCAGACATGCTCCAAGAGACTGAAGTGTCTCTCAAGATGAATGATATCCTAAAGCTTAGGGATAGCATTAAAAAAGAGACTTTCCATGTTAGATGGAATAATGAAGTGGATAGAAACACAAAAAATTTCAATGCTCTACAAAGGGTCCAGAAAGCGAATAAGCCTTCATCCGATCTTAAGGATGGAGTTAAAATCCTAGAGAGTATACAGGAGCTTGATGATCACATTTTTTGCTTTCTTTCAGAACCTTTTTAATGGACCAGTAAGGATGGAACGGGTTAGGGACAAAATTATTCCTAATTTAATTACTGAGTAGGATAACAGACTACTCACATCTCTACAAATGGATACTGATATTAAAGATGCAGTGTTTGGCCTAAAAAACAGCTCTCTTGGGCTAGATGGTTTCACTAATCTCTTCTTTCAAAGTTACTGGTATGTCATTCAAATTGATTTTTTCATTCCTTTCAAGCACTTTTTCAAGGATGGACACTTCCCTCCAGGATTTAATGCCCAGTTTATTGTTCTCATTCCAAAGGTGGAGAATGCAAGATAAATTGGTCAATTTAGGCTGGTTGAAGTGTTGAATACCATGTGAAAAATTATTACAAAGCTTTTGTCTAATAGGCTTGCTCGAGTCACTGAGAAAGTTATATACTTGAATCAGTTTGGCTTTATCAATGGCAAAAATATTCATAACTGAATTCTCACAGCTTCAGAATCCTTCAATATTCTTAGGAAGAAAACTAGGGGAGGAAATGTGGTCATTAAAGTGGACATCTGAAAATCATTTGATACGATGTATTGGGGTTTCATTAAACAAATCCTTCAAAGATTTTCCTTCAGTGTGGTATTTATTCAATGGATTTCGACTTTGATAGAGTCTGCTCGTATCTCAATCCTGGTTAATGGGTCATCGGAGGGATACTTTTCATGATCAAGGGGTGTGAGATAGGTAGACCACCTATATTCTATCATATTTTCTTTTTCTAAGGATTATTTGATCAGAATTCTAACTGACATGGTGGGAAACAGGAAACATGCCACTATCAAATTGACCAGAGGTATATCTACTCCTTCTCAATTGTTCTTTGCTGATGACATTGTTGTCTTTACACAGGAGGATAAGAAAAATATTAATAACCTAAAGGAGACCCTTCTTCAATATGATAATGTATCAAGGCAAGAAATCAGTTGGATAAAGTCTTTTATACACTTTGGTAAAAACTTTCCAGTTGTAAGAAAGATTTATCTCATTATCAATCTAGGTCTAAGAGAAGGTTGTATTCTATTCAATTACCTTGGGGCTCCACTATTTTGGGGTAAACCTAAAGCACCACAATTGTCAACATCCTTAGCCCAAGTCACAAAAATTCTTGCCTCTTAGAAAGGATCAGCACTCTCAATGGCAGGATGTGTGTGCCTTATCAAGCACGTTGTTACTTCATAGCTTGTTTACTCTCTCTTGGTGTACATGTGGCCTACCATGATTATTAATAAAGTCAAATAATTTTTGAGTAACATTTTCTAGAGTGGAAATTTGATGGAAAGGAAGATTCTTACAACGAAATAGAGCAAATGCTGCATGCCTACCCTGCTTGAAGGTCTGGGCATTAAAAATCTCAGTTGTTTTAATAACGCGTTGCTGGCCAAATTTATCTGGCATATCATTGACAACAAATCTGAATCTTTGGAATTTCTAAAGAGAAATATTCTCACAAGGATCCCTGATAAGAAATGGGGTTATATTTGTCCTAGATTTCACTCTGCAATCCATACTATAATGAGAAACTCTCACTGGACGGTTACTACTAATTCCTTCCTTTTTTTTTGGAGCACCAACTGGACTGGCATACCTGATTCTGATAGGTTTTCATCTACAGAACACTATGTTGATAATAAAATCACTATCAAAGAGTAGCTAGAGCATTTTGATGGCCTCCTGAAAGATATTATTTCCATAGTGGAAGGTTGTGATTTTATCGAGCATAATGACCTGCTGCTATGGGAAGGGTCCCCATCTGGTCTTCTAGACTCAAAAAATTTCTACCAACACTTGATACAGGGGAAATACAACTGGATCAGCACCTGGAATAGAATTCGGATGATGCCTTCACGGTTTACTCTTATCTGGATACTATTTTATAATAAGTTACTAGTGGATGACAACCTTCAAAGGGTTGGTATATCTATATGCTCAATATGTGTGTTATGACATCAACATTGTGAAGATGTGAACCATCTATTCTTGTCCTGAAACACTGCTTCCTCCCTCTGGAAATTTGTTCTTTACCTATTTAAGCTGAAATTTCCTCATATGGGATTCATTCTCGGTTTTCTAGATCTGTTATCTAGAATTCAGCACTCAAATCAACTTAATGATCTTCTACACACTGCCTATGCTGAAGCAATACACATTATTTGGAAAGGATTCAACAGTTCCATTCATCGATAGACCAGATTTCATGAAGGCCAGGCATTTGATATTTTCATTACGGCTATATAGGATGTGGCATCCAGGACTAAAGAATACTACAGAAACTCAGTAAAGTATTTCAGTATCTTTCGGATGCAGAAAGTTACAGCACTTTTTCCCAGGACAAGAGGCATTTTGGAGGTATTTTGGTTGGCACCCTTCAGCAGATGGTTTAAATGCAACACAGATGGTGCTTCTAGGGGAAATCCAGGACCAGCGGGATTTGGGGTTATCTTTAGAGACCACCAGGGAGAAGTGGTGGAATGCCATTATGACTCATGTGGTATTTCCATAACACTTGAAGCTAAAATGATGGTAGTTTTCAAGGCAGTAGATACTATTCACCAGTGAGTTTGGAGCAATATATGGCTGTAATGTGACTCAATTGTGGTTGTACAGGACATTAGAGTAGTTCAAAAATACCTCTCATGGAAACTGGTGGGTAAATAGATCAATTTCCTTGAAAGGATCTCCTCCTTGAATCATCTCGTCATGCACACCTTCCGGGAAGCGAACTACATTGAGGATTCACTTACCAACAAAGGTGTCTTGGAAGTGTAATTCACAACTCTCAACAATGTTCTAGATGAAATGACATCTCTTATAGTATGGGAAAAATGTAAAATACCATCTTTCCACATTGCATAACTCTTTTCTTTATATTCAATATAAGATCCTCTACACTCACTTTTATCAAAAAAAATGTGAATGATCAAAATTTAACTTCAATGGTTAAGAAGAAAGTTGTTATTTTTTTAGAAGAAAAAATAATGGAATGTAATGTATATCCCCAAAATCAACAAAGTATAGAAGTAAAAAAGTTTCGTAAAATTTTGATTATGAAAAAGTTCCAAAAACTTCTAGTTCTAATAAGGCTAAAAAGAAAATTGAGTGGATGATTAAGGTTCTGATTGAGAAAAAAATTGAGACTAACTAAATTTATGATATTAAAGGGAAGAAGGTTGCAAATAAATATGCTCACAACTTTAGATATAATGAAAGGTACAGTGGTAAATATTTTTTCTATGTATACTACTAGTATTGGGGTTGATTCAAGAATACCAAAAATATGTGTTGGTTTAATAAATAATATTACAAAAATTCCATGAATTAAAAAGGAAAAGTTTTAGGGGGATTAAATCCTCTCAAAGAAATAATTATAAGAATGATTTTTTGAAGAAAACTAAGAAGGTTGTTGTGTAAGTTGAAAATAGGTTCTAGCCTCTACAAACTATTTATGAAATATGTGAACAACCTGTACATCTTCCAAAAGGATTTCTTGTGTTTTTACTGGAACAACAAAAAAATTATAATTCATAGAAGCCTAATTTGAATAAAGATAAAGGAAAATAAAAAACTCTTAGTTATAAAAACCGCTCTCAAGAAGAAAAAGGATAACGACCTTGGATCGTGGATAGGGGGTGTTATTATCATATGATAGATGGCATAAAATTATTGAAGAATGTTAAAGTCTTTAAAGAAGGAACAATTACATTTGGAAATGATGAATCCCTCCAAATCAAATGTGTTGGATCTACTATTATTTGGGATGAAAAGTTAAAGTTCAAGAAAGTTTTTTTTTTTGTTAAATTTCGGAAACACAACTTGATAAACATTTCAAAACTCTATGATTAAGGGAAAAAAATATTTTTAGAAAATATGGGTCTGCTGTGAAAAGTTAGTAAGATAGAAAGATAGTTATAATAGGCCAATGTACAAAAGGAAACCTGTTACAAGTTGGTGAGGCTAAAAAATATTATTAATTATGTATGATAGAAGAGAATTAGTTGTGGCCTAAATGGTTGAGATCCATTTTTCATAGAAACATGACTATATTATCAAAGAGATATAATATCTATGGATTTACTAATATGTTAAGAAGAACAGATTGGTGTTTCACAATTTTTCAGAAAGGAAACATTATAAATTATGTGCATAATAAAGTTCAAATTTGTTCAAAATGACCCCTAGAACTTATTCATTGAGATATTTGTGGGATAATGAGAAAACAACCATATAATGGAGATAATTACTTCATTACATTCATTTATGATTTTTCACGCATTACTTGTGTTGTTTATATGAAACAAAAGTCAGATGCGCTGAAAATTTTTAAAGTTTATATGATAAAATCTAAGAAGGAATGGGAGTATTAAGTGAAGAAGTTGAGAACATACAATTGTAGTGAATAAAAAGGAAGTGTTTGAAATTTATCTTTAGAATCATGTAATTATACATGAGTTCAATACACCATAAACACCTACAAAATTGGTTTTTTTAATGAAAAAATAGATGTCTGATTGAAATAGAGAGAACTTTGTTACTTGAACATGGTCTCTCTCATTAAAATTGAAGGAAATCCATGAGCACATATATTTATATTCCAAACTTATGTTTTTATAGACTAAGTTCATATATGACTCCTTATGAAATGTTTTATGAAAAAAACTCCATGTTTGAAACATTTGGTAGTTTTTAGGAGTCCCTACATCACAAATAAAAAATGTGTAAACCTTGGAAAGTTTGATTAGAGAAGTGAAGATAGAATATTTCTTGGCTATTCTCTAGAAGTAAAAGGATATAAATGTATCAGTAAAGAGATAGGAATGATATTTGACTCTGTTGATGTGAATGTTTTCAAAAATGTTTAGGAAGATGATAAACAAAATCATACCGATAATGAATAAGAATGTTCAAAAATGTTTAGGAAGATGATAAACAAAATCATACCGATAATGAATAAGAATGGGATGGAATAATTTTTGTAAAGAGTTCTGATATGAATGAAAACCATTGTAATCCTACTCAATAAGAGGAATTAGACTCAGTTTTTTCCATTTATGAGGAAGAATCTCAAACATCTCATCCTAGGATGAGGAGGAAGGTGGAATCTCGAAACATAATTGGTGATCAACATAAAAAGATTCAATCAATAAGAACATAAAAAATTATTACACATACTTATATGCATTAAAAAGTTGAGATGAAAGATGTGAATGGTGATCTTGAGCTTCTATAATGGATTAAGCATATGAATGAAGAGTTTGATTAGATTTAAAATAATGATACTTGGGAACTCTTACATAAACCAAATAACAAAAATGATATTGGTAAAAAGTGGGTTTTCTGAAACTAGTTGAATTAATATATTGAAGTGATAAGAAACAAAGAAAGATTAGTTTGAAATGGTTACTCACAGATAGAGGGAATCAAATTTAATTTGACTTTTTCTCTAATGGAAAGGCTATAAACAATCAGAATATTTCTTTTTATTTATAAATAACAAAGTTAAAAACTATTTCTTATTGATTTGAAGTCCTCATTTATGAATGGGGATCTTCATTAAGAAGATTATATTGAAAAAACAGGTGGATGTTTTTTGGAAATGATGAAATTTATGTGTGTAAGTTGAAAAATCCTTATATAGGCTAAAACAAGCTTGGAGGGAATGGTATTTTCATTGGATACTTGCCTAAGAAAGCTGAATTTTAAGAAAGTAAGGGTTGATAGTAATATATACATCAAATAAAGTCAAGATATTTCTATTATTGTAATTGTTTATGTTAATGATATTATCTTTATTGGGAATCATGAAAGGATGTCTAAAAGTTTTTATGAAGTGATAATAAATTTGATTGAAATGTCTATTCTAGGAAAAATGAAATACTTTATTGGGTTACAAATCTCACAAGAAAAGAAACATGTATTTATTTCTAAAGAAAATTATGCTAATGAACATATTAATAAGTTTGGCATGGAAAATTAGAAATGTATTTCCACACCAATTTTAGTGGTAACTGATTTGAATAAAGATAAATAAGGTAAGTGTGTTGACACTAAAGAGTTTCGGAAGCTGATTAGATGTTGTTTATATTTCATTGCATCAATACCATAAATTGTTTATATTGTTACCTTATTTGAAATATTTCAGAGTACTCCAAAAGAATCACACCTTTTGTTTTGAAAAATAATTCTCAGATATATCAAAGGCAAAATAGATTTCAGAATCAGGTACAATAGTCTAGAAAGTTTTCATGTGTTTGGTTATACATAAGTTGATTGGACAGGAAATGTTGATGATGGAAGATCCAAATATAGTGTATTTTTATTTATTGGGGGAAGTTTTGTGTGTTTCAATACTAAGAAAAAAAATTCAATAACTCTTAGAATAGACGAATCAGTGTATGTTTCTTCCACTAGATATGTTACCCAACTTATGTTGATGAAGACTCTGTTAGAAGACTTACTTATTGAAGTAATGTTACTATTTCTATTTGGTTATGATAATAAGAGTGACATTAACCTTACAAGAAAATAAGTAGAACATTCTTATTCCAAATGTATAGATGTCAAATATCATTTCATCAAAAAGAATGTGGAGGAGAATGAATTGAAGATGGAGTACATTCCTATATCGGAACAATCGTCATACATATTCACAAAACCTTTACCGAAGGAAGCATTTTTCAAGATGAGGTTGAACATGGTAATCCAACCTATTTCTCATGAAGGTTGAGGTATGTGTTTTTTCCTCTCTTATCATGTATTTTGATAGTGTTTTTGAGGGTTAAAATTCATAAATATATCTATTGATATGTGATAAACCTTTTAAAGAAGCTTATATATAGGGGTTGTGGTGAAGCTATGAACTTAGCATGTAAGTGAACTCTTCTAACAGTTTTTTTGAGAAGTTTTAAGAAACATGTATTTATATGTAAGTAGAATAAGTAAATAAATTAGTGTATAAATATGTTAATGAAATTTGTAAAGATGAAGAAGATTAAAGAGTCAGTACTTTTAGACAACATTGTTTTTCTATCAATGATTCCTATTTCATACAATGATTTACCTCATGTAAACTTATTATTCACTGATAATTAATCCGTAGATTGTGGTTTTCTTTTGATTTATGAACCTTAGTCTATAATAAAATTCAAAGGGGTTATTGTTGTATAGAGTCCCGTGTTTTTTAACCGGACTAAAATGAAAAAGTTTTTGAACTTTTTCATTTATCAGATGGTTTGGTTTTAAAAACAAGATTCATAATGTAATTTCAAGATATATAACATCTAAAACTAATATTTTTATACTTGGGTGAAGGACCATTATGTTTCTCGAGTGGTTATATGGGTTTCAAAATCACCCAACTTGAAAAAAAAAGTAAGTTTTTCAAAGTAGTAGAGGGTGCACAGTTTTTCTGAAACTGTGTGGACCACTGCAGGTAACCATGTGACCCTATTTAAGGGGGAAGTGGCTTTACACATGGGATATTAATATTTTTCTCAATTTTGCACCTAGCCCATGTGGGGTGATATTGGAGACAGTAGGCACCACACGATTTGCGCACGGTTTGTAAAACCATGCGGGTCAAACCGTGATAATGGGTATGTTTAAAAATTAATTTAAATTAGAATAAAATGAAAGTAAAATTACAATACTCAAAATGCACACAACCCTCTCTATCATTCATGACAAACTATCCTGTAGGGCTTTCCCCTAATCAATGTGCATGACCCCCTCCACAGATCTTCTCCGATCTTCATTTTTTCAGTTGGATCCCTTGTAGTTTCTCCTCTGGATCGACAAGGTAAGTCATCTTCCTTATCCTCCCTTTGTTTCTAGACATTTTTTGGTCTCTTCGACCTTATGGAAAGGGGTGGATGGACCTAGGGTTTAGGGATAACCTGGATTTTTAGTTTCCCTTCAATGTTAGGTTATACGATTGAAGTCTTGGGACCCATTGGTTCGTATTCCGTCAACTGCAACCAAATGCCAGGTGGTTCAACTTGGATTACGTCCACCAACATCGTTTTGAGGTAAGGTTTTCAACCTGTTCTTATTGTCACTCAATTTTTAAGTGGGAATTTTTAAATTTATAGGTCCCTAGTATTTTAATTAAGAAGCTTTGAGTCTTCTCACTACATTTTTGTGATTCTATGTTATGTTATAGTGGTTTTTTATCAATGTTGAGAGCCCACATGTATATATATATAAAGATGTGTTTGTGTGGTTGAGGACCAGTTTCATTTTGTTTCCACCTCTTATGCCAAAGTGTTGGGTATTAAAATGGTTCCACCCCGAGGTAGAGTCCCTTTCCAAGACATTAAATTTTATAAATGCATAAATGAATTGCTTACTGCACTATTGTTAGCCTTTAATTCATGTAGTGAATTATTTGGAATAAATTTATATTAAATGAGAATTTATCATGTTCGTGATTTTAATGTTAAATGTATTAAATTATTTTTCGATAAACAATATCTTGATTTTGTAAAAAAATCCATCAATTGAGGTGCGTTATCTTCAAGATAAAAGTAGGCATTATGATATTATGTTTTCTTGGCTTGTTGTATTGGTTTTTATTATTACCTTGATGTTACATTGAAATATGGCATGTTTAGTACATGACCCTAATGAAATTTGAAAAAGAAAAGTTACCTTTTTAAATAATTAAAAGGATAAGGCACCGCCTAAGTGCTTGGCCCAGTTTCAAATTGGATTTGTCCATGTTTGATGTTTTCAATAATTTTTGATTAGTTTTTTGACACATTTGATCCACCTTTTGGGTGTTCCTTCGATTTTCCTTTGTTAGGGTAAGCTTTCTTACATTAAATTTCTTTTTTTAGAATTTTGAAATGCAAAATGGCTCATACTTGGTATGCTCACCACTTGACCTGCCTAAGGTAATTGTTTCAATATGATTATTAAATTTTTAATTCCAATTGGAAATCATACTAGTATCTGACATATCCATATTAAAGTTTTATTTAACAATATGTTTCATGTATGTAGTACCTCTTACCATGTTAATAGAAGGTATCAAAATGAGCCTTGAGTTTTGAAACTGCCTTACATGGATTGAATAAATGGTTGAATGCTACTTGGAACTGTCACACTAATGAAAGGAAATGTTCAGACAAAATGGACTTAATAATTAATTATGACTTGATAAATGGTTTAAATGATACTTGGTCTTTCGACACTAATGGAAGTCATGGCTTGAACCAATAAATAAATGGATTCAATGCTACTTGACATTTCCACACTAATGGAGGGAAAGGATTGAACTAAAAGAGAATATTACATGACTCCATTATTAAATAGGAATGGCCTGACTTGATCATGTCTTAGATTCTATTTGAAGAATGCCTTGAGCACTCAAGGATCCCATTACGAATTCAAGGACACAGATTTCTTAGTTTGAGACCCACTTATAAATCGATCCTGGTCTAACCTTGTATTCCCGGTATGACATCGTAGGATCCCTCATGTAGTACTATTGGGTGCCTTGGATACACTCCTTGGATCCAGAATTCACAAACATAATTCCTTAAATACAATCCTTGGATACAGCATTAAAAAACAGAATGCCTTCGATACACTCCTTGGATCCATCATTGACAAGTAGGTCCCATGGTTAAATCCCATCAGACCCAGTCATTTATTAGCCCCGTTTTACCTTGGATGAACTCCTTGGAATTGGTAGGTGACTCGTTGTTGAATTACTTGGACTATGCTCCTTGGATTACACTATTACCCCCTATCAGGCTACAATTATTACTGATTTGTAAACCCTTGAGGTCTAAATTTATCTGGTTATTAACATGGAACTTATTTATCAAATATCATTACAAGTTACCTTATTAAACCTTGGAACCATCACTATTTATAAAATCACGCTGTGATGTACGTGTTGGATATGCCTTACATGACCTATTAATATAAAATGGTAATTACTTAATAAATGAACTGGTTACATGTTTAGACACCAGTCGAGGGCTGAAGAAGGTACTTGGGTATTTAGTTACATTGTACTGCTTACTAAATTTATGCATGCATGTACACTGTTTAATTTATACCACACTGCTAGGATTGGGCTAGACGCCTGTGGTGCTAACCTAATGAAATTTATATCTCATAACATACTTGGGCTTCCATTGCACTGTGGTACCTGAGTAGACCTTTATTGTTCACAGGACTGTGGACCATGGTTGTTTTCTGTATTGCTTGTACCTGGAGTTAGGAGAAAAGGATCGAGATGGATCTTGGGATGCTCAAGGAGATCACTCGTGGGGCTTTAATGTCTTTTCTTTTGTACTTTATTGAAAATCATGTTGTACTATTTACTTTTTTCAAAAATGTATCAATACCATGTCATGCATTCATCTATTGTATAAAATGGATTTTGTTACTTATTTTCAATTATATCGAATTTTTCTTTCGCTTCTTAGTCAATTATGTTTAATGTTTCCACTGTTGATTGTTATTTATTCTTTTATACTATTGTGTAGCTCTAATAAGAGGTTATAGTCTCAATAATAACTATCCTTACACCCTCTCTACTATTCAGAAGCCTCTGGTGTATGGGGAGACGCATTTGAGGTCATGTGAATCACCGGTCCGTCCATCATCTTAGAGGTGATTTGGGTCAAGACATTACAATGTGGTGTCAGAGGATGATTCCCTTCCTTTGTCTTACTATTTGGGGTTGATATACATCAAAATAATAATGTTTCGGCACATGGTTAATATTCATTCTTAGAACTGATCACCCCATGTATGAGAAAAGACCAAGTGGCCAGGGCTGAGATTGTTTTTTATGTTGTTCGCTATTACAATTGATATGATTTCACCTTGATTTATTGGTTTACATTCTGCTACTTATGATTTATGGAATTATTAATATTACCCTTGGCCTATAATGGAAAGGATGAAACATACATACATCACATTAGGCACTTAGAAATTCACATTCCATGCATATGTTCCATGCCATATAGTTACATTAGTAGGTTGCCTACAAAGTATGATTTTTTGCCTTATTGATATGACATGCTTAGATTTATTCTTGATTAGGTAATACATTATAATTTCTTCTATGATTACTACTTTTTATAGCATACTTCTGTGATTTTGTCATGTCGCTTGATGTTAGTTTCTTGTAGTAACTTTCTAGCTTAATATGATATATGTAAATGGTTTCATGGGCTTAGTTATTGGTTGAGGTTATTATGGATTCTAGTTTTCATTTGTAAGGTGTATGGGCTCCATATATCTAGAAATAGGTAAACTATCTAATTGAGCCATTTTAAAAAGGCTGCAAAATTCAATTGATAAAGTAAGTTCGTTTTGACTGAAGGGACCCAAATGTCAAACTATAATGTCTATGGGTGCTTTGAAGGTTGGTAGATGGCTACCCATATAATTTGGACCATTATATTTTATCATGATAAATTATAAATTAATAATGGTATTGATTAATGGGAGCCAATTTTCAATCAATGAAGTGTATGGGCACTTCAAGAATTGGGAAATGGAAACCCATATTAAATGTAATGTAATAATGCCTTGTGAAATGCTTATAAATTAAAAGGATATTTACATTTGATTTGAAATAAAATGGATAGCTTTTAAAAATGAAACTAGACCCAAGTAGGATAGTTGGGGAATTTTTTTATGAGATGACTAATTGGGTGTTTGAACACTAATAATTTTTCTGATTTCTGTGAAGTTGCTTTCTAGAGAACCTAGGTTGGTTAAAATGGTGCCCTCGTAGGTTACCTTATCTGCTTAAATAATTTATTTTAACAAATTTCCTTACTTATTATGGATTTTGATAAATTTAAATGTTTAAAAAGAATGTTTTATGGAACTTTCCTATTTTTCCCATGGGGCGTTGGTTAAAAAAAATGTGTACCTTGTGTTTTTTTAGAAAAGTGGTAGTTGATGTTTTGATTAAATATTTGGATGCTTAAAGATTAAATGTGATTAAATATAAAGGTCTTGGAAATGGAACCTCTAATGGTTTCCTCAATTTAAAACCCACGTCTAAGGGAAGGTTGAGTTTCTCCTTTTATTTTTCTTGGATTGGAAGTGCGATCATTTTCCATAGGCATTATTTTCTTTAGTAATGCCTTATATGATCAGATTTTGAGCATAGTGACTTTTATTTGGCATGATCTGGTGTTACGGTTGACACTTGTTCTTCATAAGGGACTAAACCATGGTTAGTAACACCCTTATAACATTAATTCCTTGCTATTACCATGAGTTTTTTGATTTTTGGTATCCTTCAGGTGTTTTTGTCCCTTGTAGGACCTTCAGTTTCCACTAACACTCTTTTTTGAAATGGTGGTCATTTTTTTCTTGAACTTGTTATGGGATTGAGCATTAGGTAGTGCTCATTTTCATATGGTTATAGATTCCTTAGGTATGGTTGGTTGCTTCATAGATAATTTTACCCTTTCTTCTTCTCAAGTAATGGATGACTTGGTATAGCGTTGTCTAGGAAAATGGTTGTATGAGGCAATACGACTTTGAAATAAACTCCTTATGTTGTTGAGTATGGTCTCAGTTAGTCTCCAAGTAGAGTGACCTGAGCATTAGAGTATAAATTTCACCCCAATTCTTGGGATGGATTTCAGAAAACTTGGTTGTTTTGACACACCGGTCTCATTTCTTAGACCTTCATTGTTTGTTCTCTCACTATGATCGTGGCTTGGAGGAGCCTCGCATGTTTATTTAAGTTTTGATCTATCATTCTTATGAGCAGTTAGTTTTCTTTCCTTTTATGAATAGGACACCCCTAAGGTGGGTAGAATTATTTTGAACCTCATAAATGAATCCTTACATCTTGAAGTATCATAACCTAAGAGGGATATTGGGAAATGGTCAAGTTATCTTGAATGCCTTTGAGGATTGCTGGTGTTGTTTTATATTGGTGATTTATTGATGGAATGACTTTTATCTGGTTTGTTGTGTGTGAAATATTAGGTAAAAAGCATTGTCTTGGGTTGAGAATCAGTGGTAAAGTTTGAACAAGCATAGAATGCCTGCGGGTGGTAAAGGCATGTGTTCAGGCAGTGACGGTTTGTCGGCAGGTGAAGTCGAGCTTCTTCCTTGAAGTTGACTATTTGTGGTTTGATTATTTTACCTTCAAGTTTCTTGGTGTGTTTGACTAGAAACCCTGTCTTAATTCCTCTTAGTGTTCTCTTCTTAAGATACGAGTATGTCCCCTATATTAATGTCATCCTTGATGCACTAAGAGAGAAACAGTCTTACACCATGCTAAATCTTAAAAATCTTTTGAGCTTGTTATATCAATGTTATACACTAAAACCTAGTTATTATTGAGGCTTGGTAAGTCTTGAGTGATTCTTGGGTTCCCACGTAGGAATTCCTTATTCAAACTCAAGGACTCCATCCACTTCTTTTGAGTTTCACCAGCCGCCTAAGCTGGACATCTTCAAGACAAGTCAACCAAGTGGTTCGAATCTTTCCCTTTTCTTTGTCCAATGTATATGTTTGGTGAGGAAACTATTTCAAATATCACTACTAGATAAAGGAAAGTGGGGTTTCAAGGTTATAAATGACTTCTAAGAAATCTTGTGAGACCAGTTTCTGTTAGGTTGATCGAAATCTCATTGTTTTCCTTTTCAAGAAAACATGCCTGGAGAATCGTAAGAACACTCAAGGGCATGATTTGTATGGAAATTCGGATGGTGATGGTACCGTGGATTGGAATTGGACCTTCCTTGAGTTAATACCTATGGTTAGAAGAACCATCAATTGAATTATTATTTATATAATGAAGTGATCATGTCTTTATCTTAATGGGATCATGTTAACTCCATTTCAATGTTCTAGTTGGTGTTTGAGAGTTGGCTCGGGTTGTAAAGGCTTAAGTGTAGATTTCTTAATAACTTATTAAAGGGGAATTAGGAACAAAATGAAAGAATTTGAACTAAACTTCACAAAACATGTAGTTTAGGTTATTTTTACATTGTTCCCAATGGGTTCTATAGGATGATATGTTTTAAAGGTGGGTAGATTGTAGAGTCTCGGGTTTTTAAACCGGACTAAAACACTAATCTTTCTGACCTTTTTTGTTTACCGGATGGGTAAGTTTTAAAACTAATATTTATAATGTAATTCCAAGAGATTGAACATCTAAAAATGATGTTCTTAGACTTTTTTGAAGGATTGTTATGTTTTCTTAGTGGTTTGATGGGTTTCAAAACCACCGAACATGAAAAAAAAGTTTTGAAAAGGTGTAGAGGGCACATGGTTTTTTCTGAAACCATACAGCCCGCTACTGGTAACCGTGAGACCCTATTTAAGGGTGAAGTGGCATTACACACAATTTTCACGTGGTTTTATCAATTTTTCACCTAGCCCATGTGAGGTGAAATTGGAGGCAGTAGGCACTGCACTGTTTTCTCACGATTTGGAAAACCGTGCAGGTCCAACCGTGCTAACGGGTATGTTTGAAAATTTAAATTAAATAAAATTCAAATTAAAACTGTCAAAACCCTCACACCCATCTCCCTCGTTTAAGACACACCATCCCATATATATCTCCCCCTCTCAACATGCACAACCCCCTCCATAGAGCTCCTCCAATCTTCATTTTTTCAACTGGATCAGTTGTAGTGTCTCCTCTGGATCGACAAGGTAATTCATCTACCCTCTCCTCTATTTGTTTCTGGCTATTTTTTCAATCTCTCTGGTGTAAACTAATAGGGCGTTCGAACCTAGGGGTTAGGTATAACCCATATTTTTGGTTTCCCATCAATTTTAGGTTGTGCAGTTGAAGTCTCGAAACCCATTGGTTCATATTCCATCAACCATCATCAAATGTGAGGTGTTTCGACTTGGTTTTGGTCTACCGGCATCATTTTAGGGTAATTTTTTCAACTAGTTCATGTTGTCTCTCAATTTTTAATTGAATATTTTATAGTTATAGGACCCTGGTATTTTAATTAAAATGTATTGATTCTTGTCATTGTGTTTTTGTGATTATAAGTTATGTTATAGTGGGGTTTGATCAATGTTGAGGGCTCACACACACACACACACACACACACACACACACACACATATATATATATATAAAGTCATGTGCATGTGGTTTCAGACTATTTGTGTTTGGTTGCCTCCTATTATTCCAAAGTGATGTGTATTGAACTTATGTCACGCTGAGTTAGGGTCCCTTTCCAAGCCATTAAATTTTATAAATACATAAATGAATTCCTTGTTGCACTATTGTTGACTTTCATTCATGTAGTGAAATATTGGGATTAAATGTCTATTAAATAATAATTTAGAATGTTCATGATTTGAATGTTAAATGTATTAAATGATTTATTGATAAAAATATCATGTTTTCGTAATAATACGCCTCAATTGAGGTGTGTTTTCTTCAAGATAAAATTAGTGGTTAGGATTTTATGCTTGCTTGAATTGTTTTATTGGTTTTTCTTATTTCCTTGATGTTTCATTGAAATATGGAATGTTTAGGACAAGGCCATAATGGCATTAGAAAAGAAGGGTTGCATTTTTAAATAATTAAAGGGACAAGGCACTACCTAAGTGCTTGCCTAAGTTTCAAATTGGATTTATCCATTTTTTATGTTTTCCATAATTGTTGTTTAGTGTTTTTACACATTTGGGCCACCATTTGGGTGTGCCTTGGCATGAACTTTTTAAGGGTAAGCTTTCTTACATTAAATGGCTTGTTTTAGAATTGTGAATTGCATAATGTCCCATACCATGTATTCTCACCACTTGACCCACCTAAGGTAAGTGTTTCAATCTGATTATTAAATGCGTAATGGAAATTGGAAATCATAATAGTATATGACTTAGCCATGTTATACTTTAATTGAATAATAGGTTTCATGTCCGTAGTACCCCATACCATGTTAATGGAAGGTATCAGAATGAACCTTAAATTTTGAAAAGGCCTTAAATGGATTGAATAAATGGTTACATGCTACTTGGATTTTTCACACTAATGAAAGGTAAGGTTTGGACCAAATGGAATTAATAAATAATTATGAATTGATAAATGGTTTCAATGCCACTTGTCCTTTCCACACTAATGGAAGGTAAGTAATGAACTAATAAATAAATGGTTGTAATGAAACAGGATATTTTCTCACTAAGGGAAGGTAAGGCTTGACCCAAAAGATAATATTACATGACTCCATTATTAAATAAGAATGGCCTAACTCGATTTTGTCTTGGATTCTAATTATAAAATTCTTTGAGCACTCAAGGACCCCATTTTGAATTCAATGACATGGATTTCGTAGGTTGAGTCCCACCTAAAACCCGATCCTTTGTAACCATGGATACCCAGTATGACACTGTAGGATCCCTCATGTAGTACTATAGGATTCCTTGGATAGACTCCATGGATCGAGCATTAACAAATAGGATTCCTTGGATACACTCCTTGGATCCAGCATTGACAAGTAGGTTTCATGGTTAAAGCGCATTGGGCCTAGTCGTTTCTTAGCCCCATTTACCTTGGATGAACTCCTTAGACTCGGTACGCAAGTCATTATTGAATGAAATGGACTATTATACTTGGATTACACTCTTACACCCATGCCAGGCTATGGTAATTACTAAGTTGGTGACCCTTGAGGTCTATGTTGCCTTGGTTATTACCTTGGAACTTCTTTATCAAATATCATTATAGGTTTCCTTGTTACACCTCAGAAAATTCACTATTTATAATATCACGATGTAATGTTAGTGTTAGCTATGCCTCACATGACCTATTAACATTAAATGGTAATTACTTAATAAATGAAGTGGTTAAATGTTTGGACACCTACTGAGGGCTGAAGTAGGACTGAGTTAGATCTCGGGATGCTCAAGAATATTTCCTATGGGGCTTTGATGTCTTTTCTTTTTATACTATATTGAAATTGATGTTGTATTGTTTTTTATTTCCAAATATGTATCAATACCATGTAATTCATTCATTTATTCTATGAACTATATTTTTCTACTTTTTTGCAGTTATATCAAATTTTTCTTCCCCTGCTTAGTCAATTATGTATTACTTCTTCCGTTGTTGATTTTTATTCTCTCTATTATACCACTTTTTAACTCTGATAAGAGTGTATAGGATCCCCACTAACTATCCTTACACCCTTGCTACTAGTTGACAGCCTCGGGTGTATGGGGATATGTGCTTGAGTTCATGTGAATCACCGGTCTGGCCACCATCTTTGAGGTGATTCAATTCGGGATGTTACATATTGGGACTAAGTTAGAAAGAAGTTGTTTTTGAAAGATGGAATTTTGTGTAGAAATTATTGTCTTTTATTGTTTAGAAAATAAATCAAATAAATTTTAAATATTGATTATTAGGAAAAAAGGATGAAAGTTATCATTGTAATTAGAATATCGGATGCAAAATTATTAAGAAATTCCATCAGTTTGTTAAGAATTTTTCTGGAAGAAAGGTTCATCAAACTCACCTTGGGATCAGAATGAAATTTTCGATCATAATAATAAATTTTATCAGAGTTTTAAATTCTTTATACTAAATTTTAAAATGATTTCATGATATTGAAGTTATCATAAATCATAATTTGTCTGGAAAACTTTTGATGCTTTCCTTATAAAGGAAAGGGGGATAACTTGTGCTTCCAATCGGTTTTATGAATAGTTGGAAAGAAGGAAGTGTTGAAATAATGGGAAGTAATAATACATTCCAATGTAATTCAGATTATTCTATGACAATATTAATTTTTCACAAATTTATAATGAATTCTTGATTACGATAATGAGTTTGTAGAACAAGAATGTTTTTGAATTCAAATCTTTTCAATCTCAGTTTGTCGATGTGAAATCACCAGATGTAGAATTTGTATGAAGGACAAGAAGTTTTATTTGAAATTTGAGAATATGAAGATTATAATTTAGATAAGATCAATAAGCTATAATATAAAAATCATTAGAGAAATAATTTGGTGTGTACCATAATAAAAAAAAAGGAAATAAGCTTCTGCTGATACCGGTCTATCAGACATGGTGTGCCACATATCAATCTAAGAAAGAACTGTATTTATTTGAAGTTGTTGAGAAAAATTAAAAGGAAAATAAGTGAAGTTTTTTGGGACTGATGAATGTATTAATGTTAGATACTGATAAACTAGATGAAGATCAACAATATAGATAACCATTTTCATCAATTTGAATTGTTTGTTTCAAGTAGGTCAGGAAAAAAAGAAGAAATCTGATATGTTTTCATTTGGTTCAAGAGGAAAAAAATACAGAATTTTGTTTCTTTCAATTGGTTAAATAGAAAAATAAAAAAAAGTATTGATTGTTTCTTAATATGTGGTGTGGAATCAATGGAATAGAGGTGACACAAATCCATCAAAGTGAAGAAGAGACTGATCCATCAAGTGAAGTATCACCAGAACTAGGTAATTATTGAACAGTTGAAGAAAAGAAGAAATTATTTAAAGTATTTGTATAAGTGTTTTTAAGGGTGTCTCAAAGTTTTTTTGATGATATTTGCAGAAGTGTCAGTAAATGGGGTTTTGAATATTTTGTTTAAGTGCTTACAAGAAGTAATAATATCATTATAAGTTGTGACCATATTTATATTGTAATGGTTTCAAAGTTTTATATCTAATAGTTGGTTTAGATAATCAGAATAAGAAGCTTGTTTCCAATTGGTATGTAGCATTGTGATGAGAAGTCATTTGGTTTTCTAATGATCATTTGGTATGAAGTAGCATAATCTAATATCGTACATATGCCTTCATCATAATGAATAAACCAGAATAACAATTGGAATTATATTGAATAATGGTCATAAATCTTAAAGTGGGCTCAATCTTTGAGAAGATTTGAGAAGCTTCGAGAAGAATTGAGATGTGTAGATAAGTGTTGAGGAAGTCAAACGTGGAGTTGAAATGAAGAGGAAATTCAAGTGTTGGGAAATTTTTTTAATATGGGAAACTTTTCATATTCCCACCTAAACCACTTTTTGTGCACCTGTAAAAGAAAGATAGTACATTGTAATTTCTAGAGGATCAGATCATTATTTACGTGTAGAAGAAGAGAGAGAATTTCTAAAGTTCTAGAGATAAGAGGTTTCTAAAAAAATCATTCTTGGGAAAGTTTTTTGAAAATAATAAGAAGTAAGGAAGATAATATTAAGTGGTTATCTGATTATACAGGGTCATTGAACTGGGAAATTAGACTAATATTTCTAGACTAAGGCCGAAGCAGTTCAGGATTTTTTTGGTAGGGAAGACATATATTTTCAGATAGAGAAATCATACTGAAGAATTATTCTGAGATATGAGACTGAGTATCATTAAGAATTCCATATATGTTCTTACCTACTCCTAGGTAAGAAATTGAATAATTTTTTTAAAGGTTATCAAAAGTGAAATTCTATAAGGTAGCACAGTAACATGTTTGGAAGAAATTGGTGAAATTTT
Organism: Viscum album; assembly: GCA_963277665.1. Lineage (NCBI taxonomy): Eukaryota > Viridiplantae > Streptophyta > Magnoliopsida > Santalales > Viscaceae > Viscum > Viscum album. Next base: position 1,942,421,420 of record OY728143.1, on the reverse strand, counting down.
CATCACTTACCTCCTAATAATTTATTTTGATATTTTCATAAAAGCCACTTTAGGGTAAAGTGGGAACTAACCGAATACACCAGACAGTGGGAAATTCAAAATTCAAAATTCCACAAATCCTTCAAATCATGAAAAATCCCAAAAATCAAGTGATCTGTCTAATAATCCAATGCACAAACAAGTCATCTCCATCATCATCACATCCCCACCTTCAGCATCACATCGCATGCCATACAACTATCGGCGTCACCATCCATCATAGATAGAAATAATTATTGGATAAAACAAATGCACCCTTCAATCGTTCAAACTCTTCATCAACCTTCACATTTGTTCTTAGGTCACCACCGTAAAACTCCATTGATTCCACAGAACATTACAAAAATAGACACCCATCAAAAAATAAAGCAAAAAAAGAATGTGAGACTATTGAAGAACATTAACCCACCATAACACATCATCACTTGTTTTCGTCATCTATCCATCACAGTAAACATCCACACCATCATCTCTTCTCCCGATTTAATCCACGCTTGGAGCACCAACAGCCGCCGAGTCACATATCATAAAGCCTTAATGAAACCACCACTCCAAATCTTACTCAGGGAGGTATGGAGGAACACGATGCTAGAGTAGGGGTTGAGCAGAAGTCAACTTGAAACGCCAACATCATCGAAGCAGTAGAAAACCAGTAGCAAATAGAACAAAAAAACTGAATCCAGTAGCACCAGGAAACTTGCGGACGGCTGCTCCACATCACCCAAAGCCTCTTTGTTACCACTGGTCCTACTCCGACTATGATAGGATCAAAGGAACTTAAGGACAGATCAAGGATTAAGTGGTTGATGGATTCCACAAGAAGCAACTTTTCTTCACTTATTACATATACTTTTATTACATCATTTGTGTTATAATAAGAGAATAAATTGTTTTATTAATCATATTGCTACACAAGTGTAAGGGTGTGTCCTAATTGAATGTACCCATGAAAAAAGTATTGTTTTCTAGGGGATTATGTGGTTTTGGATTGTTTTCAAATCATACTAAGAAATAGCTACTCTTGTTTGGTTGTAAACCTTGTAAATACTTATGTTCCTAAGGGTGTGTGGTTGTTTTGTTTTCATAAAAGATATAAATCTTTAATAGGAGGAATATTTTTTTTCCAAATAAATAAAACTTAAAACAAAAATATATCACTGATTTAACCCCTACCCCTCTCAGTGATACATTGATTCTAGATGGGAAATTTCAAGAGGTCTACTTCTTAGGACACACCATCATAGAGGAAGGAGTGACAGTGGACCCAGTGAAGGATGATTCATTACTAGCTTGGGAGACAATCAATATTGTTTCCAAGGTGTAGAGTTTCCTTGGGTTCAAAGGGTACTATATAAGGTTTCTACCCAATTTCTCTAGAGTGGTAGCAAACTTGATAGCATTGACTTAAAAAGGGTATCATTTTTTTTGGAAAAAAAAGGATCCAGCATTTCTTTTATGATTTGAGGTAGATATTTAAGGTCACTCCAATATTGATATATCCAAATGAGGGTGCTGATCACATAGTGTCTGATGGTGTATTAGGGACTGGTTTTGGTTGTGTTCTGATGAAAAGGTATGTGATGATTGCCTATGGTTTATGTCATTTGAGACCACATGAGTAGAACTATGTGAACCATGATCTTGGGTTAGAAATAGTAGTCTTTACACTATAGGTGTGGTGATACTACCAGATTCGAAAGCTGTTTATCATCTAATTTTACCACAAGAGGCTCAAGTATATCTTCTCTTAGAAGGATCTTATCTTGAGATATAAGTGATGTTTATAGTTTCTCTAGGAATATTAATTATAGATTTTATATAATTTGGGGAAGGGGAATGTGGTGGAATATTCTCTCTGCAAGAGATATTATTCCCAGTTTTTCGCCAATACATCAAAGTAGTTAGCCTTATTGTAGTTTTCCTTCATATAAAATTATGGTGCTTAATATCTTAAATTGATGGTTATTACCCCACTTATTTTATAGCATGTCAAGGATTTTCATCATGGAGATACTAAATGTAAGATACTAAGTACTCATATATTTACTAGAAATGCTTTTAATGGATATTATGAAGTTAGGGAGCATGCTATATTTTTCATAGGAAGGACGCAGGTACCATTGACATTGTGGTAGGAGTTTATGTGGAATTTTCATAAATTCCCTTTAGATATTCATCTAGATGTGGAAATATGTACCAAGACCTCCGATGTAAGTTTTGGTGGTAAGTAATAAAGCATTGTGTTGTAGTGTTTGTCTCTAAATGACTCAATTTTTAGTAAATGAAGTATGAGCACCAGGTTTATGTAGGTTTATCTCAACCCCTTGATGTGCTAGAGTAAAGTTGGATGGGATATCTATGTATTTTGAGATGGGGTTACCACATATTTCCATGAGACGTGATTCTATCTGGGTGATCGTAGACTGACTCACTAAGTATGCCCACTTCCAAGTCATTCAATAGTATAGTTCAGCATAGATATTGGGATTCTGGTACATGCATGAGATAGTCTGGCTCTATGCAGTTACCTCGATGATCATTTTAGACCATGATTATCACTTCATTCCATGATTATAGAGAGGATGGGAGGAGGAATTTGGGACTCAGTTGTATTTGAGAACAGCGTTTCACCCCCAGACTAAAGGCTAGACTAAGTGGTCCATTATGTTCTGGGAGGATATGTTTCAGTATTGCATGTTATCTTTTGGTCATATTTGGGAGGATCACTTAAAATTTTAATAGTTTTCATACAACAACAGCTACCATTTCACCATTGGTATGTCACCATTCGAGGCCTTATTTACGCAACCATGCAGGTCACCACTTTATTTGACCGATCTAGCAAATTCAACACTCATGGGACCAAAGTTAGTGCTAGTTACTATAGAGAATGTACAAAATACCCAGGGGAGGATGATTACTACACAGATCTATCATTATTATTATTAAGACTGATAATGGGGACCTCTAGGGTTTAGGAGGGAGACCATGTGTTCTTAAGGGTCTCACTTTGGTGTGGATTTTGGAAATTTCACCTAGGTGGAATGTTATTTTTGAGATTTATTGGCCATTTTTATATACTGTGTAGAGTTAGAGAGGTGGATTACCACTTTCCTTTTCTACCGTAATTATATTTGGTACACAATTTCTTCCATGTGTTGCATCTGAGGAGGTATATGCATGAAATTTTTCATGATATCGACTAGGGTGAGCTGGACATCAAAGATTTACCTACCTTTATTAAGTACACAGTGGACATCAAGGATCGGTAGGAGAGGATCTTTTATGGTCCATAAATTCCCTAGTGTGTGTCTAGTGGAAGGATGAGAATCATCAGAAGAGCACCAGGGAGCGGGAGACCCAGATACAAGCCCAGTTCCCTGATCATTGTTAGTAATTTTTTATCTATTCAGGATGAAAATCTATAAGGTGGTGAGAATTTAATGAATCATTTTTTCCTAGTAATAGTTTTGGATATTATATTAATTGTTTTTTAACCTAGGAATTAAGAAAACATGATATTTTTAGGTCTCATGTGCTGATAATTGACTTTTGAAATATATTAAATATATTAAAATCATGAATTTTCATTTTCCTAAAAAAGTGTAATAACACAAAATTTGGGGTATGAATCATAAATATGAGGGAAATGTTGATTTTAGAACATAGGTTTTACCTTAGGCATGATATAACCTTTGTTGGCATCAGGTTTTTGTGAAAAAAATTTCATTGGTGTGGGATTAATAAATTAAATAAATTATTTTTTTTATTTTAGTTTGTGTTGATTTAGTGACCAGATATCCTATTTAAACATCACTATGCCTCAACCCTAGGGTTTAATGGATAACCTAGTATTGAGTTAAACCACTAGAGAGGGTCCTATGAATGATCAATAGAAGATGATTTCGGATCACTTCGGATGGAGGATCGTGCACCAACGGATTTCATGGATCTCACAAAAGATGGAAATAAATAACCGTTATTTATTAGTGATTAATCCAAACTACATGTAGGATATTTTATTTTTGATTTCCATCCCATCATTTATCCCATGTCAAATGCATATCTATTCCACAAACACAAATTGATTCATGCATCGATGGCTGATTTATTATTTGATATATTTATCTGGTTAATTGTTTAATTTCACTTTGTTCATCTAAATCTATAACAATGGATTGAGGGTGAATAAATAATGGTCAAGGTTTATTCCTTATATATTGTTTCTTATGGTTTACTTCACCGTCTTCTTCACACATTCATCATAGGAAGTTTCTTCGAACCATGGTTCAATGACTACCTAGTAATTGATCATTATGAAACTATTCTTCAGCATAACAGATCAATATCATGGGTGAGGTTCATGATCTAAGGTGTGATCAAGGTGTAGTGATGAAAGAGGGCCATTAAAGAAAAATATGAATGGATTGGAGATTCTCATTCATCCCAGTTTCGATGATTCAGCTATGGACGGCTTGTATGGGTGTTTCCTAAGTGGATTTGAAGCTTAGATTCCTAATATCTAGTGATGGGAAGGTTGGAAAACCCTATATATAAGTTTTATGTAGAGTTAGATGGTTATGGTGACCTATAGGATTAGGAGGAGGTGGAAACTAAAGGATCTAGAAAATCATAGGTTACATGGTGTGTAATCCATCATTGCACGTCGTGTGGCACCCCCCTAGCTACGGTGATAGGGTTTCCATGGATAGTTAAATATCACATTTCATGTGATCCTATCACATGCCTTGTGACACATGCTCATCAGCATGGAATGTAACTTGTATGTTACATGGGTATAGGTAGGTTGAAGTACATGGACATAGTTATATTATACTGATATGGTCTTGTTTACACCAGCGCAGAGAGAGTGTTTGGTGACATCCAAACACCCTGTACACTTTCTACACACCATGTATATGGATATTTACATGTTGTCTGAGGCATAACCACATGGTAATATCATGGGTTTGATGTACACATCATATACCATCACATGAACATTGTGTACCCCCTTTGAGTGTATTGGGATCCCTTCATTTCTTTAGTATGGAGTAATATTGGTTGAGTTTGTTCCCTTGGTCCATCCCCTTGAGGGTATAGTGTGTCATTAGGTCTACATCTCTAGTTTTTTATCCCATTTAAAGCATGAGTCTTAGATGGAGTTTATGGTTCCCCCTATGAGACAAAAGTGTGATCATATATCATTTTATACCCTGGGTGGTGTTTTTTGGAATTGGTATAACCTCCTTGAGTAGGGAACTGATCCTCTGTCTATAAAGCCATTTTAGTAGGTTTTTTAGTATCATTAACGAATTATCCCATACATATAGATTTAATCTATATTGGGTTTGCAATGTCCCCCAATGGACCTGGGTGTGATCCCATATTTGAGTATCGATTCTTCTGAGACCAATGAGATTTTTTGGGAAGGTCCCAATGATCATGACATATTGTATGAGTGTCTCCAATGATAGCATGGATCATGGAGTAAATTCTATTGGAATGATCATTTCTCAAATAAAAATCCTAAGGCAGTCAGTTTGGTTCTAAATGCCCGGAGGCACGGTTTCTTTTGTGAATATATCTTGTTTTCTTGTTATGCATTGATTTCAATATCATTGCTATGATCTGACTAATATTGATTTTTTTTTTGTTTAATTTTTTTTGGTGTCCTACTCAGTATTGTTATACTCACCTCTGTATGGTATCTTCCCACATGTGATGTGTATTATCAAGATAATGATGCATTAATGGTGTCTAAGAAGGACATGGAGTTGGTGAAGCATATCTTAAGATTAACAAAATGATTTGTATTCTCGGTGGTTGTATCTGATCATAGTCATCTCCCTTGGAGAAGTTTGGACTCTCTAAAATTTTTGGTCGGGATTTTATTTGGCCTTATTTATCACTTTCAAAGATTTAATATCATACTCTAATTGTGGGGTCATAGATATGTGCATGCATTGGTATTAGCTTTTTTATATCTCATCATTGTATGGGCTTAGAGATGTGTGAGTTTGTACATGTAAATTAGGATAATGTCTCCCATATGTGTCATATTCCTTCTCTATGCCAGCCACCAGCCCATGTCCTATTAGAGGTGGTCTTGGGGTAATCGTGGTCCATGCCCCATTGGGCCGGATCATGAAAATTTTAATTTGTGATAATATCAATAAAAAGGAATTTGGATGTAACTATATATCTCATAATATGGGAATCAATCCATTTTATTTTTTAAAGGGTTTTTTGGATGAACAACACTAAATATGGGGTGTGGTTGGAGACCAAACCCATATAAGGGATGTCCTCTCGAATGAGGACTTTAAAGACATGAAATTTTTATTCATAAGATAGGGATAATACCTCTTACATTAACATCATATATAAAGTACATTTGTCACATAATTTAATATTATATTATGGGTTGTTTTATAGTTTGGGTTTCTACATTTATGACTATTAAGGACATCTCAATTATGATAAAGTGGAAACATAACAAAACTATTAATCTCACATGATACATTTTCAATGTGATAAATAATTGATAATAGATGGTTTCTCATTTCACATGAGAGTTCTAGGTAAAGTTGGAAGGTTCTGGGTTGTAATGTTAATCGGCCACCATGGAAACCTACATAAATAGGGAAAACAAGTCAAGTGAATCCACTAAAGTAGTTCACCTTTCTAATATTCTATAAGGTAAAAGATGGTAACATATAGGGTGTTAACACTTCACTAGAGTAAGTGGAGTTCAATAGAGATAAATTATGGCTTCCGTAATTTGAATCACAAATGAGGTGGAGGATACGTTGAGGATGACTTTTTGACAATATCAAAAAAACATATTCCCCTACCATATCATCAAGAATGGGGTTTAATAAATTATGGTTGACTACTGACAATGTTCAAAACATAAGATCCATTATGTTTCTATTGAGAAGGATTCCAATAGGACTTGTACCCTTGATAGTTAGTGTGCCATGGGGCATTGTACTATCACTACTGGTAAATCCATTTGGAGACGAAATTTTAAGGGGTAATTCAAACTCTAGAGACATATTGTGTATAGATGAATGAATAAGAAATGCTTACAGAGTGGTCCCTGAACCCTAGTGTTACACTATCATGATTTGGAAAAATCAACATGATGCACCAGGCCTAATGGATTGTTGAACCCATGGGATACATAAGAATGGTTCATTCATGCCTCATTAAGGATTGGTTTGGTCCTTGATGCTACATCATTTAGGGTTATATAGGTTGGACTAAGGGAAATGGTGTCTATATAAAAATAAGGGTGAGTAAAACCCAACATGAACTGAAAATCCCACATGAAAATACAATGTATCCTTAGGGAAGAAGGAAGAATGTTTAAGGTCATGATGTGTGGATAGATGATATCACTCTGAGGTTATGGAATAAAGACCGTAGATTGTTCATTTTATGTTCTCACGACCAATACCAAGGAGTGAAATGGTCTGTATATAAATTGGGACCAAGGTGAAATCAAAGTGATATAGAAGCCCAATCCTAATTAATATCCATATCAATAGTGGGTGTATAGAGTTTATGGTCATGAATCTTAGATCAAGGGCCTAGATTTTATGTTTATACATCTTAGATTATCTCTTTTTGATTGTGGAACCATCTCGATTCATAGGGGTTGTAGGGAACCCGATAAATGAGAATTAAGAACCAAGAAAATGCAGAAGTAGTGGGAGATCTCTAGATGGGCCTAAGTGAGGGTATTTGAGAATGGATGTGTATCATGTGAGATGAAAATCAAGATACATATAGTTCAAGTAGGTGAGATACTTCAATACTAATTTTAATCATGTATAGAATAGGTGCATGAAAGAGAATGGAGCTCTATTGAAAAAGGTAACTGTAAAAATATAGTGATTTGGAAATTCCTTATCACTAGGACCATCCAAGGGTAGGGACACAAAGTTTATAGTTTGGACCAAGAAGTATGTATAATAATCACTACGTACCCTATAATAAATTAATCATTCAATTATTATTTGTATAAGATTTTGTGGCAAGTGATCAATAATGATGTTGGGGATGGAATCCTCTTAGGCATAGACTCCATCATAGTTCTATAGTTTAAGCATATTATAGAAGGATGTTATCTACCAACTTTAATGTCTTGTTTATAGGACCAACATACTATATATTTCGGATTCATGTGATGTGGAATCTATCAAAGAAGTTTAAACTCATAAAAAACAGACTTCGTCATAAGTAGTTTAAATTTATATTGAATGTAATAGGGTTTATTTCTTTTCTAACATCATTGAGAATGGATGGTATGTTGAATAGTTTAAAATGATACAACCAAGACTATATTTCATGTAGTTTATGTTTTGATATAAGGTATAGTTCCCTATGTAGTTTAGGGTTTTATATCTAGTATTATTATGTGATTCTAATATAAATTTATATGGATTACTTCATGAGGAACCTTGCATTATTGAGAGGTGTGATATTCTTCACGTGCATAATGATTAGTGAGTATGCACCCTTATATTAAACCTTGTTAATGGTGAATGGTATATCCCATTTAGTATTGAAAATTTATGGTTTCCTCTCGGGTATCATTATCATTATTAATTCTAGAACCATCCACCTTGGAGAAACAGGTAAAGAGAGACCTTCTTAATAAATTATCAGGGCACTCGATTCTAGTGATCCATGAGATTTTGTAGTGATTGTACCCTTTTTTCATCAATGGATTCCAATTAATCTAGATGGAATTGGGAGATTTTTCTAGGATTAAAATGATCATAGATGGTTGTCTAGAGTGATATTAGTTTTACCACAATTTTAAGCACTACTATTGCATACACCTAAGGGTATGGAGTCTCCTATTTAAAAGTTTAAGTTATCATATAATATAACCATAAATAATTGGATCGATTTTAAGGCCATATCTTATTATTTTAGTATTCTATATACTAAAAATATTAAATAGTACTTTATTTAATTCATCAATATATCCATTCAGTAATTCATGATAACATGAACTATGGTTATACCAAATGTTGTATTTGGAATAGTCATTCAACTTGGCAGTGTAGAAGTTAGTTTCATTGTATATGAGAAAGTTTTAAGAGATCTCAAACTAATAAATGATGTGGTATTTAACTAACTTAGATAGGTATTAGGTCTTATCCTGGTTGAGGTTAATATATTTGTCCCTCTTTGAGAAGAAATTTTTTATAGTAAGAATGAACATTAAATGTTAGGTTATCATTGTTGTAGTGGGACCCATGATGTCAATTAATTATGTGGTGAAGGGAATAGAGTACTCAGTGGTGTGAATAATATATTGAGGATAATTAATGACCTTATAAAAAACCTAAAATGACTAATAAGTCTTAGTGGATTCCATGAATACATGAACCATGGTGTCCTAAAAGTAGCACAACCTTCAGATCTAGTGGGAGAGTTTCAAACTTGTATAGTGAACCCTATAGATCTCGTTATGAACCTTTTAGTACACATGAAGAATTTTATATCATTGGATGTAATAGATACGGATTTTATCAACAATATACTTATAGAGGACCTACATTTATTTGGGACTATCATAAAGGATGAAATTCACAGTATGCTAATGGATTTTTCCCACCTAGACTAGCTTGCAAGAAGCATGTTGTGTTGGAGGTACTCAATTAAATGGGTAACCCAATCAGAATAATTTTATGTCCCATGAGAATTTTAAGTACTTTCCTATGAATTTATGGTTTCTAAATGATTCACCTCATGTTTTTCATCCTCAGGAGAGATAGGGGTGTCCACTTTTTGATGTTCAACACGAACAGCCATGTCATCCTATTCTGAATTGGAAATAAGATCATTAAGGAATCTGTCTAATATTTTTAAGACAAAATTACATGATAAAAATTCAGTTAAAATGTAAATTTATCCATAATCACATGGGTGTCATAAATAAATAAGATGATCATATATTTCATGATAGTGCAGTCACCATTGATGTGTTTGATGACAAACATAGAATTTCCTTTCACGTGAAACTAGATAAATTAAATCAAAATATCAAATTTTAGACTAGTAATGAGGGACTGGTACTCTACTAAATTATTGGGGTATCCCTTTGGAATAAGGAATGAGTATGGAATTATGGACTTTGATGGATTGATAACGGAAACTCCAAGGTTGGACCTATTGGGATTAGGGTTTTTCATCCTTATTCTAGTAATTATTTTAGAGGAACCACAAATGTTAACCTTACATAATGCAATTATGTCATTGATATAGATAATAGAATCATATGAGTTGTGATAATCCATAGGAAAATCCCTTGAGGTATGGTAAATGGTAATAAAATCTTCTAATGCTTGTCCCTTGAAAGAATTTTGGGGAATGAACATGATGTTAATATACTGAATGTTTACTACCCATCATACAAATAGTCAACTTATCATTAAATACTTTAGGATGTATTGGATAGATATAGTAAGGGAGATAATTTATAACTGATGATGTAGTAGTTGATGGAGAAACTTTTGAACTATAAAGGCAATAGTGAGGTTTCTATTCTTGATGAGAGGATATTTACCCTTAGTGTTAGGAATCATGTAAATAAGGTAACATATAAAATTTTCTTTTATTTGATAGTTATTTTGGGTTAATAATTAAATTATGGATTGATAAAAATATATCATGTAAAATAACAAATGGATTCTCTATATAGTTTCCATGATCACTGGAAAACACAAATAATATTGTTTTATTTCATCGAATATGGTATGAAATTCTGCATCCCACTAATATGAGATTAATTTATTCATAATCTTAGAAAAGGAATTACATATAATCACTAGGTTTTCAAAAAAACTCAAAATATAATATATATGTATTTTAAAGCCTCACAACTCTCACAAACCTGGGGGAATATAAATTTCAAAGATAGACTTGATCATCTTTGAGTCGATCTTAATAACTATATAACTGATAAAGAAGCTAAGAATTATAGATTTTACTTCGAATACATGGTTCATGTGGTTCATCAGTAGGTTATGGGTATGAATCATATCAAAAAAATTCTTAGGGTCTCTAATATGGTCTTAGAATAGGATATATTTAACCAAAAATCATCCACAAAATATTCAACAATTATTTCAAATAGGGGAGTAAAGATATGATCTAGGACCCACTGATAGGTTTCTCCAACATTCATTAAAATTAAGGGAATTGCCTACAAAAAATGGGTTCCCATGGATTCCCATAAATCAATGGATTCATCATATTTAGGGAACATAAAAATTTAATGGTACATGGAGTATTTGACTATGGTGGAGAAGGTATGGGAGCCAGTATTTGTGTTGGTCAATAAATCAATGAAAAAAATAAAGAATTCCTTGTTCAAAATGTGGTGGATAAATTACCATTAGTAAATATAAACTATAATTTCAAAATTATTTATATTAATTGGGAAAATATTGGCCAACCACTTGATGTATTAAACTTTCTAGAATAATTCAGTACTAATTTCCTTATCAAATTCTACCTCGATAATGGATTCAAAGGAGTGATTCATATTTCTACATTTTTGGTTGTATCCATAATGGTCTATGGGAAATCCAAGACCATGGATGGGGACCATTGTATCAATCCCTAGTATCTCCTTGTAGTGATATGAAAATATGTCAATGTTTTTATTTAAGAATACAATATACTATTGTTGTTCTTTGGGAGGCATGACGGAATTGATCAATGTTTTCTTAGGATATCCTTCTATAAAAGGGTTTATCTATAAAAGATCCTTGAAGGTGGTGGAGATATTATTCAAAGGTAGTAGTTACTTCTTCTAGTGTAACGCCCCAATATTTTACGGTATCTCTCTTCTTAAATAGATTCAATTTCTTTGATAGTATACATTGCATGCAACACCAAACTTAAACGAACCCCAATATAGTATTAAATATTATTATTATAACACTAGATATTATGATGGATATTGTTAATAGGATTAACTAAGTTATGAAAATATATTTTACACATTTTTATAAAATTGTTTCATTAGAAATTAAAATAAAAACCAATTGAATATAAAGGATATGTTTTTATTAAAAAACTATCTTTATGCCCATAATGGTATTTTATCATAATAAATTAAATTAATGTCTATTATTAAAAGATATTAACGAAATATATATGTTATATATTAAAATAAATGTTATTAAATTCATCCAATATTTTTTATATACTTAATATAAGAATAAAACCAATTTTAAGCATAAAATGCTATATTTTTCTAAAGGCAATTTTGTCGACCATTGATGGAGCAATTATTTTAAATAATGTTTTTGGGAAATTTTATAAATTATATTTTAATTTTTAAAATAAAAATTTACTTTAGTTGAATTTTTTTTATTTTCCTGGCAGGTTTCATGTTTTTATGAATAGTGAAAAAATATTGTATTTTAATTGAAAACACCTTTTTCATCAAAATAATTTATGGTGTTTAGTTACATATTTGATTATTTTTAATGTATAATTAGATAAATTTTTCATCATTTAATATAATTTATGTAATTGTAATCAATTTCACCTTGAATTTTGATATAAAAACATTTCTATCTTTTGAATGTTTTTACATTAAAACATCATTTTCTCATTCTGCCAATGAGATTAATTTTAAATTAATTTTATCTAATTATGTGTTTTAAATTATGAAAACATGGACTCTATATTTTGAATCATAAGTCCCAAATTAATTAAATAGGCACCTTTTATGATTTGACAATATGAATAGATACTTTATTATTTTTTTAAAATTAGCACGATTAAAGGTAAATCAGGTAATTTGTGGTAAAAATAATATTATAAGTATTATATAATTACCATAAAATTTATCATAATTTTATTCTATGGTTTATTTTCAAAAAAAATATTATCTTTGGGTATAATTATATCCTCTTGGAGGCACATGGATGACTTTATACATTTTATAGTATTTGATTCTTAGGAAAGTTAAATATATCATACTCGTGTTTTTAAAAAGTGTTACATTTTTTATATATGGTTATTCAAAATATAACTTTGAAAATAAATATTAATTTGAAATATAAAATCATTATATTCATCATGATAATTTATTTTTAATTTTTATGTAAGAAAGAAGTAAATTAAAGGCTTTCACAATGATGATCCAATACTTGTTTCATTAATGAACATATCAAAAAATGTTATTAAAAATAATAAAATAAATGTAATTTGATATAATTAATTTCATAAAATAATTTTATAGAATAAATAAACATATTATGGATGTATTAAAGGTTTTTGTTCTAATTTATCATGTTGTTATGATATTTTTAAAAAGTCAAGTAACAAATAGTGTCAAAATTGACAGTAATGATATTTTAAAATAAATAATATTTTATTAAATGATATAAAATTAATAAAAATAAAAATTTAGTCTAAATGGTTGGAATAAATATACAAAATTTCATACATGACTCATTTAGTGTTATTTTTTTCATTTTATAGTAACTATTGCAACCTTCAAAGGGTAAAAATATATGTCATCATGGTAAGAGTTAAGGGGTTTTAATAAGGGTTAAAACCAAAAGATAAGGATAAGAATGGGAAAAATAATTTTATAAAAAATATTTTTTAAGAGTATTTATACCCATAATAATATTATATTCTAAATAAATTACTTTTGATTCATTTGGAATTGAAAATCAATTTATATTAATTTAATATTTTGAGAGTTTCCAAAAGTTACCCTCACCTCAATTATAAAAAGGACACCTCCTCCCTCACTTATTCACAAAACTTTTAACTTTATATCTCAACAAAAACCTCTACATTTCCCCTAAAAATATCTTTATCCTAGTTATTCAGGTCCTAAAATTCCAAAAATACCAACTTTATCCCTTAATAATATATCTAAAGGAAGTCCACTGAAGAAGAGGTAATTATTTTACCAACTCATTCAAGTTCATTTCTTATTCTACTTCATCTCCATGTGTTATTTAAAAAATAAAGTAATAAATATAGTATCATATAAATTTATATATGTTATTATGATTATGGTAAAACCATATTCCATGATTTATCCATCTTAATACAGATGAAAACATCATGTGTGTTTACATAAGGTTTATCGTCTCCATTGTGTGGTGTATTCTATTTTTCATCAATACTTTACTTGGATGGGTAAAATGATGGATATATATGATAATTATGACATGATATTGATTCTGGGAAAATTAATATACCAACCACTTCCTTACTCTTTCACCATTAATGGAATTATATCGTTACTCGTGCGTACGAATGACCTACCATCTCCACAACACGATGTGATTCATCATTTATTTAACCATTCAAGAATGATTATAAAAAATTATTTAATTACTAAATATAATATTTATTACATTAAAATCATTTTTGAGATATTGGATATATATCATATTCAAGGGAATCAAGTATTTGAAGAAAACACAAGCATGAGAAAACATGGAAATTAACTCCTGAAACAATAAAAAGAATAAACTATTATTAATAAAAGAGTGGTAAAATATTATAATGGTATCACATATGATATTATAAATATTATTATTATTATTTTATAAGTGAATAATATTTTTATAAACACTATATAGTATTTTTTTACATGTACATAGGAAATCATACATAAGGTATGGGATTTTTGTCTAACTTTTATCTCTATGGGACCCATACATTATACACCACTTTTTTTTTCTGTGGGGTATATACATCCCATAAAATTAATTTATGAGTATTATTTGGAATATTATGGTATTTTTATATCAATATATATTTCTTTATTTCATTTTGAATGCTATTCTACTGATTATAAATTGGTAAGGATTATTTCACAGTCTCATTATTATTCAGGATTTTTTTTAAGTCTAAGTCTCTACTAGGGAACATTTTTCTTCCATTCCCATGATTACTAAAAACTCAAAAACATATTTTACTATTAACCAAAAAAATATTAAAATATTTTTATTCATGTTCTAATTTTTATAAAAAAATTTGAAAGGAATATTTTTTTCATTTTCCAAATGAGGTACTTTATGAATTTGTCGAAAAATATTTGAAAGGAATGGTTTTTTAACTTGTATGGCATGAGCATCTTTTTCAACCATCATGAAACATTAATGTATTTAATATTACTTTATAATTTTTCAAGATTCTTTTAAATGAAAATTTTTTCTTTTAAAATTGTTTGTCCTTTTAAATAAATGATTTCAATTTAAAGAGGGTTATTTCTCTCAAGAAATTTTTAATGAAATTATTATATTATTTTCATCTATGTCAAAATACATTGTTAGATCTTTTTCTTGATTGAGTTTGATCTTTTATGATATCATTCACCATATTTCATTAAATGTTTTATGATTAAGTTTTACTTTGGATGTTCTATTTTCATACCATTCATAATTTATGGATAAAGTATTCATATTTCATATGCTAGTTTTTAATATGAATGTTTGTTTTGATTATGTTCCACCCTTTTAATAAGAGGAATGAATTGGACTTAGTAAGTGTTAATTGGGGTCTATTATGGCCCCTTGATGTTGTGGTAGATCTCAGGAGACAAACTAGTTTGGGTTTTTGATAATGTATTACCTAATTATGTATGGTGTCTTTGAAGAATCCTCGACGGTATGTTTGTGATGTCCTACATTATGCATTCACTCTTTATGAGATTAGTTATTGATATTCGATATGAATATTTTACTAGTAGAGTATCCATGTTTAAGTTTCATTATTATGTGATTATTTATGTCATTATTTTATTATCTTCTATTCCTTCCATATTATAATAAGTTCATTGATTTAATGTCACGTGTTTCAATTATTCACCTTACCATAATCATTTATAATTGTTTATGGTAGCTTCAATTTTATACCATTACTGAGCATATGATATCACCCCCTTCATATGTTTCAATTTTCCCTAGGATTACAATAATTATATTATGATTGGTATATAGGGTTATAAAAGGGGGAATAATTCCAGACTCAATGAAATTATTTGTTTATTTTATGTTTTAAAATGTAATGTAAATTTCAAGTATGTATCTAGTATACCAAGAATATTAACCTAGTTATTCCTTTGGGATGTGATCACTTGTATCTTATGCTAATGTAATAAATTAAGGAATAATATCTGAGCTACTAGGGTCAAGTTCATTAAAGTTGGTATCAGAGACAATTTAGTAGAAACCTTGGGTACTAAATTTTGGAACTCATAGATTAGAAAACATAACCTTATGACTGACTTTTAGGATAAGTCTAAGTGTATGATATTATCCAATATATTTGGAAATATCAGGGATAACTTAGGTTAAAGAATGGATTTATATATTAAGAAGAATATTTCATTATTTAGATATCCTATAAATGATTCTTAATGACTATATCACTATGACTATTGTTTCTCACATTATGCTACTGGTTTTTTTCAATGGTTAGAATCAGTAGAATTATAAAAGTAATGGTTATACTACTCATGATGAAGAGACTAAAAAAGAAAAATTAAAGTAATAAGGTATTAAGTAAAAATATGATGAAGTGTATTTAATGGTTTAGGAATGAATTAGAATGATTGAAGTTCTTATGTTTTTGGATTCAAGAATTATTTCATCAATGGTGCTCTGGTTATAAGAACCATGAGATATATGAGGCTTTTACTACAGTAATCATTATTTAGGGATTTGGAAGGAAGATCATTTTCATTAATATTTTTAAGGGATCGTATATCTGATATGTGACGATAAGAGATAAATTATGTTGTTCGGAGAATAAAATGTTAAGACTGATTTTGGAGAATTATAAATTTTTTTGGAAAGATGTATTTTGGATGAATCTTAAGGTTGGAATAGATTAATTGGAATATTGGATATTATTTATTGAGGTTAAATTATGATTTATTGGATACTTTGTGTTAAACTTTTTGGTTTTAGTAAACATTTAGAGAATAAATAAAATGCTTTCTTACCTTATGATTCATCAAAAGTTATTCAAGAATAAAAATTCAACTAGAATATTCATCTTTAGGTGTATGAAATGAAGTGAAAATAGATCGAAGCACAACCAAAAGATGATATTATTCTTATGAAATAGAAATAAATCAATTAAGGGATTATATAGATAGTAAAATAATCCCTCAACAATCATAATGGAATTTAGAACAAAAATTATATTTGTTTAATTTTATTATAGGGAAATCAATTTCCTCTTTAACCCATCATGGATTTATGATTTTGTGATGGTCAAATTTTAGATGATCATATTCTCTAACACTCTCTATTATAAATTGATGGCTTAATTTATCTTTCATGTCCCAATTTTCAATTTACACTAATGTTATTCTATTTGAAATCTTAATTTTTTGGTGACCTTCACATTTCTATTTTCCTTTTATTAAAAGGGTGTTTTATTAACCCTATTTGCAATGTGGGTTTCTCACAAAGGAATTTTAAACTATCAAACTTTTATTTTTAAAGTTCAATTTCAAATTATGAGGACGCAATTTATTAAATGAGGTTGGAAAATAACACCCCAATATTTTATGGTATGTCTCTTCTTAAATAAATTCAATTTCTTCGATAGTGTACGTTACACGAAACACCAAACTTAAATGAACCATGATATAGCATTAAATATAATTATTTTCACACTATAAATTAAGTTTTATATTATTTATAGGATTAACTAAATTATGAAAATATATTTTACACATTTTTATAAAATTAATTCATTAGAAATGAAAATAAAAACCAATTGAAAATAAAGGATTTGTTTTTATTTGAAAAACTATTTTTATGACCACAATGGTATTTTATCATAATAAATTAAATTAATCACAATTAGTAAAATATATTAATGAAATATATGTTTAATATATTAAAATAAATATTATTAAATTCATCCAATATGTTTTATATACTTAAGATAAGAATAAAACCAATTATAAATATAAAAGGCTGTTTTTTTCTAAAGGCAGTTTTGCCGCCTTTTGAGGATGCACTTGTTTAAAAAAAGGTTTTTGAAACTTTTATAAATTATATTTGACAAAATAAAATTATTATTTTAATTTTGAATATCAAATTTTAATTTGGTTTAATTTTTTGGTATTTTCTTGACAAGTTTCATGTTTTGATGAATAGTGGAAAAATATTGCATTTTAATTGAAAACAACTTTTTCATCTAAATAATTTATAGTGTTATGTTATATTTTTTATTTATTTTAAATTATAGTTGCATAAATTTTTTATCATTTAATCTAATTTTGGTGAATGGAATCAATTTAATAATAAATTTTGATATAAAAACATTTCTATCTTTTAAACATGTTTACATTAAAACCCCATTTTCTCGTTCTGTCAATGAGATTAATTCTATCCAATTATATATTTTGAATTTTGAAAAATAGATTCCATATTTATAATTATAAGGTATATATTTATTAAATAGGTCCCTTTTATTTTTGTACAATATGAATGGTAACTTTATAATTTTTTAAATTACCACGGTTAAGGGTAAATAGAGTAATAAAGGGTAAAAATAATATTATAAGTATTATATAATTACCCTAAAACTTTTTCTAATTTTATTTTAAAAGTTATTTTCAACCAAAATCATCCTTTGGTAAATTTTCTGTCACCTTGAAGCCACTTGGATTAATTTATTCTTTTTATAGAATTTTATTCTAAGGAAGGTCGAATATGTCATACTCATGCTTTTAAAAAGTGTTATAGTTTTTATATATGGTTATTAAAAAACTGAATTCAGCTATACATATTCACATGAAATATAAAATTATTATTTTCATCATTATAGTTTATTTTCAATTTTTAGGTAAAAATAATTAAATTAAAGTTTTTCACAATGATGATACAGTAATTGTTTAATTAATGAACCAATCAAATAAATATTGTTAAAAAATATTAAAATAAATATAATTTGATGTAATTAATTTTATAAACAACTTTTATAGATTATATATACATATTATGGATGTATTAATAGTTTTTTTCTTTGTTTTCAAGTTGTTATGATGTTTTTAAAAATTTAAGTAATGAATAGCATCAAAATTGACACTAATGATATTTTAAAATAAATAATATTTTATTAAATGATATATAATTCATGAAAATATATAATTTGGCCATAAATTTAGGATAAATTTAAAATATTTATCTATGACTCGTTTAATGTTCGTTTGGAAATTTTTAGTAACTATATTAAGCTTCAATGAGTAAAAAATATGTTGTCATGGTAAGAGTAAAAGGTTTTAAATAAGGGTTAAAATCAAAAGATAAGGGAAAAAATGAGACATAAACTTGTATAAAAATTATTAGTTGAGATTATTTAGAACTATTTACATCTTATCTTAGAAATAACTCACTTTGGATCCATTTTTAATGAAAATTTATTTATATTAATTTAGTATTTTGAGAGTTTCAAAAAGTGGCCCTCAACTAAATTATAAAAGGGAACCTCATACCTCACTTGTTCAGATAAATTTAAACCTTATAGATAAAAAAACCTAAATATTTATCCTATAAAAATAATTATCTTATTTTTGGATTTCCTTGTCTTCCAAAAATACCAACACTAGATCCCTTAAGAAGATATCTAAACGAAGTTCACTAAAGGAGAGGTGATTATTTTACCATCTCATTCCAGCTCATTTCTTACTATACTTCATCTTCATGTGTTGATTATAAAATAAATTAATAAATAAAGTATAACCTATATTTAGATATGTTATTATGATTATTGGAAAACTATATTCCATGAGTTATCCATCTTATGAAAAATGAAAACATTGTGCATGTGTACGTATGGCTTACTGCCTCCATTACATGGTGTAATAAGTTTTTAAATACCACTTGACTTGTATGGATATAATTATGGATATATATGATAATTATCACATGCTATTTATTTTTTAAAAATTAATATACCATCCAATTCCATACTCATTCACCATTAAAGGAATGATATTGTCGCTCATGCGTACGTACGACCTACTGTCTCCACAACGCAATGTGATTCATATTCCATGTTAACCATTCAATAATGATAATAAAAATGTATTTAATTATTAAATATGATATTTATGACATTAATATAATTATTTATATGTTTTATATATATCTTATTCAAAATAACCGAGACTCTCAAGACAAAACAAGCATGAGAAAACATGGAAATTAACACCTAGAACAGTAAAATGAATTAAATATTATTAATAAATGATTAGTAAAATATTATAAGGGGATATTTTATGATATTAAAATTATTATTATGATTAGTTTATAAGTTAATAATATTTTTAAAATCACTATAATGTAGTTTCATACACATATAGGGGGAATCATACCAAAGTTAAGGGATTTTTGTCCAGCTTTAATTTCTGTGGGACACATACCTTATACACCACTTATATATTTTATGTGTTGTATATAATACACATGAATTTCATTGATCTGTATTATTCTTAATATTATTTTATTTTCATATACATATATGTTTCTTTATTTCATGGGTTATATTATTTTTCTGATTATAAATTGGTAAGGGTTATTTCACAATCTCGTTATTAAAAGATTATTTAAGTTTATGTCTCTATTAGGGAATTATTTTCTTCCATGTCCATGTTTTCTGAAAATGGTTTCAAATTTTTTTTTACTATTATCTTAAAAATAATTAAAATGTTTTTAACCATGTTCAATTTTTATAAAATGGTTTTAAATGAATATTTTTCCCATTTTCCAAATGAGGTACTTTATGAATTTTTTGACAAAAATACTGAAGGAATGTTTTTTAACTTCTATGGAATGAGTGGATTTTTCAACAATAATGAAACCTTAATATATTAAATCTTCCTATAAAATTTTACAATATTCTATTAAATGAAAATTTTTTCTTTTAAAATTATATATCCTATGAAATAAATGATTTCAAAGTAAATAGGGTTATTTCTCCCAAGAATTTTTTAAGGATTTTATTAGATTATTTTAATATATGTCAACATAATTAATTGTATATTATGATTTATTAAGATTTAACTCTTGTTATATCATTTACTATATTTCATTTAATGTTTTATGATTCAGTTTGACTATGGATGTTCTTTTTTGAAACCATTAATAGTTTATGGTTAAAGTATTCACATTTCGTATGACAGTTTTTAATATGAATTTTTTTGTTGATTATGTTTCACCCTTTTCATAAGAGAAATGAATTGGAATTATTAAGTATAATATGGGCCCTTTATATCCCCTTGATGCATTGGTAGGTCTCATGAGACAAACTAGTTTAGGTTTTGGCTAATATCTTACCTGATTATGTGTGGTGTCTTGGTCAAAGCCTTGGTGGTAATTTTATGATGTCCCGCATTATTCGTTATCTATTTATAAGATTATTTGTTGATATTCAATGTGATTATTAGAATAGTATAATATCTATGGTTAAGTTTCATTCTCAAGTGATTATTTATATGGAATTATTTGATTATATTCCATTCCTTCCATATTATGCTCAGGTTTTTTGATTAAATGGAATGTGTTTTAGTTCATCATCTTTTCGTAATCATTTATGACTATTTATTTTAGCTTCATATCAATACTCTTATTGAGAATCTGAGGTCACCCCTTTCATATGTTTCATTTTTTCCTAGGATTCCAATAATTATTTTATGAATGATATGAAGGGTTACACAAAGGGGTAATAATGTAAGACTCAATGAGATTCTCAATGTATTTTTTGTTTTAAAATGTAATATAAATTTCATGTATCCATCTAGTTTACCACAAAAAATAAAATATTTTGTCATTTGGGATGTGATCGCTCGTATCTTATGACAATTTAAAAAAATAAGGCACTGTATTAGGGCTAATGGGTTAGGATTATGACACCCAGGTCCTTCTCATTAAATATTAAATGTTTAGAGGGTGGAAATGTCTCCTCGGGTATAGATAGATATGAGGTGTCATCTTCTTCATGCGTGATAGTTGAATATTAAAAATTAGAATCTTGTTTCTTTTATTTTAAGAAGACTATAATGACAAAGGTTTTGGATCATCTTTTATGTAGTCATCATCAGTATAGTTTACCTACCATGATAATGTTATGTGGATCATTTGACTAAAAATGGGAAACACTACACTTTGGTATACATATAAATTCATCATTTTATAGGAATTGGATAGAAATTCCAATTATCAATGGGAGAGAGTTTCCTAGGGATCTGAGGATCATGTCCATCATATGAATAGTAAGTGAACTGAGTGCACTTCATATTGGGAATAATAAAATGATTCTTGAGTTCTAGGGTCATTTCTTTTATATAGTGGATTGGTATGAAAAAATACTCTTCAAGTCATCACATGGATCTTTAAAGGTAGTTTTCAACGCATTAGAGGTATTATCACACTCAACCCCTTTGATCTAGGGTTTCTTTCCTTCCCTTTTTTAATAACCTATATCAAGTTAGTGGGATTCACATGATTTGATTAGAGCATAATCACTATTAATCACCATAACTCTACCATTGAGGCATTATTTAAGGCACTAGTAGTACGTTGAAGGGACAACTACATGCAGTAGATCTAAGACCTTCAAAGAAGGGTATCAAATGTAGTGTCTTGAAATAAACCATGAATTTGATATTGGATACTAAATCACTAAATTGGGTCTTTAATGGAACGTTTTAAGAGTATTATACCCATTCTTATCATATCCTTGAATAATTAGGTTAGAAGATGATGGATCAATCTCTGTGCACCCCATCTTGTAAATATTCTAGGTTAGGATAAGATTAATCCTAGAGATAATTTCTACCAAGAACTAGTGGTTATCAATTTCAATGATATGTACAAGTACATATATGTTTATATAAGGTTTTATATGATTGTTCTCTAATCATCACCAAAAAATAGTTCATTTTCTGTTAATAATCATGTTCATCTTATTTAGTACAGTCAAAATTAGTAATAAACACTTAAATCTCAAACTCCAGATCACTCTTCAAGGCCTCAATGATGGACTTATGAAGTTTCATTTACAATCATATCATTTTAATGATTTATATTAAATCCAATATAACTATAAATGTTCTTAAGAACATCATAAATCCAAGATCAGATAATTTTTTACCCTTAGGGGACTCTAATTTAAAGAAATTAGATAAGGACTGATTTTGATAGTCAAGGATATTTGGTTGGTACCTATTAAATTATATTGATAGTTGTCTAGTTGTGGTTGATAAATTTAAGGTTATGGATATGAAAACTAGTTATATTGGTTATAGAGATACACTATAGGATATTACCACAAATATATATTCTTGGTGATCTCATATAAAAATTGGTTCTCTTTCCTCAATAGAATATAAATAATTTTCAGAGATACAACCCCTATAATTGTTCTTTATTGGGCATTGATTTACCTTATCCTCAGAGAGTCAGTTATGAGTTTGAAGGGTTAATATGTGTGCTTTACTTTTAGGCTTATCTTAGTAATCCATAAAACTAATGACATTGGTAGAGGCATGATATTATTCCTCATAAAGTTTTTCATCTAAAATAGGATAGGTAATATAACAACCTACTAATGAGGTAGTTATAAAGTCTATTAGAGTAAACATTAGCTTTACAACTAAAAGGGAAACCTGATATTACTTTTATTTTCAACACTAGTTCCTTCTTATTTTGGAGGGTATGGAAGTTATCATTGTCACTAGAGAGGATAAGATAACCACCATAAAGGGTTACGGATGATTCATCCATGCATGGATGATCTCGCAATTTCACTATATTTAATTTTAGGCTATCCAATCATTGAAATTATATTCTACTAAATTATAGACTTGATTAAAATCCAAAGAATCCATATCATCATTGTGGGTGAAAAGATCCATGTGATATATTCTTTAGGATCACCCATTTCCACTTCTCTATGATCTACCATGTATTATATCCAATCCTCGAAGACAAAACACTCTTTGATGGTGTTCCTAAGGAGTTTTTTGTAAGTTCGGTATTGGATATTGTTCTTTAACATGCCTCTTGTTTCTTCTTTATCTCCAAGAATATGATCAAATTATTCTCTATAGTGAAATAGAAAATTCCTATGACTTTCACATCCTTTAAGGTATATGAAAAATCATTCTAGTCCATAAAGAGTATGTCTACTCACCCATGATGGTGGGAGCAAGAAAACATTTTCAAAATGATCATATTCCTAATGAGGGATTTCTATGGATCCACATTAATTTGGATAGGCATAGAGTATGGGGTTTGTGTGGAAATAGTGATTTTTCTCTCACATGATTTTATTATGGTGTATGAGGTAACTGGGGAGTTATATTTTGTTATACTGAATGGCCTCCTTGAGGTGTTGTTCCTTTTCACTAAACTCCTAGAATCCACCTTGGTACTTTAGGAAAGTGAGGGTCAAAACCATATCATCCTATAAGTTATAAATGTATATCCCCAAAACCAACTCCTATGGAAGATGTAAATAAAGGTAATATTTCAATCCCTTGCATCAAGAAATGAATTATCCTACTTCTTTCATGTAGAGAGGTTGGTGACACTCATCCTATGTGGAATGAAGCTAAACGGATAGAGGAAGCATCAATGGAGATCCTCCTAACTAGTAATGGATCATGGTTTTTAATAGTAGTATAAAATGAAGGAAAGTCCTTCCAATGTCTAGATGAATAATTAGATTTTGGTTTCTCCTACTACTCTCAGATTCCTATCATCGGGCCTTACTGAGAGGTAAAATGGGAATGGTGTTGTTTTGTTCAACCATGACATTGAATGAAGTGAATATCAGGTTATCCAAATCTAGCTGTTAATAAACATGGTATATCCATTCTAATTAAAACTAACTTTTAGGATATATTGAAGCTCTCTATGTCTCTATGGTTTCTTTTAAAGTAGGGAGATCACTAGTCAGGTCTTCATGGGGGGGATTCTCTATGTGTTTTCCACTTATAAGGTTAGATGGACCATGAAGTGGTAAAATCATGATCTAGTAGTGAAAAATCTTGTTGATCCAACAAATAAGTAGTTATATGCCATAATAAAATATTTCTTGGGTGGGAAGATCCATCAGATTTAGTCTTGGTTGATTTATTAAATAATATCAACTATCTAGGTTTTGTAGGGTATATGATTGGGTCATCTCGAACATCCACTTAGTTAGAATGGAATCCTATAAGGATTTAGGCAGTGAGTTATCAGTTTCCCTTAAGCTCCTATATCGATGAGGTGATCCTGGAATATGCCTCAATTACTTCAATTTATTCTATAATAATGAAGTCCTCTACTAATCCTTTATATTTTTTGAGGTTTCAATGAGGGTTTGGTAGTGGCTGGTCAGGAAGGATTTAGAGTCCAAAGGAATTCCATTGTTAAAGAGTAAGTACACCTACTAAAGGGTTCATCTATCCATTTTTCTCCTATCAGGGCATACCCACCTCATTTTCATCAACACAGAAGTCTCACTATAGATTTTTATAGGGATTATCCATGAAAAGATTCAATATAACAATGGTTAGTGAAGAATATATGTTTATGTCATCAGATGATCCATTTTGAAGAATTTTTTATCTCCATAAGAGAGGAATGAACTATAGTGTGTAATACTACCCCCAAACTCTAATTATATCATGGGGATATTAATATTCAATGTTAAATAAAATTGCTATGAAACTATTAGTAAACAAGTTTCAGAAGCTCTGTAAATATCATCCAGATTTAGGATGGTGAGAAACTAGAGGTTCTATGAGATCAAAATTTTAGAACTATGTTGATTTTTGGATAAAAGGTTATCAGATGTTTCTTAGATAGGTATACTAAAAATAATTAAGGAAGCCAAAAATCACCCATGGTTTTTTTCTGAGATACGCCATATGGTTTTTAATGAGAATCTACAAGATAAAAAAAATGTAGGGTCACATAAGGATAAAACTATATTAGAATCAAGTCATTTGTTAGGGTATCATATTGGATCTCATCTTCCTCTTCACCTCACTTGATGGGTAAATTATTCTTTAAACCAGTGAATTAGTGGGAATATATAAGTAGTGATAATTAACTCATTGGTTATTGATACTTGGGTGGTAGTCCTACCAACTGAGACACTCTTACCTTGAGTTAATGTAAAATCTAGGGAAATTGATGAGCCCATAAGGTCCCTCTCTCGACGCTAGGTTTCCCTCGCCACTGCCTTCATCTCCCCCATTGCAAATATTCCTTGTTCTCCTTCTGCTCAGTGCACTCGTGGCTCGCAGGATCTTCAAGTGGCTGTGGCTTTCCATTTCTGGTGAAAATCCTTGTTGTGGCATGTGGCCTTACCCATTGAGTTGTCTAGGGCTTCCCATGGCGCTGCGATGTTGGTCCCAGGTGGTTGATGTTGGGGTCTAGGAGTTGATGTTGTGATTCGCATCGTCTGTATGTGTGATGGGTAGATCTGGACCTGGGTGCTGTTTTGAAGGTGGCAATGAGATTTGCGGCATAGGCTTGCGGAGGGGTCCCCTACCAGTGAGATCTGGCCTGGTTTGTGTTTGTACAATTTTCTATGTGTTTTTCTTGGTTTCATGGTGCGATGGTTTTTTCGGCGCACGGTGTGGACTCGGCTCCGATTTCAGAGAATGGTGATGCATTATTGGTGACCGAAATCTTGGTTTTGGGTGATGTGCGGCATTCTGTGATGGCTTCATAGTGGCGGATCATATTTTCCTAGACTTTTGTGGAATTTCTACAGCATGTTGGATGAATCTGTGATTGTGGTTTAGTTTTCTGTTGGTTCTTTGTGAATTTGTGATATGATGTATGGCTGTCTGGTTTGTGGTCTGTGGTAGTTGGAGTTCCCGATGATTACATGACAACAGCGGTGGTGAATGTCGATGATGAGATCGAGAGGTGTAAGGGATTGGAAACCAGTTATGCAATTGGTTTTTTGTCTATTTTTTATAGGTTCTCACTAACCCAAAAAGTGACTTATTTTAAAATATAAAAAAAAGAAGTTTCAGTCAGACACTATTCCCTTAGCTAAGGAGTTTTCTTATTGAGGTTGATTTTAATTCTTATGGAATTATCATGCCAGAGGGAGATTCTACATCCTTTTATTGAGGGATATATTTAGGTTCTTGTAACTTAAACATATGTTTATTTTCATCTAAGACTACTAGTTTGGATCCTGATGTATCTCATATTTCAGTGTATAAGTGTCGAAAAGAGATGTTGATTGTTCTAGGGATAACAGCGTGGTTTGTACTAAAAAATAATTTAAGTCATATACCATATACAGGTATTTATAGATGAACATTGGGACTTTGTGCACTTTGTCTTCATGAATGGTTAGGAAAAGATAATGATTGCCTTCCCCTAGTTATAGCAGTAGAGGAAGAAACATCTCTCATGAATCCTTAATCATCATGGATTTTGAATGATCAAGGGGTGTACTAGAATTGGTTCTACCTATTATTCTTTTGATATCGACCTGGAAAATCCCCAACAATAAAATATTCAGAGCCATTGTATGTATTCCTATAGTTTTTGTTGTTTTTTTCTTGAGGATTTCCTCCATAGTATGGTTCTTCATCACAGGAAGGACCATTGTGGTGACTATTTTTAGCCCCAAAAACCAAGATAGCCAAACCAGAACACCCAATGGAAAATGGGGGCTCATTCACTATCTATAAAGGATATACCCTTACAAAACTATCAATGTAATAATGGATTTGATGCCATTCATAAGAATAGCCTCTCATAGATCATGTGTAGCAACTAACCTCTGACATGGGTGTTGTGCACTCTATCATGGGGTAATCAGAATAGGGGTAATATCTACATGTTCTTCTTCTAGTTGGATGGATCTACACTATCAGCGACATTGGTTTTTTGGATTCCACTTTGGTGACTCCATAGTGGCATATGGGGTAGTCATAGCTTCGATATCCCCTACCTCCTCAATTTAGGGGAATCTATCATTGATTCACTCTTGATAAAGTTTCCATAAATAGTTATAAATGGTAATAATTGGGGTTATTCCCACTATGATATCTCTATTACTAGTTTCACTAAAATGGCTCCATGTATTCTAGATTCTCAGAATCCATTTTTTAGCTTGGGGTGATTACTTCATCCTTATAGTCGTAGATAAGGTCATTAATTACCCTCTAATAATTTATCATCAATGAGGAAATGGGTGATGGAATAAAATAACCATTATATACATGGATGTCCTCAAATAAGAATGGGTGTAAAGGATCACTGGGTGCAAGTGTCTAGTTTTGTAAATAGTATCATGCATGCTCCTCCTTCCCCAACTCCCATTTGTTATAGTTTGAGAACTTCACCTAGTATGTCTAGTTTTAAGCATTCTATATGATATTTAATGACAATCATAAGAACATGCTAGATGATGATTATGTCTAACATTAAAAACTTCAATTAGGTCTTGAGATGGTGAAGTCCAATGCTACTCATCCTCTTACTATTTAAGGATATCTTATTCACATAGAGTTTAACATTCTATTTTTTATGTAATATGTCGATGCTGATACATTGGAATATTTCATGGATGGTTTTAATTTAGGTCATACATTCATGAATTATTAAGGAAGGTTTCTTATTACCACCAAGGGTATATGGTATCAGTACCTTAGACATAAAATAATTATGGGATATTTGTTATTCCCTCTATGGATTCTATCACATAGTTCAGGCCTCCCTAATATATTTACAACATGTTCATGAATAATATTCATAGCACCATCTCAAGGTGGACACTAGTTAATTACTTCACAAGTTTCCTTAGTTGTGTAAACATTATCAATGGGAGAGGATGAGTGTGTTAGGTATTGTTTTTCATCTTGGGAATCTATTTTTTCTTCCATAAGGTTGGATATGAGTTCTTCCTAGGTTTTTCACATTGGGTGTCTTAGGATCCTTGTTCAATGTATCTCATTCTCGTTATATGGGGAAACTCTTTCTCGTCACATAAGATGTCCAAC
This sequence comes from Viscum album, assembly GCA_963277665.1. NCBI lineage: Eukaryota > Viridiplantae > Streptophyta > Magnoliopsida > Santalales > Viscaceae > Viscum > Viscum album. Next base: position 1,942,392,316 of record OY728143.1, on the reverse strand, counting down.
AATCACCACCCCAACAAACATATTTTTATCACATAAGGTATCATACTCTCATCACAAAAGGAATCATTTCCTCTTCACATAGGGAATCTTATTCTCAACAAATAGGGTAAAACATAATTATAGGAACATGATCTAACATAATAATAGATTTTTTGCATGATCATCATGTGGGATTATTATACTCATCACAAAAGGAAAATTATACTCATCACCTAAGTCATATCTAACTCATCACCAAGTTCATACCATGATCATCACATGTGTTGTATTATGCTTTTCACATAAGGCATCTTAGGATCATTACCTAGGACTAAGTTTCTGATGCATTAGAAAAAGGGCATAGATCTATGATCATCACATAGAACACCACATGCTCATTATATGAGGAAGGTGTATAGTTAGGATCATTACCTAAGGGAGGTAATAGGTTAACATCCATTGGGCTTATCTCCACTTATTCTTTTCATGTAGGAGCGAGCATAGTTTAACTTCTAGTGGGGGCACTCTGGTAGGTTTAGGGTTTTCCAAGTAGGTTTTTGTTTTACCATCTATCAAAAGGTATATGGGAAGGTAATTTTGTTTTAGTTTTAATACTAAAACTTGGATATTCATCCAATGTATCCTATTATATTATGAATTTAAACCTATTTAGTTTGAGTCACATAATTTATGATCATGTAACTGAACTACACCATGTTGTTTAACATCATATTGTAAGGATACTTGTGTTATAAAAGTGGATACATAAAAGTATATTTTGGGGCATATAAATTAATATTCTAAAGACCTAAAATATATTAGTAAGGATAATTATGGATCTTTTTCATGTTCTGCTTGATTTGTTCATATGATTTGGAGAAAAAAAGGTAAGGAGGCTACCCATCCCATGATTGGTGTAAAGGGTCTGGGGATGAATTTCAACAATATCGATTGTGTATATGAATTTTTCATGATTAATAATAGATTGAATAGTATTGGGACCCATGGTTACTCAATATTCTTAAAATTATGTTCCATGAAAGGGGTGATTCTTATGGGTATCTATGGAGTGGGTTTCATACAAGTTATATTTTTTGTGAAACCATACCTTGCACAAATATTTGTAGTTTACATGATGTTTTATATTAATTATAGTGATTTTCATTAAAATATAACATAAATAATCCAATATATTAAAGGAATTTTTATACATAATTCACATATTATTTTCAACTTCAATTATACATGTTGGCATATTCAGGTTTTCTAAATAATGGAAGCTGAAATTTCATGAATTGAGATCCTTGAAAATTAAAATAAAAATTCCTTACCAAAGAACCCCTAAAATGGTGAGATTAGGGGTATTTATTATCCTTGGCCTTTTTGAACTCATCATATTTTGAAATTCTTGATCATTTATGAAACTATAGACTTGTTTCATGCCTCTTTTTACTAACCCATGAAACTCTACGTTGTGTGAACATCTAGGATTTGCTTCAAAAATACCTCTATCAGTAATCATTATTCCTAGAGCCTTATTGAACATGTTTTTAATCACCAATATATTTATTCCACACATGAAGGATCCATTATTTTGACACAATTTCACAATGATCTAGTGGAATAATTCTCAAATCCCTTCTTCCATCATATTGAAATTATCAAAAAATAGGGTGATGAATAAAAGTAAAAGGGAGTATGAAGAAAATATGATATCTAATCATAATTTAGTTTGAGAATTGTTTCCATTCATCCTCCAATAAAAGGGGGAAATAGGGGTAAAAATTGAGGGTGAAAGTGTAGAAACTAGCATAAAAGGCCTCTCTTATTATTGTTTTTTACTAAAACCTGGGGGGAATGACCAAGAAATGATATATTTTCTAAAATTTATAAAATTAATACTAGGTACCACTAAAATTCATGTGAAATTTACTATAATATCAGTGAGATGACTGGGATTTTCATTCCAACCATCAGCCTCCAATTGGTTGGGTCATTCACCCCATAAAGGCTGCCAAAACATAGGTGGCCTCAATAGGGGTTCCAGTGGTTGGTTTTGTAACCTACCTTTTTGAAGTCATTTACACAATGCATATAATTCAACTTTAGGTATTTTAAATGTGAATTTATCACCTTCATACCATTATTTTTTACATCTCAAACCCCTCTATAAACCCATATTCGTAATCTAAATTTAAATAAATGAATCTATGCTTGATCAAGATCCACTAGATTTCAGAAATTCCTTTGATTCCACTACCACTCGATGATGTGATTTGTTATAAAAGATGAATTAGTCCACATGGATTATTGATTAACCTTTTTGGGTATAGATAGGTAGTCCCTAACTTCATATCATTATTTATTTGTGATTTTTATGTTATCTAACATGTAATCTAGATGGAGAGAGTGTGGAAGACCTAGAAAAAAATTGATTGTTGGTTTAGGAATAAAAATATAAGTGTGTATCATTATAATCCTGGAAAACCATATTCACACAATGTATTTACCATATATTTTTTGATGGATACATAGTAAATATTAATCCTTATCAAAAATATAGTTGATAAAAAATGAATGGTGTCCTAATATATGATATGAATTTCTAGGAATTCATTGATCCCTTATAGTTTTCCTCCATAGAGGGGGAGCTCTGATGTGTGCTCATTGATAATATATCTTTGTCTATGAGATATAAAATGGTCTATTAGAAACTAAAATTCCTAGTATTTATCTGAGGGGTGAAAAAAAAATTGAGTAATGATAAGGGTGGTAGGGCTAGGTATAGAGTATTTTAAAGCATGCACTGTATATAATATTCTTAACTAGTCAATGGATATGTGAAATGAGACATGTGAGCCCCTGACTATTATTATAATTTTTTAACCTATCTTAAAACAGATTTGATAAATCATTTATTACTGAGGGGTGTATATCTATATATCGGGCCCATTATTCAGAGTATATTTCATGGGGTTAAGGTGTTATGCTAACCTACACAGAAGATTATTTTCAATAAAATGGATACATATTTATGTGTTATCTCCCCTTTCAGATAATCTTGCTAGTTGGGTAGATGATTATACCCACCCTTTACTCTAATGGTATATTGAGTCTTGACCTGAACTAAATATGATTAATAAGGTGAAAAAAATCTTCTTACCCCCTACTCATATAATAATTCCTTGGATTTTGACACATACATGCTACCATGATTGAAAGTGGATTGATTATTTATGATCTAGGTTAGTCATGTGTGATAAGGTTCATCATGACATTTGTGTTTGATCATGGTAATTTCATCTCAATACTTGATTTTTTGAATGATCTTTCTAACTCACTGGCATGTCCATTGTAGGTAACATTAATCATTAGGGTGTCTTTTTAACCTATTGATGATATATCTTTGTAATATTTTTTTATTATTACTACTTTTATATTATATTGTACATGAACCAAAAATATATTTAATTCATTATGGGTTTATTGGTAGTGTCTTAATGAGTATTGTACTCCTAACATACACATGCACAATGATGGATGTGCGTACTTTATGATTTTTTACACTCGTAAGGTTAAGAGCCCAGTGATAAAGGAATGAGTAGGAATAGATTAATAGGGTGTGGGAGATTAGACCAAGAAAGGTATAAGATCCTTTTATAGTTTATCATTATTTATTTTTTTATTTTTACATATATAATGTAAATGATCAGCCTGTTATGAGATATATTTTTTTATGTATGACATGTAAGACATTAATTGGGTTAAATTTTATTATAGCATGGTGTGATTTTTGTATGATCATCCCTGTGTTGTAAATTTCAAATTATATTATAATATTATGTATCATTTTTGTAAATTATTTATTTTTGTTTATTTCTTTCTAATTAATGGAATTGTTTCCCTAGGATATTGATCTGACCCTTCCTGATTGTCTTTAATCTTTGTTTCACAACATGGTGATCCAGTAGTCATGTGGAAATTTGGATCAAGCTGGTAGATAAGTAACTGAGTAGGTACATTATATCAAGTATAGTTTGGCTCACCATGAATTGGTATTATTTTAAAACCACACCACATAGTTGGGTTTCCTAGTTTCCCTAATTTTAAATTGGATTGTGTGTTAAAAAAAGTTCTAAAAATATTAAATGCTCACCCAAGAAGTCACAGAAACTCAAAAGGAAGCTTACCCAATGAGTCTAGGTAATCAAAAAACATTAACACTAGCCTATAAATTCTTATTTAAACCACTAAAAACCATTGTATGAATATAAATATATTATAATATTATAAATATATTACAAAAAAATAAAGGATAAATTAATTTTTATATATAAATAATAATAACTACATTAAAAAACTAATAATTTTACTATTAATCCAAAATTAAAACAGATTTCTCTTGTAAAAATAATAAACATAAAACTGGTCACATGTTATGGGCTGTTGTTGATATTTATAATTATTACCATTATTTATAATGTTACAAGGATAAGTATCATATTTTATCTTATTCTTCTTATTTTAATTAATGTTTTTTTAAAGAAAAATGGTTAGATTATGAAGATGAAAAAAATTTGAAGCACAACTATCGAGCATTGAGCTAATTAATGCTTTACTCTATGATGAAGACAATCCAATTTTCATAAATAGATTCCACAAAATATAATACACAGAATAATATAATGATAAATATAGAAAAAATAAATAAAAATTACACAAAAAATAGATTTTCCACTCACTATATATATTGAGATTGATGGAGGACGAATAACATGTGACAATAGATGGTGGCGAAGGCAGGAGAGACTAGATATGTCAACATGAGGGAATGGAGAATATAAAAATGGAATAAACTAGACAAATAAAGCATAGTTGATGGTCATGGTAATGATTTTATTAGGTTTCATTATGTCTATTTATATTCCAATGAGAAGAAACTTACATGTTTCTTTATTTTAATTTAATAATATAATATGGTTTTTTTAAAAATAATTATATATATATATATATTAATTTTAAAAACTATATATGTTGGTATTCAAACAGAATAGTGTGTTTGGAATATATATTATTTTTTTAATAAAAACTATAATATATTTTTATATATGGAATTATTGTGCAAACATATATGGTGGTTTAAATAAAAATAATCTAATATAAATCATCATTAAAAAAATTGTGATTGGATGTAAGTTTTTTTTAAGGTTTATGAGCAAGGGATTATTTTAAGATGTCTTACTTTTCTTGGACATTAAACTTTAGGCATCACTCATGAATGGGTCATGTGGGAGTCATTGGAAAATTTGTTCCATTATACTTTCCCTCTATATGTGAATTTTTCTATAAATGTAGATTATGTTTGTCATGGTGGATTTTATTTTTTGTACAGAGGGGAGAAGATTCATCGATTGTGCTATAGTGGTTAAACTGGGTTCTTATTTTGGGATTGTTTTGTTTGGAATTCCTTTTTAGTTATTTTAATGTGATAACTTAGAGGATGATATTAGGCTTGTCTTGTTTTTTCTTCTATGTAGCTACTTGGTTATTAGAATTATTTATACTTTCTATCTAGAATATTTTTTCTCCATTATTGTTGAAAAATATGATTTTAAAGAAAAATTAAATTTTATATTTTTTTCAGGGTTATTTTAACTACTAGAAAATTGACTATTAATAGAGGCTAAAATTTGGTAGCTGTTATTGGGTGGTATCTATCAGTAATAATAGAGATCGAAAAAATAGTCATCACTATGGTTTTGTGAAAAAACACACACTCACCCTTTTCAACCCCCACACCCTGTGATCTTTCCTCACACTCCCCCAACCAATCGCTCATCCCCACTAATCAATGAATGATGTTTTTGCCTACCATTTTCCAATGATACTAGAAATATTTATTGATAAGTTTTTAGTTTTTGTACTACAACCCAAACCATTTATGAAGGGGGAATTCCTAAACCAAATCACCAACTAGTTTAATATTAAATATATAATTAGAGTAAATAATAACATGTCTAGAAAATTAATATCATAGAAAATAAATGACCTAATTGAATTGAATTATCTCGTTTAGACTAAAAACCTAATTCATATGAAACATATATTATCTATGTTTCATTTCAATCCTCTTAAAACCATTTAAAATAAATATTGTGTTCAGATTAAGATAATTATAAAAATTAAATGTATTATGAAATTAATTATTATTATTATTATATTTTTTATATTTTATACTATAATTGAATTTTGTAATCAGGTAGCGTGTGTAAGAAAGTAAAGAATGCTTCACCTAAAACTAACCTAAATATTATTTATGTCAAATTAATCAGTATAATTACAATAAGAATCAATTTTTATTTGAACTAAACTCATTCAACTCATATGATGTTGTTTCAGGTTCAAATTTTTCCCCTTTATAAATTACAATGATTTATAATATAAATAATGGCCATAAAGTGTGGTGGTTTTCACTAATCTCTCCACTTTAGTTAATTTTTAGTTGATTAGGATTATTAATTCAATAAATTCCTTATCCCTCGATGTTAGTATAGTTATAAACAATCTATTAATAATTTAAAATGTTGTTAAGAAATTTAGGTGACTTATAAGTTATTACTGATGTAATTATTTTATTCAGTAACAATTTTGTTGGTTAATATTCGGTTATTTTGTGTTATGGGGATACCTTTACATTAGTTTCCAATGTACCATTCATCTTTGTAGAGTTTCTTGGTAAGAAAATATATTTATCATCTTCATAGGGAGTTGATTTTCATGGATGGGTATCTCATCAAACTGGTTGTACACTTTCATTGATCTCTCAATTCCATGGGCACCCCTATGATAAATATTTATTAAAGTTTATATGTGCTATGGTTTTCAATTTTGATGTTGGGTATTAATTGATATATTTTCATGAAATTATATGGTAATAAGAATATAATTATTTTTCAAATGTAGAAACGCATGTTAAGTAAATCATATTTTTTATTTCCCATAATGATTAAAAACATGTTTTTAGTGGCATAAAACAATAAAATGTGCATGGGATAGTCAAAAACCTAGAAAATGGCATTTTATTGATGTGAAATCATAGGGAAAATATCTTTGAATTTTTTGTGACATGAATGAGCATATGACGTATCAATCAAGTATCTAGTGTGCTCAGGATAATTAGTTATAATGAAATTATAAGACAATGACAATAGATTGATATGTGAAATATAGGAACCGACATTTCTTTAATTTTTGTTTTCATTTTATCATATTAGAAAAAAATTAATTTTTAATGTTTTAAAATACTAAAATGTTTGTGTAGCTATAAAAACAATAGAAAAAATCCTCAAATTTATGTGAAATCCTAGGAAAAGTTTTTTAAAATTATTTTTGACATGTGTGAGTAGACAAAACATTAATTTGTTGTTTGGTGTGCACAAACTGAGAAAATAATCTATTATTAAAGCTTTATAATTTCATAAAAACATGCATCAGGGGGTCAAAATCAATAAAACAACATCATAACGTTGTGAAATCATAGGGAAATATCTTTAGATTAATTTTTAAAATTTAAGAGATGACATCATGCCAATTAGAATTGTCTTTTTCTCGGGATAACGGAAAATTAATTTTTAGTGTCATAAAACACTAAAAATAATGTGAAATTATCAAGACCATATAAAAAGGTCTCATATTTATTTAAAAATGATAGAAAAAAATTTTAAATTATTTTTTATCTAAACAAGTAGATGAAATATTAATATAACAAGTGGTGTACTTGAACTGATTGAATAAAAAAAATAATGATTTAACAATCATTAAAAACATTTGGTCGGGGCCAAAACTAATAAAAATACCATGTATTTTTGTTAAATCATATAAAAAGACTATAGAATGATTTTTAAAATGTTGGAAATAATGTCACGCTAATTTGAGTGGGGATTATCTAAGATGATAAAAAAATGTATTTTTTGTGTTTTAAAACACTAAAATGTCCATGTAATGGTCAAAACCATAAAAACCCATATATTGATGTAAAGTTATAGAAAGAAATTATTTTAATTGTTTTGTGTTTATAAGTAGAATTCATGAAAATATGATGTTTGGTGTTCTTGGATTAACTAAATAAATAGTTTTTTAGGATTTAATAGTCTTTAAAAATGTAAATCATGTAGAAAAAACCAAGAAAATGACATTGGATTTCCTTGAAATCATAGGAAAATGAATTTATATTGCTTTTTGAAATGTGGGTATAGAATTCTTGTCAATGTTAGTTTTTTATTTTCTCAAGATAACAAAAAATGCATTTTCAGTTTTTAAAAATAGTAAAATGAGTTTGTAGTGGTAAAATTCATATAAAATGACTTTGGATTTATGTGAAATCATAGGAAAACTATTTTGAATTATTTATAAGTTTAATACATGTCAATATAATGTGTGGTATTCTTGAAGGTATTGGGAATATAGTGAAATCCCTAAAAGATAGGATTTTAAGAAAGTATCCACTGATAATCAACATGAGCTAATCTTCATTGCTTGAAGAATATAAAGACTAATTCCTCTAGGTTTTTCACACGCACATAAAGAAACTATAGGAGCACTGATCATCAAATTATGGGTTCTAGCGTGGAGATCTGACGACGCCTTCGATACTCTGATTATCATTGCATCACCTTTCTTATGATGCACGAAAGAGAGCATGATCTGATCACTTGTATCAAGATATTGTCTCTTTATAAATTAATAGAGGATATAGAATCTCTCATTTGCTCACCATGAATATTTCATTGGTAAGATATTATCCTCCTATTTATAGCATGTTAAAAAATTACCCAGAAATGGCACCCCATACCCCCCCCCCAATTACTCAATATATAAATGATATTTTGACTAATATACTGAGCCATTAATACCATTTATATTATTATCACTTTCTTATAATATAATAAACATATTACATGATAAAACCTGAGCTATAAACTTGACTCATCATTCCTACAAATATTAAATAAACCTTGAATATTTTAAACTATTATTCATTCAAATAATATTTTCCATGTATTTACTTGAAAAATTGTAAACATATATTATAAATAAATTCAATGAAAATTATTATTAACTTGAATAATATGAATTTATTTATTGATTTGGTGATCTTATATCCTTGTAAAAAAATCCAGATCCCAGTGGTGGGGCCTGCAATGTCTTATATACCTCTTCAACTAAAAAGGGAAGATTCTTGAATATGCTATTTTGTGTACCCCTCTAGGCCCTTATCTCAATAGTAGTGAATACTATTCACAAACCAAGAGTAAGATCTAAGAATCCATCATTTACCCTAAAGAGATAACTATAGTCATAGCAATGACAATGAACCTATAAACATTCACTATTTAATATAATCTCTTTGTATTCAATATCTCATAAAGTAGGATGCACACCTGTGTCATCCCCCTTTTATTTCTTTATTATTTATTGATATAACTAGATGGATTTACCCTTGACTTCCATGGACATGGTCTTATGAAGGTATTAACATTCTAATCAACAAGGATTGAGATATACTACTTCCTAAACCCAAAAGTTACAAATCCTTTCTTGAGCATTCAACCAATACCATACCACCAATAATGCACCCAACTATAACATCCCAACCCAAACCACTGAATCAAAGTTGGAATTCCATATAACCTCATGCACGCCTCCCTAAATTCAAGAGGCTACTGACTATCAATGAGGGTTTATATTTGATAATGGAGAGACTATACCCTCTGTATCATGTCATCGAGAAGGATAATAAATAATAATTACAAGAGAAAGAATAAAATAATTAGAGTAAATGTGGAAAAAAAAAGATGAAATATAATGTATATAAATAATAATACTCTATTATTATCAGGATATTACACCAACACAATATACCTCACCACAATTTCATTATCATTGTTTTCCTTTACATCAAAGTACACAATCAAATGGCACACACTGGTAATGATCACAATTCAGGAGACCAATACACATTTCCACATATAGAAACTACCAATGACTCCCAAAACATGTGATGTTCCTATTGGTAGTTCCTCCCTCGTGATCTCACTATAAGATATCACCATGTATGAACTTTATGAGAATAAGTCTCAATGCTTATGAGCCCCCCAGCACCGGATAGTCAAACATCTTCTATTCTCCTCAGTAAGATGTATCTAGACCATAGGACCTTTATTTAAGATTAATGCCATAGTATCTCAAGGTTATCATTATATCCTGAGATCTACTATAACATTTTGATATGATAATTCATCGATGGGAATTACCATTTTAATAGTAGATGCAGAAAATTATACACTATAATGGTAAGAATACATCATGTATATCTCATTATATACAGGATATGGAAATCAAAAGTACTGTATAGTTGGTTCTAGGGAACCAACAATTACAACACACCCACTTGCACTAGATCCAACTTTCTAACCATACTTTTTATCTCTCACATGATCAAATATCATGTTTCTATTGAGTCACTAATTTAGTTTCTAGGCTTACCACAATTCTTCCATGTGGCTATTCTTCTATACATGACCTCATCTCCTTGAGTAAAACTTCTCAAGTGATGTTATCACCAAGTATAACCCTTTTTAAACTTTAAAAACATGACATCTTGGCTAGTGAGAATATCATAATTTACATTATGATAATAATTTACTTACTAGGTCTGATTTCAAGAACCACTACTACAAAACTGGCCTTTAGCAGTGCTAAAAATGGCCTTTATCAACACTTGAAAAGCGATGACTATATGAGTGATGTTAAAATACCTACTATTTTATCATCATTGAAAAAGAGCTGATAAAAGGGTCCTTTATCAGCGCTAAATTAGAGCACTGATAAAGGGTTTCTTTATTAGCGCATTAATTTAGCGCTACTAAAGAAGCCATTTATCAGTGCTTTTTGAGAACTAATAAAATGTACCTTTATAACCACTTCTATGAGCACTAATAAAGTAGACCATTATTATAACATTTAAAAGAACTAATAAATGTGGCCTCTATCAGTTCTGATAAAGGGACACACTGCAATATACTGCAACAGTACACTGCAGTGCCACTATAGTGTGTTGTTACAACAAACCATGGAACCAGAAACACACCTGATATTAACAAAAACATGTCCAAATATAGGATTTAAATGAGATGAAATTTACAACAAAAACACAAGAAAAAAACACCATATTATAGACATTTCAAACATTGGTTCATACAATTACATAAATAAAAAATATTTCATACATTCAAAAACATAAATATTCCTTTATCTTTTAATCCTGAACCAACTCATTATATTTCTAAACAAACAACCCCTAAAAAAGAAAAATAATGTACCTGTATAAGAAAACAATTCTTATGTTAGTATTAATATAAAGAACTAAATTAACAAAAAGTGTTAATTTTAGTAAAATCGATGTCAATTTTAAATAAAAAGATGCACTTGGAGTCATAGTAATCACACCGTGCATCATATTGAGGTATGACTAATTCTAACATGTCTAAAATTACTGTTGGATTATTTTTCTAAAGTATCAAAATAATCTTAATGTGTTTTCTTGGTTTTGACTATGGCAGTTTTATTTTTTACTAAAATTTTATTTTAAACTGGAAACACACACTTTTGACTCATTTCTATCACATATTTTATCATTTTAACATAAAAAATATTCCTACACATCACTAATTTCTTATTAATCATTATAATAATTTATCAAGAAAATATGAGTGTGTTTGATCGATTTTCAGTGAGTAACACTTTTTGAAATAAAATCTCAATTTTAAACTAATAACGAGCACATTGAGTAATACCGAACACATAATGTATCTAATTGATGTTTATCTAGTTCCTACACATCACAAATGACTCATTTATCATTTTATCAAAGTATCAAAACAATCAAAATGTGTTTTCTTAGTTTTGAGTAGCACAGTTTTCCATTTTACTAAAATTGATGATAATTTTTAATAAAAAACGCACTTTAAGTCATACTGGTCAGACCATGCATCAGATTGAGGTGTGAATGATTCCTAAAAATCCCAAATGACTTATGGATTGTTTTCCTAAATTATCAAAACAATATTAATGTTTTTTCTTGGTTTTGATTATGTCACTTATCTTCTTTACTAAAATTTCATTTTAAAATTGAAACATGTACTATGACTCATACTAATTACATTGTGTATCGGATTGAGGTGTGGATGATTCCTACACATCACAAATTAATTATGGATCATTTTCATAAATTATTTAATCAATTTGAATGGGTTAATAGGTTTTTAGTAGGTTAGTGGGCCTTTTTAAAAAAATTGATGTCAATTTTAAATAGAAACATGCACTTGGATTCATATTGGTCACACCGTGTGTCGGATTGAGTTGTGGTTGATTCATGCACATCTAAAATCACTTATGGATCATTTTATTAAAGTATAAAAACAATATTAATGTTTTTTTTTGTTTGAGTGGGTCAATTTTTTTTTACTAAAATTGATGTTAATTTAAAATAAAGACACACTTCGAGTCATATTGGTTGCATCATGCAATTGATTGAGGTGCAGTAGATTTCTACACATTAAAAATCAGTTATGGATTTTTTCACTAAAGTGTCAAAACAATATAAATTTTTTTTCTTATTTTTAAGTATTCCACTTTTCTTTTTTACTAAAATGTCATTTTAAACTTGAAACACGAACTTTGACTCATATAGATTACATCGTGTATCAGTTTGATGTGAGACTGGTTCATGCATGTCACAAATGATTTATGAATTGATTCCCTAAATTATCAAGAAAATCCGAGTGAATTTTATCATTTTTCAGTGGGTGAAACTTTTTAAAATCAAATGTTGATTTTAAACTGATAATAGACACATTGGGTTAATTGTCTTTCTTACTAAAATTAATGTCAATTTAAAATAGAAATAATTACTTGGAGTCATACAGGTCACATTGTGTGTTGAATTGAGGTTTGTATGATTCCTATACATCCCAAATTTTTAAAACAAGCATATCAATGTTATCGTGATTTTTATTGACATTATTTATTTAACTGCACCACTGCATGAGCAGCTTCGAACAAAACACATCAAATAGAAAAAAAGTATAAGTAATACTAAAAATAAATAAATTAAAAATAAATATGAAATAATAAATTAATTCTATGGAAAATGATTTTATAGTGAAAATATCAAGATTACCTTTGTTATTGAGCAGTAGAGGGAACATGAAAGAAACGTGATAAATGTCAACACGGTAGGAGTGAAATGTTTTGAGGTAGAAGAAGTTTGTGGAAGTTTTGGTGCAGAAAGGGATGAAAGATGGATAGGGCACCCTAAATGGAAAAAAAATCTACATGTATAAGAAAACAATTATTATTTTATTAATACTAGAAATAAATAAATTAAACATAAATATAAAAAAACATTAATTCTATGGACAATAATTTTACTATGAAAACATCAAGATTACCTCTGTAATTGAGCAGAGGCAGCGTCGTTTCTCTTCATGGAAAAGTAGTGGAGCTAATTTTAAAGAAAGTGATAAATGAACCACTATATTGGTGAAAAGAGTTTTAAGGGAGATGAAGCATGAAAGTTAGACAAAGCACCACAACTTAAACAAAAGAATCCACTTGTATAAGAAAACAATTATTATGTGAGTAATACTTAAAACAAATAAATAAAATATAAATATGAAACAATACATCAATTCTATGGACAATGATTTTTCTGTGAAAACATCAAGATTACATTTGTGATTGAGCATTGGTGGATTCATTGATCTTCCTACAAAGGTAGTGGAGGTAATTTAGAAGAAAGTGATAAATAAACCACTAGGGGTGAAAGGTTTTAAAGGAGAAGAAGCATGAAATTCGGACATAGCACCCCAACTCTAACCACAGAAATCACCTTTATAATAAAACAGTTGTTATGTTAGTAATACTAAAAATAAATAAATTAAACATAAATATGAAACAATACATTAATTCTATAGAAAATTATTTTACTGTGCAAACATCAAGATTACCTTTGTGATTAAATAGAGGTAGCATCATTTCTCTTCCTACAAAGGCAATGGAGGTAATTTGAAAGAAAGTGACAAATGAACCACAATAGGGGTGAAAAGGTTTTAAGGGAGAATAAAAATGAATTTTTAATAGAGAACTCCAACTCAAAAAAAAGAATCCACTTGTGTAAGAAAAAAATTACTATGTGAGTAATACTGAAAAGATGTGAATTAAACATAAATATGAAACAATAAATTAATTCTATGAACAATGATTTTACTATGAAAGCATCAATATTACCTCTGTGATTGAGCATATTTGGCACTGTTAATCTTCTTACAAATTTAGTGGAGGTAATTTTAAATAAAGGAATAAATACACCATTATATGGGTGAAAAGGTTTTAAGGGATAAGAAACATGAAATTTGGACAGAGCACCCCAACCCAAACAAAAGAATCCACCTGTATAAGAAAACAATTATTATGTGAGTAATACTAATATGAAAAAAACATAAATATGAAACAATACATTAATTCTATGGGAAATGATTTTAATGTGAAAACATCAAGATTACCTTTGTGATTGAGCAGAGACAGCATCATTTCTCTTCCAACAAAGGCATGACATATGGAAAAAAATATTCTCAAATAAAAAAACTCTGCAAGGAATAATTAAAATTAAATCAAAATTGCATTATATAATTTTTTGGTAAAATAGAGAAAGAATATCATAATATTACCTTTACATCTTTCCAAATGGTTTTATTGTTCCAAATATAAGCTAATAAAAAAACTAAGGATTCTTTATGCACTTCATTATGGTTTAGAAGAATATATGGATGTCAGGAAACCATGAGATAATTAATGATATTAATATATATTTGGATCCATTTATCAATGGATCCAAAAAAAATTATTGGTTTTGAATCAATCATAGATTTAATAAGAAAACTAAGGATTCTCTGTGTGCTTCACTACTATTGGTTAACTACCACTTACCATGGCATCTGACCTGAACTTATTTTCTAGCGTCCCCATGATGCTCTCATGACACACACACTCTCCAATATATCTATCATATCACCATTTAGAATTCACTTTTCCTTATCTTCCTCATAATTTTATTCATTATTTAAACAAGTGGGAATATTTTTCCTTCATAACATTTTCTAATTCTCATGGTTCTTCTTCAATAATATGTGTTTTCCAAAAAAACTTTACCCAATGAATTAGATTATTCTATAATATTTTCTCTCTATGTTCAATTATCTAATTAGTTTGTTTCTCTCTATGTGTGGGATGAGAGCATTATAGAGACGTTGGATGGGAATTTCAAGTCAGGTTCTATGCTAAGTGGTAGTTAACCAATAGTAGTGAAGTGCACATAGAATCCTTAGTTTTGTTATTATCTTTGTGAGTGGTGTACAACCAATCCTTATTTTTACTCCATTTATCAATGGAGATAAATATACATCAATATTATTCCAACTCTTCTGGACTAATTTGTCTTGAATAACAATAATGTAAACATGGAAAAAGGATTTTAAAAGGGTAGCATACATGCTCTCTTGCAAACTTGATGAACTCTTTAACTCCATATTCATATTCTTTTGTCAAACAATTATCATGCATCCATTGTTGGTTCATATCCATCCTATTGGGTTCATAAAAGATTAATTTTATACAATATATACATAAATATACATAATATATTCATTATTATAAGTGAAAGTTATAAAAAATTCTAATGAGGGAAAATAAATATTTTATTATTTCAAAGAATTTTAGTAAGTTGAAGATAATTGGTGATTGAATTTAAGAAAATAATTAATCAACGTCAAATATTTCTTAAATTCCCTAAAAAATGAAAATATAATATAGGAAATTAAGGAGTAATATGAAACTCAAATATAATAAACAAGAATAATAAACTCTCATTTAATCAACTAGAAGATATAAAAATATATTGGAAGAAGTGATATAGAAACCTAAAGAATTATCACATTCAAAATTAATGGTATATAAATATTTGAAAACATCTCAAGACTCTTGGGATGTCATATCACCACACTGACTCATCCCAATGAAACTCAAGGTACTCCAGCTGGATGTAAAATTAGTATTTACTAATGGATTACATGAATAAGAATTACATCAAACAAATAGATAGTTTTATCATTCTTTAATATGATAATAATGTTTGTAAATTGACAAAGGTGACGTATGAATTGAAACAAGAACTATGTTCTTGGTATTGAAGGTTAGATGAATTATTAACGAAACATTAATTTAAGAAATGAGGAATTGTTCATAATCATTACATAAAGAATAATTTTATCGATAGATTGAAAGTGTTTATCAATGTGGATGAAATAATATTTAGAGGTTCAAGAGATGAACAATGATAATAATTTTCTACATTAACAATGACCAATGTTTAAATGTTGATGATTAGTCAGTTGACATTTTCCTTCATTTATAGGTGACTCATGGAATTCATGGGATGTTTATTTCCCAACCCATGTATGTGAGGGAAGTGTTTTATAGATTTCAAAAGGAAGATTGAAACCCCATGTTGACACCCATTGAAAATTGAATAAAATTTTAAATTGTTGTGGGAGGAATGTCAATATATATCGTGATAGTTTCCAATGGACATTCTTGATCCCCCTTGGGTGCTAGAGCTGGAGCTGGGGATACTGGGTACCAACTTCTTCTTGGTTGGGAATTGCTGAAAGAGGTGTGGTCCTATGTGCTGGTGGTGTACTTTCTTAGAGATAAGAAAATGGATGCTGGAAATTGTGTTGTTGGATTGTGTTGTTGGATGTTGGCTGCTACTTAGCTGGGAGATGTTGAAGTTGGTTTGTTGAAGTTGTTGTTGATGGTTTTGATGCTTCTGGATACTGGTTGTTGATTGGCTAGGGGATGATGTTGGGGACATTTTAGTTTTATGCTTTGTTTGTTTTGTGTGTTTCTTATTTGATTTTTCTTTTTTTGGGGTCTTTTGCATTTGGGGTTGTAAAGGGTTTTTGGGTGTGGGTTGTTTGACCCCACCGCTCCCTAGTCTACGGTGTCTTTCTTTCTAAAAAATTTTGGGGGTACTAGGAATAGCCTAGTCCTGCACCTCTTCTGCCCCTTGGGTTGGCAACAAGCACTAGGGAATGAAAAACAACACAGTGGGAATAATTTATCCCAAAAAATAAATAAAATTAGTAGAAAGAAAATTTAAATAAAAAATTCCATGATGCATCCATACATTAGATTATCACACCAACCTAGATAAGTAGAAAAAAGAATACATGAAGTAGTATAATATAAAATAAATCCCTTAACCTACCTTCAACTCCATCACACACAAAATCCCCAATTTCAATTTCTAAAATTTCACATGTATTGAATGCATAGATAAAATAAATAATGAAAATTTTGTATGATAACTTTGGGCGATCAATTTGGGAAATGTAAACAAAATAAAAAATCCAAATAAAATCCATTTGACTCCATTTGTCACCATCGAGTCCAAAAAACAATAAACTCTCCATGAGAAATCAAGTGTTGAAACAAAATGGGAAACTAAGAAAATAAGAAGGCCTACCCCACTAGTATACAATCACCAAACTACAAATAACGACATCATCGAAGAATAAATCAAAAAAGAAACCAAAAATACAAAAAAAAAATAGAAGGACTGCCTTGATAGGTTGAAGAAAATCTCAGACCCTCTTTAGAAACCCTAATTACAATCAAACACCGGATGTTGGATGAGATGTTCGAGAAACTGGAGGCAGTCGAGTGGTGTGATTCAAGCTTTGATTCACCAAGGAGGAGCGCCAGTACTAGGTGGCTTCCACGGAAAGCTTATGATATCATGAAAGCTTTACAAATGGTTAGGGTTTCTTAATTAGATCGGGAAAATTTTATCAGCACTTATAAAAAAATCACTAATAAAGAGCCATTTATCAACGCTTATTACCTAAGCACTGATAAATATTGTTTTTATTAGCGCTTTTTTAGCACTGATAAATGTAGGTCTTTATTAGCGCTAAACTTATAGCACTGATAAATTTTCATTTTATCAGCGCTTTGTTTAGGGTTGAAAAATCCTCATTTTTATCAGTGTTAAAAAAGGATTGACAAAGATGTTTTTATCATCACTTATTACTTAACCACTGTTAAAGGATTTATAATTATAATTATAAATAAACATATACAATTAATTATATATAATTAATAAATGTATATAAATATAAATATGGTAAATATATTCCTTTATAAATATATTTGTTATAATTTTATAATTATTTATTTATAATTATTTATTTATAGTTTTAGAAATATTTCTAAAAATTAATATTTAGATTATTATATATATTTATATAATTATACATATATATATTTAATAAATATATATATATATATATAGTAAATATATTAATTATTTAAGTAAATTTTTTATATATTTAATCATTATTTAAATATATATAATTATTTATTTATAATTATATAAATACTTTTTTTAAAATTATTTATTTATAATTATAGAAATACTTTTTTTAAAAATTATTTATTTATAATTTTAAATATATAATTGTATAAATATAGTAAATTTATATTTATAAATATTCTTCTTTATAAATATTTTTTTACAAATATATTTTTAACATTATTAATGAATATCTAATTTTAAGTGCATGCATATTATGTGGGTGTATTTATATAAAAATGTATTAATTATGTATATGTGAAATTAGTGTAACGCAGATTTGATCTATGGTAAATTGGAAAATCAAACGATATTCAATTATATATTGAGTACTATCCAATTATTCAATATTTTTAATTTATATTAATTTTTAATTATAAACCATTATTCAATAAATATATGACTATTTAATGTAAAGCGCAGAAATATTTTATAATATATAAATAATATTTATATACATTAATATATATCTATATATTTTATATATACAATTTAATAACATTAATTATCATAATTATCTAATTAATAAAATGATTAATATTTAATAATGTATAATCAATTTATTCATTTTTATCAATAATTATTTAATTAATTAAATTTGTAATATATTTTTTAATAAACTCATTTCTTATTTTTTATTTATTTCATTATTTCATTTTATTTATTCGGACATTTATCAGTGCTAAAAATAAAGCACTGATAAAGGGTACCTTTTATGAGCACTAAAAATAAAGTGTTGATAAATGTTACCCTTTATCAGTGCTAAAAATAAAGTGCTAATAAAGGTACCATTTATCAGTGCCAAAAAATGCTCATAAAAGGTTAACTTTATCAGTGCTTTTCTTAGTGCTGATAAACATGCCATTTATCATCATATTTTTATAGCGCTGATAAATACCAGTGTTGTTAAAGGCCGGTTTTGTAGTCGTGAACTAGAAAAAATCATTATATTTAACTACTACATAGACACCTCATAAGTTGCAACATACTCGATATTTGTAAGTATGGAAACCACTGGATTGTATGAGCATGTATCGCTCATTAACCTTTGCCTAACTGCGATATTTGATCACATGGATCTAAGGAAGAATAGTTTGAATCCCCTGAAAAATAGAATCTTTTCTTCTCCACTAACTAGGTACATATCCTTTGTAATAGTCCAAGTATAATGGATAGTACTAACTGCTTTACTTGAAATTCTCCTAGATATAACTAATATTTTCCTATTATAAATTATATCATGGAAATATTAGTTCTTGTATATATCATGACATATATGTTTGATCCACCACTTAAGTTTATGGATTTCAACTCAGCACATTAATATCCTCCCAAGTCCTGGACAAGTCAATATGAAGAGATATTTTCCGTGTGACACTGGAAATAATTCTTACTCGAATTGTTCCAACTTTTATTTTTCAATACCATGTCACTATATGTACGATTGACTAGGTCCATGAAACCATTAGATCCACCTCAATAGATCTTTTCCCTTAGACTTAGGTTTCTACATTAAGTCAATCTCTGGAGAAAGTACTTTCATCCTAGTCTTAACTAACTGGTAAAACCAATATCTATTTTACATATGTTGTTGAACATATTTTACTTGGAAAATAAAGGTACTCCCACTAACCTCTTGTAGACACATGGAAAATATTCATTCCAAATGAATATTCTATGATCTTGTAGCTTACTTCAATTCTAAACACGATTTCAGTAACTTGAAACCTTTATCAGCATTCTGTGATGTTACTATCAATTTCTATTTGTGTCATATAGACACCTTTCATGATTGGTGGATATGAAATCCAATTCTCAATAAAATTGTCTTATAAATTAACTATGGTGAGTAAAATTATAATGCATTTAGGTAGAATTAATTGGTATAACCAATCGAGACTTATTGGTACTACTCTCATAACACCCATGTATAATTTCATTTGAATACCCATCACAGTATTCAATTAATATAAAACTCTTCATTTTAATACATAGAATCCATTATTGAATTTTAATTGATCTTGTCGATCTCAGCTAATTTCCATATACTTCTTACTTGTAGTAATTATTATTCAGAATTAATAATAGATCATTGGCCATAGTGAATACCAAAAAAATCACCATGGTTTTATAATTCATATGCACTATGTGTCTCTAGACCATGCCTGTTCCACATGCACTTTTGGAACTAGTTCTTATGCCAACTACATGTGCATCTCTAGCATTGACTATACCCATGTCAATGTGGCTCCCATTATCTCTAATAGAGATGTGGACCCTTATATAGAAATATATCCAATAACTTTGACTATATCCTTTCTATCTTAGGGATTTCTATAATATCCTAAGAAACTTTTAGGATTGTTACTTTAGATACACATTTTGTTTTTCATGATGGAAGTTTATTTATATTTTAAAAAACTCTTTGCATCTAAACACATGTCCATATAACATAATAGATTTCCATCATACTAAGACTCATATGATATCTATTTTTCATTATAGTTGGCATATGGTTATGGGATATCTCTGTTATTTGCGAAGCACATCATGAAACATAATGGGATTTTCTACAGGTTGCAACATTGATACACCTTACCTCATAACTCTGATGTATAAAATGTGAAATTAAGAATTTATCTATGCAACATTTTATTAATCATGTGAGACTTTATCATCAATCCTCCTCATTAACATCAATGTTCTGATGTGATAAGGTAATGTGCGTTTAGTAATTACCTCATGCTACATTCTTTTGATCAATGTTAACATGTGAGACTTCATCACCGATCCTCCTCATTAACATCAATGTTGTGATGTAGATAAGGTAATGTGCATTTAGGAATTACTCCATGCTACATTATATTTATCAATGATTTCATGGTCAAGATATTCTTTAGCATGTCAGCCTGAAGCAAGTGATATCTTCTGTCCATGCATATATCTTACTTCACTTTTACATTCCTTAATTACTTGAGGAATCTAATAAAGAATATTTACTACTAGTTTACCCTTCGAATAGTCCATGCTCTATTGTTGAACTAATTCCAAAATCTTTGTGTCTTAACTTTATTTCAAAAGGTCACATTTTCTAAAACAATATATGTATATATATATATATATATATTGATAATACCTAATGTGTTTAGCTTATATGAGACTAAATAATATACCGGTTATATCCTGGACGTTTAGTTTTAGTTTTTCTTGATAAAGAATTATTCGACCACAACTGGGTAAGTAAGTCTTATATTTTATATTCATCTTGTATTACCTATGATTCATGTATGACTGAACTATTGGTTTAGTATTAAAAAACACAAACAACATTTATTCTTGAACCTATAATAACGTCTCCTTATGTCCAAAGGACACGTAAGATAAATTTTTTGGTTATACTCAATAAAAGTTCAACAAGGATGATTTTCTTGGCAATATAGAATTTCTTTACTTCTCACCACTGACTTAGGAATCACCTTTTCTCAAATGATTAGAAAATATAGTTGACTTCTAATAATTTTTCGATACTTGGTCACTGCATTAAAATACATATATGTGATTGGCATATTCAATTTTATACACATGATGCAAAACTAAAATATTACCTTTATGTGATGAATATAACTGAAAAAGAAGAAATTAGTTGCTTCATTGATTTAGTTTATTGCATTTAAAATTCCATTGTTGTATTTCATGATATGCAATGAAAATAACCTTCTATTAATACCTCCATCATTGAAGGATGTTGTGAATGTTCCCTTGATGTGCCACTTTCCATTGGCCTTTTCATCTTGTCTTTCAATTTTTTTCCATAATAATTAAATATTAATCTATATTTTATATTCTTATTAACATGGATAATTGTACCTAAATAGGTAATGAAGATTTTTACTCAACACTATTCATTTTGTAACCTAAAATGAGACTGGAGTAAATGGGTGAAAATGACATGAGAAAGGGATCCATTGAAAGATCGTGATTCATCTTTCAATTTACACATATCTAGTGTAATCATCACCTTATTCATATCTTACTTAACTTTCTCCTTGTAGACTTCTCGGAGATGAGACTACAAGTTATATCAATTATTTCATGATGTAATGAATGAAAATAGCACTGAATGTTTATGATATCATTATGAAATAACTATCATATCCTACATATATGAGTCTCCTATAAGAATTTTTACACCCTCTCTTACTGAGGTAGTTTAAAAGGTATTGGGGACACTAGCACCTTTAATTTCCAATATCGTAGTATCTTGTGCAAGTGCCTATACTATTATTGGATACTTGTGGCAGTTTGGACATTTACATTGTCCATTATTTATCACAGTATTTCTTGTGGTAAAACTTTCCATTTTATGCAAAAATAAAATTCATAGCAGATAAGTCCTTTTATCTTGATTCTGGATTTAGACATTGATGATTAATTAAACCATTAAATGTATCTTGTTATTTTATCAAATTTTAGTAACCATTTGTACTGGAAATAAGAATAATTTGTCACTTGAGTATTTTAGTGGAAAAGATCCCTAAACCTCCCCTCATAGTCTAAAAGATTTGGCTAAGCCACTACTTGGAGGGTTCAAGGTATCTGTTTGACTGACCAACCGTATTGACTCATAGTTCCTTGATCTATTGAGTGAATCTACATCTTCTAAAATCATGACTTGATTTACTCGACGTTTTCCTCTAAAATGATAAGAAGTTAACTTTGGATAATCCTTACTACCATTTTAGTTAATTCGACTCATCACTCTCATAAGAACTGCTCGGTGGTAAAAGGAACCCTCAACATTGGCTGACGGGCACCTCGAACGCCTGGTTTTGTTCAAATTTGAATGATGGAAGGTAGTTATGACTTAATATTTCTTTGAGGGTTTTTTTTTTGTGTTTTTATGTTATGAAAGAAAATAATTTTCTATTTGATAATAATTTTCTATGTAATCTCACTCACAACTGACTATACAATAAATATAAAAATATCCATCACGTCACATGTTTATTTTATTTCTGTATGCCTGTTTATTATTCTATCTGATCGCATGTAAACTAAAAATTCAAAAAATAATAAACCATGTAAAAAATAAAATGATGAAGTGATCATGGGCCGATGCTAATGGTTGATCCATTGAGTAAATAATGGATCAACCTAGACCCCAATGGTAATATCGTGAGTCATGTCGCTTGCGACTCGAGTTGTAGTGCCTACCCATCCAATTTTTCAATCTCCTGTCTGGTGCGTCACTATAACCCAGCGCGAAGTATGTTGTTACTCATCTTCTTCATTATATAACAGTACCTACACACATGTGAGGGGGTCTCATGAGTATAAATTACAACTCAGAATTGGATACGTAGTCCCTTATACACATAATGACACAGATGACTCACAGATCACCATATAATAAAATAATTATTAAAAACCACCATTACAATAGTTAAATAAATAAATTAAAAAATCACCCGACATGCATTGGTCGGACTTAGGCGCATGATCAGTCTTATATGCATTAAACTCGCGTATTAAAATAAATGCATAAATAAAAATTAAACTTGTATTAAATTATTTATGAGGTCACTTCTATTGAATTAAAAAATCATTCTTATTTCTAATTCAACAATTACGTCATTCGACTCCATTAATTAATTTAATTTTAAAACCAAAAAAAATTAATTAATTAACTAATTTAAAAGCAAAATTAAATTACTTTAATGTGTAATTAAAATTATGTTTTTAAATCAAAAATTAATAATTAATTAATTTAATATAAATCCATAATTTAACTAATTAATTTAATTA
The DNA here is from genome assembly GCA_963277665.1 of Viscum album. Taxonomy (NCBI): domain Eukaryota; kingdom Viridiplantae; phylum Streptophyta; class Magnoliopsida; order Santalales; family Viscaceae; genus Viscum; species Viscum album. The sequence goes on along the minus strand of OY728143.1, from coordinate 1,942,368,000 downwards.
ATTTTTGATTATTTTAAAAAAAATACACAGGTCCTGGGGAGATTGGGTCGAACCCCCACAGGCCCATTATGGGTTGTGCAGACCTCATGAATGGGTGTTTCGGTGCCAAATAGGCCCACCTAGACCTGTTTTGGGTCAAGAGGACCCATCCCGACCTGTTTTGGGTCAAGAGGACCCATCCCGACCTGTTTCATGGCAAAATAGGTATAGTCAGAGCATAGCAGGGGTTACTTCGGGTGGACTGAGGTCGATTGGGGCTCTACCTGGACTAGGGGCGGAGGATCTGCTAGCTGAAGGTGCTACACCAGCAAGATCTCAAACACCAGGTCCTCTCGTTGGTACGGCGGCGGCGTCATCTCTGGTGGAGGTCGATCTGGCGAGCCATGTGGGGCAGCCGGGTCGAGAGCTGTAGTCGCCTGGGAAGGGAAATCCTGGGTCGCGGTTTCAGATCTGGAGGCCGGAGGAGCTCGATGTAGGGGTTATGATAGGGTGGCCCACCAGGGTAGAAAGGATCGGTTGACTCGTCGCCCCTTTTTACTTTTCTAACTATGGAAAAACAAAAAATGGTCGACCCTTTGTTTTTTTTGTGTCTTCTTGCTAACCTAGGAAACAATGCCCTCAAAAAATCCTAAGCGGCTGTTCAATAGGCTTATTACAAAATTAATTTACTAATTAATAAAAATAATTTATTAATTTCTCCTTGCTGGAGAACCCTATTCCACCCACCAAAAACCGGACATAAAACTCAGTTCACCGTAATAATTTTGGCCAACTGTCTTCAGTTATATTTATCATATATAAATAAATAAATAAATATATATATATATATATATATATATATATGTTATTGAAAATTAAAACCCACAATAAATTATTTCAATCGGCAATTAAACTTTATAAGGTCATAACTTGACCATCTAATGTTGGATTTGGACACTGTTTGTGAGCCGAAATGACACCCATTATGAAATTTAATCCAAATTTCATTTTTTAGTCTTAAATCATCATGCACTTTTTGATGCCAATTAAAGGTATCACACACGCATCTAAAAGCCCCAAAAGATGGGATTTTAAAAAAATAACCAAGGATCGACATGAGCTCGTCGTCGTCGGTGAATCATTTCCTGATTACCACCCAAGGATCCTATATGAGGAATTTTAAGCACAAGATAATAACCATAAAATACTTGGTCCAACATGAATTCATGCTCAATTTATTCTCATCATCGGTGATCGATGCTCGAAGAATCCAAAGTTGAATTCCTCTAGGTTTTCTATATGTTCTTCAAGAAACTATGAGAGCATCAATTTTCGAATTACAGGTGCTAGAATGGAGACTCGATGATGCCTTTGATGCTCTGATGATCACTGCATCGCCTTTCTTACGATGCGTGAGGGGGAGCATGGTCTAATCACTTGTATCAAGAGCTTCTCTCACTAGAAGGTGGGAGAGGAGAGAGAAGTTCTCATGAGCTTGCCATGAACAGTTTGTTGGAGAGATATTCGCCTCCTATTTATAGTGTGTTAATAAATTTTCCATAAATGGAACCACGACCCACCGAGTAATTTCATACACTATATAAATGATATTTTGAATACTATACTAAGTCATAAATACCATTTATATTATTATCACTTTCTTTTAATATAATAAAAATATTATGTGATAATACCTGAGACGTAAACTTGATGCTTCGTTCCTACAAATATTAAATGAACCCTTAATATTTTAAATTAATATTTATTCAAGTAATATTTTTGATGTATTTCCATTAAAACTTATATATACATATAATAAATATATTCAATTACGATTATTATTAACTTGAATAATAAGAATTTATTTATTGCTTTTGTTATCATATATCCTTGGACAAAACTCGAACCCCAGTGGTGGGCCCCACAATTTTCTATATACTTAATCAACTGAATAGAGAAGATTCGTGAATATGTTGTTGTATGTGACCCTCTATGCCCTTATCTTGATAGCAATGAATACTATTTAAAGACTAATACTGGGATCTATAAGGCCATCATGCCCCCTAAAAAGATAAGGATATTTATAGAAATGAAAACTAACCTATGAACACACACTTTGTAATATAATTTTTTTTCTTTAATATCTCATAAAGTATGATGCACACTCGTATCATCACCCTTTTCTAACTTTATTATTTTTTTATCTAACTAGATGTATCTACCCTTGAATTTCATGGACATAGTCATATAAATGTACTAACATCCTAATCAACAAGACCTGATATATATTAATTTCTCAACCCAGAAGCGATAAATCATTTCTTGTCCATTCAACCAATTTCATACCACCAATGACACACCCAACACAAGCCACCTTTCCATGATTTCATTATCATGTTTTTTTCTTTCATAAATGTATGTGATCAAATGACACACACTGGTAATGATCTCAAGTCGGGAGATCAATATGCATGTTTGTAGATAGAAACAACCAATGGCACCCAAAACATATGGTCTTCATATTGGAAGGTTTGCCCTCATAATCTCACTACTAGAGATCACCAAGTGTGAACTTCATGATAAGAAGTCTCAATACATATGAGCCCTCAGCACCTGATATTCAAACATCTATAACTCCTAGTCAGTAAGATGAATCTAGACTATAATAAATTTGTTTAAGATTAATGACATAGTATCTCAAGGTTCTCATTATATCATGGGATCTGCTATAACCTTTTGATACGACAATTAATCTATGTACATTACCATTTCAATAGTAGATACAAAAAATTCTACACTATAATGGTAAAAATACATCATGTGTATCTCACTGTATAAATGATATGGTAATAAAAAGTACTATATAGTTGGATCAAAGGAACCCACTATTACAACAATTCTTAGACTTACTAAAAAGATTAACAATCTTCTAGAAAGTTTTTCATGGGGTAAAAAACAAGCAAACAACCTCAGATTGTAGTGAAATCACAGGACACTAATTATGGTTTTATTTTTGAAATGTAGAAATTGATTTCATGGTAATATGATTTTTTTTCATGAGATTATAGATAATGAACATTTAGAGTTTTAAAACACTAAAATGTGTGTTTAAAGATCAAGCCCATAGAAAAAGTCCTTGAATTAATGTGAAATTATTTGAGAACTATCTTTGAGTATATTTTTTTGTGTACGAGTAGACAACATGTCATTCTAACATGTAGTGCTATTAAAATAATTGAATAAGTAGTTTTTAAAGATTTAATAGTTTCTAAAAGTATGTGGTATGTAACACCCTAATATTTTGTATATATTTCTTTGAAATAAATGTGAACTATTCAATATCACGACTTACACAAAACCCTAACTCTAAATGAACCATGATATATTGCAACCTTTAAAACCTATATTTTGGATTGAAAAGTAGGAATAAAATAAAAAAAATTATGAAATATATATAAAAAATTGTTCCTTAATTCTAATTTATTGACTAAATCCTGTTAAATAATCATTAAATTTTCAATAAAATCAATTCATGATTACAAGACCATATTTTTCTGAACAAATTTATTTTTCTAGGTGTTATGAATTTTATATAAACAAATATATTGATCACTATTAAAACGTGATACTTATTAAATTTATTGGTGATGTATAAATAATCATTCTTAAATTTCTTATCAAATGGATAGGAATAAATATAAAATCATTTGATGGTAAAAAGAGTTATTTTTTAGAAAACTCGTTTTATGTGTGCAATATGTTTTTATATTAATAAATTAAATAAATCACTATTTATTAATAATGGTAATGAAATTTATATAATATATATTCAATAAAATATTTTCACATTAATTTAATAGTTTTTACAAGGCCAGTGATGAAAGTAAGTTCAATTTCATGCTTATAAATGATTTTTTTTCTAAAAACGGGTTTTGTTTTGTTTTATGCATTTATTTTAAAATTAATTTATATCTCTTATAGAAATTGAATTTCATAAAATGGATTAAAAAATTTAAACAAAATATACAAATTTTATAATGATTCCACTTTAATTTTTTACATAATAAATAGTAAAAACATTAAAATTTGGCTACAATGGTTAGCGCCAAAACGGGTTTATCGAGGTGGTTTATCTAAGAGATAAGAGTAAAAATGAAACATAATTTTGTTTAAATATTATTGGGTAAAAATATTTAGACCATATATTATATTAAATTTTATTTATTTTCCATTTTGTTCCACTTTCACACAAAATTAACTTTATATTATTTAAATCATTTAAGTAATTTCTTGTATGTCTCTCCCCTTACTTAAAAGGGAACCTATTATCTTCCCTTATTAACAATCCTTGGACAATCCAGATCGTCCAATGCATGAAAATTAAAACATTCCTAGATTCCTTACATTAATTCTTGAGCTCTTTTTATTACCCTAATACCATACTAAGAAGTCTTAAGGTGTAAGCCAAAGGAAGTTTCTTAAAGAAATAGTAATCGTCTTATCCAACTCTTTCAAAGTTTATTACTTGTTATACTTCCTCTAAATCTATTATATCCATCCTAAAATAATTAATCCAATATAATAAACATTCAAAGATGTTATTATGATTATGTTATAACCATTTTCTACCTCTTTCCATCAAATGGGAAGTGAAAGTATCACTTGTGCATACGTGTGAACTATCACTTCCACATAGCGATATGACTCATTTTCCATCACCTCATCATATTTTTTGGATATAATGATGGATTTAATAAATATATATGATTTTTATGATATAATTATGATTCTATAATGATAAAATACTATTTATATTTTTATCATTTTTTTCTTTCAAAGATGAAAATAACATTCATGATTACGTATGGACTACTATCTCCTTGAACGATGTAATTCATTTTTTTATCACTAACTTTTCTGTAAAGTTATAAATATATATATATATACATAAATAATATATATTATATTTATATCATTATTAAAATTATTTAAGTTATGGATCCATGATCATGATTCAAGGACCATAGCTACCTTATTGAATACATGAAAAATGAATAAATTAACACATGAAATGATGAAGATAATGAAACATTATTAATGAATGGGTGAAAATATGTTATAATTAAATAGTGTATGGTATTATAAGTATTAATGTGATAATTTTATAGTAGTATAATAAATTTAAAATTATTATAAATCGGTCTAAAATCACTTACGAAGAAATTCGAGCCATAGGTAAGGGATTTATGTTACAATCTCACTTTTTATTGGGATTCTTAATTATTAAATTTCTGTTGGAAAAATTATTTGATATATATCTCAAAAATCTTATGATTTTTTATTATCCTCTAGTAATTTCATGACATTTCAAGTTTTTGTTTCATTTTCCTCTCTCTATGTAATATCCTAACTCAAATTCCACATACTGGTGCCTCAAGTTGGTTCGTTTCTTGACCTCAGATGCGCCTCCTCATATTCCAGAGGTTTCCGACTAGCAGTGATAGTTTAATATGTCACTTGGGGAGACTGTATCCTCTTTATCAAAGAAGAACAATGAGGAAAATAAATAAGAAGTATCCAATTTATAATAATAATAATAATCAATAATCAACCAACATATCATGATAAATACAAAACAAGGAAAATAAACATGCAATAAAGTGGTAGATATTTCATGCCATATAAGTGTCAAGTGTCAAAAGAAAAGACAAAATAAGACACACTGACAACTCTTGAGTGAGTCCCTACATTATTTATGGTTCCCACATCCATGCTACTTCCGGAACCACAACTCATCCATCTAACATAGATCTCTTTCTCTTATCATATCCTACAAACATGAATTCTATTCAGGTACCGACCACACATCCAGAGTAGGGTGTGAGTACAACTTAGTAGGCCACCACAAATGGTATCTAAATAAATATCCAGTCTATAACAGTGTATGAAATTTTATAAAGAATAAAGAAAAACGACAATGTAAATATGTTTAACATTTAATTATTCTTTAATTAACCACATAGGACCCTAGGTTCACGATGACACATGAACCCATCATACCTACTTTGGCCCATGCCAGAGTATGAACCATAAACCATAAGGATATGAAAAATCATTCTTCAATGGTCCTTCATTATTAATTTAATTCCAATATCATCTCCAATACCTTGTATCATCAATACATGTTCCAATATCTTGGACACTTGGAACATTAGTCCAATGCCAATTTCTTAGGAGCCTAGAGAATCAGTCCATAACCCTATGGGTATTAGGAGTATCAGTTCTAGTCCATTACCTCATTGGTATTTGGACCATCTATCCTTGACCCACATGTAATTTTTCACATGCCTGCATCAAGGGCCAGGATCATCCGTTCGAAACCCCATGGGTATTTGAAGCATCAGTCGATGACCCCCACCTCATTTATAAATCAATAAAAAATATCACATATATCACATTCATATCAAGGATAAATTTCATTAACCTTTTATTCAATCAATATCATCAAGGTGAACATGTCACGAACCGGATCTGGTCGCCACCATTAATGGCACCAAACCCGGCCCGTGGCAAGGCCCGAAGGGCGTTCCCTATCCCCACGGGCTAGCACAAGTGCCCGGGTATCAAATAAATCTGTTTTGGAAACGATTTACCCAAGTATGAAAGCATAAATCATAAAAAAACAGTCAATTATTAGAATCTGAAATTTTCATGCTAAACAATTCTTAACAAAACCAGATCTGAATACATATGTTTAAAGACACTACAAGTGGTCTAAAAACAAATAATGACAACATAAAGACATCCCCATGGACTCCACATGACAAGAGGATCATCACCCGCAAGCCATCCCTGCAACTCCACCCCAACGATGGGGACTAACATCCCGAACCGCCATCACCCTTAGCCTTCCCTTTACCTGATTCAAGCATAAGCAGATCTACTTACACCCAAGGGGTGTAAGTAGGGTGCGAGACTAAGCCCAATAGGATACCACCAGATGATTCCAAAGAGCATGCAATACAATGTGAACAAAACAAGCAATTTTAATACACAAGGTGAAACAGTGTTAAAATTCAAAGAAATGCAACTTTCAAATGAAAATAATTTTCAATCTGAGAATTTCAGAATGTTAGAACATTAAATAGACATGTGAGATACTGTAAAGTACTGCCAAAAACAACCCACAACAAGGGTAAATACCACAAATCCAATGAGCATCAAAATCGGGAACACCCCTAAGCACTAGGTTGTCTCGGGCCCTATGTACCTCGTGCCTCGGTGTAGAGTAACCATAGAAAAATCTGTTCTCGTGCACGATCCACTAGTAGGGAACATACCCATAACCTAGTGGTCCCTAATCAACGTCCAAATAGTTTAGTTAGAGTTGTCGTTTTCCAGATGCTAAGAGGAACAGGGACAAAACCCATCCGATCCACTAGCCGTACTAGTACAAATTCGCCCCACCTAGGTACCCGAGCTTCCCCTTTTGTGCTCAAACAATTTCAGCAAACAAAACACATCCTTTTGCACATAAAATTTCAGTACTGGTCACAAAAAAATATTACAGTAGCTACACACATTTTATACCATTTAAAACACACAACAAAACAATTTTATTTCCAATAAAACAACCTCTCAAAACATCACATTGTTTTGCACCCAAAGCTCTTTAAGATATCCACCTTTCACACTATATTAACACTTATAAGTTATCAAAACAAAATCTCAGTTCAACACCCTTTAATGAAACCAACAATTCAGTTATGGGGCATCCCAAAATGATCCAAATAAAGATTTGAATGAAAAGCCCCCAATTTCACCAAAAATTGGAACTTAAAATTCATTTGCATTATAAATGCAACTAAAACCAATTTTTACAGAAACATTCAAGTGAAATAAATATTAAGGTACCATGAAACCAGCAAGATAATTTAAAAAAATTGCACACACAATGGAATCACCTACCAAATTAACAAAAACCCTTGAATCTCCGTGCGAAAATTAAATCGCACCCCCGCCGCACCAAGAGAGAACTAGATCAAACCTAAAACCACAAAAATTGGCCAAGAAATCCCAAAGTCAAACCCTAGGTTCGAAATCCTAGTTTTTGGACATTAGTAAACTCAATTATAACCGAAGAAACCCTAAGAACAATGAGTTAAACCCAAAGTAATTTGAAAGAGGAAAGAAAAGGGCTCATTTACTTGAAGTATCTTGAAGTAATCACTCCAAAACTCCAGTATCTGAAATTTAAAAGAGCCAAAATTTAGGTTACGTTCAAACAAGATGTATTATCTCATTTAGGAACTAGAATGGAGAAAAAATATTGAGAATTGAGAGAGTTATAAAAGAAATACTTTACCTTTTCAAATCTGGGCGATTTGAGGAACCCTAAGAAGTTCGGCACCAAATCGCGATTATCCAGAGCTTCAAGGAGGTGGGAGAGAGGTCAGACGCGCGGCTGGGTTAATTGGGCTTGGGTGAGACTTGGAATCACCAAAAAATCCCAAATATTGAATAAGTTATAACAAAATAAAATTTTATTTTTAAAACAGGAATTGGGCTTTCGGGCAGGCCCAACCCCTTAAATAAAAACCCAAATAAACCCTAGTTATGGATTTCTAAAAGCTCCAAATTACCTTGGTGGTGTTAATAGGTTAGGGGAGGTCAATTAGGAATTTGAATGGATGAAAAATGTTGAAAAATGAAAAAGTTATAAAAGATACAAAATTTATTTTTTAATCTGGAATTGGGCTCACGGTTTGGCCCAATTCATGAATACTCATCTATTCCTCCCTAAAACCTAGGGAAACCCCCAAAACAAAGAAAGGATGTAAATTAAATGAAAAATACCTTTAAAATATGTCTTGTATGTGGCAATTCTCCCCACCATGAAGGAATTTCCACCCCGGAAAGTCAACATGAATCTCGGTTGAAAAACAAGAATGGGTACTCTTCCTCGACCCATGACTTTCGCTCCCATGTCTCATGTGTATCATTCCCATGCTGCCATAAAATCCGGACTAAAGGAATAGAATTTCCTCAAAGTATCTTCTCTTGGGAGTCCACTATTTTCACCGGCCTCTCAACGATAGACAAGTCAGGCTCTATCTCCAGTTCTTCCCAACTCAACACATGGGATGGATCCGGATTGTATTTCTTCAACTGAGAGACGTGGAAGACATCATGGATATACGTCAACTGAGATGGTAAATCCAACCTGTATGCCACCTTTCCAATACGCTCGGTGATCTCAAAGGGTCCGATATACCATGGCATCAGCTTACCTTGCTTCCCCAATCGACGATGGCCTAGACGAGGGGCCACTTTTAAGAATACCCTGTCACCCATAGAAAACTCTAGGTCTCGACGCCTCCGGTCAGCATAAGATTTATGATGACTCTGAGCTGTCAATAAGCGCTGCCTGATCAACTTGACCTTCTCAGAAGTCTCCTGCACAAGTCTCGGCCCCAACAGTGAAGTCTCTCCTACCTCAGCCCAACATAGGGGGGACCGACAAGGCTGACCATAGAGCGCCTCAAAAGGGGCCATTCGAATCGTGGATTGGTAACTATTATTATAAGAAAACTCTACCAATCCCAAATGGCTATCCCAAGAACCTCTAAAGTCCAGGACACATGCACGAAGCATGTCCTCCAATATCTGATTCGCCTGCTCTGTCTGACCACTCGTCTGTGGGTGGTATGTCGTGCTCATCTTAATCTGAGACCCCAAGGCCTTCTGAAGGCCTTCCCAAAATCGAGAAGTGAAGTGGGGGTCTCTATCTGAGGCAACAGCTGATGGTACACCATGGAGTCTCACCACTTCCTGAAGATACAAATGGCCCAACTCATCTACTTTAGTTGTATCTTTTATCGGAATGAAGTGGGCTGATTTGGTCAGACGATCAATCACCACCCAAATAGCATTCTTACCCCGAGGTGTACGAGGTAAGCCAATAATGAAGTCCATGGAGACCTCTTCCCACTTCCAGGTAGGAATGGTTAGTGGTTGGAGCAAACCGGATGGCCTTTGGTGCTCTGCTTTCACCTGCTGACATGTGTAGCATCTTGAAACAAAGTCTGCTATGTCCCGTCTCATACCAGGCCACCAAAACTGCCGAAGAACATCATAATACATCTTAGTGGCACCCGGATGGACATCCCACTGATACTGGTGGCTATCTTGCATCACCACCTTCCGTAGAGATAATGGCACTACTAAACGACCCTTGAAGCACAAGACGACCTCGGGAGACGACGACCAATCAGAGGATGTCTCCCCACCATGAAGGAACTGCTTAGACCGCTGACAAAGATCATAACTGGGTTGTTCCTGCTGAATCAACTCCAATAGAGAAGGAGTCAACTGGACGCTTGCCAAGAATTCCCCTCCACTGTATTCCCCGGTCTCCACATGCATCTGAGAAAAGAGACCCATCAATGTCCACTCATCACTAGACTTCCTCAATGCCTGCACTGGAACTCTTCTGCTCAAAGCGTCAGCCACTACATTACCCTTTCCTGGGGTATAGACAATGTCAAAGTCAAACCCCTGCAAGTACTCGATCCAGCGATGTTGCCTCAAGTTGAGGTCCTTCTGTGAGAAGATATAAGCCAAGATTTTGTGATCAGAGTATACCACAAACTTCTCCCCAAAGAGGTAGTGACGCCAAGTCTTCAAAGCATGCATCACCGCTGCCAACTCCAAGTCATGGGTTGGGTAGTTCTTTTCATGTGGCCGAAGTTGGCGAGAGCCATACGTGACCACATGATCATCCTGCATAAGCACGCACCCAAGACCCATACTCGAAGCATCACAATAGACCACATATCCCTTTCCAGCCTCTGGCAAAATCAGCACAGGGGCGGTAGTCAGCCACCTCTTCAACTCCTCAAACGATGCCTGACATTCTGGACCCCATACAAACTTCACCCCTTTCCGGGTGAGGGAAGTCATCGGTGAAGCAAGCCGAGATAAATCCCGAACGAATCGCCTATAATAACCAGCCAAGCCAAGAAAACTCCTGATCTCGAACACATTCTTCAGTTTCTCCCACGACATGACTGCACTAATTTTCTCAGGGTCCACTGAAACTCCATGCTCTGAGATCACATGCCCCATAAATCTCACCTCTCTGATCCAGAAAGTGCACTTTGACAACTTTTCATAGAGGCAGTGATCTTGTAATGTACCCAAAACAATCCTCAAGTGATGTTCGTGTTCCTCCTCAGATCAAGAGTATACCAGAATGTCATCCACGAACACCACAACAAAGGAATAAAGATACTGATGGAACACCCTATTTATAAGTGCCATAAAAACCGCTGGAGCATTGGTCAATCCGAAGGACATGGCCAAATACTCAAAGTGGCCGTACCTGCTTCGAAAGGCTGTCTTAGGGATATCTGACTCCTTCACCCTGAGTTGATGATACCCTGAACGTAGGTCTATCTTTGAGAACCACTTTTCCCCCTTCAACTGATCAAACAAATCATCTATTCTGGGCAAAGGGTATTTGTTTTTAATTGTTACCTTATTCAGCTTCCGGTAGTCAATGCACAACCAGAGGGATCCATCAGCCTTTTTTGCAAACAACACAGGAGCGGCCCAAGGAGAGATGCTCGGGCGAATGAATCCTTTGGATTCTAAGTCGTCCAGCTGTATCTTTAATTCCCTCAACTCAGTGGGGGCCATGCGATAAGAGGGAAGAGATATCAGCTGTGTTCCCGTCACCAGATCAATCGAAAACTCCACATCCCACTCCAGGGGAAAACCAGAAAAATCATCAGGGAATACCTCGAGAAACTCATTCACTACACGAGGTAGTGCACCTTCAGGGGAAAGACCATCCTCTAGCATAAGATAAGATAACTGGAAGATAACACTTCCCAACTCTGGGAGTGGAGGCCCTGCGCGACTTGATCATGGATCCCATTCTCCATGAAAAACCTGACGACTCCCATACGGTGCCGTGAAACTCACACGCCGTCTGTAGAAATCGATGTGTGCCTTGAAGTGTACTAGCCAATCCATCCCGAGTATGACATCAAAAAGGTCCATATCTAAGACTAAGAAGTCCCACTCCATCTCGACCCCTGACACAGAAAGTGCACATGAGGGGAACCTGAGGCCCTGCTCTTTCTTCTTTCCCAACGGTGTCACCAACTCCATCACAAAAGACATCAACTTAGTTGAAAAATTAAGCAAGTCCACAAAATGTCCAGAAATGAATGAAACAGAGGCACCAGTATCAAAAAGAGCAGTAGCTATAGAAGATGCGATCAGAACGGTACCTCGAACTGTCGATGGTCCCGCCTCTGATCCTGCTGGTGACTGATCCACTGCATGGAGATGTCCAGTATCTGCCTGAGGACGACCGCTAGTCTATGGTTGTGCCCTGAACTGGTTCTGCCCAGAAGATGATCCAGCCCTACCACCATGACCACCAAATCGAGATCCCCCAGTCCTCGATGGCTCGGACTGTGCTGGCACTCCTCTTGAATCCACTGACCCTACCCCACTTGGGAGTGGACGTTCCACACCACAGAAGCGCTGAAAATGCCCTATACCTCCACACTGGTAACAAGGCTTCGGAGGAAGAGGACATGATGGTTGGATATGCCCAGGCCTCCCACATTGGTGGCACACGACCGATCTCGCATCAGAAGCCACAGAAGAAAACTTCCTGGAAGAGTGGCCTGAACTGCCCCCTCCTTTCTTCACATGATCCTCCTGCTCACTTTTCTTCTCTGAGGAGCTGCCACTACCCACTGCTGATACTGAACCATAGAAACCAGCCCTGCCTTTCCTATCAATCTCCACCATGCACGCCCAATCAACAACCTCAGCATAGATCCTCAGCTTAAACAAGAACACCTGGGAGTATATCTCTGGTCGCAAGCCTTTCTCAAACCTTTGGGCCTTCGCTTGCTCATTAGAGACAATTTCTGGAGCATACCAAACCAACTCAGCGAAACGGTTGACATACTCCATCACAGATAGATTCCCCTGAACAAGTTCCATGAACTCTCTAGACCTGGCATAAGCCAACACCTCAGGGCAATACTGTTCATTGAAGACAGCCCTGAAATCTCCCCAGCGCATCTGCTTATTCTTCATAGACTGAAGCACTGACTCCCACCATTTACGGCTGGGACCCTCCAACAGAAAGGAGGCACACTTCACCCTGAGCTCCTCGGGTGTTTCCAGAAACTCAAACATACGCTCGATCTTCTCGATCCATTCTTCTACTTCCTGGGGTTTTGTGCTACCTCGGAAGGTAGGAGGCTTGTTTTTCAGAATCTCTTGTGCTTTATCTTTTCTAGGACTTGTCTCCTCTTCCCTAACAGGAATAGGAGCATGAGATGGTCCCTATCCCAAATCTTGGATAGCCCGAACAACACCCTCCACGAGCCTCTGATCAATCGGCGTGGGAGAACTCTCTCCAGCTTCCTCCTGTGGGTGCGTGGGAGCTTTCCGGGGAGGCATGTTGCTACAAAATGCAACAGTCACAAAACAATAGTCAATACCAAAATTCTGAAAATTGTAATCAAATACATAAAATATAAATAAACTAAACACATTCCTATAATAAAATAAACAACTACTCCACATCTGCCTGATGTCCACATGTGGTCTGCAGCCCACATGTCTCACCTGGAAGTGAAGTCAATCAGTAAATTCCAACATCCTCTGGTGACTCAAGGTCTGCCATGAGAGGTGCGTTCCAGGCACCCTACTCACAACCAATACCCCGAGCCCTAACAGTCCTAGCTCCTGTCTATCCCGACTCATCCCAAAATAACAATATAACCCAAAAACATTAACCTCCTCTGATACCATTTTGTCACGAACTGGATCTGGTCGCCACCATTAACGGCACCAAACCCGGCCCGTGGCAAGGCCCGAAGGGCGTTCCCTATCCCCACGGGCTGGCACAAGTGCCCGGATATCAAACAAATCTGGTTTGGGAATGATTTACCCAAGTATGAAAGCATAAATCATAAAAAACAGTCAATTATTAGAATCTGAAATTTTCATGCTAAACAATTCTTAACAAAACCAGATATGAATACATATGTTTAAAGACACTACAAGTGGTCTAAAAACAAATAATGACAACATAAAGACATCCCCATGGACTCCACATGACAATGGGATCATCACCCGCAAGCCATCCCCGCAACTCTGCCCCAACGATGAGGACTAACATCCCGAACCGCCATCACCCTTAGCCTTCCCTTTACCTGAGTAAAGCATAAGCAGGTCTACTTACACCCAAGGGGTGTAAGTAGGGTGTGAGACTTAGCCCAATAGGATACCACCAGATGATTCCAAAGAGCATGCAATACAATGTGAAAAAAACAAGCAATTTTAATACACAAGGTGAAACAGTGTTAAAATTCAAAGAAATGCAACTTTCAAATGAAAATAATTTTCAATCTGAGAATGTTAGCACATTAAATAGACATGTGAGCTACTGTAAAGTACTTCCAAAAACAACCCACAACAAGGGTAAATACCACAAATCCAATGAGCATCAAAATCGGGAACACCCCTAAGCACTAGGTTGTCTCGGGCCCTATGTACCTCGTACCTCGGTGTAGAGTAACCACAGAAAAATACGTTATCGTGCACGATCCACTAGTAGGGAACATACCCATAACCTAGTGGTCCCCAATAAACATCCAAATAGTTTATTTAGAGTTGTTGTTATCCAGATGCTAAGTGGAACAGGGACAAAACCCATCCGATCCACTAGTCGTACTAGTACAAATCCGCCCCACCTAGGTACCCGGGCTTCCCCTTTTTTGCTCAAACAATTTCAGAAAAAAAAACACATCCTTTTGCATATAATATTTCAGTACTGGTCACAAAAAAATAGTACAGTAGCTACACACATTTTATACCATTTAAAACACACAACAAAACAATTTTATTTCTAATAAAACAACCTCTCAAAACATCACATTGTTTTGCACCCAAAGCTCTTTAAGATATCCACCTTTCACACTATATTAACACTTATAAGTTATTAAAACAAAATTGCAGTTCAAAACCCTTTTATGAAACCAACAATTCAGTTATGGGGCATCCCAAAATGATCCAAATAAAGATTTGAATGAAAACCCCCTGATTTCACCAAAAATTGGAACTTAAAATTCATTTACATTATAAATGAAACTAAAACCAATTTTTATAGAAACATTAAAGTGAAATAAACATTAAGGTACCATGAAACCATCAAGATAATTCACAAAAATTTCACACACAATGGAATCACCTACCAAATTAACAAAAACCCTTGAATCTCCGTGCGAAAATCAAATCGCACCCCTGCCGCACCAAGAGAGAACTAGATCAAACCTAAAACCACAAAAATTGGACAAGAAATACCAAAGTAAAACCCTAGGTTCTAAATCCTAGTTTTTGGACATTAGTAAACTCAATTATAACCAAAGAAACCCTAAGAACAATGAGTTAAACCCAAAGTAATTTGAAAGAGGAAAGAAAAGGGCTCATTTACTTGAAGTATCTTGAAGTAATCACTCCAAAACTCCAGTATCTGAAATTTAAAAGAGCCATAATTTAGTTTACATTCGAACAAGATGTATTATCTCATTTAGGAACTGTAATGGAGGAAAAATATTGATAATTGAGAGAGTTATGAAAGAAATACTTTACCTGTTCAAATCTGGGCGATTTGAGGAACCCTAAGAAGTTCGACACCAAATCGTGATTATCCAGAGCTCCAAAGAAGTGGGAGAGAGTTCAGAAGCGTGGATGGGTTATTTGGTCTTGGGTGAGACTTGGAATCACCGAAAAATCCCAAATATTGAATAAGTTATAACAAAATCAAATTTTATTTTTAAAACAGGAATTGAGCTTTCGGGCAGGCCCAACCCCTTAGATAAAAACCCAAATAAACCCTAGTTATGGATTTCTAAAAGCTCCAAATTACCTTGGTGGTGTTAATAGGTTAGGGGAGGTCAATTATGAATTTTAATGGATGAAAAATGTTGAAAAATGAAAATGTTATAAAAGATACAAAATTTATTTTTTAATCTGGAATTGGGCTCACGGTTTGGCCCAATTCATGAATACTCATCTATTCCTCCCTAAAACCTAGGGAAACCCCCAAAACAAAGAAAGGATGTAAATTAAATGAAAAATACCTTTAAAATATGTCTTGTATGTGATAGAACCATTTCAATTATCAATAACAACCATGGTTCTTTAATTTAATCACATGGAATGACATGAACAATTCACCATTAATCCAATTATCAACATTTAATCTCACAATTCATTAACTCATCATAGTTAAAAAAATCATCCCATTAAATCCCACTATCAACCATACAATAAGGATTTAGTTAAATTACATTAACCCATTATTAACCTTTTTTTAAATCATAAAACATCATTTCAAATATATCGGCACACCTCATGGGTTTCCATAAAATCCAGTCTCAAAACTCCAACAGGTCCAATGGGATCCATGAAGGGTCTCACAATCACGTGGGAATCAATTTTTTAATTCAAATTAAACTGAAATTTCCCAATGTGGAAAAGAAATTTTATAACTAACTAAATGGCCTGAAGGCCTAAATTTTTATTTATTTATTGGATAAAATCCCTTTTAAGGGGAAAGGGGGAAACCTCAAAAGACAATAAATGGTATGACAAAAACCAATAAATAATAATAAAGACAATGGGAATAGTAATTAGACCACCTACCTCAAGATTTTTGATGAACACCCAAACTACAGCCCTTAATTCTATGTATATCAGTTGAATTCAAAACGGTAAAGAATATATGGGACCAAAACCTATAATCGAGATCTAATGAAAAACGATCCGCCAAAACATATATATAAACCATCCACAATAGAGGAAATTAAATCCGCTCCAAAGAGATAAAAATATAGGAGAGAGAGAAATCCAAATGATGAAGAAATTACATACCTTAACGGGTTTGATTTCTTCTACCAGATCTTCAATTCACACCAAAATAAGTTTTAGGAGCCTAATAATCCTCTCAAGAGCCTCCAAAAGTAAGGGAATTCTTTTTAGGTCAAGCATGGGCGATTAGGGATAATAATCGGGGGTTTGGGAAATTTTTATATAATTTACAGGGTTTTAAAATATCACACTCATGGTTTCCTAGGAAGGGAACATGGTTTTCTAAACCCTTCACTTTAATTGTGCACCCCTACTCATGGGTCGAATGGTTACTCCTAGGTGGTTTCACAATTTGAAAAACCATGATACAACCATAAAAAGAACCTCTATTCAAGGGTGCATGGTTTGGGGAGGGAGGTCGTACGGTTTGGTCAAATCATGTGCCACCTATTATGGATCCAAAAAGGGGCACACAGATCTGGAGGGAGCATAGGCTGGAGGAGCTCGATGTAGGGGTTATGATAGGGTGGCCCACCAGGGTAGAAAGGGTCGGTTGACTCACCTCCCTTTTTTACTTTTCTAACTATGGAAAAACAAAAAATGGTTGACCCTTTGTTTTTTTTTGTGTCTTCTTGCTAACCTAGGAAACAATTCCCTCAAAAAATCCTAAGCGGCTGTTCAATTGGATTATTACAAAATTAATTTACTAATTAATAAAAATAATTTATTAATTTCTCCTTGCTAGAGAACCCTATTCCACCCACCAAAAACCGGACATAAAACTCAGTTCACCGTAATAATTTTGGACAACTGTATTCATTTATATTTATCATATATATATATATATATATATATATATGTTATTAAAAATTAAAACCCACAATAAATTATTTCAATCGGTAATTAAACTTTATAAGGTCGTAACTTGACCATCTAATGTTGGATTTGGACACTATTTGTGAGCCAAAATGACACCCATTACGAAATTTAATCCAAATTTCATTTTTTAGTCTTAAATCATCATGCACTTTTTGATGCCAATTAAAGGTATTAGGCACGCATCTAAAAGCCCCAAAAGATGGGATTTTAAAAAAATAACCAAGGATCGACATGAGCTCGTCGTCGTCGGTGAATCATTTCCTGATTACCACCCAAGGATCCTATATGAGGAATTTTAAGCACAAGATAATAATCATAAAATACTTGGTCCAACATGAATTCATGCTCAATTTATTCTCATCATCGGCGATCGATGCTCGAAGAATCCAAAGTTGATTTCCTCTAGGTTTTCTATATGTTCTTCAAGAAACTATGGGAGCATCAATTTGCGAATTACAGGTGCTAGAATGGAGACTCGATGATGCCTTTGATGCTCTAATGATCACTGCATCTCCTTTCTTGCGATGCGTGAGGGGGAGCATGGTCTAATCACTTGTATCAAGAGCTTCTCTCACTAGAAGGTGGGAGAGGAGAGAGAAGTTCTCATGAGCTAGCCATGAACAGTTTGTTGGAGAGATATTCGCCTCCTATTTATAGTGTGTTAATAAATTGTCCATAAATGGAACCACGACCCACCGAGTAATTTTATACACTATATAAATGATATTTTGAATACTATACTAAGTCATAAATACCATTTATATTATTATCACTTTCTTTTAATATAATAAAAATATTATGTGATAAAACCTGAGACGTAAACTTGATGCTTCGTTCCTATAAATATTAAATGAACCTTTAATATTTTAAATTAATATTTATTCAAGTAATATTTTTGATGTATTTCCATTAAAACTTATATATACATATAATAAATAAATTCAATTACGATTATTATTAACTTGAATAATAATAATTTATTTATTTCTTTTGTTATCATATATCCTTGGACAAAACTCGAACCCCAGTGGTGGGCCCCACAATTTTCTATATACTTAATCAACTGAATAGAGAAGATTAGTGAATATGTTGTTGTATGTGACCCTCTATGCCCTTATCTTGATAGCAATGAATACTATTTAAAGACTAATACTGGGATCTATAAGGCCATCATGCCCCCTAAAAAGATAAGGATATTTATAGAAATGAAAACTAACCTATGAACACACACTGTGTAATATAATTTTTTTTCTTTAATATCTCATAAAGTATGATGCACACTCGTGTCATCACCCTTTTCTAACTTTATTATTTTTTTTATCTAACTAGATGTATCTACCCTTGAATTTCATGGACATAGTCATATAAATGTACTAACATCCTAATCAACAAGACCTGATATATATTAATATCTCAACCCAGAAGTGATAAATCATTTCTTGACCATTCAACCAATTTCATACCACCAATGACACACCCAACACAAGCCACCTTTCCCTGATTTCATTATCATGTTTTTTTCTTTCATAAATGTATGTGATCAAATGACACACACTGGTAATGATCTCAAGTCGGGAGATTAATATGCATGTTTGTAGATAGAAACAACCAATGGCACCCAAAACATATGGTCTTCATATTGGAAGGTTTTCCCTAATAATCTCACTACTAGAGATCACCAAGTGTGAACTCCATGATAAGAAGTCTCAATACATATGAGCCCTCAGCACCTGATATTCAAACATCTATAACTCCTAGTCAGTAAGATGAATCTAGACTATAATAAATTTGTTTAAGATTAATGACATAGTATCTAAAGGTTCTCATTATATCATGGGATCTGCTATAACCTTTTGATATGACAATTAATCTATATACATTACCATTTCAATAATAGATACAAAAAATTCTACACTATAATGGTGAAAATACATCATGTGTATCTCAATGTATAAATGATATGGTAATAAAAAGTACTATATAGTTGGATCAAAGGAACCCACTATTACAACAATTCTTAGACTTACTGAAAAGATTAACAATCTTCTAGAAAGTTTTTCATGGGGTAAAAAACAAGCAAACAACCTCATATTGTAGTGAAATCACAGGACACTAATTATGGTTTTATTTTTGAAATGTAGAAATTGATTTCATGGTAATATGAGTTTTTTTCATGAGATTATAGATAATGAACATTTAGTGTTTTAAAACACTAAAATGTGTGTTTAAAGATCAAGCCCATAGAAAAAGTCCTTTAATTAATGTGAAATTGTTTGAGAACTATCTTTGAGTATATTTTTTTGTGTACGAGTAGACAACATGTCATTCTAACATGTAGTGCTATTAAAATAATTGAATAAGTAGTTTTTAAAGATTCAATAGTTTCTAAAAATATGTGGTATGTAACACCCTAATATTTTTTATATATTTCTTTGAAATAAATGTGAACTATTCAATATCATGACTTACACAAAACCCTGAGTCTAAATGAACCATGATATATTGCAACTTTTAAAACCTATATTTTGGATTGAAAAGTATGAATAAAATAAAAAAAATTATGAAATATATATAAAAATTTGTTCCTTAATTCTAATTTATTGACTAAATCCTATTAAATAATCATTAAATTTTCAATAAAATCAATTCATGATTACAAGACCATATTTTTCTGAACAAATTCATTTTTCTAGGTGTTATGAATTTTATATAAACAAATATATTGATCACTATTAAAAAATGATACTTATTAAATTTATTGGTGATGTATAAATAATCATTCTTAAATTTCTTATCTAATGGATAGGAATAAATATAAAATCATTTGTTGGTAAAAAGAGTTATTTTTTAGAAAACTCATTTTATGTGTGCAATATGTTTTTATATTAATAAATTAAATAAATCACTATTTATTAATAATGGTAATGAAATTTATATAATATATATTCAATAAAATATTTTCACATTAATTTAATAGTTTTTACAAGGCCAGTGATGAAAGTAAGTTCAATTTCATGCTTATAAATGATTTTTTTTCTAAAAACGGGTTTTGTTTTGTTTTATGCGTTTATTTTAAAATTAATTTATATCTCTTATAGAAATTGAATTTCATAAAATGGATTAAAAAATTTAAACAAAATATACAAATTTTATAATGATTCCACTTTAATTTTTCCCATAATAAATAGTAAAAACATTAAAATTTGGCTACAATGGTTAGCGCCAAAACGGGTTTATCGAGGTTGTTTATCTAAGAGATAAGAGTAAAAATGAAACATAATTTTGTTTAAATATTATTGGGTAAAAATATTTAGACCATATATTATATTAAATTTTATTTATTTTCCATTTTGTTCCACTTTCACACAAAATTAACTTTATATTATTTAAATCATTTAAGTAATTTCTTGTATCTCTCTCCCCTTACTTAAAAGGGAACCTATTATCTTCCCTTATTCACAATCCTTGGACAATCCAAATCGTCCAATCCATGAAAATTAAAACATTCCTATATTCCTTAACTTAATTCTTGAGCTCTTTTTATTACCCTAATACCATACTAAGAAGTCTTAAGGTGTAAGCCAAAGGAAGTTTCTCAAAGAAATAGTAATCGTCTTATCCAACTCTTTCAAAGTTTATTATTTGTTATACTTCCTCTAAATCTATTATATCCATCCTAAAATAATTAATCCAATATAATAAACATTCAAAGATGTTATTATGATTATGTTATAACCATTTTATACCTCTTTCCATCAAATGGGAAGTGAAAGTATCACTTGTGCATACGTGTGAACTATCACTTCCACATAGTGATATGACTCATTTTCCATCACCTCATCATATTTTTGGATATAATGACGGATTTAATAAATATATATGATTTTTATGATATAATTATGATTCTAAAATGATAAAATACTATTTATATTTTTATCATTTTTTTCTTTCAAAGATGAAAATAACATTCATGATTACGTATGGACTACTATCTCCTTGAACGATGTAATTCATTTTTTTTATCACTAATTTTTTTGTAAAGTTATAAATATATAAATCTATATATACATAAATAATATATATTATATTTATATCATTATAAAAATTATTTAAGTTATGGATCCATGATCATGATTCAAGGACCATAGCTACCTTATTGAATACATGAAAAATGAATAAATTAACACATGAAATGATGAAGATAATGAAACATTATTAATGAATGGGTGAAAATATGTTATAATTAAATAGTGTATAGTATTATAAGTATTAATGTGATAATTTTACAGTAGTATAATAAATTTAAATTTATTATAAATCGGTCTAAAATCACTTACGAAGAAATTCGAGCCATAGGTAAGGGATTTATGTTACAATCTCACTTTTTATTGGGATTCTTAATTATTAAATTTACGTTGGAAAAATTATTTGATATATATCTCAAAAATCTTATGATTTTTTATTATCCTCTAGTAATTTCATGACATTTCAAGTTTTTGTTTCATTTTCCTCTATATATGTAATATCCGAACTCAAATTCCACATACTGGTGCCTCGAGTTGGTTCGTTTCTTGACCTCAGATGCGCCTCCTCATATTCCAGAGGTTTCCGACTAGCAGCGATAGTTTAATATGTCACTTGGGGAGACTGTATCCTCTTTATCAAAGAAGAACAATGAGGAAAATAAATAAGAAGTATCCAATTTATAATAATAATAATAATAATCAATAATCAACCAACATATCATGATAAATACAAAACAAGGAAAATAAACATGCAATAAAGTGGTAGATATTTCATGCCATATAAGTGCCAAGTGTCAAAAGAAAAGACAAAATAAGACACACTGACAACTCTTGAGTGATTCCCTACATTATTTATGGTTCCCACATTCGTGCTTCTTCCTGAACCACAACTCATCCATCTAACATAGATCTCTTTCTCTTATCATATCCTACAAACATGAATTCTATTCAGGTACCGACCACACATCCAGAGTAGGGTGTGAGTACAACTTAGTAGGCCACCACCAATGGTATCTAAATAAATATCCAGTCTATAACAGTGTATGAAATTTTATAAAGAATAAAGAAAAAATGACAATGTAAATATGTTTAACATTTAATTATTATTTAATTAACAACATAGGACCCTAGGTTCACGATGACACATGAACCCGTCATACCTACTTTGGCCCATGCTAGAGTATGAACCATAAACCATAAGGATATTAAAAATCATTCTTCAATGGTCCTTAATTATTAATTTAATTCCAATATCATCTCCAATACCTTGTATCATCAATACATGTTCCAATATCCTGGACACTTGGAACATTAGTCCAATGCCAATTTCTTGGGAGCCTAGAGAATCAGTCCAGAACCCTATGGGTATTAGGAGTATCAGTTCTAGTCCATTACCTCATTGGTATTTGGACCATCTATCCTTGACCCACATGTAATTTTTCACATGCCTGCATCAAGGGCCAGGATCATCCGTTCGAAACCCCATGGGTATTTGAAGCATCAGTCGATGACCCCTACCTCATTTATAAATCAATAAAAATATCACATATATCACATTCATATCAAGGATAAATTTCATTAACCTTTTATTCAATCAATATCATCAAGGCGAACCATTTCAATTATCAATAACAATCATGGTTATTTAATTTGATCACATGGAATGACATGAACAATTCACCATTAATCCAATTATCAACATTTAATCGCACAATTCATTAACTCATCATAGTTAAGAAAATCATCCCATTAAATCCCACTATCAACCATACAATAAGGATTTAGTTAAATTACATTAACCCATTATTAACCTTTTTTTAAATCATAAAAAATCATTTCAAATATATCGGCACACCTCATGGGTTTCCATAAAATCCAGTCTCAAAACTCCAACAGGTCCAATGGGATCCATGAAGGGTCTCACAATCACGTGGGAATCAATTTTTTAATTCAAATTAAACTGAAATTTCCCAATGTGGAAAAGAAATTTTATAACTAAATGGCCCGAAGGCCTAAATTTTTATTTATTTATTGGATAAAATCCCTTTTAAGGGGGAAGGGGGAAACCTCAAAAGACAATAAATGGTATAACTAAAACCAATAAATAATAATAAAGACAATGGGAATAGTAATTAGACCACCTACCTCAAGATTTTTGATGAACACCCAAACTGCAGCCCTTAATTCGATGTATATTAGTTGAATTCAAAACGGTAAAGAATATATGGGACCAAAACCTATGATCGAGATCTAATGAAAAACGATCCGCCAAAACATATATATAAACCATCCACAATAGAGGAAATTAAATCCACTCCAAAGAGATAAAAATATAGGAGAGAGAGAAATCCAAATTATGAAGAAATTACATACCTTAACGGGTTTGATTTCTTCTACTAGATCTTCAATTCACACCAAAAATAAGTTTTAGGAGCCTAATAATCCTCTCAAGAGCCTCCAAAAGAAAGGGAATTCTTTTTAGGTCAAGCATGTGTGATTATGGATAATAATCGGGGGTTTGGGTAATTTTTATATAATTTACAGGGTTTTAAAATCTCACACTCATGGTTTCCTAGGAAGGGAACATGGTTTTCTAAACCCTTCACTTTAGTTGTGTGCCCCTACTCATGGGTCGAACGGTTACTCCTAGGTGGTTTCACAATTTGAAAAACCATGATACAACCATAAAAAGCACCTCTATTCAAGGGTGCATGGTTTGGGGAGGGAGGTTGTACGGTTTGGTCAAAGCATGTGCCACCTATTATGGATCCAAAAAGGGGCACGCAGTTTATGGGGAGAAACTGTATGGTTTTCCCTACATGTTCACCAACCATCCACATCCCCATGGGCTTCCAAATTTCTCTAAATTCCCCAAAACAACCCCAAAGAATGATCCAACCAACATATGATCAAAATAAGGGTAAAAGAATACCTGGAAATGAGTATAAGACACCACTATAATGATGAAATATTTATGATATGTATTAAATATTCATATAAAATGATTCAATATTTATGTATGTAATGTATGGTTTGCCTCATGGTAGGGGGTTAAAACAAAGAAAAAAACATCATATTGCACTTAAAATATTGAAATATAGCACAGATTGACTTTTCAAACATTGAAATTGATGGCGTTCCAATCTAAGTTGATGTTTTCTTAGGATGATTGAAAATGAATTTTTTGTGTTTTAAAACACTAGATGATGTGTGTAATGGTAAAACCCATATAAAATAAACTCATATTGACATTAAACCATAGAAAAATGTTTTTTAGTTGTTTTTGATGTGTTTGTGAAAATGGAACGTAAATTTTACATGTAGTGTTCACGGACTCACTGAATAAGAAGTTTTCAATGAATTAAAAAACTTCAAAAATGTCTATTAGGGATTCAAAATAAAAAATTCCTATAATTATAATTAATTCAAAGGGAAAAAACTTTATTTTTTAAATTTGGGAATTGAAGATGCACCAATATGAGTTATCATTTTCTTGGAATGACCGAAAATGCATTTTTAGTGTTTTAAACACTAAAAGGATTCTATTATGGTTAGAACCATTGAAAAGTAACTTGGATTTATGTGAATACATATTAAAACTATCTTTGAATTATTTTTGACATGTATTAGTAGAATTCACATCAATCTGATGCGTAGTGTGCTCAGAATAACTAAATTAGCATTTTTAAAAGAATTAATAGTCTTTAAAAACAATTTCCATGGGGTCAAAACCATGAAAATGATATTATAATGATATGAAATAATAAAATGGTTTTATTTATAAAATTTATGAAATGATGATGTTCCAATCCAAGTTTTTTTTTCTTTTGATGACTGAAAAGGCATTTTTAGTGTTTTAAAACACTAAAATGTTCATTTAATTGTCAAAACCATAAAAAACAACTTCATTTTGAGGTGAAATCATAAAAAAACTTTCATTGAATTACTTTTTATCTATAAGATTATATGGAACATAAATATCATATGTGATGTTCTTGTACTTACCAAATAATAAGTTTTTAATGATTTAACCATCTTTAAAAACAGGTATTATGCGATAAAAACCAAAAAACCATCTCAAATTTCTGTGAAGAGGAAAATTAATATAGTTTTATTTTTGAAATATAGAATCTGATTTCATCACAACATCAGTTTTCATTTTTTTTGGGATGGATGAAAACATATTTTTAGTTTTTTACAAAATGAAAACATATGTTTAATAGTCAAAACCAAAGTAAAATACATTATATTGATTCTAAATCATTTGAAAATTTTCTTTGAATTATTTTTAACTTGGAAGAGTAGACATAACCACAATACGGCATGTAGTTCGCTCAAACTAATTTTATAATAATTTTCTAATGATTTAATAATTTAAAAAATGTGATAAAATGGGTTAAAATCAATAAAACAACCTCATAATTCTATAAAGTCATAGTACAACTATCGTAGATTGATTTTTTAAATTTATAAATTAATGGTGTGCTAATTTAGATTTTTTTTTTCTTGGCATGACTAAAAATGAAATTTTATTGTTTTAAACCCCCAAAACATGTGATTATCAGTCAAAACCATAGAAAACAACCTGATATTGATATGAAATCTTAGAAAAAAATATATTTGAATTATTTATGACATGTAAGAATACATGACACATCATTCGTTTGTGTGGTGTGCTTAAACTGACCAAATAAGCAATTTTTAATGATTTGATAGTATTTAAAAAATTTTGTTTGGGGTTAAAGCCATGAAAATTATAACACCTAGTGATTTAAATATATATTTCACTCAAAAATTAATTATATGTGTTCTATAACATGTTTCACATGTGTTTCATTACCATTTCCGAGATAGTTTCAAATGGGGTTAATTCATGGAATCAGAAACACCCAAAGATTCTTGTATACATGATGTTGACATACTTTCCAAATTTAGGAGATCAACAGACATTTTTCCAATGATGGTTACAGAATCACATTGGTTGAGATATGTGAGGTTGGGCTCATCACACCCTTTTTGAGTAAATTATTTCCAACTCGGGGACTCTCTTATGAATTTAACTAACATTCGTGAATCCTTTATAAAACTGAATATAAGGATGTTCACCCTTTACATCTGTAATCAATTGAGTATTAATATAGTAGCAACCATTTGTTTTTATTAGTGGTTCTCCATCAATGGAGCCATATATATTTATCATAGTTTATCAATTGAGAGATCTATTTATATGTATCAAAGGTTCCCCATCTCATCTTGTTATTTAATTTTTAATGGTTATTATGATTTTAATCCTCATAATTGAGAAAATTGGAATTCATTTCAAACTAGGGAGGTGGTTTTAGTTTTTGATGTTGGGATTGGTCCCATGAAATGGGTATCCTACATACCCTTATGAAATGAATAAAAACTCACATAGATCGATGCCACTTGCGTGGAGCTTCATACTTCACAAAAAATAATCTCTTCTTATCCGCTATTTCTGAGCTCCTCCACGTGATATGGTATGAGAGAAATGCTATTATCTACAACAACTACTCATTAAATCTTAATTAAGGTCGGATGAGAATTCTCATCGCCATTAGGGATGTTGCCTCACTTAAGAAAAATTAGTGTGATAACTTTGTTGGAGACTTTGTGATCCTTTGTCGACTTAGGATCTAAGGTCTCTACAGAAATCTGAGACACACCCTTGAGGTGTTCTGGCAATCCCCACTACTTGGATGGATCAAAATTAATGTTGATGGTGCTTCCAAAGGGGATCCGGGACTTGTGGGCTGTGGTGATATCTTCAGAGACTTTCTTGTCCATTGTCATGGTTGTTTCTTCAGCAGCTATGGTACCACCTCTTCTTTAGAGGTGGAAATGATGGCGGTGATTTTGGCTATTGACTTTGATAAACAAAAGGGTTGGAACAACATCTGAATTGAAAGTGATTCGACCACTATTGTGCAAGCTGTTTAGAATGGTGTGGTACACCTTGCCTGGTCACTTACTACTCGTTAGATGAGCTGCCTTGCTTCACTTCTGGAGATCAGATACATTGTCACCCATGCCTTCTGTGAAGCAAACATGGTTTCTGATGGTCTTTCTAATAAAGGAATCAACTAGGGAATTACTATTGAAATAGTGGATTCCCTAGACCCAACTATGTAGTACTTTTTATTACCTTATCATGCGTACAGTTAGATATGCATGATGATATCTTACCATTATAGTGCAAACTTTTCTACGTCTACTATAATAATGGTAATTTCCACAGGTTAATTGTCGTGTCAAGAGGTTATAGTAGATCCCAGGCTATAATGAGAACCTCAAGATACAATGACCTTGATCTTAAATATATGTTCTATGTGCTGGGGGCTCATAAGAATTGAGACTTATTCTCATGAAGTTCGCACTTGGTAATCTCTAATAGTGATATCATGAGGACAGACCCACCAATAGGAACACCACATGTTTTGGGTGTCATTAGTTATTCCTATCTACAAACATGTGTATTGGTCTCCTGACTTGAGACCATTACCAATGTATATCATTTGATTACATACTTTGATGCAGGATGAAAACTATGTCAGTGATGTCATGGCGAGGTAGTTTGTGTTGGGTGCGTCATTGGTGGTATGACATTGGCTGAATGGTCAAGAAAAGATTTGTCGCTTCCAAGTTCAGGAAGTTTTATTTATTAGGCCTGATTGATCAGGATGGTGCCACCTTCATAAGTCTTTGGCCAAAGCAGTAGAAAGGAAAATCCCTCCGGATAGATCAACAAATAATAAAGAAAGATAAGGGCGATGACACAAGAGTGCATCCTGCTTTATGAGATATTTAATTACAAAGAGATTATAGTACATAGTCAGTGTTTGTAGGATGGTAGTCGTTGCTATGACTATCCTTATATCTTTAGGGTCCATGATGAGTTTCTAGACTCCGCTCTTAGTCTATGGATTTTATTCACTACTATCGAGATGAGGGACTAGAGGGTCACACACAATAGCATATTCAAGAATTTTCCCTATTCAGTTGAATAGGTATATGGACATAGTAGGCCCCGCCATGGGGTCCGAGCATTTTCCAAGTTACCGATCACTGATAAATTAAATAAATTCATTAATATTAAATTTATGAATATTTGGGATTGAATTTATTTAATGTATTTATGAGTTCAGTAAATACGAGAAAATATTAATCGAACAAATATTATTTTAATATTCAAAGTTCGTTTAATATTAAGTGGGACAGTGAGTCGAGTTAAATGGCTCAGATTTTATCACGTAATATATTTCATATATATTACAAGTATGTGATAAAAATAATAAATAATATTGGCACATTTAAGTTCATCAAAATTATTTATTTAGCGAATGTTGAAATAAATGGGGGCTGAGAAACCCTACCGGGTATTTATCAACGTCTCTATAAATAAGAGAGGAGGCTCTTTGTCTTTGGTGTTCAAATTACTATTCATTCATTTTATGGTATGAAAGTTGAGAGTCTCTCTCTCCTTCCGCTCTCTAGAGAGAGAAGCTCTCAATCCAAGAAGCTCAGATCAAGATCTCTCTCATGCATCGAAAGCTTCTCGATGCGGTGATCGTTGGGACATCGAAAGCATCGTCGGATCGCCGTGCTAGCACCCGGAGTTTGACGATCGACATTCTGGCAGATTTTTGGAGCACGTGCAGACGATCTAGAGGGATCTTGCTTTGGATCCTTCAAGCGATGATCACCATCGACTAGTTGCAGTCGATCATGCCTTCGGATTTGAAATGGGTATGTTTTCTTTTTAATTTTGTGATCTTTATAATTTACGTGAGATCCTCAGAACTCTTCAAGGCTCGGATCGTCGGCAATGACAAGTTTCGTCAGCCCACTGACGAAAATTTTTAAAATCCACAGCCCACCGGCTTCCGCTGCGGGCCCCATAAACCTAATAGTGGTATCAGAGGGATCGCGTAAATTTCCTGAGCCTAAAAAAATTAAATTTGCATGAAAATTAAGTAGAGGGTTCAAAAACAGTCCCAGCGGTTTAAACCACACTTCAATCCGATCTCGAACAGCCAAGATACGACCGAATTTTTTTTTTCTGGATTGGATCTAAATTTGTGTTTTGATCTTGGGTATTTTTATTTAATCTTGGTGAAGCGCTTAAGTTTCAATCGGTTCATCCAAAATAAATTTATTTTTTCAAATTGTAAATTTTACAATTTAGTTCTTCCTAGAAAATATAATTTTGTGAAAATTATAATTTTATTTTATGATTTGCATAATAATTTTTATTATTGTAATATTATTTTATTATAATAAAAAAGTAATAATAAATTATTATTTTATTATAATAAATTTATTATTATTAAATCCAAAGGCTATTGAGTAGCTTTAGATTTTTGGAGGTGGACTTGACCTAAAAAAATGGAAGGGTGGAAGAAGACTTCAAAAAGGGGGGGGGGGGGGGGCAAAGAAAGACTTCAAAAGAAGTCTTGATTTAAAAAAAGGTAAAAAATTGGGAGGTCGGTTGTGCAGGTCAAGAAAAAGAAAAAGAAAAAAACGCGCCTGGCGCTACAGGGGTATGAGCAGACCCCCTCCCCTTGCACGGTGCACTGTAGTGCTGCTTCTCTGGCGCAGCGCGGCAGTGAGCCAGCCCAGGGCCGCTGGCTCCTCCAGTAGCGGCTGCACCCACGCTACACAAGCGACTCATCCCGCTGCCTTCCCCTCTCCTTGCGGACCCGCACGTCGCACCCTAGCTGAGCTCCCTGCCCAAGCCAGCCGGCCTGCTCCTCCTCCGCCAGTGCCGCAACCCCTCTCCCTTCGGCACGACGCGCAACAGGCCATCGATAACCCTGCCGCGGCCGCACCCCACACGCACACCGCCTGCCCCTCTCTTAGCAGACCCTTGTCCTACCCAAGCGGCGCACACCAGGACGACACACCCTCCCACACAGGCGGATCGGCCTGCCGCCTTCCCCTGTCCCAGCAGACCCGCACTGCGCACCAAAGGTGGTGCACAGCAGGAGCAGCGCATGCAGCGCCGCCTGCTCCTTCTCCGGCGCGATGCCCAGTAGCAGGGCCGCTGCGACCGCACCCTGCACCGGACTCGGTCGCCTCCCTCTGAAGCCGAGCGGCAAGCGGGTTGCTGCCGGCTCTTCCTCGCAGCACTACGCCCCAGCAGCCTAGCCAGGCCGCCATCCCACCTCCTCTGTGCCACCAGCCTAGGCCGCCAGACCCCCTCTCCCATCGAGGCGCCATGGGCCTCCTCCGTAGCCAGCGCTTCCTGCATGCAGTCTGCTGGTCTCTTTCCTCCGCGGGCCGAACACACGCCGCACCTACAGGCGCCTGCCGTGGGACACCCCGCACTGCCTCACGGAGCCGAAACTGCATAGAACCCGCAACAGGCTTCCGTGCTTTGGTCTGCTTCGGTCAGATCGTCGCCGCACGGTCTAGCCCCCTGGAGGTCGCCCGCCTGGAGGTACCCTTTTGTCAGCAAGTATTTCTGCATGAAAAAATTGGTCCCAAAGCGGTCCGAGTGGACCGGCCCAACCCGGAACGGGTTTGGCCGGATCGGCCCGACCCATTTCAGCCATGGCATGGCCCTGCTCGGGTTTGGCCCGACCCGCAAAGGGTATGCAACGATATTTTCGGGGTCAACCACTTTAAATTAATCAAGATTAATTAAATTAATTAATTTAATTTTAGTTATTAAATTATATTAATTAAAATTAATTTCGGTTAATTATTTTAATTCTCGAGCATATAATTTAATTTAATTTTGAAATTAAATTAAATTAATTAATTAATTTAATTTTGACATTAAAATTAAATTAATTAGAGGATCGATAAATAATTAAATTATTTGAATTATTAAATTCATTTAATTTAATTTAGATAACCCTCGTACTTAATTAATTCATTTTAATTTTATCACAATTTATTTCACCCGCCGTCTTGTCTTGAGCATCGACCTTTGTATGTCTGCATTTAATTAATTATTTAAATGTGTGCGATTCTTGTAAATTAATTGAATAGATGGTCTATGCATCATCTTTATTTTTTTGTTAAAATGTATAAGGGCCTACGCGCCCGATATTTATATGATGTACATTTATACCCGAGTCCCCCTCACCTGCGCATGAGTATCATTGTACTTCGGACGAAGACGGTGAGCAACGTGGACTCCGCCAAGATGAGGCGGTGCACGGCAGTGCAAAACGACACATGGATTCCACCAAGACGAGGCGGTACTCCAAGACGTGACATGGACCCCGCCAAGACAAGGCAATGTTCCAGAAGTGAAGCAAACATACAAGACAAGGGGCAAGCTACATTTTGAGTCAATCTTCGACTTAGGTACAATGCCCTTAGGTCGTTTAGATGCTCAAGACTGGTCAGGTAATAGTTTTCCATTATGCATTTATTTATTATTTTATGCGTTTTAGAACAGCGGGAAAATACATAAAATAATAGATAATAAAATGCATAAAGAAGCGGCATGTGTTTTTCTATTAAAGTTCAGTTGTGAGTGAGAAAACATAGATGAAAAAGTTTAATAGAAATGGATTACATTTATTGAGAGAGAAAACCAATAAAACCCTCAAAGAAAATATTAAGTCACAAACAGCCTTCCATCATTCAAGTTTGAACAAAACCGGGTGTTCGAGGTGTCAATCATGCCTTAGCTGAGGGTGCCTCTTACTACTGGGGAGTTCTTATTTGTGTGGTGGGTCGACTTAACTAAAATTGCAGCAATGAAATATCCTTGGATAACTTGTTTTAATTTTAGAGTCAAGCGTTGAGTAAATCGGTAAATGATTTTTGAAGTTGAGACTTCACTCAACAGATCAAGGAACCGCGAGTTAATGTATTTGGCTAGCCAAAATCCTACCTTGAACCTTTGAATAGTGGCATAGCCATAACTTGTAGATTATGAGGGAGGTTCAGGGATCATTTCCACTAGAATACTCAAGAGTATTCCAATTCTAGTATAGAGGGTTCTTTTAATTCAAAAAATTAGTGGGAGATATTTAATGATTAAATTAATCAATTATGTATAAACTAGTAATCACATAAAAGTACAATATTCTAAAGTATATTTGTAGATAATGGAAATCAATACCACAATAAAACTACAATAAATATTAGAAAAAGTTAATGTCCAAACAAGCATGAAATTCCAAGTGTAGTATAGGCGCTTGCGCACATTACTACTATATCAGAAATTCAAGGTGCTTGTGTCCCCACCTGTTAAGACACCCTCAATAAGTGAGAGTGTAAAACTGCTTACAGGAGACTCATGAATCAAGCATATGATGGTTCTATCATAATGACATCATCAATTTCTGATGGTAGTTGCGGATGCTACATCATTACATAGATGATGTTTCATGTAGTCTCATCTCCAAGAGGTTTATGAGGAGAAAGTGAAGCAAGTTTTGAATGTGATGGTTGCACTCGGTTTGTGTAAAGTGAAAGACAGTTCACAATCATTCATTCCATCCCATTCTTATAAATTTTACACCCAATTACTCTAGTTTCATTTAAAGGTACAAAAAACGGTATAGAGTAAGCGCTTCATTACCTTTAAGGTAACATTCACCATGTAATAAGAATATTGGAGATAACACCATCTTTTATTCTTATGGTGAATAAATTGAATGAGAAGGTGAAAAGTCTTATGGAAAGTTACTCCATAGGTACCTTTTTCATGTCCTTAAATTAAAAGTGGTTGGTTATTTAACAGGAGGTTATTTTCATTGCATATAAATTCATGGATGTTTAAAAACTAAAATACAAGATGCAAGTATATTCTTCTCGATCAGTTTATATTTATCAAGTATATTAATGTTTCTAACATACTTCTTGGGTATTGAATATAATATTCCAATAACATATGTATTAAAATACATTAACCAATAAAGTAGAGAAACATTACTAGAAGTAAAGTGTCTTCTCCAAGCAGCTGAGAAAGGGTGATTCCTAAGTTAGCGGTGAGAAACACATAACTTCAAAATTTCCAAGTAATTGATTCAAATTGAACAAGTTGTGGAGTATAACCAAAAAAATTTATCTCATGTACCCATTTGGACATGATGATGCATTATTCCATGTTTTGGAATAAATGTTGTTTGTGGTCACATACTCAACAAATAGTTCACTGCTACTTGAATCAATGGTAATACATGATGAATATAAAATGTAAGACCTACCCAGTTGTGGCAATGTGGTTATTTTTCAAGTAAAACTAAAAGTGGATTTCAAGAATATACCAAGTATGGTATTTACGCTTGGCACAGCTAAACACCTTTGGTATTATTGACATCCTTAGTTTAGACAAAGAAACCTTTAGAAATAAAGGTATGCCGCAAAGCTTTCCAAGGTTAGTTCAACAAGATAGTGTAAACTATTCCAAAGAAATCAATAGGTAATTATACTTCATAAGTTTCCTTTAAGTAATTAAGGAATAGTGAAGTATATGTTTGGTAAGAAGATATGAGTTTCTTCAAATCGTCATGCTGAAGAATATCTTGACCAAACTATATCGATCATGATAATGTAGCGTGGAGTAATTCTTAAATGCATGTTACCTTATCTACATCACCGTATTGATGTTCATAAGGAGGATTGATGATGAGTCTTACATATTAACATTGATCAATAAAATGTAGCATGGATAAATTTCTAAACAAACATTTTATACATCAAAGTTATGATGTAAGTTTTATCAATGTTACAACCTGCAGAAACTTCCATTATATTTCATAATGTACTTTGAAAATAACGGCTTAAAACCATAACCAATATGCCAAATAAAATGACAAATGGATATCATACGAGTCATAGTATGATGGAAAATCCATTATGTCATAGGATGTGTTTAGATGCAAAGCATTTGTTAGGATTTAAACAAACATACATCAAGTTAAACACGTTGTTCATTTGAGGTAATTACCCTAACAATTACTTAAGATATTACCGAAATCCCTAAGATAGAAAATATGTAGTCAAGTATTAGACTACATTTATATAAAAGGGTGAACATATCTATTAGATATAGTGGGAGATGAATTGACTTGGACTTAGTCAATGATCGAGATGCAAAAATGGTTGGCATAGGGAACAAGTTCCACAAGTACATGTGGAATAGGCATGTTCTAGAGACACATACTGTGTAGGAAGAATGAAACCATGGTGATGGTTTTATATTCACCTCAGTCAATGATATATTATTCATTAAGAATAATAAATCCTACAAGTAATCAGTATATGGAAACGAGCTAAGATTTACAAGATCAACTAAAATTCAATAATGGATTCTACGTATCAAATTGAAAAGGGGCTTATAAATTGAATACTGTGGTGGGTATTCCAATGAAATGATACATGGATGGTACAAGTATGGTACTAATAAGGCTCGATTGGTTATACCAAGTTGGTATGCCTAATTCTATTAGAATTTTACTTGTCATATCTGAACTTATATGATCATTTTATTGGTCATTGTATTTCAAGATCATCTTTCATGGAAGGTGTCTATACGACGCAACCAGAAAGATTTGATGACATCAAATGATGCCAATAAGGGTTGAAAGTTACTAAAATCCAATTCTGGATTAAAGTAAGAAAAAAGATCTTAGATCATTCATTATAAATGAATCTTTTCCTTGTGTTTACCAAGGGTCAGTGGAAGCACCAATGTTTTCCAAATGAAATATGTTCGACAACATATGGAAAACAGATCTTGATCTTACAGTTAGATAAGATTAGAATAAAAGCAATTCTACAATGATTGACTTAAAGTAGAAACCTGAGTTCCAGGGAACATGATCCACTAAGGTATATCTAATGGTTTCTTGGTCATAGTCAATCAAGCATATAGTGACATTGTATTGAAAAATAAAAGTTGTAACAATTCAAGTTTAGAATTGTTGCCTATGTCACATGGCTTAATCTATTCAAGTTAACATGTTCGAAACAAAGGAAGAGATTAAAGTTGTGAATTGATACCATATGATTTAGCGATAGATCAATAACATATTCCATATTATGTACAATAATTGATACTGCCAGGATATAATTTATTATAGGTAGATAACAATTATTTCTAGGAGCACTTCAAGTGTTGTAGTCAAAACTATCATCTTGTACTTCGACAAGTACAAATGATATGTACCGGGAATATGGAGAGGAAGGTATACTAGTTTTTGTGGGACAAAAACTAGTAATCCTTAGATCAATTTGATCAATTATCGCAGTTAGGCAAATAATATGAGTGAGTCAAGATCATAAAATCTAGTGGTAGTCATACCTACAAATACTGAGTATGTTGCAGCTTCTAAGGCAGCTAAGAAGCAGTTATAAATCGCAATGATTTGTTCCTGTTCTTGGATTCGCACCTAGTGAGAAAAGTATTATCATAATGAGAATTATGGTATTCTTACTAGCCAAGTTGTCAAGTTATGACAATGAACAAAAGTAATACCTTATCTTGAGAAGTTTTACTCAAGATGATGAGGTCGCATATAGTAGATATGCCACATGGAGAAAACGTGGCAGGCCTAGCAGTTAAAGCCGTTACTCAGCAGAAGCATGGTATTTATCATGTGAGTAGCTAACAAGTTTAGTTAGCAAGTTGGCTCTAGTGCAAGTGGGAGTGTTGAAATAGTGGGTGCCCTAGACCCAACTATGTAGTACTTTTGATTACTATATCATGTGTATAGTTAAATATTCATGATGATATCTTACCATTATAGTGCAGAATTTTCTACGTCTACTATAATAATGGTAATGTCCAAAGGTTAATTGTCTTGTCAAGAGGTTATTACAGATCCCAGGCTATAATGAGAACCTCGAGATACAATGAAATTGATCTTAAATATATGTTCTATAGTCTAGATACATCTTACTGACTGGACATAGTAGATGTCTGACTATCAGGTGCAGGGGGCTCATAAGCATAGATAATTCTTCTCATGAAGTTTGCACTTGGTGATCTCTAGTAGTGAGATCATGAGGACAGACCCGCCAATAAGAACACCACATTTTTTGGGTGTCATTGGTTGTTACTATCTACGGACATGTGTATTGGTCTCCTGACTTGAGACCATTACCAATGTATATCATTTGATTATGTACTTTGATGCAAGATAAAAACCATGGAAGTGATGTCATGGTGAGGTAGTTTGTGTTGGGTGCGTCGTTGGTGGTATGACGTTGGCTGAATGGTCAATAAAGGATTTGTCGCTTCTATGTTAGAGAAGTTGTATATCTCAGGCCTGTTTGATCAGGATGGTGTCCTCTTCACAAGTATTTCTCCAAAGCAGTAGAAAGGACAATCCCTCTGGGTAGATCAAAAAATAATAAAGCAAGATAAAGAAGATGACACAAGAGTGCGTCCTGCTTTATGAGATATTTAATGACAAAGAGATTATAGTACACAGTCAGTGTTCGTAGGATGGTAGTCTTTGCTATGACTATCCTGATCTCTTTAGGGGCCGTGATGAGTTGCTAGACTCTGCTCTTGGTCTGTGTATTTTATTCACTGCTATAGAGATGAGGGCCTAGAGGGTCACACACAATAGCGTATTAAAGAATCCGCCTTATTCAGTTGACTAGGTATATGGATATATTGGGCCCCACCATGGGGTCCGAGCATTGTCCAAGTTATCGATCACCAATAAATTAAATAAATTCATTAATATTCAAGTTATGAATATTTGGGATTGAATTTATTTAATGTATTTATGAGTTCAGTGAATACGAGAAAATATTAACCGAACTAATATTATTTTAATATTCAAAGTTTGTTTAATATTAAGCGGGACAGTGAGTCAAGTTAAATGGCTCGGATTTTATCACGTAATATATTTCATATATATTACAAGTATGTGATAAAAATAGTAAATAATATTGGCACAGTTAAGTTCGTCAAAATTATTTATTTAGTGAACGTTGAAATAAACGGGGGTCGGGGAACCCTACCAGGTATTTATCAACGTCTCTATAAATAAGAGAGGAGTATCTCTCTCTTTGGTGTGAAAATTACTATTCATTCATTTTATGGAATGAAAGTTAAGAG
Source organism: Viscum album (assembly GCA_963277665.1). Taxonomy (NCBI): domain Eukaryota; kingdom Viridiplantae; phylum Streptophyta; class Magnoliopsida; order Santalales; family Viscaceae; genus Viscum; species Viscum album. The sequence goes on along the minus strand of OY728143.1, from coordinate 1,942,330,143 downwards.
ACTCTCTCTCCTCCTGCTCTCTAAATATAGAAGCTCTTGATCCAAGAAGCTCAGATCAAGATATCTCTCATGCATCGAAGGCTTCTCGATGCGGTGATCGTCGGGATGTCGAAAGCATCGTCGGATCGCCATGCTAGCACCCAGAGTTTGACGATAGATGTTCCAGTAGATTTTTGGAGTGCGTGTGGATGATCTAGAGGGATCCTTCTTTGGATCCTTCAAGTGACGATTTCCATCGACTAGTTGTAGTCGACCGCGCCTTCAGATTTGAAATGGGTACGTTTTCATTTTAATTTTGTGCTCCTTATAATTTACGTGAGATCCTCATACCCATCTGGGGATTAGATCGTTGGCGAAGACAAGTTCCGTTATCCCGCTGATGAAAAATTTTAAAATCCCTGGCCCACCGGCTTCCGCTGCGGGCCCCAGAAACCTAACAATTACATGGTGAGGTGATCTACCGATTGATCTTTTCCCTCTTTATAAAAAAGACTGTAATAAGATCCCCTCCTTATGACTCATATAGTTCATTTATTTATATTCAGTAAATTGTGTCTTGGTATTTTACCAAGGAAACACCTTTCAAAAAAACACATCAGTCATTTTAGGGTCATGCGACAAGGACTAAACCCTGTAGTTTAACATCATGTGGTAAGGAAATCATGTCAAATTTTCCTAGAAAACCCTGTTGTGGGATTTATTCATGGGTTTCCCTTTTCATTTGACCCTATGGGGAATATGGACCGATGGTAATGGATTGGTATTATAAGAAATTTGGCCCTATAAAGATAGATCTCACCATGATTATGTGCTAATGAGGATGAGATGAAAAAGAACCCAGAAGGAATATATCCCCCTAGTGGAGGATGATCTTACTAGGAATATAGCTCAATAAAGGTGGTTGTGGATTTTATATAGTGGGTTTGAACCTCATAGTGGATTCTACATAATGGAGATGGGAATCAAATCCCATGTAGGTTGGGATGTTGGGGATTACATCTATGGAGGAGGCTTAGTTGATAGTTTTGACTACGTTGGTGTCATGGTCACTACTGATCTCTAAGACCATGTGAGTCATGCTTGGTGTGAGAAATAATAGATAGTATAGGATCACTATGTTGAAAAATAATATTTGGGAGGGACTTATATCTAGATTAGAAACCCATGTTGAACTTTTTACTTATCCTCTAGTGGAAGATGGTAGAGATATGGAAAGCATGAGGAATATGAAATCCTGAAAGAAAGGATAAGGGATTAATCTATGAGGAATTCCCATGTTTGAATACATTCCCTCACTTGATGGTGGATGAGGTAAAGTCTATGGAAGACCAAGAAAGATTATTCTAAGAGGGATGCTCATGGATGTTTTCTTACTAATTTCTAAACCCCATTTAGGGATTAAGTATCCATAGATCCATAGATACTACTTGATTCACTTCACATTTTAAGTATCATGTAGAATGAATTCCTCTTCCTAAACCACTTCACTATCCCTAAGGATAGGATCCTCATTACCACATGAATGCATGATTGTGAACATTTTGAGGACCCTAGCTGTTAGGAATGTTAAATATGATAATTACTTTACCAAAGGAATTTATGATTGAGAGGACACTCTAATGTGTCTTTTTCCCAATCATATAGATTTTTTGGTCATGAGGGATTCCATAGAAAATCCATTTCCAAATAGGAGGTTTGGGTAAACAAGGGCCTCATCATCTTTGGTATGAGAGATATATGGGACCTATAGGATGATTTTCCTCGATAGTGCTTGGCCTAGTTGTAATCAGCTAACTGAAATGATTCTTAAGTGTACGAGAGTATAAAAACCCAAGATTTTTATAGCTATATATTACATCTTAATAGATGAATATTCAATAAATTTCACAAATAAACACTGAAGGATCATAATGTTTTAGTTTGTTTGGATAATAGTTACACAATATTATTATTTCATGAAAGATATTTAACATATACTCTAAAGATATTATCATTTATTACTCTTCATAGACATACCCTACTTAAACCTTTCTTCATACCCTAGGGAAAAGGAAACATAAAAAAATTAGTGATATCATCTGCTCAGTAAGGGTAAACATAGAAGATATCAATCGATGACCATATGAAAGAATAAGATAATCATAAGGGTATGAGATTATAAATATAACTTACAAATTTCATATTCAATCTATCATGTATCAAAAGCATAAGGTATGACATAAAGTATTATTATTTCAAAATACATGAACCATAAGAGAAAAAATTATTATAAATAAATCATAAACCCAAATTTCATGTTATATAAGTGCGGTACCATCATAAGTATGAAGACCAATTTATATGTCAAGGATATCATCAAAGACCATAAAATAATAATGGATAAGGAATCAAAACATATTTCCCACTTAATAATGGATCAAGAATCGTCTCCTGTTTCTCGTAGTGGATCAATCTCATCGACATGTTTCCCATAGTGGATCAAGCACATCAGCATGATTCTTATAATTAAATCACGAGATATAATACTTTACCTAATTAAATAAAGGGATATATATGTCCAACCCATCACATAATCCAGGAATTTTTGTGCCATAAGATCATAAAACATTTATAAATTCATAACACATAGAAAGTAAATGGGTTTCATAAACATTTCGTCATAGCATAACCCAGATAAAAGAAACAAATTTTATAAACATATTATCCTCGTTAAAATAAATCATCTATAGAAAGAATAATTATGGTTTCATTACATAATATACACAATAAATTTTAAGTAATATCAAATTATTTCATCCTAGAGATAAAATGAATTTGAAAGATCACTTGGAACATTTCTTGAGGAAAATTCCATATCCATTTTGAAATAACTTCTTTCAAATATAAAAATTTTACAACATATTAAAAAAACTTTAACATAAACCTTGGAAGATTATAAGGGAATATTTAAATCATTGAGTGTTCATGATGGTGGAAAAAACTCTTCATGGCATACACATTAAAATAAATATTCCTTCCAAATTTTATTTAAAAAGTTAAAAGAGCCTTGTTCAGAAAATGATAAGAATATTCATTTAAACCCAATTTTTAAAGATTCAAACATGATTAAAAATTAATTTGTAAAATCATTTGATAATTTTGAAATATTTCTTTAAATATTTTTTAGAAAACATGGATAGAGAATAAAATGGATTTTTGACTGATGAGAGAAATAAAGTCAATTTTTCCTAAATGTATTATTTCATAATCTTGAGTACATAAAAAAAAATAAAATGAAATGGAAACGTTTTTTCTCTATAAATAACAATATTATAATAATATAAATTTTTAATTTGAGATATAGATCATAATATTTCATCATCAGAAGCATAATCACAAACAATCCTGATAAATAATGAGATTGTAACATAAAACCTTTACCACTTTGGTAACTTTTGAATCATAAGACCCATAAAAGAAATAACCTTATTTGGATGTTTATATATAATAATATTCAAGATAAGATTCATAATTAACATTCATGGGTATAATATACACCACACAAAATAAATAAGTGATGAATATGGCATGAGTCACAAAGGTTTAAAACTGAGTTGAAAATCCATTACTTTAAGTCTCTAATTACTTCATACATGTTCAAAAATCATATATAATAAATATAATTTTATTATAAATCTCTAAAATAACCAATTTTTTTATTATACCATATATTATTTAGTTATTAGTATTTATTACCTATTTATTATCATTTTCTTGTTGAAATCTTGTTTCGAGTAATAACTGTTTTGTTTTTCATGTATGTTTTGGTGTGGTATTTTTAGTCTTTTTACTTTGATCATGGATAAATAATATAAATAATTTTAAAAATTATATAAATATATTATATATTAATTATATATGTACTTATAGTAATATATTAAATTTATAGATAGAAAATGAATTACACTATTCATGGAGATGGTAGGTCATACTTACGCATAAACGTTGTTTCCATTTTCTTGACAGATGAAACAAAAGAAAGGTAAATAATAAATTGAACTTAAAAATAATTATTATGTCTAATATATTACATATTTTCATTAAAACTATCCTTATTACATTCCATGTAAAATGCAGGTGAAGAAAGAATCACATCGCTTCGTGAGGTGGTAGTCGGTCGTACACATGAGCGATGTTATCGTATTCCTACATAATGGAATGTATAAAGGTGTATGTCATATTATAATTCCAGAAGTATAATTATATCATAAATATTATATAAATATGATAAATATATCATTATATATAGATGTTATAGGTGGTGATATAAAATGAATTACATCGGTTCGTCAGGCAGTAGTCCAGTGTACACATGATCAACAGTTTCATTTCCCACTTGATGGAAGAGGAGGTAGATATTGGTCATTACATTAAAATAATAATATATAAGTATATTTTAGATATATTTTTTATTTTATCAACATGGTTGAATAATATTTTAAGGACTTATATAATAAATAAAATGAAAATACATGGTTAAAGACTATACCTTTTCTTCATAGAACCTGTTTGGGTTATAACTAAGTCCATCTTAGGAAGGTTTCCCAATCAAACCAAGGAATATAAGAAGTGGATATAGAATTAAAGAATTTATTTGGGTATTTCTGTGATGAATCAAAGTTTTTTTAAAGTTTTAATAGGATAAGAGAGTGGGTGGGATTTTATAAGTTGGGGAGAGGATACACTTTGAATATTTGAAAAGAAAAAGTTGTGCGCATGTTTTAAACATGCCAAAAGGCTAAAAAAATGAATCATTATAGAAACTTATATGAGTTAAAGTCTGAATATTTTCATCCAATGTAATTTTGAAAAGTTTCTAGGATATTTTACTCCTAATGTTTTTTAGTTTAACCCCCGGTAAACTCATTTTAACCATAACACCGGTAATAAATATTTTATGTTTTTACTATTCATTCTAACCATAAATTATGTTGAACTTATTATATGATATTAATTATTATTATTATTTCAAATATGGAACACATGTTTAAAAATTTCATTCACAAAATTATAAATTTTTAATTTAAAAATAAACCAGCAGAAGTGATAAAAAAGGTGGTTTTCCAAAGTGAAAATATACATAAGTATAAAATGTTTTAAGATAATATTCAATATGATATTTATTCAAATAACCTATACTAGATTAATATATATATATAATTAAAATGATTTTAATTTTATAAACATATTAAACAAAAATTTATTTTTTAAAATTTTAAAATTAAATGGCAATTTTTAATAAAAATTAATATTTTTACTATTCATCAAAAAATTATTCGTTTTAGAAAATTATTAAAAAATAATTCAAAGATAATTTTTAAATTAATTTTTAAAAAATTAAGTTTATATTGTAAAATATATTTTCTTAAAGTGAAAAAAATTACTTCTATTTTTTTACAAAATGCAATAAAAACATTTTTTGAGAAAATAGAATCTTCAAAACATATAAAGACTTTACTAAAAATTTAGTACTTTTTTGTCAATATTTTTTTTATATAATACCATTATAACAAATATTTAAAATGTGTTTATACCTATTCATACCTACAAGTTTATCATCAAGTTTATAATGGTCATGTTTAAATAATAATATTAATATTATATCACGATTTGTTAAAACTCAATATTGTATGTACAACATGATATCAATGTAAATAAATTTATTCAAAAAAAATATATATTTCATAAAATATTAGGGTGTAACAATATAAGCCCATTAAATTTAATTTATCCATAAAAATTACATCTCTTTGGTAAAAACAACCACAGATAATTCTGCCTAATTACATCCTCAGGTTCCCACATAGCTTCCTCAAGTTGGTGGTTTCACCACAAAAAATTGACCAGGTGAGTGGTACTATTTCATAAAAAATTCTATGTATGATCCAAAATTTTCACCAGTTGTTCCTCAAAATAATGATCATGATCCGATAGCATGACATCTGAGTTCAGTTCATACTAATAATCAAGTATGTACATAATCAAGAGAGATATATGGAACACATCATGGACTTGAGATAGGTTTAGTGGAAGTACCAATAGATAAGCTACCACACTGATAAGATCAAGAATTTAAAAGGGAATTATATACCTAGGGCTTAGTTATCCATTATTTCCAAATCCCATTACATTATTCCATGGATAAATTCTTATAAACACCTCGTCACTAACTTCAAATTCTAGATCATGCTAGTGATTGCCAGTATAAATTTTCAGCCAACCTTGTGCTACACTTATGTGTTGTTTAATGGATATAACCTTATCTACCATTTCTTTAGGTATCTCAAGTACCAATAGATTTATTTCTACAACTATATCCTAGTACATTGCAATTATACACTTCTTTCCATATATGGATTCATAAGGATCCATATGAATGCTCAAGTGAAATATATTGTTATATGAAAAATCAACTAAAGGAATATGTTGATACCAACCAACATTGAAATTTGTAGAACATGATCTTAATATATCCTCTATGGTTTTAATTATTGTCTAAAAATGACTATCTATCTAAGGATGATACTTAGTGTTAAAACTTAACTCTATATTCAGAGATTCCTAAAGAATTCACCAGAACTTTTAGGTAAACCTTGAATATTGACCAGATACAATAGAATATAATACACCATGAAACCTTCCCACTTACTTAATGTATATTCCTGAAATATGATCAAGAAATAATCATATATGATGGTGATTAAGTGTTCCAACTTTGTAAAGTGATCAACTATAATCCATATAACATTGTTCCCTTTATATGTTTTGGGTGTGTCTGATGATAAAATCCATGGTGATGTTTTCCCATTTCCATTCTAGTATGGGAAATGGTTATAACATCCCCTTATACATTTCTCTCTTAGTCTTAACTAACTGACATACCAAGAACTGAGATACAAACTCTGTGATATATATTTTCATTCCATCTCACCAAAAATACTCTTTCAAATCACTATACATCTTTGTAATTCCAGTATGAATAGAGAATAAAGAACTTGAGCCTCTAATAACATCTCCTTCTTTAAATCTGGTATGGAAATAACACATAAAAGGTTCCTAAAACTTATTATTCCATCACAATCAAATTCAAACTCAAGATCATTTCTTACCTTCTTTTTTAGATCCAAAACATCATTATGCCACTCTTTTATCCTTCTATAGATAGACGGTTGAACACTTATTATAGAAACATGGGATTTATTCAATTACATTAAGATTTAAATATCCATGCTTTCAAAATCAATAATTATTGGATATTTTGGGATCCTCATCATGAATAATATATAATGATCCTTTCGATGAAAAGTTTTGTCCCCCATGTTCAACTTTCCCAGAGTGAAAATGTATTGAGAAATAATAATATTTAATCAACATAAACCATCTTCTATAGAATATATTCAACTCCGATCTGAATATGAAATTTAATTTTTTTTTATTAGTATATAAATCACACTTTTCTCCATAATGATAATTTCTTCATATCTTTAGTGAAAAAAATACAAAAAATAACTCCAAATCACAAGTTGGGTAATTTTTATCATGAACCTTAAATTATTGTGAGGCATGAGAAATAGACATGAAATTAAACCTTATAATGAATCCCAATCTATTATTGGATTAATAACTATAGATTATGAACCATTTTCCACTATAGGGTAATGTAATCATAGGTTTGTTGGTTAATATTTTATTTAGTTCCTTGAAATTTTATTTTCATTCATCTACCTTGAGGAACTTGGATCCCTTCCAAGTTAACATGGAGGGTGGGTTAGATAGTTGTGAGAAATTATACACAAACCATTGATAATATCTAGCTAAACCAAGAAAACTTTGGATCTTAGTCACCATACTTGGTCTAGTCCAACACTCAATAGCCTTCTTTTTTGATAGATCTATATACCCTCGCTTTAGATTATATAACCCAAAAATGAAACCTTTTATATCCAAAATTCACACTTTGTGAATTTTTCATACATTTTAACCTTTCTTAAAGTATTTACCAAAATTATAAATTTATATTAATGATCTCCCTTTCTATTAAAATATATAATAATATCATCTATAGATACTACCAAAAACTAATTAATTTAATCTTTAAAGAATATATTCCTTAAATCCAGGAATATAATAGGGTAATTTGTAATACTGAATGGAAACACTATATACTCATAGTTTATATACCTTGTTTGGAATTTTTTCTTGAGTATATCCTATTTCTTTACCCTCAGTATATGATATCCATAATTAATTTCAATCTTTAAAAAGTATTGAGCTCAGCAAATTTGATCAAAAAAAATCATCAAGTTAGGGTAGAGGATACTTTTTATTGATTATGATCTTGTTCATGTCCTTATAATAAATGCAGAGTCATATTCATCCATCTTTCTTCTTAAAATAAGAATCGGTGTACCCCAATGTGACACAATTAGTTGAATTAATCATTTTCTAGGGTTCTCATGGAGTTTCCCCATCAATTACTATAACTTAATTAGTCCCATTATATAGGGATTCTTTCAAATAGGTGTGGCACCAGGTATGAGTTCTATTGAGAACTCAACTTCTTATTTCAGTGTAAGACTAGGTAACTCTTATATAAAGACATCAAAAAACATTTGTGCAATAGAAATATCATATATATTGAGTTTCTCCCAAACCATATGAGATAAACACCCCTTTTTAATGGGAATCAAGACTCATACAATGGATGTTATATCCATCTAAAGTTCATATTTATCATTACACTAATTGATGATCATAGGTTGGTTTGGAATATCAAAAAATGAATTACCTTACTCAGTAATGGATGTGGGATTTATATAGAAAAATTTAATTCATTCCTAATATAACATCATATTCAAACATAGGGATAATAACAATATTTTTAAAAAGAACATTACCACAAACATCAACTGGAGAAGAATCTTAGACTTGAGATGATATCATCGTATCATTAAGGGTTTTTCCCTACTAATTAAGCATCTAATTATTGTGTCAGTACTATGATAACCTTATAAAGTTATTTATATATAAATGAGTGGGTATATATAGAGTTAAATAATATATTAAAAGTTATAGAGTGGATGGTAAGTGTACCTTTCACCAGGTTGTTGTCATAACCCTCATAAAAAATAGTGATAAAATGATATTTCACTTTATCCCTTTTTCTAAGATGTTACTGATATTGATCATCTTCATTAACCTCTGTATTTGATCCTGAGTTAGCATAATACCCATACTTCTTTCATTTGAAGCATTAGAGTGTGGTTGGTTCATTAGTGGGTATCTTATTCTCTTCTATTGTGTTAACCATCCCATTCATTTCCTTTTGAAATTCACAGGATTTATAAACCACCCTAATATATTTAAATCACCACCTAGTTCTATTCAAGAAGTTACCTTGATGTTTCTTCCCATATTTCTAGCATTTAGATTACTGAAATATCTTTCCACTATGTGATTTATTCAATTTTTCATGAGAATAAAACTTTATTTTCTTATAAAAACCATGGGAATGGTGGGGATCTAAAATTTCCACTTCCTCTTTGAGTGCACACAAAACTATTTCTTCGCAAAAATTAAAGTATATAATAAATAATACCTTTTAGAGACATGGTTTTAGAAAACCAAAAAATAAATCAACCTTACATTCATCATCCATATGCTTCCACTCAATGAATTCTTTCTTTGCCTTTGTATAAATAAAAAAATGAAAATAATTATTGAAAATTAAACTTCTAAACTCATCCCACTCCCTAGAGTTTATTTATTCATATTCCCTCATGTTATTTATAAGAATAAACCATTTATTTTATTCAACTTCCAAATGATAAATATCCAAAAATGGATTTTTAATTCTTTGAAAACAAGAGAATGAAAAATATATTTTTAATATTATGGATCCATTGCTTATATTCTAGTGGATCAATGGAAACGATAATAGAAGTTTGGTGTTTCTTAATAAAGAATTATATAGAATATATTTCCCTCCTTTTCTCATTTAGAAGCTCATCATGATCTATATCTTGATAAAATTATGTGATAATTGTAATAATATTTTATATTCTAGCTCTCATAACATTTAGTTTATCAAGGGGGGTTATTACATTGACCATCGCATTTATTATTAACATGGTTCCTTTTGGTTCCATGCATTGAATAAAACCAAAAAACATAGTATAAGAAATAATAATCATAGTAGTATGCCACATAATTAGGAGAAAACATTTTTAGGATATCTAAATAACCGAACCTTCCTTTAAATATTAGACATATTAGGTTTAACATAGTTCATTTATGGTCATCATCTATTAAAATCCAACATGATGGTTCGTAAAGAGTTTATAAATTTCCAAATTAGATCCATTGGGAGTGTCAATCCAGGTTTGTAGAAAACCCATTGGCATACATAAGGTGAAGATCAAGTCCATATCAATATTGACTTTTTTTATTTATAACCCCTAGGTGAAAATATGGTAGATCCACATCCATTTATAGTATCCAGATAGGGATATAATTTCTTTGAAACCAATAGATCTATACTTCACCAAAATTCAAGGAAATTTTCTTATACTTTGACATATCATTAGACTTATCCTTAGACATATACTTTTACATATCCATAGGGATCTCACTAATGTTTTTAATCATATTTTACAAAGGATAACAAAATATTTCCTATGATACTAACTATAGGGACCAGGATTTTCATATATAGAAATTACATCTTAAAAGATGAATATTAAATACATTTCAAAAATAAATGCCTAAGAGAGATAAGGGTTTAGTGACTTTGGATACTTGTTACATAATATTATTATTTCATGAAATATACTCAATATCTTCCATAAATATCTTTCCCTTTATTACAATTAATATTCATGCCCTACTTAAACCTTTATTTATAATTTGGGGAAAGGAAACATAAGAAAGAATGATATCAGATGCTTAGTAAGGGTAAACATAGAAGATATAAATTGATGATCATATGAAGAATAAGATAATCATAAGGGTATGAGATTTTAAATATAACATAAAAGGTTTATACCTAATCTATCATGGATCATAATAATGAGCCATGGAACATGAATAAATAATTTCAAAAGAGATAAACCATAAGAGTGAAAAATCATCATAAATAAAATAGGAACCAAAAGTTCATGTCATGTAAGTGTGGCTACATAATAATTATAGAAACCATTTAATATTTCAAGGTTAAAATAAAATAATATAAAATAATAATATATTAGGAATTAATACTTGTTTCCCATTTAATAACAGACCCGGAATTATAATCTATTTCCTAGAGTGGATCAAGCCCATCAACATGTTTCCCATAGTGGATCAAGCACATTGGCATATTTATCATAGTGATCTCATGATATATAATACATTACCCAATTCATTAAAGGGGTTATATGTCCCACCCATTAGATAATCCATACATTTTTATACTACAAGATCAGAAAACATCTATCATATAATAAATAATTGAAATTAAATGGGTTTCATAAACATTTCATTATAACATAACCTTTGGAAACGAAATGGGTTTCATATATCATCATAAAAATAAATAATCTTGAGAAATAATATGTATGTTATCATCGGTTCATATACCCAGTAAAGTTTTATTACATCAAATGATGTCATCTTAGATGCAAAATGATTTTAAAATATTACTTGGATCATTTCTTGAGGAAAATACCATTTTCATTCTAAAATCACTTCTTTAAAATAAAAAAATACACATATTAAATAAAAAAATTCCTTTTAAAATAAACTTGGAATCATATAATATAATCTATAAATCATTTAGTAATCATAATAGTTTGAAATATCATTCATGTTGTACATTCTAAAACAAAGATTCCTTTCTCATTTTCTATAAAAATTAAAAGTGCCCCTATTCAGGAAAAAACAATATGATTCCTTTTAAATAATTTTTTAAAAAGTTAAACATGGGTAAAAATGTATTTAAAAATCATTTTATAATTTTAAAAACATCATTTAGAATATTTTTAGAAAACATCTACAGGGAAGAAAAACTATTTTTGACTGAAGGGGTGAATAAAGACAAATTTTCTTAAAAATATTATTTCTGTATCTTGAGTACTTAAAGAGAAAAAAAATGGTAGGGAATAATTTATTATCTATAATTAGATAGAGGATAATAACATACCACTAGACTAGAACCCCTTTAATCTCTATGTTTTCTCTAAATAATTTATGAGAAAACACTAATTATACTGTTAAAGAGGTGTTAAATTATCAGACCTCTAACCTTCCTGATAACATTTTTCTTGTCATTGATAATTATACTTATTCCAACTCAGATGAATTCATTTTTTGGGAACATTCTCATAATGGTGTTCTTGACTCCAAAATTTTTTACAATCACAACTTTCAAAATTCAAATAACAATTTCAATTGGTTGAAAAAATTTGATAAGCCATGGATTAATCCCTTGAAGTTTTCTCTTTTTTGGCATATTGCACGCAACAGATTCCCCACTGATATTTTTATTCAATATTTTGGGATTCAAATTTTCTATAAATTTAACTTATGTTACCAACATAGAGATGATACTAACTATCTTTTCATATCTAGTGTTATGGCTTGTTCTCTTTGAAACTGTATTTTTAACATTTTTTATTGCATATGGATTCTTCTTGACTCTCTATTTCAACAAATAAAGTGTTGTGTGGAAATTTAAACCCCTCAGTAAATCACAAATCTTTTCATAGTTACTATTTTTGAGCTTCTCCATGTGATATGGTATAATAAAAATGCTCTCATTCATAACAATTCCTCATTCAGTCTAAATGTAGGTCATATGCAGATCCTCATTGCCATTTGATAAACTACCTCAATTTAGAAGGATTATTGTTACAACTCTATCAAAGACTTTGAGATTATTAGATGTCTTTAGATTTATGGAATCTATCTTCAGTCTATGTATACTTTTGAAGTGTTTTGGAAATCCTCGTTCCCAAGATGGATTAAAGTGAATGTGGATGGAACCTCTAAGGGAAATCTGGGTCCCTCGTGTTATGGTGCTATCTTCAAAGACCACTGTAGAAAATTCATTAGTTGTTTCTATGGATGTTGTGTAATTGATTCCTCCTTGTAATCTTAAATTATGAGTGTGATCCATGTTGTTTCCTTTTCTAAGAAATAGGGTTGGAACAATATTTGGATTGAATGTGATTTGACCACTATTGTACATGAGATTTTGAATGGAGTGGTGCATCTTTCTTGGATTCTTACAACCCGGTGGATGAACTATATTCATTCACTCCTAGATATCAGATACATTTTCACCCATACCTTCCGTGAAGCCAATAGGGTGGTGGATGGTCTTGCTAATAATGGAGTTAACCCGGATATAACCTGTCCAGTTGACCTTACTAACGATCTTCTTCTGATTTATGATTATGATTTTAAAAAGAATCATTCATTTAGACTTTTGTAATCCCCTCTTTTTTTAATTTAATAATTTGTATCTTGGTCATTGACTAAGGAAAAACCTCTAAAAAGGTGAGATGAAAAAATATAACCTTAATTATCGACTTCCCTCGTACATGTTTGAAATTACTATATAAAAAATATAATTTTATTATACGTATATTAGATAACCATAATCATATTTATAATAACATATATAATTTACTTATGAACTTTTATTACCTCTTTATTAAAAATTCCTTATTAAAATCACATTTTGGGTAATAACTGCTTTGTTTTTAATGTATGTTTTGGTTTGGAACTTTTGGTCTTTTTACCTTGATCATGAATAAATCATCTACATAATGTTAAAAATGTTATAAATATAATATATATTCATTATATATTTATTTAGAGTCATCCAATAAAGTTATATATAGAAAATGAATTACACTTTTCAAAGAGACGGTAGGTCGTACGTACACATGGATGTTGTTTCCATTTTCTTGAAGGATAAAATGAAAGAAAGTTAAATAAAAATATTACCTTTATAGAATATTTCCTATATAATATATATCACATAATTTTATTAAACCAATCCTTATTACCTTATATGTAATTTTTTTTGAAGAAAAAATCACATCGCTTCGCAAGGTGGTAGTCCGCCATACACATGAGGAACATTATCATATTCTCATAGAATGGAATTTATGGAGGTTTATGTTATATTATAACTCCAGAAGTATATTTATTTCATAAATATCATATATATATTATAAATAAATCATTATATCCTATCATAATAGGTGTTTATTGAAAATGAATTACATTGGTTTGTGAGGTTTTAGTCCACCATACACACGATCAACGGTTTCATTTCCCACTTGATGGAAAAAGAGATAAATATAGGCCATGACATTAAAATAATAAAATCTAAATAAATTAGATATTATTATATTATTATATTATCATGGTGGAATAATATTTTGAGGAGTTAGATAAGAAATAAAATGAAAACACATGGTTAAGGACTATACCTCTTCTTCAGAGTACCCCTTTAGGTTTATGAATAAATACTTATTAGAAGGGTTTCATAATAAAAACAAGGAATATGTAAAGTTTATATGGGATTTAATAATTAATTTGGGTATTTCTTGGGCAAACCAAATGTTTTTGGGAGTGTGAAGAGGAGAGGGGAGGAGATGGCCTCTTATAAGTGTGGGATAGTACAGACATGGATTTTTTAAACATAAAATGTTGTACCCATAATTTAAACATGCCACAAAGATAAAAAATGAATTATTCTCAAGACTTATATGATATAAGTTATAAATATGGTCATAAAATTAGAGTTTTACATGTTTATAGGTAATTTAATCCCTTCTCATTTTAGTTTAACCCATGGTAAGAATGATTTAACCTTAACTGTGGTAATTATTTTTTAATTTTTTTACTATTCAGTATGACCATAAATTATGTATACCTTATTATATAATATTAATTATGCTAATTCCAAATATTGAATCCATTTTTCCAAAATCTATTCACATAATTGGTAAATTTTAATTTAAAAATAAACTAAAAGAATGTGTGATACAAAATAATGGAACTAGACAACTGGAGGATCCTTGTGGACAAGCTGGACATACCCCATCAGTCTCTAATGATAAGGATCATCATCTTAATGTAGAGGTTATACTAGTTTAAATCAATAAGAAATAAGTTTCTAACGTAAATGAAGAGCTTCCAGAGGTGGATAATACTTGCCTATATGATAAGGATGCTCGAGCACCTAAGGTCTCCACTAAAGGTAATCCGCATAATATTCCAAATGAAACATAAAATAAACACAATAAATAGGTGGCTCCCTCTAATGGGTAATTTATAATGGTGACAGAGTCAAGTGATAAGTTTAGTGGAACCCTATTGATGACTGTTGATGGGAATCAAGAATGTACACTGGTTATAACACCCATTGCTACTCAATCTGACAAAAATACATATCAACATGATAAAAATACTAATATCACTAATTTGGAAGGTTAATATTTACAAGTACCTACCTCTAAGGCTTCTAGAATGAACAATCCCATATAAAACCCCCCGAACCTATTCAATCCAAAAATAAGTTCACTCCTTTGAGTGGTGCTTTTTGGTCTGATGGGGCTAAGCATCCACAATCCCCTGAACATGTTGAGATCAACCCAAATGATGAAAATCATGGAGATCATAAATCAACTAATGAACTGGATACTGATACAGATAAGGAAATAATAAAATAAAAATTGGATACAACTCAAAAATAAGGGAGGAAAATTGATAAAGTGAAAAATAAAAATGGCCATGTGAATGTGGAATAATACATAAGGCCTCTAACAAGGGGTAAATCCCTTAATCGGTAAATATTATCCACTATAATTTTCATGGTCTCAGGAACTAACCAATGGAAAAATCCCTTAGATATTATGTTATGGCCTACAAATCAATTCTGTTGGAATTATTGAGAAAAAAATGTTCTTTTAAAATTGTAAGGATTTTAAATGAGCCTCACTTGGGTATAGTTTTGTCTCCCAAAACATGCATGAAACTAACATGGATCATATCTGGATTCTTAAACATGATAGAATTCACATTATCACATGAAATCACTACTCACATAGTATTTAAATTTCCTTCAACAGCCAGTGTTTTACTATGATTGTTTCTTTTTTTTTATGCTTCCACATCATAAATTCAAAGAAGATATTTATGGAAGGATCTAGAAGAAGTTCCTAAAAAAATGAGTAATAAATGGATGCTTCTGGAGGAATTTAACATTATGTTAAATCCTATGGAAAAAAATGGACTCAATTTAAATAGAGTAGAATCCTTGTAATTCTCCACCTGCATTACTGAAGTACCAATTGTATGATACAATTTCACATGGATAAGGTATACTTTTAATTGAAGACAAGTATGAAAACATGAAAAATGTTTTTTCCAGATGGATGAAACGAGTGATGCCACTAGGGTCTCATGTTACTCCCTACCTGAATTACACTATGATCACAACCCTTTAATTATTGATATTTTCAATCATATTTCAAGGTTAGCTCCTCTCCTATTTAGATTCAACAATGGGTGTTTTGTTATGCCTGGATTCAGGGAGGTTATTCTTGAGTCTTGGAAGATGAATCCCATGGGAAGTCCACGTCAGATTATTACTAGAAAACATAAGCACAAACTGATTAGGGAATGGAGAAAAAAGGACTTCTCTAAGATTTATATGGAAATCAAGGATGTTGAAGAACATATTGTAGGTAATAAAATCAGGAATAAACATCAAAATACTTCATCTATATAGGAATTTCAAGGTATCAATAGGTTATATGACCTTCTTACTTTTAAAGAAATACTGAACTGGTGAAAAAATTCATATGGTTGAAGGATGGGGACATAAACTTAAAATTATTTCATAGATTTTACAAGGTAGATAGAATAAGAGTAAAGAACAATTCTAGTATCATAAATGGATGTCTCTACACCTCTAAATTAGGAATCTCTAATGTAGTTGGGGATTACTTTAAAATCCTATATTCTGATGATAGGCTAGACAACACACAAAAAATGATTGATAACAGACCCCCTTTAATTGAGTAGTATCAAAACCAAGCTATTATCATGGCCCCTTAAAATTAGGAAGTGAAGACAAGTCTCTCCTCTCTAAACATAGAGATTTATGCTGGTCTTGATGGATTCACAAAAAAAAATATCTTCATGTTCTATTAGGATATTCTATAGAATTAAATGATAAGTGAAATTAAGG
This sequence comes from Viscum album, assembly GCA_963277665.1. Classification (NCBI taxonomy): domain Eukaryota; kingdom Viridiplantae; phylum Streptophyta; class Magnoliopsida; order Santalales; family Viscaceae; genus Viscum; species Viscum album. Next base: position 1,942,312,856 of record OY728143.1, on the reverse strand, counting down.
AATTCTTTTCTCATTACTTAATTCCCTATATGATCATCTATAACTTCATTACATTATTACCCAAGAAGGATAACGCAATTAAAATTAAGGATTTTAGGCTAGTTTCCCTTGGGAACACCTTTCCAAAACTTATCATTAGGGTTATTATGATCGGGATGGGAGGAATAATTAAAGAATATCTAAACCCAAACCAGTTTAGGTTTTTTCCTGGGTGAAGCATCTATAACTTCTTATTCACTACCTCAAAAAGTATTAATATAATGAAGAGGAAATCAAATGAAGGAAACTTTTATTTCAAAATTGATATTTCCAAGGTATTTGAAACACTAAAATAGAGATTTCTTTTTGTTTTCCTCAAGAAATATGGGTTCTCAAATTCTTTTATCAATTTAGTTAGCATTATTCACTGATCTTCAAGGCTTTCCATTCTCATAAATAGAACATTAAGAGGATTATTTCGATGTATATGGGGTGTTATACAAGGAGATCCACTCTCAGGACTTATTTTCACTCCTTCTAAGGATTATATGAGTAAATGAAATAATTATCTTTTATATATTGGAATTTATAAGAAAATTAAAGCTAGCAGAGATGTGTTTACCCCCATAACATCTCTTATATGTTGATGACATTCTCCTACAGGGAAAATATTCAAGGGAAACCATATCTACTACTAATTATTTTTTTACACATTATGAAGAAGTTGTTGGAAAATACATTAGCTTGATAAAATCTTTCATTATCTTTGGTGATGGAATATCTATTAGTAAGAAAATAGGATCATGATATTTCTTAGAGTGAATAGGGTAACCAATACATTTAACTAGCTTGGTGTCCCCTTATTTTATGGAAAGGTGATAAGGAAATATCTTGGAGAAAAATATTCATGAATTATTAATCAAATTGATATATGGAAGGGGAGTTCCATGTTAGAATCTAGAAGGGTTTTATTAGTTAACTCAGTGATTATCTCAAAAAAAATTATTCATTTTCACTATATAGATGACCAAGAACCCTCATTAGGGAACTTTACTCCATGATCGAGAACTTTATATGGACTGGTTTGGTGCATTAAAGTAAATTAATTATTGTTTCTTGCAAGGAATGTATCAAACCAATTGATATGGGGGGTCTTGGAATAAAATATCTTAGGATCTCTAATTATGGTCTTCCTAACAAATTCACATGGAATCTTTTGACCTCTAATGACTCTTCCATTGATTTTTTATTGAGAAAATTCAATAGGTTGCTATTTTATGGTTATCCATATTATTATTAATTATCTTTATAACCTTAAATAAAGAATTCCTATAATGATATCATATAGAACTTTGTATGGATGATCATATAGTTGTCTACTCTTAACTATTGAAATACACAATGGTTGGATAGACCACTTTAAGACAACATTACTATTCCAACAAATAGGCTCATGATGAAAATTTATAAATTATTATCACACAACAACATAATTGATGATCATATTCCTCATGTATGGTGTGGAAATTAAGAATTATGGATTGAGACACACTGATATGGAATACCAATAGAAATAGCTAGTTTAACACAAGAGAATACTACATGCTAGAGTGTGATTACATGAACATTCCACCACCATGGATAATGAAATTCAAGGTACCATTTATGAAATCCTCAATATTTATTCTCATTTATAAGATCTAGAAAAATAGGTCTCCTACCCATGATCAATTGGAGAAGGATGGGTAGTAACGTTTTTCATCATGTCACATATTATTGAGGGTTGAAGACACCATAAAACACCACTTCATAGTTTTTGGTTTTTCATAAGAGCTCTGGAAGTATGTTAGTTGCCTATTTGATATTAATATATGTATAAGAATTCTGTTGGAAGACCTCATGGCCTACATCAGCAAGGTTTTTTAGTGTTCTAGGTGCATAACTAGATTCTTATACCTACTGCTTCTATTTTTTTCTATGGGCGGATAGTAGGAAAGTCAAGGATTTTTTACAATCAATAAACTTATATTCATGTTCGATTCATTGCCTTGCATAGAGATGTTCATACTAAATTAAGTGTATATGTAGGAGGCATGAATAATTGCATTACTGATCTAAATATTCTAATACTATTAGGTGTTCAAGGAAGGACTAAGAAACCATTGGTACTAGGATCAATTTTTTGGATTCCTCTGATCCCCTCATGGATAAAATTCAACGTTGATGGTGAATCCTCTAGAATGTTGGGAATCTTAGGTTGTGTATTTGGCCTTCGTACCCATAGTGGTTTTTTCAAAGGCTGTTTCCATCAGTATATTATAATTGTTATTGCATATGGGGATGAATTATGGGTGATAATTTATGCCATCACACATGATGTATATCATAATTATAGATCCTTATGAATAGAATATGAATCTAAACTTTCTATCAAATATTTGAAAGGGATAACTAGAAATTTTCCTTGGAGAATCCATCCTCATTCGATTGAATGTATCAATCATGTCAAGAATATCAATTTGATTATCTCTCACATCTATAGAGAAGCTAATCAAGTGGTGGATTCCTTTTCAAATAAAGAAATCATGGAAATAAATATGATGTAGTTATTTATAACTCCCTATTATTGTATAGCATTGGTGGATACAGTTATTTGGGGAGTGATCCACTCATGTCTCTATAAAACCCCTTGTAACATTTGAATTTGTTTGTCTACTTTTATTTAATAAATTTAAGGTCCAGTCTTATTCGTACTCTAGATCTCCTATTTAAAAATTAATCAATTTTTTATAAATATGTTTTCTTTATATAAATCCAATATACTTAATATTTAAAATGTGGTTATTCCAATTCATAACATCAATATTAACGTCTAGATTATAATAGTCATGTATAAATAATAATATTAATAGTATAGCATGATTCAATAAAACATGGTATTTCATGTAACACAATATATTGAAGAAATTAAATTTATTCCAAAAAATATATTTCATAAAACGTTAGGTTATTAAATAGAGAGTTCCCCTCCCAAGGTATACTTGGAAAGATCAGAGAGTACCTCACCTGGGTGATACTTAATTGGATCAGAAAGTTCCTTCCCCAAGTGATACTTGGGTGGACTGGGATACACCTCGCCTAAATGATACTTGGTTAGACTAAGATACACATCTCATGAGTGATACTTGGGTGAACTAGTGTTATTTTATTCAGAGGAGAACAAACTATGAAATAGAACTTGCATGAGGCTATGTCCTCATGATCAAGTGTATCCTCAGGTTATCTCAGAAGTATGGTGTGAATTTTTGAGATAAAGAGTGGTCCTCTACCCTAGTGTGTTTGAATTAAGGGGGTAACAGTCCCTATTATAGGTATTTGGTGTTTTAGACCTTTTAGGGACTCTAGTATCTTTCTACTTTTTTCAATTCCCTCTTATTTAGTATGATTAGAAATATACCTAAGGGTTTGGAGACTTGGGAAAGATACTTGGGATATCATAGCATCGAGATATATCTAGGTCTTTCAATATTTCCAAATGAGGAGGCCAAGGGTTATATTTAGATGAAAACTCAGGCCCCTATATGAATTAGTAAAATTCACTCAAGTCACTAGCTCAGGTGTTTCATGTAGGTGTTACACTCATATTGGACTTACACGAGGTGAACCATGCAGGATAAACCTATGTGGGTTGGATAGCAACATAGGTGGACCATGAAAACTATACATGTGCATGATAATGGAGGTGAAAGTCCTATACTAAGAATTAATTTCATGTATCCCAAAAAATTTAATTTGTTTAAACCTTCATTCAATAATGTATTTGAATTTTTTTACTTTTTAGAGTAATATATCCCTTAAAACGATGAGTGACAAAAAATCCCCTCCCCAGGATTGGGTCCAATTGGGACAAGATGATTTACTCTTGAGGTAAATAAGAACTCAAACATAGATATACAGTTTATTCTTTGAGCATAATGTTTTCATGCACACCACTCATGTTCTCGACTTGGCATAACATTTCTATGCTTGGTGCTCATGCAAGTTAATCATGTAGGTGAATCACTTAGGTAAATTGAACTATACACCACATTGGGGATTCTTCCTGATGTGTTGTGTTGTCTCATCATTACTATAAAAAGTTCATCCTTATAAGTGATCACCTCCCCCTTCATTTGGAAAATTCCTATTTTCTAGTGTGAATTCCTCTCATTGTGTCAGTCTTCTACACACATATTTCATTCTTAAACTTGGTAAGTGTTCACTTTCAAGAGTATTATTCAAAAAATGACTTCAGTGAGTTCACTTATATGATTAAATCTCCATGAGGTCACTTCTTTGAGGCCACATAGGTGAGTGACTTTCATGAGGCCACCTAAGTGAGTGGTTAGTGCAAGGACACCCAAGTGAGTGACTTGCGCAAGGCCACACAAGTGAGTGAATTAAGTGAGGAAACCCAGGTGAGTGAATTACATTGAGGCCTCATACCATTATTGAATTTTCTTCCAAAATACTCTAAATTATTTTAGGGCTAATGTAAACCTGTGTGTTTGTTTATATATTTCAAATGGTTTGAAAAGCGATTTACATTACTGAAAACCAGGATATTTTATGCATAAAGTAGATGTTGGATATTATCAGGCTAGGATATTGTCGATCATACGACCCATCCCTTAAAAACCTTGTGAATCATCTGAAGAGGAGCAATTTTGAGTAACTAAAGGTTAAACTATTACCATTATGTGATCATGGACTTTTGAAGATTTTTCTCATCCTAAAGATGATTAATTACATGTCATTCTCCTGGTTCAAGGAATACGCAAACCTTACTACTACCAACATCTCATCCAAGGAGTCATATATTAACTAATGGATGATACCCTATTTGTGTCTCATGAATCATAGTATAGGTTCTCTAGATTTTAATACTCATACAATTGAGTCAAAAATTCACTATTACTCATCCATTTTTCTTAATTCCACAACTGACCAATCAAAAGGTTCAAATGAATATTGGTACTTCCATGTTAGAGAGGGGTAAAACTAGAGTGGATGTGGGCATATTGGGTGAACAAGACTTGTAATAATTTTTAAATATAGAAGAAGGAGTTTGATATCTATGAAGATATCTAGGATTCATGGAAATATGTGTCCAAGCATCATGATGTGGTCCCAGAGCTACTCAGCTAATAGATTTCATAGAATAATACTTTCCACCTAACACATGGAGAAGTGGGAATAAATTTTTGGGATGTCTAAAAGATCTAAATTTTCCCCATCCTTGGTGATATGTATGATGAATTATTCATACTAAATATGATGTTGGGTGACATTGAGTGGATTTATGCCTTGATTCATGAGTTATTAATGATAACCCTGAAGTTTAGGGAGAAAAACCCCCACCCAAGGGTCAAAGTTCATCCTGGAGTATGGATGAATTTATTCTTGGAGACCCAACAACATGGACCCAGCTATAAGCATCTTATGGGGTTCCCTACAATTGAAAAGTGAGTCATCCTATGTAAATATTGGTCTATGTTGGAGAAAGGATAATACAAAACTTGGGGATATATCATCAAGCATGACACCTCTTCAAAGAATTTTCTTTCTAGAATTTTGGAAATGTGGATAAGTACCTACATGTTTTTTTTCATGAGTCCAATGTTGATGTAAGACTAGGGACATATGTCATGGAATCCATGTGAACAGAAGGGGATAATGTGCAGTTAGAATCCCTGACCATAGAAATGATCCACTAATGTTTACTGCATGTTTATATGGGGAAGGAACCCTTATGAATATAAAATACATTCCAACTGTTATGGGGTGGATAAAGGAAAATTCTAGTTATTATGAAGTTCTATGTGACATTTTTATCCCTAGGTGATGGTTTAGGCCATTTGTACTTGTTGTCTCTGGAATCTAGCATTTGACTTGGAAATATGAGGCATCTCTGAAGACTCTGGGCTACTATAGATAATTTAATTTATTTATTTATGAGGATTCACCCACCAGGATGTTTTTTATAATGGACTTACTGAATATGATCTTAGTTCATATATGATGTAATTTAGGGACTATGTATTGGAAACATGGAAAGATAGATAAATTATCTTTGAAGCCTATGTTTCCAACATATTTTTCAATAATTAAAGTGCCTAAAACAACTAACCATGCCCCTATAGGTTTAATATAGGAGAAGAATCCAATGATGTCCTAAAAACTTTGGGTCCCCATGGATTAAGAGGTATCTTAGGTGGTCATAAAACTTACTCTAATGGATAAATGAATTAGTTTGACTAATCGGTATGCCAAATCCTCTCTTTATATCCTTAAAGAGTGTTGGTGAAGAACATCCCCTAAGTTGATGATGTTACAAATACTAGATGATTAAATTGTTGTAATGAGGTAAAATTATAAAGTTATAGTGATAAAGATACAAGATAACCTAAATAATATTGAACATATGACACTTGATAGGACATGATTATAAAATCTACACTGGTTGAGGTTGAGCTAAGGAGATCTGGTCTCCAACATAGGGATGAGACATGGGATACAATTTTCTATCCCCCTATTAAAATAGAGTGACATTGAAATCATATAAATTCAAGAGATTTCAGGTATTCTTCACAAAAGTCCATAGAAATGTTATATTTTGTGCAGCCTTAGGAAAAAAAATTATGGAAAGATAAGCCCTCCAATAGTAAGTATTTGTGGATATTTCTCCAAAATGGCATGAATATTCCAAAAATTAGATATATTTTTGAACCCTCTCACTTCAATTATGATAAATATCCTTATGAGGTGTGAAAATCTATCTAAGAGCTGGAAATTCTTATCTATTCCAATGATGTATAGACCCCTACCGTGAAACAAGTAACAGATATGATAGATTAAGTAATTACTGAGGGGTTGGGTGATCAAACCACTGGTTAAGGTGATGAATTTTTTGATTTCAATAATTTAATCCACTATCCTTCCCTCTCCCTCTCCCATTTTTTGAATAAAGTTCTATTACTAAGTAAATTCTTGACATTGATTTTTATAGGGAAGAGGATGAGTCTCTAGGGTTGGAATCACCAAGATATACCTCAACTAGTACCCCTATCAGGGATGAGCAATCAACACCTTCATAGGTGAGAGAATTATCCATACTAAAGATACCTATATAGGAATATATGGTAGGAGAACATTCCCAATTTCTTCCTCTAGTAACTATATTTTAGAAGTAATGTTTCAGTCTTCCTCCATCTGAAGTGAGATATCGGTGGAGAGAAGATACATTATCCAAATTCATCATTTGAAATGGTAAGTTTAACAATATAATTTATCCATGATCTTGTATAATATATATAAAAATATTATTTAGGATTTCAGAATCCAGTTCACTTTCCTCCCTCTAAGTATCTAGAACTGTTCCTTTAGGAATTGAGGGGGATGATCTAGATGAAGTGTGGGCTCTTGTTCGTGAGCCCATTCCTTTGACGGGAGAAGTTTCAAGGGACAAGAACCCACCCAATCCTATCAGTGCGGTGGGATAAGATAATCCCAATAATGTTAAATATTCATAACAAGATGTCATGTTGAAACTAATTAGTCTTTTATTTATGACATTTCAAATCCACCGCATATATTAGAGGACCTTGTGGTATCCATAGTTGGGATTATTTATATCCCAGAAAGGGTTGATTAGGATCTTAAACTATATAATGAGGGTTTTCATGGTGATTACAATTCAATAGGGCCTGATTCATGGGAATTTGTTGCAGATCCCCGATCAAAATATTATTTACCTAAGAATGCAATATAGTTCACTCCCAGGGTCGGTCTCAAGGAGGAAACTTACACAACACCAAAATTCTATTATTACTATTTATTTTTATTTTCTAACTAATATATAATATAAATATGAGTTTGAAATATTCATAAAATATGAATGTATATATATATGTAATTCAAACAATATGATGTTAAAAATAAGAATGAAGACATTTGTTTTTGGGGGATCATAATGGTTGATATCATTGTTTATTAAAATATTTTCAATATCAATTCAATGTAGTGATCAAGATCTATCACAATCCACCCCCTTATTCGAAATGTTATTTCCATAACACCGAGATCTCTGTATGTGGGGAAATACTCTTCCTAAATTTTTCTAGGATATCTCTTTGCCGACCATCACTACCCAAGCCATACTCCATCGTATGCATGACTTATATAGTGAAGGGAAGGATAAATGTTGAATGAGAAGAAGAACTCGGTGGTAGAGAAAATGGGGCAATCGAACACCATAATAAATTTAACCACCACCTAAATCCTCAGAATTAAATAAAGAGATTAAAATTTAAGTACAATGAAACTAAATCATCCACCATTCTCCCCCTCGAACAAACATCGAGGTTAGTTCCCCATTCTCATGGAGTTAGAAGAGAATACGGTGGGAGAAACAAATAAGAGTAAAAATGGAGTAATGAGGTATGAAGAATAATAATAATATAAATTAAAACATTATGGATATACTACATAAGAAAAGAAACTAAAAAAAATAAAAAATGGCCACATATAAGTGCCAATGCTTTGAGAAGGGGTGATGATACATATTTATAGGGAGATGAGGTGAAAGAATTCTCTCCAAAATAATCCTCCAAATTATGTCGCATGTATGTCCCATTTAATGGCCTAATTTGTAACAGGTTTCTTCATAAAATATGTTCCTTAATGTCTCCTCCATTAACCCTCCAAATATGAGATTTATTTTCCCTCTTATGTAGGAGTTATGAACGATTAAATCAGAGAAAGTTAATCTGCCCATTTGACTCGCTGAATTTTCAATTCTTCAACTTCCTGTGACATTATTGCCCTACAAACTGTCGATTTACACGTTTCTTACTTAACAAAAGTTGTTCCACATGTAATTTCTCGTTTCTCCACAAAATATGAACCATTTTGGATGATGTTTCTCGATGCTATGAATTTATTACCCAATTGAACTGTTTCTGCCTCGTGAGACGTTGCATCTTTCACATGTTGTGAGTGTTCCCATAATGCCTTAATGAGGGTATTTTGAATTGAAAGTCATCATGGACGCGAATTAATAAATCCTATTTTCTTTCCAGTAGTAATTAATTCATTTTAAGGTGTTTTCACTGAGTTATCCATCCATTACGTCGGTGGATCCCATTCTGTCCGCCCGGAAAATTCTTTAAATTCATGGAATTGTTACAGCCAATAGATGATCGATTCAGCCCCTGGTCCAGAAGACAAATATGAAGGAAATTAAATAAGGATTCTACAAAAATTTTAATCATAAAATTTGGACATATATTTAATGGTAAATGACCAAAATACCCCTATGAAAACAATCTGTTAAAATTACAGAATTTGGCCATTTTTGCATTTACGCTCAAAATAACACTAAAACCTAAAAATGTGACAATTACCCATACAATAACACTATAATGGGATTATAAAAAATGAATTACAGTATAAAATATAAGAAAATTTGATCTTCATCAGGGCCTGAAAAGGTTCTTCCCATCGAAAAAGTGATTGATGGATTGGATGGGACATATTTGGGTCCTGAACCAAACATTTTAAATTTACCTTCTAGTGAGGATGTTGTGAGCCTTGAGATATTAGTTAATAATATAATTTAAATGGTAACATAGAACATTATTACACAAAAAATTGATATTCCGATATCCTTAGAGTAGTTAAATAATTTCAATGAGGAGTTGGACAGGCATGACTCTTAATTTACACACAGATTGTACTATTATGTCTGGTGTATTAATCAGAACATATGAATCGTGAAGCTTTATCAGTGAATAATATCTCCAAGGTAATCAAAAAAATGGGCCCTAAGGTATACCATGTTCCTTATATAGAGTAAATCCCAACTCATAATCCAAAAGTTGGGGATTTCCAAGATCCCTCTATCCTAGGCCATAGAAAAACTAAACTATATTCTCCTCCTTAAGGGGTCCCATTCAAGATTATAGGGAATATATTTCTAAAGAGTAATTAGTTTGAGAAACTAATCCATCAATGGGTGTGAATAATTAGCTAATTTTATTGTCTCACCACCCTTGCCTTTATTTTCTTCAAATGTCAGTGATAAATATCATATGTCCTTCAATGTTTCTAGCATTGAGAGCTGAGTCTAGGGACGAAGTATCTACTCTGTTCCAACCAGTGGAACAAGAAAAATATGACATCACTATAAACATAATAGAACAATCTTCTTCTCTAAGTAAATCAATTCTATCTACGTCTCCCCAAACGAAAGTGATTATAAGGAAAACTTGGAGGCAAGTCTGATCACCATATCTAATAAACTTTGAGTTGTACTATATTGAGAGAAACATGATCGTTACCAAGAGGTAGAAGTTCACCAATGACAAGTAAATGGATAAAATCTTCAAAAAATATGTCTTTAAAAATAATTATATACCTCCATGATAGAACTTATATAGATTCATTATTATTTGGGGGATATTAAAGCTAAAGGGAAATACCATATTTTCACTGTAATGGAAAATCTCTATATTTATATGGAAGATGAGGCCATAGAGGAATCTGAGTTTCAATAGGGAGTTAAAGAAGCTTGGGTATCAATCCAGTGGCTCTATAATTATGTTGATGGGTTATTGTAATGAATAACTATATCAAATAGAGACTCTAAATTGTGGATGTTCCTCTTATTCTTGATCCATGAATAGAAAGAATCATATTTTTTTTGTTATTTTCCTTGTTATATATATTTTTTACTATGATTTTATAATCTAGTCAAGACATTAGAGGCAGGATGTAGGTTCCTAGGGAGTTTAAGTGTAAAGGAAGGGATCCTAGAATTTAGATATTTTGAAACCATGTATGGGTAGAAAACTCTAGGTGGTGGATGGAACCAAACCCACAAGAGAAATACACTTATTTGAAGGTCACTATTTTTGGAACCTTGAATTGGAGGTAATGACCTGAACAGGACATTCTAGGTGGGGATTATTCTAACATATTTTAGATATGGAGAATAAATCTCATAAATCACTATATTGGGGTTCTCAAATCTGAAAAGGTGACATGGGGAAAGTACATAAGGAATAGTTTTAAACCATTTTTCAAAATGAGGCTTTTGTTATGATGTTGTTAGGGTATATAGATATGATATTACTTTCTATTAAGGATGAATATTCCTCTGGTTGATAGGTGAAATTGAGGGAACACGTCATTCATAGCCTTATTGGGAATAATATTCATAGTAAAAAAATCTGTCCCTTGGAGTCAAATATTTTTTTCACTGATCTCAGGGAAGGTTTATGAGGATCCAAGATTCTCAAAAACAATAAAGTTAGACTTACAAAAAGATAATGTTCTGAAATCCTGATGGAAGAATTTAGACTTAGAGTTTTAAAAAATTGGTTGTTTAAAATCCCATTGGGATGCCGAGACCCAAATTTTGTATGGATTTCATAAGGATTTTCTTGCTTATATCTAGCTCATACGCAAGGGCAAATGAGAATTTTCATTGCCTTGTAGCTAGTCTAGGATGTGGAATTTGGGAATCGATATGTATCTCTTCAGAGTAAGAATCAAACCACATGTCATTCTAAGAAAGTTACTTATGTAGATATGGATCATATGTAAGGAAGGATATGCCACATCAAGGAGGCCACTCTAAGTAGTTTTTGGACATGTAGGATGGACCCTTTACCCCATTGATTCATGGTAGGGTTTAATTATATAGATTTTAATAATCACCTAAAATATTTAATATCACATGATTTATGCTCGATGTGATAAAATAGAGGAAATTATAGAATTATCCAAACTATATTACAAATAAAAATTATAGTTTATTTTTGGTATGAACCACCTAGTTTTTTATCTGATGGGTAGAATTTTGTCTGGTTTGGAATAATCTAGTATCTTTTGAAAGAGAGTAAATAATATTTGTAATCCATAATATCAAGGCTCTCATATATGAGGAAATGATATGGGAAAGGTACATAATTAATGACTTCAAACCATGTTGGAAAGGTGGTTTCCAATAAGATATTATCAGGGTGTATGAATACAAGAGGACTTTATACTAATTAAAAAGATACCTCTAGTTAATTTGCCACATTGGGGTCACACATTATGCAGATCCATATTGTGTGTAGTATGTATAGTCAAAACAAAGTTGTCCCTAAAAGTCAAATGCTATTATAGATGATAATCAAGTAAGGTTTTTGAGGATCAAAGTATCCTGATAAATGGATTGTGGTTTTTTAATGGGGTTTGGAATTCATATAATTTAAAGGAAGAATTTATTAATTGTGTTGGCTATAGATGATAAATTCCCTATATTGATCTGAAACATATATAAGAAAGGGGATATTTTCTTCAATCATAGGTTTTTAAATGAGGGAACCCATATTGGGATCTCCTGTATAGATTGACTTCATGTGTAGGAGAGAAAGAATTTTTTCATTATTTGGACTAGAATGGGAGATCCAAGAATCACTATGTAACTATTCATAGTGATAATCAAGCCACACGAAATTCTAAGATGAAGTTTTCGACACTGGTCAAGTTCTTGTATAAGGAGAGGGAATTTTTATCATATGTTGGATGGGATGGGATATAGGATTCAAGTATCACTGCATATATCATCAAATAAAGAATCAAGACACATGTAGTTTTGAGATATAAATGTTTGTGTGGTAAGAGACTGATACTAGGATAGAGGTCCTCTTAAGAAATGGTCTCAATAATGTGGAGTTTTACATCGTTCAAAAAAGGATGTGAAATAATGAGTTTAACATCTTATGGAGAAGATGTTGTATATATAGTTTAACAATTTATGATATAGATGAGGTATCATATAGTTTAACATCTTATGATATGGATGTTCTCCTATAGTTTAAGGTCATGCGATTAAGATGTAAAATTATTGCAGTTTAATGTCATATAGATTTGATGTGAATTAGTTGGTGAAGTAGTCTATATATAAATATAATAGAGAAAAACCTATGTAAATAGAGAAATCAAATTCTAATATAGGAGGTCTCATGGATATTTACACTTAGATTAATTTTATAGTGCTTAGAAACATGGATGGATAAAGTTTAATATCATGAAACTTTGACCAATAGTGTGATTTTTAATGTCTTTAATTTAGAACTAGTCATGTCCTTTAAGGTCATGCGATAAGACCGGTAGTCAAATATAGTTATGGAATAAATTAAACATGAAAATTTTAATAATTTCTTAAAATTCTTAAGCTCATGTGAGTCATTCTCTATTTTAGAAATAATAGAATTTTGGGAATTATCAAGATTGCACCAAAATCCCAAACAAGGATTTATTTCATCATGTACAACTTGATTTTTTATTACATGGTGGTCCATACAAGGTGATCTATCATTTTCTAGATAGTAAGATCCTAAGTTGTAATCCATGATCTCAATGTTCTCATATATAGGAAAATTATATGGGACAAGTGCGTAGGGAACGATTATGAACAATGTTCGAAAGGCGACTTCCATTATAATGTTTTTTGGAAATACGAAGACAATATGAATTTATCTTAATGATGAAGATGCCTTTGGTTTTTAAGACACATTGGGGGAATACATTTTATAGATCCATATTGGTCATAGTATGCATAGTCAAAAAAATGTGTCCTTTAGAGTCATATTCTATTGTCATCGATAACCAAGAAATATTTGTGAGTATCCAACTATCCTGAGACATGGAGTGTGATTTTTGAATGGAAGATGTCTAAGTATGATGGGAGAATTTAGACCTATATAGATCATTAATAGGTGTAATTTTCCTTTCAAATATCTGACCCGTATGTTTAGAAGAGAACATTTCATCACAACCATGATTTTTTGAATGAGGGAAGATGTTTTGGATTATCTGACATATATTAGGGTCATATACAGGAGAGGAGTACATTTTCTTATTATGTTGTGGTTGGGAAAAGATATATGATTTGAGAATTACTATGTATTTCATTATATCTAAAATCAAGACACATATAGTTCTGAGATAGAAAAGTCAATGTGGTGAGAGAGTAAAATTGGGAGTTAGGGTCATCTTGAGTGAGGGCCTCAATAATGCGTAGTTTCATGTCATGTGAAAGGGACATAAACCAAGAATTTTAATGTCTTATAGTAAGTATGAGGAGTCTTATATTTTAATGGATTATTATATTGTTGTTTTCTTATATTTTTACATCATTCTACTAGGATTTTTTCCATGTTTTTTAATATCTTATTACATTGACATTGTCCTACAGTTTATCATCATGTGACTATAATATTAGTCATTCTTTTTTAGGTCATGTGACAAGGACCGGTAGTGAGTATCTTGGTAACATTAAATATTTCTTAAGAAACCTTACATTTATAGGGGTCATTATATTATCACCATCCACGGTAATAAATTTATATTCACTATTGGATTAGATCTTATAGATAATGAAAGGTCCCTCCTAATTTTCGTCATGATTTAGAGGTTTCTTCCCAGATATCATTGGGGTCCTGAGAGACAAAGCCAATTCTCCTAGGTGGAATGAATGGAGGGAAAATTTCATGCTAAAATCTTATGATATCCATTTTTTTGTGTACCTATAAATGATGCAATGTACTCAATAATATCTCATCTATCTATTCCAATTCATCAAGCAACTTTTTATATTTCTTATATATGGATAGCTAATACCAAATGGAAATATTATGGGAAGGAAATTATACCTCAATGGGAAAGAATGATTTTTTTTATATACTAGTGAATATGGGGTTTTTAGTGTAGCAATATGATTTATAGTATGGTAAGCCCAAAAGGAATAAAAAATTTTATGAGGTCACAATTTCTTATATTTTTACACTATTTTCTAGAGTATGTTTGATAGGGTCTTGTTGAAAGTATCTATATACCCATTCATTGTTTCAAGATACTCATATGAATTGTTAGACTTGATTTTATAGTCCTGGTACATCCAATTGAATTTGGAAGAGTGGAAATTGGTGTTTTTTATGTCAGTATTGTGTGAGGGACACCAAATATGGTGATGGTTTTGGACTACATGAAATTGATGATGCTCTTTGTCCTGACCTACATGAGGGGAATTACCTTGGACCATTTGAGAAATACTTTAGTATCAATGAGGTTTCACTTGAACTACGTAGCTGTAGTGAACAGATATAGACCCACCACGTCCAGCCCCATATGAAAAATAGCCAAGAATATTTGGTAGTGTGAAATAACTCTGGGGGTTGATGGATGAAGTTCGAATGTATTTGATAGGAATGAAACTTATTTGTGTATTTTTTTCAATCTTGGTTCATTGAACGCTAGAAACACCCAAGCCTTTTGATTTGATTTGAAAGATTGGTTCATGACTGATGGGTGCAACAAACACCAATTTGGAATTCTTGCATCACAAAAACAGTCTCTTCTATATTAATGTACCTAATAATGAATCCATTGAATCTTTATTTATATTTTCACTTATGATGGTTTGGGTTGTTATAAAGAGTAATGTTGACTTCCCTTCATCATATTTTCTCTTTTCTAGATCTATTCAACAAAATAACACTATTTTGGAGATACTATAGTATAGGAATCTTCCAACCATTTGTAGGATTATCTAGTTTGGGGAAGGAATTGGCCTCATTGAAATATTCAATTCTTTCACAAATAAATAGAGATAATATTTTGCAGTTCACAATGCTGATGATTATTTTTTACCTATATAGATCTAACAAATTTGTAGCCACATTTTCTAACACATCTACTTGGGTGTTCTTTTAATGTGGTGTGTGAGTTAATGTTGTCTTTGAATGGAATCATGTCATCAACCCTCAAACATGGTCATGTAGGGGGATCAGATCTTCCTTTATGATAACATAATCACTATTTATATACTAGATTACCAACTCTAAATTGCATTTGACCCTCATCCTTCTAATTACATAATAGAATAAGGTAGGATAGACTTTTTTGTATATGTAAGAATGACTCCCAAACCAACTCTATTAATCTTATGGTATTTCATTCACTTTCCTATTGGGATTCTGGACACACCATAAAAATATATCTCCCATGACTGGGGTTCACCTTGAATGAATAAAATCACTTCATCATGAAATTATGTATTTAATGGTGTTGTTTCTACAGGGGGATGTGCTATAAGGAAATATTCTAGTGACTTTCCTTTTATCACTTTCTATAGTAAAAAATGAATAAAAAACTACAAAAATAATACTACCCACCATGCCAAATTCCTAGTCCACGTAGGGTGGTTGGGGATGTATTTAAGAGGGTTGTCACAGGATACCAAATGGACCTTGTGATGTTGTAGGTAGTTTCTGAGTTTCTGAGCTATAAATATTAATGTGAGGAAACTATTCTTGATATCTAAATATCAGGTCTTGGTATCAAACATGGTTATATTGATATAATAGGTGTTTTTCTCACTCTGATGTCATTCTTATATACCAAGAAACTGCCTAGTGATCGCTCTAAGGTAGTCACATACGAAATTAGTGGTTTCCCTTCTACAAGGGGCATTAAAACTAGTGGGCTAATGAGATATTTCTTTAGGTTGTCAAATGACTCCTTAGAGTCATCTATTTATTGATAAGTGACTCCTTTATTCATTAGTTTGGTTAAAGTTACACATCTACCTTCTAGATTTTCTATAAATTATTGAATGTAAACTAGGAATCCATGTAGTCCTCTCTACTCTTTGAGATTTCAAGGAGGTGAAATGCTGAGGATATCTTTAGTCTCATCAAGGTCTACTTAGATGTCATGATAGTTTACCATGAAGGTGAGAAACATTCTAGAGCTGACATAAAAATTATATTTCAAGGGATTAATTTTTATGTTATGCTATTGTAGCTTGTCAAAAATGAACCCAAAATTTATGAGATGATCATAGAAATGTTTGTATATCATGACTATATGATATATATAGTATTCAATGAACATTCGTAGGAAGAGTTTAAAAATATTATTAATGGCATGTTGATATGTGGTTTTGGAATTATTCAAACCAAAAGGCATTACCCAATAACAATATTCCCCTTGAGATATCCTAAAATTAGTGGCCTCTTCATTTTCATGGTCTATCCAGATTTTTTATAGCCTAAATATCCATCCATAAAGGAGAGATCATGATAACTAGTCATTGTTTCAATCATGAGTTTTGTAATGGGGCCAGGAAATCAACTTTTGGACAATGATGGTTGGGATCTCTTAAGTTGATACAGACTCCGATCTTCCAATTATTATTTTCGACCAAGATAATATTGGTGATCCACTTTAGGTATTTGGACTTATAGGATATAGTTGTCCTTAAATAGATTATATATTTTGTCTTTGACTTTAACAACACAAGTTGAATGAATTCTCTTGGATGCATGCTTGTATCCATGGAGATATTCTGGAAATACCAAGTAGTGGGTGGCCACATCACAATCAAGGATTGGAATTTCCATGTTTTTTCACATGTACACATCCTAGTGATTCTTTATAAATTAGGAATATACCTTTTTTTATTTAAAATAAATGGTCATTCTAACTATACTAAGTCATGGATCTTACTCTGTACCTAGATTTATCTATTAAAGCTCATCCAAAGTAGTAGAAACTTTTTCCTTGAATACTAGAGGTGTGTCCCTGAGATCCTCTTCCCTATCCTATTCATCTTCATCTTCCTATTCCTCATCCTCTTTACCTTTAGAAGTATTGGGTGGTTAAGGGTAATATTCAAGGTTAGGAGAGGAGTAAATATTTCAACATATGGGAAATGGGGTAGAGGTATTCTCATTCCCTATCAAAGGTATGGTAGCTTTTTTGAACTGACTGATGATATAGGGGTCATTTATATCTTTGGGGGGAAATGATGGAATTTTCACCAGGGGTATTATCATCGATGTTGAGGTCATAGACCTCTTTGATATTACATGGTTTTGTTAAAGAATCTAATATCATCAAAACTGATGCGCACATACTCAATTCTAAACTCATACTTTCTATTTAGTAGATGTGAAATACATATTCATCACCATGTTCCTTAAAATAGCCATCTAAGGTCATTTTGAGTATATTTGAGGTAGTAACCCTAAAAAATCATCTATCATGGGTTGTTTCCATTCCCTTTGGTAAGTTATTATGCCTATGTATGGAGATTCATAAGAATCAAATGGATCTTTATCATTATGAAATGTTATGATCTATCTATTGATACAGTATTTGAGACATTGGTGGTATGATAAAGGGATCACCGCTTGATGATAGAACTAATGACTTCCTATAAGAATATTGAAGGTGGTATCCTATTGAACGACCAGAAATTTAGAGTCAAATAGAAGGTCCCTAGATTGATTCTTAATCTTGATTCAGGATGGGGTATTTTTTTCACTCTTTTTCATAACCTTGGAGAATCCGGCTGGATGGGGACAAATTAGCTTTACTATAACACAATTGATAAAGTTTTCAGAGTAGAATGAGTTTGTCTCTAGATAAATTATCAATGAAATCCTTTTAGATTCCAATATCATCCTTATAGACATATACAAGGGTCTTATGTGTCCATATATAATGGAATCCATGTCTTGTTATGTGAAAGAGACGACTTTGTTCCATTCCATGGGATTGATCTATATACGATACACTTCAACAGTGGTGATCTCATCTTCGAACACTTGAGGGTTTTTCAAGGCCTCCATGATATCTTCTTGGAGGTCTTTTGATAAATTGAGAGTATTCAGGATTGTTATATTGGCCAAAACTAGAGAGAATTGCTTCATGTTGTAATAATTTTGATCTGAAGCTCTTCATTTTCTATTATGAGGTTTTTCCTTGGTGAATTATTTGGGAGATCAAATTCTTGAAGTAGGTAGGTCATTATCTTGAACATAATTTTAAGGCACCCCTATCACTGGTGAATTAGGATGACTTGGTCTACCTACCCTCCTGGGATGATGGGACTGCAGCACCCCATCCAGCTAGTCATACAAAACAATTGGGTATGGATGGATATTTTTAAATGTGGTAGTATTTATGTGGTCCTATTGGGATCACTGAAGGGAACTCTAATGGGTTTTAGTGGCATAAATTTCTCTGGCAAGGATGTGACTATAATAATGAGTTCATCCATGACTAAATATTCCCTTATTGGCTTGTATCCTATGGATTCTAACTCTTGTTCCCAAATTATATATAGGGTACTTGGGTTCATAACCATACTTGTTATCAGAAAAAGGGTTCCATTAAATGAATGTCATTAATGGAGCTAAAGGGGAAATATTCATCGGATGAGGATTCTATTTGATGGTGTGGTGCTCTTAGTACTATTTAATGGGATAGTGACCATTCTCTCGAGACTAAGTAAATGAAGTCTAAGAGGTTCAAGTATTAATTTGGCATTCATAAAGTCTCATCTTCTTATTCTTGGTTTCAATTTTCCCTATTAAGTTGTTTCTTGGAAGATAGGGTATAAGAAGACTATAGATCTGATAAATTCAAATGCACCATAGAAAAGGAGGCTAAGGGTACAATTGGTTGGTTCAACTATTCCTTGAGAATGGAATGATTCTAATTGGTCATCCTTATAGTCATTCAATAACTAAAATTTTATTCTCCCTTTATTGAAACATATTATCATTCACCTTCCTCCTATGGAATGGTAGTAGAAACACACGAAACTTGTACATGTGGGTTGCCTAATTTCACCTACCTAGAATCAACCATATTTTATGAAATGTGCTTAAATAAAAATAAATCTCAAATGGTATGGAACAATATTTAGTGAAAAGGGGTAATAGTTCATGTGGTCATTAAGGCCAACCTGATCATGACTCCTGAGATCTGGAAATTCTACCAAGTTGTTTTCCATGGTTGTTATAAAGTATCTAAGAACGTGTTTCTCTCAAAATGAATAAACATTATTATTTATTTCCTCAAATTAATTTATTATATTTTCCATTATCTTGTCCCAATGGGGAGTTTTTTCTATCCCCACTCTAGAGGAGGTGTCTCATGATAGGGTGCATGATTTTGAGTTGGAGCTGGTATTGGGTATGGATTAATATTGATGGTCTAATTTAATCATTCTCTTTCTTTGATATATTAGTATTTTATAAGAATTGTATTTTTTTTCACAATAAAGCCTTAAAATCTTTTAACAATGGTGTAAAATTCATGAAACTCGCATATATATATATATATATATATATATATATATATATCACAGGAATGATTGGTGTCTACAACTCATCATGGACGTTCTCTAAACAAAGGGACAACACGTATTCATGAGGAAGCTGCAAGTTTAGAGAGAAATTCAAACCCTTCAACCTATTGATGAAATATGAGACTCTCTCATTCTCCTATTCTTTTCAATTTTATAGGATGAAGATCACTTTATTTTGCACCATTAAACTGAATTGGTTGAAAAATTGTTGATAGATATATTCCAATTCTTTGAAACATTGGGATGGTAAACTAGTATACTGATAAAAAGATAGGTCCTTCAAATTTTTGCATAAATCACCCGATTTTAACTGCTTCTTTCTATTCAAGGGTTCCCATCATAGGACCATAACGAGACACAAAATGCATCGAATTCTATTCTATATCCCATGAACCATTGAATTTTTGAAATGTAGGATTTCCAAAGTTATGAGGGAGAAGAGTTTCATATAACCATTTAGTGTAAGGATTAATCACTAGTTGTACCATATCACACCACCCTTCCATGTCTTATAATTGATATTTCAATGACTCAATACTATCGACAAGATCTAGGGGGATGGTCAGTTGAATAAAAGATTGAATAGGGGTTGAGACAGGCATGTCCTAATGTGGAATTTGTACTTTTACTTGAGGTTGACAACCTACATGGTTTTTCCTCTGATAATTTTCCTAAAATGGGTCTTTTTGTCTCCTTGATTGAGGTATCTTCTAGTATCCCATTGTTATTGGGTCCAAATAAATTGTTTTTATAGTCCCCAAGTTGAGCTAATATTATATCCCTACTATTATTAGTATGACGAGATCCACTTATAGAGGGATATCAGTTGGGATGGTAATATGATGCTCTACTTAAAGAACATATCTCATGGGGATATTTCCTATGATTAGTTCTATATTAATCCTCTTCAATTCCCTCACCTCTACCTCATACAGATCAAATCTTTCCTTGAACTTAAGTGGTTTAACTTATTCAGGAAAAGGGTGTGATGTGGCCATGCCATTATCATTTTCCTTGGATAAAGCACATCAAGGGGGTGGTACTAGGGGAATTCCTGGGAGTCCTAAATTTTTTAATAAGACATTGATTCCTATTATTCACACCTTATTCAATCATTTACCTGTAGACCTTGTTTCAAATAGAAACATCCCCCTCTTGTTCTCTTGAATTTGTTTATTATTTTGTAGCATCTGTAGGTCTAGTGATAATGATGTGTACATATTCATAGTTAATTGAAGTTTTTACAGCACTATAGAAACAATAAGAGGGTCTATTTCCTTCAAAATATCCATAAGAGACTCACTGATCTTTAGAAGTGGTTTTTACCTTGGAAAATTGCTTCTTCTTCTAGAACATTCAGGGCTCGTCCTTTCTTGTGAGTATTCTGTTGAGGTTTTCCTTTGAAGGGTGACTCTAATAGAATTCATAGAGAGATTTGTTATATGAATTCACCCTGAGAGTGGTGGGGCACCAGTTTATGAAAAGTATCCTAGATGAGAGAAGGCGACCTCTATGAGGGAGGTGATTGAGATAATAATTCCCCTAACCTTATGAGATGGGGTTGCCTATGATCCATTTTTGTGGTGTTTCAAACCATATTTGATGGATTTGAATGAATATGTTGTGGTAAAAATTACCCATTCCCTACAGGTGGGGGTTGTTATTATATTTTCATAGTTTTATCTATTGAGGCTACCTTTTTCATCTTTCATATTTTTTCCAGGGCATGATTTGGGTGTAATGTATGATCTTCACATGAGCTACTTTTTTTTTGAATTCATCATTTTTTTAATGATTGGATTTTATTAAGTGAGAGGACTTATCAATATTTTCAGATTCCTCATGTAAAATCCTTTTGATATCATACTCTATCCATCCCCAACACCTCTGAGATTTAATCATAGATGATTGACATCTGTTGTGGGAAAATCTTGTCTCTAAGAGCCAGCTCAAAGCAATTACATTACATGTTGTTATTCTTATTGGTATTAATTGAAAATATTGAAAATTTAAATTTAGTACTATGTTATTTTCTCATACTCTAATATAGATGTTATATGGGGAATCAATAATCAATTAACATAGCTTTCAAAGAGTTTCAAGGAATTCATGCAGATTATTTCTATTCCTCCTTCCCCATTTTGGTTATCCTACAACTATAAAAGTGGGTAATTCGATTTGACATCATAAATATTCTATTTCCTTGAAATGATCTATGTGTCCTTTGTAAGGTAATAATTTTTTAAAATGGATAAGATTGTTCCATGTATTTAGATGAATTTCATGTATGAATTCATCATAAAATGTCTCTATAATTATGTACTCAAGAGTATCTAAGGGCCAAAACATGACTAATATATTATCTTTGGCCATTTTTTCCCGCATAATAATTGTTTTCTCTTCATTTTCTATCAGAAAATCCTGAACTTGATCTAACCAAAGTGTAAATTTCCCTACTTCTTTTTTTAAATAATTGGATTAGTATGAATCACCCCTAATATTCTAAAAGATATGTGATCTAAGGGTGGTTAGAAGAATGACTATTTCCTTGAGATATCTTCTAATTAACAAATAATATCACTTTTTATGAAATGGTATCAGGAATGATCAGATTTATCTTCCCAAATGAATAATAGTGTGATGGATTTATCATAATTTATTCGTCAAGGGGAGGTTATTTTTTTCAAAATAAAACTTCATTATGGGAATGACCTTTGTAGTAAACACCAACATAGGGAGTACTGCCATCATGTCTTAATTTCCTACAACAAAGGGGGGTCCTACAACATATACCTTGGGGACAAACATCAAGGTGGACATTATAAAGGGAGAGGGGGGTACTTCACGAATTTTGATCTTCCAACCATGAGGAAGGTTTTCATAGTACTAATCAAGGGAAAATATCTATTGATCCATTTAAGTGTGTCCACAAAGGAGATCTATATGGTGAATATTCTAGGGATGACATCCAGTGATGTTGGTAATGAAGTTTTGAGGAGGAACTTCATAACTAAAACTACTACCTACTTGAATTGTTGACAAGTAAATAGGATCATGGTCTTCCATTGATATATGTTTAAGGGCCTCAAGAAAACTGATATTAAAAAGGGAAGGGTTGTGGTATTTCTCCTAGATTTTTGATCTCCTTTGGTGTTATTTCTTTTTATATGTTATTCATTGAGTGGTCAAATATTCATGTTGTAGATAGTGACTTTAACATGCGGGAGCTCTCCTAAGTGACCCTCATTCTTTTATTATAATATATTTATAGGATTATATGGTTCTTGCATGGATATATGTGTTCCTTGGAGTGGTATTTGAAGTGATATGACAATATCTAGTTGAAACGATTATGTGTGCCCAATCCTGTTTTTCATTTATCATGGGAATATGCTAATGACCCTCCTAGATGAGAGCAGGAATATATACCTTTTCCAAATAAACCCTCATGTTATGATGATGGTCTACTCCGATTACGGGTATGGGGTTGTGTAATCTCCCTTTGAACACTTTCTCTACTATCATTATATCCTTGAAGGTCTGTAGAATGTGTCCAAGGATACATTTTTATACTTATATTGCTTTCAGGATATGTCGAGTGACATTCTTAGCTGGAATGGTAATATATACCCATTCTTTAGTTGGAGTATGGATATATACCTACTCATGTACTCCATATCCTACCATAATATGTTGTAAGGGGTCTTATGTAGGGGTAGAAGTATGAGATCCCCATTTTTTATTGGGATATGACAAAAATATTCTCTAAGTGTAGATATATTATACTAGTATGCTTATTGGGTGTGGGTGGGGATATGTGCTTATTACATATTTTCATTAAATATTGATGAGCTTCCAGGGTGGTAATGGGGTTATGTTCCCATTCCTGGTTGATTACCTTCCACCTTGGGTGGTTTTCCCTAGGAACTAGATCCTGGGTGGCCTGGGTAGGGCCATATGGGGTAGCATCATCATCATGTTGATAATTTTAAACCACACAATGTAGACGGTGACAATTGCTGACAGGAACCCTTTAGGGGAACTCTTGTGGTGAGGTGATAAGGTTGCAGTTGACCTCTGGATCCACCTCCATTAAATAAAGGATGAAATTATTGTTGTTTTATGGGGAGAGGCTCCCAAAATGGTTTGAAATAGTGATGTGTTCCTCTTTGTTTCTTTGAACCTAGCCATTGTTGGGTGGAAATTTGGAAGGGATTCATATCTTGGAGGGATTTTTGTGTGTCCTCCAAGTCTGGGATATACCATTGAGGTGGTACTCTCAAATCTATGTGCATGAAACCCAATGTTGGTTATGTTGGGTGGGTGATGATATCCTATTATTGGTTGAAGATCCATTTTGTATGGCAATTAGTTCTTAGATGTTTTTATAATAGTAACATGTAATTTTTGGATCGAAGAGAGTTTTATTGGATTTGTATGAGGGTAGTAAACAAACACAAAAAATAAAACTCATTAGAGTAACATAACAAGTATGAGAGCACATGATAATTGATTTCTTTGAAAACATGTTGGGAACTTTATCATTTCATGGAAATATATGAGATGAAAGGACCAATTTGTGGTTGAAATTGTTATCTTGGTTAATTAAGGATTCATATTAGGTTCACCATTTTTGTTTCACGCCTATTTTCAGGATGGTTTCCAATGGGGTTATTTTAGGGAACCAAAAACACCCAATGTTTCCTATATCCATGATGTGGTACTTTTTTCCAAAGGTAGATGATCACTGGGCATTTTTTCCAATAATTCTTAGGGACTCGCACTAGTTGAGTGGATGGGATGTCGAGCTCATCTCACCCTTTTGGGGAAATTATTTTCTACTCGGGGACTCTCTTATATATTTAATTCATATTTTTGAATCTTTTATAAAACCAAATATAAGTTTAGTCACCCTTTAAATTTGTAATCAATTGTGTATTCATTTATGAGTAACCATATTTATGTATTATATGTTCTCCACCAATAGAACCATATGTTTGTATTTCTGGTTCTCCATTGAGATATATATATATATATATATATATATATATATATATATATCATAGGATCTCCATATCATATATTTATTTACTTGTTAATGCTTATTATGATTTAAAGTCTTGTAATTGGTCACTTTGGGATTCATTGACATCCAGGGAGTCAATTATAGTTTTTTTGGTGTTCGGCCCATGAAAGGGGCTTCCAACATATCCTACTAAAAAGAATAATAAACCCTGTAATTTGGTTCCATTTAGCAGGACATGTCATACTTTTTAAGGTCATGATACAAGGACCATAGCATGAAGTTTAATTTCATACAATAAAGATGTATAGGTGAAAGATTCCTAGAAAAATATGGTGTGGGACTTATGATTAATCATCCCTTTTTGGTTCTCCCCATGGGGAATATGGACCAATGGGAGTGGATTGATCTTATATGGAATATGGCCCAATGAAAACAGCTCTCACTAGGATTAGAAGCATATGAGGATGAGATGAAAGAGCACCCAAAAGGAACATATACCCCCTGGGTGGAGGATGATCTTACTGAGAATATATCCTAATAAGGGTGGTAGTGTATTTGAGATATTGAGTTTGAACCTCATGGAGGCTTCCTACATATCTCATCGATATGAGAATCAAATCCCACATAGTTTAGAATGTTGGAGCTTAAATATGAGGAGGGGGTCCCAATTGAGAGTTTTGATCTTGCTAGTTCATGATCACTACTGATCTCTAAGACCACATGATTCATTATTAGTGTTAGAAACAAGAGATAGTATAAGATAACCACATTGCATAATCATGTTTTGGAGGGACTTATTCCTAGATTAGAAGACCATATTGAACAATTTTCCTCTTCTTATAGTGTATGAGGGAAGAGATATAGAAATAAAGTGGAATGTGACATCTTATAAGAAATTATGGGGTCTTACTCCATGAAGGATTTCCATTTTTGAAGACATTACCTTATACACTAATAGACTATGGAAAAGCTATGGAAGACCTGGGGAGATTATTCTAGGAGGGGTGACCCTGGAAATTTTCTTTCCAATTTCAAAACCTCAGATTGGGGATTATGTATCCCTAAAATTCATAAATACTTCTTAAATTTATTTATGTATTAGTAATCATACAAAATGAATGTCATTGCCAGAATTTCTTCCACGATCCCTAAGGTTGGGATCCACATTACCATGAGAATGCATGATTATGAACATTATGAGAACCCTATATTATAGGGAGGTTAAATGTAGGATTTCATTTAACACTAAAATATATTATTGAGAGGACATGATAATGTTTCTATTCCCAAATCATATAAATATGAAGTTCATGGGGGAGGCCTTGGATACATAGTTACTGAATAATAAGTTTGTTTAAAGGAGGGTTTGGTTATCTATGGTATGAGACTAACTTGGGGCCTGGATGAAACTTCACCCAAGTAAAACTTGGGTTAACTAGAAGTAGATCTACCAAGTGATACTTGGATATACCATAGAGTACCTCTCCTAACGGATACCTAGGTGGATCAGAGTGTACTTAACATAGGTTATACTTGGGCAGATCAGAGAGTACCTCACCCAAGTGACACTTGGGTGGTATGGAATACACCTCACCCAAGTGATACTTGGAGTACTAGGATACACCTCACCCAAGTGATTCATGGGAGAAACAGGGTTTATTTGTTGAGATGAGAACAAACTGAGTAATAACACTTGGGTGAGGCAATTTCCTCATGATCAAGGGTGTCCTTGGGTTTTCTCGGAAGTATGGGACATAATTTTTGAGATAAAGAGTGTTCATTGACACTTATATGTTTAGACTAAGGTGTAAGTGGTACCTTTTATTAGTCTTTTCTATTTTAGACCTTTGGGGGATCTAGTATCTTACTCTTTTTTAATTACATATTATTTAATAATCTTATAAATCTACCTAAGGGTTTGGAGACTTGGGTGAGCAGAGCTTTGAGATATGTATAATTATTACAAGAGTACCAAATTAGGATCCAAAGGGTACTATTTATAGGAGAACATGAGACCCAGGGTGAATGAGGAAATATCATACAATTCACTCATGTATGTGCTTCATGTAGTTGGTTTGCACATGTTGGACCCACATGGGGTGAACCACGCAAGACAAACTTGTGCGAGCTGGATGGCTGTGTAGGTGGACTATGAAAACTCCACTTGTGCATGTGACTTGTGGTGAAAGTGATATGTAAAAGGATCACATGCACATATCCAAAAAAATTATCTTAGACCTTCTTTCCTCCATGTATTTGAATTTATTTACTTTTGAGAGTATTATCTCACTTGACAATGGGGTTCCAACAACATGTAGCACCGAACCAAAAAAAACTATGATATAACCACTATAATATAAAGAATGAATTGGTGGGTATAAAAAATGTAAAAAATTGTGAAATTTATATATATATAAAGGTTATTTTTAATACTAATTCATTAATCAAATTCAATTAGTGGGGTTAAAAAAATAATAAGAGCATTCGATGTAGTTTTTTTAAATGGATTTGTATGCACTATGTATTTTAATTTCAAGGAACTAAATATATTTTTATGATAAATTATATCTTTTATATTAATATTATATTAACTATAATATAATTAGTAATTTATTTTAAATAAGAATAAAAACATTTAATGTATAAAAAGATATTTTCAAACAAATATTTTTTTCTATGGTTTAATTTAAATAATAATTTACTTATATTTATCAATTGAATTATATTAAATAGATCCCAAATTCAGATTCCTAATGTTTAAATTTGTTAATAGGTTCATATTTTATTTTTAGTAATAAATTAATCACCATGGTTAATTTTTAATCATGATTAATAAGGCAAATGAGTAATTTAATGAGGCTCAAATTTTGTTATATTAACGTGAAACTTTGGAACTTTGTAAGAAAATTTCTAAGATTTAAATTCATACCCAAATTTTTCACAAACATTTTCTCTCCTAAATCACCTAACTCCCATGTAATTCCATTCTTACCCCTCACCTACCATTTAATTCCAAGGAAAATTCCTTTTTTTCATCTATAAACGGAGTCCACTTTCACTAACTTCAAGGAACACTCCTAGTTAGAAATTCATTGGAGCCTCTACCCATTTTACCTATCCTATAATATTACTCTATGTTTAGAATCCCCTTATTCCAATAAGAATACCTATGTCCTCCATTTCCAAAGGATCCTCCAAGAGAAGGTTCAATTTATCAACGTAGTTATTTTAGACTCCATAGTATTTTATTCTTTATCTATGTCATGAATTATCCTTAGAACATACTTTTACCAAATAAATATAATTACATCATTATAATTATTATACTGAAATTTTATTTTATTAATGTTACAACCATTATTTATCCCCTTACCTACCATTCAAAAAATGAGAATATCACTCTTGTTACGTTTGGACTACCACATCCATGAGTGAAATGATCCATTCTTCATAAAAAAATTACATGGATGGTTAAAACATGGTATTTAATGACTAAATATTATTTTTATAACATGATTAAGTTTATAAATATATAGATCAAATTATACTTTCATTCTATTTATAGAAAAATTAAAACATTGGTCATGTGTATAAGCAGACTATCACCTCCATAAATGACATTTTTTATTTTCATCACTACCTTACATGTATAGTTATAAAATATATTTGATTAATATATATGATATTAAGGATTAATATATTTAATTATTATAGTTTTTAAAGGATAAAAAAAGTTAATGATCATTATAAATTATTTCGTTAATATTGGAAAATTACCTCAAATAAGCTTATCGTGTATCTAGGTCTCATGAACCATTACCATAGTTTCCATCAAGCAGACATGATGATGCATAAATCACTAAAAAAATTTAAAATATATTTTATGATCTAAAAATTATGAACTTGATATCAAATAATGGGTTTCAACATCACTATTACTAAACATCCATGAAACGATCGAAATTACAAATATTTGATGTTGAAAATGAACTTTAACTATATAATACATGTGTTGTGATTGATTACAATTGAATAATATAAAACTAAATATATGTGAATAAATTTATAAAATAATTGATTAAAATTTTTATTTTTATTATACATGTGTTTAAAGAGCTTTCATAAAATCCTGGAGAAAAAGGTAAGGGCTAATTTCCAATTTATTTTTCTAATTGAGATTTTTATGAATGAAATTCCATATAGGGAAACATATATGAACTTTATCTATAATAACACAACTATTTTATTCTCCTCAAGTTATTATTTGGGTTTATATGTCCTCTCCCAATTTTATTTTCCTTGGAAAATGATTTAAGAAATGTGATGCTTGTAAGTGAAACTAACACCATCTCTTCTTTTCACTTGATAATATTCCTCATATATGTCTATATTAATTTTATGGATGTTCTTATATATGCTTAATTAAATGATTAAGGTAATTTTATACTATTTTTATTTTATTTAAAAATTATTTAAACTATTATTTTAATGTTTTCCACATGATTTGTTTCGTAAAAAATGTCCTTTTTTAATGTTTTCTATGTGAACACATTGTTTCATCCTTGTGAGAATTATTATTTACAAATATTCAATATATATGTAAATATAGTTTTATAAATGATTTTAATTTATAATTATTTTTAAAAGAAAATTCATAGTTCTTTTTTTTTCTAATTGAATTTTCCAAAAAAATGAAAAGGGTGTTTTTCAACTATATCAATATTAGATGATGTACTTTATGAGATATGGTATTATTATACCATATAGTTCCTATATCTTGACAGTTTATGAAATTCTACATGGAATGTTTCATGAATATCTTCCCTTTTCCATGGATTAATTAATTGATGTGAATGTTTTCATTATCTCATTGCACACATATATATGGTTTCCATTATGTGTCGAGTGGGCCCTAAATTATATATCCCTCCAATTTAAGGGAAAAAACTTGATATATCATTAGATAATATGAAAGGGAATAGGGAGTTAACATAATACACTATGGTTTTTTGTCCACTATGATATTCTTGAAAGTTATCCTTGACTAAGAAAATGATTTTCTATGGTTATGTGTATGCCAAACTCTTATGTCATATTCGTATTCTTATGATATGCTCTCATAGATCATGATTGATTAATGAAGATTATTTAAACTTATGTCTCATATATTTTATTATGATAATTATTTATTACACGACTCATGATTTATTATCTATGAATTATTGGGTATGTGTTCAAAATTTATGATCATGTTCTCATACTCTTATACTTTTTTATGCTCATTTATGTTGTTCAATTGTTATCTCCTATGTTTACCCTTACTGAGCATCATATCACAACATTTATTCTATTTAATTTTCCATAGGTTATGAATAAATGTATTAAATATAATATATCTAATAAGGGTAATATGTGAGAAGAAATTCTAGGAGATATTGATGATCATTCATAAAAAAATTGATTATGTATCTAGTCACTAAAGACACTAAAATTTTATAGTTCTTAGGTGTATATTTTTAAGATATTTAATGAATAATCATATAATTTTTTTGTATAATTGATTAGTCACTGAAAATGGATAATATTAATTGTTAATATCTTTATATTCATTGTTCCAAAGTCTATAAACATTGTTTTTAGTGCATTACATAAATAGAACTTCATTTCTCATCTTAAATGCAATTCATGTTTAAAATGCAAATTTGGGCCCAATCATTCATTTGTTTGTGGACAACATTATATTCATTTTATGAATTTTACATTTAGGGATATGATTTATCACTTTGTTTGGAACATTTTGTCTTTTAGGTCCGATGGATGAATCCCAAGGGAAGATGGATAATTTTTCGCCCGAATGCAGAAATTTTCTGGAGAAAGCATAATGGGCCTAAGGCACATCAAAAAAATGTGGGGCCCACAAACCAAGCCTAATGAAGGTAAAAATTATACATTAGAAAGATAAAAATATGAGGATCATTTTATTCAACTGTTTCTGGAGCTAATTCTGATTTTTTCATGATAATAAAGGGATCTGAAACTGAGATTTAAATGGTGGACGCGACATTAATGCGCATAAATCCGTCCCACCATTTCAACCATAACTTCCAAACGGATGAGCCAAATTTCCTGAACTTGTTACAGATGATAGAGGACACATGGACGAAGATATTTGTCTTCTAAGACCACAGATTATTCGGTCTCCTTAAATTCTAAATTCACACGTCAAAATTATGGATGAATCTGGACGATATTTACGGGTCAATTTCGAAACGTCAAAATCCCTTAATTTTCTCACCTTCCTTTTGACTCTATAAATTAATGGGGAATGAATTTATTGTGGTGGGGTGTCTCTAAGGCTCCTAATATTCCTATATAAGGATCTGGTTGTGAAGAAATTATCATCTAACATTTTTATTTGAATCCATGTTTTTCTTTCATCCATTGTATTTCTTTCAATTGTAATTTCCTGCTTTCAATTTGTAATCGCAGCGTCAAGTTTTCCCATGTAAGTTTTTATTTCACGTTTATTATTTTAATAAAATTTATTCTTCTTCTTTACTTTTTATTTTCCTTTTCTTCACATGTTGATACCGTTGAATCAAGGTGTGAAATTATTCACACCAGCACTTGTGGTTTCAATCACACAACGGTGGAGTGTTCATTCTTTTAATAATTTTCTTCTTCTTCAATTCCGCCCCCATAAGTCTATATCCCGCTTCCATTGGTATAATAGCATCAATGGAGGGCTAACCTCTTAAGGGTTGATCCAAGGGAGTATAAAGGTCATGGATTGAATGTTATTTCATGTACTTAATATTTAAATCTATTCGTTATTTTAGGATTTCCATTTGATGAGTTACATTCTTTCTCATATTTTCCAACTTTAACGATGACACATTTTGAGTTCTAGTACGATCTATTTCCTTTGAGTGCTCATTAAAGTGATCCTCAAAGTGAATTGGTGATTGGAATTGGAATTGTGTAGGGATTAAATTGGTGAATGATTTGGAAGAATTATCTCATTGTTTGGATATGTCTTGAATTAATGACATGAAATTTTCTAAGAAAAGAAATTCATCCAATCCACCCCAAGAAAAACCCTAAGATCAACCCACCATCAATAATTGTTTAGTTCACATCATTTTTATTATATGATTTTTAAATTATATCTTTATTTCTCCAATCAAAATCTACCTCAAAGTTGGCTACTTCATAGCCAATCCATCAACAAATAATAGTATCTCAAGGGTTCTTCGTAGGTCCCTATGGACTTGACCCCTACATGTACTACATCGAACGCTTTTTACCAGTATGGTAAATTTGGGCACAACCAAATTTTGGCACCGTTTCTGGGGACCAAAGTAAGTACCTTAGACCATCGTCTTCTTTTCTCACCCCAAATTCTTTATTCTCACCCTAATTTCTCTTCTCTTCCCCCTTTCTATTTCTGTGTGTCCAAAAAAAATCCCAAAACCAATTTTCAATCAATTACAATGGATTATCCTCCAAAATACCCCTTCATAAACCAATGTTGTAATCAAGTCAGAAATAAATATTGGGAAACACCTCATATAGGGAATTTCATTGACCAAACCTTAATTGAATACACCACACCAGATGATATGTACAATCAATGGGATGAAGAATGTTTAAAAGATCAATTTCCATACCTATCAAGAATGATTGAAAAGATAAATAATGAGGAAGTCCATGATGTACAATCATATATCAACCCTAATCCTGAAAAAATTCTTGAACAATTGTGTGAACAAATGGATAAAATGAATTCAGAAGTTTCATCACTGAGATTAGAAATACAAAGCATTAAGACTTATGAAGAACCCATTCCCACTCAGGATGTCCTTTCCACATCACATATAAAAGAATCTTGTTACCGACATAACTCATTTGAATTTAGTAAAGAACCCACTTTAAAATCTTGGAAAACAGAGTTGGATAATGAAGATAATTGGTCAGTTAATGTTGAAAGTCAAGATAAAGAACATGAGAGAATTGTTAATGAGTGTTTAAATTAGGTAGAAATTGATTTCATGAATTAAAAAGAGGGAAATTTTTCTTCATGGATTGAATGTATGAAATATTTCTCCAATGATGATTTTGTAGAAACACCAATCACTGAACCATTAGGATAAATCACAAACATCAAATCCATACCCATTCATGAAACTCATCTAGAAAGTTCTGGGGTTGAATCTTCAATTCAAAGGGAACCAATTGTGTTGGGAAATGTTGAAAATGAAATTGATTTTGATTATAATTCCTTATCTGTGTTTGAATGTCCTATCCAACCTGAACTCAAAATCAATGTCCTTACTTCCCCACTGAGGCATCCCATCATAGGTGATAACCATGACCTTGCATTAGTCATTCATTCATCTAATGAAACCCATAAAGGGGGGTTAACCCTTGAAATATTATGAAAGACCGTAAAAGAAACTGGATCAACCATTACTGAAATTCCTTGGATTTTCACACTCCTTGTTGAACATGGGTTTTTACATGACAAGAAATCAAAGAAAAAAATTAATCTCAATCTTGTGTAAGTGGAGAAAAATAGGGTCCTAAAAATTTTTAAGGTTGGAATTGGATAAGTTGGGGGGTCTAAGTCAAGATAATGACTTTAAATTAAGCGCTGCATGGGAGGAAACCCATGGTTTTTCATGTTTCCAATAAAGTGAATCATTTTTTTTATTTTTCATTTAATTTTTTTTTACCATAGAATGTTGACCCATTCTTCTTTTATGAGTAATGATGGGTATGAAAGGGGAGCACCGTATTCATCCGTGTCACGCGGTGTGATCCCTGAGTAATACCTTACCCGGAAAATATAAATAAGACAATGTATCATCAGTTTTATTTTTAAAATTAAAAAAATAAAAAACAAGGAAAACCATAAAAATGTTGATACTTGGTTTTAAATAAATTGTTGTGTTGTTTTCTTTTTCTGGTTTGTTCGTCTTTGTATGGTTCAGGAACTATTTTGGGTGATACATGTTCAATCAAGGAGGTGCCTACATCCCCTAAGAGATCAAAGGAGTAATCTAGAGCATCATTAACTTCAGCTTCAAAAACTAGGTGAATTTGTTCCATGTTTATCATTTTCAATTTATTATTTGAACTCCTCTCCTACGCCCTTCTAACTTTTATTTTCTTGAAACTCTGGGGACATTGTTATTCTAAGTTGGGGGGAGATGAAATAAAAAAAATGATTTTTTTTTATAAGAACATGCATGGAAATAAAAATTCCATTAACCTTGAACATGATAACACACATTGAAAACTATGAAATTGGATATCGAAAAATTTAGATTCCTTGATTCTTATTTTAATGAAAGTATAAGTTCATGAGCATAGTTTTTGGAAAGTGCAGTTGTCCGATGTGATTTTTCAAAGTTTACATTTTCATCCTCTTAATAAAAATGCCACAATGCACGTCTACTGGATCATGGGTGTAAATTTGATTTCTTGGGTCCCTTTAATTATAGTATAGGGTTCTGGGGTCACTTTTAGTTTAATTTGAGTATAAAAAAAACAAAAACAAAAAAAAAATTGAAAAAAATAATGAACACATAGAGAAATGTTTTGTCCAAATGCGTGGCGTTCGACACTTGGGGATTGTGACTCCATAGTTGTCTTTCCCAGAGTTAGGCTTTATATCTCTATTATAGAGCTTGGAATTGAAAATATGTGTGGCGTCCGACACTTGGGGATCGTGACTCCATAGTTGTCTTGCCCAGAGTTAGTCTTTTCATATCTATTGTGGTTAAAAAAATCATAAAAAAAATCAAAAAAAAAATTGGATACTCATCTTAAGGTTTAATGTGATTACCACCTAGAGCTTCCATTTGTTTCCCCTTGAACAATAAAATGGGCCCCATATCTTTTATGATGCACAACACTTTATCATGCTTAATTGGAATTAAATGAAATGTGGTGATGAATTTGAACAAAGTAATGGGCTTGGGATTGGGATATGCTTATGGACCTAGCTTGTTTTAAATGATTTTGAGGAGTTTCATAATTTTTTTTTGGTATGAGGTCTTTGGGTGAGCAATGTCTATTAAAATTGTTTTGGAAAAGGGGATTTGAATTTCATATTTGTAATTAATTTTGCTCGGGACTAGCAAAACTCAAGTTGGGGGGTGTGATTAGTCACCGAAAGTGGCTAATATTAATTTTTAATATCTTTATATTCATTGTTCCAAAGTCCATAAACATTTTTTTTAGTGCATTACACAAATAGAACTTCATTTCTCATCTGAAATGCAATTCATGTTTAAAATGCAAATTCAGGCCCAATCATTCATTTGTTTGTGGACAACATTATATTCATTTTATGAATTTGAAATTTTGGGATATGATTGATTACTTTGTTTGGAACATTTTATCTTTTAGGTCCGATGCATGAATCCCAAGGGAAGATGGATAATTTTTTTCTCGAATGCATAAATTTGCTGGAGAAAGCATAATGGGCCTCAGGCCCATCACAAAAATGTGGGGCCCACAAAACAAGCCCAATGAATGTAAAATTTATACATTAGAAAGATAAAAATAT
The DNA here is from genome assembly GCA_963277665.1 of Viscum album. Classification (NCBI taxonomy): domain Eukaryota; kingdom Viridiplantae; phylum Streptophyta; class Magnoliopsida; order Santalales; family Viscaceae; genus Viscum; species Viscum album. Next base: position 1,942,277,018 of record OY728143.1, on the reverse strand, counting down.
TAGGATCATTTTATTCAACTGTGGCCGGAGCTAATTCTGATGTTTTCATGATGATAAAGGTATCTGAAGCTGAGATTTAAATGGTGGACATGACATTAATGCGCATAAATCCGTCCCACCATTTCGACCATAACTTCCAAACGGAAAAGCCAAATTTCCTGAAATTGTTAAATCTGATATAGGACACATGGAAGAATATATTTGTATTCTAATACTACTGATTATTTGGTCTCCTTAAATTCCAAATTCACACGTCAAAATGATGGATGAATCTGGATGATATTTCCGGGTCAACTTCGAAACGTCAAAATCCCTTAATTTTCTCACCTTCCTTTTGACTCTCTAAATTAAAGGGGATAGAATTTATTGTGTTGGGGTGTCTCTAAGGCTCATAATAAGCCTATATAAGTTTCTGGTGGTGAAGGAATTATCATCTAACATTTTTATTTGAATCCATGTTTTTCTTTCATCCATTGTATTTCTTTCAATTGTAATTTCCTACTTTCAATTTGTAATCACACCGTCAAGTTTTCCCAAGTAAGTTTTTCTTTCACGTTTATTATTTTAATAAAATTTATTCTTCTTCTTCACTTTTTATTTTCCTTTTCTTCACACGTTGATACCGTTGAATCAAGGTGTGAAATTATTCACACCAGCACTTGTGGTTTCAATCACACAACGGTGGAGTGTTCATTCTTTTAATAATTTTCTTCTTCTTCAATTCTGCCCCCATAAGTCTACATCCCGCTTCCATTGGTAGAATAGCATCAATGGAGGGATAAAATCTTAAGGTTTGATCCAAGGGAGTAGCAAGGTCATGGATTTAATGTTATTTCATGTACTTAATATTTAAATCTATTCGTTATTTTAGGATTTCCATTTGATGAGTTACATTCTTTCTCATCTTTTCTAACTTTAACGATGACACATTTTGAGTGATAGTAAGATCTATTTCCTTTGAGTGATCATTAAAGTGATCCTCAAAGTGAATTGGTTATTAGCCTTGGAATTGTGTAGGGATTAAATTGGTGAATTATTTGGAAGAATTATCTCATTGTTTGGATATGTCTTGAATTAATGACATGAAATTTTCTAAGAAAAGAAATTCATCCAATCCACCCCAAGAAAAACCCTAAGATCAACCCACCATCAATAATTGTTTAGTTCACATCATTTTTATTATATTATTTTTAAATTATGTCTTTATTTCTCCAATTAAAATCTACCTCAAATTTGGCCACTTCATAGCCAATCCATCAACAAATAATAGTGTCTCAAGGTTTCTTCTTCGGTCCCTGTGGATTCGATCCCTACTTGTACTTCAACGACCGCTTTTACCAGTAGGGTAAATTTGGGTGTAACCTATAATTCATTTGTGTTATTCTTTATTTGTATTAAAAACCTATGATTTCTATGAAATCATAAGAAAACAACCCTAGATTTATTTGTGAAATTTAGTAATTAACGTCGCATAACTATGAGTTTTTTTCAAAGGATAACTGAAAACACCTTTTCGCTATTTTAAAACCCTAAAATTTTCATGTGACTATAAGATAATATCAACAGAAAACTAATTTTTATTAAATCATAGGAAAACTATTATAGAATTATTTCTAACATTTACAAGTAGACAACACATAAATATGATGTGTAGTGTGATCGATCTAATCTCATAAGTAGTTTTTAAAGATTAGAGAGAATTTAAAAATAAGCATCAAGTGGTCACAAAAAAGGTAAAAACATATGATTTATATGAAACCATAGGAAAATAACATTATAATTTTTTTGAAATTCAGGAACTGATGGTGCACCAATCTGAGTTTTCAATTGTCTAGGATGATCGAAAATTCTTTTTTAGTGTTCTGAAACACTAAATCATGTGTGTCATGATCAAAACCATAGAAAATGCCCTTATATTGTCCTATGAACATTGAAAAAATATATTTGAATTATTTTTTATGTGTATAAGTATACATCACTTCAATTTGATATTCAATGTTTTCAGACTAACCAAATAAGAATTTTTTTAAAATTACCAGTCTTTGAAAATATGTGTCAGGTGGTCAAAACCAAGGAAATGACCTTAAATTTTCATATAATCTTTGTAAAAAACTACATATTTATTTTTAAAATATATTAACTCACATCATGTTAATCTAAGTTATCATTTATATGAGATGATCGAAAATTCATTTTGAGTGTTTTAAACCACTAAAACATGCATGTAATGGTCAAAACCCAAGAAAATGATCTCTTATTGATGTGAAATCATCAGATACATATATTTAAATTATTTTTAATATGTATGATCGAATATTAACTCATTATAATGTTAGGGGTGCTCAAACTAACTAAATAATCAGTTTTTAATGATTTAATGGTCTTTAAAAGTATGTAGTAGGGGGTCAAAATCAAAAAAGTGACTTCATATTGTTTTAATATCATAAAAAACTTTTGAATATATTTTAAAATTTTGGAACATCAATCATGAACATTTGAGTTGTCATTTTCTCGATATGATTGAAAATGCCTTTTGAGTATTTTAAAACAATAAAACGTGTAATTCTCAAACAATATAAAACTTCCTAGATTTTCTTTTGAAAAATACAATAAATATTTTAGACTTTTTTTGTACAAGTAGATGAAACCTTCATATGATATATGGTGCGATGGAACTGAACAAATAATAATTTTTAAATATTTATTATTTTTTAAAAACATGAATATAGGGTTTAAATCTATGAAAAGTCCTATGATTTCCGTGAAATCATAGGAAAACAATTTTAGAATGTTTTTTTAAATGTACGAACTTATTTTTTCATCAATACAAGTTATATTTTCCTTAGGATGACTAGAAATTATTTTTAGTGTTTTAAAACACTAAAATGTGTGTGTAGGATACAAACCATAAAAAATAACCTCATGTTGTTATGAAATCATTAGAAACTCTTTTTTAAATATTTTTGATGTGTATAAGAAGACGATACATCAATATAGAATGTGGTGTGATCAGAATGACTGAATAAGATATTTTTAAATATTATTCGATCTTTAAAAATGTGTGAAAAGGGGTCAAGACCAAAAAAATGAGATTTAATTTCTATGATATCATAGAAAATAAAATGTAAATTGATTTTGGAAATTTAGGAAATGCATTTTTTTCCAATTAGAGTTTTTTTTGTCTCAGAATTATCTAAAAGGTTAGTTTAGTGTTTTTAAACATGAATTTGTATGTTTCACGATCAAAACAATAAAAAATGACCTTGTAATGTCATGAAATCATCAGAAAAGTGTCTTTGAATTAATTTTGATGTGTATGAATAGACATAACATCAGTCTGACTTTTGTTGGGACTAAATGTAATAAGCAGTTACTAAATATTAGACAGTCTTTAGAAATGTGTGTTAGGGGGTCCAAACTAATGAAATGACCTCCAATTTCCATAAAACCATAAAAAATGAATCGTAAATTGATTTTTAAAATGTGGGAACTAATTATACATCAATATGAGATGTTTTTTCCTTTGGATGATCAAAAATGACTTATTGGTGTTTTAAAACACTAAAATGTGTGTGTGTGTGTCATAATACAAACCATGAAAAACGACCTTGTATTGTCATTAAATCATATGAAAACTGTCATTATATTATTTTTGGTGGGTATGAGTATACCCCACATAATTTTGTTGTGTGATATGATCAAATAGACCAAATTAGTAGTTTTAAAATAATATAAAATATTTAAAAATGTGCATGGATGGGGAGTCAAAACTAATAAAACAACCTCTAAAACTAGTAAAAAAGGCGGATTCCACATTAGGGTTTTAACATCAGTTTTTTAGAAACCAAAATTAAAATTGAAGCAAGAACATTTTAATATCATTTTTATATAAAACTAATGTTACAAGGTATTCAGGACTAATTTTAACACTAGTTTTATATAAATATGACATTAAAGGTCATATGTGAAAAAAATCATCAATTTTTTTTCATTTATAATTTTTTATATAATTACTTTTGCTTATATTTTTTTATCAAAAATTTTGTTCCATTTTTAAATTGTTATTAAGATATAAATTATCTGTTAAAAATTTATGCATATTAAAATTATTTGTTTTTATATATGTTTATATGTTTTTATTTTATTTATTTATATATATGTTTAATTTTTTATATGTATTAATATATTCATCAATTATATTGTGATTTTTTAGGTAATTAATAGATCATAATTAGATAAATGCATGAAGAACTACTGATGAATATGAGAAAGGGGTTGACTGTTTATAGGAATTTTCCAAAATAAATCTTGAAGAAAAAGATGTGATTTTATGTCCATGTATGAAATGTTTGAATATAAGTAAATTAAGGTATAGAGAAATAAAATACCATATTATTTTTTATGGTTTTAGTTATAATTATACATTATGGATCTAACATGGTGAAATAAGAAACAATTCAAGATCTAATGTTGATGAATATGTTCCATATCATATAGAGGATTATCTTGAAGAATTAATTCATGATGTTGGTATTGAAACCATTGAAAAACAAGTGTTGAAAAACTTTATGGAGGTTCTAAGAAACCACTATTATCATGTTGCACTAAATTTATAGTGTTATTAAAAGTGATGAGATATTTATCTCGAAATAAATTCATGGTTGGAGTGATAAGATTTCACTTAATTACTTGAACTTTTAAAGGAGATGCTTCTAAAAGTAAATGGGCTTATGGATTAAAATTATGAGGCAAAAGAATATATTTTCCAATGGAATAAGGTATTAAAATATATATGATTTCCCTAACAAATGTTTGTTTTATATAAGGTAATATGAAATTTTATCAGAACATCCTAGATTTATTATATCATGTATAAAATGGATAACAAATCCAATCATGATTAATTCTCAAGAACAAGAACCAAACCTATGGCTAAAGAGATCAGGTATCTTCCAACAATTCTTTTTTTGAAGTGTCTATTTACTAATTAAAATGATGAAAAAAGGCTTAGTTGGCACACAGATGAGCACACCACTAATGGAAACCTGCACCATCCTGCTGATTCACCAAAATGGAAAATATTAGATAATAAATTTCTTTATTTTTGAAAATGAAGTTAGAAATTTTAGAATGGGTTTGGGAAAAAATATAATGAATTTATATGGGGTTATTAGTAGACAACATAGTTCATGGACTATTTTTTTGGTTGTCTACAACTATTCCCCACAAATATGTAAGAAGAGGAAATAAGTGATGATGAGCGTGATGATTTATAGAATGAAATAACCTTGAAATGATATTGATGTTTATTTATCACCATTTATTAATGATTTGTAATTTCTATATGAGATAGGTGTTAAAGTATTTTATTCATACAATAAATATTATTTTCTTTTGCGTTATATGATAATGTTCACTATAAATGACATTCCTTCATATGGAAACATATCTAGATATAGTTTTAAAAGAAAATAAATCCTGACTATTTTTTCAAGAGGGGACAACAAATCATCAATTACAGAATGGAAGAAAAATAGTGTATATGGGATATCATATATTTTGGGGAATGGATCATCCTTATTGAATATTAAAAAATGGAATTTAATAGTTTATAAGAGTATGATTCTTCCCCAAAACCATTTTCAGCTCAAGAATATTACAACAAGGTGAAAAAAACTAATGTCACATTTGGAAAGAAATAATGTTCAGGTCGTTAACCAAATACATGGAAAAATGATCTATTTCATTAAAGCTATCTCATTGGATATTTTTTGATGTAAAAAATAAAATTGACTTTATGCATGCCGATAAAAATATTTATGATAGTATAATTGGAAAATTGTTAGTCATAAAAGGAAATAAAAAATATATATTTCAAGCAAGACTGGACTTAATAACCATGGGAATTCAATTGGAGTAATCTCCCACAATGAAAGGAAACAAAACGTATTTTTCACTGGATTTTTACACATTAAGAAAGGGTAAAAATATAAATTTGTGTCAATGCCTTCATGATATTAATGTACCTAGTGGGTTTTATTTAAATTTGAAAAAATTGGTGTTATTAAAGGATTTAAAGTTAATAGGTATGAAATCTCATGAATTTCATGTATTGATGTAGTATTTTCTACCAGTTTCATTGTGTGACATATTGTTGATACCTATCAGAATATCTATAATCAGATTACATTACTTTTTCAATCAAAGTTTTAGCAAACCCATAGATCTATATTTTTTATATGTGTCATATAATGATGTTTTCATCATACTTTTTCAACTAGATATTATTTTACAACATCATTTTCTAATATAATGGTTCATCTGTTGATTCATTTGGTATGAGAGTTAATAAAATTTGGGCATATTTACTTATGTTGGATGAATCATTTTAAAATACATATAAAAAAATTGAAGGGATATGTTAAGAATAAAAATCATCCAGAGGCCTCTATTTTTAAAAAAATATATATCATAAGAGATAATTGAGTTATATAATGATTATTTATCTATGTGGAGAATGTTGGTCTCCCTATATCTTCAAATTTTATAGTTGATAGTGAAAGTAAATTTATTTTTGTATTAAAGGTAAAGTTAATTCTACGTGATGAAGCGGTACATACACATTTATATATTTTAAACAAAATTGGAGATGTTCAACCATATATATCATCACGTATTTCTAGATTAAAGGTGGGATATCTAAAAAAATGAAATGTGGTTGATAAATGAACATAAAAACACATTTTTTTCATGGTTTAAGTAGATAATCAATATTGATTCATCCTTACCAGAAACATTGAAATGGTTCGTAGGGGGACTAAGTGTTAATTTCCTTATGTGGACTCGTTTTGATATTAAGGGTCACACATTTTACATAAAAAATCAGGACAATGAAAGTACTGTTAAAAATAGTTGATTAATGGTTGTCACTAAAGCACTGTATTTTTCAAGTACCAAATATAAAAACTCAATTTTTTTCATCCACATCATATTTTGGAGTTGTTGAGATTATATGGGAGATTGATTATATTAAATTTTGGGTACCAATATTTAAGTGTAACTGGGTTAATAGTAATAGTGGCGTGAAACATGATGAGTATGGATTTTCACTTATTGATTTGAAAATATTTAGTTGTATGGATAAATTATTTATCATGGCGATGCATGGAAAGAAAATATTTTATGTTGTTGACCCATCAAATGATCAGTGGTCCATTGTTTTTATAGGGAAAATCATTTGGGTGATGAGAATATTGATGATATTTTTAAAATTATTTCAAATTTCTCCATCTATTACATTATTACCTGATGATAAAAATCACTACAATGTGACAATATCCATGTAATAAGAAATGATCATATTGAAGGGATATGGGAAAACACTACATTACTCTTCTAATTAATCAGGTAATCTATTTTTCTGTGAAACTAACATGGTTAAAAACATTATTTTTTAACTTTGATATTTAAATATATTGATTTTTATCATTCCTAATTTTTTTATTTTTTTATATTCATTAAATTCATATATAAATTTTTTTGTTTAAAAAACTTTCCTTCATCATTTTTTTGAGACTATTTCCTTTATATTCTTTGTTTGTAGGATTATGCTTTTATTCAATAAAATATTTATAATTTTATTCCTATTATGAGAAATTACATTTTTATTTATAATATTTCTTTATATCTAAACAAATATAGGTACAAAAAATTACATATTTTTATATGATAATCATTTCTATAATTTTTTTGTACATTTTAATATACACTAGTTTTTTTTCACATTTTTTTGGTTGAAAATAAAACATTCAATGTTTTGTTTTATATTATGAACAATGAATTTTTAATTTATTATATTTATTTAATTTTAATCAAATACCGGTACACATACTTTTGTTGAGGTAAAACACATCTTTTAAAATGGAAACATTGAGGCAGGGGAACCAAGGTGTGTATATTTTTTATTTAAATATATATCTACAATAATTAAATTGTTCAATGAAATTCAAATTATTTTTCATAAAATTATGTGCATCGCTTCCTCTTCTCTAGAGAGGATGGTACCTAATGATGGTAGTCATTATATTACATGTTTACCAAAATTGTCACTCGCATGTGGAGAGAAATGGGTGATAATTAACTTTGTTGAGAATGACTTCTCAACTGGCCTGAATGTCACATAATTTAGGACATACCTAAAAATATAGATTCATAGTAGGATAAGTATTTTATACCTTGATTGGATAAGTGTTGACCAATTAGTGAAATAACTTTTATGGGAGTCCCTGGTGTTGAATTTTCTAAACTTATTTATTTAATTTTCCTATGGTTTAAATATTATAATTTTTTTAATATTTTATCTATTAAATTATTGATGAAATTTAACATTCATGAGATGAAAGGAATTACAAAAAGTATATATTCTTTTGCATAAAAAATATGGAGCTATTTTAAGTCAAAGTTGGCTTCAATTTATATTTTTAGGAGTAAAAAGGATGAATATTCACAGCTTAAGCATGAGTATATATGTAGAGATACATGATAGAAGTTTGTATTTGGTTGGAAGGATGAATATTTTATGGAATATTTTTATTATCTATAAAACTTATTTTTTACATTAATTTTCATTAATTTATAACCCAATTATTTTTTTATTATGTAATAGGCCTTCAGGAAAATTCACCAAGAGATACAGACTCACAATTTATGCCATCATACATTGTCATATGAAGGATATCTGTTAATAGAGGAACAAATAATTTCTTAAAATTTTAATGAATTAAGAGCCAAGTCAAGTAGAAACTCTCAAGAGGTTCCACTCGACCCTCCATATCCTCCCACTCTTCATAAAAAATAGAAAATGGTGAGAATGGAAAAAAGGGAAATTATATTAATGATACAATAAAGGAAGTAGTTCATAAGATTGTAAGAAATTAATTTTTACTTTTCATTAATATTATTATTTTGTAAATTTATCTCAGTAATATTACATTTGAAAATATTACTTCATGATTACCTTGAGGAGAAAATGACAAAGGGGACCTTTAGACCTAACGGTATGAAGGATATTTCTACCACTTTTTTAAAAATTCAGAACACCTTGGCAGAATTATAGGGTATAAAGAGGGTATCCAATAAATGAAGTATCTGATAAAATTGTAAGCAATTGATTTTTACATTTTATAAATATTACTATTTATTAAATTTATCTCCCTAATATTTCATTTGAAAATATTAAATTAGGATTCCCTTCAAGAGAAAATGACATAGGGGGCTTTATCCCTAAGGGTAGGAAGGATATTCCTACCACTTCTTTAAGAAATTTAGAACACCCTGGATGCACAATAGGGTATAAGGAGGGTATCATATTTAAAAAAAATTGGTCGCACCCCTAGTGGGACATATATTGAAGAAAAATATAAATATGAAATAAATTATTTTAAGGTTGAGCTACAACACTTGAATGATTTGGTAGAGGATGTGATTAAATCATATGTATCAGCTATTCTTATAGAAGGGATGAGATAGATGCAACCTGCACAACATTCCTACCCAGATCTTCCACCTTCTCATTCATACCAAACTGTCTATTATGAGTTTCATGCTGGGGACACTACAAAACACATAATTTAGATATGTTTTTTTTCATTATCTAATGAATTTACAGAAGTTTATGAAAAACATTAGGAAACATGGTGTCGCTAATTAGAAATATTTTTAAGTGTTTCTAATTGGTGATGTTTTTAAATTTGGCTAAAGTAGTGATGTTTTTAAGCATCGTTAATTTATACATGTTTAAAAATATCACAATTTTGGGCACACTCCATTTATCAAAAAAAAAAATTAATCGTGGGTAAATGAGTTAGTAATTAGAAACATTTTATATAAACATATTTATTTATTTTTTTGGAATTTATTGAAATTATTGATATAAAAAATATTAAGTTTTAAAATTATTTCTTTGTCACGTATCACCCAAACTCCCACCCTTGTCTAGCCACACGTGCTCGAATGGACCCTCACCCCCCTGAAGCCAACAACTCTCCCAAACCACACAAAGCCATGTGTTAGACCTACACAACATTTCTACCTAGATCTGTCACCTCCTCATTCAAACCCAATAATGTATTGTAAGTTGCATACTAGGCACACTACAAACAAACATAATTTAGTTATTTTTTTCCATTCATGAATGGATTTAATAATATTTCTAAAAAATGTTAGGAAACATGGTGACGCTAATTAATGACATTTTTAAATGTTACTAATTGGAACCATTTTTAAATGTGGCCAAAATAGCAATGTTTTTAAATGTTGATAATTTATCCAGGTTTAAAAATGTCGCTATTTTAGCCACACACCATTTACCGATGTGTTTTGTAAGCATGGGTAAACAAGTTAGTAATTAGACACATTTTATATTAATTTAGTTTTTTATTTTTTAAAACTTATTGAAATTGTTGATATAAAAAAATGTGTTTAAATCTTCTTTATCGGTTATACTTGAAGAATGGATGAGACAGACGCAACTTGCACAACATTCATACCCAATATGTCACCTCATCATTCAGACATGACTGTGTATAATGAGTTGCATGCTGGGGACACTAAAAACGTAATTTATAGATGCTTTTTTTTCATTTTCTAATGAATTTGCTGAAATTTCTGAAAAGCATCTGGAAATGTGGTGTCGCTAGTTAGTGACATTTTTAAACATTGCTAATTGGAAATGTTTTTAAACGTTGATAAAATATACATGTTTTTAAAACATCTCTAATTTTCCATGTTTAAAAATGTCACTATTTTAGGCACACATCATATACCAAAAAAAATAAGAGTGGGTAAACAAGTTATTAATTATCCATGTTTTATATAAACATAGTTCTCTGTTTTTTTTAATTTATAGAAATTATTGATATTAACAAATGTGTTTGGTTTTTGAAATTATTGCCTTGTTACGCATCACCCACCCTCCCACCCATGCTTGACCATGCGTGTTCAAATGTACCCCCACCCCCCTGACGTCACCCACTCCCAATCCATGCCTAGCCATGAGTCAGACCTGCACAACATTCATACCCAGATTTGTCACATCCTCGTTCAAACCTCACCGTGTAATGTGAGTTGCATGTTAGAAAAACTACAAAAAAATGTAATTTAACAATGTTCTTTTTCATTTTCTAATGGAATTACTAACATTTGTAAAAAAAATCAAAAAATATGATGTCGCTAATTATCGATGTTTTTAAATGTTTCTAAATGGACAAATTTTTAAACATGGATAAAATAGCGATGTTATTAAACATTTATAATTTAGCTAGGTTTAAAAACGTCGTTATTTCACCCATTCTCCCAAACTGTGCTTGGTCATGTATCAATGCCCCCTCACTCCCACAATATAGCTTCACGCACATTCCAAATAAATAACACCTTCGCAAGGAATTGAACACTGAACTTGCACCTTCAACATCCAATGAGCGAACCAACCAACCTAAGAATATAGCCTATTAAATATAGATATTATAGTATATTTATACATATGTTAATATATTTTAATATATATAAAATTTAATATAAAATTTTCTATATTAATGCACATATATACATATATACATATATATATATTTGTATATATATAAATTATTATATATATATAGATATTACTGTAATTATAATTATAAATTTAAATATATATATTTTTATATTTGTATGTTATGTATTAATATATAAATTAATGTATTTGTTGTTATATTAACATATATGTTATTATATGTTACATATATATGTGATAATATATGTCGTTATATGTTGGTATAAATTAATATATATGTTATTATATGTTGCAAACACACACATATATTTATATATATTATCTTGTTTTATTGTGTATTAATATTTATTTTATATATTATTGTATAAATTAATATATATTTTAATATATATATATATATAAATTAACACAAACATATACTTTTATTAATAATCATTTATTTAATTATTATTAATTTATTATGATTATGTTTTAACTTTTGTGTTTGTATGTTTATAAGTCTATGTATGTATGTGTATATCAATTTTATATACATAACATTTATTTTTATTGTTATATAATACAATTATATGTGTAATATTATTAATATGCATATATATATATATTAATATAAATATACTTAAAAATTTATATACTCAATTATAGATTAATATATAAATTAATATATATGTCGTTCAGGGTGTATCTCAGAGGTAGTTGCCCCTACGGGTCTTGACGGGGTCTTAAGTTTGAGTTTTTCTGCGTCCTTATCTGCAATTGTTTATTGAATATTTTTCTTTATAATGTAGTCTCCTTCGCCCGCAATGATGCAAATATAAATTAGTGTGTGTGTGTGTGTTATAATAAAAATCATTTATATAGTTATTGTTTATTTATTTATAATTTTATATATTTATTTATATATTAAAATTTTAATTTTATATATGTGTGTGTGTATATGTGTGTGTGTGTGTGTGTGTGTGATTTAAAAAGGGGCACTTGCCCACATCAGTTTTTTAATGTGGGGTGGCTGCAAGCCATGTTAACAAATATACATATATAAATTAATATATTTATATATATATCCATATTAATATATATATATTGATATATATATATATATGTTTATGTGTGTGTGTGCGTTTATATATATATATATGTTTATAAATTAATATACTAATATTATAATATTTAAATATATGTTATTGTATTTTTATATAAATATAAATATAAATATATATATACATATACATATATATAATTATAATTATAATTATAATTTATATATATGTGTGTGTAAATTAATAGAATTATACATATAAATAAATATATAAATATATATATAATTAGTCACATTTTAAAATGCAGGTAAAAAATTCAGTAAAATAGCCATATTTAAAGAGGTCGCTAAAAACGTTGTTAAAATATACATTTTTTAAATGTTGATTTATTTAAAATTGCGGATGTTTTTAAACATGGATAACAAAATATTCCTAAATTGTCCATGTTTTGTGAAAAACATATCATAATTAGCTATGTTTTTAATCGTAACTAACAAAATGTCACTAAAATGGTCGCGTTTTGTGAAAAACATCCCTAAATTTGCCATGATTTTGAAAAATATGGCTAAATTTAAAATTTTCACGTTTATAAGCATGGATAAAAAACATTGTTAAATCAACCATGTTTTTTGAAAAATGTCATTAAATTCATGTTTTTTTTATAGTGGGTTCACCATGTATGTACTGCAACATACAGAATTATACATCATTTGGAGGATTATGTACATCATCAATTTATGCAATCAAGTTAGGTAAGAGTACTGGTGCATGATATTATTGATTCAAGTGCTTTAGTGTCGTTTCCTACTGAAGAGGTGTCTATTATTAGACAATGTTTTAGTCATTTTTTACATTGAACAAAAAATCTTTATCTTTAGATAACATATGAGTTATGAGTTTCTTTTCATTTTTTATTTATCACTACATTAAGAATTACTTATAATATTTTCTTACACTCACCTTATATAAGAGTATCAGAAATTGAATGAATCACTGTAAAAGAAATGAAAATTTCAAATTCCATCATCTTTAGATATTCCTCATGAAGCTGATTGGGTAACAAAGTTATCACATGTTTTTTCTATATTATATAATTATTATACATTTTTTATAGGTGCAGATATATGTGGAAGAGATTATATGTTAAATTTTTTTAAAACCGACACCATGGATGTTATAAAGGGTGATCAACTTAGTGAACCTGTGTTGCAGTTATTTTCCATGTAAGTAAATTTCAATTATTAATTTATTATCATTACATAACATATTTTATATTGAATAAATTAATTTCTCTTCAAATAAAGTATCTCCACAGTCTTTGTGCCCAATACAATTGCACTTCTATTTATGGTTTTATCAACCCAGAATGCATTTCAACAAAAGTGAAATATTTGAACCAAGAATCTAGAATTAGATATGTATCCGAAAGATTAAAAAAAACATAGATAACACATTGGTTTTTTCATTCATTGATGGTTAATAAAAATATATATAATTATGAACCACTATTCATTATACTATTTTTAATGTTGAAATGGAGCCACACTCCCATGGTCCTAGGGTTTCTTCGTTGAAATCCTCTGAGCAGTGATGAAAAAACTAGTCCTCTTTATGATTTATCTCATTCGTCTATCAGCACTCATTCTTTTTCTCCTGCTCATCTCAGTCTTGGCTCAGCTGTACGACTTCCCTCCCTAAATTTTAGTTCATGCTCAGATCTACTTCATATCTACTGATTCTGACCAGGTTTAGTTATGATTTATTTGTTGGGGATTGGAGCCCGACACCGCAGCAGAAGTCATTGTAGAAAACACACAAGTGAAGATTCACCCGAAGGTCTTTTATCACCCGAAGGAATTTTACATCACTCATAGGATGAAGGACATTTACAACACACCCAAAGGATTTCTCTCTCACCACACTAACACCCATGAATGTACCATTTTTTTATACCGCTGACCATCGCAACCAGGACACGCCGCTTAATCTCTCTAACCAAGAGGACTTTAGATACATGGAATTGTCATCATCACCATCTTCAATCATCATTTCTAACATGCCATCATTGTCATAATCACCGTCTTCACTTGGCACCAGTTACCGCAAACGCTGAAAACCCTTCATTGTTCTCTCTTGGCGGCTACATCTTTGTCAGCCTACATTCCAAAACATGCTACTGCATCCTCTTATATATACATCGGGTACATATCTCCATTTAATGTGGTCAACATTCATTATTCCATCAATTAATATTTAAAATAACTCTTCATTAATATCGGGATAAAATACTCCATTAATGTTGAGAAAATCCCTCCATTAACAATTTTCTCTCTCCACCTTATTTAAATTTTAAATCAAAAAACCCAAAAATCTCCACCTTGATTTAAAATTCAAATACTCCACATTCATCTCCACTATCTGGGTTAATTTGATCACCGAATCCACTAATGTCTGAATTTCACCCAATGAACGGAACATGCCACATGACACCTACGACCAAGAAAACATTTGATATTTCAGCAACATCATTGATACCATCGTCATTTTCCGATGACATCCGAGTATTGAGTCCTTGATAAGCTGCTCCACCAGATTCTTTCCACCATGTTCTGCAACCGATCACTTCAACCAATCCCTATTATAACAATATTGGGGCGTGGAGCTTGGTGTCGTAGCAGAAGTCATTGTAGAAAACACACAAGATAAGATTCACCCAAAGGCCTTTTATCACCTGAAGGAATTTTACATCACCCGTAGGATGAAGTCCTTTTATAACAAACCTGAAGTATTTCTCTCTCAACACACCGACACCCATGAATATACCATTTTTTTGTACCTCTGATCATCGCAACTGAGACACGCCTCTTGATCTCCGTAACCAAGAGGAATTTCGATACATGGCACCATTATCACCATTGTCTTCAATCTTCTCTGTTGACACGCCATCATTTTTGTAATTGTCATCTTCACTTGGCACCATTTACCACAAATGCGGAAACCCCTTCTTCGTTCTCTCTTAGCGGCTACATCTTTTCCAGCATACATTCCAAAACATGATACCACATCCTCTTATATAGATATCATGTCCATATCTCCATTTAATGCGGTCAACATTCATTATTATATCAATTAACATTGGTAATAACTCTTCATTAATATTGGGAGAAAATCCTCCATTAATGCTGAGAAAATACATCCATTAATAATTTTCTATCTCCTTATTATTTAAATTTTAAATCAAAAGAACCTAACATTCTGGTGGTGGAGTCATGGATGTGGCATCGACACAAGGGAGCGTTCATGACGTCATATGGGGTTAATGGTGTTTCATTGCGGGCAATTGTTGGGGCAGGCGAAGGTGACCCATGGCCTCAAGTGGCGGTGATGGCGTAGTCATGTGGAGAATACAATGGGATTATGTGGTGATGGTGTCATGACAGGGTGGGTGGCGGCAGGTGGTGTCAATGACATAGAATTGGAATGGATAGGAGTTTGTTTTGGCTATGTCATATGTGGCTTTGGGAGAGGATAGCGGAACAACTACAATGATGCTGACAACTTTCTCTGACGCAGGTGGTTGTCAGGTATGGTGGCAGGGGCTTGGACTTACTCTCTGTGGAAAGTTTTGGGTTTTCATAACCCTCTAGACCGTCAGGTTATCTTTAGGTCACTGGGCCTTTGGGACATTTTTTGGGTTGGAGGTATCATTTGGTAGGTGGTTTATCAAACCATGAAAGTGTCACTAGGTGGGCATCATCGAAACGTAGATGAGTGTGGTGACACCCCTAGGGACATGTTTTTCTAAGTCCTTTGTGCCTTTGGGCTTACAGACCATTTTTGGGTTCCCCCTTTACCTAGTTTTAAAAGGGGTTTTCTTTTTTGTTTAAAAAAATAGGATTTGACCTTCAAACTATTTAAAAAAATGATGATGAATATTTTATATTTTAGTGGACATTGAATGTAATTCATATTTTTTCCAAGATAATATAAAGCATATTGGTTATTATCTTTATTATGTGGTGTTCAATGAAGATTTATCAAGTTGTTAAAGAATTAAGTTGTATTCCATGCTTTTAGTTCTTTAATATTAATTTTTTTTAATTTTACATCAGTTTTGATAATTAATATTTGAGATTATAGTAGGTTGTTGATTGGGTTCAATGAGTCTCTCTATTCAAAAGTGGAACTAGAAAAAATTTATTATGTGAAATTTCAAGTAAATAACTTTTACATCAGTGAATACTTGTTTTTTTACATATCCATTATTTCTATTTTTAAAATATATTTCTATAAATGTAGTGTTGTCATCACTAAGGGAATTTTAGTCATAGAGGATGGTGGAGAAGGACCAACCAAAAGGTGATTATAACAGGGCAGTCGAGGTTACGCATGGGCCGGAATTGGGGAGGAACTTTATGGTGCCCCAGGCCGAAATGGCCAAATCATTCAAACTTGAGGGAGGGTCACTATAGTAGGTGGAGGTTCAAGTATGGACCTAGGTGATGGGGAGTAAGGATACAATGGAGTCAGAGGTGGTCGGTGTGGATTCCCCTACTGAGGCTTCTGGTTCAGATAGTGTTGGCTCGAGGAGGGGAATGGAATATGAAATGGAGGTCATATATCCAAGTGATGGGGAATTTTCCCAGGTTAAGTCCA
This sequence comes from Viscum album, assembly GCA_963277665.1. NCBI lineage: Eukaryota > Viridiplantae > Streptophyta > Magnoliopsida > Santalales > Viscaceae > Viscum > Viscum album. Next base: position 1,942,259,771 of record OY728143.1, on the reverse strand, counting down.
CTTAGAGTGTTGGTAGGAAAGAATTGGGTGAGACCAAAGTGGTAGGTGTTGAAGAGGATCCTAGCAGAGCCTCTTGTGGGGTGGTGGTCAGAGGTAGTGGGGACCTACACAAGGGAAGTCAAGGGTATTCACTAGATGTGGAGGTCAACAACTCATCTGGTAAGAAAGGGATTTATTCTTTAGGGAACCAATATGCTATTCAGGTGAAGAATAACTTTTATGGCCTTAGTGAAACTAGGGAGTGCATGGAGGGGACCATTGAAGCCAGTAGGAGTGCTTCTGCAGGGGAAATCAGCCCAAGGATTAATAAGATTAATAAGGGGAGGAAGGGTAAGAAGGACTACTCATCCTTGCCTCCTCCATTGAAGACTCGGTCAGCAAAAAAGAAACTGGATGAGAAGATGGAAAGTGAGGCCACGTGTCAGAAATCACCTGGCCAACCTGAACTTTCCTTGGATTTGATTATAAGTTCGGAGGATGAGGTGACAGAGCAGGTGCTGTTTCTCAATGCCTCGAAAGAGGAAGCGGCCAAGATGATGGTTCAAGATATTGAAATGAATCTAAGTGAGGAACAATATTCTTGGGTTGAAAAACAGGACACTATACTGGTTGGGGGTTTCAATAAGGGTATGATCAGACTCGAGGAGTATATAGAGATCTGGGATAAACTGACCTCTGCATTTGAGGTCCTGATAAGTGAAGAGCCGCACTCTCAAGTAACTGCTATTTCTTGGAAGTTGTTTAGGGATATGGATTTTGGAAGAATTATTTTATTCTTCAATGATGTTGCTTTATCCTTTTCTATTTAATACTCGGTTTCTCACTCTCATGATCCCTAGTGCTTGAGGTGAGGATTATTCTCAGTTTGTGTGGTTGGAGGTGTTTTGGGTGTTTCTTTTATTGCATTTTATATGGTATTGATTCAGATGGAGTTTAGAGCATGAGGCTTCCACTTCTGCATGGCACTTGGAGTGGAAGACTGAGAGGGTATAGATTGGCCATTGGTTTTGTGCCTGTGCATCCTTGCACGAGACTAGTTGCCGAGTGATCATTCTTGGTGGGGGCCTAATCATGATGCAGATGCTGGGGCGAGGAAATACATGTTTTGTTTGGGTTCTTCTATGTTGTTTCTTTGGTTGTTTTTATGGAATTGGTGGTTCTCACTTTTCCATTAAAAGTGATTTGATAATAAAATAAAAAATAATTTTCAGTGAGTTAGGTGTGGTATGATGTTATTTTGTGATTTTTTTTAAATTAACTTTCAATGTCTTTCTGAGGTAGAAAGCCCCCTGGAACACATTGGAGGTTGGAATGTTTTCGATGTCATTTTTTTATAAAACCAACATAAAAATCCCTCTTGGTAGGCTTTCAACATTGGTTTTATAAAAAACCAACATTGAAATACCTTTATAATTTGAATTCTGGATGGGTTTTTAACATCAGCTTATGAAAATTATTGTGGAAAGTTCCACTTTCATCATCACTTGTATGGACGTTAGTTATAAATTGATGTTGAGAGGTAAAAAATTAACATTAAAGGTATTTTCTACTAGTGTAATTGTCCAGAAATCATAATAAAACAACATTAGAATGATTTGTGAAATTTAGGAACAAACGATGCATCAATGAGAGGAGTCGTTTACTAGTGATGTTCAAAAATGCATCATTTATGATTTAAAACACTAAACCATTTATGTGATAGTAAAAACCATATAAAAAATATCATATCCCCATGAATTCATAATAAAACTCTCTTTGAAATATTTATGACATATACGAGCAGTCATCATACCAATCCAACATACAGTGTTCTTGGATTGACTGGATAAGTAGTTTGTAAATAATTAATTGTTTTTAACAACATTATTTAGAGGGTAAAAACTAATGAAATGCCCTACTGATTGTTATAAAATCATAGGACCCCAACTATAGATTTATTTTTGAAATTTATGATTACACGTCACATAAATTTAAGTTGTTGTTTTCTCAGAGTGACCAAAAACATCTATTTAGTATTATAAAATACTAAAATGTGTGTGTCATGATAAAAACCATAACAAGAGACCATAGATTATTAGGAAATCATAGGAAAACTCTCTTTGATTTGTCTGTGAGTTGTAATAACACACGACATGTCCTTCAAACATACGGTGTGCTTGGATTGACTCAAAAAGAAAATTTTAAATATTGGACAATTTTAAAAAACGTGGTTCATGGTGTTCAAAACCAATTGCAGTGAAACCATAACAAAACAACTGTTGATTGATTTTTGAAATGTAAGAACTGACATTATGTTAATTCAAATTATCATTTTTTCATGATGATTAAAGACAGATTTAAATTGTTTTACAACGCAAAAACATACCTTTCATGCTCAAAACCATAATAAACAACATCATATTATCATAAAATTATTTGAAATCTTAATACTACATATCAGGCCTTTATCAATGCTAAAAATGGCTTTTATCGGTGCTAAAATGAATTGATGTTGTAAGTGACTTAAAAATCATATCACTATTATTAACGTAAAAAAAATCACTGATAAAGACCCCATTTATCAATGTTTTTTTATTTATGATACATGGTGTCTTTATTAGTGCTAGTTTTATCAAGGTTTGTTAGCGACGATAAATACACCATATATCATTGATAAAAAAAGATATAATAAAACTATGGTTTATCGATGTTGAAAAATATTTTTTCAACGTTCCCCGCCCAAGACCCCACCCTTTATCAGCACTCGCCCACCCCCACCCATGCACACTTGGGACACCCACCATGGATATATTAGTGTTTGCCTTCCCCTACCTTTCTCAGTGCTTGTGCCATCCCCTACTTAGCCACTCGTGCATGCTTGTGCCTAGATTCAAACATGAGAGCTCCATCCACCCGCTCTTATGCTCTTACACTGATCATTGTTGATTTATTCTATATTTTATGATATATCACTTTATTTATATATATTTATATAATTATTTTTAAATACAATTACAAAATATGTTTGTGTGTGTGCTTATATATATATATACATATACGCATACAAATGTGTGTCTATATATATAAATATTTATATAAATATTTATTTACATGTATTATACATACATAAATATATGAGTTTGTTAATATAGGCTCACACACATATTTATATATAAACATTATATACACATTTGTATAGGTGTATATATATATATTCATACATTATTATAAGGTAAATAAAATAGATAATTATTTTTTATTTCCATACAGTTTATATAATTAAAAAATATTCCATATTTAAAAATGTTTAGATGTTTATTTATAAATTATACAAATTTACATGTAAATTGTCATGACCTGTCCCCTGGGGCCTGTGCCATGACTACCCCAAGCCCGCCTTCCATAGGCTAGGGCCTAGTGACTAGAACCGAAAGGCATATTCCCTAAAACTGGGAAGGCATTGTCATTATATCCTGTAAACACACACAACCAAGCATATAGTAAGATACAAAAACGAGTAAACTGAATAGTAAATAGAGTGAGTACAGTAAGTAAAAGGGGTCAGAATACAAGCCTAACTGGAAAGTACAAGAAACTGAAAAGTACAAGTAAACTCAAACAGCTCTTGTGAACACCCGCCAAGGATCCTACCTAAAGGGTAGGTACAGCTCTCGAACGGTCGTCTCTACGGTACGCCTCCTCTAAGGTCTACCTCCGAGCTACATCCAGTCATGGTACCCTCGTCCTCGGTCAGCGTTGTCCATCATATGCACTAAACACAACAAGGTGTAGGCGTATCCCATGTAGGGGTGAGTATAACGATACTCAATAAGGGACCCCGAGACCCTCAAGGTCTCACAAAATCCACAAAGGATAAACCACAAAGCATGAAAACAACTGAAAACCCTACTTAGGTATATGCCCATACATATACCTAAGTTATCAAGTAAACCCATCTCAATCATGAGGAAACACAAGGACCAACTCATTAGCCCAAATCTCAACTGTTCCACAAAGGAAAGAATACCACGAAGGTAAGTACCATAAAGGTACGCCACATAGAAGAATACCACAAAGGTATAACCATGAAGGCAAGTACCACAAAGGTACGCCACATAGAAGAATACCACAAAGGTATCACCACGAAGGTAAGGACTCAACTCATACCAGGTATAACTTAGGAACAGTAGTATAGTTGATTAGATGTAACTACTAAATCATCTTACTCTGTTAAGAGGTAGATCCACGTAGGATCCTAAATCATCATCAGACCCATACAGGATCCTAGTACATCATTAGACCCACACAGGATCCTAGTACATCATCAGACCCACACAGGAGCCTAGTACATCATCAGACCCACATAGGACCCTAGTACATCATCAGACCCACACAGAATCCATTTCTCATGTTACAGCCAGTTACAAGGTTCTCGCACTAAGCTCGCTTGTCTCCGGCAGGTCCGCTCCTCAAGCCACTGGTCAATACTCCAACTACCACGAAGTCCCATTAAGAAGTATCCCATAGGACCGCCACATCATAGGGGTCTCAACACAACAGACGGTGCGTCAAACAGACGCCCGGTTTGTAAGTTATTAGCCTTTTAATCTTGAGGGCCCGGTTGGATTCGTGATCGATCCAACCCGACCGTACCCCAAATTTTTTCAAATCTCAATTGGGGTATACCAAAAGGTTGTTCTCGCATCAAGGTTTCCAGCGCCACAGATAGTTCGTCAAACGAACGTCCATAGCTCAAGATATGGTCGAATGAATGTATAGGGTCGAAACTAGTCCGGGTCCGATCCGACTCGGCCCGACCCTGCCTGACCCGGGTCTGGCCCTGGGTTGGACTCGACTCGCACTGGGCAGCCTGTCTTGCACTGGGCATCCCGGCCCGCACTAGGCGGCCCAACCCGCACTGGGCGGCCTGGCATGACAGCATGCGGGGGGAGTCGCGCGCCCCCCACCCTCAATCACCGAACGACCGAAGTCGTTCGGTCGCCAGGCAGTACGCGGGACCCACAGAGGGTCCCACCCAGTACATCTCATCCGGCCAAAATGGCCAACCCCTTTCTCCTCCCAACGGTGTGTCGTGCGCCGCCCCTCTGCCGCCGGCCGAACGTCGGCCACCTTCCACCATCCACTGCAGCTAGGTGGTCCGTGGCCACTTGCTCCGACGGCCAGTTCGGCCACCCTCCCTCCCTTCGCCGTTGTGGCACAAAGTCACGACCCTTGCTCGTTGGGCAGCGCAGATGCGTGCCGCCTCCCCCGTCGTGCGGCCGGGCTCCGTCGGCCTCCACCCTTGCTCCGCCGCGGTCGATGGTCCACGACCCTTCTCTGACGGTGCGGTTGCGCCGCCGCCATCTTTACGGTCGGCCATGGTGTTGGACACCATTCCCAAGCACCACCAGTGTCAGTTTTCATCTTCCTCCATCACGAAGAACATACCAAGAACCACAAAATATTTTTGTGATGAGGTCGGTCCATGTTCTTTTGGCTCTTACCCTCCGCATTAGAGAGGTATAAAACGGCTCAAGGGAGGTGATTCAACATGAGAGAAAAATTAACGATGATCAATCGAAAAAAAACCCCTACCTCAAAGTTTTGTTGACATCGGTGAGGAGGGAAGGACGTACATCAGTTCGTTGTCATTGAAGATGTTCTTCCTTGGAGAGCACGTTCTTTTTTGGAAAGTGCATTCTTCATTGGAGGATGAGTTGCTCCAAGATCTCTCTCCAAGCCTCCCTTTTGCCAATAATTTCTCCCCCGCAAAATGAGGATCCAATCAAAATAAAATATGTTTATCAATTTTAATTTGTTGGCACATATGAAGTTGGCATAATTAATTAATTAATTAATGTGGCATAATTAAAGTGGAGGGAGTCCAAGAGTTACCTCCCATTAAAGGGGGAGTTTAAGGGTCGGGTGGTCCCCACCTTTGAATTCAAATTGGGAGTTTTTAGTTTGGGTGGTCCCCACCTCCATAACCCAAATAAGGTTACAAAAAAATAAAAATGTTAAATATTTTTATTTTTCTATTCCTCCATGAAAAAGTGGAAAACTAACTTCTACCCTCGACCTACTGCGATCGAGGTGAAGTTCTCCTTAAGAGAATATTGGCACTATGAGTTCAACGGTGCCCTCAGATTTCAATTCTGAGCACTGGTTCAAAAGTTACAAAAACCCACTCACACGTTTACTGAACGTACATGAAAAAAAAGTTCAGAAATTTATTCCGGGCACACCGGGCCTCGGAATCATGCACTGTAAATTTTCGCGGACTCATAATATTCCATATAATTTTAAAAAAATTACATGGAAAATTCAGGTCTTTACATTCTCCCCAATTTAGGGCTTTACGTCCTCATAAGACACAACTCAAACTAAGGGAACAAGTTGGGGTAATGAGCACATATCTGGGCCTCCTGCTCCCATGTGCTCTCCTGGAGGTTCCCGTGCTTCCAGTGAACGTGCACCAGAGGTATCAACTGCCTACGAAGGACCCGATCCTATCGATCATCAATCTCTACTGGAACCTCCATGAACGTTTCCCCATCGTCGAGGTCTAGCTCACCGTGGTCGATGGCATGAGATGGGTTATGCACGTATCTCCTCATCTGGGATACGTGGGAGATGTCATGCACCCGGTGAAACTAAGGTGGAAGAGCTAAGCGGTAATCCACCTCGCCAACTCTGCTGAGGACTTGAAATGGTCCAATGAACCTCAAAGATAACTTGTCGCCCTGGCCAAACCTCCGCAAACCTCATCGGGGTGAGACCCATAAGAATACGTGGTCACCATCCTTGAACTCCAGAGGTATCCGTATTCTATCAGTATAAGACTTCTGCCTGCTTTGTGCAGTCTTCATCCGCTCCTGGATGATCTACACCTTCTCCATGGTAGCCCGTACCATCTCTGGTCCCACTAGTGATGACTCCCCTAGGTCAGTCCATCACAAAGGTGATTTGCAAGGTCGGCCATACAAAGCCTCAAAAGGTATCATCCCAATGGTGGATTGATAGCTGTTACTGTATGCAAACTCCACCAAAGGAAATTGATCCTCCCAGCTACGACTGAAGTCGAGGACGCAAGCACGTAGCATGTCCTCGAGGTTCTGAATGGTCCGCTCAGTTTGGCCATCCGTTTGAGGATGGAAGGCAGTGCTCAAACGAAGCTACGTCCTGAAAGCCTCCTGAAACCCCTTCCATAGCTGGGAATTGAAACGTGTATCACGATCAGAGATAAATGTCGAGGGTACTCCATGTAGCCGCACAATATCCTACACATAGAGGTGTCCCAAGCTCTCTACTGAACCCTTCTCTCTGATCGATAGGAAGTGGGCTGACTTGGTGAGTCGTTTGAAGATCACCTAGATAGAATCATGACCCCTGGATGTACGTGGAAGTCCTATCATGAAGTACATGGATATCCCATCCCACTTATACTCTGGGATCTCCTAGTAGAGGCATTGAGGCCTTACAACATCATCTTGGGTATGGACTAGTTATCTACATTCCATGCTCAGATTAACTGTATTAGGCACAAAGTGAGGTGTGTCCGCATGGATGGGACTAGTTTTACCTTCACCGGTGAGAAGGGAGCCTTTGCAGGACAGGATGGACTTACCCAGAGGAGAGTGTAGCCGATCACTCATCAGATGGCTAGCCTTACCCTCAGAGCGGTTGATGTGAAGAGTCTGAGCTATGCTGTAGTGGTGGACCAGTATGTGGATGTCTTCCCTAATGATGTTCTGGGTCTACCTCCTCGTAGAGAGGTGGACTTCTATATTGATTTGTACCCCGGGATGACACCCATATCTACACCAGCATATCGGATGGCTCCCACGGAGCTTCGTGAGCTGCAGGTATAACAGGAGGACTTACAAGGGAAAGGGTTCATCTGGCCCAATTTGTCATGACCAGTCCCCCAGGGCCCGTGCCTGACTACCCCAAGCCCGCCTTCCATAGGCTAGGGGATGGAGACTATCACCGAAAGACATATTCTCTAAAACCGGGAAGGCATTTCCTTTATATCCTAGTGTGCTGACTTAAAGAGATCACAAAGAAAACTCTTGAAAACACACATGCAATTAGTGTTTTCATGCACTAAGTCAGAAATCAGATGTCAGGGTCCTGGTGTATGGATATGTTGGCCGCCACACCAACACTGGATTCCCTAAACTGATAACCACACTCACTATACTTAACACCATTGTCATTAAAAAGATCAGGGTCCAATGTTCTACGGTAGAACCGACTCCTCTGATACCAATTTTTCATGGACCATCTCTCAGGCCCCATGTCGTGACTACCCCAAGCCCGCCTTCCATAGGCTAGGGGCTGGAGACTAGCACTGAAAGGCATATTCCCTAAAACTGGGAAGGAACGCCCTTTATATCCTGTAAACACAAGAAACCAAACACACAGCAAGATACAAAAAAGTGTAAACAGAATAGTAAATAGAGTGAGTACAGTAAGTAAAAGGGGTCAGAATACAAGCTCAACTGGAAATTACAAGAAACTGAAAAGTACAAGTAAACTAAAACAGCTCCTGTGAACACCCGCCAAGGATCCTACCTAAAGGGTAGATACAACTCTTGAACGGTCATCTCTGCTGTACACCTCGTCTAAGGTCTACCTCCAAGCTACCTCTAGTCTTGGTACCCTCATCCTCAGTCAGCGTTGTTCGTTCTATGCACTAAACACAACAAGGTGCAGGCATAGCCCGTGCGGGGGTGAGTATAACGATTCTCAGTAGGGACCCCCGATACCCTCAAGGTCTCACAAAATCTACAAAGGATAAACCACAAAGCATGAAAACAACTGACAACCCTACTTAGGTATATGCCCATACATATACCTAAGTTATCAAGTAAACCCATCTCAATCATGAGGAAAAACAAGGCCCAACTCATTAGCCCAAAGATCAACTATTCCACAAAGGAAGGAATTCCATGAAGTTAAATACCACAAAGGTACGCCACACAGAAGAATACCACAAAGGTATCACCACGAAGGTATGGACTCAGCTCATACCAGGTATAACTTATGTACAGTTGTAGAGATGACTAGATATAACTATTGAATCATCTTACTCTATTAAGAGGCAGACCCACGTAGGATCCTAAATCATCATCAGACCCACACATTATAATAGTACATCACCATAATCACACAGGATCCTAGTACATCATGAGACCCACACAGGACCCTAGTACATCATCAGACCCACACAGGATCCTAGTACATCATTAGATCCACACGGAATCCCTTTCTCATGTTACAGCTAGCTACAAGGTTCCCGCACTAAGCTCGCTTGTCTCCAGGAGGGTCCGCTCCTCAAGCCACTAGTCGATACTCCAACTACTATGAAGTCCCATGAAAAAGTATCCCAAAGGACTACCACATCATAGGGGTCTCAACGCAACAGACGGTGCATCAAATGGACGCACGGTCTGTAAGTTAGTAGCCTTTTAGTCCCGAGGGCCCAGTCAGATTTGCGCTCGATCCAACACGACCGTACCCCAACTTTATCCAAATCTCAAGTGGGATATACCAAAAGGACCTTCTCGCTCCAAGGTTTCCGGAACTGTAGACGGTTCGTCAAATGGACTCTCATAGCTCAAGATATAGCCGAAAGAACGTATAGGTTCGAAACTGGTCCGGGTCCGGTCCAACCCGATCGGACCAACCCGGCCCGACTCGGGTCTGGACCTGGGTCGAACCCAGCCCACTGAATCCGACCCGACCTGCTCGGTCCGGCCTGACCCACGCTGGGTGGCCCAGCCTGGCCGCATGCGGGGGGGGGGGGGGGGAGTCACGCGCCCCCCGCCCTCAATCATCGAATGGCTGAAGCCGTTCGGTCGCCATGCAACACGCGGGACCTGCTGCGGGTCCTGCTCAATACTGCTTGGCTGGCCGAAACGGCTGGCCTCTTTCTCCTCCTGACGGCGCATCGTGCACCACCCCTCCACGGCCATCCAAACGTCGGCTGCCTTCCACCATCCGCCGCGGCCAGGCAGGCCGCAACCACTTGCTCCGACGGTGCGGTCGCGTGCCACGCCTTCGTCGGCGGCCGGTTCGGCCGGCCGCCCTTCCTTTGCCGTCGCGACACAAAGCCACAACCCTTGCTCGTCGGGCGGTGCAGATGCGCGACACCACCCCCATCGTACGACCGGCCTCCGCTGGCTGCGACCGTTGCTCCACGACGGTTGACGGGCCGCGACCCTTCTCTAGTGGTGCGATTGTGCAACCGCCGTCTTCGCGGCCCGCTGTGGTGCCGACCGCCGTTCCCGAGCCCCACCTGTGTCGGTTGTCATCCTCCTCCATCGCAAAGAACACACCAAGAACCACAAAGATTTTTGCGGTGAGGTCGGGCCATGTTCGTTTGGCTCATACCCTCCACGTTAGAGTGGTAGCAAGCGGTTCAATGGAGGTGATTCAACGTGAGAGAAAAATTAACGATGATCAATCGAAAACACACCCCTACCTCGAAGGTTTTTTTGATGTCGGTGAGGAGGGAAGGACGGACGTTGGTTCGTTGCCGTTGAAGAAGTTCCTTGTTGGAGAGCGTGTTCTTCGTTGGAGAGCGCGTTCTTCGTTGGAGGATGAGTTTCTCCAAGAGCTCTCTCCAAGCCTCCCTTTCGCCAACGATTTCTCCACCACAAAACGAGGAGCCAATCCAAATAAAATATGTTTATCAATTTTAATTTTTTGGCACATATGGAGTTGACATAATTAATTAATTAATTGATGTGGCATAATTAAAGTGGAGGGAGTCCAAGAGTTACCTCCCATTAAAGGGTGAGTTTAAGGGTCAGGTGGTCCCCACCTTTGAATTCAAATTTGGAGTTTTTATTAATGTATTCTTTCATATTAATGTTTAATTTATTTCATTATTGTATTACTAACATAATATTTGTTTTCTTATGTTGGTGAAATCTTTTTCCTGAGTTCGAATGCTTTGTTCAGAAACCGCCGCCATGGACGACAATTTTTTAGAGCGGATGGATGCAAAAAGGATGGAACATCATTGTTTTTTAACTGTGTTGGATAATTGTAATTATAACCAAATTAAACATTGCTTGAAATGTATATAGCAGTGTGTTGTTTTGTATTCATGATTTCAAGTAAATGTATGTAGCATTTTTGTTCTTCTGTGCTTTGTGTGTGGGTGTGGTTTGTGCTGTGTGTAGGTGTTGTTTGTGCTATGTGCAGGTGCTGTAATGTGTGCAGGTGCTGTAATGTGTGCAGGTTCTGTGCAGGTTTTGGTTTTGCACAGGATCTTTGGCCTTTATCAGCGCTAGTTAAGCGCTGATAAATGGATAATATATCAGTGCTATTTTGAGCGCTGATAAAGGTAGTGTTTATCAGCGCTCAAAATAGCGCTGATAAAGGTAGTTTTTATCAGCGCTATTTTTAGCGCTGATATATTATACATTTATGAGCGCTGAAAATAGGGCTGATAAAGACTACCTTTATCAGCGCTTGCTTAGCGCTGATAAAGGAGAACTTTTATCAGCGCTTTTTTTAGCGATGATAAAGGTGACCCTTTATCAGCGCTAGTTTTAGCGCTGATAAAGGGGACCCCCCTTTATCTTCGCCGAGATTAACAGCGTTTTTTAGCGCTGTTAAAGGCGGTTTTTAGCGCTGTTAAAGGCGGTTTTTAGCGCTATTATAAGTCATATTTGTAGTAGTGAACGTACACGAAAAAAAGTTCAGAAATTCATTCCGGCCACACCGGGCCTCGGAATCACGCGCCGTAAATTTTTGCGGGCTCGTAATATTCCATATAATTTAAAAAAATACATGGAAAATTTGGGTCTTTACATAAATATATGAAAATATGTATATATTTAGTTATAAATAACACTACAATATGAAAAATGTTAGAATTTCAACACCCTAACATCCATATGAATGTAATCTTGGGGAATAAACTTAGTCTCCATAAAAAAAGAATATTCTCTTAAATAAAGTTGAAATCTCATCGAATGTTCAAAAATTAGGGTATCCAAACTAAAAATTCAGTTATGAGGCATTTCAAAGCATTTTTGACCGAGAAGAAATAGGAACCAAGTCTTTCTAAAATATAAACGACATAAATCCCTTTACAAACTTTGATTTGATATCTCATTGAGCTTAAATGGACACCCAGATTAAAAGTTGGGTGTTTGAAGTTTTATGTCATATTTTCAACCCATTTTAAGAGATCAATTAATCAATAATTTTTTTCTACCGTGAAATTATTGTTAAATGTTTATTAATCGGCGCTATTTAGAAAATTATTAATTAATATTTTTTTAATTACTTAATAAACCATTTTCAATAAATATACTTTATAATAAGTGTAAATACATATTTTGTATTATATTTAAGCAAATATATATATATATATATATATCAATAGAAATATAGTTTTATATTAAAATACGATTTTTAATAGTATTTTTTTATGAATGTCACTTTTTTATAATCTTTAAAAAGGTGATGATAAATGCATACAAAGTCGCCTTTTTTCATTGTTTTTTAGCATTAATAAATGTACTTTTTATCAACGTTTTTTGCTAGCATTATAAAAACATTGCTTTATCAGTTATTTTTTTAACGTTGATAAAGTGTAGTGCTTAATATGTGTGATTTTGTAGTAGTATTTGTCTTTAAATTAGTTGTGATGTGTACGAGCAGATGATGCGTTATTTTGAAATGTGGTGCGGTCAAACTGACTGAATATCCGGTTTTACATTTAAAGAAAATGATTAGAATATAGTAACATTGAAAATCAAACGTCCACTGACTGTTTATTGTACTAACTATTAATTTAAACAATCTACTAGATTCTAATTATTAGATTTTTTTATTTTTTTCCTTTATTGACTTATTTTAAATTTATTTGATTTTCAGTTATACGAGATGATGTGCATAGGTTGGAAAAAGAATGGGAGATGTTATTTGTGAGCTTATAAAATTATATTTTATGTAGAAATATATTGAATATTAGAATTATGGTGGGTTTTTGTATTTTATGATTTATGCAATATGTTTTTTAAAAAAATTGTCTATAACAATGGGTGTCGTGGCCACATGACTTACCCTATATAGTGACAGCTAAACAGTAGTTGCAGGGACAAGTAACTCATATTTTTGTGAAATACTTTTTTTATATACAAGTGTTATACAACAGTTGTAGGGGTGGACATTTGACTAATATTTTTGCCACACATTTTTTCTTAGATGTGTTATATGTTCTATGATCCTCAAAACTAGTAAACATAAACTATATTTCCAAATGAGTTGTCTTGTCTTGTTGAGGCATACATGGGTGGTAAATTATACACCAGGATTTGTAAACCCCCCTTGTAATGTCATAAATCTTGTACTTTACATTTTTTAATAATGTCATAAATCTTGTACTTTACATTTTTTAATAAAGTTTCGTAGGGACGGGTCCTCCTGTTCCTCGACCTTTTGGAGTATTTCCAACACCATCCCAACCAAGGTAGTCAAACTCGTGAGCTCAATAGTAAACTTGGTAGATTAGTGGTAAATTTGTAGGTAAACTCGACCTTAACTCGTCCGGGTCACAAGATAGACTCGCGAGTTTGACTATCTTGATCCCAACCGGATCAACTCACATAATGTTGTTTCTTGGTGAGGCCTTGAGATGAAGCCCTCCATCAATCTGGAGTGTGAGACCAGACTTGTATTTTATCTCACCCATCTCCTCACTTATCCTGAAGATAAACCCAGATACCAACAGCGCTGAGAGTATCTTCATATGCCTGTAAGCAAACTCCTTTCCCAAACAAATCCTTGGCCCCGCCTGCATTTACACAACACCCCCTATCATAATCCTCTAAAACAAGAACGGATGACATGCAATGAAGGAAACTTGAATGATTCTTACATTAAAGGCGATGAACTTGAAAGAACTTGCATGCTGGAAGGCGCCATTGGGATCGAGCCATCTTTCTGGTCGAAAAACTTCTGCATCGTCTCCCCACAGGGAACTCATCCTTCCCATGCTGTAAGCTCCGTACATGATAAAATCCCCTTTACTCACACTAAACCCATCAGGCCATGCATCGTCTGAATCACAGATTCTCCCATCCTGTCACACAAACATGTCACCGCCAGAATTTTCTCCATGATATTCTAATTGGGCATCTGGATTTAATTACCACTGGAATTGCAGGGTACAGCCTGAGAGTCTCCGACAAAGTTGCATGAAGGTAGTGCATCTTATTAAGGGCTTCTTCAGTTATATTGTCTGCAATCTCATTGACGCTTGAACCGTCCCCAACACCGGTCGCTTCTCTCACTTCCTTGGCAATTCTTTCCTGCAAGATAGGTTGCCTGCATAACATGTAAAGAAACCAGCATAGGGTAGTAGTTGTTGTGTCTTTCCCAGCAATTATAAAGCTTATAGCTATATCCCTTGATAGCTTCGGATCCGTCGTCCCGATCGAAGCCAGCAACCGTGTCATCACGTCGTCCTCCTGTCACATCCATTAGTATGCATGAATTCAAAGTCGATCCATAAGTATAAAAGTCTTGGGGTAAGGGATGAGGTCTTGGGTTCGAGTCTTTATATGTGTGTGTTTGCGTGATTTTTTGTAGCTTTGTAGTTCTATTTCCCCAACCATTTGTAATAAAAGCTTGAAAGAACTCACTGATGATGGTTTGTCTTTCTTTCCGATTTTGCTTCGAACCAACGCATACATAAAATCATCGACTACTTTCACGCAGTTTCTCAGCCGGGCTTCGGTTCCTATATTTAAGAATCTCTTGATCTTCCAAAAGAGATCGCTGTATCTAAGAGAGATTAGAAGGTTGGCGTCATTAAAAGCATTAGAAAACTGGACGCCCTCTTCATTAGTTCCACACATGTAATCGAGGTCTGTGTCCAGTATAATTTTGAATGTGGAGTCCATTCCACACTTCATTAGCAAATCCTGCAAAAGAGAGAGAGAGGTGGGACAATTGAAATGAAAATTAGTGTTTGTTGAAATGATCATACTTTGATATCAACGGATCGATCAGAGGTTGTTCCTTGGGACACTATGGCAGCAAGTTTTGCTCCGTATTTGCTAAAGACCTCAACACTATGCTCTGTCAGTGCTCTAGTGTGGAACTCGTGGTTCGACACCTTCCTTTGGTGGAGCCATGGTTCCCCATCCACCGTGAAGATCCCTTCGCCCAACAAGTCACTTAGGATCTCCCGCTGGAACCATCCCTACACATCAAGTAAAATGATAGTAGTCAAGCTCACGAGTCTACCTTACTCGCGAGTCTACCTTAATTGTCTATGAGTTTACCCATGAGTTTACAACGAGTCTACCGAGTTTGCTACTGAGCCTGAACAGTAAACTCGCGGAGTTTGATTATCAGGACTAAAATGGCACAGAAACTTTAAACCAGCTATTCAGCAGTACCTTGCAGTAGTTGGGGAAGTTGGTCTTGAGGATGTGTTCCACGTTTTCAGGTTCTGTGGTGAAGATCATGCTCCTGAAGGGAGCCAGCAATCGGAAGGATCTGTGCTTCATAGAAAGGTCGGTGAGGTAGTGTTGAGTCCTGCTAAAGTTGCGAGCTAAATCGAGAACAGTCCCACAGACTGGATGCTTTCTTCTTCTTTTGTTCTTCCGGTATGGAATGATTCCAGTGGCCAAAATGGTTACAGAGAGGAGAAGGATTGCGGTGACGACAGTAAGTGATTGAAGCAGCAAGGGAAACGGATCCATGGATGAGCTGAGGATTTTATTTGTTCCGAGCGGGAGTAGCTGGGATGAACGGAAAAAGTGGGTTTATATGGTGAGATAAATGATGGCACGTACCCATAACTACGACTTTTTTATTGGCCATACATTCGACTATATACATTTTAATATAACGGAATTCAGCCTACTGAGGTCGTATAATTAATGCGACTCGAGGTTGGTGGTAACTGTGGTTTGTCATTCAGTTAACAGGCTGATTATAATATATTTTATATTAAATTTTTATAAATATCTTCCTATTTTAAAAATATATATTTCGAAATATAAACAAACACGTCGCGGGTCCCCCGTTATTGATGAGACTAGTTTTGTTGTAAAATCTCCATGAGCCTTGATGCTGTCCGTCAAACACGGATTTATCTATTCCAGTTGGTACAAAATTCGAGTTTATTAAGGTTGCTAAAAAAAAAAAAAAAAGGAAAAAAAAAACACCATCATTGATAAAATACAATCTTTATGAGCAACGAAACGGTTAATAAAGAATAACCTTTATCACTGATAAAAAAACTGTCAAAAGGATACAAAACATAATATAATTTGTATATACATATTTATATATTAATTATATTTGTTTTATGAAATAAAAAATTATATATTTGTATAAATACCATCTATAATTATATATATATATACACATATATTCATACTTATTTAAAATTACACACACCACTACAAAAGTAGTTTTTATAAGTGCTAGAAAAAACCTTTATAAGCACAAAAAAAACATCGTTGATCTAAGCGCCGTTAAAAGTGGACCAATTTTATCAAACGCTAGAAAATAATGATAGAGGGTTTTTTAACAACGCTAAAAGAAACCCTAATAAAGAGTGTCATTTATCAATGCTCATTTAGCACTGATAAAAGTTGTACTGTCACAGTGTGCTGTTAAAATTACAGCACACAACAACAACAAATACACTTGTATATGTCAAATTCATAATTTAATTGAAACAAAAATTACATCACAAATATAAGAAAAAACACTGTATTATAAACATTTCAAACATTGTTTTGTACATTTACATGAACAAGTACTATCACAAACATTCAAAAACATTGGTTGTTTCATTGTCTAGGGCACCCAACCCCCTCTCAAAAAAGCCCCATCATGGTATCAGTTGCCAAACAAAACACCTCAACTCAAGCAAAAAAATCCACATGTATAATAAAACAATTCTTTTGTTAGTAATACAATAAAGAATTAAATTAAACATAATTATGAAACACTAGACACTACTAAATATATGCCCTTTAACAGTGTGTTGAAAGGAATTTAACAACACTAAAAAAACGTTGTTAATCGCAACGTTGATAAAAAGTGTCATTTATCAGTGCTAAAAAAACATTGATAAAATACCTAGCTAGCTGCAATGTGGTGTTAATATAAGAGCACATCCAACAAAAACCTATAATTTCAAACATTGTTATATACATTTAATTGACATCATGAATAGAAAAATGTCTGCCCATGGTATACACAAAAAAACACTGCTATATACATTTCAAGCAATGTTTTATATAATTATATTTATAATTATCCAACAAAAATTTAAAAACATTAATATTTCATTTTTTGACGTTCATGATCCCCTCTTAAAAATGTCTGCCCATGGTATCATTTTCCAAACAAATCATCTCAACCCGAGCAAAAGATTCTGCCTATAAGCAAATAAATATTATGTTAGTAATACTATAAAGAAATAAATTAATCATTAATATGAAATAACACATTAATAAAATGTCAATTTTTAATAAAAAAAGACACATTTGGAGTTCTACCGATCACACCATACGCCGTATTATGGTGGGGTTGATTCCTACATATCACAAATGAGTTATGGATCATTGCCCTAAAATATCAAAACAATCCTAATGTGTTTTCTCGGTTTTGAGTACGTCAGTTGTTCTTTTACTAAAATTAATGTGAACTTTAAATAATGACACATTTGGAGTTATACCGATCACACCGTGCGTCAGATTGAGGTGCAGATGATTCCTACATGGCACAAATTACTAATGGATCGTTGTCCTAAAGTATCAAAACAATCTTAATGTGTTTGCTCTGTTTTCAGTATGTCAGTTTTGTTTTTTTTACGAAAATGTCATTTCAAATTGAAAACACGGATTTTGAGTCATACCAATCACATCGTACGTCAAATTGATGTGAGACTACTTCATACACGTAACAAATGAATTATAAATCGTTGTCCTAAATTATCAAGACAATGGGAGTGTGTTTTCATGGTTTTTAGTGAGTGACATGTTTTGAATTAAAATGTCAATTTTAAACTGATAACAAACACTTTTAGTCATACCGGTCACACCATGGGTCGGATTGAGGAGTGGTTGATTCCAACACATCAAAAATGACTCATGAATCGTTGTCTTAAAGTATAAAAACAATTTGAATGTGTTTGCTAGGTTTTCAATATGTCACTTGTTCTTTTTTTACTTAAATTAATGTCAATTTTAAATAAACATTCGAACTTTGAGTCATACCGGTCACACCGTGCATCGTATTGAGGTGTGGTTGACTTCTACACGTCACAAATGACCCATGAATCGTTGTCCTAAATTATCAAAACAATCTGAATGTGTTTTCTTTGTTTTCGGTATATCACTTGTTCTTTTTACTAAAATTAATGTCAATTTTAAATAAAAAGAGACATTTTGAGTTATCCCGACCACACTGTGAATCATATTGAGGTGTGGTTGATTCCTACATATCACAAATGACTTATAGATTATTTTTCTAAAGTATCAAAACAATCTGAATGCGTTTGATCGATTTTCAATATGTCAGTTATCTTTTCTTACTAAAATGGCATTTCAAACAGGAAACACGCATTTTGAGTCATACCGGTCATATCGTGCATGGGTTTGATGTTAGACTGCTTCATACACATCATAAATGACTTATGAATCATTGTTCTAAATTATCAAGACAATTGGAATGTGTTTTCTTGATTTTTAGTGAGTGATACGTTTTGAACTAAAATGTCAATTTTAAACTGATAATGAACACTTTTAGTCATATCGGTCACATTGTGTGTCGGATTGAGGTGTGGTTGATTCTTACACGTTAAAAAATGACTCATAGATCATTTTCCTAAAGTATCAGAACAATCCAAATGCATTTACTCGGTTTTCAGTATGTCATTTGTTCTTTTTTACTTAAATTAATGTGAATTTTATATAAAAAGACACACTTGGAGACATACCGGTTACACAGTGCGTTGTATTGAGGTTAGGTTGACTCATACACATCACAAATGACTCATGGATAATTTTACTAAATTATAAAAATAATATAAATGTGTTTGATCAGTTTTGAGTATGTCACTTATTCTTTTTACTAAATTTATTATCAATTTTAAATAAAAAAGAGACACTTTGAGTTATACCATCCCCACCATGCATCATATTAAGGTGCGGTTGATTCCAAATGTCACAAATGACTTATAGATCATTTTCCTAAAGTATCAAAACATTTTGAATACATTTTCTCAGTTTTCAGTATGCTAGTTGTATTTTTTTTTTACTAAAATATCATTTCAAACTGGAAACATGCATTATGAGTTATACCGGTCATATCGTGCATCGGTTTTATGTGATACTCCTTCATACACATCACAAATGACTTATGAATTACTATCCTAAATTATGAAGACAATCATATCACATTTTCCTAGTTTTCAGTGAGTGACACGTTTTGAAATAAAATGTTAATTTTAAACTAATAACTGAGATTTTTAGTCATATCGGTCACACCGTGTGTCAGATTGAGGTGTGGTTAGTTCCAACGCGTCACAAATAAACCATTGATCATTTTTCTAAATTATCAAAACTATACGAGTGTGTTTGCTTGGTTTTTATTATGTCACTTGTTCTTTTTTACTTAAATTAATGTCAATTTTAAATAAAAAGAGACATTTTGAGTCATACTGGCTACACTATGCATCTTATTGAGGTGTGGTTGACCCCAATATGTTACAACTGAATCATAAATCATTTTCTTAAATTGTCAAAATAATATGAAAGCATTTTCCCAGTTTTCAGTAGGTCATTTGTTCTTTTTACTAAAATTAGTGTTAATATTAAATAAAAAGAGACACTTTGAGTTATACCGGTCACGTCATGCATCATATTGAGGTTTAGTTGATTACTGCACATAAAAAATGAATTATATATTCTTTTCCTAAATTATCAAAACAATCTAAATTCTTTTTCTTAGTTTTTAGTATGTTAATTGTGTTTGTTTACTAAATTGTTATTTCAAACTAAAACCACACATTTTGAGTCATACCAGCCACATCATACGTTGATTTGATGTGACTGTTTCATACACATCAAAGATGACTTATGATTTACTGTACTAAATTATCAAGACAATCATAATAGAATTTCTTAGTTTTCTGTGAGTGACATATTATGAACTAAAATGTCAATTTTAAATTGATAATGAACACTTTTAGTCATACCGGTCACACCATGCGTTAGATTGAGGTGTGGTTGATTAATACACATTACAAATGACTCATGGATCGTTTTCCAAAAGGATCAAAATAATACAAAAGTTTTTTCTCAGTTTTTAGTATGTCACTTGTTCTTTTTACTTAAATTAATGTTGTTTTTAAATAAAAAGAGACAGTTTGAGTCATATCGCCACATTGTGCATCGTATTGAGGTGTGGTTGGATCTTACACGTCAAAAATTACTCATGGATTATTGTCCTAAATTATCAAAACAATCTGGATTCATTTTCATGGTATTCAATAAGTCACTTGTTCTTTTTACTAAAATTAATGTCAATTTTAAATAAAAACATAGTATATAAAAAAAATACCTTCTCATTGAATTCTAAGTTGTAGCCTTGAAGTCCTATCTCTCACAAGCATGAGAATCTTTGAACAAACCACCACAACTCAAACAAAGGAATCCACCTGTATAAGAAAAAAATTATTATGTGAGTAATACTATAAAAAAGTAAATTAAACATTAATATGAAACAATCCACTACTACTATGGAAGTCACATCTTCCAGATATTTGTGTACATTATTCCATCAGGTATATTGCCCATTCATTTCTAAGAAAATATATATCGTCTTGTGAATATGAGTCTTTTCGATAGTCATAGTAGTATTGAAAAAATATAAATACACAAAGGATTAATAAATATTTTAATTTAAATAGTAATTATCTTCAAAAATACCTATTCAGGGATGCTAGTTTGTTCATGGAACATAATATCTCTCATAAATTTACAAACATAATAATCATAATCTTTTTTCTTTGTTTATTTCAGACACTGCAGAAACATTAAAAAAAATAATTAATTGTTTTTATATGTGTCTGGATAGTGAAAAATTATTATATATATACTAATAATTGTCCAGTCATAGAACTTTTCAAGGTCCTCATGCTTAGCCCCTGGCCTCATTCCTTATTTTTCACGATATTGATGCACAACCCTATCATAACAGAATCCTCATTAAAAGATAATATAAATTATATAACTTAATTTTTATTTCTAAAAAATTGGATGTAGTGTATTAAAAATTGAAAACATTTATCATATGTGGTCATTTTATTGTGTATCTATGCATTGAATCCCAGAAACAAATCTTTTGAGTATCCAAATTGAAAACAATGAACTTCTGATGTTTCCTAAAAACAAAAAAAGAA
This sequence comes from Viscum album, assembly GCA_963277665.1. Taxonomy (NCBI): domain Eukaryota; kingdom Viridiplantae; phylum Streptophyta; class Magnoliopsida; order Santalales; family Viscaceae; genus Viscum; species Viscum album. The sequence continues at coordinate 1,942,238,329 of OY728143.1, read as the reverse complement.
ATAATTATTGAATGAAATGAAAATATATTTAATATTATTAAATTGTAGAATTTACCCCTGCATCGTTGGTATTAAGAAGGGTCTATCATCCATAAGTTTTCTTTAAAACGATTTGACCAGGTCTTCCACTATTTCACCCTTTTTTCTGGATTCTTTTTTTTTGTTCTATAAAGGCGGTTTAAGGACTAACGAGTCTAAAAAAATTCATGGGGAAATCCCTTCAATTTTTTTTATATATATTCCTGCCAAAAATATGAAATCTATTTAGTCATAATTAACACAGTATATCAAATTTTATAAAATCAAATCAGGAAAACATACCTCATGTATACATTTACAAATGGAGGCACATATCCAATCATAGTCGGGGATTTTATTTACATTATCACTACCAATATATTCTTCACCTTCCTCTCCATACATATTTCCTTCAAAACCAACTATGTGAATACTACCATTTTTTAAATTTGTATCCACATGAACCTTAAATATTAGTAAATGAAGATATAAAACAGGCGGGGTAAAGATGATTTTGGTAGATCTTTTCAATTGGTTGGTCGATCCTTTAGATGGTTTTGAGTCAGTCTTTCATTTCATCCCATTCCCTTAATTTTTCTATAATAACATTCATCAGTCCATATATTTTTTCATTAATTGTTAAAGGTTTAGCTTCAAAAATAAATTATAAATGAACACCTCCATATAGAAATATTTTTTACAAGATGTGATGGCCATGCGACGAATGTTCCAACAGATCAGTCAATTATATGAATATATTCTTCATCAAGTTGAACAGGTAGCTCGATGCTCAGCTCAAGATCTATGTTAATCACCACTATCACATGACCTGTTGGAAGTGATTTGTTGTGTAAACTATTTCCTTGGATATTGAACACCATAGCCCTCGCTACAAGATAATGGGTGGGTTTTGATAGATATAAATCACAGTAAATTTTACCCTGTAGAATATCAGTACAAGAAAGGTATCAGTGTCTATCTGATTTACATTTCATAGATTTAATTATCAGTATATTTATTACCATGACTAAGACAACTCTTTGAGGGGAATGACTTGCCTCAAAGATGGTGGGGGTGGGGCGGGATCTTCATATGGTGGTTGTTCTTGAGTTATTACTTCTCATTGCTTCCCCCTTATAAAAGTTGCTAGAAACTCTCTCTACCATTAGAATTATTCTTCAAGTGTAGCTAGTATTTCTCTCAACTCTTAATTTATTCACCTTTATCCTCATCTTGTTTTCCTCAAAATGTGTTCGGGGTGTCACCCCAAAACATGCACCTCTGACGTAGTCATACTGTTTAGGCCACTTTAAATCCACTAATAGTAGTTATTCATCAGGTAAAGGTATTTCTAATTTCAGTGACTATATTAGATAGAAAATATTAGAAAAATAAGTAATCATTGTTATGTAATAGCGATTTAAAGAAAAACAAATTTTTATTATATCATACTTACACATGTTTCCCACACTTTTTGTGTGTTTTCATCTACTGGTATCCCATATTTATTTACATGTTCCTCCTTCTATAGCACATGTTGTGGGATGGAAGTGTCTTTTTATTTGGAGTCATCAATCTACATATAAATAGTGAAACATAATTATGCAATTGTTTCATGCCACATAAAAGTATTACAATATATTTAATATACGTACCAATTTTTTTCAAGTTAAGAATACCCAATCCTTACTTTACAATAGGGGTATTTTGTTTCTGCTTCCTATTCCTTATTTTAAGAACTCATTTGATGTTTCATAAATAAAAAATTTTCTATCAAAGTGATGAATACACATATCATCAAACAACATATTACTAGCCACAATATTCCTGAAAAGACACATTCGTATGGTGGCCAATAAACGAATCCCACACTTCTTGGGTTATCAGGTGGTCCTAGATAAGTGGTGGGGGTAGGTTTATTTTTCCTTCAACATCTTTAAGATGATGTCTCATTAGAATTGCGTGAAAGCCTCGATGAATCCTTCCAGAAAGAATTAATACATATTTTCAATGGAAGTCATCTACTATAAATGAACTCTACAAGGGATGATGAAGTGTAATTCAATGTTTTATTAGTTTATTTTTTAGTAAAATAAATAAATGATATCATAATGTTAGCGTAATCTTTCCCACATCAGTGTTTTAAGTGCAGACACAACATGGTTCCATGAATCTAAACCAATCGACACGCATTGTCGAGTGACGATTCCAATGTAACTACTAAACATGACCTTGTTGGGGTTAACATTCCAGCTATTCACATTTCATCCAACCTCATATTTGATGCCTTTTATTGTTGAATTAATGATTTTTTTTAAAACCATCAAACTACGATGCTCCTATTTTTTCTGCATCATTGGTCCTTTATCGCCTACCATTTCCTTGAATTCAACATCATCAATATGTTTCTATTGATTGGTAACATTGGTACATGTAGATATTCATTGTACCTCTACACTGGGAGCATCAACTTGTTGAGAAACTTGTTGTTCCTCGGGATTGGGATCACTAGCACGTGCATAAGGTCGTTGTTCCTCTGTACTGTGAGAAACAATAGGTTGAGAGACATTTTGTTCCTCAGGATTGGGAGCACCAATACTTACAGAATTCATTATCAATAGAAGTGATTTAACATTTAATTTAGAGTGCATAAATGCAGCAATGAATGGATAATAACATGAGGTAACATGATGTATATTATAAAAAATATATAACTTGATTATTAAACTCTATTTTTTTAAAGGTTGAATGGATTTGATCTCTATATCGACTATCTAAATCCCTTCATTGTGGTCTCATTTGATATAAAAAACACCATCTACATTATGAATGATAGGAAATGATTGTAACTTCTTAATAAAAGGGTCATCATCAATTGAATTTTCATCTGAACCTTCAGTGGTTTTGGTTAATGATTGAACAATTGACCACTTTTGTTTTGTGGGATCTAGAATATAAAATACTTGTACTTCCAATGATTCCATTATAAAAAGTTTATCTTTGTACCTTTCCTTACTGAAATCAACTTTTAAAAATCTCAATTCATCTATTTTAACATCACTCTTGTTATCAACCCAGTTGCATTGAAAAATTAGCACTTGGAATGTTGTATAATCCAACTCACATATTTCTTTAATGATTCCAAAGTATGACAAATTTGCATAAATTGGATTTATGTCCTTAGTACCAGAAACATGCATCACTTCAACCACAAGTGTAACTCTACTAATTTTCATGGTATTTTCTTCATCATGTTCATTTTTATAGAACATATAAACATTAATTACATAACCATTGTAAGATAATACATACACACATTCTCCTCCGACAATCCATTAAAGTCATTCTAAAATTGAATCTGTATTTTCATTTGACTCCTTACAAATATGGTTTTGAAACCATCCTATTAACTACTGATTATGTGTATTTGATATCCATATTTTATCCCTTGATGGATTCAAATACCTAAGAATTTATTAGTGGGTTTCAATATATGAGGCAACCTCCAAACTATTATGAAAAATGTAAAGGTGGTCTGTTCCCAATCTAAAAGATTGATTGTGATAATATCTCTTCCATAAATTCCTTCACCTACAAGCTGCCCAGTCTGATGAGATTTTGGTAGACCAATGATTTCCACACCGAACAGGTATTCGGTACAGAATTCAACGGCTTCTTCAACAATATATCGCTTCATAATACAACCCTCTAGTTGACTTCGATTTTTGATATACCCTTTTAAAATATTCATATATCGTTCAATGGGGTACATCCATCTATAGTGTATATGACTACATATTTGAATCTCCCTCACCAAGTGAACCCAAAAATAAACCATCATATCAAAGAATTTTGGTAGGAATAAAATTTTCAATTCACATAATATGATGACAATTTTTTTTTCCATTATTGAAAATTTCACGGAGGCTATAAATTGGTTTCATATAGCTTTGAAGAATAAATAGTGTCTGGTTAATGTATGATAGAAATTCTTGGAAAAAATTCAATGTAAATATATAGAAATTAGATCTTTCATAAAAACATGGAAGTAATGTGATTTCAGACCCTTTAGATTTAAATTGGTCATTGAAACGATGTTCTTGATATTCGATGAATGCCCCTCTCAAACCTTTATGTCATTCACGAAGTTGAAAAAATAATATATCTCATGTCTGGACAAAGTGTAGGCAGCTGGAAGAAGAAAACACTACTACAAATAAATATTTTATCAGCACTAGAAAATGCCTTTAACAATTCTAGAAAAACACTATTAATCACGATGAAGATAAAAGGAGGGGGGTCCCCTTTAACAATGCTAAAAAAGAACTGATAAAGGGTCACCTTTATCAGCGCTCAAAATAGCACTGATAAAGGATGACCTTCCTGTGATGTGTTTTTTATTTAACAGCACACCCAACACCTACACCTACACACAAACAACACCTTCACCTGCACACAAACAACACAAAACAACACCTACACACAAAACAATACCTACACACAAACAAATCATAGAAGAACAAAACAACGCACACAAGAGTTTCGCAAACAATGCTATATACATTTAATTGAAATCATGAATAAAAAAACACACTGCGATATACATTTCAAATAATGTTTTATATGTTTACAATTACAACTATCCAACACACAGTTAAAAACATTAATGTTTCATCCTTTTTGCATCCGTGATCCCCTCTCAAAAATTTTTGTTCATGGTATTAGTTTCCGAACAAAGCATCTGAACTCAAGAAAAAAAATTCCACCAAAATAAGAAAACAAATATTATGTTAGTAATACAATAATGAAATAAATTAAACATTAATATGAAATAATACATTAATAAAATGTCAATTTTTAATAAAAAAGACACATTTGGAGTTATATCGGTCACATTGTGTGTCATATTGATGTGGGGTTGATTCATACACGTCACAAATGAGTCATAGATCGTTGTTTTAAAATATTAAAACAGCATGAATGGTTTTTCTCATTTTTGAGTATGTCACTTGTTCTTTTGAGTATGTCAGGACTAGGTACATATCTTATGTTTGGGTGCTTTCTTCCCCATGCACAGGGGACAAACTAAGTTTCCAATAACAATGAATTGATGTTTTACTTTTCCATTTTATAGTTTATTTGATTTCCACCTTAGGTGGCACAATTGGGTGTAATATTTATCTATTATGTGGATTTTGACTCTTGGACCAGTATAGTAAGCGAGGTTTGATTACGCATTATGATAGGCACTTAGGCTCATATGATGTATGATTTTTTATGATTTTCATTGGGAACTTGGATTGAGCTAATAGGAGTTGGACTGTTTAAAGTATCAACAAAGAAGCTAAATAGTGTTTTCTTACTTAGCCTCTTTTGGTGGAATTATAATCAGCCAACCCAAACATGTTGTTTCAATGAGATCTGTATGTGACTTTATATGCATCTGATATATGGTTCTGACCCTGATAAGGGTTGACATAGATGATGATTGGGGGTGAGTTGTTTAAAGTTTCAACAAATAAACTATTTTTTTTGTTGTATAGACTTTTAAGTGGAATTATACTTAGCTAACCTGAATTGATACATGAGATTTGATATCTGGCCTTATCATGGGTAGGCAAGCATCCATGAGGCCGGATTATATGTGATGCCTGACTCTAATGTGGGTAGGTAGAGGGCCATAAGACTAGAAGATACTTGATACCTAACCTTGATATGGGTAGGTTAGAAGCCTTGAGACCAGATGTTGTGTGACATGGTGTGGTAAGGGAGTGTAAGGGTGGTGAGATGTGTTACCTGTTACAACCTTTTCTATTGGCGATATTTGTATATATACAATGATATGTATGTTTGACCATCATGATTGATATTCAGTGGGATGCCACATAGATGGGATTCGGTGGACTGTCAGGAGGGTGGCGATACAGTGCTGCTTAAGTGTTCATGGGATGAGGCCCTGAAGGGTCGAGATGATCATGATCTCCAGGTACAAGATTTGGTACAAGCGAGAAAGCTAAAGAGCGAAAAATTTGGGCTATGTATTAATGATAAGCTCAGGGTGAGCCTGGTTCATTTCATATAGTGCATCAATAGGGGGTCCTAGGGAGATGAGCCATCTATGGCCATGGGTAATATTGTAACTCTCTTAGAGGGTGGGTTGTTGGGTTGGTTAGAGTTGTTGGGCTGGTGAGAGTGGTTAGCATGGGGAGAGGGATTTTTAAGAGGGGAAAGAATGTAGATAGGTCAAGGATATTCTATTTTGGTGAGATGGATTCCAAGCTTGGGAGGGTGATCCAAGTGGCCTCCTGAGGGTTTCTCAGTATCATCTTCTACCTTCTTTCCTCTCTCTTAGAAGCTATAATTCCAGGTACACATAGTTGTTTTTCATGAATACATGTAATTTCTATGCTTGATCGGCATGAGTTATTTATCATTTGGTCTGACATACTGGAAAATTCTTCTTGGGGGAGAAGATAAGATGACTAGGCTCGACATGGTGGACCAACACCTCTAGGATATAGACGATACGCTGTAACAAAGTTTCGTGAGTCGACTGGAGTGGTAACGCGACTTGCGCATTCTCATGTTACTAGTAGAACACCTTGAAAGAAAGAACCGGTCAAAGGGGACTAGCGTAACAAAGGGATTAGGTGCGGTGAAGTGAATTGAATCAGTTTGGTGCATGGGAAGAATGCGTACTTAGTGGAAGAAAATTTTGGCTATACGCAAGGTGAACCTTCAACTTTTGACCTTCTACAAAAAGGTGACCAGATGAGGGAGGATATTGGCATGTGTCAAGATGAAAGAAGAAAATAAGGGGACTAAGAGATGTTAGTAAAATAAGTTCGCGGACTCAAAGTTACTGACTAAAAAGGAGATATCATAGATGGATACAAACCAAGAACATATTAACAAGGGAGGCGCATGTATAGAAGAGTCGAAGAGCGAGTTATGAATTAGTATGAATCAAGCTGTGAACCTAATGTTTGGGGGAAATGAATCTGATATTGATTTTTGTGATACTGGTATCGAGCCGCATTTCAATGGTTACATGATTCAAAACATGTAGTAAGTTCTAAGTTCCCAATTTTATGGGGGAGGGTTGACATTTCAAGGGATGCCGTCGGGATAATTGAATCAACCACAGCAGACTCAGAATAACCAGTACAAGAAAATTTTTAAGAAGGATACAACATTGGCATTAACACAATCGATCTACTTAGAATGTATGGACTACATGCAGGATCTGTATTAAATACACACAACAATTGTGTTTTAAAGCTCTGTCTTCAAAGCATTACTTCCACCTTGGAGTTTGATGCTACTTTGTTGGGACTGACATGGGAATTCATCATTCTAGGGGCATTTAGTTGTTTGATTCACTGCTAGAGGAGGTCTCTAATGTTGCAAAGGATATCTCTTGTTTAGCTGAAAATTTATCATATATCTGGAAATTGCAAGGTGATATTCAGTGTGCCTATTCCAAAAGTTTACCATGGGGGGAAGAAGACATGAGGATCAAAATTGATGAGGTTGCTTCAAATACTTCTATATGTTCACAGAAAGAGACATGTTGTGTAGTTATGGCTTTACTTAGTATTTATTACCAATGGGTTGTGAAATTGGTTTCTTGTAAAACTAGCCTATATGTTGACATTACAACAGCTTCAGAACTCATTTTCATAGGAACAATGAGTTACAGTCCTACCCCAGTAGATTGGAAGCTACCCAATATGTTTTCCTTGGGGTATTTCCTGACTGAAGATGACAACAGTGAGTTATGGGTGGCGAATGGGAGTCTATCTAATAATCTGACCTTTTCACCACGTTCTTTTATCAGAGCTTAGTAGTTAGATATGTTCTTTGTTGATGTTTTCACATTCTTTAGGAGGTTTTATAAAACAACTGAGAGAAAAGGTTGGCTGATCAAACATTTGAGCCAAGGAACATCAAAATTCCTTTTAAAGTGGTTGGAACACAGTAAACTAGTGATGATACAGGTGGGTTCATGTCTACTATTATGTCAATTGTTCAGTAGAGTTTTATCCAACTGAAGGAAAAAATAATAAAGAAGTTCCAAGAGTGGGAACATCAGAAGAGGAAGAGTGGGTTGATCAAGAATAGTCGTGATTCCATGAGTGCAGTGACTAATGTGTTGAAAGACATGGAACACTCACACACATCTAACGAGATATGCTATAATGGAAAGTAATTTGAGGAACTGACTATGGTGTAATCTTATTTGATCATGAAAAACATGATTAATGATAGGCTTAGCTGACATGGTCTACAGGCGGGTTGGAAATATGTTGCCCAAAATGGAGTTCTAGATCACCGACAACTTGTGGAGGGATTGATTGTTTCACCTAGAGTTCACCTGAAGAGAAATACGACTGCTGCTCTAATGGATTTGTATCTAATTTTGGTTTATGCGCAAGCCCATCAAATTGGTGGCCTAGCTTCTTATATAACATAATTATCTGAGAGGCAAAAGAAAGGTAAGCTCATTTATGATTTGCAAAATGATCTTGTTCCGAAAGGGTGTAGATTCCCTCAATTACAACAACAAAATACTGAGTACATTAAGAAGAATTTTATGATTTATGAGGAAGATCTACTGAAATAGGGTAGTATAGGGACAATCGCATGACAACAAGACAAGGGTGTCATCCGCCGATGGGAGGAGTGTGGCAAGTACTTGTCCGGTTCAAGTAACTTCACTGCATGGATGCTGAAGGACAATATCCAACAAAATAGTGGTGTTTTAATCAGGGTAATGCCTACTTCTAAGATGTTTATGAACAAGGGGCAGGACTGAGCTATTAAAAAAGACCGTTACAATGAACACAAGTCAAGAAGGGGAGAGCAGGTGAGCAAACAACATAGCGTATGGCCAGACGGTCAAGGAATGCAATCTGTATCTGTGGTGACTCCTCCAGTGATTCATAATGTTTCTCACCTTGAGGATCGTGTGATTTTCAATATGGCGACAGTAATAGGTTTTTAGGTGGTGGGGTTGGGTAGTAATGCTAGTAGGGAGGAGTTGTACACAAGTGGTTATGGGGTATTAATGGCCAGGGGTAATATTGTAACTCTCTTGGAAAGAGGGTTGTTGGGTTGCTTAGAGTTGTTGGGCTGGTGAGAGTGGTTAGAATGGGGAGAGGGCTTTTTAAGAGGGGAAGGGATGTGGATAGGGGGTAGGGATATTCTGTTTTTATGAGACAGCTTCCAAGATTGGGTGGGTGAGCCAAGGGGCCTCCTGAGGGTTTCTCGGTATTGTCTTCTACCTTCTTTCCTCTCTCTCAGAAGATGTAATTCTAGGTACACATAGTTGTTTTTCATTAATACAAGTCATTTTTTCTGCTTGATCAGCATGAGGTATTTATTATAACTCTTGTTGGATGTATAGGTATAGGTGGTCAAACACAAGGGACTGTCTCAGAAGGGTTTTGAGGCCATATTCTTTGAACACTTCGTCCAGAGACACCAATGGTCATAGGGGCATAAGGTGTCAGATGACATGGATTAGTTTTTTTGGTGATTTTTGCTCATCATTTGTTGTTTGATGAGTAGTTGGAGTCATGCTCATGTAGACAAGACTTATGGATCATATCCCTAAAGTATCAAAATAACTGAATGTGTTTTCTCAATTTTGAATAGGCCAGTTACTATGATACCAACTATAATGACCTAAACATTTCATACATTGATATCACATATGAGTAGATTAATATTCCTTAAACAAAAAAATAAATTAAACATAAATATGAAACAATGCATTAATTTTATAGATAATTATTTTACTATGAAAACAACAAGATTACCTCTGTAATTGAGCAGACACAACGTCATTTCTCTTCCTGCAAAGGCATGTCACATGGATAGAAATATTCTAAAATAAATGAACCCTTCAAAGAATAATGAAAATAAAATCAACATTTAATTATATAAATTTTCATTAAAATAGAGATATTATATCATAACATTACATTTACATCTTTCCAGAAGGTTTATTTGGTCCAGATATAATCTAATAACAAAACTAACGATTCTTTTTGCACTTTACCACTATTGGTTAAAAAAACTAATGATTCATTGCGCACTGTAATAATGTTTGTTAACTACCATAGCCCTCGCTACAAGGCGATAAGTGGGAGTTGATAAATATAAATCACAGTCATTTTTATCCTATAGAATATTAGTAAAGGAAAGTTATTAGTGTCTATGTGATTCACATTTCACAGAAACAATTATTAGAACATTTATTACTATAGCTAAGTCAAGTTTTTGAGGGGAATGGATCGCTTATAAGTTGGTGGGGTGTGGGGAGGGATCTTCATGCATGGGTTGTTGTAGATTTGTTTCTTCTCTTTGCCTCCCCCATCAAACTTTCTATCATCTCTTTCTGGTATTGTAATTTTTCTTAAAAAATATCAATTGTTTCTCTCATCTTTTTCATTTACTCAGTTTGATCCTCCGCTTGTTTTTCTTTATGAAAATATGTTTGAGGTGTCACCCAAAAATCCACACCTCTGACATGACCATACTATTTTGGCTGCTTCAATGCCACTAAAATTATGTCTGCATCTGGTGCAGGTGTTGTTGATTCCTGTGACTATTTAAGATAGAAAATATAGGAAAATAAGTAGTAATTGTTTTTTAATAGTGATTTAAAGCAACTCAAATGTATATTATGTCATACTTACACATGTTTCCCACACTTTTTGTGTGTTTTAATCTATCAGTATCCCCCATTTATTTACATGAGCCTCCTTCTATAGCACATGGAGTGGGATGGAAGTGACTTTTGATTTCGATTCATCAATCTGTATATAAATAGAGGAACATGGTTATTGTGTAGTTTTATGTAACATAAAAGTATTATGATAAATTTAAAATACATACCAATTTTTTATCAAGTGAATCATACCCCATACTTGTTTTACAGTTGGGGTACACTGGTTTTGTTTCCCATTGTTTATTTTCAGCACTCAGTTGTTGTTTCATAAATAAAAAACTGTCAATCAAAGTGATGAAAACAAGCAACATCAAAGAATATATTACCAAACACAATGTACCTGGAAAGTCTGCTTTACACGACAGTTTCTAAACACATCCCATGCTCCTTGGGATATCAAGTGTGCATAAAGAGGAGGTGGGTGAAACTTGATTTTCCCTTCAATATCTTTAAGATGATATTTCATTAAAATTGTGCGGATGCCTCAATGAATCCTTCCTAAAACTCTTAATACATATTACTTTTGTGAGGAATATACTATAAATGAACTCTGTAAGGGATTATGAAGAGTAAGTCAATGTTTTAGTATTTTATTTTATTTTAACAAATTATAGAAATTATATCATAATGCTATAGTAATCTCTTCCCAGATTAGTGTCTTCAGATTGATAAAAACATGGTTCCATGACTGTAAATCAATCGACACACGTTGCCGAGTGACGATTCCAATGTAGCTACTAAACATGGCTTTGTTGGGGTTAACATGTTGGCCTCGCTTATTCCATCCCACCTCAAATTTGATGCCTTTTTCTTTTTCCTTACGTATTTTGGCTACCATTATCAAACTACAATGCTCTTGTTTTTTTGAATCGCCAGGGTTTCATTGCCTACCATTTATTCATTTTCAGCATCATCATCATGTTCCTCCAGAACTATAGAATTGACACTAGGACCGGTAGCAATAGGTTGAGAAACCTATTGTACCTCAGCACTAGGACCAGCAGAAACATGTTGAAAAACCTATTGTTGCTCTGCACTGAGACCAACAGCAGAAGGTTGTGAGACTTTTTGTTCCCAGTGATTGGGTGCATCAGTAGGTACATAAGTCATTATCTGTAGAAGTAGTTTAACATTTAATTTAGATTACATAAAAGCAGCAGCGAACATATAATAAAATAATGTAACAAAATGTATATTACAATAAAATAATAACCTAATTATTAAACTCTCTTTTTTTAAAGGCTGAAGAGATTTGACCCCTCTATAAACTATGTAAATCCTTTCATTTTGGTCTCCTATGACATAAAAAACACCGTATACATTAAGACCACTATGAAATGATTGCCAAGTCCCAATGAAAAGGTCATCCTCCATTGAACTTTCATCTGACCCTTCAGTTTTTTTGGTCAATAACAGAACAATTGACCAGTTTCAGTTTGTGGGATCTGGAACATAAAATACTTGCACTACCTGTGATACCATTATAAATGGTTCGTATTTATCTCCTTCCTTACTCAAATAAACTTTCACGAATCCCAATTCATCTATTTTAACATCACTCCTGTTATCAACCCACTTTCATTGAAAAATCAGAACTTGGAATTTCGTATAATCCAAGTCCCATATTTTTTTGATGATGCCAAAGTATGACATATTCACATAAATTAGATTTCTGTCCTTATCACTGGAAACATGCATCGTTTCAGCAAAAAGTGTAACTCCACTATTCTTCATGGTACTATCTTCATCATGTTCATTAGTATATAATGTATAACCATTAACTACATAAGAATTATAAGATAATACATACACACTTGGTCCTCCAGCTAGCCATCTAAGTTGTTCTAAAATTAAGTACATATTTTTATCTAACTTCTTAAAAATATGGTCCCAAAACCATCCTATAAACTATCGATTATGTGTATCTGATATCTATTTTTTATCCCTATATGTATTCAAATGCCTAATAATTTTTTTGTGGGTTTGAAAATATGGGTCAACGTCGAAATTGTTATGGAAAATGTAAAGGTGGGTCTGCTCCCAATATGTAATAATGATTGTGATAGCCTATCTTCCATAAATTCATTCACCCTCAAATAGCCTAGTGTGATGATATTTCTATAGGCTAACATTTTCCACTCTATATAGGTATTCAGCAAAGAATTCAACGACTTCCTCAATTATATATTGCTTTGCAATACAACCCTCTGGGTGACTTCAATTTTTGATATACCCTTTCAAAATCATCATATACCTTTCAATGGGGTACATTCATCTATAATGTTCATGATAATATAGTCAAATCTATCTCACCAAATAAACCATCAAATGAACCATCATATCAAAGAATTTTGGCGGAAAGAAAATTTCCAATTCATATAATATGACAACAATTTCTCTTTCCATAGTTGGTAATTTCACCAGGTCTATAACTTTGCTGCATATAAATTTAAAGAATAAATAGATATTAGTTAATGTATGGTAAATATTCTTGGAAAAAACTACAACGTAAAGCTATAAGAATTATATCTTGCATCAAAACATGGCAGTCATGTGATTTCAGACCCTTAAACTTTAAATCACTCATTGAAACAATGTTATTGATATTTGATGAATACCGCTATGGAACCTTTATGTCATTCAAGAATTTTCAAAATTGATATCTCTCCTACTTGGAAGGAGTGTAAGCAACAGAAGGAAGAAATGTTCATTTTTCACCCTTCACTAGTGCCAACTCTTCTCGTATTCTCATCTCAATCATGTCCAACCTAGCCTTAATTCCATCCTTTGTTTTGCCGGGTGTATTTAGAAATGTTCATATGAAACTACCACATAATTTTTTTCAATATGCATAACATAAATAAATTTTCTCACATACAGACAAATCCATTATGGTAATTCAAAAAAGAACTGATCACTTTTTCCAACTGATTTTCATAAGGTTTTTCGAAAACGGTTTACCAAAAGTATTGTCCACAACTTTTACTTTCTAAAACAATTGATCACCTATTAATGGAGATGGTGTTGTACTCTCTTCTGAACTTCCATTGAATGATGTCGTCTAATATCATTACTTACGTCATCGGGGCATAAATCTGCGATGTCCTAGAAACATGGTTTTCAATGAATGTTTCAACCCAAATTACTGTGTACCTTGTTTGAAAATAGGACACACTTGAGTTCCTTTAATTCTATATCCTGAAAAATTTTCATAAGTAGGAAATTAATTTATCATCCCATACAACATGACTCTCAAAGTGAAATCTTCATTTTTGTAAGCATCATACAACATAACACCTCAATCCCACAATAATTTCAAATCTTCAATCAATGTATCCAAATACACATCAATATCATTACAATTTTATTTTGGTCCTGATATAAGCATAGATAACATGATGTATTTTCATTTCATGCATAACCACGGTGGTAAGTTATAATTTACCAACATAACCATCCATGTACTGTGACTGCTGCTTTGAAAACCAAAAGGATTCACTCTATCTGTAGATAACACAAGATGAAGGTTTCTCAGCTCATTTCCATATTTAGGATACTCATGATCAATTCTCTTCCACTAAGGAGAGTTTTTTGGGTGATATAGTTTCCCATAATTAATTCTGGTATCTGCATGCCATGTCAATTATCCTACAGTCTCCTCACTTCTATATAGGCATCTAAACATTGGAATGATTGGAAATTACCATAAAACTTTCGTAGGACTAGATTAATCTTTATTGTATCGATAAGAACCACACTTTGGGAATTATTTAAGTGATTTTTAGTCTTTTAAAAATAGTATACAGTCATTCGGGAAGGTGTGTATTCTTTAATAGATCATACCCATCAAACGTAGAATTATTTTTGCATCGTATGTTCTACTCAGGATCACATTATCTTTTGGGAGCATGTCATTCAGGGGAGTAAGTAGTTTTGTAAAACTAGAATCACTCCACCTGTTACCTGCTTTCAAATTATACAACTTCAGTGTGAATGACAATTCTGTATATTTAGTTCAACCAACATACAATGGCATATTTGCACAACTCTTTAACTTCTCAAATAATGTTTGGCTCTCACAAAGTTCATCTTCAACTGTCCTTGTCATTTCCTCAATACGATCTTCATCATCATTTATATCGGTAATCACATCCTCTATATGATCATCTTCATTTTTCACACTTGTAATCATATCAAATGATGCATAAAACATAGTGTTATCCCAACTACTACCGATATTAATTTTTCCCCGTGTTTATTCTAACATGTATAACTTAGATCTATTCCATGACAGATCAAGTGTTCTTCAAACTCCCCTGGACTAATTTTTATTTAATAAAAACAGTGTAAACACGTACAAAGGATTTGAGAAGGGTCATATGTATGATATTTTGAAAACTTGATAAACTCTTTCACACCATCTTCATACACTTTTATTAACCGATTTGCATTAATCAATTCTTTGTTCATATTCATCTAATTTGATTTATTAATATTAATATTTAACAAAATAATTACACAAAAGATGTTCAACTAGGGTCATCATCCAACTATAATCAATGGAACTAGCGATGGTAAACAATAACCTTATCTCTCCATGCATTAATCATGACCAAAGTAGATCACAACTGTCTTCCCAACCACCTAATAAATGGAACTAGCTATGAGAATCCCCTTAACTAGAATGTTTTAGTACCCCGCATGTGATTTATATGCATTATTGTAAACAAGTTTTTTAGTGTTTCTATAGAAACATAATTTCTCAAGTCAAGAACTATGGTAATAAACTAATAGATGGAATGATTTTTAATAGAGTTCATACAGGTGGAAGAATTCATTACATGCGTTGTTATGGTTATTTGACCAGGGTGTCCATAAAGTGTCTCATAGAGTCCTCTAGTGAAGTGGTTTTCTAAGATTCAGTGGAATTGCACTAGTAACAAAGTGGCAGTTCCATTTAAATGGGTAAGGTTTGGATTTATATTCAAGGGTGGAGGAACTACAACATGAAAAAAACGGCATACCAATCATTCCAATAACTGCAACACTATACAAACACACAATCGTGCTCACAATCGCAACATCATACAAACCAAACAAACACAATTTCAGATTTTACAACGCATCTCTTATTCAATTCCGTTTGTTAATTCAGGGGTTATCACATTAGTTTTATGATCCTGGGGAATTCATTCATTATCCAAGTATATGTAAATTACTAATTTTTATATTCAAATGTTCAATAGTAACCAACCAACATGTAATTAATTTAGTGCACAAACAAGGACCACCAACAGCCACGATTTTTAGTGGGGAATTTAGCCCATAAATTTCATAACATAACTATGAATATCAAACTGTAATAACATGCGAACAAGAGTAAACCAATGAGTAAGAGTAGAAAAATCACTATGAAGGTGTTGTTCAGTGCGCGGTAGAGGTGCGTTCGCGGTAGAGGAGAGGCGCACGACATAGGATATTTCCAACTGAAAAAAACATAAAATGATAACTCATATGTTATACCTATCCAAAATAGGTCTAATCAGATTTTTTAATGGGACATGTCTGGTTAAACAATTTTATTGGTCAATTTTGGGATTTTATTTTCCATCTATGACATCTACTTCATATTTATTTATTTTTCACATAACTACTATTTTCCAAGATGTTAAACTTATGAATGAGACATCTCTGATTTTTAAAAGAAATATCATTTTTAATTTTCTCTAATTTAGGGGTGAAATATTCTAAATTAATTGTATATTTTTTCTTGGGGATCATTTTTATCCCATAGGTATCATAAACGCCTTTTAGGTTAGTGGAAATTCAAGTCAGTTGTTGGTTATGATACCGGCCTGGGTCGTATCATTAAATTTCCTGTTGTAAGTGACCCATGTCCATTTAAATATATGATTGGAGGGGTTAAATACTAATATATTCACAACTACACTAGAGTTCCTATGGGGGTGGGTCCTGATAGTATCATATCTGATAAATATTTTATAGATTGGAAGTTAGAGTAGTCACTACTAAGGATTTCCTCATTTGTATGGTAGTAATGTTTATTGAACATAATGTGTGAAGTAGAAATCAGAAACTAATAATTGATTAAAACTTATGTGATGACTTCATAACCTATGAAAAAATATATAGGAAAAAGCTTACAATCCTCATTGAATCTTAATAGGTTTGGTTTCATTCATCATATAGTTACAAGTGATTTGGAATGTGTCAATGATAAGCTTGGGGGGATGAATGATGTGTATATGTTGATGGAATTAGTTGGAAAGGACCTAAATATAAGGGAGAACAAGACATGAATCACAACACAACACATAGGGCTATGCCATAATGGGTCCCAAATGAGAAATAACTACGACACAAAAGAGATAGTCACACCATAATGGTTCCTGGTAAAAACACATCTAGAATCCACATGCATGGTCAAAAAATGAGATCATATAATCTAGGGGAAGGAGACTATGATGCATTGGTCATCACTACACCATAACCTCTAAGACCTCAAACACCAAATATCATCCTTTGATTCAGCCTAAAATGGGTGAAAATTAGAAACCAGAAAAATGTAAAATAATAGGGCATATTAGCTCAACCAAGTGGAACACTGTATGGAAATTAAATAAAACTAAAATAGAAGGAATACGATAGGTAAAATTATCCTATGATTTCCAATACAATTTATGAAATATGAAACATACACTGGGTGAGGGAGAACCACCCAAGAGGAGAAGAGAGGGAGGGTAGCATAGTGCGAAGGGATTTTGGATGAGAAAAGGGGAAAATCCAGTAAAACATAAAAGGTTCAGAGGGGATTTTTTTTTGTAAAACATCAATTTTTACTATAAAGTATGTCAATTTATTTCTCAGGTTGAAGATGAAAATAGGGTATTTGTGTCTGGTAGATAATTCTTGCATGTCTTAGTATAGGAGAAGGGTGATAGTGAATAATACATGGCTTTACCTGGTTATAGTAAGATGGAAAGAACTGTTGGCCTTACTGGACATATACATGAGAAATATTTTGGTACTTTAGTACAACATGAGCAACCCCCTAAAACTTCTAGTGATGAGGATTTCCCGGATGGACATGTGAAGGTCCATAAAGCATGGGATGATGTTTTATATGATTCATATGATGTCCATAGTTTTGGTATAGATATATTTGAGGCTGGAATTATTGCACAAGAATTTGTCAATTCTCAATTGAGGAAGGATCACTTCATTACCTCAAGTGATCAAAAGGGAAAGAAAAATCTTGATACTGAAACTCCATTGAAGGGTAATTACAAAAAGAAAGATACTACTGGAATTATTTCCAATGCACCTAAAAGACTCTCCACACAAGCTATTGTAGCTAGTGATTCTCTTATGAACCTTGACACTCACAAGAGAAGATATCACCTAATGAGAGATGAGGAAGGGATTCAAGGGGTCCTTTAAATTATGGATAAGTTTGTTGCCCTATATAGATTTGGTAAAAATAATTTTATCCTAATTGACATATTAAACAGGTCTGATAGAATGGGTCTCTTCTATTAGTAATTTGACAATGTTCATGGAGTTCCACTTATGTATGGAAAAGTTTTAGAGGGTCTAGGTATGGTAGAAGATCCAACCCCACTGGATGATAATGATGACGAGGAAGGGTAACAACCCAAAATATGGAGAAGGGGTTGTAATTTTAGAGGTAGGGGTTGTGACCGATCCAATAGAGGAACTTTTTTCTTATTGTGAAGTGGTCTGCCACTTGTAGATTTATATATTTATATAATTATATATATTTATGTAAGTATATATATATATAAATATATAAATATATATAATTATAAATAAATATATTTAAGAATATTTATATATAATTATAAATATATTTATACATTTATATATATAATTATTTATTAATATATAAATGTACCAAAAATATATAGCCATAATCAGAGCTACTAAACATTTTTTAAAGAGGAGAAGAAGAAAAACAGGAGAAACAGATGGGGTCAAACAAAGATACATGCCATCATCCAGAACATCTGTTTAGGAACCATAATAAGAAGAATCATTCCCATATTCAAAATCAGATTCATCAATGGTTTCCCACTCCAACTGTGAGTTACCTTAGCAGATAATCCTAAGGATTCCTTCCTTGTACCTTTCCTGCTCAGGGGTGATCTTGCTCTTTGAAGCTTTGGAAGAAGATCTAGTAGACACATTCCATGGCTTGTTGGAGTATTCCTTCTGTAGCCTTCTTTTTGGAGGATCACTCTTTCCTCCAATGGCAATATCCTTAATGGATATACCACTGCCTGAAGGCATGATTTGAGTAGTGTCCAATAAAACCATCAGCCACTCTTTATCAGTTCCATCATCCAAAACATTAGCCCACCTCCCAATTATTGAAGAGCAGAATACATTCTGAATTTCCTGATGAAAATTAATATCTTGTTAAATATTAGGTTTCTTGGACCCATCATCTAATACTGAGAAGACCATTTCCATTGGTTTCACTATACATCCTTGACATTCAGATGCATTCTCTGATGTGGCACACTTCCCAAGTTTCTTATTTGCTGACTCCTTCAACTCTTGTTGAGAGTCTACCCTAACATGAAACTCTTGAAAAGACTTTCCAGTGGAGGGACCATCTCAGTTAAAGGTAGAGAAAAACTCAACATCCTATGTTTTCTTCTTGTCTTCCCTTTTAGTAAAACCCGTAACATTTTTCCTATCAAGATCTAAGAGATTAACCTCATAATGATCCTACAAGATAGAGGTTCATGTGGATAATCCCTACTTTTCCTGCATTAGTTTCTTTGAGGAACCAAGATGTAGCTATTGTGGACCCTTCTCAGCATGCTTCTCATCTCCTACTTGATTCCTCTTACCTTTTCCTTTCCTGCACATAGATGCATCATTCCCTATAATGGATAAAGTTGATCAAACAATGGATCTACTACAAGTTTCCAATGAATGTACAATTTTATTTTAATCAAAACAATAATATAGAAGCACTTCATATTCAATCAAAAGATTCATATCATCATTCTCGGTGGATAACATAACCTTTTTTTCAATGTTAATCTTAAATCAACTTCCACATGCACCCTTAAATATATCCAAATGTAACTTGTTATATTTTCCTATCCATATTAATTGGGACACCAATTATAGAGGTGATATCAAACAAATTTTTTAGATTCCATAAATCCATCTCAAAATTTTTTTTTAACCCAAACTTGTGAAAACTATTTTCTCTGTTCATAAGGATTGAAGCAAAATTTCTACTCCTAGAGCCGAATCATACCTAACCTCAGAGAAACCAAGCTGAATACCCATGCCATTTTCTTCAATTTAGAACTTGGGAATAGAATGTGATAGAATCCATTCCTCACTGGAATGAATTTAAAGTTTGAGAATACCTAAAAAAAGGACAACCTATTTTTCCGATCCTCCAATATCCAAGGCTTCACACCCTCCATTAGTACAACTCGACCAATGATGGAATTATGACACATTTCAATCCTCTCAGAGACCTCTTCACATCTCACAATCACCTGAGAAGTATCACCCTTTTTAAAAACCATAATTGAATCATAATTTCTCAAGGAATAGAATAATCATTAATTCAAGGATTCTAAATATTTACCTTCATCCATATTTCTCAAGGAAGCCTCCTTGAAATAAATGCCTGAATGAATACCCTTCGACACACACCCTAAAAAGTGAAGATCACCTATAGATCGATGATACATAGGCACTTTCACATCCTAGGATTGTCTACCACATATGATTTCATGCGAGTGGAGGCCAAGGGACATGGATTTTCCATGACCTTCGAGAGAGTTACATTAGTATGAGACCAGGAGCTCCCACTAACCACTGATGAAGAGGGAAGAATTCCACCACAGCCTTTGAGATGTTTGTGTAAGTGGGAGACCAAGAGATCTCATGGACCTTCAATAAAGAGAGATTATACACCGATGCATATCTGTGGTGAGGAAGAAGATCGAAGCTCAAGTAGTGTCGTATCTCTATGAACAAACCCTAATCACCATCGCTGAGATAGGGAACTCCCATAACCCTCATCATCCCTTCTTCTATATATAAATATATATAATTATAATTATAAATATAAAAAATATATTTATTAATTATGTTTATCATATGAGGAGTCTAAATATATACTCATATTCATCAAATCAAGATGTGGATCATCTGGATTCACTACTACAAAAAACAGTCTTTATCAGCGCTCAAAACGGGGTTTATCAACGCTAAAAAAGTGCTGTAAAGATTGACACTGATAGGGGGGGTTACCCTTTATCAGTGCTAAATATGCACTGATAAAGAGGTAATTTATCAGCGCTAAAAAGGTGGTGATAAAAACCCCTTTATCAGTGCTAAAAAAGTTGCTGATAAATGTGTGTTTTATCAGTGCTCTTTTAGCACTGATAAACTGATCCTTTATCAGCACTTTTTTAGCGCTGATAAAGGTAGAGTTTATCAGTGCTAAAAAAGGGCTGATAAATTCCTTGTCTACTGCTACAAAAAAATCTGCAATGGCACACCCAAACACCTGAAAAAAATTCAGCATCTCAATAAGATAATTAGACCAAGTATACCCATACAAAATTAACACATAAATCATAAGCCAATTAGACCAAGTATACCCATACAACAAGTATACCCGTACACCATTAACACATAATTCACAAGTTAATTAAGTATATAAAGAATTAAATTCAGAATTCAGGGGGATGGGGGGCTGTTCAGGGGTTTGGGGTGGTTGTCCAAGGGGGGGTAGGGGGTGTCCGGGGGGAAAGGGGTGTCCAGGGGGGTGGGGGGGGGGGGGGGTCCAAGAGGTTGGGGGGTTGTCCAAGGAGGGTGGGGGTGTCCAGGGGGGTGGGGGTGTCCAGGTGGGGGGGGGGGTCTATGGGGGTGTCTAGGGGGGTGGGCTAGTGTCCCGGGTCTCGGGGGGGGGGGGGGGGGGGCTTTCCAGGGGTGGGGGGGGGGGGGGTCCGGGGGGGGGGGGGGGTGGGGGTGGGGGGGGGGGGGTGTCTGGGGGGGTGGGGGTGGGGGGGGGGGGGTTCGAGGGGTTGCTGGGGCTGTCCAAGGGGGGTGGGGTGGTGTCCAGGATGGTGGGATGGGGGTGTTCAGGGGGATAGGGGGTGTCCAGGGGGTGGGGGTGTCCAGGGGCGGGGGGCAGTCCAAGAAGTTGGGGGGCTGTACAAGGGGGGTGGGGTGGTGTCCAAGGAGGGGGGTGTCCAGGTTGGGGGGGGGGGGCTATCTATGGGGTGTCCAGGGGGGTGGACTGGTGTCCAGTGTGTCGGGGGGCATTCTAGGGGGTTGGTGGGCTGTCCAAGGGGGGTGGGATGGTGTCCAGGAGGGTGGGGGAAGCCGCCCATGGGTGGGGGGGGGGGGAGTTTCTAGGGGTGAGGGTATCTAGGTGGTGGGGTAGTGTCTAGGAGGGGTGGGGGTGCTGTCCAGGGGTGCTGGTTGTCCAGGGGGTGGGGGTGTCCGGGGGGGGGGGGGTTGGGGGGGCTGTCCGAGGTGGGGGGGGGGCTGTCCATGGGCGTTTCCTGGGGGTGGGGGTGTCCAGGGGTTTGAGGGGGATTTCCAGGGTGGGGGTATCCAGAGGGGTGGGGGGTATCTAGGTCGTAGGTTAGTTGTTGTTTTCACATAAAATTGTGTCCAATTTAAACAAAAGAGAGACACTTTGAGTGATATCGGCCACACCGTGCCTCGGATTAAGGCGAGTTTGATTTGTACACATCTCAAAATACCCATGTATTGTTATACTATAGTATCAACACAATCCGAATGCGTTTGGTTGGATTTTCGTAGGTCAGTTGTTGATTTCACTTAAAATTGTGTCCATTTTAAACAAACGAGAGACCCTTTGAGTGATACCAGCCATAACGTGCCTCAGATTGAGGCTGGGTTGACTCGTACATGTCACAAAGGACCCATGGATCATTCTCCTAAAATATCAATACAATCTGAAAGCGTTTGGTCAGATTTCTGTAGGTTAGTTGTTGTTTTCACTTAAAATTGTGTCCATTTTAAACAAAAGAGAGACACTTTTAGTGATACCAGCCACACCATGTCTCTAATTGAGGTGTGTTAGACTCATACATGTCAAAAAGGACCCATGGATCATTCTCCTATATAATCAAGACAATCCGAATGCATTTGGTTGGATTTCCATAGGTCAGTTGTTGTTTTCACTTAAAATTGTGTCCATTTTAAATAAAAGAGAGACACTTTGAGTGATACCGGCTATACCGTGTCTCATATTGAGGTGGTTTTGACTCATAAACATCAAAAAGGACCCATGGATCGTTCTCATAAAGTATAAAGACAATCCTAATGCGTTTGGTCAGATTTTCGAAGGTCAGTTTTTGTTTTCACTTAAAATTGTGTACATTTTAAACAAAAGAGAGACACTTTGAGTGATACCGAACACACCATGACTCAGATTAAGGTGGGATTGACTCTTACAGGTTTTAGAGTACTTTTTGATCATTCTCCTAAAGGATCAAGACAATCCGACTATTTTTGATCAGATTTCTGTAGGTCAGTTGTTGTTTTCACTTAAAATTGTGTCCATTTTAAACAAAAGAGACACACTTTGAGTGATACTGGAAACACCGTTCCTTGGATTGAGATGGGGTTGACTCGTACATGTCTCAAAGTACCCATGAATCTTTCTCCTAAAGTATTAATACAATCTGAAAGTGGTTGGTCAGAAATCCGTATGTCAGTTGTTGTTTTCAATTAAAAATATGCCCATTTTAAACAAAAGAGAGACACTTTGAGTGATACTGGCCACACCGGGCCTCGTATTGATGTGTGGTTGACTCATACATGTCTCAAAGGACCCATGGATCTTTATTATAAAATATCAATACAATCCAAATGCTTTTGGTCTGATTTCTGTAGAGAAGTTGTTGTTTTCACTTCAAATTGTGTCCATTTTAAACAAAAGAGAGACACTTTGAGTGATACCGGCCACACTATGCCTTAGATTGAGACGAGGTTGAATCATACATGTCAAAAAGTACCCATGGATCATTCTACTATAGGATCAAGAAAATCAGAATGCGTTTTTTTTGGATTTTCATTGGTCAGTTGTTGTTTTCACATAAAATTGTGTCCATTTTAAAAAATAGAGACACTTTGAGTGATACTAGATAAAAAGTACCTCTGAATAAGGATATGTTGACTCATACATGTTGAAAAGGACCCATGGATTGTTTTACTAAAGTATCAATACAATCTGAATGCGTTTGGTCAGATTTCCGTAGCTTAGTTGTTGTTTTTACTTAAAATTGTGTCCATTTTAAACAAAAAAGAGGCACTTTGAGTGATATCGGCTATACCATGCCTCGGATTGAGGTGGGGTTTACTCTTACATGTCTCAAAGGACCCATGTATCATTATCCTAAAGGATCAACACAATACAAATGCATTTTGTTGGATTTCCCTAGGTCAGTTGTTGTTTTTCACTTAAGATTGTGTCCATTTTAAACAAAAGAGAGACACTTTGAGTGATACCGGACACACCGTGCCTCAGATTGAGGTGGGGTTAACTCTTACACATAAAAAAGGACCCATGAATCATTCTAATATAGGATCAAGACAATTTGAATGTGTTTGGTTGGATTTTCAAATGTCAGTTTTTGTTTTCACTTAAAATAGTGCCCATTTTAAACAAAAGAGAGACACTTTGAGTGATACCTGCCACAATGTGCCTCAGATTGAGGCGGGGTTGACTCATACATGTTGAAAATGACCCATATATCATTATCCTAAAGTATCAAGACAATCCGAATGCGTTTGGTCAGATTTCCGTAGGTCATTTTTTGTTTTCATTTAAAATTGTGTCCATTTTAAACAAACGAGAGACCCTTTGAGTGATACCGGCCACACCGTGCTTCATATTGAGGCCAGGTTGACTCTTACAAGTCATAAAGGACCCATGTATCATTCTACTAAATGATCAATACAATCCAAATGCGTTTGGTGGTATTTCCGTAGGTCAGTTGTCGTTTTCACTTAAAATTGTGTCCATTTTAAACAAAAGAGAGACACTTTGTGTGATATTAGCTATACCATGCCTCATATTGAAGATTTTTTGACTTTTAAAATTATCAAAGGACCCATGGATCTTTCTTCTAAAGAATAAACTCAATCTGAATGCGTTTGGTTGGATTTCCATAGGTCAATTGTTGTTTTCATTTAAAATTGTGTCCATTTTAAACAAAAGAGAGACACTTTGAGTGATACCAGCTATACTGTGCTTCATATTGAGGTTGGGTTGACTATCACACGTCACAAATGATCCATGAATCATTATCATAAAGGATAAAGACAATCCAAATGTGTTTGGTTGGATTTATGTAGGTCAGTTGTTGTTTTCACTTAAAATTATGTCCATTTTTTAAAAAAAAGAGAGACACTTTGAGTGATACCAGCCACACCAAGCCTCATATTGAGGTGAGTTGACTCGTACACATTGAAAAGGATTCGTGGATCGTTATACTATAGGATAATGAAAATCCAAATGCGTTTGGTTGGATTTTCTTAGGCCAGTTGTTGTTCTCACTTAAAATTGTGTCCATTTTAAACAGAAGAGAGATACTTTGAGTGATACTGGCAACACCGTCCCTCAGATTGAGATGGGGTTGACTCTTACATGTTTTAAAGGACCCATGGATCATTCTCCTATAGGATGAAGACAACCTAAATTTGTTTGGTCGGATTTTCATAGGTCAGTTGTTGTTTTCACTTAAAATTGTGTCCATTTTAATCAAAAGAGAGACACTTTGAGTGATACCAGAAACACCATTACTTGGATTGAGGCAAGGTTGACTCATACACGTTCAAAAGGACCCATGGATCGTTCTCCTAAAGGATCAATACAATCCAAAATCGTTTGGTCAGATTTCCGTACGTCATTTGTTGTTTTCACTTAAAAATTCATCCATTTTAAACAAAAGAGAGACCCTTTGAGTGATACCAGCCACACCAGGCATCAGATTGAGGCGACATGGACTTGAACACATCACAAAGGACTCATTTATCGTTCTCCTAAAATATCAATACAATCCGAATTCCTTGGTCGTATTTTCATAGGTTAGTTTTTGTTTTCACTTAAAATTGTGTCCATTTTAAACAGAAGAGAAACACTTTGATTGATACCAGCCACACCGTGCCTCGGATTGAGGCGGGGTTGACTCTTACATGTCTCAAAGGACCCATGTATCATTATCCTATAGTATGAAGAAAATCAAAATGTGTTTGGTCAGATTTTCGTAGGTCAGTTGTTGTTTCCACTTAAAATTGTGTCCATTTTTAACAAAAGAGAGACACTTTGAGTGATATCGGCTATACCGTGCCTCGGATTGAGGCGGGGTTGACTCTTACACGTCCCCAACACACTTATGGATCATTCTCCTAAAGTATCAAGAAAATCCAAATGCGTTTGGTCGGATTTTCGTAGGTTAGTTTTTGTTTTCACTTAAAATTGTGTCCATTTTAAACAAATGAGAGACCCTTTGAGTGATACTGGTCACACCATGCCTCGGATTGAGGCTGGGTTGACTCATACACATCAAAAAGAACCCATGGATCATTATTTTAAATGATGAAGACAATCCTAATGCGTATGGTCGGATTTTCGTAGGTCAGTTGTTGTTTTCACTTAAAATTGTGTCCATTTTAAACAAAAGAGAGACACTTTGAGTGATTCCAGCCACACTGTGCCTCAGATTGTGGCGGGGTTGACTTGTACACATCACCAAATCACCCATGGATCGTTATCCTAAAGGATCAACACTATCCAAATTCGTTTGGTCAGATTTCCGTAGGTCATTTTTTGTTTTCACTTAAAATTGTGTCCATTTTAAACAAAAGAGAGACACTTTGAGTGGTTCATAATTCTTGCATGTTGCTGGTGCATATCATCTGTTAAAATGGAAAAATTAATCATTGGAGAAGGGATGTTTTATTTAATTACAATTACAATTTTCCTACAAACATTTACATACAATAATGTTTCATTTTTTGATCCCCTTAACCCCTCTAAAAAATGACTGCCAATTGTACATGTCCCCAAGTCAGATATTCATGCTACTTGTGTATAATCTTCCATCTGGTATGCGGCCCACTCATTTCTAAACAAATCTATATTGTCTTGTGAGTATGAGGATTTTCGGCAGTCAGAGTAGTAATGAAAAATATAAAAATAAATAATTAATAAATAAATTAAATGAACTAGTAGTTGTTTTTGAAAATACCTCTTTAAGGATGCTAGTTTGTTGATGAAAAACAATCTATTTCATAAATTTACAAATATGATAACCGTAATCATTATCGTTTGTTTGTTTTGGACACTAGAAAAATATTATTCATTATAAGAATAAGTAACTTGTGTTGAGATGTGTTTGGATAGTGAAATTTTATTATATATACACTGATATTTGTCCAGACATAGTACTTGTTTTCCTCCTTATGCTTAGCCCCTATCCTTATTCCTTTTTTAGACGATAATGATACACCTCCCTATCATAACAAAATCCTTAGTAAAATATAATATAAATTATATCACTTGATGTTTAGACCTAAAACGTAGGATGTAGTTTCTTACAGATTCACAAACTCTATCATGTGTGGTCAGTTTGATGGATATCCTTTCTTTGAATCCAAAAAATAAATATTTGGAGTATCCAAGTTCACCACAATTAGCAACCAATGTTGCCTAAAAACACAAAAAGGAATAAGTAATAAAAGAAGTGAAAATATAATTGATATGCTTTAATCGTAGAGTTTTACCCCTGCATGGTTGGTATTAGGAAGAGTCTGTCATCTGTAATCTTGATTTCAAATGTTTTCAGCAAGCCATTCACTATTTCATTATTTTTTGATGGCTCCAATTTTGTTAGATGTGTTGATGTGGTATGAGGACTAACAAGTCCGAATTTTTTCTCATGAGAAAATTCCTTCAACTTTTTTCATATATATGTCTGTCAATAATATAAAATGCATTTAGTCATAATTTTCACATTAGATCATCTTTTAGAAAATCAATTCATGAAAACATACCTCATATATATATTTACAACTGTGATTCCTAGACAACCATTTTCAAGGATCTCATTTACATTTTTAGCAGCAATGAAATCTTGACTTTCCTCTCCATATATATTCTTTTCGAAAACCACTATATGACTACTACAACCTCTTAGCTTCGTATCCACATGAGTCTTTAATGCTAGTAAATGTTGATAGAGAACAGGTGGTGTTATTGTGCTTTTAGTAGCTCCTTGGGATCGGTTGGTCGATCCTTTAGATGGTTTTGAGCCGATGTTTGTCACCCCCTTCCCTTTATCCGTCTATAATAACATTCATTGGTTCAGACCCTTTTTTCATTAATTATTAAAGGTTTAGCTTGAAAAAAAGGAAATAAATACCTCTTTGTTTGCATGTACTCTTACAAGTTGTGATGGCCATGCAATGAATGTCCCAATAGACTTTTCGACCATATGAATATCATCATCATCAAGTGGAATAGGTAGCTCTGCATTTGACTCGTGAGCTACAATAATCGTCACTTTAAGATGATCTTTCCGAAGTGGTCTATTATGTAGTGTGTCATCTGGGATGTTGAACATTGTAGCCCTCACTACAAGTTGATAGGTGAGTGTTGATAGATATAAATCAAAATCATTATAACCATGAAGAAGATCATTACAGGAAAAGTATCAGTGTTTGTATGATTCACATTTCATGAGAAAAATTATTAGAATATTGATTACCATGGCTAAGATAGTTCTTTGAGGGGAATGACTCGCCTCAAATCTGGTGGGGGTGGAGGGATCTTCACGTGCTGGTTGTTCCTGAGTTGTGTATTCTCCTTGCTTCCCACCCATAAAAGTTGCTAGCAACTCTCCCTGCCATTGTAATCATTCTTCAAGGGTTTCTAGTATTTCTCTCATTTGTTTCAATTTTCCATCTCTATCATTCGTTTTTCTTATTCTCAAAATTTACTCAGGGTGTCACCCCAAACCCCGCACCTCTGACAAAACCGTATTGTTCTGGCTGCTTCAAAGTCGTCAATAATAGGTCTGCATCCGCTACAGGAGTAGCTGATTCCTGTGACTGTTGGATATAGGAAAATAACGGATTATTTTTATGTAATAGAAATTTAAAACAAATATTTTTATCATCATGTCATACTTACACATATTTCCCACAATTTTTGTGTGTTCTCATCTACTAGCTTCCATTCCTTATTCACACGTGCCTCCTTCCATAACACATGATGTGGGATGAAAGTTTCTTTGGTTTTAGACTCATCAATCTATATATAAAAGTAGAAACATAATTATTATGTTGTTTATTGGAACCTAAAAATATTACTATAAATTTAAAATACATACCATATTCTTTTCTAGTGAAGCGTACCCCATCCTTGCTTTACGATAGGGGTATGTTGGTTTTAAGGCACGTTCCTTATTGTCAGTACAAAGTTTCTGTTTCATAAATAAAATATTGACAATCAAAGTGATGAATACACGTATCCTCAAACAATGTATTATCACCCACAATGTACCTGAAACTCCTCATCCCCATGGTGGCCAATAAATGCATCCCATGCTTCTTGGGATATCAGGTGAGCGTAGACAATGGGTGGGTGCTGGTTTATTTTACCTTTGTAATATTTTAGGTGACATCTTGTTAAAATAGTGAGAAAACCTCGATGAATTCTTCCTACAAGCCTTAGTACACAATCCTTGTGTGAATCGTCTACTATAAATGTACTTTTCAAGAGATTGAGAAGAGTAAGACATTGTTTCATTATTTTATTTGATAGTAAATTAAAGAAATAAATTAATAATTTTTCCGTAATTTCTTCCCAGATCACATCCTTCAGCCAGTACACAACATGGTGCCATGAATCTATGTCAATCGACATGCATTTACGAGTGAAAAATCCAATGTAACTACTAAACATAGCCTTGTTGGGATTCACATTTTAGCCTCGTGCAATCCATCCGCCATCAAATTTTATGCCTTTTCTTTTCACCTTAAGAACTTTGGCTAACACTGTCAAACTATGACGCACCTGTGTTTTCTATGACGTCAGTCCTTAATTCCCGACCATTTCATCGATATCAACATCATCTATATGTTAATCTAAAATGGTATCAATGGCATGTGCTGATGGTTGTTGGACCTCAACGCTATGAGAAACAATAGGTTCAGAAACGTTTTGTTGCTCTGCACTGTGAGCAGCCGCAGTAGGAGCAGCAGCAGCTGCAACAACAGCAGCTTGAGAGACTTGTTCAGCCTCAAGGTTACGAGCACTAGAATGTGCAGAAGTCATTATCTGCAAAAGTGGTTGAACAATTAATTTAGATTACATAAATACAGTAATGATAAGATAATAACATGATATAACAAGATCTATATTACAAACAAAATATAACCTGTTTATTGAACTCTCTTTTTTTTTTCAAATACTGAAGGGATTTGAAACCTCTATTGATTATCCAAATCCTTCATTGTGGTCTCTTTTAACATACAAAACATCATCTACATTGGGACCGCTGTGAAATGATTATGACGTACCACTGAAAGGATCGTCCTCAACTAAATTTTCATCGGACCCTTCAATAGTTTTGGACAATAACAGAATAATCGACCACTTTCGGTTTGCGGGATTTGGAACATAAGAAACTTGTACCGCTTGTGATGCCATTATAAACTATTTGTCTTTGTAACCTTCTTTACTACAATCAAATTTCACAAATCCTCATTGATCTATTTTAACACCACTGTTGTTATCAACCCATTTGCATTGAAAAATCAGCAATTGGAATGTCATATAATCTAACTCCCATATTAGTTTGATAATTCCAAAGTATGACATATTTGCATAAATTGAATTTCTATCCTTACTACCATAAACATGCATTGCCTCAGCCTCTAGTGTAACTCCACTATTTTTCATGGTACTATCTTCATCATTTTCATCTGTATAGAATGTATAACCATTAATTAAATAACCACTGTAAGATAATACATACACACTTGGTCCGACAAATAGCCATCAAAGTCGTTCTGAAATTGAATTCATATTTTCATATAACTGCATAAAAATATGGTCCTAAACCATCCTATAAATTAGTGATTATGTGTTTTTGATAACCATTTTTCATCCCTTGATGGATTCAACTGCCTAAAAATTTCTTTGTGAGTTTCAATATATGGAGCAACCTCCCAACTGTTATGAAAAACATAAAGGTGAGCCTGCTCCTGATTTGTAATACTGATTGTCACAACATCTCTTCCAGAAATTCCCTCACCCTCAATGCGTCCAGTGTGACGATATTTCAGGGGACCAATTCTTTCCACATCAGATAGGTATTCGGTAAAAAATTCAATGGCTTCCTCAACAACATATCGCTCCACTATACAACCCTCTGGACGACTGCGATTTTTGACATAACCTTTCAAAATATTCATATACCGTTTAATAGGATACATCCATCTATAGTGCACAGGACCACAAAGTCAAATCTCTCTCACCAAGTGAATCCTCAAATGAACCATCATATCAAAGAATGTTGGCAGAAAGAACATTTCTAATTCACATAATATGACGAAAATTTCTTTTTCCATAGCTGGAAATTTCTCCGGGTCTAAAACTTTGCTACATATAGCTTTGAAAAGGAAATAAAGTTTGGTTAACGTATGACAAACATTCTTGGGAAAAATTCAACGTAAAGCTATAGGAATTAGATCTTGCATCAAAATATGGAAGTCATGTGATTTCAAACCTTTTAACTTCAAATCATTCATTGAAACAATGTTCTTGATATTTTATGAATACCCCTCTGGAACCTTTACATCATTGAAGAAGTTGCAAAACTGATATCTCT
This sequence comes from Viscum album, assembly GCA_963277665.1. Lineage (NCBI taxonomy): Eukaryota > Viridiplantae > Streptophyta > Magnoliopsida > Santalales > Viscaceae > Viscum > Viscum album. The sequence continues at coordinate 1,942,206,610 of OY728143.1, read as the reverse complement.
CCTCCCTAGAAAGAGTATAAGAAGATGGAAGAAGAAACATTTGATTTTCACCCTTCACGGGAGCCAACTCTTCTCATATTCCCATGTCAACCATGTCCAACCTTGCCTTAATTCCATCCTTTGTTTTGACAGGGGCATTTAGCAATGCTCCGATAACACTGTCACATACATTTTTTTCCCACATACATCACATCAAGAAAATGTATGACGTACAAACAATTCCAGTATGGTAATTCAAAAAAACTGATCTCTTTTTCCAACTGATTTTTGTAAGGTTTTTCGAAAATGGTTTACCAAAAACAGTGTTCACATCTTTTACTTTCTCAAACAGCTGATCACCTGTCAGTGGAGATGGTGTTTCACATTGTTATGAACTTCCATTGAATGATGTCGTCCAAGATTGGTACTTATGTCGACGAGGTAGAAATCTACGATGTCCTAGAAACACAGATTTCGATGAATGTTTCAACCTAATTTATTCTGTATCTTCTTCTCACACGGGATACCCTTGAGTTACTTTAATGCTATAGCCTGAAAAATTTCCGTAAGCAGGGAAATCATTTATTGTCCCATAAAACATCTCTCTCAATGTGAAGTATTCAATTTTATAATCATCATACAACATAACACCTGAACCCCAAAATAACTTCAAATCCTCGATCAAAGGAGCCAGATAAACATTAATATCGTTACCTGGTTGTTTTGGTCCTGATATAAGTATAAATAACATGATGAATTTCCACTTCATGCATAACCAGGGTGGGAAGTTATAATTTACCAACATAATAGGCCATGTACTATGAGTGATGGTTTGAAAACCAAAAGGATTCACTCCATCTGTAGGTAACACAAGATGAAGGTTTCTCGACTCTTTTCTAAATTCAGGATACTCATGATCAATTTTCTTCCATTGAGGAGAGTCAACTGGATGACGTAATTTCCCATCTTTATTTCTTTTATCTGCATCCCACGACAATTTTCTTGCAGTTTCTTCACTTCCATATAGACACCTAAACCTTGGAAGGATTGGATAGTACCATACAAATTTCATAGGATTGGATTAATCTTTCTTGTATCGAGAAGCACCACACTTTGGGCATTATGTAAGCGATTTGTTCTCCTTGCGAAACAATATAAAATCTTTTGGGCAAGCATGTATTCTTTCAGAAATCATACCCATTGAGCATAACATTCGTTTAGCTTCATATGTCCAGCCTGGGAGCTCAGTATCTTCCGGGAGCATGTCATTCAAGATAGCAAGTAGTTCCATAAAACTGATATCACGCCATCCATTGCCTTCTTTCAATTTATAAAACTTTAGTACAGTTGACAATGCTATATATTTAGTGCAACCAACATACAATGTCATATTTGCACAACTCTTTAACTTCTCAAACAATTTTGGGCAATCATAGAGTTCATCTTCAATTGTCTTTGTCATTTCCTAAATATGATCTTCATCATCATTGAAATCTATAATCACATCCTCCATACGGTTTTATTCATTATCTATATTTGTATTCATATCTAATGATCCATAAAATGAAGTTTTATCCCAGCTAGTAGCTACATTTTCTTTTCCTCTGTGTTTATTCCAACATTTATAACTCCGATCTATTCCATCACATAACAAATGTTATTCCAACTCCTCTAGAGTAAGTAGTCTAGAATAAAAACAATATAAACATGGACAAAGGATTTGAGAAGCATCCTTTGCGTGATCCTTTGCAAACTTGATGAACTCTTTCACTCCGTTCTCATACTCTATTGTCAAACGATTAGCATCCATTCAATATTTATTCATCTCCATCCTATTTGAATCTCAAATATTAGTATTTATGGTTCAAGTACACAAAACAAGACTTCCAAATACTGTAGAAAAGAACCACTTCCTTATAAAAATAGAGATTAATAGAGCCTAACCATTTCCAATAAAGATTTGGAAATCAGCAGAACCAGGATAGACCCCCCATCAAAATCAACACAGTTTCCAAACAGAAAGGGGTTCGCGTGGATAATCACTTGTGTCATAGATGGTAAAACTCACACGACATCATCCTCTATGGATCATCCTCCTATATCGGGTCAACCCTTCTATGGTCAACTAGTCCATCCTTTTATACCTCACCAACCTAAAATACATATGGATGAAAACTAGTATCCAACTCTGTAAGTAAAGAAAGGATTCTCATAATCTCTATAATATGAAATTCATTAAATATAATTACTTTAGATTCATTATAGTTTCCTCAAATCACCCCAGTCCAAACACAAAAATAATCAAGAATGATACATCTACCACTCTTAGGTCTCTGCCCTACATTCAATATCATTATGCCTAAATACCCATATATCCACACATACACATGTCACAAACACATAAAAAACCATATCCACATCAGAACCAAAGTACCCATATGGATTTCAATCATGTTACTCGACTCAAGTGGTGGTGTGTAAAAAATAATAAGAAAAAATAATAAGTATATAGTCACACATAAATCTCAAACTCCTTGATCCTGAGCTGGTGTTAACCAAACTAAAGACCGATCTTATAGAACCACTCCCCCCTTTATAAGATCTAATAAATCATAAATATAGGTCAACCGATACTTTTTATTGATCATAACCCGATTGAGATTCTGGTAATGAACACACAAGCGAAGGGTTCCAATAACCTTCTTGGTGAAAAGCACCAGTTCTTCCCTAGGTAACACACTAGGTTAAATAAAGAATTTGGAAACCAATTCACCCCACTGATTATTTAGTTCCTTCAATTTAACTAGTTCTATATGGTAAGATAGAATAGATATTGGTTTTGTACCCATCACCAAGTTGATAGAGAACTCCACCTCCCTCTCTAGTGGTAGACCAAAAAAGACTAAAGGAAACACTTTTGGAAATTCAATAGCTACTAGGGAAATTTCACTATAATAGGCTTCCTACTCCAGTTCAATAACATAAAGGGATATCATCCCACTCAACTATGGAAGAAGATGTCTAGCTCGACTAGACCTCAGGTCTGATTCTCTATGGAAAACATGGAATTCCCCATCAGGGGCAGTGAAGGACCCCTACCGATGATAATAGTAAATCCAAGATTTATTAGAAACTATTCAGTCCATTCTTAGAATAACATATAGGGGAATCATTTTAAGAAGCAAAAAATATCATATGATCTAAATCTCTGAAAAAGAGAAAGTATGAGAGGGGAATCAGAGACCTTACTCCCACTTTATCCAGAGAGATGTTACAATCTCTATCACATAAGCCATGAGCTCTATTATAAGTTTCAATAGTTCTATATTGAGTTTTGATATGAAATAATGATGGGAACCAATATCAAATAAAACATACACTAAAGAAAAAGAAATGGAAATGGTGCCTCTCACTATCGCATGACCCACATCAGTTCCTACTGAAGACTAATCCACTGCATGAAGTTGTTTTGTTCCTAATACATGTTTCTAGGATCCCATTGTTATTGAATAAAATTACTATGATTTGGTACCTCTCAATATTTATGATTCCATTCCACTACACAGGGTAGTAAAAACTTGTAAAACCCTCTTCAAGTGGGTTTAATGTCTGTACGAGATGTAAATTTTCAATGCTTCCATGCAATAATGCTTTGAGTGTTCAATCTTTCCACATTGGAAACATTCATTTGGCCTTTACTAGACACTACATATGATCTGGAGGAAGTTTTCTATAAAATACCACCACCACTATTTTCACTATGAGGCTCATTATACTTTCTATTCCACTTATAAGAACCACTAAAAGTACCACTGGGAATATAAGTAACTCTAGTTAACCCTAACATAATAGTCATGCCAATTTCATCCTTCACATCCCTATTTAGAACATCAAAATTTTAGGTAAACTTTAGCATTAATACTTGATATTGGATATCTGATCGATGACCCATATAAAACCTCTAGGACTTAAGATTCTTGTTTGACGCCACTTCAAGTGAAAACTGAGCAAGTTTAGCAAAATTATTAGTATATTGAGTCAATGTCTGATAACCTTAGATGAGGTTGAGAAACTCCATGGACTTACCCGATACCATCGAATCTAGATATAATTGTTCCGTAAAAATTTTCATGAAGTATTTGCAATCTAAGACCCCATTTAACTTAACTATAACTATATCCCAACTTTCACATACACATTCCAAGCATCTTAAGCACATAAGGATATCACCACTTTCACATTTTTACATTTTCACACGGATCCAATGATCGAAATCTCACACCAAAACCACTATTTTACACAAAAAGCCACTTTCCATTTCACATGCACACTAAAACCATTTAGAAACACATTTCACACCACTTTCAAAATTTATGAAACACATTTGGAAACACAACAAGAAGAACACATATGGAATCCAACCATTTCCATGTAAAAATCCACTTTCAAATTCATACTCACATAAAATCCATTTTATAACATGTTTAAAATCACATACATAATTCAAAGACACATATCAGGTTCCAAAAAAATACAACATGCAACAAAAATGAATTTCTCTTATAAAATCCACATTCAACAAATTCGAACCATTAATTCTCTTTGAAAACTCATTTCATTTCACACCTTTCACGCAAGACATAAAATATATTTAAGAAACACCTCAACAAAGATAACATGAAACATAAAAACATTCCTTTAGAAAAAAAATTTCATCACATGTGGATCTCAAAACCTTTCCAAAACATATTTCGCACCAAAAAAGTAATCCATAGAACACATTCATGAAACTAAGAAAGCATATCAAAATCATCTAATAATGTAAAAGCATTGAATCACTTACCATACACTTGGAAACATCCAGAGGTGGAGGTGCACAGGAGGAGCCGCCAACCGAAGAGAAATGGAGGATTAGGGTCAAGCGAAGAGGAGGATAAGTAGGGTTTGCGGGGAGGAGGATCCACCAAAGGGGTTCGAGGGGGGGGGGATTAGGAGAAGGGCTAGCGGCAGAGGTCCGACAACGCGAAGATCGGGGGCGGCGGAGGTCCGACAACGCCAAGGTCAGGGGCGGCGGAGGTCCGGCAATGCGAAGATCGGGGGGTGGCGGAGGGGAGTCGCAGGGTTACAGTACCGCGAGATCTTTAGGTCGCGATAAACTGAGGACACTGTGCGACCGATTTTATAAAATATGAGACTACGGTTTTATCAGTGCTAAAAAACGCTGATAAAGACTACCTTTATCAGCACTAAAAAAGCGCTGATAAATCCTTCCAGTATGAGCGCTAACATTTTAGCGCTGATACAGGCCTTCTGTATCAGTGCTTTTTTAGCGCTGATAAAGGGTCTCTTTATTAGCGCTTTTTTAGCGCAGATACATGGTTTTTTTATCAGCGGTTTTTGCTTGGCGCTGATATAAGGTGGTGCTTCCCTTAGTCGTTTTTGTAGTTGTGATTCATCTGCTTAGAAGATGACCAAGGAGAGTGCGGTGAAGGATTTGAAGTGATTATCAACATTGATTGGTTTCTCGAGAGGTTTTTTATCTTGCTAGAAAATATGGCTTCACAACGAATCATCAAAAAGGGTTCCACCACACATTTTTTTGGCTTCGGAAGATGCCATCTTTGAATGAATTGATTAATGTAAGTTTTCTGTAATTGCTTTTATTTCACAGGTGAAGGGTACAAAACCCTGGTAGGTGGTAGATCTAGTTTCATGATTAGTTTCTATTTGGGGTTTCTCTGATTTCAAGTTAGTTTCATTAGGTCTTGGTTTCTTTCATATTCTCTTCCCCTCAGTGGAATTGAAAAGGAGAGCCTAGTGCGTGGGTGCGGTTAATCTGAAGTTGGGAAATTTGAGGTTTCATGAATGGAGTTTGAATTTAATCCTTAATGAAATTAAGGACACCTGTTCACAGATCTTATTTAAAATCCATAACCTCAACTGGGTTTTATGGCACCTAGAAATTCTTTTTGATATAGAATCTGCAATTGGTTCTGATCGGGTGGGATAATGCTATATAAATGGTTTGTTTTTTCATCCATGCTCATGTTTTGGTTGAAGTTGACTTGAATTCCACCTTGATTAATAGGATAGTTCTTTACACACCTAATGATGGGATTAATATCAAAGGTGGATTTGAGAAAATTCCTCTATTCTATGAGGATTGTGAAATTATTTGTCATGAGAATGATTCCTGCAGGAAGGATATTGTATGTTCAAAATGACATGTCAGAGGTCGTGAAACACAACAATGTACGAGGAATATAAATTATGGGGTTGATAATTCACAAATATAGATTGCAATTACATCTGGACCGGACCCTGTTGTTAGATTTTCTATCCCTCAAGGAGGATTGATTAGTTCTAACAATGTTGAACTTTCTTAGGGTACCCAAGATCATACTCGTGTTTTCCATCCATTGAAGGATGGATGCACATATACAGTAAATCCCATAGCTTCTGCTCCTCCTCAAGATGCAGGTGACTTTATTTCTCCTCTTCCAATGAGTCATAAATCCCAGTGCTGGGATGAAATTGTTGAAGAGCATAAATTATTTGAAGATAGAGTTTCATTTAAACATGTTTTATCTAGAGGAATCATGGTTGATCATGTTGGATAGTTTTTTGATGATAGCCAAGATGTCCATGAAACCAAGGCACTGGCTGATGTTGATATTGACTTGTGGAAAGAGCAAGCAGTGGTTTTTTCAAAGAACCGAAAACGTAAGGTAAAAGTTGATACTGCTTCTTCAAAAAAGAATAAGCCTAATAGTTCTCATTTATCTCAATTTCATAATCAAATCCTTTCCCCCCCTGCAAAGGGGAATGAAATAATGTAATCTTCTACTAGGAAGGCTTGCTCTTCAGCTATTGTTGGACAAACTCTTTCTGTAGGTCACACTTCGGTTCTCAAATAAACATTTTCCTCCACTATTCCTCCCTCTCAGCATAAAGAGGATGCGGTTATTGGTGGGCAGTCAACTTTGAGCAGTAGGCATTTTAAGTTGTTAGAAAATTAACACATGGACACCGACTGTATTTTTCATCCTGGAATTGAGTTGAACCTCAAGTCTGCTCATGACTGGGAGTTGCAAAATTCCATTACAGTTAATTCGATTATCACATTAAGGGATGTTTATGATGAAGCTAGACCTGCCGATGCCCCATGTAAGTAGTTTGCTGATAACAATATTGGAATATGTGGCTTTAAAACTCCTAAGAATATTATGTTTCAGACAGCATTTGGGAAAATCTCTACCGTCTCTCCCGAGCTAGGTTTTCCCACAGCGGTGCGTCGGGAGGGGGAGGCCTGCTCCCGACATCGTCTCCCCCTCCCTCTTCCCCTCTGCCCCTCCTCATTTTCCCCTTTCCGGCTTCCTTCTCGCTTTCATTCGCTGGCATTCTTTTGCTACTATTTTCCCCTGCCCTGGCGCTCTTGTGCATTTCCGTTTGCAGTCGAGGCTCCCTGTCGCAGCCCCCTCGCGTCTTCCCCTGCTCTTTCCTCAATACTACATTTCCAACCCCACTCTTGTCTGGTGCGCTGGTCTTCCCAGGGAGGTTTGGGAGGTGCGGGTTGGGTCGCGTCGGTGTCATAGGAGTTCAGCCCGCGCCTGGTCTCCTCCTTTCGCGGTTTTCTTCTTCAGCGCAGTTGTTTTCTTGTCCAGTGGGTTGCTAGTGTGTTCTTCGGGGGATCAAAATTTTTTTTAATTTATTTTAATGGGACTGGGTAAAGATTATTTAGAGAAATGAGTCTTTTTACGGCCACTTGAAGTGAGGCTATATGTTTTTTTTTTGAATTTGTTATATTTATTATTTTACATTTAATATAATTAGATAATTTTTATATTTATTGTAATTATTATATTTATATTTATATATTCATTATTATATTATAATGATCATAAATAGAAATATATAATTATCATAAATTTATAATTATAAATATAAAAATTATAGTAAATATATAATTATAATAAATGTAATAAATATAATAGGAAATATTCTTCGTTGTATATTTTGATTATTACAGTTATATATTTATTATAATTATTATATTTATAATTATATTTTGATTATTATATATTCATTATAATATTATAATTATTATAATTATAAATAGAGAATTATAATAAATTTATAATTATAAATATAATAATTGTGATAAATATATAAAAATAATAAATATATAAATATAGTAAAAACAAAAATATAATAATATAATAATTATAAATATAGTAAATACAAAAATATAATAATTATAGAATTATAATAAAAATAATAAATGTAATAAATATAATAAATGTAGTAAATGTAATTATATATTTATGTAGACATTATATATATATATATATTTGCATTGTAAATATGCAATTCTATTTATATATAATGTATATATAATGTATATATAGATATATAATTACATAATGAAAATATATAATTCTATATATATACATTATATATTTTTTTACATTATAAATATGTAATTATAATAAATATGTAATTATAATAAATATATGCCTATAATAATTATTTATTTTAATTATATATTTATTATATTTAGAGTTATAATTAGATATTTATTATATTTATAATTATAATTATATATTTATTTTAGTTATATATTTATTATAATTATATAAATATAAATAGAATAAATATATAATGTATATATAAAGATATAATAATTTGTAATAATCATATATTAATAATAAATAATTTGTAATTTAATTAATGATAATTATTTATAATTAATTTACAATTATAATAACTTATAATTATATTAATTTGTAATAAATTATAATTTAATTTACTATTATAATTAATTTACAAATATAATTATTTATAATTATAATAATTTGTAATAATTATATTTTAAATATATAACAAAGAGTTGAAAACAAAAGAAATTTCATAAAAAATGTCGATTAAAAATAATTTTTAAGCAATTCAAACCACCTATTTCAAACTTAAAAATGTTTCAAATGCGTGTTTTTGAAAAACTATAATAGATAAAGTATAACACCGATATAAATGCAACTTTAAACATTGATTAAACATATAATAAATATTTCAAAACAAAATGAATTGAATGAAAAATGTCGATGAAAAATAATTTATAAGCTTTCAAAACCAGCTATTTGAAACTTACAAATGTTTCATGTAAGTCAATTTGAAAGACTATAAAACATAAATTATAGCACGGATATAAATAAAACATTAAACATTGATTAAACATATAATAAATATTTGAAAACAAAATGAATTTCATAAAAAATGTTGATGAAAAATAATTTACAAACTTTCAAAACCACCAATTGAAACGTACAAATGTTTCATGTACGAGAATTTGAAAGACTATAAAATAGAATCTATAACACGAATATAAATGAAACTTGAAACATTGATTAAAAAAATGAAAAACAGTTGAAAAGAAAATGAATTTAATCAAAAAATGTTGACAAAAAATAATCTATAAGCTTTCAAACCAGTAACCTGAAACTTAACAATGTTTCATGTCACGAACCAGATCTGGTCGCCACCATTAACGGCACCAAACCTGGCCCGTGGCAAGGCCCGAAGGGCATTCCCTATCCCCACGGGCTGGCACAAGTGCCCGGGTATAAAACAATATGATTTGGGAACGATTTACCCGAGTATGAAAGCATAAAACAAATAAAACAATCAATGATAAGAATCTGAAATTTCCATGCTAAACCATTCTTAACAAAACCAGATCTGAATACATATGTTTAAAGACACAAAAACTGGTCCAAATAAAAATAATGACAACATCAAGACATCCCCATGGACTCCACAAGACAAGGGGATCATCACACGCAATCCATCCCCGCAACTCCGCCCCAAAGATGGGTACTAACATCCCGAACCGCCATCACCCTTAGCCTTCCCTTTACCTGAGTCAAGCATAAGCAGGTCTACTTACACCCAAGGGGTGTAAGTAGGGTGTGAGCCTAAGCCCAATAGGATACCACCAGTTGATTCCAAAGAGTATGCAATACAATGTGAACAAAACAAGCAATTTTAATACACAAGGTGAAACAGTGTTAAAATTCAAAGAAATGCAACTTTCAAATGAAAACAGTTTTCAATTAGAGAATTTCAGAATGTTAGCACATTAAATAGACATGTGAGATACTGTAATGTACTGCCAAAAACAACCCATAACAAGGGTAAATACCACAAATTCTATGAGCATCAAAATCAGGAACACCCCTAAGCACTAGGTTGTCTCGGGCCCTATGTACCTCGTACCTCGGTGTAGAGTAACCATAGAAAAATCCGTTCTCGTGCACGAGCCACTAGTAGGGAACATACCCATAACCTAGTGGTCCCCAATCATCATCCAAATAGTTTAGATAGAGTTGTCGTTATCCAGATGCTAAGTGGAACAGGGACAAAACCCATCCGATCCACTAGCCGTACTAGTACAAATCCGCCCCACCTAAGTACCCGGGCTTCCCCTTTTGTGCTCAAACAATTTTAGCAAACAACACACATCCATTTTCATATAAAATATCACTACTGGTCACAAACAAATTGTACAGTAGCTACACACATTTTATACCATTTAAAACACACAATAAAATAATTTTATTTCCAATAAAACAACCTCTCAAAACATCACATTGTTTTTCACCCAAAGCTCTTTATGATATCCACCTTTCACACTATGATAACACTTGTAAGATATTAAAACCAAATTTCAGTTCATAACCCTTTAATGAAACCAAAAATTCAGTTATGGGGCATCCCAAAATGAACCAATAAATGATTTGAATGGAAAACCCTCAATTTCACCAAAAATTGGAACTTAAAATTCATTTGCATTATAAATGCAACTAAAACCAATTTTTACAGAAACATTCAAGTGACATAAACATTAGAGTACCATGAAAAACAGCAAGCTAATTCACAAAGATTGCACACACAATGGAATCACCTACCAAATTAACAAAACCCCTTGAATCTCCGTGCGAAATCAAATCGCACCCCCGCCGCACCAAGAGAGAACTAGATCAAACCTAAAACCACACAAATTGGCCAAGAAAACCCAAAGTTAAACCCTAGGTTCGAAATCCTAGTTTCTGGACATTAGTAAACTCAATTATAACCGAATAAACCCTAAGAACAAAGAGTTAAACCCAAAGTAATTTGAAAGAGGAAAGAAAAGGGCTCATTTACTTGAAGTATCTTGAAGTAATCACTCCAAAACTCCAGTATCTGAAATTTAAAAGATCCCAAATTTAGGGTACGTTCGAACAAGATGTATTATCTCATTTAGGAACTGGAATGGAGGAAAAAGACTGAGAATTGAGAGATTTATGAAGGAAATACTTTACCTCTTCAAATCTGGGCGATTTGAGGAACCCTATGAAGATCGGCACAAAATCGCGATTCTACAGAGCTCCAAATGGGTGGGAGAGAGTTCAGGCGCGCGGCTGGGTTACTTGGGCTTGAGTGAGACTTGGAATCACCGAAAAAGCCCAAATAATGAATAAGTTATAACAAAATCAAATTTTATTTTTAAAACAGGAATTGGGCTTTCGGGCAGGCCCAACCCCTTAGACAAAAACCCAAATAACCCCTGGTTATGAACTTCTAAAAGCTCCAAATTACCTTGGTGGTGTTAATAGGTTAGGGTAGGTCAATTAGGAATTTGAATGGATGAAAAATATTGAAAAATGAAAAAGTTATAAAAGATACAAAATTTATTTTTTAATCTGGAATTGGGCTCACGGCTTGGCCCAATTCATGAATACTCATCTATTCCTCCCTAAAACCTAGGGAAACCCCCAAAACAAAGAAATGATGTAAATTAAATGAAAAATACCTTTAAAATATGTCTTGTATGTGACAATTCTCCCCACCATGAAGGACTTTCCGCCCCGGAAAGTCAACATGAATCTCGGTTGGAAAATAAGAATGGGTACTCTTCCTTGACCCATGACTTTCGCTCCCATGTCTCATGTGTATCATTCCCATGCTGCCATAAAACCCGGACTAAAGGAATAGACTTTCCTCGAAGTATCTTCTCCTGGGAGTCCACTATTTTCACCGGCCTCTCAACGATAGACAAGTCAGGCTCTATCTCTAGTTCTTCCCAACTCAACACATGGGATGGATCTGGATTGTATTTCTTCAACTGGGAGACGTGGAAGACATCATGGATAGATGTCAACTGAGAAGGTAAGGCCAACCTGTATGCCACCTTACCAATACGCTCAGTGATCTCAAAGGGTCCGACATACCGTGGCATCAACTTACCTTGCTTTCCCAATCGACGATGGCCCAGACGAGGGGCCACTTTTAAGAATACCCTGTCACCCACAGAAAACTCTAGGTCTCGACGCCTCCGGTCAGCATAAGATTTATGACGACTCTGAGCTGTCAATAAGCGCTTCCTGATCAATTTGACCTTCTCAGAAGTCTCCTCCACAAGGCTCGGCCCCAATAGTGAAGTCTCTCCTACCTCAGCCCAACATAGGGGGGACCGACATGGCCGACCATAGAGCGCCTCAAAAGGGGCCATTCGAATTGAGGATTGGTAACTATTATTATAAGCAAACTCAACCAATCCCAAATGGCTATCCCAAGAACCTCCAAAGTCCAAGACACATGCACGAAGCATGTCCTCCAAAATCTGATTCGCCCGCTCTGTCTGACCATCCGTCTGAGGGTGGTACGACGTGCTCATCTTAATCTGAGAGCCCAAGGCCTTTTGAAGGCCTTCCCAAAATCGAGAAGTGAAGCGGGGGTCTCTATCCGAGACAATAGCTGATGGTACACCATGGAGTCTCACCACCTCCTGAAGATACAAAAGGCCCAACTCATCCACTTTAGATGTGTCTCTGATCGGAATGAAGTGGGCTGATTTGGTCAGACGATCAATCACCACCCAAATGGAATTCTTACCCCGAGGTGTACGAGGTAAGCCAACAATGAAGTCCATGGCAACCTCATCCCACTTCCAGGTAGGAATGGGTAATGGCTGGAGCAAACCGGAGGGCCTTTGGTGCTCTGCTTTCACCTGCTGGCATGTGTAGCATCTCGAAACAAAGTCTGCTATGTCTCGTCTCATACCAGGCCACCAAAAATGCCGACGGACATCATAATACATCTTAGTGGCACCTGGATGGACAGCCCACTGAGACTGGTGGCTATCATGCATCACCACCTTCCGTAGAGATAATGGCACTACTGAACGGCCCTTGAAGCACAAGATGCCCTCGGGAGATGACGACCAATCAGAGGATGTCTCCCCACCATGAAGGAACTTCTTAGACCGCTGACAAAGATCATCACTGGGCTGTTCCTGCTGAATCAACTCTAATAGAGAAGGAGTCAACTGGACACTCGCCAAGAATGCCCCTCCACTGTGTTCCCTAGCCTCCACATGCATTTGAGAAAAGAGCCCCATCAATGCCCACTCATCACTAGACTTCCTCAAAGCCTGCACTGGAACTCTTCGGCTCAAAGCATCGGCCACTACATTACCCTTGCCTGGGGTATAGACAATGTCAAAGTCAAACCCCTGCAAGTACTCGATCCAGCGACGTTGCCTCAAGTTGAGGTCCTTCTGCGAGAAGATATAAGCCAAGCTTTTGTGATCAGAGTAGACCACAAACTTCTCGCCAAAGAGGTAGTGACGCCATGTCTTCAAAGCATGCATCACCGCTGCCAACTCCAAGTCATGGGTAGGGTAGTTCTTTTCATGTGGTCGGAGTTGGCGAGAGCCATAAGCCACCACGTGATCATCTTGCATAAGCACGCACCCAAGACCCATACCTGAAGCATCACAATAAACCACATAACCCTTCCCAGCCTCAGGCAAAATCAGCACAGGGGCGGTAGTCAACCGTCTCTTCAGCTCCTCGAATGATGCTTGACATTCTGGACCCCATACAAACTTCACCCCTTTCCGGGTGAGCGCAGTCATTGGTGATGCAAGCCGAGAGAAATCCCGAACGAATCGCCTGTAGTAACCAGCCAGGCCAAGGAAACTCCTGATCTCGAACACATTCTTCGGCTGCTCCCATGATATAACCGCACTAATTTTCTCAGGGTCCACTGAAACTCCGTGCTCTGAGATCACATGCCCCAGAAATCTCACCTCTCTGATCCAGAAGGTGCACTTTGACAACTTTGCATAGAGGCGGTGATCCCGTAATGTACCTAAAACGATCCTCAAGTGATGTTCGTGTTCCTCCTCAGAGCTAGAGTATACCAGAATATCATCCACGAACACCACAATAAAGGAATCGAGATACTGATGAAACACCCTATTCATAAGTGCCATAAAGACTGCTGGAGCATTGGTCAATCCGAAGGGCATGACCAAATACTCAAAGTGGCCGTACCTGCACCGAAAGGCTGTCTTTGGGATATCTGACTCCTTCACCCTGAGTTGATGATACCCTGAACGCAGGTCTATCTTTGAGAACCACTTTGCTCCCTTCAACTGGTCAAACAAATCATCTATTCTGGGCAAAGGGTATTTGTTTTTAATTGTTACCTTATTCAGCTTCCGGTAATCAATGCACAACCGGAGGGATCCATCAGCCTTTTTTGCAAACAACACAGGAGCGGCCCAAGGAGAGACGCTCGGGCGAATGAATCCTTTGGATTCTAAGTCGTCCAGCTGTATCTTTAATTCCCTCAACTCGGTGGGGGCCATGCGATAGGAGGGAAGAGATATCGGCTGTGTTCCCGGCGCCAGATCAATCGAAAACTCCACATCCCGCTCCGGGGGCAAACCAGAAAAATCATCAGGGAATACCTCAGGAAACTCATTCACTACATGAGGTAGTGCACCTTCAGGGGAAAGACCATCCTCTAGCACAATCGAAGATAACTGGAAGATAACACTTCCCAACTCTGGGAGTGGAGGCCCTGCGCGACCTGACCGAGGATCCCATTCACCATGAAAAACCTGACGACTCCCGTCAGGTGCCGTGAAACTCACACGCCTTCTGTAGCAGTCGATGTGTGCCTGGAAGTGAACTAGCCAATCCATCCCGAGTATGACATCAAAAAGGTCCATATCTAAGACCATAAGGTCCCACTCCATCTCGACCCCTGATACAGAAAGTGCACATGAGGGGCACCTCAGGCCCTGCTCCTTCTTCTTTCCCAATGGTGTCACCAACTCCATCGCAAAAGACATCAACTCAGTTGGCAAATTCAGCATGTCCACGAAATGTCCAGAAATGAATGAAACAGAGGCACCAGTATCAAAAAGAGCAGTAGCTAAAGAAGATGCGATCAGAACGGTACCTCGAACTGTCGACGGTCCCGCCTCTGATCCTGCTGGTGACTGATCCACTGCATGGAGATGTCCAGTATCTGCCTGAGGACGACCGCTAGTATGTCGTTGTGCCCTGAACTGGCTCTGCCCATAAGATGATCCAGCCCTACCACCACGACCACCAAATCGAGATCCCCCAGTCCTTGATGGCTCGGACTGTGCTGGCACTCCTTTTGAAGCCACTGAACCAACCCCACTCGGAAGTGGACGTTCCACACCACAAAAACGCTGCAAATGCCCCATACCTCCACACTGGAAACAAGGCTTCGGAGGAAGTGGACATGCTGGTCGGATATGCCCAGGCCTCCCACATTGGTGGCACACGACCGATCTTGCATCAGAAGCAGCAGAAGAAAACTGCCTGGAAGAGTGGCCTGAACTGCCCCCTCCTTTCTTCACATGATCCTCCCGCTTCCTTTTCTTCTCTGAGGAGCTACCACTTCCCACTGCTGATACTGAACCATAGAAACCAGCCCTGCCTTTCCTATCAATCTCCACCATGCACGCTCGATCAACAACCTCAGCATAGGTCCTCAGCTTAAACAAGAACACCTGGGAGTATATCTCTGGTCGCAAGCCTTTCTCAAACCTCTGGGCCTTCGCTTGTTCATTAGAGACAATTTCTGGAGCATACCGAACCAATTCAGCGAAACGGTTGGCATACTCCATCACAGATAGATTCCCCTGAACAAGTTCCATGAACTCTCTAGACCTGGCATAAGCCAACACCTCAGGGCAATACTGTTCATTGAAGACAACCTTGAAATCTCTCCAGTGCATCTGATCATTCTTCCCAGATTGAAGCACTGACTCCCACCATTTACGGCTGGGACCCTCCAACAGAAAGGAGGCACACTTCACCCTGAGCTCCTCGGGTGTTTCCAGGAACTCAAACATACGCTCGATCTTCTCGAGCCATTCTTCTGCTTCCTGGGGTTCTGAGCTTCCTCGAAAGGTTGGAGGCTTATTTTTCAGGAACTCCTGGGCCTTGTCCTTTCTAGGACCAGTATAATCCTCTATAACAGGAGCTGGAGCTGGAGCTGGTCCATATCCTAGAGCCTGGACAGCCCGGACCACGGCCTCGACTAGCCTCTGATCAATCGGCGTGGGAGAACTCTCTCCAGCTTCCTCCTGTGGGTGCGTTGGAGCTTTCCGGGGAGGCATGTTGCTACAAAATGCAACAGTCACAAAACAATGGTCAATACCACAATTCTGAAAATTGTAATCAAATACATCAAATATAAGCAAACTAAACACATTCTTGTAATAAAAGAAACAACTACTCCACATCTGCCTGATGTCCACATGTGGTCTGCAGCCCACACGTCTCACCTGGAAGTGAAGTAAATCAGTAAATTCCAACATCCTCTGGTGACTCAAGGTCTGCCATGAGAGGTGCGGGCCAGGCACCCTACTCACAACCAATACCCCGAGCCCCGACAGTCCTAGCTCCTGTCTATCCCGACTCATGTCAAAATAACAATATAACCCAAAAACATTAACCTCCTCTGATACCATTTTGTCACGAACCAGATCTGGTCGCCACCATTAACGGCACCAAACCTGGCCCGTGGCAAGGCCCGAAGGGCATTCCCTATCCCCACGGGCTGGCACAAGTGCCCGGGTATAAAACAATATGATTTGGGAACGATTTACCCGAGTATGAAAGCATAAAACAAATAAAACAATCAATGATAAGAATCTGAAATTTCCATGCTAAACCATTCTTAACAAAACCAGATCTGAATACATATGTTTAAAGACACAAAAACTGGTCCAAATAAAAATAATGACAACATCAAGACATCCCCATGGACTCCACAAGACAAGGGGATCATCACACGCAATCCATCCCCGCAACTCCGCCCCAAAGATGGGTACTAACATCCCGAACCGCCATCACCCTTAGCCTTCCCTTTACCTGAGTCAAGCATAAGCAGGTCTACTTACACCCAAGGGGTGTAAGTAGGGTGTGAGCCTAAGCCCAATAGGATACCACCAGTTGATTCCAAAGAGTATGCAATACAATGTGAACAAAACAAGCAATTTTAATACACAAGGTGAAACAGTGTTAAAATTCAAAGAAATGCAACTTTCAAATGAAAACAGTTTTCAATTAGAGAATTTCAGAATGTTAGCACATTAAATAGACATGTGAGATACTGTAATGTACTGCCAAAAACAACCCATAACAAGGGTAAATACCACAAATTCTATGAGCATCAAAATCAGGAACACCCCTAAGCACTAGGTTGTCTCGGGCCCTATGTACCTCGTACCTCGGTGTAGAGTAACCATAGAAAAATCCGTTCTCGTGCACGAGCCACTAGTAGGGAACATACCCATAACCTAGTGGTCCCCAATCATCATCCAAATAGTTTAGATAGAGTTGTCGTTATCCAGATGCTAAGTGGAACAGGGACAAAACCCATCCGATCCACTAGCCGTACTAGTACAAATCCGCCCCACCTAAGTACCCGGGCTTCCCCTTTTGTGCTCAAACAATTTTAGCAAACAACACACATCCATTTTCATATAAAATATCACTACTGGTCACAAACAAATTGTACAGTAGCTACACACATTTTATACCATTTAAAACACACAATAAAATAATTTTATTTCCAATAAAACAACCTCTCAAAACATCACATTGTTTTTCACCCAAAGCTCTTTATGATATCCACCTTTCACACTATGATAACACTTGTAAGATATTAAAACCAAATTTCAGTTCATAACCCTTTAATGAAACCAAAAATTCAGTTATGGGGCATCCCAAAATGAACCAATAAATGATTTGAATGGAAAACCCTCAATTTCACCAAAAATTGGAACTTAAAATTCATTTGCATTATAAATGCAACTAAAACCAATTTTTACAGAAACATTCAAGTGACATAAACATTAGAGTACCATGAAAAACAGCAAGCTAATTCACAAAGATTGCACACACAATGGAATCACCTACCAAATTAACAAAACCCCTTGAATCTCCGTGCGAAATCAAATCGCACCCCCGCCGCACCAAGAGAGAACTAGATCAAACCTAAAACCACACAAATTGGCCAAGAAAACCCAAAGTTAAACCCTAGGTTCGAAATCCTAGTTTCTGGACATTAGTAAACTCAATTATAACCGAATAAACCCTAAGAACAAAGAGTTAAACCCAAAGTAATTTGAAAGAGGAAAGAAAAGGGCTCATTTACTTGAAGTATCTTGAAGTAATCACTCCAAAACTCCAGTATCTGAAATTTAAAAGATCCCAAATTTAGGGTACGTTCGAACAAGATGTATTATCTCATTTAGGAACTGGAATGGAGGAAAAAGACTGAGAATTGAGAGATTTATGAAGGAAATACTTTACCTCTTCAAATCTGGGCGATTTGAGGAACCCTATGAAGATCGGCACAAAATCGCGATTCTACAGAGCTCCAAATGGGTGGGAGAGAGTTCAGGCGCGCGGCTGGGTTACTTGGGCTTGAGTGAGACTTGGAATCACCGAAAAAGCCCAAATAATGAATAAGTTATAACAAAATCAAATTTTATTTTTAAAACAGGAATTGGGCTTTCGGGCAGGCCCAACCCCTTAGACAAAAACCCAAATAACCCCTGGTTATGAACTTCTAAAAGCTCCAAATTACCTTGGTGGTGTTAATAGGTTAGGGTAGGTCAATTAGGAATTTGAATGGATGAAAAATATTGAAAAATGAAAAAGTTATAAAAGATACAAAATTTATTTTTTAATCTGGAATTGGGCTCACGGCTTGGCCCAATTCATGAATACTCATCTATTCCTCCCTAAAACCTAGGGAAACCCCCAAAACAAAGAAATGATGTAAATTAAATGAAAAATACCTTTAAAATATGTCTTGTATGTGACATTTCAAGTACGCGACTTTGAAATACTATAAAACAGAAACTATAACACAGATCTAAATGAAACTTTAAACAATGATTTAACATATAAGAAATAGTTGAAAACAAAAGTAATTTCATGAAAAATGTTGATGAAAAATAATTTATAAACATTCAAAACAATTAACCTGAAACTTAAAAAAGTTTGAAGTACTCGACTTTGAAAGACTATAAAACAGAAACTATAACATGGTTCTAAATGAAACTTTAAACATTGATTAAAAATATAAGAAACAGTTGAAATAAAAAGGAATTTCATGAAAAATGTTGACGAAAAATAATTTATAAGCTTTCAAAACTGTCAACCTGAAACTTAAAAATGTTTGAAGTATGCAACTTTGAAAGACTATAAAACAAAAACTATAGAATATATCTAAATGAAACTTAAAACATTAATTAAAAATATAAGAAATAGTTGAAAACAAAAGGAATTTCATCAAAAATGTTTACGAATAATAATTTATAAGCATTCAAAACTGCCAACCTGAAACTTTAAAATGTTTGAAGTACGTGACTTTGAAAGAATATAAAACAGAAACTATAAGACCCATCTTAAATGAATCTTTAAACATTGATTAAGAATATAAGAAATAGTTGAAAACAGAAGAAATTTTATCAAAAATGTTGATGCCAACTAATTTATAAGCTTTCAAAACCACTAACTTGAAACTTAAAAATGTTTCAATTACGCATCTTTGAAAGACTATAAAACATAAACTATAAGACCAATATAAATGAAACCTAAAATATAGACAACCCCTCATTTTTACCGAATTAGCACTCACATATCAATCATGGATGTATTCTCACCATGTTTTATTGTTTTGTGTGTTGGTGCATGATTTGTATTTGGTTATGGTTTACTAATGTTTTTTTGTCTACATAAACCATAACATATTTTAAATAAATTACAAATATCACATACTATATGCTATAAATAATAGTCTTAACTCGTAGAATATGGTACAATATATATATCATATAAGTAAATAAAACCTGTTTTAATAGGTAAAAAATATCAATGACCTCAGAAATGTGAGTTAATGATTAACTGTCCTATCAATAGTGAAATTTTATCTAAAACACTAAGTGTGTCTTCTTTCACTCTCACTCGAAGGTTTACCATGACCGCCTCTTCTCCGTCGAACGGTCTGAACCCAGGGGTGCCAGAATTGGAGGGTTGATTTGGATATGTGAGTGATATTTCGATAAAAATGAGGGGTTATCTAGATTTAATGAAACTGAATTGGGGGGTTAATATGGATGTAGGAAGCTGTGCTGGTGTGCCCCCCAAAGCAAAATTACACACCACCACAACTTCCTACATCTATATTAACCCCCCAATTCAATTTCATTAAATCTGGAAAACCCCTCATTTTTATCGAAATATCACTCACATATCCAGATCAACCCTCCAATTCCGGTGCCCCTGGGTTCAGACCGTTCGACGGAGGAGAGACGACCATGGTAAACCTTCGAGTGAGAGTGAAAGAAGACACACTTAGTGTTTTAGATAAAATTCTGCTATTGAAAGGACAACTAATCATTAACTAACATTTCTGCGGTCATTGATATTTTCTACCTATTAAAACTGGTTTTATTTACTTATATGATATATATTTTGTACCTTATTCTATGAGTTAAGACTATTATTTATAGTATATAGTATGTGATATTTGTAGTTTATTTAAAACATGTTATGAGTTTATGTAGACAAAAAAACATTAGTAAACCATAACCAAATACAAATCACGCACCAACATACAAAATAATAAAACATGAATGGCAGTTGAGGAGAAGGTGAGCAATCAACCTGTTTCAAACATTATGCCCCTCTCATCCTTTTCTTTAAAAGTGTTAAATAGAGTAATGAACCTAAATAATTGATATTCTTGAAAAGAGTTAAAAATGAATACGGTTTTTAACATATACATCATGGCATCTGAATAAATCAATGTCGATGCCCCCCGGTACCACAACGTGGTGTCTGAATCTCACGTGCTCCCCGCGTCCGACGTATGTGTCGCTCTGGTGTCCTAGCAGCGAGATCCTCCGCTTCTGGTGCATCTGGTGACTCCTCATGATGTTGTGTAGAGGGTTGATCAAAATCATGTGTGGATGACTGTCCAAAATCAAATGTGGATGACTGCCCAAAATCATGCGTGGAGCCATATGGTCCTGGGGCTCCTAAAAATGGTAGAAATGGAATACTGAAGAAGTCGTCACTGGGAGGAGAGGGGGCTGCCACAAGCTGTGTCACCTGATCTAGCTCGTAGTCCACAATAGTCATCGGAGATGACAAATGTGGTATATAAGTGTCTCCATACTGTGCAAGCTCATCAATAAGCTGGGTAAGATCATCTCTATGTGGAGCTACCACATCTATAGGAGGCCCTCTCGGATGTCTATCTCGCCACCTATACCCCTCCCGAGGTACTCGTCTCCGTCTCCCAGCTGGCGGTGGTGGTGGCGGGGCATCATCATCAGTAGGCATAGTAGGGACATCATCACCCTCAGGAGATCCAGCTGGAGGATATGGATCAGGATATACCTATGTCTCCTCATCATAAAAACTATCTCGTATTATCCAGAGATAGTCGTAGAGAGCCAATACATCTCGATGAACTATGTCTCATCTAATATATGCCTCCTCTTGAGGATGTGTGATATGTGCAAGATGATCAATGCTGTCTATGTGCAAATGAAATGACATTCAAATTAATACCACAAAAGAGTTAAACAAATATAATATACCTTAATAAACTTACCATATGCTGAATTCCAATCCCCTGACGTGTAAGATGCATGATGGTATGACGTCGATACCAGTCTGCATAATCCCCCTGGGCAGATTATTGATACTGTGTTGTGGGATATCTATATCAAGAAATACCATACTGAGCACGCGCGTCCCACAGCTCAATATGAGAAGCATGAAACTGCCGCCAGTTCATCGACTGTCTACCTGTAAGTACAACAGAATGCAACCCATCAGGCAGTCCTGGTGCCATCAGGATATGCTGTATATAACTGAACTGGCGCATGACCCGGTCTAGCTGGTGCCACTTAATGATATGGAAGTGGATGAGTGGCACCACTACAACATGATCTCCAATCATAGCTGTGCAGTACGGTGGAAGTGACGCATAGACATAACCTGTATATGGAGTCCATGAAACCTGAAATGTAAAATCAAAAAGTAAGTGACATATTATCAAGATAATGTTAGTAACATTACATTGAAATAACTTAAAATAGTGATAAAAAAACATATTTTTCTATAAAAAAGTATTGCTTGACTTACATCAACTGGCACTAATGCATCGAATATCTATCGAAAGTTGTGCACACTATGTCTCAGTGTGTGTGCATGCTTCTGAGACTGACTCCACCAGGTTACAAAAGAGTAATATACAATAAGTTTATAAATAACAAAAACAAAAGTACTAAATAAATTAAAGTAATGAAGTAAACATACCATCGTCCCCGAGGACAATCCTGAAATGGCTCTGCTGAAAGTGGTGCAATAGCTCGAGGAGCGATGCGTGGAAAATACTTTCAGGCCCACATCTGTACTAAATCCATACAACCTTCTATCTACTGTGCATCTGCCTAACAACTGGTACAAAGGGCTATATACTGATGTGCTAGTACAGCGGATCCCCAACTGTATGTAGCTGTCTGATCAAGATCATCAAGTAATGGGAGGTACATCATGTGTATCAAAAGGGTGGAGTAGTCGACGCATAACATGCCTCCGAGCAGTCACAGAATATATGAACGTGTGTACCTAATAAGCGTCTCCCTATCTGTGTCATCAGGAATGACAGCGAGATGCTCATCAAGCATTTGAACATATTTTAAGTACATTTTTCTACCTTCAAATCAATGTACCCTTTCCTCTGAAACCTAAAATAGAGAGTTTGCCTACTCAATATGCTCAACCAACATTGTTTAGAAGGATTATGGAAAAACCTTTGATCCATGTATGGTTGACATGAAAAAACATCCTCCTTCTGCATCGTAGATTTAGTCGACCCAGTAAAGAACCAACTGTCACATATTCATGACCTCCGAATGAATATTTAATAGTTGGTTCTTCACCGAGTCAACTAAAGAGGGGAATTGCCAATGTTGTAGAATGAATTAATGTTTTGTGTGTGTGGATAAAACCCATTCTTGTGGTTGAAAATGAGGGGCATAATGTTTTAATCATTTTCATGAATATCAATTATTTAAGTTCATCACTCTATTTAACACTTTTGAAGAAAAGGATGAGAGGGGAATAAGGTTTGAAACAGGTTGATTGCTCACCTTCTCCTCAAATGTAGCTATGTTCTTGCCTTTTTTATCTATTCCCACTTCATTTTCATTGCATCTTTGGATTTTTTAGGTGTGGGTTCATTCCTCTTTTCAGGTTAGACCTTGTTGTCCTGATTTCTTTACTTTTCATTTTATAGGCTAGTAGTATCAGATTCTATTATATCCTCAATTTATTCTTCATTAGTATTCACTCTAGTTGATTCTCAGATTCTGTTAAATCCTCGATCTTACATTTTATCTATTTTAAAATTTCTTGTTATTTTTATAAAACAACAACCACTTATTTAAATGATGATGATATATTCACTATGAATGGTTTCAAAACTCATCGATGGACAAATATTGATTACACTTACAATGTGTTTACAGAAACTGATGGAGTACAAAAATCATTTTAACCATTAGACGATTTCCCTATGTGTCTAGGGAAACGTGTCTTCGTATGAATCTCCTGGAGGCATATGATGCACCTTCTTCCAGGTTCCTATTCACTAGGACAATCCATCTCATTCCAAATACGTGTAATCTTTTTCCCCCTTTTAGGGCGAAGTCTATTGTTGTTCGGTAGAAGTGTGGGTGTGTCATCAGAGAGCTGAAAATTCTGATATTCTCCGATTAACATCCAATGAGTATTGTAGCAGGAGTTGATACTGTTGAGTCGATAAACTGGATCAACAAACTGCTCCCAAGATACATGTATGTAAGCACATGCTGTAATTTTATGACCACAAGGATATCTCAATGCTTGGAACTTTCCACATTCACAGTAACGATTCTCCAATAAAACAACTCAGATATGACCATTGCTACAAGCCACAACATCACTGGGCTCAGTGACCTCAAATCCTTGCTCTAGATGATTAAATGCGGTGACACGATAAGTTGTAGCTTCCTGAAGAGCAGTATCAAGATCGCGCTGGAAATGGTGTCCGTATCACATCCCTCTGTTCAATCCCTCTTTAGCTTTCTTTCCCTGTTCCAGAAAATACTTGACACTACGATAGAAGGTCTCTTGTACCAAACCTATAATTTAGATTTAAGTCATTATACTAATAGTATATGATAATTCTTCTTTTCTGAGCAACATATAATCAAATATTCATATTTACCTGTGATTGGTAATTTTTGAACTCCCTTGAAAACTCCATTTATGCATTCTATGATGTTGGTCGTCATATGACCATATCTCCTGCCATCATCATATTCCAATGACCATTTCTGTTTTGGAATTTGCATCATTTAATCATAAACTTCTGGATTAACTCTTTGAATAACTTTAAGATGCTCCTCCATTCTTTGTTGTTAAGTCTCATATGCTATCATACAAGAAATAATATAAACAGATAGGATCATAACTGTGACATGATTTTTTAATAGCAAAAAGGATATTCATACC
Source organism: Viscum album (assembly GCA_963277665.1). NCBI lineage: Eukaryota > Viridiplantae > Streptophyta > Magnoliopsida > Santalales > Viscaceae > Viscum > Viscum album. The sequence goes on along the minus strand of OY728143.1, from coordinate 1,942,181,669 downwards.
AATTTTTAAGATTTCGTTCTTCATCGACCCATTCTTGAATATCTTTCTTATATGTCTAGCAATGTGTCGAATAAAATATCGATGAGGGGCATAGGGTGGTCTCCATTAAAGTCCCTTAGACTATACTGCCTCCTTGATTTTATGGTGACGATCTGAGATAAGGCAAATCCCTTCAGTGCCCGTAACAAACTCTTAAAGACATGCCAAAAACCAACTCCATGATGAGAAGTTCTCTTTCTCCATAATTTCAAATTCCAAAGGTAGAGGGGATCGATTTCCATCTTGTGTGGAAGAAATAAATAAAGTTCCTATATACTTTCCATACATAAATATGCCATCTATTTGTATAAACTGCTTGCAATGCCTAAAAGCCACCACACATGGTAAAAATTCCCAAAACAATCTATCAAAAAAAACCATTGACTGTTCAACTTGGTTGTATTGGTTAACATATTCAGTAGTATATAACTAATAGATCACTTGATTATTATGACATAAAATCTCCAAAATTTTTGGTAAAACTCGATAAGAATCATCCCAATCACCGTACACTTTCACAATAGCCTTTTGTCATGCTACCCATGACTTCTAATAAGAGATCTAATATCCAAAAAGTTGTTTTATTCGCTCCATCACTAGAACAATAGGAACATATTGACATGCTCTACTCATTTCAACAATAACTGTTGAAACAAAGTCAACATCTAATTAAGAGTGTTCATGTGATAATCTTGGTTTCGCACATGTGTGTGGAGTAAATCTTGTGATGTGCCAGCTGTGAAAAGTGTTATCAATTATAGCTCACAGACTCATTTGATAGTTCAAATCATATTTTTCACAACGTATCAAATAATAAGATCTTTTTGACTTATCTACAATATAAGAGTAATGTATTTCAATGTGATATTGTTTTATCACATTTTTCATTGCATCTTTACTCTCAAACTCTCTTCTAATATACAGAACGCCTTCATCTGCCACTCGATTTGTGCCCCCAATGATTCCTAGAAATTCTGAAGTAGGAGTAACAACTGACCAATTGAATTATGGAAAGTGATTCATGAATTCCATCGACCATGAAATCAATGGTGGGGGATGGTTCAACGGTCAGTTAAATATCACATGAGTGGGCACTGACTGTTCTTCCGCATGCGCTTCCTCTTCATCTTCAGATTCCTCTTCATATTCTTCTTTTAAATTGTCATCATCCTCAAAATCATCGACCAACGCATCTAGAGTATGTGGGGGACTATCTATTGAAATTATGGCTAAGGGAAATGATGGTACCTATTGATGTGTTCTAAAAGGAGCGTATGACATAGTCTCGTGACATTGTGATGGCCCCAATTCCAATGTCGGTGGAACCTCCATTGTAGATATGGTCACATACAACTCCATCATTTGATTGGTAGGTAGAAACTTAACCAATGACAATACATATTCCAATTCTTCATCACCAGTTATCAGATAGGACACATGCCAAAATCTATCAACATATTGTAGATGCATGTATATGATAGATTCTATCGCTAGGTTGCTCTTCAGTTTCAACTTTCGATGAATTTTCCTTTGAAGAGTTCCCAAAGTTGTACAGCCTCCAAACATTACAATAGCTTCTGGCTGTATAATATAACTACATCCTTGTTCTGTCTCAATTATTTTTCCGTTGCAGTAAATATAAGCAACCATCTTTTTTTTATCTAAAATAAACACTCGTTATTAATCACATATGATCAAACAATCTAATTATGTCTTCATGCTTCTAGAATTTATGTTGGAATCATATTACCTCCACCAAATCAATATGTTCAAACCATATTGATGTGTAACTCTCTTTACACAACCCACAAGTTTGTGTTATTTAACCAAAAATAGCAAGTCAAACATATTCATACATATCCACATGCATAATATGCATGAGGTACATGAACACATCATGTAAAAGCATAGAGTTATATGAACTTGAAAAACTCAACATGAATAAGCCCGAAGTGACAGATAACCAACCCCATTCACTTTCCTAGACAAGGAAAACCTCTAGGAAATTAGGTGGTCCGACCTAAATCCCCTCAATCCAGGGATACTTTACTCAAGCAAGCATTTCAGTTCAGGACAACTCTAACACTTAATATGTAAAAAATATATTCAACTATTAAATTCAAGTTCATAACAACAATTAAAAACTGATGTCAAGGTAGATGACAAACTAAATTCATTATCATACTTATAATGTAATGAAAATATATATTATATAAATAATTAATAATATAACTACTTTGCTAATTATTGTAACTACTTCGCTAATTACTGTAACTACTTTGCTAATTACTATAACTACTTCTCTAATTACTATAACTACTTCGCTAATTACTGTAACTACTTCGCTAATTACTGTAACTATTTCGCTAGTTATACTTCATTAACTACCTAATTAAATTTTATTAACTACATAATTAGATTTCATTAACTACCTAATTAGATTTCATTAACTACCTAATTAGATTTCACTAACTACCAAATTATATTTCATTAACTACCTAATTAGATTTAATTAACTACCTAATTAGAATTACTTAACTTAATTAAATACCTAATTAGATTTCAATAACTACATAATTAGATTACCTAATTATATTTAATTAACTACATAATTAGATTACATAATTATATTTAATTAACTACATAATTAGATTTAGTTAATTACCTAATTAGAGTTATTTAATTACCTAATTAGTGTTAATTAATTACCTAATTAGTGTTAATTAATTATCTAATTAGATTTAGATAAGTACCTAATTATATTTAATTATTTACACCTAAGTAGATTTAATTAAGTACCTAATTAGATTTAATTATGTACACCTAAGTAGATTTAATTAAGTACCCAATTAGATCTAATTATGCACACCTAAGTAGATTTAATTAAGTACCTAATTAGTTTTAATTAAGTACCTAATTAGATTTAATTAACTACCTAATTAGAATTACTTAACTTAATTAATTACCTAATTATATTTAATTAAATACATAATTAGATTAACTAATTATATTTAATTAACTACATAATTAGATTATGTTAATTACCTAATTAGAGTTATTTAATTAGCTAATTAGTGTCAATTAATTACCTAATTAGTGTTAATTAACTATTTAATTAGATTTAGATAAGTACCTAATTATATTTAATTATGTAAACCTAAGTAGATTTAATTAAGTACCTAATTAGATTTAATTAAGTACCTATTTAGATTTAATTATGTACACATAAGTATATTTAATTAAGTACCTAATTAGTTTTAATTAAGTACCAAATTAGTTTTAATTAATTAACTAATTAGAATTGATTAACTTCACTAATTATGATTGATTAACTTCACTAATTAGAATTGATTAACTTCACTAATTAGAAATGATTAATTAACTAATTATAATTGATTAATTAACTAATTATAATTGATTAATCAACTAATTATAATTACTTACTTAACTAATTAGAATTGATTAATTAACTAATTATAATTGAATAATTAACTAATTAGAATTAATTAATTAACTAATTATAATTAATTTGTTAAGTAATTATAATTAATTAGTTAACTATTTACAATTAACTAATTACAGTTACTAATTTTAATTACAATTAATTAACTAATTTTAATTCACTAATTAACTAATTTGAATTAATTGATGAACTACATAATTTTAATTGATTAAGTGAATAATTTTAATTGATTAACTACATAATTTTAATTCATTAACTACATAATTAGAATTCATTGATTAACTAAATACAATGAATTAATTAACTAATTTGAATTCTTTAATTAACTAATTAGAATTCTTTAATTAACTAATTAAAATTGACTAATTAAATAATTAGATTTGATTAATTAACTAATTAGAATTGATTATTTACTAATTAGAATTGATTATTTACTAATTAGAATTGATTAGTTTACTAATTAGAATTGATTATTTAACTAATTATAATTGATTAGTTAACTAATTAGAATAAATTAGTTAACTATTTTTAATTAATAAATTAACTAATTACAATTAACTAATTACAATTAACTAATTACAATTGACTAACTAATTACAATTAACTAACTAATTATAATTAATTAACTAATAACAATTAATTAACTAATTTGAATTCATTAATTAACTAATTACAATTAAACCAACTAATTATAATTACTTATTTAATTAATCAGAATTAATTAGTTAACTAAATACGATTAATTAGTTAATTAATTAGAATTAATTAGTTAAATAAATATAATTAATTAGTTAATTACTTACAATTAATTAGTTAATTACTTATAATTAATTAGTTAATTACTTACAATTAATTAAGTAACTATTAACTAATTAGATTGTATTAATTAACTAATTAAAATGCATTAATTAACTAATTAGAATGCATTAATTAATTAATTAAAATGCTTTAACTAACTAATTAGAATTAATTAATTTACTACTTAAAAATTATTAATTGACTAATTAGAATTTATTAACTAACTAATTAGAATTAATTAATTAACTAATTATACAAAATTAGGAAACTAATTGTTACTTAATTAAACAAATTAAATTAATTAATTAATTAGTTACAATTTATTATTATTTAAACTAATTCAATAAAATAAACATATAAATTAATAACCAAATTCTATAATATAATTACACTTACTAAACAATTAAATAAATAATTTAAAATATTAAAGAAATGTAAATGAAAAATTACCTCAAATTTGCGGAAAGGTCGGCAGCTGGACAACCAGAAATTTGTACTCCAAAATGAGAGAAAGGGAGGAGGTTTTCGAAAGGAGGAAGGGAGAGTGGATGGATGAATGGGGAGGAGGGGGTGATGGGGTTTTTATAGTTGGGGATGGAGATCAGCGCCACTTGAAGTGGCGCTGATCAGTGTAATGGTAAGGAATCAACACCACTTCAAGTGGCGCTGATCAGTTACCCATAAAGGGATCAGAGCCACTTTAAGTGGCGCTGATGAATAGGGCCAGAAATTCCGCCTAGCGCCACTTCAAGTGGCGTTGTGGCTATTTTTTCCATTAGCGCCACTTGAAGTGGCGCTAGGATGCCCCATTTCATAAATAAAGAAAATGGGGAACTCATTTTCATAAAAAATCCCCCCACCCAAATTACCCGGGTTCTTCTCATGGCAGTGGCTTTGCCGGTTGGGGTTGGTTGTACAAGAGGGGATGAGCATTTCTATTGAGGCCTTTCTGATTTAACTCTACCCTAGCTTCCAGCTGACGCGGGTCAGGGTGTGCATCGTGAGGCAGTAGGCTTGAGGCGTGATGATGCCTCTTGTTTAAATTACAAAATTATTAAAAAATAATTTAAATAAATTAATTATATAAATTTAAAACATATTTTAAATGTTAAAACTTAACAAACAAAACCGAATAAATATTATTCATATAAGTTAAACATATTTAAAATACTACATGTATAGTAAATAAATATATGTATAAATGAATATTTCAAAATGAATAAGTTCCAACAAATATAAAAGTAAGTAAATATTAAAAAAAATAATATTATATGAAAGAAACATTAAAAAAGAATAAATAGAATTTAATAGAAAAAAATATTTTAAAAAATGAATTCATTTAAGATTAACTACATGTACTGAAAACACGTACATAAATGAAGGAAATTTTAAAAAAACATTTAAAAAACATAATTATATAAAATTAAAACATTTTAAAAATATTACACCTTAATAAATAAAATTGAATAAATACTAATCATATAATTTTAGAAAATATTAAAAATAATACTTAGTAAAATATAAATATGTATAAAAATTGAATAAATTTTAAAAATATTATATCAAAAAATGAAAAAAATATACATCAAATGTGAAATAAGTTCATGTCATACATACACATGTACACATGTTATATATGTACATCCCACATACATGTGCACATATACATATAGATACATATATCTTTACACGTACAACATCTACACACACACACACACACACACACACACACAACACAATGGATACCCATATATGCAGATAGACATCGATATACATATATATATGCTCAAATACCACATATTAACAATACATAATTTATATTTATATAATTGTTTGAATTATTAAAAAATATATATTAATATAATATATTTATATTTATTATATAAATTCATTTTGTAATTAATGTATATAAATAAACATTAATTTTTGAATATAAATATGATAATTTTATATATATTAATAAAATTTTATATTAAAAGTTTTTATCAGCGCAAAGAAAAGCACTAATAAATATGATTTTTTACCAGCTATAAAAAATGGGCTGATAAAGGATATAATTTTATCAACACTTTACTTTGCACTGATAAAAATTACCTTCATCAGCACTTTTAGCTAGTGCTGATAAAAGTTACCCTTTTATTAGCCCTTTATGTTTAGTGCTGATGAAATCCAACTCGACATAAATCACCATCTGTGGTAGTAACAAAATTATAATTGCACACACACACACATATTATAAAATATTGTAATATGAATTATATAACTAAATATATAAATACATTAAATAAAGTTCATATTTAAATCTATATATTTATTTTCATATTATAATATATATATATATATATATATATATAAGTATATGTGTGTGGGTGTTTATATATTTTTAAATACAATTATAATTACACACACACACATATATATATATTAAAATATACAAATTAGTAGTATATATAAATAAAAATAAAAATATATTGAAATATATAAATATAAATATACAGTAATATAAAAATATTTAGTGTATATACATAAACATATAAATAATTACATAGTAACAATATTATATGTGTGTCAGTGTGTGTGTGTTTATGTAGAATATAAATATAAATATAAATCTGTGTGTATAACACACACACACACACACACACACATATATATATATATGAATATAAATGTGTGTGTGCACTAAATGTAAATATGAGTGAGTAAGTGTGTGTGTTTGTGTAGGCCCGCATGAGGAATATGAAGCTGGGTAATTGGTTGAAGATTTGAATATGTGCTACTTGGATCATGTTCCCAATGGGGAATAGAAAAATGTGAAATATAGGAAGAACAAAAAAGGAGCACAATCTACAGGCCCTATAACAAACCAAACTATGTCGACATGACATGTCACCTAAAATGGATTTCCCCAAGGTAGATATAAACACAAGAACCAAAATTCATATCACATAAAATCAAAAAATATAAATAGATAAAGTACAACATAGAAGAAAAGGTACACAAGAATGAGACAAACAATCCAAGAAAAATGACTAAACCTGGAAGAAAAAAAAAAGTCAAGAACAAAGATAAAAACCACATCTCCATGAGAAAATTTGTCACCATCATCTCAACCCACAAAAAATACAATAACAACTGAGGGAAAATAGAGAGCCACATGATGCTCTTACCTCTACTTGTATCTGATAAAACTAAATCTATATATGTCTAAAAACATATGTAGAGTGTGATACAAACCCCCAGTAAGTTACCACTATGAATCTATACAATTCCTATCACCATCCTTTTTTTTAATTTCAAAAAAATTTATATTCAAAGCCACAAGAATATGGAAATCAACATGAATGAAAATATAGAGAGAAATAATTAAAGTATTCATAACTCATAAGATAACCAAGCGAGAATATAAAACAAGATACAAAAATTAAACCAAGATCCTGAAAAATAATTGGTCTCTAGTATATGGAAATACATTAAGTACATGAAAAGGAACACTAACCAACATAAATGTTAATCCTATGACGTCGATACATGTTGCAGTCTATCAATATCACAATCATAACCCCTGTTAATATCACACCCACTAAGGTTCGCATATGTCTTCACCCAAGGGTCCCAAAATGCCACCACATGGTATGTTTTAAAAAATAATTTGATAAACAATTATCACAATTTTCCAAAACATTTTCAAAAAAAGGTATCACTATCTTTGTGCTTGAAAATCCATTTTTGAGTTAAAATCATCTTTGCGACATTTTATTGAGCACATGATCTGTAAAAATTATTTTTAAAGAAATACCCCTTTAAAACCTAGTTCACAATCCACCAAAGATGAAATTTCAAAAAACAACCCTAATATATTTCAAATCAATTAATTTATAAAATAAAACTAAATGAATTTACAATAACATAAGGTAAATTAAGGGATACAATCATTGTATAGAGATACCTACCTCACCAATGGAGAAAACCTACTCACCTTCTAAAATAGAGATTAGAATCATAGTGATTGGGTCCTCATGAGGAAAGATATATAATAAACATAATAAATTCCTTATAAAACCCTCTAGATCTAGTAATCACTAGACAATTGGCTTCCAATAAAGGAGAATATAGATCGATGAAAGATTTAGAGGGAAGGATAAATCGAGAGGAGATCCGAACATACATTAAAGGGATCCACCCAAAATGATCAAGGATCACCATAAAATCAAGGGGAGAGTCCTCTAGAACATCATGGAGGGGATGGTTCGATCTAATGAGAGATACATAGGATATTAGAGTTAAAAATGACCAAGGGAATTGGGGTAAATTTTCAATTTAATAAGTTCAGATCAAGTTTCACGGTTAGGCCGCACGATTAGAAAAATTATGAGCTAACCATATAGATGACACTATCCATTGAAAACAAATTCTCAAGGTGTTATAAACTACTACAAAATAGGCCTTTAACAGTTCTAAAAATAGCCTTTATTAGTTCTAGAGAAGTGTTAACAACCAGAGTGAGATTAAAAACCCTATTATTTTATCAGTGCTAAAAAATGATGATAAAAGACAACATTTATCAGTGATTTTATGTAAAATTGATAAAGGTGGACTTTATCGGTACTTCTAAAAGCGTTGATAAAATGGCGTGTTGTAGTGTGTTGTTACAACGCACTGTAACACCAATATAGCGTGTTATAACAAGACACTACAGCACCAAAAAAACCACAAAATCGGCACAATCAAGTACCAATATATAATTTAAATTAAATAAAATTTACAACACAAATACAAGAAATATAACTATATCATTTGCATTTAAAACATTGGTTTATAAAATTACATAAGTACACATTATTACATACATTCAAAAACATCAATGCTCCTTTGTCTTTTCATCATAACCCTTATTCGAGAAAGATAACTCACATGTATAAAAAAAGTTATTATGTTAGTAATAATATAAATAAATTAATTAATAGAAAGTGTTAATTTTAAACTAAAATTTGAGTCATTTTAGGAACACTGTGTATTAGATTGAGTTGAAGTTTATTCTTGCACGTCACACCATTTCTTATTATTCATCAAGCATTATATCTATGAAAATTAACTAAATAAGTATAAGATAAAAATGATAAAGAAATTAATTATATAATATCATAGAGAATTATATGAAAACAATCTAGGATAATTTTATTGGTTTTAGCAATGTGATGTACGTTTTAAAGTAAAATGAAACTTATATATTAAAGAGACGCACTTGGAGTCATATTAGTCACACCATGTGTCAAATTGAAGTTTGAATGATTCCTACACATTACAAATGACTTATATATCATGTTATTAAATTACCAAAAAAATCTGAATGCCTTTTCTTAGTTTTGAGTATGTCACTTGTCTTTTTTACTAGAATGTCATTTTAAAATGGAAAAATGCACTTTGAGTCATATCGATCACATAATGTGTCTGTTTTACATGACACTAATTCCTACACATTAAAAAAATACTTAATAATAATTTTATTAAATTTTCAAGAAAATTTGAGCATGTTTTCTTGGTTTTTAGTGAGTGACACTTTTTGAACTAAAATGTCAATTTTAAAAAGATAACGAAAACATAGAGTAATACTGGGAACATCATGTATAAAATTGAGTTGTGGATGATTCCTACAGATCAATAATGACTTAAAGACCATTTTTCTAAAGTATTAAGACAATATTAGTGTGTTTTCTCGGTTTTGAGTATGCTAGTTGTCCTTTTTACTAAAATTAATGTCAATTTTAAATAAAAAGACACACTTAGAGTCCTACCAGTCAAAAAATCCATCTGGTTGTGGTTCAGATGATTTATAAACATCTAAAATTAATTATCTATCATTTTTATAATGTTTTTAAATAATCCAAATGCATTTTTTAGTTTTGAGTATGTCACTTTTCTTTTTTATTAAAATGTCATTTTAAACTGGAAACACACACTTTGAGTCATACCAGTCAAATCATGAGTTTTTTTGACATGAGACTAAGTCCTACATGTCATAAATTACTTATGAATTTTTTTCCTAAATTTTCAAGATAATTTGGGTGCATTTTTTTATTTTCAGTGAGTGACACTTTTTAAAATAAAATGCCAATTTTAATCTAATAAATGGAACTTTGATTCATATATGTCATATCATGTGTCAAATTGAGTTAAATTTAACTCCTACACATCAAATACGACTTATGGATCATTTTTATAAAGTTTAAAAACAATTCAAATGTGTTTTCTCGATTTTGAGTATGTTTGTTTACCTTTTTAATAAAATTAATGTCAACTTTAAATAAAAAGATGCACTTGGAGTCATATCAGTTAAACTGTGAATTATATTGAGGTGTGGTTTATTTATACATGTTCCAAATGACTTATGGATCATTTTAATGAATTATAAAAATAATAAAAATTCATTTTCTTAGTTTTGAGTACGTCGCTTGTCCTTTTTACTAAAATGTCATTTTAAACTGGAAACACACACATTGAGTCATACTGGTCACATCATGTGTCAGTTTGACACAAGACTAATTCCTACATTTAAAAAATTACTTATGAATCATTTCCTAATTTATCAACACAATATGAGGGTGTTTTCCTAGTTTTCAATGAGTGGCACTTTTTAAACTAAAAAGTCAACTTTAAATGGATAATGGACACTTTGAGTCATACCGGGCACATAATGTATTATATTGAGTTGTGGGTAATTCCTACACATCAAACATAACCTATGGATCATTTTCTTAAAGTATCAAAATAACCTGAATGTGTTTTCTTTGTTTTGATTATGTCATTTTTCTTTTTTACTAAAATTAATGTCAATATTAAATAAAAAGATGCACTTGGATTCATACCGGTCACACTATGTGTCATATTGAGGTGAAAATGATTAATACAAGTAAAAAATTTCTTATGTATCATTGTCTTAAAGTATCAAAAAATCCTAATGTGTTTTCTCAGTTTTGAGTACATCACTTTTCTTTTTTACTAAAATTTTATTTTAAACTAGAAACACACACCTTGAGTCATAATAATCACATTTTGTGTTATTATGATTCAAGAATGATTCATAAACATCAAAAAATGAATTATGAATCATTTTACTAAATTATCAATACAACCATTGTGCGTTTTCTCAGTTTTTAGTGAGTGACACTTTTTAAACTAAAATATCTATTTTAAACTGATAACGAACACTTTGATTCATACTTGGTATATCAAGTATCCAATTGATGTGAAACTAATTATAAATGTCAAAAATTTATTATGGATCATTTTACTAAATTATAGAAACAATATGAATGAATTTTCTTAGTTTTGAGCATGTTAGTTGTCTTTTTTACTAAAATTAATTTCAAATTTAAATAAAAAGGCACACTTGGTGTTATAACGGTCACACCGTGTGTCAAATTGAGATTCGATTGATTCCTACATGTCTCAAATTAATTATAGATTGTTTTCTTAATGTATCAAATTAATATGAATTCATTTTATTAGTTTGGAGTGTGTCAATTTTGTTAGTAAAATTATATTTTAAACTGGAAACACACTCTTTGAGTCATACCAATCACATCTTGTGTCAGTTTGATGTGAGACTTATTCCTACACCTTAAAAATGACTTATGAATCATGGTTCTAAGTTATCAAGACAATTTGTGCATGTTTTCTTAGTTTTTAGTAAATAAAACCTTTTTAATTAAAATGTCAATTTTAAATTGATAATAGACACTTTGAGTCATATCTGGAACATCGTGTATTAGAATGAAGTGATACTAATTATTACATGTCTCTAATAACTTATAGATCATTTTATTAAATTATCAAAATAACCAGAATCTATTTGATCGGTTTTGAGTATATTAGTTGAGTTTTTTTACTAAAATTAATGTCAACTTTAAATAAAAAGATTCAATTAAAGTCATATTGATCACATAGTGTTTCTGATTGAGGTGAGACTAATTTCTACACATCCCAAATGACTTATGTATTGTTTTCCTAAAGTATCAAAACAATATAAATGTTTTCTTAGTTTTGAGTGTGTCATTAATTTTACCAAAATGAAAATTTAAACTCGAAACATGTATTTTGAGTCATATCGGTCACATCATGTATCGATTTGATATGATACTGATTTATAAACATTAGAAATGACTTACAAATTATTGTACTAAATTATTAAGACAACACAAATTTTTTCTCTATTTTTAGTGAAACTTTTTGAATTAAAATGTCAATTTTAAAATTATAACTGAAAATTTGAGTCATACCAGGAACATTGTGTATCAGATTGAGGTGTGGATGATTCCTACACATAAAAAATGACTTATAAATCATTTAACTAAAGTATAAAAACAATCCAAATGTGTTTTCTTAGTTTTGAGTATTCTAGTTGTCTTTTTCACTAAAATTAATGTCATTTTTATATTAAAAGAAGCACTTGGAGTCATACCGGTCACACCGTGTGTCATATTGAGGTGAGAATGATTCCTACACATCCCAAAGTCTCAAAAAATCTCAACTTCCAATGTTACCATGATTTCCATTATATTTGTTTTTGTAACTACCAACACATCATATTGAGTCAATATTATTTGACAAAAAACCTTCTTTTGGCTATGAAAATAAACTCAATATGAAGTGTTATAGTTAGATAATGAAATATAATGGAAATAATGGTAATATTGGAAGAAAGAAACCTGTTATCTCTTTTTTGGCTTGTTGTTGATATTTGAATGAAAAATATGACTTACCAAAAGAACTGTGAAAAAAACTAAATAAGTATTAGAAAAAAATGATACAGAAATTAACTTAAAAATAGTAGATAAAATGATGAAAAAATTAATTAAATAAATAGTAATAATTTAACTTTTCATGATGGTTGTATACTTTCTTGACCCATTTCTTTATTGCTATTATCTCAATTGTAGTCTTGAATTCCAATATTCTAGGAGCATGAGAGGCTTCGAACAAACAACCCCACCTCAAAAAAAAAAGAATCCACACATGTAAGAAAACAATTATTATGTGGGTAATACTAAAAATAAATAAATTAAAAATAAATATGAAACAATACATTAATTCTATGGATAATTATTTTACTATGAAACATCAAGATTTCCTATATGATCAAGCAGAGTCAGCGTCATTTCTCTTACTGAAAAGGTAGTGTAGGGAATCAAAATGAAAGTTAATAATGAAAAAATTAAAGGGGTAAAAAGGTTATGATGGAGAAGAAATCTAGGAAAGTTTTAGTAAAGAAATGCCTAAAATATGGACAAATAATCTTCTAAATTAAATGAATTATGAAATTATTACTTCTCAAAAAATATATGAAAAAAATAAATAAGTATTAGATAAAAATGATAAGTAAATTAACCTACAAATAGTTGATAACATGATGAAAAAATTAATTAAATATATATTATGAATTAAACTTTTGATTGAGAAGAAGTTTGTGGGAGTTTTGGTTCATAAAGACATGAAATATGGACATAAATCTTATAAATTAAATGAAATATAAAAATAATACTTCCCTAAATATTTGTGAAAAAACTAAATAAGTATTAGATAAAAATTATAAGTAAATTTTCTTACAAATAATAAATAAAATGATTTAAAAATTAATTAAATAAGTAGTATTAATTCACATTTTAGGGAGAAAAAGTCTGTGGAAGTTTCGGTGTAGAAAAGAAAATAAGACGTATATAAATGTTCTAAAATAAAAAAACTTACAATAAATAATGAAAATTAAATCAACGTTTCATTATAAAAATTTTCAGTAAAATAGAGAAATTATATCATAACATTATCTTTACATATTCCCAAAGGGTTTACTTCATTATAGTTTTTTCTTACATTGTATTGGTAACATCATCATGTGCATAAGACATTATCGATATGAGTAGTCAAACAATTAATTTATATTATGTTAATGAAGCAGAGAACATATAATATGATGAGGAAAAAAATAGTATATTAATTTTTTTACATTCTCATTGAACTCGATTTCTTTTTTTAAATGTTTTAGTTTTTCTACTCTATTAAGAATCCAAATACCCTATTTTTGGTTCTCTCTAATGTATAATACATTGTCTACATTGGAAAAAACATGAACTAATTATGATCTCCCAGTAAAAGGGTCACCATTGATTGAATTTTCATCTGAACCAACACTTGTTTTAGTTTCTAGTAGGACAATCGACCAATTATTGTTTAATAGATCTGAGACATAAAATATTTGCACTAATTGTGATTCCTTTATAAATGATTCATCATTTCCCCCTTACACACTAAAATTCACCTTCATGAATCCCATTTCATTAAATTTCACTACACTTCTATTGTAAAACCATTTTCAATGAAAAATCAGCACTCAAAATGCTGTATAATATAACTTATATATCTATTAAATAATTCAAAAATATGATATATTTGTATAAATTTGATTTCTATCCTTGGAACCAGATATATGCATCGCTTATTCAACTAGATTAACACCGCTATTTTTAATTGAACTTCAGTGATCATATTATTTTATATAGAATGTATAACTATTGATTACAAAACTTGTGTAAGATATAACATTTTCATTCAGTCCCCTAGCTAGCCATCAAAGTTTTTTGGAATTTGAATTTGTATTTTTAGATAAATCATTATAAATTTTATCTTAGAACCATCCTATAAACTATTGATTATGTGTATTTGATTTCCATCCTTCAACCCTTGATGGATTTAAATCTCTATGATTTTTTATGGGATTCAACATATGAATCAACATATTAACTATTATGTAAAATGTAAAGGTGTGATTGTTACCATTATGTAAAGGTAACTGTAACAACATCTCTTTTGGAAATCACTTCACCCATAAGGTATATTCTGTGATGAGTCTTTATGAGACCAATGCTATCAAAATCTGATAGGTAATTAGTACAAAATTCAAAAGATTCTTCAATAATATATTATTATATAATACAACCTTCTGGTTGACTTCAATTATTGACATACCATTTCAAAATATTCTTATACCATTCAATGGGGTACTTTCATCTATAATGGATATAACCACATAGTTTAACCTCTCTAACCAAGTGAACCCTCAGGTGGACCATTATATCAAAGAATAATGGTAGGAAGAAAATATCTAATTCACATAATATGATTGAAAACTCCTTATTCATGATTGGAAACTTCATCTGTTCTATAACATTACTGCATATGGCTTTGAAAAATAAGCAGAGTTTGGTTAATTTTTGTCATAAATTTTTTGGCAGAATGAAATGGAAAGAAATAGGCATAAAATATTACATCAAAACACAATAGTAATATGATTTTAGTCCCTATAAATTAAAATTAATCATTGAAAATACATTCTTGATATTTTATGAATACCACTTTGGAACTTTTACACTAAGAAAGAAAAAATAAAATTTGTAATTTTTCTTATATGAATAGAGTGTAATCTACTGGAGGAAGAAAACTCCACCCATTACCCTTCATCGGTGTCAACTCTTCCATTATCCCATATCAGTCATTTCCAACATATCCTTGATGCCATATTTAATTTTCCCAAGAACATTTAGTAAGGTTCCAATAACACTATCAAATATATTTTTTCTACATGCATGACATCAAGAAAATGTCTGACATATAAAAAATTCCAATATGGAAATTCAAAGAAAATTTATTCTTCCAACCTAATTTTATAAGGTTTGATATTCCCATAAAATGCTACCATCAAAGATAAATATTTATGTTGTCGAGGTAAAAATATTTTATGTCCTAAAAAATAGTCTTCGAGGAATGTTTCAACTAAACTATTTGTTTTCATTCTTTACAAATGGTACACCCAAACAATCCTTTTATTCGATATCCTGATAAATTTCCATATACTGGAAATTCATTTATCATCCCTTAAAACATGTAACTCAATGTTAATTCTTCCCTTCTATGAGCATAATATATTTTAATACATGTATCCCATATCAATTTTAGATCTTCGATCAATATATCCAAATCGACATCAATATCATTATCGGGTTTCTTTGGCTTATATATACACATAGACAACATAATGTATTTGTGATTTATACATAACCATGGAAAAAAGTTATAATTTACCAATATGATGGGACATGTACTATGAGTACTACTCTATATACAAAAAGTATCCATTCCTTCTATAGATAATGCAGGAAAAAATTTTCACAGCTTAATTACAAATTTAGGATACTCATAGTTAATTTTCTTCTACTAAGGATAATCTACTAGATGACATAGTTTCCCATATTTAATTCTTGTATCTGCATTCCATGCCAGTTGCCTCATGGTTTTTAGAAATCTATATAGTCTTATAATTTTTTTAATGATAATAAAGTAACACACATGTTTTATAGGTATTGATCCAATTTTCAAATATCGATCTGTGCCACACATAGGGAATTTTATGAGTGATACATGGTCCTTGAAAAAAAATATGCTGTCATTTGAAAAATCATGTATTTTTTAGAGATCCTTCCCATTGAACATATAATTCAGTTAGTGTCATATGTTTGACATGGTAGTTGATTTTATTCTGGTAGCATATCATTTAGGAGACCAAGTAGTTCTATAAAGATGATGTCACTCCATCCGTTTCCCGCTTTAAAATTATATAACTTCAATACAACTGAAAATGATATATATTTAGTACAACTAGTATAAAATGGACTCTTATAACAACTTTTTAACTTCTCAAACAACTTTGGACAATAATGAAGGTTATATTAAATTGCAATGTTCATTTCATCCATGTGATCTCCATCATCATTTACACTAGTATTCATATCAAATGATCCATAAACCATAGTATCATCCCAATCAATGTTCTTGTTCAGTTTTTCCCCATGTTTAGTACAGAATTTATAGATATGATCTATCTATTGACAAATATAATATTCTTACTACTCTTATGAACTATGTTTTCTTGAATAACAACAACATAAACCTAGAAAAAGGATTTGAGAAGGGTCTTATGCATTCTCCCTTGAAAAAATAGACAAATGTGAAGAAATAATTTGAAATGTAATATATGAAAAATAATGGAAAGTAAGAGGAATTTAGTATTGATGTCACAATAAAGGAATTAAAAAAGAAACATACTTTCATATTAGATACTGGTTTTTCATTTCACATGATAGGTAAATTGATGTAATTAATTTTTTTTGGAAAGTAAAAAGGGTACTTATTATTTTAGAAATGGTGGATCACTTAAGACAAATTGTTTACATTTAAAATATGTTAGAAATGAAAGTCAATGTTAAAGAATGATTTGTTTTAAGATGGATTAAAGAAAAAAAAACATAGTGTTTATTAGATGTGTGATGAAGGAAATGAAGTTATTTTTAAGAAGTATTAATTAGTGGGTTATCATTTCAAATATGGATATATTTTTACAAAGGTATAGAAAAAAAGCCCAACCATATTAGAATTTTGGGTCAATAAAAATTTATGGTAATTTTGTTTGAAAGAGAAAATTGATTTTTGGTAGTGAAAAATTGATCATATTAGATAATGAGAATCAATGATCAATCCTTGAAAGATTTCCCATATATGTGTTTAATTTTTTTCTTAATGTGTTGTACCAACTTAATTATCACTCTATATAAATGATAAATATCATTCAACTAACCACCTAGGAATTTTTATCCCATGTAAGGAAATAGTGTATTATAATCACATGTGCATTAAGACTAGTATTTCCTAAATCCAATGGTTGGAGGCATCCCTAAATTGAGTAGAATAACCCATGGCTTCCATATCCATTAGGCATAATGAATGAAGAGAACCCCATTGTACATGTCCAGTGGTCACTAATTCATTTCCTATATTGTCACCAATATCTAGCTTATTCAAGATAAATTTTGAAGGGGAAGAATTTATCAAAATATAGTGTGAGAAGAAATAGTTTTGTAATTAATATTAGCTAGTAACAATATTTTAGGGAGGCCCCTCCAAGTGTATCTTCTTTCTCCTAATGACGGTGTGCCAGTAAATTCTTGATCCATTATCGAATGGTTATTGAGGGCCTCAAGAACACCAGAGTTTAGACAGGCTGTGATATAGGCATGCTCCTGTACTTTGGGCTACCCCTAGTGAGATTTCCTCTTGGATATGCTCTATTAGTGGTTGTGGACATTTGATGTAACTACTGATCTTCAAATGTGAGCACTCTCTCAAGTTACATGCAAGTTTTAATTGGAATATTTAGATGAGATATTGTAAGGTTAGAAGGAATATGGGCCTTCCCTAAATTGGTCATCTAAATAGGAAAATGATCACCTGTCATAATGGGGATAAAACCTTGATCTTATTTTTCATTCTTTATTAAAACAAACCAACAATCCTACTAAATGGAAGTAGTAATATATTCCTACTTCTTAGTAGCTCTTAAAGCATGGTGTTGAGCTACTCCAGCGGCGAGGGCTCAAATATATGAGTGTCAACTATTGACTATAGGGATATTCCAATAGTAAAGAAATAAAGATAAAAAACACAAATATATAATTCCAAACAAACAATCAATGAGTAAGGAGGAGGAGAAAATAACATACCTTGGATTGATGCTTTGAATCATCCAAGAGAAAGTATTGATCACACCAAACCTAAAATCCGTTCGAGGCTTGGATTCATTCAACCCTTGAATCGTTCGAGCCATGGAATTGTTTGATCCTTGATTTGAGCCTTAATTCGAGCTTGGATTCGATGAGGAGGAGCACTGACAGCAGGTGGCTTCCATGGAATGCTTTGGATATTGCGACTTGTTTCTGACCAGTTAGGGTTCTTTAAATAGATCAGGACACTTTTATCAGTGCTAAATTAATACGCATTGATAAAATCCATCTGTATCAGCACATATGTTTTAACACTAATGAAGATGTCTTTTATCAGTGATTTTTTAGCGCTAATAAATCTATACCTTTATCAGCGCTAAAAAGCACTGATAAATATTCCTTTCATCAACACTTATTATTTAAGTACTGATAAAGGATTTCTAATTATAATTATAAATCAAAAAATTATCAATATATCTATATAATTATATATATTTAATAAATATATATAAATATAAATATAGTAAATATATTCATTATTTAAATATATTTATTATAATTTTATAAATATTTAAATATATAAATATTTATTTATAATTATGTAATTTTTTTAAAAAATAATATTTATATATTTATATATTTATATCCTTATATATATTTAATAAATATATATAAATATAAATATAGTAAATATATAAATATATTTATATATTTATATCGAATATATATATATACATATTTAATAAATAAATATAAATATAAATATAGTAAATATATAAATATATAAATATATTTATATCATCATATATATTTATATAATTATATACATATATATATTTAATAAATAAATATAAATATAAATATACTAAATATATTCATTATCTAAATAAATTTATTACAATTTTATATTTATTTAAATATATATAATTATTTATTTGTAACTATATAAATACTTTAAAAAAATATTTTTTTATTTATATTTATAAATATATATATATATATATATATAGAAAATATACATTTATAAATATATTTATTTACAAATTTTTTTATCATTATTAATGAATATTTAATCTTAAGTACATGCATGTTAAAAATGAGTGAAATTGAATTATTAAAAATGAGTACACTAGCAATATTGAAAAATAAATAAGTTTTATTAACTATATACAAATTATTAAAAAAATATGGATATATATTGAAATAAATATGAATACATATTGAAAATATTAAAACATAGTAAATAAATGTATAAAAAATAATAGAAATTGATTAAATTCCCCAAAAAATAAATAATAAAAAATAAAACACATTAAAACTGAATTAATACCTAAATATAATTAAATTAAAGATAAAAAATTAAATTTAGAAATTAAATACTTGATATATTTAATATATCATGTTGTAAGAAAATTTTAAAATGAATACTAAAATTTAAAAAAATTACATAAATATTTGGTGTATGTGTTTCTATATAAGATTTCATTAATTACGTAATTCTTTTGTGAGTGCATTGTATATAATAATTTAATTGTTATATGTATTTGAAATCAATATAACCCGTGTTTGATATACCAAGAAAGTCCAGGATCCGAGCATGCTCGGTCCAAAAATTTATTAACGAAAATATAAGTACAAACAAACACAATATATGTGGTATTCGCCACCAAACACAAAAACACCAGCCACAAAGTGGGATCAATCAAAGCCCCAAAGCCAGACAACCCACAAATCACACACACATTAAAAACAACGAAACCTGGTCCACATCGCCTGCAAATAGCCTGTACCGATCATGAAGTCATCAAATTCTCACCAGCCCTACCTGATCCTTGCATCCCCACGCACTTCCTTCCACGTTTCGCAATTGTCAAGGTCATCGCCTCCCTTTTCCCACCCGAGGTCAAAGACCACATCCCAAGGACATGTCTCTTCACTAGCACAGCCACGCGCCACCGGAACAGGATTCGTCTACTCAATGACCGTGCTTATAGCACCTCCCCTACCAGAGTCCCAAGACGGAAAAATCACCAACTGGATCCCACTACCGCCAATCCCAATGAGAATTGTCGGGTGGAGGCCTCCTCCGTCGAAGGAAACCGCAATGTTTTCCAGCCACACGAAGACGCTCCAGCCGACACGTCTGTGCCAACAATAGAACACACTGAAAAAAAAAACGTTCTTGCTCTTTGGCGAGAAGCCATGCGCCACCATCCAGATCTAGGATCCCATCATCTACCTCCAACCAGAGCCAGCAGTTCCGCGAGGATCCCACACCACCACCGTTAATCTGCATGGCGACCGAAGAAAACCGTCCGACCTCATCGCCCGATCGGAGATGCGGTTGAAGCCTCCGTGCACAAAAGTCAGTCGGCATGCCAACCTCCTTCGCTCATTATCACCACTGAGTGGTGGGCCACCGACATTGGCGATTCTGAACAACAGCGGATTGGTCTCCCAATCGTCATCCCGGCGGGTGTCGTGCCGCCGAGCCACGCTCACCCAGATCTTCATCTTCTTATTCCTCATGTCACTGGACGTGGTATCTACCGGAGGCTTCCCAGGATTCCTTTTATCCAACTTCATTTGAGCGGGCTTAATCTCCACCTTTTGTGCAAGATCCAACCCCTTCCGAATAGAACCAACACAAGACCCGTCTCGAGGTCGTTTGGCACTGCAAGCTGCGAACAATTCAAAATGCCCAATAAGTCCGTGATCAACATCCTTTACAAGACTGAAATTGCCAGAGCAATCACTTGGAGAGAGAATCTCTCCATTATAGAGAGATAATCTCTCCATTATCCCCATGTTTGATATATGTTAAATTGAAAAATTAAACGACATTCAATTATATCCATTACTCTATGCAATTAATCAATATTTTTAATTCATATTAATTTTTAATTATAAACCACACTTCACTAAATATATGACTTTTATAAAGCATATAAATTTTGTACTATATAAATCATATTTATATATATTCATATATATCTATACATTTAATATATATTATGTATTAATATTATCAATAATTATTTAATTAATAATTTTTTTATATTTTTCTCAATTTATTTTTTTTAATTTTTAATTGTTTATTCATAATTTTACACACACACATATATATATATTTAATTTAGACTATTTAACGTTATTTATAATTTATATATAGTATAATAAAATTATTATTTTTTATCAATAATTATTTAATTAGTAAATTTTTTTAATATTTTTTTAATAAACCCAATTTTAATTTTTATTTATTTATTTATTAGATTTTATATTATCAGAACTAAAAAAGTGCTGATAAAGGAACAATTTATCACCACTAAAAATAAAGCATTGATAAAGGGAAGCCTTTATCAGCACTAAAAATAATGTACTAATAAAGGAAACCTTTTATCAGCCCTAAAGAAAAACACTGATAAAGGTAACCTTTTATCATCACTAAAAAAGTGTTGATAAAGGTTATCTTTTATCATGCCTTAAAAAAAGCACTGATAAAGAGTACCTTTTATCAGCATAAAAAAACATTTATAAGAGGAACCCTTTATTATTGCTTGTTTTATCATTGATAAATGACACATTTATCAACGCTTGTTGCTAGCACTAATGAATTCTCGTACTATTAAAGGCATGTTTTGTAGTAGTGATAGCAATGTCTGGATGGTTTGAAAAACCTTTTACAAGCTGTGCAACAGCCTCTATTCCAAACCGATTCATTTTTATGGTTTTCCAGGTGACTCACACAGGTAGGAAAACAATGATCAAGCTATGAAAAACACCTTTAGAATCAATAGTTCCATATCACATGATTACCACATGGTCACTAATAATTGTGCACCTAAACCACACACTTGGACTATTTTCCCCAAAACTTCATGTTTTCCACCTTTGAGTCCCGAAAGCCTCTAGAACCTCAATAATGATAAACCATGATCAAAATTAGACATACACATGACCTAGAGGGCATCACAATTCTCACCACCATAAAAAATCCCCCCAAAAGTGCTCAAGATTATGGACTCACAAAAAGAGAAGTCCAGTGATTCCTCATCAATTATTTGTTCTCACATGTCTCATGGATATCATGCCTTCACTTCCATAATACATTGACCAGTGGAATTGTTTTACCATGAAGCACCTTATCCTAGCAATCTATAATCTGTACTGGCTGATCAACCACTGCGGTGTTAGGATCACGATCAATATCCTCCCATTCTATCATGTGGGAAGGATCTAGTTGATACCAATCATGTGGGAAACATGAAACATGATGTGGATCAATGTCATGAAAGACAAAAAGTTTGACCAATTAGCTATGTTTCCAAGTCATTCAAGGATCTCAAAAGGGTCAACAATCCTCTATACCTTATTATGATAATTTCCCAAATGATAATGTCCCATGTGAGGTGACAGCCTGAGATAAACCCAATCATCCACCAAAAACTCCAACGAGTGATGAAGATGGTCCACATAGGATTTATGATGACTTTGAGCTATTGGTAGTTCTTTTTTGGATAAAATGCACCATTTATTTTATCTCCCAACCAAGAAATATTCCAATAAAATAATTTTCTCCTAAATCCACCCATCAAAAAGAAGATCTAAACGGTTTCCCATACAAAACTTCTAAGTGAATCTTTTTAATTGAACCCAGATAACTATTATTATAAGAAAACTCGAACAAAGTAAAATTGTTTTCCCATGAACCATCAAAATCAAGCGCACATGCCCGAATCATATCCTAATGAATCTAAATGGATCTCTCATTCTATATATCCATAAAAGGGAGAGAGGTTGTGCTTAATTTTAATTAGGTACCCATCATCTCTTGAAAGAAATTCCAAAATATAAATGTAAATCACAGGTCTTTGTCAGAAATAATAGTAGAAGGCACTCCATGGAGCTTCACAATCTCCCAAACATATAGGTGATGAGGTCTTAAACCTTTTTGTATCTTTAATATGAATTAAATGATCCAATTTCATAAGTGGATCAATGATCACCCAAATAAAATATCTCCCACCAGGATTCTATTGTAAACCAATAATGATGTCTATAGATATATCATCCAACTTCAATACTAGAATAGGTAAGGGATATAAAAAACTGATAGGTATATGGTGCTCCATTTCAAATTATGATACATCTTATTAGTCTCAGGGTAAAAAGGCCAACTAGAATGATGTCCACTATCCATAAACTTCTATCTTAGAGATATCAGAACAACACACATACTTCAAAAACACAAGACAACATTAGGAGGCTGAGACCCGTCACTCAAGGTCTCCCCACCATTAATGTTTTTTTCTAAAAAGTTTGAAATTTATATCCCTTTACCAAAATTAAAATGATAATCAAGTGATGAATCATATTATACATAAGCTAAAAAAATCTTCCCAACAACTTCTGCTATATCTAATATCATCTCAGTAGACAAACTCATCAAAGACCACTCTTACAATGATTCCTTTAAGGCTTGTGTCAGTAACTTCATGCATAGTGAATCAGAGATCACATTACCTTTCCTAGGTTTATATAAAATATCAAAATCAAAAAGTACGAAGATAATCAAACCATCATCTCTATCTCAAGTTAAAGCCTATTTGGGTGAAAATATACATCAAACTCTTATGATCCAAATATATAGTGGACCACTCACTAATTAAATAGTGGCACACATTATTATGAGAATGAATTGTTGCAACCAACTTGAGATCATGGGTGAGATAATTCTTCTCATGAGAATGAAGTTGTTGAGTGACATAGACCACCACATGTTTACTCTGCATTAAAACACATCATAATTCCATACATGAATCATCACTAAAAACATTGAATCTTAAAAATGGTTTTTGAAGAATAAAAACCATATTCAAATTCAATATTACCTTTAGTTCCCCAAATGAACTTTGAAATTTTTCATTCCATTCTAACATGAACCCTTATAGGTTAAGTTGTTAGTTGGAGATGAAATATTTGAGAAATTATTAATAAAACGTATATAATAACCAGGTAAGCCTAAGAAGCTGTGAATCTCAATCATATTTCTAGGCCATTTGAAAGACATCACTTCTAAAATCATTTCATGATTTACTAAGATTCACCTATCAAATATAAAGAATCCCAAAAAACTTTAACTCTTGGATCCAAAACACACATTTAGAAAGAATTCCATATAAATGACATTCCTTTAGAGTTTTGATAAAGATATGTAGATAATCCCTATACTCATCCTCCAAATGAGAGTACACAAAAATATCATCCATAAAAATGAAAAAAAGAGTGTCTAAGAATTAATGACATCTATGATTTACCAAATCCATAAATACAACAAGAGTGTTTATTAAGACCAAGCAACATAACCAAGTACTTATAATGTCCATAACTACTCTTGAATGTTGTCTTAAGAATATAATATTCTTAGACCCTTAACTTATGGTACCCAAAATAAAGATAAATTTATAAAACCACCAGGCTCCCCTAAGTTGAACAAATAGTTAATCAATCCTCAGAAAAAGATACTAGTTCTTAATCGTCATCTAGTTAAGCTTTTGATAATCAATACAAAGTTGGAGGATTCCATATTCATTTATTTAAAAGAGAAATGACATATCCCAATGTGAAACTATAGGATAAATAAATCATTTAGCCTCAAGTCATTGACTGAATACTACCATTTTTATTGATTTCTCGAAAGAAATCCACAAAATAATGAGTCAAGGGGGTCTAAAGTAGTGAAGGACCAACGCATCATTACCAATAAAATTGATTCCCTCGGTGGGAAAGGAACCCATGTTAAGGAAGTAGGATATACTTTGGGTTGTCAGAGCTACGAAGGCCAAACAATCAGCGGCCATGTTGCCTTCCCACCAAGTATGTGTGATTTTTTTTGTGGACTCCCATGAGCTGTTTACATTTCCTGATCACGTAAGCAATGTTCCAAGGGTACTTATTTGTCCCGGACAATGAATTAAAGAGGATCATTGAGTCCGTCACCACTATCTTGAGGTTGATGTACCTTTGTTTGCATAACTCCAGCTCGGTGACCATGGCCATGGCTTCTGACTTCACCACATCACCCCTCCCATACCGAGTTGAGAAAGTAGCAATGAACGACCCCTCCCTATCCCTTATGACTCCTCCACCATGCATCTCCCCGTTGAGAAGAGAACGGTCCAAATTTAGTTTGAAACCCCAGCTGGGCCGGAGCCAACAGACCCAATGCCCCTGCCCCTGCCTGTTGTCCTAGTTAGATACAACATGATTCAGAATAGAAGGCCTTACCGATGGAGCAACCTAGCAATCGGTGCACAAATTGGCCAGGTCCAGCAGCGTATTAATCATTTTGAAGGCGATGCTGGTATGAGAACTGGTTGTTTTGTTGTGAAGAGCATCGTTCTGAGCCTTCTAGATGGTCCAGCAGCCTGCCATGAGGATAACAACCCGACCTTTCCTCTCGGGACCCCGCTCGCCTGCCCCCATTTCATTTTTTGGCTCCCTACAGCAGTAGCACCTAGAAGCTAGACAAACACTCATGCGCTGAATTCTATCATCCGTGGGTAACACATTATGTCTCAGTCTACACAAAAGGAAATTAAATTTGGACGACACCTCTTTGTACCACAACAGCTACCCCTATGGGTTGAAATTAATTGGAACTATCCTCACATGAATGAAATCAATGATTGAGAACTCTCCCGACGTGGAACCCAGAAAAATGAGTCTATCTACATCATCGCTAAGCACAATATTATTGAAATAGATCTGTTGGTCTTCATCAAGGATGGACTAAATAAAACCAGGACGATCACAAGACTCCCTGAAGGAAATGAGACGAGTAGGGAATCCTAGAAACCATAGCCTACCACCCCTAGTTATGCTCCCAGAAATTAATATCACCTTTTCCCACCAGCCAACGCGATATAGGTCCTAGGGTCTCAATATACAGATGGATCATCTTCCATATCTTTGAAGGGTTTGATCTCTGAATGTTCACATCCTAACCATATCTACCTTTCGATCTGAATTTTATGCTCCTTCAACTCAGTAGGTTCCATAAGATAGGATAACATAGATATATGATTCTTCCCAAGAATAAAGTTGATAGAAAAATTTACATCCCTTCAGGGTGGTAACCCAAAAAAATAAGTAAAAAGTTCATCAGTTTACTCATATTATAAAATAGGAAGTGAACATCTAAAATTATGGTCAATGATGTGAAGAAAATATTTAACAACTATCTTGAGATAATTATATCTTAAAAAAAAATAGGTCCTACTCTTCTGAATCTCAGACACCACTTACCTTGAAAGACATGTGTAACCCCATCATGAGATAAAAATTGAAATCAATGATGATAATAATAAATCTAGGATTTAAATCTATCCATACAATCCATTCCAATTATATAGTCAAAGATTTCAAGATTAAGAACTAGAAAATACCACATGAACATGTGGTCAGTGATCATGACATAGAACTTATAAAATTTGAAAACTTGTTCCTTCTTTCTTCCTAAGGGAGTGGAAAGATCCATCAATAATGGAATAAACTCCAAGAATAATACCAACACATAAATGAACTTATATGACATAAAATAATGATATTGTACTATATCAAACAAAGCCAAGACTATTGAGGATGAAATAAACACTATACCTTTCAAAGTAGTTATCCCCACTTCATATTCCTTTGGTATGTATTGCACTGCATGAAGGCACATGGACACATATCTTCCCTATTCTTTCATCAATACATGTACATCCCTATTTTATTAAGAATGAGATCCACCACCCTTTACCACATCATTTTGATCTTGAGATCCTTTGGTAAGTGTGGATCTTACTCTACATCCCTGGGACACTCTTATGTAATAACAATGATGATGGTAAAAATATAAACAATGATATAAAGACTTGAGTATTACCATATAGTTAGGCTTAGTATGGATAGGTCTCCTAAACTGATATAAAAATACCTAGTGTTGTTCTAAAAAATCCCATGGAACTTCTCCTGACATAAACTGAGCACCCATACTATGCTTCCTTTTCTGGAATAATGAAACACTCTAGCTACCCCTACTGTAGCTGAAGCTCCAATCAAACCTATCTTCCCATATTAGTGTTCCAAATCCATAGTTTCTTTATTAACCACCTTAGAAAAATTCAACAGGTATAAAAGGATAAACATAAACCATATATTGACCCTCAAACCTATCTAAAACCTACGAGATTTATGGTAGTCATTAGAAACAAGATCAGGTGGTATGCAAAATAACTCAATGAAATGAGTATCATAGTCCATAACAGAATGATTTCCATTATCCAGGGTTAAAAATTCATGATTCTTTTCCACTTACAACATTTTAGGATAAAACTGTTGATTTAATAACTTCTTAAAAGTGTTCTAGGTAATATCCTCATGAAATATAGCTTACATAATGGAGTCCCACCATTTTATTTCTGGACCTTTGAGAAAATAAGTGGTGAAACCCAACATTTAGTCCTTTGGATTCTTCAATAAATTGAATATCCTCTCAATCCTCTCAATCCACTCCTTGGATTTTGAGGGTCCCTTTTTTACTATGTAAGATTGGTGGATTCTGCTTAGTAAAATTTGAACCATGATCCATCATTCATCCCTATTTTCCAACACCCATCTTTCCTAGAGTCTAGATTGTGTAGATAACTACTTCTAATAGAAAATATACTACTGGAGGTTTCATCCATAGAACATGTCTCATATATTCCTCTCCTGGGTTTGGAGGAACCCATATAGGAGGAATTATATATCAAACAAAAAAAAATTACACCTGATTAAATCTTGAGGAAAAAGTCCTAAACACCCATGGTAGCTCATAGTTAGATACAAAAGTGATTATAGGCACCCATATGTAGTTACCACTCGACTTCCAATGGTCATAACACCTACCTACCATTAACCCTAATTAAAAACTAGGAAACCTCATCCCACTTCCATTTGGGTATTCCCTTAGATACCATTTTGTAACTAACCAACCTATTTTGGACTTACATGTCACCTAAAATGTCTCACCATAATGAGGAGATCAACACAAGAACCAAAACATGACTTATGTAAAACAAAAAAGAGATAAACAGACTATGTACATCATAGAGGAAAATGTATAGAATCATGAGACATACAAACCAATCCAAAAGGCTAAACCTGGAAACAAAAAAAATATGACCAAATCCAAATACCATATGTCCATGTGAACATCTATCTCCATCATCCCAGCCCAATATGTATGTAATGAAAATCAACGGAAACTAGTAGGCTACATGATTCCCTTTCATTTACCAGTATCCTATAAAACAAAATCTATATATGCTCAAAGACATCAGTAGGCATTGAGGTAAATTCCTAGTAGGATGCTACCATGAATCAATATAATGACATTAACTATGAAACTATTAGTTCTAGATTTAAAAAAAAATTATAAAACAATATCATTTGAAAATAATTTACATATTTTTTTGGTTTTTCCTTTCAAAACGTTTCATATTCAAATCCACAAGAATATAGAAATAAACAATAATTATAGTATATAGGGAAATAATCAAAGTATTCATAAATATAAAGATAACCAAGTGAGAACATAAAAAATGATACATAAATAAAACCAAGTGAATGAAACATAGTTGGGATATATCCTATGATAATACAAATAGGACATAAAAAAGTACACTAATCATTATAAATGTGAATCCTACGATATCGAGTCCTAAAAAATTCTATCAATATCACAATATTAACCACTAGTGGTTCCACACTCACTAAGTTTTGCATATTCCCTCACTCAAGGTGCCCAAAATGTTCCCACGTGCTATGTTTTCACAAAACATTCAATAAACCAAATTCAAAAATTTTCCAAACATTTTCAAAAGTGAAGCATAAAAAATTCTATGCTTTAAAATATATTTTGATTCCAAACCATCACTGAGGCATTTCATTGATCACATGGTGTGAAAACATATTTTTAAATAAAACCCCTTTAAAAACCATTTCATGAGACACCCAAGATGAAATTTCAAAAAACCCCCCATATATTTCAATTTAGTGAATTTAATGAATCAAACCAAAGGAATTTACAATAACATAAGGTAAATTAAGGGATAAAACCATTTTATATAGGCACCCACCTTACCAATAGAGAAAACCAAGCTAGATTTGAAAACATAGATTGGAATCAGAGAGATCATGTCCTCATGAGCCTTGATCTAAAAGAAAAATCATTAATTATGCATAAAATCCTCTATATTTGGTAATCATAGACCAATTGAGTGAATAAAGGGGAAGATATATTGAAGATAGAAATTTGGAGATGGGGATAAATCAAGAGGATATCTGAACATACCATAAACAGATTTTCCAAAAACAATCAAGGATCACCAATAAATCAAGGAGATAGTCCTAGAGAATGTTATGGAGGGTATTGTTTAAGATAATGAGGGATTAATAAGATATTAGAGTTATAAAACCAAGTGAATCAGAGTAATATTCCAATTTAATAATTTTTGATGACATCGCATGGTTTGGATGCATGATTAGACAAACTGTGCACTAACAGTATGGTAGCCATGATCACTTAAAAAAAGTAACATGGTTTCTTGGGAATGGTTGCACTATTTGAAAAACCATTTTCCTGCCATAAAATAACATTTGTCTCAAACCCATTCATCTACATGATTTTCCATGCAATTCACACAGTTTAAAAAACCATTATCATGTAGTGAAAAATTCCTCTAGAACCAACTTTTCTATATTGAATGTTAATTACTAATCATGCACTTAAACCACCCATTTGACCTATTTTCATATAAAATTAATGTTTTTACCCAAGACTTTTGAAATCCTCTAGAACATAAAAAGTATAACCCAAGCTTAAAAATAGTTATATATGTGACCTCAAAGGCTTCACATGCCCCATGTCAAACAAAAGAAAAAAGGGTCTATAAGTAATTGGATTAGAATCATACTTAGGATGGTTTAATAGTATATAGTCACTCTTTGGTATCATCTTACTATGAAGAGGAAACCAAGGAAAAGTAGAATTATCTTCTAGGGAAGAGTAAATGGAAAAAGGGAGTGCAAACATGAGATATTACTCAGTGAATACTGGAAAGAAATATTGGGGGTGTAAAGAATATTAATTCTTACCAAAAACAATAGTGAAATGGTCATTAGGGAAAGAATTTAGATTTAAATAATTAGGCCTTAAATTTAAGGTCTCTAATATATAGGAAAAGTAGGGGTACCCTGGTAATGAGGTAAACATGTTAAAGGAAGATGTAGACCCTCATTAGTTTTAATATAAATATTGAAAAATAAAGTGAAAGTAATAAATGATATATAGATTCATTCCAAGTTTAGCCATGATACCAAATCACTTATTCCTGAGGGTAAGAAGGAACTACTCACTTTGATATAGGGTCTATAGGATTTTTGTGAAACTATGAATTATCAATTTCTTCTTATAGAATTAGGGGTAACAGGAATGGTGATGGAATTTAGAGTTAAAATTGAAAATACCTTGGTTATTCTTATGTAATACAAGAGGAGATAGTGGAATATTTTATAGGAATCAGAGAAAGAGATCTCTATAATGTATAAAAAATAGCTTCATGTCTAAACTAATGAAGAAAAAATGTCATTGATAAAATTTCAATACTAGAAATTTATTCACGGGTTTAATGATTTTTGTCAAATTAGAATGTAAATGGGGGTGGGGGGTGAATTTCCTTTAAAAAACAAACAATAAATGCAAATTAAAAATTTAAAACAAATTTATATCAATATGATGAAGTGATAAAGAGATAAATTTGATCCATATTATAAAGTTAATGTCAAAGTTACTTAAGTGAGTATACATAATAGAAATTGGATGAATTGAATTTATAAAATTATGTGTATCATGATTGAATGATTCAATGCATAAATAGAAAGAGATAATAAAAATATATTGGTAAAGAATTTTGATAATATCTCAGTGAAATAATTAAAGTCTCCTCGTCCTAGGTTGATCGGTTTTTCTTACAGACTTGATTTTAATAAAAATGAAGAAACAATGTCTTACCTTTATTTTATACAGAATTAGTCAAAAAACAATCCTACCTAACATAAATCATAGTAAGTAACCATCTACATTAATTTTCAGCAGTTGTAGCAAGAAAACCATTGTATGAGGTAGGACGAGCAGAGAAATATTTTATTGTCACAAATCCATTACAATTACACTCTCTTGTCTCTCAAGAAGTATTGATATAATGAACATGATATATATACGAGAGACTTTGTGATTTGATAATTGTGAATTTTTTATTTAAGAGGGCTCTTTGAGATCACTAGAGATTTAGTGTTGAGTCAGCCATATATTTTTTTCAAAACTTTGTTTATGAGATCCAAGCCCCCTTAGGTCTCTATTAGTAGCCTCCAAAAACCCTAGGAAACTTATGTAATTCATCTCTATCATGAATCACCATCAATTCTCAATTAAGATGAGTGGGACCCAACAAAATTTTAATTTCAACCTTGTCAAATCAAACTCTCTAGATAGCCTCCTAATGCCATTGGCTAGCTAGTTGGCATAGTGGGACTCACTAGGAATTTCCTACTTCCACCTGCTGGTCGGTGCTCATACACCGATTTGTTGATGGACTCTGAGAGGATGGGAGGTTACTATCTCAATTACTAGCTAGCTGGTGGCTCTGCACTGGCTATCTGGTGTGGCCTACTTCAACCATTTTCAACAAGTTTCTTATCAAGATTTTCATAAATCCTCCAATAAATCATCTAACTTACTTCCAAGATTTCACAAATTACATTACGAAATCAACGAGGCTTCAAAATATCTTTAAGTTTCATTTAATTCCACAACTAGGTCCATTAAGACCATGATTTTATATTCAAAAGTCATAATTGAGAAACACTAAATGAAATTATTAGAACCATAAAAGACTTTTTGTGAATATGAAAACACCATATGAGAGAGAGGTACAAAAATCTCACCCTTTTTGATGATATAAAATATTTATTATAAAAATATATATCAAGAGTAAATCAATTGTGAAACATTTATTCAAATTAATTCAATATATTAGCAACTAGGATATTGAACATGCTCAATAGATTAATATTAAACAAATTAAACCAACTTCTACCCCTTTTGAATTATAAAACATTTCTCCCCAATAATAAAAATCCCCCCTCCCCAAATACCAGGAAACATCACCCACTATGTAATAAAAGTAATTTTTTTCCAGTAACCAAAAACTTAAACCCCTTTTTGATTATCAAAAATAAAACATGGGAGAGAAAAAGAAAAATAAATTTATAAAAAGAAGGATAATTGCACATAAGGTAAAACAGTAGTGACATTCAATATTATCTCCCCCAAGAAATATTATCATAAAATTTAAAATCATGATTAGAGAAAAATATATTCAAATCAAAGACAATGCATAATTTATAAAGAAGTAAAGTGAATGGGATGAATAATAGATAAAACATTTAAGCTTAAAAAACTTATCATCTCAAATTAAAATTATATTCAAATAAAAATTTCAAATAGAATTTAAAAAATTTAAATGAAAGGTATAATATTTATTCTCAAGATTACAAAAATATTTAAAATATTTTAAAAAATAATTTTGAAAAGGATAATAAAAAGAATTTTGAAAAGGATAAATAAAAAAAACATGAAAAAGAGAATACAATTTTTATTAGAAAACAATTTTAATAGATAAAAGGAAAGAAAATTAAAATGATATTTTTTTAATTTTTTAAAAGATAACATCTCATATTTCAAGAAAAAGAAAGCATATATGACAGAGATATAGAGGGAGAGAAAATGATAGTATAAGAAGAAAATTGAGACTCTTCTAAAAAATCACAATAAAAAACATCACAAACTTTATCAACACTAAAAAAATAATTATTAAAATACAACCTTTATTGGTGCTAAATAAAAATTTTGATAAAGGAAAACCTTTATAAATGTTAAAAAACTTTGATTAAGGGTTATATTTATCTGTTTTTTATATAGTGGTGATAAAGGTTTCCTTTTGTTTGTGATTTTGTTTATCACTGATAAAAAATATCATTTATCAGTGTTTTTTCAGTATTGATAATGGTAACCAAGAATAAGATAATTTCTATATACATATTTAAATATTATTAAATATTATTTATTTAACAAAAAACTTATACGTTTTTATAAATACCATTTATAATTATATATATATATTTATATTCCTTTATACTTATTTATAATCATACAAATAATTTTAATTTCATACATATATATACAATATAAAATATAGTTATATGAATTATATAAATAAATATATAAATACAATAAATATAGTTCATATTTAAAGTTATATTTTTATTTTCATATTATATAATTTATAATATATATATATAATTTTATGATTGTGTGTTTTTATAGTATATAAATTTAAATATAAATGTGCATGTGTAGTATATCGAAGGACCTTGGAACACCATTAGAGTGCAGCAATGAATCAGGGTCTCAAAAATTTCTTTCAATGATATAGATCTTGCCCCCACATTTGTATAAATTTGTTAAACCCATTTGATGTAATCATAAAATTATTAAACACCCATATATAGAAATAGAAACACAAAAAATAGTTTTAAATGGTTCACCACTAAGGTCTTGTCCAAGGAGAATTCATGGATAGTGTGTCTATCGTACCTAAATCCACTAAGCTTCACTAGATATTACGGATTATAAAAGATCAGACATGGTCACTTCATACTACTCTCACTTCCTTTACAAGAATTTTAGGGATAGCACACTGCCTCCATTGAATCACATATATCTAATCACTTTTTTCCAATGCCTTAGGTGAAGTATTACTCAGTTTATCCACTTTAAGGTTGAATAAATATATTGGTCATATAAGTCTTTGTCCTTGATTAGCATAAGACTCAGATTGAACCATAGTCCTGAATTAATGCACTTGAATGAAATATTAACTCAAACCAGATGTTCTTAATGGCTGTTCGCATAAGTAACTTCCATGAAACCACCTTCTTCATGAAACCCACTTTTTATTTCAAAGATTAATCAAATTTTATGAAACAAATACTCTCATGAATCTCTCATACTTTAGTAACCCTCAAGAATTAATGGAACTCCAAACTACTGTGAATCTTTCATCCTTTTCAAAAATCCCATTTATAAATTAGCTTAGTGCCAATTTTTTCTTAACAAATATTTTCATGAATATTTTGTTTGCAAAGAGTTCCCCATCATCGAATGAATTACCATCTCATAGGACCTTCTCAAAATCATAGTGATTCTCCATTTTTTCAAACTCTCTCACTCTTTCACATGATGAACAACTACCATTTTATTAAAATCACCTCCTTCTTGAAGCCTTCATGGTAACCTCATCCCCTTTTCAAACCTCTTCATTCAAGTTCATAAATATCCTATTATTCTTGAAGCTTCAGTGAAAGTTTCCATTCATGAAGCTTCTCGAAATCACATACCTTACCATCTTTCCTTAATGCCTCTTCATTTTTATTACGAAACCTCTTTTTGTGAAGCTTCAAACATTCATGACACCAAAGGACTTTTCAAAGCTCAAAATATTCTCAAAACTCCTACTTTCTTTAAACTCCATGCCTTTTCCATATTTTAAAGATAAAGTTCTAAAAATCTATATTTCGTGAAGCTTTCCCCTTCCACTAGATTTTTCATTCCAAAATTTTTGAAAACACTGGGAAATGACACCACCTTCAACATTAAATCCAGTTGCACAATAATATCACCTAGA
Organism: Viscum album; assembly: GCA_963277665.1. Taxonomy (NCBI): domain Eukaryota; kingdom Viridiplantae; phylum Streptophyta; class Magnoliopsida; order Santalales; family Viscaceae; genus Viscum; species Viscum album. The sequence goes on along the minus strand of OY728143.1, from coordinate 1,942,145,931 downwards.
TTGAAAACTAATTGATCAACCCAGTGTGGATTAAAAAAAAACATAAAATACAATCTATTTACAGTTGTGGAAAACCTTGGTTCCAACAATATCCACCTTTGGGTTTTTTAGGAATCTATAGATAAATTGAATAAATCAATATCCTTGAACAAAAACCTAATAGGCATGATATAACTCATCCATCACTCTAATTCTATGTAATAAAATCCCAGTGTAGAAAAAAAAGAGTCAAAAGATTGAATTCCATGCCTTGAGAGACCACAGACCTATCCAGTAAACTTTAAGTTATTGAATTTCATTACCCCCCTTTGGAAATAAACCCAAAATAATTTTATTGGGACCTTAGAATGCAAAGAAATAACCCCCCTAGAATGTATCTCCCATATAGTCCCACATCACATCTAGAAATAGATTAAAAGTTTAAAAAAAATGGGGATATAGGATAAACCATACCCTCATCATGCAATAGGAGGTGGCTGAACATCAAGGTTCAACTGATGTTTCTTGAACATTGGTGCTGCGAAAGGCTTAGTCAGAATGTCGGCCACTCGATCACTAGTTCCAACATGCACTATTTTAATCACACATTATTCAACATTTTCTTTGATGAAGTGATATATTATTTCAATATGTTTGGTACGAGAGTGTCAAACTAGATTTTTCATAAGATCAATCACACTCTTTTTGTCATAGAAATTCACCATCGACTCTTTCACATTATCACAAATATTAGAAAGTTGTTTATTCATCCACACTATCTGAGTTCATTCCTTTATCATGTATATATACTCTACTTCATCCATAATAAGAGAAGTAATTTATTGTTTCTTGCTCAAACAACCCACACATTTGTTTCTAATGAAGAATTCACCCCCACTTGTGGAATTTCGATCTAACACATATTCAGATCAGTCAACATCATAAAATGCTGATAATTCATTATATATTAATATTTTAAAGTATAAGACAAAGTTGATAGTACCTTGATCATATCTCATGATTATATTAACTGCTAAAAAATTATCTTCCTTTGGATTACTTTGGAAGTGAGCCACTAAACATGCTGCAAATACAATATCAGGCAATGTTGTAGTCAAATATGATATGCTTCCAATAATATTATATACAAGGTGGGATCTATATATTTCCCATCCTCGTGATTTCCAAGTTTTTCCCCAACCATAATCAGAGTTAACATTGGTTTAGAGTCATGTATATTGAATTTATTCATAACATCTCTTGAATAATTTAACTGAAAGTTCAAGGTGTAGTCCTTATTTTGAATCACCTACATCCCCAAAAAGTATGCGAGTTCACCAATCATGGACATTCTGAATTTTGATTTCATGTGATCAAAAAATTCTTCCACTAATCCATTCCTTCTTCCACTAAATATAATATCATCTATGTATACAAGAACCATAAATTGATATCCTTGATAATTATTTAGATAGATATTATGATAAAAAAACCTCTTTTGAATTATAGCTTCTTTATATAAGAATTTGGTTGAGAACACCACACTTGTGGTGCCTAATTTAGACCATAAAGACTCTTTTTTAATCTAAAAACCTTTGTTTCATCATTTCTAATCAGAAATCCCATCGGTTGTTCTTTTCACACTTATTCTTCAAGAACCATTTAAGAATGTCATTTTTACATCCATATGATAAATTTTTTACCCCCTTTGAATCTCCATGGCTAAGAAGAGATTAATTAACTCCAATAATATACTTGAGAAATTTTTATTCAACATCAATGCATTTAATCTGTGCATACACTACTAAAATTTGGTACTTTAACAACACTGGTAAATGATCTTTATCAGTGATATAGAAGCAATGATAATGTAAGCGAAGTTAAAGGGTTACCATTAACAACACTCATAAAAATCACTGATAAAACCCACTTTAACAACACTAAAAAAGCACTAATAATGGTGGCCTTTATCAGAACATTTTTAGTGCTATTAAAAGCCATCTTTATCTACATTTTAGCCCTATTAATCCCCACTTTAACAATGCTAAAAAAGTGATGATAAAGGGTATACTATTTTTTCACACCCCCACATTTTTAGCGCTTCTCTCACCCCTTTATTAACACTTCCCCCACCCCTTTATTAGTGCTTTAGATAATCCCACCCCCAACGTATGCCCCTGCCTCCAGGGAGTTTTAAACCTAAGGCCACCAGCTTATACACCATCAATTTTTTCTAGTACCCTATGTTGTTTTACATTTTATGATATATCTATATATTTATATATATTTTTTTATATTTTTTATCGATATATTTATATATATGTATATATATATATATATGTTTTTATACGTATATATAAATATAAATATATATAAATATATTTTTAAATACATATTTATTTATATATATTTTATAAAATGGATATTAGTTTTAATTTATATAAGGTTCATATATTGAAAATATATTTTATATGTTAATATTTTTAATTAATTATTTATAAAATTTAAATTTTATGTGTGAATATATAAAAAAATATGTATATATTGTTATATATTTGATTATAAATAACAGTACATTGTGAAAAATGATAAAATTTAAAATCCATAATATCAATATGAACTTAATACCTTTTAATAAATTAATTACCCATTTAAAAATAAAAAAAAAACCTCTTAAACAAGGCTAAACATCCATAGAATGTTAAAAAAATTGGGATATGAATGCAAAAAACTCAGTTTTGTGGGCCTTTTGGGCATTTTTAGCGTCAAAAGAGGTGATTTGGGGATCCCATGGGTCCCCAAGGCATATATCTCATCACAATATTTGATTTGATATGTATTATTACCCAAAAGAACACCATGAGCAAAAGTTGTGGCAGTTTTAATGGCCATTGAGTGTAAAAAAAGTAGAGTATGATGACTACAAACTCAGTTTTTCCTTGATAAAGGTGATTAGGGGTTCTAGTGGGTCACCAGGGCATAGATATCATCACAATATTTTATTTCATATGTGGTATAGACCAAATGAACCCCAATATCATACATTATATCAATTTTAATTTCAAGAAATTGGGCTACCCTGACAAAAAACTCCATTTTGGAGGCCTTTTAGATCTTTTAAGGGGTTGAAAAATAGGAAAAAGCTCATAAAACTCAGTCCATACCTCTAAAGTGTATATATCACTACAATATTTGATTTGATATAGGTGGATCCCAAAAAAACACTCAGATCAAAAGTTATTTCTGTTTGAAGTTTGAGTTCGATTTCCTGACTTTTTTGAAACTATAATATATTTCATTCCATTGATTATCAGATGATTTAAATCTCATGCAGTTTTAGCTCATTTCATAAGATTAAATTCTACTGGCTGTAGATCTAAAACAGAATCATGTATTAAAATTTATGGTCATTTCAGGAATTTGAGGGTTTCTTAACATTTTTATGGGTTTTAAGGGTTTCTAGAGTTATTATCAATTTTCAGGTTTTTTTGGGTTTAAAGGGATTTTTCATGAGTTATAAGAATTTTCCACTAAATATCTTATATATTATGTGTAAATTTCAATTTAGACTTATATATAGCATATTTAATATATATATATTATATTTATATCAATATAAATATATAAATATATAAATATATTATTATTTTTTGAAATATATATATTTTTGAAATATACCCTTTATCAGTGCTAGTAAAAAAGCGCTGCTTGGGAGGGTCTTTACCAGTGCTTCTAAAAAATCATTGATGAAGACCCCCCCTTTAACAGTGCTTTTTTACTAGAGATGATAAATGCACCCCTTAATTAGTGCTTTTTTAGAAGCACTGATAAATGTAATTTTTATCAGCACTTATTTACTAGCACTGATAGAGGAGGGACTTTATCAATAAATTTTTCCAAGAACTTATAAAGGGCCCCCTTTATCAACTCTTTATTTTAGCATTGTTAAATACCCCCTTTAACATCGCTGAGAAAGGGGGTTTTTAACAAAAATTTTAGCTAGTGCTATTAAAACCCTAGCACTGGATAAACCCAGTTTTGTAGTAGTGATAACCTTTACACACTAATAGTTCTTTATTTCTAATCACATTTCCTAACTCATCAAATGTTTTTTTGAATATCCAAATTTTTCTAATAACAATGTGATTTTTTGGTCTCATAATAAGATCCTAAGTCCTATTTTTTTAATCTGATCCAGTTCTTCATTAATGGACTTAACCCATGATTCATCCTTTAATGGTTCTGGAAAATAGGTTGGTTCCACAATTGATAGGAGAGAATAATATGCTTCATTCCTCATTCTTTTTGTCTATGTAGGTGTGGTCCAATCCCCAATAATGTTTGATTAATAAACTTAGGATCTTCTTTTTATCTTGTGAGGTTTTAGTAGAATTTTTTTAGGAATGGTTTTTTCTTTTGACTCTACTTCTAAATCATCATCTTTTATAGCATTAAATGTTGGGAAATACTTACAAACTTTATGTATTTGAATCTTCCACTTTCCACTTAATTTTTCATATTCAATCATATAAATATTTGGGATCTCTGACCAATTCATAGTTTTATCCTCAATGATATTGACATAATTTTTGTCCACAATTTTTCTAAGATGACTATTTTATAATTTTTAGGATTTTCTCTTCAGTGAGTATCCAAGAAACATCCCCTAACCTATAATATCACCATACTTTACTTGATTTCCTTATTTTTTTGGATGGAACATTTACTTCCAAAAACAAAAAAATAATTTAGTGAGGGATTCCTTCTATAACATATCTCATATAGAGTATTTTCATATCATATAAAAATACTTGTTCAATTTTGAGTGTACACTACAACTTGAACAACCTCTTTCTAGTAATTATGAGAAAAAACACTCAATTATTATAGTTTAGGAAATATTATTATCCTATCTATTTATGCATTAAATAGCCCCATTTTTTTGAGTTTTTATCAATGAAGACACCTCTTGATTGATCTCATGTTTTTTGAGGTAATTTTCAAATTAAATGGATTTGTATTTTGTTCCATTATTAGATTTTAATATCTTGATTGTGAATCTACTTTCATTCTCAACTCTTTGGAGATATCTCTTCATATATTCAATCAATTTCTGTTTGTACTGCATAAATATCACACATTCCATTATATAATAATCATCAATAAAAATAATAGAGTACCTCACTACATATGCGTCAACTGCATTCATTGGACTACACACATCTTTGTGGATGAGATCAAGTAAATTTAACGCCCTTTCATTCCTTCACTGATAAGGATTTTAGACCATGTTACCTAATAGGAAAGCATCACATGTCTTTTCTCAATCACACTTCAAATTGGGAATATTGACAATAGTATTTAGCTTGGATAAGTTTTCCAAGCTCTGTTGATTAATGTGACCCAAACATTGATGACAAGAGTTGTTTTCCTATTCGATTATTAGAAAAAAAGTGTTCTATTTATTTTATACCTGACATGAATTAACATTTTTCTTGTAGCCTTTCATGAGATAATTACATGTATTTCATTTGATGGTGCACCACTTATGATAAAATGTCACTACCAGTGTTGATTCATAGAGTTGACCCATACTCAGGAGATTGTGATGGAATTTTTCCACATAGATTACTTCTGTTCTCCTTAGCTCATCATTTTCTAATTCTGTATTTCCACTACCTTTGATCTTTAAGGCACAATCATTACTAAATCTCACTATTCCATAAACCATTTTCTTAACATTTTTCAATTTTTTTCCTTTCATATAATGTGGATTGATCATATTCTATCAATAATCCAGGTTCTACTATTCTTTATTGGTTTCATAGGGATTTTTTCTTCCAATTTGTCTTTATCAATCTTCTTATTTTCCTTCTATGAGATACCTGATTCAGTGGAGGAAAAAGATGGCCACTCCAATATCTTTTCAACATGCATCGTGGAATCATAATCATATTATTCTTCTATAAGATAAGACATATTTTCAAGGGTAATTATTCTTATATGATTGATATTAAATATTCTTGGATTTCTATATTTATTGTTCCCACAAATCCTCTACTATAAATGAATAGATTTATGGCCAAAGTTATAACAGTGAAAATAATATATATAGATTTTATTTCTTCTATATGATGAATGATATGGTCTCATTCTCTGTTATTGACTTCTAGGTGCTTCCTCATCTAGATATATCCTTGTCTCTTCACATTAATACATGGTATGGCCCAAAAAATACGAAATTGACATTTTATAAGAGGAAATATCTTCTCTCTTATATTCCTCCACATGTACCCTTATTTTGTATAAGTATTTGAACTATGATCCTCTCTTGATAATTGATAATTATTTCATCTATATTATTTATTTGGTTCAAATATTTATTTATTAGGATATCAAAAACCAATTTGATATGCTAGATCATCTATTTTTTATCCTTTGATGTTTCTACATCATAGACAATTCCACTTTTTCCTATAAATTTAGATCTTTGATCATTAAAGGCTTTCTATACTCCTTAGAAACCATGTTTAACTATTTCCAAAATCATTTAATATTAAAAAATTAAAAACCTATAATTTATTCTTCATTTCCTTTGAGTTTTATTCATTTTACAGTCTACTTCTTCTAGAAATGACTTCTTCTTTAAGGCCATCAACTATCTTAGCCTTTTCCTCCAATATCGATGTAAGGTCATTGACGACTTTTTTCCACTCTTGAATCCCAAATTTAAACTCCACATCCTATTATAATATTTCAAGAGTTATCAAATGTTCTCCTACCTTTCTATATAGCAAATCAATATCTACTTTAAGGTGATCCACTAACTCTAATGATTCATTAATCAATTTTACCATATTTTTATTTTACTTTATGTGAATTTAAATCTCTACAAGACCACCCTCAAGTTCCACCTTGAGATCAAAAACACCATTTTTAATAATTTTATTTATGTTTCATAGGTTCTACCTTTTCAATTGTTGCCATAATGAAATACTCAATATCAAATTTAAACTCTAGTTATGAATCCTGTAAAAATTCATTATTATCTTGTTTCTATTTGCACCCAAATCTCTTTCTCGATAATTTATTTCCTGATTTGAAGCCTCCTTTTTATAGGAACCTCCTCTAATTCCTTTGCATGATTTTTTCTTCACTTTCTACATCATTGAATCTCTTTGAGCACTGAGATGAAATGTACCCTAGTTTACCACACTAAAAATAATCCAAAGGAAGCTTGCCTTCAAATCTATCTTTTACACTCTTATTTTTTTTGGAAAAAAGAGAAATAATTACATCAGCCACCTAATCTACATAATCAATAAATTTTGAAATTTAATAGTTTTCATGGATGCTAATGCCATTTCCTTGATTACTAAAATTATTAAGACTTAGGGTTTGAATCTTATTTCATAAGCCACCAGAATTCCTAACAGTTCATCAAGATAAAGATTAGACATATATCTTTCCTCAAGAGTTGTCACTTTTGGATTATAAAAATGTGGGAACCTTCTTAGTATTTTCTTCACAATGAAAATATCCTTAATTTATTTCCCATGTCCTCAGATATCTAAAACAACTTTAGTAATGTGATTTAATAAACTATCTATATTTTCATATGGATGTATTTTCAGATCATTGAATTGATTGTGAAAAACCTAATGTTTGTCCTCCACATTGTTATCACATTCATATATATTTTATAGTTTCTCCCTCATTCACTTGTCTATAATGAAAATCATCACCTTCAAATAGATTTTATTAGATAGTGATTCATTAAGATCATTTTTAGCTTTGGCATCTACATCGATAATTTTTCTATCTGTTTCAATCATAGAAAGACCCATCACATAACTGACCTAAATCCATTAAACTATTGAAAAGAGAACTTTAATCCCAAGAGATCTTAGATGATATATAATTATATTCCTCAAAATAAGGAAGTTTCTTCCATCAAAAGGAGAACTCCCCTAAGATTCACGAAATTATTCATGAAAAAAAACAACTGAGGATAAATTTAACACCAATAACTTATACACTTTGATATCACTTATTGGAAAATAGAACACCCTGAGAGGGTATGAGTGAATTACAGTGTCAAAGTTTTCTTTCAATGAGATAGATCTTGTCACCATGTTGGTTGGAACTTATAAAACCTTTCTGACTGAATCATGAATTTGTTAAACACCCATATAAAGAAATAGAAACACAACACAACAATTTTACTTGGTTCAACACTATGGGTTAGTCCAAGGAGAATATGCCGCTAGTGTTTTGGTCATACTTGAATCCACTAATATTTTCTAGATATTTTGGATTACAAAATATAAGACATGATCACTTCATTCTAGAATCACTACCTTTTCTAGAATTTTAGAGATAACACACTACATCCCTCAGATTACTTCTATCGACTTCCCCTTTCTCACTACATTGGGTAAAGTCTTACTTAGTTCATTTACTTGAAGTACACATTAATAGATTGGGAATATATGTATTTTTCGTAATTCACATGAGACTCTGTTGGCACCATAGTCCAGAATTGATGCAATTGAATACACTATTCACTCAAACCAGATGTTCAAAACTTTTTTTCACATATATACCTTTCATGAAACTCCCTACATCAAAAAACCAATTTTTTGTTTCAAATATTATTCATATTTCCTAGAAAACATTCATTCATGCAGTTCTTATCCTTCAAGAACCCTTGAGAATTCATGGAAATCAAGAACTATCACAAAGATCACAACCTTTATGAAACTCTGTTTTCTAAACCACCTTAGTGTCAATTATTTCTTAACCAATCTTTTTGTGAGTCTCGTGTTCATGAAGAGTTCCTAATTTGTGAAATAATTTCCTTTTCGTAATACATACATGAAATCATAGTGATTCACCGAATTTTCAAACTCTCTCAATATTTCAAATGATGGATGACCACCTATTTATAGACATCACCTCCTTAATGATGCTTTCAAGCTCACCCCATTTTTTATCAAACCTCTTCACTCATGTTCATGATTCGCTTATTCTTCATGAAGATTTAGTGAAATTTTCCATTCGTAAAGCTTCTTGTAATCATGTACCTTACCATCTTTCATTCGTGCCTCTTCCATTTTTTGTGAAACCTCTTTTCATGAACCTTAAAACCTTCATGACACTAGATTTCTTTTATAATATCTACATATTTGTTAAATTATAACTATCATGAATCTCCATTCCTTTTTCATATTTTAAATAGCCAGTACTGTAAGTCCATATTCTTAAAATCTTTTCCCTTCCTTTGGATTTTGAGATCCAAAAATTTGGAAAACACTAGAAAATGATTCCAATTTAGACATAGAATCCACCTGCATCATATGATTAGTTAGATTACAAACTCCTTGATCAAAAAAATGTGGATAGACAGAAACAAAAAATAACATCTGTTTCTAGCTATGAAAATTCTTTGTTACAATATATATATCTATGCGTGTGTGTGAGTTCCCAAAATATAAATACGACTATGTGTGTGTGTGTGTTTCTATATGAGTAATATGAATATGAATAATTGATTTAATATTTAAATATGATTTACTTAGATCATGTTTCCAATGGGGAATAGCAGATGTTGAAGTATAGGAAGAACAAACAATGGGCCTGAGCTAAAAACTCGGTGTCAGAACAAAATAAAACGGGGTGCCAGTAATAGGAACAGAATCCTCCATTGAGTATGGTTAAGTACCATATAATTTCTCTATGGTATCGTCTAACTATTAACAGGACACTAATTCCAAATAGAATTATGTTCTATTGAAGAATAAAGGGAAAAAAGGGAGTTCAAACACGAGATACTTCTCAGTGACTGCATGAAGGAAATACTCAGGGCATAAGGACTATTCCTTCCTACTAAATCCAATGGTGAAAATATCATTAAGGATATACATGGGGTTTGAAAAATTGGGTCTTAAAACCAAGGTCTCTAATATAGATGAAAATCAGGGGAACCCCGATAATGAGGTAATGATGTTAAAAGAGGACATAGAATAACAAAAAATTGAACAATAAAAAGAAATTAAGAAATGACATAGATATGACTTCCAATTTTATCCATTATCCCAATTCTCCTAATCATGGTGGTAACAATGATTAAGGATCTATAGAATGTTTGTGAAACCATAGGTGATCATATTTTTCTTGAAGACTTAGGATGTAGAGGAAGGGTGAAGGTATTTGGAGTAAAACTCAAATATACCTTGTTATTTATTGTGTAATCCAAGTAGGAGATAATATAACATGTATTAGACATCATATAAGGATGTCTCCATAATTTATAAAAAAGTGCTTCATGTTAAAACCAATGAAGGCCAAACATCATTGATCAACTTTTAAGAACAAAAATTAATTCATTGTTTCAATGATGGTTAGATAAACATGAAGGATTATATTAAGGCATGGGGCAATATGAATATCTAATTTAAGAAACTAATTCAGTAAGAGATAGAGATGATGGTATTACTTATTGATAAATGTTTACAAATGGATCAAGATTTTAACATCATATTTTTTTGGAAAGGTTTGATGGTTCCATTCAATGTTTAATCCTTATGATATTGTTTTTCATTGTTTAGGTTCCCATTTAACCCCTAAAAATGGATTCTCATGAAATGAAAAAATGTATATATTTTGAGAGTGTGTGTGGAATATAAATATAAATATTTGTATTTGTTTTTGCACACATGGAATATAAATATGTGTGTGTGTGTGTCAATATTGTGGAAATATATTATATAAATATTTTATTAAATACACAATATAAATGTATATAAATATACATAAGATAAATTTATTTAAAAATATTATAGAAATATGTTATATAAATTTATTTTTCATAAATATTAATTTTAGAAATACATTAAAAAAATGTATGTCTAAGTATAAAATTATATATAAATATATAAATATATATATAAATATATAAATATATAAATATATAAATATATAAATATATAAATATATAAATATATAAATATATAAATATATAAATATATAAATATATAAATATATAAATATATAAATATATAAATATATATTTAAATATATAAATATATTTGATAAATGTATTTAAAAATATTTATATATAATTATATGAATAAATATATAAATAAAAGAATAGGTCTGTAAATATATAAAAATAAATAAATAAATCATAAAATATTGAAGAAAATAATTTGAAGTTGTTGTAAGGGAATTAAACTTATACAAAGAGGGTTGTGGGTTGATTCTATACAAGTGTGTATGGCCGAACAATATGGTAGAACAATTGAATCTTATAATTTTCCCTGATAAAGGCTTATATTAGTGCTAATAAAGGAGGTGATTAAGGCTTGTAGATGTGGTAGAAGCATGAATTAGATGAAGTTTTAGTTTCTAGAAAAAGTTTAATTTAATTTTTTTCTTTGATTTTTGATTAGGTATACTAATTTGTGATGATAATGGTGGGTTTTTATCATTACTAAAAAAAACTGATAAAGGGACCCTTTATCATCGCTAAAAAATGGTTGATGAAAACTTCCTTTAACTGTGCTTTTTTCTCAATAATAAAAGGAAAAAGTTTTTAACATAATAAGAAACATTAGTTCCTTTTTAATGATGATAAATGCAATTTATAATGCTAATAAATTCCCATTTTGATGTAATGAGATAGACAAAAGAAAAAACATAAAAACAAAATAAGAAATTTGTGTAAATTAAAGAACACATGAATATAACGTGCTTCAACCAATATTGGATCTACGTTCATGGAAAGAAAAACACCTCAAAATTCCTATATTATTAAAAATAAACAAAGTAAAAATATAGAAATTGAAATGAGAATGAAAATATAAAAATATGTAATACCATTGAAGCTATCCAATCATAGAGTGCTTATCACTCTTAGAACATGTGAAGAAACTAGTAATGAGGATGGTAAAATTGACTCATATATTGGATGGACTCACACAAGTGAAAATATGACATTAATAGATATAAGATAAAAAATGAAACCAAAAAAAACAACCAATATCATGCTTAATAATATATTCATTCACTAATAACATGGGAACATAGAATTAGAAAGAATAGTTGTTATTTTTGGGGTTGAAATACTATAAAGATTTTAATTTTCATCAATAGATCTTTCAATGTGTGAAATATATTATGGAATAAAACTCCCATAAGGTTATGTGTGAAGGACACCATTGAGAGAGATTTGTACTGGTACCCCTTTCTTAGACTCACTCTCAATTATTTATATGATTTTATTTCTATGGTAATGAAAAATCTCAAGGAATAATGATATCCTCAGGAATCAAGAGGGTGAAATAGGAAGGGTATAATCCTGCAATGTAGGTAGGACCCGTGTGTAGTGGACCTAGCATGGAAGGATTGTCTATAATAACAAAACTTGAATATATAGAATGATATAAGATTAAACATTGAGGATCTATATAAGAATGAGTTCTATTCTCATAGATATATCATATTAAGATCCCCCAAAATATCATATTAAACTCATCATATGGTTTTAGAATAAAATTTCAAACAAAAGGGATATAGAAGATTATGACCCCCACTATACATCTTTATAAAATTAACTCACAAATGTACTATGTTAGATTAGCTCACCAATTCCATTTGGTGTCATATTATGTTTCCTGGATACTTGGATATGAAAGATTAATTTCCCCTAGACACATGTGATTAAAATCTCCCTACGTAAGATTATATCCACAAATACAAGGTATTTTTGTGAATAACTCAGCCAGAAATCACCTCATGTAAAATTAAACAAAAATCATCTAGTAATAAAACAATCCAACATAATATATATGATGAATAAAACTAATTTTTTTCATTAAAATTAATAAAAAATGAAGAAATGAAACATGGTTAATACAAAAACTAAAAACTATAATTTAATTTATAATAAACATCATACCAAAATAATGAATATTTACCTTATATATTTAAATGTAAACATAGGTGAATAAAACACCCCTTAGGATTCGTGAAAACACACGGGGCAGATCAAGTGTTACCTATTTTTACCAAATTATAAATACTTTTGAAACATTTTACCCCCTTTCAAATTTTAACATATTTTCCAGTTAGTGCATTTGGGTCTATTTTAGTTTAACTAATAAATCATCAATCACATACATGCAAGTAAATAAAGTAAAATATTACATGATATTTACAAGGTTTGGATAGAATTGCCTAATCCATTTCCTTGATTTCTTATTCAATACAATCAATGTTTCTCCAATATAATAAAATTTTGAAATCAATGGTTGCTGATTCTCACACCTACACAATATATTACCATGCATGCACTTTCTTTCCTCTCATATGACTTCTCATAATAGCTTCTCACTATTATCTCTATGCATATATTGAGTCCTGAAAGTTATATAGATTCTATTAATCTATTTATAAGTGTTTCTTTTATCCCCTCCTTTTAAGTAGATCACCATGTGTTCACAAGATAATTCTTCATTAATAGGATGGATCTCCTTATTCTCACACAAAGTTTTCAGCCATGAGCTGGTGTTTAAGAACACAGAACAACTTAGTCTCTATTTCATCTCATCTTGATAGATATTCAATATATAATGATCACTAAACTATCTCACTCAAAATATTTGAGAGACTCATCTCCAATTTATAGGGAACATACATTATAGATTAGTCACTACTTAGTTTCTTCTTCCTCTCAATGCTTCAGTTTCAAACAATCTAAACATGGAATAATAGTCTAATCCCTATTCTTTATTTTACTTAAATACCTAGTGATATTCAGTATTAATCTTCAACTTAGTGTCAAATCCTCATTTTTATTCTTTATTGAGAATAAATTCCATATTTTTTAGGGAAAATATTCTATCATATTCTTAGGTCTCAAACACTAGTTATCTCAAATTTTGTTTTTTATTTTAATTTCAATTAAAATAATTTTTTTTCTCTATATAAAATATAGAATATATTAATGTGATTTGGTGCCCACATTATTTCCCATGTTTTCATGACCTTTTTTATACATGTATTTTCACATGATTTCAATATTCTACCTTCCTCTCAATTAATGTATCCTAATAAATATATGGTGTTTTATTTATATTATCTCATTTCACTTTCTTCTCATTTATCACATCCAAATGTAATATTTAAGATTATTACAATAGACACCATTCCACCATACTCTTTCTCATATTCTTCTCAGAATAATCATCTTCTATTAATCTTTAAACCAGATCAAAATCTAGTTATCCTCTTCTTTAATGCCACAACATTAAGAACTACCCAATGAACCAATAGTCAAATAAATCAACAACATAAAAAAATTTCAGATCAAAAAATGAATCTTATGAATTATTATCATTTCCATATTTAAATAAATATGTAAGCATATAATTTTAACTTTTAGTATTAATTTATTTCTCATAAATTCATCTTGTTCCAATCTTACTCTTTTCTTAGTCAACTAGCTTGAATAACAACTTCTTTGTGATGTTTAGTTCATTGATGATCGGCTCAATAACCTTCTGATTTTATTTTCAATTTTAATCCCTAGAAATAGAATTTAAAATATTCTCATTTGAAATTATAAAATATAAAAAATTGATATTCTATAACTCCCATATCATTCAATATTTCTAAAATTAGTATTGAATCATGGATTTTGGAATCATCGTGATGTTTTGGTGATATTGTAACATGTTAAAAATTATATCAATTGATTTTAAGTCATATGAAAAAGACTCTAAAAGACTCACACTCTTAAAGTCATATGATAAAGATGTATGATGGGCTGAATAACTTATGATCTGGTTCCAAATAATTATCCTATAAGTATAATGATTTCATAAAATTCATACATTCCTAATAAAATACATGTGATGATAAAGTTATACAATCTTTCAAAGTGATACAGTGAAGTCATAAGATCTATCAAAGTTATATACTCAGCATAAATTCATACTCTCAACATTTAAGACATATAATTATTGCCAAAGTCATATAATTACTGAAGTATTATGATGAATACTTATTCATAGACCCAAAAATATATGATTAAATAAAAATAATTATGTTCAACACAATTATACAAAACATGTGAAGGATTATGAAAGGACATTGAAACGTTAAGCGATTCATGAACCCTTATGAATTCTTACTCTAAGGCTTAAGAAATACTATTCCAAGCCTTAAAAACTGTTGGAATACTATAAAAACCACAAGAGTCAGTTGATTTTCATTTCCAACCACTTATTTGATACAAAATCACAGAAGTCATAAGATAACTTTAGGAATTAGCCAAATTTTCATCTTGAACTCCAAAAATAGAATTTCACAAATAAATTCATAATGACTTTCTCATGTTCCCATTATTCTCTAATATTCTCCAAAACTTCATCCAAGGTAAATCTACCTTGATTTCAGTAGACCATATCCACTTGATCCTTTGTATTGTTTGTCTATTTTTTTAACACACTAATCTCATATTAAACCCTTTTAAATCATTAACCATAAATCCTTGCATGGTTACTTCAATAACATGGTTCTTCAATATATCTAAATAGTTATCTTCTCACACATTTTTCTATTTCTCCTCATGATACTCACTATAAACATATTTCCATTCATCATTATTTTTAATATTATATACATCAATTTTATCTTCTATACATGTCATTCCCTTGAGTAAAATTTATTTTAATCATCTGAGTAGATATATACAACTGAGAATCTATCTATATAGATCTTCATATGTAGTTTTACCATTATCTAATCATTACCCAATAACTATGGGAAAAAGTTACTTCCTTTGGATGGTTCCTTTCTCCATCACCGAAGACATCACTTTTTTATTTATAAAATTTAAAAATATCTTGAATGAAAGCCTTGTTGATAAAAAATAGAACCAAAAAAGTTTTGGAACTTCAGTATCCCGCTTTGTATTTGTTTCCAATTCCAAAAATATCCAACATTCAACATCATATTTCCCCCCTAGTCACCAAAAATTAGATAGAGGGAATAATTTTTTCCCATTAAATGAATTTTTATATAATGTTTTCTCATCTCCAAAAAAATATTCAAATTTATGAGGCTCATCTTATAATCATATTTTAATTAACTTTCCAAAATATTAATTTATTCTCAGAGATAAAGGTGATACCAAATTCTTCTTAGAAAATACCCATCAATAAGAAAACTATAATTATGTGTGTTCTAACCCTTTTTAGGAAACAAGAGTGATAGGTCTAGATGGGATTTTTTCCCCAATATTGACTCTAATGTGGAAAAAACTTAAAATTCAATTATTTAGGGGATGATCAAATAGGTTTGCAGTAAATTCAAGAATCTATACTCAAATTCACAAAATAAAAACAAAAAAATTCAAGTTCAAGTTAATTTACTTTCTAGTTTTGATAAAAAATCACTCCCCCTTAATGTTTGAAAAAGAAAAAACCATAATAGGAATATTAGAGTAAGTATCATAGCTTAAACTTAAGTATTTACTAGGGCTATTAAAATTTATAGTTTGAATAAGAATGAGTAAATCTATTGCATCTTTCACTTATTCAACAGATACCCCTAAAAAGATTCACTCCATACTTCATCACCGTGACATTTTTCTTCCAGAAAGAAGCACCAAGATTTTATGGTACCAGTTAAAAACATGATACCAATTTCAAATGAATATGAACTGCAATTTTCTCCATGGTGGTTTTAATTTCTCTAGATTAATCTTAAATTCACTCTTCCAGGTAAAATGAAAAATGTGTGATAAAAATGTGATATTTCCCATAATTTTTCCTTAAAGCCCTAGGTATGATACATCTTCCTCAACCCAGTTACCTTTTTATTTATGATCTAAAATGTTCATGATTATTTATAATTTCTTCCTTCTTCAACTTATATATATTTATACTTCATTGGGAATCATAGATGTCTTCATTCACTAAAGTCTTAATAGTTGTAATAAATATCTTTTTAGGAGACAGTAACACAATTTCACTCTTTGATGCTTAATAAAACATCCTAGATTCTCCCAACTAATCAAGCCACCCAATAAAACATTATTTCTTCTCATGATATACCTTCTTTATAGGTGTAGATATATTCTTTATAATAACAGTTTTTAAAATTTAATTCAATGTTCCTTTTCACTGATCACTAAAAAATTTATTTTGATTTTTAATTCATTTCATACATCTAACAGATGAATAAATAACCTATTTTTAATTTCTATAAATTAAATTTTTATTATTTTGGTTACAATTTTTGGGAAGACTTTTATACTCTGCATCAAGGATGTCCACCACTATAATAATATTGTTATTTCTATCCTAAATTAATTTCCTTTTTAATTTCATATTTATATAATATTTCATAAGTTTAACATCCATCCCGTAGTAGTTTATGATGTATCCTTTATTCCCCCAGTATAATAATTTTCTATCAAATGGTGTGAAACCATTTACATCCTTCATTACTTCCTTATTGGATGTATACGAATCATCTGATTTCTTCCTAGATTTACATTCTAAGAAATAAAATATTTCTTGCTATACCTGCTTCAAAATCTATGATCATTATTTCTTATCTTCAGTATAAGGATGATATTTGAAATGGTTGTACTGAAATTCATCATTATAATGACCACTTATCTTGAATAACTCATAGATATTTCCAAGTGATTGAAATCCATTTTTTGAGGGCATATTTATCTTTATCTATCAAGTTTGTCCCTATACCAAAGGTTTCTTATTTCCTTCAAAATTTCTCCCCATAATCTAGGTATTTAATAATATCCATATACTAAAATATAGTTCCATTATTAAATATCCTAATGTATTAACTCGAAGAACAACATCTTCTTCCAGTATTTTTTTTATTTTCCCTATGCATGCAATTTTTTTAGCTTTACATGCTTAAAGTTTATCTGTTAAAAAATGAGTAGTTTTGTGCTCATTTTGTGGGGTTCTCCACCATGAAATTTCTCATATGTAACTTTGATATATTTTATAGTTTATTAGAATTTTTACTTGTATATTTTTTTTATATAATTTAATCCTTTTCTTATACTTCCATAAATACAAATTTAGAGTTAACTGAATCAATTGAGTTATGGGAAACCTATTTCAAATAGATTGAGGTGTATGTTCCTCATGAGGATATCAAGATCTATTTACCACCATTTTAAATAAATTTTGTGGGAAAAATATTCTTGGAAACTTTAGTGGAAACATTCTTCTTTTTATTATCTTGGAATGATATGGTTTGGGTTGATTCTTGATTCTTTAGTTTGACTTCTGGTTCAAATCAATTTAGACTAACTATATTATTTTCAATAAAAAATGAATCTAGTTTCTCATAAAATCATTTCTTCATATTTATAATCTTAGCTTCATACACCTTAATACTTTTATGAAAATTATTTTCCAACCTATTAATTCTTTTGGATTTAATCTATACACTACCACAAAAACAGTTTTTCCCAGAGCCAACATTTATCAGCGCTAATGAAAAAGCGTTGATAAAGGGGGTACCTTTATCAGTGCTAAAAAAAGTGCTGATAAAATCACACCTTTATCAGCGCTTTTTTTAGCGCTGATAAAGGGTCGACTTTAAAAAAAAATTAATTAAAAATAATATATTAATATATAAATATATAAATATAGTTATATTGATAAAAATATAATATACAATTTTTAAATATATTTTAGATAAGTATAAATATACATTTACACATAATATACTTAAAATATAAGATATTTAGTGAAAATGGCTTATAAAAAAATTAAGAAAATATTTTTAATTAACAATTTGCTAATTATTATGGAGTAATAGTCAGTTAATAACAATTTTAAGACAAAAAAAATTAAAAAAAATTAAAAAAAGATCCAAAATATGTTGAAAATGAAACTCGAACTTCAAACGGCCATAACTTTTGATCCGGGTGTCCGTTTGAGCTATACCATATATCAAATCAAAGCCTGAGACGAGCTCTACATCAATTTAACTTGGGAGACCCTAGAAAAGGTTTTTTCAAGGCCAAAAAAGGCCCGGAAGGCCTCCAAAACTGAGTTTTTAGTCGGGGTACCCCGATTGTTTAACATTTTGTGGATTTTCAGCCTCGTTTAAGGGGGTATTATTGGTTTTTTTGGTAGGGAATGAATTTATTACAAGGTATTACATTCATATTGATATTACGTTTTTGAAATTTCATCATTTTTTATAATGCACTACTATTTATAATCAAATATATAATAATATACACATATTTTTTATATATTCACACATAAAAATTTAATTATATAAATATAAATAATAAAATATATTTACATATAAAATATATTAGATTTATCTAAATAATAACTAATATCCATTTTAATCTAACTATATATTAATCTAACTATATATATATATATTAATTTAACTACATATATATATTAATATTACTATAAATATATATATATATATATTAATATCACTATAAATATATATATTAATATCACTATAAATATATATATTAATATAAATATATATATATATATATTAATATAACTATATATATATATTAATATAACTATATATATATATAAATATAAATATATATTACTATCCGAATAAATATCACTAAATAAATATATATATATATAAGTAGAGATATATATTAATATAACTATATATATATTAATATAACTATATATGTATATTAATATAACTATATATATATATATATATTACTATACGAATAAATATAACTAAATATATATATATAAATAGTGATATATATTAAAATAACTATATATATATTAATATAAATATATATTACTATATGAGTAAATATAACTAAATATATATATATATAGATATCATGAAATGGAAAAAAAATCAAAATAGAGGAGTGGTAAGGGCTAAGGCGCGCAGGGGGGAGGTCTCGAGTTCAAATCCTGGTGGAGGAAGGGGCGCACGCGCATGGGGGAATATGGGAGAAAACACTGATAAAGGGTGTAGGGGGTGCGTGGGGCGCTGTAGGGGGGCAGAAAAGCACTATAAAAGGGGGGGGGGGCAAGCACTATAAAATCCCTTTGATTGGTAGTAATTTTTTAATTTTTTTCTAATTTTTTTTGATTCTTTTGATTTTTTTAAATTTTATCAGCACCTTTAAAAAAGAATTGATAAAAGGGGTACTTTATTAGTGATAAAATGAAAGCACTGATAAAGGAATCACTCATAAAGGGGTCTTTTATCAACGCTAAAACAAAGCGCTGATAAAGGACCCTTTTATCAACACTTCGTTTTAGCGCTGATAAAAGACCCCTTTTATCAGTGATTTTTTTAGCACTGATAAAAGGTGTCTTTATCAACACTTTTTAGAGCGCTGATAAAGGGGACCCTCCTTTTATCTTCACCGACATTAACAGCACTTTTCTAGCGCTGTTAAAGGCCATTTTTAGCGCTGATAAAAAACGTATTTGTAGTAGTGATAGTTGGGTATTCTTAACACCCATAGTAGCATTATGTGTTTCTTATAAAGAATAGATCATTTATTCACTATCCTTATAAAACTTTTACTTCCTATAAATATAGTATTGTACATTCTCTTTATCCATTTATAATTTTTATATAAAAATATATAATGAGTTATCGTTGTCCTAAAATTTATTGACGATGGAGTTACATTTTTGAAACTGTCTTACCAACTCATTTTTAATGGATATATCATCTTCTACCAGCTGTGGATTTTCATTTTAGAGATTCTAAATAGACTCAAATATATTATTAGCAACATAAAAATTAATTTTCTTAAAATAAATTCCATTCTTACATTATAGGTTGTTTGTAGTTTTAAAACCACTAATTTCATCACATTTTCTCACACTACACTAACTACCTTCAACTTATGGTGGTTCTTCTTATTTCTTGAGTTTTTTATCATATTTTTAGCCCATTTTTTCTCTTATTTTAATGTATTGAGTGAAATTTATAATTACATGGTGACAATAATGTAAATTGGGGTTTCCATGCGAGTCTTAACATAAAAATATCAAATATTCACTTCATCTTGTTATGAAAATAATACCAAAGAAAATAAAATCCAAATCCAACTAGTGGGTACCATTACTCTGATACCAATTGAAACACCCCTTAGGATCAGTGTTGAAACTTAAGTGGAGGGGGGTGAATCAGATGCTTCCAATTTTTACCAAATTCCAAATACGCTTGGAATATTTTACCCCCTTTGGAATGTTGACCTATGTTGTTGGTTTGTAAAATTGGATCAATTTTAGTTTAAACAAGTAATCATCTGAAAAATTGATGAATATAATGATAATAAAATACTATATAGTATTTACATCATTCATACTAAAATACATACTCCTTTCCTAGATTGGTTATTGTTGACCCTACGTTTTTTTCAAGGATGATGAAAATATTGTGAAGAGAAACATGGGCTTGTTAAAGTGATAAAAATCGTTAAGTAGAACCAATGGACTTGTCCAAAATGGAAAGACATGCATAGATACCTTCATGCTACATAGTCTAGGTAGCTACCCTATATAGACCAAAGGGGCAGGAAACCACTACGCCATAGAACTTGTTCACGGAACTGTGCTAAAGACCTAAATAGACAACCTCCTTTTCCTAGGGTCCCATATTTTCCTTTAAATAGGAAAATTGGGTTACTCATTTGCACAACTGAAAAATCAGAAGAACCCCCAAAGCTTTGATTACACAACACCTTCTCCCGGGTCCCCCGAAATTTATCAGGTAGCTCTCCAAAACTTTAGATAATATAAAATTAAAGGGGACAAGTAAGATCAAATTCCCTTCAGGATCTAAAATATAAGACACTTATTTGAGGACCATTCTTCTATAATAAGAAGTTATCTACGCGAGGCCTCTTCCTTAAACAAGG
Organism: Viscum album; assembly: GCA_963277665.1. Taxonomy (NCBI): domain Eukaryota; kingdom Viridiplantae; phylum Streptophyta; class Magnoliopsida; order Santalales; family Viscaceae; genus Viscum; species Viscum album. The sequence continues at coordinate 1,942,124,000 of OY728143.1, read as the reverse complement.
ACTTGAGTGAGGTCCCTTACTTTAGAAAATACCTACACGAGTTACTTCCAAGGACACCATAGGGGACCTAGGATAAGGCCTCATCCATGTTTTTTTCCCTGGTGGTCTATTTATTGGGGAATATCTAGGTTCTGTAGGAATATTCCCACATGATTGAAGCATTTTCAGTTCCTCTCAGGCTCTATGCGGCACACCTGTGTGGAAAACTGTGCCAGGAAACTACACCCAAGACCTACACGAGTCACCCTTCAGGACCTCTTCCAAGACACACATGGAAGGGAATCTCCTTATTTATCCCCATTATCTGAAGGGGACTAGGCTAAAACCTCCATATACACCTCATTATTAGCAAGACCATGTGGAAAAGAACACCAATGTGTCTCCCATTTATATTTTTATTTCTATGATTAGAGGTTTATTGCAGTTATCCTACCAGATAGTTAGGATCCTCAGGAAATGTTTATATTTTTATATCTAAAGTCACGAGTACCCCTACCCTAGGGACCATGTTGGGGAGTTCTTAGTCTTTGATACAACGGGTTGGATCATGTTCTTACCTTACCATCCCTGCGACCTAGAGCCTCCAGTTCTTAATAGGGAGGATGAGGATTATCCTTTCTTTTCTATTAAACATGGAATTACATCATCCTCCCTTGCTATGAGACCAATTTTAGGGAATCCCTCCTAGAGTAAGCCCCAATAAATTCTTGGAAGAGGTTTCACTCTTGCTCCTCTAAACCTCAGGGCCACCATAGGGGATCTCACCTCCTTCCCTCCTCATTCTCCATACCCTTGACTCATTCCAGGGTAAAGTGAAGAGAGGGAAGTGTTGTATTCATATCCTATTCTACTGTAGCCCATACCTCCCCCATAAATAGAAGTGGGAACATAGTAGGTGGGAGCTCTCACAACCTAATCCCTCTACCTTTACCAGATCTTCCACTTCCTCTTATTTCTCACACCAAGTATGACTCACGTGGACTTAGAGGTTAATGTTAATAATGAAATATAGAAAATCCATGCCACAGATTGAAGTATGAGAACTAAGATTCTTGCTCACTAGGATTCATAGGAATCCTACCTGCGGTCCGAGCTCAATGGGCATACTCCTCAGGAATAGGCCCTAATCATAATCTCCTTAATCTAGGCATCCTCTTTAGGAGTAATCCCTAAAGTAAACCCCTAAAACACCACGAGTCAAAACATCTCTCATTGTCCTTTTATAAGGAATACTCTTTAGGAGTAAGCCCTATATTAATCCGTTCAAAAGATCATATTCCCCTATGAGACTAACCAAACTATTTGGGATTTGATTCCCCTATAAACGGGATACATAGAAATCCCCCCCTAGGGTCCAAACCCAACACCCAAATCAACCCTTTTCTTTCTAGGCCTTATTCCTGACAGGGTCTAATTTGACATGGAAAATCATATCCCTTACAAATTTATTGGGAAAATTTAGTATAGGTCCCACACCAAACCTCGACTAGGAACCTTCCATCTAGAAGTCCTTGCCACATGACATTAAACTGTACAGTTAGGTTCTTATCATGTGACCTTAAAAGGTATGATGATCCCCCTTAAGTGGAACTAAACTATGTAGGTTCTAATTCCTTTCCTGAGGATATATAGGAATCATATTATAGAGGTTTTATCCTGACATCACAACAACTCTCGTTCTCCTGGATGATGATACACTCTAGAGTGCCCCACTGCATGAATATAAAACCAGTATCATCATGACCAAAGAATCAATAAATAATACATAAGATGATACCATTGATAGAGAACCTCATATGCATATAGATATCACTATTAATGAATAACTACACACACACATATATATAGATGACCCTATATTCCATACATGATAATAATTGGTTGTTAATTCTATGGTAATCTACACCGTACTTGGGAATTAATAAAGGATTTGCGAATATGTCTTAAATCTATAAGAGAGTCCCAGAGTAGGAAATAACTTCCCCCAAAAGGGTGTGATGATCCTGAATTATCATCATCTCAACTAATGTGAGTTCTTAAGAATCTTTGTCCAAACATTCTAGTGAGTGCCTACCTTTGGAATGCATGTCCCCCTTGATAAAGAATTGTAGGGTGTTTCCAGTTCCACGAACAAACCCGTTGGAAACCATTTAGAAATAGTTATTCATAAACTAAACATACATTCCAAAGGAAAAAAATGTTTATCCCAAAATGAATCCTAAACCAAGATAAAAATGTCACCCACCTATTAGGCCCCTTTTACTAGATAAGAGAAGGGAATGCAAGACAATCTATCGTGCATGTATTCATTCAAATGAGATGCTGATTTGAAAGAGTTTATTATTTGTGTTTTTCAAATATACAAGAAATTATTTTCAAAACTCCCCTCAATCCAATGTCACCATTATAGTTTTCACTAACAAACTCTTTGGCTACTACTCAGGTCAGGTCTTCTTCCGTGAAAAGGATGCCATCACCAACCCAGTTTCTTTATCATTGGGTCTCAAACTCATTGGTCCAAAAGTACTGAACACACTTTAATGACACATAAAATTGATTATGATTTTATGGTTGATTTATAGTATAGGTAAGACCCAGGGTCATCTCTCAAGAAGAATTGATAGGTTTAGATTATGTTTTTTTGATAAAAAGTACTAAAGAGGGGTTTAGTTTATAAAATAGTTTTATGAAAATAACTTAATTGAAAAATTTTAAAAGTTGATTAACCAAGTGGATTTTAAAAAATATGAGATAAAAGGGTTCATTGTTATTTCACAACAAACATTTCATGTTCATTGTTATTGGATATTAATTAGGGTTTGATGTAAGTATTTGGTTGAAATTAATCAGTATCCTGATTACTTTCCAAGATTTTATATCAAAGAATTTGGATCCAAAACTTAACATAACAATCATATAGCCAAAGTCCAGATATCATAAATGGTATAATAACTTCAACAGAAAATTTAAATCACAAATAAGTGGGGAAGAAAAGGATTCTTGTGCTGTCCAATCTGAACAACACAAGTCAAACACTAAAAATCTCACATCAATTAGTTAAAAGTAAAGAGTATTTCATTCGGTTAAATAAAAAATGATAAATCAATGTAATATAATTCTGAATGAAATGTTTTCAAACCCAAAATAAATCAAACCATTAGTAGTATAAGTGTCAGAACTCCCTTTACAAGATGTGTAGCTCCCTCACAATGAACACCCACCGATTTTTCCAACACCGAGAGGAGGAAAGTCGGGTTGAACTCCTTCTTTATCCTTGATACCACTATGAGGATAGGGAACTCCAAAAATTCTAGGATGATGAGGATACTCTTATAGGAATCCAAAATGGAAGATCTTGACTCCTGGTTAGAACATGAAAATGAGGTTCCCTTGGTTCCTTTTTATAATGAAAATGGTAAGTGGTTTTGAGCACCTAGTTTTGGTGATACCATTTGAGTATCAGTTGTGGACAAGTAAACAAACATATCATGACTTGGAAAAAAGTGGAGAGTTATTTTTAGTCCTCTTTAATGTATCCCTATAAAATTTGGTGGCCACTTTACATTTTTGTTTGGAGATATTTTTAAAATACCAAACATATCATGACTTGGAAAAAAGTGGAGAGTTTCTTTTAGTCCTCTTTAATATCAAACACTTGCTTTGAGGAAAGAACCTGATCATTGATTACATATACAAAGGCCAACAACTCATGAATATACTTTGTTACTTCAGCCAAATTATTATCAATATGGAGACCATAGGATTATCTTATATCACCTAGATCTGGGATTCATAGGATTTCCTAGAGAAACTCCCATGCATCCCTAACATCATGAGTCATGTTATCCCAAAATTAGATCACCAAGGGTCACACATAGTTTGAATCTGATGCATATGGGTATGAAAAAGACTCAAAAATATTCAATTGGAAGCCTATTTAGGCCTCCTTTATCTTTTAGAAGATTGAGGGGATAAGAAATAAGCATCCTCTTGATAGTGACAACTAGATATCCCTGGCACTATATGTGTTTTCTTCTCAACCCTAGCCTACTTAGTGGTCCTTGTCTGAGAACATTTCAATTGATATGGAGCCTTGGCTTCATATTTGGCTCAAGACTTTATACCATACATACCACAACCAGTAGTTGTTATGGCCTACACTCTATAAATAAATTTATTCAATTCTCCCAAAGAGTATGTTGGAATATCCGGCCTCCAGATCGATTGATTCCTCTGACAGAGGCAGCTTGATTAAAATTTTTTATACCGCCAGAGCCATCAAGATCCATTACTATCGAGCTACCATGAGAAACATGTCATGCCTAAAATGAATAGGGGGGAACTTTCTTTATTGTTGAATACATTTAAACTGGTGAGAAAGCCGATAAGAAGTGTAATCCTCACAGATAATCTCACTCTCAATGAAGGATACCAATATACTATCTATGAATTCTATCATATACAACCTCAGCTCATAATTCTTCTCCTTAACATCATTGATAAAAATTATAGATAATGGTTTACCATAAGGAAATTTATTAAATTCTCCAGATACATTCATCTCTCTCAGCACATCATCATTCTTTAGATTTAGAGGTTGAATCCCAGAGACTTTCTAAATGAATGGGAGGAATCAGATGTAAGATATTTTAACTATACTCAACACTGAATATGAGCTAAAATGTTCTATAATCCACCCTACAAAACTTGAAACATCCATAAAATTCTAAATGGGGTCTTTTCATTCTATTTATGTCGTAAATAGTTATAAATCCTTTCCAGAACTGTGGAATTGAACACTATATACTCCCCATTTTCTAATTTGGATGTGATAAAAAAGTGCTTGGCCTCACACCACCACTAAACTCATGGAATAGAAGTAGGTAAATTCTTATCCACATGGAGAGAAAGTCGGCTATGAAAATCTTTACATCGACATTGGGATTAACCTTGGTACCCCAATGATTATACTCACCCTTCTCCAATGTGGTCCATAACATGACTGAAGCACCCAAATTATCTATAGTGGCATCCTCTCCGTGTCACCCAATATTGACTTTAGTGGGATGAACTCATCATACATCTCCTAAAGAATGTAACCCCTATAGATTTGGTAGACATCCCATAAGATGATGCCAACTTCACCATTAATCATGTGAAAGGAACTTTTCTAGGGACTCCACTAGGTCAGTAATTCATGGATGATGTCTATTTTTTTTATAAACATAGGTCTATCCTACCCAAATCGCCTAATAAATATGAACATCCTGCAACTCCTTTTTAAATTCTGCACAAGTTTAGTGCACCCAGAATGCCCATATCCCCTCAGGGCTAACTCCCCCTCCAGAGTGGAAGTCCCAGTCTTCTTTCCAGCCGTTTATTTGATTTTTCTATAAAGAAAAAAAGGTCGAGTCATAAAAATGAGGCCTTGAATATTCTATATGTATCATTATATCTGGAGTGCAATGACTATGATTCATAATACAACTGATAGGAATTATTCATTCCTTGATAAAATCACACTTCAAAGAGATTTCAAAATAAGGGAAGTTGATGTGCTTCATGAACCCAGACACCAGGAAGTATTTATTAAATGTCATAATATGGGAATCCCGCAGATGTCTATGCTCGTATAGTGGAAAGTAGTTGCTTTGTGGGTAATCTCATTGATACAGTAGAAAAGTATTTTCCAGATCTAGAATATCAGATTGAACAACGTTATAATAATCAAGCCTGATGGATTTGATCATTTCAGTTTGAACCACAATAGCTTGATCAGTGGCAATCATTGAAGAATCCATTGTAAACTTTCAATAAGGCACCAAATTCTCAAATTGAGTTGAAATATTGACTTAAGAAAGTTAAAATTTTAACTTATAAGAATACCAAAAAAATTAACAGGAAGAACCCACAAAACACCCTCGATAAGGGTTCCCGTGCAGCTCCCTCGACAAGGGTTGCTGCGCAAGTCCCTCAATGAGATTCCTCAAAAAGGCTCATCGAGAAGGTGAATCTACATAGACCCATCGATCAAGTGGTTTTAACTTGAGAAAACCTTTAGGAGAACTTCCTGAAATTAAAGTGTGATGTAGCTGGGTGAATGACCTCTACAACGAGAGAAAAATTCAAAAACCTCGGAGTGTGAGGAAAAAACAATGGGGGATATTTATAGACACCATTGGTCTGCACCACATGCCTAAAATAATGCCTTTCACCTAACACCTCTGTGTTAGGGATCGAACAGATACCCTTCATAGACAACATTTGTGGGTATCTTGCCTGGATACCCTGTTCAATCCATTGTTTCACCCCTTTATAATCTTTTCCCCATTTACCTCAGGACTCGACCCTCCTCTATAATTCAAAACCAATCCTGAGGGGGGGGGGGATTTTGTTGAAACTCATTTTTTATCAAGGAGGATGAAATAATTTTGAATAGAACATTGGGCATGTTAAAGTGCTAAAAATACTTAAGTATAACCAATGGACTTTTCCAAAATTGACCTACGTATACAGACCCCTATGCGGTACATAGGCCACACAACTACCCAGTGTAGACCAAAGGGGTAGGAAACCCCTATTCCATGGACCCAAATCATGGGAATATTCCAAATTCCTATGCGAAAATCATCCTTTACCCAATGTCCCATATTTTTCTATAAATAGGATCCTTAGGATCTTCATTTTTATATTTGAAAAATCAGAAGAACCCCCAAAGCTCTGATTTCATTGCACCTTCACCCAGGTCCTCCGAAATTTCTTAAGTAGCTCTCCAAAACTAGAGAGAATAGAAAATTAAATGAGATAATTAAGATAGAAGTACCATTATGGTATGAAATACAAGAAACATGTCTGAGGACCCTTCTTCTATAATAGGAAGTCACCAATGTGAGGCCCCTTCCTTAAACAAGGACCTACGTGAGGACCCTTTATTAAGTAAGGACCTACATGAGATGATTACAAGTACACCATAAGAGATTCAAGGTGCCGAGGATAAGGCCTTAAACAAGTTTTTTTACCCTGATGGTCTATTTCCTAAGGTATATCTAACTCGCACATGCTTATTCCTTCCAACACAAAGCATTTTCAGTTCCTCCTAGGCCCTTTATGGCACACTTCTGTGGAAAACCTATGATAGTGACCTACTCTCATGACCTTCACAAGTCAACCTTTAAGACCTATTCCAAGACACACATTATAGGGACTCTCTTTCTTCGGATCCCTTGTCTAAAAGGGACTAGGTTGAAACCTCCACCTATACAAATTTATTTTCAAAACCATGGGAAAAGGCACACCAATGTGCCTCCCATTTGGATTTGGATTTATATAGTTATAGGTTTCCCGTACTTATTCTACTATATGTTTAGGATAATCAAGACATGTATGGATTTTTATATCTATAGTAACAAGGACCCCAACCCTAGGGACTATTTTGGGGAGTTCTCAGTCTTATATACAAGGTTTAGGACAATTTCCTTCCTCTATCATCTATGAGACCCAAAGCCTCATATTCTTAGAAGGAAGGGTGAGGATTATTCTTTCTTTTCCATCAAACATGGAATGAAATCCTACTCCCTCACTAAGAGACCAATTTTAGGGAATCCCTCCTATATTAACCCCTTATAATTTCTCGTATGTGGTTTCACTCTGGCTCCTCTCTACCTACTGGCCACCATAGGGGATCTTTCCTCCTTCCTCCACATTATACATACCTTAGAATCATTCTATGGTAAATTGAAGATAAGGAGGTGTCGTATCCCATTCCTATTCCACCATAGAACCAATCAATTCCATCAGAAGAAGAGGTAACAAAGGATGTGGGAATTCTCAACCCCTTATCCCTCTCCCTTTGGGCTTTGTCGCCATGTCCACTTGTCAACATAAAGGGAAGTGTGTGTTTTTTCAGATCTTTCGCTTCCTCTCAATTCTCACAATGATCATGAATCGCATGGGATTAAAGGTTAATGGTAATCATGATATCCACACAATACATGTTAGAAATTGAAAAAAAATAACTTTTATTCTTACTAAATAGGTTACATAGGAAACCTACCCAAGGCCTGAAATCAACGAGCATCCTCCTCAGGAATAATCCCAAATCAAGATCCCCCTAATCCGAGAATCCTCAAAAGTAGCCCTAAAGTAATCCCAAAAAAAACCATGAGTCTAAAAATCCACCATAGTCCTTTTATAAGGTATCCTATTTTGGATTAATCCCCCACTTAATCTACTCAAAGGGATATATTTCTCTAAGAGACTAACCAAACTACATGGGCTTTGATTCCTCTCTAAATGGGATACATAAGAAGTCTCCCTGAGGTCCAAACCCAAAAAAATAAATCAACCATGTTCTCCCTGGTCCATATTCCCAATAGGATCTAATTAAACTTGGAAATTTATATCCCTTCCAAGTTTCTTAGGTAGCTTTGGCATAGGTGTCACACCAAACCTTGACTAGGCACCTTCTGTCTAGACATCCTTGCCACATGATGTTAAACTATACAATTAGGTCCTTATCACATGACCTTAAAAATTATGATGCAACATATTAAGTGGCACCAAACTACATGGGTTTTTATTCATTTAATGAGGATATGTGGGAATCCAATTATAGGGGTTTGATCCCAATATAAAAAAAACCCATATTCTCATGGATGACGATACACTCTACAATGACCCAATATGTGGTTCTAAAACCATTATCATCACAACCAAATAATCAATAAATTTTATATAAGAGGATAAAATTGATGGAGAACCTTAGATACATACAGATATCTTTATTGATGAAGAACCTCAGATATATATAGATGATTCTATAATCCATACATGCTAATAATAAGTAGTTAATTTTAGGGAAATCTACATCATACTTGGGAATTAAAAAGAGATTCCTGAATATGCCTTAAATCTATAATAGAGTCCCAGATTATGTAATAATTCCCCCTAAAAGGGAGATAAGAGCTTGATATCCTTTCTTCTTGACCAATGTGAGTTCTTAAGCATTATTGGCCAAACCTTCCAGTGATTGCCTGCCTTTGGAAATAATGTCCCCTTGGATACATAACCATTGGGTGTTTCCCATTCCATAAACAAACCTGTTGGAACCCATTTGGAAATATTAATTCCTAACCCAAACACATATTCCAAGGGAAATAGTTATTCACCCCAATAAAGGATTAACCACAATAATAAAATGTTGATCATAATGGTTGGTGCTTCTCATACCTACAAAAAATCTCACCATTCATGTAGTTGACAACTTCTCACACAACTACTTCACAATAGCTTCTCACTACTTTCACATAGTTTCTATATTCTCTCTATATATATCCCGAGTCCTATGGATTCTATGGATTTTTACCATGTATATAAAATTATTATGTTTAAATCATTTTATTTAAATCACTAGGTTGGAACAAGATACATCTATATTAATAAGATGGATATCCACCTTCACACATAAAGCCTTTGAATCCCAACTGTTCTTCAACAATACATAGTAACTTGGTCTCTATTTTATATCATATTCATATGTATTCAATACATACTATGTAGCTAGTTATCACACACACAATCTATGAGAAAATTGACACTAAATAATAAGGAACTTTAACATCATATCAATCTCTGGTTAGTTTATTTTTCTCCTCACTACTTCAGCTAAACACAATCTTATCCCAGAATGATGGCCAATGACTTCTTCTTGCTTATGATATAATACCCTATGACCATTTTCTCCATCTAAATATCATATCCTCATTTTTATTCTTCCTCAAGAGTTTATTCCTTAATCTTCAGTGCACATAGGCTCTCATATTCTCAAGTCTTGAACACATATTCTCCCACCATATTTTTCTTTTTATACATAGGTCACCAAAAATAATATATTTTCTATATATAAAATATAAAATATCTCAATGTGATTCATTTAAAATGAACCTTATCACCTTTTCCTCACCCTTTTTATATGTGGATGATCCTATGATCAAAAATTTCATTTTCCTCACAACCACCATCTCCTAATAAATACCATGAATACCCTTAATTTTATATCATTTAATTTTCTTATGATTTTCCACTAGAATGAAATATTCTAGATTCTTCTAGTAGAATAAAGTTCACCATATTATTCCTCATCATTTTCTTATAAAAATCAAATTTAATTTTTCATTGAAAAAGATCAAAATCTCATTCTCTTCTTCTTTCATCTTGAGTCATGATGAACTAATCTAAAACGCAATACTCAAATAACTCAACAACATAAAAACATTTTAGATATGAAAATGAATCTTCAAAATTATAATTATTTCAAGATATAAATAAATATTGAGGAATATAATTTTCACATTTAGGTTTAATTTATTTTCACAAATTCCTCTTGTTCTCCTTTTCATATTTTATCTTCCAACTAGCTTGAATAAAAATATAATTTTGATATATATTTCATTTAATCTCAACTCCATTACCTTCTAATTTAATTCTAAATTTTAATCAACCTAATTTTTTTTAAGTGTTCTCATTTGAAATTCTCAAATATAAAAATTTGATCTTCTATCACTTCCACATCATTCAAAGTTTCTCAAATTAGGCATGGATCAAGGAAATTGGAAGAATAATAATGTTTTGATCATATCGGAATATCTCAAGAATCATCATGATTAATTTTATGTCATTTTTTTGAGACTTAAAAATAATTACAGTCTCAAATTCCAATTATAAAGACTTATACTGGGGCTCAATGTCATACGCTCTACTCCAAAATTATTACACCCATAATTCTAAATATATACTAAATGTTCTATGATTCAATACATATAAATGTGATAATGAATCCATATGATTTTCCAAAACAATATTATGAATTCATACACTCTTCTAAAGTAACATGTTAAACGCAAATTCATACGCTCAATATCAAAAACATGCATTTGTTTATAAAGTCACACGATTAATTAATTTTTATGATGATGACTTATTCTTAGACCCATTTACATATGATGATATTAAAACACATATATTCAATATAATTATATAAAATATGCGAGGATTAAAAAATGAATTTTAAATCTTGTGTGATTCATGAACCTTTATTCATTCAAACTCAACAGCTTATCAAATTATAATCCAAGTATTATGAAACCATTAAAGTCTTATAAAAACCCCAATACTTATCCATTTATCATATCTATCCACTGAATTCAAAATAAATCATTGAAGTCAAATGAAAAATTTTAGTCTTAGCCTAATTTTCAACTTGAACTCCAATTTTTTTTAAAAAATAGATAGACTTCTACCTTTTATAGGGTTTCTCTAACATTATCAAAAACGTATTCTAATTTATTTATAAAATGATTAAATAATCCTAAAACCACATACACCATTGGTTAATTTCCCTACTTTTTCAATATTCCACTCTCATCCTCTACCTTTTCAAATTTTCACTCATAAATCCATGGATGGTTCCTTTAGAAACTTAGTTCACAAATATCTCAAATTATCTATATTCCCACAAATTTCTCTAAAACTTGTCATTTTTTTCAAATTAACTAGTTTTCCATTAAATTTTCTTTTTAATGTTCTATATTTTATTTCTCTTGAGTACCTGTCTTTTATATGAGGACCGACTCTTTCAATCACCTAATATACTAAATAAAACATAGAATCCATCCATCCAATTCTTTATAGGTATTATCACCTTCTTATTATCATTACCCAACACATATGTGAAACAACATACTTCCTTTGTTGTATCCTTCTTCCATCACCCATGAAATCACCTTTTAATTAATTACATTGATGTAAACATTTAAAACAAGAATAATTGATGAACAAATAGAACCAAATAACTTTGGTAACTTCAAAAATATTATTGAAAAATACTCAAACATATCATCTTGTTCATAAAGTTTTCAATATAATAGAAAATAATAAGAATAATAATAATAATCAATATATTCTAATTAACCCTTTAGAATGTACTTATATTGCACATTTATTCCCATATTATATCACTGACAGTAAAATACGAATCATGACCTCATAAAAACATCATAATATAAGAAATAGTATTAGTCGAGCTTACCAAATGATATACTTGAGTGTCCACCTTAAAAAATGTCATTGAAATTTCCAAAGGTACCATGAAAACCTATAAATAAACCCAAATTTAGAGAAAAAAATTATATAACCCTTAAAATTATTATCTTAAAACTAAAATATACAAAGCTAAAATGATAGTTTCACGGAAGTATTAAACACATCATAAATAATCACAATTAGAAGATAATAGATAGGACTCTACCTAGAACTTAACAAATCCAGACACACTAGTCCTATTAATAACCTTGCTTCCAACTGAGGCCCCCTGTAAATCACATACAGATACAATCTTAGGGTCATAGAAGAATAAAATCCTAAAGTAGCCACTAACTCTATTCTAAGGGATCAAAAAAGGATTAATAGTACATATAAACTATCAAAACCTAGGTATACCTCATTTTTCTAGGACATAATATCCCTAGGATTATTGTTAGGGATATACCTCTTAATATGGATTGTTTTTTCACACTTATAACACAAAACATTCCTAAATAAACTTCAATATATTTTATATTTTTTATTATTTTTGGGTTGATCCTTAGCTATTATCCCACCAAGATCGATTCACCCCACTTTTCAGGGGGTGAATCAGTGTGGTCTACCTTTTAGAAATTATACCTTACTCTTATTTTACCTTTATATATATTTAGTAAATATATACCAATATCCTTTTATATTACTTGGTTTGTATTTAGGAAATGATAAAAAGGATACAAAACAATAAGGAACACAAGGATTTGATAATGTGGTTTTCCTCTAATGCAAATGACTATGTATCTAGTGTGTGGTGGTTGTTTTCTTACTCACACACACAAACTCTCTTTTATTGTCAAGATGAATATTTGGAATGAGTATATCCTTGAACCTTTTTTCCTAGATCTAACAAAGTATAATCCACAACAACAATTGAAAAAAAGGTACACTTCTTATTTCAGACTCTAGTGCTATTTAGGTCTTCCTATAAAAAATACTAGATTTATATGGCTCCCATTTTGATGCATGATTAAAAGGGTAGACTCATGTCACTCTTGGATAATATGATTTTGATCTCCATCCTCATACATGATAAAATATAAAATTGATACTACATTCTCAAAAATCACATCTGGGCCATCTCACTACATATCCAGTCCTTACAATATAGATATATCATAGGATGGTCTACTTGCTACTACAGCTAGTATGATATTTAGCGATTAGTATGCATATCGTTTTATCATAATTATTTTTTATTCTTCAAATAAAAAGGATAACCTTTCTCTCAAAGAAAAATTATATCTCTATTTAATTCCTCAACTCTTATAATATATTAAAAAGTTGTAATACTAGTTCTCACTTATACATAATCTTATTCTTTACTTTTGTATTATTCTCAAAATCATCACATGTATAATATTTTCATATTTGAATATATAAGATCTTCATTACCAGAATCAATCTTCTCATTAAATTCTCTATCATTCTTGATCTAGTATTTATAATATTATTCTTAATATTAAATTCATTAATACCTAACTAAGACATATACAAAATATCTCATTATTAATCAGCCTCTAAATTTTGAAACAAAAAAGTAGAATAATTTTCAATAACATTGATATCTTTTATCTTTAAATTCCCATGAGTCTTAGTCTCTTCCTTAAATATTCTTCTTTTTTTATTCTAAATCCACTTCCTAATTAAATTATACCTACATGAGCACTTGTCAAAACCCTTGTAATGTGGAAACCCTCATCTTGAAAAAATATTCTTGATTAATTATCTTCTCTATTATTCTTGTCCAGAATCATGGATATTTAATGCATCTAGAAATTTGAACTTTAAGATTAGTAAAACATTATTCCATTTATTTATTATTATAAATTATATTTCCTAGAATTATTTTTTTGAAATTCCCTCTTCGCTATAGAGAAATTCATACATAGTTAAATGAATTTCTGGGTAACTCGTACAAAAGTACTTGAAAATCACTTCAACCCTTATGTTCAATTTATTTACCATTATGTTTGATTTTTTACCCTTATTCATGTACTATAGAATTCATGTGACTCTTACATCTCACCTAGGTGACTTATACATTCTTTTATGGCATGGGGTTTCCCTTATGTATCTCAATGTGGCTTAACACCTTTCTAAATTCTTAATCTATAACTCTGAGTACTTTACATTGAAAACATGGATAGCCGTTATATATCAAGTAAAATAATTTGACATATCACAATGAAATTAAATACTCTATCAATTTATAGTCCTTGTGGTTTGCACAACCCTTATGTATACATATTACTTTTTTAGTGATACACATACATATTCAGTAAATATTCATAATGTATATAACATATAGAGTTATTGGCTAATTATTTAGCAACATACAAATAAAAACAATAATATAATTATATAACCTTTTTAACTCTGTTGATTATTTCTTTAAACATTCTCAATAAATCTAAAACCACTTCAACTCTATCAAAATTACCTTAGTTTATATTTTAATCTTCATCATCTATATCATAAATATCATAAGGATTAAACAAAAAAATAATAACTCCTTAGAGTGGTAAAACGTTCTTACCCCTCCTCCATAACTTCAAATCCTCCTAAAACATCATCCAAGAGATATATCTATATAGAAAAAACATTAAAGTATGATATTCCTAGTGATGTATATTCATCAATGCTATCCATCTTATATTATTCACTAACCTCATTCATCTTCCCAGAATCGTCATAGAGTTAGAATACACAACAATCACTATAATCTAAGGAATTTTTCACAAATTTTGATCTTTTAAGCCATAGTAAACAAAAAAACCCTCCATATTAGTTTTATAATATGAGTATGTATAATATATTCATACTCCATGATGAAATATACAAATAATATTCAATTATATTTTCCAATCTATGGTAGAAAATTTGTCTCCATGCAATATTGGAAGAAACTGAACCCCTTTTCCATATATGAATGGATCTCCCATAATATCTCTAATGAACGACACTCACTATAAATTTCCATTTTTATATAAATAATTTTTTACATTTCACATCAATGATCCATGGTGTTTTCAATCCAAATTAATTACACAAAAATCAATACATAATGACACCTTGATTAGACACTTCTCTTAATATTTTTATTAGTAGGTCAAGAACCCCACTTACCTTCTATGATTCTCATATATTCTCAAAACATATTAAAATAATGATTATTTAATTAATTACTATTATGAAAATATAATACTTAACACCATTTTAATTCAACAATACCCCATTATGATTTTTTATAAACACTATTATAGATAATGTATATAAATATGTTTTATTTTATTTTATTATCTCCCACTTTTCTAAAAAAAATTATAAATAATACCGAGAGATAATAATATCAATTTTATTAAACCTATGTGATATCAATTATTCCTCTTTAAGTATATTTGATAAATGATCAATGTAGAAAATAGATAGGACTACTTTAGTAAAAAATGTCTATAATCAAATCGGAAAAATGATACCAACTCAAAATTATTTTCTCAGGTATTTTCCAAATATATTTTCATGGTAATAATTTTTTTTGAATATATTATTAAGATATTTTCAACCTGAGTTCCTACACTCATCTAAAAAATATATTAAAAATATTCAATATATGTAATATATGTTTTAGAAATTGAACCAAGAATTTATCAATTTTTTCTTATCTCATATGCCATTGATTAATCCAATTTGTCTCCCTTAACATCAGAATTTATTCTTACAAAACAAGGATAATAGAATATATAATTATTCATTTTTAATATGATTTTACAATAACATTTTTATATAACCATATTTTAATTTTTTGAAGAATTAGGTTCCCCTACTTTTCATTTGTGTAGACTTTTATTTTTCTCGGGTTTTATTTTTATTCTCGATGATGGGAATCATTTTAAGGGTGTCTGATATAATGGAATAGTTTTTCATAAACCCTTACCTTTATAATATCATGGTAAAGTAAATGTGTAAAAGTAAGGGGGTAATAAATAAATGAAAATATCAAGATAATGGTGATATGTATAGGTCATCATAATAACCTAGAGAAATATATTAGGGAATTTCCATACATAGCTAAAAAAATATGTAAGGGACTAAATTTCCCTGAACCAATTCCCTTATCATTTTTGGGTATTTTGGGTGTTCATGTATGTTTTTAGTTGTTTTAGAAGTTTGGGAATGTCAGAATTTTTTTAAGTTGGTATTTTAGGTAATTTTTTATTTTTGTATTTATTTCTAATTTTTTTTAGAAATTCCTTTAGATATATATTTAGGTCATTGGGATCAACTTTACATATCCCCTTTATTAAAATAATTGACTTTTAAATATCATGCATTGGCCTTTAGTCATTTACTTTACCACATAATGATTATGTATTGTCTTAGTAATGGAAATGATCCTTACATTTTCAATTTACTACAAATCACCCTAACATATTTACATATCCTCTTAGAAATGACCGTTAAATATTAAGGATTTTATCAAAGTTTTAATATATAAGAGTCATTAGGGTATACATAAGAGTTATTTCTTTGATACATAATAGAAATCTATCTTATTTAATATAGAAGAGTAATATGATAAATATAGAAGAATCACCCCTATTAAATTTAGAATAGATAAAATTAAATCCTTGATATGTAAAAGTAACTTTGAATAGACCTGAGAAATTGAAAAATTACATAATATCATTATAATATGATAAATTAAAACATTAATGCATAAAAGAAAAATATTAATATTTCAAATTCATCCCCCATTGTTCAATTTTAATATGTAAGTGTAATTTAATTTTAATGTAATATTGTTTCTCTTTATATATAAAGGTAAATTATTCTATGTGTAGAAGTATTGTCATTGTGAAAATTATAACTTTGCATCATCTTTAAATGAAATTTATTTTAATATCTATAATGAAATTATTAATCCTAAAACCCTTAAAAAAGGTAATTTTTAATTAATATCCTTTGGATTTTTTGGAACAAGATACACAACAAGGGAGGGGGTGTGAATTAGGGTGATAAATGCATTTTATTTTTTATGTAATCCAGTTAGATTTTTTCTCGGATTTTTTTTCCATTGTTGGAACAAACTTGTTACACCTCCCATATTCGATGCAATACTTATTGAAATAATAAAAAATATTTATAAAAGTAAAACATCCATGGGACACATTTCTTTTTATTTAGTTCACCACAAAAGGCTAGTTCAAGGAGCATACGAGGATGCTATATCGTTCATGCCGGAATCCACTAAGCCTCACTAGTTTAGTGCATACAATGTTTCTTCTATGGTCACTTCACACAAGATTCACTAACTTTACAATATTTAGGGTATGCCCACTTCTCACCTAAGGCACACCACCTTTATAATATTTATGGTATTTTCACTCCTCACCCAATGCATATTCTCTCTTCTTCAACCCCACTCACTAATTAGGTGATGTATATTCCACATTTTATAGACTTTTAGGAATATTTAAAAGGTTAGAAACATAATTCTTTTTCCCTATTTATCATGATATTCTACAAGCATTATATTCTTTATTTGATTATCTTTAAAAAAAATTTCACATAAAATGGATATTCAAAGCGTTATATTCACAAAATATACACATTATTGAAACTCATAAAATTTTCATAACTCTACACTTTTTGTGTGAAGGTTTACACTTCTATAAGAAAATATTGCACTATATCTTAAATCCTCATTTTTTAAAACTCCTATATTGCAAAAATCCAATCTTCCGCACAACATTCTATATGTTGTGAAACTCACAACATTCATTCCACTTTGAATCTTTCTCAAAACCCAAACTAGTATATATAGACACAAGATACTTTCTTCATGAATTTAATGTCTTCATGAATGCATTCATGAAACATTCATGATCAAACTAAAAGAATTACTTTCTTTTCACAACTCATGTTTTCAATATTACTTCAAAGAACTCATTAATGAAGTAGATATATTTATCTTCATTAAGTATTCCTACCAAAAATGATGGGGGTATACTCCAATTTATAGATGTGTGTGGCCCTTTATTAAACTTCATAGTGAACTATTGAACTTTCCCTAAACTTTATAGGTTTATTGAACATTAACAATTTTAATTCAACTTTATAACACAACTCAATTCCATCTCACAACTCCCATATGTATTTAATGGGTTCACAAAACTCTGCTTGTTCACAAAACATCATTGATTTAATGTAACCACTTTCACATAACCATATACTATTGTATAACTATAACTTTCATTACACTAATTTTATATTTTTTCCAACTTCCTATCCAACTCCAACTATTTTGGACATAGAATTAAACATTACTTACCCACATGATCAGTCTTATTTCTATATGTAGGTACTTTTAGCTTGAACATTTTCAGAGTTTTGGATTCAAAACCACTCAAAAATTTTTATTTATTTGACACACCACCCATTCACCATTTTAAATGATTATTCCTCGAAGAATGAAACATATTGTTTTTCTTATTATCTTGATTCTTCCTTCATTGGAGAGATATTCTTTAATATTTCATTTATTGTCTTGAGATATTTCTTGTAAGTTCACCAAGGCTCTGTACTTGTTGTTTCTATTTAATATCCATGTAAGAGACCTCACCCCTTTTCATTTTAGGTGAGTGTTTCTTTAGGTTCAGAATTTTATTACTCACAAATGGAACCTAATACCCTTTATTATTTGGATTTTTTCCTTTAACTATAAGAGTTATTCTATGAGTTCATCATTATAGGTTCTTGGTGCACAATGTGTTGAGCTTCAAATTTTTCCTCTAGAACAATGAACATATTTTCCAGCTTAATATGTCCTTTTCCACTATGAACTTTTACCTTATAAGACACCAAAGTATAGAAACATTGAAATGTGCTATCATGGGCACTCTCAAATGATGTGTGATTCTTTGGGTACTTAGGTGCAGTATCGTGGCTGACCATGGTCGTCTCTCAAAGGAGGAAGTAATTTAAAAACATATTAAAGGTATTTTGAAAATAAAATAAATAGGAAGAAACAAACTACATAAAAGGACAGGGGGTTCTATTTATAAATATATAATAATTATTTTGGAAGAATATTATATTTTTTTTGTTTTTTTTTGAAATAAAATTGGATTAATAAGATACAACGAGAAGTTGTTTTTTAGAAAATATTTTTAGAAAGTGTAATCGATATAACTCTATCTCTCCACTCAATTATTTATCATTATAATTTAAATAAAAAAATAATTAATTTTTATACCCTAACTTTTTAACCCTATAACCCTATAAGAATTAACTAAACCACGAAGATGAAATTAATTAAACCCTAGTCAAGGTTTAGTACATGCAATCATAACACCCTACTTTGATTGATGTTATAAGGCTAGATTACAGTTAATGGTGAATTTTGTAACATACCCTCTATGTAAATAATTATTAATCGTGTTTATGTATTGTATTTTAACTCTATAAATTTATGCAGTGTGTTTTTTTACTGATTAAGTTTACACTCTCACAATTTACACAAATCTCGACCTCACATTTTGTGTGTGTTAATTGTTCAATTTATTTATTAGTTTATTATATTTTAAAAACGAAATTCATATATCATATTAAGTTAATTAAATTAGATCATTTATTCAAAATAAATTAATAAATAAGGTAATAGTTTGATCTATTATTAAAAATACTACTCTTTCATGGGCGGTGTAGTCATCATAGAAACGAATTACATCCACGGTGGTTTAGAATAGGTATAACCCAATATCATTTCTAATATTTTTTTCCAACCCAAAGAGAAATATTAATAAATAATATAAGTGAAAAAATATATTAAAATAGATGAAATAAAATAGGAACTAAGAAGATTATTACATAAAGATAAATATTACAACATGAGAAGGAGAGGAAGGCATTAATAAAGGGGCCCTTGCTTGAAGAGATCCCCCACTAAGCATAGGAAGTTAAAGAACCTCAAAGGTTATGAGAGGAATCATCTAAAACTATAAAATGGTAACACTTAACTCTTTGACTGAACATGAAAATGGGGTGCCCAAGGTTCCAATTTATACCCAAAATGGGAAGTTTTTTGGGAACCCAGGTTTCTAGATACCACTTGTGTCTCGGTTTTGGGTTGGTAAGTCTCCCTATCCCAACTTGGACAAAAGAGAAAAGTTTTAGAGAGTAAAATTTAATGTCTCCATTTCAAATGTGGAGGAAAATAGAGGATTAAATCATGAGATATGGCTGAAATATAGATCAAAATCTTTGACTTTGTGTAGAGTCGGTCCCTTGGAGAGATTAGTTCAGATGGGCCCACATATGGAAAAATTGGGATTGGGTTTCTTGATATGAGTTGTAGAAAAATAAATTTTGGAAAATCTCACAAAATATCATACCATTTGAAAGCACTAATTTATCTTAATGTTCAGAATAGTGGACATATTTCCTTGGGATTCAATTCAGTATGACCCATTTTCCCTTAGGATCATCTCTAACCCTCCAATTCACCTCCACCTATAACAAAATAAAGAAAAAAATTATAATTTACCTTTATAACAATGATACAAATTTATTAATTGAATAAAATTGGATGTAAAATTAGAGATAATATTTTTAATTTTAAATACAAAATAAGTTTAAAACAATGATGTAAGGGTTAAATAAAGTAGTGAATCCTGGTGCAGTCACACCCACACACTTACCCTTTTGCACTCATATGGAAAAACTCATATCATGTATTCCAAAAAATTCTGAAAATATATTAATGTTTATATTCCTCAATCCAAAGTGGAAATATAGGAAAAGTAATAATTCCATCAAGGGTCAATATAAATAAATGTTAAAGTCATTGTCTCATAAATTATATCCACACACAATCTAGTGAGATTAAAGACACTAATCCTAGTGAAACAAGTCATGGGTATACTATGCCACTAATTCATAATGTGTGTGTGTATTCCAACCATTTAAATATCATATCTCCGCCCTTTATTTTGTATATTCAGGTCTTGTAAAACAATTCTTCTTACCTAGTTTAATTCACAGAACTTGTTCTACATTCTTCTGCAATCGAATTTCAAGATCCACTCACTTAATAATTTCTAAAAGTCAAAGCGTAAGATCCTGACCAAGATATCCCCATATGTTTTACATTTCATAACTCCCCTTATTTAATATTTTTTTATTTTTACTTGGAAAATATATCACATTCATCTCTTAGCCCATGTTTGATCTCCTCACGATACTAATTGTAATAGTTATAACAAGATCAAAGGTTGAGGAAGAGTGTGTTTTGACCTGAAAAAGAACCAACCCATATTATTGATTGATTTTTTTTTGTTTTTCAATGTGTTCAATAGTTATATAATAGGTAAATAAGCATATGTCAATTTGGTATAGTAATGAAACTGATAGGAAGAGGAACAAGCGTACAGATCAACCATTCATATTAGATGAATATTTTTACCTAACTTTACTATACCTTCAATTGAGTAGTAAAATTTTCACAAGTCATGGATGAGTGAAAGGTTTTGTAGATAAATCAATAACACAATTTATCATGAACAAATATCATAAATAATGATGTCAAAATATAAAAGGTTTTATAATGACACAACCAATCATGTCATCGATGAATTCCATTTTTATAAAAATAAACCCTTGATGATGAAATATTACTCATCTTTATCATTCTATCAATGAATATTTAAAGAATTTATTTTCCATATGTTCCCCATGATAATGTTACACGATATTGTTTTTTGAAAATTTGATAGATAACTTAATAGAAAACTCACAAAAACACAAAAATGAAAAATTCTAAATAACTACTCCAAAATGTTGTCCCCTCCCCCAAACATAAAATATTTCATTTTACTCAATGTGAACCCATGAGATGATATGTTCATATGAAATTATCAATTTTAAATAGGAAAAATAATATAAAAGTTAAAGTGTTAGAAATAGCCATATATTCTCAAGTGATGATGGGGTCATGTAATGTGATGAAATCCATTACAGCAATAAAAATTCACTCAATGTATTACTTCAAACATTTCCCATTGACTATAAATATCCTTATTGTGTCCTCTAGTGTGATTTACACTACACCATAAGGAAAAAAATTAGATATAATATAATGACCTAACCATCTGGAACACAACTTACCGAGCATCATTTTTAGTCGTGAACTGTAGAGCATGAATTTTTCTCCAACATGAAACTCCATTTATTGGATCATTCTATCATGAGATACTTTTGATATTTTATTGTAGATCCTTGAGTTCTCATATGATGAAAATTTAATCTCCTCAAGCTCTTGAATTTGTAGATTCCTTTGAATTCCATCTAAGGGAAAATCCAAATTGCATTTCTTTATAACCCAATATTCCCTATGATCGAATTCCACTGGGAGATGACATGATATCCCTAAAATAATCCAAAATGGGGACATACAGATGGGTGTCTTGTATACTTTCCTATAATCCCAAAGTGCATCATCCTAGGGCTTTCTCCAATCCTTCGTATTCAGCTATATGGTTTTCTCCACAATTTGTTTCAACTCCCAATTTAAAACCTCATCCTACCATTTATTTGGGGGCGGTATGGTGTTGATGTTTTTTGTGTCACCCCATACTTTTAAAAGAGGGAATAAAAATTATGATTGAAAAAGTGTTTCACTTGGTCACTGATGATGGAATTTGGTACTCCAAACCTACAAAAAATTTGAGCCTTGATAAATTCCACTACAACATGAGAGTCATTAGTCCTGGTGGCCTTTGCCTACACCCATTTACTCACATAATCAACAAAAACCAAAATATATAAAAAACCAATTGAACTAGAAAAAGGAACCATAAAATTGATACCCTATACATCCAAAATATTATCAAATAATATGTGTTGTTGGGGCATCTCGTGTATCCTAGAAATGTTCCCAGTGTGTTGGAAACGTGACCATGACTTACAAAACACATGTGCATCATGGAATAAGATTGGACAATATAATCCAGAGTCTAAGACTTTACTCAATGTTCATTGGGGTCAAAATTGTCCTCCAAATAGATGTGTATTGCAGAAATATAGAATATAATCATACTCATGATCATGAACACACCTCCTAATAACTTGATCACTACACATGCGCCATAGGTATGGATCATCCTAAACATAAAACATAAAATCTTGACTCACTCTTCAACTTTTGGACTTGATGTTTCTTTAAATTTTCAAGAATTTCAGAGGCAACAAGGTAGTAAAATAAATCATCATACCAAGGATATATACCTGATATGGAATAAATATGATCATCAGGGAAAGTGTCATGAAGAGAAACCTAGTCTAAGGTGTCAACCTCTAATGCGTGAGTAAGCCTACTGATGTGGTTCACCACCAAGTTCTCTGACCCCTTCTTGACCTTTATCTCAATATATAATTCTTGAAGAAGGAGCATCTATCCAATAAGTATGGGATTTTCATCTGGATTTATCAAGAGGTACCACATAGCTGTATGGTCAGAAAAATCAACTACTTTAGATCTCAATAAATATGAATGAAATTTATCTAAAGAAAATATGATGGAAAGAAACTACTTTTCCATGGGTTTTTAGTTTGATTGGGTTGAATCCAATGTCCTCAAACCATAGGAAATCACATGTGAACGTCCCTCCACCCTCCGTGATAAGACTGCTCTAACTATGAAGTTGGATGGATCACACATAAGATCAGATGGAAGGTCCCACCATGGGGGCTGTATGATCAATAGAGTGATCAGATGCTTCTTTAGATCATCAAATGATACCCTGCATGAATCATTGAAAATAAAGTCAATATCTTTTTGAGGTAGAGGAGATAATGGTAGAGAGATCTTATTAAATTTTTTTATGAAGCATTGATAAAAGAAAACATTCCCTAATAATGATCTAATATATCTCACACATGAAGGATATGGTAAGGATGAAATAATATCTAATTTGGATATATCAACCTCTATCCCATATTTTTTCACTGCATTCTCTAATACAATACCATCCTATACCATGAAATGAAAATTTTCAATGGTTAATACTAGACTCTTCTCAACACAATGATTTGACACATTTCCCAAACTAAATACGCATTCATAAAATGAATTTCCATGCACTGTAAAATCATCTATAAATGTGTTCAGGCGGTTCTCAATGAAATCTGAAAAAATACTTACCATACAACTTTGGAAGGTACCTAGGGCATTGAATAATCCAAATGGAATACTTCGATAGGAAAATGTACAAATCGGACAAGTTAATTTTGCCTTCTCTTGATAATTCTGAGCTATAAGAACCTAAAAATTTCTAGAAAATCCATCCAAGAAACAATATCATGTTTTCCTAGCCAATTCTCAAGAATTTGGTCAATAAGTGGGAGGGGAAATGGTCCTTGTGAGTGGATTGATTTAGTTTCCTAAAATCAATACACACATGCCAACTGTTTTTCACCCTCATTGGAACCAAATCCCCCTCTCATTTCTAACAACAATAACACCACTTTTCTTAGGAACAACCCGAATAGGACTTACCCACTGGGAATATGAAATGGTATAAATTATACTTTCCTCGATCAAATTTTCAAATTCTTTTTTAATAACTTCTAGAAGGGTTGGATTGAGTCTCCTTTGTGGCTACCTCACCGGTTTATCCCAATCCTCCAAAAGAACCCTATGCATGAAAATGGCAGGGCTAATGCACGATATGTCATCTAAGCTCCACCCGATTGACTTGATGTTATCCTCAAAATATTTAAAAGTTTTTCTTCATGTTAAAAAGGCATATTGTTATAAATTATAATATGTAATCTATCCCTACTCAATAAGTATGATTATTTGAGATTTGGTGTCAATGGATTAAGTTCTAGTGTAGGGGGTCATGTATGGATGATGACATTGAAGGATCAAAAATAAGTGCACAGTAAATATAAGTACTAGAATATAAATCATCAAAATTAGATAATAATGCATCAAATCGGTTAGTATACTCAAAAACCATGTCATAATCAGAATATGTATGATAAAAATCAGAATATGAATCTATTTAAAAATCAAATCTAAGAGAGTTTTGTGCATTATAAATAGGTATGTAAGTGCTCTTAGACATCAAAATAGAACCAATACTCATAATATCACTAAGCATAAGATAATAAAATTCTGTGGGGTTTTTATTTGGTGGTTCAAAATAAGAGATAACAAAATCATAATGGTCCTTTGAGGGGTACTTCATAGAGTCCATGACACTAAATATCACAAATTCCTATCCAAACTCCATGGAAAGTCTACCCCCATGAACATTGATGATTTTTCCTAGTTTTTAGGAAGGTTCTACCTAATATAATTGGATCATGAGAGCTTAGTTGATCATGCTCCATGTTAAGCACATGTAAATCAACTAGAAAATCAGGACTATTACCCAAACAAGTACATTCCCAAGGACTCCCACTAGATATCTCATAGCTCAATTCACTAATTTCACCACTAATATCATTGTATTCAACTCACTAACCTGTAAATAAGAGAATACTGAGTGAGGCATCACATTTATGGAATCACCTAAATCACATAAAGCATCAGAAAAGCATAACTCCCCTATAGTGCATGGGATGTTAAATGTCGCCAGATCCTTTCTCTTTATTGGCATTACTTAAGTTGTTTTAATTATTTCTGAAACATTCATTCCAAGATTGATCCCCTTATTTCCCTTAATCCCTATTCGATTAGTAAATATTTATTTTATGAATTTGGCATACCTTGGGATTTTTTTGATGGCTTCAAGTAGAGGGATATTGATCTCAACACACTGAAATGTATCCAAAACCACTTTTATGCATCACCTCCTCAGCCATTTTATTAGTTTACACAACTCTATTTGAAAAAATGGGTTTAATAGGAACAACATTAATCTTTTTTTTTACCTCTGTCTTTCTCCTTAGGTTGTTCATTAGTGGTTCTTGAATGGGGTTTCTCTAGAGTTGAGGTGAATTCCGGCGGAATGTTAAGTGTAGAAGTATTAGTTTTTTGCTTCATACTTCTCAATGTGATGGCACTAACATTACACTTGGGATTTGGAGTTGGTTTGGAAGGAATATTTCTAGAGTTATTACTTACCAAATCATGGAGGGTGGTGGAAATCTGGCTCATTTGTGTCTTTAACTCCCTCAACTCTGAACCTAGACTCTTTAGCTCATTCTATTGATTAAGAATAGTTTGTTAAAAATATCATAAATATTATAATCTACCTTTGGTTGATAATTCTCTTCTTATTTACTTGTTGATGCTTGGGTTTTAAATATCCATTGGGGTTGTTGGAAACCCTATTGGCAAGGCGGAGGCTACTGGAATTTTTTTTGAAAAGGGGACTGCTGTTATTGTCCAGATCCATACCTCATTTCTGATTGATCCTTCCACCCTTGGTTTTATGTTGGAGTAAAGGAATAATACTTATTCTAGGGATGTTTTTGTTATTTCTTCTCATATGGTCTCCTAGGGAATATTTCCGCATAATCCTCCGTCTCTTGTAATTGGGAGAAACAATCAGTCCGGTGGTCTGTTTCAATGAAAATTCCACAAGGTCTCACAGGAGTGGGTGGGGATGTCTTTTGAGATAAATTAATCTACCTCGCCATTATGGTTAATTATTGTAACTTGATATCAATTAATTGACTTTCAAGAGAATATGGACTTACCTGATGTACTCCCCTAACATGTGGTGTACCTCAATAAAAAAATTATTGGGAGTTTTGAGCCGTCTTGTAGATAAATGAAAATGATACTACAAGTTTTTTTCCACAAATTCTCTTCCATACATAGTATCCACCATGCTACTCTCCATAGGTGTGAGTCCTCCATAGAAGTATTGGATGAGGAGTTTCTCACTAATTTGGTGATTTGGAAAGCTTGCGAACAACTTGTTGAATCTCTCCCAATAAACATACATTTACTCCTCTTCTGCTTTCTTGATCCTAGAGATATCCTTATGATTGAAATTTTTCATCGATGTTGGAAAAATATCTATAATAAAAGACATTTCAAATTGTTCCAACATGTTGTTTCTTGAGATTGTAAATAATACATCCAATCCTTTGCAGATCTATCAAGTGAAAATGGGAATGCTCATAGTTTTATTTGATCTTTAGAGAAATTTCTTTGTTTTAGGGTTGAGAAAACAACATTAAATTGTTTCAAATGTTTGTTTCTATCCTCACCAGATAATCCATGAAATTTTGGAAGAAGTTGAATTAACCCAAATATTAATTCCAATTACGATTCAAGGTTTGGGTATGCAATACAATTTGGATGATAATAAATATATGGTGCAAACAATTATTGAATGGTTATATTAAATTCATTGTTATTGTTTTCATCCATTGGTTCTTCTTTTATGTTTGAAATAGAATTTATCCCAATTTCAATGTTACCTGATTGGAGGACTTATCCAACTGGTTGAATGTTGAAACTTCATATAGAATGAAAATGTCAGATTCGAACCCTAAGGGTGCAATCAATCTCAGTATCAAGATCTAAGAGATATTTGGTATTAGTTCATGTCATAAATAAAATAAAAATGAAATGATGAAAATTGAACCATAATAAAAATATAAAAATTTTGGGTTGATGGTCCAAAAAGAAGAAGAATAAGAAATCAAAAGAAGAAGAAAAAAAATCATATTGGGTAAAGAAGGATGAAAGAAGAGAATAAGAGAATAAAAAGAAAAATAAAATAAATACCTCTAATTGGTTGAAATAACTACTTGCCTCCCCAACAACGATACTAATTTTAACGGCGCTATTATAGGAGCTCTCAAATGATGTGTAATTTTTTGGGTACTTTGGTGCAGTAGAGTGGCAGACCAATGTCATCTCTCAAAGGAAGAATTAATTTAAAAATTTATTAAAGGTATTTTGAAAATAAAATAAAAATAAAGAAACAATGTACTTAAAAGGATAAGGTTTTCCATTTATAAATCTAGAATAATTATTATGGAAGAAGATTCCTTTTTTGGTTTTTATTTTTGAAATGAAATTTGTTTAATAAGTCGCAACGAGAAGATGTTTTTTTAGAAAATATTATTAGAGTATGTAATAGATATAACTATACCTATTAAATAAATTATTTATCATTATAATTTAAATTAACATCCTCTTAATTATGATCCCCTAACTTTTTAACCCCTAAAACCTAAGAAAATTAACTAAACCATGAATATGAAATGAATTAATCCTTAGACCAGATTTAGTATATACAATTATAGCACCCTAATTTGATTGATGTCATAAGGATGGATTACTATTAGTTTTGAATTAGGGTACATAACCACTCTGGAAATGAGGATTTATTGAGTTTAGGGATTGTATTTTAACTCTACAAATTTTTCCCTTGTGTTTTTTTACTAATTAAGTTTAATCTCTCACAATTTACATAAATCTCGACCTCACCTATTTCGGTGTTAATTGTTAAATTGCTTTATTAGTTTATTCTAATTTAAAAACAAAATTTATATATCACATTAAGTGAATTAGAGTATCTCATTTCTTCAAAAATAGTTAATAAAGAAGGTAATACATAGATCGATTACTAAAAATACTACTCTTCTATGGGCGGTGTAGTCATCATAGAAAAGAATTGCATCTGTAGGGGTTTAGAATGTGTATAACCCAATATTATTTCTACTCTTTATTTCCATCCAAAATACGAATATTAATGAATAAGAGATGTGAAAAATATATAGGAAAACATAAGAAATAAGAGAGAAACTAATATGTCTATTACACAAAGACAAATATTACAACATGATAAGGAGATGAAGGATTCAATGAAGGGATCCTTGTTTCAAGATATCTCACTATGAGTATAGGAAGTTATAGAACCTTAATGGTGATTAGAGTACTCTTATAGAACTCCAAAATGGAATCACGTCACTCCTTGGTCAAACTTGCAAATGGGCTGCCCAAGGTGCCAATTTATAGCCAAAATGGGATGTGGTTTTGGGAACCCAGATTTTGAGATACCATCTGTGTCTCGATTTTGGGTTAGTAAATGGACTTATCTAGACATTCACAAAAGAGAAAAATTATAGAACATAATATTTTATATCTCTATGTAAAATTTGGAGTCCAATGGAGGAATATAGTATGATATATGGTTTTAATATACAACCAAATCATTGAATACATATAGATTCAATCCCCTGGATAGATTAGTTCGGATGGGACCACATATGGATGAATTGGGCTTGGTTTTCTTGCGTTGAGTTGAATAACACTAAATAGTGGATCAGTAAAAAAACTTCCATCCCATTTGGATGCATATATTTCTAGGAATTTTTAAAACAATGAACATATGTCCTTGGGCTTCCATGATGTTTGACCCATTTTCCTTCAGGATCATCTCTGAGCCTCCAAATCACCTTCTCCTACAACGAAATCACCAAAACAAGTATAATTTACCTTTCTAACAGTGATAAAACATTATTAATTGAATCAAATGGGATGTGAAATTTGATATAATATTTGTAATTCTAAATACAAAATAATTTTAAATTAGTAAGTGTGAAATAAAGAAATGAATCGTGATGCGATCAACCTTCTTATGGTGTCCTTTTCCTTCCATACATTCTTCCAGCTTCATTACCTTTCTATATAAACAGTGTGAGAACATATAAAACATATTTTATTGAAAAAATACCTTATATAATTATGTATCAGTTTATATGTTTATGAAACCATTCTCTTTCAATCAATGATAATTTTTTCTTCTTGAAAAAAAAAACACACAGTGTTCCCCATTCTTCTATAGTAGTAGTATCTGATGGATACCTTTTTCTAAGAGAATTTAAATTCATAATTTTCATATAAATTTCTCTAATTTTTTAATTTCAGATTCAGATCCACGTATAATCCATTA
Organism: Viscum album; assembly: GCA_963277665.1. Classification (NCBI taxonomy): domain Eukaryota; kingdom Viridiplantae; phylum Streptophyta; class Magnoliopsida; order Santalales; family Viscaceae; genus Viscum; species Viscum album. Next base: position 1,942,093,935 of record OY728143.1, on the reverse strand, counting down.
TTATATGACTTTATTGAGGGAAACTCCACATTCTTCTTTCCCTTAAAAAACTATTCCTTATCTCTAACTTCTTGAACTTATGGTCTTTCTTCTTAAGTTTTTCTTCTATATTCATAAATATGGAACATTATTCATTTCCATATTTTCTTAAATAATTATTAATTATGTTAATATATATAAAACTTTCTTTTAATTCATTTTATGTGACTATTTTCTATTTGATATCATTTGAAATTTCTTTACTAAAATCACTTTTTTCTTCCATCCTAGAACCCATGTTCTGTATGTCAAAATTTAGGTCCACCTCTAAATTTTTCATCCTCTTTTTCTATATGAACAAATCATTGATGATTTCATAATAATATTTTGATATGATATCCCACTAATCTAAATTCTATTTTAAGGATTTCATCTCTTCTTGATTTGGGTAAAAATTTACTCTTAATTGATGAACATATGTCATAGCCTCTTCTAAATTATCTGTTTTTTCATCATACACGAGTGGTTTATCTTCACAACTAAATACCACACTGATTTTATCAAAAACTCTATATATTGTAATTTATCAATAAAATTTATCCTTTCAAGAACATCATTATAAAGTTACTCAATCTTTTTTTTCTTGTTCTCTACCACAATATTTCAAGTTTTCAATCACCTTTGATTGAACTTTAGTCTTTTTTCTAGAGATTAACTACTTATTTAGAGTTAACCTAACTAAAATATTTATCAATTAATTTCTTCAGAATCCATCCTATATATACTTAAAACTCATCTTTATATTCATTTTATTCTTTTAATATAACACCAATTTTATGATTTATCTCTCTTTGAATATTTAATTCTTCAAGAGCACCTTAGTGATCATATTCAAGGTAAAAAAACCATCTAGTTCATTCTTCACTAGAAAGAAATAATAATATCCTAATTTATATGTAACTTCCACAACATAGTTAGATTCATATGAAATCATAGTGTTTGAACCATTAACCATGATTTTAGTACATGGTCTCTTCATGTTCTACTTCTTGTTCCTTTTCTTTTTATTTCCTTTTATCATAAGAATTTCTTCACTAATTATGTTTATTGTATTCTCATAAATGATGGTTTTGACACCTTATCTTATGGTTGAACTAAAAGCATGATTTTTCTATATAGTGCTTCTGTAAAAATCTTTCAGTGTCTTCCATATTTCATAAGTAGTAGCACAATGAGAAACATTTATTTAAAAATAATTGAACAATGATCTATTTAGAATATTCTCCATTCAGAAATTACCCATTCTCTCACCGTGCTTTCTTGAGTTTAAATCTCTTATGATGTACTACATAACCTATTAAACATAATCCTATAGGAACATGTGAAATTTTTTCTACCATCCATAAATATTATTTCCATCAAAGTTTGGAGGCTTCATCATAGAATTCATGTGTAGAAAATAAATCATTGCATTTGAGGTTGAACAACAATTTTGATCCTTAATCCTTCAATACCACTTGTTGGAACCAGATACACCGTAATAGGGGGGGGGGTCAGGGTGAAAAATAAATTTAAAATTTTCTCAATAGTCTAGATAACTTTATTTTTTGATTTATGTTCCCACATTGAAAAGAACATGTTCAAAATCTTACACTCAATTAAATCATTACCGAAATAATCAAAGATATTAAATATAGTAAAATAACTATAGGGAACTGATATTTTTTTACTTGGTTTTCCAAAAAGGGCTAGTCTAAGGAGTATATGCCAACATTGCGTTGTTCATACTAGAATCCAATGCGCTTCACTATTTTATTGGATAAAATGTTTCATTTGTGGTCACTCCATGATAGGAGAACATATTTAATAATATTTAAGGTTTCACCACTCCTCACACAAAGAGAACTACCTTTAAAATATTTACGGTTTAGTCAATCCTCACCCAAGTTTCACTACCTCTTCTTTAACCTAAATCAATACTTCATTGAAGGATATTAAACTATTTATAGACTCGTAGTTATCTTAAAAAGGTTAGAAACATAATGCATTATCTCTATTTAGAATGTGACTCTTCCTACATCATAGTCATTATTTGATACTAACTGAATGAAGTGTTCACTTAAAATTGATAATCAATGAATATTATTCATAGAACTTACACTTTTGTGAGACTTTTAAGTTTCACACAAATCTACATTTTTCATGCAACTTTAAATTTTTATGTGCAACTCTTACACTATTTCTTAACTCTATAGTTCCTCAAAACTTTGCCTATGTCATAAAATTCCATCCTTTCATGAAAATTTCAATGTGTTGAAAAACTACAAAAATTCACAAAAAATTTAAAATCATTTATAAAAATCACTAAGTATATATAGAAACAAGTTACTTTATTTATGAAAAGGTTGTTTGTGTGAATACGTTAATGAAAGTTTCTTGGTCAAATTGATACAACTCATTTCTTCCTGAACTCCTATTTTCATTACTAACCATGAAAAACTTTTCAAAATCTGAACTTTTGATCTTCATTAAGTTATTTTCTCTATAAATGAGGGGGTTGATTCCTTTTTATAGATGCATCCAACCCTTCATGTAACTAATTTTTTTCCAATAACCTCACAAAATACTTTTTTTTGATTCTCTGAATGGTAATTATTTGACCTCACCTATATCATGAAACTCACTAACATAGAGAAACAACCATATATATATATATATATATATATATATATATATATATATATTTCATAGGTCCATGAAACTCTCTTGGTTCATGGAAAATTACCAACTTGATGTTACTTTTAACATGAAACACTATGTCATCATGAAAATTTAACTTACATAAATATCTATAAATTCCCGGAAACCCCTTATTTAGCTAAATATGGGAAATAGAACTTCAAAATACCACTTTCATTAAACATTGAAAATTTTTTTACAAGATTTAATTTGTCAAAAAATCCTATTTTTTAAGTGACTTTAGAAGTTTCATGTATTACTTTCCTTTTTTTATTATAAAATGATTCATAATTGAATCTTCACTTTCACATAACTTTATAGAACAACTTCTACCTTTCACAAAACTTTTTTATTTCTCAAAAATCCTTTATTTTTTATTTTTTTTATGATGGATTGAAATAACCAGGTTTAAGAAACATCTGATTTTTCATGATATTTATTATATTCTATTGAAAAATTATTCAACCTTCCTAATCCATCAACTCAATTATTCTCGGTTCTTCAGGATGAAAAATTTAGCAAACACTCGAGAAATGTGAAACATTGAGTTCCTCTTCTAGGATTCCGAATTCATGCTCTACACTTCACTATTTTTCTACAATTTACTTTATTTAACAAAAATAGATGAGACCAAATCCTCGAGATGAGGGTTAATTCCATGTATTAAAATAATCACAACAACGTGGGTAAATTCATCCAAGTGTGAATAATTACACACTGGAATCATCCTATTGTATTCATACTTAAACATATGAATATCACATTACTGCTATACCTATATTCACATAATCCAGAAATGACCACTCAATATTGGATTAGTGATGAACATCACATCCTATTTCCCTAAACTCATTCTATTCAAAAGCTTCACAGATATTCAATCGGCACCTCATTTATGTTCATGTCATCAATATTCAATCATACCCTATTTACTGTTCATGTAATTAATAATAATAACTCCAAATGATAACATTTAGATATGAAATTGATATCAAACATGAATTTTTGTTCCTTTCAATCCTAGGGACCGAGAAGTATCTGTATCTGTGTGTTTTCAATATCTTCCCTATTCTAGAAACACTCATTACTTTTACAATTCAATAGTCACACTACATGAAACTATTATTTATAATAAATCCAAATAAAAACATAGGTTTTGGTCCTACAGGATTGGAATATTCAGTTACACAATAAAATACACTTCAATTCTACTATATATGTTCCATGATCATTAGTACCACATTATGGTGATAGGAAATGTGCCATGATTTTTCTTGATCATCTCTAAATTAGGTGATATAACTAAATTATGAAATGGGGGAACACCTGGGAGGATTGTGACTAGATTCCATGCATATAGATTGTTAAATATGTGATTACTTATCATCCCTTCTTTCATTCCTTCTTATTATTCTTCAAGGGATGGTTACAATAGTGATTTAATTAGTTGTTTGATGAGAATTGACATGAAGTAGTGTGACAACATAGGTAATGTTAAAAATAATACAATTTCATCTTTCATTAATAGTAATTATTGGAATTTATAGATACATATTCACTATAGTAATTTTAATAAAATTTTCAATAAAAAAGGAAGAGTTATTATTTCTTACTAAACTATTTTTATATCTATTACATGATTATATTTAAAATATAAATTTCTAAATTTTAGAATATAAATTTGATAAAATGAATTCAATTTTGAATTTAGCATATTAAATTTAGTTTAGGGTGAATTTTCATGAACCAACATGAGTCATCCCTCCATCAAAAGTCAAATCCATCCCACAACAAGGTTTAAAGGGTGTTCCCAATCCCCATAGGCTAGAATATATCCCTAGGAATAATAGAAGCACCGATTTGGAAATATCTCACTCGATGAGTAATTAAGAAAAGTATCATATGAAATTAAATTAAATTATAATATGACCCATCCATATATTATCTTTCAACTCTAGAGAAAAATTGACATAAAAACATCCTTATATCAAAACTGGAAAAGTAGTAAACAACATTGAGAACCAAAAACCACCTTTACCCATTTATAGCCCTCTCTTGTAAGGAAAAAAGCTTGTCCAATGTATTTACTTCACCCACCAACAAAAACAGCTACCCTCTATCCATAGAAATCAATAAAATGCCTAAGTGTCCCAATGAGATAAAACAAACTAAAATAAAAGTAAAATACAAACATACATTCCTCCTTGTGACTATACAAGTCACCACCCAATAAAAAAACCATGATGCCCCATGGGAATGAATAAAAGATAAAACAAAACCTATAACTGAAAAATGATCAAGATAATATAGTCATGAGTATAAAAGTCCCTTTTATGGATTATAAAAAGAATAATGAATCCATATTCCTTAAATTTAAATGGAAAACCATTTAATTCTAGTTTTAAAAGATAAATATATAAAAATAAGGGTTTTATTTCTTTTCAAAACAAGCAATAGGCCAATGATTCATAAAAACAATTTTTTCTTTGATTTTTAAAAACATTTACCAAATAATAATATATTTTCCAATAAACTATTTATAAGAAGTAATGAGATGATAAAGTAAGTATCTTTGTAAAACCACGATAATAAATATCTTATCATCTGGTGATATAGAAAATAGTAAAGTAGAAGATTCTTTTATTATTTTAAAAATTAAATGGAAACCGAGAAAAATATCATTTATAATATAATACCCAAGAAATAGGAGTAAATGATAGAAACCACTATGTGATTTAAATAATTATCTAGGGTGTGTGGGGACTTAATATCCTCATATTTTTAGTGAACGACCATGGATATATAGGTTTATTCTCCTACTCAATCTAACTGATCCATATTATCATAGTTTAGTTAGTGTTATAACATAATCCTGCTAGGTAGGGTGGTTCATTCCTATCATAGTTAACCTAGTTTTGTTACCTAGATACCCATGATTTCCATTTTCCATTCTCATAACCTAAATAGATAATGTAGTTTTAATAGAAAAACCAAAACTAAATCCCACAAGAGTGAAAATAAATCCTACAATAAGATTGCAACTCCCAAAACTACCAATGTGAATCCCCCTATTCTTAAAATCATACCGACATCCCAATGATATCAAATCCAAGTTCCAAAATTTACATATAAATATGGTCTTCCACTAGAGAACAATTCCTTTTCCAAAAATTATTTGAATGTCACAACCAGGCCTTAGCCTTTTAGAAACCAAACCTTTGTCGTTTGAAAAACATTATTAAATCCAAAGCTTCCCAGGTTCCAAAGTCCATATTTAATCTTATACACATATACACCTATATATATATATAATACCCACTTTCAAAATGTAAATATTCACACACCTTATATTAATATATACAAGGAGGATTTATATATATCTCTGTGTGTGTGTGTGTGTTTGTTTACTTGTATGACCCAAATTTTAAAAATAAAGAAGGATTTAGATACCATTTTGATTCTCTTTGGAAAACAAACATGCTATTATGTATTTATGGAAAACCTATATAAAAGGTAAAAAGAAACTTGGCATATCTAGATTTCAAGAATAAAATAAAATATAAGATAAATCAAGTGCTTGTTATGCTAATCCATTCGAAACATATTTTTGAAACTTGCTTCATTAGAGAAAACCCATGGCTAAAGCTTAATTAAATGTGTAAAACATGAAAGAGGATATTTTTACTCCTAAAAACTTTTTCTATATTTTATTTACTTCTTAATATAATGAATATATCCAATAAAACAGCAAATAAATTATACATTTCAATTTAATGTCTTGGAAATAGGTTAACCTACCTGAAATTAAAGAGAAACTCTTTGCCTTTGATGCATGTGACTCAGCCCCATCTCAACAAAGTCAAAGAAACCCCATAAGATTAAAGAAAACCCTATATTAAATGAAAAACATAAAAATTGGAACAAAATAAAACCCTAGGGTTTGATCAACCTCACATCATAGTGTGGAAAGGAAAAATGAGGAAGTGGAGATTGATTGAGGTTATGAAAACCTTACCTAAGATGATCACACCAATATTCAGGAGGATAAATAGCCAAGAAATGAGGGAGGAAAAGAGATAGATTGCATGAATGAGGATCCTCCTTGGGTATCATCGATTGTGAGGGTGGGGGGTGGGGGGGGGGAACCCATTTGAGGGTTTTATTTCATTAAGGGTAGAATAGTAATTTAAAATAATTTACCCGCTAGACACTGCACATGTTTTGGTCACACCGTTAGCCAAAATGTGAACCAACCGTCGGCCCAATATTTGAAACCCTACATGATACGGGCGCATGGTTAGGAAACCATATGTCAACTATAGAGTTAGATATATAAAATTTATAGATGCACCTGCATGGTTTGTGCACAGTTTCTACTAACCATGTGCTAACCATGCACCTATGCTAAAAAACCCAAAATTTAAAATTTAAAATATGTTTCATCCAAAAATTCAATAAAAAATATAAATATATTAAAATAATTAAAAATAATTAATAAATAATTATTTGGGTGTGAAAATTCTCCCCACCATGACACTTTTTGGCCCTAAAACATCCAAATAGATTCAGTTGTTCAAGAAAAAAGAAAAGACAAACTACTACTCAAGATGAGACCTTAAGACTCAAAGACCAAAGGACTAATGATCACATTCCCATCAAAACATTAAAATAAAAAAATAAAAAGTAATCTAGATAAGTCATCCTAAATTAACTAACAATTTTCTAAATAAAATTCTTGTGAGACAAAACAACTCAAGCATCCAACAGAAAAATCAATGGAAGATACTCAGATCTCCGATCACAACCTCAAAATAAGAAACACCCCAACCCCTAACATATAAATCACTATAGAAAATCATCATGATATATTCAATATTTCTATGAGAATATATCACACGTCCCATGGTCCTAAAGAACCAAACTACTATGATTGGGGTTTGGTGGGTTAGAAATAAATATTTAACCCCATCAAGGAAGCTGGAAGGCTATGTTCACTATAAGCTCCTTCTTGGTGGCCTCTCCACTATATTAGGACTCTGATGAAAAATTGATTTCATAAGCTAATTCAAATTCACATGTACTAAAAATATATATAAGCTATAAGAAATGATGTATGGGAAAACAAACACCACCACTTTACAAAAAAAATATTCATAATTTCCCAATAAGATACTTCCATTGAAACAAAAATTCCTAAAATAAATAAATGAAAATGAATTCTAGTAGATTAGAAATTGATGTCACCAAAAAGGAAATAATAAAAATATAAATTTTACAATCTAAACCCAAGATAAAATTTAGTTATAGAACCTAAGAGACCCCAAAAGAAAATGTAACATGAAAAAATAGAGGACTAATAAGAGAAACCAATGACACCAAACCATCCTCAAGACCATTTACAAATATTCAAGACCTCTCAAATAAGGTATCACCCCAAAACCATAAACAAATTATAAAAATAAGAAATCATATAACTACCACCAAAAACAATGAAAACTAGGATTAACTAATTAGAAAAGTAAAACATGGTATGGATGTGAATTTCCTATATAGGCATGCCTCAACAAGATCAATATGGTCTTTAGTCTCAGGTTAAGGTTGGATAATCAGGGAACCACACTCAAAACACAAAACCTCAGTGAACCCAACTAATAAAAAGGAATAAATCACCATTACCAGTCATACCAAACACTCACCCAATACTTTCCCATTCAAAGATGTGATACCAACACTGAGGCATGCAACTCATCAAAAAGAATGATCTCTGAAACAAAAAAAAACTTCTTAAGGAGTTATCAAGGGGGAACACCGAGAAATAAAAATTCATAATTTCCTGAAGAACTTATTTACCACATACTCACCAATCTTGAACGAAAAAAATATAACCAATACTAATCCAAAAAACCGATCTTTACCTAGACATGGAGGAAGACATCACAAGAATCAACCATCCACTCTTTACTGAGATCTTTTGCAGGTATACTCAAATTATAAGAAACTTGTATCCCAAAATAATACCATACTCATAAAAAAAAGATAAATGAAAAAATCCCTTGAAAACCATCCAATATACAATCTTTAAATATTCTAATTTTTTATAAAAATTATTTTTTGATTAAAATTTTACTTTTCTCACACTTTTACAAAATTAAAACCTAATTTTAAAAACCATAACAAAAAATAATTCACACATAAAAAAATAAATAGAAAAAATAACAACCACTTGTTAAATAAATTGAAAACCACAAATCTATTAATTTATATTTTAAAATCATTTTAAAACCTAACATTTTAATTTCGAAACCTTGAAGACTTATCGACATTCCATTTTTATCCTTATATTAAAATTTTAAAACCTTTTGTTTTCATTGAACACACTTTATACTTTCAAACATTCATTCTTAAAACACCAAACATCTATTTAAAATAAATTTAAAACCTAAAAATTTATTTTGGAAAAACCTCATGAGTCTCTAAAAAAATCTATTTTACTTCATTTTAAAAAATCCTTTGTTATTACTTTAAAAACTCAGTCTTAGAATTTAAAAAAATTAGTTTAATATATCAATGTAAATCATGAAAAATCATATTAACATATCTCCCAAGAAAATTTCAAATCCCAAGGAACCCAAAATAAATCTCTGATGGGGCTAGTGGTCACACATGGATGAACCACATGGTTTTAAGTACCACAGATAAACATCATACTACCACAGAGAGCTTATTGTAACTATCCACACCAACTCTATATGGGTTTTCAGGATATGAGAGATACCTATTCATTCTGTTTCAGTATTATTTCTCCCCAAACATATAAAATACTTCAATGAAAGATCTAATATAAAAATAAAACCCCAACAACCCTAATAACTTAGGTTTTATAATGAGCAATGGTGATTAGGAATATACCCATTACCTTGCTCCTAATATCCAAAAATCCTTTCTCCCATATACCAGGCATCCCAATTAATAAGGGAGACTCATGGGGGATCCAAGGTTCCAATGGAGAAAAGAACCCAACTACCACTGATTCCATTTTGTTACGAACCATATAGAGTCATCCCTTCCATAGACATATAATCTAGTCCTTGATAAGGCTCAAAGGTTATTCCTCATACCCATAGGCTCGTATAAGTGCATGGGGATCAAGGAAGAAACACTTGTTAAGTTTTTATCCTAATTAATAATTAATAAAATAAGTATATGAAATTAAATAAAATTACAGCATGACCCATCCGTACATCGAGTGTCCATGATAGATAAAAAAACAATATAGAAACTAAATATCAAAAATAGGAAAGCAGTAAATAAAATCAAGTAGTAAAAACCTCCCTTACCCTCTGACCTTCCTCTCCTTTAATGATTCCACTCCAATTTCTTTGCCTCACCCAATAGAAACTATAAATACCCTCTATCCATAGAAATAAATAAAAGAATTAAGTGGGACAATGAAATAAAATTAACATAAATAAAAGTAAAATAAAATCATAATTGACTCATTGTGACTATAAAAGTCACCACCCAACAAATAAAAACCATGATTCCCCATGGGAGAGAATATAATATAATACAAAACGTTTAACTAAAAAAAAATTGATATATAGGCATGAGTATAAAAATTCCAAATAGGGATTAAAAAAACCATTCCTTATTCCTTACCTTTAAATAGAAACCCATTGGATGCTAGTTTGGATATATGAATATATAAAAACAAGGTTTCACTTTCCTTTTAAAATAAGTAACAGGACAATCCTTTAGTGAAACCATTTTCTTTGATTTCCAAAAACATTTCCAAAGAATAAGAGATAATCCAATATTACATTTATAGGAAGGAATGAGCTGATAAAATAAGTGTCTTAGTAAAAAATAGAAGTAAATAACATATCTTCAAGTGTAATAAAAAAAGTCAGAAAAACATTTTTTTTACTTTTTTAAACATTAATAGGAATCAAATAAAAATATAATTCAAAATATATCACCATAAAAACTGGAGTAGATGAGAAAAATAACCATGGGAAATCCATTGGTAGCTATGTTTAGTGGGGAACTAGTATACGTGTTCTTTTAGTGATTGACTATAGAAAAAAATTTCCATTCTCCTGCTCGATCCAACCAATCCAAACCATCATAGTTTAGTTAGTGTTTTAGCATAATCTTTCTTGTTATAGAAATTCATCCATACCATACTTTTCATATTTTTCACAGTTAAATAACTAGGATCCCCATGTTCCATTCCCCTAACCAAAATACATAAGGGAGGTGTAATAGAAAAGCCAAAACAAAATCACACAATAGTTAAAAGCAGGCATACAATAACATCTCACCTACCAGCACAACCAATAAGAATACCCCTTTTCTTAAAATCAAACCAACATTCCAATCATATCAAATTTTAGTTCCATAAACAATATATAAATTTTGCATTTTATTGGAGTGTGATTCCTTTTTCAAAAATATTAAGAATGTTCCAATAAAGACTTATCCTTTTAAAAACCAAACCATTAACATTAAAAAACAATTTTCAATATAAGTATTCCAATGTTCCAAATTCACCTTTAATTTCATATACATATTCACCTCTATAGATAAAATATCCACTTTCCCAATGCACATATTCAAACACCTTGCATGAATATGTAAAAAGTATATGTATACATGTGTGTGTTTATAAATTTAAAATCCATATTTTAAAAATAAATAAGGATTTAGAAAACATTTTGATGCTCTTTGAAAATAATGGTCCATTTGGACTTTATGGAAAACCTAGCTAAAAGTAAAAAACATACTTCAGGTTAACCTCATAATCAGCTCTACTCATAAAAAAAATAATTTATTTTCTTTATTATATAATGAAAACACCAAATAAAACACCAAAAATTATAGTTTTTAATTTAAAGACTCATACATAAGGTAACCTACCTCAAATCAATGAGAAAATCACCACATTTGATGCACGAGACCTAAATCTATCTCAACTGAGTCTGAGGAACCCATAAAGGAGACATAAAAACCTATTAAAAAATGAAAGAAAAAAATTAGACCAAAAAAACCATAGGTTTCAGATAACCTCATGCCACAATGAGGAAAGGAAGAACATAGAAGAAAAGAGTGACAGAGGTGAAGAAAATCCTACTTGAGATGATTGAACCAGGATTTGGGAGGAGAAACAAACAAGAAACAGATAAGGATAGGAGGTATTTTTCACATATGGGGAGTCCCCTTGGGTGGGATTGAGTTTTAGGGTTATGGGTGGAGTAGAAACCCCTTTGAGGGTTTTATTTTATTAAGGTTATAATGGTCATTAAATTATTTTAACCACCTGGACATTGTTCATGGCTTGGATACACAGTTGGCCAAACCATGCAACAAACACGAATCCTATACTAGAAACCCTACACAGATTGGTCACAAATTTAGTTAAACCATGAACCAACCATTTAGCTATCTTTGTTAAAGTTACAGACGCACCTTGATGGTTTGTGTACAGTCTCTACTAACCGCATCCTAACTGTGTGCCTATGATGAAAATAAAAAATTTAAAAATTAAAATACCAGTTCATCCCAAAATTAAAAAACAATAATAAATATAAATAAATAATTTCATATAATTAATAAATCATATTTAGGGTGTGACATGATTTTTTGGTATTTCTATAAAATGATTGATTTTTAGAGAATAGTGAAAATACATATTTTTCAAATACCTTAACCTTTATGGCATCATCGTGATGTAATATAGAAATATAAATTTATAAAATATTTATATTGAACAAATCTGTGTTTAAAAATTCAAATAAATCATTAATAAACATTATTTTGAATTTAGAAACCCAGACATGACTTTTTGGAATTTAAGTTTTATTTTATTCTAATAAAAAACTATTTTTGGACCTTTACATATAATAGTGTGGTTAGATGATTCCATTGTATTTTTTCATGATCTAAATTTAATATAACTTTATGATTTTTAATTATAATCCAATGCAAGTCATGATAATTAATAACTTGCATAATTTTATTGAAAATGTTTTTAATACTTAAAGCATATATTTTCCTAAAAACTATTTTTCCTTATGTTCTATGAAATTATATTACAAGTAATTTTAGAAACTTTTAGAAATTAGTTCTTATAAAATGTATTAAATATTTTTAATCATCATTTTAATTTTTTAATGAGGTTAATTTTATTTTTGGTCATGAAAATAAGTTACCATGGTAAAATGTTAAGTTACCATGGTAAGGGTAAACAAGGGTTAATGAGGGGTTAAACTAAGAGATAATGATTCAAATATCACAAAAAATTGTCTAAATATGTTTAATATAGTAGTTTTGGAACTTACCCTTTCTTATCTTTTAAATTTGGTTTCCTTGGTACTACATTTCCTTTAAAATGACATTATATTATTTTAATAATTTGAATCTTTACAAGAGTGTCATTCCCTACACTTTTAAAAAGGAACATACTCTAATCACTTATCCACATACTTTGAGAAATATATATAGACCAATATATACAAAAATACCTACCAAAGTCTCCCCTAACATCCTATAAGTCCTCATCCCCTAAAAAGACTCATTTTAGAAGGCTTAATGTGTAATAAAAATAAGTTGTCCAAGGAGAAGGTATAAGCCCTAACCAAACTCATTTAAGTTTATTTTATATTATAACTCTTAATAAATATATTATATTCATTATAAAATAATTAAATAATTATATTAATTATAATAAAATGTTATTATGAATATGTAAAAACTTTTCTCCCCCTCTTTTCAATCCCATTAGAAATGAAAACATCACACATGTGTACCTTTGGACTACAACTTCTATAAAGAGATATGTTTTTTTCATAACTACCTCACATAGATGGTTATAAATATGTAATTAATGAATATATATGATTTTTATGAAAATATTATGATTCTATAAAGATAATATATTTTCCACCTTCTTACCCTTCCTTCTATTTGAAAATGATAACGTCCCTCATGCGTACGTGAGGACTACCACCTCTATGAAGTGATGTGATTCCATTTTCATTACCAAGTAACATGGATGTTAATAAAGATTGAATAATTGAAGAAATATGAAATTTATAACATAATTATTATTTTTTAAAATTAAAATATTCTCTACTTAATTTATTTCCCACCTCGTAGAAAAATCTAAATACTATTCATGCATATGTATGGACTATCATCTCCCTAAAATGATATGCTTTATTTTTAATGACCTCCTTATATGGATGGTTATAAAATTATATTGAATATATAAAAAATATAATTACTAAATGATTAATATTACAGATATTATTAAACTATGACCATGGTTAAAGGACCGACATCTCTAAATCAAAACATCAAAGGGAAACTGGACAGTTAAAACCTAAAAGTTGATTTTAACAGTGATTTATAATTAAATGGGTAAAGGAATGTTTTAATTGAATTATATATAGAAATTTATATATAAATATAGTTTTTATATGTATTTATAATAAGTCTAAATTTATTATACTGGAGTTTATAAAATGTTCCACTAAGTAGATGTTAGGAGGTAAGGTATTTTTTTATAACCATGTTTTAAATGTTATAATTTTTTCCCTCCATATAAATGTTCATTAAAGGGTTTCAGTAATGTTCCTGTTTACAGTTAAAATATTTTTAAAGGTAAATTTAATTTACATGTGACTTTGTTTTTAATATTTTAGAAAGGAAACTTTTAAATTTTTACTATACGATTTATTTTTTACTTTATTTACAAAGTACAGAAAGAATATTTTTTAGCCTTTACTAAATGATCTCCTTTTCCCTATATCGTATCCATTAATCAATATCAACCACCCTATATATGTGTTTTTTTAAATAATATAATTTTTAATTTTTCTATAGTTTTTTTTAAAATGTTTTCAGAAGAAATAAATTTTCTTCTCATTTTATGAGATAAATGAAAGTGATTTTTCATGTGGGATGAAATTCTAATTATTATTAGTGTTATTATTGAAATTAAATTTTTTTATGTGTTTCATTTATTTTATGGATATTTTCAATTTTTATAATGATGGGTGTGTATGAAATATCCCTCCAATGCATTGGTTAATGATATGTTCTCTAGAGAAGACAACTTGGAATAAACCATGTGAGTTATTACATTTGTAAGAGTGATATATAGATGATTTCCCAAGATACCTATAGGTTTTTTTGTGATTTAAATGTTTTTTATGGAAATATTATAATTTTATATGGTAGGAAAATGATCTTATAGTTTTAAGAAAGTTTATGACCTATCTAGAAAATTTTTTTTTTTACAAGAAATGGTTTACGTGTTTTTAAAGAGACCCTCATAATTATTTTTTTGAAATTATATTTTTTATGAGATTTTTTATGAAAAATTTTCTCATATAAGTTTATTTAATGTATAATTAAATTATAATTTGACCTAAAATTTCATTACAAAAATGTGAAATTTTCTTCTGGGTTTTTATGATTTTCAAATGTATTAATAAGATTATTTTATTCTTTATATACTTTAATTATATTTTTATTTATTATAACTTATTTAAAAATGTTTTTATAGCCCCTAAGAATATATAATAATGATATAAAGGTTAATTGTAAAACATATTTAATGAATCAAAAGTGTTAATAATTAAACAAGACTATAAATATAAGAACTTTTTTTTGTGGGAAAATGCAGAATTGTTGAAATTTTTATTGTTTTATGTATTTCTTCATAGTTATATAAAAATATAAACAAAAAATATCTTAAAAGTTTAAGGCAATTTGAAACTTATTATAAATCATTTAATTTTGGTTTGATTAATTTATGAGGTGTTATAGTTGATATCAGAGAAAAGGTTTTGATAAACATTGAAGTTTGGATGATGTTAAAAGTAATTTATAATAGATTCTAAGTTATAGTTATTTTATAATGAGATATATTTAGAGTATTTATTTGTAGATTAATTTAATATAGGTCTATTCATAATGTTTTCTGTAGAGGGATCCAAGATAATAATGTTTGAAGGCAATAAGATAATGATATCCTCTCAAATTAGAATATTAGAATTGTTGGAATTAGAGTAGAGTAGTATGTGGATATGTTAAATATTTTAAAATATGATATTAATGGTGGTACAAATGTAAGAGATAGAATTAATTATTTATATAAGAACATGTCTATAGTAAAAAATTTCAAGAAAACACACCCTCTATCATTTTCTGGATCTTTATAACCATTGATAGTCAAAGGATGGATTAATGTCTTAGAAAATATATTTGAAGTATTGGTTGGTTCATTATATCTTAAGGTAACCATTTATATTTATCATTTAGAAGGTGAAGATGATCAATTTTTTTTCTCTGATTAATAATAGAAAATAAAATGATGAGATTGATGATATGTAATGAATGACATTTAAGGATAATTTCATTGATAAATATTCTCATAAAGTTATATGAATTAGGATGAAAAGATAGTTTTTGGACATAAATTATATGTAAGAGGATTTATTTTCCTTATAGGAAGTAAATTTTACTAGATTTGATAGGTATGAATGAAATTTCATTATAGGCCATGATAATAAGATTGATAAATGTTTTTAAATATTGAAAATAATTTGGAAAATGGAATTAGTTTCTCAAGAGTCTGTAAGTTATGAGAACATTGTTCTATGTGTTGAGATGGTAAGGATGGATTTTTCTTATTTTTATATCAACTATGATAAGAATCGGTCCAGATGGAATCTGATGGGAAATCATTCATCAAAAAAGTATGAAGGTGAGAAAATTAAGATTCATTCTTGCAAAAAATATGGTGTGGATTATTTTGGAAAATCCTAATGAGGTCTAGAATGTTATTGATATAATAATCTAGGAAATATGTCTTGTGAGTTTAAGTGAAATAAAAATGGTAATGGACAAACCAATTATGATAATATAATAGTAATATATTTTCATTATAATGAGATGGGACATTATGTTGACGTGTGTCTAAAGAAAATGTTAATTAATGAAAATCATCAAGACTATAAGCAAAATAGTGTAGAAAAGTAATTTTCTACTACCTTAATGGGTACTTGACATTAAAAACTAGAGTTTAAATGAACATTACTTATTTATTTACATTATACCAATGTATTATTTTATTCGGGGTTTATAGATTCCATTATTTCTATGATGTTTTTTTTATTAAAATGGAAATATGAACTCAAGTAATGGAGATTGAAATTTTGGAAAAAACTCTTAGTGGAAATATTAAAACAAAATAAAATGTTTGGAACCCTCCTATTATAATTTATAGAATGGGTTTTCCTTAAAATAGTATTGTATTATACTTACTGGAGTTTGATATCATTCTAGGTACATATTGGCATTCAATTTATCATGATATGATAAATTAAAACGCTAAAGAAGTCATATTAACTATTCAAGGCGAGCTTCAATTTGTACATAATAAGAGTTCATATCTATGATCACATATAAAGAAGCTGAAAATTTAATTAAATATAAAGGAAAACATTATCTTTAACATATCATTTAAAATAAAGGAAATATTTAACTTAGTGATGCACCCAAGGTAAATGAACTTTTTGATGTATATATTTATGATATTAATTATTTTATTCTGGATCGGGAGGTTGTATCCACCATTGAATTAATTCACAATACTATCCCAATTTCAATTCACCTTATCTAATAGATCCATTGGAGTTATTGGAATTGGAAATTAAGTAACAGGAATTAAAATATAAGGGATTTATCCATTACTGGAAAACTAACATATACGAACGGTTTGGAACTGTTGGTATATGCCTCCAAACCGTTGGTATAACCTATACCAATGGTTTGGAGAACCGTGGCCAAGTAAGCCGTTAGGATAGGTCTATAACAATGGTTTTCCCAAAACCGTTGGTATAGACCTATCCCAACAGTTTTGGAAACCGTTGGTATAATTAATATGAAAATATTTACCAACAGTTGTGGAACCGTTGGTATATGTATTTCAAAAAAAAACATTCGCTGGGATTTGATCCCAGCACCCCTAGTTTATTATTGAACGACTTAACCACTAACCTAACATGACTTTTGTGTATATAATTACATAAATATATATATGTATTCTCATAATTATATTAAATTTTTATTTATATAATGTTCTGGGTAAGAAGAAATGATAAAAAATCAAAGGATCTATACCAGTGGTTGTCAAAACCGTTGGTATAGACCTATACCAACGGTTTTGACAACCGTTGGAATAGATTTTGAGCTAGATTTTGATTCTGTGTGAAGGTTGGTTTATGGGGGACCTTTCCCAACAGTTTTCCAAAACCGTTGGGAAAGGTCCCCACAATGTGGGCTTTCCCAACGGTTTGGCCAAACCGTTGGGAAAGCCATACCCTTTCCCAACGGTTTGGAAAAACCATTGGGAAAGGTGGCCTCAAAGTGGGATTTCCCAATGGTTTGGCCAAACCGTTGGGAAAGGTAACCTCTACCAACGGTTTTTATGAACCATTGGTATAGAAGCGTTGGGAAAGGTCATATTTCCAGTAGTGATCCATCAAATAAATTCAAATTGGGGTGCCCTGGTTTTGTTTATTAAAAAAGGATGGATATTTAAGGATTTTCAATGATTATTTATCACTCTATAACATTAATATTAAAAAAATTATCTTTTTCATTATATTAATGAATTATTTGATTATATATTGGGTGCTCTGTATTTTTTAAAGATTGATCAAAGGTCTGGGTAATGCCCAATGAATGTGGATAAGGAATACATTATGAGAATGGTATTTAATACCAGGTATATCCATTATGGATATTTTATTATTCCTTTTTATTATATGAATACACTCACTATTTTTATGGATATTATGGATAGGTATTTTCATGAGTTTTTGGATAATTGTTTTGGGGGTTTTGTTGATTACACTCTAGTTTATTAAAAAATTACTGAGGAATATGATAAACATATAAGGATTGTTCTATAAATATTTAAATAAAATAATTCATATAGAAAATTTAGCAAATGAGTTTTTTTTTGTAAAAAAATTATTTTATTTGGAATATTGTTTATAAATATGGAATAAATATTTATCCTTCTAAAACATAAGTGGTGGAAGAGATCCCAAGACCTATAAATTTCTCTCATATTCTAAGTTATCTTAGACTAGAATGTCACAACTAAAAATTTATTCAAAACATTTCTCAGTTATCTAGCCTAAAAAATAAGTTTACTATATAGTAAGTTAAATTTATATGAAAAAATTAATGTGATTAATGTTTTCAAGAATTGAATAGAAGATTGGTTAATGCTCCAATGTTTGCCTTTCCACCCAAAAATGATCAGTTTTTTATTTACAGTGATTCTTCATTGAAGGAAATTGGTTTCATATTGATTATAGATGTTCCAATAATTTCATATTGTTTTAATTATTTTAATATCCATGAGTAGAATTACACTACACATGATATTTAGAATACAATGATTGTTTTTATTTCAAAATTTAGTGAAATCTTTTATATGTAGTAAAATGAGAAATATATTCTTGCTATAATATTTTTTGGTATATATTCACTAAAAACTAGTTGAACATGGGGAATAGAATATAGTTGGAACTAGTAAATGATTATTAATAATATACTAAATATTATCTAGATATAACAAACAATACAGCCGATGCATTGAGTTAAAAATATTATAAATTATTAACTATGCAATATCTGGGGCATGATCCATTATTTAATGATTAAATGAATGTTGAAATATAAATTGTGTATATCGAAACTTATTCTCTTCTATTTCAGTTGTTAGTGAAGTCAAATTGTTCAGAAAAAAATAATCATTCTTATAAATAAAGATCATGGGTTGCCAAAAAATATATAATTTATTAATAATGGTAAGTTTCTAAATTTTAATTTAGAAAAAGATGTTATTATTATTTAAATAAAGAGGTTATGTGTTATAGATAATTTTTAGTTAAAAAGAATTGTTTAGTGAAGCTCATAGCTCCCAATTTTATTTTCGTTCTGGTAATACTACGGTGTATAGATATCTTAAATAATATTATTTGTTAGAAGTAATAAAGAAAGTTACGGCTGATTTTGTAAGAAATGCCTGAATTTTCAATAGGTAAAGTATAAATGATAACTGTTAAAGGTGATTCCTCAACCATTGTCAAATCCTTAATGGAAATGAGAGAATATATCTATGGATTTTAAATTGATATTACAAAATATATATCAAGGTAATAATGTGATTTGATTTATTGTTGATTGTTTGACTAAGTGTTCACATTTTTCTCTTATTTAAGATACCATGTATTTAGATCAACTTGATAGATGTTATATAAAATTGATATTCAAGTTATATGGAGTCCCTCTCTTTGATGTTTCTAATCGTAATCCCAAATTTACATCAAATTTTTGGGAAGGACTTTGGAAGTCTTTGGGAAATGAGTTAAATTTTAGTATAACTTTTCATCTTCAATATGATGGATAATAATTTTGAATAGTTAAGAATTTTTATGATATTATTAGGTCTTGATATTTAGATTTTTGGTTATTTTGGGATCAATATATTTCATTAGTGTAATTTTCTTATAATAGTAGTTTTCGTTCCAGTATACAGATGGAACCATTTGAGGAATTTTATGTAAAGTGATGTCAAACTCCATCATATTAGGATAAAGTCACTGAGAGAAATTTTTTGGGACTATAATATTTTGAATATATTTTGGAAAAGGTAATGATTATTCATCACCATATTAGGATAGTACAGAGAATATAGTAGAGTTATGTACACAATCGGAGGAAAGATCTATCATTTGAGATATGAGATCATGTTTTTCTTAAAGTGTCTCCATAGAAAATTGTTATGTGTTTTGGAAGGAAAAGAAAATTAACTCCACATTATATTGGTACATATGAAATTCAATAAAATTGGAATTATTTTCATACCAAGTTACCTTACTTTTGAGTTTATCTTAGGTTCATGATGTATTTAAAGTTTCATTGTTATGATGCATCCCATTTTTTATCCCTGAAGTAGTTAGGTTGGAAGATAATTATTAATATGAGGAAAATACTATTTAGATTATATATTACATAGAGTAGTTTTTATGAAACAAAAATATCTCACTAGGTTAAGGTTTTATGTAATCAATATATTATTGATTAAACAACATAGTAATATAAAAAAGTTTCACAAGAGAAATATCCTAACTTGTTTAGGTAATGAATAAAATTATTAGGATGCAATTTTTTAAAAGGGGGAAAATTTTTATACCCATTTAATGATAATAATAATAAAATTTCATAATTTTTAAATATTAATGATTGGATTTTACATATTCATATTCACTATAGTAATTTTAAGAAAATTTTCAATGGAAAAGGGTATATTTAGTATTTTTAACTGAACAGTTTTTCCAATTATTACATGGTTTTAATGAAAGTATAAATTCAAAAAATTTAGAATTTTAATTTGATGAAAATGTAATAATTTTTGTATTCGTGATATCAAAATTATATGTGAGGGAATTATTAGGTTTTTTTGAAATGGTTGTTTCTTGGGTGAAGAGTGAAAATATTAATTTTTCCAAATTCTGTAACTTTTATGGTATCATCATGACATAATATTCAACTAAAATTTTATGAATTTTTTTTATCAAATATTAATGTGTTTATAGAGTAAAATAAGTAATTTTAAATTATTTTTAAAATTTCTAAACCCATTCTTTAATTTTTAGAATGTAGGTTTTATTTTATTATAATAAAAAATTATTTTTGGATCTATGAATTTAATAGTGTGGTTGGATGGTTCCATTCAGTTTTGGCATGATCCAAATTTCATCTAAATTTTCTATGTTTAATTATAATCCAATTAAATTCATGATAATACAAAATTTGTGTAATTTTATTTTCAAATCATTTTATGATTAACACATTTATTTTATTTAAAATTGGTTTTCATTATTTTTTTCAAACTTATTTAAAAATTAATTTATAACAATTTTGGAATTTTAATCATATAGAATGGATTTTGTATTTGGAATTAACATCTTATATTAGGACCTTGTTGGCTGAAGTTGTTGTTTGAAAGAATTTTGCTTTTGGAAATGTCTTAGGTTTTCTTTAAAAAAGATCACATCACTTTGTAAATCTGGTGATCTGAAACAGATTATTGGAAATAGTTCATCTGATGTAGAACATTGGAGAAAAAAGTTATAACAAAGTCTATCAGGTGTTTTTTATGATTGTTTAATCTAGATATGGTTTTTAGAAAAAACTTATTGGATGAAATTTTCAATATCATGTTATAAAATTCTATAAAAATCTTAAAATTACTAACATCATAGAAAATATCATGATACATTCTTTTGATAAATTGGGGAAGTTGAAGTTCATTGATCAAAATATTTCTAGATATAGTTTTCTAGATAGATTTTTCTGAACATAGTTTTTTTGAGGGAAAATCTAGTGATTCTTTTCTATTATAAAAGTTTCATACATCATGAATTTTTAATATTTCATGATCCAAGAATTTTTTAGATAGTGGGAGAAAGTTATTGGTATGTAAAAATTTTATACTATGTGAAGTGCCCAAATCAGTGTGAATCACTGAGAGGGGGAGGGGGTGAATCAGTGATCCCTTAAAAAATTTTACTAATTGATTCCTTATCAATTAAACCTCTATGGCTGGTTAAAGCCTCGATCCACTCTTCTTGTATCTCTCAGCCTTTCCTCGAGTAATGCAGTAAATGTAAAGGCACAGGACACAAGGATTTACAAGGTTCGGCACCAAAGGCCTACGTCCTTGCCATGTTGGTTATACACCCCAACATGGTTTCTCCCATTATAATCTGTTAGTATTACAATGGTCGATACAGAGTCCCACTTTATCTCTCCTGAGTCCCACAGGAGGGTCTTTATACTGTGTCCCACAGTGTTACCAGAGTCCCACTGGCCTGCTCCAGAATCCCACTGAAGACTTCTTCCACCCTGAGTCTCACTGGGGGCTTCTCCTGGCTCCTCGAGTCACACGAGTAGCTCTTCTTCTTGTTCAGCTCTTCAAGTATCTTCAGCAGCCTGGGATAAAGGCTGCTGGACTTGCTCTTCTTCTGATCACTTGTGGTGAAAAGGTCTTCTCGTCTTGCTCAGGCTTTATCACCTTCTTCTAAGGATGACCTGGCTTCTCTTCAACTACTGAATACTCAGACAACTGATATCTTTAACTTCAGTCTGGTCCAGTCTCACATCATCATAACTTCATGCACTGAGTGCATGGAATCTCTGCTTCCTCATGCACTGACTGCATGGCCTCTCAATTATCTTCAAGAAGTTCCAGTCTTGGTCAACTCAGATGCACACAACCATATTTGAGCTTGTTCACGTGTGCACGTGCATGCATGCATGCATGCACTCCCCTTATTCTCTTCTTGGTGCAGTAAACCCTCAGAGGGTGTAGTCAACTATAGCACACACCTTCTCACTTGTACTTCACACTTTGTTCAATGTGCTTACACACTTAAATGTTTGTTATACATTGTGTGAGTCTTCTTTTTCTTCTAAGTGTGTCCACTCCACTTAGAGCACACACATAGGTTCGACCACTTCACTTTGTTTTTTTGCACACACAACTTTTTTCTTTGATTTGCACACACACAATGAGTGTGTATTTGGCCTTCACTATTTTAGAACACACCTTCTCGAACTTCACACACTTTATTCAATTTGGTTACACACTTAAGAGTGTGTTCTACTTTAGTGTAAGAGTCCTCTCTTTCTTCCTTCTTCTAGGTGTGTTCACTTCACTTAGTGCACACACACTAGGTTCGGCCTCTTTTCTCTTTGCACACACTTCTTTCACTTTGCACACAAGTAAGCTTGGCCTCCTCCTCTTCTTACACACCCCAAAGGCTACGACCTCTTCTTCAAATGCACACACAAAGTGTGTTCTTCAATTAGGCACAACCACAGGGTATGGCCTCGGCCTTCTTGTTCACTTTGCACCCACAAATGGTGTATGTCTTTCACTTGATGTGGCTTTCCTCCTCACTTAACACACAACCCGTAGGTATGTAAAGCACTTCATCTTCATGTTGCACTAAGCACACACACTGCCCAGGGTGTTCTTAATTTTGGATCGCGCAAGGTGCTTGAATACAAGCCCCGGCCTTCCTGCCTTCAACAGCCGTGCAAGTCCTCAAGGATGTTAGTGGCCTTGTTCTCTTCTATCGCGCAAGCAATTGGGTGCACAAGGCAGTACGCAAGTCCTCTGACAGCCGCGGGCGCGCAGGGTGTCAAGGACACCAACTGCCGCGCAAGTGCGGGCTTCAACCGTGGGTGCGCAAGGTGCTGCGGCCACGGGGTCTTCCTGCCGCACAAGGGGAAGGCGCGCAGGGGACTTCCCTTCACCTCTTTCACACAAGGGATGCGCGAAAGGAACCTAACGGAGCTAGGAGAGCTCCGGGCTGCTGCCGCGCAAGTGATGCGTGCAGGCTATTCTTCGCGAGACTTTGGGAGCTCTCATGGGACTTCTTCAAAGTTTTCAGCAAAGGATCAGCAAACCTAAATGAGAGTCATGGGCTCTCCTTTTATAGGCAGAGAAGCCTCAAAACTTCCGCGTGGGATAAATCTCAAATCCCCGAAATATTCGGATCTTCAAGATTTTTTCAAATCTTGAAATTTCTCCTCGGTTCTCCGCGGGTTCCTCTCTTTTTATTTTCCGTCACATTTATGCGTTTTTGAACGCATGCATGCCTCTGTTAATACCTGTCCATGCAGATCAACAACACCAAATGGCCTCGCACCTTCGGTTGCTTCGGCCGAACTTCGAATTCTCCTCTCATTGCATGCAAGCCAATTTTTAGGCATGGATCTGTTCAGTAGGTCCAGACAAACTCAATGGAACCTTCGGCTTCGGAAATGGTGGCCTGGAGCTCGAAATCGGTGCTCTGGTGGCCTCTTGTTCGACGGCGGCACGCGGGTGGCCTTCGGCTGAGCTCGAGGAAGGAGACGCCTCGGAGCCGTCGGATGCGGAGTTGAGAAGACATCGGATGGCCGCGTTCAGAAGATCTCGCGCGGGATCGATCGTGCGGTCGAGATCTGGCACGCGATCGATCGAGCGGCCAGGATTCGCTCCCGGTGAAAATTGCGCGTCCCACATCGAAACGGCGCACGGTTTTTCTGCGGTTTATCAACCTCGCGCTCCCATCAGCTCAGCAATTGAATCTCCTCCCCTCTCGGTGCCGCCCCGCGCCGAGTTCTCCCTGCGGGCGCGCTTTGCGCCCACACTCACGCCACTCGGGCGCGCCACTGGCGCCCACTATGCATCCTCGAGCGCGCTCCTCGCGCTCACGCTGCGCGGGCTTCATCACCACGTGGCCTCGGGGCTTATACACGGCCCCGGCCTCTCGGGCTGGCCCCATGGGATCCCCTTGGGCGTGGTGACCTAGTCCCACATGTGCCTTGGGTTGAACCCTTAAGGCTGGCCCTTGGTGGATAATTTTTTGCTAGTGTAAAACACTAAGTAACTTTGTATGAAAACAAAGTACCAAGTGTAATATGCCAAATGACACTTCTCCCTTCTTCATTTCTTCTCTTCTCTTCTTCTTAAGAATTCCACAAATGTCCTCAACATTTAATCATTACTTAGGAATGGAATTCCCGAAGGTTCTTCTTCTTCAACCGAACTCCTGAATCACTTAAATTCTTCAATGTGCTTCATTGATCTAATCAGTAATCAATTGGATCTTCTTCTAATTCTCATGAACTAAGTGATAGTGCATGGACTTCTTCAGCTCACTTCATCCACTTAGGAGGTGTGGATGGATCATCTTCATCTCCTCATGCATTGTCAAAACAATGCATGGTCTTCTAACATTGTTTTGACTTTGTATCATCAGGATACAAGTTCTATGAACTTAAAGATCAGCTCAACAATCATCAGATATAATGATGATACTCCATCATCATAAATTCTTCAAGTGGTGTAACTTAGTATCATCTTGATACAAGTATTGAACCATTAAGATTAGTTCTACAATCGTCTGATACTCATAGAGAATGTTTCAACCACAACATCCTATGTCACTTAGTGAATCTCCTAAGTGACATGCATATTAGTACCATGGCCATTATACTTTCCTCACCAACACCATCACATCCTTTGTCATTCACATATTGAAACTCCTTGACATCCATCCATTCATTCCTTGACAACAACATACCTCATTGACAACAAATGCAACACAGTGCATTTCAATCTCCCCCTTTGTATTTGTTGTCAATACACTACTTCTGCACATATGAATGGGTCAATATGTGTGCCAATATTTTCTCCCCCTTATTGGAAATCAAATGTAAAGATGTGGTGTGGCTCTCTTCCTGAATATCTCTTCCTCCCTTCGAATAACATCTTCTTGAAAAGCACTAAGAGAGGGATGATGTCACATGTTCTACTTTAGGAAAGAACCTTTAGTAAATCATCTCTAAGTCTACTTGGGCTAACCCGGTGTAGAAAACAAGAGTGATGTAACCAAGGAATTCAAAGCTGTCCATAATTCTCTACACATGTGAGATCATGCTTCAAGGGTTTGAAATTTTTCAGATATATCAATGAATTGCTAAATTCTGCACATACTTCACAAAACTCATTAGAAAGTTCAGTGCAATGATAAAGCTCCCCCTTTCATCCATTTGACTTCAATCAATACTCCCCCTTAATTGTCATGATGAATACAATTAAGAAACACGGGATGAAAGTATGATTGGAATACCTTCAGCTTTTCTCAAGATGGTATTAATCTAAGAATCCCATCTTCTTCAGATTGGCTCCCCCTCAAGGGGTGCACTCCATTCTGTCCAAACCATCCTCCAGTTGAGAATGATCATCATCTTTAATTCCCTGTAATGTTAGCACATGTAAATACAAGTGATTAGGGAATAATATGGAACCTCCTTGGTTCATCAATGTGAACAACAAGGTTGAGAAGATTCTCTCAATCGAGATGTTCCATTTTCACCATTCTTCACACTTTAACATTTGATTTTCAATGATGTTTGTGCTGGTGTGGATCTCAATACATCTTCATGTGAAATCTTCTTCTTCCCTTTTGCCTTAGCAATTGCCAGAACTTCATCTTCAGCTCTCTGCAGATCTTTGGCAAGTTGCAACTGATTTGGCCATATGACAAGTAAGTCACTTGGAAGTGTGGCCTCAGTTTTGGAAGTTCCACATGATTATTTTGATGCTGTTAAGCTACCTTTCTTAGGCAACTTATTTTCAATCAATCCCTTCTGCTTCTTCTGGATTGATTGTCTGTTTGAGTCCAATCTGCCTCTATTGAATTTCATGGCTTGTTTACAAAGATCCATGATATGTCCTTTCTTTCCACAGTAGAAGCATGTTTTCTTCTTGGTGGTCCTTCTGGATGCATCACCCTTCTTGGATTTAGACTCCAAGGAATTCTTTTCCTTTTTCAAAATCTTCTTGGGAGCATCTTCCACTTTCTTATGCTTGCTTCCCAAGGATTTTTTCTGAGCCAGATTCTGTGATCTTTTCTTCTTTTTAGCTCTGGATACAGTTGGAGATTGACATGTATCTTTTTGACCACTTTTGCAATCATCCCAGATGTTGTCAAGTAATCCAAATATATTTGCAGTAAAAAGATGTCTCTGGACCTGTGGATGCTGCTTCTTTTCCTCTAGCTTGCTCCCCCTTGGCATGGGCTTCCTTTTTGCTTTTACATTTAGTGGATTGTACCAACAATCCTTTGCACAGTGCCCATACTTGTTACAACACCAACATTGACCCACAAATCTTAACTTTTTGATTCATTCTGATTGTAGGGTACTTGTTTTGAATTGTTGTTGTGCTTCAGGAGAGCTTTCTTTCTTCATTGTCTTCATCAATACTTGTTTGGAATTATTCTTCCATCCTGCAATTTTTGTGGAAACACAATTAGAAGCATTAGTACAAGATGGGATGAATGTGACCTTCCTTTTAGAAGATGTTGCCCTTTTATGAGAGGATGTCCTTCTTTTGGAATCATCCTTCTCAATGCATACTTGAGTAGCAACATTTCTCCTTTCAGCTGACTGGGAGGCTTTGGCTTTGGGTGATTGATGATTGTTCAATATCACCTCCAGTTCTAAGCATTTCATATTGAGGGAGTTCTTCTCATCCTCAATAGTTCTTAGCCTTCCTTCCCATTTCTCTTTCAGCTGCTTTATCTGGTCTTCATGCACCTTATTCATTTCAAGTAATGAGTTGTCAAGCTCCTTCACCCTTTTTACTTTGTCTTCAAGTTGAGCATCTTTAACAACCATTGATACTCTATGAAACTTATCCAGTGCATGAAACACATCTTTGATTATTATCATAAATATTTATTTCTCAGAAGAGATTCTTTGCAATTCTTCAATAGTGTCTTCACATCTTTCATTGCAAAGCGATACTGTTTCATCTTTAGCCTTCACCAGTTTTCTGAGAGTGTTGGTTATGACAACCCTTTTTGCCAATTGGACTTCCAGAGAATTGGCTTCATCTTCTAGATGTAATTTTTCTTCTTGAAGATCAAGGATGCCTATAGCTATACACATTGTCACTTCCTTGGGGACTGTCTTCTGAAGATATTTGATTGCATTTAGAAGATCATTGTTCCTTCCATCTTCATCACAGCTAGAGCAGGCTTCATCAGAAGAATGATAAAAGGAATTGTCATCTGATGTGACTTTCACATTTCTTTCCATAGAAGGAGTTTCTATGATTGCACCAGCCTTCTTCTTCATCTTCTTTGCCTGTTTCTTCATTCTGTTTTTCAGAGTCTTGGCAGATATCTCCATTTGAGGCTGTTCTTTCATTTCCTCAAATCTGCACTCCATATAGACTCTCTTGGATCTTTTAGAGGTAACCTCGCTCTGATACCAATTGAAGTGCCCAGATCAGTGTGAATCACTAAGAGGGGGAGGGGGTGAATCAATGATCCCTTAAAACTTTTTACTAATTGATTCCTTATCAATTAAACCTCTATGGCTGGTTAAAGCCTCGATCCACTCTTCTTGTATCTCTCAGCCTTTCCTCGAGTAATGCAGTAAATGTAAAGGCACAGGACACAAGGATTTACAAGGTTCGTCACCAAAGGCCAACGTCCTTGCCATGTTGGTTATACACCCCAACATGGTTTCTCCCATTATAATCTGTTAGTATTACAATGGTCGATACAGAGTCCCACTGTATCTCTCCTGAGTCCCACAGGAGGGTCTTTATACTGCGTCCCACAGTGTTACCAGAGTCCCACTGGCCTGCTCCAGAATCCCACTGAAGACTTCTTCCACCCTGAGTCTCACAGGGGGATTCTCCTGGCTCCTCGAGTCACACGAGTAACTATTCTTCTTGTTCAGCTCTTCAAGTATCTTCAGCAGCCTGGGATAAAAGCTGCTGGCCTTGCTCTTCTTCTGATCACTTGTGGTGAACAGGTCTTCTCGTCTTGCTTAGGCTTTATCACCTTCTTCTAAGGATGACCTGGCTTCTCTTCAACTACTGAATACTCAGACAACTGATATCTTTAACTTCAGTCTGGTCCAGTCTCACTTCATCATAACTTCATGCACTGAGTGCATGGCATCTCTGCTTCCTCATGCACTGACTGCATGGCCTCTCAATTATCTTCAAGAACTTCCGGTCTTGGTCAACTCAGATGCACACAACCAGATTTGAGCTTGTTCATGTGTGCACGTGCATGCATGCATGCATGCACTCCCCTTCTTCTCTTCTTGGTGCAGTAAACCCTCAGAGGGTGTAGTCAACTATAGCACACACCTTCTCACTTGTACTTCAAACTTTGTTCAATGTGCTTACACACTTAAATGTGTGTTATACTTTTTGTGAGTCTTCTTTTTCTTCTAAGTGTGTCCACTCCACTTAGAGCACACACATAGGTTCGGCCACTTCACTTTGTTGTTTTGCACACACAACTTTGTTCTTTGATTTGAACACACACAATGAGTGTGTATTTGGCCTTCACTATTTTAGCACACACCTTCTCGAACTTCACACACTTTATTCAATTTGGTTACACACTTAAGAGTGTGTTCTACTTTAGTGTTAGAGTCCTCTCTTTCTTCCTTCTTCTAGGTGTGTTCACTTCACTTAGTGCACACACACTAGGTTCGGCCTCTTTTCTCTTTGCACACACTTCTTTCACTTTGCACACAAGTAAGCTTGGCCTCATCCTCTTCTTACACACCCCAAAGGCTACGGCCTCTTCTTCAAATGCACACACAAAGTGTGTTCTTCAATTAGGCACAACCACATGGTATGGCCTCGGCCTTCTTGTTCAATTTGCACCCACAAATGGTGTATGTCTTTCACTTGATGTGGCTTTCCTCCTCACTTAGCACACAACCCGTAGGTATGTAAAGCACTTCATCTTCATGTTTCACTAAGCACACACACTGCCCAGGGTGTTCTTAATTTTGGATCGCGCAAGGTGCTTGAATACAAGCCTCGGCCTTCCTGCCTTCAACAGCCGTGCAAGTCCTCAAGGATGTTAGCGGCCTTCTTCTCTTCTTCTGCGCAAGCACTTGGGTGCACAAGGTAGTACGCAAGTCCTCTGACAGCCGCGGGCGCACAGGGTGTCAAGGACACCAACTGCCGCGCAAGTGCGGGCTTCAACTGTGGGTGCGCAAGGTGCTGCGGCCACGGGGTCTTCCTGCCGCACAAGGGGAAGGCGCGCATGGGACTTACCTTCACCTCTTTCACACAAGGGATGCGCGAAAGGAACCTAACGAAGCTAGGAGAGTTCCGGGCTGCTGCCGCGCAAGTGATGCGCGCAGGCTGTTCTTCGCGAGACTTTGGGAGCTCTCACGGGACTTCTTTCAAGTTTTCAGCAAAGGATCAGCAAACCTAAATGAGAGTCATGGGCTCTCCTTTTATAGGCAGAGAAGCCTCAAAACTTCCGCGTGGGATAAATCTAAAATCCCCGAAATATTCGGATCTTCAAGATTTTTTCAAATCTTGAACTTTCTCCTCGGTTCTCCGCAGGTTCTTCTCTTTTTATTTTCCATCACATTTATGCGTTTTTGAACGCATGCATGCCTCTGTTAATACCTGTCCATGCAGATCAACAACACCAAATGGCCTCGCACCTTCGGTTGCTTCGGCCGAACTTCGAATTCTCCTCTCATTGCATGCAAGCCAATTTTTAGGCATGGATCTGTTCAGTAGGTCCAGATGAACTCAATGGAACCTTCGGCTTCGGAAATGGTGGCCCGGAGCTCGAAATCGGTGCTCGGGTGGCCTCTGGTTCGACGGCGGCACGCGGGTGGCCTTCGGCTGAGCTCGAGGAAGGAGACGCCTCGGAGCCGTCGGATGCGGAGTTGAGAAGACATCGGACGACCGCGATCAGAAGATCTCGCGCGGGATCGATCGTGCGGTCGAGATCTGGCGCGCGATCGATTGAGCGGCCAGGATTCGCTCCCGGTGAAAATTGCGCGTCCCACATCGAAACGGCGCGCAGTTTTTCCGCGGTTTATCAACCTCGCGCTCCCATCAGCTCAGCAATTGAATCTCCTCCCCTCTCGGTGCCGCCCCGCGCCGAGTTCTCCCTGCGGGCGCGCTTTGCGCCCACACTCACGCCACTCGGGCGTGCCACTGGCGCCCACTATGCATCCTCGAGCGCGCTCCTCGCGCTCACGCTGCGCGGGCTTCATCACCGCGTGGCCTCGGGGCTTATACACATCCCCAGCCTCTCGGGCTGGCCCCATGGGATCCCCTTGGGCGTGGTGACCTAGTCCCACATGTGCCTTGGGTTGAACCCTTAAGGCTGGCCCTTGGTGGCTAATTTTTTGCTAGTGTAAAACACTAAGTAACTTTGTATGAAAACAAAGTACCAAGTGTAATATGCCAAATGCCACTTCTCCCTTCTTCATTTCTTCTCTTCTCTTATTCTTAAGAATTCCACAAATGTCCTCAACATTTAATCATTACTTAGGAATGGAATTCCCGAAGGTTCTTCTTCTTCAACCGAACTCCTGAATCACTTAAATTCTTCAATGTGCTTCATTGATCTAATCAGTGATCAATTGGATCTTCTTCTAATTCTCATGCACTAAGTGATAGTGCATGGACTTCTTCAGCTCACTTCATCCACTTAGGAGATGTGGATGGATCATCTTCATCTCCTCATGCATTGTCAATACAATGCATGGTCTTCTAACATTGTTTTGACTTTGTATCATCAGGATACAAGTTCTATGAACTTAAAGATCAGCTCAACAATCATCAGATATAATTATGATACTCCATAATCATCAATTCTTCAAGTGGTGTAACTTAGTATCATCTTGATACAAGTATTGAACCATTAATATTAGTTCTACAATCGTCTGATACTCATAGAGAATGTTTCAACCACAACATCCTATGTCACTTAGTGAATCTCCTAAGTGACATGCATCTTAGTACCATGGCCATTCTCCTTTCCTCACCAACACCATCACATCCTTTGTCATTCACATATTTAAACTCCTTGACATCCATCCATTCATTCCTTGACAACAACATACCTCATTGACAACAAATGCAACACAGTGCATTTCACTATGAAATTCTATGAAATAAGATATAATAAATGTTTCCAAATAGAACATTAGATAAATGTTTATGGATATAAGACTAGAAAAAGATATGGGTGAAGAATTATAAAGTCATTTAAGTTGAAATTTTTTTGGATGTTGATGGGTTTTTTATCAAGTAACAATGGTATTAATTTTTATTCAGGTTGCAAGAGGATATTTTTAATACTTTTGAAAACATAAAAAGGTATATCATCATAGTTTCGAATATAGATTTATAGGTATAGTCTTACTAAAGTTTATTGAAGTTACAAAAATAATGTTTTGTGGATGATGTAGTCACAGAAAGACAAAAACACCAATGTTTGTTATCAGACTCAATTTTCTATAAAAATAAGTCGAGAAATTTTTGAGAGGACTTGGTTTCTAGAAAAAATAATCCTGTGAATATTTTCTTGACAAAAGTTTTCTAGAAAAACATTATCAGGACAAAGGTATTGATAAGAAATGATAAACTTTATGAAGATTTTAAATTTATAAAAATATGATAATGCTGAGTTAGTCTTTTATTATTCAGAAAATCATGGAGGAAAATCACGATTCATTCTACATTTTAATGATGTTTAAAGAAAGGGTATGAATGTAAAAAATTAGGAATTGTGTGAGAAAGAGTTTTTAAATAATATTTTTTCATTAAATTGGGAAAATTAATTTATGTTCCCACCTTGTTAATTTTGGGAACACCTATATAAAGTTTTCAACTAAGAGAATATAAGGGTGACTGTTTGCATGTATACAAAAATTTAAGTGTTGTATAATTGGTTTCCAAAAGGTACCTTAGATGAAATTTTGTTTTTTAATGTTTTGAGAAGGATATTTCCAACCAATGAATTTCTTGGTTGAGGAGAAGAAAGAGTTTTTAGAAAATAGAGATGTTTTGATCGAGGTTTATTCAATGAAAATTATGGGAAAACTCATTAGTTGGATGAATTAGATAGAAGAATCACACAAAAATATTCTATATAAATAAAGAATAAGTAAAGAGTAGGGTTCTAGTTTTCTAAATAAAAATTAGAGGAACCATTTTTCAGAAAGACATGTTTCTGAACAAATGAAACAGACAGTGAGAAATTGACAAAGGAAACAGAAAGATTGACTGGACCGAGTTTTGAATAAATTATATAGAATTTATTATTACCCACTGCTATGTAAGAAAGAAAAGAAGTGGGTTTTCAAGAAAAAAAATTGAATCCTAATAATGAAACATAGTGAAAATGTTATGAACCCATTGGTGAAATTTTATAAACTTGTTATGAAATAATATTTACATTTTTTTTGAGAATTGCATGCACTATTGCATTGATCATAGTTCCATGAAAGTAAAATGATACCTCCAAATTATTTTCACATAAAAGTATTATTTTTTAGTGTATTTTGTGGTATTATATTATTTAAAATCCATACCAAAGACTATATACTCTTATTGAGTAGTGAAACTTGTAAATTTGTGTTATTGTATGGTTATGCTTGTGAGTTAGTTTTCAGCTAAGTTATAACTCATTAACATGAGGTGAAGGTTTTTTTAAAATAAAAAAAAATAAATGAAAAAGAGATCAATGATTCACCCAACCTTTCATTGATCACATATATTCAACTTGGGCTTTTCAATTGGTATCAGATCTAGGTTCCCTTTGGTGATTTTGTTTCTCGAAGTTGGATGAAAAGAGAAGTATCAAAGAATGTTCAGAATTATGTAAAGAGTAATGGGATTATGATTTTTAAAGGAAGAAAAAAATCATATCTATAATGATAGAATGTTACCATATCTTATGTCTCCTAGTTATAAATTGCTTGGATCCACAAATGATGGTTTTACTACTCATACTTAGAATGTTTCTCTAACAGTTTCTGATTAAGAAAATCTAGAGAATGATGGGTGAGGAAAAAATTCCATACTTTACCCACTTTCTAAATGTAAGTTTATTATAGTTAAAGAAGTTTTTAGGGATAAAGGGATACAAGAAAAGTATAACAACATC
Source organism: Viscum album (assembly GCA_963277665.1). Classification (NCBI taxonomy): domain Eukaryota; kingdom Viridiplantae; phylum Streptophyta; class Magnoliopsida; order Santalales; family Viscaceae; genus Viscum; species Viscum album. The sequence goes on along the minus strand of OY728143.1, from coordinate 1,942,059,601 downwards.
TATGAAAGAAATAAAAAAGTTAAGAAAGTGCAGTTAAATAATTGGAGGATAGAGTATGAAGATCAAAAAATGGGTAATTATGAATTGTTTGGTTTCTAATTTTCAAAGGTGATTGAAATTTTATGCATCATAACATGTGTTGGTGAGAATATAAAATATTAAACTATTGTTGAAAAGATCTTATAAATTCTTCTTGATGAGTATGATGCCAAAGTTTCATCATTAGAAGACAGAGATCCTGAAACTCTATCTCTCGATGATTTACAAAGTAATATCATCATAAATGAAATTAGAAGAGTAGAAGTTATGGAAAGAAAAGAAATATTTGATTGAGAAATTTCCATCAAATATTCCAAGTGATGTGGAATTTAATTGACTTGTTTTTCATAACATTTGTTTAAAATTTAGTTGAATTAATTAATTAATGATTCCCTTTTTGTTAATTAAGTGTATTTTAGTAATTTAGTTGTTGAAATAATTATTTTATCATCTTTTGTGTTTAATTTTTTATTTTTCCCATTTAAATTACTAATTCATGTTTTTTTAGTTTTTCTTTATATTATATATCAAAATATTTTTTGAAATATTAATTTTATGTTTTTTTACATTTTGTAATTAAATATTTTACCAATTTACTTTTATTTAGTTAATGAAACTTTAATTTAATTTTTAATCTTTTGATTTTTTATTTTAACATTTTGTATTTTAATTTTACAATTTGAAATAATAATTAGTTTTTAAATTTTAATAAATCTAATTTGATTTTTTTTCAATAATTTTAACTTTTTATAAATTCAAATTTTAATTTATGTTTCATTTAAAGAGTTAATTGAAAATGTTTTTAATCTTTAATTTTTAATATTTAACTTTTTAATATTTTTAATGAAGTTATTTTTTAATGTTTTAAAATTTATTAAATTCTAATGGAAGATACACTGTTAGGGTCTACTACCACATGGGATATTATCAGTGGGACCACTACTGCTTGGGATTCTACCATTGGGAATGCTACCGCTGGGGAAGGGCATCCTCTACCACCATTGCATCAACACCATCTGCTATCGTTGTAGAAAAACTATCTTCCACTGCCATATATATCCACTATTTTCTTATGATTCCTCTATGAAATTAACACCAATAATGATCCAATATTTTCCAAAATACAATGGTATACCAGTCATCTATCTATCATTGATATCTATCCACTGCTAGAACTTTCATACACCCTACAATCGGTTGATAGATCTATCGGTGGACTTCCATTGACCCCCAAATCAAACCACCCTGCTGCCATTGAAGAATGAGTCTACGCATCAAATGAAGCCTCATCCAAGGCTAGAACCACCACTGTTGATGAACACCGCTGATTAAAGGATACTACTGAACCAAAATTGAAGACAAAATCATAGTTTTTTTGCAAAATAAAAATTTTCGGAAACTGAAACTCATTAGAAGACCAATCTGCCTTGAAATTGATCTATACCGAAGCACATAAGGAAGATGAGATCACAAATATGGATGTTCCTGAACCACCTAATATCTACATACCTCAATTATAGATACAGGATAAATATGAGTAGAATGAAGATCCACCACCACAGACTGAAGGACACCACTACCGCTCAGGCATCATTGCACTATGTAAGACTCACTATGATTTGAGGAACCCCAATGTGCACTGATTTTCCTATCACTTTGAGTTTCCACCATCAAAGCTCCCCTCACACCTGGATGAAGACACCCGAGGCCGATTCTCCCATCCTTATCAAGAAGACTGTAGGAATCTAAGGTTAAAGAAGAATAAAATAAAATAAAAAGTAATAGAAAAATAAATAATAAAAATAATAAAAAATTAATGTAATATAAAAATATAATAATAATAACAATAATGATAGTATATATAATCTAAAATATAACACTATATGTATTTTAATAAAATAAAGAAATTATTACATAAATATATTTGTTAATATTTATAATAATAATATTATTATTTTTAATAATAAAATTTATATTTTTATAAAAAATGTTAAAAATAATAATTTAATAATTATTTCATGTATGTTGTTTAGGAACCATTTTGGGTGCACATCCATTTGTTTGAGAACCCAAGTTTTCTTAAAGAGGTTTTTCTTAAATAGCGTGTAGTTGATTATACATCATGATAAGTGTTACATGGTTGGTAGAGAACTGAAGGTTGAACTAAGTCAGTGAGAGAAAGAAATGAAGAACCAATAAAAAATGAAGACCAGTTTAAATTCAAACTATATATTCAGATAGATTCACACATTCTTGAATTAGAGGTGGACCCAAAGATAGAGATAGGTAGACCAGACATTCTAGAGGACGAGAAAAACATAACTTCTGCAGCTCTGAATGTAGCTAGAACTGAGGGATATTTATTTCTCCATTATTTTCAATTTATAATGATTTAAATTTTTTGATTATTTCATTTTAATTTATTTTGATTGTTTTTGGATTATTTTATTTCTATTTTTTAAATATTTTTGACTTGAAGAAAACTATTTTTTCTCAGGGGTCTAATTATTCTATTTTTAATATTTTAAATTATTTGAATAATCTTTAAAGAATCAAAATTGATTATAGAGATAGATTTTTATATCCTTAATTTTATTTTCATGTCTCAAACTACATTTTAAAACTTTTGAAATAATTGATGATATTGTTTATGATGTATTTATTTTCAAAACCCATTACTTTTTTGATGTTTCTTGAAGTGGTGAACTCCAATATTCATTATTCTATGTCTTTAATCTCCCTTGGAGAGAGATTAATCAAATTTTTTTCAAGAATTCAATATCAATACAATTTCATGAATGAAGAAAAAAATTTCCATTAAGAAGTACAGGTATTCCTCATGCATTTTTGTTGATCAAATTTCTTAGAACTTGCACTCACTTCCTGATCATTTTTCATGTTTCAACTTGAATAAAATTCATAATTGTTCATTATTATTGTATTTATTATAAATGATTAAAGTAAAAAAAGAAATTACAGCCACTGCTTATGGTGGATTTTTTTTCTTCTGAAATTCAGTTTCACTCCCTTCCCTGTGGTTTAAAACCCTATGAAATATTATAATTTAGTTAATATGAATTATAAATAATAATAATTTCATGTTTACAATAAAAACATGAAATTTTTTTTCACCAATTTTGAGGAAGGCTTCAGGTGATAAAAATTTTCAAAACTAAAAAAAGAATAGTTTCAAAAAATTTCAGTTAAATTTTTTTAAAAAATATGAATACTTCTGTTAATTTTTTTTCTATTAATCTGCTTGTTATTCTTATTGTTATTAGTTATTTTATGCATAATTTTTATTGATAATTCATTCTTTATAAGCATGAGATTATGTACTAATAGGATATATCCCTTTGTTTCCTATATAGATAAACATCTTAGTGCTCTTAAAAAGAAAAACTAATTTGAAATGGAAAACATAGGAGAGAGAGTTCCTATATATAATAATCAACAAATTTTCATCCTAAAATCAATTTATAATTTTTTTAGAGGCCTATGATAAAGGATTTTCAACTCCCTTAAGTGTCAATTAACCCATCATCTATTATACATTCACCTAGAACCTGAAATTATAAGATTAAACAATCACACCTTTCATTATTGTTATCATTTAATGGGGTTTATAATGAAGACTCGCTTTACTTCATTAAATAATTCTTAAATATATTAAAATAGTAACCTTTATTAGGGCTCAATGTGAATGAGTTTAGAATGAGAGTTTTTCCTTTTTTCCTTAAAGGTACTTCAAAAAATTTGTTTTTTAGTCTAGATGAAAATATCATTAAAAATAGGGAACAAGTTTATAACTTATTTGTGATGAAATTTTAACCCCAAAATATTAAGGTTGAGATGAGTACCAAAATAACAAGATTTTATCAAAAGGATGGGGAAGTATATAACAAGGATTGGGACAGATTTATTGACCTTCTTTGGTAGTGTCCCCATCATTGTGTTCCATATCACATTCTTATAGAAACCTTCAATGATAGATTATCTTCTTCTGGTCAGAATATTGTAGATAAATCCTTTGGGGGAAATTACAATTATATGGATAATGAATAATTAAGAAAAATTTTCATCAATATTGATTTAAATTATCAACAAAAAATTTTAGAAGTGAAATAGTGAATAGAGGAGGAAATGAAACTGGTCCTAGAATGGAAATGAACTCTCAAATTTCTAAAATAAAGGAACAACTTCAATCTATAATGAAGAAAAATGAGAAAAAAATTATTATCTAAGTGGGTTTTCAAATTAAAAATCAATATCTTAGAGATAAGTGTGATTAGTGTGGGATGTTTTGGCACACTGATAACTTTCATAATTTTGACATGCTATCCCAACAACAATAAATTTTCAATTTTTCAAATTATAGTCCTAGGATTCTTAACAAGGATGTTAATTTTTCAAAAAATTACAACTAAGTCTATATGAACCAACCCTAATTTATCCTATAATTAATAAGGTATGATATAACAACTTTCTTCCCCTCATTACCAAAACTAGTTTAGACAAAAATTCTAAAATAAAAAACGGGTTAGTAATCTAATTCCCAAAGTAATTTTGAGGGAAAATTCTTTATAAAATAGATAAAATTCTTAAATTGTTTTACTATCAAGAGGATAAATTTTTCTCTCAATAAGAAACAATTGAAAATGATAAAGTTGTATCTGAAGCTAAAATTCACAATCTATAATTAAAAATGTTCTAATTAGCTAATGACACGACATTTAGGGATTGGGGTAAACTGCCTAGCACAACTGAAATAAACCCTAGGGAAAATGTCATGGTTGTTGTTACAAGAAGTGGAATAAATACTCAAATAGAAGTTGGAAAAGACTTTGTAAGTTCCAAAAAAAAACAAAAAAAACATAATGATTATAGAAGTAAAAATCTATAGAACACACACTCTTTAAGGAGAGTAAAAATCCCAAAAAAATGAATAAAATATTAAATTGTCACAAAAAATTCAAGTTGAATTTTTTTATGAACATAAAAAAATAAGGGGAATGAGAAAATTGTTGAAGAAATAAGAAGATGCCTTTTGTTCTTAGAAACTATTCCAACCCACCACTTTCCTCGAAAAATTAAAACCTAATAGAAATAATAATGATGGAAGTCTTCAATAACTTGGGATTCTAACCAAACTCCAAGTGAATATTAATTTCATCTAAGGCTTGAATTAAATTCCATATTATTTAAAATATATTATTTTTTTTAAAATGACTCTGGAATAATTTACTACATACATCCTCATTGAAGAGTGTAGCAGCATTATGAAAAATGAAAACCGTCCCAAGCTTAAGGGACTTCGTATATTTTTCATTTACTACAATTTAGGGAATAATGATCAACTATACTATTTTTGTGATTTATGTGCTATTATTAATCATATCTATTTCTCACTATTTCAAAAGTTGATATTGGGTTAACTTTAACCCACAACATTCATCCTATAGCTGTATAACTATTCATTAACACATCATATAAGAAGGGTAAATGATCTATTGGTTAGAGTGAGAAAGATATTTTTTCAAGCTTAATTTCTATTGTTAGACATAGAAAATGATTAGGAGGTTCCCATAATTCTAGGTAGACCCTTCTTGGGCACTAGTAGCGCTATTATAGACGTGTCTAAGGGATAACTAATCTTTAAATTTAGTATGTAATAGGAGTATTTCAATGTTTTGAAAAATTATAGGGAACCAAATTTTATTGAAAATTATTCTAGGGTGTAGTCTATAGTAGTATAAAACACAAGATAACATTTAAAAGAAAAAAATAAAAACGTTTTTCTGAATAACTTAATTTAGAAGTTGAAAATTATCATTCACACACTGTTGAATCTGCTCAATGTGAGAATCCAGAAAATTTTATAGAATTGGAAAGCAGTATTATTGCTTCTATCAAGATTCAAGGTGGAGATGTATCTTTTGTTTTCAACTTTAAATAATTTTTGAGAGAACTTGAGGCTTATTCTACTGTTACAAACACAATTGGAAAAATTGATAATATCGAGGGGGTAATAATAAAACAAATTGATGATTTTGCATTGATAAATATTCTAAATTTAGATATGGAGATTATCAAAGTAAGTTATCCCCCTTGGAAATCAGTGATGAAAATATTAAAACTTGTTATGATATTCAAAATATTTCAAAATTTTAAATTTATTATAAAAACATGTTAAAGATATTGGTCCTCCCATTCCAAATATCCTTCTATAAAGTGAATAAAGACCCACTTTGGAGATAAAATCACTCCCATTACACCTAAAGTACTCATTTTTTGGTTAAAATTCACCACTTCCTATAATTATATTTGCTGAACTGAAAGATAATCAAGAGGAAAAATTATTGAGTGTTCTTAAGATATTCAAAATAGTAATTGGATGGTCTATAGCTGATACCAAAGGGTTATCCATTCATTTTCTATGCAAAATATTCCTAGGCAACTAGACCACAAAGCAATAATATAAGGTCAAAAGAGACTAAACCCAAATAGAAAATAAGTTTTGATATAAGAGGTTATCAAGTTTTTAGATACTAGTATTATATACCCCATTTTTTATAGTTCTTGGGTCAGTCTAGTGAAAGTGATCCTAAAATAGGAGGTTTCACTATAGTAAATATTGAAAAAAATAAACAAATCCATATAAGAAAATCGACCAAATTGAGAGTCTGTATAGATTACAGAAAACTAATTTTTTCCACTAGGAAGGATGATTTTTTTATTTCCTTTCATAAATCAAATTCTTGAATGGATTGCTTTAATTGAGTTCTTTTGTTTTATGGATAGATAATCTGGTTATAATCATATTCTTATAGCTCTATAAGATCAAGAGAAAACTATATTCACATTCCACTTTGGCACATTTTTTTACCGGAGCATTCCCTTTGGATTATGTGGTACTCCCACTAATATTTAGAGATTTATGAAAGCTATCCTTCTAGAAATGATAGGATGAATTAGTGAGGTATTCATGGATGAATTCTCCATTATTTGTAGCATATTTGAGAGCTGGTTAGGAAATTTGGAATTCATTTTAAAAAATATTTAGAGACCAACTTTGTCATAAACTAAGAGAAAGTATATTTTATAGCCATAGAAGGAATTGTTTTGAGACATAAAGTTTCTAAGATGGGTCTAGGGGTTGATACTTACAAGATTGAAGTTATTAAAAAATTTCTCCTTCCTAAAAATGTTAAGGGTGTTAAAAGATTCTTAGGGAATGCCAGTTTTTTTTGGAGCTTTGTAAAATATTTTTAAAAAATAATATAGTCCTGGTGTTTTTTGCTGGTCAAAGATGTACCCTTCTTATTTAATAAAAATTTCCTAGAATCATTTTATTTTCTTAACGAAAAACTCACTTCATCACCCATTATAACTACAACTGATTAGAAATTTCATTTTAAAATAATGTGTGATGCAAGTAACATGGATGTTGGAGTTGTCATAGGACATTGGATATAAAATAGTTTACATGTGGTTTATTATGCTATAAGAAAATTAGATGATGGAAAAAGTATTTATACCACTATAGAGAAGGAGATGTTATATGTGTTTTTTTCTCTACAAAAATTTATGAAGTAGCTTTTAGGATTCAAAGTCATAATATTTATAGACTATTATACCTTAAAGTATTTTTCATCAAAGAAGGAGGCGAAACCTAGGCACATTAGGTGGATTGTCTTATTATAATAGTTTGATAGGGAGATTAGAGAAAAATAGAGAGATGAGAATATAGTTTTATATCATTATTCTTGGTTTTCCAATACCCTGTGTGAAGATCCAATGGAGATTAATTCATTATTTCTTATTGAAAAGTTAGACACTGTCTCGGTTAATTAGTCTTCGTAGTTTAAAATATTTTCTTACTTTCTAGAAGAAAGTATCATTCTTAATGATTTTTTAAATAAACATAGAAATAAGTTCATATTGAAGATTAAGTACTATCTTTGGGATGAACATTTTTTATTTAGGATATTTTCTAAAGGGATCTTGAGGAGTCATGTTCCAGAGGAATAAATGTTACCAATTCTGGATAGATGTCATTCCTCACCTTGGGGAGGACATCATGGTGGAGAGAGGAAAACCCAAATATTTATTCAAGTTGGTTATTATTGGCCTAATTTATTCAAGGATGATATTAGTATTATTGTGGGCTATGATAAATTCCAAAGGTAAAGAAATTTTGTGTAACGTCCCAACCCGACTGAACATTAACCCTATAGTTGGACCAGTGGGTCACATGACCTTCAGTGTGTCTCCCCATATTCCAGAGGCTTCCGACTAGAAGCGAGGGTGTAAGGAGGTGATAGTGGGGAGACTATTCCCTCATGATTGGAGTTCCAAAATGGTATAATAGAGTATAAATAGGTGAAAAAACCATGGAAGTAGTAAAAAAATGATAAAGTAGTGGAAGTCAGATGATAACAATCTAATAAAAGTGTTGAACGCTATTTTATATAATAGATTAATGCGTGACATGGTAATGATACATATATGAAAGTAATAAACAACCAACATGTTTTCCACAAAATGAAAATAGGAAAATACATGACTCAAATATGGAAAAGAACTAAAAAGTCCTAATCCAAATCTTTATGAGAATACTGAGCTCTAACTCAGTACTTTGATCCTAACTCTAGGTATGAGTATACCACAAAAAGAAAGGTCCAAGGTCTGTGGTCCTACAAACAAGAAAGGTCTACTCAGGTACCCCTAGTACAATAGAGACCCGAGTAGGGTGTGAGGTATAAATCTCAGTAGGCCGACACCATCAGTGTCTATCTCTATCCATATAGTGGAATATAAATCTAATAGTGTGTAGGTATGAAGTATTAATGACAGAGTTGAATAAATAATTAACACCCATCAAAGTTCCTATGGGACATATGATGGTGATACATGCTTCAGCCCATTGTTGGTATGTTTGATCACTTCACCATGTATAAATATATATATAGGTTATCAATAGGATGAGGTAATAATTCCTATCATCCATTCATATATATATATATATATATATAGAATTTATCCTTGTCATGAGGTAAGAATGCCTCTCGTCCAATGTGAGATTATGAAAATGGCATGAGGTAAGAATGCCTCTCATCCATAGGAGATTATATAAATGGAATGAGGTAATAATTCCTCTCGTCCATAGGAGATTATATGAATGGTATAATGTAATAATGCCTCTCTTACATAGTCATTTACATATATGGTATGGGGTAAAAATACCTCCCATCCATAATCGTTTACAATAGATGGAATGGGGTTTGAATGTATCCTGTCTATAATAATTTACAATAGATGGAATGGGGTACAAATGTCTTCCATTCCTATTTAGGAAAACATTAACATAATTATAATATAATCCATAAGGTCACACTTTTTATGCATTTTAAATAGCCAAACCATATTATACAAAATAAGTCACATTAAAAATTACTTAAGGCAAACCATCCTAAGTATTTCAATTTTAACATTAACATATTAATAAAATTTATTTCAAATACACAAGGAAAGAGCCACAACAACTTATCATTAGTCACATTCTATTTCATTAGAAGGATTCCCTTTATTGAAACCACTTGATACAAGTCAAAAAATTATATATGGATAAACCATTTATCCAAGACATTTCATTTGATATGAGTCATCCCACTCAACTTGGTTCTAACTTAATTTTCCTAAACATGGAAAATTTATTTAAGGGTTCAAGCATTTGGGTCTTTCTAATTGAAGGATTTCACTTTCCCATTTAATCTATCATAGTCAAGTATATTATATCCTCATGACATAAGGATAATTCCATTTAATAGTTATGATGAAACCAATTAGATGTTTACAAAAACAATAATTGGAATAATAAGGGAAACTATTTTTAAGAATATCCATAAGGTTTATGTGCTAAACATTCTAAAAAAATTCTATAACAACAAAAATAATCATAGAGGAATACTAATGCAATAATTCAAATATGTAAAAAGGTTTATCACTATATTTTTAGCTTGAAGATAGCGCACCTCTGTCGAAGGGGTTTTATTATGAAATCATGACTTTGTTTACGTACAACCATTTATCTTATTTAATAATATATTTCATTTCACCATAGATAATCATTTATGAGAAACTACTAAAAATGTAAAATCATTAATAAGAATGAAATAATGAACAATTGACTAATTAATTAATACTTCATAAAATAGAAGGGCATGGAAAGGGACCCTACCTCAAAGTGGAACCAAGTTGCCCACTTCAGCTCCTGGAACTTTCTAACTAAAAGTTTCTTCTCTCCCACTAATTTTATTCACTTTCACATACATATAAGGAATCCTAGCCCCTATGCACACACCTGCATGGCCATGAGTATATGCAAGGGGATCCATTCACATATGCTTATATGCATATACGAGTCACCAATCACCTATGTATGCATTATATATATATATATATATATATATATATATATACATGGGAAAACCTAGACCCATATGTGTATAATAACTTCCATGGATTATTATACATGTAACAGGGGAACACACACACATATATATTTACTTACCTATGCACTCGCAAGCAAGTCACCTTAGACCCAGGGACTCGAAATCAAATATCAACAACTAAAACACTAAAATATAATTAATATGAACCTTAAAACAATTAAAGGTCCTAATTTAGATGATGTGAAGATAGGTGGTGGAATAGAAAACTCACCTCAGATAATGGTGACCAACCAGAATAAGATGAACCATGTCTCCTTTAGCGGCAGTTGTCGAAACACGCACCCAAGGGTTCTGAGAGAGAACTCTCACAACCCTAGAACATAAGAAGACTAATAAAAACCATTAAAACTTGACCTAGAGTTCATAAATACTTCACCGGGTGACTATTAGTCTGAAAAATGGCCAGAAAGAGGGAAGACAAGGGAGGAGAGGACTCAAATTGATGGATCAAGGAAGAATTGCGAAGAAATGGATGGAGATCGAAGTCTAGAAGAGGTAGCCGAGAAGGGGGTCGAGTCCTTAGCGTAGATGAACCCCCTTGGGGTGCGTCACATTTGAGGGAGAGGGGTGAGGTTATATTAGATTATATTTCTTATTTCTTATTTTATTTAATTTAATTTAATTTAATTTTAATTAAATTCTTAAACAGACCCAAGCGCACGGTTTGACCCACATGGTTTTTTAAACCTTGAAGCACCCCCTGCCTAATAGACTCCCCTCACATGGGACATGTGCATGGTTTGGTAAACTGGAAATAGCCCATGGGAAAAACCTCCCCCCCCAAACTAGGCCACATGGTTACCTGCAATGGGCTGCAAGATTTCAGGAAAACCATGTGCCCTCTACAATTTTCCAAAAACATTATTTTCTAGGTTCGGTGCTCCCAAAACTCCCCAATCCACCTGGGAAACTTAACTGACCTTCATTCAGGCCCAAAAATATCATTTTGGAGCATTCCCACCCCCAAAATTCCTTTCTAGATCCCATTTTAAAAAACAACCCGTTTAGTAATTGAAAATGTTCAAATTCCTTCTCTTTTTAGATTGGTCCAAAACGTGGATCATTACAACCTTCCCACATTAGAACTTATCATCCCCAAGAATCCATGGGGAACCATGTACACCTCACCCAAACTACATGGTTCATGAGGATTCGTTGAAGTGGTAGAATTTAATTCCGAAATGCCCAACACACCGTTAAGCATTTCAAAGGAAAAAGGTACATAAGTCATTTAAAGTTGACCCAATGCTCGAATTACAACTGAAACACCATGACAGATATTTCCCAATCCCATCTACCCAGATCCACAAACTCGTCATCATTTATCTAAGCATATGACCAAAGTTACTTCCCATCTTAGTCTTTAATGTTAAGCGGCCAAAACCAAACTATGACAAAACCACCGTTGGAATTGTCATGATAAGCATGACCTTAAGTATTTGGAAATACTCCTGGCATGATTTTAAAATTATTGAACAATTGATTTTCCCATCGACCCCAAAGCCCAAGTCGAGTTGGATATTCCTGAAAAACACTTTCAGACACCAACCACACTCATCTTCACTTAATGACATGCCTTTAAAATGGTTCTTCACCAACCGTAACCATTGTAAAATGGAGTAAATAGTAATGCCTAATGGATTACTATTCAATAAGATTCTCAGATTAGACAATCGGAAATTTTCCTACTGAACTATGATGCTTTCTCTAATGGCATTCTGTGTTTAAACGATCAAGCCCACTAAAGTCCCTACCCGACTTCCAGTGACTTCCTAAGATCAGACCAGAAAGGAAACCACACATCCAACATGCAACACCAAAATAGTTCACCCAAAAAAACCCAAAGATGTAAAGTGTTATCATGGTGTAAGACTGATGCTCTCATAGTGAATCTAGGAAGAATACAATATGTGGTACGTTCTCATCTCTTATAAGAGTAAACACATATGATTTTTAATGGGTTCCATTCAAACATACCTGTTTTTTGGAAAGAAGAAATGTCAAACCACAAATGGCCAACTTCAAAGAGAAAAACATGGCTCACTTACTGATGATCCATCATTAACCCAACACATGCCTTTAACACCTGAAGGCATCCTATGTTTGTTCAAAATTTACCACTAAAGTCTAACCACGACCAATAGTATTTACCAGGGGTTACATACACAAACAAAACATCTCAAAACGGCACTTCCAAGTAAAAAATGAAATCTAAAAAACACAAAATCCCTAAGGGATGTTATGAAAATTGACCATTCCTAAATTATATTTCTTTAGTTATCCCTTTAACTTGAAAGGGAAGATTTATCTAAATCTCCATGGAACTCCTCTGAGCCATGATCGCAACATCGAGAAATTAGACAAGGAAACCAAAACCAAAATGGACCGACGTGTAAACACACCTGATTTTTGAGATAGTTCTCCCAAACATTGTAATGAACCTAAAACCTTAACTCACAAGTCATTATACAACAATGATAACCAGAGACCATACTCAACAACACAAGATATTCATTGCAGCATCGTATTGTCACATACGTCCATTAACCTTGATGACGACTTACATAGTTGTCAATAACTAAGGAAAATAAAGGGTCAAACGACCTATGATACAACCAAACGTGATCGTGTCATGTCTAACTAGCTGAAAATGAGAACCACTCACTCATTACGTCATAGCAAGGTCAAAGAAATCATGAAAACCTATATGAAAAATGGTGTCATTGGGATCCAAAAGTCCTATAAGTGACAAAAATTCCCTAATGGAATTAAATTTCAGATAGATCATAGGATTCAGTAAGGTATTCATGTTCTAAGGGCACTACCTACCATGGGCAAGCCCCAACAAAGAAAAAATGTTGACCCTAATATTGGGTCATGTTAAAAAAAAGTCATAGGCTCACGAGCCTAACCTACAAGACAGTGCTAAATAAACAACACCTACAAAAAACACCTACAGTTCTATTATAAGAAAACTCAAAGAGAAACTCAAAGATACCCTATCACGAAGATCTAACAAAATGATACCACTATAGGTTCCGTTTGTAAGACCTTTATATTTAATCACTTTCAAATCTTTACACATCTAAAATATTTAATCTCAAGCATCAAGTACCATTTAAAACAAAACACAAGGGACTTGATTTAGCTAACTCCCTAAGTAAAAAATAGGAAAGTTACATCAAAATTCGTTTTTAAAACATTTACATTTATATATTCAATGAAATCATGTCATAAACATGTAATTTATCATAATAAATTACTTTTAATAGTTAAGGAAACCTATGAGGGTCCTACAGAGTCAACTTAAGTTCATATAAATATAAACCAATAGAAGATTCTCATACATTAATGTTTTAAACATCCCAACATGCCTTTTCACAAAAAAAATCCCCAATTGACCTAATTTGTTCTAGTCTCACATTTAACAGTTAACCAGTTCATTTCAATTTAAAACTAAATAGCATTCTAGTTTATAAACACCACACAATACATCATGCCATTTCATCTAACATGGGGTTTCATTTCCCAATTCACGAAGCGCCTATACACTTCATGGATTGATAATTGGATCCCATTAATTAAAATGAAACTTCATTCATAATTTTAATATGCCCAAAATCCATGGGTAAAAATTATGGGTGGCCACCTACAAACCTATAAATCACCCATACACATTTTAGTTGTTCATTTGGATCACTTTAATTAAAATAAATTCACTTTAGAATATTAATTTAGATCCTTTTACAAATGTTAGAATACATGGGTTACCCTTACCCAGTTATAAGGTGCCTGTTTACGACGCTTTCGCCGAGGCGCGCGCGTCCGTCTGTGGAGGACGCATAGCTATTGCCCCACATTCTTGCTTTCCAAAGGTGGGTGGAATTCTCTCCTTCTTCAAGGACGTCTGCTCCTTGATCAAAACAGGATGATGGGATTTCAGTTTTTCCTTCTGTGGATTCCTCCTCGAAACTCGTCACTTAGTCCGGGTCTCCCTCATAGATTAAGTCATGGTTCGTGAATCTCATTCCTGGTGCCTTATCTTTGTGGACACTGGTTAATTACACTACTTTCGTCAAGACATTCCATGGGGTCTTGACATGGTAGCGACCTTCGGTCAGAGTATATGACAACATCAGGCATGTCAGGGAATCTCTGGGTGCGTGGACATTGGGGAACCTGTATTCTTCCTCATAAGAGGGCATGTCAAGGGTGAAAAACTTGAGGCATCCCACATCGAATGCAGGGAATCACATGCCTTAGGCATGTATCTGAGGTTTTTTTTAGCTTTCCATGTTTAACATAGGTCATTTTGCAAGATTAACATCTACCAAAGACGGTTATGCCAAAGGTGTGACTTCTGAGGTTTTCCTCAGGCATCTCATGTTTATCAGGAGGTAGGCCGCGAGTTTAACGTCTTTCGGAGAAGGTATGAGGGTGATTAGAATGTCCCATAGAGACAGATCATAGGTAGTGTATCCCAAGGAGGGAACACCTGGAAGATGGATGGACAAAAACACCCAATGAGGATGGATCCGAGGTGGTTCCCCCTAAGGAGGGGACATGTCACACCAAAATGTCTGATCTGAACACCACTGAGGGAGGATCAGGGAGAGTGAACCCTAGGATGGGGGACACCATGGTTTACCATTGGATGGGTTTGAACCTCATGGATGTTTCCTACGTACCCTGTGTAGATGACAGGGATCAAAACTCACGTAGTTCGAAGGGGTGATGAATCCTGGTGTACATAGAGGACAACGACCCAGAGACATGCTAGGGCTTACGTGTGGATAGCGGCCCAGGTACTACTAGGAGCAGCGAGGAGGTGGATGGCATAATCCCATCGGGATGTGGCAGCCCGGGTAAGAATCAAGATGGATGATGGAGATTTGAATGAAGTGGAGGGGGGATGAAATGAGACCATCGCAAGGGTGACAGTGAAGTTGGTCTTGAGCCTCGAAGAGACTTCCTACGTATCCTCATGGCAAGGAATCAAATTCCACGTAGTTTTGGATGGGTGCTAGTGAACCAACGTGAATAAGGACCTTGGTCCTATGGGTGTTGAGCTTGAACCTCACGAGGCTTCCTATGTACCGTGCCTTGACATGGATCAAAGTACTCATAGTTTGGATGGTGTGGGGCTTACACTCTAGGCTTACCAAGGTGTTTAGTGAACCGACATGGTCAGAATGACTGGGTGGTGGGCTTGAACCTCGGGGAGGCTTCCTACGTACCATGCCTTAACATGGATCAAAGTGCACGTAGTTCAGATGTACAGTTTAACGTCATGCAGGACGAGGGTGAACCGATGTGAAGGGGGTCGGAATGACCGAGTGATGGGATTGATCCTTGTGGAGGATTCCTATGTACCATGCCTTGACATGGATCAAAGACCCCGTAGTTTGGGATGAGGTGTGTCAGTGAACCGACGTGAAGATGGACCGGGGGTCCGATGGGTGATAGGCATGAAACTCATGAGGTTTCCTACATACCATGCCTTGACATGGATCAAAGTCCATGTAGTTCGAGAGGGTGTCCTCTGCGAACCAATGTGAAGATGGAACAGGGGTCCAATGGGTGTTGGGCTTGAACCTCATTGAGGCTTCCTATGTACCAGGCCTTAACATAGATCAAAGTCCACGTAGTTCGGGTTGGGTACTAGTGAACTGACATGAAGATGGACCGGAGGTCTGATGGGTGATGGACTTGAACCTCGAAGAGGCTTCCTATGTACCATGCCTTGACAAGGATCAAAGATCACGTAGTTCAGGAAGGTGTGGGGCTTACACTCTAGGCTACCCAAAGTGTCGGTGAACCGACGTGAAGGAGGTCGGAACGACCTGGGTGGTGGGCTTGAACCTCATGAGGCTACCTACGTACCATGCCTTGACATGGATCAAAGTCCATGTATTTAATAAAGGGATTCGTCAGCGAACCAGCGTGAGGATGGACCTTGGTCCAATAGGTGTTGGGGTTGATCCTCATGGAGGCTTCCTACGTACCATGCCTTAACATGGATCAAAGTCCCCATAGTTTGGGTTTATAGTTTAACATCATGATGGATGGGGGAGTTTGGGGATCACGCTCTGAGGCGGCCCATGGTGTGTCATGGTCAGTTCTCACTCTAAGCTCACGAGAGTCATGCTCAGTGTGAGAAGCAAGAGGTTTCATGGACATGATGATCACTTCGCGAAGGGTGCGTCCATGGGGAATGAATAGGGGCTTACGCATTGAGCGGCCCATGTTGCTAGGACTTACTCCAGGATGGAGGCCCAAGGATGACAATGCACAGAGGGATAGGGATTTGGAAACTAGGAAGAGAGGAGGGGATCAGTTCCTTATCATGTCCTCTATTGGCATTGGGGACTGAATATGAAAGGAGGGAGCAGGGGGATCTGCCTCCTACAAGAACGACTAGGGGCTTATACCAAGGTGGCTTCTCGGGTGCTGCTATGGAGCGGAACTGGTGAATGAGGATTACACATGGATGTTGCCCGGGTGCTACTATGGTGTGACAATCATGGATGGGGCTTACACCAGGAAGTTGCCCGGGTGCCGCTATGGAGCAACAATGGTGAATGTGGCTTATGCAAGGAAGCTGCCCGGGTGCCGCTATGGAGCAACAATTGTGGATGGGGATTACGCAAGGATAATGCCCGAATGCCGCTACGGAGCAGCAATCGTGGATGGGGCTTACGCAAGGGTGCTGCTCGGATACCGCTATGGGGCGGCAATCGTGGATGGGTATTATGCAAGGATGCTGCCTGGATGCCGCTATGGAGCGGAAACCGTGGATGGGGTTTACGCAAGGATGCTACCCGGGTGCTATTGTGGAGCGACAATATTGGATGAGGCTTATGCAAGGATGCTGCCTGGGTGCCGCTATGGAGCGAAAACTATGTATGGGGCTTATACAAGGATGCTGCCCATGTGCCGCTATGGATCGGAAATCGTGGATGGGTCTTACGCAAGGATACTTCCCAGATACCACTATGGAGCAACAATCATGAATGGGGATTACACAAGGATGCTGCCCGGGTGCCGCTATGGAGCGGTAATAGTGGATGGGGCTTATGCAAGGATGCTTCCCATAATGTCTTCCTCATGTCTTTCCATGAGGGAATCCCAAACCACTGGTGGATTGAGACCTTCACCTATGTGCTGGTGCACAAGAGGGAGAATGCCAAGGGGCGTTGGAATCTGTACGAACAAAGGCAGGTGAAAAGTGTGAATCACATGCCCGAAATTTGGAACACGGTGAGGGTGCTGTGACGATGGAGGATAGATATTGACCATGTTCGAAACACAACATCCATATCATGTTAGCCTGAAATGGGGACAAACAAATTAGGGTCGACTGTTGACCGTGTTTGAAACATAGGACCTGACTCGAAGTGTTGTCCAAAGTCTTCTGGGGCGTTGGCCTAGGATGGTAGGTGAGCTGATGCGGCATTGGACCAGGCCATTAGGGGGTCCCTCCAGACATGGAAGTGGATGAGGATCTGAATGAAGGACACGCAAAGCGTGAGGTGGAGTGATGGAATGTTTCAACGGATTCCAACGCTCTTGAAATTACGCCACTATAATCATGGAATTAGGCATCTTATGCTTGGAACACAAGGCATCTCTTGTATAGAGAAAGAGGAATCCTTTTTTTGGAACAAAGGGATTACAACCGTTTAAAGTCATGTAGATATGACTATTGGCATCTCATGCTAGGAGCATAAGGCATCTCCTGTTTGGGGAAAGAGGTATCCTATGTTTGGAACATAGTGAGAACTACCATTTAAATTCACGTAGTTAGGACTATTGTCATCTCATGCTTAAAGCATAAGACATCTCTTGTTTGGGGAAAGAGGAATCATATGTTTGTCACATAGGGAGAACTACAGTTTATAGTCATGTAGATAAGACTATTGGCATATCATGCTTGGAGCATAAGGAATCTCTTTTTTGGAGTAAGAGGCATCCTAGGTTTGGAACATAGGGATAACTACAGTTTAGAGTCATTGTGATAGGACTATTGGCATCTCATACATGGAGCATAAGGCATCTCTTGTTTGGAGTAAGAGGCATCCTCTGTTTGGAACATACGGAGAACTACAATTTAGAGTCATGTAGATAAAACTATTGGGTATAAGGCTCCTAGCAATGGTTTGTGTTCAGACTTATGCAAGGGCAGTCCTTTATGGTTCAACCTGGCATAGGTGTCAGGATATGTGGTTTGGAGGAGTTTCATGAGGAATGGTTCGACTCAAGGTACTTCGGGAATGGATGATGATAATCTCAACTCACAAAATGCGAAAGGGACCGAGAGGAATATGTCTACTCAAGGTGTTTCATTGTGTGTGGAGGAGTCTCTCGAATCATGGTATTCCATAGGTGGAAGGAGGTTGCGCATAAGGGTGCAATGGAAAATCCTGACGTCTCGGCCTGAAAAGTTCGCGGTGCGACTGTGCATTTTTCATGGGGGTCTGTGACGTTAGCAAAGGGACCGGACCAGAGGGTCGAGAACACAACCTGGAAGTGACCCCGAGCGGGGGGGGGGGAGGCGTAGCCCCCGTGGTATGGACTGATGGTAGCGAAGGTAGGAGCATTGAAAAGGATAGGTCATTGTGAAGTATCTTCGCGACACATGGCCTCGCGAAGCAAGGGTCTCTCATGGAGAAAAGGGGTCTCGCGGAGAAAAGGGATATCGTGAAGCATAGAATCATGAAGCATGAGCTCGCGGAGCATGGTCTTGTGGAGCAGCAATGTGGAGAATTGGCTTGCGGAGCACGGACTCACGGAGCATCAGCTCGCGGAGGAGCAACACAAAGGAAGCTGCTCGCGGAGCATCGGCTCGCGGAGCAGCAACGCGAAGGAAGCTGCTCGTGGAGCATGGCCTTGTGGAGCCGCAAAGAGAAGATCCAAAAACTGAGAGATCGGGCTCCCAAGGGGTGAAGTGGTCATCCTGAGAATGGGGGCGAGCTGGGTATTTATAGGTAGGGGTGCCGCTAAGCAGAGCTCGCTCGGCGTGAATACAAAGCTTTCTCCGCGGCGGGTTCACGAACGTCCAAGGGGTTCGCGGAGCATCCTACCTCCTTGCTTTGCGGCGCATCTTCGCGGTGCATCGTGAACGTCAGAGGCATTTTCGGATCATCCCACCTCCTTGCTTCACGTCAGCGCTCCGCGATCGCGGAGGGGGCTTCGCGAATGGGATTCGTGAACCTGTTTTCCAGCCCAATATCAAATGTCAGTAACTCCTAATCCATAACTCTGTTTGGGCCCTACGACCTACCAAATCGAAGCTTGTGAAAAGGAATACGATCTTGGATCATGTATGGAAGCATTTGGAAAATTTTGGGGATGTGTTTTCTGGGGTCTACAGTGCCCATACACCTTACAATAGAAAATTCACTATTGATGTAATCGCAACTAGTTTACATATATCAAAATGAACAAGAATTCTATCATAAGAACTAACGCAATATAATGTTATAAAAATATACATGATAATGAATAAGGCCTGTCATAATACTTAATCAAATAAATAGGCTTTCTATATATGCAACTACATGGCATGGAACAATGCATGGCATGTGAATTTCTATGTTTCTAGTATGATGCATGGAATGAAACTTCCTTTCCATAAGAAGATAAGGGTAGAAATATTATAAATTCCAAAAATCATAAGTAGTGGAAAGTAAAGCAATAACTCTAGGTGAAATCATTTCAATTATATTAGAAAATATCATAAACCACAAACCCATACCTAGACACTTGGCCATTTCTGGTACGTGGGGTGATCACTCCCAAGAATGACTATTAACCAAGTGCCGAAACTTTCCTAATATTTTCTCCACCATCCCAAAATAGTAAGAAAAAGGAAATTAAAAACCTCTAATACCACTTTTTAACGTACCGACCAACTAACCATTAACCATGTAGCCAGACCAGTGGGTCACATGACCTTAAGCGCATCTCCCCATACGCCAGAGGTTGACGACTAGCATTGAGGGTGTAAGGAGGTGATAGTGGGGAGACTATACCCTCATGATCAGAGTTTCATGGTAGTATAATAGAATATAAATAGGTGATAAAAATGGAAGTAATAAAAATAAATGTTAATGAAATGAAATAAAGACAATAACAATCTAAAAAAAGTGGCCAACGCTATTTTATTTAACAGATAAATGTGAGACATGGTAATTATACACATATGAATGTAGTAAAAAACCAGAATTCCTTACACAATAGGACAACAAGATAATACAAGACTCATATAAGGAAAATAAATAAAAATTCCTAAGAAAAATCTCCATGAGAATCCTAAGCTCTATCTTATTCCTTTAATCTTAACTCTAGGTATGAGCGTACAATAACAAGCAAGGTCCAAGGTCCTTAGTCCTACGAACAAGAAAGGTCTACTCAGGTACCCTAGTGCAATGGCAGCCTGAGTAGGGTGTGAGATATAAATCTCATTAGGTCGGCACCACTGGTGTCTAGAAATATATATACAGTGTAATATATCTCTAGAAGTGTGTGGGTATGAAGTATTAATGACAGAATTAGATAAATAATTAACACATGTACAAGTTCCTATGGGACACTAGACAGCGATACCTACTTCATCCAATGGTTGGTATGTCTGATCAATTCACAATGTATAAATGCACACACATATATAGGTTATCACTGGGATGAGGTAAAAATTCCTCTCATCCATTCACGTGTGTATATATATAGGTTATCCATGGTATGAGGTAAGAATTCTTCTTATCCAAGGGAGATTATTTAAATGGAACAAGGTAAGAATGCCTCTCATAAAATAAGAGATTATATAAATGGAATGAGGTAAGAATGTCTCTCGTCTATATGATATTATATAAATGGCGTGATTTAATAATTACTCTCATCCATAGTTATTTACATAGATGTCATGGGGTAAGAATACCTCCCATCCATAATTGTTTATAATAGATGGCATGGGGTATGAATTCATCCCATCCAAAATTTTATACAATAGATGTCACGGGTTATTAATTCCTCCCATCCATAGTCAAGAAAACATTAACATAATTATAATATAATTTATTAGGAAATACTTCTTAGGCATTTCAAATATCCAATCCCTATTATACATAAGCAATCACATTCAAAATCACTTAAGGAAAACACCGTCTAAGTATTTCAATTTAAACATTAACATATTGATCACATTCATTTCAAATACACGAGGAAAGGGCCTCCCCAACTTCTCAATATCCACATTCTATTTCATTACAAGGACCCCCTTTATTGAAACAACCTAATACAAGTCAAATAATTATATATGGATAAACCATTTATCTAAGACATGCTATTTGATATGAGTCATCCCACTCAAGGCAGTACTAACATAATTTTCCTAAACATGGAAAATTGATTTGAGGGTTCGAGTGTTTTGGTCATTCAAATTGAAGGATGACACTTTCTCATATAATCCATCCTAATAAAGTCTGTTAGATCTTCATGATAGAAGGACAATTCAATTTAATAGTTAAGTTGGAACAAATTAGATATTCAGGGGAACAAGCATTGAACCATTAAGGGAAACTCATTTTAGGAATATCCATAAGGGTCGTGTGCTAAACATGTTAACCAAATTTCCATAACAAAAATAAAAATCATAGAGGAAGACCAATAGAATAATCCAAACAAGTAAAAAAGTCTATCACAACATTTTTAGCTTGAAGGCCGCACACCTTCTTTGGAGGGGTTTTATTACGAAATCAAGAATTTGTTAACATACAAACATTTATCTTATTCAATAATTTATTCCATTTCACCATAGAGAATCATTTATGAGAAACTTTTACACATGTAAAAGCTTTAATAAGAATGCAATAATGAAAAATTAACTAATTAATTAGTACATCATAAAATAAAAGGACATGAAAAGGGACCCTACCTCAAAGTGGAACCAAGCTATCCACTTTAGCACTTGGCACTTTATAACTAAAATTTCTTTATCCCCCACTGAGTATACACACTTTCATATACATATATGTACAACTAGCCCCTATGCAGACACCCACATGGCCTTGATAATGTGCAAGGGCATCCTTACACATATGATTATATGAATATATTTGTCGCCACTCACCTAC
This sequence comes from Viscum album, assembly GCA_963277665.1. Taxonomy (NCBI): domain Eukaryota; kingdom Viridiplantae; phylum Streptophyta; class Magnoliopsida; order Santalales; family Viscaceae; genus Viscum; species Viscum album. The sequence continues at coordinate 1,942,036,914 of OY728143.1, read as the reverse complement.
ATATGAATTTTCATATATATATACATGAGAACACCTATCCCTATACATTTATAATCACTTCCATGTATGATTATACATGTAACATAGGAACCCGAATATATATATATTTAATTACCTATGAACATGCAGGCGAGTTGCCTTGGACTCGGCGACTCGAAATCACAAATCAGTGACCAACACACTATAAGATAATTAATATGAACCTTAATATAATTAAATGTACAAAATTAAGAGATGATAAGACAAGATATGGAAAGAAAAACTCACCTCAAATACTGCTGACCAAGAGAAACAAGCCGAACCTCCTTGCCTTCGACAACTGTTGTTCGAAAACACACCCAAGGGTCCTACAAGAGGACTCACACAACCCTATAACAGAATAGTACCAATAAAAACCAATATCCCTTGATCTGGAGTTCGTCCAAACTTTACCAGGAAATGATTTGGCTGAAAAATGACCGAAAAGAGGGAGGATAAGGGAGGAGAGGAGTCACCATGACGTACAGAGGAAGAATAAAAAATTAATAGACAGAGGTCCAAGGCTAGAAGAGGGAGCCAAGAAAGGGTCAAAAGAATGACGTAGGGGAACCAACCATTTGGTCTGCATCTCATTTAAGGGAGAGGGGCGAGGTTAGAGTAGGTTATAATTTTTATTTTTATTTAATTTAATTTTAATTAAATTCATAAATAGACCCAATCGCAAAGTTTTATCCGCAAAATTTTCCAAACCGTGCGACACCCCATGTATAAGGGACTCCACTCGCATGAGCTATGTAACGACCCAAAGTTTCATTAATGTAAATCCCTCTTGATATAATTAAATGTCTCTTTTTGTTTATATAAAATGTCAACTTCTTTGGTCTTATGTTAAAAATTTTGACCATTGCTAATATAGCCGTTAAACAGTGATCACATGATTAGTACAAATATATGACTTTAACAAATCCAATTTACTCAGACAAAGGAAGCGATGAACTCATCCAGTAGTATTTCCCCATACGATGCCCATTTTTCAGAGCTCAGAAATGAGGTGGAATCTTTGGGCTTCTCCCTTGACCAAGCCCAAGCTGAGCTTCATCATGTCAAGCTCGAACATGACCATCTACAGGAAAAGTGTAAGTCGATTGAAATTACCACTCGAGCGATGTTATCCGAGCCACCCAAAGAGTCTATCACCATCGCACACCTTACCCTTGGGTCTTATGTGGCTATTTTAAGGGGTTATGTAACAAATAAGTAGTACTATTTTCATGTTCATTATTTTTTTATATAATAATGAATATAATTTCTAGTCGTTTTTGATACTTTGTAAATAGTTTTTAAAGTAAAAAAGGTGTTTTTAGTTATTATTTAATTAAGAAATCTATTTTATTAAATTAAGGGATTTTTGAATTAAATAATATTTTAATAAAATAATAATAATAATATTAAATTATTTTTTTATTAAATATAAATGATCTTATAATTTTACGAATGAAATTAAAATTTTTATTAAGGTTTGAAATCCATTTCTGTCAAAACCCGTGAATTTTCTATAAATGTCGGTTTTTATTTTAAAAGTGAAAATTAACATATTTAGAAAATTATTTAGATAAAATAAATGTTATTTATGGAATCAGGACGTCAAAATTATCCAACGATGATTTTTTCATAATTTTCTGAGACAGTCAAATTTTTGGGTAAAAATTAAATACCGTTTAAATATATAATGTGTTTTATGACATCATAATGACCCAATAGTGATGTAATAAAATACTATAATATTTATTTTCGGACAATATATGTTTTACCATTAAAATAATGTGATTTTGGGTTTGTTTGACTTACTTTTCAATGCATTAATGGACCTCTCAAGACATATTCAACACTTTGCCTTTTTAAATTAATTTCCATGGGAGTGTAACTCACCTCCACAAAAGAAAACTTATTATTTTAAGAATTTCTGACTTTGACCTTATAAAATATTGTTTTCCTCTTCCCTTTTCCAAAACCATGGGTAAAAACCATGGGATGGTTTGTGTTTTGGATTAATTTAATATAAGGGGTCCCAAACCTAAATAATAAAGAATTACCTCACCTTTCCTATATAAACCCACCCAAGATCCCACTTCCTCCTCACTAAAAGCCCTTGGAGTTCGTCCAACCTTTGCCCTACACTCTCTATAATCCTCACAAGGTGCCCCAATCTCCCAAGAAGCCTCTCACAAGCCTCTCTCTAGCCTTTGGAAGCACACTACCAAGTAAGGGTTTTTTCTTCCTTTCTCATTTTTGTCAATTTTATTTAAGTTTTATTGACCTTTTAATTTCAATTATGAATGTTGGGGTATGGTTTCTTACCTCCCCCATACTTCCCTATTATTTTTTTAATGATGGGATACCCCTTTCTCTCTCATTACATTCCTCCCATGTACACCCGTTACTATGCCGAAATTCTGAAAGGAACTTCTCTCTATTCTTTTACATTGAAGCAATAATTTTGTATCATGAATCTAAATTCCATTACAATTGTTGGGACATGTATCTATATGACCTCCTTAATATCCATTACAGGTAAATATGATTAGGAAACCCTTTCTCTCTCATCAACATTTTTTTATAAATTCTTAAGTCATGCCGTTACCCTGCCAAAATCGCACCGTTTTTCTAAGCCAATACCATTGTGTAGTGAATACCATGCCCATTTATCCATCAAGGGTATTCACCTTTATGCACATTTACTTATTGATTATAAAGTTTCATGTATGAATTCCACATTCCTTTATCGTGGAATAAATGATTATGTTTAATGAATCCATGTTTTATGATCCATGTGGCACACTTATGCATGAAATGAAATGTTTAAGAAGGGTGCGCCCTTATAGTGCTACAATGGATTGGGTAAAGTATAGTATCATGATACATCATGTTCAATGAGTTTTGACTCATGCTAATTCAAGTGAAACTAGGTTTTACTCATGATTTATGTGAAATGAGGATTTACTCATGCTCTATGTGCAATGAGCCTTGGCTCATGCTAATTCCATGTTAAGTGTTGTTGCCGCATTTCCATGTTATGATTATCATGATTTATCATGACTTTATGTTAATGTATCTTTTATGCTCTATTTATATGCCTATTGTCTAATATTTATTGTACTCCTCATGTTATTCCATGTGTACTCCCTTACTGGGCTTTATAGCTCACCCTTTTCTTATGCTTGTCCTCATGTTATCCCATGCAATGCTATGTACGAGGGAATGTAGTTGTCCTGTGAAGGAAGTTTTCAATAAAGATGTTGTATTTCATGTTTCAAGTTTTTAGGTAATGATCCTAAGCCCCAAAGACACTAAACCTCTTGATCTTCTTATTGTATCAAGTGATGATTTTTGTAATAAATCATGTTGAAGTTTGTAATAAAAGCAGGGTTGTCATAGTTGGTATCAAAGGGAGGTTTGGTTATTTTTGGGATTAGGATTAGAAAACCCTAGTAAAGCCTTAGATACAAGACTATGTACAATAAAAACCTCCCTAAGTTTTGGTGAGTATTGAGTAAGTGGGTTATCAAGAAAATAAATTACTGTCTGGATACGAGCAGGTAGAGGCGGCTCTGGCAGAGATGTATCCTAGGGGTAAAACCCAAAAACACCGCTTTGAGCTAGACTCGAATGGGAACTGGTGCAAAATAACGGGCCTTGCTGAACTCTTGGTTACGACACTCCTGGGGGATATGTTTTGATAAATTCACAAGCTTAGTATAAACCCTTATTAAAGGAATTAAAAAAAATGCCCCTAAAAATATATGTTAGAATGTAGATCATGAAAATCCTAGATTGAAGCCTATAGACTCATGAGTTAAGGAAATAAAAGTTTATTTATGAGTCATAAACTTCTGTATTTAGATTACCCTTTATGTGTTACCCCTAACTTTCCTTTTATTCCAGCCAATGGCCTGTAATAGGAGGACTCGAGCTAACAACCATTGTGAAGATCAGTGTGATGACTGTACTAATGAGATGCCAAATCCAATGGGAGCGGGAATCACTAACTTTGTCACGCTTCTCTCTCAGCTAAATCAAGTTTTGAATAGAAACACGGGTCAAGAGGAACGTTCAACCACCCCTAAGAAAGAACAAGTCGCTATCGAGAGCTTCATGAGACAAAGGCCTCCTACTTTTATTGGATCATCCGATCCCATGATTGCTGAACAATGGATCAACTCCATTGAAAAGATCTTCTCCATCCTTCGATGTCTTGAACAAGAGAAGGTTATCCTGGTGTCTTATCATATGGAGGGTGAATCTGATCAATGGTGGATGTTGATTAAAAATACGAAGCCTGAGTATGAGATCGAGGCGTTTGAATGGAAGGATTTCCAGAAGATGTTTTTTGATAAATATTTTCCATGCACCCTCCGGATTAAGATGGAAAGGGAATTCCTTTCCCTCAAGAAAAAAGATGAAGAATCTGTTGGAGCATACGAGGAAAACTTCACAAGGCTTGCACAATACGCTTCCAGCTTTGCCATTACCCCAGAATACAAGGTTGACTGCTTCTTTGGTGGGCTGAAGCCTTGCTTGCGGAAAGCATTAGAGATCCGTGACTTCAACAGCTATGAGGAAATTGTCCGATGTGCCCTCAAGGTCGAAATAAAGATCAGAGAATCATAGGGGTATCATGGGGATAAGAAGCATAAGGTGGAATTCAATGATGGTGGGCCGATGGATAAATCCAACGGTGCTAAGAAGATCCAGCACCCCACTGGCCAAAAGTGCGGAAAGAAGCACCCAGGAAATTGCCTCAAGGGGACGAGGAAATGATTTAGGTGTCGAAGAGAAGGGCACCTAGCTGTTAACTGTAGGCAAGAAAGACCCGCAGCTGCGATTGAGGAGAAGAACGCTCCGTTCGAACCTCAATGTGTTTTTAAATTCTACAAATGCAAAGAACCGGGTCATTTTTCAAATCAGTGCCCTAATCCAAGGGTTTTCAGAGGCAACCAACAACCTCTAAGGCAACAAGGAAGAGATTTTTCCACCACTTCTGCCGAAGTGAACCCCGACAATGAAATGGTGACAAGTACGCTAGTTATTCATTCAAGAATAGTGAACGTACTTTTTGATTCAGGTTCTATGCATTCTTTTATATCTCAAAAGTTTAGTAGAACAATCCCAGCACCACCACAAATCATGGAAGTGAAGATGTCGTTGAGTACGACAAATGGGGAAATCATGGAATCCCATGAATATAAGTCCTCCCATGTTATAATCTATTGATTGAATTTAACGGAGAACCTCGTCATACTACCTCTGGTGGAATTTGATGCAATTCTTGTCATGGATTTACTTTCCTTATATAGAGCCAACATAAATTGTTGGGAGAGGGAAATAACACTCCATACGGAGAATCAACCCACGATTATTTACAAGTGTCAGGAGGAAGATGAATATCCTTTAGCTCCATCATCTCAAGAATGGATATTAATACCCTATGAGCACGCGTATCTGGCTTAGATGATTGAGTCCAAAGAAGAAATCATGCTCGAAGAAACACCTATTGTGAGGGAATTCGCGGAAGTGTTTCCCGAGGAACTGCCTGGTCTTCCTCCTAGAAGAGATGTTGAGTTCTCAATTGAACTTATACCTGGGGTGCTACCAATATCCAAGACTCCATATAGAATGGCTATTTTAGAGCTTGAAGAGCTGAAAAAACAACTACAGAAGAATATGGATAAAGGGTTTATATGCCCAATTGCTTCACCATGGGGTGCACCAGTCCTCTTCGTCAAGAAGGATGGGTCAATGCAGCTTTGCATCAATTATCGTGAACTTAACAAAATCATGATAAAGAACAAGTATCCTCTCCCATGAATTGATGACTTGTTCGATCAGATGCGTGGAGCACAATACTTCTCCAAGGTGGACTTGCGGTCGAGATATTATCAAGTAAGGGTGAAGAAGGAAGATATCCCGAAGACTTCTTTTCGCACAAGATACAGGCACTATGAATTCATATTAATGCCTTTCGGACTCACTAATGCTCCGGAAATATTCATGGACTTGATGAATAGAGTCTTTAGAGATTACCTTGACAAATGTTTGGTAGTCTTTATAGATGATATTCTAATATACTTTAAAACCAAGGAGGATCATGAGGAGAATTTAAAAACTGTACTAGAGAATTTGCGCAAGGAGAATCTCTATGAAAAGTATAAAAAGTGTGAGTTATGGTTGAAGGAGGTCTCATTCTTGGGCCATATCATCACAAGCAATGGGATATATGTGGATCCCTCCAAAACAGATGCAATCGAGGGATGGCCGAGGCCAACATCAGTAATAGATATCCGTAGCTTCTTGGGGTTAGCTGGATATTATCGACGATTTGTAAGAAATTTCTTAAGATTGTCCAACCCTCTTACCAAGCTAACTCAAAAGGGAGTAAAGATTTCTTGGAGTGATGAATGTAAAGAAAGCCTCAAGGAGTTGAAAAGGAGGCTTATCACTGCGCACGTGCTCACTTTACCCACAAGTGGGGAGCTTTTTCTGGTATTCAGTGATGCTTCGACGAAGGGCTTAGGATGTGTGTTGATGTAGAATGATAAAGTTATATCCTATGCCTCAAGGAAGTTGAAAATCCATGAGCAAAACTATCCAACACATGATTTGGAGTTGGCGGCGGTGATCTTTGCCTTTAAAATATGGCGGCATTATCTTTATGGAGAGAAATGTGAGATATAAATTGACCACAAGAGTCTTAAATATATATTCACATAGAAAGAGCTTAATATGTGCTAGAGAATATGGATAGAGCTCATCAAGGATTATTACTGTTCAATCCATTACCACCCTGGGAAAGCGAACAAGGTGGAAGATGCCCTAAGTAGAAAGGATCCAACGATTCTATCAATGAGGATAATTGAAAAGGATCCAATATTCTTAGACTTGATGAAGATGGACATGGGAATAATAAAGAAGGGAACATCATCAATCCCTTCACAAATGATTACTCAACCATCTCTTTTGGAAAGGTAAAAGGATGCTCAAAAGGATGATGTGAGAATTCAGGAAAAAGTGGAAGCTATTAAAAAAGGGAAATCCTCAGAGTTTAATGTTAATGAAGAGGAAATTGTGCGGTTTGGGAAAAGACTATGTGTTCCATCAAGTCCAGAGCTGAAGAAGGAACTTTTGGATGATGCACATAGTTCAAATTTCTCTATTCACCCAGGGATCACAAAGATGTATCGAGATCTCCGAGAAAACTTTTGGTGGGATAATATGAAGAAGGAGATCGTTGAATATACATCAAAGTGCCTGGTGTGTCAGCAAGTGAAGGAAGAGAGACAGAAGTCTAAGGGGATAATGAAACCATTTCCCATACCAGAATGGAAATGAGAGAACATCACCATGGACTTTGTCACCGGACTTCCAAGGACATCCAAAGGCAAGAATGCAATCTGGGTTGTTGTGGATTGTCTTACGAAGACTTCACACTTCATTGATATTCAGGAGGATTTCTCTTTGGATCAACTAGCATAGATATATATCAGGGAAGTGGTAAGGTTTCATGGAGTACCACTATCTATTGTGTCTGACCAAGATCCAAGATTCACCTCTATGTTTTGGAAGAGTCTTCAACATGCTTTGAATACTGAACTGAACTTCAGTACGTCCTATCATCCTCAAACTAATGGCCAATCCGAGTGGACTATACAAACACTTGAGGATATGTTGAGAGTGTGCTTAATGGACTTTAAAGGAGGATGAGATCAACATCTTCCTCTGGTTGAGTTCCCTTATAATAACAGTTTCCACTCGAGCATCCAAATGGCACCATATGAAGCCCTGTATGGGAAAAGGTGCAGAACACCGGCATGTGGGGATGAGGCCGATGAACGTAAGCTGCTTGGACCAGAAATGGTCGAGGAAATGGTGGAGAAGGTGAAAACCATTCAACAACATATCAAGGTAGCCCAGAGTCGACAGAAGAGTTATACAGATAATCATCGATGAGACCTTGAGTTTAAAGTTGGATACATGGTGTTTCTACGCACATCTCCATGGAAGAAGGTCATGAGGTTTGGAAGGAAAGGGAAGTTAAGTCCAAGGTACATCGTCCCCTTCGAGATTCTTGATCGTGTCGGGGCTGTGGCCTATCGACTAGCACTTCCACCTGCCATGGAAATAGTATACGAAGTCTTTTATATATCCCTCTTAAGGAAGTACATACCGGACCCTTCACATGTACTCTCTTTCGAGGTGGTACAATTGGAGGATGATCTTTCTTTTGTGGAGAAACCAGTGAAGATCTTAGATCATAGAGAAAAAGTTCTACGAAATAAGACAATGCCCCTCATCAAGGTGTTTTAGAGAAACCACAAGTTTGAATAAGCGACTTGGGAATCGGAGGATATGATGAAGCTGAGTTACCCACATTTGTTTTAGTGTGGGAAAAGGAAAATTTCGAGGGAAAAATTTCTCAAGGGGGGAATATTTTAACGACCCAAAGTTTCATTAATGGAAATCCCTCTTGATCTAATTAAATGTCTCTTTATTTTTATATAAAATGATAACTTCTTTGGTTTTATGTTAATAATTTTGACCGTTGCTAATATAGTCATTGAACAATGATCATATGATTAGTATAAATATATGACTTTAACAAATCCAATTTACTCAGACAAAGGAAGCGGTGGCCTCATCCAGAAGAATTGCCCCATACGAAGCCCATTTGTCGGAGCTCGGAAAAGAGGTGGCGTCTTTGGGCTTCGCCCTTGACCATGCCCATGATGAGCTTCATCATGTTAAGCTCGAACGTCACCGTCTATGGGAAAAGTGGAAGTTGATTGAAATTATCACTCGAGGGATGTTATCCGAGCCACCCCAAGAGTCTATCACTATCGCACACCTTGCCCATAGGTCTTATGCAGCTGTTTTAAGGGGTTATGTAACAAATAAGTAGCACTATTTTCATGTACATTATTTTTGTATATAATAATGAATATAATTTCTAGTCATTTTTGATACATTGTAAATAGTTTTTAAAGTACAAAATGTGTTTTTAGTTATTATTTAATTAAGAAATCTATTTTATTAAATTAAGGGATTTTTGAATTAAATAATATTTTAATAAAATAATAATAATATTATTAAATTATTATTTTTTGTTAAATATAAATGATCTTATAATTTTATGAATGCAATTAAAATTTTTATTAAGGTTTGAAAGCCATTTCTGTCAAAACTCGTGAATTTTTGATAAATGTCGGTTTTTATTTTAAAAGTGAAAATTAACATATTCAGAAAATTATTTAGATAAAATTAATGTTATTTATGGAATCAGGACGTCAAAATTATCCAACGGTGATTTTTTTATAATTTTCTGAGACAGTCAAATTTTTGGGTAAAAATTAAATACCGTTTAAATATATAATGTGTTTTATGACATCATAATGACCCAATAGTGATGTAATAAAATACTATAATCTTTATGTTCGGCCAATATATGTTTTACCATTAAAATAATGTGATTTTGGGTTTGTTTGAATTACTTTTCAAAGTATTAATGGACCTCTCAAGACATATTCAACACTTTGCCTTTTTAAATTAATTTCCATGGGAGTGTGACTCACCTCCACATAAGCAAACTTATTCTTATAAGAAGTTCGGACTTTGGACTTATAAAATATTTTATTCCTATTCCCTTTTCCAAAAACCATGGGCAAAAACCATGGGATGGTTTGTGGTTTGGATTAATTTAATATAAGGGGTCCCAAACCTAAATAATAAAGAATTCCCTCACCTTTCCTATATAAAACCACCAAATCTCCCACTTCCTCATCACTCAAAGCCCTTGGCATTCGTCCAAAATCTGACCTACTCTATCTATAATCCTCTCAAGGTTCCCCTAGCTCCCAAGAAGCCTCTCACAAGCCTCTCTCTAGACTTTTGAAGCACACTTCCAAGTAAGGGTTTTTTATTCATTTCTCATTTTTGTCAATTTTATTTATGTTGTATTGCCCTTTTAATTTCAATTATGAATGTTAGGGTATGGTTTCTAACCTTCCCCATACTTTTCTATTATTGTTTGAATTATGGGAGACCCCTTTCTCTCTCATTAAATGCCTCCCATGTACACCCGTTACTATGCTAAAATTCCGAAAGGAACTTCTCTCTCTTCTTTTACATTCAAGAAATAATTTTGTATCATGAATCTAAATTCCATTACAATTGTTGGGACATGTGTCTATATGACCTCCTTACTGTCCATTACATGTAAATATGATGAGGAACCCCTTTATCTCTCATCAACATTTTTTTATGAATTCTTACGTCACGCCGTTTCGCTGTCGAAATCGCACCGATTTTCTAAGCCAATGCCATTGTGTAGTGAATACCATGCCCATTTCTCCATCAAGGGTATTCACCTTTATGAAAATTTACTTATTGATTATAAAGTTTCATGTATGAATTCCACATTCCTTTATCATGTAATAAATGATTATGATTAATGAATCCATGTTTTATGATCCATGTGGCACACTTATGCATGAAATGAAATGTTTAAGAAGGGTGCGACCTTTTAGCGCTCCAATGAATTGGGTAAAGTATAGTATCATGATACATCATGTGAAATGAGTGTTGACTCATGCTAATTCAAGTGAAACTAGGGTTTAGTCATGCTTTATGTGCAATGAGTATTTACTCATTCTCTATGTGCAATGAGCCTTGGCTCATGCTAATTCCATGTTAAGTGTTGTTGCCACATTTCCATGTTATGATTATCATGATTTATCATGACTTTATGTTAATGTTTCTTTTATGCTCTATTGATATGCCTATTGTCTAACATTTATTGTACTCCTCATGTTATTCCATGTGTACTCCATTACTGGGATTTATAGCTCACCCTTTTCTTATGCATGTCCTCAGGTTATCCCATGCAATGCTAAGTATGAGGGAATATAGTGGTCATATAAAGGAAGTATTCAATAAAGATGTTGTATTTCATGTTTCATGTTTTTATGAAATGATCCTAAGCCCCAATGACACTAAACCACTCGATCTTCTTGTTGTATCAAGTGATGTTTTATGTAATAAATCATGTTTAAGTTTGTAATAAAAGCAGGGTTGTCATAAGCTAGGCGTGCAGTTTGGGAAACCATTCACATCATGTGCGAAATGTCTCTACCCCCTTAAACTAAGCTGCACGGATTTAGGAGAACTGTGTGCCCTCTACAGTTTTCCAAAAACCTTGTTTTCCGGGTTCGGTGCTCCCAAAACTCCCTGAACTACTTGAGAAACTTAAAACACATTCATCCAATCCAGAAAACATCATCTAGGAGCTTTCCCACCCTAAAAATTCTATTCTGAACCTCAAATTTAAAAACAACATATTCAGTAATTGAAAAAGTTCAAATCCCTTCACCTTTTAGTTCGGTCCAAAATGCAGATTGTTACATTTTGGAAGAAAATCGTAGAGACCTCAAAAGGTTATTTTAGAAGTTATGATTTTTGATACCTGTGTATGAGATTTCGTGGGACCATTCCCATCATCTCATGGGAATGAGTATATTTTTGAAGTTGTCAAACATGTTTCGAAATAAGTTAAGGCATAAGCACTACCCAACAATCAATAAAGTAGTGTGATGAAATTTATTAAAATTAATATTTTTTCAAGGTTTTGGGTGCCTTGAGCTCTTATTACTTATAATGTAACCCATTTTAAGAATTATAAATTTAAATATTTGACCAAGAAATATGGTTGTGACCATAGAACTGGAACTTCCTATCATAAACAATCTAGTATATAGGTATAAATTATAAATAAGGAGTCGAAATATATTTTAGAAAAAAATGTATCTAATTCTAGAAAGGATTGATCCTTGAAATTAGATAATAAATTATAGACTGATAGAACCTCAAAGATCCAATTGTTATGTCTCCATACAAGCTGTTATTTGGTAAATGTTTTATTTTTCTTGTGGATTTTCAACACAAGTCATATTTAGTTGTAAAAAGTTTAAAATTTGATTATATGACTGCAAGGGAGTGGATGCTGCTATATCTTAGTGATATGGATGAGATTAGGAGAGAGTATTATGATGATTATAAGATTTTCAAAGAGCGGTCCATGGTATTTCCTGATTTTACCATTCAAATTAAAAGTTGGATAGAAGGTCCTTCTCTCTAATTGTAGACTTAAACTATTCCCTGGTAAATTGAAATCTAAGTGATCTACATCTTTCACTATTCTTATAGTGTTGAAAATGGATATATTGATATTTTTGGAGAAGAAAATAGACCAATAGTGGTAAATGGTCATAAAATGAAACTTTATTTTGAAGGGTAGCCTAAGGACTGAGCTACCATGTCTATGTTTGAAAACTAATTTTTATATGAATTATAACTGTATAATTTAAATTTAGTACTTCATGGGTGTCAATACATTGTATTTATGTGTTTTTATCATTATTTTATTAAGAATAAAGTATTGTTGTTTCTCTGTCTTTTTCTATTTGTTTAAAATTAATTTATATTCTTAGTCTTCCTAGTCATTTTTCTTAAATAAGGTTGTTGCTGATGTGTTAATAAAATAGAATAGTTTTCTTTTGTTGTCAATTCACATGAAGATTCATGTTGGATCCCCAATGGATAAAAAATCCCTAAACTCGTACCTTTGTTTTTTCATTACATTTGGGTTTCATCTTTTGATATCTTATTATAACATTATTCATTTTTTGGAATTGGAGCAGAATAAACATGGGGATTTCACTCATGCTAAGGGGAAAGGGATGTTTTTGGATTGAATCATGGATAAAACTTCTTTAATCAGGTAATTTATTATTTTTATTTTCTGCATCACTTTTCTTATCTTCTTCATTTCTGTTATGATTTTGATTTCATGCTGCTACTACAAATTATACTGCAATACATGTAAATTTATTCACAGTGTAGAATTAAGTGTGAGGGAGTGATACCCCTTACTATTTTTTTAAGTGAATATGATTTTATATGATGGGTGTTTAGAATACCATTTTTTGTTCTACTGTAAATCTAATTGAAACCAAATTCTAAAATTGATGACACCCTTTTTTCTATACACTAATTGATTCACATGAAAATGTTGGAACTTTATATTAAAATCCTTATCACTATTCCTCAATTATAATTCATGTTAATATATTGTAAAAGATTTATTTTTTAAGACATTTTATTGTTTTAATTTTATTTTAACCCTTTAAACATGTCATTAAACTATTGAAATAGAAAATCATCATTGAAATTTAAAATTCAAATGTTTTTCACCACCTCGGTATTCTCTTTCGAGGACAATGTTGGGGTTTAAGTTATGGGATAGTGTATTATTCTTTAATTTGGGGTAATTTGTACTTAATTATGTACCCATAAAATCCAATTAAATTTTTTCAAAATCGTGATTTTTTCAAGATTTTATTTACATTTTCAGTTGGTCAAAATTTTTAATAAATTTCAAAGATGTGAATCCACTTTTGAAAAGGTTATACCTCCTATATTAAACCATAAATTTAATTAATTAAATTATTTTCTTTCCCTCTTGTAATCACTTTTCCATGGTTATATTTTAATACAATGTTATACAACTATAATTTAATTAGAACTTTTTGATTGAATGAAACATATAAGACATGAATTTACATAATATATGAAAGGAAAATTTTAATTAGGGTTGGGTTTCTTTCCTTCATTATTTCTTTCCTGTGAGATTTTATTTTCATATAAAATTGACCTATTTGTTTTCTCATTTGTTATTTGGTTTTCCCCTTCATTTATTAATCACGTAGACGGTTGAACTTTTTTACTTATATTTTGGAGATTTTAGTTATTACTCATATTTTGGGGTATTAACCATCTTTTCAGGATTGGGGGTAAAACGAGCATGAGTGGTTTTTCAAGGAGAGCTCGTATATCTTCCCGTGTGGTTGTCCAAGATCCTTCCCTAGCGGGCGTGTGCACCAATTCTTCTTCTCCAAGCCATGTGTGATTCCAAAATAGATCCTGGAATCTTGAGTTCAAAGTGAGAAAGGGCTTAAACATCGAGAAATCACTTTATAAGGAATCGTTGACTCACTCATTCTCAGAGTTCAAATTTTTGGAGGAAACTTTAGGGTTCCAAGATCTGCGATTGGTAGAGTTCTTTTGGGAAGAAGTGATTCAGATCCAATTTGGTTTTGGATCCCCTCTTACTGGTGGTTCTTCACTCTCTATATTCGGTGGAGATCCAGCCTGATTGCACCTCCCAGAGCCAGGAGAATATATCCTGATGATTCAAGGACTTTGGTTGAGATCCATCCTATGTGTGCCTTTTGTGAACGATTCATGATCCAAACACCCGCAGTTGGTTTCATATAACCCGGTTATGTGACCTATTTCAGATATGGTGGAGTTCTGGAACCAGCACAGAGGACCAGCCCTGTCCAGTGGCTATGCAGATTATAGGAGGGTGTTCGTGTCAATTTTCAAACCTTTTCCTCACACCTTGCCTCTTCAATTCTGGAATTAAATCCCAAGATGACATGGGACATAGTCATCAAATGTGGTACATCAGGTCTGTGGTAAGAAAAACTTAGTTATAGATTCTTGAACTCTTATTGTATTATATTGTTTTAATTTCTATTTATTATTTGTGAAATGATTTATTCTGCATCCTGTAATTATTCTTATTTTGATAATAATAAAACGAATGAGTCAGGTGGTGGTCTTTCTGTGCACGTTGGACCAAAAGGGGTCTGAATCACATTAAATCCTTGTGTCATTTACCGCTTTTATTTCCTCATTTAATTTGACCTATAATCACTAAAACTTGTTGCTTCTTATGTTAATTATAGAATATATTTTAGCTTTTGTTAGGCTCAGTTTTATCATTGTTTCTATAACCTTAATTTCTCATTTATTGTTTAATTCTTATTTTAGATGAATCAATGTGTTCAGAATTTTTTCATTCTATTTTATGAGAATTAAGTGCCAAGTTGATGTAATTTTCCACTGCCTTGTGTTTTTCACTATTGGATTACATTTTTTTTATTCCTAATGTTTGAAATTGCAACTCAAACTTCGTTTGTTTATAATTTTTCATGTTATAAACTATTAATAAGAATCATTTTAGCATTTTGGATTTTAACAAACCAAAACACCCAATTTATCTTGGGATATTGCATGATACCGTCTCTCATATAGGGGCGCTCCCTGAAAAAAGTGGTATTAGAGCCTAATTGGGTTTATGTTTTTCTTTGATAAATTGTTAAATTGTTTTTTCATTGTTTTCAAATATTTTTCTAGTGGTTTTCACCTGTTACAACATTGTTTGATTGTTTTGTTTAGCTAGGTCATTGAATCTCTTAGGATATAATTTCATTATATTGTTGATAGTTTGTTTCCTCATTGTTTCACTATTTCCTTTAACTATCTAAAAATCAGAGATGCCTCTTGGTAGTTTCTACCTACGTGTGTCTATGGTTTTGGTGTAGGAATGGATCCTTTGGAAGGTTTGCCTATGTATGAGAGCTGATTAGAAGTAAGGTTCAGGTAGGATTTTATGTCTCTAGTTTTTTACATTTGTATATAAGATGAGCTTATGTTAGCTCCATTGTGTTCCTCCGCATCCTTTAGGACTATTTTTCCAGGTATGGTCCCATAGCGAGTTCGATGTTTAGGTTTGGTAGCTTTTGGGTGCAGTGCTCTTGTTTGTTTCTTGGTTGGACACCAAGATTATTTGTTTTTTGTTTGACCATGTTTAGAAGCTTTGTTTTGGCTTAATAGGAACATTTCTCCATTAGTAAGTCTAGAATAGGATGTGTGGCCCTTTAGGGGATTGTTTTCCCCTTGTTTATAGCTGAATCCATCCTTTTTTTCTCATGTGTTAGAGCTTTTCTAAAATGTTGGCACTGCTTTCATGTGTCATTGCAGTATCCCTTTTTTGTGAGGATGTCTATTTTTGGATTTTGTTTAGGAGGTCATCTCTTATGGTGGAGATTCCTAATCCATCTATTGGGGATCTTCTAGTGCCTTGCATCGAAAGTCCCGACGGCGTGTCTCGGTTTTAAAGTTGACGGTTCTTGGTCCTTTGGTCCTATATGTCTATGTGGGTTTAGGTGGATACCTCTTTGGGTTGTTTCCTTTTATATTCATGCTTCAATTATCTATGTTTCCTCTTTTGCTTATTCTTTTCTCTGACCTGTTTTTTATTTCCTAGTTTCATTATCTGTGAAATTCTGAGATTTTTTGTTTCTTGCCATGTTTTGTGTGAGGATGGTACTGCTTTATTTTGTTGGTGTTCTACAAGAACTAGTGACCAGTTTTAGGGGGCATGTTATAGAATTTGATTTTCTTATCCAAATTCCTCCTTGGTAACATCTCAAAGGGTGAATCATGTAAGTGTATGTATGTTCTCTATTTATGTTTAGAGCTATTTATTTTGAGCATGTTTATCAGTTGAATAGATATCATTCAATTCGGGTGCCATGTATCACTGTGATACATGTTGGGAGACAGTTTGATGTTGTTTCTTTTAGTTTTTTTTCTGTTTAGGATGTGATTCCTAGATTGATGGAATTAGGTGCAAGAACATCTCTAATTTTATAAGAAAATGGTGTAGATTTGTGAGATTTTATTTTCACATAAAATTTACTTATTTGTTTCGCCATGCATTATTTGGTTTCCCCATTTATTTGTTTAACCACATGGAAGGTTCAACATTTTTTACTTCTATTTAAGGGATTTTAGATGTTACTCATATTTTGGGGTATTAAACATCTTTACAGGATTGAGGGAACTGTGGGCGTGAGTTGTTTTTAAAGGAGAGCTCAGATGTCTTCCTAAGCGGCTATCCAAGATCCTTCTGTGGAGGGCGAGCGCACCAATTATTCTTCTCCAAACAACATGTGTTTCCAGAATAGATCCTAGTCTCTTGAGTTCAACGTGAGCAAGGGTTTCTACATCGAGCGATCTCTCTATGAGGCATCATTGGCTCACTCTTCCTCTCGGTTCAAATTTCTGTAGGAAGCTTTAGGATTCCAAGATCTGTGATCGGTAGAGTTCTTTTGGACAGAATAGATCTATATCTGATTTGGTTGTGGCTCCCCTATCACTAGTGGTTCTTCACTCTCCAGATCTGGTAGAGATCCAACCTACTTGCACCTTCCAGATCCAAGAGAGAAGATCCTTAGAATTCAAGGACTTTGGTGGAGATCCAGACTATGTGTTCCATTTGAAGGCTATTCTTTATCTAGACATCCATAACTCGTTGCATAACACCCGATTATGTGCGCTATTTCAGATCCGGTGAAGTTTTGGAATAGGTGCATAGGACCAGCCCTATCCAGTGGTTACACAGATTACAGGAGGCCATTCTTGACCATTTTCAGACCTTGTCCTCATGCAATGCATGTGCAATTTTGGAATTAGAGCCCAACATTCTACGGGACAGAGTCTTCAAATGAGGTATACCAGGTTAGTGGTAAGCATGCTCAATTATAAATTCTTAAACACTTACTGTATTAATTTGTTTCAAATTATATGTATTTTTGGTGATATGATTTTTTTTTCTGGATCCTATAATTGTTTTAATTTGGATCATAATAAAACACATGAGTCAAGCGGTGTTCTTTCCGAGTATGTAGGACCAAAATGGGTCCGAAGCACATTAAATCCTTATGTCATTTACTGATTTTCTTTCCGCATTTAATTTGACCTGTAATTGCTGAACGTCATTGCTTATTTTGTTAATTAAAGAAGATATTTGAGCTTTTGTTTGGATTAGTTTTATCATTGCTACTATAACCTTATTTTCTCATTGATTTTTTAATTTTGGTTTTAGATGAATCAATGTGTTCAGAATTTTTTCATTCTCTTTTATGAGATTTAAGTACAAAGTTGAGGTAATTGTCCACCACCTTGTTTTGTTCAGTCTTGGATTGCATTTGTTTTATTCTAAATGTTAGGAATTTTAACCCAAACATTGATTTTTATCAATTTTCATGCTATAAACTATTAATAAACATCATTTTAACATTTCAGATTTTAATGAACAAAAACACCCAATCGATCCTGGGTTATTGCATGGGATCGTCTCTCATGCAGGGGAGCTCCCTGCAAAAATTCTTTTATTCTTTAAGCTAATTTTTTTGGATGAGATATTTATTTGTTCATGTAGTTATTGAACCTACTCATCCATTCATTTGTTTCTAATTATGTAAGTGTTAATTTATATATGTCTTCTCACATGAAGTTAATGAGAAGTTTGGAAGTTTTGTTTAAGTTCATATTGATGTTTTTTTAATTCAATTAATTTTTTTTTCAAAATCAATCATTATAGTTTAACAGTAATTAAACATTTCACTAAAACCATTTTATTTTGAAAGGAAATTCATAAAATCTTCTTGAAAGGGTTCATGTGGGAATGTCATTTTTCATTAATCAATTCTTTTTGGCATTTCAACTGTTTAAAATTTATATTTATTATATCCCACTAGAATTGATTAGTAATTTCTTGAAGATAATAAATGATTAAGTATGAGGGAATATGATGTGACTTTTAATTGAGTTTCTTTTCCACATCATTTATTTAATATTTATTCGAATTAATGAATTAACTGTACATTTTTTTATTAATTAAGTGAATATTATTAATTTAGTTGTTAAAATTATTAGTTTATCATCTTTTGTGTTTAATTTTGTATTTTTATCATTTAAATTATTAATTTTATTTATTTAGTTTTTCTTTATATTATATTACTAAATATATATTAAAAAATTAATATTATATTTATTACTTTTATTTTTTATATTTTAAAATTAAATATTTTAACTATTTACTTTGATTTGGTTAATGAATCTTTAATTTAATTTTTAATTATTAGATTTTGTATTTTTACATTTTGTATTTTAAATATATAATTTTAATTAATATTTTGTTTTCAGCTTTAAAAAAATGTAATTTTACTTTTTTTTGAGTCGTTTTACCTTTTTATCAATTCATTTTTTAATTTTTGTTTCATTTAAATTATTAATTGAATAAGTTTTTATTCATAAATATTTAATATTTTACCTTTTTAATATTTTTTATGATGTCATTTGTTAATGTTTTAAAATTTATTTTCTTTTTATGAAGGATCCACCATTAGGGTCGGCTACTGTTGAAACGGCTACCACTACTGCTACTACTGGGACATCTACAATAGGGAGACCACTGGGGCATAACATCCACTATCATTTTTGGGGCTTCTACAATTGGGACAGCTACTGCTGAGACTGAGCATCCACCAACACCCGCCACTGCCATCAAGATCCACCACTATCTTCTGCTTCCACCACATAACCACTACCAATCTTGATCCACCACTTTCCAAACTCCACCGGTCTACCAGTCATCCATCTATTGCTAAGATCCATCCACTGGTATCACCTACACACACCGGAAGACAGATCTTCATTGAAACTGATCTACACCGAAGCACATAAGGGAGATGAGCTTGCAAATCTAGAAATTTCTAAACCACTGAATATCTCTGGACCTTGATTATAGATTGATGTTGAAGATGAGAAGAATAATGATCCACGACCACAGACCGAAGGTCTCCGCCACCGCTAAAGCACTACTGCACTGTTCAAGACCCACTATGATCCGAGGAACCTGAGTGTGCCGTCGATCCACATACCATTGCGATCCATCCACTAACGGAGCTCCCCTCACTCCTGGATGAATACTCTTGTGGTCTACCCCACTCTTCCAAGAAAGAAGACCAAAGGTGGCTAGGGTGAAAGGAAAATAAAGGAAAATAAAAACATATGAAATGAATAAATAAATAAATAAAGAAAATAATAACAAGAATAATATAAAATAATTAAATATAAAGAAATAAAAAGATAATATAATATACACATCTAATAATAATAATAATAATAATTAGGATAATATATATTTTTTAAAATATAAAAATATATTGATATTAATAACTATATAAATAAATTTATATTTAAATACATTTATTAATATTTATAATAATAATAATATTATTTATAATCATAAAATTTATATTTTATAAATAATTTTAATAATAATAATTCAATAATTAATTCATGTATATTGTGCAAGAACTATGCCAAGTGCACGCCCATTTGTTTTGAAACCATATTTTTGTAATAGATGTTTTGATTAAATCATGTGTAATTGATTATAACTCATGTTAAGTGTTACATGGATGGTAGAGAACTAAAGACAGACCTAAGTCAGTGCAAGATACTAGTGATGAATAGATGAAAAGCATAATATAAGTTCAGAGGCAGAATCCATATTCAAAGAGATTTAAACATTCTTGAATTTGAGGTAGACCCAAAGACAAAGACAGGTAGCCCAAACATCCTAAAGGAAGAGAAAAACAAATTTTCCATGGCTCTGATTGCAGTTACAGAAGAGAGAGATTTATTTCGTATATGTTTTCAAATTCTTTTGATTATAATTTTTTGAGGATTTTATTTTAATTCTTCAAATAGTTACAACTTGCGAATAATCACTTTTTCTTAGAGGATCTAATTCTTCTGGTTTTAATATTATATCTTCTTCACATCATCTTTCAAAAACTAATAATTGATTAGAGATGTTGATTTTGAATTATTTAATTTTTTTCCATGTCTCAAAATTAAATTCAAAACTTTGAAAATAATCTGTGATATTATTTCTGAATGATTTTTTCATGAAACACATTGTTTTTTGATGTTTCTTGAAGTGAAAAACTCTACGATTCCTTATTATGCATGTTCAATCTTCTGACAAGCTAGATTAATCAAACATTTTGTCAAGAATGAAATATTTATAAATTTTCATGAATGAAGAAATCAGTTTATATCCATAAGTACTATTATTTGTTGTTCATTTTTTTGATCGAATTTCTCAGCACCTTCACTCACATCAAGATCATTTTTTCTATTTCAACGTGAATCAAATTCATCAGTTTTTATCATCATTTCCTGTCTTAGAACAGTTTTAAGTAAAAAAAATATTCCAATTCTTACAGTGGATTTTTTTTTCAAAATTTGTTTTTACTCACTCCCCTGTGGTTTTAAATCCTAGAAACTACTATACTATAATTAATAAAACTTGTAAATAATAAAACCAAAACATTTTCAATGAAAAATGTGTCACTGAGAAAGAAAATTATAATAATGTTCTCAAAGATGAGGAAGCTAGTGACTCCAATACTGAAGAATATTTTAGTAACAATTTAGATGAATTTATGTCCTTGTTTTCTAAATATGTGAAAATAGACACAGGAATGTAAAAAATGAATGTTACCACTTAAATTCTTTGGCTGTGGAACTATTAATAATTTTTCAGAAAATTGTCCTTGAAGAAAGAAATATATTTTAAGTAATGAATATGAAAGAATGTAAAGAATAACCTTTATGAAAAAATATGGAAAATATAAATCCTATTTCAAAGTAAAGGATAAAAAGTTATCTAATTCTAAAAGGATATGTTTTTTGTCTAAAGATAATGAAGTTGATAATAGTGAAGTTGAAATTGAAAACTCAAGTGATAATTCTTCTAAAAATACTTTTTTTAAAAATTTAATGATAAACAATTCATCGATAATGAAAGTAGTAGTTATGAAGAAGAAGAGTCTTGATTGGAATTTACTCTAAAAAAATAACTAAAATAATGCATTTAAAAGAATTTAGGACTTGTAAAAGTGATCAATAAATTGAAAAAGTGATGTTCAACTACAAATAATCAAGAATATTTTCCTGTAGAAAAATTTATGTTGTTGGAAGAAATTTATTATTTGAAGAAACCCCTTCAAAAAGAGAGGAACCTAAATATTCAGCTTGAAGTGAAAATAAAATTGAAGGAGGAATAATTATAACTTATTCAATAAATAGTTTTTAAAAATGAGAAAGAAGTTATGAACTTACAAAAACTCACTTACCTAGGCTGGTGAATGTTTTGAGAAATGTGAACCTAAGAAAGACCAAAAACTTTTAGGTTTAAAGGTTTACCTAAAGAATGAATATGTTTATAAGGATAAGATCTATGATAAAACCCTAATTGAAGAAAAAAATAATAGAGTTGAAAAATATGAAGTTTCTAAAATTTCAACATTAGAATCAAATTTTGATACCTCTAGTGATTCTGTTGAAGATGCGAAGAAGTCCAAATTGAGGAAGAAAATTTTGATAGATAAAATTTTTTTTGGGGCACAACGAAGTTCTATAGTTGAAAGTAAGAAAGATGTTGAAAATCATGTTTAAAACTCTAGGAAGTATGGAAGTTACAGAGAAAAATATTCTTAATATGGTGACTACTGGTATTGTTGCGGATTTGGATTTACAAAAAATACACATTGTTTCAATCAACAACAATACCTCAATCCCAAGAGAAACTCAAAGAAAATTTTGGTCTAAAAATTGAAAATAGAATCCAAACTTTGGAAATTATCTGTGAAAGATGCGAACAACCTTGACACCTTTAGAATGGATGTCTTGTTTTATTACTGGCACAAAAAAGTCTTTATAAAACATCCAAAAATCCGGATATGATGGAAGATAAATTAAATGAAAATTCTCTTGTTGTTGAAACAAATATTAAATCTACAAAAGTAGAATGAACCTAGATTTTTGGATAATGGGTAATCTTCATATATCATAGGTGTTGGGAAAAAATTCCTCAATGTGTTTTCTAGGTGTGTTTTGGGTGTGATTGTGTTTGTTGACAAATCCAGATGACCATGAATGAGTATGGATGGTGTTTGCCGATAGCATGTTTTTAAGGTGGCACAGTTTCCAAGTGTTTTCCAAATTTTTGGGCCTCAAAAGCATGAGTTTGATGTTGGAAAAGGAAGGTTTTCATAATAGGAGTGGATAATGTGAAGAAATGCAAAGAAAATCGATTAAATAAGGGAACCACGTACCTCATAACATGGTCTGCATACCATGTCTGGGAATAGATCGTGGCCATGTATCTGGCAGTGAGAACGGTACGTGGGAGTGGTTTGAAGAATTGAAAATGGTTCGTAGTGATGGTTTTGCGGTGAAGGGTGTGCATTATGAAGAAGGTGTGATGGTTCATGGGATGGATTGTTGTTTACAGAAGTGATTGGCCATAGAGGAGAAAAGGGAGTATGTGGACCATGTTTGGAAAATGGTTTGCGGGAAGGCTTACGATTTGCAGTGACAGAAGTGGTATGCTGTGAAGGCAGTGCAGAATCAAAGATTTGGCAAATATTGATTTAGCAGATAAAGTGAATATCTTTAATTATATAAGGATAGCTAATCCCACTAATTATTAGTGAGAGAAAATATCATTAGTGAATATTTCTTTGCTTTGGGAATTTAGGTAATCCCAAAAGTGGTTTGCGTGTGTAGACGCTGAAAAACGCTCTAGGGATGAAGGAGGTTTTGGTGCGACAAAGCGAAGATATATTTTGACCTGGTGATCCATTCCGAGGAGCCTTGAAGGGCCGCATGAAAAAATCTCAGATGGGCTTGAAAAAAATCTCCCCCGCATGGAAAACCGCGGGATCCAAGGCCATTTTCCAAACATGGGTGGAAACTTCCATGCCCTTGCAAAAACTCCTCCACTACACAGAAACTTATGCCCCAGCGCACAAACTTCCATGCCGCCAACTGTGTGCATGGAATTTTTCTCACACCACCCCATGCAGAAGATATTTTGCGCTGCCGACACCGGCGTGAAAACATTTGCGCGGACTTGTTTCCGCACAGATCGGGCAACCCCGAGGGCCTATAAATAGAAGGGCTCCCCTTAGAATTTCGATGGATGAAGTATCTGAACCTTCTCTTCTACACGAAATCCAACTCTCTTGTGTGCAAAATATGGCTTTCAGGTACCAGATTTTTCTCGAGAGGTCACCCAGGGGTTCACTTTCACGTGGGGCCACCTGGGATTAACCCTCATCCAAATCCCATCAAGTCCCATCCCCTACACACAATCTCTTCCAATTGCATGCAATCTGTTCCAATTGTGCGCAATCTCTTCAAATTGTGCACAAACCGTATGACTTGTGCACAATCTCTTCTATTTGTGCGCAAAACCTCGTCTCCCCTTTACGGACCTGACCTCTCCAATTGCGCGCTAACCCGAATTTTTTCACCCAAGTTTCTCAATTGCGCACCGACGCAGTCTTTTTCTGTGCAAGTGCACAATTGTGCGCCAACCTGGAGTTTTCCGCGCAACTATTCCCCTTGCATGCAAACCTCCCCCCTTGTGCGCATGTGTTCAATGTCTCTCTTCTGGACATCATTTTCAAGTGATTTCCACACCCAAAACATTTTCGTCACACACCCTTTTCTCGTACAACCCTCTAGGCTCATATGAAGAAATTTCAAAGTCCCTTGGGAGATGTTTCACATTTCATTGCTTCGCCTCATACTTCTTCTCATAGGCACGTTAACGACTATTGCTTCCTCTCATAGCAATGGGAACGTGGAACCCCAATTGTTCACTCCATAGCACCCCCAACCACGACATTGACGATGCCTTCCTTTCCACAAGGGTGGGTGGGTATTGGTTATGTAAGTCCTACGGGAGCAGAGTAAACCCACCTTCGTTCGAGCTGCAGGACATTAAACTGACAGGCACTTACGTCCGAGCTGTAGGATGTTAAACGTCCAATCACCTTCATGCTTAGCACATGAAGTTAAACTGTGGCCTTTCCCCATGCATCATATGAAAGGTACCCCACCTTGGGAATTCTGCATACCCACTGTTCTCCATGAGAGTGAGATCATTCCTCAAATGGAATGGGATCCTCTTCATTTGAGCATCATCTGTCCATGGGGAAAGGGAAACCACCCAGGTGTAAGCCCCTAGCTTTACTTACAGGAGGCAACAACCATGATCCTCCTCTCTTCCTAGGTTCCATGTCCCTCTCCTGGTGGGCTTTGTCACCATCCAGGGCTCCATCTTGGAGTAAGTCCCAATCTCTATCTCATTGCGCTGCTAACCACGCGTAAGCCCCTATTTCCACTTTGGGCTACTAACCATGTGTGAGCCCCACTTCACTTCCCATGGACGGACCTTTCACGGCGTGATCATTAGGTCTTTTCTGTCTCTTGTTTCTCACATTGAGCATGACTCACGTGGGCTTAGAGATCAAGCATCAACCATGACATACTCTTTGGGAAGCCTAGAGTGTAAGTCCCACACACCCCACCTGAACTATGTGGTCATTGATCCTTTACAAGGAAAGGTACGTAGGATGCCTCTATGAGGTTCAATCCCACCACCCATTGGTCGTTCCGACCATCTTCACATCAGTTCACCAAACCCACCGAAACTACAGGGTATTTGATCCTTGCCAAGGAAAGGTACGTAGAAAGCCTCCCTGAAGTTCAAGCCCACCACCCATTTTTCATTCAGACCATCTTCACGTTGGTTTACCGAACCCTCCCGAATTATGGGGTCTTTGATCCTTTCCAGGGCAAGGTACATAGGAAACCTCTTTGAGGTTCAAGCACATCATCCATTTGTCTTGACCACCTTCACATCGGTTCCCACCCCATTCTAAAATATGTGGGCTTTGATCCCTGTCTCATGGATAAGGTAAATAGGAAACCTACCTAAGGTTCAACCCCATCCAAAGGTAAGCTGTTGTTACCCTATCAAGTGGTAAGGCGTTGTAACCCCATTTAGCGGTAATCCATTGTCAACCCCATTCGACAGTAAGCTATCATCAGGTGAACTATGAGGACTTTGATTCCCTACTATAGGGATACATAGGAGGTATCTTTAATACTCAAGCCCAATATCACCGTCCTCCTCGAGAAAACTCCACCTCATTCTCCATCCACTGAATTAAACCTTCCATCACCCATACATATTCTTACCTGGGCCGCCACATCCTGGTGGGATTATGCCACTTAATTCTCCATTCCTTTTAACAACAATCAGGAAGCTAACAACACGTTGGCCCTAACATCAGTGTTCCCTCCAGAGGTTGCACCCATATGATCAAATCTAATCAGTGTTCTAATTAGTTCAATCCATCTCTGCTAGACGTTAAACTCACGACATAACCTGTGTTAAACATGGGAAGCTGAAGAAAAACTCAGATACAAGACTATGGCATATGATTCCCCACATTCGATGTAGGATTCCTCGGGATTCTGTGCCCTCGAGAAGCCCTATAGTAAAGGGAAGAAACCCAAACGCGCCAGTGTCCTAGTGTCTATACATGCCAGTGATGTACAACGTGACTACTCCCCTGACCAAAGGTTTCTTCCTAGACCGGACCCCTTAGAATTTCCTGACAGAAGCATTGTAATTAACCGGTGTCCATGATGATATGGCACTAGAAAGAGTTTCACAAACAAGATCTTAAATCTATAAGGGAGACTCAGACTAGGTGATGAGTTCCAAGGAGGAATCCGTGGAAGGAATAACCAACATCCCATAATACCATTTTTACCAAGGAGAAAATGTCCTGGAACAAGAGATTGATGCTGCTGGAATTTGGAAAGCGGGAATGCAGGGCAACAAAACCGCGCCTTTCGTACTAAAACAGACAGACGTGCATGCCCCGGCAAAAGCGTCAGAAACAGAAATGGTGAACCTGACGAGAAGGTATTCTCCTTAATATATTAGTAGAATTCGAGAAATCAATGGGTTAGTGTGTCACCAGATCCAGTTATCCGGTGCTAGGTCCCACCAAGAAAATAGTGGGCCTGGCGTGAAACTCACCAGAAGTTGGGGAAAACAAAACATTGGACGTCCCGGTCTATAATGTTATTAGAGTGAATCCATCTTACCACACATGGAAGAAGGAATAGTGTTGGGTCATTGGTCGTCGATTCCATTTTTCTTTCAACATTGACGAGTTAACCTCACTGCTTTCAGGAACCAAGCTGCTGCACCCAGAGCTCGATCACCACCTGCCCAGTGAAGCAGGGGTAGGTGCAGTGCCAATGCGGTAGTCCCGCGTGGATCTGCCTCTTCCTCAATGACCTCTACACCCACGACCATGGGGAGACCATGCCCCATCTCTCCATTTGAGGTCATCCAACGAAGGGTGATCAATGACCTCGTATGCCGATATGAGGAGGAGGGTATTATCCCCACTCGGGATATGGCCCTCCTAGATTTAGATGCATCTGTGCCTCATCATCAATGTCACCCCCAAGGGCCACGCAGGGAGACACTATTCCCCACTCCAACATATAACCATTTTGGGAGCCTCTCCTCTAAACGTCTCAATGACTCCCTACCTACACCGATGAGGTTGGGGATGTTCGAGCCAACCCAATCAGAGTCCCATTCCAGGGGCTCTGAGTGAGGGCTCCCACCTGGCCATGTCAGCGCCACCACCCATTCCTACTGGCTGAGGAGAAGGTAATCCATGTACCTACACCACTAGCTCCAGTCCATCTAACCTGACTCCAGTGTCAGACGCAAGCCGAAGAGGACGTCCGCCAAGGGGCATCAATGTCAATGGCTACTGCGGCCCGAGCCACCGATTATGCATACTGCCAACTCCCTGTGTATGCTAAATAGAGAAATTCATATGCCCGACCTGGATTGAGGCCCCAACTGCCCCATGGGCAGGCTGGGTCGACTCTCTAGGTCGCTAGCACAGGCATTGGCCACCGTGGGCTAACCCACAACGATTCCACCCAGTATAGAGGTCCTCCCCGTACCTGTACCATGGAGAATGGGGGCCTTCCCTGCTTCCAAGCTCAACATGGAGGTCTGCCCCATTCCACCTTGAATTCAAATGAAGGTACTCCCCTCTGCGGTGACCGTCAACATGAAAGTCTCTCATGTGCCCACTACACTCGGTATGTTGTCATTCCTCCATGCCACAGACTGTTGGTATGGGGACGTTGCACATCTGGTCCCTGTTCATTGTGGGGACCCTCCTCGTGTCCTCGTAGTAGCAGGCGAAGGTCCTCCTTGCTTCAGCAATCAGAGAAGTGGGGGCTGTCTCCACTTCACCAGCACCCAACACGGAGGTCCTACCAGTGTTCGGCTCGACCAGTACGAGGACCTTCCTCGCGCAGAGGTCACCAGAGGAAACAAGAATGGAGGTCCCATCTATACTCCTACGGGCTCGAGCAGAGGCCCTACCCGCTCCATCACTTCCCCCGGAGGTCCTCCCCATATCCCTCTTGATATCTTCCCCAGTGCTCCTCACACCCTGGATTTCTCGGGTGGATGCCCTTCCCACCCCAACACTAGTACGACTGAAGGACCTCCTCATTTCAGAAATCGTCCATGTCTAGAAGAGCCATCCAGGGGCAGGAAGGAAGGTCATCACTGCCATAAGAAGGATTCGGGGAAGATCCAGACAGATATCCAACAATTCCGCTTCCCAGAATCTGAAGCAGAGTACGACTCAGCACGGGAACCCTCCCCTCCCTCATCCGAGTCAAGGGATGGGGCCGAAATAAGGCGCATCAACCTAGTACTCCCAGAATACGAGGTCTATTATATTACGGCCTCCCTCCGAAGGTATATCTAGGAGGATGAAAATATTGAAACCCCGCAGGTTATGGTCGTGAAATCACCACCATCATCACCAGAAGCACTCTCTACCTTGAATAGAGATCATGGAGACCTATTCTGGGGACCAATGGTGGGCGAGTGGCAGCGGGGACTTTCATCAATAGCCCTATCCCCTGTGCCGAGAAGTATGGCCATCAGCCCATCCTACCACAATGTGGAAACCATTTCACTACACTCTTCCATGGACAACCTGAGATTCTGTGGCCATGCAGCCCGTTCGCCAAATTCCCCACAGGCCAGCCTGTCATCCTAGCAGTCTGCCTTAGTACCATTGTCAGTTCCTTAGTTGCCTCTAGTTGATGAGTGGGGTAATGAAGGGCCAAACCGTAAATCCGAGCCAAGGAGATTGTGGAATATCCTTGCAGCCGACCACTTCCCCGAGATATTTTGGTAGATTGCAGTGTCGGATTTCGCTATGTCGGAATCCCTCACCCTAGAGGAAGTTGAGTGTTACCATCAAACACTCTGAGCGATTCAATTTTTTTTCTTCGTCATTAGTGAGTGGTTTATCCTAGGATCCAAGCGCATTTCGAAGACAGTGGAAAGCAATTCCGTCTAGTTGATTTGGCCACACTCCCTGTGGCCCAGCACCCTGAATCGCCAGGCCGCCGTAAGGCCCTCCAACATCAATGTGTTCAGAGCTTCAAGGTATTGCACAATATTATCAAGGAGGCTTCCCCCCACATGCAAATCCATGACTGGGGGTAGTATGCAGCCCTCCTCTTCATTCCTGTTTGACAGAAAACCGACTCGCTAGGCGATATTGTGGACATTCCCCCAGGAAGGGTCATGGTCAACATGGCCAACATATTGGAAGAGGAGAAAAAGATGAATATTATCGATGGGTACTTACCCCCTGAGGGCATGCCACGACTACTGGATCCATTGGGAAGAGTTACTCATCAGAAGAGGAATCTATTGGGGATCCTTACACCCACCGAGGCATTAGTCCTTAGCCAAAATCACGGTAAGGTTAACGAGAACCTCTAAGCTTCCAAACACTCTGACCTGTCCGCCTCAGTTCAGAAGATGGAGGAGGACCCTGAGAAGGCCACATTGCACCAATAAATTTCTGAATAGAAAAATTTGGTCGAAGACCTCTTAGATGAACACGCTGCAGAGCGACGGCCATACTATGTCAACCCTAGGCCATTACTATAGGGGCTCCTTGGCGAGCTGCCTCAAGGAGGCCCTGAACATCCTACCCTCACAGTCGGGGTTGAAGTCGGAACTTATGGTAAGAGGGAAGAGTATGTCTCGCCAAACCCTCTACAATGGCACGATAATCCAAGGAATCTAGATTGGGTTCCACAGCTGCCCTTCAGGTCACTCCACTAGCTGCTCCACGAGCCGCTGAGCAGTCGTAACATGTTGAAGAACCAGTCAATGCACTCGTGGTTAGGGATCTCCACCAATAATGGGACCCCCACCCAAATGATCCAATGACGACACTCATTTCCTGCCTTGATGTAACGCCCTGACCCTAGTTACCCAGAGTGGGTGCATTATTACATTTCATTGGCATGATCACAAGAAATATCAAATCTCGAAAGACCGATTAGTTTAGTAGCCTTGGAATAACTATATACATTTATAAAGTTTGCATTACATCATAAAGTGAAAACTACTTCAACAACATCTTTTCTTTATATCCCCTCATACTATCCCTGCAGGTCATTCATAAATTACTTCTTCACATCCTGAGAAAAATAAAACATTGAAAGGGGTGAGCTCAGATGCTCAGTAAGGATAACAATATAGCGTAAAATTTCATAAATAAGCATAAACATTCAAAGGAAATGTATAACTAAAACAACAGCCATTTAAACTTGAACATCAACATAATGTGGCAAAGATAAAATGAAATAATTCCATTTACTTATTCACATAGATATTCTACTAGTCGAATAATCACATGCAATATCAATAACCACTTTCATAACGATGGAATTCATAATACCAGACTATCATAACCACATAGCCAAGGGCTCGTGCCAAGACTAAAAATAAGATTTTGTTAAGGCCTTGTTCCAAGACACTAGTTTGTCTCATGATACTTACAGATGCATCGAGGAGCTATAGTGGGCTACACCCGTCACATATTATGTCCAATGCATTCCTCATATGAACAAGTTTAAACATAATAGAAACATTCGTTTTAAAACTAGCATACGAAATGTCAATACTTTCTCCATAAACCATGAATGGTATAAAAATAACACATCCATATTCAAACATATCACAAAACCTTCAATACAATATGGAAGTTTTGTATCATAATAAATCAACTTCAAATCATCTTAAAATCCATCAAAGGATGTTGACATAGATGAAATCAAAACTATTTTAGAGAAATATCTCTTTTTTGAAATCGTTTAAAATTAACATAATTATAAAATAAAACATTTAATTTGAAAATATTCTTATGATCTTGTAAGGGATTCTTCGATGATTTTATAACGGCGGAAAATAGCTGCACCCTGAGTATAAGTTAAAAAGGACATTCTTACCTTAATTTTGTCGAAAAGGTTAAAAACGAACTTGTTTGGAAAACGACTAAAAGATTCCTTTATAAAATTCTTATAAAAAGTCAAACAAGGGTATAAATGAATTTAACCCATATTATGTATAATAGTAATAATGTTTTAAAATACATTTTGAAGAAACATGGATGTGGATGATAAAGTGGTCCCAGTAGATAATTACATATAAACAACCTCAGATAATGAAGAGATTGTGAGATAAACCATTACCTTGTAGTTTTCATTGGTGGAGGGTAGGTTAACCTCCTATATAATGGTAAAATAATTTTTATTAAATTATAAAAGAATCATATACATTAATATGATATCATATATGATCTTTTAACATTGATTTTTTTAATAATATCTTCGTATTATCGTTGTTTCGGGTGTTAACTTACTCGTTTTATTTTATATGTTTTGTTACATAAGCCATGTTTGTTATGGATATGTTATATCTTATTCATATCCAGAATGATATCAAGTATTTAAACATTATTTTTAATCATTAAATGTGAATTAGTCTTGAATGGAAATGATGGGTAATGAATCTCAACGCGTTTGTGGAGACGATAGTCTGTACGTACGCATGAGCGACGATATCATTCTTTTAATATTAAAATAATATATAATTGGATGGTATATAATATATACAAAAATAATTATCATGTTATATATATTATTTACATGAATTAAACATCATTATTATACCCATCCAAATAATAATGTTTTGAATAACAATTACACCACGACGTGGAGACGGTAAACCGTACGTACGCATGTATGGGGACATGTCATTCAAAGGATGGATAGAATACTGAATATGGTTGTACCATATTTATAATAACATCACAGTATATATAAGATACTGGAGTTATTATTTCAGAATGGGAAAAAAAGAAAGAAGAAGTTGAAGAAGAAAGGAACTTGAAAGAGGGTGGTGAAAACATTACCTCTTGATCGGGTTCTTCCTTTTGATTTGATCAAAAGGGCTCCTTAGGTTGGATTTCTGACTAAAGGAATGCCTATAGGATGAAGGGAGTATATTTTAGAGGGTATTTGGGTAGTTTTTTGCTGATACCAAAGGCTTTGAAGGTATGAATTTGAGAGAAGCGGGAGTGCCCATTTATAAGAGGGGTGAGGGGATCCTTTGGAAAAGTTAGAAATATTATTTTATAATAAATTAATATTCGGTTTCTAATGGCTCCAAAGTGGATTATTTAAATATTAAGTTGGTGTTAGGTCGAACACCACTCAACCAATAGGTTTTAGAGAGGTTTGGGATACTTTATTAACCTTATCTTTTAGTTTTAACTCTTAGTTAATTAGTTTGACACTTACCATGTCTCTTGGTATTTTTATATTATATAGTCAATAAACTTACTATAAACATTCAAGCGACCCCCAAGTGGTTCATTAATGATACACCTATCATTATATAATTTTTTTTTTCCGAACCATAGATTTTTAGGAATTGAATATGAATTAATAATATAATATTTGTTTTAAAAACTCTTTTATGTCAATTTTGACAGTATTTAATAATTAATTTTTGTTAAATTATTAACAACATTAATAATTCAAAGAAAATTAATTTAAGCAATCCTAACATGTCATAGTAATCAATAAAATTCGTTTATTACATCAGAACATTCAAATTATATTTATTTTAATAATTATAATATAAATTATTTGATTCTTTCATTAATAAGGAAAATACTCCACAATTATTGTGTCATAAATAAATTTAATTATTCAATGTCTAAAAATTATAAATAAAATAATATTTTTTAGGAAATCATTTAATATTTATAATGAATATTTATAGTCGAAAATATAATATATATAACCCTATGTAAATTTTTTTGGCTAAAAGATATATGCTTATGTCATTTTTGTATTTATTTTAACTTAATTAATATAAAGTGTCATTATCACTTACAAGTGGATCCATGAGGTCCCAACATCGACCCAAATATGACCATGGTCGGAAATGTATCAACCAATAAGGTTAGGACACGTTTTAGGGTAAATTAATATTATTATAATATTATTTTTTTACCCTTATTTACCGGATTTACTGTTTAACCTTGGTAAATAAAATATTTACCGAAGTAATTATTCCAAATGTCTAAAAATAAAAGTTATATATTTATACAATTTTGAACTCCTGATTCCAAATATGTAATCCATATTTCTAAATTCAAAACACAGAAGTGGATGAAATTAATTCCCGTTTTTAAAACAAAAAATGTGTTTTTAAGAGATAATAACTATCAAAATATTTAGAGTTGTTTATGTCTGGTTTAAATGTGAAATTATTTCCAATGACCAAAATTGTGTTAAATGGTAAATATATATTCTAAATATACTTTAAAACCACTAAAATTCATAATTTATCACTATTAATTATTTTGATTTAAAAAGTTGTTTTTAATTAAAATTTAGTAATTTTCACTATTCATCAAAATATAAAAGTTATCCAAAAAGTACCAAAATTTCACCCTAGGATAATTTCGATATTCCGAATCCAAAAAATGAAGTGAATTTTGAGAGATAAAATTTATAAAATTTCAAAAAGTGGGTATTACTATATATAACAGCTACTTTGATTGGTCGCGATATGTTAGAATCTCGAAGTTGCGCACAATGCAAGCTATTGCATTATTCAAAGGAAAACGTACCGTGGAAGCTTGGTGTGTTACATTCTACCCTCCATAAATAAATTTCATCCTCGCAATTTTAAATTGTTTTTCTAAAATAAAAGTTTGAAAATAGAAAATATCTTTGTAGGAAAACCCACATCGGAAATTGGGTTAGTAAAATTTAGTCTTAATAAGAGGAAAAGAGAAATGAAAGGGTCACCACCAAATTATGATCTCGATTAGGAGAACATTGGTGGAAATTAGAGACATATAATTGGAGAAAAAACATAAATATTTATAGGTAGTGATTGAGTTTATCAATCACAAACAAGTGTAAAATTTAGGGCCTTAAATTATTCAATATATGATGATTTAAAATACCATCGGTACAACAAATCATATGGTATTAGGATAACACATTTTATTTGTTTTAAGATCCCTTCACTAAAGTATAAGAATTAATTTCTTCATTGAATAAGAGAAGAAGAAAAATATATACTTGACAAGTAGAGTCCCATCCTTTAACTAAGTTCTACCACAAACTCATCTTTCACTATAAAAGATAATAGAACTTAAAAATAATATTCTATTTATCCTATTCGTATAGGGTTAAAAAATGAATTTATAATTCATCTAGAAGAAACATTAAATTAACTACATTATTCAATCCAGGAGATCACGTGGGTCAGTGGTAAGTGATACACCCTTGTCGCCCTTCGGTTGTGGGTTCAAGTCTCTCGGCCTTTCCAGATGCGACGGGTTACCGCCCGACCTCCGGGTTATCCTTTTTATGGAAATCCAAAAATAATCTCAAACTAGACTTATCCAAAATACTTCTGTCCAAACTCACAGTCCAAAATTTATAAGGTAGTTAAACACAATGAAGATCCTTTTTTCCACATAATAGCATGTGAACACCTTCATCATGTATTCTTTTAAAACATTGTATCATCATGAAATGCCATAAAACCTTATTGATTACATTCATGATCCCTTATTACTTATAGAATATTGGATATACACCTTCTATCCAAAAATGTTGTAAACTCCAATAATGATGGAATATACAAATCATTAATCAGTTTCAAGGTAGTTAAGAATATCCAATATAATTTATCCAAATCAATCATGTATTATTCCAAAATCACTACCTCGGTATCAGAACCATATTATGGTTTATCTTTTTCTCAACCATATATTTTCCAAAAATTTAACCTGCTATTGAGTCACTTTTATTTGTTCCACACAATCTCAAGTCCTTAATGAAATAGTACTGCAGTACAATCCTTATATACTCCATAATAGTTATAACCAGTACATTGTTGATACAATACTCCAATGACATAATTCTCTAATAACAACATAAGAACTCTAATCATTCCTCCTCATATGTGGTAGTATCATAACCTGATTATTATCCAATAGCATCATTTGGGGTATACTCTGATGATTTGGACATTGGTTCGTGTAGTGTCCCAACTCCTTGCAGATGAATCATTGTACATTTGAAACCTTTTTCTTACCCTTGTAGTAATGAACATGGTGTCCTTTTTCTCCACACTTATAACATACTCCCATTACCTTAAATCATTTTACAAGGTGATTCTTTCCACAGTTATCACATATGGGAAAATCCTTCTTTACCTTCTTCCCTTTATCTTTCCTTCTCTCTACCATCCTTTTCTTCTCTGGATTCCCTTCGAATCCATAGGACTCCGAGAAATATTTACTTATCTTATCAACACATGATACTATTTCTTCATATGATGATAATACGTGGGAGACTATTTCCCTTATAAATTCTAGCTTAAGATCATGAAATATATGATCCTTCTTACTCTTTGGATCATATGTATTGCTGGAGTTCACATTCCTTCTACTGGCCGCCATTTCTATACAATGGCATAAACTAGGTCAGTTTATGAATTGTAATTAATAATTCCAAACTTGTAAAATACCTAACGTAAATTGAACGTTTTATGGATATAATCCATAATCATAAATATGTATTCATTGAGGATGTATATACTCATAAACCCTTCATAATGATTTGTATATAAAATGAGAATTATCTTAAGCATATCCCCTGGGAGTGTCATAACCAAGAGTGCGGTAAGGCCTGTTGTCGTGCACCAGTTCCGATTCAAGTCTAGCTCAAAGTGGTGTTTTCGGGTTTTACCCCAAGGTACATCTGTGCCAGAACCGCCTCTACCAGCTCGTATCCAGACAGGGATGTATTTTCTTGGAAAACTCACAAAATCTCTACATTGCCAAAATTCTAGGAAATTCTTCTATACTAATCCTCAAAGTCCATCTTAGGTCTATGTGCTCTAATCATAGTTTATCAAAATCTAGCTTCCAAGGTTTGTACTAAACTTCCTCTGATACCAACTGTAACGCCCCGACCCCAGTTACCCAGAGTCGGTGCATTATTACGTATCATTAGCATGATCACAAGAAAGATCAAATCTCGAAATACCGATTAGTTTAGTAGCCTTGGAATAACTAGATACATTCATAAAGTTTACATTACATCATAAAGTGAAAACTACTAAAACAACATCTTGTCTTTATATCCCCTCATACTAACCCTGTAGGTCATTCATAAATTACTTCTTCACATCTTGGGAAAAATAAAACATTGAAAGGGGTGAGATCAGATGCTCAGTAAGGATACCAATATAGCGAAAACTTTCATAAATAATCATAAACATTTAAGGCAATGTATAACTAAAACAGAAGACTTTTAAACATGATCTTCAGAATAATATAGAAAAGATAAAATGAAATAATGCCATTTAATTATTCACATGGATATTCTACTAGTCTAATAATCACATGCAATATCAATAACCACTTTCATAATGATGGAATGCATAATGCCAGACTATCAAAACCACACAGCCAAGGCCTCGTTCCAAGACTACAAATAATATTTTTTCAAGGCCTTATGAAAAGACACTAGTTTGTCTCATGAGATCTACCGATGCATCGAGGAGCTATAGAGGGCTCCACCCATCACATATTAAGTCCAATGTAATCCTCATATGAACAGGTTTAAACATAACATAAACATTCATATTAAAACTAGCATACGAAATGTCAATACTTTCTCCATAAATCGTGAATGGTATAAAACTAACACATCCACAGTCAAACATATAACAAATCCTTCAATATAATATGGAAGTTTTGTATCATAATAAATCAACTCCAAATAAGCTTAAAATCCATCAAAGGATGTTGACATAGATGAAATAAAAATTATTTGGGAGAAATATCTCTTTTTTGAAATCATTTAAAAGTGAAATAATTATAAAATAAAAAATTTAATTTGAAAATATTATTATAAGTTTTTAAGGGAAACTTTGACTATTTTATAACGATGGAAAATAGCTGCACCAGCCGAATAAGTTAAAAAGGACATTCTTACCTTAATTCTGTCGAAAATGTTTAAATGGACCTTGTTTGGAAAACGATTGAAAGATTCCTTTATAAAAATATTATAAAAAGTCAAAAAAGGGTATAAATGACTTTAACCCATATTCTATAAAATAGTAAGAATTTTTTGAAATACATTTTAAGAAACATGGATGTGGATGATAAAGCGGTCCCAGTAGATAATTATGTATAAACAACCTCAGATAATGAAGAGATTGTGAAATAAACCCTTACCTTCTTCTTTTCCTTGGTTGAGGGTAGGTTAACCTCCTGTATAATGGTGAAATAATTGTTAGTAAATTATACAAGAATCATATACATTAATATGATATCATATATGATCTTTTAACATTGATTTGTTAATAATA
Source organism: Viscum album (assembly GCA_963277665.1). NCBI lineage: Eukaryota > Viridiplantae > Streptophyta > Magnoliopsida > Santalales > Viscaceae > Viscum > Viscum album. Next base: position 1,941,999,413 of record OY728143.1, on the reverse strand, counting down.
TCTTAGTATTATTGTTGTTTCGAGTGTCAACTTACTCATTTTCTTTTATATATTTTGTTACATAAGCCTTGTTTGTTATGGATATGTTGTATATTATTCATATACAAAATCATATCAAGTCCTTAAATATTATTTTTAATAATTAAATGAGAATTAGTCTTGAATTGATACAATGGGGAATGAATCTCATCGCGTTCGTGGAGACGGTAGTCCGTACGTACGCACGAGCGACAATATCATTATTTTGATATTAAAATAATATATAATTGGATGCTATATCATATATAAAGAATCATTATAATGTTATATTTATTATTTAAATGAATTACACATCATTATTATACCCATCCAAATAATAATGTTTTGAATAACAATTACACCACGACGTGGAGACGGTAATCCGTACGTACGCACGTATGGTGACATGTCATTCAAAGGATGGATAGAATACTGAATATGGTTGTACCATATTTATAATAACATCGCAGTATATATAATATACCGGAGTTATTATTTTATAATTGGAAAAAAATAAAGAAGAAGTTTAAAAAGAAAGGAACTTGAAAGAGGGTGGTGAAAACATTACCTCTTAATAGGGTTCTACGTATTGATTTGTCAAAAGGGATCTTTAGGTTGGCTTTTGGACTAAAGGAAGGCCTCTATTATAAACAGAGGATATTTGATAGGGTATTTGGGCAGAGTTTAGCAGATCCCAATGGCTTTGAAGGTATGAATTTGAGAGAAGGCGGAGTTCTCTTTTATAAGAGGGGTGAGAGGCACCTTTGGAAAAGCCGGAAATATTATTTTATAATAAATTAATATTCAGTTTATAAGGGCTCCTAAGTGGATTATTTAAAGTTTAAGGTGGGGTAGGTCAAAAAACACTCAACAAATAGGTTTTAGACAAGTTTTGGATACTTTATTAACCTTATCATTTAGTCTTAACTCTTAGTTAATTAGTTTGACACTTACCATGTCTCTTTGTATTTTTATATTATATAGTCAATAAACAAACTATAAACTTCCAAGAGACCCCCAATTGTTCCATTAATTATACACCTATCATTATTTAAGTCATTTGGCAGAACCTTAGATTTTTAGGAATATAATATCAATTAATAATATAATATTTGTTTTAAAAACTCTTTTATGTCAATTTGGACACTATTTAATAATTCATTTTTGTTAATGTCTTAAAAACATTATTAATTCGATAAAAATTCATTTAAGAAATCATAACATGTCATATTAATAAATAAAAATCGTGGATGGCATCAAAACATTGAAATTTTATTTATTTTAATATTTATAATACCAATTATTTGATTCTTTCATTAATAAGGAAAATACTACATTATTATTGTGTCATAATAAATTTAATTATTCAATGTCTAAAAATTATAAATAAAATACTATTTTGTAGGAGATCATTTTATATTTCTAATGAATATTTATAGTCGAAAATATAACATACATAACCCTATGTAAAAATTGTTTTTCTAAAAGATATATGCTTATTTCATTTTTGTATTTACTTTAACTTAATTAATATAAAGTGTCATTATCACTTACAAGTAGATCCATGGGGTCCCAAAATCTACCCAAAGATGCCCATGGTCGGACATGTATTAACAAATAGGTTTAGGAAACGTTTTAGGGTAAATTAATAATATTATAATATTATTTTTTACCCTTATTTACCGGATTTACCTTTTAACCATGGTAAATAAAATATTTACCGAAGTAATTATTCAAAATGTATAAAAATAAAAGTTAACTATTTACACAATTTGGAACTCCTGATTCTAAATATAGAATCTATATTTATAAATTCAAAACACAAAAGTGGCAGAAATTAATTTAAAATTAATTCCCATTGTTAAAACAAAAAGCGTGTTTTTAAGAGATAATAACTATCAAAAGATTTACAGTTGTTTATGTCCGGTTTAAATGTGAAATTATGTCCATGGCCAAGATTTTATTAAATGGTAAAAATATATTCTAAATATACTTTAAAACCACTCAAATAAATAATTTATCACTACTAATTATTTTGATTAAAATAGTTGTTTTTAATTAAAATTTAGTAATTTTCACTATTCATTAAAATATAAAAGTTATCTGAAAAGTACCAAAATTTCACACCAGGATAATTTTGATATTATGAATCCAAAAATGAAGTCCATTTTGAGAGATAAAATTTATAAAATTTCAAAAAGTCAGTATTACTATTCATAACGGCTACTTTGATTGGTCACGGTGTGTTAGAATCTAGAAGTTGCATACAATGCAAGCTATTACATTATTAAAAGGAAAACATACCGTGGAAGCTTGGGGTGTTACACTTGAGGCGTTGGAAACATGACAGGTGGAAATACCACCTGATGGCAAGCCATATCCACCATGGGTGGATGATATGCCCACACCTCCGAGCCTTGGGAATCCTACCTTTTCCCCCTTCAATGGGAATGGGGACCCGCCACATCATCTGGACCACTTAACCTCAAGTTGTGGGCCATTTTAGGGACTCTAGAACAATCGGAGGCTGCCAAGATCTAATGTTTTGTGAAGAAATTGGAGGGCCCTCCGTTTTTCTAGTATAACGAGCTCCCCATCAGATCAGTAACCAGCTGGGAGGACCTCCATAGGCAATTCCTCTACCAGTTCAGCTCCACCATGTGGAAAACGAAAATCTCAGACCTCTTCAAGTGAAAATAGAGGCCTGATGAGCGTGTCATGGACATTATTTCTAGGTGGAAAAGACACACATACTCCTTTGAAATGCCACTAAATCAGGATAAATTACTGACTATGGGTGTGGGGAATGTTAAAATGGAACCGGTTCCCTCTCTGATCACCCATAACTACACTGGAGGATTCCAAGACTTCTTTGATAAGGCCCAACTCCTAGAAGAAGCCTTAGAACAGTCTAGCCAGGCACGTCCGTTGCCCCATGTAATTCACGCAAGGAGGGATGCCAGAGCCGAGCCAACCATAGTGGCCCAAATAAATCCCCTCATAATGTTGTAATTATTACTAGTGGAGCGCCTCCACAACCTCATAGAGGCCCTCCACCACAGGCGCAGCCCCCAATCCAGCAACGTCCGCCTTAGAATCACAGGTTCCCCTACGCAATGTGGAACCAACACCCAAATAGGATAATCAGGCTCCACCTCCTCGACAGGCTCCTCCAGCTCCTCGTCAAAGCCAATATCCAAGGCCCCAATTTCTGGACATAAGAAACTGAACTTACTCATTGAATGAGAATTAGGTTCCTGTATATTTATAAAGTGCCTGGGAATAGGGGATTGTGCGTTTTCCTTAGTACAGAAGGTGAGAAGAGGCAAACCTCACTGATAGCCCCAACTACTTCCCCTATCACCAGATCCTAGGGAACACTCTCAAGCAGTGCTATGTGTTCAAAGACTAGCTCCAAGACTAGGTCGATAACAACATAGTCAGGATAAGCCTAGCCCTGGCATAGGTAGCATGTGTCTTTGTGAGGCCAGACAGCAGCAACGACAGCGAGGGTGAGTGGCATCAAGTTTCCAGTCACGGATCCCAGAAATATGATGACCGGATGGCCTGAAAAAATGGTCGCCCGTGCCCATGGTATCATCCGTGCACACCTGAATTAGACAGAGCCTTTAGAAGCTGTGACCACCACTTCTGCATCGTCATCTTAGACGACCTCTTCCCAAAAGACAAAACATTGGCAGATCAAGGGAAAACAATGCACCCCGAAAATGCCATCATAATCCCGTACTCTTGGAGACTTTATGCCCCCGAAGATGGGGATTCCTCCTAAGATACGCCCAGTAGTGGATAACTCTTCGAGTGACAGTCAAGGGTACTCTTTGGTTAACACTATGGAGTTTGTAAACCCCTACCTGACTCCCAACAATGGGGAGCGCCAGATGAATCTCCCCAACGTCCCCAACCGATGCCAATGTCGGCAGAGATGCAACCATATAGGTCTTTGAGGAACATCAGTTGTCACTTCCATCCAGGCTATGAATGCCACTGAGACCAGACAATAGAACTAGCGTAGAGGTCAGCATGTGCAACCTCCTCATGCAGTGTCATCAGGTTTTCCTCCACCGCCGTTTGTGCTGCTAGATCAGGAAGAGACCCCCCCCCCCCGAACATGTCGCGACCAACCACACCCTGCTACAAGTCAGTCTCAGTCATCTGAACTTCATCTGGTAGCCACTCTGTGGGCTTCGAATAGTGAGCAGTGGGATATTCCCAGCACTAGTCAGCCACCAGTCCAGCCAGCAGGGCTTGCCATGCCTCCTATCATAGAGCGACCTCCTACAAGAAAAATATTATACATGGCGCGGAAGTACTATGTTCTTAAGCACCTTGCCAGCATCAAAATATGGATTTCCATCATCAAGGCCCATATCCTCTTGTCATATATTCTTGAGGCCCTCATTGAGGCTTTAAGAAGCCCCCTCCAGTTTGAGACGGAGGTAGCATCTGCAGAAGCCTTTCATGCTGAAGCAGTCAAGAATGATGAATGTTAGGTCATCATTTCATTCTCTATAGAAGATAAAGGATATCCCATACAGGGGAACATTCTCCCACTGTACATCATCAACCAATTTAATGGCATGGAGGGTTGTTGCTGTCTTGTTGACATCGGCTATGGGATTAACCTTATCCCGACATGGACATTGCAGAAGATGGGGTTATCCGAAGAAGATTCGAACCCCTCCGACCTCAAAATATAGGGATAAGACAGGACAGAGCAGACCCCAGTCGGCAAGATCCTTTTGAAAACCCAGTTTAGTGTCCTAGTTGTTAGCACCGAGTTTATGGTTGTCTCCCAAGACACCACATACAATGCATTGATGGGAATACCATGGCTCCACCTGCATGTGGCGATTCCCACATCGTATCACCAGTGCCTCAAGTACTCCCTCAATGGTCGAGTGGGTGTGCTCCAAGGTGACACATCTCCTTTTTCCTCTTGTGAAGACCTCTTCCTAGATTCCGAATATTACAAGATCAAGGAAAATCATATTCAGGCCAGTGAGGTTGAACCCGTTGCGGTTGCAACTAACCCCTGGGTAGTTCTGAATGATGCCTACGTCTTCTTGATCCATTGATTAGAGGCCACAACCCCCCAATATGGGGAAATGTTTTGTTGTCTCTAGTACAAGGGGGAAGCATATTATCAGGTCTAAGAAACACTAGGATACCACTTCGTATTCTTATACGAATCAAGCCTTGGTGATCCCTGAGCCCCTTAATCCTATAAGGTATTGAGATGTACTCCCCCTGGAAACAAAAATACATCACATGTGCCTATTTATCAAGGATAGAATTAGCAGGCTCAAGATGACGCATCATCATTACTTTGATATTATCAATCGTTGACCCTTGGGATGAATACCAGATGGGATTGGGTCGACAACCTTCATTGATATTGTTTCGGAAGCACCAAAATCTCTCGATGCATTGACCACTACTGCTCAGGCTAGTACTGGCCTCCCATTAGAAAATGCCGACTCAGAAGAAACTCCTCCTACTGGGGATCCCTCCTCCACAAGCTAAGAAGAGTATTTGGAGGATGCTCCTCCCGCCTTTGAAGAGGGTGTCTCTTCCACGGTCAATGAACTGGTACATGTGAACCTCGGTAGCGAGGTAGACCCGATACCCACATTGATCAGTGCCTCCATTTCCCTTGAGGAGCAGCAGTGGTACGTAGACTTCTGAAACAACACTATGATGTATTCGACTGGAGTTATGATGAGATTCCAGGACTAGACCCCCATGTAGCCATTCACTACCTTAATCTCCCTGCAAATCATCGCGGGTTAAAATAGCCTCCCATGAAGATGCACCCTTCTCACAGTTCCATGGTAGAGGAGGAAGTTGATCATATCATCAAAGACAATTTCATTTAGGAGTTCTAGTACCCCAAATGGTTAGCCAACATTGTGCCAGTCTGGAAAAAGAACAGGTAGATCAGAGTCTGCATCGACTTCCGGGATCTTAACCGTTACTGTCTGAAGGATGATTTTCCCCTTCCTATGACAGAATTGTTGATCGATGCTACAGCTGGGTTCCAAGCCCTCTCTTTCATGGATGGTTACTACATATAAAACCATATTTGAATGGCCCCTGAGGATGAAGATTCCATATCTTTCAAAGAACCACAAGTTAGGTTTTGTTTCCAGGTCATGCCCTTCGGCTTAAAGAATGCAGGTGCCACCTATCTGCAGGCCATGCATCGCATATTCAAGACAATCCTCAGGACATTGGTGGAATGCTATGTGGATGATCTGGTGGTCAAATATTTCCAGCACCAAGACCATCTTAAGGACCTTCAAAAAGTGTTCGACTTCCTCCATTTCCATCAGCTAAAGATGAACCAATTGAAATGTGCCTTCGGGGTAACCTCTGGGAAGTTCCTTAGGCTTTGTTTTCAGGTACATGGGAATCGAGATCGACCTAGAGAAGATAAAGGACATAAAAAAATTCCTCCCCTGAGCAATATTTGGAAGCTTCGACGTTTTGAAGGCCACCTAGCCTACATATGCCGATTCATTGCGAATCTGGCCGGAATGTTAAGCCATTTTATCAGCTCATGAATAAAGGCACTACTTACGAATGGGTTGAAGAGTAACAAACTATGTTCGAGGAAATCAAGCAGTATCTACTCCAGCCTCCGTTCTTGATGCCACCCATCTCCAGAAAACCATTGATCCTTTACGTGACTGCCCTGGAATGATCTCCTTACACCCTTATCGCCCAGAAGAACAATGAGGGGATGAAGAACAACCTTTACTACCTCAGCCGCATGCTTCTCAATACGGAGACTATATACTCCCCTATCGAGAAGAGTTACCTTGCGCTGGTATTCGCAGTACAGAAATTGAGACATTACTTGCAGAACCCTGAGGTACAGCTAGTGTCTCAGGTATACCCACTAATGTACATTCTGAACCACCCCATGTTGACAGGCCATCTCACTCGGTGGGCAGTGATTCTCCAGCATTTCGATATCAGGTTTGTCACTCAGAAATATATTAAGGGAAAAGCATTGTAAGACTTTTTTACTACCCCTTAAACTCATACTGACCATTCCTTGGATCTCGATTTCTTCGATGAGGTGATCCTCTCGGTGGACCAAGCCATGTCGTGCTGGAAGATGCACTTCGATGATGCTTCCCAAATCCCCACCGATAGGAGGCTCAATGACTCCGGGCTCAATAGGGTAGGCTTGAGTATCATCTTTATTACCCAAACATAATCCATTCTTCCGTTCTCATTTCTGTTGTCATAAGGCTGCACCAACAATGAGGCAGAGTATCAGGCTCTTATCACTGGCCTCGAGTTGGGCCTCGAGATCGATGTGCCCCATTTTCTTGTGAAAGGTGATTCTAAACTAGTCATCAATCAGATCATTTGTGACTATGTCGTCAGAATTCTAGAGCTCGTACCATTTTTGGAACACACTCTCCAGCTAATGGCCCAGTTCCCATCTCTGTCGGAAGGTACTCATGTCCCTCAATCTTATATTGGTCGAGTTGATTCCCTGACCAACCTTGCTGCATCACTTGCAGAGCCTGAATAGGATGACTTGATTATCCATGTGGAACATCAGATAGTCATTGATCCTATCTCCCTAGGTGATGATAATGACCTACAGGTGAGCCATCTTACCACCAGAGCCTCCATGTTAGGACCTCTAGGTCCATTATATGTAGCGGTTGAAGTGACTCATGACTAGAGAGCCCCCTTTGTAGACTATCTCTAAAATGGTTACCTCCCACTTGATCAGGCTGAGCATGAGTGAATCCGATGACGTGCTCTTTATTTTACCCTCCAGAGTAGTCCTAGTCTTGAGAAGATCCTCTAAAAGCATGAGTATTATGGGGTTCTACTCCATTGCATCCAAGGAGTCTAGATTTCTCAGGTCATATAGGAGGTTCATGCTGGTTCCTGTGACACCCACCAAACTGGGTTGAAGCTATCTCACTAGATCCGAAGACTGGGGTACATTTTTCCCTCTATCATCCCTTATTGCATTGAGTTCTCCAAGAGATTTCATGCATGCCAGGTTCATGCTAACTTCATGCATCAGCCACCAGAGCCTCTGCACACTACCAAGTACTCTTGGTCCTTCACAGTCTAGGGACTTGACGTCGTGGGACCATATCCGTCGGTGAAATCTCACCAATGTCGGTTCATCCTGACCACTATGGATTTCTTTTCCAAGTGGGATGAGGCAGTTCCACTCAAGGGGGTCAAGTCCTATTCTATCATTGACTTCATGAGATTCAATATCATCTACCGTTTTGGATGCCCTCACGCCTTCCTCACCGATAATGGCACAAACTTCCGAGTGGTTGGGCTAAAGAAATTGTATGCTAAGTACAACATACACTCTAACCATAACCCTCACTATCATGCACAAGAAAATGGATAGATCAAGGCGTTCAAAAAAACCCTCTCTAACATTTTGCATAAAATGGTTGGTCAGAATAAGAAGAGTTGGCTGGATAATCTCCCCAATTCCCTCTGGGCTTATCAGACAACAACTCGTAATTCCACCCAAGTGACCCCATATTCCCTGGTTTATATAACTGAGGCCATCCTACCCATCAAGATTCAGTTGCCTTTGTTACGCACATCAGTCTTTGACCAGCAGGCACCAGATAAGGTAGTTGAAATTCTTCTGGCCAAATTGGAAGCACTTGATGAGAATATACTTCGTGCCCTGAAAAATATGGAAAGGCATCAAAATAATATATCTAGAGCCATCAACAAAAAGGTTCATCTCCGCTCTTTCCTGCAACGTGATTTGGTTTTGTCCCTCAGGACACCAATGATACCTGGTAGGAAACCACCCAAGTTGGAGCCCAAATGGGAAGGACCTTTTGTTGTTCACAAGGTTTACCCCAATAGTGAATACTCACTGATGAACATGGATGGTGAGCATATAACTCCTCCCTCTAATGCCCAGTTCCTCAAGCAATACTTTTTTGGAGCTAGCTGGTCCTGCATGACCCTAAACTACTAGGTCTGGCATGACCCTAAACTGCCCGGTCCTACACGACTTTAAACTGTAAAACATCTCGCATGACGTTAAATTGTATGTCATCCTGCAAGATGTTAAAAATGCACCCTTATAACTATGTGTGGCTTGATTCCCATCCTCATGGGATACATAAGAATTCTTAAACATTTCTTCTTGATCCTATCCCCCAAACTCTCTTCTTTGACTACCCCCCCGAGGGGTAGACCTCTTGGAAGATCCTTACACGGCATAGTGAAGGCTTCTTTGGCCCCTGATCGTGTCATGATTATTATGATCTCACCCTATGATCCCTCATCATTCTTCTAGTCTCCCACATCCTCACTTCACGATGTTAAACTACATGACCTTTAAGAACTACGTACATCTTGATTCCCATCCTCATGAGATACGTGGCAACGCCCATACATTTTGTCTGTTGGCCCAACCCAAATGTCAGAATTCCCCCTTGGGTCATGAAATATGGTATGATACTGTATTTTTACCCAATTCATGTCAATATCATCTCGATCCCGCCATACGTTCTGCTCCCCAGATATGTTCATCACTTTCACTGCCCTGCTGGATGTTAAAATTCATGGGCACAACTATGCTTCACCCACTCCTTTGATTGGGACTCCATCATCTTTCACATCCAAAATGACCCTCGACTGGCATGGATACTCATCATAAGGGCCCTCCTACCACTTCAGGCCAACAGCCTCGAGGATGTAGAGCAATAAATTGATACAAGTCCCGTGTTGTGAATATGGTCAGCAGTCGATGCTCATTTGTTTTTCCCATTTCAGGTCATACTATAAGGATGCTGTGTTTTGAACATGGTCAGTGGCTATCCATTTTTATTTTCACCACCCCCATAGATCCCAAACATTTAGTGTGGTGGTTCATCCTGCCCAATTTATCTACGAGTTGCGACTCCCTTCGGGCGATGCCAGCTATCAGACCCTTATATTATAGGGAAATCCGAATCCGGCTACTTTTTCCAACACCGAGCACTGCTCACGTGGGCTTAGGAGCTGTGATGAGGTGATAACCACACAAGAGGTCATAAGGATAAAGTTAGTTAGGATGCCCAACCTTAGGTCCTTTGACCCCTTCGGGCCCCCTGCAAAAGTTCTCATTTAGGATTGTGTGGTGCGGTGCAGGCTCGTGTTCTCATTCACGTCAGGCTATTTCTCCATGCCACACATATCCCCTTGAGATATCCCTTACTTAATTTATCATCCATTCTGCAAGTACAGGCCCCGCCATGCTCAACATGACCCATCATTTGGGTTTCCATCACCCTCTATATCTAGAAGGGCCCCCAAATGGAATGGATGCTCGGCCCAAGGGCTCTCCTACTGTTACGAGCTAACACCCTTGATGATTGCGACCGAAAGGTTTATACAAGTCCCTTGTTGAGAATATGGTCAACGATTGACGTTCAATTGTTTGCCCCAAATTCTGGTCACACAAGGGTGGATACTGTGTTGTGAACCTGGTCAACAGTTTTCCTCAATAATCGTTGATACTATGTGGTCTTCTATTAGCATGATGATTCACCCTTTCTTTCCCACGCATAAGATATTAAACTAGGCCTATACGGTCTGAGTTCTATGACCCTAAACTAAGACCAATTTCGTCCTCAATAAAAGATGTTAAACCGTAAGCTGGACATGACGCTCCGTCCATGGCCCAGCCTCAGGCCCCTTGGCCTTTCCGGTCCCCTGGCCCATGGTATCACTTAGGATGGTATGGTGTGGTGCGGGATTATTTCCTCATTCAAGTCGGGTTACTCGCCTTACCGTACACATTCTTGGATGAGAAACCTTAACCTTACCTTCATCCTCATTGTAAGACATTAAACTGCAATCTAGCCATGAAATTCTATCTGTGGACCAATCTCGGTCCCCCGACCCAAGTATTCACTTATAATTGTATGGTGTGATATGGGATTTTGTCCTCATTCACACCAGGTTACTCACCGCTCCGTACAACTCTTTTGTGTGGGGTATTTTACCCATTTGCATCCTTACTACACGATGGTAAACTGCACATTACCCTCTTATAGAACTACGTGTGGCTTGATTTCCATCCTAATGGGATATGTAGGACCACCCGAACATCTAGACATTGGGTCCAACCCCATCTCTTAGAAATCTCCCTTTCACCTTGGCCCCATGGCCTGCACTTTCCCAGGGAGAGGGGTGTATGGTGTGGTATGGAACTATTTCCTCATTCACGTCAGGTCTGTAATAACCACCCCATGTGCCTCTTTCTCCTGATATTTCTCTATACCCTTGTTCTATACTCATCTCTTCAACTTATCCACTCTCAATTTGGGCCCCTTGACCCTCTATGACGATTCACCAATTGGCCCATGAGTACTGTGGTCTAGAACCCGGAGTGTCAGACTCTACATAGACATACATTCACCCATTTTTCAAGATTCGTGTTCCCCTTCATCTAGGCATCCATAATCTTTCACACTATAAGAACCCCCAAATGGCATGGATGATAGGACTATGGGCTCTCCTACCATTACGGGAAAACGTCCTTAAGTGTTTCAAACAACAAATCGATACAAGTTCTAAATTGTGAATATGGCCAGTGGTCGACACTCATTTGTTGTCCCCAATTCAGGCCACATGATATGGATGATATGTTTCAAACTCGGTCAATAGTTATCCTACATTGTCACACTAGCCCATTCAGGCCTTGAATGTTGGTTACATGGTTCACATTATTTTCCACCCCATCATGTCCAAATAGAATTTTGACACTCTTGGCACTATCCCTCAGTGTGTATTTTCATGTTATAAGGACAAAATCTATGGTAAAGTCATCATTCGGGGATCCGCACCGACTTCCCTTTGGCGTGCATTCCAGGTATTATAATAAACCCTCTTCCACCCTTGTTTCCCACACTGAGTTTGACTCACGCATGCTTAGGTATTGGGTTGAGATCTGCACTTACATGGAATAATTTCGATCTTTTATGGTCCGATCTCTAAGACCATAAACTAAGATCTCTTTTAGAACTATGTAAAACTTGATTACCATTTCTATGGGATATGTAGGAATGCCAAGACATCTCATCTTTGGGTCCAGCTTGAGTTCCACTAATTTATCTATTTTGATATGCCTTCGGGGCTCTAACTCTTACGGGACTATGTGGCATGGTATGGGATTATGTCCTCATTCACGTTGGGTTTGCATTAACCACACCATGTATGCCCCTTTCTAAGAGTTATCCCCCCTACTTCCTATCCCACATGACATTAAAATATATGTTGTTCACACGACGTTAAATGACACCTTCAAGAACTACATGTGGCTTGATTCCCATCCACATGGGATACCTAGGAACACCCCGACATTTTTTTCTCTAGGCCCACCCCAAGAATCTACAAATCCTGTCCCTTCTTTTTCGGCTCCTTGGCCTGAATTCATTTGGTAACATGTGGTGTGATGAGTACCTCTTAGGTTCTCATTCAAGTCGGGTTTCTCAATAACCACACCATGTGCTTTCCATATCTTTTCATAGCATGGTATGAGCTCTAAGACCATAAACTAATTTCTCTATTATAACTATGTGCGGTTTGATCCCCATCATCATGGGGTACATAAGAATGTCCATGCACCTTGCCTCGAGCTCATCCTAACTTTCATTTTCGGTCCCTCGAACTGAAACTTCCCCAAGAAGAGCATAGTGATCCAGACCAGGTCGTCATTCATGTCGGGTCTTGTAATTACATTGCCATGTGTCTCTCATTTCCTACCATCCATGGTCCAAGATCTTTGAACATAAAATAAGACCACCCCATTTTTTTTCCGCAAGACCTTAAACTACATGACATCTTACAGAACTACGTATAGATTGATTCCCATCCTCATGGAGTACGTAGAAACACCCGACCAATTTGCTTCAGGCCCAGCCTAATTTTCACATTTGGTCCCTTAACTTGAAAAGTTTCCTTTGGGGAAACATGGTGTGATACGGACTCCATGTCCTCATTCATGTCGGGTTTATAGCTACTGCACCACATACTCCCTTCCCGGGATCTTCCCTTTCACTCCAAGTCCTATCGTATGACGTTAAAATACACGAGTCCACATGTCCTAAACACATGACACTAAACTATGGTTCTACCATGAACAAGTTTGGGATGCCCTATGTTAATCATGGGATGTGTTAGTTTCCTCTCCGGAGAGGATTCTCCCTACCAGTGTTGGTCTCTGACCATACTGTGCCCCAATAACTACATTTGGCTTGATTTCCATTCTCATAGGATACATAGAAACCCACAGACATCCTATCTCTGGGTCCATCCCCAGGAATCATAATTCTTGTTCCCCTCTCTTTTTTCGGTCCCTTGACGTGAGCTCTTTTGGGGAACCATGAAATTACAACTTTACCCTGAAAATGTTCGAGATTCCCCATGATAATATTGGTAGGTGATATTTTACTCATTAGATAGGTATTTTTTGGAATTATGTTTGATCCCTAATCAGATCGATGTACCCACCTAATGAGTTTCCACCATGGTGGAGTAATTTCAATAGTGTTGGACTCTAGTTGAACAAACCCATCACTCAAATCTCCATGCTTTTCATGCCCTTTATTCAGATCCACTCCCTCTTTCACATTTAGAGGAACCACAAAATAGTATGGATGCGTGGACTATGGCTCGCCTACTATCTTGGAATAATGTTTTAGAAGACTAATGGATGAAATTTCGAGTCAGGCCCCGTGTTTCAAACATGGTCAGCGGTCGTCCCTCATTTGTTATCCCCATTTCAGGCTAACACAATAAGGATACCATGTTTCGAACATGGTAAAAAATATTTCTTAATTGTCATGCCATCACTAAAATGTTCCGAATCATGGGCATTTTGATTCACACCTTCTATCTCCCCCTATTCAGATTTATTCCAGTGCCCCTAGAGTTACCCCATTCGTGCACAAGAACACACTAGGAAAATGGTAATTCTACTATTTTGAGAGCTTCATTCTCCAGTCAGGTCTCTCCCTTATCCTCCTAGGAATCTGGATTGGTTGTTCGACCCTCATGTTCCCAAATCCTGGTTGGCACTCATACATTCAAATGAAGTAATAGTGTGAGAATCCCTTGTTTCTCACACTGGGTATGACCCATGTGAGATTAGGAATGGATTGCTATTTATTTCAGGATTGTGGTTGAATGCATTAAACCAAAAATAACAAGTAAATAAATATATCCATAAATCTATCCATACATGAAATTTAGAACAAGAGGTAGTAAGGAGAAATGAGTTTATGAGTTCGACCAAAATAGGGCCCTTAAGGATCATCGTCTTGGATAGATCATTCCAGCACCTCTACCTTTTGGCTTGTGGCCTCTAGGATTGATTCCCATCCCATGAGAACCCTCTCTTCATCAGAGGCCATAGAGGGAAGTGAAATTTCCCTATCCTATTCATGAACCTGTTCAGTTTTATGTTCAGTCATTTGGTGACTCACTTCCACTAGCTACTCTTGGGAATCCGCCAACTGGGCCCTCAATTACTCCACAAGCTCAGAAAAATTAGTGATGAATACGTCCTTTTCTTTCATATTTTCTTCAAGGAATCAGACCTCTTGTTCTGCCTTCAAGAACACTTGGGTACTCTCTGACTCTTTCTGACACTGGGAAATGTCGGAGTGTCAGTTGATCTCACGTAACTTCTCAGCCATGTTTTCACGGACTTCCGAATGAATACAGTGAGCATCCACCCTTCCATCATAGAGAAAGCGCATCCAGGTGTGTAGCGATCCCATCCGTTTTAGCCATTCTATCTAAGGCTGACTGAGAAAGTTCTTGATACATTTCCACCCCTTGTGCCACGTCATATGGATCTCATCATCCACCTATGAATTAGAATCATCTATCTCCTCAGGATCCGTTGGCTGATAGTTGGGGAAATTAGCCAAGAGATCAGTGACATGGTATTTTTAAGGTACTCCTCCTGAGGGGTTGGGATCTTCAACATCTGGGTGACCTTTCTCTCTCAACTCAGTCTCGGCAGCTCCTTCTCCAACTTCAGGCCCTGACTCGGCATTAATACCACTGATTTCCATAGATCTTTGTTCACTAAGTTCCTAGGCCGACTCAGTTTGGGAAATGTGACATGAATGGGCCGACACATTTTCTATCGAATCACTCACAGATGGTCTGGATTTGGCATCCTATTGAGACTCCAATACTGTGATTACTATATAAACAATTAACACCCTGATTAGCTGAGTTATCTAATATCCTATACAAGTATCTAAGTGAAAAAAATAACCTACAATAACTCAGTGCATTGGCCTCTGGCGTTCCCATCACCGCAGGAGATGTCATGATGGGGGATCCCTCAACACTTGTTAGCTCAATAATGGGCATCAAATCCCCACCTTGTTCTATTAGCACCTCTCCCCCTTCGGATGGAGCCTCTTGGTTAGCGCTAATATACACATGAGCAGAATAAGAAGATCTGATTGAGTGTTACAAGAACAAATTAAGGGGGTATGGATAGATAAGGGTTGAGACATACCTCAAGTAGCTCAGTTATGTCTACATCAGAGCCAATGATCTCTCCACTCTCCCGAAGGATCCCTTGGTGGAACATCCCTTGAGACCCTCCACCTTCGAGCTCCTCTTCTAATTTACCTCCTCCTTCCTCTTATCATTTACCTTCTCCTTCCACCTCCTCTGCTTCCGTCTCACTACCCACCGACTCCTCTTCGTTTTCATCATCCTCGGGTGGCATCTTGTTTGGATCATGCTCTTGGTCGAGCATTAACTTCACCAGGAGGGTTGTTTCCTCATGATGACCTCTCTGGTGTGCATATGCATCCACGGCCATCAGGTATGCATGCTGAAAATAGAAGTTTACACTATCATCAACCCGGATGAGTCTGACCTATGGCAGCTAGATTTTGTCTCGTATTATTTTTTGCCAGAGGGCTTCGACGTCCATCGACTGCCGTAGGGTCAACCAGGCTGACCATAGAGCCAAGAATATTGAATCATCAGAAGGTTGAAGCAGATATCTTATTTTATTCCCGGGAAGTTCCCTGATCGCTCCGTGATCCCCTCTCCCCATGGGCAACGAAGGCACAACCATAACAGGCGACGTTCTCGCTGGTGTAGTCCCGGCCTGTGCGGGCCCAATTGCCCGACTTGTTTCTAGCCTTTCCTCCCCAACATTGCCCTGTCTGCTCTCTCGCTGCCCAGGTTCTACACTGGCTACTTTGAACTGCTAGACTCACTTCTACAAAAGCCCCTTAGGGTATACTACAGCCCAATGTTGAGCATATTCTATTGAGAGGCTAGCATAAACTACAGTGGGGGGAAAGGTAATGACGTCCCTAGAGCCCTAGGCTGTAAACTTCAGCCACATTTGGAGAAGAACGTATGGATTCCTCTCCTCACAGACATATTTATACACTTTATTCGGCATCCGCTGGAGGCATCCAAACTGCCTGGAAAATCTTGACAGCACGTAGGGCTCACAAAGAATCTTCCCATCAACTCAGGCCACAAGCACCCCACCTCTGATGCCCTGAAAGTATTCCCTTTGCTCTAGAGAGCCTTGAATATTGTCTATCATCTAGAAAATTGGGGTGGGGAATGGGATGAATGTGAAGTTGGAATGATTTCCGATTCTAATTCTTACCCTCTACTCATTGAGCGTCAACGGCATGACCCTGTAAATGTTCAACAAGGAAGGTCACATTCCATTACCCAGAGGAAGAATGGAATTCAGAAAGGTTTACCCACCATAATGAGCCATGGCCTAGCCATGAATGATCTTTAAGGGACCACAGATCCTCCTTGGTGACCCCCTCTAGAAATGCACCCCAGAATGGAATACAAGCGGGCTGACACATGGACTCCCAGATTGAAACTTTATTTAACGGCCATGATGCCAGCCATCACCAAGGTCGCTAGACGAACTCCCATACTTATGCCCCTCACTGGTAGGATCCACCCACTTAGTAAGGTTGCAATAAATCTGGCATACCGAATATTCGTATCACGAATATTATTTATACTGAAGCCACATGATTGACACTCCCCCACCTCCAAGATCCTCCAGTATGATTATCTCTTGCTCCACTATTCCGCGGTCAGACACTAACTTCCTCACCCTGACATCTTGAATTTTAGATCCTTTTGTAGAAACAATCTAAACCTTTTTTTTGTAGGTAATTTCCTTAAAAAAGTCCTTGACCCCCAGCCTCTTCTTAGCAAGCTCTAGCAGATGCCATGTTACGATAGGAGTTCGTGATCTATCTCCCCAGATGTTCTTCTTCAGAAGGAATTCATCATACTGGTGCCCGTCCAAAGAGATACCCCTGATGCAATTAATTTCCAAAAGGCTGATACCAACTTCCCATGATGAAGATGGAAGGTATTGGTATCGGGGGACCATCAGGTATACAGCTCAGCACCAAGTCCATGCTGACGGTAGAAATGGAACTGCGACGTCCACACTGCCTCGAACAACCTAATGTGTCATAGTTTGGCCCCAAACTGGTCACATGTCTGGTATAACGAATAATCCTAGGCCCATTCACTGGTGAAATTTCCCCCAGACCTCAGATCCCAATCCAGTAACCAGCCTTTAGTTTCATCAGTGACACTCTGTCAAAAATTACTTGTGTAATGGTCTGGGGAGTCCTCTACGACCGCGTAACATCCCGAAATGGTTCTAGTCTTGGGATTCAGGACGTACATCCATATGCCTGGTTTCTCTAGAAGTATGGCCTTTTTTGGTGATATTATATTGAGGTAGGTCATCCTCGCGGGTCACCCACAACTGTGGTGTATCGACTTCAAATCGGGGCACGAGTACCTCCTCCAAAATACCGAAGTCCCATATCGGCAAATTTTCAGACAGTACACACTCTTTCTGGACTGGGGTCAATAGGTTGAAGAGTGTATGGTTACTGGATATGGTCTTTCGAGTTCCATAAACCTCGGGGTTGACAACCATCTTAGCCCTTTGAGCGGCGAACACAACTTCTATCTCAGTGTCAACCTTATTGGCAGCCATCTTCTTCTGGGGAGGTCTCAAGGAGTCGGTGTAAAAAATTAGGAGTCTGCACTAAAAAATAGGATTAGGTGCAAAAACAGAGGTCGTGGTGTGAAAATCCCTGGGTCTGCACATAAAATGATGGGTGAACTCCGGGAATTACGCGTAACCGAAGCGGTTTTTCGTGTAATACAGGGTAAGTTTTTCGCACGCGAGAGCTCATGAATTATCACACGAGACAAATCTGTACAGACTAAGGGAACAATGAGGGTTTTTATAGTCAGGAAGAAGGAATTTCATGCACGCGCAAAAGTTTCTTTGAGCGCGACTTGCCAGTTTTCTACGCACCTATGGGTTTTTCGCGTGCGGTCTTCTGGCAGTTATGCGTTTCGGCATTTCCCTCAGAATCAGAAGTTTGTGTCCCCTTCCCAATCCAATTCCAAGGCGGGGGGGGGGGGATTTTTAGATGCTGCAAAACACTCAAGGGTTTAAGGAGGATTTTTCCCAACAAAGAGAAGACATATTTTGACCTGGCGATCCATTCTGGGGGACTCGGAAGGGCTGTGCGAAAAAATCTCAGATGGGCATGAAAAAATTATCTCTCGCATGAAAAAACATGGGATCCGAGGCTGTTTTCTGTGCCTATGTGAAATCTCTCGCACCACGTGGAAACTTCCACACCTTTGAAAAAACTCGCACACCACGCCGAAACCTATACCCCAGCGCTCAAACTTCCGTGCCACTGACCGTGGATGTGGAATTTTTCCTGCACCACCCTGTGTGGAAGATCATCCATGATGCCGACATCGATACACACACATTTTCACAAACCTCTTTCTGTGTGGATTGGGTGACCCCGAGCACCTATAAATAGAAGGGAGAACCTTAATATTCTGATGACTGAAGAATTCGAACCGTCTCCTCTGTGTAAAATCCACCTCTCCTGCGTGTAAATGATGGATTTACGATATGATATTTTTTGTGACAGGTCACCCAGGGGTCCACCTTCGTGTGAGACCACTCAAGATTAACCCATGTCCAAATCATTTAGAGTCCCATCCCTTGTGCGAAATCCATTAAAATTGTGCGTAAACCGTATGACTTGTTTGGAAACTTCTTTATTTTTACACAAAACCTCAGCTCTCCTTTACGCGCCCGACCTCTCCAATTGCATGAAGACCCAGCTTTTTCGTGCAAGCAGCTCAATTGAATGTTGATCCAGTATTTTTCCATGGAAGTGCGCAATTGCACACTGACCCGACATTTTCCACGCAACTGTTCCTTCTGCGCGCAAACCTCCCTCCTTGTGCACATGTGTTCGATTTCTCTCCTTCAAACATCATTTTCGGGCACCTCCCATGCCCAAAACATTTTCATCACACACCCTTTTCTTATAAATCCTTTTAGTCTCGTACGAAGTAATTTCAATGTCCCTTGGGCGGTGTTTCACATTGTGTTTCTTTGCCTCATGCTTCTTCACATAGGCACGCTAATGACTATTGTTTTTTCGCATAACCATGCTAATGTGGAACCCCAAATGGTTCGCTCCATAACACCCCCAACCAAGACATTTTTGATGCCTTCCTTCCCACAAGGGTGGGTGGGTAATGGTTATGTAAGTCCTAGGGGTGCAGAGTAAACCCACCTTCGTCTGAGCTACATGATGTTAAACTGCCAGGCACCTACGTTTGAGCTGTAGGACGTTAAACTTCCAAGCACCATCATCCTTAGCACATGACGTTAAACTGTGGCCTCACCCCATGAATCATATACGGGGTACCCCACCTTGGAAATTCTGCACACCCACTTATCTCCATGAGAGTGAGATAATTCCTCACATTGAATGGGATCCTTTTCATCGGAGTGGCTTCTGTCCGCAGGGAAAGGGAAACCACCCTAGTGTAAGCCCCTATCATTCCATGTAGAAGGCAACACCCCTGCTCCTCCACTCTTCCTGGGTTCCAAGTCCCTCTCCCGCTAGGCTTTGTCACCATTCGGGCCTCCATCATGGAGTAAGTCTCAATCTATAAATCCCTGGGCTGCTAACCACGTGTAAGCCCCTATTTCCTCTTTGGGCCGCTAACCACGTGTGAGCCCCACTTTAATTCCCATGAACACACCTTTTGTGATGTGATCGTCAAGTCTTTTCTATCTCTTGTTTCTCATACCGAGCATGACTCACGTGAGCTTACAACAACCATCGACCATGACATCCTCTCTGGGTAGCCTAGAGTGTAAGTCCCACGCACCCCACCTAAACTACATATTCTTTGATCCTTTCCAAGGCAAGGTATGTAGGAAGACTCCTTGAGGTTCAATCCCACCACCCATTGGTCGTTTCAGCCGTCTTCACATCGGTTCACCAAACCCTCTGGAACTACAGGGTCTTTGATCCTTGCCAAGTCAAGGTATATATGAAGCCTCCCTAAGGTTCAAGCCCACCACCCATTGGTCATTCCGACCATCTTCACGTCAGTTCACCAAACCCTCCTGAACTATGGGGTCTTTGATCCTTGCCAAGGAAAGGTTTGTAGGAAGCCTCCCTGAGGTTCAAGCCCAGCATCCATTGGTCCTGACCACCTTCATGTCAGTTCCCACCCCATTCTGAAATACGTGGGATTTGATCCTTGTCTCCTAGATAAGGTATGTAGGAAGCCTCCCTTAGGTTCAACCCCATACAGTGGTAAGCCGTTGTGACCCCATCTAGCGGTAAGCCGTTGTGCCCCCATTTAGTGGTAAGCTGTTGTCAATGACATTTGACAGTAATCCATCATTAGGTGAACTATGAGGACTTTGATTCTCTATGATAAGGATACATAGGAGGTCTCTTTGAGACTCAAGACCAACATCACCATCATCCTCGAGACAACTCCACCTCATTCTCCATCCACTGCATTAAACCTTCTATCACCCATCCTGATTCTTACCCGGGTTTCCACATCCCGGTGGGATCATGCCACCTTGTTCTCCATTCCCTTTAACAACAATCGGGAATCTAACCACACGTTGGCCCCAACATCAGTGTTCCCTCTAGAGGTTCACCCATCTAATCCACTCTAATTAGTGTTCTGATCAGTCCGATCCATCTCCGCTAGATGTTAAACTTGCGGCATACCCTGTGTTAAACATGGGAAGCCGATGAAAACCTTAGATACATGCCTATGTCATATGATTCCCTGTATTCAACAGGGGATTTCTCGGGCTTCCGCGCCCTCGTGAAGCCTTATAATAAGGGGAAGAAAGTCAGACACGCCAGTGTCCTAGCGTCCAGACACGCGAGTGATGTCCAACGTGACTACTCCCCTAACCAAAGGTTGCTTCCCTGACCGGACCCCTTGGAATGTCCCGACAGAAGTAGTGTAATTAACTGGTGTCCATGAAGATATGGAACTAGGAAGAGTTTCATGAACAACATCTTAAATATATAAGGGAGACCCGGATTAGGTGACGAGTTTTGAGGAGGAATCCACGAAATGAAGAACCGACATCCCATCATCCTATTTCAATCAAGGAGAAAATGTCTTTGAACAAGAGACAGATGTCACTTGCCTTTGGAAAGTGGGAAAGCGGGACAAAAAAACTGTGCCTTTCATACTAAAGCAGATGGACGCGTGCACCCCTATTAAAGCGTCAGAAACAGTGTGGAAGAAATTACACCAAAGGTTTTTGTAGGAAACTATATCCAAAAAAGGATACAGTACATGGAGGAAGAAGGCACGATACGTAGGGGAGTCTTTGAAGGAGAATTGGTTTGTGGGAATCAATTCTCCAAAGGGTGAAGTTATTTGAAGAATCGATTCTATGAATGGTTTTTATGGGGAATTGTAGGTTGAAAAGGAAGAATGCCTATAGAAGAAGAACACGGTACACAGAGTGGGAACTTCGGTACACAGAAGCAAAGGCAGTCCTCGAATAGAGAACAATTCGTAGAAAGAGGGTGATTAATAGAAGTAGCGCCAGTATACAGACCCAGTACATTGAGGTAGTTCACAGAGGTGGGACATAGAGGTAGTACATGGTTTGAGGTGGTTTGTGGAATAGGCAACGATATGAGAAAGTGGTAGTCTACATGAGATACCCACTACACAGTACACGGTAGGAGAAGGTGGTTCATGGAACACTCAAGGAAGATTTAGAAAGCTTCAAATCAATTTTTCAAAGTATTTTCTGGTATCTAATAGTACCCGAGATGATGGAAATCATCTGTGGGTGAATAAGGGACTTCAATAGAGAATCTACCTAATGTTGAAGATGTTTTTATTCATGAAAATGAAAGGACCAACATGTCTATAAACTGTGTTCGACCTACAAGTCTATAAAATGTGAGTGGATTTCTATCCAAGAGTAGTGAGTGAAGGAAGATAAAGATGATGAGCCTTTCCATTAGTAGTGAGCTAGAGAAAGAGGCATAGGGAGTGACTCATAGGAATGCAGTGAGTAGACCCTAAACCTTGTAAAGGTAGTGAGCCTGAACATAGAAGATCTAACCCAAACCTTATACTCATTATTGACAATGAGACTAAGTGAATTTGGTACATCTAGACACCATCATTTTATTCTCCTTGGATGTAGCCCAGTGAGTGTAAACCAAGTAAAAATTGTTGTGTCCTGTGCTTGATTTAAACTCTATTCATACTTTTCAATGGGAAGGAGAGAGAAGAGAGTTTTGTTTAATGAAGAAAAAACATCTGAAGGGGAGGAAATTTTAATCTATCATACCCTGATTCACTCCCCCTCTTAGGGTATTCAATCTAGTGGACCTAAAAATACGATATTTGAATCTATTTCAGAATGTGAAAGATTTTAAACATAGAATTGTGAGTTTTAGTAATGATGAGTCACTTGGAATCAAAGGTGTTGGATCTTCCATAATTGGGGAAGAAAAATTAAAATCCAAACAAGCCTTATTTTTTGATGGGATAAAACAAAAATTATTAAGTGTTTCAAAAATTTGCGATGAAGGTAATAAAGTGTTTTTAAGAAAATATGGTTTGTTTTAAAAAGAGTAAAAGATGGAAAATTATTTTAGAGAGGTCAATAAACAAAGGTGAACTTATTTCAAGTTGGTGATGTAAAAGTAATTTCTATTTGGGAAAGATAGAAGAAAATCATATGTGGCCTAAATGATTGGGATATATGTGTTACAGAAATATGAGAAAGTTAAAAAAATAGAAAATATTCATGATATTATTGACATGGAAAGAAGAATACATTAGTGTTATTCCATTTTCTACAAAGAGAATATTACAAATTCAGTTCAAAAGAAAGTTGATATTTTTGATGCTGAAATACATATTCCACAAGAATGGTCATGGAGGGAAAGACCAGATCAGAGTAAATCCAATCCAAAATAGGCCAAAAAAACGTTAAGGGGCCTATTTTGTGAAGTTACAATCCTTTGTAAATGGAAAGAGCTCAGGAAGCTCCATAGTTGAGAAGTTCCCTTCGCGAATGCGCGAAACCATGACTATGTTCCTCCCCGTGTCTGATGGCACTTCACGACTGTGAGAATGCTTGAAAATGTTCCTTCATGAGTCTGATGGTGCTTCATGACTGTTTGAATGATTAATGGTGTATTCGTAAGTCTGAAGGAGTCACACCTATTCAAAAATCCCCCCCATGTTTTTTGCGAAGTGCCTCTAATATTCTCGAAACCCCTTACCTATAAATACCACCTCGGTCAAAATTTTTAGGGATGGTTACCCAACCTTTAAGCTTCTGAATTTCTTTAAATTCACATACCTATTGAGGTTCTCAAATCAAAGAGAATGTGGATCACCCAAGGTATCCTAGCTTTGTGAAACCCTATTCCATTTGTTCTTGAAATACTCCACCCTTCTTGGGGATGCATTTCATGAAGGCCTATTCCCTTCATGAGGGAAGAAGGCCCCATGGGGAACTTGAGGCATAATGAAGGATCCAGAATTTTCGAAACACTAATTTTATATGCTAGGAAATCATCTTGAATAAGGGTCACCCTACTTCGTAATGCTTACTCCTTCACAAAGCCCATGACCTCCACAAAGTACATGATCTTCATGAGGCACGACTCTGTGAGGACCCATGGTTTGTGAAACCCCTATTGAAGGCCTATTCATGCTTCCTCCCTTATTCTAATATCCTTTCACGAAATTTGAGTTCCCATGGAATCCACACCCCTCTAGGATTGGTTTAGCTGCACCTTGAGTCCCCATGTGACTTGTTCCACCCACTCCTGTGTCCGCCCACATCACACCATGTGTGGCTTGAGCCTTCCAATTTCATATAGATTCTAATCATTAGTACCCTAATAATGATTTATTCTAAGCATAGGCACCCTAACATGGACCACGAGACTAGCCATTCCTCACATTGTTATACCCTGGTAGTTACAAATCCATTCCCCTCCCAAAGGTGCATGAGCATTGTTCACGTAAGCCATGGGGTGGGGAGTGAGTCCAACCACGTCTGATCTACATGACATAAAACTTCCTAGTTCAATGTCTTAGTTTAAGGATTCCAAACTGCATGAAAAAATCCTTAGCACATGATGTATAACTGTAGTCTTACCCTCTGTCACAAGCACATGATGCTCCATGTGCGAGTGTCATGGGATGACCTCCAATAGGATGTCATGTGTATCGATCACATGGAATGAGATCCTCCCCACATGGAATGAGATCCTCCTAACATGGATTATGATCATCATTTTTGAAAGATTTCATTTGAATCCCCAAACCATTCCATCCAAAAGAAATCCTCTTGAAAAGGGAAACTTTCATACATAATCCCCAGACAATCCCTCGTGATGCTTCTCTAATGAAATGAGTGTTAGATCTATTGATTCCTCTTGTTTCTCACTCCATGAATGACTCAGATGGTCTTAAAGGTTAGTAGTGATCTTAAAATCTGCATACCCACCATTTAAATGGGTATCCTCCTTAGGTGTAATCCCTAACCGATTCCATACTATGTGGGATTTGATTCCCAACTAACTAGTTTACGTAGGAAACCTCCATAATGCCCAAAACCAACATTTACACCCACCCTCAGGTTCTCCAAGACACATCTTGGGTAATATTAGGCCCCTAACCTAGGAGACCACATCTTTTATAGGTACCTCTAGTATCTCAATGCATAAACCCCACAAAAATTCCAACCAAGATAAATCCTCTTACGAAGGGAATCATTCAAGCTTAATCCCCACACCATCCCTCATTGACACTCCCTTCACGATTCAATATTCCTTAGTACATGATGTTAAACTGCATGGACTAGTCCTGTCACCTGACTATAATCTATGGTATTGCACTATGTGGGTTTTCAATCATGTATTCTAAACATGGGGTGTATGATGTATCCCCGAGGTTCAATCCCAATCAACGATAAACCTAGGTGCTCTATCCTAGTGATGTACCTCCCCAATCACTAGTGCAGAAATCGTTTTTTACGTCACCATTTTTTACGTCGGTTATATATAACCGACGTAAAAATGCGGCGAGTAGATTTTTCACGTCGGTTATTTTAATAACCGACGTTACAAATCGCGCCTGTTGGGTTTTTACGTCGGTTATCTTATAACGGACATAAAAAACCAATGCGCGGGGGGTTTTTTACGTCGGTTAGAAAATAACGGACGTAAAAAACCAAAGCGCGGGAGATTTTTTACGTCGGTTTTAAGATAACTGACGTAAAAAAGCTAAAAAATAGTTTATAATGTCGGTTATATAATAACCGACGTTATAAAGCATTTAAAAAAATTAAATCCCATGTTCTGTCATTTACGATTTTTCGATTGACAGTCGCCGACTCGTCTCTCTCTCGGGCGGTAAACCCGAATCGGCTCGTCGATCGCCTGCATTAAACTCATTTTGGCTTCATTTTTTATCTTCTTCACTCCTCTCGGATCTATCATCTCAACTCGCGACATTCAAGTAAGCCTTCCACGAATTTATTTCGTTCGTTTTTGTTTCGATTCTTGATGTGCTTTTCGTTCGTTTTTGAATCTCGTGGAATTTTTTGTTATTGCAAATGGTTATTATGTTCATTCAACTTGCAACATTCAACTCGCAAATGGTTATTAAAACATTGAGGATTAGCTTCAGCAAAATCTGAAAAATAATGGGTGGTACTGTAACGTTCCATTCTTCCAGCAACATTATTATTTCCTACTTAGCTGGAATGTGTCTTTCTGGATGAAGATTGGTAGTACTTATTTTCTTAAAATCATATTTTCAATATGATTGTCCAGAAAATGATTTTCATGAATGAAATTGGACCAGGTACAATCGGTAATACCTATCCTTAAAATTTCATTCAACATTCTTACATCATAATATTTTTTCAAAAAATTATGATTTTTAGAACTCCTAGATCAGAAAACCATCATCTGTTTTCATCTGCATTCATAAAAATATCAATTCATACCTATTACAATCAAATATTTCATTCTGGACTCATGGTGAGTCTGATAATACATTTCTTCTTTCAGTCATCTCCTAAAAATGATGGACCTTTTCATGCAAAGTGTATCTGATTTCTTGAATACGATGGTATGTCCGATTTTCAACAAAACCAAGTGAGGTGATTTCTTTTATTATTAATAATTCATAAAAAAATTATAATACCTATATATTATTATCATCCTTTTCAGATTTTTCATTATAAAAAAGGTAAAGGGTACTTTCTTTTCATTCTCAAGTTAAATTATATTTTTTATAAAGGTCTTTTCTATCTAGGTAGAAATAATTTAATGATAATTAGATTGAATTAGGTATATTATCTTATCTTACCATCCAAACACATTTTTATGTATTAATAATTATTATGTTTTGTAAAAACAATTATGACCCCCATTTCGTTTTTGTTAGTTAATTGATCTATGAAAGTGTTATAAATGATTTGATGATCACGATTCACCCATATATATGGTTAGTCATTATGTGACATTTGGGTCCATAATATCCTTCTAATGAATTCAAAAATGCATTATATATCATAGATCAATATGGGATACAGATGGTTATACCATGTCCAATGTGTTATGTGATGTGTCTCGTAAGAAATATTATAATAAATTATAGGAAAGGTGATTAACATATCCCAATATGAGGTGAATGAAACTATGTTTTCCCTTGACATATGTTATGACTTATATGATTATGTTTGTGCCACACTCTTATGTTATTCCACATACCAATGTTGTGATCTTGTGAATAAGGTTTTTTAAATCATGTTCCCACTATCATATAAATCATGTCTTATGTTATGCTAAAATTGTTATACTTGGACTCAGGTTTTATGATCTATGATTATATAGAACTGTTTCACTTATCTTTTTGATCATGTCCTTTGTGTATGCTCTTATACCCCCATGGATATATTTTTATGAGATTAGATATTATATTTATATATATCATGTTTACCCATAATGAGTATCATAAATCAAAACTTTTATTATTTTCATTCCCCACGTTATAAAAATAAGTATTATGTAGGATGATTCAAAAATTTAATCTGTGAGATGAGTTGTTTTATGTGTGAAACCCAGGTCAAACACATATGTATTTTTTTATTGGTATTACATATATATAGTTCGACATATTTTTTTTTACATTACCATGATATTAACATTACTTTTTCTAAAGAAATATTAATGTCCTTAGATTATATATCGGATCAAAAGGATATAGTAATTCTAATATATAATTAGAATGATCAGATAATATGACAATATTATTAAACATAAAACAAATGGTCTATCTTCATATTTTTAACATGACACTTACGATGTATAGCTATTTGGTGTTGGGTACTTATGAAAACTACTACTACTTTCAAGATTTTGGCACTTGAAAGTGTTGAGTACTTTAGATCATAATGATTGAACAACAAGCATGAATAAGACATGTTATATGCTCCATTAGGTATTCCTATATTTTAACATGTTTATTAGTATATTGGAATGAGATTATTATAAATGTGTATCATCTGATCATATTCACTTATTCCAGATAAAAATAATTTTGTTTATGTTTTATTGATGTATATTTTATTTGGAGAATCATTAGGCGTCATGGTTTTCTTTGATTCAATGAAATTTAAAACTGTTACATCTAACTATATTTTGTTTTAAAAATAATATTCAAACATATTTTTTTTAAATACCTATAGATTTGTTTTATATTTTAAATTTTTTTACATTCAAATTATGATTTTTTTCATATAAACATGTTTTGTCTTATCTTAAAAATATATATTTTTTGTTGATATTTGTTATAGGTAATAATGAGTCGAAGTTGGATTACGGCACATCGAATGAGCAATGAATTTGAGGAAGGTGTTGATGCCTTTTTGGAATTTGCAAAACGAAATGTTCCAAGTAGTGACATTTTTTTCTGTCCATGCCTGAAATGTTTGAATATGAAGAAGTTGAAAAGTAGAGAGATAAAAGATCATCTGATATGTCATGGTTTTAATCCGAGTTACAGCCCTTGGATTTGGCATGGTGAAACTGGACAGAATGTCACTGATGATGATGATTCTCAAGATGGTAACTCTGATGGAATTGAAGAAATGATTCGCGATATTGTAGCAGAACAAATTGAGATAGAACCGATAGTTTCACGTCTATATGGTGATGCTAAAAAACCATTATATCCTGGTTGTACAGATTTTACGGTTCTGTTGGCGGTGTTAAGATTGATTAACCTGAAGACAAAGCATGGATGGAGTGACAGAAGTTTTACAGAGCTGCAACAATTGATGAAAGACATTCTTCCAAAAGATAACGATCTTCCAGATTCACATTACAAAGCCAAGAAAATATTATGCCTGATGGGATTGGGATACAAGAAAATACATGCCTGTCCGAATGACTGCATTATATATAGGAAGGAATATGAATTTCTGTCGGAGTGTCCAAAATGTGGGACATCATGGTATAAGGTGAAAGAAAAATCACAGGGTGATGTAGAGATTACAAAGCTACCTTCAAAGGTATTTTGGTATCTTCCTATAATTAATCGTTTCAAACGTTTATTTTCTAATTCACATGATGCAAACAGGTTAAGATGGCATGCTGAAGAGCGGGTATGTGATGAAAAAATACGTCATCCAGCTGATTATCCACAATGGAAGAAAATTGATGCGCAGTATTCTACATTTGGAAATGAAATAAGAAATCTCAGACTAGGGTTGTGGACAGATGGAATGAATCCATACCGAACACTCAGTAGCACACATAGTTCATGGCCTGTTCTATTGGTAATTTACAACCTCTCTCCTGAAGTTTGTATGAAGCGCAAATATGTCATGTTGCGTACAATGATCTTTGGTCCAAAGCAACCCGGTAATGATATTGATGTTTACTTGTCTCCGTTGATTGATGATTTGAAATTGTTATGGGCTGATGGTATTAGGGTGTATGATTCTTATAAAATGGAATATTTTCAACTGCATGCAGTGCTTATGTTCACTATAAATGACTTCCCAGCGTATGGAAATTTGTCTGGATACAGTGTTAAAGGGCATAAAGCATGTCCAATTTGCGAACAACAGACGTCCTATTGTCAATTGCATCATGGGAGGAAAATAGTGTACATGGGTCATCAAAAGTTTTTGCCTATGGAACACCCTTATAGAAGACTAAAAAAGGCATTTAATGGCTCACAAGAATTTGATACTTCTACAAAACCTTTATCCCCTGATCTGTATTTTGAGAGGGTGAAAAACCTTGACGTGACATTGGGAAAGACACAGAAATCTGGTAATGATAGACATATTTGGAAGAAAATGTCAATTTTTTTTGAGCTACCATATTAAAGGTATCATGAAGTTAAACATAATATTGATGTCATGCACGTGGAGAAGAATATCTGTGATTCTTTGATTGGAAAATTGTTAGATATTAAAGGAAAGACTAAAGATGGGTTGAATGCAAGATTAGACTTACTATCAATGGGAATACGTTTGGAGTTAGCTCCCACTCCTAAAGGAAGACGAACATTTCTTCCCCCGACTTTTCATACATTATCGAAGAGGGAGAAAATTAGCTTCTGTCAGTGTCTTCATGATACCAAAGTGCCTCAAGGTTATTCTTCTAATGTAAAAAGTTTTGTCTCATTGAAGGACTTGAAGTTGATAGGTATGAAATCACATGATTGTCACGTCATGATGCAACAAATTCTACCAGTTGCATTGTGTGGAATATTTCCCATTCGTGTCAGAAAGACTATAATGAAGTTGTGTTATTTTTTCAATTCAATTTTTAACAAGGCGATTGATGTGAATGCTTTGAACATTTTGGAAAAGGATGCAATTTTTATACTTTTTCAATTGGAAATGTATTTTCCTCCAACTTTTTTTGATATAATGGTGCATTTAATGATTCATATGGTTCGAGAAATAAAGCTTTGTGGACCTGTATATCTTCGTTGGATGTATCCTTTTGAAAGGTATATGAAAATATTAAAGGGGTATGTTAAAAATCTATATCGACCTGAAGCCTCCATTATTGAAAAATATATTTCTGAGGAGGTAACAGAGTTTTTTACGAGCTACTTGGATGCGGCGCAACACATAGGTTTGCCTCTATCTCGCCATGAATGAGTTAATAATGAGGGAAAGGGGATTCGCGGCTTGAAAGTCAAATCATTGTCAGTTGAACAGATGAAGAAGTTAGAATCATACATCTTGAATAACATAGCTGATGCTCAACCATATATTACATTTCATATTAATGAGTTGAAACAATGTCATCCAAAGAAGAAAGAAATGTGGATTTTGAATGAGCACAACAAAACTTTTTTGTCATGGATTAAAAAGACTTTGCTTGGTAGATCAGATGTATCAGAGACATTAAAATGGATAGTGGGTGGTCCATGTTTAAATGTGATAACATGGTCTGGTTATGAAATTAATGGTTATACATTTCATACAAAAGCTCAGGATAACAGAAGTGCAGTTCAGAATAGTGGTGTATTGGTGTTTGCAGAAGCAATGCATTTTTCGAGTGCTAAGGACAAAAACCCAATTTCTGCATCAAATGCATATTATGGAGTGATTGAAGACATATGGGAGGTTGATTACATTAAAATTAAAGTTCCCGTTTTTAACTGTAAATGGTTTAACGATAACAACAGTTTCAGACACGATGAATTTGGAATAACACTTGTTAATCTGAATAGATTGGAAGACACAGCTGATTCTTTTATAATGGCAACACATGCAAAACAAATTTTTTATGTAGTAGATCAATCAGATATGCAGGGGGATGTTGTTTTACAAGGGAAAAAACAATATGTTGGTGAGGATGAACTTGATGAATATGCTGATTTATGTGAGATCCCTACTTCAATGGAAATATTAACAAAACATAATGACGATCATGTTGAAGACATAGTTTGTGCCATAAGGAACGATCACGACGAAGGAATTTGGGAAAACAATCCATCTGTACATTCCTAAAATTACAGGTAACATATGTTTATTTCTTGTTTACATTTATTTTTTCCATAAATGTTAGATATTGTAAGTTTTTTATTTATTAAAACATGTTTTAAAATAAAATAAGTATATGTTTTTGTTTGTTTTATGTTTGTTTAGTTTACTTTATCATGTTTATAACCATTACATGAATTTTAAAATGCTTATTTTTGTTCACTGACAATTACTTTACCATGTTTACAATGTTTACCAGGTTTACCATTTTTACCATTTTTACCATCTTGACCATCTTGACCATCTTTGCCATCTTTACCATTGTTTAACATGCTTACCATATTACCAATGTTTACTATTATGTAACTTAGTACACTTTTCTATTTTCTGATTACAGTAGTATTAAAATATTTGAATTTGTATATTTGTTCACTAACAATTACTTTACCATGTTTACAATGTCTACCAGGTTTACCATTTTTTCCATTTTTTACCATCTTGACCATCTTGACCATCTGGACCATCTTTGCCATCTTTACCATTGTTTAACATGCTTACCATATTACCAATGTTTACTATTATGTAACCTAGTACACTATTCTATTTTCTGATTACAGTAGTATTAAAATATTTGAATTTGTATATTTGTGAACTGACGTTTGTTTTTTTTGATTTGAAGGATAATGACAGATCATTCAGATGATCAACCACATGATTCTGGAGAGGAGCATATTACTGGACATACCTCTGGGGATGAACATTCACATGTTCCTATTACGACAAAGAGTTCAAAGGTTGGTAAACGTGGTTGCACACGTTTACCAAAATTATCACTTGCCCGTACGCAGGATCAGAGGATAGTAGTTGAGTTTGATGATGATGATATTCCTAGAGGTCCGAATGCCAAAGATTTTAAGAGTTTTGTTGCAACTCAGGCTAAGACCAAAGTAATCATTCTGTATGATGATTGGAGAGGTGTGGATAAAGCGATTATCTCTCAGTTGTGGGAGACGATTTTGTAAGATCTTTTGTCATTTTTTGACCATTCTTTTAATGTTTCTGGTATATATAATATGTTTAACCTCTTCTTTATCAGATGACATTTGATATTCCTGACACTGGAGGAGTCAGGAAGAAATGCTTATCGTTGGCTGCCAGGAGATGGAGGGATTTCAAATCAACCCTCTCATCTGATTTCATTTATGGTCATAGGAGTCATGACAATCCATGTCGTATATATCCTTTTATAGATGAAGACACATGGAGACAGTTTTTTGAAAGTAGAAAAAAAGAGTCAGTTCTGGTAAGGGAAATGTAAACTTTTATAAACTTTCTTATATAAATGATTTTATTAATGTTTTGTTAATGATTTCTTATTCTTAAATTACAGCAAACAAGGAAAGCTCATCAGGAGATCCAATCTAAAAATGTATACCCTCATAGTTTATCTCGGGGAGGGTATACATTATTGGAAGAAAAAATGATAGCGGAAAAATTTCAACAACTAAGAGCTGAGTCTTCAAGCTCTGGAGAGGTGGCCCCTCCATCCCCTCCATCTAGACATGAAAAATGGAAGAGAGCTCGGAAGGGAAAAAAAGGGCAATATCTTTCGGAAGAATCGAGAATCGTAGCTGAGAGGATTGTAATATATCTATTTAATTTATTTAAGTTAACTTTTTTTCTTCATATAAGTTTCAATCATTACAGAAATGTTCAATTAATTAATACAGGACTCTCTTGAGGAGCAGAGTTCAGAGGGGACATTTACAGCTACTGGGAGGGAAGATATTTTATTTGCAGCATTGGGAAGGCCCGAACATCCTGGTCGTGTAAGAGGATATCCGACAGGTGTATCGGTAAGAAAAGTGTTTCCACGTTCTTCAACTTCTAACATTGAGGGGGTTTATAAAAAAAATATAATCCTTGGAGGCTGAAGTTCAAAATATTAATGCGACGATGGAAGACAAGATTAGAGATTCAGTGCAGTCTATGTTTGCAGAAATGCAAAGACAATTTCAGACTGCAGCTCCCACTCCTCCACCTCCCCCTACAGACCCCATTATTTATCCTCCACCTCCGCCAGTAGCTCCCACTCCCCCACCTCAGCCTGTGGACCCCATTTTTTATCCTACGCCTCCACCGCAGCTTCCTACATATTGCGAGTTGTATGTTTATGATTCTCAACATCATATAGTAGCATACAGGTTGGTATATTGTATAGGAGATACAGTTCATCATCAACAATTAGAGGTAGAGAATCAGAGGGTCACTGTACAGGATATTATAGATAGATCAGCTAGGGTACCAATACCTACAGATGAGGTGGCGACAGTTGGACAGAGTATCGACCATTTTTTAGTTTGGCCATCCAGACTTCTTCGACTCATTACCATAGAGGTATGAATGTTATATCTGTTATTTTATTTTTTTATTAAAGTTGTTTTATCATTTGAAAACTACTATAATTCTCAATTTTTTTTTCACAGGAATACTTCAAAGGTAAAGAAATACTGTATAGGCAACAACAAAGACAACATGCTATGACATCAGATACAGATTCTAGTGGTCTTGACAGATTGTCAAGATATTCACATTTGTTGTTGGGTTTTTATGAGTTTCCAATGGAATCTCATGTTTGTGGACGCGAAATAAGTGTGGGGACTACAAAATCTGATATCATGGAGCTTGTTACTGGAGATAAGTTGGGCATCAACGTGGTGCAAATTTTTTCCATGTAAGTCTTAACACCTTTTCCCTGCGTTATATTTATTAAAAATGTATACTTATATATGTTTTGTATTAGGTATCTTTATAAAATTTGTGAGAGGAATGAACTGACAGAAGTATATGGATTCATGGACCCATAACTGATTTCCCCTAAAGCATGTGCATTGACTGAGGAACAAAGAATGGTTTATATTGCTGAAAGATTTGAAAAGAATATAATCCAACAATGTTGGATGATGCCTTTTTGTGAGAGGTATGAAACACATTTCTTTCAAAGAGTTAATTATCTTTTAACATAAAAAACCACTAACATTAAATTTCCTTTTATCAGTAATCATTGGATTTAGGGATTTTTTGCCCAAGGGAGAAAGCTCTTTATTGGATATGCTCTGTTCATGGTGATGTGCGGGCAAGTTTTAAGAATATATTGGAAAAGTAAGTTTCAATTTCTCAATAGTTTTATATATTATAATGAATTTTAAATTTACCCCATTCGTATTATTTTCTAACAGTGCATGGGTCTACTTTCGAAAAAACTCAAAGAAAAGAAATGCAAAGATCAAATATGTAAAGGCGAAGGTAAATTTCCATTTATAATTTTTACTTTTTGATTTATTACATAAAAATAATATATTGAATTCACACTCATTCAAAACAGAATTGTCATGAACAACAAGGCCTCATCGAATGCGGATATTATATGTTAAGATTTATGTATGAAATAATAACAACTGGGAAAGTTGTGAATTTTGAGATGGTACGATTTCCTCTTAAACCTTGCCATCATATTTCAATTTGATTTATTCATTATACACGTTAACTATCTTCTTTTTCATTTGTAGCTTTTTGATGACCCTCAACCCTATACTGCTGAAGACATCAAACACGTACAAGTGGAGTGGTCAAATTATTTTACAGGTTTGATTGAATTTTAGTTGTTTGTAATGTAAAATGTAATTTTGAATATTGTCGTTTTAATTGTCTATTTGGTAGTTGTTTAGGTTTGATTTAGTTTTTTTTTGAAGTTGACAGGGTAAGTTTTGAATGTTATATAAGTGAATGTTTAATTTTGCTCTACTTCTTGTTTTGGTCTACTTTTGATGGTTCTTCTGGTATGGATTTGGGTCTGTGGGGGAGGGGTTCTCAGGGTGTGGGGGTGTGTTCAGTGGGGTTGGGGGTGTCCAGCGGTCGGGGAGGGCTGTCCGGTGGGGTGGGGGGACAGTCTTGGGGGGTGGCAGGGATGTCTAGGGGTGTAGGAAGCCGGTCCAGGGGTGTGGGAGTGCTATCCAGGGGTGGGGGGTTGTCCAGGGGTGTGGTGGGGGCTGTCAAGTGGGGTGAGGGGGTGAGGAGGTGCTGTTCAGGAGGGTGGGGGGTTGTCGAGGGGTGTTTGGGGGTGTCCGGGGGTCGGGGGGCAGTCCAGGAGTGTGGTGGGGGCTCCAATGGGGTGGGGGAGGGTTGTCCAAGGGGTATACATGAGGGTGGGAGCTCCAATGGGGTGGGGGAGGGCTGTCCAGGGGGTATACATGAGGGTGAGGGCTCCAACGGGGTGGGGGAGGGCTGTCCATGGGGTATAAATGAGGGTGGATGCTGTATAGTTGGTAAGTTCTATATGTTATCTATTTACATGCTTAATTTTGATGTACTTTTATTTTTGTGGTATGATTTCTTGATTTATTTTCTGGTTGATTCTGGTGGAGAGAAGATCAATGCATTCTGTTTAAAAAAAATTGGGTTTATCACGTCAGTTATTTAATAACCGACGTGATAAAATGCTTGGAAAATAGTTTATCACGTCGGTTATTTAATAACCGACGTGACAAAAGGCCTGGAAAATAGTTTATCACGTCGGTTATTTAATAACCGACGTGATAAAAGGCCTGGAAAATGGTTTATCACGTCGGTTATTTAATAACCGACGTGATAAAAGGCCTGGAGAATGGTTTATCACGTCGGTTATTTAATAACCGACGTGATAAAGGGCCTGGAGAATGGTTTATGACGTCGGTTATTGTATAACCGCTGTGATAAACCCCCTCCCACCGGTTTATCATGGCAGTTATACAATAACCGACATGATAAACCCCCCTCCCCCGGTTTTTCACGTCGGTTTTATATGAATCGACATGATAAACCACGCTCAGCCCGGTTTATCACGTTGGTTCTTATAGAACGGACGTGATAAACCACCCTCACCCAAGTTTATCACGTCGGTTCTATATGAACCGATGTGATAAACCCCCTCACCCCCTATTTATCACGTCGGTTGTTTCAGAACGGACGTGATAAACCATTGTCCAGGCCATTTATCACGTCGGTTCTTCGATAACCGATGTCATAAACCATTCTCCAGGCCCTTTATCACGTCAGTTCTAAAATAACCGACGTGATAAACATCGCGATTTTATGTTTTTGACGTCGGTTTTTAAATAACTGACGTCAAAAACCTTATTTATAACGTCGCACGTATTAACGTCGTCTAGAAACCGACGTAAAAAATTAAAAATAACCGACGTAAAAAATGTTTTCTGCACTAGTGAATCCACCAAAGGGGTGTTCTGATCAACTTTCAAGGCATGTAATATTCAATTTATTGAACACACCTCCCAGATCTACCTCCATGGGGCATTTTAACCTAAACAACAGTAAACATAGGTGCTCCATTTTAGTGATGTACCTCCCTAATCCACCTTAAGGGGTGTTCTAATCAACCTTCATTGTATGGGATCTTCCATTTATGTGACACACCTCATGGATCTGCATACATGGGGTGTTTTGATTCATCCAACTATAAACCTAGGGGATCCCTCTTAGGGATACCACTCCCCAATCTAACTCAAGGGATATTTTGACCAACCTTCAGGGTGTGATATCTTAACTTTATGGGACACACCTTCCAAATCTGCCTCTATGGGGTGTTATACTCTATCCATCAGTAAACCTTTCAGGTGATCTAACCTAGATATTTACCTCCCCAATCCACCTCAAGGGGTGTTCCGATCAACCTTCATAGTGTGAAATCTTCCCTTTATGGGACACACCTCTCAGATCCTCCTTCACGAGGAATTCTAGTCCATCCATTGGTAAACTTCCAAGTGTGACATATTCCCTCCTAGGGACACACCTCCTTGATCTGGCTCCATGAGGTTTCTTAATCAATCAACTCTATACCCAAAATATGTTAAAATAAGGCCCTGGTATATCTTATCTAGATGTTCTTATCCATTTTCACAGAATGTTAAACTTGTTACCCGAATCCAAATACATACCTCATACTGAACATGAGATGCCTGAGGTAAAATCCATTGAATATATGAGCCTATGATGTCAACTACCTCATTGAAATCATGGGATTACTATGTTAAAAATCCTTAGAGGAATTATGAACATGACATTTCTACCTCGTTATTGAAATTGTATTCCTTGGATACCATGCCTAATATTCCTCCACGAGATTCCCTCCCATTTGGAAGAATACATATGTCTAATGTTCCCAATGTCCAGACATCTTATTGATTCCCAACATGACTAATCTCTTGACCGAATGTTTCTACACTACCCAAAAAGAAACAATGTCAATATAGAACCAGTGTAATTAACCAAAATCTTTGAAGAGATGACATTGAGAATGAGTTCCATGAACCTGACTTATCTTTACGAGGGAGACCCGGACTAGGTGATGAGTTCTAAGGAGGAATCCATAGATAGAGAAACCAAAATCCAATCATCCCATTTCAATCAAGGTAAATACATATCCATTTACAGTAATGAAATATTCCCACCATTGAAAAGTAAGAATGTGGGGAAATAAGAGTAGCCAATGCATGCATGTCATGTGTTGATGCACGGGTACACCCCAATGAAAGAGTCAGAAACAAAAATAGTGAACCCAACATGAAACTATTCTCCTAAACATGGGGACTAGTAGTTCTCGAGACATCAGTATTTTAGCATGTCACCAGATCTAGATATCTAGTTCTAGGTCCCACTAAGAAAATATTGGGCCTATCATGGAACCTTTAAGAAATTGGGGAAGTAAATGTTGGAAATTCTTGGAATGTGAAACTGTCAGTACAAAGAATATTGGATGTCACTAGGGAAATAGAAATCACTTTCCTTGTATCTGTACTGATGGCTGAATCCAACTTCCCTATAAGACTGAACCCACAAGAAATAAGAATCCTAATTCCCACCAATACTGGGGCATGGGAATTGTTAATTCATAAATCCCTCATGACACTGCCTTCACCAAAAATTCCTCTATGACATCAGTTACTAGGTGGCCACACCCCATGTCACCCTCAAAAATCATCCATATAAGGGTGATGGACACCCTCATATGATAGTACATGTATGAATGGATCATTCCCAAAAGGGACATGTCCCATCAGGACATGGAGGCTTCATCTCCTCACTGTCACCACTCCCCCAAGTGTCATGCAGGGAGTGACCACTCCCTATTTCCTTGGTAAAGTGCTTCGGTAGCCTCTCCCCGGAGTGATCCCATGGATTTATCCCCTATTTCAGGGAGGTGGGGGATGTTAAACTCACCCCAGCCATGACTAATTTCTAGAAGACTCCAAGTAGGGATACCACTTGACCCATTTACACCCATAATGACCGGTTTTTTTGGCCAAATAACAGGTGTAATTTACCCTTACTTTGTTGTCCCCAGTTTGAACGACCCAACACTAGCATCAGCCAGAGGCCCAGAAGAATGCCCAACAAGGGGAATCATCTTCCGTAGATTTAATAGACCCTACCACCAGCGGTGCATTCTTCCAGATACCTATGGTAGAAGAGAATGGATCTATCTTCACTCAGTTGGGATTGATACCTCCGCAACCCCATAGGCAGTATGGGTTGACTCTATCAATCTTCGACACCACCAAAAGGAATTATAGCCCAAACCATGATGATGAGTTTCAGTGCAGAGATCCTTCCCACACTATCACCAACCCATAAATAGGTCCTTCCCACTCCCACAATCAGTGTGAAGGTCCTACTCGTTCTATTCCCAACTCTTGTGGAGGTCCTCCCCTCTCCAAAACCAATCAAAGAGGTGGTCCTCCTCAATTCATCAAAAACAAGTACAAAGTTCCTCCCTACATTATCATTGCTATCCAATATGGAGGTCCTCCCCATGTCAAAGACAATCTGAGTGGAGGTCCTCCCCACTCCTTCCATAGTTAACATGGAGGTCCACCCCATATTTTCACCAACCGGCATGGAGTCACTCTGCACACTTTCAAAACCAGTGTAAAATACTTCTCTATCTTCCATCTCCTTAGTATAGAGGTCCTCCCCATGTCCATTCTGACCTGAAAAAAGGTAATCCTCATGCTCTAATCAACCCGTATAGAGTTCATCCCCATATGATCACCACCATCCAAAACAGAGGTCCTCCCTATTTCTCTACCAACTAAAGTGGATGTACTATATTCTTCAACACCACCCAACATGGAGGTCCTCCCCCATGCTAAAGACATGTCTTACCCTAATGAACCATATAATAATAGAAGGGTGACCAACCACTATCGAAGGTGAAATCCTAGGAAGTTCCATGTTGTTGTCGACTTCAAAGATCTTTCTATTTCTGAGGTGAAAGAAAACTATGTAATGGGTTTTCACTTTATCCATCAATGTTTTGGGTCAGATCATAAAAGGTAATTTTTTCAATCTAGCAAGATGAAATCCATAAGTTCCCTAAATCATTGCATAGGTATATATAGGTGGAAGAAGTTATAGTTCCTTTACTGAGGCTCATGGTACATCCATCTTCGTTGTCTCCAATATCCACCTCTATCACTACCCATGATAATGGAGAGTTTTTCTAGCATGGGATAACTCCTTCAGACAGTGATCTACCTGAAGACCCATGATGGGTGCCACCACCCTTACACTTGATGCAGTGGTGAACACCATGTCCTATAAGGACATTATGATATTATTGGTTCTGCCTATAAGAGAAAACAAAATGTACAATGAATAGGTAACGAATGTTGTGGCTCCTCTACAGTCAAACTATCCATTTCACCAATATACATCAATGATAACACTAATCTATTTGGCAGTGCTGATCGAATCTTGGGATGACCAAGAGAAGTGCTCTTCATCTGAGAAAGAAATCCTATGGGAGACTCTGGATTCTGATCACTTGTTAGTAGTGTTTTTTCTAATTGAAACTTCCAACTTCGATATCCCAAAGTCCCTCATTGAGGGCCATACTACATGTTTCCACCAGAACATTTTGGTGATGCTTCTCTACCTCCATGATTATTAGTTGGATTACCCTGGAAGCCAAGGTAACCAAAAATACATTGATCATTAGCTCTAATTGATTGAGCTAGAATCAATCCTAGTGGCTCAACACCCTAGATATCCTGGATACTATTAGTCCCTCCAATAGAGGTGTGCTAAGAGCCTCATTGTGCTCTACATAATCATGGAAGAGGAATCACCTAATGTACATATCCATTTCTAGGGATAATATGCCACTATCTACTTCAGCCCAATCCAATGATAGCATGTACCACCTATTGATATCGAGGATTTCCCTCTGGGTGTTGTTATGGTAAATATATTCATCCCCAACAATCTAAAAACCTATATGGAAAGGGGATCTGATGTAGAGAATTATGAGGAAACCCCCCTTGGGGCAGCACAGTACCAGGTAGACCCTCACACAAGTGTCTGTACCTGCTAGAAAAGGAAGGAACTCACCCTCGGGGTCCCTATGATTCATTACCTTCCCATTGGAATGAAAATAAAGTTAAGGAAAAGGTTAATCAATCTAATATTTCTTTAAAGATAGAGGCCAATATCATGGTAGCTTCCTTGCTTCAACAGGTCACAGAACAGAAGAGGATCATTAATGAGCTCCTTTCCGATTGGTAGCCAGATTATGGTGCAACTCAACAAGATCCGATTTCTCCTACACTAGTGTAGAAACAAGTCCTCCATGGATAGTTTTCACATATTTATCTTGGTGATCCTGCACATCTAGAGAGAGTAGGGAAGGAGTTTATATCAATTGAATGAGATATGAGTCACCAAATTCACACGAGCAGTGTGATAATTTTTCTCGAGACCCAAATAGAGATTCTCCATGATCCACTGAGACTACTTATCATGTTTGAATATCCTATCAATGCATTGATGGTTATGAATCCTCATTAATACAGAGATCCCTGCCAAGATGATTCAATAGACACTCTCACCACCAGCCTCGAAGCTCTGGAAATGTGACAGGTGTAAATACCACCTAATAGAAGTTCATACCCAACATGGGTGGAAGATATTCAAGCACCCCTAGATTTTGGGAACACTATATTTCCACCATTCAATGGTATGGGTTCCCACTACATCATTTTTCCCACTTTATCTCGAGGTGCAGGCCCATGTTTGAAAATCCAAAGTAGAAGGAGGCTGTTAAGATCTAATGTTTTTTCCAGACATTGGAAAGACATGACTTCATATGGTACACCAAGTTTCCCACAGGGTTTATCACTGGTTAAAAAGGACATCACAAATAGTTTCTATGCCATTTCAGGTCCACCACACACAATAAATGTATTTTTGACCACTTCAAGTGCAAGAAACTTCTTGATGAGTAAGTCAAAGATTTTTTCACCAAGTGTAAAGGACTCAAATACATACTTGACATGAAGCCGACTCAAGAGAATCCACTAATGATGTTCATGGGAATTTTCAAGATATAACTGGTCCCTAACTTCATCACTCAACTTTCTAGGCTGGTTTTGGGATTTTTCTGACAAGGTACAGTGTCTAGAGGAAGCCTTATTTCAGTCTAAAAAAATATTTTATTTCCTCCTCTAGATCGTGTGAGAATATCTTCCTCAGTATAGAATTCCACTAAAATGTTGGTAGATTCTCCTAATCCATTCGATTTGTTTTCCCCTTTACAAGAGAATCCTTTCTGAGTACCACGGACTCATCAAGCTCACCACTTCCTAGCATAGAATTTGCAGGCACCGCCCCACCATGAATAGCCACCTATGCAAGAAAATGTGGATCTAACCCCTCTTCAAGATCCTACAACTTTCCATGGCTAGGATCGTAGAGTGACCTTCCTAAAAAAAGGAACTAGAACTATTCTATAAAATATTAATAGGTTTCTAGCTATTTCCTCAATTCCCTAGAGAAGTGGATTATAAAGTGGCCAGAGTACAAGAGGCCCCATGAAACCATATGTATTGATCACCCCTATCATTGTCCTTACCAAAGGATAATTGGAAACACCATAAAGTACTTCATTGTGTTTAAATATTGTCTTCTGGACTATGTAGATAACAGTTTGGTAATGTTGGGAATCATCCCGGTGCTGGTGGCACATGTCTCTGCCACCGAGACATGCAATGATAGTGAGGGTTCAGGTGAATGTAAGAAAGTTTCTAACCATGAGACTCATAATTATGATGAACGGTTAGATAAAATTCCAGTTTCTCATGCCCATGGTGTCATCCATGGCTTCTTAGACCAACTTGAATATCCTGAAGTCATTGAAACATCACCTACTAACTCTTCTGCATCCATTTAGTAGCCCTTAGAATCTAAGAAGAGTAGGCATTGATGACGCAAGGGAAACCAAAGTTCCCAGTTGGTGTCAAATTCATATAAAAAATCAATAATTTCATTACTATAGAGTTGGGAATCAACCCCATGGCATTAATAGCATTGGAAGAACCCTCTGATGATGAGAAAGAGTAAGCCTCTATGAATGTCATTGAGTTGATAGACCACTTTATACTTCCTGATGATGAGGAATATCAGGAAAACCCAAGAATGCCTCTGGCCAATTCCATCAAAGGGGAGGTCAATGAAATGTAAAATGCCATAATACATAAGCCAACGACTTGAACCGAGATGCGCATGCTTTCAAAACCAAATAGTTGGTGTTTCACAGAGCTCAAAAGGAACAATCCTCTTTCCCACTCCATCAAGCTTGCCACCAAAACTAATTGTGTTAACTGACCATATAGAAAAATCTCGATCGCACTGTGATCAATCATTTCTAGCTTAACCTAGGCCTCATACATATGATAACTGGCCTAAAATGGTTTTGGGTGAGTTAATTGATGAGCATCAAGAAATTTCTAGCACCATCCAGAACCCATTGGTATAGCCGACATCACCCGTTATGCCCCCAACCAAAGAGCGACCCCCTGTAGAAAAAAATCTGCATCTAGCATGAAAGTACGATGTGATAAATAACCTTCTCATCATAACTACAACTATATCTATTCTTGAGGCCCTTTTCTTTTATAAGGAAATATATGAGTCCCTTGAAGAATCCTTGAAGACCCCCTCCCATTTGAAGAAGTAGTAGTATCCATAGAGACATACTATATAGAGTAGGTTGGGAAAGAGGTATGACATGAAATCGTCTCATTTTCTATAGAATACAAGGGATCCCTCATTATAGGTAATATCATCCTTCTTTACATCATAGACAGGTTCAATAGAATAATGATTTGTTACTGTCTTTTTAATACAGGTTCTGTGATCAACCCCATCTCATCCTGAACACTCCACAAGTTTGGATTGACTGAAGTAGATTTGAGTCTCATTGACCAAAAGATTCAAGGTTATGACAGGACTAAGCAGAAACCATGTGGTAGAATTTGGTTTAATACCTTGTTGAGAGGCTTAGTATGATGTTTTGAATTCATGGTACTATCGCAAGATCTCATATATAATGAACTTCTAAGTAGGCCATAGATTCATCCGTATACGACAGTTTCCTCCCCATATCACTAGTGCCTCAAGTACTCCCTCAACAATCAAGTAGGTGTGCTTCATGGTGATGCATCCCCCTTTGACTATTATAAAGACCTATATTTAGATGAAATATTTTATAAGAGAGAGGGTAAGAAAGATTAGACCAATGTGGTAGAGTGCACAACCACCATGACGAATCCATGGGAAGATTTGGATGATGTTTTCATTCTACCGATTCATCAGTTGGAGGATACCACACTAGACTTGGGAATTTGCTTAATCATTTCCAATAAAATGGATGTTTCATCCCTAAATTGAAGTAATTTCAGAATATTACCTCGTACTACTACACAGGATAGGCCTAGGTGATACAAGAAGCCCTAACCCCTATGA
This sequence comes from Viscum album, assembly GCA_963277665.1. Taxonomy (NCBI): domain Eukaryota; kingdom Viridiplantae; phylum Streptophyta; class Magnoliopsida; order Santalales; family Viscaceae; genus Viscum; species Viscum album. The sequence continues at coordinate 1,941,955,057 of OY728143.1, read as the reverse complement.
GGTATCGAGATGTTCACCCCATGGATACCATTTTATAGCATTACTGCCTATTCAACCGAGCTAGGTTGAATCAATTAAAGATGAACCACCACTATTGACTTGATATCAAGCATGGAACCAACAATTGAAGACATAATGGGATTGGATTAGAAACCTCTATCACTATGGTTTCAATAGAGTAGGAGTCCCCTAGAAAAGATTTTGTATTAACCCAAGCAGGCACCAATGTTCCCCCAAAATAAGTTGGCCCAACTGAACTATCTTCGACCACTAATTCTCTGACCTCATATGTTTAAGAGGATTTGAACGATTCCCCTCCCTCACCTGAAGAGGGTTTAACCACCACCATTGATTAGTTGGTTCAGATTAATCTTGGTACCAAGGAAGATCTGAGGCCAGTATTGATTAGTGTAGCTATGCCCCCAGAGGAGCATCACTAGTAAGTGACCTTCTTGAAAAAACACCACAACATCTTTGCCAGGATTTGCGATGAGATTCCAAAACTAGATTCGAAGTTCACCATCCACCATCTATGCCTCTCAGTGAGCCATCATGGGGTCATGAAGCCTCCTACAAAAATGAACCCATCTCACAGTGCCATGGTTGAGGCCAATGTGTATAAGATTATCAAATACATATTCATTATAAAGGTCCATTACACCAAATGGCTAGTCAAAATTGTCCTAATTATGGAAAATAATTATAATATCAGAGTCTTTATCGACTTCTAGGATCTCAACCACCATTTTTTGAAGGATTATGTTCCCCTTCCTGGGACATAGATATTGATTGATTCTATAACTGGGTTACATTATATCCCCTTCTTGGATGGATACTCCAAGTAAAATTAGATCTAGATGGAACCCAAAAATGAAGAGTCTACCACCTTTATAGCACCACAAGGGACCTTTTTATGTAGGAAAATTCCTTTTAGTATGAATAATATAGGATCCACCTATCGGTGAGACATGAACCACATCTTCAAGATGATCCTTAGGATGATAGTAGAATGCTATGTGGGTGATTTGGTGGTCAAATACCACCAACGTTAGGACAATATCAGAGATCCTTAGAAAGTTTTTTGCTTCCTTTTCTCCCAATAATTGAAGATAAATCAATTTATGTGTGCATTCAAGGTTACCTATAGGATGCTTCTTAGATTCAACATCAGATATAGAGGCATTGAAATTTACCGAAAGAATATCAAGTTCATCAACCAGATGCCTCCACCGAGCAACCTGTGGGAGATCCTAAGCCTTTAAGGTGAGTAAGGCTACACATGATAGTTAATTGAAAACCTATCTGTCAAGTGTAATCCCTTTTCTAGGATCATGAAGAAAGGTACCACATACCAGTGGGATGAAGAGTGGAAGACCACCTTTGAGGAAATAAAGAAGTATACACTGTAACCTTCATTCATGATGCCATACATAATAGGGAATCTTATATTCCTCTATGTGACTCCCATGGAATGGTACTTTGGCACCCCTCTCACCTAGAAAAACAATGAGGGAAGTGAAAACAATTTATACTCTCTCAGTCACATGATCCTCGACACATAGTCTAGATAATCCCTTATCGAGAAGAACTGCCTCACGCTAGTTCTCACAATATAGAAGTTGAAACATTATTTATAGCATCATTAGATACAGCTGGTGTCCCGATTAGACTTGCTAACGTATGAATAGAATTTCCTGATGTTGATAGGATAGTTTTAATATTGGGTAGTGATTCTTCAACAGTTCGAAATTAGGTTCATCCCATAGAAAATATCAATGGTCAGGCACTGGAAAAATTTATGGCTGCTCATATGGATCCTGAAGAATTTCCTGTGGATGTTGATTTCCTAGATGTGTTTATTCTCTCAGTTGACTAGGCTAGGAATTATTAGTAGATTCACTATTATGGTGCTTCTCGGAGACTAACTGGTAGAAGGATCAATGATACCAATCTCAACAGAGTAGGTCCAAGAGTTGTCTTCATCACTCCTGCAAAGGATATACTACCATACTTATTCCTATTGTCAAAAGGTTTCACCAATAGTGAAGTAGTGTATCAAGATCTCATTACAGGTCTTTAATAGGCCCTCGAGATTAATATCCCCTAGTTTCATATTAAGGGAGACTCTGAGTTAGTTATCAAACAGATTAATGGTTACTACATAATCAGAAAACTGGATCTCATGCCCCTACTAAAGCACAATTTATAGTTAATGGCGTAGTTACCTTCTTTTCTAGAATTGAATCATATTACATGATTATAAAATAGTTGAGATGATGCTCTAGATATATTATCCACAAATGTTATAGAGCCTGACCAGGATGAATTATTCATTCATGTGGTGCATCATAGATTCATTTCCCCCATCATTCCAGATGACAAAAATATCCAGCAGGTAAACTAGATGACTATCGTTGCTTCTAAATTTGGACATCTGAGTTCCCCCATAGTGGAAGAAACCTATGATTGAAAAAAATAATTTCCCCAAGTATCTATAGTGTGGAGTTATCCCATAAGATCAATCCACGATTAAGAGAATCCATTGGTGTGAAGCATTATTCCCCATCTAGAGTGGGTCTAAACTCAAACAGACTCTATATATATATGGGTTTGATGGAATTATCCACTATTTCATTAAATTATACAAGATTGCACAGGTTATGTAGGATGTTCATTTCAGGTCTTGTGGTTCCTATCAAGTGGGATTTATAATCTCCCACCAAATTCAGATGTTGGGACACTTCTGTCCAACTGTGGTCCATTATTACATCGAGTACACCAAGAGGTGTCATGCATGCCAGATCCATGCCAAATTTGTACATCATCTACCAATGCTTCCCCACACCACCAAGTATCCTTGTACATTTTTAGTTTGGGGACTCAATGTTGTGGGGCCGTATCCACCAGTAATATCTCCCCAGAGCAGGTTCATTTTGACAAGGATAGATTTATTCTCCAAGTGGGAAGAATAGATTCTTCTCAAGGAAGTCAAGGCCTGATCCATGATTGAATTCATGAGCTCCCACATCATTCATTTATTCAGAGTCCCTCATTTTATTACCACTAACAATTATGCTAACTTTCGGGCAGCTAAGCTAAAAATATTATATGCCAAGTACAATATCTAGTAAAACCATACTTCTCCCTATCATGCGCATGCAAATATATATATCGAGGCATTTAAAAATACCCTATATAACATTTTATAGAAGATGGTGGGTTATAAAAAGAAAATTTGGTTGGAAAATCTCCCCAACGCCCAATGGTCTTGCCATATGATTACTCAAAATTCCACCCAAGTGACTCCATATTCCCTATTATACAGAATATCGATATTATTTCCCATTGAGGTTCAGTTTCCATCTCTGAATAGATATTTACGACTAGTAGAAAATAGACATAATAGAATAAGTCCATCTAGATGATCTGTAATCCATCGAAGAGAATAGGCTTCAGGCTTTACATAATCTATAGAGGCATCGAAACAGGATAGAAAGAGCATTAAAAAAAGGTTAACCCCCTCCTTCCTCCTAGGAGACAAAGTACTAGCTCTCAGGACACCAATGATACCCGGTAAGAAGCCACAAAAGTTGGATCCCAAGTGGGAATGACCATACATCATTCACAAGGTCTATTTCAATGGTGCATACTCTTTGATCACTATGGATGGATAGTTCATAACTCCTCCCACCAATTCTAATTTCCTAAAATATTACTTTTCATAAGGAGATTAAGTCCAAGCATCATGACTTTAAACTATATGAATGTTTCCTCAAGGATATGTGGTGAGGCACTGAGACTCCTAGGCATTTTTTCACATCAGGTTTGTTGCTCCACCGCACAACATATACCCATTTTATGAAACCATGTGGTCCAAATTATATGACCCTAAACTAATTACCCACTGTTACAAACTCTATAAACTTAAAATAGGAGTTTGTAGAATCCTAGTTTCATGACAATTACCCGCATAACTAAATCCCTAGTCGCATGACATTAAACAATGTAACAACCACCATCCTCACTATATGACATTAAATTGTGTGTCTACATCTAGATCACTTGACATTAAACTATGTGAGATTTTTCTTAGGAAGATGTTATGTGGTTTTGGGACTCCCCGGTTCTCATTCACATCTGGTTTTTCATGACACTACACTACACAAATCCATTTGGGATACTCCCCCATGGTCCAAACTCTATGACCTTAAACTAGGATCTGACATCTATAATCCATGATGCTTAAAAAATAGTCTTACCCTGAATAAGTTCTGGATTCCTCTTCCATATTTTAATCCAAGATTCCCTAAATGATGAATAGAATATGAAAAAATTTCCTCACCGCACAACATTAAATGGAAATTTTACCCCATGATCTAAACATAGGATGCCCCACGACAAACGTGGGATGTCTCCAATTCCCCCTCTAGAGAGGAATTCCCCCTATGGTGTTGGTCACCTACCACAACATGTTTTAGAACAATGTGTGGATTGATTACCATCTATATGGGAAACATAGGTACACTTGTAATTCTCACCACTAGGCCCATCCACAAATTCAACAAACCCCTCAGCCCCTTGGCCCTATCTTAGTACAAGTATTAAGACCATAAACTAATAGCTGTATAACAGTCCAAACTCTATAACCTCAAAATAGGGGCCTAGGCCCACACATCATGACCTTAAACTGTTTATGATCCTCTAAAAGAATGTGTTGTGCGTTATTGGGCCTCTATGTCCCTCATTTACATCGGGTTGTCCCCCTACCACGGTACCTATCTCCATTTGAGATTCTATCTCTTGGTTCAAATCTATGACCATAAACTAAGAGTTCAAGTCCATGAATCATGGCTTTAAACTATGTGAAAATTCACTCAAGAATATGTTGTGTGTAACTAATCCATCTTGGACCTCTTTCACATCAATTTCATCAATCCTCCAAACTACATATATCCGTACATCCTCCACACATGATTTTAAACTACGATTATGCCCCATATTGAACTAGGATGAATCTTAAATAAGGGATGATGTTTAACCCATTTTAAATCAAGATACCTCATATGAAAAGTGTTGGATGGTTAACTAACTTCACACCATGCTCCGTACATGGGATGCCCCATGACAATCGTGGGATGTCTCCAATTTCCTCTCCAAAGAGGATTACCTCCGTACCAACATTGGTCACCTACCAAGCTATGTTTTATAACTATGTATGGATTGATTACCATATTCCTGGGATACATAGTGATGTCTAGACTTCTCATCTCCAAAACCATCTGTAAATTCATTAACCCTTTATCCCCTTGTACCCCACTACAGTCTGAGTGTTCTGACCTTGAACCATATGCAATTAATCTTAGGGTGTGTATGTGGTACTTCATCCTCCTTGGATCTATTCATGTTAGGTTTCACCTCTGGAATTATATATATATAAATATACACATGGAGTGAACATTTACCTTTTATTCTATGAAACATGAATCCAAACCATTCACCATGGTCCATACTGTATGACCTTAAACTGTGAGTTCCAACTTTCAAAACTATGTATGGCATGATTCCCAACATCACGGGATACTTAAAGAATCCTAGGTTTCTGATCATTGAGACCATCCACAAATCAATTCCCATATATCCCAATGGACATGTTCCAATCATTACTACCTCTAACCACATGTCATTTTCTTCTTGATACTTGCATGGTATGAGATCCTTCATTGGATCATTCACGTTGGGGTTTTCCTCTTTCATACCATGAAAGAATTATGGTAAAAAAATATTTTATAGTCCATACATTAAGACTTTAAAATAGTTTCCCCTCGTCCAGAAATATGGATTTAAAATATTTCCATGGTCCATGCCATATGAACTTAAACTGTGTGCAATGGGATTTAGGATTTCTTCATGGGGTGAATGGCCTCCAGGGATCATTCGCATTAGGTTTTAACTCTTAAAGTATATGAACACCCATTAATGACCCTATTCCCATGGTCCAAATCATATTCCCTTAAACTATGTGTACTCAGTTCCAGAACTATGTGTATCTTGATTCCCATCATCATGGGATACATAGCGATTCCTCGAATTTCTATCTTCAGAATCATTTGAAAATTCATCTCAAAACCATCTGTTAGATATGGTGTGATCACCCTAAAATGTAAAAAAGAGCCTCCTTTTAGGTATAAGCACCATTTAATTACCCTAACCCATCAATAGGACATGATACTCTCATAGCCCTATATGAGGAAGGGAAGATTGAGCAGCCCAACTACAAGTTCATAAGTTCCCTCAGTACATGACGATAAACTATAGCCTTACCCCAAAAAAGTTCTAGATACTTATAAATAAGGGATTATCTTACTATCTATTAAACTAGGATTACCTAGACAAAAACAAGATAAAAAAACTTCATCAAAAGATAATGTTAAACTATATCCTTACCCTATATAAATCTAGGATTCCTTATATACATATATGAGAAGATTCAACACTCACATATGAGAAGGTATCCCCCCCTACCAGGGTTGGTCTTCAACTTATTTATGTTTTATAACCATGTGTGGATTGATTATCATCCTCATGGGATACATAGTAATTACCATATATTTTATCTTGGACACAACCCCACTTCTATTACACCATGGGACCTTTCCTTCCCATATTTCATGATATTGAACCAGGGTGCAGTTTGTAAGGATTTGTGTGCCAGAGGGTCTCCTTAACCCTCTACTCACATCATGATATCACTCCTTATTCAACACAAGTATCTTTATAGATACAATTATGACCCCTTTGGTTTATGTTTTATGACCTTAAACTATTTTCAGCCTCCCCTATACTTCAAATAGTATGTGAGCCCTCCCATTAATATTGGGATAATGCTATGCCATGCCATGTTAAACTCTTTAGGACACACATTGGTCCAAATTATATGACCTTAAAATAAGAGAAGGTCTAAAGTCTAACATCCTGACTCTAAACTATGTGTGATTTATCTCGAAGGGTGTTTTAATATGACATCGGGTGAGCCTCCTTGGATTCTTTCACATCAAGTAACATTCCTGCGATGTCACAATATACCTGTGAGACACTTCCCCTTTATTAGTACATGAAACACGACTTTAAACAGATTTTTATGGTCCAAGACATATGACCTTAAATTGTGTGCAATGTCCAAGTTACATGACGTTAAAATTGTGGGATATATCCTGATCACATGATGACAAACTGTATGATACCCAATCTTCACCATATGATTTAAAAATACATGTCCATAATCCTTACCATATGACATTAGACTGTGTGTCTATCATCCTCATTGAATGACATAAAATTTCAAGGCATCTAGGCCCTATCCTATGGTGTGAATCATCTACCACATCGATCATGTTCTTTGAATATTTCTCAACATCTAAAATGAAACTCCCCTAGATGATGATTTTGATTTTTTTTATAATGGTATGTCGAAAAAATGTGCTCTAATCCATATTGGAATAATTCTAAGAGTGTTGGAATCCATTAAAACATTCCATAACTTAACTTACATGTTTCATGTGCCACTTATTTGGATCATCACCCTCCCCCTTGTATGAAGGGACCCCCTAAAAGAAATTATTTTTGGACAAGGCTCACCTACTACCCTAGGTCAATGCCCCATAATACTTTCGATGACATTATGAGACATGTGCCATGTTTTAAACATGGTCAGTGACCGAACCTCAATTTTATTGCCCTTATTCACTGGATAATCGATATGGAGGCTATATTTCGATCATGTTCAATAGTTATCCTATATCATGATGATAATCTCCTTGTGTTCCAGATTTTGGGCATTGTGATTCACTCTTCCCACCCCTTTTTGTTTAGGTTTAATTCAATGCCCCTGGAGTTATCCTATTCATGAACTAGAGTATGTTGGAAATGCATGTAAGATGTTCAGTGGACCTCATTCTCCATCCATATCCTCTATTAGCATGATCAATATTCTTGTACAGTTAGCAATAATAGACCTCGATTGTTCGACGATTATCATTCACTCTCATACAAGTTAGAAATCACATGGTCATCCCTTGTTTCTCATACCATCCATGACTCACGTGAGCTTAGGGAATGACCATTGGTTATTTTAAAAATATGATTGGAGTGTGATAATGAAGAAAATAAATATGTTCAAGCATTCTTGAATTAAATAAGATAAAGTTTTAGAGGTTAATCCACATATTCAAGACTCTCCTTTGATAAATTCCATCAAATATGGATCTTAAAAATCCAGCGGTCAGGCTCGGACAACCTGTGTTGAGTAGCCTTCAGGGACTGTTATCGTACTACCAGGTCCTATTTCAGTTCATTGAACTTGGGGAAAACATCTCCAGCCCTAATCCACTATCATTTATACTCAGCCTAGCACTCAGCCTATGCCTTCTTTGCCTCAGCCTCTTTGTCCTTGGCCACTGCTAGTTGATCCCTTAGACTTCTAATGATCATATCATGAGTAGAAGCGACCATTACATGATCCTATTATAGTCCCTCAAAAAAGATAATCTCATCCTTTGGATTATGAAGCACATGATATCCCTCAGAAATGTGCCTCTTCCAAGACAAGTCAAGATCCTTCCATTCTACACATTCCCGCTCAATGAGGAAGTCTCAGGACAATGCATGAAGGCTGCTAGAGTTCAGCCCACTAATATCCAGGATAACTAACTAGTGAAAGAGTGATCCCATGCGTTATAGTAGTTTAACTATCTGGGTGTGGGTGATGAAATTATACACATACCTCCACATCTTGCGGTGCATGATATGATTCTACTCAACAACCTCTGAGCTAAAATATTCAAATTCTTTTGGCGATGTAGGCTCATATGATTGAAATATTTCAATATATTATCATCCAGATCCACCAAGTGTAGGTTCTCAAACATGTGAAGCTAGAGAATTGTTCCATCTATGGGAATGTGTTACTGGATAGCTCTCTCAATGAATAGTTCCTCATTATCCTTTCCACCTACCATAGAAGCCTCCGCTGCACCATGTGACATGGTTGAGGTGGACACTATCATCAATGCTTCCTTGCATACTCATGTTAGTAGTGAAACCCCATATTTTTCTACTGTGGCTTCCACTGTTGGAAATTCCAGGGTAGGTATACCCAACGTAGCCTCCCCAGCCACTCCCATCACCAGCACAATTACCACTTCTTTAGCTCCAACAAAGATCTCTAATGGCACCACTACCATAATCTCCTCCACCATAGTTACTTTAGAAAAATATATCATGGGCCTTATCTCGACCCCCTATATAGAGAGAATGGTCTCTAAGGTCCCTTCCAATGGTGATTCTATAGTTATCCTAATCACCATGGTCTCCTTGGACATTCTTGTAACAAGGAATGCATCCTCCATCACTACCTCATCCTCTGGCACTATCAACACAACTATTGGTATTGGTGGATGTGCCTTGATTACTATTCAAATTTCCATTCCAGAACGCGTCACTCAATCATAGGAAGGTAAAGTGAAAAAGTAAAATATCATTGGTGGAAAGAATCATACAGAAATGATAAAACCTGGTGAGGAGTTCTAAGAGATCCATAGGAAATCCCCATGGTGAGGGAATCCCCTAGTAACGATCACCTCAATCCCATGCACCATTCTGGATGATGGTTGGACACCTACAACCATAGAATCAGAGAGGGACCCCAAAATCACCCCTTCATGGATTGAGGTTCCCCCAAAATCTGCTTGAGGCCAGTCACGTACCTCTGTTTCATTGTTTCTGGTGAATTCCTGCATAGGTAAAGGGAGGAGTCTGGCAGTGGGATTAAAATTTGAGTAACATTTGAAAATGTGCGATGATCAATGAATTTACCCAATCACTGTTAGAATGGATATTTCCATATAATCCTTGGGGATAATTACTCCCCCAATAATCATTTTAATCCTCTACAGAATGTGTGAACACAACCAGCTTAGCTACCGATAGCTGTGGAGGAGAAATCTTGTCCATCAACACCTTTACCCGATCAGTTAGTGGACATACAGTGACCCAAGAATGGATCAGGACTGAAATCTCTACTACATACCACTCCTCCTTATCCTAGGATGCATGAAATATGTATTTGGAATAATCAATCCTGACATGATGCATTTAGATTCTGTTGAGATGCCACCATATCCCACAAACACTAGAGAACTGAAAAAATATTTTCTAATTGTCCCATGATTCGGGGAAGACGACATCATTGGGGATGTCCATGCAGCATAAAAACTTCCTTGGAGGTCGAATAAATGTCTTCAGGACCACCCCATATGGATCCACTTTTACCCATGTCTGTCGACCCAAGGGTGTTGGGCCTGGTGTTGCTTCTCCTCTCTTTATGGCTCTTGCCTGTTCGGGGCCATGAATTGATGGACCCCTTGCTGCTGCCCTACCCACATGACAACTATTCCACCACATCACACTATGACTGTGACTTGGCCCCAGATTCATAGTTGATGGTCCACCCCTTCATTGGATTGGGTGGCCATTTTCCTCATCATATCCCCAGGATACACACCTTCTAAGCTTAACACATAGTCATATGAAATCTCATATGCAGCTGTAGGAGGAAGAATATTTCTCTGTATCATCCCATATTAACACATAAACATATTACAAATCTACCTCAACATAGAAGGATGGAATTTATTCCCCACCTTTGATTATACCTTCGGTGTTAGCCTTTGTAGACACCCGGACTATCTCACTAACCAGTGTGAATTTTACAGGTCATAGATTGGCTCACAATTGAATATGGACACCATTACCCCACCATATAAGGAAAATAGGTACAATCTATAATCCATGGTCCTTATTCCTTAATTGGTCTACAATCCCATTGGTAGGAGAGAAAATTGAAATATGAAATTCTCTTCCAGATTAACCTTCTCTAGCATATCCATAAAATTCAATTTAAATGTATGAATCCTTGTAATATTTTGGATTGATGGTAATAAAGTTATCATAGGAGAAGAAATAAGGTTCAGGTACTCAAATCCCCCATGTGTGTGGCCACCTAGCTGTATAGGAAGTGAAAATCCCCCCCACATAAACAACAACATCTTACCCTCACTGATGTGGTGAAGTACTTTGTAAATTTTTTCCAGTATTAGGATAACTGATTTGGCGCACTTCCAAATCTCCAACATCACTTACATAATAGAGGTTCTCATCCACACCCCCATTTTCACATCCCTCACTAAGATTATCCAAGAACAGATGGGCACTGTAATTAACCCTTTTAGTCTGACCACAAGTTGAGCCTCAGTCTTGAAGTTTTATCCCCACAACTTCCACTATCTCGCATCCTAGATCCACTATTAGGATACATTCTTTCCCCATTGATATCCCCCAAGATATGTCTGAGGCATATTCAGAAAATTTTCCATCAGATCTTCCCATTTAGTTTTAAATTCTATTAGTTCATTCAAAAAATACCAAAACCACAGCTTGAACATGATATCTTATATCCTCAATCTGTGATCACACCTACTCTAGATCCAACAAAACCTTCTATATGGATGAAAAAATAATCTTGATCACCCCAAAAATTCCCTAAAGATAGGAATTCATCCTAAATCACCCTTAAAATTGGGATTCCAATGATATGATGAAGGTCCCATTAGCTGATACATTCCTCCCCATGATTTAGATGAAACATGTTTATCCCTGGGGACCATATGCTCAAAAGATCTTGCATGATCCCCTTAGGGTGGTAGACATGGAACTATGAATCCCATGTTGCTTCATAGACTACTACCCACTTTCGATCTGCCTCAAATTTATGCATGACACACACACTCTGTAGTCCTATTCCCACTCATCCATGAAGTTTCCTTCTTAGTGTATATCCCAACTGTCATTCCAAGCCTTGATCAGATCTCCCAAACCTACCTAGAGGATCATCTAATATTTGGGGGGGGGGATGCATTGTTCTACATATTATACCCATAAACATAGAGATATAGATGTGGAGAAAATATTCTATGATAGGTTCATGGTCTATCCATATGTTTTCGACAAAAAGGTTGTGCCATTGGTACTTCTGCAGTATGCCTCTGAGCTAGTATGTTGGTTCATATCTACACACCACTTGGTGAAGGCATCATCTCTCAGCCTGAATCCATAGAGTGAAAGACTCTTTCATAGAGGATATTACTTCTGATCCTTCTTCATTAGCCTGAGTAGTGATTCATGGTTCGATGAGCCCCAAAATCTCTCCCCAATCATGATGTTTTCAGCCAATTCTTTCCTCTAAGAAACATCAATGTTGACTCCTTGAACATACATTGGGTTCAAGACTTATGTTTCTTCTGAGTCTTTCTCACAAAGGTTGTTCATAAATACTATTCATGAAGATCAGTTTGTGGAGCTCTAGGATGCAGGGCTTTCTTTGAAAAAAACATGGTTCACATTTCTTGGTTTGACAAGCATCATTCATGGAGAAAAGGTTCATAATCCTAGTTTACTAAAGTAGTGTTTGCAGAGCATGTTCAAAAATATGAAGAGATTTTAAAAAAGTGTGGAAATAATTTTATTCGCACAAAGTTCCAGTGACTTTGAGGTCCCTCCAACTCAACTATTACTAGTCCCACGACTACCTGGGTTTCTTGATGGCCTTCATATAAGAGACCATTGGGAAAGAGATCCACATATGAGCTTCTCAAGTGAGCTTCACAAATGGAAGTTGATTGACAATATTCATAGATTATACCTTAGAAATCAACCCTAGTTTTCCTATTCACCTCCCATTATGAGGGGGGGGGGGGCATATTTTGATTCCAAAATACACGTTACACAAGAATGGTTGAGGAGGGCATGGCTGGTTCAGAGTAAATCCAAGATAAAATTGACCAAAACCCTCTAAGTAGTCTGTTTCCTGAAGAAATAATCCTTTACTAATGGACATATCTTGAGAAGCTCCCCAGATGATAAGTTACCTTAAAAAACACATGAATACATGACTGGGTTCCTCCAAGATTCTGATAGCACTTCACAACTACAATAATGCTTGACTGTGTTCCTCTACAAGTCTGACGATGCATCATGACCATGCGAATGCTTGACGGTGTCTTCATGAGTCTAATAGAGCCACCCCCATTGGAAAATCCCACAAATCACTTCGCATAGAACCTAAAATTTTTGTGAAACCCATTATCTATAAATAACCTCTCATTATAACTATTTTGGGACGGTTACCTGACCTTTCAGCTTTCAAATTTCACCAAATTTATAGACCTCATGAGTTTTTTTAACCAAAGTGAATATTGATCACACAAGGTATCCTAGATTTACGAAACCCTATTCCATGTGTCTTGAAAGCCTCCCCCCTAGGTGGGGATGAAATTCACTAAAATACCTTACCATAATGAAGGAATAAGGCCTCATTGGGAACTTGAGGCTTCATGAAGCATATAACATTAATGAAGAACTCCTTTGCAATGCCAGGACTTCATCCTAAGGAAGGGTCACCCTACATCGTGACTCCTACTCCTTTACGAAGCCCTTAGCCTATATGATGTACCTGAGCTTAATAAAAAACCTATCTGCAAAGACCCTGGATTAGTGAAACTCCTCTCCAAGGAATTTTCTTTATTACTCCCTTATAATAACACGCTTTCATGATGCTTGAGTGACAAGGGCCTCCAAAACCATATAGGACTGGTTCAGCTACACCTTGAGTCCCCATGCGACCTCTGACACCCAGTCCTTTGTCCTCCCACTTCATTCTAAGTGTGGATTGATCCTTAAAATTGCATGTTTATTCTAATAATAGGTAAACTAATTCCAATTTATTCTAAGAATAGGTATCCTAACATAGACCTCATGACTTGACACTCCTTCCATCATTGTACCATAGCAGTGCCAAATCCAAGCCTCACCCAAAGCTGCATGATAAATGGTCATGTAATCCCTGGGGGTGGGAGTGAGTCCCCCCATGTCTGATATTGATGATGTAAAACTACCTAGTTCTAAATCCTAGTTATTTGACTCTAAAATACATGGTAGTGTCATCAACACATGACGTAAAACTTTAGTCTTACCATGTTCTATAAGAACTGGATTCTCCATGTGTGAGTGACATGGAATGACCTCCGATAGGATTTTATATGTATCACTCACCTGGAATGAGATCCTCCTCACATGGAGTGAGATACTCATCACATGGAATGAGGTCCTCCTTTTAGGAAGGTTTCCCACATAAGCCCCACACCATTCGAACTAAGGGAAATTTTCTTATGAAGGGCATATTTTAGGCGTAATCCCCAAGACATCCCTCATGAAGCTTCTCTCATGGAATGATAATTAGATATACTTCTTCCTGTTGTTTCTCACACTGAGAATGACTCACTTGGTGTTAGAGATTATCAGTGATCATGAAATCTATTCACCCACCATCCAAATGGGCCTCCTCCTTAGTTGTAAGCCCCAAACCATTATAAACTACTTGGTATTTGATTCCAATCTAACTGGGATATGTATGAATCACCCCTAAGGTTGAAAAGCAACATTCACATCCACCATCATGTCCTATAATCCTCATATATGGTAATATCATTACCCTCACCTAGGATACCACATCTCCTCTAGGTCCCTCGGGCAACACAATGTATAATCCCCACACCAATTCCAACCAAGATCAACCTATTGTAAAGGGAATATTTCTTGCATAATCCCCACACCATCCCTCTTCAACTCTCCCTTTTTTATGTGGTCATCCTTACCGTGTGCTGTTACACTTTATAGACCAATAATTTCATATGACCATAAACTACAATATCAAACTATGAGGGTTTTGATCCCTTTCTTCTAAACAAGGTATGTAAGACAACTCCCTAAGGTTTAATCCCAACCAACAATAAACCTATGACCTCCCTACCAGGGATGTACCTCCCCAATCCACCTTAAGGAGTGTTATGATCAAATTTCATGGTGTCACATCTTCCCTTTATGGGGAACACCTCCCAAATCCACCTCCACGGGGAGTTCTTACTTGACCAATGATAAACATAGTTGCTACCTCCTAGGGATGTACCTACCCAATATACATTATGGGGTGTTTTGATCAACATCATGGTGTGTCATCTCCCCTTTAGGGGATACACCTCATGAATCTATCTCTATGGGGAATTCTGATCCATCCAACTATAATTCTATGTGCTCCCTCTTACGGATTTACCACCATGATCCACCTCAATGGGTGTTTCGTTCAACGTTCATGGTGTGAAATCTTCTTTTTATGGGATATACCTCCCAGATACACCTCCATTGTGTGTTTTGATCCATCCATCTGTAAAACATTTATGTTCTCTCTCCCTAGTATGTACTTCCCTGATCCATCTCAAGGGGAATTCCAATCAACCTTCATGGTCTGACATCTTCCCTTTATGGGACACAACTCCCGGATCTACCTCCATGGGGAATTCTGGTATATCCATCGGTAAAATTCCATGCGTGACATCTTCCCTCCTAGGGACATACCTCATTGATCTTCCTCCATGGTGTGTTTTGATCAATTAACTCCATCCCACAAGACATTAAACTCTTGCCTCAACCCATCTCATCCAGATGTTTTGATTTGTCATCACATGGAAATAAACTTGTGAACTAACCGCAAATACACACCTCATTTAGAACATGAGATTCATAAGGTAAAAGACATGGAAGAAATGAACCTACAGTGTCATCCACCTCATGAAAAACATGGAATGCCTAAGGTAAAAAGACTCAGAGGACTTAGTTCCCTAACATTGATACCTCATGGTTGATACGAGATTCCTTAGGTCATGCACCAAAGATGCCTCCATTATATGATCTCTAAAAAAGAAGAATAAAGATGACCAATGTTCTTATAATCTATTCATGATAATGATTCCCAACATGACTATTGTCTCTACCAAATGTTTCTTCCCTTCCCAGATAGAATCAATTTCAAGACAAAAGTAGTGTAATTAAAGACATGACATTAGGAATGAGTACCAAAAAAATGAATTACCTATATAAGGGAGACATGGACTAGAAGATGGGTTCCAAGTAGGAATCCATGGAAGCATAAATAGACACCCAATCATCACCTTTCGATAACGGAGCATACATCTCCATTAAAAGTGATAAAATCCACCCACCTATGGAAAGATAGAATATGGGGCAATAAAAGTATCTATCACACATATGTCATGTGCGGACACATAATCAGGCAAAAAAAGCCTCCAAAAATAGATATGATAAAATCATCCCTTAGAGATAATTCATTGAGAAAATTATGGACCAACACGTAAAAATCTATAAATGAAGATAAGCACTTTATTTCTTTCATTGATGAGAGAAGATCTAATCTGGTAGAGTTTTATTTATAGGGTTATTTTTTTCAGTTGGAATACAAAAAGAAAATTTATGTAACTCTTATCATGGATGAATTAAAATATATTTCTTATACTGAATCTAAAAAACAATTTATATTGATGAAAAATCAATGATAAGATTTGTTATTTGAAGTGAAGTTACCCCTTATATTGGGTTGATATAATCAAATTTCTATAAATACCATTACAAATATAGTGAAACATTATCATTAAAATAATAATGATATCAAATATCACATCATCAAAGGGCTTGTGGAGAATAATAAACAGCAGTTGGAATATGTTTCTATAACTGAACAAGTTGTTGATATATTCAAAAAACCATTGTTGAAGTAAAAAAATTAAAAACTAAGATTGAACATGGGTGTAAAACATGTTTATTTCCAAGTTTGAGGTATGCATTTCATCCCCTCTCTTATACTGTCTTTGGATAGTTTTTTCAATGGGGAGAAAAATGATGTTTCATAAATCTATCCATTTGTATGTGTTAAACATTTTATAGAAAACATGTATTTAGGGGGAGTTATTAAAATAGTAAGCTGTGATTTCAACATGTGTAAACTGTTTTAATAGTTTATTAAAGTGGATAAAGGAAACATTTTCTTATAGGTTTTTTAAAAATAATTTATAAAAGTTTGAAGAAAAAGTTTCTAAAGTGGTATTTGAGAAAGAATAATATTATTAAGTCACTACTTATACACAAAATGGTTTTAATTTTCAATGATATTTTTTTCCAACATTTAGTTCACTCATTTAGGAATAGAATTGTTGGATAATTTATCCATTTACTATGTTATAAATATTTAGTGATTTATGATACTTAGTTGAAAAAGAAAATACAAAGGGGGATATTTTTGGGACTAATTTGGCTAATGTTTTTATTTGAAGGATGTTTTTTTGGAGGAATTTTATTTTGTTATATTTTACAAAAATCACCTCACTTTTTAAATCCAGTGATAAGATATAGAGAACTAGACAATGAGGTTCAAACGTAGAAGATTATACAATGTTTTCATAACAAAGTCCATAAATTGTTTTTATTCTAAATGTTTTATCCAGAACACGTTTTTAGACAAATCTTATCATATAAAATGTTTCATATCAAGTAAAAAGATTCTATGCAGATCTCAAAATTCCTAACACCAGGGAAAATATCACGATATGTGATTTTGATAAATAGAGTAAGTTTAAGTTCTTGGATCACAAAATTTCCAGATGTAGTTTTATGAAAACAGTTTTTCTGATAGATTTTTTATGAGGAAAAATATGGCGATGCTTTTATGTTATGAAACATTCCAATATCTTGAATTATTAACAGTTCATGATCCAAGAATTTTTGTATATAGGGGATAAAATAATTTCTATGTACAATTTCAATACTATAAATTTATTACAAAAAGTATTAAATAACAGTTTCTAGATAAAAGACCAAACAATGGTTTCTGGATAGAAGACCAAATAGATATTTGGAGGAAGATTTATGAAGTATTTGAAGCTGAGAAGTTTTTTAATGATGTTGGGATTATTGTAAGGTGATAGTGGTACTAGTTTTCAGTCAGGCTGTAAGAGAATAGTTTTAATATCCATGAAAACATAGAAAGGGATATCATTAGAGTAATAAATACTAACTTACATAAAAATTCTTACTGAAAATTCTTAAAGTTGAGGAATGAAATTTGAGGGGATAAAAAAGTTTCTGAAAGATACTAGACAAGAGGTTTGTTATCAGAGTTAATTTTTGGGATAAAAATTACTAGATGAATTTGAGTAGACTTAGTTTCTTAAAAAACAATATTTTTAATAATTTAGAGAAAAAACATTTCTGGAACAATAATTTTCAAGACAATGGTCATGATAAGAAATCAATAACTATAAAAACATTGTAAAGTTATCAAAATATGATGATGTGAAGATGGTATTTTATTATTCCAAAAATCATGGAAGAAAATAATGATTCACACCATGTTTTAAGGATGTTTTATGGATGGTTTTGAATGTCTCAAATTATTTTTTTTAGTGAGAGTTTTTGAATTTGAGTTTTTTATTAAAGTGGTAAATTAAATTGGAGTTCCCACCTTTTCTATTTTGAGTAAACCTTTACAATGGGTTCAAGTGAGAGTAATTTTTTTTGACTATTTTCATGTGTGAAAAAGTTAAAGTGATATAGAATTGGTTTTTTATAGGTACATAAGATGAAATCTTGAGATAAGCTTCTGTTGGAGAGAGTTTTGAGCAGGTTATTTCCAACAAAGTAATCTATTGGTTGAGGTGAAGAATAATTGTGTAGAAAATAAAGATGTTGTGATTAGGGATTACCAAAATAAATTTATGGATCAACTCATTAGAATTACACGATTATGTAGAATAATAATATAAAAATTTTCTCGTTGAAGAATGAACATGAAAAGAGTAGGGTTCTAGTTTTCTATAGAAAAACAAGACAAACCATTTTATAGACAGAATAGTTTCCAGAAATAAAAAACAGATAGTAATAAATAGATAGAGGAATTAGATAGTATGATAAGAATGAGTATTGTATAAATTATAGAGAATAAGTTATTACCCACTATTGGTTAATAAAGTAAAGAACATGTTTTGAAATAATTACAAAAGTGAGGTTTGAAAAAGAAACAAAGTGGAAAAGTTATGAAAATGTTGGGAAAAGTTTCTAAACTTCTCATGAAATCATATTTACATATTTTGTACTTGAGAAGAATATGAAATATAGTATTGATCATAGTTCTATGAAAGTAAAAGGATATTTACTTCCTATTATAACTACATAAAAGGATTATTTTCTAGTGGATTGTGGGGTATTGGATTATTTAAAAACCATTCCAAGGACTATATACTCTTATTAAGTAGCGAAACTTACAAATTATTATGTTTGTGTGGTTGTGGTTGTGATTTTTTTTCCGAAAAATTTAGAAATCCTTAATAGGATTAAACTATTGTTTTATAAGAATGAAAAAATAAAAGAAAAAGATATCATTGATTCACACCCACTCAATGATTACAAAGGTCATAATTTGGATTTTCATCTTAACATTTTTCAATGAGGTCAATTTTATTTTTTTTCATGATAATATATTTCCATGGTAAAAATGTTAATTTACCATGATATGTTTAAAAAGGGTTAACAAGGGAGGTTAAAATAAGATATATAACTTATATTATCTCTAAAACTTGTCTATATATTATTGGTTGAGTGTTGGGACCTTAACCAACCTTATCATCAAAATTGAGTTTCATTGGTGCTAATTTCCTATGAAAAAGAATATATATTATTTTAAAACATTTAATATATACAAGATTACCACTCCCCTAATTTATAGAAGGGAACCTCCTCTTATCACTTATCCAAACACCTTGATAACTACAGTTCAATCAAGATCTACGAAAATACAACCCCAAATCTCTTCTCCATTTCTTAGAGATCCTATGATCCTTAAAAGTCCCATATAATGAGTCTTAAGGTGCAATATAAAGAGGTAAGAAGGTAGATAATATATTATAAACAATATAAGAAATAGAAAAAAATATGTAAACTCAAAAAATAACTAGAGATGAAGAAATTATATGAGGTTATATATATTAGGATCAAATATTTTTCCCAAATTAATTATAAACATAAATAATCCCAAAATATAATGAGATTGTAATAGAAATCCATTACCTTGGGTTTTCACTTAGTCGTGCATGTTTCCCCATCCAATATAGTCAATTTAAATTTATTATATTATTTTTTAATAACTTTTTTCATATATTCATCAGATTAATGTCTTTTTTTTCATTTAAAACTCATTCATTGAATAGTTCTTAATTATGCTGACCACTTAAGGTTGTTCGGTCAATTTAGTCAAAATTACTTTGGTATATTTTCTATGGTTCAAGTATTTATAAAATATCTCCTTCATATATAAAGTGTTCTTAATTTCATGTATATAAATTTTATTCATTATATACAATTTTATAATCATCCACGCATGGTGGTAATTGAAAAATATGTCACATCGCATTATGGAGGTGGTAGTCCACACATACACACAAGCGACTTTATCATTTTACAATGAATGGAATGATAATAATAAAGAAGATATATTATATTTTTTTATAAAAATTATTTCATAAATATCATAAATATTCATTAATTCCATCAATATGACCGTGTAATTAAATTAGCGAATAATAAAAAATTACACCGGTACGTGTAGATGATAGGCTATACACACACGCTAGCGATGTTTTCAACTTCCATAGGATATAAAAGATATAAAAAATTGGTGTTACATTAATATAAAAACATATAATTATGGTGAGTATACTTATTTAAAATCCCTTTTGGTGAAAATAGGAACTCTATAAAATGGGTAGGGATATTGGTAAGTTATTTTTATAGGTTTTGGGGAATTTTAGTAGCTCATATAGTGTATAAAATATAAGAAAATGGGTTCCCTTTTACAATTGAGGTGGGTGGAAAATTTACAAATACATTAAAAATTATTATATTATATATCTTTTAATTATGTAAAGTGGATCCAAATTGTCATATATTCAAATATTACAAGCTTAAGGGTGAAATAAAACCAACCAAGTGTGTTTAAGTATGTTTTTTGTGTTATCTTGAATCCTTTTACCTTTATTTTAACCCTCTTAACTCAATTTACCTTTAATTGAAGTGAAAAATATTTATTATGGTTACTCTTCATTATGGAAAAAAATAAATTTCAACTCGATTTATAATATTAATTATTATAGTTATAAAATTATAATATCATTTAAAATATTAAATTTATATAATTGATAAAAATTACTTTTATTATTTTAAATACAATGAAAACCTTTTTTTAGAAAAATTATTATTTTTGAGCATAAAACAAATTTTATTGAAAAATAAATTATAAAATTGACTATAATGTAATTAATTGGATTATGTTAAATAAATTGATTATTATTTTTCTTTTTTATGTAAAACTATATTGAATAGTACATTTTATATACTTTATTAAGAAATAATTACTAAAAAGAGTTTTTATTTGAACAAAACAATTACATAGATTTTAAAAATGTTAAGCCTATATTTTTATGTTGAATATTTATATATATTTTTTATTACTTATTAAATATATATATTTAATATAAAAAGGTTTACTAAACATTAATTTTATTATTATATCTTTATAATATAATTAATATGATAATATTTGTAAAAGCGTTATTTTTTTCATTTCACTTAAAAATCAAATATTTCTAAAAAAATATCAAAATGTCACAATAAGATAATTTTAACATTCAAAATTAAAAATGTTAATTACATTAATAAAATAAAATTTAAATATTTTATTTAATTTAGTTTTTAATCATATTCTTGAATATTTCTTTGTGTATTATGCTATAGTTTATTTGTAAAGAAAAATTTAATAATATAATTGATGTTTGAGTGTTATATTATTCCCTCATAAAATTTTATTATATAAATTTTCATGGATATGAATTTCTATAAAAATGAGGGTATTTTTTCATCATTAGTTATATAGGATCCCACACTTCTAATTATATTTTATGATTTCTCCCTAGTACCTTCGCTAATCGAGTCATCCGATTCCACAACACTTCTCTTCTAGTGTCTAGAATCTGGATAAGCACTTTAGAGTAAGATAAATCAGTTAACAATAATATATTATTATATTTGAGAATATGTATTTGGTTTGGAATATAATTTATTAATAAAGTGATATGTAACTCATCCTGAACATTAGAGAGGATTTGGGGAATTTTAAATCGGTAATCCAAACATCTAATTATTTCTATAATTTAAAAAGGCCTAATATACCTTGCACTTATCTTCCCTTTTTTTCAAATTTATAACACACTTCCACATATATACCTTTAAGAAAACATGGTCCCCTACTTGAAATTATAGACCCTTACTTTAGTTATCTATATAGATCTTTTAATTACTTTGATATAACTTGATTTGGTGCTGAATAATACAAACTTTCACTGTTGTATCCTCAATAAGTTTTTGGGAATAAAATAATCCTTTTACCAAATTTAACCAAAAAATTTATTGAATGGAATATTTTCCAATATATTTCTTCATATAATTCAATTTTAATACTAAAATGGAATCTATTATTATATGAAAATTACACTAAAGGTAAATAATAATCTAACATACCAGGAAATTAAAGTGATCATACCTAAACATGTCTTCAAATGCTTGAATATTCCTTATGGAATGTCCATCTATATGAGGATGATAACTAGTACTAAAATACAGCTCAGTGTGGAGATAATTATAAATAATATTCTAAAATCTTGATATAAACCACAAATTATGAGTAGATACAATTGATAGAGGTGCACCATGAAGTGTCACAACTTCATTAATATAGAGTCGTGCAAGATTCTCAATAGGATTAACATCCATTATTATGAGTAAAAGTGTGTAAATGGTAAGGAAATAAAAAATGAACCATATGGAATCATAACTTCTCAGATAATTTGGAAACCTAGTTACAAATTTCATAGTATTATCACCCCATTTCCATAAAATAATATATATGTGTTTCATGAATCGTTTTGGATGTTTTCTAACAAATATTACCAATTGAAAAACCATGAATATTGATACATAGTTTTAAATCCACCATTTTATATAATCACAAAAAAATATTCCTTTAAATATTGGCACATTTTAGTTCCATCAGGGTGTATAGAGAAATCTGAACTTTAGATTCCTCAAATAATTCTATTTTTAGCTAAGGCATGGATGGCACACCTAGCTAGTTCAAAATTTCAATAAACTATCTTTATATAAGAATTCCAAAAACATACCATTTTCTTTAAAGTATTTTTAACCCCAAGCAGGTAATTTTTTATTTTCTCTAATATTGATAGTTTGGATATAATTTAGAATAGATGCGATATTTCCCCTTCCATAATTATTTTCATATTAATCTCTTATAATTCCTTAAATATAATATATTTATCAATCATAATTTTAGTCAAAACTCAATGATATTTCTTACACAATACATAAACCTCTATATATTCATTCCTAGGGTATTATAGTATTTTTAAATGATAAATTTGATTACTTCTATCCATCAACTTTGAATCATGTTGATCTTTTCAAGAGAAGACGTATTCCAATTTTTTTAATCATTATATATTTCACATCTTTCACCTTAATGTTAATTCCTCAATATATTAAATGAAATGATTATGGTTTCCAAATAAAGATCATTTTTTGAATAATTATATTTATGAATATTTAAATTACTTTCTATATTGGTAAAAACTCTATCATAATCCATAAGAACACATCCAAGCCCCCTCTTTGACGCATCAATGTATATCACAAGTCCTTCCCGTCCCAGTAGGAAATTAAATATCGGTTCATTAACCAATATCCACTATTATCAGTAAAATACTTCTTTACATTCTATTGATCATTTGAATATAACCCCATTACAAGTGAAATTGGTAAAAAAATTAGGTAATTGAGAAATATTTTTAGTAAATCATTGATAATAACCATCTATACCAAGGAAACTGTATAACTCGGTTATATTCATTGGAATTGGTCATTCCATAAATACATTTTCTTTTGAAGGAAAAACTGATATTCCATCCTTAGTAATAATGAGCCTATGAAAAGAATCTTCTAAAATCTTGAAATTTCATTTTATAAATTTTCCATATAACTCATTTTCTCTATTATCCTTAAGAATAATTCTCAAATGACTCTTATGATTTTAACAACTTTGAGAGTATATCAAGATATAAATAATAAATACCATAATGAACTTATCAATCTAATTCTTAAATACTATATTCATCAAATATAGAAAAATAGAGGGTGAATTATTCAATTAAAAAAGAATTAATATAAAATCATAATTTCTATACATTATATGAAATGCAATATTTGGAATATATTCTTTCTTTTATCACAGTTGATGATATCCATAAAAAAGAACAATCTTTTAATAATATTTTGATGATTCTTATTGGTCAAACAAGCCATCAATTTGGGTCAAAGCATACTTTTTATTTACTGTAATTTCATTGGTTACCCTATAATTGACGCATAACCTCATAGAACAATCATTTTTATTAAAAAAAATTTGTTCTCACCATGGTGAAACACTAGTCCATATAAATCCACTATCACAAAACTATTAAAGCGGTTTCTTTAGTTACACTAATTATACTTTATCCATCATGTAGGGATTCTTAGATATAGGTCCCACATCAGGGATGAGGTCAATGGAACACACTATTTCATACTCACAAATATATTGATTTAGTTATTTATGAAACCCAAAACATATTCCTACTCAATAGGTACATCCTCTATTATAAGGATAGCTTTACAATTCATAGTCCACATCAAATCTTTTTCTCTATGAATATCATTAAGGAGAGCTGCTGGACGTGGATCCAGACATGATCCAAATGAAGTAGTATCCCCTATAAAGACAAGGTATTCCACATATCTATTAAGGATCATAATATATTTTTTAGGGATTTTTTTAAATTATACTTTGTAATCCAATCAATATTAAGGATTATATCAAAATTAACCATAAGTATAATAACCATGTTTTTTAAGAGGGTATGTATTTGATTCATAATTGGGGCTTACTAAAATATCTTTATTACAATAATATTTACACTATGAGTATTGATTGACATCTCCCTTATTAAGGTGATAGGAAAATATTTAATTTTTTTAGAAAACATAGAAAATATAAAAGAGTGAAAATATCTAGAATTAAATAAATAATTAACTAAATTTTAGGATATTCTCAAAGTACTTAACAATAGATATTTTGGAACTTCAAATTCAGTTGTAGTAATCTCATAAAATTTTCATTCTCCAATTAGACTCTTTTGTGTTATGTTCCCCTGATTCTTGGGACATTAGTTTGAACAATGCGTTATCACTTTATAGTTATAACACTTTATAATAGTGGTTTATTTTTTTTACCTTACATTCCTAAGACCAATGACCCATTTACCCACATTTTAAATAGACTCATGTTCCAATTAAGAAAGTACCTGAGTGTTTCCTTCCATAATTATAATATTTTTAAATCCCATATTTCATTTATTTTTCTTCGACACATTTTTTTTCTAGGTGCTAAAATAAAATCTTTTTTTTTGAATTACCTTAAATATAAAAATACTTGACAGTTATCTCTCTATCTTGCTGAATCATGATACTATATCATCACATGATGAAAATTTTTGGGAGACCAGTGCCCTTCAAAGGTTATGTTTAATACCATCATGGAAACATTCAATAATTCTTTCCAAATTATGTATATAGTCTATAGAACGTATTACTCTTCTTGTAAAGTTAGCCTCATACTATACAATAATTTAGTCATACCTCTTATTTAAAGTGATTAAAATCTTATACATTTTAGCTCATTGATATTGAGGAGTGTATTTCTTGTAGTATATCACTTTAAAAGTTATTCATTCCATACTTTCAATTTTATCAACCTATTTAGTTTTCTAGATCAATAGAAACCATTATTCAACATATCCTTTCAAATAATACACTACCAAAATAAAATTTTACCTTTCATTTCTTACCAAATCAAGTAATATATTTTCATTAGACATAATCCATTTCTCAACAACCAATAAATTTTTATTTCCATTAATTAATATAGGATTCCATCACATAAAGTGATGAAACATATGTGAATGACACTGTGGAATAATAGGGTTATATATATAGGAAAGGTTATTAATCATAACCTGAGTCATATGCCATAATATTCCCATGATATGATAATCACCAACACCACAAATATAGGATGGATTATCAGGAAAATCCCAACATTGACTACATGTGTTGATTCCCTTCCCTCTGCTAGGTGCCATCTTTAAATAATGGAACACATTGAGTTATCTCATAATCATCATGAATATTGATCTATAAAATAAAAATACATATAATGGTAAAATTTATTAAATACCTTAATGGATTATCATTATTCTCATGATAGAGATGTTTATTTTAAATTTAGTTCCTAAGGTTCCCACTAAACTTTCTCTAATACCAACTCTAATGACCCAAACTCTAGACAAAAATATTATAATTACTTTATTACATTAGTATAATATAAAAGGGATCACACCATTTAGGCTGATCACTTTATTAGTCTTAAAAATAAAGATACAAACTTGATTACCATATTACATTGGAAATATAAAAATATAGCATAAGAAACATTCCTGAATCATTGAAATCGTTCAAAAAACCAATCTTTATACCTTGGGGGAAGGAAAATAAATAAATTGTGAGATTAAAATCTCATTAAGGGTTTTGTAAAATGGAATATATCATTATTAAATATGAAATAATCAACATGTAAGAGTAAATAATCCAAATAGTTCCATTCAATCAAAAAACATTTGTTGGAAGTAATTTTATGGACAATATCAACAAAAAAATCACCTGGATAATGGAAAATGAATTCTTAATAATGGAAATGAATAAATAATAATATTCATGATCTTAATATCAAGAACATAACCATGATGCCCATAATCTTACCATGAAGGCCTCAACCAAGATATCTTTCTTAATAAATGGGTAGTTGTCAACCAAATACCCATATAATATAAAATTCATTTTATTTTGTCTCATGAGGCCTTTTAATACATCGAGGGGATATCTATATCTAGGAATCACCTATTATATGAACATCATATTCAATACTTATATATTGAATCATTAATACAATTCATTCTCTAGATTTCTAACTATTTAACATTTATCCATATTGAATTAAGAATACAAAATATTTCCTCCATAATTGATTTTTTTAATAAAGTTCCTTTAATAGATACCTTATGTAGAAATAACATATGTTTAATACAATATATAAGTGATATAAATAACACTGTTCAAATCCATGATACTTAAAATATGTACATGTAAAATAAAATTATGTTTATTGAAAAGATGGATCATGATAAAGAACATGATCATATAAAAGTTAATAACAATGAAACCATGAATAAGTAAATGATAAAGTAATAGCATATATTCATTATAAATAAAGGGTTTTTAGTAAAACACAACCTTTCAAAAATCAATAATAATATCGAATACAATCATTAAGAATAACTTCCTTACAATTATTTGTGAAAATGATATTATAAATCACATTCAAAATTCATTTCATTCTTTAATCAAAATAACACCATTTAATTTTGATATCAATTTAAATAAAAATTACCAAAATATTGAGAAAAATAATTTATTTAAAAATAACCCTTAAAAATGTAAACTAATCTTGATAATATATATTTTCTTAAACATCAAAAAGGTTGATCAAGATGTATATGTAAAAAAAAACTCTTTTCTTTCTTTTGTAAAAAGTTAAAAATAACCAATATGGAAAAATTAAAAATCTTCCCTTTTAATACTTTGTAAATAACATAAAAAATAATAAAAAATGAACTATATAAAACTTTGAATCATAAATAAGAAAATTCATAAAACATTTAAAATAACTTAGACATAGAATAAAAAGAGTCAGAAGGAATAATTTAAAATAAGGTTTTTTTAAATAAAGTCCCTTACATGTCACATACATGTTGATTCTTGACCAACCATAAAAGAAATGATAAATAAACAAGTAAAAAAAATATAACTATATAATAATAAAATCTATATTGTTTATGAGATTTTTATTGTTTAATTTCCCAAAGGATATCTAAACATATATAATCCCAAAATAAAATTAGATTGTAATAGAAATCCCTTACCATGGGTCTCTTCTTAGTCATTCATGTTTGATCCTCCTATATACTGAATATAAATGTACTATATAATTTATTAATAATTTTTTTAATATATACACCATTTTAAGGAAGTTTTTAGTCTTTTAAAATCCATTAATGGAATAGTTCATGATAACATTGACCACTTAAGTTTGTCTTATCAATTTCTCTAAAATTACATTAATATATTGTAAAAAGTTAAATAATTTCTGAAATGGTTCCATAAAATAATGAATATTAGTAATTTAATGAATATAATTTTTATAAATTAAAATTTGGTTTTTATAATCATCCATTTATGGTGGAAAAATATAAGTGGTTCATATCGCTTCATAGAGGTTGTATTACACTCAAACACACGAGCAACATTATATTTTGAAAATGGATGAATGGTATGTAGATTTATGCTATATTTTATTTTAATAATTTTAATTAAGTCATAAATATCATATATATTCATTAATACTATTTTTATAACCATATAAGTAAAGCAGTGATGGAAAATGAATTGAGCCATAACATGGAGACAGTAGGCTGTACGTATTCACAAACAATGTTTTAATTTTTCATAGGATAGAAAGGAGAAATCAAGTGGATGTACCATTAACATAAAAAATATTGGTATGGTAAATTTACTTATTTAATATTTTTTATGGTTATTGACTATTTGGAGGAGGTTTAATAAGAAATTAACTTAAAAAATCTAGATAAGAACATATACCTCTTCTTGTGGTAATGTCATTTGTATTAAACATTAATCCATTTTGATGTTGTATTTTTCAGTGACCAAGAACTCTAAGAATTAGGGATGAATGTTTTAATGGTGTTGTTAAGGTATTGGTAATGCTAAGTGGCTCATTTAGTATGAATAATAGAGGATAAGAGATATCCTTTTATAAGTGAGGTGGGAGGAAAACTTGTAAATACTTGAAAAATTATTATATAATATATTTTTTACTCAAGTTACATGGGTAAAAATTGTCATATATTATAATATGATAAGGTTAAGGTCTAAATAAAACCATAAAATGAGGTTTATGTATGCGATGTATGTTATCTTGAAGCATTATCCCTTTATTTTAACAATTTTAACTCATTTTACCTTTAATTGAAGTGATAAATATTTATCATGGTCACAATTCATTATTTCCAAAAATTAAGTTGTCTATTTACCTAATATTAATTATTATTATTCAAAATATGTAATTTATTTTAAAATATTCAATTTAAATAAGGGGTAAAAATAAATTTTAATACTAGTTCACAAATCATATTGAAAACCATTTTTAGAAAAATGCTTGTTTTATGCATAAAATGATTTTACTAAAAAATAAAGTATAATAATGACTGAAATAAAATTAATTAGGTTATATTAAATAAAATTAGATTTAGTTTTATTTAAAACCAATCTAAAAATAAAATAAACCTTATAAATACTTTATTAAGAGAGAAGTACTCAAAACATTTTTTATTTAAACAAAAACTTTACTTAGATTTGAAAAATGTTAAGAATATATTTATAAGTTAAGAATTATATTTTTATATTTTTATATGAATTTTTAAATATATTTTTGTTCTATAATTATATCAAAAACTTTAAAGTAATTATTTTATCATTATAAGGTCATAAAAGTGACAATTTTTTTTAAATCAATATTTTTTACTATTCACCCACAAATAAACTATTTAAAGAATATCTCAATAATTCATCACAAGATTATTTTTATTGGAGGAATTAAAAATGAAATTAATTTCATTATTTTTTTAAATTTTGTTTTTTTATTTGAGCACATTCTTGAATAATGTTATGTACATTCTACTATAGTTCCTTTGGAAAGAAAATCTTACTGTATGAACTTAGTTTTTATCTCAGTTATGAATCCTATTAATTTTGGTTAAATTCATTAATATGAACCTAATAGGGATGCGTAATATGGTCATAGGTATTTTGGGTGTGTCTGGGGCTTGTTTTGGATCCTGGAAGCCAATTTTTGGAAAAATAAGACTTTCCACTTGGTTAGGAGAAACTATGCAGGGAAGGTCATATCGTTACGCCTAACTGTGCAGGGCAGGACTGAGGAGCAAGCAGGGTACATGGTTTTCCATAACCATGCTTATGGGACTACATTTTCATGCATATGGTTTCTAGTTTTTATTAGATTTATTTCTCATGATTGGTTCATGGTTTATTTAACCTCGTAGATCAACCATCCAAGTACCCTCATTAAGTAGTGAGCCAAGCACGGTTGTCACATGGTTTGGCTAATCATGTGACCTAACCATGCACCCTTATTTCTCTGGGGTAAAACGATGGAAATGTACTTTATGATCTAATATATCAACCCTCTTATATTTTTATTATTCCAGTAGAAATGAGGCATTCTCTTCTTCTATTTTGATCTCTCAAGCCCTCATCCATAGGTTTTGATCCAATTCATTCATTCAACACCTGATTCAATAATTGTCTGTCTCAATAGATCTGCACCAATATGTTCATCAATCATATTTCATCATTATCCATTTATCTTTATCTTAATGAAGTTATTAAGATAAAATCTCATATTCACTATTTTTAGGGAATTCACCTATTCTTTTGTTATTTCATAATTAAGGAAAACTAAAAGGTTGATACTAGATGAGGATAATACTATGAGAATGAGGTAGGTGGTCTATTAGTTATTAATTAAAGTCTTGATGTTTTATAATATGTGATATGTGGTGCATGCCCGTTCCACCACACATTGGACCTAATCATAATCTGTCTTATATTGGTTGCCCTGCTTGGATCCTAACGACTTGTTATATCCCAAATTCAAATCAAGATCGTCAACACTAGAGTGATCCATTTATTTGTGTGTTCCCTCTTGCATTTCTGATCAGATTCCTTGGTTATAAAGACAAAAAACCTATTGGTGTGTTTTAAATACACTTAAATAACAATATCATATTGATAACATTTGAATGTACTATCCTGGTATGACCAAAGACAATAAGAATTATAATGAATTGAAATGATTGTGAGTGGTATGACCACATCACGTGAATTGAATGAAACAATGGTTACACCCTTATTATTATTAAATATAAATGAGTTATAAATTAACATTGGGTTATTAATATTTCTTGGACTACTTCATATAGCATATGAATGTGGGTGTGGAGACCCTTTATAAATATGAAAAATAGGTCTGATAAACCATATTATTTATATATACAAGGGAATGGCGTCCCTTTATGAACGTGATATGGGAATTAAATCCCTTTATAATTATGATACAAACATGAAATCCCTTTATGAACGTGATATGGGCATGGAGACCCTATTATTTGATACTAGGCATAACATCCCTTATTCTGTGATACTGGGCATGGAGTCCCCTATTCTATGATACTGGACATGGCGTCCCCTACTCTTGTGATAATAGGAATTAATAAAATTACTATGATACTGGGCATGGAGTCCCCTACTCTTTTGATACTGGGCATGATGACCCTTACTATTATAAATGGCATGACTTCCCCTACTCTTGAGATACTTGTCATTTCATCCCATCATATTTGTTAATAGACATTCCGACATGATTCAAAGTAGGTGGTGTTTTCCTAGTTACATCAAGGTACCAAAAATAACCCTTTTATAGTAACTATAACTTATTTTCATTGTTATATATGAAAACTTAGATATTATACTAATGGGATGGATATTTATAAAATCCATTAGTGGTATCCTACCTAGTTTATCTCACACCCTATCCGTGTCACCGATGGTACCCAGGAAAACTATATGATTGAAGGTGTAGATAAGGGGAGACATCCTCTTATAAATGCATGACTTAGGATGGGAGATTTTTAGCAGATGATAAGGATAAAGATTAGGATGTTTGGATATATTTTGGCCTTTTGTACCTTTTGTTTATCATGTGGTGTATTTGTTGCATCCATGTACACATGTTTTCTATTTTTGTAGAGACATGAAATAAATTATCATTAGATTTTATATATGATTCATTTTCTATATTTGAGTTTTATTATCTATTTCTGGAGTTTATATACATTTTTATATTGTTTCCTCTATAGAGAGTTACTGGTCCAGTTTTCTTATTGTCTATTTCCAAGGTTCCATCTATTTATATATACTTCCTACATTTACTTGTTATTATATATACTGTTATATACTCTGGTAATGAGGAAATAGTCTCCCCATGGACACACCCTCGACCCTCATTTCTAGTTAGAAGCCTTCAGCGTATAGAGAGTTGCGCTTAAGGATCTGTGGCCAAACGACATTAGGGAACCTTTGAGTGGAACCCTGGTTGGGGCATCACAAAGTGGTATCATAGATTTCCTTTATTGATTTACTATTTTGAGATAGTATTCAAGGGATTAGGAAGTAATTGATATTTTGAAATGAGATATGCTTGGGAGAATCTAACCCATGTATAGAGAAAATCTAAATTTCCATAGATGGAATTTCTTATTTTCTATATTATGCTTATTATAGTTGACATCCTTTCACCATTGTGTGACACACATGTTTTGTAGTGGTTATTATTGTTATTATGATTAAGGATTTCATTTCATCCTTGTACCAATGAAACGAGGTCAATGAAACATCGACCATGCATTATTTTAGGCACCTTGTAAAAAATTTAGATTCCATTCAATATAGGATCATTGTCTTTTTTTCTTTTCCTATGATTTCCTTGAGTGCTTGAACTATTATAGATAGAATAGTTATTAGCTAAAGATTCTTTTAGGAATTGAGAAACATATATTATACATAAATTCTTTCTATAACCTAAATAACATTTTTCTATTTATGCTATAGAAGACACCCTAAGCAGTTAGCTATGACATGATGAGTTATGGACCATTGGTTTGAATGGATAGAACATGTTATGGTGTGGATTGAGTGGATGCATCATTTTGGTTCATATAGTGTATGGAACCTTACAGATCAGTAATGGTGAACCCCTTTATTCAAACATTTAAATAAAATCATTTTATCATCATAATTGTAAAATGAAATTGAAGTATATACATAGATCTTGACATGACCTCGGCCTTATTAGTGGGAAATAGGTAGAATCTCGTTTTTTATATATAAATCTTCCTATCACCTAGACCCTACTCTTTGACCTGGAAGAGGGGTGTGATTATTACATAGATAGGCTTTATACATGTTCTATTCTTACATTAGTGGATGTAGACATTATCGAATCCAATATTAGGCATGTGTTTTGAATTTGTAGAGAAATTCCATGATGATTTCCTTCAGTCATATGATTAGAGGGTGGTGATGATCATGCTCTAGAGGTGTTGGGCCCCGATCTACCTAGCATACCTCCATTAGTTCCAACTATAGAACCTCTTCGTAATCTTGACACTAGTGAAGATGGATAGTTCCTAGGAGAATTTCTGCAGCTTATTTAAATGATATAGGGAGCTCCACGCTCTTCTCCTTCTATAGGAGTGTTGACTCAGGTGTTCCAGTAGTAACATATATCCACATTTTGGGGGGATGGAGGACCACAAGCTATAGAGTTGTGGATCATTATGGTTATGTATATATATGAGAATATGGAGATACCTCTGGAGATGAGTGTGAAACTCACTACTTACATGCTTTTAGGATATGACCGTTTCAGGTAATTCATGAACCTATAATAGGGTTATTTGAATGTTATAGACTATAAAACTTATTTCAGGAAGATTCAATGCTTTGTGAGTATCTGTACTGCTGATGAGCTAACGAATGTGAGATGATTTAAGGATGTCCTAAAGAATCCTATTCATTATTAGGTAAATGATTTCTATTTGAACACCATATTTGATATATTGAACTAGGACCATATCATTGAGAATAACCATAGGGAATAAGATGGTGTGATCTAGGGCAATTTAGAACCCAGATAGAGTAGAGGTTCAACTAGTGGTCAAAAGCAATGATTTAAGACTGAGTATGTGAGCAGTGGTAGCTAGCTGACACTCACAGATAGTTATGTGGTTTTTCGCTAGTGTGGGAAGCCTGTGCATAAGAGGTCCCAGTGTCCCATAGATATTTTAGAGTGATGAGGCTGATTTAGATTAGGGAATCTATAGTGCTCATGTAGGACCTTACCTTTTATGTCGAGTGGGATATGATCCTCTCCAGATCCATATTCAGAGAAGGTTTTTCTAATCAAGAATTATATGACTACTAGTAATTATAGATTAAAATATTATGTTGATCACCATCAACAACCTATAGAGTTTTAGGATGGGGATCATTTCTTTTTACGATATCCCCTAAACATGGACATAGATGGGTACAATGGAAAGAGAAGTTTTCATAGTTAATTTTTAGGCTCTTTGATATTTTGGAGAGATTCATGTTGGTAACCTATCAGTTGCTATTACCCTAGAAGTATTGTTCCATGCACAAAATCTACCACATTTAACAGCATTTCCATTATCACGCTGACCTACCTCATACTTTTGATCCTAAGGATGTATAACTAGATGTTGATGCTTCATTTGAGGAGTATACTCTATGCATCATTGACCAGAGCATGAATGCTATTCGAGGCCAGTCTGTCCTCTTAGTATAGCTTCTATGGAAGCACGAACTAGTATATGATATTATTTGGGAATAAGAGGCTGATGTACATGCTCAGTGGCCAAAGTTATTCTCATATAATGTTTTTCTTCTTGAGGAAGGTGAACTCGTGGATAAGTTACTTTATGGGGGGGGGATAATTTAAAAAAACTAGTTTTTATATTAGTTATGGATCCTTTTAATTCATGTATAATTATTTATTTTGGACCTAATATGGATTTCTAATGAGTTAATGAGTGTTTCAGGGGTTTCTAGGGCTTTCTCGGAGGCCGAAACCCAACATTTTGGGAAAATAATATTGGACGCACAATTAGAAGAAACCATGCGGGGCAGGTCACACAGTTACCGCTAACCGTTCAAGGATGGATAGAGAAGTAATCAGGGTGCACAATTTTCCCTAACCATGTAGTTGGGACTACACACCCATGCAGATGGTATATAGTTTTTAGTATATCCATTTGTCATTGTTGGAAAACTATTTCTCTAATAGTGCAACATAACTATGCATTTACCCTCCTTATGTAGTGGTCCAAATACGATTGATGCACGATTTGGCCAACCATGTAGCAAAATGGTGTGACCATATTTTTTGGGTGAAAGGAATAAAATTACCTTAATTATCTAATATATTAACCTTATTCTCTAATTCTCATTCTAGTGGATAAGAGGGCTTCTCTTCTCCCATTTTGAGAACTCAATACCTCTTCCATAGGTTTTGATCCTGTTTCTTTATTTGAAACCCAATCTGAGGGCTGTTATTCTCATTGGATTCATTTTTATCATTGGTTCTTCAATAATATTTCACCTTTATTCATTTATATTTATCTCATTGAATTTATTTAGGTACAAGATCATGTGACCTCATTTAAGGGTGTTCACCCGTTATTCTATTTTCACTCAATCCAGGACAAATTGAGGGC
This sequence comes from Viscum album, assembly GCA_963277665.1. Lineage (NCBI taxonomy): Eukaryota > Viridiplantae > Streptophyta > Magnoliopsida > Santalales > Viscaceae > Viscum > Viscum album. The sequence continues at coordinate 1,941,919,316 of OY728143.1, read as the reverse complement.
TGATACCAGACAAATAGAGTACTATAAGCACAAGGTAAGTGTTCTAGTATTTATCCTTTCATGTGTTGATGTTTTATAATATGAGATATGTACTATACACAGGTTTCACCATGCATTTCCAGTAATCTGAATCCATCTTATATTGGTTGTACTTATTAGAACCTAATGAATTGTGAGAACCCAAATTCATATCACACTCATCAAACTCAAAGTGAGCCATTCCTTTAGATTTTACCCCTTTCATGCCAAATTGGATTCTTGGGTTATACATCCAAAACAATTATCAGTGTTTTTGTATTTACACTTAAATGAAAATTTTATATTGATATTAGTTGCATGAAGTGGACTGGTTTGGCTAACTCCCTTAAAAATTAAAATGAATTGAAATGATTGTGAGTGGTATTACCACATCATGTAAATTATATAGAATAATTATTACACCATTTCTCTCATTAATTGTAAAGGAGTTATAAATTAACTACGGGATATTTCTAAATCCTCAACTTCTTTTTATGATTATTAATGTAGGCATGACAACCCTTGATAAATATAAAAATGGGCATGATGACCGTTATGATTCACATATATATGGGATTGAATTCCCTTTTTGAATATGATAAGGGAATAGAGTCCCTTTATAATTATGATATGGCAATGACATACCTTTTTAGACATGATAAAATCCTAGAGACCCTATTCTGTGGTACTAGGCATGTCATCCCCTATTTTGTGGTACTGGGAATGGAATCAATTACTCTTGTGATACTATCATGAAGACCCTTACTGTGATACTAAGAAAGGTGTCCCATACTCATGTCATACTAGGCATGATGACCCTTACTATGATATTAGGCATGGCATCCCCTACTCTTGTGACACTAGGAATTACATCCCTTAATACTTGTTTAGAGACATTACTTCCTGAGTTGAAGTAGGTGGTGTCAGCCTGATTACCTCAAGGAAAAAGTGATGATCCTTTTAAAGTTTTTATTACTTATTTTCATTGTTATATATGCACACTACCATGTTATACACATGGAATGGATATTTATAGATGACATTGGTGGTGGCATGCTAAGTTTATCTCACACACTATCCAGGCCATCGATGTTACACTAGAAGACTATATACTTGAAGGTGTAGATTAGGGAATGTGCCCTCTTATAGATGCCTAACTTCATGCAGGACTTAGGATGGGAGCTTGGTGGTAGATTAATGGGATGAAGCTCAGGATGATGGGATAGATTTTGGCCTTTTTGTAACTTTTTTATACAATGTGGTGTATTTACTAATAGAATTTATACAATATATCTAGTTTTGTAGAGACTTGACATAAATAATCATCATCTTATATATATTATTCAATTTATAGGTTTGATTATTATTATAGGTTGCTTGAGTTTCTATACATTTCTATACAGTTTCCACTACAATGGGTACTGCTTTAGTTGACTTAGTGTATATTTCCTCTATTCCATCTATTCATATATTATTTTTCAGTTTACTTATTATTATATGAACGTTACTACACTCTGGTAATGAGGGAACAGTCTCCCCACAAACACCCCCTAGACCATCACTTCTAGTCAATAGCCTCAAGTATATAGGGAGGTATGCTTGAGGCCATGTGGCCAACTAGATTAAAGAGCCCTTGAGTGACACATAGGTTGGGACATCACAATTACTATAATTTATGATTAGGTGTTACATGTGGGTCTATTATATCACTCTAATACTTTCGGTAATGATATATTCTCTAAAGGAGACATGTTGAACTTCACAATGTGGGTTATTAAATTTCGCAAGAGTTATTATAAGGGTGATATGAAGAAGTTATGATAAGGTAAATACATGTTTTTCTATTCTTTTAAATGGATTTTAATGTAAATATTTAGATTTTATAAGGTAAAAAACGAGCTTATGGTTTTAATAATGTTTACAAACATTTTAAATAATTTTTTTTCTTTTAATTTACATGCTTTTCAAGAAAAAAATAGTATTGTAAATTTGAAATAATGATTTATTATTTCATGCTTTATGATATTTTTGAAAAGGATATTATTTCAATTATAGGTAAATTATTATTTAAACTAAATGTTAATTAATAAATTTAATTTTTTTTATGGGTTTTCAGGATTTTTTAATTGGAGTAATGAGATTATTTTATTTTTTATATCCCTTACTACGATTTTTCTAATTATCCCATGACTTCAAATGTTTATCATAGGTCCAAAGTATGTATATTAATTATATCATGTTCAATGGTAACATGTATTTAATGAAGAAAAAGTGTTGATAATGAAACGTGAGTCTAAACATAAGCAGAAGTTTTTATTGAAAAAATTTATACTGTGCGGAAATATCCACTTTGTTATGTAATATTTTTCCTAATTTTATAAAATCCCAAACCAAAATGATCCTTATTAGTAAGTTTAACCTATGTTATGAATTATATAATTATAGTTTTATTATGTTATGGGGTTTTATAATAAGGCTTCCCATGGACTCAATAGTAACTAAATTCAACACCCAAGATGTTGAATTATTCCACTACATTAATGTCGGTGATTTAAAATAATTTATTCTATCTTAGGGAATATATGCATCTTGAAATTTTTTAAAACCCATCTAACATATTCTTATTGAGCCATAATTCCCTTTAATTACCATCACATTGAAACTAATGATTTTAAATCTCCTAGATTTCTAGCTCCTTTGAAAGGAATGATTGAATGCATCACCATTATTCTTAATTGAAACCCTTTGTTTAAATACTATAAGCTATCAATTATTATACCACTCCATTATTTTATAATCTATAGTTTACCAAGATCTAGAAAATATGGTAAGTCTATACTCTTTACTTAGGCTCAATTTAGATGGTTGGTCTAGGGGGATGGGTTAATATTTAATTATTCTTTCCATTATTAAACTCTTTCCTCATGATCAATATTTCTATTTTTTTATGGGGAAGGTGTTATTGTATAGATTCATTTAATTTAAATATTAAAACTTCTATTGTAATTAGTTCTATGGGTTTTCTATGAGGGAAGGGTATTTAATATGATTCTTCCTTCATTTAAAATTATCATTGTTTCATTTTATCAAGTGTTGTTACATTTATTCATTCCTATATATATTTAATTTCGGATTAAAATTTTATTATAATTATCCTTGGTTGTTATGATTTTTAATGAATATATGATTCTAATTGATACTTTGTGAAATGGTATGTATTTATGAAATTTTAATGGAAGTAAAAATTATAAAATGATAAATAAGGAAATGGAAGGTTGAACATGTTTAATCTAAAAACATTTTTAAGATGTGAATTTTAATTATGTATTGAATATATAATATTGAATTAATTATTTTAAAGTGAATTACATGTGTATATGTGAATATGTTATTTTGAGGATGTTGTGCTAAATTATATGTATAAAAGGAATGTAAGAATAAGAGGGTAATATCAATTAATATAGAATTATAGTTAATGTGATAGAAGTTATGTTTCTCGTTCACACCCTTGAACATGTATTTTGAGTTAGTTCAAAACAAATTTCCAAAGGTATGAAGTTATCAAGACTTTACTAGAAACTATTTGGGTTTCCCATTGGTTGTGAGGATGAGAGGTCAAACTCATATTTGGATTATGGGAGGAATTATTGCCTACTCTAGGACTCTCTTAAGTATTTAATATATTTTCATGAATCTTTTTCAGTAATAATGTTAAAAATTGTTATCACCATGTAAGAAATTGAATGAATCCATGAATCAATGTGAAAATACATCTATATTAATGGTTTCCTATATTTCATTTACATGGTGACCATGCTATGATTTAAAGGCACACAAAGAGGTTTAATAGAATTTGATGCATTCTATAAAGGAATTAGGTTTTGTGATTTTAGGATTGGGACTATGAAAGATTATTCTTATGTATCCCTATTAAGGGAATCATACCCTATGAAATTTGGAACCACTTAATAAGACACACCATACCTTTTAATATCACGTGACAAAGACGAATATGCTGCCTTTTGAGGGCGTGAAACCAGGACTAATTAGAGTTTCCCTTATATTAGGGAATCTAGGAGGTATAGTTGTTTGGATTTAACCTAATATAGGCGTCCTAATTATCATGGTTTATAAGAATTTAGTTTAGATTACATATTAAAGGTCAAAAGATAAGACCATTCCATGCTATTTAATATCATGAAGTGATGGAATTGTGATGCTAAGTTTAAATTCATGCAACATGAAGTATTACATGATGGATTTATAGCAATTTTTTTGTGCTTGGATAATTCATGGTAAGAAATTTTTGGTTTTGTCTACTTGTTTGTACTAAAATAAGAGATGGTATGGTTAGTCTCTTAGGATAAGTTTTCCTTTGAGGAATGATTTATCACTTGGAATACAAATTATCGAAGGATGGTTTCTTTTATGTGATCTAGATCATTGAAGAATAATGTCTCACATGGAATATCACCATTCGAGGACACATTATTCATAGGGAATATAACACTCTTATGAAAAATTTGGGATGTACACATAGACAACCTGGTGGTGCAGACATCCACCTCATATCCATTAGTAACCAAACTAGAAAGGATGAATAGACTCATGGGGAATATTTCCCAATGATAAGGGATTTAGGTTATACAGTAGATTATAAGCCTAGGTATTACTAGAATGTAGGATGGATATGCATGGAGATTACAAATATGCTTCTTGAATGTTCATGAACTGGTAGGTGGCTTAGGTGAAAGTAGATTTTTGGGGAAAATTCCTAGAAGGTGACCCATGATATTTCCTTATATCGTTGAGTTATCAAAATGGATTTTTAGTTTATAGATCTCATCATATTATAGATATAGGGTAGAAAATATGTGCATCATGATCCAAAAAAGGTTTCACCAATATACTCATGATAGGTAATCTCATTATCAAAGGAATAAATTATTGTCATTTCTCTAGGGGTCCTATTAGTTTGGGAGGAAATATTGGGATTATATTTTATAAGTGGACTCAAACATATTATCAAGGAAATACATGATTTTAGGAGTGGAAAATGATTTTCTTAACACAGTAATGTATCTCTTGTGTTTATAGAGGAGACCTCTATGGATGGGAATCTTGGTAGGAAATCTGGGTGAGGTTAAAACCAAGGTAGAAGACCCGAGCGAGGATAGATCCTAGGAATGATAAGCTAGTGAAGCTAGAACCAAGGTAGGAGGCCTAAGTGGATTGGATCATTGACATAACACTAATTATGGTATGAATACCTATTATGGTGGCTTGGGATGGGGTTATTCCTATAATGGGTACTATGAGATTTTTTAACTTAGTGGATGGCCAAGTGTGACTTAGTCATGTTGCACTTTAGTGTAGGTCTCCCATGGTAACTTTAGTGCATAGAGTGCTAGTGTTATTTATCCTAATATTTAAAAAGCATGTGGATATCTAGTAAAACACCTACGAGAAATCTAAGGAATATCATACCCTTATCCTTGTATTTGTTAAAACTAGGGTATATGATTCCATAATCATTATCTCTCTTATGTTGGGACATATGATGCACTTGAAGGGGTTGTGGGATTGAAATGTATAGAATTTCAAGACTATGTCCACTAAATATCTGGTCTCTTCTCTATATCTGAACCCTTTCAAGTTTTCTTCATAAGATGTATGGAGGTATATTTATAGTTCATGGGGGACTAAGGTGATTAGAAAAGTTATTGAACTTATTCTATGCACTAGTTAGCTGCATGCATTACACAATATGACTTGAGCATCTGAAGAAGGGGAACATATACACATTAAAAAATCATGATGGTCATGAAGGGAGATGAGTGCATGAAAGAAACCGAGTGAAGTTATGGGAAATGGAAAAAATATACCTAGAACATAAAATATTTTTTTTCCATTTTTCCCTTACTTCAACATGAACTTCCCCTATGACCGATGTCTTTGTCCTTATAAAAAATAAAGTAAAAATAAATTCCCATTTTCTATTTTATATGATCAAAATGAAGAGGAATTAATTTTATGGTAAATGTAACTCTAAGATGAATATTTCCTCAAATTAGTTCTTTATTTTTATGTTGGTTACATGGGCTTGATATACACCCTTTTCAGTGCACTATGTATAATTAGAACTACATACGATGTCCATTAATACCATAACACTGGACGTGAAATAATATACAAATATTAGGGATCTAATTAAAATCCACACGTCAATTCAACCGGAGTGATTCCTAAATCCAAAAACTCTTTTCTTAGTTAAGTTATGTGACCTACATAAGGTGGGTGATGAACTATTATTTCAATCCATCCTTAGAAAAATAGGTTGGGTGTTTCTTCATGGGTGATATTATTATAGAGAAGCAATTATACTTGGGAAAAACTATCTTGTCGGGGAGGCTGAGAGAAGATGAATTGGGTAAAGTGTTCTAAGTGAGACTTCCTAATCCAAATATTTTACTTTTACAATTTTCTCTCATTTATTATTGTCCTTAGTTCATCTACACTCTAGGGTACCATCATATTTTCTTTCTATCCATCTAACTGATTTCATTTAACCTTAATTTGTAGCCTATTATGGCTCATTCCATGAACACCATCCCAAAAAACTGAATTCACCACCTCCACCAATCATTTTTTCCAAGATGTTTACAATGTTTACACCAATTAGTAGAGGTAATACATTATGGTATTTGTGAAAGTTATATGAAATAACCATCAGAGATACCAGATTTTGGATTTTACTTACCAATATGTTCATGGATTATTGATAGAAAACATTTTTCTTAGGAAGGATAAAAACTTTCATATCCCATAATTCCTCAAATGAACATGGTTGGGTAGAGATAAAAACTTATTTAAAAGAATTTACATCAACAAGGGTGATACCATCAAGTTATTTAAATTGTTTCAATCCAAAGATCCTAAAAACATGTGCACATACCTAAAACCCAGACACAATGTTTGTACTCCATGTTCTATTTATAAGATAATAATCAATTACAAGGATAGAATAAAGATTTGGATTTATTCCCTGGAGGTGGTGCTAAGAAAAAATAGATGGGAGAATATTGGGTTTATTGAAGATTAATTAAATATGAGAAAAAGATTATGTAAATAGATATATACAAAGAAATTTGAATACCATAGATGTACATATATGAGAATTCAAATTTGATACTAGAGTTTATCAAACACTAAATCCCCCATTAAAACACATTACAATTGACTAATGTTGAAGTGGGGACCAGTTTATGGGACATGTACATGATATCTAGGTAACCAATTGTTAGATCCATGTATGATGGGTTTCTCTCACTAATAGACACTTGGGGGGGACCATAGATGCATGCCTTCATTGGATTAGAAACTATTGAGGGAGAAAACCAATGAAATTGGGAAGGAGTCCCACCATTGAACTGAAATTAATTTCATGATGGTGATGAATATATTCTTGGTACCATGGGGAAATGTGGTAGATTCTAGCCACATACATTATTGAGTTAGAAAGAAGTCACTATGAGGACTAGAGATATGACATCAATCTAATGATACCACCTAAAACATGTCTATATGGCTTCCCATACATGTGGATAAGTGGGTACTTGTTACCAGTACATGAAAAATAGAATTATGTCCAACTAATAAAATTTTGTAATTTTAACACCCAACTATTTTATATAAATTCCATTTAATTTATTTTGATGTATTAAATAGATTGACCTACACATTACCTTGAGTAAAAATGAAATATGCTACATTACAGAATTTATAATCTAAAAATTGGATTGAAATATATGAATAGGATTGAACACATTACTATGTATATATATAGATATATGTATAATTTATTCTTTGAATGTATTTATTAATTATTTATAAACAATCATTAACTTTTAATAAAATTATTCCATGATTAAAATATCTATTTATATGAAGAAATGTATTTTTCTAGGAATTTAGAGTTTTTTATGTATGAAATATATTGATAACTATTGAATACTGATTTTATTGAAATTTATTAGAAACATTTGAATAATCATGAATACATTAGTTATCTAATGGTTAGTAATAAAGACAAAATAATTTGATGGTAAAAAGAGTTATTTTTCAGAAAACTACATGTATGTGTGCAATGTGTTTTTGTCAAAATAAATTTAATAAATTACTATTTATTAATGATTATAATTAAATATTTACGTTCTATAACCAGTAATATAATTTAACATTTATCTAAATGTTTTTACAGGGAATAAAATGCAATTAAATTTTGTTTTATGGTTTAAAATGAAATGTTCTGAAAACATTTTTCATTACATTTTACGCACTTATTTTAAATTTAATTTTTTAAAATTATTTAAATAGAATTAGATAAATGGAAATAAATATTTTATATCATCATTTCCTAATTTTATAATGAGTATACTTCCATTTTTTTCATAATTATTACTAAACATAATAATTTTTTTTACTATAGTTACGGCTAAAACATGTAAACAAAGGTGATTAAACAAAGGGATAAGTGTAAAAATGTAATTTAAACACATATAAATTTTAATTTTTGAATATATTTAGACCTTATATTATCTTAATATTTATTTATTGTCCATATGGTTCTACTTTCATAAGAAAATGACTTTTTATCATTAAAATCTGTTGAGTAATTCCATGCTTATCCTTTACATCCCTTCTAAAAAGGAACATATTCTCCTACAATATTAAAACAATTGAGCACTATATATTGAAAAATACCAACCCAGAAACCTTTTTATATTGTTTTATTTATTTTTCTCATACGACCATCCTAAGAAGGTTTAATGTGAAAGCCAAAGGAGTTCTCTCAAATAAGATGTAATCATATTACCTGACACTTTAAATGTATTTTTATTCTTCTACATTTAATAAATTAGTGATATACATACAAAAATAATAAATAAAGTATCATAAATATATTGAGATGTTATTAAAATTATTTTTCAACAATTTTAAACCTCTTTCCCAGCAAATGAAAAATGAAAGTATTGCTTTTGAGTACGTGCATACTACCACCTCCACATAGAAATGTGATTAATTTTCTATCACTGTATAACATTGATGGATATAATAATGTATTTAATAGTCATATATGATATATGAGATAAAATAATGATTTTTAATGATAAAATATACTTTATTTGTCTTTCCTTCTTATCATTATAAAATGAAAACAACGTTTATTTGTACCTACATACAACCATCCCAATGAATAGTGTAATTGATTTTTATATCTATCCCTTTCATGGATTGTTTAATATATATATATATATAATTAATAAATAATATATTTATATCATTATAAATATTATTTAGAATATGTAACCATGATCAATATTCAAGGACAATAACTACAGAATCAAAACATACATGAAAAACAAAACAGTTAACACTCGAAATGAAGATGATAATTAATGGCTATTAATGAAGGGGTGATAAGATGTCATAGGTAAAACATGTATTGTATAATAAGTGTGAATATTAATATATAATATAATTATAATAAATTTTAATTTCTTATACATGAGGATAAAATCAGTTTTTAAGAATGTCGGACCTATGGTAATGGTTTTATGTTACAATTTGACTTTTTCCAAGATTTTTTTGATTAAATTTATAATGATGTAATTATATGATATGTATCTAAAAATATAATTTATTTTCTTCTCCAATATTTATTTATTGATATTTAAATTTATTTCATTCATTTTAATCCCTTAAATTACTCATAATCCTGAAATAATGTTTTTAGGGAAAACGAGTTTGTTTGTTTATTTGTTTTGGATTAATTTCCTTCCATGTGGATATTTTATTTTAAAATGTTTTAAATACTATTATTTTATTATAAAATGATTTATTAAATTCATTTTTATTCATGTTTTACTTTCTATAAAAATAATTTATAGTAACCATCTTTTCATTTTATGAATGAGATACTTTCTACCAAATTTGTGAATAGAATATTTATTATAATTTTTATCCCGAAAAAACATTGCTTTAGATATATAATATTAATTTCCTTTAATATTCCATAATATGTGTCTGTAGTTCTTTTAACAAAATTTTTTCCCTAATATTATGGAAATTTTATGATTTTAAATAATTTATTCTGAAAGGAAAATGGTATTTTTCTCAAGAAATGTTCTAGTGATATTTTAAATGTATTTTGTTCTATGATAACATCAATTGATGTTAGTTATGATTAACTAGGTATGTAATCCATTTATATCATATTTATTCCTTTTATAGATGTTTTATTATCATTATGATGAAATATTGATAAACCTATTTTTTTAAGTGGTTAAACTACAAAAAGCTGATAAATTTTTTCATGATATTGAGTTATACATATGAATAGAGTTTAATTTTGTGATAGGTGGGACTCTTATATCTATCTAATTAATTGTGTAGGGATAAATATTTTATGATCTAAAAGAATATACAATTGGTTGGAACAGGACAAAAAAAGGTACATAGGTGGTTAGCTTGGGTATGAAACTGGTACATATGTGGTTATCCCAATAATTTTATGTGATGAAGATCTTAATGGGTTGCCTTACAATAATATTTCTATGATTATGATTATGCCACATTGTTTCTGCTACTATGTACGACATGTTATTATTATTATGATATGATCTCATTAAACTAGCCCAATACTTGTACATATAGTATTAAATAATTTCTAGCATAAAAACCCATCAATTAAAAAACAAGGATCACAACGTCTAATATATTTGGAATATTAGGTACATAATTAAACAACATGAAACCAAAATAAAAGAATTTTTTATTTAATCATAATAATGAGATCCTAAATTCCTTTTATCCATTACATATTCATAGGATAACCTGGGTAATAACTGATCAAAGGGAGGAGATAAAAATACTAATAAGGGAATACACATATGAATAAATCATAGCACATGTGTTAGAAGGCATAACATGATGTCACAAAAATGCATGGAACATGGATAATGATATGGAAGCATAGTATATAAAACATGATATCATGTAATAATTAAATCATTATAATGTGGGAACAAAAAAAATATGACATAAGCATGAGTCTAGGATAACAACCAATACAATTGAACATGATGGAGCACTAGTCAAGGCTAACCTCCAATTCCATTACACATGGAAGACCAATAAAATAAAAGAATCATGTTTACTCCCTTCCCCGATTTGACATGTCATGAGAATAAACATCACCCAATTAATTATATCACTATTTATGTACACCCACCATGACTCGTTCATGCATATGCATTCCACATAAAGAATCATACACAAACATAAGGGTTACCCATGGAAAGAAATGGGCATTGTGATCATTTCACAGTGCATAACAAATGGAAGTATCATAAATATTTAACTAAAAGAATATATATAAATCATAAATGGAAATAACTAAGGTAAAATAGGTTTAGATCATGATAAATAATTTCTAACCAATCTGAAAACAAGTAAAATGAGTTTTTAAGAAACTTTATAAATGATCCACTTCAGTGTCGTTTACGGGAAAATATTATAGAGTATTTGAAGTGGGAAATGTATAAATGATTTCATAAAAACAAAAATGAACATAGATAGTTTTCATGTAAAATATAACATTTTTATGAAAATAATGGTGGCTTATAATATATTATGTAGTGTACTTGAAAATGAGTAAGAAAATAGAAAGTTCCCTTTAACCAGGTTTGCTTTTTGAGAGGAATTGAGAAGGGAACCTTATAAAACATGTAATTCCCATCAAATATAGAATAATTTAGTATGTTTCATGTGCTTTTAACATTAAAATATAATTTAGGAGGATTAAATAAGAATAATTAAGAATTAAATTGGGCTAAATAGAGAGAATGTGTAAACTAATGGAAAAAAATGGGGGTTCAGAGAGAATCCCTTACATTATGTCCAAAAGTGTTCTACACATGTAATTCATGTCCTATAAAATGAAATTAGATTAATTATTAATTTAATTAAGACCCCATTAAACATTTATTTTATTTAATAACACTTTATCAAGTTCATTTATGAAATTTTTGATGGGTTATGAGATTCAATTTCATCATTCGGGAGTGTTCGTTTCTTTGGTTTTCATGAAGTGTTTACATTTATACATGTATGGAAGATCATATAAAATGAAAATAGTTATCTATAATTGAAATTATAAATTTTTAATAAACATAAATATTATTAAATGGTATTATATATCATTTTTTCAATACATGAGGATGTTTCATTAGATAAAATGTTAATGATAACCGTTTAGATTATTTTGGAATCTTTTCGATCATCACGAACTAGGTTTGTTTTATTAATTAATATTATTTTTAAATATTACTTAGATAACATAAAATAGATTATAAAATAAATTTTACAATATTTTTCAACTATTATAATTGTTTTATGACTATTATTTAAGGCAGTATTATAAAATGAAAAATCACCATCCATGACGGTGATGAGTCGACACCTCAGAGACGATGTTTTCATTTTTAGAAACAAAGGGGAAGAGAAGATAATTGATGGTGGATATACCAATTACATAATAAAATTACATTATATAAGAGATATTTTAGTTATCATGTCACTTTAGTAAAGGGATTCAAGGATAAGATAAGAAAATAAATTAAATTAAAAAGAAAATAAAAGAAAACAAAATAATATTTTACCTCTTAAACTTCTTCTCCTTGAGAACCACCTTTAGGAAAAATAGGAATGGTATTTTGGGGATACTATAAATGATAAGAAGTGGGGGAGATGTTTTATAGATTAATTTAAATGAAAATAATTAGGCCTAATGTTTTTGGTGGTTTGATTAGAAGAGGTGGTATTTATGGTGGAGGGGGAGGGGTGTTTTTTATTATTTAATTCATTAGTTTATTATTTTGTCTCTATAATATCAATATTGTGGATTATTGAGACTATGTATAGTAAATTGTTCATGTTATTTATAAATAAATTTTCTTACATCATCCATAAATCATCCGTGACTCAATAATTCATGTATTTATCATATATTGAAAATTACCATATTTATGTTTTACAAAAATATCAAAACATAATTTATCATTTTTTAAACATTTATATACTTATTCCATGATATAAAAATATAATATTTTAATTTAAAATATACTCAAATTTTATTCATACTTTCATAGGTGATCTTACTTTTCTATTGTCTGAGATACTATTCTTAATTTTCACATCACAATTCTAAAGTTCATGTTACAGTTCTATTGGTTTAGGTTCCTTGATTTATATAAATTCCTATTTTTTAATTTATTATTCATTTATAAAGTTTATATTGGGATATATATATGATTTTTATGTTATTTACATTATGTGACATAATTATAAGAAGGAAAATTTCTTTGATAAAATTATGGTTCATTACATTCTTCCCCCTTATAAAATTTCTCCCTCAAAATTACATTTTAAAAACTAAGTTGAAAATATGTGAGGGTAATTATTCTTAATTTCTTCTAATGATTCCCATGTTTCCTCTTTGTACTTATAGTTCTTGCATTGTAATATGACTAGGGGAGTGGTCTTGTGGTGTATAAATTTATCTCTATGATCCAAGATCTTCATGAGATGCTCCTCATAAGATAGATCATTTTCATACTATACCAAATTTGGATTCAGTACATGTGAGGGATATAGTATGTACTTACTCAAGAGGGATACATGAAATACATTCTGTACTTGAGACATGGTTGGTGAAATTTCTAGTCAATAGGCCACAACTCTGACATGATCAAGAATTTAGATGGGGGCCAATATACCTAGGACTCAAATTTCACTTCTTCCCAAATCTCATGATCCTCATTCATAGAGATATACAAACTAATTCCATATCTCCAACATTAAAATCTATTTCCCATCAATGTTTGTTTTTATATCTGTTCTATCAACTTTGGGAAGCCCAGATATGATGCAAAATGTTTTTCACTTTTTCTACCATTTCTTCAACCATTTCAGGTCCAATAATCTTACATTCACTGACTTCATACCATCATCTTGGAGTTCACCAACTTTTTTTCATAAAGGGATTCATAAGGATCCATTTGGATGCTTGAGTTGAAACTATTGTTGTAGGAGAAATCTACCAGAGGAAGATGTTGGTCATACACCCTTGAAATAAATATAATAATCTATCCACATGACTTCCAATGTCGAAATTTTCCACTTATGTTTTCATTCAGTTTGAGAATGAAAATATATATTGATGTTCAACTCAGTGTTTAGAGTATGTTAGAGACTTTTCCAAAACATAGAGGTAAATCTGGGATCTCGATCACATACAAAATATTTTGGTACTCCATGTAGCCTCACCATTTTTTTGATGTATATATATATATATATATTCATGTTGATCAAGTGAGAAGCACTCTCAAATTGAGATATCTTTTTAAGACGATCCATAATGATCCGTATAACATTATTTCTTCTGGAAGTGTTCAGTAATCTGGTGATAATGTCTATGGAGATGTTTTCCCAGTTCCATGTTGGTATGGGAAATGGTTGCATCATCCCTTTAGATGTTTTCCTTTCATCCTTCACTTACTAACATACCATGTACTTTGATGTATATTCAGTGATATCCTTATTCATATTGTCCCACCAATAGTGTTCTCAGAGATCTCAATACATATTTGTGCTTCTTAGATGAATAGAGAATATTGAACTATGTTAATAATTCAGAAGATCTTTATTTATATCTGGATTAGATAGTACACCTAATAAATACCCAAATATTATGACTCCGTCCTCTTCAATTTTGAGTTCAGTGTATTTACCATTTTTAATAGCATCCACTTTTATTTTTTAATTTCTTCATAATTTTTTTGGTCATCATTTATTTTCTCCATGTGGGATAGTTGAGATATCAATTGAGAATGTATTGATGATGTTCCTTCCTTAATTATTACAATTTCAATCCTTTTCAAATCTATAAAGATTGGATCTTTCTCAATTTTCATCATTGATAATTATTCCTGATCCTTTCTACTTAGAGAATATGCCACCTTATTTGCTTTACCATGATGGCAGTGGATTGAGCAGTCGTAATCCTTGATGAGATGTATCCATATTCAATGACGCATATTAATATCTTTTTATGTTAATATATACTTTAGGCTATTATGATCAGTATATATACACACTTCTCCCCATAGAGATAATTTTACCAGATTTTCAACACGAAGATCACATCTGCCAACTCCCGATAATGCGTGAGATTGTGTTGTTCATTAATTTTCAACTACATTGAGGAATAGGATATCAATTTATCATTTTTCATTATTAAACATCCTAATACCTTATTTTAAGCATCAATATATACCATAAATATTTCCCTACATGTTGGAGGAGTGAGTACTAGTGCAGCGATAAGATTCTTTTTCAACTCTTTGAAGTAATATTTACATTCACTAGTCTGAATAAACTTTACTCATAGTTGAGTCAGCTTGGTTAGTAGGTTTTAAAATCATGAGAAGTCCTTCAAAATTCATCATTAATACCTATAAATAGTAAGGAAACTAGGTATCTCTATTACATATGTTTCCATGGTCTACTCTTATATTACCATTGTCTTTAAAGGGTCTATAAATATTTTTTTGGTGATATAATTCCAAAAGAACGATACTTCCTCCATCAAAAACTTGTATTTACTATACTTTTCATATATCTTCCCCATTATTAAAGTCTTTATCACAATATTCAAATTCACCTTGGGCTCATCCTTACTCTTGGAGTATATTAGAATATCATCAATAAAGAGTAACAAAATTTGTTTGAGGTAATATCTAAAGAATATACTCATTAATTCCATAAAAATTGATGTATAATTGGTAAGTCCTAAGGGAATAATTATGAACTAATAGTTCACATACCTTAAAATGAATTACTAAGAATATCTTACTTTTTTGAATTTAATTAGTGATATCATGATCAAAGGTCCACCTTAGTGAAATACTTGGCCCCACATAGTTGATCAAACAAGTCATCTATCAATGGAAGGGTATACAGATTCTCTATAATGATTTTTTGATCTCATGGTAATCAATGTAGAGGCAAATTTATCTATCCTACTTCTTGATGAAGAGGACTAGAGAACCCCATGGTGAAGCACTCGTGTGTATGAAACCCTTATCTAGATTCCTGTGTAAATTATTCCTATGTTTGTCCAACCCAATGGTGGACATTATATAAGGTGTATTTTATAGAGGAAGAGAAATGGGTTTAAGTTCAATTGAGAACTCAACCTCATGGCTATAAGAAATACCATGCAATTTTTCAGGGAACACACCAGTGTAGCTTTTCACAATGGGCATGTCTTGGATCACGATTCTCTCCTTTGTATCAATTAATTAAGGTAGATATGCTTTCTCAAAAGGAAACGATTTCAAAAATTGAGATGGGGATTCTAATAGAGATTCATCATCCTCCTTACAATTTTAATTAATTAGAGGATACCTTAGGATGCGAAGAGTGATCTCCCTTTCTCGATAGTTGATGTCAAATTTGTATAAAGATAGCCGATAAATTACCAATAAAGCATCAAACTCCACCAAAGGAAGTAAGATGATATTTTCAGGGAGGTTTAGTTCATAAAAATTAATCTGGGGTGGAGTTATATACTTTGGATGAAATATTTTCCCCATTTTCTATTCTCATAGACAACTCAACCTCCATCTTTTTATGTTGTGTTTGAATAGTTATACTAAACATGAAAGATATGAAAGAATGTGATAAAATATAATCAAATAGTACATTCACTATTCTTGAATGAATAACCAATATACCTATCACCACATCATTATAGGGCTCCACCTCAGTAGAAGTGATAGAATATTCCCTTTCTTACTGCCTTGGAGGTTTTTTCTATTGATTTCCTCTAACAGAGCTTAGATTAGGGGAATGGATTGCATAATTTTTATGTTACTTATAGATGAAACACTGCATTATAGGCGGACTGTTGACATGAACATTCCTTTATTTTACCACATTAGTGGGATTATTCACATCCCTTATGCATTTGTTAGCTTGATTCCCCAATCTTCCACATTTGATGCATCTCTTAGTTCCCTTAAGATAGTTCCTTGGATGCTTCTTCCCACACTTTTAACACGTGGAATGTTGTGTTTTCATTCCACCATGGGATTTATCTATTGATCATACCATATTAAATTTAATTTTATAAATTTTTTTCTTCAAGCCCATGAGACCACTAAGAGCCTTCGATATCCATTTCAACCTTAAGGGAACAAAAACAATCTTCTCATAGAAATCAATGTCTCGAATTTCCCATGAATTTCACAGACCCAAATTTAATCTGCTAAAGAAGGGATCAACCTTGATTTTAGTGGTCATGATAAAGGCCAAGTCATACATTTCAAGACTTCTAAAGGTTTCCTTATACACCCCGATATACTCATCATCCTTCTAATTTATTCTGAGGAACTCCCTTTCTATATTAATATAGAGAGTCTTGGAAAAATATTTATTGACAAATACTTTTTCTTGAATCATACCATTCCATAGAAACAATTTCCTTCATAGACTTCTTATTCTTGATCAGTGTCGACCATTGATCAGCTTCTCCATCAAACTGATAGATCACCAGTACAACTTTCTTTTCTGCTAAGTACTAGAGGACAAATAATATATTCTCAATGAAATTAATCCATTGTTCTATGATGAGGGGATCAAAAGATCCACTAAACATGGGAGGAAATTTTCACATAAATAATTTGACTGCAACTTGATCTTTCTTGTGAAAATGGAGTTCCACATGATTGAAGTAATTATTCATAACTTGATCCAATTTAGAAAGTATTGTCGTGATGTTTGGGGCACCTGTTCCCATTATATTTGGAATATCATTAGTGAAATCGTAACATTTCCTATCACATTTATAAATGTCATGGGTTTACCTATTTCCATCCATTAACTAAGAAAAATAAATTACAATTTAGGGGGATTGAATACTTATCTAATAAATATTTTTTAAAAAAACTTTGAACATTGAAGGATAAACATATAAAAGAAAATTATATCCTAAAATATGATTCCCTATATTTCAATCTAGGATGCATATGGTAATATAATTATCCTTAGGGTTCTTAATAATGATTTTTAGTCCTAATCACCAAAAATAACAAGACCATGATATGATACCAACTATAATATCCTTATCCCTTTACACATATTATTACATGATTTTAAGAATAACTAATCATCAATTACAAGACAAGGATTGTAACGTTCAATGTATTTGGAATATTAGGTATATAATTAAACAACGTGTAACCAAAATAAAACATCTTTTTTTTAATCTTTATAATAATATCATAACCTCCTTTAAGACCATACATCTAAATAGGATAACCTGGGGAATAAATGAATAAAGGAAAGAGCTAAAAATCCCCATAATAGAATAAATATTTTTTTCTTAGTTCCTTTAAATGTGCATTCAATATTTAAGAATCCCTGTTTCCAGGAAACTTCCATTGGATTTATTCATGGAACCAGAAACCTCCAACAGTTATTTACCCAAAGAGGACCTGCTTTCTAAAGGTAAGCGTTCATTAAATTTTGAACTTTACGATACTTAAGAACATGCATTGGTCTGTAGGATGGGATGTTGGAATCATCACACCCTTTTAGGGGGAATTATTGTCTACTCTGGGACTTTATTTGTAAGATTAAAATATTTTCATGAATCTTTATTAATTTACCAAGTATATCATAAGTATCCCTTTGAATTTATAATCACTTATTAACATGTGCAAAATTTAGAATCATCAGTACATATTCAAGGTTCTTCATTAATGGAAACATATATATGTATTTGAGGTTTTCTATTAATGTAATCCTCTAATATTTTGATTAGAGATTCTTTTTTAATTATTGTTATGATGATACAGGTTTTTAAGCCACTCAGTGGGGAACTCTAGAATTTATTGTCATCCAGGGAGATTAAGGTTTGTTTTAATCTTGGGATCGTGCTCATAAAATGAGCTACCTATGTATCCTTGTAAAAGGAATTAGAACCCTCATAGTTCAGTTCCACTTAATAGGACACATCATAACTTTTAAGGTCATGTGATAAGGACCTCTAAGAGGAAGGTTCTTAGTTGAAACTTAGTGTGGCACTTATACTGAAGCATCCCAAGGATCTTGGTGAGGATATGAGTTTCCAAGTAGGATCAGACCCTGTTGGGAATATGGCCCAAAGAAAACATGGTAGATTTTGAAGTTTTGGGTGTGAACCTCAAGGAGGCTTCCTACGTATCCCATATAGATGGGAATCAAATCCCATGTAGTTCTATAAATCTTTTAGGAGAGTATAGTCCTCAGAGAAAGATTATTTTTTGCCTACATCCCTAAAAAGGATGCCTTGATGATTTGAGGATTTTATTTGGGTCTTATTTCCTAAGGAGGATTCCCAAATTGGGGGAATTAGGGTTTGATTCCTAATGAGGATATACAGTGAACTCGGGCCCTAAAAGGGCTTCCTATGTATCCTATAATGAAATGGAATTAGAGTTCTCATAGTTCATTCCATATGAGTGTTTGTGCATATGTTTCAATCATCACATATCTCTAATCCCACATGAGTCATGCTCGGTGTGAGAAACAAGAGGATGTGAAAGATTCAAAAATGACACTTACACTTTTCCTCCTCCACTGATGGAAGAGGGTGCATTGACCATAGAAGAGGGTGAGGAGATGATCCTTCCCTCTGTTCTATTTATATTGGACAAGGGTTCAATGTAAGGAATAAGGGGTGAAGGTGAGGGGCTTATACCCGGATGGCTGCCCTCTATGAGATTGGTTGGGGCTTACTCCTAAAGCGGAGGCCCATTTGAGGTTTGGTTGGGGCTTACTCTTATGGAGGATTCCCATTTGGAATTTGTTGGGGCTTACTCCAAAGGAGGATTCCCATTGGGATTTGTTGGGGCTTACTCCTAAGGAGGATGCCCATTTGGAATTTGTTGGGGCTTACTCCTAAGGAGCATGCCAATTTGAGGTTTTAACCTAGCAAAGAAGTCAGGTGATGAGGTTTGAGGAGTTTTTTGAGGATTTTATCGAATCAAGGTACTCGAGGTATCCATAAGGAGAGTCCAAACTCATAACATGTGAAAGAAACCAAGAGGAGTAGGTCAACTCAAGGCACTTCATTGAGTGTGGTGGAGTTTCATAGATCATGGTATTCAAAGGTTAGAAGTATGGCCGCATAAAGGGCGCAATGAAAAATGTTGTCGACCGGATCTAAAAAGTTAGCGGTGAGACTCTCCATTTTTCATGGCGGCCAGTGACAGAAGCAGAGAGACCATCCCGAAGGGCCGGGACCACAGCCCAGCACTGTGCCCAAGCAGGGGTGCGGGGGTGCAGGCCCCACAGTATAGACTAGTGGGGTCATGCAGGTGCTCCGCCAGGGGTGCCTCGCGTCGGTGATTCACGTAACTCCCACGCATAGCTCTCCCACATAGGTTGTCTATGAAGGTTCCCTATGTAGGTGCTTTGTGTAGGTGCTCCACGCAGGGGCTCCATGCAAGTGCTCCGCACAGTTGCTCCGTGCAAGTGCGTCGTGTAGCTCCATATGGTCTAGTCCCAGATGGGACTTTGAACCAATTTCCCCCTTTAATTCCCTATTCTATCATGTTTTATAGAGCTACCTTAGAAAATTTGGGAGATCTTGGCGAAATAACTACACAATGGGAGATTCTGGACTTCTTCCAATTTTCTTCGTCTTTGAAATGGGGAGCCCAAGGGTCCTATTTATAGGCATAGAGGGGACTTCGTCAAAGGGAAGTGTTCTGCACAGGTGCTCCATATAGGTCCTCTATGTATGTCCTTCTTGTATGTGTGAAAAGAGTATACTATAACGAAGGTCCTCCGCGTTGGTCCCTCGCATAGGTCCTTCGCGTAGCTCTTTAGAATAAAATTTTTCCATCTTCCGAGTGTCTTAACTTTTGATCTGTATGTTCGTTTAGGCCCCGAAACTAGTCAAATCAAAGGTCTTGAGAAGATATACACTTCTAGAGATGGTAAATGCACCAAGTCTTCTTGAATTAAACTCATAAATTGAATTTAATGTGTCGAATCCTTTTCATCATCGATCTTGGAAATCCACTGCCTGCATCTTCATCCTACATGGTGAAAACATCTTTACTCATACTTTAAATTTGTTGTCTATGTGAGAATCATATCTTCAATCTATGTGAAAGTGTCTGGAACACATTTTATTGTGTCTACAAAAGCCCCCCCATAGAATTTGATTTGTTCGGAACGAAAAGAATCTTATTCTAAGGTAAAAGTAGGGCACTTTGACACATTCCAACATCATTTGGTTAAATTTGGTGCTACGTCCAGTTTGGAAGGATGGTCAAATTTTACCTAATCTAAGGGGCCTAGTGATCATATTTTTTATTGTTGGTAGGGTCATATAGATAAACCTACAAATTTTGTGTCTTTTGACAT
This sequence comes from Viscum album, assembly GCA_963277665.1. Classification (NCBI taxonomy): domain Eukaryota; kingdom Viridiplantae; phylum Streptophyta; class Magnoliopsida; order Santalales; family Viscaceae; genus Viscum; species Viscum album. The sequence goes on along the minus strand of OY728143.1, from coordinate 1,941,897,755 downwards.
TTTTATTGCTCAATTTTACCTAAATCATACAAAAATGTATGTTTAGTGAGCTGGGACTAGACTGTTGTTTAGAGTTCCCCTTACGAGTTCTCAATTTAATGAGTACTAAGTGTTTTGTTACTGGAAGTTTAAAGTCATGCATGAGGACATTGGTACTGTGCAGTTTTAAGTCATGTAGTGAGGACATGGTACTGTGCAGTTTTAAGTCATGCGGTGAGGACATGGTACTGTGCAGTTTTAAGTCATGCAGTGAGGACATGGTACTCTGTAGTTTTATGTCATGTAGTGAGGTCATGTTACTATGCAGTTTTAAGTCATGCAGTGAGGACATGGTACTATGTATTTTTAAGTCATGCAGTGAGGACATTGGCGTGGATTTAATTTAAGGTCTTTAGCTCGTACAAAAATTATAAAACTCTCCCAATTTCTTGATAATTTGTTTGGAAATATACTATCATAGTTAGGTATTAAAGGGAAAATAGTAAACTATGATTTGATAATTTCTAAAAACGGAGAATGGTAAGGAAAGAGGGCCAGAAGCATTTGAAGATGTTTTTTCTAAGAACGAAGTAACCATTAATTGAAAAACCTATTATGGGGGTTTTATTATACAGGGCCAACTGGGGCATATGTTGCATAGTCAAATAGTGGCATCTTTTGACTGACATGCCTGTTATGTATGAAACTTATGCAAGCCCAAATAAGGGCACATGCTGCATAATCAGGAAAAAGAGCTCTCGGAAGTTTGAAATTCTATTGCTAAAAGTCGAAGAAAGTTTATGGAGATTAATATTTTCCAATGTATAGAGTTTGGTTTAAGGAGAAAGGTACCTAAATATGGAAAGGGTATTCCCAATCAATACATCTGAAGAATCATAGGAATAAGACTTTTACAAAGGTCTGGCCCAAATATAAATGATATGGTGTCTGTAGTTTTAGGTCATACAACTAGGAACATAAATGGAAACAATATATTACATGTGTCCAAGTGATTTCAAGATTATTTCATAGTGTATCGATCCCATGATGAGGGAAATGTGTAAACAATGGTCTTGAGGACTTTCAGACTGTGAGAAAGATAATGGGACAAATATACTTGAATGACTGTTTTAAAATATAGATTCTTGTATATTGTCATTAAAGATTAAGGGTGAAAAAGATACTATAACCAAGAACGAAGTTACCCATATTTATCAAACCCGTGATGGGGGATGAATTATGAAGGTCCAACTAAGGCATATGATGCATAGCCAAATAATGGCATCTTTTGGCTGACAAGCCTGTTATGTAGGAAACTTATGCAAGGACACCTAAGGGAACATGCTGCATAGTCAGGCAAAAGAGCACTCAGATATTGAAAACCTTATTACCAGAAACCGTATGAAATATTATGAAAATATGAAAGAAAAATTCAAGATTAACAGTGTGAGAAATGTAAGGGGGGTTATGACCAATGTATATGAGAAATATTTGAATCGATATTCGCCATAAAGTTTATATCATTTACATAGATCTGACTCATATATAAAATGGAGGCTTTCTTTGTTCCCATAAATTTTAATGAATATGGTATTGTGCAGTTTTAAGTCATACAATGAGGACATTGGTAATGTGTAGTTTTAAGTCATCCAGTGAAAACATTGGTACTGTGCAGTTTTAAGTCATGTTGTGAGGACATTGGTACTATTCAGTTTTAAGTCATGCAGTGAGGACATGGTTAACTCCATAAGAAATTAAAACACGTTATATAAAGAAACCATTTACTCGACTCTTAAGCCCACATGAGCTATGCTCAGTGTGATAAACAAAGAGCAGTAAGGGTTTCTTTTATAATGAAAAGGTGATTCAAATGAAGAATATGGGAATTAGATTTTCATTCAGTGTAATTTCATGAGGTAAGGACGACAATGAACTGATATGAAAACTTGATTAAGGGATAAAACCCAAGTATCAATATATTTTTTACTGGGGAAAGAATCAAGTCATACATAGTTTTTTTAAAACATTCCATATGCTAATTTGATTTTTTATACAAGAAATATAGGGTTTTTTTATTATGGTTGGGCCCAAGATTAGAGATCTTTGCATCTCTACGTATCTCATTGAATATGAGAATCAAGCCATACGTATTTCTTGAAATAATAATTCCTCACACTAAGTTTGATATGAGGAATGTGGATTTTGATATTTTCTAAAAGAACGATAAATCTTAAGACATGAAATGGTATAAGGACCAAATCATATATCTTAAAGAAATACTCTGTATAGATCATATTCATATGCAGGAAGAGAAAAGAAAATTTTTGTGGTTGTGGCTGGGCCCAGGATTGGAGATTCAGGCATCTCTACATATCTAATTGAAAATGAGAATCAATCCATACATAGTTCTTGAAACTTGGTCTCTATGCAGATCTGACTCCGACATAGGAAAGATAAGGACTCATGTACTACTAATTAGTAGTTATGATGTTGATGACGTTTTCTTATGGAAACTTCTAACATCTTATAGATAAAATGTTAGTTGTACAGATGATGTCATGTATTTTAATGTCATGCGATAGGGATGATAATTCTTTGCACTTTAACGTCATGTAACATGGACTCTTATGGTTGTTATATAGTTTAATGTCTTGCAACTAGGACATGGGGGCTGTGCAGTTTTAAGTCTTGCAGCAAAGGCATGGTACTATGTAGTTTTAAGTATTGTAGTGAGGACTAATATGTATAATTACACAAAGTATTTCTTCAAGAATCTCGATTGTTTGGAGATGTAATGAGCTCTCCATCCATTGAGATTAAAGCATAAGATCCATTTGAATAGAGTTTATGTATAGAATAAGGTCCCTCCCATTTTGGTTCAAGTTTTGGAGGTTTCATTCTTGGTATCATTGGATTCCTAAGGACTAATACCAATTCTCCTTAAAGAAATGAGCGAAGGTGAACTTTCTTATTAAAATATCACGCTATTCGGTTCTGATAAACTTCTAGATGATGTAATGTATGCAATCTTTTCTCATCTAATCATTCCATCTCATTAAATTTTTTCTGAGATCTTTCTTCTTTAGATAACTGATCACAGATTTCCACTCTAAGTGAAGGAAATTGTATTTCAATTAGAAAAACTGCTCCAGTTCTATATACCAATGAATAAGGAGTTTCATGGGTGGTTTTATGGATAGTTGTATGATAATCCCATAAAGCATTCAAAATTTTATCAGGCCATGATTTATTATCTTTATCCACCATATTCTGGAGTATATTTGATAGGGTTTTATTGAAAGCCTCTATCTGTCCATTGGCCACCGCATGATAGTGAGATGAATGGTTGGATTTGATATTATATTCCTGATATAACTATTTTACTTTAGCAGAACAAAAATTGGTGCCATTTTCCATCAAAATAGTATGAGGGATGCCAAATATGGTGATGATATTAGTTTTGACAAAACTAATGATGCTTTTAGCTCCAAATTCTTTGATAGGTATTGCTTCAGCCCATTTAGAGAAGAAATCAGTAGCAGTGAGAATATACTTGAACACCTTAGCCGTGGCTGGAGGATAAGTCCCTACTACATCAATTCCCCATGTGTAAAATGTCCAGGAGTATTTAGCTGTATGTAGAAACTCTCGGTGTTGATGAATGAAGTTAGCATGCACTTGGCAGGGATGACATTTTTTTGTGAAGTCTGTAAAATCCTGTGACATAAAAGGCCAAAAGTATCCATGCCTTCGAATCTGATCAGAGATTCTGTACCCAGATTGGTGGGCACCACCAGCTCCTGAATGAACTTTTTTCATGATAGCCACAGTCACTTCTCCATCAATACATATGAAGATAATTCCATTAAAGCCTCGCTTGTAAAGGATCTTTTGGTGGTTTGGACCATTATAAGGAGTAAAATTAGCCGCTCATTGCTGGATCTGCTCTTTCTCAACCCTATTTGGTGGAAGTATCCCAATTTGATGATATTCCATGATGGATGTTATCCATCCCGTGGTATGACCATACGGTTCAGAAATAGGGAAAATTTCATTAATTTCCTATCTTATTGTTTGAAAAAAGGTGAAACCACGTGGAGATGGGTTATGCTGATAACTATCTCATCCTGATTTAGATATGCCAAGGCTATAGCTACATTAACCAGTGCATCTACTTGGGAATTTTGTGATCGTGGGACATAAGACAATGTTGGATCTGAGGTAAATTCAGCCATTAATTTTCTGAAGTAATCACACAAAGGTATTAAATCTTCTTTTCAGATAGATTATTCTCCATTGATTTGTTTGATTACCAATTCTGAATCACCTTTTATCTTTAAATGATCCATTCTCACCTGAAGGGACAATTCTAAACCTATAATGAGAGCTTGATACTCTGCTTTATTGTTAGTACCACCTTCCGATAATAAGAAAGAATAAGGCAATACTGCCTTTTTGGGGGAAATAAGGACTATCCCTAATCCAACCTTGTTGAGTTTAAGATTTTCCAGTCTCTTCCCCGTTGGACTTCTAGAAGCACCATCAAAATAAATTTCCCATGTTTGGGAATTATCTTGAATAGAGAAATACCTCTTCATCAGGAAGTTTAGTATTAAATGATGTATCTTCCGTGGATGGATGCTCAGCAAGGAAATCAGCCAGATCTGGGCCCTTTATTGCCTTTTGAGGCACAAACTGGATATGAAACTATTTCAAAATAACCACCCACCGTGCTAGATGTCCAATAATCGTAGGAAAACCGAGGATAAATTTGAGCAGGCTATTACGAGATACCAATTGGACCTCATGATGTTGCAAGTAATGTCTCATCTTCTGAACAACAAAGATTAATGTCAGGCAACACTTATCAATACTTGAATACCGTGTTTCTGCATTAATCATAGTGTGACTGAGATAATAAAGGCTGTTTTCATTTCCATTATCATTATTTTGGGTGAGGAAGGCACCTAGTGATCACTCTAAATCCATCACGTAAAGAATGAGTGGTCTTCCTTCAACAGGTGGCATCAATACTAGTGGACTCAAGAGATATTTCATGAGTATATCAGATGATTCTTGGCAATCCTTAGTCCACTGATAAGTGACTCCCTTATTCATTAATCTAGTGAATGGTAAACATTTTCCTGCCAAATTGGCGATAAAGTTCCAAATATAGGCCATGTGTCCTTGAAGTCCTCTTAATTATTTCAAATTTTGAAGAGGTGACATTCCAAGGATTGATTTTGTTTTCTCCTGATCAACTTCAATACCATGATGACGTACAAAGAAGCCAAGTAATTTTCCTAAGGTTACCCCAAAGGCACATTTTAAGGGGTTAAACTTTAAATTATATTGCCAATTTTTGCGAAATATGGTTTCCAAATAAGCCAAGTGATTAGAACATTTTTTGTATTTGACTACCAAATCATCCACATAACATTCAAAAAATTTACCTAGGAAGGGTTTGAAGATATGGTGCATGGAACGTTAGTATGTTTCGCCTGCATTCATTAAGCCAAAGAGCATTACCCGATAGAAAAACACACTTTAAGGAGCTCTAAAGGATGTAGATTCTTCATCCTATATGGACATTCAAATTTTTATTATACCCAAAATATCCATCCATGAAGGAAAGTTCTTCATAGTTAGCCGTTGCATCAATTAGAAGTTCTGTAATCGGGACTGGAAAATCATCTTCTGGACAATGCCTATTAAGATCTCTGAAATCAATGCAAACTCAAATTTTCCCATTCTTCTTTTTCACTAGGACAATATTGGCCAGTCATTTGGGATATTGAACTTCTCTAACAAATTTATCTTTTATAATCTTATCAACTTCAGCTTAAATTTTAAAGGCGTGAGTTGGGTGTGTTCTCCTTGCTGCTTGCTTGAACCCACAATATTCTTCTCAAAAACCCAAAGGATGGGTGGTTACATTAGGATTAAGACCTAGAATTTTCGTATAATTCCAAGAAAATATATCTTGATTTTTATTTATAAAGGAAGTATACACCTCCTGTTCCACAGAGTTCATGGCCGCACTAATTAAGGTGGGGCGTGGATCTTCTCCTGTACCAAGATTTATTTCTCTAAGTTCATCCACAGTGTTAGAAACACCTTCTTCAATAGCTGCAGAAGCATCCCTAAGATCTTAATCTTCTTATTCATTACGTGTTACCTCTTATGTTTCCATTTTCATGGTAGTTGACAAGGAAACACTCCCAAAATTAGGGGAGGAATCAGTATTCTAATATCTCATACAAGAAACCACCACATATGACCCTAATGATGATGAAGGGTCTTCCTGTGGTGAAGAGAGATTGATGGATTGAGAATCAACATCTTTGTCTCCCTTTAATATTGCTACAATTTCTTCAATTCATATTAACGAAGTAGAGGCTCGTTGTAGTTCAACAGATGAAATAAAAACATTTCTATTCAGGATTTCATCATTTCTTGGTGCATCAATAATTTATCCCATGTTATTAGGCTCAATTTTCGTATTTGACATTATGGGAATTATTGGATGAGTGCATGGATTTGGCTTTACCCATCCAACTTGATTGATGGGTCGAACATAATCTGTACTTGAATGCATGAATGGATTTCTTGGAATCTTTTCCAGTCCATTTGGAGAATCAAATATGGTTATTTCCTTGTTCATGGACTTCATTAATTTTGTGTGATAAAACTCTGCCTCAATATATTGAGATTCACATGTTTTGAACGGAGCCTTGTCACCATACAATGTTCCGATTTGACCATTGAAATAGTATTTCAGACATTGGTGGTATGATGAAGGTATGGTTGCATGTTGATGAAACCAAGGCCTTCCAAGTAGAATATTGAAGGCTGTGTCCAGATGAACAACCATGAAATCTGAATTAGATACAAGCTCTCCAAACAGACTTCTGAGTGTAATTTCACCTAGATGTCCCTGTTCATTCTTGTCATATCCTTGCAATATTAAAGTCCAAGGAGATAAGTTAGATTTAGTCATGTCCAATTGATGATGTGTACGAATGGGAATGAGGTTGATTCTAGAGCCATTATCAATGAATACTCATTGGATATCCATATCATTGAAATTTCTAGACAGATACAAAGGTCTGGTGTGTCCATGTACCACATGGTCTTTATCTTCATCTATAAATGATATGACTGCATGGCATTCTGCATAATCATTCTCTATACGGTAAACCTCAGTATCAGAAACTTCAGTTTCAAATTCTTGAGGACTTAAAAAGGCATCAATGAGGGCTTCTCTAAGATCTTTTGACAGATTAAAATCATCAAAAATTGATAACTTGGATGGTACTTGGGCCAATTGTTTCAATAAATAATACTTTTTATCCAAAGGTCTGCATTTCCCATCATGAAGATGTGGGTTTTTAGGTGTTTTGGATGTTGATGTTTCTGTTGTAGATGTGTTCTGGGTTGAAACAGAAGTGGGAAATACCACTGACTTTGGCAAATAAGACTGACTAAGTCTATTCATCTACTGAGAATAAGATGGTGTAGCTTCTAATCGATCCTCCAAAATAATTATTCCAGAACTAGATTTGTTTTTATTGGAAGAAACCCCTTGTTCTTGTTGATCTCATAAAAGAGATCTTCCATGAGTTTCTACCGCATATATAGTTTGAGAAGGGGTAGAGTTAAAATGATTGGTTCCGGAATTCCCACGTCTTCCCCTGTATCCTATAACTTGGCCTATTCCTCTAATCCCCCCATTAGGCACTAGGAATTCCGACTCAACCCAATTAGAATCACCATTGGAATAAGGATATGTTAAATGGATAACATTAACAGAACCATAGATCAATTCTTCATCTGATGAGGATTCTTCTTAACAGATTACTTCTGGTTGTACCATTTGGCAGGGTGGTGCCCGTGATTTTGAGAAAGATGGTATGAATTCTTCCAGGGTTAAGGATAACTTTGGCCTTGATGTGAGCTCATCTTCTTCTGACTGCTCTTTATCCTTATGACCACTTTGTTTCTTTGAGGAAAACTCCTTTGATGAAGATGGTTTTGCTGTGGCTGGAGTGTCAGAAGACATAATTGGTTGTTTCGAATGTGTTCATAAAATATCATTAGTTCAGTTGATCATTTTCCTTATCATCCAATCATAATATTTTTTCAAATTTTTACTTTTAACTTCTTGACATTCCCCCTCTTCCTCTGGATTGGTGGCAGTAACACATGCTACTTGAGCTGATGAACTTTTCAATTTCACTTTTCTAGAGTCTAACATATTTTTCAAAAGGTCTTTGAAAACAAAGCACTCTTGAATAGTGTGTCCCAACATCTGATGAAAGGTATAATAATTTGGATGATATTCATCTCCTTCTTTATTTGGCTTCTTCAGCCTTGGGAACTGAACCAAATTGTTTTCTAAGGCTGAGATGAAGTAGCAAGGAACTTGATCAGTCCTGAAAGAATAGATTTTATTCTTTAATTCCTCAAAATGTTTATGCCTTTGATCTCTTTGATCATCTTGATGAGGTGGTCATTTCTGATGATGCTCAGGAAGTGGAGCCCTTGGGAATGATGACGGTCTTTGGGTAGAAGCAGGTACATGTGCCTATTTTAGTGTAATTGTTGCAGCTTCTGCATTTACTATTTTCCTTCCTAGAACTGATGGAATTACACGAGTTTTAGCCCTAGTCTCTATAAGAGAGTCTTCTATCTGTTGAGTGATTGAAGTAAGGTCTCAAAACCCTCCTATGTATTTCACAGGGATCAATGGTGTGCATAATTCATCACACATATTTGGCGCACAGATTGGCAACAACTCTTCTTGAGGGAGTGCTAAACTTAAGTAATATGTTAATCTCTTCCAGTGAGCAATGAAATCCAAAAATCTATCATTTTCCCATTGTTTACAATTTTTATGATCAAAAACTGTCATACTTGGTAATGTTGAGAAAAATTGAAGAAGTAATTTATGACAGAGTTCTTCCCACCCAGTAATAGATCGAGATCGCAAACTTGTATACCAGACAAAAGAAGGTCCTTGGAATGACTGCACAAACACCTAAGCTTAACTTCTTCTTGTTGTTGAGGAGTTCCCATAATAGGATCACAATGAGAAACAATATGTGTTAAGTGTTGTTTCGGATGTCCCAAACCATTAAAAATTGGGAATGTGGTATTCATAAAATTTGATGGGGGAGGAATTGTATCCACCCATTCAGGGTAAGGTCTCTTTTATCAGTTGAACTGGTGTACATCATTCCTCCATAGCTTCCAATCGAGTCGCTAATTCCTCAATTATGTTTATAAGAATTTGGGGAATATATGGATGAGATGGATTCTGTGTAGGTATTGCAACTGAAACATGAGCTGGTGCAACAACTGGTAAGACCACTGATGGTGGTGCTGACATCTGTCTTTGATAACCCATAGAAATAGGTCTATCAAGATGTACATGATCCTGTCTTGATTGTGTACCAAACAAAGGTAATTCATTATCTACATTTGTAGTTACTACAAATCCTCTTTGCTGAGGAGCTCATACAGGATTTTCAAGTTGAGGGATTTCCTAGGGATACCATCTAACAGAAATGCAGTTTTGAAGGAACTCCGTGTTGAGTCTTTTCAAATCATTCAGTTCCTCCTCTAGCTGTGAAATTCTCTCTTAAAGTGAAAGGGATTGAACTTCTCCAGCGGAAAAGTGATATGCATTCTGTCTTTTTTCCTTTCCCCTTGTTGGACACTTTTTGGAGAGGGGGAAGTTGGTTATTTGAAGGTATACCTAGATTCTGGGCAAGCCTTTGACTCAAGCGATAAATGGTGGTGGTATCCATGCACGAGATCAGCCAGATCAACCGCAGAGGAACATGTCAGTGGTGGAACATTTCATGAGGCAACATCCACCATCATTTAGAGGATCATCTGACCCTGTGCTAGCTGAAGGGTGGATTAAAGCACTAGAGAAGATTTTTGATGTCATGGGGTGTTCAGACAATCAAAAGGTTAGTCTTGCTATTTACCGTTTGGAGGGTGAAGCAGATCAGTGGTGGTCTATGGTTAAAAATATCAGGGACGCTGATGAGATTGATGCTCTTGACTGGGATGAATTCGAAGGTATGTTTCTTGAGAAGTATTTTCCTAAGGCTGTTTGACTTAGGATGGAAAATCAATTCTTGGAATTGAGGCAAGAGGAAGACTCAGTGGCTGCCTATGAAGAAAGGTTCACTCGATTGGCAAGGTATGCTCCAAATTTTATCCGATTCCTTGATAGTAAAATCAATCGTTTTTACTCAGGATTAAAGCCAAAATATCGAAGGGCATTATCTTCTTGTGAGTTTAAAAGTTATGAAAAGCTTGTTCGATGTGATGAGAAGGTGGAAATGGAGTTTTCCGATGACCAAGTTTTCTATAACAACCAGCATAAGAAGAGACCGAGGTGGCAGGAGAAAGGTAAGAATTCTTCAAAAAAGACTGATGGTAAGAGAACTAAGTTTCCAGTTTGTGATAAATGTGGCAAAAGGCATGCTGGGGAATGTCTTCTGAATTCTGGAAAGTGTTACCGATGCGGTAAGATGGGACATAAGGCTCGTGATTGCACTGAAAAGGATCAAGGTGAAGGTAAGAACAAATTTGATTTATAGTTAGTGAAATGTTATAAGTGCAATGAGATGGGTCACTATGCAAACGAGTGTCCGACAAAGAGCTTGAGTGATGGGAAGCAGTTAGACTACAAGCAGAAAGGGGTGGTGAAATCCTTTGCAACGACTTTAGCAGATGTCGGGCCATCAAATGATGTTGTATTAGGTACTTTGTTTGTTTTTTCAGTTTATGCCAGTGTGTTGTTTGATTCTGGGTCTACACATTCTTTCATATCTGAAACCTTTTCTAGTAAAATGGGAATACCATCTCAAGAAATGACTCCTGAACTTTTGGTAAAAACACCTGGGGGAAATGTTGAGGCAAAAAGAATTTATAAGAATCTTCCTATCCTTATCTGTGGAAAGAACCTACTTGCAAACCTTATTTTTCTACCTCTAGTAGAGTTTGATGTTATCCTGGGTATGGATTGGCTCTCCATTTACCATGCTAAGATTGACTGTAGAGCTAAAGAAGTTTCTTTTCAGAAATACTTTCAGTTTGTTTACATGAATGAACCCTTACTTTTGATAACATATCAAGAGGCCGAGAAACTTGTAAAATTTTGAAATGAATGTTACCATGCACACGTCGTTGAAAATAAAGGAACTGTTCAGATTAATGATGTGCCAGTGGTAAATGAGTATCCTGATGTTTTTCCTGATGAGTTGCCTGGAATAATACCAGATCGGGAAGTTGAGTTTATTGTTGACTTAGTTCCTGATGCTAAGCCAATTTCAAAAACCCCTTATCGAATGGAACAAATTGAACTTTTAGAGTTGAAGGAGCAATTGCATGATTTATTAGAGAAAGGTTTCATTAGACCTATCACATCACCATGGGGTGCTCCTATTTTATTTGTTAAAAAGAAAGATGGTTCTATGAGACTTTGCATTGATTATAGAGCCTTGAATAACATCACTGTTAAGAACAAATATTCATTGCCTCATATTGATGATTTGTTTGATCAGCTCCAGGGAGCTTAGTTTTTTTCAAAGATTGACCTGAGATCAGGGTACCATCAGCTGAAGGTAAAGGAGGCAGATATTCCGAAGACCAAGTTCTGTACGGGATATGGCCATTATGAATTTTTAGTAATGCCTTTTGGGCTAACCAATGCACCTGCTGTATTCATGGACTTAATGAATAGAATTTTCCATGAGTTCTTGGATAAGTTTGTGGTGGTTTTCATTGATGATATTTTGGTGTTTTCTAAAAGTAAAGAGGAGCATGAAAGACATTTAATGGTTATCTTGCAAAAATTAAAAGAAAAGAAACTGTATGGGAAATTCAGCAAGTGTGAGTTTTGGTTGCAACAAATTTCTTTCCTTGGTCACATTGTTTCTAAAGATGGAATAACTGTTGATCCTGCAAAAACAAAAGTTGTGGAAGAATGGCCAAGACCCACAAATGTAATCGAGATTCGTAGCTTCCTTGGTTTGGCGGGCTATTACCGAAGGTTTGTTAGAAATTTTTCACGGTTATCTAGTCCAATGACTAAGCTAACTTGGAAGGGTGTTAAGTTTATCTGGACAAAAGAATGTGATGATTGTTTTCAGGAATTGAAAAGAAGATTGGTGAATGATCCAGTTTTGGCACTACCTTCCAGGAATGGAGAGTTTGTTATATACAGTGATGCTTCATTGAAAGGACTTGGTTGCGTCCTAATGCAGAATGATCAGGTAATTGCTTATGCTTCACGACAGTTGAAAACTCATGAGGTAAATTACCCTACACATGATTTGGAATTAGCTGCTGTTGTTTTTGCTTTAAAAATTTGGAGGCATCATTTGTATGGAGTAAAGTGTGAAATATATACCGATCACAAAAGTTTAAAGTATATATTCACTCAGAAAGAGTTAAACATGATACAAAGGAGATGACTAGAATTAATCAAGGATTATGATTGTACAATTCATTACCATCCGGGAAAATCAAATAAAGTGGATGATGCTTTGAGTCGAAAAAGTAATGCTTCATTAACAATGTTGCATTTGGAACGTGATCCTTTGGTTAATGATTTGATGAACTTTGGCATAGAAGTTGTTGGTGCAGGAAGTCCTTCTGTTTTGTTTTAGGTATCAGTGAGATCTTCTCTATCAGATAGAATCAAGCAAGCACAGAAGCAAGACAGTGAGTTGCAGAAAAAGGTAGAGCTGGTTCAGAAAGGTAAGTTGCCTGAATTCAACATTGATAATGATTGTGTTTTGAGATTTGGGAAGAGATTGTGTGTGCCTTGTGATTCACAGTTGAAGAGAGAGTTGTTATGTGAAGCTCATAGTTCTCCGTTTTCAGTTCATCCGAGCAGTACTAAGATGTATAGAGATCTGTGGGAGTATTACTGGTGGGATGGAATGAAAAGAGATATTGCTGATTTTACTGTGAAGTGTTTGACATGTCAAAAGGTTAAAGCAGAGCGGCAATTACCGAAAGGGATGCTTCAGCCTTTACCAGTGCCAGAGTGGAAATGGGAGAATATATCCATGGACTTTGTTGTTGTATTACCGAAGACATCTCGAGGTAATAATGCAATCTGGGTTATTGTTGATTGCTTGACCAAATCTGCTCGTTTCCTTGCTATACGAGATACTTTCTCTCTTGATCAACTTTCCCGTTTGTATCTTAAAGAGATAGTCAGGTTACATGGAGTTCCTCTATCCATTGTATCGGATCGTGATCCCAGGTTTACTTCTAACTTTTGGAAAGGCCTTCAGAAGTTTTTGGGTACTGAATTAAATTTTAGTACAACTTTTCATCCTCAATCAGATGGGCAGTCAGAACGAACAATTCAGAAATTGGAGGATATGCTACGAGCTTGTTCTATGGATTATCAGGGAAGTTGGGACCAACATCTTCTTTGGTTGAATTTTCATATAATAATAGTTTCCATTCCAGTATACAGATGGCACCATTTCAGGCATTATATGGGAAGCGGTGTCGAACTCCAGCTTTCTGGGATGAAGTGGGTGAATGGAAGTTGATGGGACCAGAATTGGTAGAAGAGATGGCAGAAAAAGTTCAGCTGATTTAGAAACACATGAGAACAGCTCAGAGCAGGCAGAAGAGTTATGCGGATAACCGGAGGAAGGATCTATCTTTCGAGGTAGGTGATCATGTTTTTCTCAAGGTTTCTCCTTGGAAAAGTGTGATGAGATTTGGTAAGAAAGGAAAGTTGAGTCCAAGGTTCATTGGACCATACAAAATTCTGGAGAGAGTTGGATCAGTTGAATACCGAGTGGCTTTACCTCCGAGTTTATCTCAGGTACACAATGTTTTTCACGTTTCGATGTTGAGAAAGTATATGCCAGATCCATCTCATGTTTTGAGTCCAGAGGTAGTTCAGTTGGAAGAGAACCTATCTTATGAGGAACAACCGGTCCAGATTCCTGACCACAGGTAGCAAGTGTTACGGAATAAGGTGATTCACCAGGTAAAGGTTTTGTGGAAAAACCACATGATTGAAGAGGCAACATGGGAATCTGAAAATGCAATGAGGGATAAGTACCCCCATTTATTCGATAAGTAAATAAATTGTGGGGACGCAATTTTCTAAAGGGGGGAAGGATGTAACATCCCAAGTAAGTAATGAATAATATATATTTTTATCTATGTCTATTAATGATTAAGATAGTGTTTTAGAGGCTTAAAATGAAAATAAATACAATCTTAAGCATGGAATACACTAATATTCTAAAAAGATTGTTTTACTTCCTTATGATGGAAAACCCTTTTTAAATCTATATTTTGACAATTTTATAAACTATGTTTGTCAAAATAAACTTATTCTTTACGATTGGGATATAAAAATTTACTTTGTGTGAATTTTTGGTATTTTTCTGACAATGTTCGTTTTTTAATGAATAGTAAAAATACTTCATTTTACATCAAAACTGCTTTTTAATCTAATTTACTTATATGATTAGATTATATTTTGAATTGGTCTTAATGTGTAATATGAATATATTTTTACCATTTAATCCAATGGTGGTCATTGTAATCAATTTCACTTTGAAATTGGACTTAAACTGGTGTCAATCTTTTGATACTTATTGTTTCATAAAAACACGCTATTTGCTCTGACAGTGGGAATTAATTATTAAATTAATTAATTTGACTTATATGTATTTAATTTTGTAAAATAGACTTCATTTTTTAATTTGTAATATCAAATATAGATTAGGGTGAATTTTTTGTAATTTTCTGAAAAACTTCAATTTTTGATGAATAGTGAAACCACTAAGTGGTACTTATAAAAATTGATTTTTTGTTTAAATGAAATTTTTCCATCATTGTGTTTTGAATTTCAAAAATCCGACATACATGGTTGTCATTAAGAAGTAAAATGTGGTTCAATGAGATTATAATAATTTTTTGGTGAATAGTAACTTATTAAGTTCTTAATCGCGATTAGTGGTAATTAGTGTAGTTTAAGGTAAAAATAATGCTTTAATAAAATAATATGAGTTTGACACATGTCCTACCCTCATTGGTTGTGTCATGGCCGACCAAGACAAGCCATGGGTCAACTTGGGGACCCCATGGATCCACTTTGGTTGGGAAATGACATAAATTACTTTTTATTTACTGTAAAAGTAAAAGTGACACAAACATAATATGTTTTACAAAAAGAATTTTTAAATGGGGTTATAAAGATCAGATATTTTATTATAAATAGTCATTGGAAAGCTAAAAATATTTCCTACATCATAGTATTTTTTTTATAATTTTTAGAAATTAAATAAATTAAATTATTTATGACATAATAATGATGTAGCGATGACATCATTATTTGATGATTTAAATAAAATGGAAAGATAATGTAAAATCTATGAACTACACATGTCCAAAACCAATTGGATGAGTGGATTTCGAACCCTTATCACCTTATCCACGAATTATATCAATGTGAGACCTTTTAAAACCGAAAAACATTTTCAAATAAAGTAATATTTCTTTACTTTCCAAAAGTGCCCCTCCTCTCCTCTTATAAAAGGCCCCCACCTCTACCTCATTTCACACACACCTCAAGCCTTTGGCTCAGCCAACCTCTGCCCATTTACTCTGTCCACATCCCTCTCCTCATCCTAGAGGATTCCCTTTGGGCAGAATCCTTTCAAAGGAAGCCCTTAGGCTTAAATCAAAAGGAGTTACACTTTTAAAGGAGATTAAAGAACGGTCAGGTCAAGTCGGATACGAGGTATGGGACTTCGTCTCAATCTCCTTTCATTGAGGAATATTTTATTTTATACACAACTTTCTTTTATACGGTGTATAAACCCCTTTTACTTTTACGTTTATTCAAAAGGAATCTTTTTTATACGAAGCGTTTACTAAACGACAAAAGGGAATGTTTTTGTCGTACGTATGCGGTGACAACGACTTCTCCACCATCGTGACCGTTATTTGAGTTTCGGCTTCCTCTACAAGCCATACATTATTTTTAAAAGAAAAATAAATACCATGTTTTACTTTTCTTTTATTTTGGTATTGAAAATGGTTTTCACAATGTTTTTTGTGTTGTATTGATATCTTGTGATTGAAATGTGGAAATGTTATGTTTCCTTTATGCATGTTTTATGTGATACGATTATGTTATGGTTCTTGGGCATTATTATGAAGACGGGTGGTTCCGTGATAAACTAAGGGCGGGTGAGCCCGATATAGCTCTCCAATGCATTGGGTAACGCGAAGGAGTGAAACGTTAAGGTTTCTCCGAAGAGATTTAGGGAATATACTGTGATGGGTATTCCAAACGTAACCAAGAGGGTTACTCCCTACGTAAGAATGTTATGAATGCCTCAAGTTACCTTTATGTCTTATGATTTCTATGATTTATTCATGATTTTATGAGGTATGTTAAAGTGCCTATGTTTTATGGGTAAAGTATGATTTAATTCTTATGTATATATGAACTCATGTTTCCTTTCCATGTTTTTTTATAACCCATACTGAGTTTTTATGCTCATCCCAAGTTTTTGAAATGTTTTTCACAGGTCACGGGTAAGGTACATGATAAGATGATAGAGTCAAGGATGTGTCAAGAAAGAATCGATGTTTTATTTTAAATATCTTTCCATCAATGGGAATGAAGAATACAATCTTTATGTAACCACTTTGTTTATATGTGGAATGTAATGCAAGTTTTATGATCTAATTCTCTAAAACTCTAAACCTGAAAAGATCCTCAATGTGTAATCTTGTAATAACTCAAGATTTAAGTAAGGTTTAAGGCTTGGGCCTTATATTTTATGTTAGATCGTCTCCCTTTTTGTCTTTCATGAAACTATGTTCTTCTAAATGAACATTTCCCTGGAACTATTTGATGAATAGTAACATGAAGGGAATCATTGGATAGTTCATATGTACGCTTTCCTTATGGATTCTTCCCTAATTGGGAGAAAACTTACTTCCGTTGAGGAGGGGATTGAAGACGCGAAATAGCCCCCAGTCTTGTAGGCTGGGGTTGATCCTGTTCTTCTTCTTAAAATATTTGAACATTGTTTAATGAATTTGAAGGCTGTGTTAAATGAGCCCCCATCCTGGAAAGCTAGGGTGATTCTTGAACTGCTACAGGTGAAATATTTGCAACGACTCTTCTAATTTTGCAAATTTTGGTTCGGACATTATCTGGATGCATCATCCGACAATTAATTAAATCACATGTTTTAGAAGATCGTTGTGATATTTCGGACATTTTCATCCTCTGACGCCTAACATCTTTTAAATAGGATCCCTACTGAAGATTCTCAGAGGCTTGATTTAGAAGTAGTTCATTAATTTCTTTTCTTTGGGCCTGATTCTAATGAGAATTGGTTGAGGCCTGTTCTTGAGCTTACATTAGATTACACACAAAACCTTTTTACTGTGGCCGACCTTGGGCAATAACATTGTATGAATCCACTTTGGGCAGATCATGCTGATTTGAAGTGTAGTGGAATGCAATGATCCATATACACCCCATCCTCTGATGTGAACATTATATGGGGAATCAAAAATTAATTGGCATAACCTCTTCAGAGCATTGAGACATGCACGCTGAAGAGTTCTCTATTGTTTTTCAACCCTTAGATGTTAGGAAACTGAAAGAGATGCCATGTAAATTGGGCGCTGTAATCATTCTATTTCCTTTATATGATTTTGATATTCATCATATGGTAATAATTTAGTTTTGAAATGATGAATAGTTTTCCATAAGTTGAGATGAATGTCATGAATGAAATATTCTATCATCAATTATGGAATATCAAACTGAGAATTTGCTGAAGGCCAGAACATGAATGGTATTTCTCCTTTAGCTAATTGTTTCATCATGTTCATCAAATTTTCATCATATTCTACTAGATGTTTCTACACTTGGTCTAACCAAAGTGGATGCTCTGCATTTGAGGATAAATGACCCAAGGGAGGTTCATAGAATGACTATTCCTATAAAATGTCTTTTGACTGAGAATGTGTTTCACCTGTCAATGACAAGGCATCAGACATGAATGGCCCTGTATTTGAAAGTTTCTTGAGATAGGAGGGATTTCTTGTTTCTAGATTTTCAATTATATAATTGTTTTGACAATGCGAAAAACTACAACAGAGAGGAATTTCGCAGCGAATTCCATCATGGGGAGGATCACCATGATGGATTACAGCAAGGGATAAATCTTCTTGCTCCTTGGCCTTTTGGCCACATAGAGGATTTCCATGGCTCTCATCCAAATATAGACACTCTAGATTGACCAAATTTTCATGAAGAAAGACTTCATGAATAAGTGTCTAGTGAAAAACTTCAAAATTACAGCTACCATTCCCAAAATATGGTAATTAGATAGTAGGATCTTGAGAATCAATAGATAAATGTCTGAGGGATTTAAAAACTTTAGCATTAAGAGAATCTAAATTACATCTTGACTCTTGATTTTACAACGGTATTTGGTGAGATTTCTTTCTGGATGTTCTCTTATATATAGTTGGGGACACTTGTTGAGAAAAGTGGATATCATGGGAAGGTATATGTGCATGTCTTAGATTAGTTATCAGAATAGACCAGTTACCTCCAATTGGAAAGGGTGCATGTTCCCGATCTTTTTGTTCGTATGATATGGGGGAGTATGCCCCATGACCCTCCTGAATTAGAACCGAGGTGAGTATATTATCTGTTATGGCATACCGATGTGTCATCCCATGTGTGGGGACATATTTATATGTCTGTTCCCTTGATACTAATGAAGTAGTTATTAAAATATCCTGACATGCTTCCAGAATATGGGCAGGGATATGAGTCTACCCCTTCACCATTGACAAGATGTTTTTAGTGACTACAGTGGACGAAATGAGAATACACGTGCATTAGGTATCTGAAGTAGGTGTATGTGCCTGCTATTGTCCTCCTTTTCATGTCAACAAATATTGACAGTACTTATGCATATGGGAAGAGAGTTGAGTCTGCTCCAAATTTGTCGTCGAATCTTTCCGACCGACTTCTCCAGGTGCTACCAAACGAGACTATTGGTAGACCTGATGAACATTGGTAGGTGTGTGTTCCTACTAGATATTCTTATTCAAGTATGGTTGATGGGTTTCCTTCAATACTGGTAGACGAGACTACTGACAGAATTGGTGATTGTAAACAAGAGTATGTCCCTGCTTACTAGTTGCCACCATATTAGATTGATGAGTTTCTTTAAATGCAGTCAGATGAGCCTGCTGACTGGTTGATAACTTATAAACAGGTGTATGTTCCTATTCAAGGTAATACAACAGGTTTACTCGGTGGGATTGGTGAGTTGCTATCAAACAAGACTACTAAGACACAAAATTAGGACGAACAGGTGTATGTGTATGCTCGTTGTTTTCCATCAAGCTTGAACGATGGACTTCTTTGGGGGAGGTAGATGTGAGAACCTTCTCCCTGTTAATCGGACGTTGTCCCTGGTGGTTTGTCTTGCATGCCCGGGTCTGAGGGACCTGGTCCAAACGTCCATAGGCAACACCCCCATCATGTTGGGGATCTACTACCGCATGATTCTGGCGGTGATTGCTGGTGGGAGTCCTCAGGAAGGACTCCTGTATTCTTGAAGTGAGGCCTTCAGTGACCTCTTGATCGACCTCCCTATAGTATGGGAGAGATTTATTGTTGCGTTTTGGGAATAAAGATCCGAAACTATTGGAAACAGTGGTTGGCACTGTTTTTTTTTGATCATTGGTCATTGTTGGTAGATGATCAAGGATTATTTTTGACCTGGAGGGCCTGTCAAGCAGCCTCCAAAGTCAGAATTGTACCATGCTGGAAATATTCCTTTATCATCTCATTGGAGACCCAACGTTGAAGATGCTAGGTTGGTGGAAATGTCCTTCCTGTGGTTGGAGATCTAGCTTGAGTAGTAGTCGGGAAGTTCACAGATGTTGTCTTGGAGAAATCCATTCTTTGGATTGAAGGGAATTCTGTGAAAAAATGAGAACAAAAAAATGTTCTACTAAAGTGACATCTTTTCAGATGGATACATGCATGATTAATTCCTTTTTCTGGCCTTCCTTTATCAATTGATATGGGCCTAACATGTGGGTAACATTATTAACTTTTTTAAGGATTCACATCGAGTTCACCATTTTTGTTTCTTAATTCCTTGAAACGTGCATTCTAGATTGAACAATCATTATTTCCAGGCGATTTCCATTGGATTTATTCATGGAATCAGAAACCTCCAAAAATTATTTATCCAAAGAGGACCTACTCTCCAAATACAGGCGTTCATTAAGTTTTGACTTTACGATACTTAAGAACATGCATTGTTCGAGAGGATGGGATGTCAGACTCATCTCACCCTTTTTGGGGGAATTATTATCTACTCCGGGACTCTCTCTGTAAGATTAAAATATTATCATGAGTCCTTATTAATTTACCATGTATATTATAAGTATCCCTTGGAATTTGTAATCACTTATTAACATGTGAAAAATTTAGAATCATCAGTATGCATTCAAGGTAATTCATTAATGGAAACATCTACATGTATTCGAGGTTTTCCATTAATGGTATCATCTAATATGCTGATTAGAAATTATTTTTAATTATTATTATGATGATACTAGTTTTTAATCCACTCAGTGGAGCATTCTGAAATTTATTGTCATCCAGGGAGATGAAGGTTTGTTTTAATCTTGGGATCATGCTCATAAAATGAGCTACCTATGTATCCCTGTAAAAGGAATCAGAACCCTCGTAGTTCGGTGCCACTTAATAGGATACATCATACCTTTTAAGGTCATGTGATAAGGACCTCTAAGTGGAAGGTTCTTAGTTGAAACTTAGTGTGTGAATTATGCTGAAGCAGCCCAAGGATTTTGGTGAGGATATGAGTTTCCAAGTAGGATCAGAACCTTTTGGGAATATGGACCAAAGAATACAGGGTTGATTTTGAGGTGTTGGGTTTGAACATTAAGAAGGCTTCTTACGTATCCCATTTAGATGGGAATCAAATCCCACATAGTTAGATAAATATCATAGGAGAGTATAGTCCTTAGAGAAAGATGAGTTTGGGCTTACTTCTTGAGAAAGGATGCGTTGATGATTTGAGGATTATATTTAGGGATTATTTACTAATGAGGATTCCCAAATTGGGGGAATTAGGGTCGTATTCCTAAGGAGTATATCTAGTGATCTCAGGCCCTGAAAGGGATTCCTATGTATCCTTGATTGAATAGGAATCAAGGTTCTCATAGTTCATTCTGTATGAGTGCTTGTGCATATGTTGCAATAATCACATAACTCTAAGCCCACACGAGTCATGTTCGGTATGAGAAATAGTAGGATGTGAAAGATTCAAAAATGAAACTTACACTTTTCCTCCTCTGCTGATGGAAGAGAGCTCATCAACCATGGAATAGGGCGAGGAGATGATCCTTCCCTCTGTTCTATATACATTAGACAAGGGTCCAATGTAAGGAAGAAGGGATGAAGGTGATGTGATTATACCAAGATGACTGCCCTGTATGAGATTGGTTGGGGATTAATCCTAAGGAGGATTCCCATTTGAGTTTTGGTTGGGTCTTACTCATATGGAGGATGCCCATTTGGAATTTGTTGGGGCTTACTCTAAAGGAGGATGCCCATTTTAAATTTGTTGGGTCTTACTCATAAGGGGGATTCCCATTTGGAATTTTTTGGGGCTTACTCCTAAGGAGGATTCCCATTTGAGGTTTTAGCCTGGAAAAGAAGTTAGGTGATGAGGTTTGAGGAGTTTCTTGAAGAATTTATCGACTCAAGGTACTTGAGGAATCCATTAGAAGAGTCCAAACTCATAACATGTGAAAGAAACCAAGAGGAGTAAGTCAACTCAAGACACTTCATTGAGTGTGATGGAGTGTCTCAGATCATGGTATTCCAAGGTTGGAAGTATGGCCACAATGGAAAATGTCATCGAATGGATACGAAAAGTTCATGGTGCAACTCTCCATTTTTCATGGGGGCTAGTGACAGAAAAGAAGGGATTGGCCCAAAGGGCCGAGATCATAGCACGGAACTGAGCCCAATCAGGGGTGCGAGGGCGCATTCCCCATGGTATGGACTAGTGGGGTATTGCAGGTGCTATTCAAGGGTTTCTCACTTCGTTTCTTCGTGTAGCTCCCACGCATAGGTCCCCCGTGTAGGTGCTCATGTAGGTACTCCACATAGGTGCGCCACACAGGGGTGCCGCCCAGGTGCGCCGCACAGGTGGGCCGTGCAGCTCCATTTGGTTTAGACCCTAATGGGACTTTGAACCATTTTTTGCCCTTTTATTACCTATTCTCTTATGTTTTGAAGAGATACCTTCGAAAATTTGGGAGATCTTCGTGAAATAGCCACACAATGGAAGCTTTGGGACTTCTTCGAATTTTCTTCGCCTTTGAAATGGGGAGCCCAAGGGTCTTATTTATAGGCATGGAGGGGACCTCGTCGAAGGGAAGTATTCCGCTCAGGTCCTCCTAGTAGGTCCTCCGTGTAGGTCCTTCTCATAGGTGTGAAAAAATGTATACTACCTCGTAGGTCCTCCGCGTTGGTCCCTCGCACAGGTCCTTCATGTAGCTCTTCAGGATAAAATTTGTCCGTCTTCCGAGTGTCATAACTTTTGATCCGTAAGTCAGTTTAGGCTCTGAGACTAGTGTAATATAAGTTATTGAGAAGATATACACTTCTAGAGATGGTAAATTAACTAAGTCTTCTAGAATGAAACTTGGAAATTGAATTTAATGTGTTGACACCTTTTCGTCATTGATCTTGGAAATCATCTACCTGCATCTTCTTCCTACATGGTGAAAAAATATTTTATCATACTTGAAATTTGTTTTCTATGTGACAATAATATCTTCATTCTATAGAAAATTTCACGGAACACATTTCATTGTGTCTACACCTATATAAATAAAGCATATACCAAGGGTTCGAAGGCATAACACGATGACCAAAAAAGGCATGATATATGAATAAACATATGGAAGCATAACATATAGAACATGGGATTATGTATTCATGGAATAATATAAATGTGGAAAAGATATAAAACATGACTTAATAATTAGTCAAGGATAACCACCAAGACCATTTCACATAGAGGAGAACGTGTTAAGGCTATCTACCAAGATCATTGCAAACGACAGACGAAGTCCCATAAAGGAATCAGGCTCACTCCATATTCCATCATGAAGTATCATGAGACTAAATAACACCCAATTAATTGATGAACTATCTAGTAACACCCATCACAACATGTTCATTCATATTCATTCCACATGAATAATCAAACATTAAAATAAGGGTTTCTAATGGAAAGAAATGGGTATCATAATTATGTCATAGTGCATAACAAATGGGAGTATCATAAAAGTGTGCATAAAAGAGTGTATTTAAATAGTAAATGAACATTAATAAGGTAAAATATAAATATATAATGATAAATTATATTACAATTAACTGAAAACTTATAAAAGTATTGTTTAATAAACTTTAGAAATGAGCATCTTTAGTGCGGTTTAAAGGAAGATACTAAAGAGTATTTAAAGAGAGAAAATGTATAAATGTTTACGTAAAACAAAAAAATGAAATTCGATTTTTATTCATGATAAATATAGTGTTTTTATAAAATTATTAGTGGATTAATATAGATTATGGAGTTTAATTTAAAATCGTAATGAAAATGGGAAGTTCTGTTTAACCGGGTTTGCTTTCTAGGAGGAATTGAGAAGAGAACCTTATAAAGCATATCTTTCATCATAATACAAAGAATAATTGATATAGGTTATTATTTATGGAACAAAAAAAGGAATGTAGGAGGTTTATATAAGAATAATTAAGGAGTACATTGGGGTAAAGTGAGAGAAAACATAACCTAAAGGAAAAAATGGGGGTTCCAAGGGAATCCCTTACCTTATGTACGGAAGTGTTATGGACATGTTTTGGATAATAAAATTAGATTCATTCATAATTTAATTAATAAACTATTCAACATTTATATGATTTATTATAATTTTATTAAGTTAATTTATAACATTTTTGATGGGTTATGAAACTCAATTTTGTTGTTCAGGAGTGTTTGTTTCCTTGGTTTTCACTGCCTGTTTACTTGTATAAATGTTTGGATGATCATGTAAAATGAGAATAGTTGTCCAAAATTGTGATTATATGTTATTAATGAAATTTTTGAAGATTAATTGGTCTTATATATCACTGTTTCTATACATGAGTGTGATTTATTAGATAAAATTATAATGATAACCATTTAGATTTTTTTGGTGTCTTTTCGATAATCACAAACCAGTTTTGTTTAATTATTTAATATTATGTATATATGTTAGCTTCGGAACATAAAATAGGTTATAAAAAAAATTTAAAATCCTTTTAAAAAATTATAAGGGTTTTATGACCATCCTTTAAGGTGGTATTATAAAATGAATGATCATCATCCACGAAGGTGGTGAATCAACACATCATGGGAAATCTTTTCATTTTTTTAAAAATATAAGATGAAAAAAGAATTGATGGTGTACATAAAACATACAAAATAAAATTCAATTATATAATAGATATTGGAGTTATCATTCCACTTTGGGATAGGTTGGTGATAATAATATAAGAAAAAAATGAAAATGAAATGAAATTAAAGGAAAATGAAATCGTATTTTAACTCATGAACTTCTTCTCCTTAAAAACCTCTTTATGGAATATGGGAATGTAATTTTTGGGAGACAATAAAGAAAAAGACATAGGTAATAGTTTTTAGAGATTAATTGGGAATAATATAATATATATTTAAGGATTTGGAGGTGTGAGGAGAAGTGGTGGTTAGGGGTGGTATTTATAGTGGAGGAGAGGGGTGTTTTGTTATTTAGTTTATTAGTTTATTATTTTGGATCAAGACTATACATAGTTTTCATTCCCATGGATAATTATAGAAATATTTTAATTTAAGTTGTAACTATTGGTTCTTTAATTATCCATACATTAGTCATGACTCAATAATTCAGGTATTTAGCTGATATCGTAAATTACTATATTTTACTATTCACCAAAAAATTCAACTTTTTTTAGAAAAAATGAAAACAATTTACCCCAACCATTTTGGATGTTTATAATTCAAAAATGGTCTCAATTTTAAGAAAATAATTTTATAAACATGAAAATTTTAATTTATTATTTAAATACTCATTTATTTTAAAAATATCAATTTTAAAATTATAATTGATTTTATAACACTTTGAAAAGTTAATTAAGCTCTCATAAAATTATATTACAATCATAATAAAAAAATATATTTATTTATGAATCGATTTTGTTGAAAATAATTTTTTTAACTATTATATTAATTATAAAATTGTAAATAAACATTTACGTATCTCAAAAATACCAAAACTTAATTTATCTGTTTGGAAACATTTATTTACTTATTTAAATATATAAATATATAATGATTTATTTTTTAAGATAAAAAAAATATTATTTATACTTTCATAGGAAATATTATTGTTTTATTGGCTGGATTACTATTCTTAAGGGCCACATTACTATTCCGATGGTCATGTAACAATACTATTGGTTTAGGTTCCTTAATTTTTATAAATACCTTTTATTTCATTTTTTTCAATTATAAAGTTTCTATTGTGTTATCTATTTGATTTTTATATGATTTATACGATGTGAAATAATTATAATAAGGAAAATTTCATTAATAAAATTTTTGGTTGTTACTGTCATGGCTCCTGATCTTTGATTCTTTTACCATTCATGTCATTTGAACTGATAAAGCCTTATGCAATGACTACGATCTATGGATGGGTGGGTATGATTTTAAAATTTTAATATCATATTATCATACCATTTGTAATAACCCAACCCCATAATCTGGAATCCTATGCACTACTTTATTACATTATCATAGATACAAGTAAATCGTTTCCCAAGGGACTGAACAATTTAGTAGTCTGGGTGAACCAGATACATACATAAGTCTTGTATTAAAAAATTACACAATAATTACAAAATAATTTTTTTTATAACTTTATCCTTTCTATTTTATCCTTGTATATCATTTTTAGTATACTTCTAGGAATCCTGGGGAATTAAAACATAATAAGGGTAAGAAAAAATACTCAGTAAGGGTAAGTACAGTGGAAGCCATAATGAATCTGTGAGAAAAATCTATATGGAAATGTCAATAACTAAAAAATAAAATTTCAAATAACTAGATAAGTAATAATTGACATGTAAAGGTATATAAATGAAACACATTCTATTTAATCAAGAAAATATATCAATATATTTTTTTCATAGTGAAAATATCCAGGATAATAACAAATGAACATTAATGGAAAGGAATGCTTTAATATTAGACATCATGTATCTGGCACATGAACGACTACCTTCAAGACCCTTAAAAAGATGGTTTACTCATTTTGGAAAAAACCCAATTAATTTTTCTACATTATTCATCTCATGATACTATTGATTCATAGAGGGGAATTTATAAATATGGTTCCCACCCATTCTTGTGTGCAAATCATTCATTATATATCAAATAATAGATTTAAAAAGATATTTTAAAATCAACGTGTCCCATACCACATTGATACATTTGAATACCATAAATATAATTATATTAATGATATGATACATGAAAATATCAGTATACATACACCACACACAAGGAAATTAGTGGTGAATAATACATATATCTCACAGAATTAAAAAGTGAGATGAAAAAACCCTTACAACTTTGTAGTCATTT
The DNA here is from genome assembly GCA_963277665.1 of Viscum album. Taxonomy (NCBI): domain Eukaryota; kingdom Viridiplantae; phylum Streptophyta; class Magnoliopsida; order Santalales; family Viscaceae; genus Viscum; species Viscum album. The sequence continues at coordinate 1,941,870,918 of OY728143.1, read as the reverse complement.
ATATTAAAGGCCAATTATTTATAAAAAAAAGTATTTTCTTAAAAAAAAATCTAAACTTATAAAGTAAGATTGAAATAATTTGGGTTTCATGATGGTGGGAAATTATGTTCATGCTGTATAAGTAGAAAAAAATTCCTTTCACATCTGTAAGATAAGTCACAAATTACCTTTTTTTGGAAAATGATAGGAATATTAAATTTTAAAATCATTTTGAAAAAATTAAAAAAGGATTAAAAATTAATTTAAACAATAAATGGATAATATAAAAACAAATTGAAATAAATTTTAGAAAACACTAACATGGAAGTGAAATATTCTCTAGTGGATACTTAGGCAAAGACAATCCCGAATAATGATGATAGAGTGAAATAAATACATATCACTATACATTTAGTATATTCTTATTACCATAAAGGAAAAAATTTATTTGGATATGAAAAATAACATTATATTCAGAATAATACTTAACAAACCATTCCTGGGAGGTATATACAAAAAGTTGAATAAATAATTAGTTTATAAGGTTGTGTCCTATAGAAATAAAAGTGAGATAATGATCTATTAACTTGTGTTTCATTTTTGGGTGAACATCCTATAACCTATAGTATAATGGTTTTAAGTATTTTAATAAATTATTACAAAACCATATTAATATTTATTATATCATATATGATCCTATTATAATATATTAGTACCCCTTTTTTAGTAATCTTTTATTATTTTCACTGTTTTAGGTGTTAATTTCCTAGTTTCATGAGAAAGTTTTGACATGTTATTTTTTGTTACTATTACGTAGATAATGATTTCATTATCTACAGAGTAAAAACATGATTTAATTACCATATATATTCAGTTTATAATTATTTATATTAATTGATACTATTTAGAGATATGATTGAAATGCACCGTTCATAGAGATGGTAGGCCGTATATACACATGAACACTACTTTCATTTTATTGTCATATTTAAAAGATTAGAATGTAAATTATTTATTTTATAATTTTATTGTCATATATATATATTTCATATATATAACATATTTTTATTAAAGTACTCCTTAAAAAATCCATGTATTGCGTGAACGAATCACATCTCTTTGAGGAGGTGGTAGTCTACACTTCCAAAAACAATTTATCGTATTTATAGAAAATGGAATGCATTAAGGTATTTGTTATAAAATAATTAAATATGCATAAAAACATAGTGAATATAATATAAAACATATATAAATATATTTTACATCATAATTACCAACCATGAATGGTGGTAAAGGAAAAAGGGAACCATCGTTGTTTCAGGAGGTGGTAGTTCCCCATACACATAAACAATACATTCTTTACCCATTAGATGGAATTATGTGTAAGTGTTGGTCAAAACAGTTTCATAAAAACATATTAGTATATTTATTATATTTTTTGTTATATAATCATGTAATAATTATAGTTTCGTGGGTTTAGATAATGAAAATAAAACTAAAAATCTTGAGGAAAGATGTTACATCTTCTTTGGGTAACTCCTTTTGGTTTGCACCAATGAGAATATTGGTATGGATTTTTTTCTAAAATATAGGATTCAAGGATGAGGGGAGGGATGTTGGGAATCTAGATTTGTTGGGATTAGTTGAGATAAAAGGATCAATGTGGTTTGGGGAAGTGAGGGTGTAGGTTATCTTTTATAAGTCAGGTGAGGGGAACTTTTAGAAACTCTCAAAATATTAAATTAATATAAATTAATTTTCTATTCCAAATGGATAAAAACTAACTTGTCAAGAAGTTAAGATGATTATGTTTCAAAATCCTCTAAACCTGTAATTTTCTTAAATGTTTAGCTCACAGTTGTACCCTTAAATTTTTCATTTAATCCATAGTTAAACCCTTTAACTATTTCCTTGATAACTTAGATTTTTACAATTTTAGGGTTAATATTGTTATTATAAAATTAAAAAAGAACTATAAACGATTCATGGATAAAATTATAATAATTATTAAAATTATTTTTCATAATTTCATATTTTTATGAATTTTATATCATTTTATTAAATATTATTTATTTTAAAATATCATCAATCTCAATTTTGACACTTATCAATTCATTACTTTTTAAAAATAACATAACAACAAGGTATATTTGAAAAAACTCATTTAAAATATCCGTGATATGTCAAAGTAATATAGTAAATTCGTGGATGACACTACCTATCTCAAATTATCTTTATTTTAACAGTTTCAATATCATTTATGTGGTATATCAGCTCATTAAACAATTATTGTATCATTATTATGCAAGACTTTAACTTAATTATTACTCCTCTAAAAATTAAAAATAAATTATAATTATGAATATAAAAATTTTATTTTTATAATGATTATTTATACTCGAACAAATCACAAATATAACCCCATATTTAAAATATTTAGCTTGTTAAAAACATAAGTTTGAAAAAATTGACTTTTCTTAGAATAAAATACTATAAAATCCATAAAGTCTTCCATGTTAATCCATGTGGCCATAAAATCATCCCAAGGAATATTTTGGTCAAAAATATAACATATAATAAAATTAATACATGTTTTGGGTAATTTTATAATGTTTATAATATAATGTTTTCCTTTAATTACCTGATTTACCCTTAAATGTGGTAATAAAACAAATATGACTAAAGTCACTATCCATATTGTTCAAAAAAAGGGCGTTATTTAAATAATTTGGAAATTATTATTCCAAATATGAAAACCATTTTTACAAATCAAAACCATATAATTGGTATAAATTAACTAAAAATTATTCACATTGAGGGAACGTGGAATTAAGTTTTTAAAGTTAAAATATTCAAAGGATTGAAAGATTTTTATATCAAATTTCAATGTAAAATTGATTCAAATGATCTAAATTTTATTAAATGATAAAAAATAATATAATTATAATTTTAAACCACTCAAATATATAATTTAATTACATAACCAAATTTGATGAAAAAGTTGTTTTCAATTAAAATGAAATATTTTATCACTATTCATCAAAACATGAAACTTATAAGGAAAAGACCAAAACATCAACTGAAGTAATTTTTTATATTAAAATTTAAAATAATTAGTTTTTTTCAAATAATATTTAAAATTGTAAAATTTTTGATTTAAAATAGGATCTCTATTAAAAGGCAGTAAAACTGATTTTATAAAAATATAGGTTTTTATGTGTAATATTAGGTTTGGTCTTATATTATACCTATAAAATAAATTGGATGAATATCAAATTTTTTTATTTAATATATAAAATATATATTTCATTAATATCATTCACTAGTAGTAAATAATTTAATTTATTAGGATAAAATTACTTTATGAGCATAAAAATAGTTTTTTTACAAAATCATTTCCTATATATTTAGTTGGTTACTATATTCATTTATAATTAATTACTAACTAATGAATTCAACCATATATTTTCATAAGTTAGTTAATAATATTTATAACTTCTATCTTAATGGATATTTTATATATTATTATATTAAATAATAATTTTTTAATAATATATTGTTGTTTGGTAAAAATCAGCCTTACATGTAATGCAAGAAAACTCATTGTTGTGTGTAGAGTAAGATTGAAATGGTGTTGTGTATAAATTAAGCTAGTAAAAATATTAAATTTATTCAAAAATAAAAATAATTTAATGTCATTTGGTTTTACATTCTCCCCTCATTGAATAAATCACACCCTCATAATTTAATCTTGGTATCGAAAACTAGGGGTTTGACTTTTCAGAATACCTTTGTTGAAATCCCACATTAGAAAAAGGATTAAGGGGATATCCACTTTAAAATAATTAAAGTTAAGTATGAAGGTCATTGTGAATAATTCATATAGGATTCCATGTAAGAAAACATGGACATAGAAATGAAATCAAACCATCAAGTTCTGATGGAGAGTGTACCCTTGTCAAGACTATATGATCCTTCTGTCATTATACATTATCCAAAACCAAATGGTTAATATAAGAAGAGATAATTCCTAAAAATTAATCTCTAAAATTCATCAATAAAATACAATATTCAACATAGATCATTCATAAAATATTTATCATTCCTCAAAAATATTCTAGACTAATATTGAAACCAAAAAAGAAGAAGGATTTGATGATATGGTCTTACAAACAACATTAATCACTCTTAATGTCTTAAAATAAAAATTTAATTGTATAAATCTCAAAATATCTAATGTTTTGATAATCATTTCCACTACTAGCCTAAATCACCATAAGTCCACAATAAAACCATATTTGACTCCAAAGAAAATTCATTATTTTTACCTTAATATTATTGGATTCCCAAAATAGAGAACTTCTTCCAAAATAACATTAATTACCTAATCACCAAATCATTTTCCAATCCCAATGGTATCTATTTGATAAAATAATTTTTCTTCAAATCAAAATAACCATTATTCATTAGATATTTTAACAAAATAAAAGATTTCATGCCAACCAAGACTTCACCTAGGCTAGTGGTAGGCACTGTACCCTTGTCAACCTTTAGTTTTGGGTTCAAACCCCACGACCTTGCTAAACGGGACGGGTTGTCACCCAAAATACATATTTTCCTTTTTCTAAAGCCATATTAATATAACTTGAAAAATAAATATAATGGGAATCCTTGAAATAAGGTTGATCACTATATATCATTTTAAAAAAGGTTTTTAGTAAAACTCCAATCCATAAATACTTCATATGTTATATTTCAACAAAGGCCCTCCCTTGGTATACAATTTATCCTAGTTTATTCATTGTAATTATATATTAATATCATTTACAATGGTTTGTAAGGAAAATGTGAATTATCCTAAGTATATCCATTGGGAGTGTCATCCCAGGTGTACATTAAGGGCCATTGTCATGTACCAAGTTACACTGAGTTAGACCCAACACACCTTTTTAGAGTTATTACCCCTTGGTACTTTACTTTCAGAACCACATGCACATGAAGTATCCATATAAAGTTGTATTTATAGGAAAACCACATAATATATATCTTACTAAAACTTTAAGATGTTCTTCTAGACTTATCCTTAAATTCTATTATAGGGTTATGTTCCCTAATCTATGTTTTCTAAATCTAGTTTTTAAAATTTCTACTAAAATTTCTCTAATACCAACTATAGAACCTCGACCCTAGTAGCCCAGATCCAATTCCGTACTTTATTACAATAGAATAAATACAAGTGAATCATATCTCAAAGGACCCGAAAATTTAGTATTCTAGGGAAACTAGATATATATATATATATAAGTCTTTTATTACAAATTAACACACTAATTACAACATAATTTTTTATATCATTATCCCATCTATATTATCCTTTCATATATTTCTTATTACAATTTTTGGAATCATGGGGAAATAAAATATAATAAGGGTGAGCTCAAATGATCATTATGGGTATGTACAATGGAAACAATAATGAATCAAAGTGAAAAAATTTATATGGCAATGCCAATAATTGAAAACACATTCCCTTTAAATAAGTGGACAAGGAAATATCAATATGACAAGGTATATAACTGAAAAACATTACTTTTAATCAAGAAAAAGTTTACATATATTTTTTCATAGTAAAAATCTCTTAGATAATAATAACTGAACACTGAAACTAATGAATTATTAAATATTGGACATTGTTGGACAAAAATCCATCAAGTCATCATTGAATCATTTTTGGGTTGGTTGTATTTGTTGACAAAGAGGGCCTCGATGTGTTGTTTGTTGACAAGGTGGGATTATCTATTCATTTTGTTGAGAAAATGAGAATCCATAGCAATTTTTCAGGTCCAAGAGATGTTGTTGACAATACTTTGTAGAAAGAAGAACCTCGAGAAAGGCATGGAAGATCTGGAGGTGGTAAAAAAAGAGTAGATACAATGTGGCACCGTTTTCCAGTGTTTTCCAACTTTTTGGGCCTGAAAATTGGAAAATAGAAAGATGTGTTTTCGGAAAAGGAAGGTGCGTGAAATACTGGAGTGGCGCATGAAATAGAGAAATAGATTTTTTCTTGCAATAGGTGTTTCGAGATCAGAAGATAATTTTTTTGAAAAGTCATGAGGTGTGAAAAATATTGGAGTAGTGCATGAAATAGAGAAATGGATTTTTTCACGCAAGAGTTGTTTTCAGATCAGAAGCTCAAAAATTGTAAAAGGCATGAGGTGTGTAAAATATTTGAGCTCTACGAGAAATACAGTGTTGTACGGAAGTTGTGTTTTCCATGCTCGAAGAGGATTACGTGCTCAAGGAGGGTTTTCACCGTAGGGGTTGAGTTTGCCTTTAAATATGAGGTGAAATACTCATTATAAATAGTTCAAGACATAGAGAGTATCCAAGTTATGGTGTGAGAAATTGGAGTACACAATGGAGTTCTGCATAAATGACAAGTTTGTGCGTATAAGAATTGTTTGCGCGTAAAGTGAATGATGCATATAAAATATGGATGTTGTGCGTAAAAGAAATATTATGTTAGTAATTCAATAATGAAATAAAAAATGGGGTTGCTAAATATAATTATACTACTGAGGCACAAAACAAAAAATAACTAATTAATGAAATTGGTGCATGGTTAGGGCTAATCATCTATAATAATCAAATGGCCCAATGTTTAGTAAAACATGGGCTATTTAATGATTTGAGGGGGAATAGATAAACCTACAGTTTTTTTCTAAGGTTATGATGGTCTCACATTTATGGTTAATGGTTTTCCAAATAATGTGATGAACTTGTGTAAGGTATGAGTTTTTGGGGAAGTATCTCTATATGGTTGAAAAATGGATTGTAAGCCACTCAATGAAACTATACGGATTAGAAGTGTGTGTATATTGATTCCCACATTATTGGAAATTGATTTATTTTACCATTAGGCCTAATAATTCACCTAATTAATGAGTGGAATTAACAAATTTTCACTATCAACCATTAAAGAGGGTTACCCTCATATATCCCTCATTCCACCCAAAAAAATCGTTTACACGCACTCTCCTCCTTCTCCCTTCCCCCATGGGATATCTCCCTTACTTTTGAGATAAATCAAATATTATCAATTACATCAAAAGAGTGGTGGAATATCTTCAACCCTATTCTCATCCTCTATTGGATACCAATGATGGGCCTTTTTCAACGACATTAAACCTTGGCTATATACCTATAGCCACGGTTTAATACCATGGCTATATGTCCCCCCATTCTATAAAAAAGAAGCACCCCTGCCCCCTTCCCCAGCACACCCCATACACACTGCCCACCCCCGAGCACACCCCCTACCCCTACACACTCCCTGCCCCCTGAACACCCCCTGCCCCCTTCCCCAGCACACCCCTACCCACTGCACTTCCCCCCTGCCCATTGCACACCCCCCTGCCCACCCCCCTACATATTTCAATAGAACCCAACACACCCCTACCCCTTCCCCTGCCACTTTTCCCCCTTCCCCCTCCCCCAGAAAACCACCCCTACCCAGCACACCCATGGTTTAATACCATGACAATATGTCCCTCCATTCCATAAAAAAGAAGCACCCCTGCCCCCTTCCCTAGCACACCCCCGAGAACACCCCATACCCCTGCACACTCCCTGCCCCCTGAACACCCCTGCCCCCTTCCCCATCACACCCCTGCCCATTGCACTTCCCCCTGCCCACTGAAAACCCCCCCCCCCCCCCTACATATTTCAAAAGAATCCAGAACACCCCTACCCCTCCCCCTACCACTTTGCCCCTTCCCCCTCCCCCAGAAAACCACCCCTGCCCTCTCACCCTGTCTCCTACACATCATAAAGAAAATACCTTGTATGGAAATTGTGCTCAATTTACATTATACACATCATATATATCAACACATTCTCATGTACGTTCATTCAATGTAAATACACATATATAGACTCTCTACATCTCATAATAAATACCTCTTTAAAATTCACAAACACATTAAATCCATTTGAAAACTCCCATCACACAACTTTCTCATTTCCTCAAACACATTTAAAGGACTTAAGCATGAAAATCCACAAGAAATACAACTGCATTCATTTTAAAAATAACTTTCAAGTCTATACACACCCCAAATTCCTTTGATAACACATTTTTAACCACAAAAAAATTTCATATAGTATACTTAGCAAGCAAATAAAGAATAATAAAATCATCATATAATGTAAAAGCATGGAATCACCTACATAAAGCGTGGAATCTTCCGAAATCTGCTGGAAAATATAAAACCACACCTCCACAATACCTTAATAATGACTGATTAAACATTAATATTGAATATATTAATGGAAATCCATGTTTAACTTGTGTTATTCCATGAGTTTAACATCACACAAGGATAGAGGGTCATGATTTAATGTCTTACATAGATGTAATACCTGGGTGGATCAAAACACTTATAAAGGTGGATCAGGTAGGTACATCTCTAGGAGGGAGCACATGAAATGTTTACCTGATAGATGGATCAAAACGCCCAATGAGGTCTGACCCAAGTGTGGTACATCCCATAAAGGTAAGGTTTCTCATTTTGAATACTTATTCGGATGCCACTAAGGGAAATAAAAGAGGGAAAATAAGCAAAGATATACCCCAGTGAGAGGGTCACCATGGTTTACCATTGGTTGGAACTTAACCTCATGGAGGCTTCCTGTGTACCCTATTTAGAATACAAGGATCAAAACCCATATATTTAAAAGAGGTATGTTGTGGGTATTACCCATGGTTAGCTTCCCTTCACACTAGGAATACTCTTGGTCGGATGAGTATGGGTTTTGTGGGGTTTATGCATTGTCAGATTCTCAGGTTCTTCCAAGAGTAGCAATGGGATGAATGGGACATACGTGCTAAGATGGACCATGTGAATGGCGTGATCCTTGTAAAGAGGCATGAGGCACAAAAAACATGTGGAGATGTCTGTAATCATTTTTTATGAGGGCCATGGGGCTTATCAGACTCCCCATACCTTCCATAAACACCTCAAAACATCACGAGGACCAGATTCTACATGATGGTGCATCATAGGGTTGATTCTTTTGATGATGTACTGGTCATTTGAGCTTGGATTTCATCACAACCAGCCTTTACCTTACTTGAATTATCCTGGGACACATATTTTGGTTCCAAAAAATCCCTCAACGATACCGATTAGCTCATGCATATACCTAGAAATAATTGTGTAAGTCAAACAACAACATATGTGCTCAAATACAAGTTCAAACAAACAAGATACAGAAAATGGATTTTTTTGATCCTCGATGGTTTCATCATTCACCCCATACGCACTACACTCCATCATGCCTTACTTCAATATTGATTTGCTCAAAGATCAATAATATGAATTCGGGGATAGAAAAAATTGAGTAATAAATTAAGATTTCAATACATCGGAGCATTCTCAATTCACCAAAGAAGGTTGAAGGATAATCAATGATCATATATAGATAACATAAGTGGTAGGAATTTACCTTTATTCTATTTGTGTACAATCTTCCATCAGGTATGTCGCTCATTCGTTTCTAAACACATGTATATCATCTTCTGAATATGAGTTTTTGCGACAGTCATAGAAGTATTGAAAAAATATAAATACACAAAGGATTAATAAATATTTTAAATGAACTTGTAATTATTTTCGAAAATACCTCATCAGGGATGCTAGTTTGTTGATGAAATACGATCTATTTCATAAATTTACAAACATAATAACCACAGTCCTTTCCGTTTGTTTGTTTTGGAAACTACAGAAACATCGACAACAATAAGAAATTTGTTTTGATATGTGTTTGGATAGTGAAATGTTATTATATATACCCAAATACTTTTCCAGTTGTAGATCTTGTAGGCATGCTCATCCTTATGCTCTGGATTCATTCCATGCATTAGACGATATTGATGCACTGCCCTATCATAATAGAATCCTCATTAAAAGATAACATAAATTATATAACTAGATGTTTAGTTTTAAAATGTTGGATCTAGTGTATTACAAATTAACAAACACCATCATGTGTGGATGGTTTGTTGGATATCCATGCATTGAATCCAGAAAATAAATCTTTGGAGTATCCAAATTGACTGCAATCAGTATCCAATACTCCCTAAAAATACAAAAAGGAATAAGTAAAGAAAGAAATGAAAATATAGTTGATATGATTAAATTGTAGAGTTTTAACCCTGCATCGTTGGTATTAAAAAGAGTATGTCATCTGTAATTTTGTTTTCAAATGATTTGAGCAGGGATGACATTATTGCAGCCTCTTTAACAGAATCTATTTCGTCTTTTGATGATGTGGTGTGAGGACTAACGTGTCCAAATTTTTGTTCATTGGGAAATCCCTTCAATTTTTTTCATATATATGTCTGTGACAAATATAAAATACACATCTGGAACTTTTATTTCATTCATGAAGTTGAAAAGCTGATATCTCTCCTTCTTGGAAAGAGTGTAAGCCGAAGGAAGAAGAAATGTTCATTTTTCACCCTTCACTGGTGCCAACTCTTCTCGTATTCCCATCTCAACCATGTCCAATCTAGCCTTAATTCCATCCTTTGTTTTTCCGGGTGCATTTAGCAATGTGCCGATGACACTATCACATACATTTTTTTCAACATGCATAACATCAAGAAAATTTCTATCATACAGACAATTCCAGTATGGAAATTCAAAAAAACTGATCTCTTTTTCCAACCAGTTTTCGTAAGGTTTTTCGAAAATGGTTTACCAAAAGTAGTGTCCAAATCTTTCACTTTCTCAAATAATTGATCACCTATTAGTGGTGACGGTGCTGTACGTTCCTCTGAACTTCCGTCGAATGATTTCGTCCAAGATCAGTACTTATGCCATCAGGGTAGAAATCTGTGATGTCCTAGAAACACGGGTTTTGATGAATATTTCAACCTAATTGACTCTGTACCTTGTTTGCAAACAGGACACCCTTGAGTTCCTTTAATGCTATATCCTGAAAAATTTCTATAATAAGGAAATTCATTTATCATCCCATACAACATGGATTTCAAATTGAACTGCTCATTTTTGTAAGCATCATACATCGTAACACCTGGATCCCACAATATTTTCAAATCCTCGATCAATGGGGCCAAATAAACATCAATATCATTACCTGGTTGTTTTGGTCCTGATATAATCATAGATAACATGATGTATTTTCGTTTCATGCATAACCACAGTGGTAAATTATAATTTACCAACATAACCAGCCATGTACTGTGACTGCTGCTTTGAAAACCAAAAGGATTCACCCCATCTGTAGATAACGACAGACAAAGGTTTCTCGGCTTGTTCCCAAATTCAGGATACTCGTGATCAATTCTCTTCCACTAAGGAGAGTCTGCAGGGTGACGTAGTTTCCTATCTTTAATTATTGTATCTGCATGCCATGTCAATTGTTCTGCAGTCTCCTCACTTCCATATAGGTGTCTAAAACTAGGAATGATTGGAAAGTACCATAAAACTTTCGTAGGACTAGAATCATCTTTCTTGTATCGGGAAGCACCACACTTTGGGCATTCTTTAAGTGATTTGTGGTCCTTGCGAAACAATATATAGTCATTCGGGCAAGCATGTATTCTTTCAGAGATCATACCCATCGATCGTAGCATTCTTTTGGCATCATATGTTTGGCTTTGGAGTTCATTATCTTCTGGGAGCATGTCATTCAGGAGAGCACGTAGTTCCATAAAACTGGCATCACTCCACCCGTTTCCTGCTTTCAAATTATACAGCTTCAATATGGCTGACAATGTTGTATATTTAGTGCAACCAGCATACAATATCATTTTTAAAAAACTCTTTAACTTCTCAAAAAATTTAGGGCAATCACGAAGTTCATCTTCAACTGTCCTTGTCATTTCCTCAATATGATCTTTATCATCATTCATATCTGTAGTCACACCCTCCATACGATCGTCTTCACTGTTCACACTTCTAATCATATCAGATTATCTATAAAATATCGTGTTCTCTGAGTCACTACCTACATTGGATTTTCCCCCGTGTTTATTCAATCATGTATAACTTTGATCTATTTCATGACAAATCACGTGTTTTTCCAACTCCTCTGGACTAATTTTTCTTGAATAACAACATCGTAAACACGGACAAAGGATTTGAGAAGGGTCACATGCATGATCTTCTACAAACTTGATAAACTCTTTCACACCATCTTCATACTCTTTTGTCAACCGATTGGGATGGATCCATTCTTTATTCATATTCATTGTCTTTATGGGTTCGATCTCAGAAACTTCCATAATATTTTGTTTTAATTAATCAGGTAGCATTGTTTGGGTTTTATAAATTCAAATCATGGTACAAATTCCTTTAAACACATGTGAAATCCATATACATGGTGTGTCCAATAGGGTGAACATCGTGTATGTATAAGATACCTGATTTAATCTGACATATATCAAATTTATTCCAAGTTAGTCTTAAAAAGACTAAATGATGCCTTAGAAAATACATGACATGCGAACAAGAGGAAAACAATGAGTAACAGGAGAAAACAGTAATAAATATGATGCTATCTCAATGTACTCAAGGTGATGATATGATGTTGGTCAAGATCAACTATGGGTTGGGAGTACAGTAATATTTAATTTAAAAAAACTACTAAAAACTGATCCAGAAAAGGATGAAATATCCTATTCATAAAGTCCCTTAATACAAACAATGCATTAGTTAAACTAATAATCATCGCTAAAAAATCATACAGGCCATAAATACTCCTAAAAACAGTCCATGGTAGGTCCATCGATGTCTAACTCATCTAATGGTATTCTAATGTCAAATCTATCTTGGAGAAGATCATAGAACCTCATAGATGATCAATGTGACTATCAATGCGTGGATGAGGATACATATTCATGACTCTCATCAGGTTCAATCTCCAATAGTCCAACAAAAGAATAAATACCAATCAACCATCTATTTTAGAGAACTATAAAACCCTATGGTAAAGTACTATTCCATATGAAACCATTATATTCTATATCATCAAATTGTAATTCAAACAACTGATGCCCTTTTGGTGTTATTTTAGAAATTGTGATAGAAACTGAATTTTCTCTCAAAACTAACTAGATTATAAAGTTTATCTCTTTATTAAGAAGTAAATTTTATACCTCATCAGTGAAAACATCCTAAAAATTTACTACCATCGGGGAAAAAGAATCCTACAACATTCTAGCAACATCTACAATATGTCTGACTATTTGAGCCATTAGGGTACAGTAAATATATAATTATAACATGCTATTTAAAATGAAATGTGGAAACAGGAAATCATACAGACTCCTAATAAACCCATAATACAAAACATATCACCTAGTATGTCTTTCACATATACAAATAAATAAATTAGTAAAAAACATGATACAAAGCATAAAGGTACCATTAAATACTTACATTGGTCAACTTGTTTTGGAAATTGTTTATCTTCATTCGTGCCTTGTACTTGCACCCATGAATTTGAAGGTGAGTATGCGTACACGATTGTTGACCGTCTTATAGAAGAGTTTCTGGAAGAGTATAAGATACATGAAGCAATGAAGATCATTAGAGTGTTAGAGAAAATGTGGTTGCTACAAATAATGTGGCAATCGGCTTGTGCAACGCGGCCTAAGTTACAACTTGAAGGTATTGTACTTTATTTTTTTCTAGAGGATTTCAGTGTGAATGCATTTTGGAATGATCATTGCTATTCATTGTCTTTTAGGTTCTTTTGACAGCTGAGGGGAAAGGGTGGGGTCTACAGACATTGGAGGATATGTCGAAGGGTGAGTTTGTGTGTGAATATGTTGGAGAAATGGCCTCTTTGACCTTCAAGCTCCTCGAACCCCGATCACCATCAGGGTTCAGGGAGCTTGAAGGGCAAAGAGGCCATTTAGTTAGATGTTAGATACTATGGAAATGTTGTAAAAATATAGGATGTAATTTCCCATAAAGTCTCCCTTCGACATACCCTCCAATGTCTGCAGACCCCACCCTTTCCTCTCAGCTATCAAAAAACCTAAAAGACAATGAATAGAAATGATCATTCCAAAATGAATTTACACTGAAACCCTCCAGAAAAAAATAAAGTACAATACCTGCAAGTTGTAACTTAGTCCGCGTTGCAGAAGCCAATTGCCACATTGTTTGTAGCAACCAAATTTGCTCCAACACTATAATGATATTAATTTCTTCATGTCTCTTATACTCTTCCAGAAACTCTTCTCTAAGAAGGTCAACTATCATGTACGCATACTCACCTTCAAATTCATGGGTGCAAGTATAAGGCATGGATGAAGATAAACAATTTCTAAACCATGTTGACCAACATGCATCATCCTCGAAAATCATAACTAATTATGAATCACATCCCTAGACATAATCATAATCACATTAAGACCAAACTATCTATTATGGAAATACTTACTAGAATTAGGCTCAAGATATGGTATCATTCCTATCTCACATCTATATTCACTATTTGGTCCTCACACACACAATATATAAATAATATACCAAGGGAATACCGTCCATGGAACTCACATCCCACATTGAGAGCATGAGGAGGAGGAGGATGAGGTGGTGGCGGTTGTGGCAGAGAGGGTGGAGGCAGCAGTGGCGGTAGAGGCGGAGGCGGCAATGGCGGTAGGTGTGGCGGTGGTCGCGGCAACGAGGCTGGAGGCGGCAGAGGCAGTGGCGGTCGCGGTAGCGGGAGTGGGGGCGGAGGCGGCGGCGGTGACCGAGAAGGAGGAGGACAAGGAGGAAGAGGAGGATGAAGGAGGAGGAAGAAGAGGATGAGGAGGATGAGGAGGAGGAGGAGGAGGTCGTGTGGTGAGGGGCCCAGTTCAGCTTCCACGAGAGCTTGACCGCATGCAAGCGAGGATGGCCTGTTAGGGTTGTTAAATAATAACTGACAGAACCTTTATCAGCGCTCCTTAAAAGCGCTGATAAAGGTATGTTATATCAGCGCTAAAATAAAAGAGCTGATAAAACATTCCTTTATCAGTGCTTTTAGATAGCGCTGATAAAGGCATACCCCTTTATCAGCGCTTTCTTTTTAGCACTGATAAAGGGCATCGCTTCCCTTTCCCTGTTTTGTGGTAGTGTTAATTAATTAAATCATATATTTTCATATGTTAGTTAATACTATTCATAACTTCAAACATAACTGCTAGGTTTTATATTATTATATTAAATAATAATATTTTAATTATATATTTTGGTTAGGTAAAACTTGGATTTTCATGCAATGCAAGACAACTCATTGTTGATTGTAGCATAAAATTATCATGGTGTTTCTTATAAATAAATCTAGTAATAAAATTAAATATATTCAAAAATAAAAATAAAGTAACGTCTTGGGGTGTGACACCATTATACTGATGTCATTCTTACATATTATCATTTACTAATATATCACATGCTTACCCTTATTGAGCATATGATCTCACCCATTCATATGTTTCGTTTCCCCAGGTATGGAAGAAGGGGTTTAATTATGGTATGGATAAGAAGTGTACTATGTGAGAAGAAATTCATGGTATATACTGAAGATATTTTACAAAATAAGATGATTATATATCTAGTATTCCAAGGCACTAAACATTTATGGTTCCTATCATGTTTTGATATTAGATGTATTGGATATTAATCTAAAATGATTTAATATTTATGTATGTAATGTTTGAGATTCCTCAGTTATTATCAGAGTATGGTTTAATTATTCTTGGAGATCAATATTAGTGAACATTATTGAAAACCCAAGGATATATCTATGTATAAGATAACATATAGAGGTTTTTTTAAAGTATAGATTGTGTGGTTTTCCATGAAAATACACCCCTGTTTGGATACTTGAAAGAAAAAATGTGTTGGTTCCAAAATTTGGAATGATGAAAAGGCCCCAAGGTGGCCCCACGGACTGCCTCGCGAAGCCCCTTCATAGAGTCCCCAAGCACCACAGCTGCCGCGAAGAGATGGGGGGTGGGATGCTCCGTGAACCAATTTTACATTCGCGAGCTTGCCGTGAAGCGAAGGAGGCGGGATGCTCTGCAAACCCATTTGAATTTCACAAACTCGCCGCGAACAGAAGGGGGAAAGATGCTCTGCGAACCCATTTGACGTTTGTGAGCACACCGTGAAGCCACCCGACCACTTTTCGTGCCGCTTGAGCCCTCATCTGTGGCACCTCTTACCTATAAATACCATGCTCCCCCTGAGCTCTGAGGATGGATGATCTGACATTTTGACTTCTCATCCCCCAAATCACGAAGCACTCTTCTGCTCGGAGAACCATGAGCTGTGCGAGGTAATTCTGCTTTGTGAAGTGCCTCTCCATTGTCTTGTTTTAATCCCCTCTTCTGAGAGGGATGCCTTTTGTGAAGCCTAATGTCTTTTGCGAAGGAACGGGATCCCCAAGGGGACCCGGGTCATCGCGGAGCATTTATGCTTCCCGAAGCACCCTTCATGTACACTTGATCCAGTTGCTAATGCAAGATCATTGGACTTCACGAAGCACATTACTTAACGAAAGCTTTCTCCGAGAGGCACCATTTCTCCACGAGGTTGTGATCTGCGAATGCCCTTACACTTTGCGAAGCAACTCCCGTTTTCAGCTCCGCCCCATGAAAAGGATAAGGAACCCCACTTCGCGAAGCACACCCCTTTGCAAGTTCCCTCCGCTATGCGGAGAAACAAAGCTCTACAAGGCCCCTGCCTATGGACCCCTCTGTTTGGTAAACCCTTTTCCCATGCCACCGTCCAGGTCAGCGAGATTTGATTTCAATGTCCCCTAGACAATACCGCATGTAGCGTTGCTGCACATAATGCATCTTCTCATAGGCACGCTAATGGCTATTGGTTCTTCGCATATCCACACTAACGTGAAACCCTCGATGGTTCGCTCTGCGACACCCCCTCAGTACGGCGTTGCCATTACCATACCTCCTACAAGGAGCATAGGGTACTAGTTATGTAAGCCCTAGGGGTGCGGAGAAAACCCGCCTCGTCCGAGCTGCAGTACGTTAAACTGCCAAGCACCTTTATCCTCAACACACGACTTTAAACTGTGACATCGCCCCATGCCTCTCACACAGGGTGCCCACCACCTTGGACATTCTCCACGCCCCCTGTTCTCCACAGGGGATGATATCCTCCTTCTGGGATTGGAGTTTGTCTGTGGGGGAAGGGTATCCATTTTGGTATAAGCCCCTAGCTTTTCTTGCCAGAGGCAGCATCCTGGCTCCTCCTCACTTCCTCTGTGCCAAGGCCAGCGGAGGGTGTGAAAGGGAAAAGGGACTCCATCCTAGAGTAAGTTATAATTACACTCTCCCTCTTTTCTTTGTCACCTTAGGGCCTCCATACTAGAGTAAGTCCCACTCTTTCACTCCCTGGGCCGCTCCACGTGTAAGCCCCACTACAAATCCCACAGATGCACCTTTTGAGACGTGATCGTCAGGTCCCTGCTGCCTCTTGTTTCTCAAACCGATTACTACTCACGTGAGCTTAGAGTAAGCATCAACCATGATCCCATATGATGTTAAATTGTATACCCGAACTATGGGGACTTTGATCCATGTCAAGTCATGGTACGTAGGAATCCTCCACGAGGTTCAAACCCACCACCCGGTCGTTCCAACCATGTCGGTTCACCAAACACCTTGGGCCACCTAGAGCGTAAGCCCCAAATGACCTCATACCGCATGATGTTAAACTGTATACCCGAACTACGTGGACTTTGATCCATGATAAGGCATGGTACGTATGAAGACTCCATGAAGTTAAATCCCACCACCCGGTTGTTCTGACAATTTCGGTTAACCAAATACCTTGGGCCACCTAGAGGGTAAACCCCAAATGCCCCCTGACTGCATGACGTTAAACTGAATTCCAATCCAGCGGTAAGCCGTTGTGACCCACCCGAACTACATGGTCTTTGATCCATGTCATGGCATGGTATGTAGGAAGCCTCCATGAGGTTCAATCCCAACAACCATTGGCCCCGACCATCTCTGTATCAGTGCGCCAACCCCCATAACACCCTTGGGAAACCTAGAGTGTAAGCTCCATACCATCCCGAACTATAGGGACTTTGATCCATTTCATGGAATGGTATGTAGGAAGCCTCATGAGGTTCAATCCCACCACTAGTGGACCAAGGTTCACCTTCACGTCGGTTCGCCAACACACACCAACCTGAACTACGTGGTCTTTGATCCATGATAAGGCATGGTATGTAGGAAGTCTCACGAGGTTCAAGCCCATCACCCATCAGACCAAGTTCCTTATTCATGTAGTTTCTCCGACACCACCATCCCGAACTATAGGGACTTTTTTCTATGTCAAGGCATGGTACGTAGGAAGCCTCCACGAGGTTCAAGCCCAAAACCATCGTCCGTCCTGATTCTTACCCGAGCCGCCATATCCTGGTGAGATAAAGACACTTCATTCCCCTCCACATCATTCAGGGAGCTGCCCACGTACTGGCCCCAATATTGGTGTTCCATATAGGGGGGGTTCCTCAATCTGATCCACTCAAACTAGTGTTCTGATCAGTCTGATCTGTCCCCGCTGGACGTTAAACTCGCGGTATACCCTGTGTTAAACATGGGAGGCTGAGTAAAACCTCAGATATATACCTATGACATATGATTCCCTGCATCCAACGTGGGATGCCTTGGGATTAAGTGCCCTCCGAAATCCCTATAATAAGGTACAGAATAAAGACACACCAATCCCCAACGTCCATACATGCCAGTGAGGCCCAGCGTGACTACTCTCTTAACCGAAGGTTTCTGCCCTGACCGGACCCCTTGTAATGTCCTGACAGAAGCAGTGTAATTAACTGGTGTCCATGAAAATATTGCGCTGGGAAGAGTTTCACGAACAACATATTAAATCTATGAGGGAGACCCATACTAGGTGACGAGTTCTGAGGAGGAATCCACGGAAGGAAGAACCGACATCCCATCATCCCGTTCTGATCAAGGAGCAGACATCCCTAAACAAGGAGCGAATTTCGCCCGCCTTTGGAAAGCGGGGATGTGGGGAAACAAAAAGCCGCAAACGTCGCACTCAAGCAGATGGACATGAACGCCTCGACGAAAGTTTCGGAAACCGAAATGGTGAACCCGACGTGAAATATTCTCCTCAATATAAAGATTAGTAATGATCAGGGCATCCATGGGTTAACGTGTCACCGGATCCAACTATCTGGCATCGGGTCCTGCCTCGAAAATAGTGGGCTTGGAATGAAATTCACCAGAAGTTGGGGTAGTAGAACGTTTGGCATCCCGTTCTGCGACGTTGTTAGCGTGGATCCCTCTTACCGGCCATGGAAGATGGAATAGTGTTGGGGCACAGGTTGTCGATTTTTTTTCTTTCAGCACTAACGAGTCCACCTCCCTACTTCTCAGGAATCAGGTTGCTGCCATGGGAACATGATCACCGCCCGACTGCCTATTTAGGGGAAGGGGAAACAACAGCGCAGCCGCTCCGCGTGGATCCACTAATGCCGCAACATCATCTGCGTCTACAACCATGGGGATCCCACACCCCATATCCCTATCCAAATTCACCCAACTAAGGGTGATTAACGACCTTGTATGTTGTTATGAGAAGTATGGAAAAATCCCAACCCGGGATATGGCCCACCTGGACATGGAGGGGTCTAGGATATGCCGTCTACGCCACCCCCAAGGGCCACGTAGGGAGCCACTGCTACACAACCAAACATTCAATCATTTAGGGAGCCTATCCTCGGAATTCTTTGACGACTCCCTACCTTACGATGATGAGGTAGGTGATGTCCGAACTCACCCGGTCAGAAGTGAAATCTAGGGGATACCAGCAAGGGCCCCCACCCGACCACGTTAGCGTCACCGCTCGACCTGAACAGAGGAGCAGGTAAACCATGCACCTGCTCCACTAGCATCGGCCCATCTGACCCGACCCCAGGGTTGGGCGTGAGTTGAGGACGCCCGCCTAGGTGCGTCAACGTTGATGGCTACTATGGCCCAAGCCACCATCGATGCATATCAAGTTCCTGCACACACTGAGCAGGGGAGCTCCTATGCCCAACCGGGATAGAGGCCCCAACTGCCCCATGGGTAGGCTGGGTCGACTCTCCTGGTCACATGTATAAGCAGGAGGCGTCGTGATTCAACCTGCAGCAATGCCACCCCGTACGGAGGTCCTCCCCGTACCACCAACACTACGAGTGTGGGTCTTCCCCGCTTCAAGGCTTTGCATGGAGGTCTGCCCCATGCCATCCATAATCCGAATGAGGGTCTACCCCGCGGTCTGGTCTCTCTCCAATGTGGGGATCCTCCTTGTGTTCTCTCCATAGCTGGCGAATGTCCTCCTCACCCCAGAAACAAGAGGAGTGAAGGCCAGCCTTACTCCACTTGCATCAAGCATGGAGGTCCTCCCCATGCTCCCACCGGCTCTAGCGGAGGACTCGCCCGCTAAGGCGCTGTTCATGGAGGTCCTCCCCATGTCCCCTTCGACATTTGTCCCGGTTCTCCTCGCACCCCAGCTATCTCAAGTGGATGTCCTCTACACCCTGGCACTATCACGACCGAAGGACCACATGTCGGAAATCAGACCTATCCCGATGAGCCACCCATGGGCAGGAATGCGGGTCATATCCACCACAAGAAGATTCCTGGGAAGGCCCGGATGGACGTCAAACCGGTTCGCTTCACAGACACTGAAGTGGAGTGCGACTCAGGTCAGGAATCCTCCCCTCGCTCGTCCGAGTCAAGGGCCAAGGCAGGGATGATGCACATCAGCCTGGTACTTCCAGAATGTGAGGTCCATAATATTCCGTCTTCCCTCTGTAGGTTTATCTAGGAGGATGAAGATTTGGTGACCCCACAGGTTACGGTCGTGTAGTCACCACCATCATCATCAGAAGCGCTTTCTACCTCCACGAGAGATCACATAGAGCTATTCTGGGGACCAATGGCAGGTGAGCAGCATCGCAACCCACCACCGATAGTCCTAGCCCCTGATCCAGAAATGGTGGCCGTCAGCCTGTCCTATCACGACATAGCGGCCAGGTCACTACACTCTTCGGAGGACAACCCAAGAATCGACGACCAGTTAGCCCATTCTCCATATTCTCCACTGGCTAACCAGCCGTCCCAGTGGTCTGCCTTAGTACTGCTACTAGTTCCTCAGCCACCCCCAGTTGGAAAGTGGGGAAATCAAGGGCCAGACCCTGAAATTGAGTTGAAGAGATTTTGGAGCATTCTTACAGCGGACCGCTTCCCTGAGGAGTTCTGGCCCATAGCAGGGCATGATTTCTGAATACCTGAGTCCCTCACCCCAGAGGAAGTTGAGTGTATTCTCTACACCCTCTGGGTGACCCATTTCAGTTTCCATCATCAGCAAGTGGTGTATCCAAGAATCCAAGCGCATTTTGAGGACATCAGCAAGCAGTGATGTCTAGTCAATCTGGCCGCACTCCCGGTGGCCTAGCACCCTAAGTCACCAGGCCGTCATGAGGCCCTCTCGTAGAAATGAATTCAGAGTATTAAGGTACTCCTCAAAATCATCAGGGAAGAAACCCCACACTTGCAAGTATGTGGCTAGGGGCAGTATGATTCCCTCCTCTTCATCCCTATCCGACGGCAGCCCGACTCGCTATGTGATATTGAGGACATGCCCCCGGGAAGGGTCACGGTCCACATGACTGACATAGTGGTCAAGGAGGATGATCTGGAGTTTCTCGATGGAGATTTACCCCCCGAGGGTGTGCCACCATTGTTGGACCCATTGGGGAGGATTTCTCGTCAGCAGAAGAACCTCCTAGGTCTCCCTACGCCCACCGAGTCATTGGTGCTCAGCCGAAATGTCAGTAAGGGAAAAGAGCCTGTCAGAGCTGTCAAGCACTCTGACTCGTCTTCCTCAGGGTAGAAGATGGAAGAGGACCCTAAGAAGGACACGTTGTGCTAGAAACATGATGAGAAAAAGTGGTTGGTCGATGAACTCCTGGATGAACGCGCGATAGAGTAAAGAACCGACTATGGTGATCCTAGGCGGGGGGCAGCAGGGGCAGGAACAACTTCTCCCCGGCAAGGTGCCTCCGGGAAACCCTGATCATGCCGCTCCTGCTGACAGGCTTGAAGCTGGAACTCATGGTAATAGGGCGTGGTATGTCTCACCAAACCCTCCTGAATGGCATGGAAATCCAACGAATCTAGCCTGGGTTCCCCCAGCTGCCCCACAAGCCGTCCCACCAGTCGCTCCGCGAACCGCTGAACCCGACTACCATGTCGAAGAGCCCGATAATGCACTTGTGATTAGGGATCCCCATCAACACAGGGACCCCCACTTGGATGATCCTATGGAAACACTCATTACCCACCTTGAGGCATTGGAAACACGGTAGGTAGAAATCCCACCGGATGGAAATCCATACCCGGCCTGGGTGGATGATATGTCAGCACCTTTGGGTTTCAGGAATCCCAAATTCTCCCCCTTTAATGGGATGGGGGACCAACCACAGCACTTGGCCCACTTCAATTCACGGTGTGGGACCATGTTGGGGACTCTTGCACAGTAGGAGGCCTCCATCCTCCGCTGTTTTGTTCGGACATTGGAGGGGATGACATTTTTCTGGTACAACCAGCTCCCCACCAGATCTGTGACAAGCTAGGAGGACCTTCGCAAACAGTTCCTCTAACAGTTCAGCTCTAACACCTGGAAGACCAGCATCTCAGACCTATTCAATTGCAAGAAATGGACTGATGAGCGATTCACAGACTTCATTACCTGGTGAAAGGGGCTCACATACTCCCTTGACATGTAATTGACTCAGGAGAAATTATTGATGATGTGCTTGGGAAATGTCAAGAGGGAACTGTTTCCCTCCCTGATCACTTAGAACTACCTAGAAGGGTTCAGAGACTTCTCGGATAAGGCCCATCGCCTCGAAGAAGCCCTGCAACAGGCTAGGCAGACACTTCCGTTGCCCCCTACAATCCCAGCAAGGAGAGATACCAGAGCCGAGCCTACCACGGTGGCCCAGATAGAGGCCCTCAGGCAGTGAGAATTGCTACCATCAGCACTGGCCCTGCCACCACACTGAGGCCCTCTACCTCAGGCATAGCCTCTGGCTCCGCATCATCCTCAGAATCGGCAAGAACCTCCACGTAATGCACCGCCACCACCCAGGTGGGACAATCGGGGTCCACCTCCTCGACAGGCCCCTCCAGATCCCCATCAAGGACAATCTCCAAGGGCTCCCTATCCAAAATGAAGACATCAGACATACTCATTCAGCGAGAATCAGGTCCCTGGTTACTTCCATAGTTCCATAGAGAAGAGAATTGTGCGCTTTCCCAAATGCAGAAGGTCGGCAAGGGAAAATCTTGCTGATCGCCCCAACTAATTACCCTATTATCAGATTCTGGGGCACACACTCAAGAAGTTATATGTGTTTAAGGACTGGCTCCAATACCAAGTCAATAACAACATAGTCTGGCTAGGCCCAGCCCCGACACAAGTGGAGGGTGTCTTTGTAGGGTCAGAAAGTGGTAGTGACGACAAATGTGAGTGGCAGCAGGTTCCCAGCATTGGATCCCAGAAGTACGACAACTGGATGGCTTGTAAAATGGTCACTCACGCCCATGGAATTATTCGGGCATGACTGAATTAGCTAGAGCCTTTAGTAACAGCGACCAAAACCTCTGCGTCATCATCTCAGCAGGCCTCTTCCCAGAAGAGAAAGCATCGACAACACAAGAAGAAGCAACGTGCCCCGCCGATGCCATCATCATCCCGCACTCTCGGTGACTTCATGACCCCTAATATGGGGATCCCTCCTAGAATTCGTCTAGTGGTGGATGATTTTTCGAGTGACAGTCAAGGGTATGCTTCGGTTAATATCGTTGAGTTGTTAAACTACTATATGAATCTCGATGAGGGGGGACGCCAGGCGAACCTCCCCAACGTCCCCAGCCGACGCCAACGTCAGCGGAATCGAGACTACATGGGTCATCAAGGCGCAGCAGTTGGCACCTCTATCCAGGCCGTGCATTCCACTGAGACTAAATAGAAAGCCCGACACAAAGCTCAGCACTCGAATACATTTCATCTGATGTCATCAAGTCTTCCTCCACCACCGTTTGAGCTACTGGACCCAGAAGAGCCACTTCGGTCGTACAACAACCAGCTTCACCCTACTACAGGTCGACCTCTGGCACCCGGGCCTCATCCGACAGCTACTCTCTAGGCTTAGACTAGTGAGCAGTGGGGTATTCCCAGCACCGGCCAGTCGACAGTCTTGCTAACAGGGCCCATCATGCCTCCAATCACAGAGTGACCTCCTGTAAGAATAAGTTCACACCTGGCGCAGAAGTATGATGTCCTCAAGCACCTTGATGGCATCCCAGTTAGGCTTTCCATCCTCGAAGCCCTCCTCTTGTCGTCAGAGATGCGTGAGGCCCTCGCTGAGGCTTTAAGGAGAACCCTCCAGTTTGGGACAGGGGTAGCAGCGGAGGAAGCCTTTCATGCCAAGGCACTTGGGACTGCCAAATGCTAGGCCATCATTTCGTTCTTCTAAGAGGATAAATGATCTCCCATATAGGGGAAAATTCGCCCGTTGTACATCACCGGACAATTAAATAGTGTGGAGGTTCACTGCTGTCTGATTGACACCGGCACCAGGATCAACCTTATCCTGACACAGACACTGTGAAAACTGGGATTGTTCGAGGATGACCTGACTCCCTCCGATTAAAGGATCCAGGTAAATGATAGGACATAGCAAAACCTGGTAAACAAGATCTGTTTAAAGACCTAGTTTGGTGGCCTAGTTTCTAGTACTGAATTTATGGCCATCTCCCAGGACATCGCGTATAATGCATGGATGGATATGCCATGTCTCCACCAGCATGCGGCGGTCCCCTCATCGTATCACCAGTGCTTCAAGTAATCCCTAAATGGTTGAATAGGAATACTCCAAGGAGATGCGTATCCTTTTTCCTATTGTGAATCCCACTATCTAGACGTTGAATATTACAAGAGCAAGGACAAGAAGATTCGGTAAAGTGAGGTTGAACCCACTATGGTCACAAGTTATCCCTTGGTAGGTCTGGATGACGCCTACATCTTCCCCATCCATCGATTGGAGGCCATGACCCCCCGACATGGGGCAATGCTTTATTGTCTCGGGTTAAATTGGAAGGAATATTCCCAAGTCCAACCGAAAGCGGGAAATCACCTCATACTCCTACACAAACCAGGCTCAGGTGATCCTGGAACATGCTACCCCATACGGTATCAGGATGTCTAGCTCATGGCAATGACGGTACGTCATACATGTCTATTTAGTTAGGCTAGAATTAACCGGCTCAAGACGACGCACCACTATTTCTTTGACATCATCAAGCATGGCCCTTTAGGCTAAAGGAAAGATGGGATTGGATTGACTGCCTTCATCGCTATGGTCTCAGTGGCGCATGAGTCTCTTGATGTGATGACCACTACCACTCAAGCTGGCACCAGCCTCCCGTCGGGGTCTGGTGGCTCAGAAGAATCTTCCCCCATGGAGGATTCCTCTATAGGCGGAGAAGAGGATCTGGAGAATGCTCCACTGCCTTTGAAGAAAGTGTCTCTTCCATGATTGACGAACTGGTATAGGTGAACCTTAGTATTGAGGCAGATCTGAGACCCACGTTGATCAGTGTCGCCATTTCCCTCGAGGAGCAACAACGGTACATTGACTTCCTTAAACAGCACCGCTACGTGTTTTCCTGGTGTTACAACGAGATGCCAGGACTTGATCCTGAGGTAGCCATCCACTGTCTTGGTCTCACAAAAAACCATCGCGGGTTCAAGAAGCCTCCCAGAAAAATGCACCCTTCCCACGGTGCCATGGTCGAGGCCACAGTGGACAAGCTCATCAAAGCCAACATCGTTATGGAGGTCCATTACCCCAAGTGGCTACCCAACATTGTTCCAGTTAGAAAGAAGAACAGACATATTAGAGTCTGTATCGACTTCCGAGATCTCAACCCTCACTGTCCGAATGATGATTTTCCCCTTCCAGTGATAGAATTGTTGATTGATGCTATGTCTTGGTTCCAAGTCATCACCTTTATGGATGGGTATTCTGGGTACAACCAGATCTGGATGACCCCCAAGGATGAGGAGTCTACTGATTTTAGGGCACCCTAAGGTACTTTCTGTTACCAGGTTATGCCCTTTGGTCTGAATAATGCAGGTACCACCTATCAGCGAGCCATGCATTGCATATTCGATCCAATCTTGGGGATGTTGGTAGAGTTCTATGTGGATGATATGGTGTTCAAATCTCACTAGTTCTAGGACCATCTCAAGGACCTTGAGAAAGTGTTTGGTTTCATCCGTTATCACCACCTGAAGATGAACCTATTGTAGTGTGCCTTTGGGGTCACTTCCGGAAAGTTTCTCGGCTTTGTTGTCAGGTACTGAGGCATTGAGATCAACCTGGAAAAAATAAAGGCCATCAGCCAGATGCCTCCCCTGAGTAAAATTTGGGTGCTTCAAGGTCTCTAAGGCAACTTAGCCTACATACGCAGATTCATTATGAATCTCGCTGGCAAGTGTAATCCCTTTTCTTGGCTCATGAATAAGGGCTCCGCCTATGAATGGGATGGGGAGTTCCATGCCTCCATTAAAGAAATCATGAAATATTTGTTCTAGCCTCTGGTCTTGATGCCACCCATATCTGGTAGGCTACTAATCCTGTACATCATGGATTTGTACTGATCTCTCGATGCCCTTCTCACCCAGAAGAACAATGATGGGATAGAGAACATTCTCTACTACCTTAGCTGTATGCTTCTCAATACGGAGACCAGATACTCCCCTATTGAGTAGAGCTTCCTTGTGCTCATATTTGTCGTGCAGAAGCTGCGACATTTCCTGTAGCACCACGAGGTATAGATGGTCTCCTAGGTGGAACCACTGAAGTATATTCTGAACCGCCCCATATTGACAGGCCGTCTAGCGTGGTGGGCGGTGATTCTCCAGTAGTTCGATATCAGGTTCGTGCCCTAGAAGGTTATCAAGGGGCAGGCATTGGCAGAATTTCTAGCTGCCCATCCATCATCCGCAGACTAGTCCCTAGACTTGGATTTTATTAATGATTCAATCCTTTCAGTCGACCATACTATCCCATGATAGAAGATGCACTTTGATGGTGCCTCCCGGAGTCCCACCGATAGGAGGCTCAATGATCCTAGGCTCAACAGAGTGGGACTGGGTGTCGTCTTCATTACCCCGATGCAAGCCATTCTGCTGTAGTCATTCTTATTGTCAGAAGGCTGCACCAACAATGAGGCAGAGTATCAGGCTCTCATCACTGGCCTCGAACTATCCCTTGACATCAACGTTCCCCAGTTGCATGTGAAAGGGGATTCCGAGCTGGTCATCATGCAAGTCAATGGTGTCTTTGTTGTTAGAAATCCAGAGCTCAAACAATTTTTGGAGCGCACCCTCCATCTAATGGATCAGTTCTCTTCTTGACTGGAGGTTACCCATTTTCATCAGTCACAGAATGGTCGAGTGGATGCTTTGGAAGACTTAGCTGCATCACGTTCTATGCCCGATCACGATGATCTGATTATACATGTGGCCCACCAGAGAGTCATTTTCCCCATCACCCTAGAGGATGACGATGGCCTGCAAGTAAGCCACCTTCTGCCAGATCCTCCACATTAGGGCCGTTAGTCTCATTAGATCCGATGATCGAAGCGACCCCTGACTGGAGAGCCGCTTCTGTCAAGTATCTCCAAAATGGTTTCCTCCCGGCTGATCAGGTTGAGCGCAAGCGAATCCGACGCCGCACACTGCATTTTACCCTCTAGAGTGGTCCTAGTCTTGAGAAGATCCTCTATAAGCACGGTTTTGATGGTGTTATCTTCCGTTTCATTCAAGGAGTCGAGATTACACAGGTCATTAAAGAGGTTCTTGCTGGTTCCTATGGTTCCCACCTGGCTGGGCCGAAGCTGTCCCATCAGATCCAGAGACTGGGGTACTTCTGGCCCTCTATAATCCATGATTGTATTGAGTTTTCCAAGAGATGTCATGCGTTCCAAGTTCATGCTAACTTCCTGTATCCGCCTCCAGAGCCTCTCCACTTTACCAAGTACTCTTGGACATTTGCGGTATGGGGACTCAATGTCGTGGGACCATATCCACCAGCGACCGCTCACCTGTGCAGGTTCATCCTGACTACCACAGATTTCTTTTCCGAGTGGGCAGAGGCAATTCCTCTGAAGGAGTTCAAGCCCCGTGCCATCGTTGACTTCATGATCTCCAATATAATCCACCGATTTGGAGTTCCTCACATCATCCTCACTGATAATGGCACCAACTTCCGAGCAGCCGAGCTAAAGAAATTGTACGCCAAGTACAATATCCACTAAAACCATACCTCCCGCTATCACACGAAAGAAAATAGACAGATTGAGGTGTTCAACAAAACCCTCTCCAACATTTTGCAGAAAATGGTTGGCCAGAATAAGAAAAGTAGGCCGTAGAAGCTCCTCAATGCTCTCTGGGACTATCAGACGATGACTCTCAATTCTACCCAGGTGACCCCGTATTCCCTGGTATATGAAGATGAGGCCATCTTGCCCATCGTGATATAGCTGCCTTCGTTACGCACTATAGTCTATGACCAACAGGCGCCAGATAAGGTGGCTGAAATCTATCTAGCTAAATTGGAAGCGCTTGAAGAGAGTAGGCTTTATGCCCTGCACAATCTCGAAAGGCACCAGAACAAGATGGCTAGAGCCTTCAATAAAAAGGTTTGCCTATGCTCTTTTCTTCAAGGCGATCTGGTACTCACCCTCCGAGCGCCAATGACCCCTGGCAGGAAACCACCCAAGTTGGAGCACAAATGGGAAGGCCCCTACATAGTCCACATGGTTTAGCCTAATGGAGCATAATCCTTGGTGACCATGGATGGTGAGAATATAACTCCTCCCACCAATGCCATGTTCCTCATGCAATAATTTTCCTAAGATGAATGGTCTGACATGACCTTAAATTGGCTGGTCCTGCATGACCTTAAACTATCTAGTCCTGCATGACTTTAAACTGCATATCTTCCTGCATGACGTTAAACAACATCTTGAGAACTGCGTGTGGCTTGATTCACATTCTGATGAGATTTGTAGGAATGATCAGATGCCTCATCTTGAGCCCATAACCAAGCTCCTCTCTTTTACTATTCCCCTGGGTATAACTTCCTCATAGGATCCTTTCATGATATGGGTTAGGCTTCCTTAGCCCCACTCATACAAGGGTTATAATGGTCGCACCAAGTGCCCACTCCCGTTCTTCTATCCTCCCACATCTTCACCACATGACGTTAAACTGCATGGCCTTCAAGAACTACATATGGCTTGATTCCCATCCTCATGGGATAAATATTAATGCCCAAACATTTCATTTTTCGGCCCAACCCAAATGCCAGAATCTTCCCCCTAGGTCATGATATGTGGCGAGGGTGCAATTTTTCCCCAATCCGTGTTGAGGTATCCTCGATCTAGCCATACATCCCACCCCCTGGAGACGTTTTCCTCATTTATAGACGGGTATAGCTATGACTCACCCACTCCTTGATTGGGATTCCATCACCTTCCCTATCCAGAAGGCCCCCTGAATGGTATGGATGCTAGGCCTAAGGGCTCTCTTACCACTTTGGGCCAACTCCCTAGAGGATGTCGAGGAACAAACCGATACAAGTCCAACATTTAGAATATGGTTAGCGGTTGATGCTCATTTGTTTCTCCTGAGTGGTCACTATAGGGACACTGTGTTTTATAACATGGTCAATTGCCGTCCTGGATCGTTAGGACCACCCCAAGATGTCCCAAACACCTATTGTAGTTGTTCATTCTACCTCGTTTGT
Source organism: Viscum album (assembly GCA_963277665.1). Lineage (NCBI taxonomy): Eukaryota > Viridiplantae > Streptophyta > Magnoliopsida > Santalales > Viscaceae > Viscum > Viscum album. Next base: position 1,941,840,972 of record OY728143.1, on the reverse strand, counting down.
ATCTCCAAGTTATGAACTCCCTTCAGGTGAGGCCCAGCCTCAAGCCCCTAGGCCTTTTCAGGCCCGACCCAGGTTCTCTCTTATGGTATTGTACAACATGGTATGGGATTATGTCCCCATTCACGTCATGTTACTCACCGTGCCATACACATCCCCAGATTAGACACCTTGTCCTTCCCCTCGTCCTCACTACAAGACATTAAACTGCAAGCTGGTCATGCCTCCCTGACCGAGGCCCAGCCTCAGGCCCCTTGGCCTTCTCGGTCCCTCGACCCAGGCTCTTTCATGGGAGTGTATGGTGTGGTGCGTGATTATGTCTCCATTCATGTTGGTTTATTAACCGTGATATACACCTCCTTTTTGGGGGGTATCCTACTCCCCTCCTCATCCTGCATGATGTTAAGCTGCATCTTGAGAACTATGTGTGGCTTGATTCACAACATTATGGGATACGTAGGACCACCCGAATGTCTAGACATCGGTTCCAGGCCCATATCCTGGAAATCTCCATTTCACATTGGCCCCTTGGTTTACCCTCTCCGTCCTGGATTCTTTCGTTGACCCTGTTCGGCAGTTCACCCATGTGCCTAAGGGTACTCTAGTTTATTACCTAGAATGTTGGACTCTTCTCGAACATGCTTCAACCCACTTTTCAGGCTTTTTGTTCCCCTTTATTAGGGCTTCCATCACCTTTCACCCCCAAAGGGACCCTTGAGTGGCATGGATGATAGGCCTAAGGGATCTCCTACCATTACGGGCCCCGAGTGGCAGGGATGATAGGCCTAAGGGATCTCCTACCATTACAAGACAACGCCCCTGAGCATCGCAGACAACAAACCGATACAAATCCGATGTTGCGAATATGGTCAGAGGTCGATGCTCATTTGTTATTCCACTTCAGCCTAATGCGATATAGAGAATGTGCTTCGAACACGGTCAACAGTTATCCTCCATTACCGCGCCAAACCCATTAATCCCAAAATGGTAGTTACATGATTCACATCCTTCTCCACCTCATAATGTGCATTTAGAACTCCGAAACTCTTCGTACTATTCCTCAGTGCGCATCCGCACGTTAGGAGGAACAAAGCCATGATAAGGGCGTCATTCAGGGCTCCGCACCGATTTACCTTTGATGTGTGTCCCAAGTATTGCAATGAAATTTACCTCCCTTGTTTCCCACACCGAGTTTAACTCACGTGGGCTTAGGGATTGGGTTGAGATCTGCACTTACATGGAGGGTTTTCACCCCACCTATGGTCTGAGATCTAAGACCATAAACTAATATCCCGTTCAGAACTACATGAGGCTTGATTCCCATCCTCATGGAATACGTAGGACCACCCGGACGCCTCTTCTTCGGGTCCATCTCAGTTGGAGGCTAGTTTCACTTACCCCTTTCCCTCCTTCCCCTATTTGGGCTCCTCAGCCTAAGGTTCCCCTCTTAGAAATGCATATAGTGGCATATGGGATCATTTCCCCATTCACGTCAGGTTTGTTTTATTACTCCGTACACATTACCCTTCTAGAATCATCTCTGCTATGTCTGCGCTGCGTGACATTAAAATTCATGCGTAGTCCCATCACATGACCCTAAAATATGATACTATCATCCTGGCTGCATGACAAAAAACTGCACTGCATTGTGATGACCTCATCATAGAGGAAATCACGTTGGGTATTGGTCGTTTACTATACCATCTGTCAATGCCTACTACGGATTGATTCTTGTGGCGATGCAAGGGCCTGCTACCCTAAGCCTGTCGCTTCACAAAAAAAACCACTCACCTTAAAGTACAAACAAGATATATCAAATACCGATTCTCTTGGTGAGAGGTCCACGCCCGCACACCCCTTTTTTCCGGGCATTGGTGCCTTACCATGCTGCCTCCCGAACTACATGCAGCTTGATCCCCATTCTCATGGGGTACATAAGAATGCCTGTGAACTTTACCTCAGGACCAGATTAACTATCGTTGTTGGTCCCTTGACCTAAAACCCCTCCAAGGAACACGTGTTGGTCAAAACCCCTGGTTCCCATTCACGTCGGGTTTTTATAAATACTCAACATGAGTCTCCCGTGTTTCCTACCACCTATGGTCCGAGTTCTATGACCCTAAACTAAGATCTCCCTATTTCAAGATACTCTACTCCCTCTATCTAATACGTCTTTTTATCATATTTAGATGTGTTTGACAAAGATCCCAATGTGTGGAATTTTCATAGGGACATTCCCCTCGTTCCATGTCCAAGATTTGTGGGCTCTCTATTTGGATCCTCATCCTCTTCCACATCCAAAAGGACCCTCAGACGACATGGATGTTGGGCCTAAGGGCTCTCCATGGATGCTGGGCCTAAGGGATCTCCTACCATTTTGGGCCAACGTCCCCAAGGATCTCTGACGACATTTGCGACATGGTCCCATGTTTCGAACATGGTCAACGGTTGACCCTCATTTGTCTATCCCCATTCCAGGATAACACGATGTGGATGATGCGTTTCCTCCATGGTCAACAATTATCCTCCATCTTCACGCCACCATCCATGTAATCCAGATTTCGAATGTCATGATTCTCATATTTCCACTTCTTCATGATCAAGTGGAATTCCGACATACTCGTCTCTACCTCTTCGCGCATCTAGGTGCGATTCATGGATGAGATAGCATCATTAGGATAGTATTCACTGAGTGTCCCTTCGTCCTAGCATGTTCCTTCCTGTGTCGAGAACGTCCCACCACTACTTCTTGTTTCCCACACCGAGCACGAATCACGTGGGCTTAGTAGTTTTGGTAGGATGTGTACCGGCGTGAGCAAGCATCTCATCATCCTGCATGATGCTAAATTGTGCTCTCAGAACTACATATGGATTGATTTCCATCCTCATGGGGTACGTATGAATTCCTGACCATTCTACTTCGGGCCTAGAATAATTCTAACTCTTGGTCCCTCGACCTGAAGAGTTTCCTCCGGGGGTACATGGTGTGATTAGGACTCCATGTCCTTATTCACGTCAATTTCATAGATACCGCGCCACATGCTCCCTATGATCTTCCCTTTCATTTGGCATCCTATCGTATGACGTTAAACTGTAGGAGTCCATATGTCCTCGATGCATGAGACTAAACTGCGGTTCTACCCTGAACAAGTTTAGGATGCCCCATGTTAGTCATGGGATGCACCAGAGCCTCTGCCAGAGGGGACTTCACCGGTCAGTGCTGGTCTATGATTACACTGCACTTTCAGAACTACATATGGATTGATTCCCATTCTCATGGAATATGTAGAGACAACCCATTATTTAGCCTAGGGTCTATCCACAGGAATCAAAAGTCATGTTCCTCTCCATTTCCAGCTCATGGCCTGACCCCTCGTGAGGAACTGCAGAACTGCAACTATACCCCGAACATGTTCGGGATGACCCAAAATGTCATTGGGAAGCAGTGACCCCCTCTCCAGAGAGGCCCTGTCTGAAATAAGGAACGATCCATGATCAAACCGATGCTCCCATATAGCGTACTCCCACCATGGTGGCATAATTTCGTGAGTGCTGGATTCTGTTCGAACAAACCATCACTCCATATCCCATGCTTTGTGTGCCCCTTATTCGGACACTTGTCCTCTTTCATGTCTGGAAGAACCCCCTAACAGTATGGATTCTCGGCCTATGGCCTACCTACTGTCTTGGGCCAATGTTTCGAAAGACTAACGGATGTCCAGAGGAACCCCCTAACAGAATGGATGCTCAACCTATGGACCGCCTACTATCCTGTGCCAACGTTCTGGAAGACCAATGGATGGTATTTGCAACATGGTCCCGTGTTTTGAACATGGTCAACAGTCGACCCTCATTTGATATCCCCAATCCAGGATAATACAATAAGAATACTGTGTTTCGAATGCGGTCAACAATTATTCTTTATTGTCACGCCACCCCCACAATGTTCCGAATCCTGGGTATCGTGTTTCACACTTACCATACCCGTCTGTTCAGATAGAATTCAGTTCCCCTGGAGTTACACCATTTGTGCACAAGAGCATGTGAGGAAATCGGTAATTCAGCTGTTCTAGGAACTCCATTTTCCAGCCAAGTCTCTCCCATTTTCTGGAAATCTAGACCGGTTGTTCAAACCCCATATGCCCAAAGCTTGGTTTACACTCCTACATTTGGATGAGGCGATGATATAGCCATCCCTTATTCCTCACATCAGGCTCAACCCATGTGAGCTTAGGGAATGGTTGTTGGACACTCTGCGAACATTATAAGGATGTGATAAACCAATGAAAACAATAGAACTCATGCATGCTAAGGCATTCAGACAATCAAAGTATGAAAGTACGTTTAAGGGGTTTGTAATAATTACATCACTTGGGGGTCGACTCACCCCATGGACGGATTGACCTCATTGATGAAACGTTGCAGCTCCTCCATCCTCTGGCTGGTGGCATCCAAGAGATGTTGGCGCTTGTTCACTTCCCACTCCTCCTCGGCAGCGAGAGGGATCAATTCATTGGCCACGATCTGGGCCCGCTCAACGTCAGGCCAGATAGCGATCATCCCCCCAGAAGCTCTCCTCAGTCCCTCTTCGACTTCTTCCAGCTGACCCTTCAGTCATGATATCAGCACAGATTGTGCCTTGAGGGAGGTCAAGTGCTCGTTCTCCTAGCTTTGCAGCTGCTGGACCTAATCTTCTGCCTTCTGGAGCCTCTTGATGTTCACCGCCTTCCATCGCTTCCAGCCCACACCAAGTCCTCGGCCATACTCTTGAATCTTTTCCGCCATAATATCTTTGATGTGCATCTGAGGATGTTCGGAATCTACTCCCCCAGCACACAGTTCATGCATGCATGAGCGAAGTATGTCCATATCATTCAACCATAGCATTTGGGGGTGTCATCGATGAAGTGTGTGATCAGATTCCATGATCAGTGACAGACTATCTTACTGTCCTCCTATTCGGAGGCCATCTCATCCTAGTCGGCACATTTGTCCTGCTCGCATGCAGGGAATACCCCCCAATAACTCATCGGCTGGGTCCACGTCTTGAGTTGGATCGGTCATGGTGGGGCCCGAATCGTCTGGTTGATCCTCATCATCGGATCCCACCTCGATGATCTCAGGCATAGCCCCACTAGAGCCCCCGCCGGTGGTCAGGAGCGTTGCGGTTCGGTCAGGTTGGATGTTCACCTCCATGACCATCGACATGCCCCTAGGAAGGGTGCTACTAGAAGCCCCAAACATCTTCGCCGTAGCGGCCAAGGCCAATTGAAGGACTGTACACACCAAGAAGGGGATGTGAATGCTAGTTAACATGGTCAGGGGATGGCCGTTGGGAATTTACTAGAGAAGACTTACAGAGGTCAAATCCCTGGTCTCACTCTTGGGATGATGTCATCGGAACCCGGAGACGCGGTCCGCATATATGGTTGGCAGGTCTGGAGACTCTAGGGAAGCCTCCTTGACTATCCCAGCCCCGCTAGATGTGGAAGTTGATGCAGCCACAGTTGTGGATCCTGAAGGTCCCGCGTCGGCACCTGCGGAGGGGAAAGAACGAGGTATATGCAGAAGGTCCCCCTGCACAGTACAGATGCTGATAATGAATCCATAGTAACCTAAGGGCAGAATCTGAAGACGGAACTTGGGATTTTACCTCAAGAGTCTCCGCAAAATCATCAAGATCTGAGGACTGGCCGCTGAATTTTCCCACCTCCGGCTGACTCTCCCTGCCCTCCTCGTCTCCCTAAGAGGACTCATCTGATTAGTCCAGTAGGGGGAAGCGCTCTCTCAGCTCAGTGGTCGATACATATGGGGGAACCTTCCAATCCAACTGTACCCTCACATGCCCTGTCATTGGGTGCAGGGAACCCCGGGAATGGATGAAGTCCTCCAGCTCGGCTATGTAATACTCCGCCTCCGCCTGGGACACTACGAATCCGGCTCTAATGGGGCCGATCCCCCACAAGTCCATCTCGGGGCGGTTAAGGTGCTTCCATAACTTGGATTAGCCAAAGAATTACCGGTTTACTTCCCATATGTCCCAGGACTCTGAGAAGACAACATTATATGGCATCTCAATATGGCGCAGCCGTTTCCCGGGGCTTGAGTGGAAATCCTACAGAACCCTCTCGGTGACCGCCCCTCTAGATGACTCTGTTCCGTTGGGACCACCGGCTCCGCTGCCACTGCCGGACACGCTGCTATTGCTCCCTCCTCAACTGGTGCGAGCACCGCCACTACAGCAACCCTGACACTACGGGATGCCCTTGTCGCCTTCCAGCCCTGGCCCCGAGGTTGGAGAGGCTCACCCTCACCTACTAGGATGGTTGTCTGCTTCAGCATCACCCTTGTGTAGGTTTCCTCCCAGCTCTGGGTGTATTCCTTTATCAGCCCAAGGACAACGGTCGGTGGAGGCAATAAATTCTATATCTTACCGTCTTCCGATGTGAACATGAGCCACATCTGCCTCATTACACATAGGTGGTCCTCATAGTGCACCCCTAGGTAGTCCTGCGGGGTCAGCCGGTGCAGGCACCAGAATTTCCTAGCGAACTGGTGTGGGGTTGTCGGCTCGCAGAGACGCTCTCGGTCCACCCTGACCACCAGGAATCCACCTCGAAAGGCTAGGAGGTAGGCTCGATGCTCTTCTTTTCCCTGTCCATCATTCGTGAAGGCCCCCATTGGAAATGTGAATGGGTGTAAATTGAATTCCTTCACCTTCCACACTCGGTTTAGGACCGATGGTGCAGCCAGCTTGGTCGGAAAGCTCCCCGCAGTGTTCAAGATCGAGGGACAAAAGTTAGACCTCGGAGGTGAGATAGGGTTTGGATACTCATAGATCTCCCTGATGTGTGCTTCCATCCACCCGTACAATAGGTGGAACGACCCACATATCCTATGTGGCCTCTTACCCTCGCTGATGTGCCACAAAATCTTGTATAACTTGGAGAGCATCGGGATCCCCAGGTTGACCCTCCCTCCTGTTGCCAAATTGGATGACATGATGAAATTTCTTGGCACACTCCCATGTTTGTATCCCTCACCAGCAGGTTCCAACCACAGATGAGGGCTGTGATGAATGCCGCCAGCCTGACTACTGGTCGTTGTTTAGTGCTAACACTGAAGCCCCAGGTCTTCCACTGGTTATTCTCCAGCAACCGCCAGTATGAGTTTTCCATACTCTGGGCACCCTTCGGGCAAGTTCTAGGCCCCACCAGGAACTTCTTGCTTTATGGGAAGTTCAAGAACTACTTGAACCAGTTCTTGAAGTGGACATCCCTTACGACCTCCTTGTCTTCCCTAGGCACGAGCTCCATCAGTTCCATCGCCAGACGCGGAATCTGCTCTAGATCCTCCCACACACCCAGGTCTGGGAGGAATTCATCGTACATCGCCCCCAGTATCGGGACCCCCAAGATCTGATGCATGTCCCACAGGCTGATGCCGACCTCCCCGTGGTGCAGGTGAATGGTATTGGTCCCCGGTGACCACCGACTCAATAGCTCCAACATCAACTATTTCGGCTGGTAGATATGGAACTGGGAAGTCCAAGTTGCCTAATATATGCCCACTCTTCTCAGCTCCTCCTGGAACTCCTCGCACGGGGCACCTACCCAGTAGGCCCAAGCCCAATCATCCATGAAATTACCGCCCTGGCGCACGTCCCATTCCTTGGACCACCCCTTCTTCGGGTTCCCCAGCGCCGCCTTAAGGATGGTTCGGTATAGAGGAGGGGAAGTCTCCGACTACAGTGCCCTCCCATCGACGTTGTTCAGATTATTGTAGAGATAGTCAACAATGACAGGCGTGAAGTCCTCCCGGGCATGACCATCAGGTGCCTTGAACCATCAGTGCTGGAACGACATGCTCCAGAACCAGTAAGCTAGCTCATCCCTACTTGCTGCAAGGATGAAGACATCATCCCTCATCCCGAATCCATACATAGGGAACCTGCTGCACTATGGGTAATTCTTCTGGCTTTCTGAAAATAGCTCCACCATAGATCTATGGTCTGAGTGAATCCAGACTAGCTCCCCCAGCCCTAGACTGTTCTCCATTTCATCCCTTCGGGTGGCATCCCCAAGGACCCCCTGGGAAGCTTCTTGGTGGGCCATTTGGTTCTTGAACTTGGAAGATTGGTTGGCTGGTTCGCAGAGATCATTCGTGAAGTGAGTTCGTGAAGGCTGCTTGCGAAGACTGTTTGCGGTAGCGCTACCTCAGCGTTCAAAGTCAGATCGCGTAGCGCAAACGCGGAGTCAAGGACTTGTTGTGCGCCACGAAGCCTCGATTCACAGAGATCACCCACAGAGTGCACATAGCTTAATGAATCGAGAGGGCAAGAAGATAAGATTGCGGAGAAAGGAAAGAAAAAACAAGAGGGATGATCCCTTATTTATAGGCGACCGCCTTTAGAGCTTTGCGGCGCGTCCTGGCTGCGTAGAGCTACGCGGCACGCCCGTCCCGCGTGTCCCGAGTCTACCTCACGATCCCACCTCATGAATCTGCCCTGCGAAAGCCAAGAATTTTGGTGATTTCCCTCAGACTTTGACCCTTGATCCCTCTATGGCTTCAAGTCTGAGGGGGGTCATTTGATGGGGCCAAAATTTCGAATGAAGATAAGAACCCAAGGTTGACCCACAGACTACCTTGCGAAGCCCCTTCGCAGAGTCCCAAGCTCCGCGACCACCGTGAAGTGAAGGGGGCGGGATGCTCTGCGAATCCATTTGACGTTCTCGAGCTCACCATGAAGAGAAAGAGGCGGGATACTTGGCAAACCCATTTGACATTTGTGAACTCGCCACGAACAGAAGGAGGCGGGACACTCCGCGAACCCATTTGACGTTCGTGATCACGCCGCGAAGCCATCTGACCACTTTTCACGCAACTTGAGACCTACTTCGCGGCACCTCTTGCCTATAAATACCAGGCTCCCCCTGATCTCTGAGGATGAACAATCTGTCTTTTGGGCTTCTCATCTCCTGAATCGCAAAGTACTCTTCTGCTCGGAGAACGATGAGCTGCGCGACGTACTTCTGCTTCGCGAAGTACCTCGCCATTGTCTCGTTTTGATCCCCACTTTCGAGAGAGATACCTTTCACGAAGCCTAAGGGCTTTTGCGAAGGAAGGGGATCCCCAAGGGGACCCAGGTCATCTTGGAGAATTTATGTTTTGCGAAGCACCCTTCATGTACACTTGATCCATTAGCTAAGGCAGGAACACTATACTTCACGAAGCACATTTCTTCCCGAAACCTTGCTCTGTGAGGCACCTTTTCTCCATGAGGCACCTTTGCTCCGTGATGCTGTGCTCCACGAATTCCCTTCCACTTCGCGAAGCTACTCCCATTTTCACCTCCACCCAATGCTAAGGCTAAGGCACCTCACTTCGCGAAGCACACCCATTCGCAAGTTCCCTCCACTACACAGAGCAACAGAGCTCCACAAGGCCCCAACCTATGGACCCCTCTGTTTGGAAAACCCTTTTCCCATGTGACCCTCTAGGTCTTCACGATGTGATTTCAAAGTCCCCTGGACAATACCACCTGTAGCATTGCGACGCATAATGCTTCTTCGCATAGGCAAGCTAATGACTATTCATTCTTCACATAGCCATGCTAACGTGAACCCCTTGATGGTACGCTCCATGAAACCCCCTTAGTATGGAGTTTTTGGTACCTTCCCTCCTAAAAGGAGCATAGGTTACCATTTATGTACGTCCAAGGGGTGCGGAGAAAACTGACCTCATCCGAGCTGCATGACATTAAACTGCCAAGCACCTTCGTTCTCAACACACGACGTTAAAATGTGACATCACCCCGCGCCTCTGACATGGGAGTACCCCCCACCTTGTACATTCTTCACGCCCCTTGGTCTCCAAAAGGGATGATATCCTTCTTTTGAAAGTGGTGTTTCTCCGTGGGGAAGGTCAACCATCTTGGAATAAGCCCCTATCTTTTCATGCCGGAGGCAGCACCCCAGATCCTCCTCACTTCCTCTCCGCCAAGGCCAGCGGAGAGTGTGATAGGAAAAGGGGCCTCAATCCTGGAGTAAGTCCCAATATTTCTCTCCCTAGGGCACTCCACGTGTAAGCCCCACTCTACATCCCACGGATGCACCTTTTGTGACGTGATTGTCAGGTCCCTGCTGCCTCTTGTTTCTCACACCGAGTACGACTCATGTGGGCTTAGAGTAATCATCGACCATGACACCACCTCATCCCTCGTGATGTTAAACTGTATACCCGAACTACAGGGACATTGATCCATGTCAAGGCATGGTATGTAGGAAGCCTCCACGAGGTTCAAGCCCACCGCCCAGTCGTTCCAACCATGTCGGTTCACCAAACACCTTGGGCCACCTAGAGCATAAGCCCCAAATGCACTCGTCTCGCATGAAGTTAAACTGTATACCCAAACTACGAGGAATTTGATCCATGTCATGGCATGGTATGTAAGAAGCCTCCATAAGGATCAAGCCCACCAACCAGTCATTCTGACCATGTTGGTTCAACAAACACCTTGGGTTGTCCAGAGCGTAAGCCTCAAATGCCCCCATCTTGCATGACGTTAAACTGCATTCCAATCCAGCGGTAAGCCGTTGTGACCCACCTGAACCACGTGTTCTTTGATCCATGTCATGGAATGGTATGTAGGAATCCTCCACAAGGTTCAAGACCAACAACCATTGGCCCTGACCATCTCGGTATCGGTGCACCAACCCCTATAACACCCTTGGAAAACCTAGAGTGTAAGCACCACACCATCTCAAACTACGAGTATTTTGATCCATGTCAAGGCATGGTACGTAGGAAGCCTTACGAGGTTCAAGCACACCACCAATGGACCAAGGTTCACCTTTAGGTCAGTTCGCCGACACAAACCAACTTGAACTACATGGTCTTTGATCCATGCTAAGGCATGGTATGTAGGAAGTCTCACGAGGTTCAATCCCTTCACCCATCAGACCAAGGTCCGTATTCATGTCGGTTCTCCGACACCCCCATCCAGAACTACGGGGACTTTGATCCATGTAAAGTCATGGTACGTAGGAAGACTCCACTAGGATCAAGCCCAAAACCATCATCCATCCTGATTCTTACCCAGGCCGCCACATCCCGGTGAGATCATGCTAGTTCATTCCCCTACACAGCATTCAGGGAGCCTCCCACATGTTTTCCTGAATATCAGTGTTCCCTCCAGTGGGGCTCCTTAATCTGATCCACTCTAACCAGTGTTCTGATTAGTCTGATCCATCCTCGCTGGACGTTAAACTCACGACATACCATGTGTTATACATGAGAAGTTGAGGAAAACCTCATATATATGCCTACAACATATGATTCCCTGCATCTGACATGGGATGCCTTGGGATTCTGCACCCTCGATAAGCCCTATAATAAGGGACAAAAGAAAGTCACACCAATCCCCAGTGTCTAGACACGCCAGTGATGCCCAGCATGACTACTCTCCTAACCGAAGGTTGCTGCCCTGATCAGACCCTTTGGAATGTCCTGACAGAAGCAGTGTAATTAACTGGTGTCCATGAAAATATGGCACCGAGAAGAGTTTCACTAATAACATATTAAAACTATTAGGGAGATCCGGAATAGGTTACAAGTTCCGAGGAGGAATCCACGAAAGGAAGAAACTACATCCCATCATCCCATTTTGTTCAAGGAGAAGATGTCCTAGAACAAGCAGCGAATGTTGGTCACCTCTGGAAATCAGGAATGCGGGGCAACATAAATCTGCTCCCATCGCACTCAAGTAGACGGACTCGCTCACCCCAGTGAAAGCGTTGGAAACAATATGGATATGAAAAAAATGAACATAGAGGCAACAACTCTTAAAGGGGTGGATTTGGTACTAACATTAACTATATTATTCTATGACAAGTGGGCCTAATATCACACACTTAACTAGACACACATGAGGGGTATTCTGGGTTTAATTCAATTTTTCTTTATGAAACATTATGATGAATGGGGAGATAAAATATATAAAAACCTATGGTAATACATAATGATATGATATGATATTAAAGATTTATAGATTGAAAAAGTGGTGTCATGATCCTATTAGTGATTTTTCATGATTATATTATTGAAAAAAAATATTATTATTTCTCACCATATTTTTTTTGGTTTTAGTCAATTGATGGAACCATGTGGAATTTAGCTGACACTAAATATGGAAGAAACTACAATAATCATCCTCTTGGAAAACCAAATGATATTAGAGATTGAATGAAAAATCATATTTTTATGCTTAACAAACATTATCATGATGTGATTTAGGTTGATATTCTGAAAAAGAAAATGAGGGAACAATTTACTATTGAGTCCTTTATTAGGTAATTCCCATATTCTTTTAGTTGGTCTACCAATCGAGTAATTTTAAACCCATGTATTAATACCAATAAAATGATATTTTCTATTATATATTTCCCTAGCATAACAAAATTATTTTGGATATTTTTCATTTAAAATATGAAGAAAATAAATGGTAGAATCTTATCAAGAACCCAAGGCAATAAGAAACAATTTACTCCATATAGTTAGATGTGTTTAGGTTGTAATTTTTGAATAATTACTTTCCTCATATTATTCATATGAATATAGAGAATGAATTACTTGAGATAAATAAGAAGGATGGGGAATCCATTAGTACCTATGAATAAAATGTAATAACACATTTGACATATATTTTTTGGATTATCAATGAACCTAAAATTAAGATTGTTCATTTTTTTTGGTGGGTTGAAAATAATTGTTTGAAATTTGTTATCCATAAGAGTCTTCAATAGCTATGAATATATCATTCATTGTTATAAAAAGGTAGAAATGGAACTTTGAGTCATCCATAAATCATGTGGTATTGATATGAAGAGAAATATGGAATTCAAAGAAAATTATAATGGTAAAAACAATATATGGAAGATTATTATTATTAATTTATGCCCTAAATGTGGAAATAAACATGGAGGAAATTTTTTTAAGGGGACTATTAAATTAAATAAGTTTCTAAAATATGTTAATTGGGTAAATAAATGTTGAAGTTATTGGAAGAGGTTAGATAATGATGTGAATGGGGAGAAATATTTATAGAATGCATCAACCACACTCCAATGTTTCAAATCAAATGAGTGCATTCATTATACTAACCAGTTCTTGAATCTATGGGTTGATAATGATGATTGATGTTAAAAACCTTTTATTCTCAACAAAAAGTGGAAATATCAATGAATCAATATTATCGATATGGGTTATGAGAATTTTGTGGTAAATGGTAATCATACTATCTAATAAACATCAGATAATATATTATTTTATTTTGGTTCTAGGAAATATTTCATATATTAATTATTTGATAAAGGTATCAAATTAACACCTCAATAATTAGATGTCTAATTATCTATGAAAACAATTAATGTTGTGATTATCACATCTGAAGTCTATGATTCTTATCTGAATGAATGTTATGGGAATATGATTCTTATAAATATTTTTATTCTCCCTTTAATTGATTTTAATATGATTTTGGGTGTGGATTGGATCTCTCTATATAGAGCCTATATCAATTTCAATGGAAGGAAAGTCACATTTCATATTCTGAATGAACCTGTGATCATTTATCTGGGTGAGGATGAATAAGATCTTTAAATGGAAGTTACTTAAATTTATGGTTCTCTATTCATAGTCATAAACAATATTTATATTTGATATATTGGGATTAACATAACATTGAATATATGCCTATGTTATAAGAGTTTCTCAATTACTTTCTTAAAGAGTTACTAAGTGTTCTTCCAATCCATGAAGTCAAGTTTTCAAAAGAATTCATTCGTGGTATTAAACCTATTTCAAATTATACTTATAGAATGGGGCCAATTTAGTTGTAGGAATTGAAGAAGAAACTTCAGGAGAATATATGTAATGGATTCATATAGCCCAATGATTTACCATCGGTTCACGACTTCCCTTCATTAAAAAAAAAAAGATAAAGACAACCCTACATTTATTATTGGTAACTTAATAGGACCACAAGTAATTATAAGTTTACATTTTCCTATAATGAATATTTGTTTGATCAATTGTGAGGACCCCAATACTTTTCCAAGAATGAACTTCATTCTGGAAACTATCAATTGAGGGTAAAAAATGAAGACATACCAAAGTTAACATTCTGTATAAGGTATAAAAAATATGAATTTATAGTCATTCCATTTTGACCTACCAATTCCCCAACTATCTCCATGGAATTAATGAATTGTGTCTTTAATTATTACATAATTTAATTTATGTGTTTCATTATTAATGATATTATTATATACACTAGGATAAAATAAGAGCATAAATATTACTTGAGAATTTTGTTCATGACTTGAAAAAGGAGAAACTATATTTTAAATTTAGAAAGTGTTAATTGTTATTACAGAAAGTATAATTATTTGGACCCATGATCACAAGTGAGGGTACAATAGTATATCCTTATATGTCAAAAGTCATTTATAATTATCCTAAACCAACCAGTGTGACTGAGATATAGAGTTTTATTGAATTTTATAAATATTACTAATGTTTTGGGATGAATTTATCATAGCTGTCTAATCCAATCATCAATTTAACATAGAATTATTTCATGTTTATTTAGATTGATGAATGTGAATAAAATTTCAAGGAGCTAAAGATAAGGTTGTTTAGTACACCTATACTCATGTTACATTGTAGTGGAGACAAGTTTGTGATTTTTAGTGACACATAAAATAGATGGATGGGATGTGTTCTGATATATATTAACATGGTATAAGCTTATGAATATCATTAATTAAAGGCTCAAGAGAAAATTTACCCAACAAATGAATTGAAATTAGAATTTTTTTCATTAATGATATGGTGGAATTATCTTTATAGGTAAAGGTGTGACATATATAATGGTTACTAAAGTTTAATGTATACATTCTCCCAAGAATATTTGAATATATTCTGGAGAAGATGGTTGGAATTGATTAATGATTATAAATTCTCAATACATAGCCTCCCTAGGAAGGAAAAGAAGGTTGATGATTCTTTGAGTCAAAAGGGTCATTCTATCTTATCTATAATAAGGATCTAAAAAGATCTAATATTTATGGATTTTATAGGATAAACCTTGAAATATTGTAGGAAGGAACAAAATATTATCTTTCTCAATGGAGTGTTCAACCATCAATCCCTGAAAATATTAAAGAGTAATATAAATAATATGTAGTACTACAAAAGAAGGTGAGAAATGATATCAAGTTCAACCTTGATTGTGATGGAATGATATGTTCTAGGAATAGAGTATGCATCCCTTTTATACCAGAATTGAATAAGGATTTGTGGGATTAATCTCATATCTCACCATTCTTGATTAATCCTGGAATTATAAAGATATAAAGTGGCCTTAAAGAGAATTTATGGAAGGATAACATGATGAAAGATATTACAGAGTATGTATCTCGGTGCCTAGTATTCCAACATGTGATGTCTAATATGTAAAATTCCAAGGGGATGTTACAACTATTACCCATACCTTTATAGAAATAGGAAAACATCACCATGGATTTCATCATAGGACTCCCTAAGATATCTAATAGGAATAGTGATATTTGGGTAATAGTTGATCATTTTATGATCTCAGCACATTTTATTTCTATTAGATAATATTTTTCCCAAGATAATATTTCCAATATATACATTAGGAATATGCATAGGTTAAATTGGGTAACATATTCTATTATATCTGATCAAGATCTGAGGATTACCTCAATGTTTTGAAGATGTATTATACCAGCTATGGATATAGGGATTCATTTCAATGCTTCCAAGAATCATTAGATACATGGATAGTCTAAGAGAACAACTCCAACATTGGAGGATATTATATGATATTATTCTCTATATTTCAACGGTGGTTTGGATCAACAACATCCACTTATCAAATTTTATTTTAACAATAGCCTTCAACAGAGCATTCAGATTGATCCTTATGAATTCATATATCAAAATAAGTATAAAACTATGATTTACCAGGATAATGTTTAAGAATGAAATATATTGGAAATTTGAGCTAGCTAAAGAAAAGGTAAAATCAATTTCATCTATATACCATCACATTAAGACAACTTAGAGTCAAAAAAAGAGTTATTCTGGCAATCTTCAGTAAGATATGGAATTCAAAGATGGTGAGAAATTATTCCGGGGAATTTTTCCATGCAAGAAGGTAATGTTATTTGGAAATAAGGTAAATATGAGACCTTGTTATATTATCCTGATAATGATTATTGATTGGTAGGGATAATAGCTTATCACATGGAACATCTCCCAAACCTCTCTCAAGTTCATAATGTGTTCTATATGTCTCTTTTGAGGATATACATACCTGATCCTTAACATGTACTAAAATAATTTTTTATACTACTGGATAATGATCATTTTTTTGAATAAAAAGAAGTAAAAATCTTGAAACTTTGAGTAAAAGTGCTACGAAACATTACTACCCTCATGGTTAAAGTTATTTGGAAGAATAAAAATTTCATGGAATCTATATGGGTACACAAGGATGTGATAGATATAATAATAGATTTAATAAATATACATGATATTAATATATATAATTATGATTCAGTAATGATAAAATATTATTGACCTTTCTTTCTTTCTATTCATCAAAAAATTATGTGTTCATGTGTACATAAAAACTATTATATCCATGAATAGTGCAATTCATTTTTATATATCAGTGTTTTAAGTAAGAATCTAAATATTTATATAATGAATATATTTGATATTTATATCATGAGTTTTTTATATTATGGAACCGTGATCAAAATTCAATTTCCATTACTTATGAATCAAAACATATAAGAAAATTAAAGTGGTTAACACCCAAAATAATGATGATAATGAACAATTTTGATTGAATCAGTGATAATATATTAGGAGTAAACATTTTATGGTATAATAAATATGAATATGACTATGGTGTATAATTTTAATAAATTTAAATTTATTATACTAGAGGATTAAATCACATAGGAAGAAAGTTGGACTCAATGTAAGGTTTTTATGATACAATCTCAATTTTTTACATGATTATTTATAATTTAATATATAATGAAGAAATAATATGATTTAAATCTCAAAAATATTATGTATTTTTATATCCTATAGTTATTTCTATAAATACATTTTTTCATTTTCCTCTCTATATTTTTTCAAAATTACTAATGAACGTTTTCAAGGAAGATAATTTTGTTTTTCTATTCCATCAAGAATTATTTTATTATATATCCATAGTTTCTTTAATATATTTTCAAGAATGTTTTTAAAAATTTATAATGAATGGTTAAATTAATTTTACCCATGTTTTAATTTCTATAAAAATTCTTAATACTAATATTCTTTATTTTCAAAATGAGGTACTTCCTACCAATGGGGTGAACATAATATTTTTTTAATAATCACCACTTGAATAATTTTTCCACTAAAATGGTTATCATTTTCCTTGAAGATTCATTTACAAGGTTCTATGTCAATTTTCAATGAATATTTCCTAATTATCTAGAAATTGTAAATCTTAAATAAGTGATTTCAAAACGGAAATTATATTTTCCTCAAGAAATTCTCCGGTGATTTTTTTATGTTTTTTTTGGTCTATGAAAACATCCAATGATGTTACTTATTATTCATAGAGAATATGATCTAATGTTACCATATTTATTTACTCTCTGTATGCTTTATGATTATCATGATGAAATATTGATGAAGCCATTTTATTTCTCATAGGTTAAGTTATGATGAAATGATAAATGAATTTATGATCTTTTGGAATACATTTGAATGGATTATGATTATATTATTGGTGGGTCCAATATATCTCTCCAATTAATTGGGTAATGGTTAATGTTTTTCAAGATTAAATGGTACATAAGTGGTTATCCCATGACTAAAATAGGGAAAATAGGTGGTTATACTAAGCCTAACATGCAATGAATGTTTTAGGGGTAGCCTTGAAATAATATTTCTATGATTGTGATTATGCCACAACTTTTATTACATTTTATATGAAATGAAATTATTCTTATGATAATATCTCACAACTCAAGATATTTCATTATTCTATGAGTTTTATCATATTCTCTATAAAAGACGTATTCTGTGATTATGATATATGAATTACTGGGTGTTTTATTTTAAATATTAAGATCATATTCTCATACACTTATTATCATGTTATAATTACATTTAATCATTGACTGGAATCTCCCATGTCTACTTATACTGAGCATATGATCTCACCCTTAATTATGTTTCCTTTCCCCATGTAAAAAAGAAAGGTTTTAAGAAGGGTATGAAAAAGAAGTGTATTATCTGATAAATACATTATGGGAGATGTTCAATATATTTCCTGAAATAAGATTATTATTAATATAGTCTTTAAATAATCAAAACATTTTTGGTTCTAAGTCATGACTATTTATGATATTTTTAAAATATTTATCTAAAATGATGTGATATTTATATAATATTTGGGTCCCCTCAGAAATAATGGATAAACTTGAATAATAGAATACTATTGGTATTGAGGTACTAGTGCTAGCGAGGATACACAAGTACCTACTATATATATATATATATATACTACGGTAATACTTGATTTCATATTTTTGTTCGAATAAAAGTATTATGGGGAATGATTACTGTGAAATTCTATGAAAACAGGCTCCATTATGAACCCCAAATCACATAGTATAGATTGAAGACATTTATTCAGGTCATCTATAGTATTAGGAAACTATAATTGAATGATTTAATGATAGTTAAGGTCCTAAACCAATATTGGGGTTCAACTTTGTGTCTTATGGTGGCCCTTATACTAGGATGATCATATATTATAGTCATGATGACGATGAGATGTGATCATACACTGTGACCATGTGGGACTTCATTTTATCAACATGGGTTGAATGTGACATCATCTATGAGTCCTATTACCCCTATTTGGTTATACATTAATATCCGTTAATTAAATGACAAATGGTGGTTCCATTATTTTATTTTAGGAATAATCAACATCTCATTGTAATGAGATATATTTTGGTGATGATGATTAATAAAACCAGCTAGGTTAAATTCATACTACCTTACCCATGCCCATTAATTATGATAAAACCTAGTTATTCCCATAACTAGATTTCATAATTCCCTTATAGAATAATTTAGGGAAATGCTTCAAGAGTCTCCACCTCCTTAGCCCCATATTGATGGAACCATGCTACAAGGTATCCCCGTGAGAGGCATACATCCAGTGAGATAACTAAATCTATAGACTAGTATTGTTTATAAGCACCATGATAACATATAAATAAAGAAAAAATGTATTATAATGAATATAAATGGTGATAATGTTGTTGAAAATAGGGTGATTCCCTCTATGTTGTTGAGATACTTGGATAATATCTGACATTGAAGAAGGCTGAGTCATCGTCAAAACCAAAAAATGAGTTTTATAGAACCTCCAAAATTTTAATATTACCTTAGGCAATCCACTTCTATTTTACCTAGAATATGATTTCCCATATCATGGAAATATATACCACCTTTCATAGTATAATAATAATTCACCACATTGGTAGCATGAATGCATCAAATGTGTCTAACTTCAAGAATAATCTTGAAGAGGCTATCATGTGTCTTTGGGATCTAACATTTTTTATACATTCCATAGATAAACGATTCCCTATTACAGGATAGGTTTAGGACTTGATATACTGTGGTAAAAAATATGTTTTAATCAAGCATTACATTGTTAAGGAATGAAATTATCACTTCAACATTGAGGATGTATGATGAAGATATTCCTTATAAATTTAATCTTTTATTTTCAAACCATCATATAACATCAATAATTTCCCCTTATTACAAAGAATAAGGACAATACAAACACCTATCTAGTCTCCTAATTAAACATAAGGTGTAATCCCAATAACTATTGTGGGATTTTATAGATAAGAAGAAGAAGAGATATAATTTTCAGAGGGTTGTGTAAGAATCACTAAGCTAGATCCAATTTCTAACTTCCATCCTCCATAATCTTTCCCCTTAGAAATGAGGTCAGATACCCCTATTTAAATGATTATATATTGGTATAATTCTGAGATATTCCATAAGAATATTGATATGGGTGAGAATGTTAGGTCATTGATTTCACCCACTACATCCTATTTGTGTATGTGTATATATATATATTTAAATACACTGATGTTGTGATTACTTGATCATAGAAATTCACATCACTAAAAGGAGTCTTGAAGAGGTGACCCAGATTTCATTAGAGGGGAACAAAATATAAACCCCCTCATATTTTTTAGAAGCCTATATACTTATAACATAGGTAAATTCTATAAGAAATACCTTAACGATCCATTATAGTTGAGGGGTTTATGGTTTGGCTATAATAATAGAGTGTAATGGATTATTTTTTCATCACCGAGGTGTCCTTATATTTCAGTATAGTGATAATCATACTCATTGAAGCTATGATCATAGTGGATTATCTCCTATCATTAATAGACATTTTTTCCTCCCAGTATGTAGGAAAATAATTTAGAAAAAAGATCGATGGGAATACATCATCCTTGATCATGCTTGTAAAATTATTTCCCCTTGTTCTAGGTCTATTTGAACCACCATCCCGTATAGCTTTGTCAATAGAAAACATATATATGATAATACAATAAAGGGAGGCTAAAAATATCTCACTACTTTAGGTATAGTTATCTAATACCTTATTATTTTCAAGGTATTATTCTTTTTATTTTCCAGAAGTGGATAGTAACCACCTCTTTAAGGTTCTCCCTATCAAGATATCCTTTTACTATAGGTTGTGGGAGTAACCGACATTAGAGGGGGGAGATATAATCCATTAATTTGTTAAGACAGTAATGTATATTACAAAATTCCCATAGTATCGAATGATAAAATTACAATGGAGAGTGAATTCATTGATTTGATAGAAGAAGAAAAAAATACAAGGGAAAATATCTTGGTTTCACTTCTAGAGTAAATGGTTCTTGTTAACAAAGATGACGCTTCAATTAAAAAATGATAATATTGACACATCCAATCATCATATATCTTTTAATGTATATTTACCAACATATTCTAGATATTTTTATCAATATCCCCAACCTAGTCTATGAAAATATATATTATCTGCCACATCCATATCTCAACTGATCAAAGTCATAGAGGTGTGGACTATATTGGTTCATATTATGTCATCAGGATTTAGAATAAGACCATATATTTGTAATCTGGTTCTATATTACATCTCTATCTATGTAATGAAATTCAATTCATACTTAGATAATTCTATAATTAAATAGAGTATGAGGTAGTGTGTATGGAAAATCATTTGAAGGACAGTCTTCATCACTCCTCTTAGTGATATTATTGGCCAATTACAAAAATTTCAAAACATATCATCCACTATGGGTTATGGGGGGGAGGGTTATGATTATCACACAATCCATACAATTTTTAAGGAGGATATTGATTCTTATAAGTAAAAAATGGTTCACTCGTTAAATAAATTTTCTATAAAATTTACTTTTTTACAATGTCAATCTCAGAACCATGGTACAAAATAATGATTCCCAACACCCGATGTTAGAAGTGGAGTAGCAAGGTTAAGCCATGGAAGGGATATCCTTAATGGAATGACACTATCAAGTGCTATACTGATTTCCTCAATATTTTCATAAAACTTAAGAAGTAGTAGAGGTGTTATTATAGACAGTTGAAGAAATAAAAAAGGCAGGAATGGATTCCATTGCAATGGATGAGGCATTATGGACAGATGGAGTGGATGAAGATTCAACACTCTATAGGTTACACTAAGCTATAAATGACTCGATGAAAAAATTGATCCAACATAGAAAATTTATTCATCATGCCTAATAACAACATTCATACTCAAGATTCCTTTTGTATATGATGATAGAGGGAGATTCTAAAATATGGATGCCACTCTTTCTTTTTTTAACCAATGAATAACAAGTATATTCAATGCTAAATCACTACTAAATATTTTATTGTCCATATAGTTTGAACTATCAATTTAGGATATTCTATGAAACTTAAAATGAGTAATATAAAAATAAATAAATCCATTTAAATACTATTTGGGGATAGATTGAGTAAATAATAACTTTTAAATTCTAAATTCAATGATGAAATATGGATCAATACACTATATTTTTTCTATATTTCCATAAACGGAATTTGGTAGTCTGGATAAGATTACATATATACCATCACCATAAGATGAGGTGAGATTATGAGAACATGTAATAAGGACATTGGTATCATCTTTAGCATGTGAAAATACATGGTTATAGGATGGCCAAATACATATTTACATACACAATCACTGTAAGATAATTTTAGATCACTTAGATATGAAATATCTTTTAACCCTAGATGTGTGATCTTATATGTGTATATTTATGTCTAATATAGTAGCATATAAACTATCAATTTATGATAATGTTAGTCCAATTAGTTGTGAGGGAGGTAAATGAATCAACATGATGGTAATCATGAAGGGGTATTTTAGAATGCACAATTTTAGGTTTAATAGTTCTCAACTATTCTAAAATCCCACCTTGGTAAATTTTTTATGGTTCATCTCAATCAATATATGAGAAACAGAGTGTTGATTTTTTCATTTTCCTAGGTAGAGGGACCTATTTAGGATATCATAACTTTTGATAGGTCCTTATGGTGGTCCCTATAATATATATCTTATTTCAACTATAATATTTTTCCAAATCTATAGTTGATGGAGGATTTACAGACAAGAACTTATATTTTTCTCAAGAATCCTTCTTGGGATTTCAACCTAACAAGTATTGTACAATTTTTCCCTTTGTATTAATAATCAATTTTTTTCCTAAGACAAGCAAGTTGTATTCCTAGTGTGTAGAGACTATATTTTTGTCCAAGTCTCCCATTATGGGTTTTTAACCTATTGAGTACTCTGTCTCTCCCCTTGTGTAGTTTAAGGTCATTGAATCTATAATTATGAACATGGTGTTTAAATATAGAAAACTTTTACCCAAATATGTGACATTGTATCTAATATTAAGGGTGAGGTAATCCCAATGTGAATAAATTACCAATTTCCCTCAAACACAAGTTCATGTACTTTTGAATATTCATGATTAAACCCATATATTATATGGTTAATATTGAATAGAATTATATAGAATGAGGTAGTTAGCATAAAAACATGGGTAAAGTAAGCCTTACATGAAAGAAAGACTAACATAACTAATCCAGACAACCTTGAGGAATGGTGCATGTGGTCTATTATCCTAGTCCTTGGACCAATGATTAATGATTTTTAAGGTTAGAAAACAATAACTTAAGTGTGATATAGTCCATCTAGAATGGGATAACTAAAACAAATGTGAATGATGAGAAAATTGATGGGGTATAATTTCTCATGGACCTGTGAATACAGTTTAAGGTCATAGTACTCTACCAATTGTGCCTTACGGGTTAGGGGTCACAACACATGGGGAAATAAAAGTTTATAGACATGATATCATATTTTTTCTTCAAAAATATATATGATTCATGAATGTGTACCATTAAATTATTTTGAATCTACTTGAATAATTTTATCTCATAATTTATATATCATAACTCAAGACTTTTCAATCAAGAAATTATGTTATATAAAATATAATATAAGGTTGAATGGTAGTATATTTTGAATAGTGGGTTCTAATGTAATGTTTTCAATGTATATAGAATTAAGTGAAATCATCCTTACGAAGAAAACATTCCTCTTATTTATAGTGCTTAATATGGAATCATTGATATCATTACCATCTAGAGTTGTCCCTTGGAGCCAAATGTGCTCATTACCACCAACCATGAAAGGTTTTTAATGATTCAAAAACATGAAAAATGAAGTAAGTTTTTAGGGAAAAGGATATTAAATTAGGTTTTAGGATCAAAAAATTATACACTACAATTTATTGAAAATATTCATGGGGAAAAGGGATATAACATAAAATTTATTGAGCATTCATGAAGAATAGAATAAAAAAGTACTTCTCTAAATTCTTCCTGGAATTGTGGTTCCATCGTGGATTTCATAGCATTTTCTAGGGCCATATGGTGGACCCCAAAATGTTTTTCCTTATTCGTCTTGTGCTCTAACTTTATTCTATGATATCAAATAGGATATATTAATGATGGGGGGATTATTATTATGCTTAGTCTACCCTTTATGGGTCTCTATCTTGGACTATTTTTTTCATAATTTTATTGTTGTTCAAGATGAAACAAAACATTTATGAAGTTTATAGCCATTTATCTTTTACCAATATTGAATAGAGTTTATGGACTCAGGATAGTGACCAAAATATGAGGCAGTCTACATTATGGTAAGAAAAAGGTTGACCCAATTTTATAGAATCCCATTATCCCTAATGTATATAGTACTATGGAATGGTGAACACAGTTAAAGGTTATAATGATTAGATTAACGATTGATAAAGTTTAAGGCTAGAAAAAACTTACTGAATGATGATATGGTTACTATTGAAAGTTGATGTGATAACCTAACATGAATTGAATGAAAAATATTAATATAAACCATTATAGAGAGGGGTACCTTCATTCTAAAGTCATGTTGATCAGCCCATGAAGTGAGAAAGGGCTTGAAAACCCAAATGTGGATCAATATATAGATGTTATATAACACATTTTGGATAATTAACAAGAAAATGTAAATCATAACCTTAGTAATATGACTTAAGAAGTGATTATATGGGTCAAGTATGTAGAGGATGACCACTCACCAATATTGAAATGATTGGTTCCACCCTGCTGTTTTCTATATAATATAGGGGTTAGAGGACCATATCTTTAGGATGAAATTTTCCTATGGTAGGAAATCTTGAATATGGTGGAACATATATAATAATCAAGAAGAGTTTCTCTTTGGAGTCTAATATAATTGTTTCTAGATAATGATGAAAAAAATTAAGGAATGATGTATGGTTTGTGGGTAGGGGATATTCAAGATGTGATTGGAACAATCTTGTCCCAAACTAACCATTATTAGGACATTAATGGATAATGAATTTGAGGGTAAATGGATTATGATCTATAGTTACGTTTAAAATATATTGCATAGATGTAACCATTCATTATGGGATAGTAGGAATCAAGAAACACATAGTTTCTAAATAGATATAGATAAATTGAAAAAGAGTGGAATTTTTTAATATTTTATCATATAACAAGTAAATCTTCTATAGGTTTTACCTATGACTGAGGATCTATGTTTCCTTATAATTGAAAGAGTTTTAACCCAGTATATGTTTATAGATATATACTATGACATACTTGATTTTCATGATGTATGAGATGTCAAATATTAAAAAACATTATGTTATTATAACATTTCATCTCTAATATGGGTGTTTATTGGTTAGTTTTCAATAATAAAGGTTACTATAATCAGTGGAAAGAATGAAATGAGGATGAATAAACTTTTTGTGGAAGAAAAATACCATGATACATCCCATTGAATCCACCAATTAGAAAGTGGAGTTTTTTTAGGTTTATAGGGAACTTCAGACTGCACCAGTCAGCATATGGGGAGGTACCGACTAGTAGGTGGCATGGGTAGAACCAATTTTTTTCCTACCAGCACATCATCTAGTCAGAGGCCAGCCGGTGAGTCCCACAAGCTCACCGATGAGTCTCACCACATGCCTGTGGGCCCAATCCATAGGTAAATTAAATTCAACCCATGGGATTTTAATTACATTCTTTTTTAACCCACTTTAACACCCAATTGTAACTCCAAATCACCCAATTATAAATTTCAAACATCCAATATTGATATTAGAGATTTCCCATTCATTACCCCATGAATCATAAAGTTTTGAAAAAACCAGTGATGTTAGAATGGTGAGTTTCCTTATAAATATTCGTTACTCAACATTATTTTGAGATGATCATGTATATATGATGTATATGTGGTTTCTATATTGATATGATGATGAATTATTCCTTCAATCATAGATCATTGGTGGTTTTAGAGAGTTGATGATTTATATTGATTAAAACAAGATCTACCAATAATAATAGATGTTCTATTGGTAAATTTTTATGGATAACCACTCGATACCTCTTATAGATGGAATATGAATGATAGAAATTTAATTCATTGATGATTGTTTGTAATATTGGTGGAGGTATCGATGTGTTAATGACAACCCTCCTCGAACAGAGATAGAATTATCAAGAATAGTGGATGTTTTCCGGTAAGTATTCATAGATTGATCATCTTGAGACTCTCTTTTCCTTACTTCTCATACTAAATCGATTTTCTATTGAAATATTGATTAAGGATCAATGTTTTTGGCTAGACATGTGGTTTTATTATATGATTGGTTAGGAATTGAATATTTTTTTACTTATTTGAAAATAAATTTGATGAATTGGGAATATCTCATTCAATATATCGTGAAATTGGTTCATTCAGTAGAATACATAAGGTAAGTGATATAAGAACCACCCTTCATAGAAAATAACATTCTTGAGTCTCCCTTCTAAACCAATTTCATGGAAAACCGAAAACCAAGGTAGAAATACATGATGTGTGAGCTCATTTTCTATTCGTGTGTGACATGGTTTGGTCTTCAATCCATTGAAGAACCTTGTAGTACTTCTTAAAAAAACCATTAGGTAGGAAGCTTCTTAACATTCAAGGATATTTTCTACTCATGTTTCAATGGTTCAATTGTCGTGTTATCATAATTTTATGACAGTTCTTGATTGGGATCTCTTATGGGTGTGTGCAGAGCCTCTGAGAACCTTTTATGATACTTATTTCCAAGAGTATACATATAGCTTATTTATATCTGTTTGATATTGATGCCATTTATTATTTGTTTCTACTATTTAATAATTATTATATTCTATGATTTTCAGGTATTCTCTATCCAATTATATGTCCTACCATACATTGGAGGTATCTTTCATAGTACTCATAATAGGAGGATTGTCATGACATTGTTTCCCTTATTGGGGGAGTGCACATGAATTGTGATGATGGTGATGATGGACCTAAACAAATGATATGGATATTGATATGCCACATGAATACTGTGTGATATAAATTATTCCTAGTGGATCCCAATTAAAATGTTTAATCAAGGTCTAGTGGATTCTGAGTAGCATGATTACTCAATTCCTAGTGGATTCTGAGAACATGACTCACTTGATTCCTGGTGGACCCTATGTAGCTTGTTCAAATAAGGAGGGATTGTATGTTTACTAGCCTTGGGGATAGTTCATGGTTACTTCTGATATCTTAATATTTATTCCAACATAGATCCAAAGAATGTTTGACTGAGTCTCATGTTGGCATGGTTAGCTCACGAGTTTCCGGTATATGATTGGTTAGGCTTTCTCGCACATTTATTGTTATCATGGTATACACATGTCATAAAAGTATACATTTTTAAGGATTAATTGGTGTAAATATTCTGACATAGTTCCATAATGTTGGTCCCTTTCTTTATTACATAGAAATAAATACAATACTTGAATCCCAAAGGGTTGAGATATGATTCTCAGTAAGGGTAAGAAATACAATAGAAGCTATAATAAACATAAATAAAAAGGCATAGTGAATATATACAAAAATATTTAAATAAAAAATAATCTTGAGCATAAAATGGTAGGATTAAAAGATGATTAAATAATTCCATAATAAAACATAACCATTGATATTCTTCTAGATGAATAATCACAGACTATCAATTACTATTTTTTAGTTCGGTTTGGAATTATTGGTAAGCAACCTATAATACTACATAAGAATTTGGGGTTCAAAACCCATTGGGTGTAGGTTACTATATCAGTACTGTAGTGTACTATAGTAGCGATGGAACTGTTGATCAGTGACATTGAAGCGGTGGTAGCACTGTAGCAGTTAGGTATTATAACATCACTATTCACTGAAGTGACTTTAGGTCAAATATTTGGGCCTTCTGGGCCATGTAATATGATTTCATGCCCACTGGACCTACTTGCCATGTAATGAGATTCAATCCAATAGGGCATGTGGGTCATGTATTGAATAAATAATACTTGGTGGGTGGGCTATCCCCTTAGGGAGGGGGGGGGGCTATGGCCTACCTTTCTAACCTATGTATGTGGTGTGTAGGCATGTTTAATGTAATTGTACCCAAAAAAAACCTAATATATATGTAACATCCCCAAATGATAAAGGGTTAAATGACTAATTGATATGACTCATGTCAACAAGGTGCACCTTCCTTTTCAGGAGCCTGCCTGATTAGAACTCCACAGTTAAGCGTGCTTGGCCTGGAGTAGTGATCAGGATGGGTGACCTCCTGGGAAGTTCCCCAGGGTGTGTGTGAGTGAGGACAAAGCACACTAGAAAGGAAAAGTGTTGGCCTATGGGGACTGTCATTAGTCAGATGACCCGTTCGGGCATGTGGGTGGACCCTGGGGTGGGCCCCACATGTCTACGGGGGCAACTGGGGGTACCTGGTAGGCTGAGACCCGAAGACCATGTTAAGGCGGGGGGTCTGTGCTGTCACCGGGACCCGGTTGTCACATTTGGTATCAGAGGTGGTACCCAGCCTTAAGTGCGGTGCACTGCCTGGGTTGAGATGTAGGGCCCACAACGAGGGCGTTGTGCTCTAAAGGGGGGGGGGGGGGTGATTGTAACATCCCCAAATGATAAAGGGTTAAATGACTAATTGATATGACTCATGTCAACAAGGTGCACCTTCCTTTTCGGGAGCCTGTTTGATTAGAACTCCACAGTTAAGCATGCTTGGCCTGGAGTAGTGATCAGGATGGGTGACCTCCTGGGAAGTTCCCCATGGTGTGTGTGAGTGAGGACAAAGCACACTGGAAAGGACAAGTGTTGGCCTGTGGGGACTGTCATTAGTCAGATGACCCGTTCGGGCATGTGGGTGGACCCTGGGGTGGGCCCCACATGTCTGTGGGGGCAACTGGGGGTACCTGGTAGGCTGAGACCCGACGACCATGTTAAGGCGGGGTGTCTGTGCTGTCACCGGGACCCGGTTGTCACAATATATATATATATATATTAATTACTTTTTTCATAATATGAGAATGAATAATTTTGGACATCATAAACATACTGTCAAGGCCTCGACTAAGACACCAAACGTAATGGGTAAGAACCCAATCTAGTTTTTCTCATGAGACCTACCAAGTCATCGAGGGGATATAACGAGCCCCACCTATAACATAATAAATCCGATGAATTCATCACATGAAAGGGGTTAAATATAAAGAACACACACACACACACACATGTTAAGGCGAGGTGTCTGTGCTGTCACCGGGACCCGGTTGTCACAATATATATATATATATTAGTTACTTTTTTCATAATATGGGAATGAATAATTTTGGACATCATAAACATACTGTCAAGGCCTCGACTAAGACACCAAACGTAATGGGTAAGAACCCAATCTAGTTTTTCTCATGAGACCTACCAAGTCATCGAGGGGCTATAATGAGCCCCACCTATAACATAATAAATCCGATGAATTCATCACATGAAAGGGGTTAAATATAAAGAACACACACACACACACATATTTATAAAATTTAAATAAATTTCCTTAATCAGTAAACATAATCACTAACCATTCAGAGTAATATGGTGAATGGTATCAAGACATCACATTCACATTCAAACTAGTCATAAAACATTAAATAAAATATGGTAGATGATAATCATAAGAGATAACTCTTCATAAAGAATAATATTCAATATAGGAGTTTAAATAGATGAAAATACTCTAGTAAAATCATCGAGGAATTTTGAGAGAAAACCCTTTTTATACTATAAAGAAGTGTTCTTTTGGAAAAATAATTTATATTTATCATAATTGTATGTATAAAACATGAAATGAACAAAATATAGTTTTTCTTGATTTTTTTTATTTTATAAAATTAATGGTGTCTTAAAATAGATTATGGATCGTAATTTAAAATGGATAAGAAATTAAGAAGTTCCCTTTAATCCGGCATGCATATCTAGAATAATTTAGAAGGAAATCTTGTAAAACATAATATCACCTAAAATAAAGATATAATGACATAGATACATGAGTTTGGAACATTTAAAAATAATTTATAAGAAGTATATAGAAATTAGTAAGAGTTAATATGGTGTAAAGAGAGAGAAAACATAACTCGAATGAAAGTAGAGTTTTTGGAAGAAACCCTTACTTTATGCCCAAAAGTGTTCTTCACTTGACATTAATATCCTAGATAATAAAATTAAATCCATTAATTAATTAATTAATAACATTATCTATATGTATTTTATTCATTAAAGTTTTATTATGTTCATTTATGTCCTTTTTAATGAGTTATAGAGTTTAATTTCATCATTCAAGAGCATTCGTTTTCCCGGTTTTCAGGGTCAGTTCGCTTGTTTATAATTAATGAAGTTCTTGTAAAATGGGTATAATTATGAAGAATTGGAATTATATTTTATAAATGAACAAAAATAAGTGTAATTGGTCTTATATATTTTTTTTCCTAAATATGAGGATGAATAATTATAAAACATGTTAATGAAGTTCTTTTAGATTTATTTAAGTAATTTTAGATCACAATGAACTCGTGTTATTTTATCATTAATATTATGTAAATATTTTACCTCTAGAACATAAGAAAGGTTTTAAAATAAATTTTAAAATCTACCTCAACCATTAAAATTGTTTCATGAACATCATTCCAGAAGGTGAAGAAAAATGAATACTTTTCATCCTTGATGGTGATGAAACAAAACCTCATGAACAATGATTCCATTCTTATAATGAAAGGGAGAGGAGAACATGATTAATGATGGATTTTTCAACTAGAATAAAAAAATTACATTATATTTAATGTAATGGAGTTATCAGGATATTTGGATGAGGTTAGGTGAGGAGACAATAATAAAAGGAAAGAACTTGAAAATAAATTAAAAGGAAAAGGAAGAGGATTTTACCTCTTGAAGTCTCCTACTTGAAAATATCCATTGGGAAATGGTTTTGGTATTATTATGAGACCAAGAGATCCTAGATGCGAGTTAGGGACTTAGGGAGAGTATTGATTAAAAATTTTATAAGGATCAAATCTTTGGAAGGTGTGAGGATAAGGGGTGGTGAGGGGTGATATTTATAATGGAGGAGGGGGTGTTTTTTGAATATTTAATTCATTTGTTCATTATTTTGGATCAAGTATATGAATAGTTGGATAATTATCACAAAATATATTAAAATAATTTATATAAGTTATATATTATGGTTCTTACATAATCCATGTAACACCTCAAGATTTCATAGTATGTTATCTCATTTCATGTAATTCAATAACTTGCGCTACACGCAACACCGAGTTCGAGCGCACCACGACTTACCAAACAAGCCATTAAAAAGGTGGTTATGAATACTATTAACCAAATTTTAAATTTTATATATCGTATATGATTTTAACATTCATCTTTTGGGTTTCTTAAACATAATATAATAAATATTCAATTTTTAAGATAAAAGTATTTTTTTTTTAAATGTAGTTTTATGCCTTTTAATGGAGAACCCTTTTTAAATCCAATATTTGACACTTTTATATATTCAATTTAGTGAAATTTAATTCATACTTAGAATTTGGACATAAGATTTTAGTTTGGATAAATATTTGGTACTTTTCTGATAACTTTCATATTTTGACGAATAGTGAAAAATACTATGTTTTAATTGAAAACAACTTTTTTAATCAAAATAATTTATAGTGTTAAATTATGGATTTGAAAAGTTTTTAGGTATAATTAGATTATATTTTTATTATTTAATAAAATTTAGGTCATTATATGTAATTTCCCATTTAAATTTGACATAAACACATGCCAATCTTTTGGTAGTTTTTACTTTTTAAAAACCAGATTTTTTGTTTTGACAACGTAAATTAATATTAAATTAATAAATGAAACTTCTGAATTTTTAAAAATAGACTTTATTTCTGAATTCTGAATATCAAAATTAGCTTAGGGTAATTTTTTTGTATTTTTCTGAAAACTATTAATATTTGATGAATAGTGAAAAACACTACATTATTATTTAAAACCGAATTTTTATTTCAATAATTAGTTATTTTAATTTAATTTAAGAATAAATAGATATATAATACATATATAAGTTCAATTTAACTCATTGGAGTCATTTTATAATAAATTTAGATATATAAAATTTTATCGAAATTTTTACCGTCTTTTACCCACCTCGTAGAAGCATTTTCTAAATTATCATAAAACATAATTTAACTGCTTCTGTGAGTTGAATTTCAAAAATTTGAGAGACACAATTAATATCAGTAAGTAAAATTTGGTTCAAAAAGATGAAAATAATTATTAGTGAATATTAAATTTTGACTTTTATTTACCACAATTAAAAGTAAATAGGGAAATTAAGGGTAAAAATGATATTATAATTATCCTGAAACATGTACTAATTCTATTGGATAAGTATAA
This sequence comes from Viscum album, assembly GCA_963277665.1. Taxonomy (NCBI): domain Eukaryota; kingdom Viridiplantae; phylum Streptophyta; class Magnoliopsida; order Santalales; family Viscaceae; genus Viscum; species Viscum album. Next base: position 1,941,808,322 of record OY728143.1, on the reverse strand, counting down.
TTCGACCAAAAAAAACCTTAGGAATAAAATATGATCCTCTTTGATCCACATGGATTAGATTAGGACATTTATTATTATTTTATTTAAAATAGAGTTAAAAGTGTTAAATTCAAAGTTTAATAACTAAACCAATTTTTTATATAGGGTTAAACACAATATAAAATCGACTATAAATCTTCATTAGAAATACACACCTTTTTCCTACATAATAGTATTTTATTTATAATTTTTATACATAAAATAAAATAATTTATTTATGACACAATGATGATATTGTAATTACGTTATTAACAAAATATTTAAATAATTGATATTAAAAATATCTAAATAAATGTAAATTGAAACTTCTGATAAATTATACTAATTTTATAGGTTAATATGACATTTTAGTGTTGATTATATAATTTTTTTTGAAGTGATAAGGTTTTTATGACTTTTACGAAAACCAAATACCAAATAGTGTCAAAATTGACATAAATTAATTTTTAAAACAAATAATATATTATTGGTTGATATAATATTATTAAAAACCTAAAATTCAGAAAAAAGACTTAAATAATATTATATATTTCATTAATGAACCACTTGAGGTTCTCTTGGAAGTTTAGATTAAGTTTATTGACCATATAATGTAAGAATACAAGAAGACATGGTAAAAGTTAAACTATTTAACTAAGAGTTAAATCTCAAAGATAAGGTTAAAATGGTAACCTAAACTTGTATAAAACCTATTGTTTGAGAGGTTTTAGAACCATCCCCACCTTATCCTCTAAATAAAATATTTTTGATCCATTAGAAATAGAAAATTATTTTATTATAATATAATATTTCAAGCTTTTACTAAAGTGACCCTCACCTCTCTTATAAAAGGGTAGCCCCCTTCTCTTAATTTCACACCCCAAAACCATTTGGCTCGGCCACCCCCTACCCAAATATACTCCCTTCATCATAGAAGCCTTTTTTTGGTTAGAAATCCAACCTAAGGAGCCCATTTTATCAAATCAAAAGGAAGAACCTGAAGAAGAGGTAAATACTTCATCACCTCTTTCAAGTTCTTTTCTTCTTCTTCCACTTTCTCTTTCTTTATTGTTTCCATTATAAAATAATTACTCCAGTATCTTCTGCATACTTTTATGTTATTATAAAAATGGTAAAACTATATTAATTATTCTATCCATCACATGAATGAAAAAGTCACCATACATACGTACGTACGACTTACCGTCTCCACGTCGTGGTGTAGTTTGTTATTAAAACAATTAATTATTTGGATAGGTATAATAATGAATATAAATAATTTAAATAATAAATATAACATGTTAATTATTCTGAATATATGATATAACATCCAATTATACACGGTTTCTCCATCAATAAAATGATATTGTCGCTCGTGCATACGTATGGATTACCGTCTCCACGACGCGATGAGATTCATTTACACGTTCTCCATTCAATAATGATTATAAAAATATATATAATTAATAAGTATATAATATATAAAATAATAATGATACTGGATATATATATATATATATATATTTACGTAATTGCATATATCTTATTCACATAGTTCTGTTCAATACGATATGAAAACAGAAACAATGTTAATGCGTACGTACGACCTACCGTCTCCATACATGGTGTTTTACATTTAATATATATGTCTATTATAAATATTTATATTATACATATATATGATATATAAATAATGTTTTATATTCTAGAAGTATTTAAATCATGATCTAAGTGATAAAATTAAGAATAAAAAGTTAAAACATGTACGAAAAAAGAAAGCGTTTATTACATTAAATGTTATTTTAACATGGAAATTATTATTAAATGGGTAGTATAAATTCATAAATGAATCATGTATTATATCATAAATATTAATATGGTTCTTGAATAATTTAATAACATACTGCGGTTTTTATACATAAGGTTGAACGTACCCTTGACTAAAGGAAAATACAAGGTAAGGGTTAATTTTAAAATCACTTTATTATCTGAGGTTGTTTTTACCTAATTATCTTCTAGGACATATTTATTATCCATGTCCATGATTCATAAAATAGTTTTAAAAGGGATTCTTTTCAAGTTACATTTTTACAAAAACATCATTTTAAATGTTTTAAATATTTATTCTTCTAAATCATTTTCATTAATGCCCATGTTTTCAAAATGGTTTTCAAGGATTTATTTATATGGACATGAATGTTTTTAAAATTTTAATTCCATTAAAGAGTTTTAAAGTGATATTGGACACATTGATTCAAAAATGTCTTTAAATATCTTCCATTATAAATTTTGTGGATTTTAAATGTTTTCATGAAAAAGGGAATATTTCTCTCAATATGTTTTACAAATCATTTTCATCTATGTCAACATAATTTGATTGATTTTAAACTTGTTTGAAGTTGATTTGTTATAATACAACTCTTCTATACAGTATTTAAGGTTTTGTGATATGTTTGACTGTGGATGTGTTATTTTTATACCATTCACATTTTGTAGATAAATTATTGACATTTTGTATGCTAGTTTTAATATGAATGTTTATGTTATGTTTAAACATTTTCATATGAGGAATGCATTGGACTTAGTAAGTGATAGGTGGATCCCGCTATAGCTCCTCAATGCATCAGTAGGTATCATGAGACAAACTAGTGTCTTGGAATAAGGACTTGATAATATCTTATTTGTAGTCTTGGCACGAGGCCTTGACTATGTGGTTATGAAGTCTGGAATTATGCATTCCATCATTATGAAATTAGATATTGATATTACTATTGGAACCATGGATATTCTATGCATGAATTGGAGTATGGTTTGTGTTTGTTGTCAATCCTTAGTGGATGTTCAGAATGTGTACCAGCAAAGTGATCATATAGTTCACAGAGTCAATAGTATTGAAGGTGGTTCTGTTTCCCAGTGTTTGCCAAATTTTTGGGCCTCAAAATCAGAAAATGAAGACATGGATTATTGGTAAAACCAGGTGCATGAAAAGAGGAAGTGTTGCGCAAAAAATAAGGGTTGTGGGGGAAATACTTGAGCTCGGTGCGAAAAACATCGTGGTGCGTGAAATAGTGGATCGATGTTTTTCTCACAAATAGTGTTTCAGAATCAGAACATCGAAAAATGGCAAAGGCATGGGCTATGCGAAGAATCGGGAGATGTGCGTGAAAAACGATATCAGTGTGAAAGATTATAGGCTAGATGAGAAGTTTTTCACGCCACATGCGGTTTTGTGCATGGGGTTCTCAGATGCCTGTAAATCAGAGGTGACTCCTCTAATTCCAGATAGTTGAAGACTTAGAGAAGGTTCGAGGTCTGATGTGCGTAAAAGGATCGCGTAAATGGGTTTGCCCGAAATATTCTGGGTTGCGCAGAAAATTACGAGATACGCGAAAAAGGAAGAGCTGCACGTAAAAACTTGGTGTGGCGCGTAAAAGATTTATTTGTGCGAAAAGGGTTTTGTTGCACGCAATATTTTTCCACGCGAAAAAGGAAATTTTGCGCGCAATAGTAAGGTCTTGCGCGCAAAGGGTAGGTGTTGCGTGCAATTTTCTGTGAAACTTGCATACACATTTTGATTATCCGGATCAGTGGTTTAGTGTGTTCAATAGCATCAATTTAGGGCTTCGATGCAAGCATAGTCTCATGCTGAGTACATACAAAGACTTCAATGCAAATCTACTGAAGATACCTTCACGTATATAAACTGAGTGGGACATCACTGAAGGTAGTGAGCCAGGGGGAGTCAACTGGAGTGACCCGTGGGACGCAGTGAGCTATCCCAGAACTTTTGTAAAGGCAGTGAGCCTGGGAAAGAGTGACTGTTCCTGATCATTTGTAATACACTGCTAGTGAAGATTAGTGGAATTTGGTATTACCGAAAACCTGTCAGCATATTCTCTTTGGACGTAGCCCTTAGTGGTGAACCAAGTAAAAAGTGTTGTGTCATCTCTTTGCATGTGAATGTTTTCTTTCTGATCATATTCATCATACATGTTTAACAAGTTCCTACCAACGTGGGAATAAGATCCATCACCTTAAAAGAAAGCGTGGTCAACCTGATTCACCCCTCCCCTCTAAGGGTGTCCTGGGGTCCTATAATTACATGTGATTTTTCGACTAGTAGAATATCCATGTGAATATGTAAATGTAATTATTTGATTTTTCTTTTCCATATTATGCTGAATTTTATGTTTAAAAGGATTTTCTATAATTTTATACATTACCTTAAATATTTATGCTTATTTATGAATGTTTTCGCTATATTGTTATCCTTGCTGAGCATCCGAGCTCACCCCTTTCTATGTTTTATTTTTCCCAGGATGAGAAGAAGTATATTATGACTGAACTGCAGGGATAGTCTAAGGGATATGAATGTGGTCAATGGAGAAAATGTCTTTGTTTTTTTTCATTTTATAATGTAATGTAACGTTCTTGTATGTAATCTATTTCCAAGACTTCTAAACTGATCAGTCTTTCGGTACATGATTTCCTTGTATAATGCCAATGTATTAAAATAATTCCCTGACACTGGGTAACTGGGGTCAGGGCATTAAAGTTGGTATCATAAAAATTTCAAAACAACCTTGTAAATAGATAAACTCTTATTAGAGAACATTACCCTAAGATAGACTTTGAGGATTATTATAGAAAAACATCCTATAATTTTGGTAATGTAGAGATTTTGTGTATTTTCCAAGAAAGACATCCCTGTCTAGATACGAGCAGTTAGAGGTCTCTCTAAAAAAGATGCACCTAGGAGTGAAAACTCCAACATGGAGTTTCGGGCTTGAAACAGGGTATCTTAGAACTAATAAAAATTTGGGATATAGCCACAGACTTATATCCAGGGTTTTATAGGTCTGTGGGTATAGCATTTTTATTGCCACGGTTTAATTCAATCTCCGTGTATAAATCAATATTACACCATGAGCGTTTTTTTTCAATATGTATCGGGCTCCTCCTCCTCCCCCAATCCGCAGCCCTCCTCTTCCTCCCTCGATTCGTACCCCTATCACCATGCATCCCTCCTCCCCGATGATGTCTCCTCCTCACCGTAGCCCTCCTATCCTCCCCTGATTCGCATCCCATTCACCGCGCATCCCTCCTCCCCGACAACGTCTCCTCCTCCCCACATCCCTCCTCCTCCTCCCCCGATTCACAGACCTGTCACAGCGCAACCCTCCTCCCCGACAATGTCTCCTCCTACCAACGATCTCCTCAATGATCTCATTGTGCAACCCTCTCTCAGAGCAGTTCCCTCCTCCCCAACAAACTCTCCCACATCAGCTCCCTCCTCCCCGATGAACTCTTCTCAGCGGTCTCACCATTTGCTGGTAGAAGCATACCGCTCTTCATGCAATTGAAACCAATTCTCTAATGGTCTTCAATTCCCTTCTCGGATTCGGTCTCACACCATGGAATACTGAATAAACCATATGCAGAAGAATTTTTTTTATGAAAAACAACCTGGATGTTCTCCATGCTTGGCATGAAAGGAACCAAGTGGCGGACTCTCTAGGTTCAAAGGTGAATTATGAATAAGAGGTTACTCTATTCACATGTCTCAGATCACTTCAAGGGGAGGGTGAAAATATGGTCATCGCAGATTCTCCTGATCTTCACCATTACAGGCTAGCATAATTCCAGGTGAGAGTTTTTTGTCTTCCCCTTTGTTTGATTCTTTTCTGAACTTGGTTTGTACCTTCTCAGAACTCTTTCATTTATATTAAAAAGTATTTTTTAAATCATGATTTATTCATCATTTTAAAACAAAACCAATCCACCTTTATCATATTTGATATTTATAATAAGATTTTTATTTTAGGTCTATTGTGAGGTACATCTTCTATCCAAAAACCAAAAAGTGGGGATGTATATATCATTCAAAGAAATATTAGATACATTTTACTTCTGGTACCATTTCATCTTCTTCTATGACCATTGAGGAACTTCTTTTTATGTTTGATACTTATGAGGATTTTTTTGTTCAGAACACTCCCTTTCATCATGAAAAACTAAAAAACATTTTTTATCTGTTTGAAGAAGTTTTAAGCTACAGATCTCTACATTTATGGGTCTTAGGAGTCACCTTTCGTTGTACCCTATTGGCATAGTAGGCATCCTTGTTTTCATATGCGTATTAGATTATTATCCATGCGCCTTTAAATTTTATCATGGTTTTATCTATTAATTAGGTTTACACATAATACTACTACAATTTTCAATCATTTCTAAAATTATTTAGGGGAGTGAGGGGTGATAAAGGAGTGATTAAGCATTCTCAATTACCATGGGTAGGTGAAATTAGTGTATCAAAAATCATTTTTTTCACTACCTAACCTAACACACTAAATAGAGAGTGAATGGATTTTGATCTTGGGTAATTTTAGGGTATTATTTAAGGGCGGGGGGGGGGAATTTATTTTATAATAGATTATTATATAATTAATGAGATAATTATATAAGGTAACCCTCTATTATATTCATCATTTTTCACTTTTATTTTATTTCTTCCATGCACCTCTCATTCATTATTTAATTATTTTCAAATTAATAGTGTTATATTAGTGTAGGTGTGAGGAGAATGAATGATTATATCCTTCCATGCACTTGTGGTTCTCTATCTATTTTCATTATAAAAATGCAGTATTACTAATTTTCTATTGTATTACATTTCCATATTGGAGTTGTAAATTAGTGGCAATCATGTTTTGGTTCCCTATCTCTTTTCACCATAAAATGTAGTATTTTTAATTTTCTATTGTATTAAATTTCCAGATTGGAGTTTCAAATCAGTGAAAATCATGTTTTGAGTTCTTAATCAGATCAAACTATTGAATTATAAATCATTGGGGTTTTTCATGCTGCACTTTGATCATCCTTTTGGAATCATGCTCTTATTTAAGGAAATTTTTATTGAAGACTATCTGTTACTTCTTATCTGATAGAATGATTTAAATTTCTATTTCATATAATCATTCTTTGTTGAATCTACATTTGATTAACTTGGATAGAGGGTTGGACAATGCTTATTTAGTTGATTTTCAGGTTGGTCCGAGAGGAATATGAAGACTTTTTGTTGATGAAGTGAAACACTTCTAATTATTGAAAAGTGGAAAAAGTGGATGTTTCAACAGTATTTTTTATTTGGAGTTTTTCTGTACATTCTGGAACATACGATGACTCCCTTTCCTCATTATATGATGTTTTATTTTAAGTCATGTTTATATCCTGTTTCAATTACTTGATGGTGCATGCTCATTGCACCTCATGTTTTCATTATATCTTGAACCTTCAAATTTTTTCCGGTGTATGGGTTGGAAAACCAACTCATTTATTTTGTCACTATTGTTGTTAATTTGTTTTGACTTGAATATTTACCTATCAGAAATAGTGAGCTTAAAATGTGTGTTGTGCAGCCTATGGTCTACAGTTTTCATTGCTGGCTTCAAAAGGGGAATTTTGACTTCAAATTGTCTACCTGTACAAGTTCATCTTATTAATTGATGTGTTGTTAAACCTAAACCAGGTTCGATGGAAAATGATGAGTTACTAATGATGAAAAATAGGTGAAGAGGGGGAACTACAACACCACTTAGGGCCCATGAGGTTAACATCTTTTATTCTACTGTGTTTGGAGAAACATGGTTATGGTGATTCTTTCTTTCCAATTATGTGAAGCACTAAAAATATCCGTGTCCTTTTTATGATCTCTTTAATACTTTGTTTTGATTGGTGTTTTTGGAGATCAATTCTATTTTATCTTGTTTTCTCATACTAATCTTGATTTTTGATTTGGTGTTAATCAAAATTGTTATTTTAGTTTCTGTTCATCATGTTAAGATGCTATAACTTTTACATGAATCTTTTCCATGTAATGTCTTGTTCTTGTGAGTTTATATTTTTGAATCAATATGTATATATTTCATTTTATTTTAATGCATTTTAGGATTGTTATTATTCAAGTATTCACAATTCTATATTCTCTTTACGTAATTATAGCTGTGTTGAACTATTGTTTTGAAAATTTTAGGGGGGCTGGTGCAGGCTAGGGGGACTGGGGGTAGGGGGTGGTGCGGGGGGGGGGGGATGGTTGTGGGGGAGGGGATTGGATTGTGGGGGGGGGGGGGGGGTCGGGGATGGTTGTGGGGAAGTGGAATGGTTTGTGGGCTGGTTTGGGGGGAGGCTAGTACAGGGGACGAGGTGAGGGTGGTGTAGGGGGGGCTGGTGTAGGCTATGGGGGTTGGGGGCTGGTGTAGGCTCGGGGGATGGTGTGTGGGGGACTGGTTTTGGAGGGAGGCTACCGGTTTTGGGGAGAGGCTAGTACAGGGGAAGGGTGGGGTGGTGCGGGGGGGGGGGGGGGGGGTTAGGGGGCTGTTGCAGGGGTGGGGGGGGTTGGGAGGATGGTGCAGGATGGGGGGTGTGAGGGGCGTGAGGATGGCTGTGTGGGAGGGGACTAGTTTAGGGGGGAGGCTAGTACATGGGGAGGTGGGGGGGGGAGATGGCTTGGATAGGAATAGATTTGAGGTGGATTTTTTAGAGAAAATTCTCGGGGAAGCTAGGAGATTCATTATGGGGCATGGGGATTTGTGATAGTAGTGGTCAACAATACAGATAAAGAGTGATCCAATAGTATGTGAAATGTAGAGGATCATCCCAGTACTTCATGTTCTGTAGAATTTTCATATATATGTCTTTTTTTCCATGTATTTATCTCAAGGGATATATATTTATGTCTACTATCTCTTGCATATATTATATACAGTTTAGTTGATTATATATATTCTACTAGTATTTTGGATTTATCTTCTGTTCAATTGATTATATATATTATACTGGTATTTTGGATTTATCTTCTATTCAGGTGGGGGGTGCAAGGGGGTGGGGAAAGGGGGGAAGTGGGGGTGGGATAACTAGCAAGGGGGAGAGTGTAGGAGGGTAGGGGGAGGGGGTAGGGGGTAGGGGTAGAGTGGAGGGGGGAAGGGGGCGGGGGGATGTCTGTAGGGCAGGGGGGAGGGGGAGGGGGAGGTCTGTAGGGTAGGGGGAGGTCTAAAGGGTAGGGTGAGGGGGAGTGGGTGGGTGGAGGCGGAAGGGTGGAGTGGGGAGGTCTGCAGGGCAGGGGGCAGGAGGGTGGTCTGCAAGGCGGTCTGTAAGGCAGGGGGAGTGGGATTGGGCAATGGGGTAGTGGGGCAGTGGGGCAAGGGGGGTGGGGCAGGGGTTGTAGTTATTCTCTACAGGTTTCTTTAATCTTATATTAGGTTAGATAACCATTAAAATCCATCTCTAACTCCCCCATTTATTCATGATTAGGTTTCTCCAAATATGCCCTCCTATTTACAACAGATTTATTTCACTAAATCCTGGCTTGATATTAGTTGCAACAAATTAGATTTTGTATGATATCACTAGTTGTTATTGGTATGGATTTAACACATTTTCTTTTAAAAATACAGGTCATTATGTCCACTTTTCTCTTATTTTACATGTCTATTATTGCTTGAAAATTTCATATTCACTTGATCAATTAGAGAACTCTCAATGTTTTTTCGTTTTTTGGTTTATCCTTTTATAACTCATCAGACTATATGAACAAACATTCTTTCTTATCATGTTCAACCTTATTCATAGGTGTGGATCCATTTTTTGTTATGATATATTCTATTTTATTAGAAATTGTGTCCTCTAGTAAACTTTTATTATCGGGTGGGATAAAAACATATATAGAACAAAACCAAATAAATATGAAACTCAAGCCAAACTAATTATATACGATTAAGAGGAAGAATAGTTGTTAATTAATAGGAATGTACTATTTGATAGTATCATTTTGAAACATGGATCTATTTCTCCCATTCTTGTAAGAACATTATTTGACTCATGGGGCATTGTGGTTCTTGTATGTTGGGCGGTGACGTGTATAGTCACAGGAGACAGGTATGTTTTAGTTTATTTTTTAAATTATTTTCTTTATCACTATTGACTGTCCTTTCCATAACAGAGTCCAATGAATGAAAAGGGAAATACCATAAACACAAAGTGATTCATCCTTTAAAGAAACATCAAAAAACGACAAAGGCATGAACAATGATTCCATTAAGTAAGGGCCACACAAGTTTTATCATGGTCGCACAAGTATAATTGCATGCCATATATGGGGCGCGTAGGTGACTTGCGCGCCCTATTTAATTTTTGCCCAGGGTCTTTAGCAACATATAAATACCCCTTGTGGGCCCCCCATTTCGGGGACGAAAAATCCAGAAACTCAGATTTGAGCTCTCAGCGCCCTAGTCTCTTCTTGAAGCCTTCCGAACACTTATAAGGTAATTTATTAACTAGAACAAAAGATCTAAAGAGTGGGAACAAGGCCTAAGTTTTGAAATTCACCAACACCTGCGCACCTATGTGTCTAACCCTTAAGGGGAATAAAAGACACCTGCATGCCACCTTATCCCTTAAACAGAACCCCCACACCACGCTTTCAGAAGCCTTTAGAGATGATACAAACGGCTTGAGCAAAGGCTCCCCCAAGTATTACCCTATGGGTTGACCGTCGCACAAGTACACATGTGTCGCGCGGGTATACCAGCGCGACCAAGACTTGCATGCCCAAACAAGACTTGCGCACCTACCCTTTTTTGGATGCCACTCTTGTCCATTCAATTATTTTCTTTAAATCCACCTCTCCTCTTCAAGATTTAGCCTTCATAATCCTCTTTAAAGCCACTTATGGCATGATTCATTGGTTGGATTCCTTATCTGAAAGGAATTCAGTGGAACATCTCTCAAAACCTAGTGATTTACATATCTTCATGTCATTAAGGTGACAGATTTCATTTATTCAACCTCATCCTTTAAAATGAGAAGATCGTTAACCTGGGCCTTCTTTTCATGTGTAATCCCCAGTCCAAGTTCCCTAATTTGGGCATCCTCTTTAAGAGTATGTCCCAATAGTCCCCTAACTTGGGCCTCCTTTTCAGGAGTAAGACCTAGTTCTCAAGTCCCTACAACCTGGGCCTCCTTCTCAGGAATAAGCCCTAGTCATAATTTCTCTTAACCAGTCTTAACTTATTTTGATTTGGGCTTCCTTCTCAGGAATAAAACCCAATCACAAGTCCCCTCTTGATTTGGGCGTCAACCTCAAGAGTAATCCCCAAGTTAGAGTATCCAAATCTCCATGAAACACATATACCATTATGGACCTTGTTCCCGTGCTTCTTCTCTGATGTATGTCGTGATCTTTATCTATTTGGGCAATCATACCTTGATAAGCCCCATATCATTCCTTGTGACCACATCTCTCCTGGAACAAATTGTCAGGTTTATCGATACCTCTTGCTTCTCACACTGAGCATGACTCACATGATCTTAGAGGGTAAAAGTAATCACGACACATCTATTTGGTACGTTAATCATACGTAATCCCCACAATTCCCAACCGAACTACATGGAATTTGATCTCTACCTTAAAAGTTGAGTATGTAGGATGCCTTTTTGAAGTTCAAGCCCATCAATCATTAATTCTAATCTATCCCATATGACATTAAACTATATCTTAATTCCTGAACTATGTGGGTTCTGATTCCTTTTCGAACAAGGATACGTAGGTAGCCCTTCTGCAGGTACGATCCCAACTCTGAAATACTCCATGTCCTTATGAATGACAATAAACATCAAGTGCCCCACTGAGTGGATTTAAAACCAGTATGGTTATCATAATGACCAAGAAATCATTATTTAATGTGTTGAAGGATAAAATTGAATAAGAATATCTAACAAATACAGTTGATTCTCTATCTATGAAGAACCTCAAATACATATAAAAGATTCTATAAATCTCATACATATTAATCACTGATTATCAGATCTTAAGAAAAGATCATTTTCATACTTGGTAGTGTAATAATGATTCACAAACATAACTTAAATCTATAAATAGAGTCCCAGAGTAGACAATATTTCCCCCCAAAAAGGTGTGATGAGTCTGACCTCCCATCCTCTCGACCAATGAAAATTATTAATCCTCATCGGTCCACAACTAGTGAGCACCTACCTTTGGAAATTATGTCCAAATGTATATAGAATCATTGTATGTTTCCGGTTCTACAAACAATCCCGTTAGAAACCAATTGGAATGTTTGAACATTAAACAAACAAGGTTATCCCCATTTCCAGAGGAAACAAAAAATGGTGAACCCGACGTGAATCCTTAACAAAGTTAAATGATGTTTTACTTATTTTTTAGGTCCCTATTTAACATAAAATCAGAGCCAACAAAGAAATCCATAACATATGTGCTCATCCAAAATATTTAGCAGCCGAACTTATCTTGATTATGCCGGTTATATAAAACATGGACTCTTTTCCAAGATCTTCTACGTTATAGAAATGGCTTCTCAAAAGTTCACACCTGTGAATGCCTCAACTGTGAATACCTCTGCTGCTACTCCTGCTGGATCGTCGTCCGATCTGTGGATGACATCACCTACTAAGCATCTTCAATGCTGGGTATCAAATGAAATGGTTAAGGAATACCGTTGACATGGTACCATTCCAACTTTGGAGGCTGCTCGACAAGCTCTCTAAGTCAATAACTCACCCTGGTTGTCCGGACAGCGATGAACAGCAATCAAGAAATAGGTGGTGCCAACCACCGTCTCCAACTGTTTCGGGTCTTTATCCCCATAACCCAATCACCAGTCCCTCCCATATTATGCAGAGGTGAATGAGAAGGTCACTCAAGGACTTAATTCAAGGATTCAGGAGTCCTTTCCGAGGACTCCCACCAACAATCGCTGCCAGACTCGTGCGGTAGTGCGCCCTCAACATGATGAGGGTGTCGTCTCCAGGCGTTCAGCTCAGGTTCCTCGAACACAAGCAGGAAAGATGAACCACCATAGGTGGAGAATAGTCAACAATTAGCAGCTTCTTATCTCTTCCATCTTCAAATAAGTCCACCAACCTAACTTGGTGTCAATCAACAAACGGGCACACACACCCGTCCGTCTTAATCCCGCTGTCCAGCAGACTCGTCTGGCAGCAACCCACCAATCCCATCAAGAAATTCCGACAAAGTACTATAGGAAGACATATACACCTATTTATAACTCATCATCTAGTCAGCAATCTCATCTGACTACAATCAAAGAAGTTCACCAATCTGATTTGGTGGTAGCTAGTAAGCAGGGACATACACCTATTTACAATCAACAATTCGGTCTGCAGTCTCATTTGCCAGTATTGAAGGAAAATAGTCAACCATACTTGATGAGGAATACACAGTAGGAACATACACCTTACAATGTTAATCAATCCTACCAATAGTATCATTTGGTAGCATTTGGAGAAGTCATTCGGAAAGCTCCGATGAAAAATTTGGAGCAGACTCAACTCTCTGCCCCCACACATGAGTACTGTCTGAATTCACTGGCAGGAAAAGTTGGACATGGGAAGGAACACACACGTACTCCAAGCATGGAATGGACATATATTCCCATTCTGGCAGCTGATTTCACCAAACACATTCTAACAATGGTGAAGGCGAAGAAGCAAATCCATGCTCACATTCTAGATGCCTTCTAGGATATTATAACAGCTTCAGCAGCATCACAGGGAAATAAAGGAAAATATATCCCTACCAGTGGAGTGGCACATCAAAAGTTCACTCCAGAACAGACACACACCTCTGTTCCATTGCAAGAGGATTGTGGGGCATACTTCCCCATGTCATACGGACAACCAAGTCAGGCACATACACCTGATTTGAGTAGAGATAATCAGCCTAACCTAACTATTTCTCTTGAGAAGGAATATACACCTGCCCATAATTACCGCTTTTGTCAACAAGTGGTTCCTAAATTGATTAAGAAGGCGTCTAATAAAAAGACCCATCCAGCACAACCAAGAAATCAAGGTCCAATCTATAATAAGGCCTTTCTCGATGCTAGATTTCTTGATGCACTTAGACTATTATGTGTTGAAACTCAATATTCTACTCTCTAATTTCCCAATAGTAGGAACATTAATCCCAAAGGTCTTCATCATCCACTTCCTCATGAAGGCTTACTTAATGAAATTTCGGTCGATCTCGAAGTATTATCTTTAGATGAGAGTCACGATAACCCTCTACGTGGATAGAAGACTAAGGAGTAAGAGGTTTCATCTTTTACTGTAACCCACCATGGTGGTCCTCCCCATGATGATGAATTTAGATGCAAAAGTCCTCTCCGCAGTAATAATTCACATTACCTAGAAAATGCTCCAATGGACAATGTAGTAACGAGAAAGCCCTCTTATCAAGAGGCACTTGCAAATGTGAAAAAAGTCATGTCTGGTGCTTTACAACTAGTAGGTGAAATACTTTCTCAATCAGAAGATAACCCAGGGTGTAGGTCATTCTCTAAACCACCCCTGGGTCATTCATATTCTAGTTTGACAAATGAATTCTCTACCTATATTTCTGAATCTGGTGAAGCAATAAAGAAGCACCAGCATTAGTCTAATCAGGTAGAAGGATCTTCATTGAATGATAATGAGGAAATTCTAAATATGAGAAAATGATTGGCGAAAGGTGAGTTTCCAGTTATGTTTTTCCCTTCTACTAACTCTCAGTATGACATTCCAGAGATGTTGATGGAAGATTGTATTCAAGATATTCATCTCAACATGTGGAAAAATATTTGTCAATTGAAAAAGAAAATATTATCTTATGATGAATATGAAAATAATGTCAAGATAATAGAAGGGTTTCAATGGAAAATTGATTTGGCCTCTCTCTCAGTTTCCAGATATCTGAAGGCTGAAAAGCAGCAGAGAGCCCTTCAGCATTCTTGCCTGGACGCACTAAAAATATTGCACCAGTTCATTTCCAACGCCCCATCTGGTATTCATATCAGGGGATGGGGTGTTCAGGGAGCACTACATTTCACTGTACTCTCCATCCAACAAATCCTACCAAAAATGGCCTCATGAAATGTTATTGGCCATGGCCGGCCACAACCAATTGGCTTTGTTTGTAATAAAAGGCTCGCTCAAGAACATGCCTAAACTAGTTCTTCTCAAAATCAAGAATACAAAGAACAAGTTGTCGAATTAATCTTGCATCAAGCAAATGAGAATATTGAACATGCTTCTCATTTATAGCGTGCACATCATCAGGTGACATAAGTGTTAGAAATCATCCAATGGTCATTTTGGCCTGGTGATTTGAGTGGATGTAGGTTGATTCATCTATCCAATTTCCAGACTAATGTCTGCAAAATAAGGAGAGATTTTAAGAAATTCTCAGATGTATCAGATCATGAACCACCATAGCTTTCCAGATTAGGGACTCTTTTAACCCATCCCTCGGAATCAACAAATACGATTCGAGGAGTTGAGCAGGAACAACAGGAACGGTCCCAGTCCACTAGACTAGGGACTTTTTCAAATCCTCAATCTCTTCCTCAGAGAAAGTCAGTCTTCTTTCGATTAGGGAAGAAGCCCCAAGAGGAATGAAGAGTCGAATTATCAGGCGATTTCCTCCACATTATGGTTCGTCAAGAAGTTCCTGAGGGATAAAATCAACAAAAGGCAATGTCTCATCAAGGACATGGAAGAAGACAATATCACAGAAATGCTGATAGAAGGGATGAAATGCGTTATGCATCAATTAATGTCATCAATGCCATTGTTGCTGATTCCCCAGATGAGGCTCACTCAGAGGGATCAGATGAAGAAGTTCCTTCTCAGGAGGCTATGCATACGAAATAAAATGAAGAAGTTGTGCGTACACGAAATCAAAGGATTAATCAGAATCTTGGTATTACTTCAAATAATCAACTTCACCCTCTCCAAAAGGCATAAAACAAGGGGAAAGGAAAGAATCATGATACATTCCATCCTTCCTCTAGAGAAGGCCAATCACTATCACTAGAGAAAAGATTTTCACAATAAGAGGAAGAAATGAAAGAATTAAGGAGGTTGAATGAAAAACTACTTCAAGGTAGTCTCCCTCCTAGGAATGCTGGAGTCAGTCGACCAGGGGATTTTGTTGCAGCTACTGAGATGGATCCAGAGTATCATTCTTTATTAGTGCACCCTTACAGGTCTAATCCTATTGGTCATACACAACAGTAATTGATGGTGCTACCATTAGTTGCAGTACCAGCCACCACACATGTCCAAGCTCCAGTTATTGCACCTGCATAGGTCCAATCTCAAACAGATGTTTCTCAAAAATTAATGACTACTATTGAGTCATTAACAACTCGGTTGGAAGCTATGGAAGGAATGCATGCACCAGTTCAATCGGAGAAGAGAGCTTACCCTAAATGGGTAGACGCAATCCCCCCATCAAATTTTACAAGTACCATATTCCCAATCTTTAATGGTTTGGGAGACCCAGATAAACACTTAACACATCTTGTTTCTCGTTGCAATCCTATGATGGGAACTCCTCAGCAACAAGAAGCAGTTAAGCTCTGGTGTTTTGTACAGTCATTACAAGGGCCTGTTTTTGTTTGGTATACAAGATTTCAATCCCGATAAATTATCGGATGGGAGGATCTCCGTCAACTATTCCTTCTTCAATTCAGCTCAACTTTTCCAAAGACAATAGTTTTTGATCTTACAAATTTTAAGCAAAGGGAGAATGAAAGGGTTTCAGATTTCATTGCTCGCTGGAGGGGATTAACATATTCCATAATCTTAGTACTCCCTCAAGAAGAGTTTTTTGCCAGTCTATTTGGAAAATTTTCCTGATGAATTACGCACACCATTGATCTCTGTGAAATATAGAGGAGGGTTTCAAGACCTTACTTCGATCGCTCAGAATATTGAAGACTCTTCTAAAAAGACTAAGGATAAAACTCGAGTAATTACATCAGCTCTAGGAAGGATAATGGGTAAAGAAAAGACTACTATAGTTATGCTTAAACAAGCACCTGTACCTGATTCTACTACATAACCTTCATCTTATCAAAGGGCCCCACCTCTTGAGCATCAACAACAGAGGCTGTTTCATCAAGATTCTCAAAGAGATCACAGGTGGAAAAAATTTGAGGATCTGAAGAGCAACATTTACTCTTTATGAAATGAACAAGTTCCTAATTACTTCATTTCAGATCTGGAAAATAACTTGGTTCAATTTCCATGACCTAAAAGGCCAAATAAAGAAGGATATGAGCATCATCCCAACTATTTCCCATTTCATCAGATGTTGGTCCAACCCATTTAGGAGTTTTTTGTCTTGAAATACCTCTTACAAAAGATGGTGGACTCGGGATAGTTAAAAATGAATGGTTCTTCGGCTCAGGTAGCATGTGTTACTACTACAAATCCAGAGGAAGAAAACGAGTGGCAAGAAGTCAAAAGAAAAAATGTGCAGAAATATGATGATTTCATGGTCAAGAAAATGATCCACCAAACTCATGCCATTTTGTGAATGCAATTGAAGAAAACAATTGTGTCTTCTGCTATGAATTCCATAGCAAAACCCTCTTCATCAGAGGGAAAATCCTCAAAGAAACGGAATAATTCAAAGAAATAGGAACAATCAGAAGAAGATGGGATCGTGTCAATGCCCAAGTTGTCTTTGACTCTGGAAGATTTTATGCCATCTACTTTAAAGCCACGGGCACCGCCCCACCAAATGGCACAGCCTAAACGGGCTAATCAGGGAGAATCTTCATCAGATAAAGAGTTGATCTTTGGTTCTGTTAACATGATTCATTTAATAGATCATTATGCCGGTCACATCTTCGATCTTGATGAGCCTGAGTTCCCTATATCAAACAACGGAATTAGAGAGAGTTCTAGAGGTCTGGGTTACAGAGGAAGATGTGGATATCCCAGAAACCACTATTCCAATTTTACCCCTGCTAGAACAGTGTATGCAGCAGAAATGCATGGCAGAACCCTTCAACAGGCTCATCAAGAACGAGAAAAGTCTTCCACCAATAGCAGATTCAGTCCAGGCACAATTGTTCCTGAGGATTAGTTCGAGGTTCTACCTTCTTACTCTCAGAAATTAAATATTCATATTAAGTCTAATCTTCCAAATCTTGGAGTATTTCCAACTCCTACCCCGATACAAGGTGCATATACTTCGAAAGCATCAACTTCTAAGGCACCTGCGAAACCACATGTTCCTATTGGGAAACACAGACCTTTGGATAAAAAATATGATGTCTTGAAATATTTGGACAAAGTACCAGCCAAGTTATCAATTCTAGAGGCCTTGAATCTATCCAAGGATCTTCAGGAGGCACTCATTGAGGCTTTTTCAATTCCACAGGAGTTCGAAATTGAAATTGTTGCATCTGAAGTCTACCATGTAGAGAATAATCTTGTAGAATTCCATGCACTGATATCTTTCATAGTTGAAGATAAGGATGATGTTGTTCATGGAAATATTAGACCTTTGTATTTATCTGGAAAGGTCAATGGTGTGGACATCAGAAGCACTTTCATTGATAGTGGTTTAGGAGTCAACCTCATCCCCATTCATACACTTCATCGATTGGGCCACATAGAATATGATTTATCTCTTTATACTTTGATGTTATAAGGATATGATAAAAATGAACAAGAACCACTGGGCGAGATTACGGTCAGAACTCAGTTTGGAGACCTTTTATCCAATTAATATTTCATGGTTGTTGATCATGATACAGCCTTCAATGTTTTGCTTGGAAGACCTTGGCTACATCAATATGCGGCTATCCCTTCATCACAACATCAAATATTGTTTCAATGGTCAAATTGGGACATTGTATGGTGATAAATCCCCATTAAAAACATGTGAGTCTCAATACATTGAGGAAAAATTCTATCACATGGAAGGGAAGGAGAAGTCCAAGACAAAGGCGGATACCAAGGCTATTGCTCCATATGGTTTGGAAAAGATTCTAGTAAATCCATTTACACATGTGAGTATAGATTATGTGTTGCATATCAATCAAATTTACAGGATAAGACTAAATCCAAGTACTCTTATGGAAACTTTAGTATTGTTAATTACTAAAATCAAGCCAGACAACATGGGAGAATGTGGTGATTCACCAATAAATGATGAAATCTCAAATAGAGATGTCTTCATTTCATCCGCTAAAATCCAGAAAGCCTATACTTCGCCAACCAGGCCAGAAGAAGTTATACCAATGTCAGAGGTGAACGATGATGTTGATTCTCCATCCATAATCTCCTCTTTATTACCCATGGAAGACCCTTTATCATCAATAAGGTCAGAAATGGAAGCCTCTCCTTCAAGATGTTCAAATTTTAACATCTCTCTTGATCATGGAAATTTTTCTTCATCATCTACTATGCAAGTAGAAACAGAAGAAGTAACACATGTTGAAGAAGAAGAGGAAGATCTTAGGGATGCTCATACCACATTTGAAGAGGGTATCTCTACCACTGTGGATGAACTCACAGAAATAAATCTGGGTACAAAAGAAGATCCACACCCCACTTTAATTATTGCGGCCATGAATCTTGAAGAACAAGAAATTCATATTTCATTTTTAAAGAAAAATTGAGATATATTATCTTGGAACTATACTGAGATGTGAGGGCTTGATCCTGATGTTGCTACTCATCATTTGGGTTTAGCAGAAGAACATTGAGGATTTATGCAAGATGCAAGAAGAACACACCCAAATTATTCTTTTAAAATTGAAGCTGAAGTAGATAAGCTTATCAAAGCTAACTTTGTCAGAGAAGTTAAATATCCCAAATGGTTGGGTAATATTGTCCCTGTAAAAAAAGAATAATAGACAAATTAGAGTTTTCATTGATTTTAGTGATCATAATCGGCATTGTCTTAAGGATGATTTTTCAGTTCCGATTAATGAAATTTTAATTGATGAAATAGCTGTCTATGATGCACTTTCCTACATGGATGGATATTCTGGATATAATCAAATCTGAATGGCTCCAGAAGATGAAGAATCTACAGCCTTCAGAGCCCCTCAGGGTGTGTTTTTCTATCGGGTAATGCCCTTTGGCCTGAAGAATGCAGGTGCAACATATCAATGTGCCATGAATCATATCTTCAAACCCTTTTAAGGGAAGTTTGTTGAATATTATGTGGAAGATTTGGTGGTTAAATCCAAACAATGTTCTAATCACTTGGCTGATTTGGAAGTCATATTCAACAATCTTCGACAACATAATTTGAAGATAAACCCCTTAAAATGTGCTTTTGGGGTAACCTTAGGAAAAGTTCTAGGATTTTTTGTATACCATCATGGTATCAAAGTCGATCCTGAGAAGAAAATGTAAATACATGGTATGTAACCTCCTCAGAATTTGAAATAATTGAGGGGAATTCAAGGACACATAGCCTATATTCGGTGTTTTATCACCAATTTGGCAGGAAAAAGTTTACCCTTCACCAAATTGTTGAAGAAGGGAGTCAATTACCAGAGGACTGAAGAATGTCAAGAATCATTCAATATTCTTAATAAATATCTCTTGATTCCACCGGTATTAATTCCACCTGTTGAAGGAAGACCACTTATTCATTATGTTATCGCCTTAGAGAAATCATTGGGAGCCTTCCTTGCTCAAAAGAATGATGCTGGGAATGAAAACAACCTTTACTATCTCAGTAGGACTATGCATGAAGTAGAAACCCATTATTCAAGTATTGAAAAGTGCTGCCTAGCATTAATCTTTGTAGTTCATAAGTTGAGACACTACCTGCAACATCATGAGGTCCATTTGGTATCTCGCAATAACCCGCTCAAATTAACCCTTAGTCGTCCAATGCTTACACGACGTCTAGCAAGGTTGGCAGTTATTTTGCAGCAATTTGATATCTAATATGTGTCTCAAAAGGCAATAAAGGGGCAAGATCTGGCTAATTTCCTTACTGAACATCCTTAAGTAGAAGATAAATCTTCAGATATTGAACTTCCTGATGAGGAAGTCTTCTCTATTCAAGATAGTATTCAAACATGGGAAATGTACTTTTATGGTGCTTCCAGAAGTCTAACAGGGAAGAAAATGGAAGATCCTAAATTCAAAAATGTTGGGTTAGGAATTGTGCTCATTTCTATAGAAAAGGCAGTGCTAACTTATTCCTTTTTATTGTGGGAAGGTGATATAAATAATAAGGAAGAATATCAAGCTCTTATCGCAAGATTAGAGTTGGCGCTTCAAGCACAAGTGAATAACATAAAGGTGAAAGGTGATTCAGACTTGGTAATCAAATAAGTCAATAGGGATTATGCAATTAGATAAGAAGAGTTAATCCCTTTATATGATTACATTTTAGAGTTAATGGTGGAATTTCCCTCGGAACCGAAATTTTCTTATGTCCCACGATCACAAAATCCTCAAGCTGATGCATTGGATAATATAGCCACAACTCTGGAAGATCCAAATCAGGACGAGACAATCATCAGTATTTCCCACCGTCATACACTTTCACCTTATGTTCAAACTAGAATAGAGTAAATCAATGAAATTAGTCCCATTTTTGAACCATATGGTCATACTATAGGATGGATGACACCTATCAGGGAATACCTTCAAAATGGAACACTTCCACCTGATAGAGCTGGGAAAAAACAAATTGGATGAAGTGTGGTCAATTTTACTCTTTATGATAGCCCAGATCACCTAGAGAAAACTCTATACAAAAGAGGTTTTGATAGAATTATCTTTAGATGCATTGTTGGTGGGGAGACAATGGCTGTCATGAAAGATGTGCATACAGGATTCTGTGGTGCCCGTCAGTCCGGACATAGACTATCTGATCAAATTCAAAGGCTTGGATACTTTTTGGCCTTCATTGATACAAGATTGTGTTGATTTCACAACGAAGTGTCATTCTTGCCAAGTACATGCCAACTTCATTCATCAACCCCCAGAGTTGCTTCATACAGCTAAATACTCATGGCCATTATCCACATGGGGAATGGATGTAGTAGGACCTTATCCTTTAGCTACATATAAGAAGTTTAAGTATATTCTTACTGCTACTGACTTCTTTTCTAAATGGGTAGAGGAAATACCTCTCAAAGAAGTTAGTTTTAAAAGCATTGTTAGCTTCATAAAGTCTAACATCATTACCAGATTTGGTGTCCCTCATACCATATTGATGGACAACGAAACCAACTTTGTTTCATCCGAGTTAAGGAAGTTGTATCAAGAATACAACATCAAATCCAATCATTCCTCTCGATATCTTGCAGCGTCCAATGGCCAAATAGAAGCCTTCAACAATAATCTTTCATATATACTTCAAAAGATGGTGGATAAAGATAAGAAATCATGGCCTGATAAAGTCTTTCATGCTTTATGGGCTTATCGTACCACCACCAGCACTACAACACGGTCAACCCCATATTCATTGGTATATGGAACAAAATCAGTCTTTCCCATTGAAGTTCAATTACCCTCACGTAGAGTATCCATTTGTGATCAGTCATCTACAAATTAACAATCTCAAAAGCGATTGGATGAATTGGAACGATTAGATGAGAAAATATTGTGCACCTTGCATCACTTGGAAGTCTATCAAAATCGAATAGCACAAGATTTCAAAGAAAATTTCTTCTTCCTTCATTAATTCAGGGAGAATTGGTATTGGTTTTTAGAACTCCAATGATACCAGGAAAGAAACCTCCCAATCTTGAGACAATGTGGGAATGACTATACGCAATACATAAGGTCTACTCCAATGGAGCTTATTCTTTAATCTCAATGGATGGAGAACTCATCACGACTCCAACCAATGACAGATTTCTGAAGAAGTATTTTGTGTAACACAAATATATTCATCCAACATGATGTTAAACTGTGTTTTCCTTACTATAAGACATTAAAACTGCATAGTCCCTTATGTCCAACATGACGTTAAACTATGATTTCCTAGCTACATGATGCTAAACTATATAGAAGTCTAACACGTCCAACATGATGAAAAAATGTGTCCTCTTTTGTTCTTACTACATGACATTGAACTGCACAGTCCCCCTTTCATCCAACAAGATGTTAAACTGTATTTTCCCCATCGTATTAGCGACAGGATGCTAAAATTTACAACACCCTTATTATCAAACATGATGCAAAACTATGTTCACATCCAACATGACGTTAAACTATAATTTTGATTCATCCTACATGATGTGAAACTGAAAAAAGTCCCTTAATATGTCATACATGACGTTAAAATGTATTTTGTCCCTGCTAAATGACACTAAATTTTGCAGCACCAATAGTCCTCACTGCAAGGCTTTAAACTACATAGTCCCTTCATTTGTCCTACATGACATTAAACTATGCATCGTTAAGGTTGTTGCTACCTCTTATTTCTCACACTGAGTATGACTCATGTGAGCTTAGTGTAAACTTCAAACATAACACCCTCTCGGGGTTGCTAATCATGTGTAAGTCCCGACACCATTTATTTCTAGGGTCGTTGTCCTCAAGAACAACTTGATCACCAATTAATTCATTAATTGAACTACGTGGACTTTGATCCTTGCCTTCTAGGATGGGTACGTAGGTAGCCTCCTAGGGTTCAAGCCCAAAATCAATCTCTTCACATAGGTTCACCTCCATCTCATACAATGTTGATTCACGACGCTGCCCCCAAAACGAGTATGTTTTACATTGGTTCACCATCATCCTTGTTATATGACATTAAACTATTCGCACCTTTTGTCTTATACGACAATAAACAACAACAATCTTTGACACCCTCACCTGAGAGGGAATCATTATTTACATTGATCTCTAATCATGTTATATTCCAAATACTACGTGCATACACTGCAATGACCGAAACTTTAATCTTGGGTCAAACTATCATTGCCCTAAAGTCCCCTTTCACTCTTCATATGTACGAACCAAATCTATACAAAGGGTATTTAAAGAACTACGTATGGCTTGATTCCCATCCTTATGGGATACATAGGAACATTCGCGAATCGCTCAAATCCTACCCCAAGTCTTTGGGCCTAACCCCAAATTCCACTTTCAGTCCTTTGGATGAAAATTCCCTCTATGAAAACATGAATGTGGTATAAAAACCCTGGTCTTCATTCACATCAGTTTTATAAAACACACAATGTGTATTCCTTATTATGGTCCGAGCTCTATGACCCTAAACTAAGATCTCCTATACTCTCATCCCTCATGATGTTAAACTATATTTCATGAACTATGTATGGCTTGATTCCCATCCTTATGGGATACATAGTGAAGTCCATCACCTCAATTTAGGACCCAACCACAACATGATTACAGTTAGCATTGGTCTGTGTATCTCATATATGCATTGAGCAATACCCATTTTCATGTTTCATACTCCTAACCTTAAATAATTCAAGATCTCCATAACCCTTTTATTGAATTCTGGTCACAAAATGTTTGATATCCAAGATTTATTTTGCCTGACTGTGCAGCACGTGCACTTATGCGGCCTTTCATAAACATTATACATAACAAACTTATCAGCCAAAAGATACTCTTATTTGGATATGCATCCAATGCCCTTAAGCGGCCCTGCCAAATTCAACCCACTAACGGGTTTTTCAAATAGTGGTAACTTCATTCTTGGGGGAAAAACCTATTTTTCCTTATTTGTCTTAATGAAAATATCTAGGGATCCACAGAAATAGCCATCCTTAACATATTTGTCCCATACTCTTTTTCATGATCTGAATGTATTCAAGTCTATGGTATATATTTCCCTTCTCTACGTTTGGGTTAGACCTTCGTAGGAGTGACATTCATCCAATTATTTGAAAATCTTGATTAGAAATATCCTCTCCATATTCAAGTTCCTCTCTCCATACAACAAACTCTATTATTTGGAAAATTTTAATCTCCATAAACTTCTAATGGCTTTTAAGTAGTAGAAAAGTAAAATTTCTGAGAGTTATTTTGCCTGACTATGCAGCACGTGCCCTTAGGTGGCCTTGCATACGTAGTCTACATAACAGACGTGTCAGCCAAAAGATGCTATTATTTGACTATGCAGCCATTTCCCTTAAGTGGCCTTGCATAATTCAACCCCCTAATGGGTTTGTTAAATAATGGTAACTTCATTCTTGGGAAATAATTCTTTTAATTCGTTTTTAGCCCTTTTTTCATGTCATTTCTCAGATTCAACATTTATTAGGTCACCGTTTACATTTTTCCCCCCATACTTGAAAGTGGTAATATGATTTCAAACAATTTGTCAAGTAATTGATCCATTTTTAATCCATTTGGTCAAAGCTATTCGACCTTAAACATTAGCCTTTTTTTGTCTGATGTGCATGACTTTAAACTGCCCACAAAAGACAAGGGAACTCTGAACAAAAGTCAAGTCCCATCTCACTAAACAAATACATTGTATTATTTAGTTAATATTGAGCAATTAAAAAGATTCAAATTTTGCAGGGCTATTTTTATAATCCTAGAAAAAATCAAACAATGCTTACTATCCCATTGGATTAAGTGAAAATTTTAAAGTAGGTATCAAAATAATGTCGGTAAAAATGACTGAAGATGAAAGTGTTTTTCATTGATGCACAAGAGTTAGAAGGGCATCCACAGACTGGAGTCGCTTCTCTTTTTTAGGAATTAGAAGAGGCTTTCAACATAACTCTTAATTTGATTTACGGCATCCCGAGATTCATCAGGAACCACCTGGAATTCATTCATTTAACTGGATACAATAAGAAATGTAGTGATACCAGCTCTTCTTGGAAAAAATGTAAAGGAATGTTCTTGTGTGCGGTTTGAGAAAATTTTCTGCTGATCAAACAATGACTCTATTTCTATCTAAGAGACTTGGAAGATGGATACATGGATTTGAGAATGGAGCATTGGAAGTAAAGAGAAATTTGGAGAGATTACTCTTTTTAGATATTGTTTCTAATGTGATGATAGCCTTTTATCCATAAACCGATAGCAGAAAACATATCAGCCCATGCATAACTGAAATAGAGGAATAGTAGTGCGATTGCATCTCAGCCAGATAGTTCTTTGCATCTGGAACGTTGAATCCTTGCAGATGACCATGGAAATATAGAGCATAGACAACAACATTCATCATGTCATCAATCCACTTGCTAGCCAGTTTATCAGCCATTCTAATTCTTAAAGGAGCCATTGAATCTGCACAAAGGTCGAATAATTAACTCTTAAGTGAGTTGATTTTTCATAAAATTCATGAAGAAAAGTGAAAAAATGGCCATGTAATTAAGGCACGCAAGTCTAATTTTGGAATTCAAGTGTAACTATGTCGTAGAGGTTTTTGGCGCGCATGTATCAACGCACAGGTCAAAATACCTCTGCAGCAGCGCGACACGAATAGAAGCAATGAAACCACGGAAAATCAGCCACCAGCGCGACAAGAGCAACCTGCGTGGCGAGTGCTCAAAAGCGTTCAATGATGGGTTCTTTGCACAAGGATGAGGTGCATATTTATAGGCCAGGCCACACCCCTGTGCACCGAAGCCTGCATGCCTATCACCTGCATGCCGCTATATGCGCGCTCAAAACATGTGCACCGTTTTTCCTTGGTTTTCTCCTTTACCTTAGAGTCAAATCTTTCTTTCGTTTGGATCCAACTCTGAGGGGGGACTTTTGTTTACACTCCTATCATTCACAGAGTCCAACAAATGAGAATATAAATACTATAAACACAAAGTGATTCATCTTTTAAAGAAACATCAAAAATCGACAAAGGCATGAACACAGATTCCATTAAGTAAGGGCCGCACAAGTTTCATCATGGTCGCAAATGTATACTTGCATGCCATATATAGGGTACATAGGTGACTTGTGCACCCTATGTAATTTTCGCCCAGGGTCTTTAGCGGCCTATAAATACCCCTTGCGAGACCCCCATTTCAGGGACGAAAAATCCAGAAACTCAGTTTTGAGCTCTCGGTGCCCTAGTATCTTCTCGAAGCCTTTTGAGCACTTATAAGGTAATTTCTTACCTAGAACAGAAGATCTAAAGAGGGGAACAAGGCCTATGTGTTGAAATTCACCAACACATGTGCGCCTAAGGGTCTAACCCTTAAGGGGTATAATAGACACCTGCGCGCCGCCTTATCCCTTCATCAGAACCGGCGCGCCACCCTTTCAGAAGACTTTAGAGATGATACTAAGGGCTTGATCAAAGGCTCGCCTAAGTATTAACCTATGGGTTGACCATCACACAATTACACATGTGTCGTGTAGGTACACCTGCATGACCAAGACTTGCGCGCCCAAACAGGACTTGCGCGCCTACCCTTTTTTGGATGCCTCTCTTGTCCATTCAATTCTTTTCTTGAAATCCACCTCTCCTCTTCAAGATTTAGCCTTTAGAATCCTCTCTAAGCCATTTATGGCATGATTACTTGGTTGGATTCCTTATCTGAAAGGAATTTTGTGGAACATATCTCAAAACCTCATGATTTATATATCTTCATGTCACTAATGTGAGAGATTTCATTCATTCAATCTCATCCTTTAAAATGAGAAGCTCTTTAACCTGGGCCTTCTTTTCAAGAGTATGCCCCAGTCTAAGTTCCCTAATTTGGGAATCCTCCTTAAGAGTAAGTCCTAATAGTCCCCTAACCTGGGCCTCCGTTTCAAGAGTAAGCCCTCGTCTTCAAGTCCCTTTAACCTGGGCCTCCTTCTCAAGAATAATCCCCGGTCATAATTTCTCTTAACCAATCTTAATTTCTTTTGATTTGGGCTTCCTTATCAGGAATGAAACCCAATCACAAGTCCCCTCTTGATTTGGGAATCCTCCTCAAGAGTAATCCCTAAGTTAGAGTATCCAAATATTCATAAAGCACATATACCTTTATGTACCTTGTTCCCGGGCTTCTTATCTAAAGTAAGTCCTGATATTTATCTATTTGGGAAATCATACATACATAAGCCTCATATCATTCCTTGTGATTGCATCTTTCATGGCACAAATTATCAGGTTTACTGATACCTCTTGTTTCTCACACCAAGCATGATTCATGTGAGCTTATAGTGTAAAAGTAATCATGAAACATCTCTTTGGGCTATTAATCATACGTAATCCCCACAATTTCCAACCGAACTACGTGGAATTTGATCTCTACCTTAAAAGTGGAGTACGTAGGAAGCCTTTCTGAGGTTCAATCCCATCATTCATTAATTCTCATCTGTCCCATATGACGTTAAACTATATCTTAATTCCCAAACTACGTGGGTTTTGATTCCTTTTCTAACAAGGATACGTAGGTAGCCCATCTGTGGGTACGATCCCTACTCTGAAATACTCCTTTCCTTTTGAACGAAAATAAACGTCAAGAGCCCCGATGAGTGGATTTAAAAACTTTTTGGTTATCATAATGACCATGAAGTATTTATATAATGTGTTGAAGGATACCATTGGCTAAAAATATCTACAAATACAGATGATTCTCTATCGATGAAGAACCTCAAATACATATAAAAGATTCTCTAAATCTCATACATATTAATCATTTATTGTCAGATATTAAGGAAATCTCATTTTCATACTTTTTAGTGTAATAAGGATTCATGAACATAACCTAAATCTATAAAGAGAGTCCCAAAGTAGACAATAATTCCCCCCAAAAAGGTGTGATGAGTCCGACCTCCCATCTTCTCGAACAATGCAAATTCTTAAGCCTCATCGGTCCACAACTTTTGAGCACCTACCTTTGGAAGGTAGGTCGAAATGGATATAGAATCATTGGCTGTTTCTGGTTCTATGATCAAACCCGTTAGAAACCAATAGGAATGTTTGAACCTTAAACAAAAAAGGTCATCCCCATTTCCAGAGGAAACAATCGCATTAGCCACTTAGGTCTTTTACTTCTTTCTATGGACAAAGGGTAATTATATTCTGTGAAGGGAGGAAAATGGGGTTCAAATTGATTCAATCCACCGGATTTGATCTGAGGTAAGATTATATGGTTACTACTTGTCTCGCACCTCATGTATTTGGGGATTTCAGTGTTTTTGACTCCATATTATGTTTTCAGTAGGGTGTTGGATCATTTCATATTGGTTCAGGTGGATTTGGTTCTCCCAATCGAGGTAAGGATTTAATGTTGTTGGTTGGTTTCTCACTGGTTATGTATCATCCTTTATGTGTTTTAATGTGTCTAATATCCTTTGTGTAGTGCGTTGATTTCTGCTCATTGGTTTTGAGTATCCACGTTAATGGTGACTCGCCTGCATGTGCATAGGTAAGAAAGTATATGTATGTGGGTTCTCCCGCTACGTGTACAGTCAACCATGGTAGTGATTATGCACGTATGGGGATATGTGTTCCCATGTATATATATATAAATGAATACGCAGGTGAGTGGAGATTGGTATATGCATATAAGTATATGTGCAAGGATCCCCTTGCACACGCTCATGGCCATGTTGGTGTGTGCATAGGGGCTAGGTGTCACTGAATGTGTGTGATGGTGCGTATAACCAGTGGGGGATCAAACAATTTTAGTTAGAAAGCTCCAAGAGCTGAAGTGGATGGTTTGGTTCCACCTTGAGGTAGGACCCCTCTTCTAGCCTCTTTAATTCAAGAATTCATTAAATTGAATTTAACTTCTTTCTTAATTCTTCTTAATTATATTAAATTTAATATCTTGAATAAGTTTTCTTTAATATAATTGTTTTATTTGATAAATAAACTCATGTTTTTATAATAAAACCCATCCAACGGAGGTGCATTGTCTGCAAAAACTCACAGTGATAGTTATGTTGATCTAGTTGCTTAAATTATTGCATTTGATTTGTGCTGAATGTGTTTTGGAATAAATGTTAAATATAATTAAATGAATTGTGTGATAAAACAATGCCATGATTTTATAATAAAACCCCTCCAACGGAGGTGCGCTATCTTCTAAACCAAATAATACTGATAGTTATTTGTATCATTATAGATTTGGGTTGAGTCTTTCATATGCCTCTTGTTGGTGTTTGTTTTGTGGATAGTTAGTTTTTGTTTTCTTTGAATAATATAAATTGGCTTATCATACTTGTTTAACTCAAATGACATTTCCCAAGTAGGCATATGCCTTGACCATGACACTACTTTTCATGCTTTGAATATTGTAAATAAAACATCCATATTTAGGAAAAGTGAATGAATTTTTAAACACTTTGTGTAGGGTCTTTGATTTTTTTCCATCATTTTGTTTCCCTTTAGAAGTTGTGTCATTGTGCTGCTCTCTATAACCTTCTCTAGTGATCCCTTGTTATAGCATATTAAATAGTTGATCATTTCTATCATCTTCCGGAGGGGTGACGGTCGGAATGTTGACCCACCTCATCCTTCTCCCTTCGCTCATGGACGGTAGATGATACCCCACAGATGTCACTGGACCGGGCCAACATGCCGCAGTCACGCCGCGGTCAAGCCGAGGTCATGTCGTGGTAACATCGTGGTCACACCATGATTTGGCGATGCTCTAGGACAACACCCCATGGCTGTTCATAGTGATAGTATTCCACGAGCCTTGTGATCAATGTTGAGATTGACTAATAAAAATTTCTGCCAGTGGGGTGACGACATGAATGTTTCCCCGCCTCCTCCCGCTCCCATCGCTCCTGGCCGGAAGATGCTACCACATGAATGTTGCTGGACCAGGCCAACACGCCGCAGTCACGCCGCAGTCATGCCTCGGTCATGCCACTATCACGCCGTGGTAATTGCATGATTTGGCCTTGCTCTAGGATGACACCCCGTGGCGGTTCACACTGATAGTATTCTATGAGTCTTGTGATCAATTTTGAGACTGAGTAATCCTAATTTCTACCAGTGGGGTGATGACCAGAATGTTGCCTTGCCTCCTCCCACTCCCTTCGCTTCTGGATGGAAGTTGCTGCCCTGCGGATGTCACTAGACCAGGCCAACACACTATGGTCAAGTCGCGGTCACACCGTGGTCACGCCGCAGTCACACCGCGGTCACGTCATGGTCACACCGCGGTCACGCCTCGGTAATGACATGATTTGGCCCTGCTCTAGGATGACACCCTGCGGTGGTTCACAGTGATAGTATTCCACGAGTCTTGTGATCAATGTTGAGACTGACTAATCAAAATTTCTACAAGCAGGGTGACAACCTAAATGTTACCCCGCCTCCTCCTGCTCCCTTCGCTTCTAGCCGGAAGATGTTTCCCCGCAGATATCGCTGGATCTGGTCAACACGCTGTTGTCATGATGCGGTCAGGCCGCGGTCACGCCGCAGTCATGCCATGGTAATGTCGTGATTTGGCCATGCTTCTGGATGACACCCCGCAACGGTTCACAGTAATAGTATTATATGAGTATTGGGATCAATGTTGAGACTGAGTAATCAGAATTTCTACCGGTGGGGCGATGAACGAAATGTTTCCCCACCTCCTCCCACTCCCTTCGCTCCTGGCCGGAAGATGCTACCCCGCAGATGTTGCTGGACCGGGCCAACACACCGCAGTCACGCCACAGTAATGCCGTGATTTGGCCCTGCTCCAGGATGACACCCCGCGGAGGTTTATAGTGATAGTATTCCATGAGTCTTGTGATCAATGTTGAGACTGACTAATCACAATTTCTGCTGGTGGGGCGATGAACAGAATATTTCCCCGCCTCCACCTGCTCCCTTCACTCCTGGCTGGAAGATGCTTCCCTATAGATGTTGCTAGACCGAGCCAACACGCCGCGGTCATGCTGCGATAATGCCATGATTTGGCCCTGCTCCAGCGACATCCACCCCACACCCGCCCCAATCCACCTTCATTTCAGCCTACTACCACCAGCATTCCAGCCCGCAATAGCCCCCCCTACCACCTTCAAATTAGCCTGCACCATCCCCCCAACACTTCCAGCCATCCCCCTTCCACGAGCATTCCAGCCCCTTCCACATGCATTCGAGCTCGCACTATCCCCCAGCCACCTGTAATCCAACCCGCACCAGCCACCAAACCAGCCACCAGCCACCACCCCCCAGCCTCCTGCAAAACACTAATTCCAACCCTCTTCCACCTGCAAAATAGCCCTAGCCACGAGTTCCAGCCCACACCAGCCCCCGAAATCCAATGTTATTGTGGGAATCTCCAAAGTTTTTATGGTGATGTCAAAAATTATTCTCGGTGGATATATTTTTCCTTAAATCCATCGACATGTGTAAATAAATTCAAAATCATGTGTTAGGGTTTAGATTTTTTTGGGCCAGGTATTTTGACATGTATCCCTCACATTTGGTTATAAATAGCAACCTCTTTGTACCCATTGAAGGTTAATTAAAAATTTTGAGATTTTCTAAAATTATTTTGTTTGTGTTTCTTGTGTTCTTAGGTGAATTCATGTAAGGATTATCAAAGGAGTGATCAACCTTTTTTGTGCTTTATAATTAGGGTTTTAAGGAGAAAGTATCATTGGGGTCCTAATTGATTATCCCTATTCCCATTTTATTTCCTTTTCAATTCTTTTAATTTAAATATCTACAACTTATATCACTTGTGTTTCCACATTTCATCTAATTAATGCCACAAATATATATTGTATCATATCAATAGCACACTAGAAACCCACAAAATAGCATAAGATCCCAGTATATTCACCACTTACACACTAGCAGAAGGAATCACAGAAGCTCCCAAGCACAAAACCAACAAGAACTTCTAGGGGAAGTATAACCAAAGAAACAAGGTAGATAAAGGAGAAATATAAAAACCCAAAAGGAAGTACTCAAAAATGATATAAACCAACAACACACATTCATTCATGAAATCACTCACAACCACCCACCCACACACACACCCACCCACCCACACACAAGTTTCCAAAATCCTTCACCCATCCAAAAGTCTAGCTTTATCCAAGGAAATAGAAACAATGAACCCCCAGCCCCACAACCAACATCAACCGACCATACCAACATCCCTAACCAAAAAAAGCCTATATTGAAAGTCCTCTAGAAAACCATTCCAACTAATGGCCACTAAACCAACACCCACATGCACAAGAACCCTAAATCACACCAAATCCAACCACAATAAGAACCTATAGTAGACACAACACCCAAAATATTATCTAGAAACCAAATCATCCCCATACCACCATCTTTCCCCATCCATCACCATCTGAACACCTTGCATCCAAATGGACCACTACACTATAAGAAAGTATAAAAATTCAGCATTCAACTAGTACCATCCATCCGAAGTGCCCCACATCACCCAAACCTAACCCATTATACAACCTAAAGAATACCCAAGTATTCCTTGATCTAAATGTGAGCTAATACCCACCCTAAAACCAACACCTCTAGACCCACCAAGTAGTCAAAATGCACCCAACCTAGAAAGAGAACCACCCATCTAATAGAAACATGCCTCCCAACCTACATAATCCAACATCTCAAGGGAATTTTAGCACATCCACCATAGAAATACCTACACCATCAACAACTGAAATACACAAGACGGGGAAACCGAGCCCAAGCCAACTGAACATACTCCACTATGGATGGTAATCACATTACTCCTCGAACCAATTCCATGTTTCTAAAATAGTAATTCACATAAGGAAACCATGTGTCCTAGTTGCATGATGTTAACATTTATAATAACTATCTTCCTCACCAAATGATGTTAAACTACATATCTACATCTGAGGCACACGCCATTAAACTCTACACATGGTTGAAACTCTATGACCTTAAACTAAGACCAGATGGTCCATGCCACATGGCATTAAACTGTTTTAAAAAGGACCGAGTTCCATGACCTTAAAATAGGCTAAAAGTGGATGAGGGATGACTGCTATGCTCGGTTAAGTGCTTCACCCTTTAATCTGGTTCGAAAAAGTTGACCATGGAGTTGGATAAGAGGTAATTTACTTCATTCGATGGTTGGGCTTGCTCACTCGGTGTTCAGGTAGGGCCTGAGGGTTACCCAGTTGAGAACCTTCCCAACGACATTCATTCATTTAAAGAGGTTCTAGAGGGGGTTAATCTTTATTATCCAAAGCTTCCTAGTATCCATTCTATTTCGGTGTCTCAAAGGCATACGTATAATGTAGGCGGTTTTCCTACAAGATATATTCCTGTAAAAGAAATTGAAGGGGTAGTGGAATACCATGTTTGGACCCTGGTGGATATCTTTGGACGTGATAAACCATTGTTGTCGTTTTCAAATCTTTTTTGAACTCTTGGGGTCGCCATCAACAAAAGGATGTTTTAGCATTATCCAGATCTGCCGTATGGATCCATATATTTTCCAGAGAAGACTTCATGAAGGACTTGTATATAGATAGAAGGATATGTGGTTCTTGGGAATTCCCTCTTTCCAGATGGTCTTGTAACATGCACAATGGGAAGGAGTCTAGTTTAGCGGTGATTTGGGTTCGACTACCAGTGTTACCACTTCTGTTTCAATACCCATCGCTTCTATAGTCGGTGAGAAATGCGCTGGGTCATTTCCTATTGTTGGATGATGATACTCTTTATCTTCATTCGGCAGCTTCTCCATGGATCTGTGTTGAGATAGATTTATCTAGGAAGTTCCCAACATGGGTTCTTAATAGAGGTGGTGAGGGTTTTTCTGGGTGGAAAGGAGTCTTTTATCAGGGTGTTCCATGGTTATACACCCACTGTTGTCGGAAAGGGAACTCACTGGATTTTTGTAGGAGGAACCTGGCCTTCAGAAGGCCAGTTGGGCTGAGTGATCTGGGTTCGTCTTCAGTAGGGATTTCATCAGGAGAACTCAAGGTGGTCTCGTCGGGAAGGGGACTGGTGCACATGTTGTCGATTTTGGATTCTGGGTCTCATAAAAAAGGACATGCTGTAGGAGCATGCATAAGAGATTATGATGGAAGATTAGGGTGTTGAGAGCAGGGTCCTCTAGATTTCAAATTTTACCGACACGCCTCATGTGCCAGTTTTGTTTTCAATTTTTTCAAACGAGGTGTCAGTTTTGGTGCTGGCTATGTCCTTGAATCATTGTGCCACTGTGTCTTGTACCTCACCAATGGCTAGGTCCCTAGTACTGGAAATTAACACATCTGATATATATTTTTTATCTTTGTTCCCACTCCAATGGAAGTTATGAAATATTTAAGAAAATATTATCCCACATTTTTGAGCATGGAGAATAAGGTGTTAGCATCCATTTCATGTGGTGGTTGTCTGGAATCACGCTAAAGAAGGACGCGAAGAAATCAGATAATGGGGTGACTCAAGATATCTCCCCTCCTTCTAGACCTTAAAAAACATGCAAACCAGGGGGTAAGGTTTGAAAAGGCTCAGCTGGGGAGGGAGGGAATTATTGGGTTTTCTCCACTAATCGCTTTGCGGTTCTGGGGGTTTGAGGGAATAACTAAGGAGGGGCGGGTTTTCTGAGCCATGAAGCGGAGGTTGTGTATTTTACTTGTTCTTCCCCTAGTAACTTGTGTCCAGTTACCCATGAGTGATCTTGGTCGCACTCTCATACCAGAAGATCTACATCGGTTAGTTCAGACTGTAATAGGAGTTTAGTATCAAGCTGTAAGGCCACCCCTTTATCCTATCAATGATTTCATTAATTGTATGGAATGGGATGGGCTTGGTTACGAGGGACAAAGGTTCTTACATCAATAATGAAGGTCTCCATTTACAGGTATCATTGCTCACTATTTTGGAATCTAAAAAACTAGTCTATCGTATCAACTTCTTAAATCGTATGGGTTTTTATAGCTGTTTTCATGAAAATCCATGCAATTGCGAGATATGGGTGTTTGGGAAGCGTAACATTGAGGTGTAAAGAATTGATGTCTCAACTCAGTACATCACTATGAATGTTAAAGTGAGAGTCAAAATGTTCTTTTTAAACTTTGTATATGCTAACTACGATTTCATTGGCAGAAGGGAGTTATGGCAGTATTTAGAAATGTTTTACACTGGGAATATGTCTTGGTTTGTGGCATGTGATTTTAACACTATTTCTGAGGCTTGTGAAAACAAAGGGGTGCATATTATTACAATGATTCTATATAGGACTTCACATTCTTGATGGATTTAAATTGATTATTCTATTTTTGGTATGAAGGTGGAAATTTCATATGATGTAATAGTAGAAGAGGCAATAGGCGTATATGGAGCAGAATAGGTCGCTGTATAGGAAGCATAAATTTCATGGATTCTTTCACTTATATGTCGATCAAGAACCTAACTAGAACCCTCTATGATCATTCTTTGTTAGTGATCAATATAAAAAGGGGGAATAG
Source organism: Viscum album (assembly GCA_963277665.1). Taxonomy (NCBI): domain Eukaryota; kingdom Viridiplantae; phylum Streptophyta; class Magnoliopsida; order Santalales; family Viscaceae; genus Viscum; species Viscum album. Next base: position 1,941,772,118 of record OY728143.1, on the reverse strand, counting down.
TGGTCTTGAACCCTTCATCTACTCAAGAATTTGTTCAAATATGGAAGGCTTCACACAATTTGTCATTGACTTGTGATTGAAGCAAACTGAAGAGAGTCCATAGTAATGCCTAATGAAATGGTTGAAACATCTATGAAATGGACTTTTTGATAGGATTAGTGGAATAAAAAACAATGACTATTATCTGGAGTCGATTCAAAATGATATTGAAAGGCTTAAAGGCAGTCTGGAATGGAGTTGGGATGCTGATGTGTTTTCAGATCTCAGTGACAAGCAAATGTTACTTAATGATAAACTGCTAGAGGTTGAGAGGACTTATAGGGATAAAGCTATAGCTCTCTGGTAGAGGGAAGGTGATCAAAATTTGGCCTATTTTCAATCATGTATTAAAGAGAAAATGATGTCATGTAAGGTTAATATCAAACAACAAGATGGATCCTTCACTAATGATGTAGTTATTTCTCAGAACATGGACCTTAATCATTTCAAGCCTATACTAGAAGAACCATTTTACAACATGGAAAATAGGTTGGATATGGATGTTGAGGTGACACGATTCTAGCAGGGAATCCATTGTTTGATTAATTAGATTGAAAATAATTTCTTTGAGGCATTTCTAACTAGGGAGGAGACAAAGGAAGCTATTTTCAGTATGAAAGCTGCGAGCACACCCGGGATAAATGGATTCTTTGAATAGTTCTTTATGGATGTATGTGGGATCATTGGAAGTTGGGTGAATGAAGCTGTTTGTTATTCCTTCAAAGTGGGGGCTCTGCCGAGAAAATCTTGTGCATCTAAGGTGGTCTTGATCCCTATGGTGGAGCAGCCTGAAACATTGATTCAGTATCACCCCATTTTCTTATTAAAACATTGTGTATAAGATCTTATCAACCATCGTGAATAAGAGGATGTATAACTTTTTTATGAGATTGGTTTCTGAGGAACAAAATTGGTTTATTCATGGGAGAGGCATCCAAGGTGAGTTAGGAATTGCGCAAGAAATGGTGGAGGATATCAGTAAAAAGACTCTGGGATCAAACATCATCATCAAAGTTGACATGGAAAAAGTTCATGAAAGGCTTGAGTGGAGTTACCTCATTATAATTTTTAGGATTTTTGACTTTAGTACATAGGTTTGTGATTTGATTTTCATGTGTTTTTCTTCCCTACAACTATTCATTTCCTTCATGGTGAAGAAATTTCGATTCATCAAAATGGTTCAAGGTCTCTGGCAGCATGCCCCATATGTGTTACTTTATTTATCATGGCTCATAATGAAATATCGAGGAATATAAAACACAACAAGGAGGTGGGGATCATTTTTCCTTATAAAAATAGGGAAGGAGATAATATGATATCGCATTTTATGTTCATTGATGATATTATTTTCTTCATTAATGGTAGGAAGAGTTGCTCCATAAAAGGATGGGAAAACATAATAAAGATATATGAGGAAAAAATGGGTAGAGGATGAACTTAGAAAAGGGAAATGTTTACATATCTTGATAACGTGGGGAACGTCGAGCTTGGGATATCTGTAATAATTTGGGTATGCATAAGAGATATTGCTATGATTTATTTGTGTGTACCCATTTCGAACAACAAAATCAATAAGTGTTTGTTTGAAGAGATGATATGTAAAATAACAGGTCAAATATATAATCTTAAGAATGTCTTTCTATCCATTGGGGGTCTCATAACTTTGATAGACAATGTGCTATCATCTAAGGAAATGCATGTGATTTCCATTATTAGAGTACCAAACAGAACGATCTATAAAATTGAAAAAAAACATGAAAAAGTTTATTTGGTATGCCAATGATATGTGTAGATTCCAATGGGTGAGCTACAAGTGGTTGGCACTACCAATTGATGAAGGGGGAGTCAACTTTCGGGATATTACAGAAACCATGCATGCCATGAAAGAGAAGCTTTAATGGGATATAATTTAATGGGATTATAGTTGGGCGAGATTCATGAAGTAATGATACAGAGAGATGTGGAATAAATGGACCTGTGAAGGGAGTTTTGAGATCAGTTACTGGAGATACAACTTGGGTGGGGAACCCTTATTTATTACAGGCTGCTCGACACCAGATTTATCCTTCAAAGAAGTAGCTGGGTATCAGACTCTCATCCAGGAAATTATCAACAATAAAGAATGTGAGATTTTTGACAATATTGTATTGAATGAGGAACTGGATAAATGCATCCTTATAGCTCCAAATACATGGTATTTTAATGGATGTGGCCTTCGAGAATGTTTGCATGTTAGGAATGGAAATGATGAATGGGAAACAAACCTCTGGTGAAAATGTATCACATCGAAGCTAAACTTATTGGTTTGGAAATTGATGAATAGGTCTCTTACGATAGAGGACTATTTATAAAAAAATATCTATATCTATCCTCTCGTTGCTGGTGCTGCGACAAACTAAATCGTACAACATACATAATTGTACACCACTGAGAAGCACTCTTGACTCTTCTCCCAGAGAGTTCCTAGGTCCATAATATGCACTAAATCCCAAAGTGACTGAACCTTTGTTATCCCTTATCATCCCTCCACCTCTCAGGAAGCCATCAACGCATGACCCATCCACATTGAGTTTTAGCCTAAATGACTGTGGGTTCCATCATAGCCACGGTCCCCAATTGGCATTTTTATTTTAATCTTCTTACAGAACTACCCTTGGAATAAACTTCATATGAGATGGGGAGGCATACCCACCAACACGGAGACTACCTAGTTTAGCCACCAGGTTTAATATCTACACCTATATCCTAGATTGAGAAAACTATTTTACCACACTTTTCTCTAAGACTCCCAAATAACCCATAACCCAATAGAGAATTACATGATGTGTGCTTTAGCCTCCACACCACATGTATCTGTCCCCTAAAACCAATTAAAAATTCATTCATCCATGAATTTACCACCTTAATTCACATCCAAGAAGCATGACATAAATAACTATAATCCTTCGAAAACATCATTCTTGAAGGAAATATTCGAGAACGACTCTTGACTTAGTGGGAAATGACTCAAAAAATGTAGTGGAAATGATGAAATGGAAAATGAAGGTACCATGGGAGATGACTTATATTATCAAGAATATGAGGATCTTGTTGGATACTGAACATAAGGTCGAGAATACACCACCATAAGACCCACCCCAAACTATATCCACCACACTAGACAATCAAGAGAACCAGAAGCCTAAAATAGTAATCCAAAACAAAGAAGAAACACAAGAAAGCCAACCCCTATGCACCCAAAACATGTTACCAACCATAGTATAAATCAAAAACCAACCAGAACCATGCACCATGTAAGTGTATCCTATACTACACCATGTAGAAAAATCCAATCATCAACACCCCCAACTAAAACCCATCTTCAAATGTCCTATAATTCCAAATAGTAAAACGAAACTCACAACCTCACCTCCTAAATCCTCCACAAGAAACCTGTAACCCCACTATGCGAATCTCTATAAGTCTCTATTGGATAAACCCAACATCTCCTAGCCTCAACCTTAAGAAGCATCCAAAGTAAGGGGGGGCTGCTGTCCAGGGGGGTCCAGTAGAGGGGAGCTGTTCAGGGGGGGTCCAGCAGGGGGGGGGGGGGTGTCCACGGGGGTCTGGGGGGGGGGGGGGCTGTCCAGGGGGGGTCCAGCAGGGGGGAAGCTGTCCAGGGGGTCCAGTAGGGGGGGGCTACTGTCCAGGGGGGTCCAGTAGGGGGGATTCTGTTTGGGGGGGGGGTACTGTCTAGGGGGTTCGGGGGGGGGGGGGGGGGGTACTGTCCACGGGGGTCCAACTGGGGGGGCTGCTGTCCACGGGGTCCAACAATGGGGGGGATGCTGTCTAGGGGGTCCAGTAGGGGGGTACACTATTCTTGTTTATTGTGTTATATTCTTTGTTAATATTTTAAGATGTTTTGTTTTACCATAATTTTAGGGGATGAGAACTACTATGGTATACCTTGTGTTGCAAGTAATTTTGAGATGGTTCTAGACTTCTTTGATAGTTTGTCATATATGGAGACTCATGTAAGTGCAGTTATGTGTTTTTTTATATTTGTATTTGTTTAATTATTATTATGTATGTAGATTTTGTGTATAATTTAATTTGAAGGGGACTGGCAGGGGGAAGGGGGAAACTGGCAGGGGGGAGGGGACTAGAAGGGGGGGTGCAAGTGGTGGCTGGTAGGGGGTGTAAGTGGGGGCTAGCAGGGGAAATGGGGAGGGGAAACGGGGGGGGGGGGGGTAGGACTGGGGGTTAGGGGGTGTCCAGGTTCAGGAGGGGGGGTCAAGGATCTGTCAGGGAGGGTGGGGGTTGGCTGTCCTGGGGAGTGGAGGTCTGGGCTGTCCAGGGGGATCTATAAAGGGACTAAGGGGGTGTCCAGGTTATGGGGGGTAAGGGGGGGTGTGCAGGTTGGGGGGGGGGGGGTGGGGGTTCAGGTTCTGTCCAGAAATGTGTTTGGGGGGGGGGGGGGGTGGCTGTCTAGGGGAGTGGAGGTATGGGATGTCTAGGGGGATATTTATAGGGTCTGGGGGTGTCCAGGGTCTGTATGGCGGGTGGGGGGGGGGGTGTCCCGGGTCTGTCCAGGGGGTGTCCATGGTCTGTGGGGGGGGGGGGGGTGTCCACGGTCAGTCGGGGGGGGGGGGGGGGGTGGCTGTCTAGGGGAGTGGAGGTATGGGATGTCTAGGGGGATATTTATAGGGTCTGGGGGTGTCCAGGGTCTGTCTGGCGGGTGGGGGGGGGGGGGTGGGTGTCCCGGGTCTGTCCAGGGGGTGTCCATGGTCTATGGGGGGGGGGGTGTCCACGGTCAGTCGGGGGGGGGGGGGGGTCTTGGGTCATTACAGGATGGGGGCTTTGCATGGGGCTATCTTGGGGGAGGGGTTATCTAGGGGGGAGGGGGTTTATATAGGGTGAGGGTGTCTGTCCTGGGGGTGTCCAGTTGGGGGGGGGTGCCAGGGATGTCCAACATGGGGGGCTGCTGTCTGGGTGGTGTTGTCCTATTGGGGTGTCCAAGAGGGGGGGGGGGGTTGTCCGTGGGGGGGGGGGGGTATGTCCAGGGGTGAGTGGGGTCTTTCCAGGGTGGGAAGGGGGGGGGGGGGGTGCATGGGGGCTTTAAAGTGTAGGTGGGGTGCAAGGGGGAGAGTGGGGGGATTTTATGGGGGTAGTGGGGAGGATGCAAGTGGCCAGCACCAGCTGAACAGTGCTGGATTTTTTATGAAATGTGTAGGCCTATATCCATGGTTTTAAACCGTATCTATAGGTCTACAGCCATGGTTCCTAACTGCGGCTATTAGTCTATAGCCACGGTTGCAACTGTGGATATATGAGATGAGTGATTTTAGCCTATGCCAAGGGTTAAAAACCATGGTTTTAGGGTTGTTTCCATGGTTTGAACCGTGGCTATATGTCTTACCCTATAGCCACGCCAATACCATCCATGGTTGTGGGATCTTTGCCTATAACCTATAGTCACAGTTTAAAACTGTGGCTATAGCATGATTTTGTAGTAGTGTGGTACACCACAGTCGGCCTTGCTGCACTCTTGGCTATGACACTCCCGGGAGATATGCTTAGGAAAATTCACATTTATTTACAAGCCATTATTAAGGATTTAGGATTAAATACTTCATAAAAGAAATCATTTTATGATTATAGATTATATAAATAATATTTTCAATTTACGTTAGGTATTTTACATGTTTTGAATTATGCATTGCGATTCATAAACTAACCTAGTGTATTCCATTGTTTAGAAATGATGCCCAGTAGATGGAATAAGAACTCCAGCAATAAGCATGATCCAAAGAGTAATAAGGATCATATTTTCCCTGGTATTAAGCCGAAATTTAGAATGGAAATTGTATCCCATGTATTATCATCATATTAATAAATAATATCATGTGTTAAAAAGATAAGTAAAGAATTCTCTGAGTCCTATGGCTTTGAAGGGATTCCAGAGAAGAAAAGGATGGTATAAATAAATACAGATAAAGGGAATAAGAGAAAGAAGGATTTTCCCATACGTGATAACTGTAGAAATAATCACCTTGGTAAATGATTTAAGGGAATGTGAGTTTTTTATATGTGTGGAGAAAAAGGACACCATCATGTGATTTAAAGGGTAAGAAAAAGGTTTCAAATGTACAATGCTTCATCTTCAAGGGGTTGGGATACTACACGAATCGATGTCCAAATCGTCAAAGTGTACCCCAAATGCTGCTATTGGATAGTAGTCATATAATGATACTACCGAAGATGAAGAGGAATGATTAGAGTTATTATGTTGTTATTACAGTATTGTGTCATTTTATTATTGTATTAACGATGTACATGTTATAAGAATTATAGAGTATATAAGGATCGTACTGCAGTACTATTTCATTAAGGACATGAGATTGTGTGGAACCAAGAAAAGAGACTCAATGAGAAGTTAAAATTTTTGGAAAATACACGGTTGAAGGAATGAAAAACCATTAATATGGTCTTGATACTCAGGTATTTATTTTGGAATAAGAGATGATTGATTTATTATATTGGATATTATTGACATCTATGTCACTAGTTAATGGTTTGTTTATTGCGTTATTGCAGGAGTTTACAAAATTTATGGATATAAGGAGTATATCCAGTATTCTATAAGAAATAAGGGAGCATGAATGTAATCAATAAGGTTTTATGGTAATTCAGGGTGTTATAGTGATTTAAAATAATACATGATGAAGGTATTCACATGTTATTACATGAAAAATTGGTTCTTAATTGTGTTTACCTTCCTTATAAATTTTGGATTGTGAGTTTGGAAAAAAGTATTTTGGATAATTCTAATGGTTGGAATCGATTAAGTTTGAAATTTGATACCATTTTTAATGTTAAATGATTTATTGAGATTTTTTTGGATTGTCATAAAAAGGAAAACCCAGAGGTTGGGAAACAATCCGTCGCATTCGGCAAGGACGCGAGACTTCAACCCACAACCGAAGGGCGACAAGGGTGCATCACCTACCACTAACCTACGTGGTGTCCTTGTTTCTATAATATATGTTTTTAAATAGTCTAAAAAATGAATATAAATTCATTTTTTTACCCTATACGATTAAGATAAATAGAATATTTTCGAATTCTATTATGTTTTGGAGTGAGGGATGCGTTTGTGGAAGGAATTAGTTAAAGGATGAAACTCTGCTTGTCAAGTATATTTTTGTCCTCTTATTATATGATTAAATTAATACTTAAACTTTAGAGAAGGAATATTAAAACCAAAAATGTGTTATCCTAATACCTTATGTTGAACCAACGATATTTTAAATCATCATAGATTGATGAATTTGAGGCCATAAATTTCACACTTTTTTGTGATTGATGACTTTAATCCCTCCCTATAAATATTTACATTTTACCTAAAATTATGTGTCTCTAATTCCCACCAATGTTCTCCTAATTGATATCATAATTTGATGGTAACTTTTTCATTCCCTTTCCCTCTTATTAAGACTAAATTTTATTTACCCAATTTCCAATGTGGGTTTTCCACAAAGGTATTTTTCTAAACATTAATTTTCAAAGAAAAATTTTAAATTTTGAGGATGAAATTTATTAAATGAGGGGAGAATGTAACACCCCATTATTTCATAGTACATTATCTCATTAAAGTAATTTAATAGCTTGCGCTACATGCAACACCGAGTTTGAGTGTACCACGACTTACCAAACAAGCCATTCAAATAGATATTATGAATAATATTAACCACATTTTAAATTTTATATATCCTATATAATTTTAACATTCATCTTTTTTGTTTCTTATACATAATATAAGAAAAATTCAAATTTTAAGATAAAAGAGATATTTTTTAAAAAATGCAGTTTTATGCCTTTTAATGGAGAACCCTTTTTAAATATAATATTTGAAACTTATATATATTAAATTTAGTGAAATTAAATTAATAATTAAAATAGTGACATAAAAATTTAGTTTGGATAAATTTTTGGTACTTTTCTGATAACTTTCATATTTTGAAGAATAGTGAAAAATACTATGTTTTAATAGAAAATAACTTTTTTAATAAAAATAATTTATAGTGTTAAATTATTCATTTGAAAGGTTTTAAAGTATAATTAGATTATATTTTATCATTTAAAACAATTTAGGTCATTATAAGTAATTTCACATTTAAATTTGACATAAACACATGTCAATCTTTTGATAGTTTTTACTTTTTCAAAACCCGCTTTTTAGTTTTGACAACGAAAATTAATTTTTAATTAAATAAATGAAAAATATATGTTTTGAATTTGGTAAAATAGACTTCATTTTTTAATTCTTAATATCAAAAATTTCTTTGGTTAATTTTTTGTATTTTTTTTAAAACATTCTATTTTTGATGAATTGTTAAAAACACTGTGTTATTATTTAAAACTGACTTTTTAATTAAATAATTAGTTATTTTAATTTATTTTAAGTATAAATATACATATAATACCTATATAAGTTCAATTTAATTTATTAGAATCATTTTATAATAAATTTAGATATATAAAATTTTATAAAACGTTTTCCGTCTTTTACCCACCTCCTTGGAGAATTTGCAAATTTGCATAAAACATAATTTTACCGCTTCTATGAGTTGGATTTAAAAAATAAAAGAGACATGGTTAATATCAGTATGTAAAATTTGGTTCAATAAGATGAAAATAATTTTTGGTGTATAGTAACTTTTGACTTTTATTTTCCACAGTTAAAAGTAAGTAGGGTAATTAAGAGACAAAATGATATTATAATTACCCGAACACATATGCTAATTCTATTGGATATGTATAATTCGACCAAAATAACCTTAGGGATAAAATATGATCATCATTGGTCCACATGGATTAGATTATGACATTTATAAGTATTTTATTTAAAGAAGAGTTAATAGTGTTAAATTCACAGTTTAATGACTAAAACATTTTTTATATAGGGTTGAACACAATATAATTTAGACTATATATATTCATTAGAAAGATACAGATATTTCATAAATAATGGTATTTTATTTTCAATTTTTATACATTAAATAATTTAATTTATTTTTCACACAATGATGATGTAGTAATTACCTTATTAACAAAATATTAAAATAATTAATATTATAAATATCCAAATAAATGTAAATTGAGACTTATAATGAATTAAAAAAATTTTATAGGTTAATATTACATGTTAGGATAGATTATATAAATTTTTTTCAAAGTGATAAAGTTTTTATAACTTTCACAAAAACAAAATACCAAATAGTGTCAAAATTGACATAAATTAATTTTTAAAACAAATACTATATTATTGGTTGATATAATATTCCTTAAAACCCATGATTCGGCAAAAAGACTTAAATAATATTATATATTTCATTAAGGAACCACTGGAGGTTCTCGTGGAAGTTTATAGTAAGTTTATTAACCATATAGTGTAAGAATACAAGAATACATTGTAAAAGTTAAACTATTTAACTAATAGTTAAATCTAAAAGATAAGGTTAAAATGGTAACATAAACTTGTATAAAACCTATTGGTTGAGATATTTTAGACCCACAACCACCATATCATCTAAATAAATTATTTTTGATCCATTATAAACCGAAATTTATTTTACTATAAAATAATGGTTCAAGATTTTCCTAAAGTGACTCTCACCTCTCTTATAAAAGGGTACCTCCCCTTCTCTTATTTTCACACCTCCAAAGCCATTTTGATAGGAAAAACCCTGCCCAAATATTCTCCCAAATATCCTCCCTTAATAAAATATGCCTTTATTTGGTCATAAATCCATCTTAAGGATCCTTTTTGATTTAATCAAAAGGAATAACCCGAAAAGAGGTAAATATTTCATCACCTCTTTCAAGTTCTTTTCTTCTTCCACTTCCTATTTCTTTGTTTTTTTCCATTATAAAAATAATAAATCCTGTATCTTCTATATAATTTATTTTTATTATAAAAATTTTACAACCATATTTATTATTTTATGAATCACATGAATGGAAAAGTGACCATACATGCGTACGTACGACTTACCGTCTCCACGTCGTGGTGTAGTTTGTTATTCAAACACTTCATTTTTTGGATGGTTATAATAATGAATATAACTAATTTAAATAATAAATATAACATATTAATTATTATTTATATATGATATAACGTACAATTATATATTATTTTACCATCAATATAATGATATTGTCGCTCGTGCGTACGTACAGATTACCCCCACAATGCGATAAGATTCATTTCCATGTTCACCATTCAACAATGATTATAAAAATATATATCAATAATAAGTATGTAATATATGAAATAATAATTCTACTAAATATATATATATATATATTTATGTACTTACATATATCTTATTCTCTTAGTTCCATTCAATACGATATGAAAACGGAAACAACGTTTATGCGTACGTATGGCCTACCGTCTCCATAAATCGTGTTTTAAATTTCATATATATGTCTATTATATATATTTATATTCTAAATATATATTATTAATAAATCATTTTTTATAATCTGTAAGTATTTATATCAATGTCTAAGTGATACAATCAAGAATAACAAGTTAAAACACTTACGATAAAGAAAACAATTATTAACCAAAATGATAATTTAACATAGAAATTATTATTAAATGGGAAGTATAAAGTCATAAATGAATACTGTATGATATAATAAATATTAAAATGTTTCAGGAATAATTTAATAACATACTATTTTCTTTATACAGGAGGTTAAACATACCCTCGACTAAAGCAAAGTACAAGGTAAGGGTTAATTTCACAATCTCTTTTTTATCTGAGGTTATTTTTACGTAAGTATATATTGGGAAATATTTATTATCCACATCCATTTTTTCATAAAATAGTTTTCAAAGGGATTATTTTTAAGGGAATGTTTTACTTAAAAATCATTTTAAATTTTTAAAATTTTTATTCTTCTCAATAATTCTCATTATTGTCTATGTTTTCAAAATGGGTTTTAAGGATTTATTTATATGGACATGAATGTTTTTAAAATGTTAATTCCATTAAAAAGTTTCAAAGTGGAATGGGTCACTTTGAATAAAAAATATCCTTAAATTTCTTCAATTCTAAATTGTGTGACTTTTAAATTTTTTCATGAAAAATAGATATTTCTTTCAAAAAGTTTTACAAATCACTTTCATCTATGTCAACATACTTTTATGGATTTTAAACTTGTTTGAATTTGATTTATTATGATAAAAATCTTCAATACAGTATTTGAGGTTTTGTGATATGTTTTACTGTGGATGTTTTATTTTTATACCAATCACAGTTTATGGATAAATTATTGATATTTTGTATGCTATTTTTAAAATGAATGTTTACGTTATGTTTAAAATTTTTCATATGAGGAATGCATTGGACTTAGTAAGTGACTGGTGGAGCCCACTATAGCTCCTCGATGAATCAGTGGGTCTCATGAGGCAAACAAGTGTCTTGGCATAAAGCCTTGACAAAATCTTATTTGTATTCTTGGCACAAGGCCTTGACTATGTGTTTATGAAGTCTGGCATTATGCATTACTTATGAAATTAGCTATTGATATTACATGTTATTATTTGAATATTATAATATCCCTATGAATAAGTAAATGGAATTATTCGAATTATCTTTTCCATATTATGCTAAAGTTTATGTTTAAAAGTCTCTTGCTATAGTTTTATACATTGCCTTAAATATTTATGCTTCTTTATAAAAGTTTCCTCTATATTGTTATCCTTATTGAGAATCTGAGCTCACCCCTTTCTATGTTTTATTTTTCTCAGGATGTGAAGAAGTATATTATGACTAACCCACAGGGATAGTCCAAGGGATATTAATGTGGTCAATGGATACAATGTTTTTTTTCATTTTATAATGTAATGTAATGTTCATGCAAGTAATTGATTTCCAAGACTCCTAAACTAATCGATCTTTTGGGACATGATTTTTTTTATCATGCGAATGTATTAAAATAATGCACTGACTCTGGGTAACTAGGTTTGGGGAATTACAATCCATGACTCATTTAATAGTGTATTTTAAAAATAATGTATTTACTGTAAATTACCATATTTTACTATTCACCAAAAATTAAATTATTTTAGAAAAATAAAAAAAATAAACCTAACCATTTTTTAATATTTAGAATTCAAAAATGAACTCTGTTTTATGAAAATAATTTTATAAATATGATAAATTTAATTTTTAATTAAAATCATTATTTACTCAGAAAATACAGTTTTTTAGAATTATAACTGATTTCATAATACTTTGAAAACTTAACTAAGGTATCATTAAATTATCCAAAAATAATAACAACTACGAAATTGATTTATGAATATTTTTTATAAAAATTATTTTTCTTTTAAATAATTTAATTTTTAATAAAATTGAAATCAAATATTCATTTTTCTGAAATATACCAACACTTAATTAATAATTTATAAAATATTTATTTACTTATACTATGATATAATTAAATCTTTTTTTCATTTATAGGATGGATAAATTTTATTTATAATTTCATTGGTGAGGTTACAATTCTATTGGTTGGTTTACTATTCATAAATGCCACATTACTATTTCTAAGGCCATGTTATTATTTCATCAGTATATGTTCTTTAACTTCCAGAAACACCTCTTGTTTCATTCATTATTCATTTATAATGTTTTTATTGTGTTCTATAAGTGATTTTATGTGATATATACTACATGAAATAAACAAAATAAGGGAAATGTCATTAATAGAATTCTGTGTTGTAACATTCTTCCCTCCTAGAAAAATCTCATCCTCAAAATTTCCAGATTGTCACTCGATAAAAAGATTTAGGTAGTTCTTCGTCATAAGATCCTTAGTTTACCACATCAACAATTAAATTTTATGATTTTATAATGTACATTTTCCATCCGAGTATTTCGATTCCTCAACACCCATTCTTCAGTGTCCATAATCCGAATAGGATCTTCACAATAAGATAAATCATGTTCCAATTATAATTCATTATAAGTGAGAACATTCATTGAGTCTTGGATGTACTTACTTAAAAAAGGGTTATGAAACACATATTGAACTTTGGAAATGATTAGTAGAATTTCTAAATGATAAGAAACAACTCAAATTCAATCCATAATTTCAAATGGACCAATTTAGTAAAGGATTAGTTTCATTTTCATTCCAAATATTATAAAAAACTTCCATGGAGATACTTTCAATAAAACATAATCTACCACTTGAAATTACAAAAAATTCATTTGATTATTTGAATAACTTTTTTTCCTTCTTTGAGCTTCTTTGATATGGGTTTGAATAGCATTTAACTTTTCTATTGTTTCCTTCACAAGCTCTATGCCTACAATAATCCTTTCACTAACTTCATCCCAACATGTTGGTGTATGACATCCCTTTTCCAAACAATGATTCATATGGTGCCATTTGAATACTATAATGGAAACTATTATTGTAGAAAAAGTCTAACAAAGGTAAATAATAGTCCGAAATACATTTAAAGACAAGTGAGCATGATCTCAACAAGTATTCCAAATTTTGGATTGTTCTTTCTGGTTACTCATCAGTTTGAGGGTGATAAGCAGTACTCAATCAAAGCTTAGTATCCAAATAATTCTAAAAAACTTTCTATAATTTTGATGTAAATCATGGATCACAATCAGACCTAATAGAATTATATTCTCCATGGTGTCTTACACCTTGATTAATATATATTCCTTTAAGGAGATCTAGTGGAAAATCCTCCCTTATAGCGAGAAAATGTGCAGATTTGGTAAGTCGATCAACAATCACCCAAATTGAATCATTCTTTCATAGAGTTTTTGGAAATCCAGTAGAGAAATCCATATTTATGTCATCCCATTTCCATTTTTTAATATGTATTAGTTGTGTGAATCCTCTTGGATGTTGTCTTTCATCCTTCACCGATTGATTTAGTAAACATCTAGAAACATAATTAGCAATTTTCCACTTCATATTATCCCACTAGAAATATTCCTTTTTATCTCTATACATCTAAGTTCCACCAGGGTGTATAGAGAACACAAAGATATAGGAATCATCCATTAACTCCATTTTTAGCATGGATATAGAGGGAACACATAGCCTCCTCCCAAATTTTAGAATTCCATCCTCATACGCGATGTTTTCCAACTTCCCATCATTAACAACTTTAATTTTTTTTAAGATTCTCATCATCAGACTAAGAAATATTAATACTTTCTAATAAATATGGTTGTGAAGACAATTTAAAATGTGATGAGGTTTCATCAAACTTGATAATTCCAATATCCATATTTTCTAGATCCATGTACTCAGGATCCTTGTCAATCATCATTTTGTTCAAAACTATATGATCCTTCCCACTCAATGCATCTTATACTTTATTCACCTTACGTGGGTGGTAGTGTATTGAATAGTTATAATACTTGAGTAGTTCTAGGCATCCCATTTTCCATATGTTGATTTCTTTCTGTGAGAGGATATATTTAAATCTCTTGTGTTCTGTATATATCTCACACCTTTCGACATAGATATAGTGTCCCCATATTTCTAGAGAAAGGATTACTACATCTAACTCAAGATCATGAGTTTTATTGTTCAGTTCATGAATTTTTGACTTCTTTGATGCATAGGCAACAAATCTATCATTTTTCATAAGGAAACACATAATTCATTTCCTTGATGCATCATTATTAATCAAAAATACAAAATTTCTCAATGGTTGAGTTAAGATTAGATAATCCCCTAATTTAATCTTGAATTATTGAAAAAAATATTCACATTCCTTTGTCCATATGAATTTAACCCCTTTACGAGTTTTTCTGGTTAACAGGTTAGTCAATTGGGTAATGTTCATAACGAAATTCCAATAATAAGTAGCTAAAACAATAAAACTACATACCTTTATTATGTTCGTTGGTGTATGCCATTCATGAACCTCCTTTCTCTTCATAGGATAAACTAACATCCCATCCTTTGAAAAAATATGTTCAAGAAAAGAAACTAATTGAAGTCAAAATTCACACTTTCTAAATGTCCCATATAATTCATTTTATCAAAGAGTCTTTAGAAAAATCCACAACTGATTCTCATGGTATTAATAGATTTTAGAGTATACGAAGATATCATAAATAAATAACACAACAAAGTCATCGAGATCTTACTTAAAAAATCTGTTCATTAGGTTCATGAAAATAGAGGGTTCATTTGTCATTCCAAATGGAATTACTATAAATTCACAAAGTACAAACCTGGTTTGAAATGTCGTATTTTTAATATCTTCCTTACTCACACAGAATTGATGATATCTTGATCGAAGATCAATATTTTAAAAGTTTTTAGTACAATGAAGTTGATCAAAAAAACATGAATGCAAGGATGGGGATGCTTGTTCTTTATTGAAATAGCATTGATTTCTCTATAGTCAATATGCACCCTAATGGATCCATCTATATTCTTAACAAAGAGAATAAGGGATCCCTATGGAGAAAAAATAGGGTGAATAAATCTTTTACCACTCAATTACTCTGGTTTTTTCTTCACATCTACTAAATCTACAGTGTCCATTCTATAACAAGTCTTTGATATAGGCCTTACATGCGGAATTAAATTAATAGAGAACTCAACATCCTACCATGGACGTTGTCTAGGTAAATCCTCTGGAAATACGTTTATATATTCTTGAACAATAGGTAAATATTTTATTTGAATATTTCTTTCCTCATCCATAGATGACATTTTCTCTTCCTCCCAAAGTATTTTATTCGTTAGAGCTAATGGGGGTGGGTCTAGATTAGAGTTAGATGTTGAAGTTTTTGCCTAAATATATGTTATTGCACATTTTTCTCAAAAATTGTAACTTCGTTGTTCTTACAGTAGATTTTGATATCATAATTTGAAATCCAATCAATACTGATCATTATATCAAATTAAAGCATATGTATGATGAAGAGGTATGAAAATAAATCACATTTAGGTGTCATAAAGAGTATTGACTGACACATCTTCATTGAAATGATACTTCCATTATTATTTTTAATTGAAAACTCCTTCATTAAGTCAAAAGGGAATTGTCTAATTTTATTAGAAAATTGGGAATACATAAAAGAATATGATGATCCAGAATCAAATAATGAATTGGATAAGTTTGAGGAAATGATTAAAGTAACTCCAACCACATCATTAATAACTTCAACCTTAGTAGTTGTGACCAATAAGCTTGTCCTTTCTTCATTTTCATTCTTTTTTTAAATTTTCCTTAACACTTAGGACAATAATTTTCATAATCTCCCATCCCTTTTCAATTGTTTTATTTAATATTTTTATATTTTACCATGCAACCATGATCTTGGTGGCATTTTTATCCACACTTGTAATAGACACCCATACCCTTCAAGAAATTTCTAGGGTGTTTCTTCCTATATTTATCATAGGCTGAAAAACAAACTCTTCCCTTCTTCAAATTTTCCTTATTTACATTTTCAGGATGTTTAACAACCCCCTTATTCTCTTGATTTATATTGAAGTCATAAGACATTGAGAATTATTTTTCTATCTTGATAGCACATGATAATATATCTTTGTATGATGATAATGTTTGGTAGACCGGTTCCCTTCAGAGAAATGGTTTTAAACAATCAATTAATCAATCAATATCACTCCTTTGGTTACATATGTAGTATGCATCATTCTTTACTAACCATGAAAAGTTATATTCATACATGGAAACATTTTCATCCTCCTTTTTCGTTAGTTTCATGAAATATCTCTCTATATTTGCTCAATGTTCACGAGGTAAATACTTTTTTAGGCATATTTTTTTAAAATATTTTAATAACATATTTTCAATTTATTCCTCCTCTTTTTTGTTTGTAATCATTTACCACCATTGATCAATATCTCTTGAGATATGATTAAATACCATCATAACCTTCTCCCTTTCATTAATTCCCATAGTGAGAAATATTTTCTCTAAGGAAATTATCCACCGCTTAGCTACAAATGATTTTGTAGTCGCATTGAATGACAGAGGATACTATCGCATAAAGTGGTATAACATTTCTCCTTCGTGTTGTTGATCAAGATTCTCTATATGGGTAAGGTTATTATTAATAACACGAATCAGCTGTCCTAGTATAGTTATATATTTTTCACCACTACTCACAACTCCATTACGGATGCCATTATCATGAATATGAGTGAAATCCCTAAATGGGACATGTTCATTGATAAAATTTCTATTCCATCTACTAGGAACCATTTTTAAGTAATGGAACACACTAGTTTAGGTTATAAATCATAATTTATAATATCAAACCAGAAAAATACTTAATATAAATTGATGTTTTATTCATAACTAACATGATAATAAAAAACATGGTTACTTAGGGAAAATATTTACTTTTAAATCCTTCATAATTGTATATAATGAAAATGTGACATATCCTAAGAATATCCACTGGGAGTGCCAATCCAGGTGCGCAGTAAGGACCATTGTCATGTAATGGGTTACCCTAAGCCAGGCATGGGACACCATGTCTGAGTTGTTACCCCTAAGTACATATGTACCTAAACCACATCCACTTATAGTATCCATACATGGATGTATTGGTAGGAAGACTCATATAATATTTACTTTACAAAAAATTTAGGGTGTTATAAGCTTTCTTAGAATTTACATCATCAAAACAAGAATATGTTTCAGAAGGCACAATTAAGTGCCCTTGTAAAAAAATGTGCTCTGAGAACGTTTGAAATAGTTGAAAACATTGGGGGACATCTCTTGCGATTTGGTTTTCAACCAGATTATGTTTTTTGGTATCAACATGGTGAACGCAGTTCCAGAGAAGATCCTAATAACTTGATTCTGGATCCATCACGGTTTCAAAATTTAGTACATGATGTTGCAAGTCCATCTATGCAACAAACTGAAACTCACGATGATATTGATTTAACTCCTGAGCTGGCACCATCTGAATTTTATGAGTTGTTGAGGTCTGCTGAGGATGCATTATATCCTGGTTGAAAAATAAGAAAATTAGAAGCGGTTGTAAACTTTATGACTTTTAAATCAGATAATTCAATGTCAAACAACTATTTTGATTAGGTATTTTCTTTGGTTAAAACACTGTCACATGAGGGTAATGTGTTTCCTGCAAATTACTATGAGAGCAAGAGGCTGGTTCATAATTTGGGCCTTAGTTATCGGAAGATTCATGCATGTCCAAATGATTTCATCTTATATTCTGGTGAAAATGAGTCCTTGTATAGTTGTCCCATAGGTGGATAATCAAGGTATAAAGAATATCAACAAGGGAAGTCCAGATCGATTCCAATAAAACAGTTGAGATATTTTCCCCTTACACCCAGGTTGCAACATTTATTTATGTCTCAGAATACATCATCAATGATGTCATGGAACAAAACCATGATTTCAAATGATAGAAGCTTGAATCATCCATATGATGGTGATTCATGGAAACATTTTGACGTTATGCATCCGTCTTTTACTATAGAATCCCGAAATGTGCGATTGGGTCTTTCTACTGATAGTTTTTGTCTGTTTGGTTCTTATGGTTGTCAGTATTCATGTTGGTCTGTCTTTATAACTCCGTAAAATTTGCCTCTATGGATGTTGATGAAGGAGACTTATATTTTTTTGACTCTATTAATCCCAGGACATCCAAAAAATAATATTTATATTTATTTGAAACCATTGATTGATGAGTTAAATGCATTGTGGAGTGATGGTGTTAATATATATGATGTTGCTGCGAAACAAAATTTCATATTAAAAGATGAATTGATGTGGACAATTAGTGAATTTCTGTCATATGGAATGTTATCTAGTTGGAGTACATATGGTCTGAAATCATGTCCTTACTGTATGAAAGACAAAAAAGCATTTATGCTCGTCAATGGAAAAAAACCTTGATATTTTGAGTGTGACTGTAGATATATTCCAACCGATCATCCTTTTTGGAGGAACAAATCTCATTTCAGAAAAGGTACAATTGAAAGGGATGAACCTCCAAAGATGATCTCAGGTATAGAGTTAAAATCAACTTCATTTTCATTACCTCGCATCACATTTGGACCAACTGTAAACCAAAACAATTTTCATGGATTTGGGAAAGAACATAATTGGATAAAATGGAGAATTTTTTGGGATCTTCCGTATTGGACTTATTTGTTGGTCCGCCACATGTTGGATGTTATGCATATTGAGAAGAACTGTTTTGATAATTTATTTCATACAGTTTTGGATACACCAGGTAAGACCAAAGATACTGCAAAGGCATGATTAGATCTTGCCCAAATTTACAGGTGACCAGAACTTGAAGTATTTGAAAATGTCAGATCACATAGGTTAATGAAGCCAAAAGTAGCTTATACACTGTCCAAAGAGATTCTCTTATAATTTTGTTAGTGGATTGTAGATTTCAAACTTCCAGATGGCTATTGTTCCAATTTGGGCAGATGTGTTATGAATGGTTATATTACTTGATTAAAAAGTCATGATTTTCATGTTATAATGGAAATAATAATGCCGATTGGATTCAAAAGTTTGTTGAATTCTATGATTTGGGATTCGATAACAGACAAATCATATTTTTTTTCGAGATATTTGTGCAGTGACAACAGACTACAATGTACTAAGAAAACTGGAAGAAGATGATGCTGTATTTATAAGTAAACTGGAAAAAATATTACCACCAACTCTCTTTGACTCAATGGAACATATGATATTAAATTTTCCACATGATGCTAAATGTGGAGGTCCAGTGCAGTTTTGATGGATGTACCCATTCGAGAGATGCCGCAGAAATTGAAGAAAAAAGTACGTAACAAAGCATCAGTTGAATGCTCAATTGCTGAATCTTATTTGCAAGAGGAAATTGCTTTTTTCTTCTCTCATTATTTTGAATCTCAATATCATTGAAAACAAAATCTCATGGGATGAAATGAGGGGAATGTTAATGATGAAATGGAAAATCAATTAACAGTTTTTAATCAGACAAATCATGGATTCGGTGGAGTTCATGAATGATGGCTTTCCGATGATGAACATCACAAATCTCATACATATGTTCTACTCAACTTTGAAGAAATGACATCATTTGTCCTGTGAGTGCTTCTATAACTTATTCTATAATTTATGTTATATTATTTTAATTGATTTTATTTGTAGGTTATATGATAATAATTTCAAGAAACAACTTCCACAAATTACAGCAGCTGCTATTGAAGAACGCAGACAAATATTTTTTTCTCAATGGTTTCAAAAACTGGTGACATAAATTATTCATGGTTTAATATCAATTCCGTTTATTATTTATTATATTGATAATTATTTTAAAAATTTTATGGTGTCTCAATATGTTGATAAAATTGATAAGTGACTGTGTATATTGAGTAACCCACCATCCAAAATGGTTAAATCTTATAATGCATATGTGGTGAATGGTTTTCGATTTCATACACATGCATATGGGGAATCAAAAAAAAAACAATGAACAATGGAGTTTTCTTGAGAGGATCATATCATAGAGGAACTGAAGTTGAATTTTATGGAATTCTGGATGAAATTATTGAGCTGTGTTATCTAGGATAGAATTACATAACAACATTTAAATGTTAGTGGTTGGATAATGAGAGAGGCTTGGGTGTTTATCCGACTCATGTAATTGTCGATATTAAATATAAAAATATTCTTGCAGAAAATGAACCATTTTTACTGGATCAACATACACATAAAATTTATTATGCAATATAATTTGCTACTTCAAGAGACTTGAGTGATTGGTGTATCATAATAAAAATGAAATCTCAGGAATATCAGTTTACTCAAACTGAATGTGGTTTCGCTGAAGTAGAAGGAATTGAAAATTTTCAAGTGACTGCTCAAAATCCATCTGATTCACAATGAGATTTGAATATCGATGATGACACCCCACAATTAAGGATCTATGGTGATGAAGATGTTAATGATGCTATAAATGAATTTGAAATGACAAGAGATGCTAAAACTGAAACTCATATGGATATTGATGATGCTAAGGAAGAAGATGAATACATTGACATTGACAGCTATGGAGAAGAGGATAAAGATGAACATTGACACAGTTAAATGATGGTTATAATCATAAATAATATATATCTATATTAAATAGTTATTTTCAACTATCTTCTAACAATGATCATTTTGTGTTTCAGATAGACTCTGATATATTCCACGAGTTGCAAGAGGCTGACCTACTGTTGTATGAGGGTGATTTTGGATCCTCTGACTCTCAGCATACTGGAGGTTCAGGGGGTACGTGGAGGGTGCGCGACCTTGCACGACTGTTGATTTCTGACCCTATCCCTGAGTGACGTCCACATCTTGGTTTCTATCCACACACACGGAGGTATGGTAACATGTGTATTTTAGTTAGCTTTCATTTATTTATTTATATATATACTAATTGTTTGATTATTTATTCATTTTTCACTTTTTTTCACATGTAGCTATTGGATAGGGGATCTCTATCTTGGACAATTATTTTTCCCAGCCATGGATCACATGGGAATAGATTCCTGTTGCTGTGCGACGCGACATGTTCCATCATTGGCTAGTACGTAAATAAATAATATTTATTTTGAAATTTATTTTATTAATAACTTGATATTATAAATTATTTATAGGGTTTATGGTATCCTATCGATGATATCATGTGTGATGCTATCCACACGGCAAGGCAGGTTTCTATGCGCGGCTGTTTCAGTTAGTTTTTTCACAATTTGAGAAGGACATCCATTAAGAAATTAGAAGTGACAGAATTTGAAGATTCTTGTAGAGCTCACTGACCAGAGAAAATTTCATCTCATGTTTGGGATGGATTATGTTTACACTGGTTGGGTGGTGGATTTTAGAGGAGATCTTTAGTGGGACGGTAGATCCGGGGGAGACAGGAGGGGACGCATCGAGCTGGTAGCCGTACATTCAGCTCGTATAGAGAGAATCTGGTAAGTATATGTTTTAAATATTTTAAATAACATTAAATATAAACAGTTTATTTTATATTTGTGTAGGCATTCGAGCATACCAATATTACAAAGTTCTACTTTTATCGGAGGATGTACAGTGATCCAGCCACGGGAGAGATTAGAGGTGATCGCAAGCGTCATATTGTGGTTAGTATTATTGTTTCAGTTTGGAAATTAACTGCATATAATATTTTCACAATTCTAATTTAAAATTGGAATTGAAGGAGTCATATGAGGATGCGACCTCTCAGACACAGGATGAGAGTTAGGATGAGACGACAGAGCAGACCGGTGCTCACCATTTCGATGAGGCGGCATGGATGCATGCGACTCAGTATGGCTTTGAGAAGAGCCGAGTAGTTGGTATCAGCTCTCATTTGACTCATAGCACTTATTATGGTACTGATGTGATGTCAGCGTCCAGCTCGAGAGCAGCTCGTGAAGAGACATCATCTTCTGGATCACAGTATCAGGAGCAGTTGCGAATACAGGCTGAGCTTATAGAGACTTTACAGAAGCAGCATGAAGAGATGAGTCGGCGGTAGTAAGAGCAAAATCAACATCACGAGGAGCAGATTCATCGATGGCAGCAGCAGCATCAGCAGCAGCATGAGGAGGAGATGTATCAATGGCACCAGCAACATCACAAGCAAATGGAGTATATGCGCCATCTGACTCGTAGTTTAGGGATGGAGTTTCCTCCACCATCTCCTTCAGCTCCTCCACCTCCACCAGAAGATGACCGCCCCCAGTGATTTTTTTTATGTTAAAAACATTTGAAATTAACATTAT
Organism: Viscum album; assembly: GCA_963277665.1. NCBI lineage: Eukaryota > Viridiplantae > Streptophyta > Magnoliopsida > Santalales > Viscaceae > Viscum > Viscum album. The sequence continues at coordinate 1,941,749,228 of OY728143.1, read as the reverse complement.
AATATGAATTATTTACATTTTTTGTCTTTTATATGGCTGCAAATATTACTTAATTTAATTTATAATATTTTATTATTTTTTTATATTTTTTGAGAATATTGAGAATTTTAGTATTTTTTATTTTTTTATTATTTTAATAATATTATTATTATTTTATTAAATATATTTTTTAGTATTATATTTTCTTGTTTGTTTATTTACTAATAAAAATAATAAAAATAATAACATTATTTGATTTTTTTATTTTTTTTTTGTGAATTTTTAGAATCATTATATTTTTTAATTTTTTATAATAGTAATATGATTTTTTCATTAATAGTAATTTTATTAAATTTATTTTTTAAAATTAATTTATTATTTGCGATGAGACCTTTTGCGACAGGAGCCTGTCGCAAATAGAATAAATAAATATTATTAAAAAACATATTTGCGACGAGACTACTTTCCCGTCACAAATACATTGTTGCAAAGGGCACGTCACAGAAAGATATATATATATATATATATATATATGTATTTGTGACGGGATGGCGGCCCCGTCGCAAAAACTTTTTGTGATGGGACCATCACGAATAAGTTTATGTATATATAATGTATATAATCGGAGACTTATTTGTGATAGGCCCGTCGTAAGTAATAGCATTTGCGACAGATTTTTCTGCAACGGGCTATTTGCGACCGGGCCCTGTCGGTAAAGCCTATTTGCGACGGGATCCCGTCACAAATAAGCCATCGCAAATACCAAGAATTCCAGTAGTGGATGAAGTCACCAAACACATCTTATCAATGGTGCAAGGGTAGACAAAAGTCCCTGCCCATATTCTAGAAGCATTCCAGAATATTATAACAACTACTTCAGTAGTACCAGGGGAACAATCACATAAATCTATCCCCACACAAAGGATGACACATCGGCATTCCATCTCGGAGTAGATACATACATCTATTCCAGTCCATGAGGGTCATGGGGCATACTCCCCCATATCATATGGACAACTGGATCGGGAACATACACCCTTTCCAATTAGTGGTTATCAGTCGGTTTCTATGACCACTCTAAGGAAGGAACATAATCCTTCCCATGATAACCAATTCTCCCAGCAAGTGGCCCTAACTAAGTGCAAGAGGGAATCCAAGAATAAATCCCATCAAACACAGTTGAAAAATCAAGAGTCAAGCTGCATTTTGGCTCCTCTTAATGCTGGAGTTCTTGAAGCCCTCATACATTTATCTGTTTCAGCTCAAGATCCTACCCTCTCATTACCATATTATGGGAGTATTAGTAGTAATTCTAATGTTCCACATTCGGAAATTCATCATTAAGGCTTACCTTATTAAAATTCGGTAATCCAGAGAGCCTATCTCTAGATGAGATCCACAACTACCCTCCATGTGACCAGAATACCAAGGAGTAAGAAAATTTACCCCTTGATGTAATCCACCATGGTGGTCCTCCCCATGATAGAATTCGCTGTGAAATTTCTCTCTGCAGTATTTTTTTTCATTGTCAATATAATTCTATAATTCACAATGTAGTGATGAGAAATCCCTCTTATCTCGAGGCACTTGCGAATGCGATGACATTCAGGTCCGATGCCTTATCATTAACATGTGAAATACTTTCTCAACCAGAAGATATATTAAGAGAATGGTCATTCTCTGAGCCTCCCTTGGGTCACTTGTCTTCTAATATAGCAGAGGAAAAAGAAACGATTCCATTGGTTTTAACAAAAAATCATGAAACGCCCATTTTGGTCAGACCAAGTGGTAAAACCACCAGTGAAAGATGATGAAGATATGTTAAAAATGATAAAACAATGGGCTAAAGGAGAAATACCATTCATGTTCTGGCCTTTATAAAATTATCAATATAAAATTCAAGAATTGATGGTATAAGATTGCATTTATTATATCCTCCTGAACTTATGTAAGACATTTTGACATTTGTAAATCAAATTATTACCATATAATGAATATAAATATCATGAAAAGGTAATATAAGGGTTGAAACACCAATTTGACTTGGCATATCTATGAATTTCCTAATATACAAAGGAATAAAAGTAGTAGAGAACCCTTTAGCGTACAAGCCTCAATGCTCTAAAGAGGATACACCAGATAATTTATGACTCCCCATCTGATGATCATATTAGAGGATGGGGTTCACATTGAGCACTGAATTTCACTACACTCCAGAATTAGGAATGTCCGTTAAAAGTGGAATCATGCAATGTAGTTACCCATGACCAACTACAATCAATATATTTTGTATGTAATCAAATTAATTCCCAAAATAGGCCTCAACTAGATCTCATCAAAGTCACGCCCAATGAAAATAATTTGTTGAGTTACTTTTTCATCAAGCATATGAGAATCTTCAGTAGGATTCCCGCTTAAAGGATTCCATCCATCAGATAACACAAATGTTTGATATATCACATCAATATTCTGAAATAGGTGATTTGATGGGTTTTCAGATAATTCCCCCCAACAAATGTCTGAACACAAATTCGTAAAATCAGAAGAGTAACTGCGTGAATCTCTGCCATAGCAGTTCAAGAGCCACCCCAGGTTGCAGGGATAGGGGATTTGAACCTTTGAATTCAATAAGCAAAGTTCAAAGGATTGAATGAGAAGAAAAGGAACAACCCCAGCCTCTAGGGTTGGGGAATGTTTTACATATACAATCCCATCCTCAACAAAAGACATTTTTCTCTTGATTAGTGAAGAAGCCACAAAAAGAGTGCACAACTAAAATATCCAACGATTCCCTTCAGGTTACTGTCCACCAAAAAATTCTCAAGAATTCATCATATAGGAGAACAAAGTTTCATGAATTATATATAAGGAGACTATCATAATAAGATATTGACAGAATGACATCAATGCATTATGTGTTAGTGATTGTTATTAACACTATTTCATAAGATCCTCCAGAAAATGTGTCTAGTTCAAGGAAATCAGAAGATGAAGTTATTATCCATAATATGGTATACACTGAAGAAAATTAAGAAGGTGTACATACCCAAAATCAGATTCACACCCAAAATTTAGGTATGCCTTAAAACAACCAACTCCCACCCCTTTGAAAGGAATCTAATAAGGGGAATGGTAAATGTAAGATTTCATCTCACATTTCCACTATAGAAGGTCAATCTATTTCACTTAAAGATAGATTTGGACAACAAGAAGAGGAGATTAAATAGTTGAAAAGACTCAATATATAGTTACATTGAAGCAGAATTCTTGCTAGACATACTCCCCAGGAAGATCCTCAACTTGAAAATCATGTAGGAGCTCTGTAGAAAAGAGGGTTTGTGTTATCTACAGATGAAGATACTGAATTCCCTCCATTGGGTACACTGTCCGGATAAGATCAAAAACATCCTTATAGTCAATTTCTTATGGGTTACCCAAGGCAAATACCATCACCACCACCAATTGTTTTCTGGTGGATTCACCAGTTCAAGCTCCAGATAATGTACCTATATAGGTACCAGCTCATCTGGATATTCCCCAAGTGCTTATGAACACTATTGAGGCATTAAAAACATGATTAGAAGCCCTGGAAGAATGATGTGTTGCAGTTCAGCCATAAAATAATGCTTACCTTGAATTGGTGGATCAAATCCATACCCCACCAAATTTTATGAATACCACATTCCCAATCTTTAATGGTTTGTGAGATCCAGAACAAAACAAAACATATTTTGTTTTTTTTGTGATCCTATGATGAGAACTCCTAAAAAAAGTAGTAGTAAAGATTAGGAGTTTTGTGGAGTCATTATAAGGACCCACTTTTGTATGGAATAAAAGTTTGTAATCTTGATCAATTACTGGATTGAAATATCTACATCATAAATTCCTTCTTCAATTCTGATCAATGCTACTGAAGACAACAATTTTTTATCGTCATTGCTCGATGGAAATGATTAAGGTATTCCTTGAATCGGTTAATCCCTTAGGAAGAGTTGCTACCAATTTTTTTGGAAAATCTGCATGATGAGTTACGCACACCACTGATCCTTGTGAAATAAACTGGAGGGTTTTGAGACATTTCTCCAATTTCTAAACAGATAGAAGATTTCATTATGGAAATTATTGCTAAAACTCATGTAATTTCCTCAGTTTGGGGATGGATAATAGAGAAAGAAGAGGCTACTAAAGTTACACTTAAGAAAGCCCCTGTAACTGCTTCCACTTTGAAACCTTCATCATATCAATGGGCTTTGCCTCTCGAGCGTCAGTAGAAATGCCCACCTCATCAATATGATCAAAGATATCAAATGCAGAAAAAAATTTAGGAGTTAAAGAATAATGTTTATTATTTCTTGAATGAACATATTCCCGATTACTCGATGTTAGATCTTGAAAATAATTTGGTTTAGTTTCCAAATCTAAAGAAACGAAACAAAGAAGGCTATGAATATCTGTTAAATTATTGTCACTTTCACTAGATTTTGGGGCATCCCATTCAAGAGTGTTTTGTTTTCAAGGACCTACTATAAAAAATAGTAGACTCTGGACTAGTGAAAATGAAAAGTTTCTCAGCTCAAGTAGCATGTGTTACTGCTAATGATCTACAGGAAGAAAGAGAATGAAAATAAAGTCAAAAGAAAAAATATGCAAAAATATGATGATTGGATAATTAAGAAAATGATCAGAAGAACTCATGAAATTATACATACATAGTTTAAATAACTGATTGTGTCTTCTTCCACTCCTACCAAAAAAATCTACCTTCATCAATAGATTATTCCTCTAAAAATCAAACCTCAAAGAAGCGATGTGATAAGAAGGGAAAAGAGTAGTCAGAAGAAGACGAGCTCGTGCCATGGAAAAAATTGCCATTGAATATAGATGAATTCATGCCATCTATTTCAAAAGTATGAGCACTACCCTGACAATATGGAACAACCAGAACCAACCTATTAGGAATAATATTCATTAGATGAAGAGTTGATCTTTGGTTCTGTCAACATTATCCACTTAAATAATCCCTATTCTAATGGTGATTCTGGTCATAGTGAGTCTGAGTTCCCTATATCTAACTGGGGAAATAGAGGAAGTGGCCAAGGTTGAGGATACATGGGAAGATCTGGGTATTCTAGAAGACACTATTTTAACTCTACCCCTACTCGAACCATATATGCTGCAAAAACTCATGGGAGAGCCCTTTAGCGGGCTCAACAAGAACAAGGCAATTCATCCTTGGATGATATATTCGTCACTGACATGATTATTTTGGATTACTGATTATAGGTTACTCCATCTTCCTCTCAGCAAGTATATAGTCCTAGTTCTTCTAATCTACCAAAGCTAGGAGTATTTCCAGTTTCTACCCCAACACAGGGAGCATCCACATCAGGAGCATCAACTTCCAAGGAACCTGCAAAACCACATCTCCATGCTAGGAAACATAGACCTTTAGACCAAAAGTATGATATCTTAAAACATTTGGACCATGTACCAGCCATGTTGTCAGTTTTGGATGTCTTAAATATGTCAAAATATCTTTGATAAGCACTTATTGAGGCCTTGTAATGTCCTAAAGAGTTTGAAACTTTAGTTTCTACTGCTGAGTTTTACCATAAAGAGAATGATCCTACAGAGTGTAATGCAGTTACATCCTTTACTAATGAAGACGAAGATGATGTTGTACATGGACATATTAGGCCCCTGTATTTATCTGAAAAGGTTATTGACATAGACATCTGATGATCCTTCATTGATAATGGATCAGGAGTCAACCTCATTCCTATTCATACAGTTCGTCGATTGTGCCACACCAAATGTGACTAATCTCCTTATACTTTAATTTTTCAAGGATATGAAAATAATGAGAAAGAACCTCTAGGTGAGATTACACTCAAAACTCAATTTGGGGATTTTGTGTCTAATTCAGATTTAAGGGTTTTTCGTCAAGACGCAACCTTCAACATTTTGGTTGCAAGACATTGGATACATCAACATGCATCCATAACTTCGTCATACCATAAATGTATGATGTACTGTTTCAATTCTAAAATGGGTACATTTTATGGTGACAAGGCTCCATTAAAAACATGTGAATATCAATACATTTTGGAAGAATTTTATCACACGAAGGGAACGAGGTCCATGGAAAAAGAGGTAACTGGAACAAATGCTCCGAATGGCTTGGCAAAGATATCAGAATTTCCATTCATACAGTTGAATATAGATTATGTGTTACCTATCAATCAAATTGAAAAGGTAAACCCAAATCCAAGAAATCATCCAGTAACTTCCATATTGTTAATTACAGCAATCGAGCCTGATAGCAGGAGAGAAATTGTTGATTCACCATGTAATGATGGAAGACTAACTAGAGATGTATTCATTTCATATACCAAAATACATAAAGCCTCTACTTTGTCAATCATAATAGAATAAGTTGTAGAAATTCTAGGGGAAGACAAGGATTTGGATTCCCAATACCTCATCCCCTTTTTATTACCCCATGAAGACCCTTAAACTTCAGTAGGGTCAGAAATTGTGGCCTCTTCCTTAGGATGTTCAAATACTAACTCCTCCCCAAACTCTGGAAGATTTTCTTCATCATCTACTATGAAAGTATAAACTAAAGAAGTAACATGTAATGAAGAAGAAGAGAATGATCTCAAGGATGCTCCTCCAGCATTTTAGGAGGGTATCTCTACCACTGTGGATGAGCTCTTAGAAAAAAATATGGGTACATTAGAAGATCCACGCCCCACTCTAATTAGTATGGACATGAATTTTGAAGAGAAATAAACATATACTTCATTTCTAAGAAAACATCAAGATATATTTTCATGGAATTATACAAAAATTTTCAAACATAATCTTCATGTAGGCATTCATCATTTGGGTTTTCCAGAAGAATACTAAGGATTCAAGCAAGAAGAAATAAGAACACACCCAACTCATTCCTCTAAAATTAAAGATTAATATGATAAGATTATAAAGGATAAATATGTTAGGGAGGGTAAATATCCCAAATGGATGTCCAACATTGACTTAGGGAAAAATAAGAATGGACAAATTAGAGTTTGCATTGATTTCAGAGATCTTAACCTGCATTGTCCTAATGATGAATTTACAGTTCTTATAACAAAACTTTTATTTGATGCAACATCTAGCTATGAAGCTCTTTCCTTCATGGATGGATACTCTAGGTATAATAAAATTTTCATGGCCCCAGAAGATAAAAATCTACAGCCTTTAGAGCCCCTTAAGGTGTGTTTTTATATCAGGTAATTCCATTTGGATTAAAAAATGTAGGTTGAACTTATCAATGTGCCATGCACCAAATTTTCAAACCCTTATTAGGGAAGTTTATCAAATTTTATGTTGATGATTTGGTGGTTAAATCCAGATAACCTTCTGACCACTTGGCTAATTTCGATACAATATTCCATAAACATTGGCAACACAATTTTAAGATGAACCCTGTGAAATGTGATGTAGTGTAACCATAGGAAATTTATTCGGTTTCTTGGTATGCGATTGTGGTATCTAAGTTGATCCTGAGAAAACAAAATCAATAATTGCAATGTAACCTCCAAAAAATTTTAAGGAATTAAGAGGTCTTCAAAGATAATTTTCATATATTTGGCACTATATCGCCAATTGGGAATGTTAGTGTTTTCCCTTCACCAGATTAATGAAAAAGTGAGTCACCTATCAAGAGACTAAAGAATAATTAGAATTATTTGATACCATCAAGAAACATCTCTTGAGTCCACCAGTTTTAATTCCACCTATTTAAGTAAGACCACTTATTCTTTATCTGACAGCTTTAGAGCGATCACTGGGTGCCTTCTTTTCCCAGAAGAATGATGCTGGGAATGAAAACAACTTTTACTGTCTCAGTCAAACTATGATTGATGCAGAACCTCAATATTCAAGTATTGAAAAGAGATGTCTGGCATTAATCTTTTTAGTTCAAAAATTCAGGCATTACCTGTGAAATCTTGAGGTCCAATTGGTGTCTCGAAATAACCCGCTCAAATTTATCCTCAGTCGTCCTATGCTTACTGGGTGTCTGGCATGGTGGGTAGTTATTTTGAAATAGTTTGATATCCATTTTTTCCTCATAAGGCAATAAAGGGCCAAGATTTGACCGAATTCCTTGCTAAAAACCCATATGTGGAAGATACATCATTGAGTACTGATCTTCTTTATGAAGATATATTCTCTATTCAAGACAATTCCCAATCATGGGAAACGTACTTTAATGGTTGCTCCAAAGGTCCAAAAAGGAAGAGAATGGAAAAACCTAAACTCAAAAATGTTGGGTTAGGAATTGTACTTATATCTCCATAAAAGGTAGTGTTTCCTTATTCCTTCCTATTTTTGGAAGGAGGAACCAACGATGAGGTAGAATGTCAAGATCTCATAGTAGGCCTGGAATTGGAAGTTCAAGTACAAGTGAGCCACTTTAAAGTTAATAGTGATTCAGAGTAGGTAATAAAAAAAATCAATGGGGATTTTTATATATAAAAAAAGAGTTAATCCCTTTGGGTGATTATGTCATAGAATTAATTGATGAATTTACCTTAGAGACAACATTGTCTTATGTCCCACGATCATAAAATGCTCAAGCTGATGCACTGGATAATGTAGCTACAGCCTTGACCAATCCAAATCAAGATCATACAATCATCTTTATAGCCCATCGTCATGTGGTCCCACCTTTCATTCAAACTATAATAGAGGAAATTAATGAAATTAGCCAAATTTCTGAGCGATATGGTCATACCACGGGGTAGAAAACACCCATCATGGAATACCTTCAAAATGGATTAATTCTACCAAACATAGAATAAAAAGAACAGATCCGATGACGAGTGGCCAATATTACTCTTTATGATAGTATAGATCTCTAGAAGATCCTTTATAAACAAGGCATTGATGGAATCCTCTTATGGCGTTTTAATGGAGAAGAAACTACAACTATCATGAAAGAAGTACATTCCGGAGAATCTAGTGTACACCAGTCTGGGAATATGATTTCTGAATCTAAAGGCTTGGATACTTCTGGCCTTCAATGACACATAATTAAAAAGATTTTAGCAAGAATTTTCATCCCTTACAAGTTCATTTCAACTTCATTCATCAAGATCTATAGTCTCCACATACAACTAAATACTCCTATCCATTTTTCACATGGGGAATGGACGTAGTTGTACCTTATCATCCAACTATGGCTAAGTAGTTCAAGTATACCCTTACTGCTACTAACTTCTTCTCTAAATGAGTTGAGGCTATACCTCTCAAAGAAATCAAATCCAAAAGCATTGTTAGTTTTATCAAAACTAACATCATCACCAGATTTGGTGTCCCTCATACTATATTGATGAACAATGGAACCAATTTCTATTTTTTAAGGAAAAAAAGTTATATCCGAATCACAATATCAAATACAACCATTCATCTCACTATCATGCGGCAGCCAATCGAAAAATAGAGGCTTTCAATAAAACCCTATCAAATATACTGAAAAATATGTTAGATAAAGATATGAAAACTTGGCTTGCTAAACTTTTTCATGATTTATGGTCTTATTGGACTACTACCTGTACTGCCACCCTGAAAACCCCTTATTTATTGGTGTATGGAACAAAAGCATTTTTTCTAATTAAAATTCAATTGCCTTCACTCAGAGTTGAAATTTGGGATCAATTGTCTACAGATGAGATGTAAAAGAAATGGTTTGATGAGATATAATGATTAGGCGAAAAAATATTTCATACTTTGCATCATTTAGAAGTCTATAATTAAATAATAGTGGAAGAATTTAAAAAGGAAGTTAGGATCCATTCATTTCTTCAAGGAGAATTGGTATTGATCCTTAGGACTCCAATGATACCAGGAGAGAAACCTCCAAAGCTTGACCCACTATGGGAAGGACCTTATTACTTACATATGGTCTACTCGATTGGAGATTATGCACTGATCTCAATGGATGGAGAGCTTATTACAACTTCAACCAATGCGAGATTCTTGGATAAATACCTTGTTTAAATATAACCCATCATCCTCACTGCATGACTGAAAACTGCAGAGCCCGCATGTACTCACTACAAAACTTAAAACTGCACAGTAAATCATCCTCGCTACAAGATTGAAAACTGCACAACCCCCATATCCTCATTGAAAGACATAAAACTGCACAACACATCTTCCTCATTGCAAGACTCTAAATAGCACAACTGAAGGTCCTAGTTTCAAGATGTTAAATTACATAACAACCATAAGTGTCCATGCTTCATGATGTTTAAATGTTTAGCATCGTTTTCCTTGTAACATGATGTTAAACAATATAACATCATTTTTCTTCGTTGAATGACATTACACAGTACATATAACATATTATTTACTTAAAGATAGGAGCTTCCATATGTAATCATCATTGATATCATTGCTTCTACTTATTGGCATTTGAGTCCCTTTCTTCCCTATATCAGAGTCAGATCTTTATAGGGACCTCATTTTAAGAACTATGTGTGGCCTGATTCTCATCTATTTGAGATACGTAGTGATGCCTAGATCTCCAATCTTGGGCCCATCCACAACCAAAAAATTTTTATTTCCTTTTCTCCTCCTGTATACAAATTGGATCTATACATAGTAATCCATTATGATACATGGTCTGATCATTATACCATTTTGTGTCTTAAGTTTAACCGTTCTTCCAGAACGTGTCAAAAACCCTCATCTCCCAAATAAAACACGATTGGTGTGAGAAATTAATGTTTAGAGAACTATGTACTACTTGATTATATTATATATGAGATACATAGAGATGCCCAGATCTCCAATCATGGGCCCAACCATGATATAAAACCCCCCTTTTACTTATATAAGAATTAAACCTTCATAGGGAATGTTTAGTAAACTATGTATGGCTTAATTATTTCCCCCAACAAGACACGTAGCGACCCTTGGATTTTATCCCTTAGTCCAGCTACAATATTCCTTTATTTTCACATCGGTTTATCTTCATCCTTACTGAATGATGTTAAACTACATGGGAATATAAAAACTATGGTTGGATTGATTCTTGCGTCCAACAAGATACGTAGTGTGCCCATGTCCTATGTCATGGATCATCCATCACTTAATCATAATACCTATATTATTCACTTGTGTCACCCTTTGTGTTAATTAATAAACTTTTATTACTCCTTGTTTCTCACAATAAGAATATCTAATGTGGGATTAGAAATTAGGTAAATGTATTCTCTATATAAATAAGGTGTCTCAATTTATTATGCGGTTATCGATGGTATTTACTGCATGGCTTAAAACTGCACAGTATAATGTCCTCACTTCATGAATTAAAATTGCACATGATAATGTTGATTAAAGGAAACAAATAAAGTCTCCATTTTTACATATGAGTCAGATCTATGTAGAGGACTTCAAAGTCATGGGAAATATTGATTCAAATATTTCTCATATGTATTGAGCATTACCCACTTCAATATTTCATACTCTTAATCTTGAATATATTTAGATCTTCATAATATTCCTTACAATTTCTGGTTATAGAGTTTTTAATATCTGAGAACTCTTTTTCCTGACTATGCAGTACGTGCCCTTAGGTGGACGTGCATAGGATTCCTACATAACAAGCATGTCATTCAAAGGATGCCACTATTTTTATATGCATTATATTCCCCAGTTGGACCTACATAATACAAACCCCATAATAGGTTTTTTAAATGAAGTTAATTTCATTTTTGGTTATAGTGACTTTTCCCCTTCAGACTTTGAAGAAAATATACAAGAATTTGTATATGAAAATAGTAATTCATGTATATTTTTCCCCTTATATTTCTCTCAATATGAAAGTCTCCAAAACCATGGTTTACACATCTCTCTCTCCATGTGTTCAAAGTAATAAGAAATAATCTTGGATCACTTGACCACAGTTTTACACTGTTTCCATTTCTGGTCCTAGTTGTATGACCTAAAACTACAAACACCATACTCCATACATTTGGGTTAGACCGTTATAGAAATCCTATTCCTTCTATTTATTAGAAATAATGTTTGGAAATATTTTCTTCATATTTAGGTACTTTTCTTCATAAACCAAACTATAAATTTTTGAAAATATGAATCTCTATAAACTTTCTTCGGATTTTAGAAATAGAATGTCAAAATTATAAAAGCTATTTTAATTGACAATGTAGTACGTGATCTTAGGTGGCCTTGCATATGTTTCCTATATAATGTGCCCGTCAATCAAAGGGTACCACTATTTGGATATGCAACATATGCCCCAGTTGGCCCTACATAATACAACAACCACCATGGGGTTGTCAAATAATTGTAAGTTCGTTCTTGGAAAAGACTTCCTAAAATGATTTTAGCACTTTTTCCATATCTTTCCTTAGTTCCAGAAATTCACAAATCATAGTTTAAAATTTTTCCTTCCATACCTAAATATGTTAGTATGTTTATAAATAAAATTTCAAGGAATTGGGAGATTCTCAGGCCTTTGTTCAAAGATAAAGACCTTAATTTAAAGCCGAACAATTCCATTACTGCATGACTTAAAACTGCAAAGTACAATGTCTTCACTTCCTGACTTAAAATTGTATAGTACAATGTCCTCACTTCTTGACTTAAAACTGTGTAGCCTGATATCATAAATTCCCCTTTCTATTGAATTCTAACCATTCGTCACGCACCAAATTTGCGTAGAAGTGGTTTTCTTATTCATGACATACATCGTCATTGATAACACTTTATTCTTAAAACCCCTTTCCTTAGAAAAACCACCCACTGTGGTATTGAGTCTCCAAATATTTTTTTCCTTTTTATATCAATAGTAAAATGTTAAATTCCTAAGAGCCCTTTTTCTTGAAAATGCATTTTTTTCCCTTAAGTGGCCTTGCATAAATTTTTTTAACATAACAGGCATATCGGTCAAATGATTCCACTATTTGGCTATGTAGCATATACCCTATTTGGTCCTACATAATACAACCCGCATAACAGGTTTGTTAAATAACAGTAACTTCGTTCTTGGATGAGACTTCCCTTAAGTTGATACAAGTGTTATATTTGGTGACTATAAAATTCATGACTGAAGATTCCACATAGAAATATTCAAAGAATATTAGAACAATTTAAGTCGTAGGGTTTTTTTGGGATCCTATTTAAAATTATATGGTCAAAGCTATTCGAACATAAACACTGGCCCTTTACAGTCCAAAATTCATGACTCTAAACTAACAACAACAAGAGATGTGATACTCACTAGATTTAGAATCCGTAAAGGGAACTCTAGAAAAACATTGAGTCCTAGTTCACTAAATGTACATTTTGTATGATTTCAATAATATCAATTAGTAAAAGAAATCAAAAGATAAAAAGTTTGTGGTGTTGTCTATATAACCATAGAAAAAAAATTAAACTTTGCTCACTAGGCCAATTTTTATTAATAAGAAAATTCTTGAGCACCCCATTTTTTTATTACAGTAATGATTATTTGACATGATGATTTTATGTTTAAAAAAATCATCATCATCATAACCTTTAACACTGAAATCATATAAAAAGAGGGAAATAATGAACATATATATGAATGAAGACAAAATTCATTTCATTCACATGAAATCAGACGGACAACCAAAAAATGGATCCTCTCTATCATGTGTTAAAATGAACTCTCAATATGACTTTCCATCTTTTGAATGACCTCATGGGCGTTATCAACCACCTATTGATGATGAGACAATTGAGCATCTCCAGCCTCCCCAACATGATGAAGTGGTTCATTATTAGTTAAAATGTAGGCTATCTTCTAAAATTGAGTTTCTACCAATGCTTGGTTCAACTTCTCGAGTTTTTTGTGAACATCATCTAGTTTCTACTGAAGATATAACCACTTTTTAGTGGCTTCTTTAATTTGTTGGCTGATTTCGATTGACTAATTATTATGATTTGCCTCTTCCTTAGATACTGCATCTTGGAATCTCTCAATATTGATAATCCTTTTTGTCTCTTCAAAACCTTACTGCATCTTATACTCCTGCTCCCATTAACGAATGGTTTTTTTCATTTCATCATATAATAGTCGATAATTAAATCCACCAAATCCGAATACGCATGAAAAAGAATGGGAGTTTTAAAAAAATGGGACATCTTCTCATCGAAAGGATTCTAAAAAACTAGGCTTCACATCTATCACCATGTCTTTTTAGGTGCCATACCAAGAGAATATTTCATCTCTAAGTCATAATATGAGTCACTACTGTGGGGTAAAATGTACTCTGGAAACAAATCACTTAAAGAGATTCATTGTTCTACTTCTCTCAGAACAGTAGAAGTTTCACCTTCTGCAGATGCCTAAGCTAACATAGAAGCTTCTCCTTCTGATCTAACTATAGGAGTTGATAATACTAAATGATAAATCAAGATCATTGTTAGTTTTAGAAAAATGGTAGAAAAAGAGTACCATCCAGATAGTTGATGAAATTTACCCAATAATAAGTCGACCACTTGATTGGATTCATCCCCAGTATTTTTAGCATAAAAAATTTGAGCAGATGTTTTTTGAGAAAAGGAATTCTCATGAGTTTTCTTAGTTGTCATAGTTTAAGGCTCTGGAACATCTCTTGATAAGGGTTCCTCAGTAGGTATTTCTCTAGAATTAGCAGAAGAATGATAGAGTAGAATTCCCCATTCTTGAAGATCCTTTGCAAAATTTTCTGCAGACAAAGCTGCATAAGGTAATGTTTGATGTGAAGTATCAAGTAAAAGAAGAAAAATTATGTATGAAACATGAATGAATAAGGAATTACATCATTCTAATTCCTCATGAAAATCACAAAAATCATTGATGGAACTTGGAATATCAATATTTTGATTAAGGGATTCTATCATTTCAGTGTATGCAGCTTGGAATATTATAGAATCCTCACCATTTAAGGTTTCAAACAAATGTTGGTTGTTACCCAAATTGGATCTGCAGACATTCTATTCTGTTGGTTATTCAATTGGTACAAAATAATCATATCTTGATAGGTTTAGGTCCACATTATTGTTAATTTCAGAATGCCCATGGGTTATTATTCCTTTCTTCCAAAGTCATAGGAATATCAACATTGGTTATTGTAGGATCCATTGGTAAAGGCAACAGATCTGAGATATGTAAAGAAGAAGAATATTAGAAAATAATTTAATATTCAAGAGAAATGTATTTTATCTTACCATGGATTTACTCTCTCTCAATAAATCTAGAAGTAGGTAAACTTGAATATTTTTATGTTTTATCTACTAAGGTAGCAGATCCATCAACATGAACCTAGTTTTCTCCTAGGGTTTCCTTCTCTGGTCTTGATGAATCAGCTCTTACACCCTTGAGAGAGGAGAGAGTTAAAAATCCTACAATAGGATAAATTTGATTACTAGAGTGTATTGAGAAAATTATAATCCTTTCAGGACCTTATAAATAATTAATACTTTAGAGAACACTTTGACCAATCTCATTGATCTCTTGTATTTATTTTCATAATGTTGAGGTGAAATCGAAACATTCCTCTTGGTAGGAGAACCATGAAGTAATGGTTAAGGATTTTCTATATTAATTACCCCAGCCAAGATTCTCTCTTCTAGAGAAAGGTTTGGAGACCTAGGAGGATCATTCGATGCATCGATGGGAGATCCTGTAGGCCCATACCATGATGATCCAAGAACTGGTTCATAGTTTCACTCCATACATCAAGCTGTAAAAATGCATTTCATCGAAATTACTGATGATGAATGGTAAAGTAGAATTGAGAAAAAAGAAAAAGAAAACACATTCTTTGTATTAACATAAACATCCCACTCCTCCTTAGGGTCAATTATTAACCCTTCGTGTATTCCTAAGTCCATCATATGAGATACTCATTTAGAGGCTGATATTTTTTCATTAGTTGAATATATAAAAGCCCCATGCTCCATAATACAATCCTGTACATCATCCAGGTTATTATCTGAATTACAATAAGAAGGTACCTTAATGTCACCCACATCCGGTATTCGAATTCCATGTTGTAGGAATTCCCATTCAGCCCTAAGATCGCAGGTCACACTATCCCAATGGTGAATGACTGAAGGTCTCACATAACACGATCTCAGTATGGTTGGTTGTGGAGGAGATACAACACCTTCTAACTAGTGAGCCTATTCAGGCCACCCTTATTATTCTTCAAAAAGTTCAACAGATAGAATAAGAATCTTTTTCTGATGGCGGTGGCTGGATCACCTTGACGATAGAGGTATTGCTTCTATAGTCCTAGTCTTCCTGGTATACCTCCTGCAAAGTTTTTTTGAAGGATCTGAAACCACTGATACATCTGCATCATCTCTGAACTTGGACTTCTTACCATAATTACCATGAAAACTTTTCCTTTTATCTCCACTCAATATATTCATTTTGTCAAATAACCGTGCAGATATGAAGAATCCTAAGATTGGGTACATCCAGATTCCATTCTGATTGACGCATCCGATGGAGGTAACGTAATCGAAAATTTGGATGTCTCTAAAGTTGTTAGAATCCACAATTTTATCGCTACCCTTTGGTGTTTCTCATGTCTAACATATGTGGGTAGAAAAGTGTTTGATTGTAGAAGACATCTGAATTGATTAGGAAACCGATAAGGGACGTAAGCCTCACAGATAATTTGACCATCATTCCTAGTCAATAATACACCATCCCTAAATTTCATCATAGAAGACTTTAAATCATAATTATTTTCATTACCATCATCAATAAATGTTTCAGTTGATGGGTTACAAGGAAAGAAACTGAATTCTCCTGAGACATTCAATGACTTTAGCACTACATCAGGTCTCAAATTTTGAGGCTGAATACTAGAAACTTTCTGTAAAAATGGAGTGAATCAACCATTGGTAACTTTAACTATATTAAACACTTAGTATGAAGAAAAGTGTACCAAAATCCAACCCCAAAACACTTATAATGGTCGTGAAATTCTAAATGGATCCTTCCCATTGTACAAATGTAGTAGAGAATAGAAAATTCTTACCAATACAGGAGTTGCAAACCCAGTATACTTCCCTTCTACCAATTCAGCTATGATGACAAAAGTCCCTGCCCTTACACTGCCTTCAGACTCACGAACTGGACGTATGTAAATGCTTATCCACATGGAAAGGATGGAAGATAAGTGTATCTTTTCATCAATATCAAATTTCTATATGTATCCTCAGTGCTTATAGTCACCTCTCTCAAATGTATGCCAATATGTGCCTAAACTACCCTTGTTATTTGCAGAAGGACAAACAGTATGATGTCTATATGTTGGACCTTTCTATGTTGTTGGTTCAAAAAAGGCTTCCATCCACACCCTGAAATGAATAACATTATTATATTTGTGTAATTTCTTTGATATTTGGAGTATTTCATGAGCCAATGGTGGTGTTTTGGTAACAAAACCCCATGTTGTCTTCGGCGGAATAAACTATTCATACATTTCCTTGATAATGGGAACCCTTGTTATTTGGTAGATATCCTGAAAAATAATTCCAACTTCACCGTGCATCAAATGGAAAGAATTCATTTGCAGAATCCATCAGATCACCAATTTAGGAATGAAATTTTTATTATAGAAATAGGTTTGTCCTATATAGATAGCTTCATAAATATAAATAGCTGATATCTCTTTTCTGAATTCTACACAAGTCTGGCGCACCCAAAATTCCCACATCCATTCAGGTTTCACAACTCCTCTAAAATTAAGATCCCATTCTTCCTTAAAACCATTAGAATAATCTATCTGAGAAGCCCGAAAGGATGAATAATAGAAACACGGCCTTGGATATACAAAATGATCCTTCATATCAAGAGTACAACCACTATGATACATGATGTAACTAATAGGGATTGTTCTTTCATGAACTGTCATGCCCCTCTCACTAATATTTATGCAGTTATAGTTTGTGAATTGAAGAAACCAATTCATTGGGAAGTAATTCTTAATATATGGAACACATGCATCTAGTAAAATCCCATGCCCATAAAGGGGTAAGTAATGAATTTTTGGATATTCATGTTGATACATAATTTAACATTTCTATAGTCTATGAAGAGTAATTTCAACAACATCCTAATAATCTAGTCCAATGATCTTCATCATCTCATTTTGAGGAGCCTTATCTTCTTCAGTAGAAGTTATCAAATGATCCATTTTCTGGCAAAAGAATTACCAAACTCCCCCTATTTGGTTGGAATTTTGACTTGAGAAAAATCAATATTCAACGTAAAGGAAAAGGAAATAAAAAACATGGAAAAGGAAACAGTTTGCATAGGTCCTTTGAAGAGGTCCATCTCATAGGTCCTTCGACAAGGGTCCAAGTGCAACTCTTTTGATGAAGTCCTTCTGTGTAGTGCAATCACTAAAGTAGTTTTACCTTTATAAATTTTCAAGAAGACTATGCGAGAGCACAATGCATTGAGGTTAGAAGAAAGAGTTATGAAACAAGTGTCAAAAAATTTAGAAGAACAAATGAAGAAAATCATAAAGGAACAAACCTATTTTTAGCTAGCCATAGATCTATGCAACATGACTATGAAAAGACGATATGCAGAATTCCTACATGATTTAGCTCCATGGAAAACCTACACGGTACAACAATTAATCCATAGTATTTTCCCTATAATTTTACCTCAGGACTCGACCCTCTTTCTAATCAGATCCAATCCTGAGGGGGGGATTTGGTTGACAGTACTTAAAAATAAAAAATACCATGATGATAGAACTAGATATTTCAAAATCCCAAGGCAAGGTTCGATGAATTAAATGGAAAGACAAACCCTTAAAAGATCTGCACAACATACCTACGTGGAAAACCTATGCGACAACATATTTTCTGAACCCCTACGTGGAAGACCTACACAGAGGACCTGTGAAGACAACATCCGTTTGACCAGGATTCATCAATTCCTATAAATAAGACCCTTGGGTGTCCCATTTTAGGGACTAAAAGGGTTTAATGACTCCCTGAACCTCCCATTGCGTAGCTATTTCGCACAGATCCCCCAAATTGTCTCAGGTATCTCTCTAAAACACGAGATAAGAGATAATTAAATGAGAAAAGTTTGTTTTGAAATTCCATCACAATATATAAATAGGCTAGGTTTCTCGATGTGAAAAATATTCTTCACTCATTATACAAGCAAAAATGGCACACCAGCATGGTACAGATGTGTGGGTAGCAACTTGGTGTACCTATGTGACACACTTACGTGAAGTACCTATATAGTTGAAATTTTTATAAGGCCTATATACCAAATTAAGTACCCTCTTTAAGGAAATTCATGGCATGGTATCTCCTTCCTTGGTTCCCTTATCTGGAAGGTACTATGTTGAAGCCTCCACCAAAACCTCATGACTTATCAAACTGTTGCGAAAGACTCATCATTGTGTCTCCCATTTGGGTTTGTATTTCCACAGTTAGGGGCTTCCCACATTTTTTCAACAATGGGGTTAGGATTCATGGAGTGTTTGTGGGTTTTTATATCAGCAGTCACATGGACCTTTCTCCCAGGAACAGTGTTAGGAATTACCAATTTGATGGATTTGGGTTTGGGTTCTGTCCTCCCCTTTTCTTCTCTAATACCTGGAACCTCAGTTCACTAGTAAGGAAGGTATAGTTCACACTTGATTTTCCATGAAAGCACATGAAACTTCTCCCTCCCCTACCAGGATCAATTTTAGGGAATCCATCTTGGTTTAATCCCCTATCTTTCATCCCTCATTCCTTTTATTAGAACCTTGTCCAATTTAAAGGGAATATAGGGGGGCTTTTCGCCTCACCCTTTTCTTAGGTCACCTCGACCTCGTCGACCCTAGCCACCGCAGGCACACCCTCTTCCACCAATAGAGAAGAAAAATTATGGGTGCCTTTGTTGAATATTTTAAATACTCTTGTTTCTCACACTGATCATGACTCACATGGGCTTAAAGATTTGTCATGGTCACAACATTTTCACATGTACCGAACTATGAGGGTTCTGATTCCTTTCACAAGGATACATAGGTAGCCTATTTTATGGATACGATCTGAATATTTCCAAAATAAGATAACTCTAATTCTATTTCAAATGGTATACATAGGAAGCCTTTATAGGACCCTAGCTCACTGGATTTCCTCTTCAAGAATCCAACTCCAATTCTGTTAATCTGGGCCTCCTCCTTAGGAATAACCCCCAAATTAAACCCCTAAATAACCAAGGAATCCTTTTTAGGATGTAATATCAAACACATTTCTCTCAATGTACTACAATGTTCTATGAGATTTATCGAACTACGTGGGCTTTTATTCCCATACACAATGGATACATAGGAAGCCTTATTGAGGTTCAAACCCAACACTTCAAATCAAACCTATTCTCCTTGGGTAATATTCCCAAAAGGGTCTAATATTACTTGAAAACACATATCCTTTCCATGTTCCTTGGGCTATTTTAGAATAAGTCTCACACCAAACATTGACTAAGAATCTTTCTCTTAGATTTTATTACCATTTGAAATTAAACTGTACGGCTAGGTCCTTATCATATGGCCTAAAAAGGTATTATGTGTCCCATTAAGCAGCACCGAACTACCAGGGTTCTGATTCCTTTCACAAGGATACATAGGTAGCCCATTTTATCGGTAATATCACAATATGAAAACAAATCTTTGTCTCCCTAGATTACAATAAATTACAGAGTTCCCCACTGAGTGGCTTAAAAACCCAGTATCATCATAACAACGATTAAAATAATCTCTAAGTAGTATATGATAGGATTCCATTGATGGAGAACCTAAAATACATAAAGATATCTCCATTAATGAATAACCTTAAATACATATAAGTGATTTTATATTTCACACATGTTAATAAATGATTAAAAATTAAAGGGAAACATATGTTATACTTGGTCAAATAATACAGATTCATGTAAATATCATAAATTTATAAAGACTATCCAGAATTAGACAATAACCCCCCCAAATCGTGTGATGAGTCTGACGTCCCATCCTCTCAACCAATGCATGTTATTAAGTATCATAATGTTCAAACATAATGAATTCATGCCTTTGGAATGTGGGACCCTTTTAGATGAATAACTATGGGGTGTTTTCGGTTCCATGAATAAATTCAATGGACACCAATGGGAAGCAGTGATTCTTAAAATGGAACACATGTTTCAAGGAACTATGAAACAGATTCTCATAGGAGTGTATAGTCTTTTGAGAGAAATGAATTTGGGCTCACTTCCTAAAAAGGATGAATTTCTGATTTGGGGGTTTAATTTTGTGCTTATTCCAAAGGAGGGTTCGTAGATTAGGGGAATTAGGTTTGGATTCCTAAAGAGGATATCTAGTTAGCTCAGTCACTAAGAAGGATTCCTACGTATCCAAATTAGGACGGGAATTAGAGTTATCATAGTTCACTAATTGGTGAAAATGTTGTGATCATGAAAAATATATAAGCCCGCGTGAGTCATTCTTGGTGTTAGAAACAAGATGATTTCAAATATTCAACAAAGGCAACCACACTTTTCATCCTTCACTGGTGTAAGAGGGCGCACCTACTATGACCGGGTTGGACGAGCTCGAGTTGACCCGAGAAGAGGGCGAGGTGACAATACATCTCTATCTTCAATTTACATTGGACAAGGGTTCAATGAAAGGAAGGAGTGAAGGTGAAGGAACTAGAGAAGAGCATGACTGAAACATCCTACTTGAAAGGTTAGGGGATTACACCAGGATGGGTTCCCTTTTGAGGTTTTGTTGGTTCTTACTCCTAAGGAGGATGCCCATTGATCTTTGGATGGGGCTTATTCGTAAGGAGGATTCCCATTAGAGGATTGGTTGTGTCTTACTCTTAAGGAGGATGCCGATATGATGTTTGGATGGGCCTTATTCCTTAGGAGGATTCCCATTAGAGAATTGGTTGGGGCTTACACCTAAGGAGGATGCCAATATGAGGTTTGGTTGGGGCTTAATCTTAAGGAGGATGCCCATATGAGGTTTGGTTGTGGCTTACTCTTAAGGAGGGTTCCCATTTGAGATTTTTTGGGGCTTATTCCTAAGGAGGATGCCCCTTTGAGATTGCTTGGGGATTACACCTAAGGATGATTCCCATTTAGGAATTGGCTGGGGATTAATCTTAAAGAGGATTCCTATTTGAGATTTGGTTTGGGCTTACTCCGCCAAGGTGCATCATGCAGGTGCTCTGCACAGGTGCTCTGTACAGGTGCTCTGGACAGGTGCTCTGCACAGGTGCTCCGCACAGGTGCCCTACACAGGTACATCATGCAGGTGCTTTAGGAAGGTGTATAATGCAGGTGCTCCACACATCTCCATGTCTTCTAGACCTTGATGGGAAATTGAGCCACATATCCCCATTTAATTCTCTCTTCTCTTTTGTTTTAGAGAGATACTTGAGAAAATTTCGGGGATCCTAGTTAAAGATCTATGCAACAGGAGCTTTGGGACTTCTTCTAACTTTTTATGCCTTTGAAATGGGGTCCCCAAGGGTCCTATTTATAGGAAAAGAGGTTGGCTAGTATAAGAGAGTTTGTTCACATTGGACATCCACAATGGTTCTCCCTGTAGGTCCTCCGAGTAGGACTAAAAAAATTATACTATCACATCGGTCCTCTGCATATGTCCTCTGCGTATCTCTTCCAGATAAAATTATTCCATCTTTTGAGTGCCATAGAATTTGATCCGTAAGTCTATTTGGGCTCTGTGACCAGTCAAGTCTATGGTCTTGAATATATCTACACTTATTGAAATGGTTATTACACCAAGTATTCTTAGATGAAACAAACAAATTAAGATTAAATCAATATAAATATCTTCATCATCTTTCCTGGAGATCCACTGCCTACTCCTAGAAGGGGGAATCATTCCACTTAATCATAAGTATGGAGTAGTATTGGCACATATAAATTCAGCTCACATCTTCTTCCTTCATTGTGAAAACATATTTATTCACAATTGAAATTTGTTGAATATGTGAAAATCATATCATCACTCTACAGAAAAGTGCATGGAACACATTTCATGGTGTCTACAGTATTCCAACAAGTTAAGGATGAAAGACAAATGTCAAAGGGGATATTGAATCCATTACCCATACCACAATGAAAATGGGAGAACATCACCTTTGATTTTTTCATTAGACTACCCAAAACCTCTAAAGGGTTTAATGCTATATGGGTGGTGGTCGATCACCTAAAAAAGTCAGCACATTTCATTTCTATCTGAGTAGACTTTACTCTGGATCATTTTTATATGACATACATTATGAAAGTGGTAAGGTTTCTTGGGAGTACCGCATTCTATTGTATAGTATTGGGATTTGAGGTTTATATAAAAATTATGGAGAAGTATTCAGTAATAACTTGTTATGTAATTGAGTTTTAACACTGCTTATCATACTTATACAGATGGTCCATCCGAAAGAACAATTCAATCCCAAGAGGATATACTAAGAACCTTTTCTTTGGATTTCAAAGTTGGTTTGGAGAAGCACCTTCCACGAGTTTAGTTTTAATAAAAAAAATAGATTTCAGTCAAGAATTCATATGAAACCTTATGAATCCCTCTATGGTAAGAAATTTAGAGCTCCAACATGCTAGTATGAGGTTAGAGAAAAAAAGATATTGAGACTTGATATCGCTAAAGAAATGGTATAGAAGGTTAGAGCCATTCAGCAGAATATCTAGGTAGCTCAAATTTGACCGAAATGTTATAATAATAATCGATGGTGTGATCTAGAATTTGAATTTGGTGAGAATGTTTTTCTCTAAATCTCTCCATGGAATAAGAGTATGATATTTGGGAATAATGGGAATCTAATCCCTAGGTATATCAGTCCCTTTGAGATTCAAGATCATATCAGGATTTTAGCATATCACATAGAACTTACTCCAAATGTCTCTCAATTCCAAGATGTGTTCATGTATCTCTCTGGAGAAAGTGAATACCCGACCCTTCACATTTACTAAACTCAGAGGTTATACCGATAGATTAGGATCTTCCTTATGAGGAATAACCAATTGAAATTCTGGATCATACAGAGAATGTTCTATGAAAAAATACCACTCAATTGGTCAATGTTCTATAGAGAAATCACAAGTTAGAAGAAGCTATTTTCAAACATGAGAACATGATAAAGCAGAAGTATCCTCAATTTATTTCACACAAAATAAAAAATTTGAGGGAGAAATTCATTTTTAGGTGGGGAGTATGTAACACCTGATGTTTTTATGGACCTTTTTTTCTCAAATAAATTTTATTTTCATTGATTTATTTCATTTAAATACGTCAAATATTCCTTTCCCATGGCACCAAATCGGTGCACGTTACATGCAACACCAACATGGTGTATACTACACACAACACTATGTTTCTACCAAACATCAGTTTATTATTATAATTGTTTAAATGAGATAGTAATAACCTATATATAAAACCAATTAATTTGAATAGTAATAAATAATTTTTAAATAATTTTTATAATGTTTTTATATAAATATAACATATTGATAATGAAAAATATAGTATTCTGTAAAGTGTTTATATGTTTTAAAATGATATTTTTTCAAATGAACATGTTTTTCATATCCTTTTGGAAAAAATTGTATTATTAATCTAAGAAAAATTTAGAAATTAAATTTGATAAAATAATGTTAATTTATAAATTTATAATTTCAAAATTAGTTTAGGGTGATTTTTTCTGATTTTTCTAAGAACTTCATTTTTGGATGAATAATGAAAAATACCAAAATTCTAATTCAAAGCTATTTTTTCATCTAATTTATTTATAAGGATAAATAATATTTAAAAATGTTTTTAAAGTTTAATTGTATTAAATTTTTATAAATTAATCCAATTTAGTTCATTTTCAACAATTTCACAAAGATATTGGATATAAAAACTTAGCAAAAGTTTGATAATGGGGGTTCAAAACCCATTTGGCACAGATTACTGTAGCAGTACTGTAGAATTACTGTAGCAGGTACTGTAGCAGCTGCGGTCCTGTTGATCGGCGGGTACTGTAGCGGCAGCAAGGCACTGTAGCGGAGGCGGTACTGTGCGGTACTGTAGCAACCGGGTTACTATTCACAGAATAGGAATTTGGCCAAAAAAATTGGGCCTGCGGGCATGTAATGGGCTACAAGCCCACTGGGCCTTCGGGCTATGTAATGGGTCTTCCTGTACCCAGTTAAAAGAGGTCTTTTCTTTGCTTTATTAATAAAAATGAGGCTTCAGCCCCAACCTTTAAAAAAAATCTCATGTGAAAGATTAAATTTAAATTAATTAATGAAACTTATGTGATTAAAATTTGTAAAAATGGATTCCATATTTAGAATCATAATAATTTATAATGTCTAATAATTTCAACTTTTTGACCAAAAATATTAGTGAATGTAGTTAAAATTAATTATATAAATTAAATTAAAATTAAACTTAATAAGTGAATAAACCTTAATATTATAGGGCCAAATGACCTATAAATTTGATAAAAACCAAATTTTAGGCCATATTTCATCCATAAATCTTAAATTATATAGTTTTGTTGTTTTATATGACTTTTTTAGTTAAAAACCTAGGTAAACCTAATTTATTTTCAAAAACACCATGTGAATCCTTTTCCTCCCCAATAAAAGGACACCACATCTCCCCCTTCCGCACACCTCTCAAACTAGTTAGGTGTTGTAAATATCTACCCAATAAAATTCTGAAAATCCATCTCTTACTATTTTAATCCTACCTTTTGGCACAAATAAATCAAAAGAATCCCTTTGGTGAAAACCAATAGAAGTTACCCAAAGAAGATGTAACATCCTCCCTCAAGCTCCTTTCTTTTATTTTCTATGTCCTATCCTCAAATATCATTATTTAATTATTATAAAAAAATTATCCCCAATATACTAAGATTTTTTTATGATAAGGGTTATATCTACACTTATAAAAAATTCCATATTATGTGTAATGAATGTAATTTTCATGTGTACGACAAACTACCGCCTCACGAAATGATGATTTTTTATTTTCTATTTACCCCCTTTCATGGTTGGGAATTATGATAGAATTTTTTTTATAAATGATATATATGAAAACTTTTATTTCATTCAGATTCTATAATTATTTTACAACACATAACTTTATACTTTTTATTTTGTGTAAATACAATACTTTTGTTGGAGAAATAGTGGACTACCACCCCCTCAAAGCGATGTGATTTGTTTACACACTACATGGAATGTATTAAGGTTGTGTTTAGTAAAATAATAAGATATATATGAAATAATAATTCAAATTAAATGTTGTTATATACATTTAAACATATATGTTATTAACATACTTTCTTTCAATACAACAATAAAACGGAAACAACATTCATGCGTATGTAGGACCTACTGTCTCCATGAAAAGTGTTTTCCATTTCATAATTATATATTATACAGATTATTATAATACCCATATAATTAATTTAAATGATATTTATATCAAATTTTAAATTCATTAAATCATGATAGAATTATAAGGAGCAAATATACAACAAATTAAGGTACATGCGAAGAACAAAACAGATATTACCTGAAGTCAAACCTTGACATAAAATTCATAACATGGAGGTAATATAAAGTAAAAATAAAAACACATATGGTATTAGATATGAGAATATTTTTCTTTGATATACTTATAATAAATTTATATTTATTATATAATATGTTTGTATGAGTATAAATAGAGTTAAGACACGAGGCAAGGGAATTTAATCTCAGTTTTTAAATTTGTGAGATACATGCCATGTTCACCACTCTTTTCTTTTTTTATGTTGTATATAATTCCAATGAATGTATAGTATGATTATAGTTCTTAAATTTATGTTAATTTACTTATGCACTCTATGATCTTTCTTATATGGGTTTTATATTTCAAAAGTCACAAAAAATGGTAAGATATTCTCATCTCAATTTTCTTTCTTTGAGACTCAGGTTTTGTTATACACCTAAATTATTTTTCAAGGTGTATATAATTACATTTAACATGTTATATCATTAATGTTATTATTTTCATGATATTTTAATATTAATATAATTTCATTTACTTATATAGAGAGTATGATCCCATGTTAACTTATGGTAAGATTTTGGTGAAACAATCCCATCATTGATCAATGTTGTTTTGGATTATCCTTATATTGATGAAATATTATGATCCATATCTCAACAACACTCATAATATTAATTATAATATGTTTATTCAAGATATCTCCACATATTAGTACCATTTTCACTTTTTTTTACTTAAAATAATTAAGAAAAAGTTTTTAATAAAAATATGATCGTACTTATCTCTTTGGTAAAAAATTTGCTTTATTTACAAAACCATGTTTTAAAAAAAATTATAAAATGTTCTCAAATAATCATTGAAGATCATTTTCAAGGGAAAAAGGATTTTAATTTTTTTTACTGTTTTCAAATAAAATTTCAATGAAAAGTGTTTTGAAAAATGTTTTATTATTTGAAAATCATTTTTCAATGCAGAAAAGATACTTTCTTCAAGAAATGATTTTAAAAGATATTTTAAAATTATTTCCCATCTCAGAGGAAATCTGTTGGTGTTACTAATTCCTTTCTTGGTAAATTATTCAAATTTTCTATTCATATTCTTTCAAATAATGGTTTATGTTTTGATGGAATGATATTTGTGAAACCCTTTTCTTTTTTTATGGGTTATATGATTTTGAAATCCACTTATTTTTAGGGGTTATATTATTTTGAAACCCAGTTCTATTAATGGATTAGGATTTTGATGAAATGATTATGAAAGTTGTATATTTTTCCACTGGTTATGATATGATTTCATATTTTTATACCCATTTCATTCCATGGGTTATGATATAATTTTTTTTTGATTTTGTGGCATGTGTATGTATGATTTCATTATGTGTTTGGTGGGACTTATATTACCCTCAAATTCATTGGGTAAAGATTTTTATCTTTGGAGATAGACTAAGATGGGCTTCAGAGTGATCAATGACTAATAATATGTCTGTGGGAGTGAACCATTACTACCAAGATGGTATGAGGAGTAAACTCATGATACCAATATGGCCATGAGAGTGAACCATGACTACCAAGATTGCATGGGGAGTGAATACATACTACCAAGATGGTATTGGTAGAGATTCCTTGACTAATATGGAAATAATATTATATGATTTTGTGTTTTCTAGGATTCCATATTCTATTCCTATGTTATGATTTCATGGAATATGTTCTTTATTTCCATAAGATTCATGTCTTATGAAATTCCAGTCCTTTTTCCATGATTCATGTATATCATGTTTGATATGTAAGGTATGATCTTCTACTTTAATGATCATCATTATTCTTACATATATCCATTTATTTTCCTTACTAATCATCTGATCTCACCACTTTTTATGTTTCCTTCCCCCGGTTATGAAGATATTTATTATGTATGATGTGTCTAATAAGGATAGTAGTCAAGAAGATCCTAGTGGGAGATAATATATCTCACTTATGAACCAATGATTATGTTTCCATGTTTCAAAAGGAACTATAATACTATATTCTTTGGGTTTCTATTTGTATAATTTTTATGTATTCCATAAAATTTATGTAATATTAATGTATTAAAAGTGAGGGTCACTACATTAGGATTTCTATGATAAGGCCCAATGGTTGGAGGATTCCTTAAATCACGCTCATATGGAACATCCATTACCCCTTCCAACTCCTACAAGAAGAGCCACCATGATAGAGATAACATCTACAGTGCTGGTGGATTCCCAAGAGCCTTTAGATTTGATACCAATGGAATCTTCATAAGTGCCGCCTCTCTAGGCGAAGCATCCTCATAAAGCTTAGCCTCACCCAGTGCCGAACCAGAAGGCACCACCTCTCCATGTGCAGCTTCCTAGATGATATAATGTGGCTCCAACCACTCATTTAGCTTTATCTCACCATCAACGTTAATCTCTTAGATGTCCTTATTGGGTAGTATGAACCAGTCCTACTCCTTCAATGACTCATAGGTTCCCGACTATTCCCAAGTTCCTCAGATCAATGGGTTGTGAAACTACCAAAATGTAGAAAGCCCCATGATTCCACGATCATTGATCACCCCAACTACTACTCCTACAACTATATTCTTGTACATACCATCAAATAGTTCAATGTGTTCAAGGAATTAGTCTAGGACCAATTATACAATTGAGTGGTTTTTTGGGACATGTCTTGGCACAGGTGACATGTGTCTCTGCAATGATTGATAGTAACAATGAGGGTGAATGATGAATGTGTTTTTGTGGTATGAAAAATTTATTATGAATTAAAGATAATTTATATACCAGGGTAGACCCTAGGTTTTCTCTCAAGGAGATTTGGTGGTTTTTAGTGTAAATATTTAATAAAAAGGACTAATAGAGGGAGTGGTTTGGAAAATAGTTTTAAAAATAAATTGACATAATTAAAAGAGTTTAAGAGTGGTTTGGTTATATTTATTAATAGGGAGGAGACAAGTCTTTCCAAAAATAGTAGGATAAGATGAAATTTCATTGGGAGTCCCAAAGGTAGAATGATAAGACCATAATGAATCATCGAGTCTAAGAATCCAATCATTTCTATTGGGATGAAATATTTTTTGAAGAATCTGTTTTACCTCTAAATTTGAAACCTTGGATTAACCGTTGGTTTGTGGATGATAAACAACATACACTCAATGTCTGAAGACATACCAAATAAAAAGTGATTGAATTTTTTTGTTTTATAAATGAAAACCGCCATCACTGATGAAGAATGTAGGTAATCTAAACCTACATAAAATTTGGGTTCTCTAAAATTGTAAAATTATCTTAGAATCTTCTATCATTGTGGCTTGTGACTCTACCCATTTTGACACACAATCAACTTCCTGAAGAATTTACAATTTTACAAAAGAATTAGGAAATAACCCCATAAATTTAATTCCCCAATCATTTAAAATGTCATGACATATAATGTATTATTGTGGAATTTTATTTCTTTTAGAAACATTCCCCATTATTGGAATTTTCAGAAAATAATTATAAATAATTAGAATCCCAAAACAATGTTGTCCAAAATAGACTGGAATTAAGGACCTTTTGGGTAGTCTGTTAGGGACCAAACTTTCCCCAACAATCATGAGACTAGAAAAAACTATAGACATAATGAAACTATCTATTGGGAATACAAAGCCTAAGGGATTGATCTGTATATGTGTACCAAAGGTTTGGGTCATCCAAAATTTACCAACAAGACCCATGTTTTAGATAACAAGCATGGTTTTTTAGAAATTATTAGGAATGAAAGATGATACCAAATAATTTTAAATTTCTACATACCAAGGAATAAGATATTTCACTCAGTAAAGTATCTCATCAGGAAATATTTTATTTATGGTAATATAGGGGGATGAGTAAATATTTGAGGATTGAAGGATTGTTATGATATAGTTAGACACCACATTCTATTACCCTTTTACTCCCTAATTTCTAGACGTAATTCCTATAGTTGGAGCTTCTAGTGGATGAGAAGCAATTTAACTTCTTGTTTCTTAAGGAGATAGTATATGGCTGCATGATCTGAGAACACAATGACTTTAGACCCTAAAATGTATGACCTAAATTTATCCATGAAAACAAAAAGGAAATGTTTTTTTAAATTGTGGTGTAGTTTTCTTGAAAATGGTCTAATTTTTATGATGTATAGGATATGACATGTGGAGCTCGATTGACCCTTTGTGATAATACTTATCCAAATTCATAGTCATAGGCGTCACACATGAGTTAAAAATATAAATCCCACCAAGGTGGTTGGATTATTGGGTGTGGTGTGAGACACCATTTCAATTTATTAAAAGAACCCATAAATTCTTTATAAAAAACAGATTCTATTTATTTTTTGATTATGTAGGATTGGTGGGGGTGTAATATCACTAAATTCATGAATGAAATGACTATTAAATAAAAAATTAACCAAGAAATATCACACATACCAAACATTTTTGGGGAATGTTAGGGAAGAAATGACATCCAATTTTTATTTATCTATATGGATACGATTTCCAAAAATGACATTCCTAATAAATATATCTTCTCAAAATATGAAATTGAATTTCACATAAGTGAGATTCTTTTAAATACAGGGACATAAGGCATAACCAAGACTGCACAAACATTCATCAAAATAGAAGCCATAAATAGTAAAACCATTCATGAATACTTCCATTAACAACAATAGGTAATCTAAAAAATACTAACCATGCATTATTGGAATGTACCTGGAGCCTTTTACAGACCAAATGGCCTCCTCTTATATGAAAATATTCCAAAGGAAAAAGTAATGGTTTTCTTTTCCCGACCCTCAAGGGAAATATAGATCTAAATCTATCCAAAATACCCATTAAGGAAATAGTAGTGCTAATTCACTACTAACCTCTATAGAATATGATTAATAAATAGAAAATGTTCCTTATTTGTGTGTTGGTTTAGTCGGTGATAATTTATATAGACACACCAACTATTCTTCACATGGTTTGGAATAAATTCTTTGTTTTTGTTATTAATAACTATAATAGAAGATTTTTTTGAATCTACCTACACCGGACTAACCCATTGACTCTCAGACATAAGGTAAATGATTAAAACATCCAAAAATTTTCTTACCTCTTTTTTAAAATCATCTAAGAGGTTTGGGTTTAGTTTTAATTGTATTTTCCTCACTGATTTATTCTAATTATTTAACAATATATGATACATGAAAATTAATGGGATAATACTTGGAATGCTAGAAAGAATCCATACCAATTCTTGTTTATACTCCTTAAAATTTTTATGTAGTTTTAATTAATGATCTAGAGGGAGTGAACAAGAAATGATGGTAAGAATATTTCTTCCATTCTCAATATATATTTATTTCAAAATATGAGGTACTGGTTGAAGTTCCAATTTAGGGGGATTTTTGATTGATGGGAGTGAATGAGAATGTTCAAGGTCAATGATCTCATTTAAATGCTTAGTGGTAACTCCATCATATTAAGAGTAATATTTTACAAGATTAGAATTATCATTTATGGTCAAGAGATCCTCAATGCTCATGAGATAATCAATTAACAAACATGCATGGAATTTTTATAAATCCATAAAAAATTATAGGCACAATTTATTACCCAGAATTTCAATGAATGATGAAAACTAAAAAAGGGGATATCGGGAGAGAAATGAAGTTTATATATAGGAAGGTAATACATCAATTGAATTAATAAAGAGATCAATTTTATTATGTGGGGTGATTCATGGAATCAAGGATGTTAAAGTGGACAGTTTCACTACCAAACTCCATATATAATGTACCACTATAGACAATAATTATGGTTTTGGTAGTTTTTAGGAATGGTATCCCTAATATAATTGGGGAATGTCCATTCATCCCATCATATTCTATTTTAAGAGAAAAAAGTCAGAAAGAAAATTTTTAATTTTAACCCTAAAAAGAAAATCTACCAACCCACCAGTGTGGTGTGATGTACTCCAGTTTTCTAGTTGAAAAATAATTCTGTTGGGTTTCAATTACCTGATCTTTAATCAAGAGAAAATAGAGCGAGACATCACATTTATAGAATCACCTAATTAAGAATTTCATTTGAAAAGAAACAATCCACTATTTTGAATGTAATCAATAATGTTATAGGATAATATCATTTTGTGGGAAGTGATGTCTCTATCAATTCTGAGATGTTCCCCCCTAATATAACATTTTCATCACCTGAAGTCACCTTCAGCGTTTACAAATCCCCTTTAGAAACTTTTTGTATAGTTAAATTTGATTCACATCATCGATCAATGGAATTTTAGCCTATATTATTTTGAAATTTTCTAAGATTTATTTATCAATTTATTATTACATTGGTTTCTTTGGTTGGGTGTACCTTTGGGGAAATGGAAGAGGAATGGATTCACTAGGTGGTTCAGCAATTGAAACTAGATTTCCTTTAGAAGGACTTTTCTTAGGACAAGTATTTTCCTAATTTGGACCATTATCAGTGGTTGGGATGGGGGTTTCTTCATGAGTATATTACTCTAGTGGAGAGGCCTTTTGGATTTTAATTTGTGTTATATTATTAAGGGTGATGACACTAACATTTCCCTTATCCCTAGGGTTAACTAGTGGATAAAAAGGTAGTTTACCTAACTCATGACAATGTATTCCCCCCACCGAGTTAGCAAGTTAGAACAATTGGTTTCTTATGTCATGTATGGATTCTGGGGTTGTTTTTTGGAATTAGATATTATTTTCATCCATTTGTTTCATCCTGACTTCTAGACCAAGCTTTGGTTTTGGAGGGGTTTGTTAGAATGACCTTTGTGGTGGTTGAGTATTTATTGGTTGTAGTAGTGGATGGATACTCAGGATTGGTTGGTTCAATGGCTGTATAGGTTGGTTTTATTACCAATATCCTATAATATGTGATGTCTTTCCACCTAGGGTTGGATGGATTGAAAGTTTCTTGCCTAATTGGTTGGTTATATAGGCAGCTTGGGGAGATTTCCCCTCAACTCCTATAATTTTCTCTCAGTTTAGTCCATTGGTTAGAATAGTGAGTGTTGGTGGAAAAAATACCATAATGGATGGGAGGAGGAGATTGGGATTTCCCTTGGGAAAGATTACTTTTTTAGAGAATGTTACTTACCTCTTCAAAATTCACATCCACCTTCTTCTCAAACTCAGATCTTTTCACCTCATTGACACCCCAAAGGGGTTCAATGGACCATGATCCGAACTATTGAGTGTTCTATGCCATTTTATCAATGTGGGTGCTTATAGAAATTAGTTTTTTGTCAACTAGCACACCACCTGCATCAAAATAAATCATATGATGATCAATTTTAATTAATCCTTCATAAAAATACTATATTAAAAGTTGATCACATATTTGGTGGTTTGTACAGATTAAACCTAACCATTTAAATCATTCCCAATATTTATGTAATTTTTCCCCTTGTGATTTTTTATTCCAGTGATTTCGTTCCTTATAGTTTTTATTTAAGATAATGGGGTGTATTTTTCAATAAAAAGGTGTTTCATGTCCATCCAACCTATACGAGGAGAATTAACATCATACAAAAAATCTTTTACAATGTCTTCTAATGAAAATGGGAATGCCATAATCTTTAATTAATCATCATAAAATGTATCCACCATTGTTTTTGAACACAAAATATGAAATTATTTTAAATGATTATATGGTTCTCCTCCAGTTAATCCACAAAATATTGGTAATAAGTGAATTAAACCAGATTTTAGGTCAAAATTATGTGCTTTTCCATGCATTTGACAGTATGTGGGATGGATCTGTACATAAAGTTAGGTTATTTCTTTTTGATTTCTTTTAATTTTAAACCATATTATACGATTTTATCTTATTTTTAACATGGGAACCATAAGAATAAGAAGAATGATGTAGAAAATTATCAATATTTTGGGTGTCCCCCTTTAAAGGGTTCTCCTGTGTGTCTCGGTGTCGCTGACGTAGGATACTCTCCTATCTGAGTTCAAAAGGTGGTATATATCCTGGACTAGAACACATTATTCACATAACCTACACATGAAGAAAATTCCAGAAAACAAAAATATATGTAAATGTAGAAGATAAAACAAATTAATATTTAAAGAATTTACCAAAAAACATATTAAAATCATGCACTAAAAACCAAATCGCTCCCAAAATATCATTCCAAAATTTGAATGTGTTGTCATGAAACAATAAATTAATTATTATTTAAAGATTCTTTTTAGTCTAGGTCCGACCCTTGGTCATCTCTCAAGGATCATTAGTGGTTTATCATGTGATTGTTTTTAATAAAAATGACTAATATAAGGGGTGGGTTTGAAAATAGTTTTGAAAATAAATTTACTTATTTTAATGAATTTAATAGCTAGAAACAAGTGTATTTTGAATAAATATATGATATTTATGTGATAGTTTCTATTTTATTACACCAATTTAAAATATACTTATTTTTAATTGATTACTAGGTTTTGGTGTAATCCTTTGGTTGAGGGTTAACCAAGATCCTCGGTACCCAGAAGCCTCTAAAACAATGAAAATAAGAATAACCATGACATATTAATAGCGTACTAAAGTTATATACCCTTATAAATTTATAATTTTTTTTCAAGGAACACTAAAATATCAAATATTTTAGGGAAGAAGAGGATTCATGTGATGTATAATTTGAACAACACAAGCCTCACACAAAAAATTACCAACCGATCAGTTATAAAATATAAATTGTTTTAATTAAATGCATGAAAACAAGTTAAGATATATTTAAAAGAAAAATTAAAAAACAAAAATATAATACAAACTAATAGATAATTATGTAAAAAAATACCTCTTCAATTGTGCAGTTCCCTCGCAATGATCACCCACTATTTAGCACTCCATCAAGAGGAGGAGGAAGCTCAGGCGAATCTCTTTATTCATACCTCATCCCCCTCCAAGGATAGGAATGTACAAAATATATAGGATGAGGATAAGAATCCTCAAGGAATAAAAAATATAAGAACCTTGCCTCCAAGTATATATTTTCAATGAGATTCCCAATGTTCCCTATTATACAAAAAATGGGAGGTGGTTTTGGGCAACCACAATTGAATGTACTATTTATATCTCAATTTTTGATTGGTAAACATCTATATATCGACTTGGAAAAAAGAGTAGAGTTATTGTATGACATATTGAATATCATTATTTCAAATGTGGAGGCCATTGGACATATGGATTTGAGATATTTTCAAAATACCTTACCTAATTTTTTACTTCGTTCATATTTGGTTCCATAGACAGATCAATTCATATGGGCCTTTAGATGGATTCATTGGGATTTGGTTCCTTGATATGAGTTTTATCCCACAGAATTTTGGATCATCCAATAAAATTTCAACCCATTTTTATACAAATTCTTTTAATGTGTAGAATAGTGAATAAGTTTCTTTGGGATTCAATACAGTTGGGCCCATTTTTCTTCTGTATCATCTCTGAACATCAAAATCCCCTCTTTTTACAATAAATTATCCAAAACAACTAAAATTACCCTTTTTAACAATTATAAAAACAAAATTATTTAATCAATCATGATGTTAATTTTTTATTATAACTTTAATTTACATTAGGAAATCATTATAACGCAGTGATGTAAGGGTGAAATAAAATAGTGAGTCATAGTGTGATCATATGACCATAGTTTTCCGACCATGGAACAATAATTATGATGAATGTTTGGTTCAAAAGTCATTTTAATACATACAAAATTTTATTTTACCAATTTAAGATGGACTAATTATCCTGAAGTCTCTACACCTTTTCTGACTGAAGCTTCTACATCTACTTGGTAGCCTTCCATATATAAAAAAGGAAGACATCAATGATGTAAGGGAAAGAAAATTCCAACTTTGGTGGTGAATCCATCCCACACTCTCAACAATTTCATGCCTCAATATCTAGGAATCAAACCCAGAGTCTATCTAGTATTGGAAGACTCCTCAGATGACCATCAAGAGTATGCCTATGTGAATACCATTGAGATGGTAGATTACTACATGGTTGTCATTGATGAGAAATATAAATATAACACTTTGAGTGTCTCTAGTCGATATTGTTGAATAAGGAGTTGAAAACATAAACACTATAGGGTGCTCAGGCTATTTTCTCAAGAAATTCCATGCATGCTAGTGGGACCAGATAGTATGTTCTGCATAGAGATAATCAAGTAATGTCCTTCTAGTCCATTCTGTCTGACTCATAGACACCACTAACTATGCTACTCAAATAGGAAGTATAACTATGAATGAACAATGATCATCCAAATCCAGCTAAATCTAGGCCTCAACTATCTGATAATAATCTGTTGGTGGTTCTGAGTGAGTTTCTCAATAAGAAGCATGACATTTCTAGCACCATCCAGAATCCAGTTGATCAAACAGTAGTTCCCATCAACCCTCCTACTAAAGAGTAACCCCCTGTAGACTTAAATGTGTTTCTTGCATGAATGTACGATGTCCTGAATCACTAATTTAGTATTTCAATGAATATATCTATCCTTGATGCCCTTTGTATATCATTAGATTGTTGTACCTCTCGTTCCCCTCGTTGTTTGATTTTCATGATCACAATCACCTTATTATTTATCTAATCCTCTTTAAAGTGTTTTTGGATGATAGGAATCATTTCAGGTGGCTAAGGAATTAGGCCGAGAAAGAAAGAAGCAAAACAGGACTGAAATTCAGTCCACCGGCCAGCCGGTGGCTTCACCACCGGCCAGCCGGTGGACTCTGGGCAGAAGAGCCACTCACTGCCATCTCACCGGCCTACCGGTGGCCTCAGCACCGGCCAGCCGGTGGCATCCAGCCCAAATAGTGTTTGCTAATGTCTTGCCACCGGCCAGCCGGTGGCTCCTCCACCGGTCAGCCGGTGGAGCCTGGACCAAATTTCTTCTCCTCTGCCAAGGCACCGGCCAGCCGGTGGAGCTGTACCGGCCAGCCGGTAGCCCAGTCAAACTAGCCGTTGGCTTTGACCAGTCAACCTTCTTTTGGCCTCCAACGGCTCCGAAGACCTCTCCAACGGCTCCGAAGGCCCCCAAAGGGTTCCATGCCTATAAATAAAGGCTGAGGAAGCCCCGGACACTAACCGGAACACTTGTGAAGCCAACGTACACATTTTCCATCATTTGGCGTACCTCCGGTGCATTCCTCCAAGGGAACCCCAAGTGCTCCATCCAATTCCACATCCAAGGATCTCCTCCAAAGAAGCTTGGAAGCGGCCTTCAACATCTCCATCCAATCAAAGGTGCCCAAGGCTTCTCAAACTACGGTTTTTCTTGTTTATTTATTTTGAGCTTTAAATTTGGGTTTGTGCCTACAAACCCCAACACCTTTTATCATCCCCTATTTCTTTTGGGTTTCACATCACCACTAAGGTGTGAAAAGGTTCCCAAGCTTTCCTTTAAATAGCTTGAGACATAGGTGAGCTATCCTTCACCTGTAAGAAGGATAGTGGGTTCTTGCTAAACCATTAAAAGCAAGTGGGTTCTTGCTTAACCACAAAAAGAAAGCTGTAATAGGTCCTAGTGCTACCTCAAAGCCTAGTGGGTTTCTTGCTAAAACCATTGAAAAGCAAGTGGTAGGAATCTCTCAACGGTTGAGTTGGGAGCGGAGACGTAGGCCGGGTTTTGGCCGAACTCCGTTATCAATTTTGTGTGTCTTGCCTCTTTATTTTCCGCTGCACTTTCACTTTGTTTTTAAATTGTTAATATTTTTTTTAAAAGGCAATTCACCCCCCCCCCCTCTTGCCATCCTTCCCGTTTTGTTCCGACCCATCAATTGGTATCAAAGGGTGGTTGGTCTCGGGACCGGTGTGGGCTTGGGGGGGGGGATGTTGTGTCCTGGGCCTAGGATTGTTGGGCCCCCGCCAGGATTGTTGGCGCCTGTGCCCCGGTAACCAATCCCACATCAGTTGTGGAGGGAGATTGGTGGGTGCTTGAAATTCCCGTGCCTACCTTCCCCTCAGCAACGCGTTTTAAAGCCGTGAGGCCTGGGATAGCAACTGGGCCAGAGCGGACAATATTGCTGGGCCGAGGGATCTGATCCATCAATTGGTATCAGAGGACGTATTTGAATAATTCCCTAACCGGTTTCAAATTAAAGATCCTATTTTTTTTATGGAATCTACCGCTTCTTCCTCTCAATCCCCCGAAGGACATTCTTTGGATCGTGCTCCATTCTTTGATGGAGCCGATTATAGTTTTTGGAAAACCCGCATGACCACATTTCTTAAAAGCATTAGCTATCCTATTTTTAGAATTGTCATGCATGGTTATACTCTCTCTAGTAAAGATGAATCTCAATGGACCCCCGTAGACATTGCAAATTTCGAGCTTGATGGCAAAGCCATGAATGCTCTACATTGTGGGTTAGATCGTTATGTTTTTGATCATATTTCTTCTTGCTCTACTTCACATGATATTTGGAAATGTTTAGAGCTAACCCATGAAGGTACTAGCATGGCTCAAAAGCAAGAACTGGCTCAAAAGCAAGAACTGGCTCAAAAGCAAGAACCGACTCAAAAGCAAGAACCCGCTCGAAAGCAAGAACCCGAGGCAAAATCCGTACCCGCTTGCCCACTTCACAAGAAAAGGGCCAAGAAGAAGAAGAAGAAGAAGGCTTCAAAGGCATCTTGGAGTGATAGCTCCTCCTTCTCCTCCTTCTCCTCAAGCGACCAAGGTAAAAAATGCCTAATGGCAAATCATGAGGTATCATCTTCCTCCTCTTCCTCCTCTAGTTCTTCAAATTCTTTCAATCATTTTTCTTATGAAGAACTCCAACATGCTAGAGACCAATTAGAAAATGGTTTTCACGAACTTTCTTCCAAATTTGTTTCATTAAAAAAGAATTTCAAAAAACTATCCTCCGAAAAAGAACAACTTCTCAAAGAGAAGGAGGAGATGTCCCTCAAAATCCAAAATTTTCCAAATGTTGATTCCATGGAATCAACCATCAAAGACCTAAGGGAGACCCTAGCTAAGTTCACCCAAGGGGAACAAAATTTGAACAATCTCCTAGGTCCCCAATGAATTTATAGGACCACTCAAGGACTTGGCTATACCAACCAAGCCTCCTCCTCCCATGCACCCACTATTTTTGTAAGGGGGAGCTCTGAATTTAAATTTTGCAATTATTGTAAAAAACCCGGGCACTTAATCTATGAGTGCAATTGCAAAAACGCCCGGTATGGTCAACCCAAAAATATTTTCTTTTCGGATGAATTTTATAGGAGAAGACCCGCCATGAGACAAGTTTGGATTGAAAAATCCATTCTTGCGAGTCTCTCCGGGCCAAAATTTATTTCCTATCCCCGGTGACTTATTGTTTTCATTTAGGGGGAGAATTTTCAAAACCTTGTCTTAGATTCAAACTTTCGATTTCAACACTTGGTATCAAATTTTTTTAATTCAAAATTCTCTTATTCATTTTTTGATTCAAAACTTTCAATTCAAACTGTTATTCAATTTTTCATTTCAAATTCTCAATTCAAAATTTTCATTTCAAATTTTTGATTCAAAACTTTCAATTCAAATTTCAAAATTTCAATTGATTTAAAATCTCGTTTTCCCTCAATCAAGTTTTATGC
The DNA here is from genome assembly GCA_963277665.1 of Viscum album. Classification (NCBI taxonomy): domain Eukaryota; kingdom Viridiplantae; phylum Streptophyta; class Magnoliopsida; order Santalales; family Viscaceae; genus Viscum; species Viscum album. Next base: position 1,941,708,942 of record OY728143.1, on the reverse strand, counting down.
CCCATTCTATTGTGATAATCACAAAGGGGGAGAAATTTCTTGATTGATTGGGGGAGAATCCTTTTCATCATGCTTAGCATTTCCTTTCAATTTCAGTATTTTACTTTAATTGTTTTGGTGATTGTGATCATCAAAATAGGGGGAGATTGTTGTACCTCTCATTCCCCTCGTTGTTTGATTTTCATGATCACAATCAGCTTATTATTTATCTAATCCTCTTTAAAGTGTTTTTGGATGATAGAAATCATTTCAGGTGGCTAAGGAATTAGGCCGAGAAAGCAAGAAGCAAAACAGGACTGAAATTCAGTCCACCGGCCAGCCGGTGGCTTCACCACCGGCTCGCCGGTGGACTCTGGGCAGAAGAGCCACTCACTGCCATCTCACCGGCCAACCGGTGGCCTCAGCACCGGCCAGCCGGTGGCATCCAGCCCAAATAGTGTTTGCTACTGTCTTGCCACCGGCCAGCCGGTGGCTCCTCCACCGGTCAGCCGGTGGAGCCTGGACCAAATTTCTTCTCCTCTGCCAAGGCACCGGCCAGCCGGTGGAGCTGTACCGGCCATCCGGTAGCCCAGTCAAACTAGCCGTTGGCTTTGACCAGTCAACCTTCTTTTGGACTCCAACGGCTCCGAAGACCTCTCCAACGGCTCCGAAGGCCCCCAAAGGGTTCCATGCCTATAAATAAAGGCTGAGGAAGCCCCAGACACTAACCGGAACACTTGTGAAGCCAACGTACACATTTTCCATCATTTGGCGTACCTCCGGTGCATTCCTCCAAGGGAACCCCAAGTGCTCCATCCAATTCCACATCCAAGGAGCTCCTCCAAAGAAGCTTGGAAGCGGCCTTCAACATCTCCATCCAATCAAAGGCGCCCAAGGCTTCTCAAACTACGTTTTTTCTTGTTTATTTATTTTGAGCTTTAAATTTGGGTTTGTGCCTACAAACCCCAACACCTTTTCTCATCCCCTCTTTCTTTTGGGTTTCACATCGCCACTAAGGTGTGAAAAGGTTTCCAAGCTTTCCTTTAAATAGCTTGAGACATAGGTGAGCTATCCTTCACCTGTAAGAAGGATAGTGGGTTCTTGCTAAACCATTAAAAGCAAGTGGGTTCTTGCTTAACCACAAAAAGCAAGCTGTAATAGGTCCTAGTGCTACCTCAAAGACTAGTGGGTTTCTTGCTAAAACCATTGAGAAGCAAGCGGTAGGAATCTCTCAACGGTTGAGTTGGGAGCGGAGACGTAGGCCGGGTTTTGGCCGAACTCCGTTATCAATTTCGTGTGTCTTGCCTCTTTATTTTCCGCTGCACTTTCACTTTGTTCTTAAATTGTTAATCTTTTTTTTAAAAGGCAATTCACCCCCCCCCCCCTCTTGCCATCCTTCCCGTTTTGTTCCGACCCATCAATTGGTATCAAAGGGTGGTTGGTCTCGGGACCGATGTGGGCTTGGGGGGGGGATGTTGTGTCCTGGGCCCAGGATTGTTGGGCCCCCGCCAGGATTGTTGGCGCCTGTGCCCCGGTAACCAATCCCACATCGGTTGTGGAGGGAGATTGGTGGGTGCTTGAAATTCCCGTGCCTACCTTCCCCTCAGCAACGCGTTTTAAAGCCGTGAGGCCTGGGATAGCAACTGGGCAAGAGCGGACAATATTGCTGGGCCGAGGGATCCGATCCATCATAGATATGAACGAGTACCTCAAAGAAGCCATGAGTATCCCCCTCCAGTTCGATATAGAGGTAGTTTAAATAGATACCTTATATACTAAGGAAGTCTAGAAAGAATAATTCAAAAACATCATCACATTATCCATAGAAGATGAAGGGTCCATTGTGAAGGGGAACATTCTCCAACTCTACATCATCATCCAATTCAATGGCATGGAAGACCATTTCTATCAGTTTTACACAATCTTTGAGATCAATCTCATTCTAACTCAAACACTCTATAAGCTAGGAATGACTAATGTAGATCTAAGTCACATTGACCTAAGGATATAGGGTTGTGATAGGAATGGGAAAATAAAATGTGGTAGAATCTATTTTAAGAACATGTTTTGTGGTTTTATTGAAAACACAAAATTCATGGTTTTCTAACTTGAAACCACTTACAAAAAGTTGATGGGTAGGACCTGGCTCCATCTACATTCAATAGTTCCCTCCTCATATCACCAATGCGTCAATTACTCTATCAATGGTTGTGTTGGTGTGATTAGGGGTGATATTTCTCCCTTAAAATCTTTTTAATAATGTTATATGGATTATGAATATTATAAGATCAAGGAAAATATTTTTTATACCAATGAGGTCGAGCACACAACCATTGTAGCCATCCCATGGACAGATTTGGATGAAAAAGTTTTCCTCCCAATTCACCAGTTGGAGGATACAATTCCAGACATGGGGAACTTATCCACATCTCTGGAATGAAAGGGAGACACATACCCAAGACTAAATAACATAAAAATATTACTTTATATTCCTACACAGGTCCAGATTAGGTGATACCAGAACTCCTTACCCCTCTAAGGTATCGAAATGTTTTCCCCATGGATACAACTATATGTCCCACATGCTTCTTTCACCGAGATGGGTTGTACCAAAAAACAAGACCTTCCACCATTAATTTAATATCAAGCATGCACCACATAGTCAAAGGCCTGATTGAATTTTTATGACATCCTTTTCCATCATGGTTTTAGTAGAGTAGAAATTTCAAAAAGAAGAGTCCACATTTTCCCAAGAATGCACAAATGTTCCCTCAGAATCAGTTGTCCTAGATGAACCATATCCTCCCATTGATTCCACTACCTCAGATGATTAATAAGATTATGAGGAATATGCTCCCACATTTTATGATCTAATTACCAATACTATCGATGAGTAGATTCAGTTGAACCTTGAAACTGAGGAAGACTCGATGCCTATGATGATTAGTGTAGCCATGCCTCCAGAGGAAAAAAATATTACATGGATTTCATGAATCATCAATGTGAGGTGTTTTCTTGGAGTTATGAGGATATTCCAAAACTAGACCCTCAATTATCTGTGAACTATCTTGGTCTCCCAGTAAATCATAGTTAGTTTAAGACACCTACAAAAATAATGAACCCTTCTCTTGGTCCCATGGTTGAGGATAAATTTTATAAGCTCATCAAATCTAACTTCCTCAAGGAGGTTCAATACCCCAAGTGGATCCCCAATTTTTTTTATTTAATATGAATAATGGGTAGATCAATGTCTGTATCAAAATTCTAGACTTGAAACACCAATGTCTAAAGGATTATTTTACCCTTATAGTGATTGAACTATTGATTGATGACACAATGTTATTCAAGGATCACTATTTATTGGATGGATATTCCGAATATAATTAGATTTGGGTGTTCTGTGAATATAAATAATTCACCAGCTTTAGAGAAGTTCAAGGGACCTCCTATTATCATGTAATTCCCTTCGGTCTAAAGAATGTAGGTTCCACTTATCAGTGATCCATGCAACACATCTTCAAAATGATCCTTGGGATACTAGTAGAATGCTATTTGGACAATTTTGTGGTCAAATCCTGCTAGCATCAAGAATATCTGATAGATCATAAGAAAGTTTTTTTCTTCCTTCGTTCATGGAATATTAAGATGAAACACATGAAGTATGAATTAAAGTTTACCTTTGGGAAATTTCATGGAACCGTCATTAGATATAGAGGCATAAAAGCCAACCTAGAGAAGATCAACACCATCATCTATATGTCTCCTCTGAGCAACCTCTATGAGCTTAGAGGCCTTCAAGTCCACTCAATATACATACAATGATTCATTATGTCATGGAAGTTAAGTGTAATCCTTTTACTAGGCTCATGAAGAAAGGAATTTTCTACCAATGGGATGAAGAGTACCAAACAACATTTAATAAAATCAATAAGTATCTATTGCATCCTCTAGTTCTGATGGCACTCATCTTCTGGAAGTATCTGGTACTCTACATGATTGCATTGGAAAAATACCTCAATGAACTACTTTATCATAAGAACAATAAATTGATAGAGAATAGTATATACTATATTAGTTATAGTCCCCTCAAAATGGAGTCTATATACTCTATTATTGAGAAGAACTTCCTTGCACTATTTTTTTGTAGTGTATAAGTTTCAAAATTATTTGCAACATCACGAGATACAGATGGTGTCCCGTATGAATTAGATAATATATATACATAATCTCCCAATGTTGGAAAAAATGAATAGTAAACTTGGTCGTGATCCTTCAGGAGTTTGAATTTAGGTTCATTCCACAAAAATAAATCAAGGTTAAAGCAACGAAAGACATTCTATCCACCCATACAGCCCCTAAATAATCACCTATGGATGTTGATTTCCAAGATGAGTCCATCATTTCAATGGATTTGTCCATGAAGTGTTGCAAGATGAATATCGATTGTTCCTCCTAGATCCCAACCAGAATAAGGCTCAATGATCCTACTCTCAACAAAGTAGGCCTAGGGATCATCTTGATCACCCTGACATAGGCTTTACTATACTACTCATTCCTGATATCAGAAGGCTTCACCAAGAATGAGGTGAAATATAAGGCACCCATTATTGGTCTCAAGAAGGATCTCGATATTACTGTTCCCCATTTTCATGTGAAGGGATACTCTGAGCTAGTTATCAAAAAAAATCAATGTTTATTACACATCCAGGAAGCTGAAGATCATTCCCTTTGTAGAGTGCACTCGCTAGTTAATGGCTCAGTTCCCTTCTCATCTAGAGGTGACTCATGTTACCTAGTCATAGAATGGTCATGTCAATGCACTGAATATCATAGCCGCATATCTTGTAGGGATTGACTAGGATGATCAGTTCATTCATGTGGCACAACGAAGGGTTATCACACCCATCCATCCAACTGATGATGATGACTTGAATGTAAACCACCTTACTAACCATGCTTCCACATCGGGACCTACAGACCCCCTATAGTGAAGGATTCCTCAAGGTGGACAACTCCTTTCCTCAAGTATCTCTAGCCTGAAACTCTACCACTATATAGTGTTGAATGTGAGAGAATATTTTAGCATGCAACACAGTTCACCATCCAGATTTGGCCCATCCTTGAGAAGACTCTCTACAGATTTTTTTTGATGTAATTATACAATATTTAATTCAAGTAGATGAGATCCCTCAGTTCATTTTGGATGTATATTCTAGGTCCTATGGTTCTCATTAAAAATGGATGAAACTCTATCACTAGATTCGATGGATGGGCTACTTCTAGATGGACATGGTCCATGACTGTATCATGTTTTCCAAGAGCTGTCATGTGTGTCATATCCATACTAATTTTAGGCATTAACTGTCAGATCCCATCCACACTACCAATTATTCATTGACCTTTGCAGTATAGGGAATCTATATCATGGGACTATATCAACCAGTAATATATTTCCAATGTAGGTTCATTATGACAATGAAATATGTCTTTTAAAAGTGGGAAGAAGCAACTTATCTTAAGGAATTCAAGGTATGATTGATTCTTTAATTCATGATCTCTAATACCATTCATCGGTTCAGAGTCCCTCATGCTATTCTCCTCAATAAAAACACTATATTTCGAGCTACTGAGATGAAGATGTTTTATGCCAAGTATAAAATCCAGTTTAACCATTCCTATTGCTACCATACACATGAAAATTGGAAAATTTAGGAGTTCAAAAAAACCCTCCAAAACTTTCTATGAAAGATGGTGAGTTAGAATGGAAATGTTTGGTCAGACAAACTATCCAATTCCGTATGGTATTATCAGAAAATGAATTATAATTTGATCAAGTTGACTCTATATTCCATGGTTTATGGAGCAGAGGCAGTCCTACCCATCGAGATCCAATTTTCATTTCTCCGAATAATAGTCTATGATAAGAAAATGTCAGATAGAATGGTAGAAGTCTATCTAGCTGAATTGGAAGCTCTTGAAGATAGTAGGATCCAAGAATTAAATAATATATAGAGACATAAAAACAAGATATCAATGGTGTTTAATAATAAGGTTCACCTACTCTCCTTCCTCCAGGGTGACATAGTACCAGCTCTCAGAAAACCAATCATACCTAGAAGGAAGCCACCAAATTTGGAGCCCAAGTAGAGAGACTATGCATACTTCAAAATGTATATCTCAATGGTATATACTATTTGATCACTATGTATGGAAATTGTATCAATCTTCCAAACAATTTCAAGTTCCTCAAGAAATACATCATGTAGTGAACAACTATTCATCTCCACATCATGATGTTAAACTTTGCTGTATCGTCCTAGTTGCATTACGATAAAACTATGTAACATCTATAATTCCTACCATATGATATTAGATAGTGTTTTTTCTTCTCTATAACAAGATGTTAAACTATTATTCTATAGTCCAAGTTGTACGAACTTAAACTAGATAGCCTTAGTCCAAGCCTCATGAATTTAAATTGTATGTGGGTTTTCTTCTAAATGTTTCATGTAGAAGTAGGTCTTCTATGGGATCATTCATGTCTGGTTTGTCACCTCGACATGAAATATATATATATATATATATATATATATATTATATTGAGAATCTCTTCCCTATGGTCTGAACTCCAAGACCTTAAACTATGGACCCCCTGTCCAAGAATCGTGTCTTTAAACTGTATGAGGGTCTTCTTGAAAGTGTGTGGTGTGGAATTCTAGCCTCCTTAGCACTCATTCATGTCTTATTTTCTATAACACTGAAATACACATGTCCTCTTGAATCTGTTCTCTTAGTGCCCAAACTATATGACCCTAAACTATGATCCCGTAGTCTTGGTAGACATGAACATAAACTATTTTCAGGTCAAAGCATTATGAACTTAAACTATTTAATTCCCCTATAGTCCGAGCTGCAAGAATTTAAACTTCATAGCATAAAAATCCTAGCTACATTATGAGAAACAACATGGCACCAATTTTCTAGTTGTATGATTATTAACTGCACAACAATATAATAATCTCTCATGAGAGGACATTACCCCTGGCATCTGTCATACATCATTCCATATTTCTTTAACTCCATATTTATTTATTACTATCCACATAGGATATGTAGTGATGCCTGAATTCTATATCTTGAACCAAAAACACTAAAAAAAATAAGAAGAATCAATAAAAAAAGTCCCCCTCCTTGTGTACGGGCCAAACATGCATAGGGAGATCTTCTTCTAGAATTACATGTAGCTTTATTCCCATCGTCATGGGATATATAGTGATAGATAGATATGTTGTATTTGGGTCCAACCGCAAGTTTACCAAACCTTCATCCCTCTAGACTCAATTTAGTATAAGAATCAAGATTTCAAACTGAATGAAAGATTCATTTTGAATGCATATGTGGTGTGTGATATTCCTTGGCCTTCATTAACATCAGGATTTTTATTTCTCCATGTTATGCATACCCATTTTGGATTTCTCAACCTATGGTCCGAACTTTTTGACCTTAAACTAAGAGACAATGTTTTCAAAGAATGATGTTAAACTATGATTCTACCATGAAGAAATTTAGGATGCCTCATGGTAACTATGGGATGCCCTAGATTCCTCACTATATTGGATTTCCCCACCAACGTTGGCCTCTTACCACACTACATTTATAAACTATGTGTGGATTGATTCTTTCTTCGAAAAGATACCTACTGACACACAAATTGTTAATCTTAGGTCTAGCTGTGATATTTTCCGCTTTCATGTTGGTTCCTCTTCATCCTTTACACATGAAATTAAAAAAAAGAGATTTATATTAATATGCGTGACTTGATTCCCATCCTTATGAAATATTTAGAAATTCCTAAACATTTTATCTATTGGTCCAGCCGCAAGTCTATCATCCTTTCAGCCACTTGACCTCAGTTATGGTCTGAAATCTATGGTAATAAACTTTGAGCTTATAGTTTTAGTAACATGACACAAAACTGTCTAAAATAGTGCATATTGTATGACCTTATTCTATTCACAAAGATCTATTTTTTAATCTCACTCTATAATACAATCATTCCTCATTCCACACTTTGATTATTTCTTGGTTTAGATTCCCATAAACTTTAAAATCTATTTGGAACCCCTAATAGTGTCTGTATCATGCCCTATTTGGCTGACCTGCCATGTTGGGACAACTACCTAATGGATATTTAAAATAAAACAATGAGTCCTATGTTTCAAACATGGTTAACGGTTGATATTTCATTTTCATGACCCATTATTGGCCGATAGGGTAGTGGTTCCTCTGTTTTGAACATGTTCAACAGTTGATCCCTACTCACCATTTCCCCTCCATCCAAACCTAGAAAGAATCAATTTACCTCATTTCCACACTTCTGTATTTTGGTGTAATTATACATTTGTTATAATCCATAATGTGTGCTCCCACATGTTAGGTATACCCCCTATGCCTTTCCTTGTTTCACACACTGAGCATAGCTCATAGGGGATTGGGAGTGCTGGTAGGGTGTTTATCGATGTAGTCGAGCTACACATGATCCCTTATGGTCCAAACTCTATTACCTTAAACTAAGAGTTTCACTACAAAAATGTGATGTGGAACCAGTCCTCATTATACATCATTTACATCATATTGGTCGCTCTGTTACCCCCATATACCTATTTTGGGAAGCCTCCTTGCCTTCAGTCAAAAATTCTATTACCGTTATCTAGAAATCTATTTCCATGAATGAATTTAAACTACATACAAATCCCTTAGGGATGTGTGATGCGAAATGGAACCCTTTTTCATCATTGACATCAACATCCTTTTGTTTCAAATTAATTTTATGATTTACAAGCCTCTTATAGCTCATTAAAGTCATGTTTATTTACTTCATTCCACACAAATATACTGGGAAAAGAAATTTTCATAGTCCTTGTAACACGACTTTAAACTATTGGACATGGTCTAAGAATTATGGATTTAAAATGTGTGCAACATCCTAGTCACATGACATCAAACCATGGAATGCATCCTGATCACATGATGATAAACTATACAGTGAATATTCCTCATCGTATGATGTTAAACGTTGTGTCCATCATCCTAAGATGCATGATGTGAAAATAAAAAATTTCTTAAGCCCTCACCTGAGAGTTTATTTCTCAATGCTATTCATCCACAACATTGTTCATATTTTCTTCTATCACTCAACATTTGAGATGAATATCCCTTGGAAGATAGTTCTTACCTTCATTAAAACCAATATACTTACAACGATATGTTCAAATCCATAGTGGTGCAATTAAATGATTGTGTTATCAATTTGAACATTCCAACACTTCTCTTAGATGCTTCTCAAGCCCCATTTTTGGATCCTCGTCATCTTCCACATAATAAGCGACCCACTAATGACATGGTCTCATGCCACTTTGGATCACCTACCATAATGGGTCAATATCCTGGATGATTTTGGATGACATTCAGAGATAGTTTCCATGTTTTGAACATGGTCATTGGTTGAGGCTCATATATTTTTATCTATTTGTAGGTATTGGTATGGATGATGTGTTTCGAACATGGTCATTAGTTATCCGACATCACCATTCCACTATCCTTGTGTTCATAATATTGGGAATTTTGATTCACACTAATCCTTCCAATTTTTTTGGATAGGTTCTAACAACCCTGGAGTTATCTTGTTCATGTATTAGCATACACCATGGAAGAAATTTGGCTATTATAGGAGCTCTATTCTCCATCCATATCACCTCTGATTCCAAACACTCTTAGTGACCAGTCAACAATAGTAGAACTTGAGTGTTCAATGATTATCTAACACTCTCATACAAATGAGAAATCATGTGGTCGTCCCTTGTTTCTCACATTAGGCATCACCAACGTGAGCTTAGGTTTTGATCATTGGTTGTCTCACAATAATTATTGATGTGTGATATTTAAAGAAGAAAAAAAGAATTGTTTTAATGTGAAACAACTAAGTATCAAAAATGATCTAGAAAACTATTGCAGTAGTAGGGGGTCCACATGTTGGTGCCTCTCTTAAGTCCAAAAAATCACCCTTATAGAACTCCCTAATTAATTGAGTGTTGTAACCCCAAAAACCTTTGGCATGTGTCTCCATGGTTTTCTGCCTCCTCCTGAGCTCTAAATCTTCTTCATTATCCCATGGACGGAGCTGGTGGGCCATGATCTGCACCCAACCCACCCGAATCAAAGATCAACCAATTTAAACGACTCATATCTTATCTACTCTTGAGCATCCTCCAACTGGGCCATCAGTTGATTAAAGAGTTTTGACTGGGTGATAATGATTTTTGAATTCTCATCCAATTGTTCTTCTAGGCATTGGATCTCTTGGTTTACCACCTTATGAATTTGAATTATGTTACATTTTTCCATAGAACCAGGCAATGTCCAGATGCTGGCTCCTGTTATGCATCTTTTTAGCATTGTAGTCATGGATTAGTTCATGAATACCATAAGAAATAACCCCTCCAGTGCACAACATTCGTATCCAATGGTGAAGGGATCCCATTCAAACCACTATATGTGTATTTGGGGTCTAGTCTATTATGAATTGGATTCACTTCCCTACCCTACATTGGATGATATGATTTTATTTGGCCACATTTGGATCAGAGTAATCCATCTATTTGATTTCTACAGGCACAAACTCTGGAAACAAATCTAGGAATTATGTTTTAGGATCATAACTTGATCCCACCCCAACAATTTCATCCTTGTCTACCACATGTTCCACCCCAACAACGACATCAATCGTAGCCGCAACAGAATATTCAATGGGGGTTGTGGATTGATCAACTTGAATGACTGGATCTGTGTGGACCAAAATCCATGTAGGAAAGGGGAACCCAAATTCACAATCCATTTCTGAAAGTAAAGCACATGATACCCCCAATAATATTCAGAAAAGGAGTATGTCAGTTAATCTAATATGTAAATAACCTTTATAACTCTACAGAGATAGGGGACATAAAAAATCTGAAAATCAACATATCATACTTCTGGGTATCCCCCATTGTAATGCTAGGTCATGGCCCCTATAAGTGACAATGAGCTACATGGATTCTTTGGGAGCCTTCTCTAACCTCTCTAACTCTGGTTGGCCTTACAACAGATTCTTCCCTAGGCACATGCCCCGATGTGTGCTCCACTACACCAATTACTATACCTCTATCCTCATCAGTAGGGGTCACTAGCTCAGTATCCTCTTTTATATAATAGATTTTATTTTAGGAATATAAATAAACTATGAGTGAAGGTACCACATGAGAAAATGAGTTAATGATTAATCTGATATGTCTATCATATTCCCCAAGGAGGCTGTGATCTCCCTACTCTCTGATAGGATCTCTTCACAAGATTCTTGTCCCCATGATTAATTTGATTCCATGGGAAATGGAGTGTTCATATCTATCTCAACTACTTATTGTTTAAAAATAGAGGGCAGGTGAAAAAGTACCCCCACCCAATCCATCATGAGATGAAAAATTCCCCGAGAGTGCACTAGGTCTTCCAGCACTGCTATGTACCATAATCCCTCTTCTTTAGACAAAATAAATCCATCCATGGCATAAAAAATCCATGAAAGGAACATCCCATTTCTATTGGGTTTGTCCCACATCCCTTGGACACTGGATAACATCATGTAGACGTCCCAATTATACCAATCCTCATGAAAGACGGCGTCATCGGGAATCTCCATGTGATGTAACTGCTTCCCCGGAGATTGGGACAATATCCTTCAAAACCCCTAGATGGATCCCCATCCTCTCGGGTGTCCCCTTCCTCTAGGGAATGACTTACCAGAAGCATTGGGATATGTGTTTTTGCTCATATTTCTTCATCTCTGGTCGGTGCAAGCTCCAAAACTGTTGGTTCAATTGCTGCAGTTCTACAATAATGATGTGCCACAGCCCATCCACCGTGATGCTCTCTCACCACTATACATCCATGAATCTGAAGTTTGGAAACCACTCATTTGATGGATCAGATGTACCACTGCCTCATTATTACTACCAGATAGGCGACCACCCATCTGTTTGCGTACTCATATATTAGCCCATAGGCAATATTGCATAGCGATAGCTTGTTCCAAACTTTTCCATATTTGTACATGAACATGATATAGAGTTTCCATATATATGAAAGGTGGAACTACTGACATATATCTAAGAGAACCTTTAGAGTCAGCCTCTGCAGGCACCTGAACTACCCTACGAATCACTGACGATTGAATGCACTACTACAAACACGACCTTTATCAGCGCTAAAAATGGCCTTTATCAGCACTAGAAAAGCGCTGATAAAGCCAGCGTAGATAAAGGGGTCCTATATCAGCACTTCCTTTATCAGCGCTCTCGTTTTAGCACTAATAAAGGAACCTTTTATCAGCGCTTTTAAAAAAGCGTTGATAAAAGTTAAAAAAATTTAAAAAAAATTAAAAAAATTTAAAAAATACTGCCAATCGGGGGGGGGGGGGTCTTTTATAGCGCTTGAACCCCCGCTTTTACAGCGCTTTTCGGCCCCTATACAACACCCCATGCACCCCCCTCCACCCTTTAACAGCGCTTGCTCCAATATTCCCCATGCGCGCGCACCCCTGCATCCACCAGGATTTGACTCGAGACCTCCCCCCTGCGCGCCTAAGCCCTTACCACTACTCTATTTTGATTTGCTTTCCAATTCATGATATATATATATATATATAGTTATATTTATTCGTATAGTAATATATATTTATATTAATATATATATATAGTTATATTATAATATATATAGTAATATTAATATATATATATAGAGTGGTATTAATATATATCTATATCTATAGATATATAGTTATATTTATTCGTATAGTAATATATATTTATATTAACATATATATAGTTATATTAACATATATATAGTTATATTAACATATATATAGTTATATTAAGATATATATAGTTATATGAATATATATTTATATAGTTATATTAATATATATAGTGATATTAATATATATATTTATGGTGATATTAATATATATATTTATAGTAATACTAATATATATATATGTAGTTATATTAATATATATATAGTTATTAGATTAATATATATATAGTTAGATTAATATATATATAGTTAGATTAATATATAGGTATATAAATATTCATATATTTGTATTTTAATTAAAAATATTTTTTAAAATGACTATTAAATGACTATTACTCCATAATATGTTGAAAACACAACTCAAACTTCAAACGGCCATAACTTTTGATCTGGGTGTCCGTTTGAGCTCTACCACATATCAAACGGCCATAACTTTTGTTATTAAATGACTATTACACCATAATGATTATGAAAATATTAATTAAAAATATTTTTTTTAATTTTTTAAGAAGTCATTTTCACTAAATATCTTAAATATTAAGTATAATAAGTGTAAATGTACATTTAAACTTATCTAAAATATATTTAAAAATTATATATTATATTTATATAACAATATAACTATATTTATATATTAATATATTTTTAATTTTTTTTGAAGCCGACCCTTTATCAGTGCTAAAAAAAGCGCTGATAAAGGCCCCCCTTTATCAGCGCTAGTAAGAAAGTGCTGATAAAGGGGGGCCCTTTATCAGCGCTACTAAGAAAGCGCTGATAAAGGGACCCCCCTTTATCAGCGCTTTTTCGTTAGCACTGATAAAGGGACCCCCTTTATTAGCTCTTTTCCGTTAGCGCTGATAAAGGGGGGCTCTGCGAAAAACTGTTTTTGTGGTAGTGATGGCTTGCAGACCGACTAACATTCTGTCCTTTCCACCAGCAGTCTGCCTCAAAATTCCAGAAGATACTACCATTGTTTTTTATTAACGAAGATTTTATTAGTTACTAACCCCTTTGGTAGGGGAAATAGGTGAAACTTAAAACAATATTTTATCTCTACCTTGATCATCACATCCATTAATCCCAGATTGAATGGGATACTTCTCCTGATATTCATAATTTCTAGCTGAATGTTTTTTTCAGGAGGGGAAATCAAGTTTGGATACCCAAATTACATTATACAGTTTCATCATATATATCATTGAGATTCCAAGATTGACACACATGCTGAGTAGGCCGAGGACCACCCGTCGATGAATTTACCACCTTGGTGTAGATCCCATTCATTAGTACATACCTCTTCTGGGTTTCCTAACCCCGTCTTGTTGATTTTATGATGTTTCAATGGAGATGATTCATCTTATAGCTTTTACCCATTGACTTTTTTGATTTGGTTGTAGAGGCATTCTGCTATGATGAGTGAATAACCCTCCTCGATATGGCCTACAACTTCCTTCAACTACTGATATTGTTCTAGTACTCCCCTAAACTAATAATCTAGTTCATACCTACTTTCTAAAAGGATAATGACATCATCCCTTATTCTAAATCTATTAGTGGAAACATTTTTCATTGGGGATATTCATACTGTTCCATTGATAGTAGCATGAGAACTAGTTCATGGTCCCAAGCACATAGAGAGTATTCCTCGATCATGATGTTATCCTCAATTTTCCTTTATTTGGGAAGCATAAAAAATGAATTACCTTGAAACTTCCTAAGAATCCATCAAATCCATGACTTAGATGATTTTTTAAGTCAGTCTTGCGAAGGTCATTCGTGAAGTTCGTTCTCTGAGCTATGGATCAAAAAGAATTCAAGTACATTGCACACATAAAAACGTAAAAAAATCGTAATATATAGTTTACTAAGAATAATTTTTGGATCTAGGATCCGGTATTTATGGTTCAAAAATAATGTGTATGTGGAGATGTAACTATATAGGTAGCGAGTTTTGAAAAAATATAGCACATTATTTTCTTCACATGAAAAATTCAGTATTGTTTGATGGCCCCCAGGTTCTATTGAGAGGTATACGTAAGAACTGAGATTCACACTAGACTACAAACCTTCTTCCATCACAAAAATTGCACCATAATATATCTTTGAGAATTATAATCATGAGAAAAAGAAGATGGTCCATATTTTTAGTGATTTTCCACCAGAATCTGACACTCCTTTTCCCATTGGTTCCCATTCTGGGGGGGGGGATTTGGTGGTGTCGATATACAATCCATGAGATTAGTCATCAAGGAAATATAATTTTGGAAGTAAAGATAAGATCAAACAACCCTAAAAATACTCTTAAGGTTCTAATTGAGGAATCCTTTTTCAAAGACCCATCTACTTTCGTGAATGTGTGAAGCACCAATGGAACTCTCCCAGAGTCCGACGGTGCTCTGTGACCACACTAAGGATTGATGGATAGATTTTATAGTCTAAAGGATCAAAGGTCACTTTTTATTCCCATATCTACTTCTTGAATTTCCTTCTAATTTCCCAAGAACTATTTTCCTATAAATATGCATCTCATTCCAACCTCAGGCGATGACTACCCGAACTTTAGACAAAATTGTTCATCTTTATCCTTGAAGCACCCTGATAATTGATAACCAAACCAAAATGAATCACCTAAGGTGTCCTAGAATTGTGAACCCCCCTTATAAAAGATCTTAAATACCTCAAACTAATGTGTGGATTCCCTTCATGAAGGAATATACCCTTCATAGATGAAGAAGTCCTCATGGTATACTTATGGATTCACGAAGCATTAATCCATCATGAAGAAATCCTTTTTTGAGTCAAGACTTCATGATAATGTAGGTTCACTCTTTTTCTCAAAGCCTCTTTACCCATGAATACCCATCCCAATGTGAAGCAATCGATATTCATGAAGAACCTATTTACGAGGCCCTATGCTTCATGAAGACCATCTCCAGGGATTTTCCATGACTCCCCCTTATTCTAACACAAATCCATGAAGGCCGAGTTCCCAAAACTCCTACATCAATATTGTGTTGGTTTAGATACACCGCACATCCTTATGTGACCTATACAACCCTTTCCTATGGCCTAATATATTTCAAAAATGACCCAAGATTAAAATTTAACTATTTCTTTTCAACATAAGAATGAGAACCCACTTGCTTTTTAGCATGTGGATGCTAATGTGGACCACATGATGGAACACTCCTCCACACCATTAAAACATGGAATTGCCAAATCCATGCCCCTCCCAAGGGTGTATATGTGACGGTTACATAAGCCCATGGGGTAAGGAGTGTGTCCCCCATGTGTATGCTACTTGAATTAAATATTATAATCACCAACTTCTAAAGAACATGATGATAAATTGTAGTATCACCCTGTGAAATTCACAGAGGTCACCCCCTTATGCGACCCTCTTGAGATACCACCATGGGATTTCCATTCCTCCACAGGAAACTTCCACCTGTAATCTCCACACACCTTTAAATGGATGCTTCATGTATGAGTGACATAGAATGAGATCTTCCTCATATGTAATGATATCCCTTTTGGGAATCTCCCATTCATATGGTCTCCACTCATATGTAATGACATCTTCCTTGGAAATCTTCAATGCATAAGCCCCACCTTACCATCACTCATTGGAAAATATTTTGTGAAATTACAATCAAGTCTATGGATTACTCCTTTTTCTCACATCGAACATGAATCACATGGGATTATATGTTAGACATGATCATGATATTTGATCTATATCTGGGCCACTATTACATGTAAGCACCGACATGTCCCATCCAATGGACCTGCTCCTTAGGTGTAAGCCCCAATTCCCATTCATCAAACTGCATAGAATTTGATTAATGAATATCCTCAATAATATGGAAGACTTTGAGAGTTCCAAAACCATCATTTCATTCATTCCATACATTTCATCAAACACTTTATCCACATTCACCTTGATTTTACCCTAGATTCCCCATCTCGATGGGATCATGACATCCATTAATGTAGATCCTATGTGTAATCTCCATCTACTTATTCATTACTACTAGAAGTACCAAAATATATCACATGCATAATACCCACACCATCCTTTGAAATACATAGGTTTTGATATCTGTATCCAAATAAGGGTATGTAGGATTCATCTTTGAGGTTTATTCCCAATCAATGGTAAACCATGGTGCCCCATCTTAAGGGTGTACCTACCTAATCCACTTTAAAAAGATTTTTGATCATCCATAAGATTGTTCTATTTTCCCTTTAGGGGGAAAACCTCTTGGTTCCTAATCCATAGGTGTCCTAATCCATCTATTCGGTAAACCTTTTTGGTGTTCCTTTCTAGAGAGACACCTCCTTGATCTACCTCCATGGGTTGTTCTAATCAATTTCACTCTATCTATACAAGAAATTAAACGCATTCCCTAATTCATAATGCTACATCATGTTTAACATGGGATGCATGAGGTGAAAGCCTTTAAATAAATGAATATGAGATTTGATACCCCATGATCAACATGAGATGCCTCAAGTTCTATTCCGAAGATGCCTCAATGAGATGCACTCCTAGAAGGTAAAATATAGGTGACCAATGTTCCCAAAATCCAGAAATACCGGTGATGGACAATGTGCATACACTCTTGACCGAATTTTGATTCCCTATCAAGAACCATTGGAACTTTTAAAAAGAAGTAGCACAATTAATTAGCATCCCCAAAGAGACAGAACCAAGAATGCCTTCCACAAACATATTTAACTATATGATGTTGTTTGGAACAAGCTGAAGAATTATAACTAAGAATACATGGAAGGAGGGACAAACATCCAAACATCTCATTTCAATATAGAAGTAGACATCATCGATGAATGTGGTGAATTCCACCCAATATTGGGAAGTGGGAATACAAGGATATATGAGTATCCAGTGCACACACACCCTGTGGCAGATGCATGGTTTCTCCCTGAAGAAAGTGTTATAAACAAACATGTTTTCATGTAGTATTTTTACTATCCTTGTGGATAGTTTTTAATTATATTCAAAATCATGATATTATTTCCAGTATGGAGCTGAAGCAGGTAGATATGTTGCTTTTGGTGGCTTGGTTAGGATTTGGGTTCTAAGTATATAACAAGTTATTCATGCTCACACATTTATTATAATCAGTTTATACACCTAGTATACATGTGAACATTTGTTATGGACACATTTTCAGTATCCTACTAGGTTTTTATTACTCACACCCTATATGGGAATCTTGATTCATGTGTATATTTAATGTATTGGGATCTTGGAAAGGGAAAGGGGCATGTGGGATATGGTTAAACCCATGAGCATATAGTTGCTAGAATAACTAAGATAGACTCTCAAGGATTTTCATTGTTTTACTTATTTACTTATCGTCATGCACTACTACTCTAGTTTTCCTTTCAACATTAGGATAATATTTATTTATTTACATGACATGGCTGCCATCCATTATTAAATTTTATATTTATTATTTTAAATTATATCTATATTGATATTTTTTTGTTTATAATTACATTATTAATAAAAGGATATGATATTGAGGGTATAATATCCCCATTGACAGTATTCATAACCTTTATTCTAGTAAGAATCCTCTTGTATATAAAAGGGCACAGATGATATCATGTGTCACAACCCGTCCCCCGGGGCCTGTATAGTGACTACCCAAAACCCACCTTCCATAGGCCAGGGGCTAGAAACTAGCACCAAAGGCGTAAATCCCTAAACTGGGAAGGCACTGCCTTTATAACTGCAAAAAAACATATCAGAGTACACAAGTGGAAGAAAAACACTAGGTAAAACTATATACAGAAGAAGTGTTGGGAAGTACAAAGGGGCTGGAAATACAAGCCCAACAAGAAGGTACAGGTACAACAGAAAGCAAGTACAACTGAAAAAGAGACAAACATCTGAAAGGTAAAGAGAAGCTCCTAGATCATCCTCCAGGGTTCCTACCTGAAGGGTAGGTATAGATGGCCCCCTCAGAACTCTATGTCCTTAAGAATCCTCTATGTACAATCTCGTCATAAGGTCCACCTTCGGGTACCGTCCAGTCTTGGCGCTCTCAGCCTCCATCAGCGCTGTCCGTTTTCTGCATCCAACACAACGAGGTGCAATCATAACTCATGTAGGGGTGAGTATAACGATACTCAGTAAGGACCCCAAGACCCTCAAGGTATCACAATATTTAATAAGGATAACCACAAAGAAAAGAAACAACGAATAACACTTACTTAGTTATATGCCCATACATATACCTAAGTTATCTAGTAACCTATATCAATCATGAGGTAAACACAAAAGTCACTAACTCATCTCAAAATCTGGATTTTATTCTAGGGTGGTAACATGTAAGACTCATAGTAAAACTATCGAAACCTTGGCTACTGATGTACTCCTCCTCTATAGAGTACTGTGGGCTTGTAGAGTCACACAGAGGCACTTCCCACTGTCCTAGACTACTGCGGTACTCCTCCTGTCGAGTACCGCGGGTCATCTGCGTCACACAGAGGTGCTCCCCACTGTGGGTCTCCCACGCTCACACAGAGGCGATCCCCCTCATAGCTTGCTAAGGTACTCCTCCTATCGAGTACCGTGGGTCTGCTGTGTCACACAGAGGCGCTCTCCATTGTGGGTATGCTGCATCACATAGAGGCACTAACCACTAGGCTAATCGAAACACTCCGAGTCGAAGGGTCTACAGTTGTTAGGTATCATCTAGCTAATAGGTCTCCGTAATCTGCTCGCTCATCTCCGAGATGATCTACTCCATGAGATACTGGTCGATACTCTCACTATCACGATGTACCAAGTAGAAGTATCTCAATGGTCCGCCTCACCATAGGTGTCTCAATGCAATAGACGACACATTAATCGGATGCCCAGTCTGTGAGTTATTGGCATTTTCGTTCTAGGGACCTGGTTGGTTTTTAGGTTCAAACCAACCCGATCGTACCCCAAATATATCTAAACCTCAAGTGGGGTTTGACAAAAGAACCGTATCGCTCTAAAATTTTCATCGCCACAGGTGGTTCGTCGATCAGACACCCGTAGCCTAATATATTGGCGAAAAGGTGAAAATTGGCCATTGCAGGTCCGGGTCTGGTCCGACCCAGTCCGACCGAACCAGACCGACTGGGATCAAACAAGGGTCTGACTCGGCCCGTGGGTTCGGCCCGATTTGAGGGGGCAGCCCGACCCGAGTGGTCGGCCATACCCGAGTGGGCGACCCAACCTGAAGGTGGCCCAACCCGAGGGGCGGCTCAGCCCGAGGGCGGCCCGGCCCAGATGGAAGCCCGACCCGAGGGCAGCCTTGCGGCCTGGCAGCTCATGGTGTCTACCTATGTCGTGGCCAGAGGGAAGCTGCACGCCCCTTGGCTCCCAAACGGCTCTTCCATTCGGGTGGAGCTCTAACCGGTGCCAGGTGGTGCCGGTACAGAACACGCGGGACCCGACGGGGTCCCGCCACTCCAGGCTGGCTGAGCGGCCAACCACTCTGCCCCACTGGTGAGACGTGACGGTGCTATTCTCCTCCTCCGTGGCCCACCCTATCCACGACCCATCATGGTTGTGGCTCTCCTTCCATGCAGCACGATGGTGCGGCACCCTCTTGACGACCCGACGACCTTGTGCCGCGGTTTCTTTGCGGTTGGCCTGTCACCGGCCCCCGTTGCTTCACCGCGGTCCATTCCTCTGGCAGTGCCGTTGCACTACCACCGTCATCAACAAATAAGGACAATAAAGAGGGAGGGTCAGACCGTGTTCATGCTGTTCGATCCCTCCTTGTTACGGTGATATAAATCGACGATTCACATTCCATAATTTGAATGACGAAGAATGGGAACAAAAAAACAATTCAAATCCCCTACCTCATTCGTCGATGATCATTGACGATGGAAGGAAAGTGAACATCATTCTGTTGACATCATAAGGAAAATGAAGAAGTCAAGGATGGCGTCGTTGGCATTCTTGAAGGACATCGCTCCCTCCTTTGTCCCGGTTGAAGAAAGAAGATGGTGGGAGATGTCTGTCGTTCTTCATTAGAGATAAATGGCTCCTCCATGTTCTTTCCTCTCCTTAATTATTCCAACAAAAAATAATGAAGCATGACAACCAAATAATAGATGGAATCAGCATCTATTATTTGTTGGCACAATAATTCAAAATGTTGTAATTAATTAAATGAGACAACCCATCTAATTAAAGAGGGTGGTGTAGGCTTAATTAATTAGTGGAGAATGTCAAGTGTCTTCTCTACTTAAATGGGGTGTTAAAGGGGTTAGAAAATTGAGTGGTACCCTCTGAAATTTATCCTCCCAAGGGAGGCTATGAGCGGGTGGGCCCCACCACCATAACCTCCCATGGGAGGTTATGGTGTGGTGGCCCCCACCTCTAACCTCTTATTGGAGTTTTTAACCACCATAAAATAAAAATAAGTAAACTCTTATTTTTATTTAACTTAACTAAACACCCCCAAAATCTTACATCCATTCTCGTTAGAACGCAACTGTAGTGAAGATCTCACTAAGAAATCACCGATGCTGTGAGTTCAACGGTTCCCTCAGATTTTAATTCTGAGCACCAGTTCAAAAGATATAAAATATCGCTTGTACTTTTACTGAACGTACCAAAAAAAACTTCCTAAATTGATTCCGGGCGCATCGGGCCTTGGAATCAAGCGCTATAAATTTTTACGGACTCGTAAAAATCACATGATTAAAAAAAAATCACCGAATTTCCAGGTTTTTACATTCTCCCCACCTTAGGGATTTATGTCCTCATAAGCTACAACTCGAACTAAGGGAATAAAAGGGGATACTGAGCACGCATCTGAGCCTCCCGCTCCCATGTGCTCTCTTGGAGGTTCCCTTGCTGCCAGCGAACATACACCAGAGGTATTGACCGTCTATGTAGGACCCAATCCTGTTTATCGTCAATCTCTAATGGAACATCTATGAATGTCGCCCGTCATCGATGTCTAGATCCCCATGGTCGATGATGTAGGATGGGTCGTGCACATATCTCCTCATCTGAGATACGTGGAAGACATCGTGCACCCGTTGCAACTTAGGTGGAAGAGCTAAGTAGTAAGCCACCTCTCCTACTCAGCTAAGGACTTGGAAGGGTCTGATGAATCATTGAGACAACTTAACACCTTGACCAAATCTTCGTAGACCTTGTCGAGGTGAGACCCGTAGAAATACATGCTTGCCATCCTCAAACTCTATAGGCCTCCATCTCTAATTAGCATATGAATTCTTCCTTCTCTCTGTAGTCTTCATATGCTCCTGGATGATCTGCACCTTCTCAGTGGTAGCTTGCACCATTTTTGGTCCCACATGTGCAGACTCCCCAGGGTCTATCCATCACAATGGTTTTCTAAAAGGTCGCCCATACAAGGACTCAAAAGGAGCCATACCGATGGTGGAGTGATAGATGTTATTGTGGGAAAACTACACCAAAGGAAAGTGGTCCTCCCAGCTGCGACCCAAGTTGAGGAAACAAGCATGGATCATGTCCTCGAGTGTCTGAATGGTCCTCTTAGTCTGGGCATCCTTCTGAGGATGGAAGGCGGTGCTCAGATGTAGCTGCGTCCCGAAAGCCTACTGCAACCCCTTCCATATCTGGGAAGTAAACCGTGCATCATAGTCGGAGACAATAGAAGTAGGTACTCAATTAAAACACACAATCTCCTATACATAGAGACGTCCCAAGCTCTCTACTGAACCTTGATCTCTAATCTGTAGGAAGTAATCCGACTTGGTGAGTCGGTCAACGATCACCCATAATGAATCATGTCTCCTGGATGTACGTGGAAGACCTGTCACGAAGTCCATGTATATCCCATCACACTTCCACTCTAGGACCTCTACGGTCTGAACCAATCCTGCTGGTACATGGTGCCTTGCCTTCACTTGATGACAAGTGAGGCATCGTGAGACAAACTCTGCTACCGCCTTCTTCATACTTGGCCACCAATACTGTCCTCTGAGGTCTCGGTACATCTTCGCCACTTTTGGATGTACCCTTAAAGGGGAAGTGTGGAACTCCCTTAACACCTACTACTAAAGTAAAACTAGTACCATGGTACATCCTCTAAAGATGATGACATGATCCCCACCTTTATAAAATCCATCAGGTGCTAATTCTGTGGATATCCGAGCACGTCGAGTCTCATAGTCAGCATCCCCACGCTGCACCTCCCTGACTTGCTGAAGAAGTGGAGGATTGACTGTGAGAGACTGTAGATAGGCTACTCTATCCCTATCCACAAAAGATATCTGTAAGGCTGCTGGCTACTCTGTTGCCTCTCCTAGTAGCTGTATACCAGATCTCCTACTGAGAGAATCTACAACAATGTTCCCCTTCCCAGGAGTATAGACTATCTTGAAGTCATAGTCTAGAAGGAACTTAATTCATCACCACTGTCTTAGGTTCCAGTCCTTCTGAGAGAAGTTATACATGAGACTCTAGTGATTATAGTACTATTTGAAACGTTCTCCCATCAGATAGAGATTCCACATCTTCAAGGTAAAGACCACTGCTTCTAACTCCAGGTCATGGGTAGAGTTGTTCTGCTCATGTTGTCTCAGCTATCGAGAACCATATGCGATCACTGCTCGCTCCTACATCAGGACAGAACCAAGTCTGGTTCCTGATGCATCGCAGTAGACTACGTACCCTATGCCTTCCTCTAGAAGCCTCAATATGGGGGCACTAGTCGGCCTATACCTCGGATCCTGAAAGCTCTGCTGGCATCTCTCTGACCACACGAATGGATTCCCCTTCTTCGTCAAGGTTGATAATGGTACTAAAACTCTGGAGATGTCTGGAACAAACCTCTGATAGTATCCTTCCAATCCCAGGAAACTCCGTACCTCCTTTATACTCCTGGGTGGCTCCCAAGCAATTACCACCTCAATATTCGCTAGATCTACTGCAACTCTAGCCTTCGAGATGACATGTCACAAGAAGTGAACCTCTAAAATCCAAAACTAGCACTTCAAGAGCTTACCATAAATCTGGTGCTCTCAGAGTGTGTCCAGTACCACCTGCAAATGGTACGCATGCTCCTCTTCAGTATTTGAGTAGATCAGAATGACTTCAATGAAAACTACGAAAAAAGAGATCATGGTATGGCTGGAATATCCTATTCATGAGACACATGAACACCACTGGAGCCATGGTTATGCCGAAGGGAATAACCAAGAACTCATAGTGGTCGTAACGACACCTAAAGGACATCTTATGCACGTCCTCTTCTTGAAATCTGAGCTGGTGATAGCCTGATCTGAGGTCTATCTTAGAGAATCATTGTGCTCCCTTGAGCAGATCAAAGAGGCCATCAATCCTCGGGAGTGGGTAATTGTTCTTCACGATCACTTGCTTCAGGCGACGGTAGTCAACACAGAGCCTCAAGATTCCATCCGCATTTTTAGCAAATAAAATTGGGGCTGACCAGGGAGAAACACTGGGTCAGATGAATCCCTTCCCCTGCAAGTCCTCCCGCAGTACCCGCAGCTCACAAAGCTCAGCAGGAGCCATCCGATACGATGGAGTAGATATCGGTGTCGTCCCGGGGTACATTACAATGTAAAAGTCCACCTCTCAACGAGGAGGTAGTCCTGGGACATCATCAGGGAAAACATCCGTGTACTGGTCCACCACTATAGGATAAGTTAGGCTCTCCACATCAACTGCTCCGAGGGTATGGAAAGCCAACTGGTGAGTGATCAACAGAACCCTCCTTCGAGTAAGTCCTTCCTGTGTTGCAATGGCCCCCTTCTCTCCGGTGAAGGTAAACCAGGCCCCATCCATACGGACACACCACACTTTGCACCAAATACAGTCAATCTGAGCAAGGACTGTAGATAAACAGTCCATACCCAAGATGACGTCGTAAGGCCCCTACGCCGCTACGAGGAAATACCATCCAAAGCTCTCGCCTCCTAGAGTAAGTTCACACTACCGACACTGATGCATAATTGTCAAGTCTACTCTCATAAGAGTCTATAGCTGTAAGGATCGAGCCAACGACTCCGTCAGAATATCCAAGCTCCGAACGAGGGCAGTGGCTATGAAAGAATGACTAGAACTTGTGTCTATAAGAACTGCATCTAAGGTGGAGTAGACATAGATCATACCTTGAATCATCTCAATAGCACCATGGCCGTAGGCCTCAGTTGCCTGAAGCTAAGATCTCCCCTCTTTACCCACTCCCTGTGGTTGGGGTGGTCCTCCAGGTGGTGGTGGTTGTAACACCTCGTAATGTCATCGACCACCAGCTACTTGACTAGATCCTCTGCCACGTCCAACTGCACCCTGTAGACCGCCTCGATCGAACCTCTACCTCTGCCTGGGAGGTCCCTCAACTATCTGCTAATCATCTGAATGGAGGGTCAGATAGTCACGAGCCATGTGACCATACCCACCGCATGAGTAACACTGCTTACTCATGGTAGGTAAGTCACTACCTCGGGTTCCCCGCACAACCGATCCTGAGTCCTTCAGTCATCCACCCATGGGTATGGTCCTCTTGGACCTCTGCGTCAACTGTCTACTACTAGCTGCAGAAGACTCCGCTGCATGTCGACTAGTAGTGGGTCTTACTGCTTGTGTTTTCTCAGAAAAAAAAAACTCTCTACTAGGAGGGATCTCTCTAACATCCCCACCTGCGTTGGGATACTAAGGGAAATCATCAAAGCCCTGATCTTTCTCCTGAGCCCCTGCTCAAAGGACCAAACCGTGAAGAATGGGTCTTGTACCATATCCGTGGAGTAGCGCAAGAGGTCAGTGAACCTCACCGAGTTCTGTGATACAGTCATGCTACCCTGCTGTAGATGCAGTATCTCTTGTATCCGTACTGCTTGTAGGTTCACTAAAATAGGCTCCTCCTAGAACAGGCTCTCGATTTATGTCTAGAGTAGTGTCACCTCGTCATGGACCTGGAGTATCAGGCTCCACCATCTCCCTGCTACTACCTGAAGGAGACTCGCTGTAAGGATCACCATAAGGTCTTCTGGTGTCCCTACCAGCCTAAAGACTCTCACCACAGCCTCCAAAAAATCCTCAGCCGCCTGTGGGTCTTTCTCTCCCCGGAACCGGGGTGGCCTCTGGTGCTAGAACTCATGCAACGTGCTCAAGGAGTGTGCATCGTCTGCTGCTAGGGCTGGTGGCCTCAATGGCCCAACAAGAAGTGGTACCGCTGGAGCCTCTACTGATAAAGGGCCATGCACCGAGGCCTCATCGCTTGATGGTCTGTCAGAGCGTACAACTCTAGAGGCTTTGAGGGGAGTCATCTTGAAAGAAACATATGTGACACGATCAAAAGATAATACCAGGTGAGCTGACCTGGTTGAACTGACTTAAGAAAACATTTAAAGACACGCTCGCAATCAGTGTTTTCGTGCACTACGTCAAAAATTAGTAGTCAGGGTCCTGGTGTATGGATACATCGGCCACCCGCACCAACACTAGAATCCCTGAACTGAAAACCACACTTAGTACCAAAAAAATGATTGCTTCATAGAAAAGAAATATCAGAGCCCTAAATTATGAGGTAGAACCAACTCCTCTAATACCAATTTGTCACGACCCATCCCCCGGGGCTTGTATCATGACTACTCCAAGCCCGCCTTCCATAGGACATGGGATGTCGACTAGAACCAAAGGAATAAATCCCTAAACTGGGAAGGAATTTACTTTATAGGTGTAAAAAAACATAAAAGGGTACACAACTGGAAGAAAAAACTGTTTAAAATGATATACAGAAGAAGTGCTGGAAAGTACAAAGGGGCCGAAAATACAAGCCCAACAGGAAAGTACAGGTACAACTAAAAGAATGTACTACTGAAAAAGGAACAAAGAACTGAAAGGTTAAGGGCATCTCCAGGATCGTCCTCCGGGGTTCCTACCTGAAGGGTAGGCACAGATGGCCCCCTCATCACACCACGTCCATCAGACTCCTCTGTGTACCGACTCGTCGTAAGGTCCACCTCTGGGTACCATCCAGTCCTAGCAGTCTTGGCCTTCATCAGCACTGTCTGTCATCTGTATCCAACACAACGAGATGTTGGCATAGCCCATGAAGGGGTGAGTATAACGATACTCAGTTGGGACCCCGAGACCCCAAGGTCTCACAATATCCAAAAAGGGTAACTACAAATAAAAGAAACATCGGATAACCCTTACTTAGGTATATACCCATACATATACCTAAGTTTTCTTGTAACCCATCTAAATCATGAGGTAAACACAAAATTCATTGACTCAGCTCAAAAACATGATTTTATTCTAGGGTGGTAACATGTAACACTCCTAGTCAAACTATCTAAACCTCATATGCTAATGTAGTCCTCCTATATAGAATATTGTGGGCCTACCGTGTCACACAGAGGTGCTTCCCACTGCCCTCGATTACTATGGTACTCCTCCAGTCAAGTATCATTGGTATGCTATGTCACACAGAGGCGCTCCCCACTACGGGTCTCCCGCACTCACACAGAGGCGCTCCCCCTCGTAGCCTACTGAGGTACTCCTCCTATCAGGTACTGTGGTTCTGCTAGATCACACAGAGGTGCTCCCCACTATGGGTCTACTGTGTCACACAGAGGTTCTCCCCATTGGGCTAGTCAAAACACTCCGACTCGAAAGGTCAGCAGTCATCAGGTATCAGCTAGCTACTAGGTCTCCGTACTCCGCCCGCTCATCTCCGGAAGGATCTGCACCATGAGCTACTGGTTGCTATTCCAACTGTCATAAAGTCCCAATTAGATGTATCTCAAAGGTCTGCCACACCATAGGGGTCTCAACGCAACAGACGACGCATCAATCACACGCCCGGTCTGTGAGTTATTGGCATTTCCATTCTAGGGGCCTAGTCTCTTTTTTAGGTTCAAACTAACCCAAACATACCCCAACTGTATCCAAACCTCATGTGGGGTATTCCAAAAGAACCGCTCGCTCTATGATTTCCATCTTCGTAGGCCGTTTGTCGATAGGACACCCGTAGTCCAAGATATGGGCAAAAAGGTGTAAACTGGCCATAGTGGGTCCAAGTCCGGTCCGACCCAGTCAGACCTACCCGGCCCGACCCGGTCCAAAACGGGGTCTGACCTGGTCCGATCCAGTTGGAACCGTGGTCTAACCCAGCTCGATCCGGTCTGAATCGGGGTTTGAACCGGCCCGAGGGGGAGGCCCGACCTGAGTGGTCAGCCCGACCCGAGCGGGCGGCTCGGCCTGAAGGCGGCCCGGACCGAGGGGGCGGCCTGACACGAGGGCGGCCCGACCCGATGGCGGCTCGACTCAGATGGGCAGCCTAGCCTGAGGGCATCCTGACCCGATGGCGGCCCGGCCGGGATGGGCGGCCTAGCCCGGTGACCCTACGGCCCGACAGCTCGTAGTGTCCGCCTAAGCCACGGCCAGGGGGATGCCGTTCTCCACCTAGCTCGCGAACGGCTCTGCCATTCGGGTGGAGCTCCAACTGGTGGCAGGTGGTGCTGGTCCAGCACACAGGGGACCCGACGGGGTCCCACTCCACCTTGCTAGCCGAGCGGCCAGCCGCTCCGCACCACCAGCGCAGCACGATGGTGCCGCGGTCCTCCACCGCGGCCCACCCTGGCCACACCCCTCTGTTGGCCTCAGCACGACACGACGGTGACGCTCGCCTTTTCTGCGGCCCATCATGGCCGTGGATCTCCTTCCGCACGACACGATGGTGTCGCTCCCTCTTGACGACCCAATAGCCTTGTGTTGCCGGTTTCTGCACGTTCGGCCCATCGCCGGCTTTCGTTGCTTTGCCACAGTCCATTCCTCCGGCGGTGCCATTGCGCCGCCGCCGTCATCATCAAATGATAACAAAAAATTGGGAGGGTCACACCATGGTCATTTGGTCCAAAACCTCCTCGTTACGGTGATATAAATAGGTGATTCACATTCCATAACTTGAACGACGAAGAATGGGAAAAAAATTCAAATCACATACCTCGTTTGTCGATGATCATTGATGAAGGAAGGAATGAAAACATCATTCCATTGACGTCGGAAAGAAAACGAAGAATTCGAGGATGGTATCATTGGAATTCTTCCAGGATGGCACTCCCTCCTTTGTCCTGGTTGAAGAAGGAAGAAGGTGGGAGTTGTCCTTCATTCTTCATTGGAGAGAAATAGATCCTCCAAGTTCTTTCCTCTCTTTAATTCTCCCAAGAAAAAGAATGAAGCATGCCAACCAGATAATAGATTGAAAAATCCTATATTATTTGTTGGGACAACAATTCAAAATGTTGTAATTAATTAAATGAGACAACCCATCTAATTAATGAGGGTGGTGTAGGCTTAATTAATTAGTGGAGAAGGTCAAGAGTCTTCTACACTTAAATGGGGTGTTAAATGGGTTAGAAACTTGAGTGGTCCCCACTGAAATTTATCCTACTAAGGGAGGTTATGTGCAGGTGGTCCCCACCAACATAACCTCTCATGGGAGGTTATGGTGTGGTGGCCCCCACTTCTAACATTTTTTTTGAGGTTTTAACCACCAAAAAATAAAAACATGTTAACTATTATTTTTATTTAACTTAACTAAAAACCCCCAAAATCTACATTCATTCTCATTAGAACGCAACTGCGGTGAAGTTATTACTAAGAAATCACCGACGCTGTGAGTTCAACCGTTCTCTCAGATTTCAATTCTGAGCACCGGTTCAAAAGATATAAAATCCTGCTCATATGTTTACATAACGTACCTGTACAAAACATCAGAAGTTGATTCCGGGCACACCGAGCCTCTGAATCAAGCGCTGTAAATTTTTACAGACTCATAAAAATACTGTGAATTTAAAAAAAATCATGGAATTTCTGGATCTTTACATCATGTGAGTCACTTGGTTTGACATGGTGGTTTGGGTTAGGGAATTATAGAGATCATACACTAAACACCATAACATGGATACATATCTAATGTATAGAAGTCGGGTGACATAGGATTCACTACGATAAGATGTTTAAGACCATGTAATATAGACTATATTTTGTTCAGTTTAACATTATGTGACAAAGACTCAGATATCATACATTTTAGGGTCATTTTTTGAGGACCTATTATGAGAAATATAGAGTTATAAGGAGTGGAATTAGGTTTTATATATTGGTTCCGGGTGCAGAGGAAGCGTTGCGGTGGACAGAAATATATTACAATATCTTTTAATTATTGGTGACAAAAATCAAGAGCGAGGATATTGCATGTAAAATTTATAATTAATTTATTTAATTTCTGAAGAAATAAATACCTGGGATTAGGAACTTTCTTCAATTATGATTGTTGATCATTCTAAAAGGACGTTTTGGATTGTCTTCATTTTGATTGTGAGGATGCAAGGGTAGAATACCTTCAGTGGTGATCCACACATGCTCCAGTGGCCTCTATGAAATGCCACTCATTATCTAGATTCTAACGTGGAAAATTGAATGTCTTTCATGGTTTATTGTTGATCTCTCGTTCTTCAGTCATGAAGAAATTATCTCTTGGGTTTGTAGTTATTGAGAAAGAGATAGAAGAGGAGGAGTCGAGAGAGAATTCATTATGCACAACAATTCCTTATTCCCAAATGTGGAATTGGTTTTAAATGATTTACACAATATACATACCCGTCTATTTATAGGCATGAGATTTTTGTTAAAAAATTCAAGAGGATAACAACCATTATTTATAATTATAACCATTAATGTAATCCTATGACACAAAATAATAGTAATATTATTATTTTTGGTGCGCCAACATGCAAAAAATGGATATATAATATTTAGCAACTCGTATATAATTATTTTATCATCAAAAACAATCTTGATCCATTCGAAATTGTATTGAAATTATTGAAAACCCATGTAAATATTTTATTATATTAAATAAATATTTCACAAACTAGTTAATAAATATATATTATTTATTAAATAAAATAAATTAATATATTTTATTTGACATCGAGTGAATAAATATTTATTTAATTTATGTGATCAACTAAACTCAAATAAAATTTTTCCTCTTCCTTGTGAATAATATTTATTTGATTAATTAAATTTAAAAATAATTTTATCTAGAACAAAAGAAACACTTAGTTTGTGACCCTCAATGATTCGTTCTCATTGGTATTAAGTAGGCTTTCTTAAAGTTCAAGATTACTATCTATAAATGAGTCAAAGAACCTATGACAATGAACATAAAGTTTCAACAATGACAACCTCATACAAATTCTCACTCTGTAATATAATCCATGTGTCACGATATCTCATAAAGAAGGTTTCATGATGGTGTCATCAACTTATATGCTTGATACATCATTCTTTGACTATCCGGAATAAACTCATCATTACTCCATGGGAATGATATTTAGGAAAATGATTATATTTCAATAAAATATCCGAGATATCAAATTATATAAAGTTGGAAGGGAAAATCCTTCCTTAACAAATTCATTAATAAAATGTCATTCATGATGCACACAATATACCTTATTCCCACCAAGATATGGAATGATGGATTTTTATTAGAAAATATAATTGCGTGAGTCATGGCATGAATTAATGATAATGTTATGGTCTAAGGACAATTAAAAATGCTTGTAGATAGGAATATATAATGAAACCAAAAAATGAAAAATTCATACTGGCGGGTCTATTCTCATAATCTCCCATCTCAGAAATTACCTAACAGGAACTTCATGAGAAGAAGTCTCATCTGCTTATGAGTACTCACACCTGACGGTCTATATAATATCTATCCCATGATAATATGTTATCCAACTGCATAACTATGTTAATAATATTATCATAGCACTTCACAGGTCTTATCATAGTAGGGAAATGATATGACCATATCAATGTGAAAAATAGTCTAGGACATTACTACATTAAATTCATACAAAACAATAAAAAATATGTAAAAAGAGGTTTAATTTAATATTTAATACATCAAATATTTTTTAATAAAAGTAAAAATATTTGGATCTAGTACACCAACTCTACTAAACATTAAATTATACTAGATCCAAACCCCTTTAACTTCTAGTCCGCTAGACCTCACATGATAATCATGTTTCTGCTGAGTCAGAGATTTAGTCAAGAGGTACACCATATTGTCTTTTATGGAAATAAAACACACCACAAACTCAACTCTGTAAGTAAAATCCCTTAATATATGATACTTATGAAGTATGTTCTTCATCTGCTGATATGACCTCTAATGTTTTTTGAGATCCACCACTGTATTATTATCACAATAGAGTGTGATGGGATCTTTATTACTAGGTACCAAATCCAACTCTTAGATGAAATTATGTATCAAAAATTCTTATTTATCTACATTATAAGATGAAATATACTCATAATATACTATAGAATCTGTGACTATAGCCTGCTTCAATATCTTCCATATAACATCACCTTCATTCAATGTGAAGATGTACCCCATTTTTGACTTCATGTCAACTTGATCTGTTTGGAAACTAGAATTTTCATATCCCATGATGAATAGTTTCTCATCTCCACCATAAACAAAGAATATATATTTGAAATGCCTTAGATATATAAATATAATCATGAATTTCATCCAATGACAGTAACCTCGATCATCTTGATATATGCATAGCACACTTAATGTGTATGCAACATCTACCTAGTACATAGCATAATATACATGACTGACCCAATTGTAGATGTATATAGAATCCTTTTTATTCTATTTATTTCCTCTTGGGTCTGAGGAAACATTTTATTAGAAAGATGAAATCCATGTGACATTGGAAACAATACCCTCTTAGATTGTTCCATACCAAATCGCTTTACTATATTTTCAATGTATTTACATTGACATTGGTTGAGAATTCTCTTTGATCTATCACAATAGTTATTGATCCCAAGAATATATGTTTCCTCACCCAAGTCTTTCATGGGAAATAATTTATTCAACCATTCCATAATAGACTACAAGACTGGTATTTCATTTCCAATAAGTAATATGGAATCTACATATATGATTAAGAAAATGACTGCACTCCAACTAAACTATTTGTAAACACAGGGCCCAAATTCATTCAGTATAAACAAATTACATTATTATATCATAAAAATGAATGTTCTAGGACCTCGATGATTGATTTAATCTATAAATAGATTTTTTTCAACTTTCATATCATATTTTCATCCTTTGGTGTCACAAACACTTTAGGTCGTGTCATGTATACATCTTCTTAAAGGTTCCATTTATTGAAAGATATTTTGAAATATATTTTCCAAATCTCAGACTAATGGTAAGACTCAATGGAAAGTAGTATTATAATGGATTTCATCATTACAACTGGTGAAAGGTTGCATCGTAGTCAATGCCTTGATGCTGTTCAAACCCTTTTGAAACCAGTTACGCATTATAGGTACCGACTTGTCTTTCCATATCCATTTTCTTCCTGAATACAAATTTTCAACCAATGGGTATTACATCTGTTGGGGGATCTACCAAAATAATGACCTGGTTTTGGTATATGGATTCCATTTCAGAACGCATGTCTTCTTGCCACTTGGAAACATCTATTCCATTAAAAAATTCATTATAGGGTAGAGGATCATTATTATCAACTAATAATGAGTCTCCATCCTCAATAACTAGAAAAACATATCATTCTAGATCTCTAACCTCTCTTTTAGTCCTTTGCAGTACTTGTGTCTGTGGAATAGTTTCTTCTTCCACTGGGGTTTGTGGAATATGATCCTGTAACAACTCTTTTGTGCCTTGATCCTCAATTTCATTAAATTTTATTTATCTCCCAATATCTTTTTTTGGATATGTGATCCCTCTCAAAGAATATGGAATGTCTTTACACTATAACCTTTTTTATGAGGGGTCTTAGAGGTAATATCCCCTTGTTTTTGCGAGGTATCCTATAATGGTACACTTTATTCTTCGAAGTGAATGTATGTTACCTATATTGGCCTTAACAAAAGCTTCACATCTCCAAACATGTAAATTTTATAACATGGTTTTTATTCCACTCCAAAATTCATATAAAATACCATTTATTTATTTAATTGGTACTTGTTTTGGTATGTTTTCCACTGTTTATAATGCATATCTTTAATATGATAATGGAAGAATATCATGACTCATCATTGATCTAACAAGGTCTAATAAGGTATGGATCCTCCCTCTACTACAAAAGTGGCCATTTACTTTTCTAGCATTAGACTTTATCAGTGATAATAATAGGATAACGGTTAAAATCGTGAAAATTTTATCAGCACTAAAAAAGAACTATTAATGGGTACTTTAACAATTATTTTTTTAGTGTTGATAAAGGGAACTTTTAACAACATTTTATTAGCACTATCAAAGGGGGCCTTAACTGTGCTTTTTAGCACCAATAAAGGAAATTTTGTTAAATGGATTAATTCTTAGGAAATTAATACACCTGACCCCTTTATCAGTACTTCCATGAAACCCTTAATTGCAGTCCTACAACATTTATCAGTACTTTTCACACCACCACCTCTTTTAACAACACTTTTCTAATCTCCATCCTCTTGCGCACCCACCTGGATTCGAACCTTTCACCTCTCCTTAGAATATTGAACTCCTTTACCACTACACTATGTTTCTTTTTTATCAATTTAAGGATAATTATATTTATTTATATATATATTTACACATATTTTTTTATTCATACATTTATCTAATTATTTTTAAATACATTTATACAATATATGTGTGTGACCTATATAAACTTATATTTATTTAAATATATTATATATTATATTCATTAACATATACTAGAATTTAATATAAATACATATCGGTTTATTAATGCACACATATATGTATATATAATCATTATAAATATATTTGTATATTGTAAAAAATGGTTATATATTGATTTGAATACTGTTTTTAATATGTATTGATTTTCATATTTTAGAATAAAAATTTTAATGTAAATATGTTGATATATATTTATATATATTTATATGAGTGATTTATTATAATAAAATATTAGGAAATATGCATATATTAAATTATAAATAAAATTATATTATGAAAAAATATAATATTTAAAAACCATAATATCAATATGATTGTAATACCTTGGAAGAAATTCAGTCTCCACCAAAAAAGGCAGTAATACTCCCTTGAACAAGGTTGAAAATCCATAATATTTTAAAACACTGTGGTACCCTAAATAAAAACCCATTTTTAGGCCTTTTGGACTTTTTTGGCCTAAAAAATTTCATAGTGGTTTACCTATATCACTAAGGGTGTATATATCATCATAGGCTTAGATTTGATATGTGGTAGATCCCAAAAGGACTCCCGGATCAAATGTTATGTCATTTTGAAGTTTGTGTTACATTTTCAACTTATTTTAGATCTTTTATTTTTATTATTTTTGGATTTTTTATCTACAAAGAGACATTAAATGACTATTACTTGGTAATAATAAAAAATTATTAATTAAAAATATACATTTTTAATTATTTTATACGTCATTTTCACTAAATATCTTATGTATATTAATTATAAATCAATACTTACCATATCTCAAAAACATTTTAAAAAATATATATTATATTTATATTAATATATTTATATTTATATATATTAATATATTATTTTAAATAAAGTATTTTTTCTTGAAGTATACAATTATCAATGCTACTAAAAAGCACTGATTAATGGGGGTCTTTATCTATGCTTCTAAAAAAATACTGATAACCCCCCCTTTATTTTCACTTTTTTAGTGCTAACTATGGGGGTCATTATCAGCCCTTTAAGAAAGCATTGTGAAAGGCCTAGCACTAGATAAACCTATTTTTAGTAGTGTACTTTCACATACACCATTATACTAAGGCGTGTAAGGAGGAGTGTGTTGGGATAGGATCCCAAAATTCTTTAATTAATCAATGAAGAATTGATTAAGAAATTATCCACCACGACCTGGGTAGAGTTCCTTAATATTTCTACCAATATAGTTCCCAAATTTATTCATATATTCCTTGAATTCATCAAAATAATTTCACTTATACCTCATTATGTTAATATAACCATATGTACTAAAATATTAAGTGTTATAAAGTAAAGTTATCTACACCTTACTTCAAAAGGAAATGGTCCACACACATCTGTATGAACTAATTCAAGAATATTTATATCCAATTCACCATTCCCACTAAATGGGCCTTTGTTCAATTTTCCTTGTAATCATGAGTGACATACAAAAAGTGGTTTTAGTTTGGAAGAATATATGTATCCCTCTCGATGTAATTTTTTCAAGAGTTTTTCATTTACATAACCTAACCAGCGATTCCATGGTTAGATGTGGTACGAGTCATGTGAGGTAACATTGTTACTAATTTCCATTACATGGATCATGTAATGAAACATTTAAAGACCATTATGTAAAAGTTCCTTGAAATAATTAATTCTATATTTCTAAAATAATCAACATTTATTTCAAAATTTGAAAATGAATCCATCTATATATAGTCTAGATAGAGAAATAATGATTTTGGTAACTGAAGTAACTTAATAACAACCCTATAAAACCAATATCATTCTGGTCGGCAATGGGAAGTGGTAGTCCCCAATAGCTACAATAGTAAGTCAAACTCTATTGGTTGCTCACATATCTATTTCTCCTATGTAAATTTTTTCTGAATTTACTAGGTTTTTGTTTTTGAATACATATATGAGCACTAAAAGGTATATCTAATAACTAATTGGTAGAAATAGATATATTTCACTCGATAGATTCACACATGAAGCTTCCCCTTTCCTTTTTAGCATGGTATAGCTTCTCATCCAGTAGCCCTTATTTCCACATGAAAAAAAGTCAAAAATATGTTCCCTTGATTTCTCTTTGATATTCTTCTACTTGGAAGGGCATGAAGAAGATTTAGGATTAATTCTCTTTTATTTCCCTTTTTGATTTTTCACCATAAGGATAGAAGGATTTTCACACTTCATACCTTTTTCAACCTGGTGAAGTAGGATAAGAATATATGGAAGATACTTTTCAATGTTGTTCATATTCAAATTCACAACAAAGTTGGAGAAGCTATGAGGGAGTGATTCTAGAATGAGATCAGTGCCAAGTTCTTCAGAGATTTAAAACCCTAGA
Source organism: Viscum album (assembly GCA_963277665.1). NCBI lineage: Eukaryota > Viridiplantae > Streptophyta > Magnoliopsida > Santalales > Viscaceae > Viscum > Viscum album. Next base: position 1,941,671,895 of record OY728143.1, on the reverse strand, counting down.
ACCTCTAGGAAATCAATGTATCCAATGATAATGACTATATTAGGCCCAAATGGGGAACCCTCTCCATGATTACTTTGAAAAAATTCCATGGAAATCTCTAACTATTTCTATCTAGCTCTCTCTTGGTAAATACCACAGAGGTTCTCAACCATGCTATACACATCCATGTTTTCGTGAGACATCATATGTTAACTGGACATAAATGAAATCATAAAAAATTGAACATAATCCATGTTGTTCATATGTTTTTTCACATACTAGGAACACTTCATCACTCACCTCTTGAGCACGAAGATTAGGTATTGACGATTCTAACACGTAAGATTCCCATTGACGGTGTAGAACAACCCAAAGGCATCTGAACCACTCCTAGAAGTTACTACTAGTGAGGATATGTTATTTATCAAGTATTGATCCTAGGTATAGTGTGGATGAAAATATTTTAACTTTATTATATAATTAAAATAACAGATTATTAGTACATTGATTGATTACAATTTTTTTCATAAATATTAAATTAATTGATTTTATGAAATCTCCCACTATTTTATCATGTCCCAATAGCCATCACCATTGAACATGGAATGTCTAGTTTCTAGGAAATTCTTGTGGAAAGGATCCATATTCCACTTACCATAACCCCAAAAGGGTTTGAAAAGCTATTTTTCGGTATTTAGGTAGGCATGTCTTTCCTAACTATGGGCTTGAAGATTCTTGATCCATGGATTGGAATCCCCAATAAAGAAATACTAATTTCTATTTTTACAACACTTTCCTCCAAATTACACCAAGTCTAGGAAGGGCTACTCCTATTGATGTAAAATAGTTAAGTCAACATAACAACTTTATAATAACTCAACTTATAAAAGTACGTTTCTCCAAAAGGGTTAATCAAACACATAGTTCCATTCTGTATAATGTCTAATCATGTAACAAAAGGCTTATTCTGACTTACTATTGATTGGGGGATTTTACTTCCTTAAGAATAAATTTTTATATTGTTTTATCCTTTACATGTATTGTAAATATTTAAGTGTTTCTATACTTAATTAATTAATAATTTTTGGGTAAATCATTTATAAATAATTAATTTTTTTAGAATATATATTTTCATATTAATTCATTTATGTGTGTGCAATATTGCATCAATCAATACATCTTTAAGGCATTCTAATGAAAAGAAATGAATAATTAACTAACATGATTAGGATCATATCTATTGGTTGATTTAATGAGCGGATATTAAATCAACCTTTGACCTAGGGAAAATAAATCCTTATATTGGACTTGGCATGATCTATATTATTCCATATTTCCACCCATGTATCATCGAGTTGGCCCATAATGGTTTCTTCTTGAACCATCTCCATATGACTTGGGATTCTCCATTAATTAAAAATATTCACTACCCACACACAAGTGAGTGGATCCAATGGATTGGAAAAAGGGAATTATATAATTATCCTTGGAAATGCAGGTCCAACATAATATTGGAGGGAGAGATGACTCACATTACATATTTCAATTTAATATTAATTTTTTTTAAACCATTCAATAAATTAAACTAAAAAAATGCCAACACATAAATTGGTCTTGGTCAAGCTTATGATTAGTCGTACATGCAATGAATACACAGTGTGAAATAAAATAACCCTGTTTATTTTAATTTCATGGTGCATCTAGATACCATGGACATGGGTATATGGTGTGTGATCCAATCTCACATTGTGTAACCTAGCTTTACAGACCAAATTTTTGGTACTTTTCAATGACATCTCCAATCATTCTTAATTTGTTCTAAAATCTATATTAAAATGAAAAACCGATTGAACATGATTAATATTTCGATAACATGTTAATTAAAATTAGATTAAAGAAAAAATAAAATCAAATGAAAATCTAACCATGATTGCACATAGATAAACAATCAAAAAAATAATTGAAAATTTAAATATGAACCCTCTCATACCACGTTTTTTTCTGGGTGTATTGGAGGTGTTGTGATGTAGGATGATATAATTAATTTTTTTTAATAATAATTTTATGAAACTAAGAGTGAGAATATTTCACATAAAATCTATTATTAATTTATTTAATATCTAAAGAAATAAATTCTTGGGATTAAGAACTTTGTTCATCAATGATTTTTGATCATCCAAAAAGGACCTTACAGATTTCATTTGTTGCGATTGTGAGGATATAAGGGTATAATCCCTATAGTGTTGATGCACACAAGCTCTAATGGTCTCCGAGAAATGCCACTCTTTCTCTTGGTGATAGTACGGTGAATCAAAGGTCTTGTGTTGTTCGTTCATGATTTTTCATTCTTCGATCTAGAAGAAATTATCTCTTGGGTTTCTCATTCTTGAGAGGGAGAGAGGAGGATGATTCAAGAGGGAATTCATTGTGCCCAATAGTTACCTACTCTCATACATGGAATTGGTTTCAAATTCTTCACACAATAGACATAACTGTCTATTTATACAGTTGTAATTTTAGTTATGATACATAATTTCATAAAATCCATTAAATATAATTATAACCATGAATGAAATTCCATGCCACATAGTAATAAAAATATTATTTATTATTCCACAAAATTGTGAAAAATGTATAAATAATATTTACTCACTCGTAAATAATTATGTTATCACCGAACAAGGTCTTGGTCCATTCGAACTCCTCTTACATCTATTGAACACCCGAATAGATATTTTATTCACTTAAATAAATATTTTATTCCAAAACTAGTAAATAAATATTTTATTCAAAAACTAAAAAATAAATATTTATTAAATATTAAATAAAAAAATAAAAATTTTTTATTCTAAATCTAGTGAAGATAAATTTATTTAATTTTTGAGATCAATATAACAATAATAAAATTATTCTTTAGTCATGAGAAAAATATTTATTCCCTTAATTAAATTCAAAAAGAATTGAATCAAGACCAATACAAACACATAGTCTGTGACCTTGTCGGATTCATTCTTGTTGGCATTGGGCAGGCTTACATAAAGTCCCAAATTACTCTCTAGTAGCGAGTCAAAGAACAAAAGAGAAAGATCATAAATTCGCGAAAATGAAAAACATATACAAACACTCAATATGTAATATAATACATTTTTTACAATATCTCATCAGGAAGGTTTCATGTTGGTGTCATCAAAATATATGTTCGATAAACCATTCTTTGACTATCTGAAATAAACTCATCATCACACCATGACCATTGAATTAATGGAGACAATTCTATATCAATCAAATGGATGATATATTATCTTCTATAAATATGCATGGTAAAAATCATTCCTTTAATTATCCATTAATAAAATTTCATTCATGATTCACCCAACATAACTTCCTTCCCGCGAACATATGGTGTGACTGCTTTCATTAGAAAATGTAAGTGGATGAATCATGACATGAATTAATGATAATCTTAAATTCAAATGACCATTACAAATTCTCATAGATAGAAATATACGATTACACCAAAACATGAGGAATTCTTACTGGGGGTATGTTATCATAATCTCTCATCTTGAATATTACCCAGTGCGAACATCATGATAAGAAGTCTCATCTTCTTATCAGCACTCACACCTAACGTTCTATATACTATGCGGCCCATCGTATTATGTTATCCAACCATAGAAATATATTAATAATATTTTAATACAACCTCAAGGTTCTCATTAATGCAGGGAACTACCATGACCTTATCAATGCGAAAAAAACTCTATGACATTATTACATTAAATTCCTAGAAAAGAACGAAAAATATTTAATAAGATGTTTAATTTATTATTTTACACATCAAATATTCATGTAATGAAAGTAATAACAATTGTTTATAGGAAACCAAATATAACATTATAATTTTTATGATAACATAACCATGACCTATATAGGGTATTTTATATAGGTTTAGCTCATTAAAATAATAGATTCGTTTCAATGCTAAACCCATGGAGGGATATCTAATGTGAATGATAAGTTCCAAACATCATGATGAAGTGTGCGATTGATTGGGATGAACACTATGGATATGACCAATATTCTACATGTCACTATGTATCTTAAGATAATAGGGTTTATTAATACATAGTTATTATTAATGATATAAAATCCTATCATGGAGGATAAAATATAATGACCTGTTGTGAATGAGAAGAGCGTATATTAGGAGGAGGATTTTGGATAAAATTGTAATTTGAATGTATGTATAGGATAATAAATCCACACATTACTTCATATAATATGCAAAAAAGTAAGCCATAAATTGTTCTTATACGGCAGCCACTGATTATATTGGGATCATGTGTTGGGTAATGATAATTCTAGATTCATATCAATGTAAGGATATTGAGAAACTATACACGAATGAGAAGGCCTAAATACATTGATCAAAAGAATTTTTAAGGTAATGGTATTTGAAACCATAACTAGGATAAAAGATCATGAAATCACAATGTATTCTGAAATGATAGGAATCAAGACACATGTAATTCTAATCATAGAATTTTTCTTTATAGATCTGCCTCATGTACATGATGGAAGGAGAATAATAAAAATATTTTATGGGGAGAGAGAAGGATAACCCATTTCGAATGGGGAGACCATACAATGGTATGGGTAAGATATTTTTGGAATATATAGTGGGTCCCATGATTAATGATATGGGTTTCACTACATATCCTAAAAAATAAAAATCAATCTACCTGTAGTTCGTATAAGGGGAAACTTTTAACCGTATTTTTTGTGAACCATGAAATAATTGTTGACTAATATATCCGTAACAATTTAATTCCTAGTGACTCATATTTATATCAGTATCTTAGAAATAGAATTTTTTTTACTATTTGTGGTCACATTGTATATACATTTTTGAGTAGTTTAGGGTCTTATGATATGGACCACTGTAAATGTTTAAAGCTATATGGGGTGGAATACTGAAAAAATTTTCAAGTAATGTTAGAGGACTATATGTTGTGGATTTTAAATTCATGAAAAAGAAATATTCACTATTAGTTTTTACTCATGCTCTTAAGATGATATGGAACGTGGTTTGAAATCACAGAATTAGAAAATTTTCAATCCAATATCAAATTATACAAACTTATTCTTGAGAAATAATTCATTAGTATAGGGTGTTATATAACAACCATCCATTATAATTATGGAATATACTCTATTGGAGTAGAATTTATATATGAAACACAATTTTATCCACTTTACCTCCATTTTCATGAGATTATACTTATGTATCATTAGAATTATTATAGACAATACTAATTCCCATTTTATGAATGAGAAATTGTGAACTAACTTGTTGATTGTTAACATGATATGGTTCTCATGAATTTGATGGTTCTTTATAGTGTTTAATATCTTCTCATTGAGAATTTCTATATAATATTATCATATCAGATACTAATAATCATTATATAACGAATTTCATATGGTAATGTAGTATGAATGAAATTGAAACGTAATAGGTAATACTACATTGGTCCCATATAACAGTTAATATGGGGTTACCTATGTGGAAGTATATACTGGGGTGAAATAATTCCATAAATCATATAGTAGTTTGTCTGAAAAATAATGTTTATCCTTGTCCACCATTTTTAAAGGATATTAGATATAGTTTTCCTGAAGTCCTCTATATGTCGATTGGATAATGTGTGATGGTGAAATGGAGGGTTGGTCTTGATATTATACTATTGATGACAAATTTTCAATTTTAAATCACCAAAATTGGTTATGTTTTCCATAAATAGTTTTTGATAAATACAATATTTAGAGATTATATTGAATTCATGAAACTAATTATAGACATTTTTTTTGGATTCCATAAGGGATACAACTCCAAAACACTTGGAGAATAAAATGGGAAAAGTAAGGATACACTTGAACTACATAGTTTTAACTTGGGGATATAGATCCATGTTTTTTATTACAGAAAATATAAACGGACAAGATTATTCATTGGGATTATGTATCTCTAGGGGATGACAGATGGAGTCTGTGTGTATCTAATAATAATGTAACTTTTTTTGGAACTCCATACAGTAATTTATCATTTATGACCATAAGTATGAATTTATATTGATTTATTAAAAAATATTGGTCATGACTAGTGTGAACTATTGGAAAAATAGGCTTCCCAAATAACAATTAGGGACTCTCCTTATTTAATTAATCCTATGAGGAATCCATTGAATCCATTTATGTATAGTACCTTTTGGAAATTCTAGATGTTATAAAGGATGAAATTTTCAACGTGGTGATAGGTATGTTCCTCAATATCCTGATATGGTGGGAGAGTTTCATTTTGACCATAGTCTATTATAGGATACATCTATCCAATTTTTATATTGGTCATTGAGGAAAAATTATCTCCCTGATCTGGGGTTTTTCTAATGTCATTGATCTCTTCTATGTCATTGCTAATGAATAGAGAAACCACATTATGATGATCAAAGTAAATTATCTTCTTATCTATGTATGGATTTTCCATGGATGTTGCTTTATTAGATAATGCATATTCATGGAAATTCTATAAATATAGAATGTGAGATAGTATTTTTTGAGAATAATTTTACTATCAACCATCATACACAATTAATAAATGGAGTTAGGATTTCCATTTTGATGGAATGTAACCTTTTATTTTCTTTATTACCAACTTTGAATCACATAGAGATTTAGTATCTCCATAGGAAACTATAGGGCCAGTTCTAGGACTATAATGAGTTCCTGATATTATGCATCATTTTTGGTGTATCATTATGAATGCACAGATTACATAAGGGATACATTTCTAGATATTAAGGTACAATACCTAAGAAATAATTGTTGTTTTTTGGGTTTTACATACTTTATTATATTGGGAACATAGAATATCCATCAAAGTACATTTCTCATAGTAGGGAAGTTTCATAGACTTAAAATATTCTAATGCATGGAAATTCCATTTTCAATAATGAGGCCACTAGGATGGGGTGTGTGGTGAGAAAATCTATTAATTCCTTACCTTTTATTACATTATAAGACACAAACTAGATATAAAAATATTTCATAATAACTACAAATCATGTTATATTACAAGTTAATAAAGGATGAGAGTGTATATATTTGAGTAGATTAAGATGAGAGACCAAATTGACAGTATGGTTTTGCAAATAGTTCCTCATGTTTTTCACTAGGAATAATATTTCAAAGAATTTATTTTCAAAATTATAATATCTAGTCATAGTATCCCAAAATATTATTTTGAGATATAATATATAGTTTTCCGTTTTAACATTATATTTATATGTAAGGAGGGAACCACTTGATCATTCTTGGTTCATTTTATATCACAAAAGATTCCTCTCTTATATCAGTGGAATCCAAATTGATGAATGTAAAAGGTAATATTATATATTTTATAGGTATTCCTAAAAATATTCATTTTAATAATTGGTTAAAATATTATTAATTAACATCGGGAAGGGCATACATTTTTTAGTGATTTTTATCAAGTAAAAGATATATTAAAGATGATTCTGGAGTCCTATCAAGTATTTAAGGTTTCTAGGAGGTGTCATGTAACGTATTTCATGAGAATTTTGTATTTTATCTTCATTTTCATGATGGAACACTATAAATCCTAGAATTTACCAGATGTTATCCCAAAAAAACATTAAAAGGGATTTATCTTCAAGTTGTGATGCCAATGTTTTTTTAAAACTATTTCAAGATTTACAAGATGATTATAATAATGTTGGAACCTGACTAGCAGAGCATCGATGTAGTAGACTATGATTTTCTCTAGATGGGGAATAGAGAAATGATTCAAGGAACATTTATATGTATCACAATAAATTATTCAAAATAATGGGAATCGGGTGATAATAATATACACTATGGGGTGACCATAATGTAGTGAACTCTTTATCTTTGGGGTCCATCCATACTAGGTTATAGCTAGAATATCCATCCATTAAGTAGTTAGATTGAATCCAATCTATCACATAAAATGGTAATTCCATTACTTTGGTAGGTAAATCTTCCATTATCCAATACCAGTTTAGATTCATAAAATTAACATGAACTAAGATTTTCATTTCCTTTTTCATGACAGGATCAATTTTTTAAATCCACATATGATTTTGATGATCCTTGATAACATTAACCTTGCTGAGTTATTAACTTTGGATTTTAATTTTGGACAATGGAATAAAAAAATTATTATTGTAAATTTTTTATAACTATTTTGTTCATCTAGTAGACCTAAATGATGTGTAACCTCATATAGATCCTACATGGGTATTTATATATATTTCTATTTAAATAAATCATGATATTTTTTTGTTTGATATTTATGCTTATTTTCACTCATGGTTTTGAATAGTTTTGATCAATTTAAGTCATAAATCTTCGTTTATACCCAATTTAACTTTTCTAAGTTAATCGACTGTAGTTGATATGCCTTCATTAAATATTGGAGTGGTATATCTATGATCAGTATATTCCCCTACTTTACCATTTTTGGGGATGAAGTATAGACGAGTATACTGATACATTAGATAGGATATTAATGATTTTTTATTCCCATTAGCATGAAATCATTCTTCTCATTATTAATTCATGTATGATGTTACGATACCATAAGTGTTGGAGATAATGTTCTTAAAACTCACATAATTATTCATTATTCTTCTTTTTTTAATTTATATCCTATTTCATGGAGAGTATTAGTTATGTTTACTGATGAACATCCATTGCAACACAGTGGTAAGAATTCTTAGGTTCAATGATGATGAACAAGGATAGTGTAGATGACTTTTTCCTTAGTTAAAAGTGGTTTCTAATTAGAGATGTCCACTTTTTGGTTAGAAATATGAATGTAATTATTAACCATTAGCTACTTCCACTACCTTTCATAGTTCCCTATATAAAAATATTTATATGTATAAGAGTTAAAGGAGGAATTATCACTATAAAAAATTGTATATTTCTTTTAAATTGAGTACATTTGGCACTTGTGCTATGATGATGGAACTACCCCAGGAATATAGATCCATAAACATCGCAAGAAGATTTTGAAAGATATTTATTTTTAGACCCATATAAATTTAGGATCAGAAATATGGTACCTGAACTCAGCTTTGTATGTGATCCTTCAAAATATTTTTTTCTCACCTTTATCATACCGTTGTATTTTTTTTGTAAAGATACATGTCAAATTCACTATATCCTTTCCATAGAAGGGTTCAGATTAGTATGATCTTGATCAAAAATCCAATATATATTAGGTTTCAATGAACATTGATATCATTAAGAATACTGTATATATATATGATTATGATGTTTCCATATATGAGATATTTCTAGTATAATTTCTTTATAGAAATAAATATATTAAATTCAGTAATCCCAATATCTACATGATACATCTCTGCAACAATGACATTAAGGTAATACCTGAGACCCTATAGTAGCAGGTAATCACCATATCTTGAGCTATTACACAATACACACTCTAAAGAGACTTTATTTATGAGTATATTAAAAATTTTAATGTATAATTGTCAGACGTTCTTTTTAAAATTCCATTCCGAATTTTTCATTAAATTATTATCTTAAGAGGATATTTAGGAATTTTTCTAAAAATATTGTTTTTAGTTGAATAGTTAAAATAACATTTTCTTATTAAAATTGAAAATTTTATGAAATAAAAAATATGAAATAATAAACAAAAAAAAACCTCAACTTGAAAAAATAATTTTTTATATGTAAAATTATACATTTTAAAATATCATGTTATATTTATAAACCAATATTTAATATTATAAAACATAAGAATCATTTTTCAGTAAATTTTTTCTAATGTACTATAAAATTTTCATAGTTCCTTGAAACATGTGTTCTAGTTTTAATAATCACTATTTCCAGGTGGTTTCCATTGGATTTATTTATGGAACCGGAAACTCCCAACAGTTCTTTATCCAAAGGAGACCTACTTTGAAAAGGTAGGTGTTCGTTATGTTTAAACTTTACGATAATTAAGAACGTGCATTGTTCGAGAGGATGAGAGGTCAGACTCATCAGACCCTTTTGGGGGTAATTATTGTCTAATCCAGGACTCTCTATAATATTTAAGATATTTTCATGAATCCTTATTTATTCACCAAGTATATCATAAGTATCCCTTGGAATTTACAATCACTTATTAACATGTGTAAAATTAAGAATCCTCAGTATGAATTCAAGGATCTTCATCAAATGGAAATATCTGTATGTATTCAAGGTTTTCCATCAATAGTATCCTCTAATATAATAATTAGAGATTTTTTTAATCATCATATGATGATACTGGTTTTTAATCCACTCATTGTGGCACTCTGGAATTTATTGTCATCTAGGGAGACAAAGGTTTGTTTTGATCTTGAGATCATGCCAGTAAAATGGGCTACCTACGTATCCTTGTGAATAGAATCGTAACCCTCGTAGTTCAATGCCGCTTAATAGGACACATCATACCTTTTAATGTCATGTGATAACAGCCTCTAAGTTAAAGTTACTTGGTCAAAACGTAGTGTGGTACTTACACTGATGTAGCCCGATGAACCTGGAAAGGATATTAGTTTCCATGTAAGATCAGAACCTATTGGGAATATATCCCAAGGAGAATAGGTTTGACTTAAAGAGTTGGGTTTGAACCTCAAGGAGGCTTCCTATGTATCCCATATTATAGGGAATCAAATCCCACATAGTTCGATAAATCTCATAAGAGAGTATGGCCCTTTGAGAAAGATGAGTTTGGGATTACTTCCTCAGAAGGATGCCTTGGTCATTTGAAGATTGAATTTGGGGCCTATTTCTTAAGAAAGATGGCCAGTGAGCTCGGTTCTTGAAATGACTTCTTACATATCTTCGTTTGAACAGGAATCAAAGATCTCGTAGTTTCTTTAATGAGTGTTTGTGCACATACTGTAACCATCACATATCTCTAAGCCCGCGTGAGTCTTGATCAGTGTGAGAAACAAGAGGATGTGAAATATTAAATAATGACACTTCACACTTTTCCTCCTCTGCTGATGGAATAGGGCGCGTCAACTGTAGAAGAGGGTGAGGAGACAAGCCTTCCCACTTTTCTATTTACAGTGGACAAGGGTCCAATATAAGGAGGAAGGGATGAAGGTGAGGGGATTACACCAGGATGGTTTCCCTTTTGAGATTAGTTGGGGAATACTCCTATAGAAGATGCACATTTGTGAATTACTTTTGCATTGGAGTTAGGTGATGAGGTTTGGGGAGTTTTTTGAGGAGTGTATCAACTCAAGGTACTCGAGGAATCCATAAGGAGGGTTTAAAATCACAACATGTGAAAGGTACCAAGAGGACTAAGTTGACTCAAGGAACATCATTGATTGTTATGGACTGCCTCAAAACATGGTATTCGAAGGTTGGAAGTTGGGACACATAAAGGGAACAATGGAAAATGTCATTGACTGGATCTAAAAATTTCATGGTGTGACTCTCCATTTTTCATGGGGGTCACTGACAAAAGTGAAGGGACCGACCAGAAGAGCCGAGACTGCTTCCCAACACTGACCCCAAGCAGGGGAATGGGGGTGCAATCTTTGCATATGGACTAGCAGGGTCGCACAGGTGTTTCTCCAAGGCGCCTCTCATAGGTTCTCCACATAGCTCCCCCATGTAGGTACTCTGCAGACGTGCATCGCACAGGTGATCCGCACAGGTGAGTCGCACAGGTGCTCAGCACAACTCATGTGTTCTAGAACATTATGGGAATTTGAACCATATTTCAACATTTAATTCCCTATTCTCTAATGTTTTAGAGAGCTACCTGAGAACAATTGGGGGATTTTGGAGAAAGATCTATGCAATGGGAGCTTTGGGACGTCTTCAAACTTTTTTCCATCTTCAAAATGGGGAGCCCAATGTTGTTATTTATATGCATAGAGGGGACTTGGTCGAAGGGATGTTTTCCATGTAGGTCATTCTCATAGGTCCTCCTCATAGGGGTGTAAAACGTCTTCTACCACATTGGTCTTCTATGTAGGTATTCCATGTAGGTCCACTGTATAGGTCCTCCGTATAGGTCTCCTGCGTTGGTCCACTCTGTAGGTCCTCCACGTAGGTCCCTTTGTGAAATTTATCCATCTTCCAAATTCCATAACATTTGATCCATAAGTCTGTTTGGGATCCGCGACTAGTCAAATCGATGGTCATGAAGAGATCTACACTTCCTGAGATGGTAAATACACTATGTCTTTTCGAAAAAAAACTCATAAATTATATTTAATTCGTCGATGCATTTTCATCATCGATATTTGGAATCCACTTCCTACTCCTAGATGGGGAATCATTCCACTTATCTATTAGTATGGAGTATTATTTTGTCACATAGAAATAAATCTTGCATCTTATTTATTATTTGTGAAAACATATTTATTCATACTTGAAATTTGTTGTCCATGTGAGAATCATATCTTCACTCTACGGAAAAGTGCATGGAACAAATTTTATGGTGTCTACAAAATCCACCCCTTAGAATTTGGATTATTCAGAATGAAAATAATATAGTTCTAAGGTGAATGTAGGGAAATTTGATGCATTCCAACATCATTTGGTAAGATTGGGAGTTACATCAAGTTTTGAAGGGGGCTCAAATTGTTTCCTAAGCCATAGGTCTTAGTGACATAGTTTGATTGTTGTTATGGTCCTATGAAAAACCCTACAAACATTGTTTCTTTTGAATCTCATTGCTCAATATTACCTAAACCATAAAAAATGTACGTTTAGTGATTTGAGACTCGACTTTTGTTTAATGTTCCCTTCAAGAGGTCTCAATCTAATGAGTACCAAGTCTTTTGTTGTTTGGTAGTTTAGAGTCATGCATGTTGGACTATAATGGTCTAATATTTAGGGTTGAATAGATTTGACCATAAATTTTGAAATTAGTTCCTAAACAAGCCTCTGTGACTAATAATTGCATTATTATTCCTTAAAAATTTCTAACGTGAGTCTTGAGCAATGATTTTTATGGCCACCAAATTTAAAATATGTATCAATACAAGGGGTTTCTTTTCCAAGAATGAAATTAAGATTATTTGAGAAACCTAATATGGGGGATGTGTTATGTTGGCCCAACTGGGGCATATGCTATGTATCCAAATAATGGAATCTTTTGATGGACATGCCTATTACGTAGGCAACTTATGAGAGGCCACCTAAGGGAACATGCAGCATAGTCAAACAAACTATCTCTCTGAATTTTAACATTTTACTATTGATAGATAGGGGAAAATAATATTTGGGTGACTCAAGACCACAGTGGGAGGTATTGCCTAAAAAAGAAATTTTAAGAATGAAAAATGGCAATTTTAGACCAATATAGTTCATGAATAGGAAAACCATTTCTATACAAATTTGGTGTATGATTAATGGTTAAAATTTATTATAATGGGGAATTTATGATTTCATATTATGAAGTTTTAAGTCATACAGTGAGGACATTGGTACAATGCAGTTTTAAGTCATGCAATTAGAACATTGTACTGTTCAGTTTTAGGTCATGCAGTGAGGACATTGTACTGTGCAATTTTACTTCATTCAGGGAGGACATTAAACTGTGCAATTTTAAGTCATGTAGTGAAGACATTGTACTGTGTAGTTTTAAATCATGCAGTGAGGACATTGTACTGTGGAATTTTAAGTCATGAAGTAAGGGGGTGGCTTTAATTTAAGGTCTTTAGATCTGACCAGAAGTGAGAAACTCTACAAATTTATTGATAATTTGTTTGGAAATATACTATAATATTCAGTTATGAAAGGGAAAATAGTATACTATGATTTGGGAATTTCTGGAACTGAGGAATGATATGGTAAAAGGGGTAAAATAATTAAAGGAAGTATTTTCCACAAATGAAGTTACCATTACATGACAAACCCGTTATGGGGGCTATATTTTATAGGGACAAATGGGGCATATGCTTCATATCCAAATAGTGTCATCTTTTGACTGATAGGCCTGATATGTAGGAAACTTATGTCAGGCTGCCTAAGGGAACATGCTACATAGTTAGGAAAAAGGATCTCTCAAAAGTTTGACAATCTATTGCTAAAAGTCGAAGAAAGTTTATGGAGATTCAGATTTTCCAAAGGATATTGTTTGGTTTATGGAGAAAGGTACCTGAATATGGAAAGGGTATTTACAATCAAGATATCCAATGAATAGAAGGAATATTACTTTTAAGAAGGGATAACCCAAACGTAAAAGATATGGTGTCTGTAGTTTTAATTCATACAATCAGGACTAGAAATGGAAACAATATATAACATGTGGCCATGTGATTTCAAGGTTATTTCATAGTGCATCGAATATATGGTGAAGGAAATGCATAAACCATGGTCTTGAAGAATTTAATATTGTGAGAAATATAATGGGAAAAGTATACATAATTGACTATTTTAAAATACAGATTGTGTATATTGTCATCAAAGATTAAAGGGGACAAAGATACTATAAACAATAATGAAGTTACCATATTATGGAAAACTCGTTACGGGGGTTTTATTATGCATATCCAACTAGGGAATATGCTGCGTAGCCAAATAGTGGCATCTTTTGACTGATAGGCCTGTCATGTAGGAAACTTATGCAAGGCCGCCTAAGTGCACATGATGCAAAGTCAGGAAAAAGAGCTCTCAGGTATTAGAAATCCTATCACAAAAAACCGTAAGAATGATTATGAGGATCTAGAAATATTCAATATTAAGAGCGTGAGATATGGATGAGGTTTTATGCTCAATGTTTATGAGAAATATTTTAATCAATATTGAATATGAGTTTGATGTCCTTTTCATAGATCTGACTTGTATATAAAATGGATACTTTCTTTGTTTCCTTTGAATGAATATGGTGATGTGTATTTTTATGTCATGCAATGAGAACATTATGCTATGCTGTTTTAAGTCATGCAGTGAGGACATTATACTATGCAGTTTTATGTCATGCAGTGTGGACATTATACTATGCAGTTTTATGTCATGCAGTGAGGACATTATACTATGTAGTTTTAAGTCATCCAGATAGGACATTATTAAACCCATAATAAGTTAAAACACATTATATAAAGAATCCATTTACCCAATTCCTAGGCTCACGTGAGCTATGCTCAGTGTGAGAAACAACGAGGGGTAAGGGTTTGTTTTATATGAAAAGGTAATGCAAATTAATAATAGGGGTATTAGATTTCCATGTAGTTTAACGTCATGTGGTAAGGAAGAATATGAACCAACGTGAAAGGAAAAGTCATATTGTAACATTGTTGAGGGATAACACCCAAGTGTCACAATATGTCTTTCTGGGGAATGGATCAAGTCATACATAATTCTTATAACATTTACTATGTAGATTTGATTCTTATACAAGAAATAATAGGGTTTTTTTATCATAACTGAGCCTAAGATTAAAGATCTACGAATCTCTATGTATCAAAAAATAAATGAGAATCAATCCTTACGTAGTTCTTTAAACAATCATTCCTCACACTAAGTTTTCCATGAAAAATGGGGGATTTTAACAGGTTCTGAGATAATGGTAAATCATTAAGACATAAAATGGTATAAAGGCCAAATCATATATCTTAAAGAAACACTATGTATAGATCTGATTTATACATAGGAGGAGAAAATGAAATAAAGAAGATTTTGTGATTGTGGTTGGGCCAAAAATTGGAGATTTAAGAATCTCTACGTATCTCATTGAAAATGAGAATCAAGGCATACATAGTTCTTGAAACATGGTCTCTATACTGATATGACTCTGAAATAGGAAAGAGAGGGACTCATGTACAAATAAAAAGTAGTAATGATGTGAATAACATTTTCTTATAGAAACTTCTAATGTCTTATTGAGAAAACATTAGTTGTACAAATGATTTCATGAAGTTTAACATCATAGGACAATGATGAAGTTACTATGCACTTTAACATCATGCGACAAAGACACTTAAAGTTGGCATGCAGTTTAATATCTTGCAACTAGGAAATGGGGGCTTTGCAGTTTTAAGTCTTGTAGTGAGGACTATGATGTATAATTATACAAAGTATTTCTCCAAGAATATCGCATTGGTTAGAGTTGTAATGAGCTCTCCATCCATTGAGATTAAATCATATGCTCCATTTGAATATACTTTATATATGGAATATGGTCCTTAACATTTTGGTTCAGGTTTTGGAGGTTTCTTTCCTAGTATAATTGGATTCTTAAGGACCAATATCAATTCTCCATGAACGAATGAATGAAGGTGAACTTTCTTATTAAAATCTCTTGTTATTCTATTCTGATAGACTTATAAATGATGCAATGTTTGTAGTATTTTCTCATCTAATCTTTCCAACTCATTGAATCGTTTCTAAGACCCCTCATCTATAGAAAATTGATCACAGATTGCAACTCTAAGTGAAGGAAATTGTATTTCAATTGGAAAAATTTCTCCAGTTCCATATATCAATGAATAAAGAGTTGCTTGGGTAGCAGTACATGTAGTTGTCCGATAAGCCCTTAAAGGATTCACAACTTTATCAGGCCATGAATTCTTATCTTTATCCACCATCTTCTGGAGTATATTTGATAGAGTTTTATTGAATGCCTCTATCTATACATTTTCAAATGCATAATAGTGAGAGATTGGTTGGCCTTGATATTGTGTTTCTGATATAATTTTTTTACATCAACAGAACAAAAATTGGTGCCATTATCCATCAAAATAGTATGAGGCACGCCAAATCTAGTGATGATATTAGTTTTGAAAAAATTAACAATGATTTTGGCTCTTAATTCCTTGAGAGGTATTAAATTAGGCCATTTAGATAATAAGTCAGTAGCAGTGAGAATACACTTGAACTGGTTAGCCGTGGCTGGAGGATAAGGCCCTACTACATCCATTCCCCATGTGGAAAATGGCCAGAAGTATTTTTCTATATGTAGAAACTATGGGGGTTAATGAATGAAGATTGCATGAACTTGACATGGATGACATTTTATAGTGAAATATGTAAAATCCTGTGTCATTGAAGGCCAAAATTATCCAAGCCTTTGGATCTGATTAGAGAGTCTATGCCCAGATTGATGGGCACCACAAGCATTTGAACAGACTTCTATCATGACAGCTGCAGTCTCTTCTCCATCAATACATCTGACGATAATTCCTTCAAAGCCTCACTTGTAAAGGATATTTTGGTGGTATGGACTATCATAAAGGGTAGAATTGGCTGATTACCACTGGATATTCTCATTCTAAGCCCTATTTGGTGGAAGTACCATATTCTGAAGATATTCCATGTTGGATGTTCTCCATCCCATGGTATGACCATACGGTTTAGAAATTGGGATAATTTCATGAATTTAGTCCCTTTTATTTTGAACAATAGGTGAAACCACATGGCAATGGGTTATACTGATAACTGCCTCATCCCGATTTGGATCTGCTAGGGCAGTAGCTGCATTAGCCAGTTCATATGCTTGAGCATTTTGTGATCGTGGGATATAGGACAATGTCTGTTCTAAGGGAAATTCATGCATTAACTATCTGATATAATCACACAAAGGGATTGACTCTTATTTTCTGATATAGTATTCCCCATTTATTGGTTTGATTACAAATTATGAATCACCTTTTACCATAAATGATCCATTTTCACCTGAAGGGGAAATTCCCAATTTGCGATGAGAGCTTGATACTCTGCTTCATTGTTAGTACCACCTTACGATAATAAGAAAGAATAGGGAAATACTGAATTTTCTTGGGTAATAAGGACAATTCCAAATCCAACCTTTTTGAGTTTAGGGTTTCCCAGTCTCTTCCCTGTTGGAGTTCTAAAAGCACCAACAAAATACATTTCCCATGTTTGGGAATTATCTCAAATAGAGAATACCTCTTCATTAAGAAGTTCAGTATTAAACGATGTATCTTCCACATATGGGTTCTCAGCAAGGAAATAATCTAGAGCTTGTCCTTTTATTTCCTTTTGAGGCACAAACTGGATATCAAACTATTAAAAAACACTTCTTACCATGCCAGATGCCCTGTAAGCATAGGGAGACCGAGGATAAATTTGAGCGGGTTATTGTGAGATAATAATTGGACCTCATGATGTTGCAGGTATTGCCTCAATTTCTGAACAACAATGTTTAATGCCATGAAGCACTTCTCAATACTTGAATACCGAGTTTCTGCATCAAGCATAGTTCGAAAGAGATAGTAAAGGCTGTTTTTATTCCCAGTGTCATTCTTTTGGGTGAGGAAGGAATCTAGTGATTTCTCTAAGGCTATAACATAGAGTATAAGTGGTCTTCTTTCAAATTATGGAATGAATATTTATGGAATCAAGAGATATTTTTTTGAGGGTATTAAATGCTTCTTGGGAATCTTCAATCCATTGGTAAGTGAATCTCCTCTTCATTAATCTGGTGAAGGGTAAACACTTGCCTACCGAATTTGCAATAAAGCACTGAATATAGGCTAATTGTCCTTGGAGTCCTCTTTATTCATTTAAATTTCTAGGAGGTGACATACCAAGGATATTTTTTTTTCAGGATCAACTTCGACACCATGATGGCATACAATTAAGGTAAAGAATTTTCTTGGGGTTACCCCATAAGCACAATTCAAGAGGTTCATCATCAAACTGTGTTGTCGATGTTTATTGAATATGGTTTCCAAATCAGCCAAATGATTGGAACATTGTCTGGATTTGACTAAAAAATCATCCATATAACATTCAAAAAAATTCACTAATAAGGGTTTGAAGATATAGTGCATGGCATGTTGGTATGTTGCTCCAACATTCTTAAAGCCAAAGGGCATTACTCGATTGAAAAACACACCTTGAGGGGATCTAAAGGATATAGATTATTCATTCTTTGGGACCATACAGATTTGATTATACCCAGAGTATCCATCCATGAATGAAAGATCTTTATAACCAACCGTTTCATCAATTAGAAGTTCTATAATCGGGAATTGAAAATCATCTTTTGGACAATGCCGATTAAGATCACTGAAATCAATACAGACTCTAATTTTCCCATTCTTCTTTTCACTGGGACAATATTGGCCAGCCATTTGGTATACTAAACTTCCCTGACAAAGTTAGCCTTTATAAGCTTATCAAATTCAGCTTTAATTTTAGAGGCATGAGTTGGGTGTGTCCTTCTTGCTGCTTACTTGAATCCATGATGTTCTTCTGGAAAACCCAAATGATGGGTGGATACATCAAGATTAAGACATAGAATTTCTATATAATTCTAGGAAAATATTTCTTGATGTTGCTTTAGAAAGTTAGTATACACCTATTTCTATTTAGAGGTCATGGACTCACTAATCAGAGTGGGGCGTGGATCTTTTTCTGTACCCAGATTTATTTCTCTAAGTATATCCACGGTGGTAGAGACACCTTCATCAAGTGCTGGAGGAGCATCCCCGAGATCTTCCTCTTCTTCTTCATTATGTTTTAACTCTTATGTTTTCATTTTTATAGTAGATGATGAGGCAAAACTCCCAGAGTTAGGGGAGGAGTCAGTATTTGAACATCCCGAAGAAGAGGTCACCATATCTGACCCTAATGATGATGAAGGGTCTTCCTGTGGTAAAAAAGAGGAATTTGTGGATTGGGAATTAACATCTTTGTCTTCCCCGGGCATTGCTACAATTTATTCTACTGTGGTTGAAAAAGTAGAGGCTTGTTGTATTTCAATAGATGAAATGAAAACATCTCCATTCAGACTTCCATAATTGCTTGGTGTATCAATAATTTCTCCCATGTTGTCAGCCTCAATTACCACAATTTCAATTATGGAAATTACTAGATATGTGCATGGATTTGTTTTTACCCTTTCAATTTAATTTATGGGTAGCACATAATCTATACTCAAATGCATGAATGGATTTGATGGAATATTTTCCAGTCCATTTGGAGCAGTAACTCTAGTTATTTCCTTTATCATAGAATTCGTTTGTTTTGTGTGATAAAACTATGCCTCAATGTATTGAGATTTAAATGTTCTGAACAAAGCCTTGTCACCATAAAAGTTCTTATTTGACCATTGAAACAGTATTTCAAACATTGGTGGTATGAGGAGGGTATGGATGCATGTTGATACAACCAACGCCTTCTAAGAAGAATATTTAAGGTTGTGTCCTGAGAACAACCATGAAATCTGAATTAGAAACATGATCTCCAAACCGAATTCTGGGTGTAATCTCTCCCAAAGGTTTTTGTTCATTTTATCATATGTGTGAAACATTAATGTTGAAGGAGATAAGTCAAATTCAGTCAGGCCCAATCGATGAAGTGTATGAATGAGAATGAGTTTGACCATAGAGCCATTATCAATGAAGGCTTGTTGGATATCTACGTCATTGAATTTGATAGACAAATACAAAGGTTTGATATGTCCATGTACCACATGGTCTTCATCTTCATCTATAAAAGATATAACTGCAAGAAATTCGGCAGAATAATTCTCTATACGGTAAACCTCAACAGCAACAACTTTGGTTTCAAATTCTTGAGGACATAACAAAGCCTCAATAAGTGATTCTCAAAGATCTTTTGATAGATTCAAATAATCCAAAATTTATAACGTGGCCAGTACATGGGCCAATGTTTTCAAGACATCATAAATTTGGTTCAAAGGTCTATCTTTCCCAGCAATAGAGATGTGGTTTTTTAGGTGCTTTGGAAGTTGACACTTCTTATATATATGTACTCTGTATCGGAGCA
Source organism: Viscum album (assembly GCA_963277665.1). Taxonomy (NCBI): domain Eukaryota; kingdom Viridiplantae; phylum Streptophyta; class Magnoliopsida; order Santalales; family Viscaceae; genus Viscum; species Viscum album. The sequence continues at coordinate 1,941,651,081 of OY728143.1, read as the reverse complement.
GAAGCTGGAAATACTGCTGGATTTGGTAAACTAGGCTAACTAAGTCTATTCATTTGCTGATAAGAAGATAGTGTGGCTTCAAATTTGTCTTCCAAAATAATTGTGTCAGAACCGAACCTGTCATTCATGGAAGAAAATCCTTGTTCCCATTGAGCTCGCTGAAGGGCCCTTCCATGAGTTTATGCGGCATATATTGTTTGAGCAGGGGTAGATATAAAATGGTGGTTTCTTGAATTCCCACATCTTCCCATGTATCCACGAGCTTGGCCACATCCTCTTGTTCTTCAATTAGGTTCAAGGAATTATGGATCACTATAATCAGAATCATTCTTGGCATAAGAATCCGTTAAATAAATAAAATTAGAAGAACCAAAGATCAATTATTCATCTGATGTAGATTCTTCTTTATAGGTTAATTCTGGTTGATCTGTTTGGCAGGGCGGTGCCCGTGATTTTGAAACAGATGGCATAAAATCTGCCTGGGTTAAGGAAACTTTTTTCCTTGACACAAGATCCTCTTCTTCTGACCGCTCTTCGTCTTTATCACCACTTTGATTCTTTGAGGAATGGACTTTTGATGAAAATGGTTTTTATGTGGTAGGAGTGGTACAAGACACAATTGGTTGTTTCAACTATGTTCATAAAATAGCTTTAGTCTGATTTATCATTTTCCTGATCATCTAATCATCGTATTTTTGAACACTATTACTTTTCACCTCTTGACATTCTACCTATTACTCTGGATTTGTAATAGTAACACATGATACTTGTGTTGATGAAATTTTCAATTTCACTTGTCCTGAGTCTACAATCTTTTTCCGAAGGACTTTGAAAACAAGGAACTTTTGAATGGGGTGTCCCAACATCTATTGAGAGGGAAAATAATTCAGACCATATTCATCTCTATATTTATTTGTCCTCTTCAGCTTTGGAAACTGATGAAAATTGTTTTGTAAGGCTGAGATGATGTAGCTAGGAACTTTAACATTTCGGAAAGAATAATCTTTATTCATTAATTCCTCAAACTGTTTCCGCCTTTGATCTCTTTGATCATCTTGATGAGGTGTTCATTACTGTTGATGATCAGGAAGCAGAGCCCTTTGGTATGATGAAGGTCTTGAAGTAGAAGCAGGTACATGTGCCTATTTGAGTGTGAATGTAGCTGCTTCTTCCTTTCCTATCCTCCTTCCCAGAGCTAATGAAATTACACAAGTTTTAGCCTTAGTTTCTATAATAGAGTCTTCTATCTACTGAGCGATTGAATTAAGGTCTCCAAATACTCATGTGTATTTCACAGGGTTAAATGGTGCACATAATTCATCACGTATGTTTGACAAATATATTGGAAGCCACACTTCTTGAGGGAGTTCTAAACTTAAGGAATATGTTAATCCCTTCCATTGACTAATGAAATATGAAACTCTTTCTTTCTACCTTTGTTTACAATTGGTAAGATAAAAAACTATTGTCTTTGGTAGTGTGGAGCTAAATTGAAGAAAGAATTTTTGAGGGAGATCTTTCCACCCAGTAATTGATTGAGATTCCAAACTTGTATACCAGACAAAAGCTGATCCTTGTAATGACTGCAAAAAACAACTAGGTTTAACTGCTTCTGGTTGTTGAGAAGTTTTCATCATAGGATCCCAATGAGAAAAAAATGTTTTATGTGTTGTTTTGGATCTCCCAAACCATTAAAGATTGAGAATCTGGTATTCAAAAAATTTGGTGGGGGAGGAATTTCATCCACCCATTCCGGGAAAGATCTCTTTTCCAGCTGAACTGGTTCATGCCATTCCTCCATATCTTCCAATTGAGTCGTTAATGCCTCAGTTATGTTCATAATCATTTAGTGAATATCCGGATTAGTTGGATTATATGTAGGTAAATAAACTAGAGTTTGAGTTGGCACAATGACTGGTAAGACCATTGCTGGGGGTGCTAATATCTTCTTGGATAACCCACATGAATAGGTATATCATGATGTATATGGTCTGACCATGATTGTGTAACCCATGGAAGGAATTCATTATCCGCATCTATAGTTACTACACATCCTCATTACTCAGGAGTTCCTACAGGATTTGCAAGTTGAGGACTTGCCTAGGGAGTATGTCTAGTAGAAATGCTGTTTCGAAGTAACTTTATATTGAGTTTTTCAACTCCTTAATTTTATTTTCTTACTGTGAAAATATTACTTCAAGTAAAATAGATTTACCTTATCCAGTGGAAATGTGAGATGTAATATGAATTTTTTCCTTTCCCCTTGTAAGATGCCTTTCGGAGAGGGGGGAGTTGGTTATTTGAAGGCATACCTAAATTCAGGGAAAGCCACTGATTTCAGGTATGGACACCTTCTTCATTTTTCTTGGTGTGTACCATATTATAGACAATAACATTGTCTTATGATTCCCCTGAACATAACATAATTTCTGTAGGATAGTCTACAATGGTGTTAATAACATTCACTTATGCATAATGTATCGATGGGATTCTGTCAGTGTTTTTGCTAGATTGTCTCCCTTTTTGTCTTTCACGAGACTCCTTTATCCTATATAAAGAATTCCCTAGAACTGTTTGGCGGACTAAAACATGAAGGGAATCGTTGGGTATTTCAGTTGTATGCTTTCCTTGTGGCTTCTTACCTAATTGGGAGAAAACTAACTTCCTTTGAGGAGGGGATTATAGATGTCAAAAATCCCCTAGCCTTGCAAGCTGGGGCTGATCCCATTCTTCTTCTTTAAATCTTTGAAGTTTGATTAATGAATTTGAAGGTTTAATTAAATGAGCCCCCAGCCTGGCAATATGGGGTGATTCTTGAAATGATATGGCTGAAATTCGTGCAAATTCTCTTATGATTTTTTGGATTTTGGTTTGAACATTTGCCAGGTGAATCATCTAGAAATCACTTAAATCACCTATTTTAGAAGATCGCTATGCTATTTCAGACATTGTCATCCTCTAACACCTGAAATCCCCTAAATGGGATGCCTGATCAAGATTCTCATATGCTTGATGTAAAAGTATCTCAATAACTTCTTTTCTTTGGGCATGATTCTGATGAGAACTGGTTGAGGCCCGTTCTTGAGCGTACATTTGATTACATAAAAAACGAATTTATTATGGCCATCCGTGGGCAATAACATTGCATGAAACAAATTTTGGTAGACTTTGATGATTTTGGAGTGTAGTGAAATGATATTCTCCATATGAACCCCATCCTTTGATGCGTACACTAGATGGGGAATCCGAAATTAATTTATGTAACCTCTTTAGAGCATTGAGACATGCGTGCTAAAGGGTTCTCTAATGTTTTTAAACATTTGGATGTTGGGAAACTGAAAAAGATTACATGTTAATTTGGCAATGTAACCCTTATATTACCTTTACATGAATTTTATATTCATCATATGGTAATACTTTGGTTTTCAAATAATGAAGAGTTTTCCATATGTTGAGATGAATGTCATGAATTCAGACTTCTGTCATCAATTCTACAAAATCAAACTGAGAATTTGTCAAAGGCTAGAACATGACTGAGATTTCTCCTTTAGCTAATTGTTTCCTCATGTTTTACACATATTCTTCATCTTTCACAAGAGGTTACTCAACTTGATCTGACCAGAGTGGATACTCTATATTAGAAGATAAATAACCTAAAGGAGGTTCAAAGAATGAACATTCCCTTATGATATCTTTTTGTTGAGAAATTATTTCACATGTCAATGAAAAGGCATCAGACATGACATTCCTTGTGTTTTCAAGTTCATCAAGATAGGAGGGCCTTCTCACCACTACATTGTCAATTATAGAATAGTCTTGAAAATGTGAAATACTACTGCAAAGAGGACTTTCGCAGTGAATGCCATCATGGGGAGGATCACCACGATGGATTAAAATAAGGGATGAATCTTCTTGCTCTTTGGTCTTCTGGCCACATCGATGGTTTCCATGGCTCTCATCCGGAGATAGACACTCTGGATTGACCGAATTTTCATGAAGCAAGCCTTCATGATGAAGTGTCTGATGAGAAAAATTATAATTAAAACTACCACTCTGAATATTTAGTAATGAGAGGGTAGGATCTTGAGCTATAATAGATAAACGTCTGAGGGCTTTAAGAACTCCAAAATTAATAGGAGCCAAATCACAGCATGAATCAAGATTTTTCAACGGTGTGTGGAATGATTTCTTTTTAGATGTTCTATTATACTTAGTTGGGGCCACCTGCTGGGAGAAGTGGTTATAATGGGTAGGTTTATGTGTCTACCTTGGAGTAGTTACCAGAACGGACTGATTAACTCCAATCGGAAAGGGTGTATGTTCCCAATCCTGTTGTCCATATGATATGGAGGAATATGCCCCATGAACCTCTTGGATTGGAATAGAGGTGTGTATCTGCTCTAGGATGGCATGTCGATGTGTGATCCCATGTCTGGGGACACATTTATACATATGTTCCCCTAATACTGTTGAAGTAGTTGTTAAAATATTCTAGCATGCTTATAGAATATGGGAATGAATATGCGTCTCCCCTTTTTTCCATTGATAAGATGTGTTTGGTGACTTCAACAACTGAAACCTAAATATACTTCCATTCCATATCTGGAGTAGGTGTATGCGCCTACACCTTTCCTCATTTTCATATCAATGGATATCAACAGTACTCACACATGGGGGTAGAGATTTGGGTCTGCACCAAAATTTTCATCAGAGCTTTCCGACTGACCTCACATGGTGCTACCAAACAATACTTTTGGAAGGCTTGATGAACATTGGAAGGTGTATGAGCCTGAAGGCTGTTTTCCATCATGTATGGTTGATAGACTTCCTTCAATACTGGCAGATGAGACTACTGATAGAATTGGTGATTGTAAACATGTGTATGTTCCTGTTTACCAGTTTCCACATAATTAGATTGGCATGCCCCTTTAAATACAGTCAGACGAGCCTGCTGACTGGATGATAACTTGTAAGTAAGTGCATGTGCCAGTTCATGATACTCCACTAGGTTTATCCGCTCATTGTTTTCCATCATGTTAGGTTGATGGACTTATACAGAGGGGGTAAAGGTAAGAATCAACTCCCTGTTGACCGAACGCTATCCCTGGTGGTTCGTCTTGCATGCCCAAGTCTGAGAGACCTAGTCTGAACGTCCAGAGGAAAAACCCCCATCATGTTAGGGGTTCACTACCACATAATTCTACTAGTGGCGATTGTTGGTGGGATTCCTTCAGAAAGACTATTTCATTATTGAATTGAGGCCTCAAGTGACCTCTTGATCCATCTCCCTATAGTACGGGAGGGACTGGTTGTTGCGTTCTAGGGATAAGGACCCGAAATGGTTGGAGACAATGGTTGGAACAATCTAATTTTTGATCATTAATCATCACTACCCAGATGATCGAGGATTGTTGTTGACTTAGAGGGCCTGTCGAGTAGCCTCCATTGCTGGGATTGTAGCATGCTAGCGATATTCTTTTACCATCTTATTAGAGACCCAGCGTTGAAGATGTTGGGTTGGTGATACCTTCTTTCCCTTGGATGGAGATCCATCTTGAGTAGCGGTCAGGAAATTCACAGATGTTGTCTTGCAGAAAGCCATTCTTTGGATTAAAGGGAATTCTGTGGAAAACTGGGAACAACGAAAAACTATATTAAAGAAACAATTTTCCAAATGGATACTTTCATGATTAATTCCTTTGTATGGACTTCCTTTATCTATTGATATTGTCCTAACATGTGGGTATCATTATTAACTTGGTTAAGGAGTCACGTCGGGTTCACCATTTTTGTTTTTTATAAACATGTGTTCTAGTTTTAAGAAACACTATTTCCAGGCGGTTTCCATGAAACTTATTTTTGGAACTGGAAACTACCAAAAGTTCATTATCTAAAGGGGACCTGCTTTCCAAAGGCAGAAGTTCATTAAGTTTGAACTTTACTATACTTAAGAATGTTCATTGGGAGAGAGTATGGGAGGTCGGACTCATCACGCCCTTTTGGGGGGAATTATTTTCTACTCCGGGACTCTCTGTAATACTTAAAATGTTTTCATGAATCCTTATTAATTCACCAAGTATATCATAAGTATCCTTTGGAATTTACAATCACTTATTAACATGTACAAAATCAAGAATAATTAGTATGCATTCAATATTATTCATCAGATGGAAAAATCTGTATGTATTTGAGTTTTTCAAACAATGGTATCCTCTAATATACTGATTAGAGATAATTTTAATCATCATTGTGATGGTACTAGTTTTTAAGCCACTCAGTGGGGAACTCTGGAATTTACTGGAATCCAGGGAGAAGAAGGTTTTTTTTTTTGATCTTGGGATCGTTCTTGTAAAAAGGGCAACCTACATATCCTTGTGAAAGGAATCAAAACACTCGTAGTTCGGTTCCGCTTAATAGGACACATCATACCTTTTACGGTCATGTGATAAAGACCTCTAAGAGAAAGGTGCTTTGTCAAAACTTAGTTAGGGAATAACGCTGAAGCAGCCTGAGGAACTTTGAAAGGATATGAGTTTCCACATAGGATCAGACCCTATTAAGAATATGGTCCAAGGATAACATGTTTGATTTGAAGTGTTGGGTTTGAACCACAAAGATGATTCCTACATATCCCATATTAATGGGATGAGAATCAAATCCCATGTAGTTAGGTAAGTCAAAAAGGAGAGTATAGTCCTATATGAAAGATATGTTTGGGCTTACATCCTAAAAAGGATGCCTTGATGATTTGAAAATTGAATATGGGGCTTATTTTTTTAAGGAGGATGCCCAGTGAGCTCGGGCCTTGAAGCGAATTACTATGTATCCTGGTTTGAACAAGAATTAGAGTTCTCATAGTTCCTTTAATGAGTGTTTGTGCACATGTTGTAACCATCACGTATCTCTAAGCCCACATGAGTCATGCTCAGGGTGAGAAAAAAGTGGATGTGAATGATTCACCAATCAAACTTCACACTTTTCCACCTCCGCTAATGGAAGAATGCACGCTGACCGTGGAAGAGGGCGAGGTGATGAGCTTTCCCCCTGTTCTATTTACATTGGACAAGGGACCAATGTAAGGAGGAAGGGATGAAGGTGAGGGGATTATACCAAAATGGATGCCCTGAAATTGATTCTGGTAGGAAAAATGAAAAGAAAGTGTGAACTGTACCTTCCCTCTAGAGACCGGAGGCACTGGATCACCATTTTAAGAAAGGAGAGGCCAAGACCCAACCCTCCTCCAAACCGGGATCTTCCCAACACTATTTCTAGGAGAAAGGTCCATGTGACTGCGGATATAAAAACCCACACACATTCCATAAATCCTAAAACCATTGTGAATCAAATGTTGGAAACCTCTGACTACCGAAATACAAACCAAAATAGGAGACACACTGATATGCCTTTCCCAAAGGTTTGACAAGTCATGATGTTTTGGTGGAGGTTTCAACTTAGTTCGTTTCAGATAAGGTTACCAAAAGAGATACCCTGCCATGAATGGGATTTAAAAAGTGTACTTGAGTTGGTCACGTACATACCTTTAATAGGTATGCCATGCAGGTATAGTGCGCAGGTATACCACGCATGTATGATGGGCAGGTATGGCGCGTAGGTATACCCTGTAGGTATGGTGCGCAGGTATACTGCTTAGGTATGAATGATGACTGAAGAATGTGAAGACCTTAAAAACATTCTTTATCCAATTTAATTATATCTTCTCTCATTGTCTAGAGAGCTACCTGAGACAACTTAAGAGATATAGGCGAAAGAGCTACGCAATGGTAGCTTTAGAGAGTCTTTCACTTTTTTCTATCCTCAAATAAGAATCCCAAGAGATCTATTTATAGGCCCAGATGGGGCTTGGTTGAAGACATGTTGCTAGCGCAGGTCCTTCACGTAGCTCTGCCGTGCAAGTATTCTGCGTAGGTGCACAAAACATCATTGAGTGCGAAGCTCGGTCGCGTAATTCAGTCATGCAACTCCATCACGTATGTCAGTCATGCAGCTCCGTCGCCCAGGCCTGTGAAGCTAGTCCATCACAAATCTATTAGGGAATATTTTTATTTTCATTTGTACTCTTGGAATCGTTACTTTTGGTTCTGAAATAATCAGAGTTTTCTTCATAGTCTTTTTGGTTACTTTCTCAAGTAGTGTCAAAAATAAATTTACTACATTAAAATTAAGTTACATATTATTTCTAAATATAATATTTTTAAATGGATTATAAATTTTTAATTAAAAGGACCAGATTGTGTAGAAGTAACCATTTTATTTTTAAGCACAAAGTGTAAGGACCCGACCCCAGTTGCCCAGAGCCGGTGCCTTGTTAGATTACGTTGGCATACATACAAGGTATACGATCCCGGAAGGACCAAGTAGTTTAGTATTATTGGAAACAAGATTCATACATAAGTTCAAAATTACATCTTGAAGATAAATACAACATGGAAACTACATTGACAACACCCATAACTCCTAGGTTATTTCAGCATGTCATTCATAATAAACTACTTCATGTCCTGAAAAAAATGACACATAAGAAAGGGGTGAGCTCAAATGCTCAGTAAGAGTAAGGAATACAGTGGAAGATAGTATAAACATAAGACATGGTGCATAATTGAAAACACATGCCTTTAATAGTAAAAATGAACACATTATGGTAGGAAAATGAGCTGAGTAAATAATTTCATAATAAAACATAATCACGGGTATTCTACTAATCTAAAAACCACATGAAATATCAATATCTGAACACATAATGAAGGAATGCATAATTCCGTACATTCTGAAACATTTTTTCAAGGCCTCAGCCAAGACATCTAATGATTAAGGCCGCGGCCAAAATCCATATCACATTAGGAAAGGCCTCATCCAATTCCACGTCTATTTGTCTAATGAAACATACCGATGCATCGAGGGGATATAATGGGCCCCACCCATCACATAATAAGTCCAATTCCTTCCTCATATGAGTGGGGATAGACATAAACAACAAATACATTCATATTGAAACTATCACATGAAATGTAACTATCTTTCCCCAATCATCAAACATAAAACACTAACCATTCAGAATAATATGGACAACGGTTTCAGGATAGAACATCCATAATAAAGTAAGTCATAACCATTAAATCAAATATGTTAGATGACTTCATAAATGATTAATCCCAATAATACAATGGAATCAATAAGAGTGTTTAATTAGATGAAAACAATCTTATAAAATCATTAAGCAATTCTGGAGATAAATACTCTTTTATTTAGAAAAGAAGATTTATTTGAGAAAAATCATTGTATAAAACCAGAAGTGAAGTAAGATAGTAATCTATGATAAAATGAGTTTTTTAAGGATAATGGTTTCCAAAAATAGATTATATATTTCCCTTGAAAATAGATATGAATTTGAGATATTCCCTTATATCGGGCTCGTATTTTTGGAAACAGTTTTGAGAGATCCTTTTTAAAACATGTAACTATCCAGAAAATAGAGAAGGATTATGGTTGATGTACATATATATAATACTCATACAGAATTTATGAGAAGTACATAACAATACATAAGAATTTCATCAAGGAAATTAGACAAAAAAAGTAACCCGAATGAAAGTGGAAGTTCAGGTGAAAAAACCCTTACACTTTGTAATCAAACGATTTGTATGCCCCAAAAATTAATAATATAAAAATTAAAGATTTAATACCATAATGTTAAATATATTCATGATATGAGGAATCAATAGTCAGTATACATACTCCATACAAATGTTTTAGTAGTGAATATGGAAAATCTAACGAAAATGGAAGTGAGATGAAGAAACCCTTACCTTAACTCCAAACGTGTTCCGATCTTGTACTTAAGCTCCTAGAATATGAAATTATACATGTAAATAACTTATTTCATAACCTATTAGACATGTATTTAGTTACCATAAATCTGGTTTGTTCATTAATGTCTTTATTGATAATTTATTGTATTTAATTTCATCGTTATGGAGTGTTCATTTCCTTTATTTTCATATTCGGTTCACTTGTTTTAAATAATGAAGTTAAATGGATGTAAATCTTAATAATTGAAATTATATATTATTTATGAAAATAAATATTTGTTGTTGTTCATTTATATAACTTGGTTACCTGGAACAAGGATTAATAATCAAATAGATCTTTAAGGATAATTATTTTGGTTAATTTGAGGGTTTTGATTATAATGAACTCATTTTTCTTTATTAACTAATACCATTTGAACAAAGGGATTACATAATATTAAATAGGTTATATTATATATAATAATCTGGTTCAACCATAACAAGAATGGTTTCATGACCATAATTTATAATGATAAAAGAAATCGAAAGTCCATCTTCCTTGAATGTGCAAAATTGACACATCTCGGATAGTGTTCTTTCTACTAGTATAAAAGAAGGTAAAAATGGGGAGATGATGATAACTTATTCCACTATCATGAAAACATTCTAGTACATTTAAGGTACTGTATTCATCAAAAAATTTGGATAAAGATTGGAAATATAAAATTAAATCAAATGAATTTGAAAGGAAAGACAAAGAATTGAAAAGAGGAATTTACCTCTTAAACCAAACTTCCTTGAGAACCTCCTTAAGGGAGAGGTTATGGTCTTTTAATAAGACCAAATATTTCTGGACGTGGGAGAGGAGGTTGGGAGGGTATTTGGCTATAATTTTGAGTAGGAACAATGCTTGAAAGGAGTGATTTGAAGAGTGGGTGAGAGGGGGGTTTTATAGTGGAGGAGAGAGGGTATTTCTTAATATAAAACTCATTAGTTTATTATTTCTTCAAAATAAAAGTAATAGTAAGTATTCCATGACCAAGAATAGTAATTTTATCTTGTGAATTTTGATTAAGGGTGGTGACATCATCCATGATGCTAGGAATAGTCTATTTAGCTTATAATGTATATATACAGTAAATTACTATATTTTACTATTTATCAAAAACTAAAGTATTTCAGAAAAATCCCAAAAAGACACCCTAACCATTTTTTGACGTGTAGACTCCGAAAATGAAGTCCATTTTTCAAAAATAATTTTCTACATATTATTAATTTAATATTTAATTAAAATCATAATTTATAATCCAAAACCAGTTTGATAACATTCATTAACTTATTCTAAAATATAGGTATATCGTACTTTCAACTTGAATATTATTTATATATTATCATAGGTAAGGTTACTATTCATTAGGGTATATCACTATTCATAAGGGTATGTTACTATTCATAAGGGTAGGTTACTATTCACCTAAAATATGTTTTTCTTATTGGACTCTAAATAACTTACTGATCACCACTGTGTATGTCAGATTTTTGAAATCCACATCAAAGAAGTGAAAAACTTATGTTTTAAGGGTCTCATAACACTTAGTATTCAATGTGATTATGATATATTTATAAGAAAGTAATTTCCATTAAAAAAATTATTGAGTCATTACATTCTCCCCTCCTTACAAAAATTTCCCCCTTGAAATTTCATTTACAATATAGGCCAAGAACAGGTGGGGGTAATTCTCCTTAATTGATTCCTCTAGTTCCCAAGTTGACTCTTTGTACTTATGGTTTCTCCATAATACCATGACCCAATGAGTAGTATTGTTTCATAGAACTTTGTCTCTACAATCCAAAATTTTCACCGGCTGCACCTCATAGGAAAGATCATCCTCCAACTGTACCACCTCTGAAGAGAGTACCTGTGAAGGGTCTGGTATGTACTTCCTTAAGAGGGATACATGAAAGACATCATGAACCTTCGACAAGGTTGGTTGAAGTGTCAGTCGATATGCCACAGTTCCGACTCAGTCAAGGATCTCGAAGGGGCCGATATACTTAGGACTTAGCTTTCCTTTCTTCCCAAACTACATGACCTTATTCCATGGAGATATGTATAGAAATACCAGGTCTCATACTTTGAACTCCAGGACTTTTCTACAATTATCTGCATAACTCTTCTATCTAATTTTGGCTTCCTTGACATGCTGCGGAATGGTTTTCCTCTTCTCTACCATTTCCTCAACTAATTCAGGTCCTAGCAGCTTTTGCTCACTGAATTCATCCCAACACGCCGATGTTCTTCACATTTTTCCATAAAGGGATTCATATGGTGCCATATGGATGCTCGAGTGAAAACTATTGTTGTAGGAGAATTCAACTAGTGGAATATGTTGGTCCCATCCTCCTTTGAATTCCATAGAACATGCCCTCAACATGTCTTCCAGTGTATGAATAGTCCATTCGGATTGGCCATCAGTTTGAGGATGATAGGCTGTACTGAAGTTCAATTCAGTTCTTAAAGCATGTTGGAGACTTTTCCAGAAGTTCGAGGTGAATCAAAGATCACTATTGGATACAATAGAGAGTGGTACTCCATGCAGTCTTACCACTTCTTTGATGTAAATCTATTCAAGTTTATCCATTGAGAAGTCCTCTCGAATCTCTATGAAGTGAGCTATCTTTTTAAGACGATCCACATTGAACCATACAACATTATTTCCTCTAGATGTCCTTGGGAGTCCAATGAAAAAGTCAATGGTAATATTCTCCCACTTCCATGATGGTATGGGCAGTGGTTGCATCATCCCCTTAGAATTTTTCTTCTCAGCCTTCACTTGTTGAAATACCAGGCACTTTGATGTATATTCAGCAATCTCCATTTTCATATTGTCCCACCAAAAGTTCTCTCTGAGATCTCGATACATATTTATGTTACCAGGATGTATAGAGAAATTAGAGCTATGAACATCATCCAACAGTTCCCTCTTTAGCTCAAGAATAGCGGGAACACAAAGCCTCTTCCCAAATTTCAAAATACCATCTTCATATGAGAATTCAGTCACCTTCCCATCATTTATTGCTTTAATTTTCTTTTGAAACTCCTCATCATCATCCTGAGAACTTTTTATCCTCTCTAGTAAAGAAGGTTGGGAAACCATTTTAAAAAGTGGTGATGTGCTACCTTCCTTAATAATTACCATATTTATCTTTAATAGATCCATGAACATAGGATCCCTTTCAACTATCATCTTGTTTAGAATTCCATGGTCTTTTCTACTCAATTCATCTGATACCTTATTTGCTTTCCCCGGGTGGTAGTTTATTGTGTAATCGTAATCTTTGAGTAGCTCAATCCACCTCCTTTGTCTCATGTTGAGTTCTTTCTGTGAGAATATATACTTCAAACACTTATGATCTGTATATATCTCACATTTTTCCCCATATAGGTAATGTCTAAAAATCATCAAAGAAAATATTACCGTTGCTAACTCAAGATCATGGTTTGGATAGTTTTGTTCATGAATTTTTAGTTTCCAAGATGCATAGGCAATCACTCAATCATTCTGCATAAGGACACAACCAAGTCCTTTCTTTGATGCATCACTATAGATAACAAACCCATCATTCCCCGATGGTTAGGTCAATATAGGACCATTGACTAATCTTCTCTTCAGTTCTTCGAAACATTCTTCACAATCTTTTTTCCAAACAAATTTAACCCCTTTACGTGTGAGCTTCATTAGTGGGTTCGCCAGTTGGGAAAAATTCTGTAAGAAATGCCGATAAAAACCTGCTAAGCCACTAAAACTGCATACCTCAGTTTTGTTTGTTGGAGTGACCCATTCTTGCACAGCCTTTGTCTTTTCAGGATCTACAGACATTCCATCCTTAGAGACAATGTAGCCCAGAAAGGAAACTGATTGGAGCCAGAATTCACAGTTGCTGAACTTCCCATATAATTCGTTTCTTCTCAAAGTCTTCAAAATAGTGCGCAAGTGATTTTCATGTTATTCACAGCTTCTAGAGTACACTAGGATATCATCAATAAACACCACCACAAAGTCATCAAGATATTCCTTGAAGATTATATTCATCAAATCCATAAAAATAGATGGTGCATTAGTTAGTCCAGAAGGCATTACCGTAAACTCGTAATGCCCATATCTGGTTCGGAATGCTGTTTTTGGAATGTGTTCCTTCCTCAGAAGTAACTGAGGATAACCATATCGAAGATCAATCTTTGAAAAATATTGGGATCTGTGATGTTGATCGAATAAATCATCAATTCTGGGTAGAGGATACTTATTCTTTATTGTAATAGCATTTATATTCCTATAATCAATGCATAGCCTCATGGATCCATCTTTTTTTCTTAACAAAGAGGATAGGGGCTCCCCATAGAGAAACAATAGGTCGAATAAATCATTTATCACTCAATTATTCTAGTTTCTTATTTAGTTTCACTAACACTATAGGGGACATTCTATATGGGGTCTTTGATATGGGTATTGAACCAGAAATTAAGTCAATGGAAAACTCAATTTCCTACTCTGGAGGATGTCCAGGTAAATCTTTTGGAAAGACATCAACATACTCTTGCACAACAGGTACATCTTCTATTTGAACATTATTTTCCTCACCCATAGTTATTTCATTTTCTTCATCCCCAATAATTGAATTTATTTGAGCTATTTGGGGTAGATCTAGATAATAATCAGGTGGTGACAATTCTTCTCTAATGATAAGGCACTATTTATCATCGTCATCAATAATAGTAACCTCTTTTTTCTTACAATAAATTTTTGCATCATGATATGAAAGCCAATCCATACGAGGATTATATCGAATTCAATCATGGGTATGACGATGAGATAAGTAGATAAAGAACATTTGAATGCCCTAATGGGAACAAATTGACAGAACATTGTAGCAATTATACTTCCCTTAAGATTTTTGACTGAAAACTCCCTTGTTAAATTGAAATAGAAATATTTAATTTTCTTATAAAACTGGGAAGATATGAAACAATGCGATGATCCATAATCAAATAATTAATTGGCTAATCTTGAGGAAATGATCAAAGTACCTACCACCACATCATGTGGAACTTCAACCTCTGTAGTTGTGATCACATATGTGTTGATGTCGAAAAAAGCCTGCAACTCCCGGAGGAAGTTTCAGAATGATGAAGCGAAGTCATATTCGGAATCAGAGGCCCGATCCGGAGGCCCGGGAAGTGGTGCACGAAATAAAGGAGGATCTATGCGCAAAAATGTTCTGCGCGCGAAGTGCTCCCGGGATTCGCAGAATTGGACCGGTGAGGCGTGCAATAATTGCACGCCCCGTTTCTCCGCGGTGAGATTTTGCAGGTCATCAGTTCCCGGCGCGGAAAACTTCGCGCGCCGCCTAGATTCTGCGCCGGAGTTCAGCTATAAATATAAGGTGACCCCGAACGGTTTGGGGGTTGAGGAATCCGAAGCGACTCTCGTGCGCACAATTCAGCTCCCCCCGCGCGAAAGATGGAATCCAGGTAATCCCGAATTCTGCGCAACCTTGCCCCGGAGTTCGCCTTTGCGTGCAACTCCACCGGATTCAGTGAATTTTCCCCTTCCCCCGGTTTCCCCACTTGCGCGCAATCCATGGTCCGCGTGCGCAATACCCTGCCGTGCGCGCAAAACTTTGCACGTAATTCCCTCTTTGCGCGCAATTCCATTACTCCTATTGCACGTTGTCCCGGTGTTTTGCAAGCAACTCGTCCCTTTTGCGCACGCAAGGCCAAGGAACCCTCACCTTGACGCCCCTTGGCTGCCCCCTACAACGGAACCTGATGTCTCCCCTGCCGGGCATGCACGACATGCGTTGTTTTCCTGCACGGCCTTCCAGGCTCATGCGAAGTAACCTCAAGGTCCCTTGGGCCGTGTTTCCCATTACGTTGCTTTGCCTTATGCTTCTCCGCATAGGCACGCTAACGGCTATTGCTTCTTCACATAGCCATGCTAACGTGGACCCCCCGGTGGTTTTCCCTGCGGCCCCCTTTCACCACGGCCTTGCCGATGCATTCCCTTCCACAAGGGGTAGATGGCGTTTGGCATGTAAGCCCTAGGGGTGTGGAGAAAACCCACCTCGTCCAAGCTACAGGACGTTAAATTTCTAAGCACCTCATCCTTAACACAAGACGTTAAACAGTGGTCCGAACCCGTGCTTCGCACACAGGGTCCCCCCAGCTCGGACATTTTTTACGCCCACTCGTCTCCACGGGAATGGACTCTTCCTCACATGGAATGAGATCCTCCTTGTCGGAGCGGCGTTTTTCCGTGGGGGAAGGGCCATCTTAGAGCGTAAGCCCCTAGCCTTTCGTATGGATGATTTCACCCGTGCATCTCCGTACTTACCCCCTTCTAAGGCCATTGGAGTCCTTTTCCCACTGCTCTTTGTCACACCACGGGCCTCCACCCTGGAGTAAGCCCCAACACCAAGGGCTTCTAACCACGCTTAGGCCCCTGTTTCCTCTTTGGTCCGCTCAACGCGTAAGCCCTATTCCACTTCTCACGGGCGCACCCTTTGCGACGTGATCGTTTGGTCCCTGCTGCCTCTTGTTTCCCACACTGAGCATGACTCACGTGGGCTTAGAGTGCGCATCGACCATGAAATCCTCTTGGGCCACCTCAGAGGGTAAGCCCCATCCCAGCGAACTACATGGACTTTGATCTGTGCTAACGCATGGTACGTAGGAAACCTCCACAAGGTTCAAGCCCACCACCCGGTTGTCCCGACCTCTCCATGCCGGTTCCCTGACCACTTTGGGCTACTTCAGAGAATAAGCCCCAAATATCCTTTCCCGCATGATGTTAAACTGTATTCCATCCCGCATGACGTTAAACTGTATTCCAACCCACATGACATTAAACTGCACCGCGTCCCGCATGACGTTAAACGGTATCCCGTCCCGCATGACGTTAAACTGTATCGTGTCCCGCATGATGTTAGACTGTATTCCGTCCCACATGACGTTAAACTGTATCCCCCTCTTGGGCCGTCTCAGAACATAAGACCCATGCTTCACTCCACCATCCATCCTGATCCTTACCCGGGCCGCCACATCCCGGTGAGATCATGCCACCCTTTCCCACTCCATGTTATATGGGAGGCCGTCCACGTGCTGGCCCCAACATCGGTGTTCCCCCTAGGGATCCTTTAACCCGATCCGTCTTCGCAAGATGTTAAACTCGCGACATACCCCGTGTTAAACATGGGAAGATGAGGAAAACCTCAGATGGTACACATTCCCCGCTTTCGATGTGGGATGCCTCGGGCTTCCGCGCCCTTGAGAAGCCCTGTGATGAGGGACCAAAGACAGACATGCCGATGATGCCCCAACATAACCATTATACACACCGGAGGTTGCTGTCCCGACAAGACCCCTTGGTGCGTCTTGACAGAAGCAGCATAATTAACTGGCATCCATGTAGATATGGCACCGGGAATGAGCTTCAAGAATCCATCTTAAATCTATGAGGGAGACCCGGACAAGGTGACGAGCTCCGAGGAGGAATCCACAGAAGGAAGAACCGACATCCCATTATCCCGGTTTCGATCAAGGAGTAGACATCCCTGAACAAGGAACGGATGCCTCCTGCCCTTAGAAAGTAGGAATGCGGGGCCACAAGCAGCGCGCCCTCCCCGGCGGATGGACACGCGCGCCCCGGCGAAAGCATCGGAAACAAAAAAGGGTGAACCCGACGTGAAGCTCTTCTCCTCAACACGGGGAATGGTAGCCGTTGGAGCATCGGAATAATAGCATGTCACCAAGTCCGGGTAACCATCACTGGGACGTGAACCCGCCAGGGGTCGAGGCCGTTAGGACGTTGACTACTCTGTTCTGTGACGTCGTCAGCGTGGTTCCCTCTCGCTGACCACTGAAGACGGAATGATGTCGGGCCTTGGTTGTTGATCTCCTTTCATGTTGATACTAATGGGTTAATCTCCCTATTTCTAGGAATCAGATCACTGCATTCAGAGCTCGATCGCCACCTGCCCACCGGCGTAGGGGCAGGGGCAGTGCCGACACGGCTACTCCGCGCGGTCCCAACTATCCCACGGTCTCTCTGACTTCGACCGCTGTGGCAGCCAGGCGCTTGCGCCCCCTCTCCCCTTCAGAAATCATCCAACGGAGGGTGATCAATAACCTGGTTCGTAGGTATGACGAGGAAGGGATCATCCCCACCAGGGGCATGGCCTGTTTGGATCTAGAGGCGGTCGTGCCGCACCACCATCGCCGCCCTCGAGGGCCGCGCAGGGAGCCGCTGCTCCCCACGCCGACGTTCAACCGCTTTGGGAGCCTATCCTCAGAGTGCTGTGACACATCCCTCCCCTACGCCAATGAGGTGGGGGATGTCCAGGTCCACCCGATCAGTGATCCATCATAGGGGTTACCGGCAAGAACCCCTGCCAGGCTGCGTCGATGCCGCCGCCCGACTCCCCGAGCCGAGGAGCAGGCAATCTTCATGCCTGCACCGCAGGCTCCGGCCCATCTGACTCGACGCCAGCGTCGGGCGCGAGTGGGGGAGAACGCCCGTCCTAGGGCACCAGCATCAGTAACCATTATGGCCCCAGCCACTGATGACTCATGTTCCCAGATCCCTGCGCATGTTGAGCTGGGGCAGCCGCGTGCCCGACTGGGATCGAAACCCCGACCGCCCTGCAGGCAGGTTGGCTCGAATATCCCGGTCGTGGACACTGGCAATGGCCACTGCGGACCAATCCGCGGTAGTGCCACTCACCATGAAGGCTCATCCCGTGTCACCGATCTAGGAAGCTGAAATATTCTTCACGATGGCTATGCTTCGTGTATGAATCCTTCCAGCACCCACTGTATGGGGTATGAGGTCACTCCCCCTACCGCCGGTCGCGAGCATGGAGCTGTTGTGTATCCAGTTGCTCACTCACATGGAGGTCCTCCCTATGTCCCTTTCGACATCTGTCCCAGTGCTTCTCGCACCCCGGCCTTCGGTCCCCTCTGCCCCAGCTCTATTGTGGCCAGGGGACCCTATGACGGAAGTCGTCCTTACCCTAAGGAGCTACCCAGGGGAAGGAAGGCTGGGCGTCGTCACCGTCGGAGGAATGTCAGGGGGGTCCAGACGGGAATCAGACCAGTCCGTTTCTCGGATTCTGAGGTAGAGTACGACTCGACGATAAAACCTCCCCCCAACCTTTCGAGTTGAGGGCAGGGATGGGGACGCAGCGCGTGAGTCTCGTACTCCCTGAATGCGAGGTCCGTATGATTCCCTCCTCCCTTCGAAGGTATATCCAGGAGGACGAGGATTTGGCGTACCGCCAGGGATCAAGCCCGCAGTTGCCGCTGATCTCCTCAGAAGCACCTCCCGCCCCTGTTAGGGAGGATGAGGAACCTTTCTGGGGATCGACGGAAGGATCGCGAGGCGACACACCCTCAGCGAGCATCGACGTTGTGATAGGAGGCCCATCCACTGGCCCATCCTATCACGACGTGGCAGCCAGGGCACTGCAACCTCGAGAGGATGACCCAGGGATCGGTGGCCAATCGGCCTGTTCACCGCATTCCCCGCCGGCCAGCCCACTGCCCTGATGGCCTGCCTCGGCGCCATTTCCAATTCCTCGACTTTCCTCGGTGGATGATCAGGGGAGGAAAGTTTCAGACCCCGAGCCGGAGCCGTGGAGCTTCTGGACCGTTCTTGCAGCGGGCCACTTCCCTGAGAAGTTTTGGCCGGTCGCAGAATTGGGTTTTGATGTGCCAGAGTCACTCACCCTGGGAGAGTTTGAATTCTTCCACCAGATTCTTCGGGTAACTCACTCCCGCCTCCGTCATCAGTTGGCGCCTTATCCTGGGAGCCAAGCGCATCTCGAGGAGATTGGTGAGCAGTGCCGCCGGGTTGACCTAACAGCACTCCCCGCGGTCCGGAACCCCGAGTCGTTGGGCCTCCAGGAGGCCCTTCAGCAACAATGTGTCCATAGTTTTCAAGTACTCCGCAAAGTTATTGAGGAGGCCACCCCCCACATGCACGTCCACGGGTGGGGGCAGTATGCTGCTCTCCTCTTCTGTGTGATCCGCCGGCAGCCCGATCCACTGGGCGGCCCTGATGGAACGTCTCCAAGGGCAGTCATGGTCAGCATGGCTGACCTTTCAGATGAGGAAAACATTGTGGAGCCCCTCGATGGGGACTCACCCCCTGAGGACAGGCCGCTGCTGGACCCATCTGGGAGGATTACTCACCAATAGAGGAGCCTCCTAGGCCTTCCTCTACCCACGGAGGCACTAGCACTGGGCCGAAACATCGGCAAGGGTAAAGAGCCCGTCGAGTCTGTCAAACTCGCCGACCCATCTGCCTCAGTGAAGAAGGCAGAGGAAGATCTTGAGAAGGCCACACTGCGCCAACAGCTAGCCGAGAAAAAGAGGTTGGTTGATGAGCTCCTGGCCGAACGCATTACAGAGCGGAGAGCTGTCTACGGAAACCCTAGACCAGGACAGAAGGGGCAAGAGCATCTACCCCTTGCTGAGATCCCCCCGGGCAACCGTGGCCGTGTCGTGTTCACCGATAGGGGAGACACTGGAGCCCATGGCAAGAGGGCGCGATATGTTTCGCCGAACCCTCCCGAGCAGTGAGGCAACCTGGGAGACCTTGCTCAGTTTCCTCCCGCCGCTCCGACAGTCGCTCCGCCAGCTGCCCCCAGAGACGCTGAGCGCGACTATCCTATCGAAGAGCCTGGAAATGCGTTTGTGGTTAAATATCCCCGTCGGGACATGAATCTGCATCCGGATGATCTGATGGAGGTACTCATCGCTTGCTTGGAGGGCCTGGAAACTCGGCAGGTGGCGATCCCACATGATGGCAAGCCGTACCCCGCATGGGTGGATGACATGCCGGCCCTGCCAGGATTTTGGAATCCCACTTTTTCCCCCTTTAACAGGACCGGAGACCCACCACAACACTTGGCCCACATCAACTCGAGGTGCCGGCCTATGTTGGGGACTCTGGCGCAACAGGAAGCTGCCAAGCTTCGGTGCTTCGTTCAGACGCTGGAGGGACCAGAGTTCTTTTGGTACATCCAACTCCCTGTTGGATCAGTGACTAGCTGGGAGGACCTTCGTCGACAACTCCTCTACCAGTTCATTTCCACAACCCAGAAGATGAACATTGCAGACCTCTTCAGGTGCAAGAAAAGGCCCGACGAGTGAGTCGCGGACTTCGTCGCCTGGTGGAAGGGGCACACGTACTCCCTTGGAATGCCACTGGCATAGGAGAAATTACTGACGATGTGTGTGGGGAACATCAAGGCGGAGTTGGTTCCTTCCCTGATCACACAGAATTACCCTGGAGGGTTCCGGGACATCTCAGACAAGGCTCATCGCCTCGAAGAAGCCCTGGAACAGGCAAGTCAGGCACGCCCGCTGCCTCCTGTGATCTCCACAAGGAGAGCCGCCAGAGCCGAGCTCGCTGCTGTGGCGCAGATAGAGGCCTTCAGACTACTAGAGTTGCTGTCTGTGAGGCCAACTCAGCAGGCTGATAGGGGTCCACCCCCACAGTCTCCGGCCCAGCAGCGACCGCCTCAAAATCGGCAGGCGCCTCCGCGTAACGCACCGCCACCACCTAGGAGAGGTAATCCGGCTCCGCCTCCTCGGCCTGCTCCTCCGGTCCCTGGCCATGGTCAGCCCCCAAGGGTCCCCTTTCTAGGCATAAGGAATCGGGCTTACTCATTTGGCGAGGCCCAGGTCCCCGGTTATTTCCGTAGCGCCTTGTAGTAGAGGATCATGCAGCTGCCTGAGTGCCGGAAGATAGAAGAGGCATGTCTCACGGATCGCCCTGACTACTTCCCTTATCACCGGTTCCTGGGACACACCATCCAACAATGCTATGTGTTCAAGGACTGCACCAAGACCAGATTGACAACAACATAGTCAGGTTGGGCCCAGCCCCGGCACATGTGGCAGGTGTCTTCGTGGGATCAGATGGCAGTAGTGACAACAGGGATGGGTGGGAACAGGTTTCCGACCGTGGGTCCCGGAATTATAACGACTAGATGGCCCCCAAGACGGTCGGCCGTGCCCATGGAATCATCTGTGCCTGCCTGGACCAGCCAGAGCCCTCAGAATCCACGAGCGCCGCTTCGGCCTCGTCGTCCCGGCCTACTTCTTCCCAGAAGAGCAGGCGGCTACGCAAGAAGAAAGAATGCGCCCTGCCATTGTCGTCATCTTCTCGCACGCTTGGCGATTTCATGCCCCCGAGAATGGGGATCCCTCCGAGACCCCATCCGATAATGGATGACTCCTCGACCGAGAGCCCGGGGTATGCTTCGGTTAACACCGTAGAGTTGGTAAATCCCTTTGTGGCTCCCGACTACGAGGAGCACCGAGTGAATCTCCTCGAGAGCCTGAGGTATTCTTCGGTTAACACCATAGAGTTGGTAAATCCCTTTGTGGCTCCCGACGACAAGGAGCGCCGTGTGAATCTCCCCGAGAGCCCGGGGTACGCTTCGGTTAACACCGTAGAGTTGGTAAATCCCTTTGTGGCTTTCGATGACGAGGAGCGCCGGGTGAATCTCCCAGAGAGCCCGGGGTACGCTTTGGTTAAAACTGTAGAGTTGGTAAATCCCTTTATGTCTCCCGACGATGAGGAGCGTCGGGTGAATCTCCCCGAGAGCCCGGGGTACGCTTCGGTTAACACTGTAGAGTTGGTAAATCCCTTTGTGGCTCCCAACGATGAGGAGCGCCGGGTGAATCTCCCCCAGAGCCCGGAGTACGCTTCGGTTAACACCGTAGAGTTGGAAAATCCCTTTGTGGCTCCCGATGATGAGGAGTGCCAGGTGAATCTCCCCGAGAGCCCGGGGTACTCTTCGGTTAACACCGTAGAGTTGGTAAATCCTTTTGTGGCTCCCGACGACGAGGAGCGCCGGGTGAATCTCCCCGAGAGCGCGGGGTATGCTTCGGTTAACACCGTAGAGTTGGTAAATCACTTTGTGGCTCCCGACGACGAGGAGCACAAGTTGAATCTCCCCAAGAGCCCGGGGTATGCTTCAGTTAACACCGTAGAGTTGGTAAATCCCTTTGTGGCTCCCGACGACGAGGAGTGCCGGGTGAATCTCCCCGAGAGCCCGGGGTACGCTTCGGTTAACACCGTAGAGTTGGTAAATCCCCTTGTGGCTCCCGACGACTAGGAGCGCCAGGTGAATCTCCCCGAGAGCCTGGGGTACGCTTCGGTTAACACCGTAGAGTTGTTAAATCCCTTTGTGGCTCCCGACGATGAGGAGTGCCGGGTGAACCTCCCCAATGTCCCCAGCCGTCGTCAACGTCGACGGAGCCGTGGCTACGTAAATCGCTGGGGCATGGCGGTCGTCACCTCTAGTCAGGCCGTGCACGCCACCGAGACCAGGCAGCAGGCCCGATGTAGGGAGCAGCACTCGCGGCTCCCTCATCCGGTGACAACAGGTTCGCTTCCACCACCGTTCGTGTTGCTGGATCGGGCGGAATCGCCTTGCCCGCGTCGCAACCAGCCCAGCCCTACCACTGGCCGACTACGGCCTTCCGGTCCTAGCATGGCAGCCACCTCCCGGGCTTCAGCTAGTGAACAGTGGGATGTGCCTAGTACCAGTCAGTCACTGGTCCCGCCAGCAGGGCCCGTCATGCCCCCAATCGCAGAGCAACCTCCTGTAAGCAGAAGCTCGCATTTGGCATGAAAGTATGATGTCCTGAAGCATCTGGCCGGCATCCCGGAGAGGCTTTCCATCCTTGAGGCCCACTGCCTGTCATCTAAAATGCGTGAGGCACTCGCTGAGGCTCTGAGGAGCCCCCTCCAATTTGAAACGGAGGTAGCGGCCGCAAAAGCCTTCCACACCGAGGTGATTGAGGACGCCGAATGTCAGGAGGTTATCTCATTCTCCGGTGAAGATGAAGACCCTCCCATACAGGGGCACATCCGCCCGCTGTACACCACCAGCCAGTTCAATAGCATGGAGGTCCGTCGCTGTCTTGTCGACACGGGTTCTGGGATTAACTTGATCCCAACTCGGACACTGCGAAAACTGGGGTTGTCCGAGGATGATTTAACTCCCTCCGACCTCAGAATCCTGGGGTATGACAGGACCGAGCAAACTCCACTCGGCAAGATTCATCTGAAGACCTAGTTCGGCGGCTTAATTGCCAATACTGAATTCATGGTTGTCTCTCAGGACACTACCTATAACGCGTTGATGGGTAGGAAGTGGCTCCATCTTCACGCAGTGGTTCCCTCATCATACCATCAGTTCCTCAAATAATCCCTTAAGGGTCGAGTGGGTGTGCTCCAAAGAGATGCATCCCCATTTGTCTCTTGTGAATCTCATTACCTGGACGCAGACTATTACAAGAGCAAGGACAAGCAGATCCTGGCAGGTGAGGTTGAGCCTGCTGCTGTCGCGAGTGATCCCTGGGCAGGTTTGGATGACGCATATGTCTTCCCAATCCATCGGTTGGAGGCCACAACTCCCGATATGGGGGAGTGATTTGTTGTCTCGGGTACCAGAGGAATTCATATTTCCGGGTCTAAGCGACGGCGGGAAATCACCTCGTACTCTTACACCAACCAGGCCCGGGTGATCCCCGAGCCTCCTACCCCCATACGATATTGGGACGTTGGGCATATGGCAACGGTGGTGCATCATACGTGCATGTTTCGCCGAGCCGGGATAGACCGGCTCAGGCCAACACGCCACCACTGCTTCAATGTCATAAAGCGTGGCCCCTTGGGCCGTAGGCCGGATGGGATTGGATCAACCACCTTTGTCGCTACGGTCTCCGGGGTGCATGAGCCTCCCGTCGTGACGACCTCTGCCGCCCAAGCCGGTGCTAGCTCCCCATCAGGGTCGAGCAGCCCCGAAACGGCTCCCCCCATGGATGATCTTTCCCCAAGCGGAGAAGAATACATGGAAGAGGCTCCTCCTGCCTTTGAGGAGGGCGTCTCTGCCACGGTCGGCGAGCTCATATAGGTGAACCTCGATAGTGAGGCGGACCCGAGACCCACATTAGTCAGCGCCGCTATGCCTTCCTAGGAATTGCAACGGTATATAGACTTCCTCAGATAGCACTGTGATGTGTTTTCCTGGAGTTATGACGAGATGTCGGGACTAGATCCCCAGGTAGCCATCCACCGCCTTGGCCTCCCAGCAAACCATCGCGGGTTCAAGCAGCCTCCCAGAAAAATGCACCCCTTTCACGGTGCCATGGTTGAGGCCGAAGTTGATAAGCTCATTAAGGGAAAATTCTTCAGGGAAGTCCAGTACCCTAGGTGGCTAGCCAACATTGTGCCCTTCAGGAAGAAGAACGGGAAGATCAGGGTCTGCATCGACTTCTGCGATCTTAATCGCCACTGTCCGAAGGATGACTTTCCCTTTCCCATGACAGAGTTGTTGATTGATGCAACGGCCGGGTTCCAAGCCCTCTCTTTCATGGATGGGTACTCCGGGTATAAACAAATACGGATGGCCCACGAGGATGAAGAATACACTGCCTTCAGGCCCCCCCATGGCACTTTCTGCTATCGGGTTATGCCTTTCGGCCTGAAGAACGCCGGTGCCACCTATCAACGGGCTATGAACCGCATATTCAAGCCGATCCTCGGGATGCTGGTGGAGTGCTATGTAGATGACCTGGTGGTTAAATCTCATCAGCGCCAGGACCATCTCAAAGACCTTGAGAAAGTGTTCGGTTTGCTCCGTTCTTGTCACTTGAAGATGAACCCGTTGAAGTGTGCCTTTGGGGTCACCTCCGAAATTTTTCTTGGCTTCATCGTCAGGTATCGAGGTATTCAAATCAACCCCGAGAAGATCAAGGCCATCAGTCAGATGCCTCCCCCAAGTAATATTCGGGAGCTTCGAGGCCTTCAAGGCCACTTAGCCTATATACGCCGATTCATTGCGAATCTAGCCGGAAAGTGTAAGCCCTTCTCTCGGCTCATGAAGAAAGGCGCCACCTATGGGTGGGATGAAGAGTGTCAGACCATTTTTGAGGAAATCAAGCAGTATCTGCTTCAACCTCTGGTCTTGATGCCACCCGTTCCCGGAAGGCCGCTAGTACTTTACGTGACCGCCCTAGAGTTATCCCTCGGCGCCCTTCTCACCCAGAAAAACAACAAGGGAACAGAGAATAGCCTCTTCTACCTCGGCCGCATGCTCCTCAACGCGGAGATTAGATATTCTCCCATCGAGAAGAGCTGCCTGGCACTCGTATTTCCCGTACAAGAATTGTGGCACTACTTGAAACACCATGAGGTATAGTTGGTCTCTCGGGTAGACCCGTTGAAATACATCATGAGTCGGCCTATGTTGACCGGCTGATTGGCACGCTGGGTGGTGATCCTCCAACAGTTCGACATTAGGTTCATAACTCAGAAGGCCATCAAAGTACAGGCGTTGGCAGACTTCTTAGCTGCTCATACAACCTCTGTAGACCAGCCGCTGGATGTGGTCTTTCTTGATGAGGCAATCCTCTCAGTCGATCACGCCACCCCATGCTGGCAAATTCACTTTGATGGCGCCTCCCGAAGCCCTACCGGTAGAAGGCTCAGCGATCCTAGGCTTAACAGAGTGGGCCTGGGTATCGTCTTCATCACCCCGGAGCAAGCCGTGCTGCCGTATTCTTTCTTATTATCAGAGGGCTGCACCAACAATGAGGCAGAATATCATGACCTCATCACTGGCCTCAAGTTGGCTCTAGAGGTTAACGTACCCCACCTATATGTAAAAGGGGACTCTGAGCTAGTCATCAAGCAGGTTAACTGTGACTACACTGTCAAGAAGCCAGAACTCGTTCCATTGCTAGAGTGCACCCTCCATCTAATGGTTAAGTTCCCCTCCCGACCAGATGTCGTTCACGTTCCCCGGTCACAGAACAGTCGAGCAGATGCTTTGGCTAGCCTGGCCGCATCAATCGCGGAGCCCGAACAGGATGACCTAATCATCCACGTGGCGCACCGAAGAGTCATTGCTCCTGTTATCCCGAAGGGCGGTCGTGGCCCGCGAGTGAACCATCTCACCACTGGTGCCCCCGCGTCGGGGCCCCCCTGGGTTCCAGGCGTGATGATCGAGACAGTTCCTAACTGGAGGACACCTCTGGTTGAATATCTCCAACACGGCAATCTTCCGATGGACCGAGCGGAGCGGGAATGAATCTGGCGCTGTGCGCCGCAGTTCACCCTTCAAAGCGGTCCCAGTCGTGAGCAGCTCCTCTATAGGCGCGGGGTTGATGGTTTTCTCCTCCGTTGTCTTCAAGGAGTTGAGATCCCACAGGTCATGCAGGAAGTGCACGCTGGCTCCTGTGGCGCCCACCAGGCCGGGTCGAAGTTGTCCCACCCGATTCGGAGACTGGGATACTTCTGGCCCTCCATGATCCACGACTGCATCGAGTACGCCAAGAGGTGCCATGCGTGCCAAGTTCATGCTAACTTTGTGCATCGGACACCAGATCCTCTCCATACTACTAAGTATTCCTGGCCCTTTGCAGTCTAGGGGTTGGATGTCGTAGGGCCCTACCCGCCGGCGACGGCCCACCAGTGCCGGTTCATCTTAACCGCCACAGATTTCTTCTCAAAGTGGGCAGAGGCAGCCCCGCTTAGGGAAGTCAAGGCTGGTTCTATTGCCGACTTCGTGAGTTCCAATATCATTCACCAGTTTGGAATACCTCACGCTATCCTCACGGATAATGGAACCAACTTCCGAGCGGCCGAGCTGAAGAGATTGTACGCCAAGTACACCACTCTCTCGAACCACACCTCCTGCTATCATGCGCAGGCGAATGGACAGATTGAGGCGTTTAACAAAACCCTCTCTAACATTCTACAAAAAATGGTTGGTCAGAACAGGAAAAGTTGGCTGGACAAGCTCCCCAATGCCATCTGGGATTATAGGACGACGACTCTCAATTCCACCCAGGTGACCCCGTATTTCCTAGTGTACGGAGCTGAGGCCGTCCTTCCCATCAAGGTCTAACTTCCCTCATTGCGCACGGCGGTCTACAACCAGCAAGCGCTGGACAGAGTTGCCGAGATCCGTCTAGCCGAATTGGAAGCACTGGACGAAAGTAGGCTTCGCGCTTTACATAACCTAGAAAGGCATCAAAGTAGGATGGCTTGAGCTTTCGATAAGAAGGTTCGCCTCCGCTCCTTCCTACAAGGTGACCTGCTGTTGGCTCTTAGAGCGGCAATGATTCCCGGCAGGAAACCACCCAAGTTGGAGCCCAAGTGGGAGGGACCTTTTATTGTCCACAAGGTCTATCCCAATGGTGCGTATTCCCTGGTGACTATGGATGGGGAGTGTATCACTCCTCCCACCAACGCCAGGTTCTTCAAGAAGTACTTTGCCTAAACTGTATGGTCCTACATGACCTTAAACTGTACGGTCTAGCATGACCTTAAACTGTATGGTCCAGCACGACCTTAAACTACACTCTTCCCTACATCTGGGCTTCTTGGTCCGAGATCTAAGACCTAAAACTAAGATCCTCATGGTCCGATCTCTAAGACCTAAAACTAAGATCCTCTTGGTCCGAGTTCTAAGACCTAAAACTAAGATATATATTTCATCCAACATGATGATCAACTGTATTTTCAAGAACTAAGTGTGGCTTTATTCTCATCCTCATGAGATACGTAGGACCGCCCGGACATTTCGTCTCGGGTCCAGCCCAGGAGTTACCAAATTCCGCCCTTTCATCCTTCTTGGTCCGACTTCTAAGACCTAAAACTAATATCTATATTTCGTCCAGCATGATGTTAAACTGTATTTTCAAAACTACGTGTGGATTGATTCCCATCCTAATGGGATATGTAGGACCACCTGAACACCAAGATTTCAGGTCTAGCCCCATCTTTTAGGAGATCCCACGAGCTCCCGGTGCCCAGGGTGTTTGGCATTACGCCCCTTCTTTTGCCCAGGGATCCGCCATCTCTTGGCCGCTCTCGGACTGAGCCCTCTGACCCTTTCCAGTGGTCTGCTGAAGTGCTCAATGCACTCTGGTCAAGAACTTGGAGTGCCAGATTCGACATAGGCAAGTTCCATCCACTTTCGAAGCTTCGTGTTCCCCTTCATTCTGGCCCTCGTCATCCTTCATACCTGGAGGGACCCCCAAGAACGGCCTGGATACAACGCCCAAGGGCTCTCCTACCGTCATGGGCCAATGCCCCCGAGGGTTTCAGACAACAAATTGATACAAATCCCGCGTTGCGAACATGGTCAGCGGTTGATGCTCATTTGTTTGTCCCCATGGATAACACGACAGGATGCTGTGTTGCGAACATGGTCAAAAGTAGTCCTTAGTCATCATGCCGGTCCCCCTGGCCCTGAATGTTGGTGGCATGGTTCATGTCATGTTCCGCCCCGCCGCGCCAAGGTGGAATCTCGACACTCCTTGTACTAACCCTCAGTACACCCCTGTACATCAGACAGACCGAGCTACGTCACGGTGTCTCTCAAGGCTCCTGTGATCCAAGCGCTAGATTATGTGCTTGGGTCTCTTCTTTACGGGATGCGTACAGCTTGACCTTCATCCCCTTAGGAGAGTGAGGAGTCGCCTAGACATTGCGTTTCGGGCCCAGCATAGCTGGGAGCTAGCGTCTGCTACCCCTCCATGATTGTTGAACCCTCAAAGGCTTCTTTTCCCAAGGCTCCTCTCTCGGTTGGTCCAAACCATATGACCTTAAACTGTGTTGTTGGTCCAAACCATATGACCTTAAACTGTGTTGTTGGTCCAAACCATATGACCTTAAAGTGTGTTGTTGGTCCAAACCATATGACCTTAAACTGTGTTGTTGGTCCAAACCATATGACATTAAACAACGTTATTGGTCCAAACCATATGACCTTAAACTATGCTTTTGGTCCAAACCATATGACCTTAAACTGTGTTGTTGGTCCAAACCATACGACCTTAAACTGTGTTGTTGGTCCAAACCATATGACCTTAAACTGTGTTGTTGGTCCAAACCCTACGACATTAAACTGTGCTTTTGGTCCAAACCATACGACCTTAAACTGTGATTTTGGTCCAAACCATACGACAATAAACTGTGCTTTTGGTCCAAACCATATGACCTTAAACTGTGTTATTGGTCCAAACTATATGACCTTAAACTGTGTTGTTGTTCTAAACCATAGGACCTTAAACTGTGTTGTTGGTCCAAACCATACGACCTTAAACTGTGCTTTTGGTCCAAACCATATGACCTTAAACTGTGTTGTTGGTCCAAACCATATGACCTTAAACTGTGTTGTTGGTCCAAACCATAGGACCTTAAACTGTGTTGTTGGTCCAAATACGACCTTAAACTGTGATTTTGGTCCAAACCATATGACCTTAAACTGTGTTGTTGGTCCAAACCATACGACCTTAAACTGTGCTTTTGGTCCAAACCATACGACCTTAAACTGTGCTTTTGGTCCAAACCATATGACCTTAAACTGTGTTGTTGGTCCAAACCATACGACCTTAAACTATGTTGTTGGTCCAAACCATACGACCTTAAACTGTGTTGTTGGTCCAAACCATACGACCTTAAACTGTGTTGTTGGTCCAAACCATACGACCTTAAACTGTGTTGTTGGTCCAAACCATATTACCTTAAACTGTGGTGTTGGTCCAAACAATATGACCTTAAACTGTGCTTTTGGTCCAAACCATATGACCTTAAACTGTGTTGTTGGTCCTATAGCACGACCCTAAACTGTGACATTATCGTCTTGGACGCATGACGAAAAACGGCACTGCATTGTGGTGACCTCGTTGTAGAGGACATAACGTTGGGTATTGGTTTTATGCCATGCCATTTGTCAACGCCTATCATGGCTTGATGCTTGTGGCGACACCATGGCCTGCTACTCTGGGCCTGTCGCTTCGCAACAAAAAAACCACTCACCTTAAAGGACAAACAAGATTTATCAAATGCCGCTTCTTTTAGAGCAAGGGCCACGCCCGCACTCCCCTTTTCCCTTGGCACTGGTATCTTACCATGTCACTTTCATAACTACATGTGGCTTGATTCTCATCCTTATGAGATATGTAGGAACGCCTGGGGCACATCCCCGTGGGTCCAGCCTACCTCCGTGTTCGGTCCCTCGACTCGAGCGTTTCCCCAGAGAGCACATGTTAAGTAGGGCTTAGGTCCCCCTTCACGTCGGTTTTTTTGTAACTGCCTGGCCATGTGTCTGTTTCTCCCCTTTCCTCATGGTCCGAGCTCTAATACCTAAAACTAAGATCCTCATGGTCCGAGCTCTCAGACCTAAAACTAAGATCTTCATGGTCCGAGCTCTAAGACCTAAAACTAATATCCTCTTGGTCCGAGCTCTAAGACCTAAAACTAAGATCCTCTTGGTCCGAGCTCTAAGACCTAAAACTAAGATCCATATTTCGTCCAGCATGACGTTAAACTGTATTTCGTCCAACATGACGTTAAACTGTATTTCGTCCAGCATGACGTTAAACTGTATTTGGTCCAGCATGATGTTAAACTGTATTTTTAGAACTACATGTGGCTTGATTCTCTTCCTTATGAGATACGTAGGACTGCCCGGACATTTCGTCTTGGGTCCAGCCCCAGGGATAGCTGAACATCGTCCTTCTTTATTATCGGACCCTCGGCCCGACTTCATGAGAAATGGTGTAGTCAGGATATCTACCCTGAGCATGTTCGGGATGCCCCATGGTAATGATGGGAAGCGGCAGTTCTCTCGCCAAAGATGTCCTTCCTGGAAATTGGGACGACCCGTGATTAGGTTGGTACGTCCGCCTAATGCGCCTTCGCCCTGGTGGCGCAATATCGAGAGTGTTGGACTCTGTTCGAACAAGACACCACTCCACCTCCCGCACTTTGCGTTCCCCCTTATTCAGACCCTCATTTCCTTTCACATTTGACAGAACCCCCTAACAGTATGGATGCTTGACCTATGGTCCACCTACTATCCTGGGCCAACATTCCGGAGAATTGGTCATGTTTGACGGGACCCCCTAACAGTATGGATGCTCGACCTATGGTCCACCTACTGTCCTGGGCCAACATTCCGGAAAACTGACCAACGATATTTGAGTTAGGCCCCGTGTTGCGAACATGGTCAGCGATCAGCCCTCATTTATTGTCCTCCCATTCCGGGCCAACGTGATATGGATGCTATGTTTCGGCCACGGTTGACAATTATCCTCCATGGATGTGCCCCATTGGGTTCCGAATTTGGGCAGCGTGATGCACCCTTTCTCTCCATCCCCCTGTGTTCGGATGGATTTCAATGCCCCCAGCATTGCCCCGCTCGTGTGTTAAGGCACATTGAGAAGTCGACACATCAATTGGCCCGGGGTCTCTTCAAAACTCCAGGCCCGATTTTGGACGCCTGAAGCTTGGTCAATGCCCCACAGTTGAACGGAATGATGGTACGAGCATCTCTTGCTTCTTGCATTGGGAATGTCCCACACGAGACTAGGGGTGAGTTGTTATTCGTTTCGAATCTATAGTTGAGCGCATTAAACCAAGGGTAAAAAAGAGTGGATTTGTCCATATATTGGATTGAGACGATGAGCAGTACAAGCAAAAAGTTCATGAGATGGTGAAAACAAAGCCCTCAGGGTTTAGCGTGCTGATGCGATCTTTCCATCACTGCTACCCTCTGGCTGGTAGCCTCCAGGGCCGCTTTCCACTCTTTGAAGACTCTCTCCTCATCGGCCACCACTGAGCATAGCTCATCAGCCCTAGCTTGTGCCTGCATCCGCTCGCTTCGAAGAACGGTCATCTGGTGACTCGCCTCCACCAGTTGTTCCTGGGCATCAGCCAGCTGGGCGGTCAGTTGCTCCACGAGCTCAGAGCATGTTGCAATGTAGACCTCTTTATCTGTCACCTGCCCTTCGAGGTGCCAGACTTCTTGCTCTGCCTTCAGCAGCGCTTCAGCGCTCGTTGATCCTTCCTAGCACTGGGAAATGTCGGTGCACCGGCTACTCTCGCGCATCTTCTCTGCCATGTAATCACAGACTGTTAGATGAAGGCGCTGAGAATCAGCCCCTCCGGCGCACAGGAAGCGCAGCCAGGTCTGAAGTGATCCCATCCGCCTCATCCAATTGGACTGGGGATGCCTGAGAAAGCGCTGGATACACTTCCACCCCTTGCGCAGTGTCATCCGGCTCTCCTGAGCTGCCTCTGAGTCTGAGTCATCAATCTCCTCAGGGTCAGCAGGTCGGTATATGGGGAAGGCCGCCAGCAAATCGGTAGCAGGATCCACCCCAGGGATGTCTTCATGAGGAATAGAATCCTCGACGTCTGGGCGACCTTCTCTCGCCCCAGCAGCAATGATGCCTCCACCAGCTTCCAACCGCGTTTCAATAATGGCGCCACTGATGTCCGCCGCCCTCTATTCATCTATTGACGGGGCCAACTCAGTGTAGAGAGCGTGTTCCGAACGAGGTGGTATATCCGCCGCTGGTCCACTCGCGGATGGCCCAGGCTCCGCAGCCTGACGTGCCTCCAGTGTTGAGATCACTGCGCAGGGCATACGCTGGTCAGATGGGATCTCTTGACACCAAGCACTAGTAGTGATGCGTGAGACTTACAGGAATCCAGAGCGTCGGTCCCCAGTGTTCTGGCCGCTGCAGGAGCCGCCATAAGGGGAGAGCCCTCTGCGCTGGTTAATTCAATGATGGGTGTCAGATCCCCATCATGTCCCACTGGTTCCTCTCCGCGTTCCTCTGGTGGGGACGCCCGTCCACCGCTCAGCTGCTCCTGAGTAAGATGGGGAAGTGAGTTAGAAGTTGGAAAGTAGAATGGATGAATGAGGGAAATGAATGAAGATAGAGAAAAACCTCGAGAATCTCGGTTATGTCGAGATCAGAGTTGGCAATCTCACTGCTCTCTCGGAGACTCCCTTGGTAGGTCGCCCGTTGCGAATCCTCACCTTCGGGCTCCTCTTCTTCATCTTCTCCCTCGCCTTCGTCCTCTCCGGTTTCCTCCTCCCCCTCCGGCTCTTCATCACTATCGCCTTCTCCTGGAAGCATCGCTTCCGGATCATGCTCCTGGCCGAGAATCACTTTCACTAGGAAAGTTGGGTCCGCACGCCGCCCCCTTTGGCGTGCGTATGCATCCATGGCCGTCACATAAGCATGCCGCCGATGGAAATTTACTCGGTCGGTAATCCGAACGAGCTCGACCTCCGGCAGTTGGATCCCGTTCTGCATTATCTTCTGCCAGAGGGCTTCAATGCTCAGCGATTGCCGCGTGGTCATCCAGGCCGACCACAGTGCCGGGAAAATTGCGTCTTGAGAAGGTTCAAGAAGATATCTTATCTGCTTCCTAGGCAGTTCCCTGGCCGCCTCATGTGACCCACCTGCGGGTAACAAGGACGTGGAGGCCCCATGTGATTCCCTCGCTACCGAAGTCCCGGCCTGCGCAAGCCTCGCTGCCTGACGCACCCTTGGTTCTCCCCTTCCGATGGCACCTTCCCTTCTTTCCCGTCGCTTGGTTTCCGCACGAGTGACCTCGAGTTGCCGGACACGCTTGCGTAATAGCCCCTCAGGGTATGCAATGGTTCAGTTTTTGGCACATTCGGTTTCTAGGCCGGAATCGACCCCGGTGGGAGGGAGAGTAACGATGTCGCCAGAGCCGAAGGTGGTAAACATCAACCACATATGGCGCAGGACACATGGATTCTTCTCTTGCCAGACAGCCGTGAATAATTTCTTCGGCATTCGCTGGAGTCACCCGAACTGCCTGGCGAATCGGGATGGCACGTACGGCTCCCAGATCACCTTCCCGTCGATCCGAGCCATGAGCACCCCGCCCCTAATGCTCTGGAAATATTCCTGCTGTTCCAGAGAGCCTCACCCGTTGTCCACTAGCTGGCCAACCGGGGTGGGGAATGGGCTGATGTTGAAGTTGGCATGGTTACCATTGCGGATCCTCACGCCCTCCTCATTGAGCGTCAATGGCGCCACCCCTGCAATGATTAGCAAGGACGGTCGCAAGCCATTTCCTGGAGGACGGATGGCGTTTGGGAAAGTATACCCACCGAGATGAGCCGCCACCCAGCCATGGAAGATCTTGAAGGGACCACAGACTCTCCGAGGCGACCCCCTCGTGAGATGCGCCCCAGGATCGTATACAGCTTGGCCAGCACGGGGACGCCCAAGTTAAACCGTTTGTTGGCGGCCATGGAGCCCGCCATCACCAATGTCGCTGGACGGATTCCCATCCTTGCGTCCCGCACCGGCAGGAGCCACCTGCTCAGAAAGGCAGCAAGGAACCCGACATACCCGACGTTCGGGTCCCGGGCCTCAATGATGCGGTAGCCCCATGATTGGTATTTCCCTGCCTCCAAGGTCTTCCAGTATGACCCGTCCTTGCTCCGCTGAGTCGCGGTTGGGCACCGTTTGCCCCTCCCGGCATCTTGACGGCGGGATCCTTCTCAAGGAACAGGCTGAACCAGCCCTTGTAGGCGATGTCCTTCAGGAAGTCCTTGACCCCCAGCCTCTCCTTGGCCAGCTGCAGCAGGTGCCATGTCAGCATAGGCTTCTGCGACCTATCTCCCCAGGTGTTCTTTGGAGGAACGAACTCGTCGTATTAGTAACCCTCCAGTGGGATAACGCCGAGGCAGTGAACGTCCCAGAGACTGATGCCGACCTCCCCATGATGAAGGTGGAACATGTTGGTGTCAGGAGACCACCAGGTGAATAGCTCCGGTCCGAGTTCAGGCTGACGGTGGAAATGGAACTGCAATGTCCATACCGCCTCAAACATGCCGATATACCGCAGTTTGTCTCCGAACTGGTCGCAGGTATGGCGAACCCTGAACGCCCAGGCCCATTCACTGGTGAAGTTACCTCCGGACCGCAGGTCCCAATCCTTCAGCCAGCCCTTCGTGTCATCCGTGATGCTCTGACGGAACGTGCTCGCATAGAGGGCTGGAGAATCCTCTGCCACAGGCTCATCCACGGTAATGGTCCTAGACCTCGGGTTCAGGACATATACATCCATGTGTCTAGTTTCCCTGGCAGGACGACCGTTTTTGGTGATGTTGTAGCGAGGAAGTTCGTCCTCCCGAGTCACCCAGGACCGCGGTGTGTCCACCTCGAAGCCCGGTAGTGGTACCTCCTCTAGGATGCCAAAATTCCAGAGCGGGAGGTTGTCCGACATGGGATATGCCTTTTGGGTCGGAGTCAGCAGATTGAACAAGGTGAGATTGTTGGAGACGATCACCTTGGTGCCATATACCTCTTCATTCGCCGCCATTTCTGTCCTACAGGCAGCAGCTTCCCCCTCATCGACTCGGTTTGCAGCCATCTCGAATTTTTCGGGAGTTGGGAAAAATCAGGATGCAGTGCGCGGAATTGGAGAGTTCGGCGCGAAATCTGAAGGAGTTGCGCGAAATCCTGGAGATGAGTGCGCAATCGGCACGCGAAGCGTGGAAGATCTCGGTTCGGTGTGAAATCACAGCCAAATTTCAGAAGGAATTCCGCACTGCCAGTGCATTATTACGCGCAGCCGCGGAGCGATTTCGTGCATGAGAGCGAACATCTTATCACGCGGAAAAAAGCAGATGTACGGAGTTGGGACCCAGCGCCCCTTTTTATAGGCGAGGCCAGGTTTCCGCGCCGCACAGAAAGAGGATTCCGTGCGAGTCTGACATTTTCCGCGCCCCATCGAAATTTTGCGCGCAACTTGACCAAGAGGCTTTGCACTTTGGCATTTCGGCGTTTCCCTTGGAATCTGATCGTTGCGACCACTCGCCGATCCAATTCCTAGGGGAGGCATTTGTTGACGCCGAAAAAAGCCCGCAACACCCGGAGGAAGTTTTGGAATGACGAAGCGAATTCATATTCGGAATCATAGGCCCGATCCGGAGGCCTGGAAAGTGGTGTGCGAAATAAAGGAGGATCCGTGCGCAAAACTATTATGTGCGCGATGTGCTCCCGGGATTCGCGGAATTGGACCGCTGAGGCACGCAATAATTGCGCGCCCCGTTTCTCCACGGAGAGATTTTGCGCGCAAGCGGTTCCCGGCGCGGAAAAATTCGCACGCCGCCTGGATTCCGCGTCGGAGGTCACCTATAAATATAAGGTGACCCCGAATGGTTTGGGGGTTGAGGAATCTGAAGCGACTCTCGTGCGCGCAATTCGGATCCCCTCGCGCGAAATATGGCATCCAGGTAATCCTGAATTCCGCGCAACCTTGCCCCGGAGTTCGCCTTTGCGCGCAACTCCACTGGCTTCAGTGAATTGGCCCCTTCCCCCAGTTTCCCCACTTGCGCGCAATCCGTGGTCCGCACACGCAATACCTTTCCGTGCGTGCAAAACTTTGCTCGTAATTACCTCTTCACGCGCAATTCCATTACATCTATTGCGCGCCGTCCCAGTGTTTTGCACGCAAATCGTCTCTTTTGCGCGCGCAAGGCCGAGGACCCCTCACCTTGACGCCCCTTGGCCGCCCCCTGCACCGGCACCTGATGTCTCCCCTGCCGGGCATGCATGCCATGCGTTGCTTTCCCGCACGACCTTCCAGGCTCCTGCGAAGTAACCTCAAGGTCCCTTGGGACGTGTTTCCCATTGCGTTACTTTGCCTTATGCTTCTCCGCATAGGCACGCTAACGGATATTGCTTCTTCGCATAGCCACGCTAACGTGGACCCCCCGGTGGTTTGCCCTGTGACCCCCTTTCACCACGGCCTTGCCGATGCCTTCCCTTCCACAAGGGGTAGAGGGAGTTGGGCATGTAAGCCCTAGGGGTGTGGAGCGAACCCACCTCGTTCAAGCTGCAGGACGTTAAACTGCTAAGCACCTCATCCTTAACACAAGACGTTAAACTATGGTCCGACCCCGTTCTTCGCACGCAGGGTCCCCCCAGCTCTGACATTTTTAACGCCCACTTGTCTCCACGGGAATGGACTCTTCCTCACATGGAATGAGATCCTCCTTGTCGGAGCAGCGTTTGTCCGCGGGGGAAGGGCCGCCTCAGGGCGTAAGCCCCTAGCCTTTCGTACGGATGATTGCACCCGTGTATCTCCGTACTTCCCCCCTGCAAAGGCTAGTGGAGTCCTTTTCCCACTACGCTTTGTCGCACCACGGGCCTCCACCCTGGAGTAAGCCCCGATACCAAGGGCCGCTAAGCACGCGTAATCCCCTGTTTCCTCTTTGGGCCGCTCAATGCGTAAGCCCCATTCCACTTCTCACGGACGCACCCTTCGCGACGTGATCGTTTGGTCCCTGCTGCCTCTTGTTTCCCACACCGAGCATGACTCACGTGGGCTTAGAGTGTGCATCGACCATGACATCCTCTTGGGCCGCCTCAGAGCGTTAGCCCCATCCCAGCGAACTACGTGGACTTTGATCCGTGATAACACATGGTACGTAGGAAGCCTCCTCGAGGTTCAAGCCCACCACCCGGTTGTCCCGACCTCTCCATGTCGGTTCCCTGACCACTTTGGCCTGCCTCAGAGCGTAAGCCCCAAATCTCCTGTCCCGCATGATGAGAAACTGTATTCCGTCCCACATGACGTTAAACTGTATTCCGTCCCGCATGACATTAAACTGCATCGCGTCCTGCATGACGTTAAACTGTATCCCGTCCCGCATGACGTTAAACTGTATCGCTTCCCGCATGACGTTAAACTGTATTCCATCCCGCATGACGTTAAACTGTATCCCCCCTCTTGGGCCATCTCAGAACGTAATCCCCATGCTTCACTCCACCATCCATCCTGATCCTTACCCGGGCCGCCACATCCCGGTGAGATCATGCCACCCTTTCCCACTCCATGTTATACGGGAGGCCACCCACATGCTGGTCCCAACATCGGTGTTCCCCCTAGGGATCCTTTAACCCGATCTGTCTCCGCAAGACATTAAACTCGCGACATACCCCATTTTAAACATGGGAAGCTGAGGAAAACATCAGATGATACACATTCCCCGCGTTCGATGTGGGATGCCTCGGGCTTCCGCGCCCTCGAGAAGCCCTGTGATGAGGGACCAAAGACAGACATGCCGACGATGCCCCAACGTGACCATTCTCCTAACTGCAGGTTGTTGTCCCGACAAGACCCCTTGGAGTGTCTTGACGGAAGCAGCGTAATTAACTGGCATCCATGTAGATATGGCACCGGGAATGAGCTTCACGGATCCGTCTTAAATCTATGAGGGAGACCCAAACTAGGTGACGAGCTCTGAGGAGGAATCCACGGAAGGAAGAACCGAAATCCCATCATCCCGGTTTCGATCAAGGAGCAGACGTCCCTGAACAAGGAATGGATGCCACCCGCCTTTGGAAAGCGGGAATGCGGGGCCACAAGCAGCGCGCCCTCCCCGGTGGACGGACGCGCGCGCCCCGGCAAAAGCGTCGGAAACAATATGATTTTCATTTCTCCCTTGTCCTCTTCTGTTGCATATTTCCCTGATGTTTTGGACAATTATTAGCATAGTTCCCCATCTCCTAATAATTATAGCACCGAACATCATTGGCTTCCTTCATTCCTTTTCAATCACCAGAAATATGGCCTTTCTTTCCAAATTTGAAGCATACTCCTTTTCTTTTTATGCACGCACCGGGGTGTTTCCTTCCACAATTGTCACATGGTATAAATTCAACTCTTCCCTTCTTCCCTGTTTCCTTATTTCCTTTACCATGGTTTTCAGCAGCCCTCTTCTTTTCTTGATTTTCCTTAAAGTTATAAGAATTAAATATTTCTTTTTCGGTCTTGATAGCACATGAAACTATGTCCACATATGATGAAAAATTTTGGGAGACCAGTGCCTATTGGAGGAATGGCTTTATGCCATCAAAGAATCAACTGATTTTGCGCCTTGGATTTCGTATATAGTCCACAACATGTCTTGCTAGCCTTGTAAAGTTGGATTCATACTTGGCAACATTTTCATTCTTCTTTTTCCTCAAATTCATGAATTTTCACTCCATATCTACTCGCTTCTCACGAGGGAAATATTTTTCTATGAATATTTCCTTAAAATAACTCCATTCCATATCTTCTATTTCTTCCTCCTCCTTTGTGTTTTTGATTAATGACCAAAATTGATCCGCATCTCCCGATAGATGATATAATTCCATGAAAACCTTCTCTCTTTCATTACATCCCAAAGTGAGAAATATCATCTCAAGGGAACATATCCACTGCTCTGCTAAAAATGGGATTGTAGTATCGTTGACTGATGGAGGCTGTTGTCACATAAAGTGATCTAGAATGGCTCCTCCATGTGGTGGATCTGGATACTCTATACAGGTAAGGTTATTATTTATAACCTGAGTATGCAGTCCAAATATATTTATGAGTTTCTTAGAACTGGTCACAACACCAGAGCCAACATCATTATCATGCATCATAGGAAAATCCCTACAAGGGACACGTTTATTCGTGTGTTTTCCATTATGTTCACTTGGGGCCATCTCTAGATAATGTAATACACTAGATTAGGTTTTGAACCATAATGTATAATCTTAACATAACAAAATACTTAGAAAAAAATTGAGATCTTACGAATGGCTAATCCCATATTCACAAATATGGTTTGTTTGAGGAATATTTTACATTTCAATCCTTCATAATGGCTTGTAAAGAAAATGTGAATTATCCAAAGCATATCCATCAGGAGTGTCATAACCAAGAGTGCAGTAAGGCCCGTTGTCGTGCACCAGTTCCCATTTGAGTCTAGCTCAAAGCGGTGTTTTCAAGTTTTACCCCTTGATACATCTGTGCCAAATCCGCCTCTACCTGCTCGTATCCAGACAAGGATGTATTACTTGAAAGACCCACATAATATATTCCTTACCAAATACCCGGACATTATTTTATGTATATCCTCATAGACTAACATAGGTACTGTTCCCTAATTCTACGTTTTCAAAATCAAGTTTCCATGTATTCTACTAAACATCCTATGGTACAAACTGTAAGGACTCGACCCCAGTTGCTCGGAGCTGGTGCCTTATTTGATTATGTTGGCATACATACAAGGAATACGAATCCCAATGGACTGAGTAGTTTAGTAATATTAGAAACAAGATTCATACATAAGTTCAAAATTACATCTTGAAGAGAAATACAACCTGGAAACTCCATAGACAACACCCATAACTCTTAGGTTATTTCAGCATGTCATTCATAATAAACTTCTTCATGTCCTGAAAAAAATGATACATAAGAAAGGGGTGATCTCATATGCTTAGTAAGAGTAAGAAATATAGCGGAAGATAGTATAAACATAAGACATGGTGCATAATTGAAAACAAATTCCTTTAATAGTAAACTTGAACACATTATGGAAGGAAAATGAGCTGAGTAAATAATTTCATAATAAAACATAATCATGGGTATTCTACTAATAAAATAAACACATGAAATATCAATAGATGAACTCATAATGATGGAATGAATAATACCAGGCATTCTAAAACATTTTTGCAAGGCCTCGGACAAGACATCTGATGATTAAGGCCTCGTCCAAAATCCATATCACATAGGGAAAGTCCTCAGCCAATTCCACGTCTATCTGTCTCATGAGACCTACCGATGCATCGAGGGGCTATTGTTGGCCCCACCCATCACATAATAAGTCCAATTAATTCCTCATATGAGCAGGGATTAACATAAATAACAAATACATTCACATTGAAACTATCACATGAAATGTAACTATCTTTCCCTAATCATTAAACATAAAACACTAACCATTAGAAATAATATGGTGAATGGTTTTAGGATAGATCATCCACAATAGAGTTAGTCACAACCATTAAATCAAATATGGTAGATGACTTCATAAATGATTAAAACCAATAATACCATGGAATCAACAAGAGTGTTAAATTAGATGAAAACACTCTTATAAAATCATTAAGCAATTCTTGAGATAAATAATATTTTATTTCGAAAAGAAGAGTTCTTTTGGAAAAATAATTGTATAAAACCATAACTGAATTAATATAGTAAATTATGATAAAATGAGTTTTTTTATAATTATAATGGTTTCCAAAAATTGATTATATCTTTCCGTTGAAAATATAAATGAATTTGAGATATTCTGTTGTATCGGGCTCGTATTTTTGGAAACAGTTTTGAGAGATCCTTTTAAAACATGTAACTATCCAAGAAAATGGGAAGGATTATGATTGGTTTACATATATAGAATACTCACACATAATTTATGAGGAGTACATAACAATTCATAATAATTTCATCAGGGAAATTAGACAATAAAAGTAACCCGGATGAAAGTGGAAGTTCGGGTGGAAAAACCCTTACACTTTGTAATCAAATGATTCATTTGCCCCAAAAATTAATAATATAAAAATTATATATTTAATACCATGAAGATAAAGACATTAATGATATGTGGAATCAATAGTCAGTATACATAATCCATACAAAAGTATTAGTAGTGAATATGGAAAATCTCACGAAAATGGAAGTGAGATGAAGAAACCCTTACCTTAAATCCAAACGTGTTATGCTCTTGTACTTATGCTCCGGGAATATGAAATTATACTTGTTAATAACTTATTTAAAAACCTATTAGACATGTATTTAGTTACCATAAATCTGGTAAGTTCATTTATGTTTTTATTGATAAGTTATTGTATTGAATTTCGTCATTTTAGAGTGTTTGTTTCCTTTATTTTCATATTCGGTTCACTTGTTTTTAAGTAATGAAGCAGAATGGATATAAATATTCAGAATTGAAATTATAAATTATTTATGAACATAAATAGGTGTTATTTTTCATTTATATAACTTGGTTACATGGAACGAAGATGAATTATCATATAGAAATTTAATGATATTTTTTTTGGTTAATTTGTGGGTTTTGATTACAACGTACTCATTTTTATTTATAACCTAATACCATTTGAACAATGCAATTACAAAATATTAAATAGGTTGTATTATTTATAATAATATGGTTCAAACATAACAATAATGGTTTCATGAATAGAATTTAGAATGATAAAAGAAATCGAAAGTCCATCGTCCTTGAATGTGTAAAATCGACACATCTCGGATGGTGTTCTTGCTACTAGTATAAAAGAAGGTAAAAAGGGGGAGATGATGATAAATTATTCCATTATCATTACACCATTACAGTACATATAAGGTACTGGAGTCATCACAAAATTTGGGTAAATATAGGTAATATAAATAAAATGAACTTGAAAGGAAAGACAATAATTAAAAAGAGGAATTTATCTCTTAAACCAATCTTCCTTGAGAACCACCTTAAGGGAGATGTTTTGGTCTTTTAATATGACCAAATCTTTCTCGACATTAAAGAGGATGTTGGGAGGGTATTTTGACATAATTTGGAGTAGGAAAAAGGCTTGAAAGGGGTGATTTGAAGAGTGGGTGAGAGGGGGGTTTTATAGTGGAGGAGAGAGGGGATTTCTTAATATAAAACTCAATAGTTTATTATTTCTTCCCAATAAAAGTAATAGGAAGTATTCCATGACCAAGAATAGTAATATTATCATGTTAATTCAGATTAAGTGTTGTGACATCAGCCATTATTCTAGGAATAGTCTATTTATCTTATAATGTATATATACGGTAAATTATCGTATTTTACTATTCAACAAAAAATTAAGTATTTCAGAAAAATACCAAAAATTCACCCTAACCATTTTTTGACATGTTGAATCTAAAAATGAATTCCATATTTCAAACATTATTTTATAAATATTATTAATTTAATATTTAATTAAAATCATAATTTATTATCCAAAAACAGTTTTAAAACATTCATAAACTTATTCTAAAATATAGGTATATCGTACCTTCAACTTGAATATTATTTATATATTATCATAGGTAAGGTTAATATTCATTAGATTATATAACTATTCATAAGGGTATGTTAATATTCATAAGGGTAGGTTACTATTCACCAAAAAATATGTTTTTTCTTATTAGACTATAAATAACTTACTGATCGCGACTGTGTATGTCAG
This sequence comes from Viscum album, assembly GCA_963277665.1. NCBI lineage: Eukaryota > Viridiplantae > Streptophyta > Magnoliopsida > Santalales > Viscaceae > Viscum > Viscum album. The sequence continues at coordinate 1,941,607,302 of OY728143.1, read as the reverse complement.
ATTTTTTAAATTCACATCACAGAAGTGAAAGACGTATGTTTTAAGGGTCTAATAGAACTTATTAGTTTATGTGATTAAGATATATTTATAATAAATTAATTTATTTTAAAAAAACTTTCGGGTCGTTACATAAAGGATAAATTACTATGGTAGAAACCTGTTTCCACGAAAAAATTTAAAATTTTAAAAGTGAAAAATCTAATGGTAAAGTCTTGAAAAATTGTTTGTAACATTTATTAAATTTAATATTATATGATTTATTTACCTTATATCTTCTATTATAAATTTTTTATTAAATTTTTATACCCTTTTATTGATGGTGACTTCCCTTTAGCAAAACATTATGGGTATTTACACAAATGAAATCAATTTTCACTTACAAAAGGGTTATGCCACCACCACTTAATTACCATTACCAAAATCAAATTTCCTTATAAAAACTTCCATTTTCCCATACACTTTAATCATAAACCAATTATATTATATTTCTGTCATAATATTTTAGCCTAATGATTCAATTTTTAATGGATTTTACATAAAAATATCAAAGTTATCAATGTGTGTAACCCTTTTTTACATAGCTTCATTCCTATAAATATTAATAATACATTTATAATTTAACCACAAATATAAGTAGGAATCCATATTGGTCATATAATTAGTGTTATTTTATAAATTTAATAATCATTGACCCCATTTCCCTTTTTTAATAAGGAAATACGAAACAATGATTCATTCGTATGTGTATACCACCACCTACACAAAGAACCCCGATTCATTTTTCTTTAACTCCAAACATGGATACTGTAGAGGGGTAGTTTTTTTTGTTAATTATTAAATTTATAACATTTTTATTCTTCTGATATAATAATAAATGTTACTTTTTTCTCTATTCTATGTAAAATGGAATCATCATCCATGGGTATACGTAGAATATCGCCTCCTTGAAACAGTGTATTTAGTTTTTTGATTACCACATTTCCTAAATGTTATTAGGAATGGTTTTAAGGAATAAATATTATTTTCATATCACTATTAAGTTTTTATTATAAATAATTTAATTACCTACTATTGATATATACAATAAAACACTGTTATGAAATTAATCTTCTTAAAAAATTATAATAAGTGGAAAATATTTTTACTCATACTATTTAATTTTTTATATCAATTAAATATTTTTATAATACCATATAATTCAGATATATCACAGTAATAAAAATAAAATAAGATAATTATACATCAATTATAATGATATTATAATAAATATACCTAATAATCATTCATTAACATAGGATATTTTAATATTTGGGTTGGATTAACCACATACTAGAAAACTATTATGAATTTATACCTCAAATGAAAATAAGAACATAATTTCCAATATAGTATGATATAATTTATGTATAATGATTTTATATTAGTTCTAGATATTTTATCACAATATTTAATTTTTTAATTAAGGATAAAACTTTTAATCATCAAGGATCGCTGAAACATTTTTGTATTTGATTTCAACATCAAGGATAATGACTGAAAAAATCACAAATGAAATTAAAAAATCATAAATTATTTTAAATCACCATTAAAATTAATAGTAGTGATCTTTTAAATGATTAAATTTATATGAATCATGAATATAGATACTTCTATTGAAAAACAATTATAAAATATCAAATTATAAACACCTGATAAGGGAAAATAAGTAAAACATTAACTATAATTTATTTAGATAATTAATATATATGAAAGGTAAAAATTAAAGTATATTAGAGTGAATTTATATATAAAGTGATTTATATAGGTATGTTTTTATAGAAGAGGTTAAATAATGTTCATGGAAGGCAAGATAAAAGGTAAGTGTTTTCTATCTGAGATTTATTCCTTTGATGCATTTTATTATTACAAAACTAATTTCCTTTACACATTGTATAAAATCCCTATTTGATATTTTATATCATGAAATAACTTTTATTTATGGTGTATTAATATCAAATAAAATCCAACACTTTCATGATGTTTTGATTGAATTGTTATTGAATCCATAAGTGGTTTTTATATATCAATTATCTTTATTTATGAATTATTATATATCCACTAAATATATCCTTTTGTGTGGTGTATGAATTTACATGGATTTTTTATCTCATTACTCATTAATTTCATGGTATGTAAATTTCTACAATATTATCCCACTCTCACATTCTTTTGACTCATGAGTTACCAAAACTGTTATAAAACTAATTATTTTCCATGGTGGGAAAACATCTTAATTTTATTAAAGTAAGTGTGTGTGTACTTTCCTAGAAAATAATTCCTTGTTTGGGTACTGTAATGGGGATAAATATAGGGAAAAATTCACCTAGGGGTATTTACCTAGAAAATTGTTGGTTTATAATTGACTCAACCATCACTCTTATTCACGATGAGAAGGCCTAAGACTAAAAACCAAGATAGACACTCTCAGTGGATATTATTTGGAATATTCATATGATTCTTATGAACCATGATAAAGGATGTTTCCAACTATTCCATTAGTCTTATTACAATACAAGATGTTGAACCCAATTTATATTTTGTTTGGATAACCCAACACATTGAAAGTACACTTGTCACTATATGTTATTGATAAGTGTCATTTCTGTTACTTTGATAATACCCCCAAAAATCTAACTTGATTAAGGGATGTTATCCTTAACATCCATAGTATTCTATCGAATGGGAAAGTATTTTTTCCCAATTTTTTCATTATATATATAAACATATTTTTATTCTTCTATAGGTTCCTTGGGGAATGGTAAAAAATGTCTTATTGACTCTTATGGTCAATGCATTGGACTCAATCAGGTGAAAGGTGGGGCCCAATGTTTAATGTACCTTTGATGTATCAATAGGTATCATGAGATAAAATAACTTGGTTCTTGGTGCATACCTATCATAATTTCAATATATTGTATTGAAATAAGGCATTGACTATATGTTTTGATGTATGATATTATGCATTCCATCAGTATGAGATCAATTTCCATTATTATCCATGTTTTCATTATTTTTCAAGGATACATCCATGCATCAGTTTCAGTTAATTATAAATTCATGTTGTTTATTCGTTTATTCTATATTAGTAGTTTCATGTTTTTATTATGATAAAATATATTATTTTGTGTTCCTTATTGGTCATTTGATCATAACCTTATTTTCATTTCCATTCCTTTGTAATCTTTGAGGATAACTTTGTGTAATTTCTAAGGATATGACGTAGAGAATAATAATGTTCTTTTAAGGTGTCCATTATGTATCATTTGTTTTTAAATGTAATGTATTTATGTATCTTTACTTACCAGACTACAAAAAAATTGGATCATTTAGTATAGAATCCCACATTTTTATTACCTAACTTTTCATTACATTTTACAAATAGAGGATCTTTAAAGTCTAGTGTCTCAGAAATCAGGAACATAATACATGAAAACAACATAAAAAATTCTTCAAAACCACTTTTAGGGATTCATCATAGGTTCATCCTACATACAATTACTGCATCTCATATCCTTGAGAATACATCAAAGAAAAGGGTGAGCAGAAGGCTCAGTAAGGAAAACAAGTGAAACAGTTGACATGTGATCTTGAGCAATATTAATAAAAAAATGATAAAAGTCTTAAAGGCATGAGAAATGGAAGAATAGGAATATCATAATGAAAATAACTTGAAACATAATTTTAATATGTGGCTAAAACATTTCATTTATACATTCATGAACATACCAACAAGGATTATCCCCGAGGTGTCATAAAAATTACCAAGGTTATTCACCAAGGAATCGTAAAACTTTTTATCTCTAGAGATTAATTCTTTATCCAATGAATTTGATCTCTATCAGGGAGAACCCTTAATATGTATTTACTTTTTTGTGATCCACATAGATCATAAACAAACATTTCATAAATAATCCATAGAGAATAAAAGAAATGGGTTTCATTTCAAAATCGTGACATTTTAAAAGCTCTTGAAAATAAGATCATTATATCATTTATAACCCATGGAAATGGATTGAGGGTTATATGTAGGTCAATTAAAGAATCAAATATATCATATTTTTATATTTATGAACACCAATTGAAATGAAATATTTCTGAGTATTCACATAAATAAACAAGGGAATTTCTTGAGAGAAAGATATAGAAATTTTGAGATGAAATTTCTGCAGCATAATGGCTATATAACATGGTTTTAGAAAAGATTGAAAAGAGAGAAGACAAGGGCCACCCACTTATAAATAATTCATAACAAAATATGGGTACTAAATAAGATCGTGGTATAGATATTTGAATGACACACCACATGAAAATGAAACATGGAAGAAAAGAGAATATGTGATTTCTTTTATGAGAAATTCGGCAGCCGAACAACGTCACTTCAAAATTCAGAAAAAAATTGATGATAGAGGAAAAGGGACCCTCAAAAATTAGACATGAAATGGATAGTAATGAGGACATATAAGAACATACCCTCAACATAAAGAGAGGGAAATTATAAGACACAACGTAAAGGAATTGGTGACTTAAAAAGAGGTGGGTGAAAAGATCCCTTACCAAGAAGAGTAACTTTGAAAGAATGATGATCGGGACCTTAGAAGGCTTGAGGGCACCTTGGGAGGACTCCTTGAGAGGTAAGAATACCAGAACTTCGTTTAGGATGATTTTTTAATGAAATGAATGATATAAATGGCTTGGTATTTATAGGGAAAGTGAGTGAATAAATTATGAATTTCCAAGGGACACCTCATCGATGGTATTTGCAAAACCATGGGCATGCCCATATTATTTTCCCATTTTATTGGCCACTTGGGACACATAATACCATATATCACTATTAATAAGTTTACAAGAAATCTTACATCATTATTACATCATTAATGATGTCATTAAACACAAGAAACTCAAAACTGCAATTTTACTATTCACTTAAAATTCAACTGTTTTAGAAAAAACCCAAAAATTCACTCTATCCTAATATCGATGCTCTGATTTCCAAAATGAATTACATTTCATGAAAAAAAATTAAATATTTTTAATTTTATTTTTAAATAGAAGAATTATTTATTCAAAAAATACAACTTTAAAACTATAACTCATTTTGTAACACCATAAAAAAGTAATCAAGGTTTCATAAAATTATCATACAACCATAATAAAATAAAGTAAAAATTTATGATTAAATTTTATGAAAATAAATTTCCATATTAAATTATTAAATTAATTATAAAATTTTAAATAAAATATTTATGGCATAAAAAAATACCAAAACTAAATCGTTGATAGTTTTTTTCACTTTTAAGATGTCTAAAATGTATTTATACCTTCATGGGTGAAGTTCTTATTTTTTGGTCAAATTACTATTCATTACTATTCAATACTATTCATATGGGTATGTTACTATTCCAGCATTACTATTCACTAAAAAACTAAGTTAATCTTATTAGACTCTAAATTTATCACTGATCACAACTGTAGAAGACCATTTTTTGAAAATCATTTAACATTATTAATTATTTAATGAGTAAAAAATATTTTAAAATACCCTTTTTCCTAAATTCATCAATAATACACCTCATATATTTATCCAGATATTTGAAATTCACAAACTTTTCCATAAAAAAGAAATAAAAATTTTATTTATATAAAAGGATTACACAAAGAAGATAAGGTATCCTTACATAGCCCGTTATAACACCAGCATTGGACCTAAGTGTAAGGTGTGCTATGGTGATAGAATCTAGTGGTGGCTCGAACAACATTGCCCGAGTGTTGATTTCTATCAGCTTGAACTTCTCCCTTAGGTGATTCTGTTCAAGCTTCATTCGTGGAAGTTTGGCTTGGTCTTGGTCTAAAGTAAATCCTAGTGATGCTACCTCCTTCCTAAGCTCCAACATACGGGCTTCATACAGATTGAGTCTACTGGATGAGTCTATTTAATCTTCTTTCTGTATTAATTAACCAAGATAACCATATTTATAAAAATACAACATTAAGATTATAGTTTCTAATGGTCATATTGACCAACGGTCATATAAGAGTCAAAACACCATGGTCTCATTTTAATTATACGCACTTCATTAATTTAAGGATATAGTTTTGTTGAGTATAAAATAAAATAACACACAAAATTAGGAAAAAAATATAATTAAAAAGTCCGGGTCGTTACATTCTTCCCCCCTTAAGAAATTTCATCCCTGAAATTTTATCTCATACCCTTTGATGGGAAAAGGTGTGGGTACTTCTTTCTCATGGACTCCTCCATTTACCATGTGGCTTCTTCACATTTGTGGTTCCTCCACAACACCTTAACAAAGTGGGTAGTCTGGTTGCGTAGAACCTTTCCTCTATGATCCAAGATCTCCACCGTCTACTCCTCATAATAGAGGTCATGTTCTATTTGTACCACCTCTAGATTTAGTACATGTGAAGGGTCAGGTACGTACTTCCTCAAGAGGGATACATGGAAGACATCACGAACTTGTACTAGATTTGGAGGAAGTGCAAATAGATAGGCCACTACTCCCACACGATCAAGGATTTCATAGGGGCCAATGTACCTAGGGCTGAGCTTCCCTTTATTCCCAAACCTCATGAATCTCTTCCAAGGTGAAATCTGAAGAAAGACTTTGTCACTGACATCAAACTCCATGTCCCTTTGACGGTTGTCAGCATAGCTCTTTTTCCAACTCTGAGCAACCTTAATGTGTTGTTGGATGGCATGAAACTTTTCTGTCATCTCTTAGACAAAATCCAGCCCATGAAGCTTTCTCTTACCATCTTCATCCCAACAAGTAGGTGTTCTACATAGCTTCCCATATAGAGCATCATAGGGGGTTATTTGAATGATCGAGTGGAAGCTGTTGTTGTAAGAGAACTCAACTAAAGAGGGATGTTGTTCTTATCCACCTTTAAATTTTATTGAGAAAGTTCTCAGCATGTCCTCGAGTGTTTGAATAGTCTTTTCAGATTGGCCATTAGTTTGGGGGGTGACAGGCCTACTAAAATTCAATTCAGTACTCAGAGCATGTTGAAGACTTCTCCAGAATTTTGTTGTGAACCATGGATCGTGATCAGATATGAGAGAAAGTGGAAATCCATGTAGCCTTACCACTTCCTCCATGTAAATCATGGAAAGTTGATCAAGAGAGAAGTCTTCTCGAATAGAGATAAAATGGAAATTCTTGGTGAGATAGTCCACAATAACCCATATTGCATTATTTCCTTTAGATGTTCTCGAGATACTAGTGACAAATTCCATAGTGATATTTTCCCACTTCCATGCTGGTATGGGTAGTGGTTGCAATACCCCTTTATGAAGTTGTCACTCTGCCTTCACTTGCTGACATACCAGGCACCTTGAAGTCTAGTCAGCAATCTCTTTTTTCATATTATCCCATCAATAATGATCACAATGGTCTCTATACATTTTTGTGCTACCAGGATGTATAGAGAAAGTAGAGCTATGAGCTTCAGCCATCTACTCCTTCTTTATTTCTGGAATAGATGGAACACATAGTCCTATATGAAATTTCAGTACACCTTCTTAATCAATATTTAAATCCAGAAACTCACCATCCTTCACAGTCTAAAACTTCTTCTATAACAAAGGATATTATTTTTGAGCTTTTTTGATCTTATCTAGTAATGATGGTTGAGAAATTATTTGGGTTAGGGTTGATGATGTCCCTTCCCTTATAATTCCCATGTACAGCTTTACTAGGTTATTGATCCAAGGATGTTTTTGAATCCTCATCATGGAATGAATAACTAGGTATTTCCTGCTTAATTCATCTGCAACATTTTTTTCTCTTCTAGGATGATAATGAATTGAACGATTATAGTCTTTAAGCATCTCCAACCATCCACTTTGTCTCATGTTCAATTCCTTTTGTGTGAAAATATACTTCAAACTTTGATGGTATTTGTATATATCACATTTCTACCCATAAAGATAGTGCCTCCATATTTCCAGAGAAAAAACGACCGCAGCCAGTTCTAGATCATGCGTATGATAATTTTTCTAATGAATCTTCAACTGTCAATATGCATAAGGAATGTCTTTTTCATTTTTCATGAGGATGCACCCAAGACATTTCAGAGATGCGTCACTAAAAATAACGAATCCTTCTCCACTTGAGGGCAGAGTTAACATTGGTTCAGTAACCAATATCTTCCTTAGCTCTTGGAAACATTCCTTACACTCCTTTTTCCTGATTAACTTGACCCCTTTTCAAGTTACCTTGGTTAATGAATTAGAATGTCATGAAAAGTATTTCACAAACCTCCTACAATATCATGCAAATCGATAGAAACTACGAATCTCAGTTATTGTTATAGGCAGAGGAAACTCCTCTACATCTTTTGTCTTTATAGTGTCAACTGTGATTCCTTCATTGGTAACAATGTGCCCCAATAAAGCAAATTTTTGTAACTAGAATTAATATTTACTGAACATTCCAAAAAGTCTCTCCTTCCATAGAGTTTTTAAAATATCCCTCAGATAATCCTCATGCTCCTCAAGACTTTTAGAATATATCAGAATATCAAAAAAAAAAACTATCACAAAGTTATCAAGGTAGTCTTGAAAGACTCTATTCATCAAATCCATAAAAATAGAAGGTGCATTAGTCAATACAAAAGGCATAACAACAAACTCATAATGCCCATATCTTGATCAGAAGATAGTTTTTATAATATATTATTTCTTCACCATCAATTGATGATAACTAGATTGAAGATCAATATTAGAGAGTAATTGAGCCCCAAAATGTTGGTCAAATAACTCATTAATTATTGGAAGAGGGTACTTGTCCCTTACTATGATTCCATTCAGTTCTCTATAATCAATGCATAGCCCCATTGATCCATTATTCTTCTTCACAAATAGAACAGGTTCTACCGAAGGAGAAACACTTGGTCGGATAAACCCTCTCTCCAAAAGATCTTGGAGTTGTTCCTTTAATTCCTCCAACTTCACATTTTTCATCCTATATGGGGTCATTGATATTGGATGAGATCCAGGTATGAGTTTAATGGATAACTCTACCTCCCTTTCTGGAGGAGGTCTAGGAAACTCTTCATGAAATACGACAATGTATTCCTGGACGATGGGTATATTTTCTATCCTCAAAATCTCATTTACTTATTCTTCTTCACTGATCAATTCCATAAAGAAGGATATAGGAGGTTCTTCTAGAAAAAGATCAGGTTGAGATATCTCTCCTTGGAAGATAACTATAGGTTTTCCATTTAAGACTACTGTGATTTTCTTACTTCTGCAATTGATCCTAGAATTATACTTTGAGAGCTAGTCCATCCCTAGTATAATGTCGAATTCCAGCATGGGAATGACAAATAGATTTGCGATAAGATTGTGCTCACCAATGTAAATACTAGAGTTTCTAAATACTGATGATGCTTGGATAATCCCAGAAGGAGTCTTGACTGATAACTCTACTTTTATCAAGTTGGGGGTTGATTCTAAATTCTTTTCAAACTTGGCGGAAATAAAGAAATGCGTAGAACTATAATCAAACAAAGTACCTGTTATCTTTGAGAGAACAAAAAGAGTACCCGATACCACATCATTTGGAGCTTCAACTTCATCTGTCGTGATAGAAAAATCATGAACTTGATCCCTTGGCCTTTTTTGTGGCTGATGGTGGTTCCCCTCCACTACCCTCATATTTGTATAGTGATTGGAAAAGTGACCCAGTTTTCCACACTTAAAGCACTGGACATCATGTAGGGCATGCACCATCTTCCCCTTATCATTAGTGTTTGGAAGTTACGGTTTCACCTCACTATGACAATTCCATACATTATGGCCATCTCCTCCACAGTTTTAGCATTTACCGCTCCCGAGCAGGTAGTTCCCTGAATGCTTTTACCAACATTTATTACACGTGGGACATTTCACTTTCTTGCCACCTCTTCCTTGATCAAATATTTTCCCTAAGCTGGGCTCCATCGATCTCTTTTTGTAGTTTTATTTAGGAGACCATTGCGTCTCACCAAACTCCAGTTTGACTTTCATCACACTTCGTATGATCTCTTCGTAGCTATCATAGTCTTAGTTGGCTATATTCTTCCACAGATGAGGTCTCAGTCCACCGAAGAATCTCTCAACATTACCATTTGGATACATGAAAAAGCTAGGGGTATATCGTGAATGTCGGGTGAAGTTTATCTCATACTTCCAATAGATTCGTTCTCCTTCTTCATCAGCTCGAGAAATTCTTTCTCCATTCTTGTTCTCATGGAATGAGAGAAATAATTATTGAAAAAGATCCCTCTAAACTCTTCCCACTACAAAGCTTCAAATTCAACTCTTGTCCTTGTGTTTTAATCATTTCACACCACTGATCAACTTCCCCTTCTAAGTGATAGACGTCCAGGGTGACCTTCTCTTACTCTGAACTGTGGAGCACATAAAAGATCTTTTCGATGGAGATGATCCACTTCTCAGCAATCAAAGGGGCAGTCAATCCACGAAAGGATAGTGGTCATCGACGCATAAAAGACTTAATCGAATGTTGTTCCCTTCACGGTGAGATCATTCTCTCATCTTGATTCAAGTTATTTCCTATAACTTGAGTCATTTGGTTCATTATTCGCATGAATGTTTCCATTCCGGCTTCAATTAGAGGGTCGTCAGCGCATGGTCCATTGCGGTCACCATTTGAACGATTCCTCTTATTGCCCGATATTTTCTAAAAAAATAAAACCATAGTGAGAATCTTATTTCATTTAAGAATCTCTTAACTATAATGGATTTTATATCTTAAAACTTCATGCTTAAACAATTACATTTCTATATAATTACATCACAATGATTTATAAAAATCTTGTGATTAAACAAACATATCTCTCGGCAGTGTCGTATCAAAGAGTGAAGCAGGGCCCGATTTTGTGCACCATTTCTCGTTTGAGTCTAGCTCAAAGTGGTGTTTTTGGGTTTTACCCCTATGTACATCTGTGCAAGAGCCACCTCTACCTGCTCATATCCAGAGAGGGATGTATTTGTTTGATAAACCACTTACTCAATATTCGGTAAAATACCAAGATTTTTTCTTATATTTGTACATTTTAATAGGATTCTTCATAAAGATTTCATCACATAATTTCCATAAATAACTAAACTATCCTTTTATACAAACTATAGAATCCCACCTTTTTATTATATAACATTTCATTACATTTTAAAAATATAGGATCTTTAAAGCCTGGTGACTTAGAAATCAGGAACATTATACAAGAAAACAACATAAAAAATTCTTCTAGAACATTTTTAGGGCTTTACTATAGGTTCATCCTGCATACAATTTCTACATCTCATATCTTGGGGACATAAATCAAAGAAAAGGGTGAGCAGAAGGCTCAGTAAAAAACAAGTGAAACAGTTGACATGTGATCTTGAGTAATATTAATAAGAATAGGATGAAAGTCATAAAGGAATGAGAAATGATAGAATAAAAATATCATATTGAAAATAACTTGAAACATAATTTGAATATGTAGCTACAACATTTCATTTAGACATTCATGAACATATCACACAGGTTTATCCCCAATGTGTCATAAAATTACCAAGGTTATTCACCAAGGTATCGTGAATATTTTTATCTATAGAGATTAATTATTTACCTAATGCATTGGAGAGATATCAGGGCGCACCCTTAGTATGTCTTTACTTTCGTGTGATCCATATAGATCATGAACAAAAATTTCATAAATAACCCATAGAGAATAAAAAAATAGGTTTCATTTCAAAATCGTGATGTTTTAAAATAACTTAAACAAAAGATCATTATATCGTTTATAACCCATGGAAAGGGAGTGAGGGTTATATGTATGCCAATTCCAGAATCAAATATATCATATTTATATATTTATGAACACTCATATAAAAAAAATAGGTCTGGGTATTCACATAAATAAACAAGGGAATTTCATGGGAGAAAGATATAGAAATTTTGAGATGAAATTTCTGCAGCATAACGACTATATAACATGGTTTTAGAAAACATTGAAAAGAGAGGGTATAAGGGTCAAAAACACCTAAATAATTCATAATAAATTATGGGTACTGAATAAGATCATGGTATGGTTATTTTAATGACACACCACATGAAAAGGAATCATGGAAGAAAAGAGAAGATTCGATTTCTTTTATGAGAAATACGACAGCCTAATGACTTCACTTAAAAATTCTGAAAACAAATTGATGAGAGCGGAAAGGGTCCCTCAACAATTGTACATGAAATGGACAGTAATTAGAACTTATAAGAACATACCCTGAACATAAATAGATTTCAATTATAAGACAAAACATAAAGGAAGTCATGACTTAAAAAGAGAAGGTTGAAATGATCCCTTACCTTGAAGAGTAACTTCGAAAGCTAGATGGTTGGGACTTTGGGAGGCTTGAGGGTTCCTTGGGAGGACTCCTTGGGAGGTAAGGATACCAAAACATTGTTGAGGATGATTTTGGAATGAAATGAAAGGGGGAAATGGCTTGGTATTTATAGGGAGAGTGAGTGAATAAATTATTAATTTTTAAGGGAAACCTCATCAGTGGTATTTGCAAAACCACGTGCTTTCCCATGGTATTTGCCCATGGTATTGGACAATTGGGACACCTCATATAATATTTAACTATTCATAAGTCAACCAGAAATCTTACATCATTATTACATCATTAATGATGTCCTTAAACACTTAAAACTCAAAACTGCATTTTTACTATTCACCAAAAATTCAACTAGTTCTAAAAAAACACAAAAATTCACAGTAAACTAATATCGATGAATTGAATTCAAAAATGAAGTTTTTTTCATGAAAATAATTTTTTAAATATTTTTAATTTAGTTTTTAAATAAAACCATTATTTATCCCAAAAATACAACTTTAAAACTATAACTCATTTTGTAACACCATAAAAAAGTAATCAAGGTCCCATAAATTTATCATATAACCATGAGACAATAAAGTTACAATTTATGATTAAATTTTATGAAAATAAATTTCCATATTAAATTATTAAATTAATTATAAAATAGTAAATAAAATATTTACGGCGTACAAAATACAAAACTTAAACTATGATCATTTTTTCACTTTTAAGATTTCTAAAATGTATTTATACATTCATGGGTGAAGTTTCTATATTTTTGTTCAAATTACTATTCAATACTATTCATTACTATTCATATGGGTATGTTACTAATCCTACTTTACTATTAACTAAAAAACCATGTTGATCTTATTAGACTCTAAATTTCTCACTGATCACAACTATAAAAGACCATTTTTTGAAAATCATTTCATGCTGTTAAATATTTAATGAATAAAAAAATATTTTAAAATACCCTTTTTTCCTAAATTCATCAATAATACACATCATATATTTATCCGAATATTTAAAATTTACATACTTTTCCATAATAATAAATAACAATTTTATTTATAGAAAAGGATTACACAAAGCAGTTAAGGTCTCCTTACATATCCCCTTATAACACCTGCATAGGACCTAAGTTTAAAGTGTGCTATGGGGATAGAATCTTGGGGCGACTCGGAAAACATTGGACGAGTGGTGAATTCTATCAGCTTCAACTTATCCCTTAGGCAATTCCATTCAAGCTTCATACGTTGAAGTTCAGCTTGAGCTTGGTCTAGAGAAAATCCTTGTGATGCTACCTCTTTCCCAAGCTCTGATAGATGGGCTTCATATGGCTCGAGTCAACTGGATATGGCCATTCAATCTTCTTTCTATAATATTTAACCAAGATAACCGTATTTATAAAAATACAATGTTAAGATTATAGTTTCCAATGGTCATTTTGACCAACGATGATATAATAGTCAAAACTCAATAGTCTCATTTTAATTATACCCACTTCATCAATTTAAGGTTATAGTTTAGTTGAGTATATAATAAATTAACACATAAAATTAGGAAAAAAATATAATTAAAAAGTTCGGGTTGTTACATTAAGGATATATTTCATTCTATAAAAAATTTAACAAAAATACTAACATTGAGTTTCTAGAGTATGGGTTATTATAGTTATTGTCATAGGAAGTTTATTGGAAACCTTGGGGATAATATTTAGCGGAGAATAGTTAGATTTTAGAGTTATTATAAAAAACCAATATGATTTTAATTAATTTCTTAATAGGATACGTAATAGTAATTTTATTTTATAACACAAAATCATAAATCTTTTCTAAGAATATAGAATCATCCTCTAATACTTAGAGAATGTAGCAGTCAGTTAAGACACCTAATGGGATTCTCAGTGCAGTGAGGATTTACAAAGAAATCTCTATTAAGATTCTTAGATATTCCTTGTTCAAAACCATGAATTTTTTAACTATGTTTGATTTTCGCTCATTCATTGGTATGTATTGGATCAAAAAGTATACAAAAAGAATTTATTTTTTGGGAAAAAACATACTCATTGTAAAGGGGATATAGAATCCCTTAATTTAAATGGAGAGACTTCACCTCTGGATTCCTTTCTTGGACCACCTACAATAGATAACCATAATTAAATAATGTGAAAATGGGAAATAAAAACAATATTAATTGAAGAGAATGAGATAATAAGGATAAAATATGTACCCATTTTATAAAAATAAATTTATTTATTTTTTGAGGAACTACTTAGTCATCGACCTGATCAGGTAGTTTACTTTTCCATGAAACACATTCATGATGCAAGAACTGTATGTAAATATACCAATATAATTGAACTATTATAGTTAGTGGAGTTGTAAAGAATATCTTTAGGAGATGTGTGATACACTATCTGTTCTTCTAAGTGTTTCACAATGGGGAACCCTTATTTTATTAATGAAAAATAAGTATGTGTCTATGATATTGTGCAACGATTATCGGGAGATCAATTAATTAATATAATAAAGTATCCATTACCATATGTTATTTATTATTTTTATCATATTCATATATTTAAACAATTTTCAATGATTTACCTTTTCTCTTATTTTCATTTTCTAAATGTGAAGAAGGT
Source organism: Viscum album (assembly GCA_963277665.1). NCBI lineage: Eukaryota > Viridiplantae > Streptophyta > Magnoliopsida > Santalales > Viscaceae > Viscum > Viscum album. The sequence goes on along the minus strand of OY728143.1, from coordinate 1,941,592,225 downwards.
TGATATACCTTATTTAAAATTTCGAACAAATTATGGGAATTTTTATTTTATGGTAATGCCTTTTATATAGAATAATAAACCCTTTGTACTTATTGATATAATGAATATAGTATTTAATGATTATTTTTATAAAATTGTGGTGGTATTCATGGATGATATCTTGATATAAATCAAGTGAAATGAATGTAGTTAGATTTATTTTCAAAAAATTATAGAGACTCTAAAGAAAAGAATAATATGGTAAATATTGTAAGTGAGAATTTAGTATCAATGATGTTTATTTTCATTAAAATATTGTCTATACAGAAGGAATATATATGAATAATTTAATGAAATATGTAGTTAAATAAGGGAATTCATAGAAAAATTTAATCAAGATACAATGTTTTCTCAAGTTTTAAAGTTAATATCAGTGTTCTATTCAAGATATCACCTGATTAGCCATCCTTTTAATAATGTTAACACATAAGGATGTTAAATTCACAACATTAAAGGAATGTGAGGAATATTTTGAATATCTAAGTAGGATACTTATTAATGAACCAATGTTAACATTACCATCATGCAAGGAATAATTTGTAACATAAAGGGATGTATCGAATAATGTGCTGGGTTTTTTCCATATACAGAATGATATAGTAGTTTCCTATGCATTATGGAAATTGAAAATACATTAATATTAAAATATGACTAATTAAATTGAGCTACCGTTTATAATATTTCCATTGATAGCATGAAACCACATCTATGGTAAAATATTTTATTAATAAATGGATGAAAATAGATTTATTTATATCTTATCCCAAAAGGGTATGAAGATGTGGTAAAGAAGATAGTTACAACTACTCAAGGACTATAATTTCATTATACCATTCCACCTTCGGAAGGACAAAAAGGTGGATGATTCATTTATTTGGGGGAACTATGTAATTTTTACCATGATAACGATTAACATGGGTATTATACATAAAGATATAGTAAATATAGATATAGTGATTATTATGAAAGGTGATCCATTATTCGTTTTACAATTAATTACTAAACAATCCTTTCGAGAATAGATAGTCAAGTCCCATCAGGATGATGCTGATGTACAACAGAATATTGAGGATGTAAATGATAGATAATTTACATAATTTATCTATAGATCAGGAGTTTTGGTTTTTAAAAAAAGGATATGTATTCCAAAAATACCACAGATAATGAGGGAATTTATAGATGAAGAATATAGATGAAATTTTTCTATAAACAATGGTAGCATAAAATTTTTATTGATTTAAGAGAAAATTTCTAGTGGGATGGTATGAAGTGATAAATTGAAAAATATGAATCCATATGCTAAGTATTATAGCAAGTAAAGGATGAACGAAAACATCATATGGGAGTTATAAAAACTTTGCCTACACATATATGGATGTGAGATAATATTATAATATAATCTGTCTCTGGAAGTCCAAATACTCCATGGAATAATGATTCTATATGGGTCATTATCAATAAACATACTATGTTTGCTCATTTTTAGTGATAAGGGAAGATATACCCCTTAAGAACCTTTCCATGATCCATATCTATAAAATTATAAGGCTTCATGGGGAAACTCTATAAAATTGATTTTTTATGACCCTATATTCACATTGAAATTATTTAATAGTCTTTCAATGTATCTAAACATATAGATACATTTAATCACCGCCTATCATACCCAAACCATTGGGTTGTCTAAAAGTACTATTCAAATATTGGATTATATATTTGGATCATATTATTGTTGAATTCCAAGGCAAGTATAATCCATATTTACCTTTGGTGGAATTTATAGGAAATAATGTATTTCATTTAAGCATATATATAGAACCATATGAAGCATTATATGGGAATATGTGTCGTAGTCCAACATGTTGGGACGACGTTTGAGAAAAAAATTCAGTTTTCATTGACCTTGTTGAGGAGATGACTATTAATGTATGCACTATTCATGATCATATTGATATATCTCAGTGAAAAAATATCTATGTAGATAATAGAAGGGAGGAATTGGAATTTTACGTTGGATACCATGCATTATTGATGATTTATCCCTATAAGGGAGTAAAAAGATTTTGTAAAAATGAGATTTTAAGACTGGGGTACATTGGGCCTTTTGAAATATAAATAATTTGACCAATATCTGATATATTTTCTATGGAAAACAACCTTTATAATGTATTAGATTCTCTCCATGTTTCATTACTGAGGAAATACATACCAAATCCATTACATGTTCTCACATATGAGATAATAGAGTTTGAGACTATTTTTCTTATAATGCAGATCCTATCTATATTTAAGACACTAGAGAGAATGCATTACAGAATTAGAAAACTTGATTTCTTAAAGTCATTTAGAGAAATCATAAACATGAAGAATAAAACTAGGAGAATGAAGAATCTAGGATAAAGGGATATGATTTTTTTTCTATAGATGATATATATCCCAATTTCGAGGATGAAATGATTTAAATGAGTTAGAACTAATACCAGAGACCCTATTCTAACAGGTAAACACCATACCCTAAACAAAATTACCATGCACACTCTAATAACCCTATATTTAGGAGTAAATTTTAAATTTTAATTTCAAAATGTTATAATTTTATTTTAACAAAATAAATTTATATTGGAATACAACATAAAGATATTATCATAAGATTATATTTTTTGGATATTTTTAAAAAGGGCGATTTTTATGTGAATAATACAAATATATTTTTTGTTAAAACTGTGAATTTTATGACATCAATTAGATGTAAGAAAATAATAAACTCGTGAAAACCCTATTTTTTGAAAAATATATGTTTTATAAGTAATATTTTACATTTTAAATTATTATATTTAATTTATAAAAATATATTTGATATATTAAAATATAAGTAACAATTTTTACTAATACTATTTAAATAAATTATACATTAACAATTTTAAAATTAAATTATATAAATTATATAAATTTGAGATTATTAAATATATTTCAAAATTATAATTTTAAGGTCCAAATTATAAAAATAAACCATTTTTGGAATAAATGATAAATTAAAATGGTAAGAACTAGTTATCACGATAAAAGGTAAAAGGGAAAATTTAGAAAATATAATGGTAATGAGATAAAAGAATGCTTAAAAAAGTGTAAAATTTAACGAAATATTATTTTTCAAACATATATCTTCCTTAGTCTATTATTTTTCAATTTTTATCCACTTTCCTTGATAGTTACTTCCTATTATTAAAAAGTTTAGTGCGCTGACAAAAATGCAATCCCTTTTCACTTATAAAAGGGTCCTTTCACCACCCCTTAAATACCAATCCTAAAATAACATTTACCACTAAAACGATACCATTTTTCCCATTAATTTAGTATTTATTTTATTAGCCTCTAGTCACTATATTTTATCACAATCCTTCAATTTCTGAGGAATCCTCCATAGAAATATCGAAGTTATCAATATCAGTACTCTATTTTTACTAAACTTATTTCATTTCTATATTAAATTTAAAATTATAATTTTATAATTGATATTTGAAAAAATAGGTTTATTTTTTTACTGAATGATATTATGTATATTGAATAATCATTAACCCCCATCCCCTTTTTTATAAGAAATAAAAAACATGATTCTTGCATATCTGCACGGAACAACCTCTCCAAAACAACATGTTTCATTTTCCTTCACCATCCAACATGAAAGTTCAGAGAGGGGAATTTTATGATTAATTATTATATATATAAACTTTTTATGATATAATATACCATGTTACTATTTGTTTCACTCTATGGAAAATAAAATCATCATCTATGAGTACATATGAACTACTACCTCCATGGAATGTTTTATTCCACTTTTTTTTGTTACCATGCATCATAGATAAAATTATAATGTGTTTAAAATGTAAACATTATTTATATATCACTATTATGTTTTTGTTTAAAAAATTAAATAATATATTAGTAATAAAAATAATAAACAATCCTTATTAAATTATCTGACTTAAATACGCTTACTAAGAAGAAAACATTTTTATTCATATGATGTAATTTTTTCATATCCATTAATTATTATTATAATTTCATCCAATTATAATATATCACATTAATTAACACTAAATATAATAATAATTCATATATTATAATGATATTAAAATATAACCACCATATATTCATTCATTAATTCAAGGTATGTTCATGTTTTGGCCAATTTAACCACTAACTTGTAAAATTCTATGAATTTATATCTTTAATTAAAATAGGAAAATAATAATTGGAATAATATTATATAAAATTTTAAGTAATTTTTTTTGTTCTGGATATGTTATGTAAATATTTAATTTTTAATTTAAGAATACACCCTTTGATTATCATGGATAATAGAAAAATTATTATTATCAATTTCATTAACATATATACAGACTAAAATAGTCAGGAATAGAATTTTAGACATTATAAATCATTAAAAATCCTTTCCAATAGTAAATTTATTGACTTAATAATGATGAAATTTGTAATAAGAATTAATATATATACTACTATTATGAAACTATAACAAACTATCAAACTACAAACACTGGATTGGGGAAAATTGGTAAAAAAACAAACTTTAAATCATATAAATAATTCTTACATATGATGAGTATATATGAGAATTTATATGAGATAGGTTAGGAATTAAGTGAATAAGATAACATTGTTTGTGATATATTATGTTAAAGTACACTCATGGAATTCATGACAAGATGTAATAGTTTTCTGTCTAAAATTAGACTCCTCAAGCCATGTTTTTGAATTATGTAGCTAATTTTTTAATATAGTTTTTATAATATATTTTTGAGATTTATTATCATGTAATGAATTATAGTCATAGTATTTAAGAATAAATTATGATCCCTATATTTAAGGAGGATTTTATTTAATTGTTAACTAATCTATAAGTAGAGGTTTTTATCTTAATTTTAATTATTTGGGATTCCTGAAATATTCACCACCTATTTCCATTTGTGTAGAGAATATATTGATATGGAATTCTTAATACTGTATTACTCATGAATTTAAAGGGATTTGAAATAATATTTTTTTACCCATCCCTCACAATATTTTTATTTAAGTGTTACAAATTTCATTGTAAAAATAAATAATTTCCATTTTAAAAAAATCATCAAATGATTCGGTAAAGTTAAAGTGTGTGTAGATTATAAGAAAATATACACCTGTCAAGATATTGAAAAATGAATGCGACTAGGAAATAAATTTACCTAGGGGTTCTCACCCTGAAAATTATTAGTTTAGCATTGAATCAATTTTTAATCTAATGTATGATGAGTGTGAATAAATATGCACACATGTCTAGAAACCCCCAAGGGATATGATTTCGAATATTTATATTCACATTATAATCCATGATGTAGTATTTTTCTACGATTTCCTGGGTATTATAAAAATAAAAGCTATTGAACCCAATTATTATCTTCAATGAATAAATCAACACATTGTATGTTCCCTCTGAACTATATCTTTATGAAAAGGGTAAATAATGTTACTTTAGAAAGGGTAATTCTTATTAAATAGATGTATGATGCTGTAGTTTAGGTTTTTTCAGGGGAATTGGGGGCATGAAACCATAGTGTTGTTTCCCCTAGGACTGCTAATGCATATAGAACCCTAGTATAGTTCTTTTTTAATATATTGTGATAGTTAAACCTAGAGATTGTATCCATGATTTATAGGTAACAAGGTTCCCAAGTCATTATTTCCATTAGGATTATCCTTAAGAGTAACCCAAAGGGGGAGTGTGTTTGGAACTAATGAATTTATAATCTCTATTCCTCTATGTCTTTATTATCTTATCCATATATGTGTCTTCCCATTCATTCTTCATAAGTATCTTGGGTTCTATTATAAAACAAGGTATCCCGTTGAGCATGACTATGGATGAAATTACCTTCTCTATAGATGTTAGTCCAAACTTTTCATGAAAGGTCATGATCATGTTAAGTGGAATCATGAGGATAAAACAAAAAATAATATTGGTTTTGAAGAATATTGATCCCATAAAGACAACTAAGAAAATGAAATTGGACTTTATTTAAATAGCCAAGGCATGTTGAAGGATTTGAATTAATGTTTTATTTTTTCATCATGAATTTCTTATTTAATAAATTTATTAAACCTTTCTCAAAAGGTAGTGAAAATAAGGTACATTATGAATAGATATTTTTATGCTTAATCTAGAAATAATATTTATTTAAATGAATAATTATTTTAAATTGATATAATTTAGTCTCTTATTTTATAAGGAGTAATAGCTGGGTTAAAGAAAAATTTTTATATGATATCCTTACTTTCCCACTAGAAGTCAAGTTAGCTTAAGTTTTAGTTATATTATATCTGTTATCTAATTTATTTTTTTTATCTTCGTGACAATATTCACCACTTTTTTTATCGTATTGCATCCCTAGAATAATTACTATAGATGTTCATTAGTACCTAGTGGTGGTAGTATTTAGATATTATGAATATGTTTTAGAAGTTGGATTTGAGGTGTTGGGGATTTATGTTATTTTTCTCGTATCCTCCTAAGAAGTGGCATGTTGGGTGCAAGGTTAGGTCATGTCCATGTCTTAGTTAATATAAATTTATGGTTGTGTTTAATAAAAAAATATTTAAATAATTACTTAAATGAGTAATTTGTGTGTAATTAAAAATTTTAATAGAGATTTTATATAATATTTTGTTGTAGTATCATGTATGTTGTTTTGATTTTTATGAGTTTATGAATTGATATAGTTAATTTATTAACCATTTCATGATTTTTTTTCATTTAGTACCCTCAGATGTTGTATTGAATTTTTTTATTGTTTGTCCTTGTCTAGTATTATTTCCTATTTTTTTTGTATTGTTTTACACCGTTTTGATTGTTTTCTTATGATTCAATGTTACTATACATACATTCTATGATGGATTTCATTAAGTGTGTAGCTGGACATTCTATAAATGATTAGGTCATAATATATCTATACACTAGTTGTAATGACTCAAGTATATCACATGTATAGTTCTTAAAGTCCACAATAGCTAATGATGATGATTAAAATTTACTCACATACATAAGATATAATGTATTAGGGTTATGTATGTGTATATATACATATACAAGATTTAATGATGAAAATATTAAATATATGAACCTATTTATGGTTTTTAATGGATAATTGTTATAAGATATATGTTTTCCTTCAGTTATGATGGATTATGATCATGTCAAGTATTTGGGATGTGATGGATCAAGGTTTTAACATTATTCAATTATATGAAAAAGTGGTCATTGTTATATGGCTATAGCTATGGCGATGTGGTCTTATAGGGATGATATATTATCTATTGAAATATGGTGGTGAATGTGATACGATTGTAATAAAGATGAGGTTAATTGGTAATGATCGAATATGGAGATGACATTAAATTTTATTATTAATATAATTATCTTTATGATGAATGAATACGTGGTTATATTTTTTTTGGACCTTATCCATCATCTTATACAAATCATGAAACCTAATATTTCCCCCAAATATTTGTACAAATGAAATATTTATATAATCTTGGGACAAACTTTGTAGTTTTAATAACATAATAATTTTATATAATTTTAATATTCATGATTAAAAATATATATATTTACTTTAAAAATTTATATAAATATCATGCGTGAAATGATATTATATAATTAATTAAATTTAAATTATACATTTATAGTAAATATTATTTACTTTGTGATAGGAAATACATTTTAGTTAATTGGTAAATAAATTTTATTAACATGTTTTGTTATTATGATTCATTTTAAAAATTATTTAATCATACTATATTATATAAATTGATATGTATTTTAATTTACGGATTTATAATGAAATTTTGATACTAATTTAATAAAGGTAATAAAAAATAATGTTTCTTTTTAATTAAGAAATGAATAGTTTATTGTTTAATTAAATTGTTTATAAATTTACTATATAATTTTAGTTAAAAGATAAATTTATGTGTTTTGGATTTTAAATTTGATAAAATTGAATTAATTTTTGGTTTCATAAATTTAAAATTAATATTTTCAGTATTTTTTGGATTTTCCTAAAAAAGAGGATATTTGGTGAACTGATAAAAATATAGTTTTTATGAATAATTTATCTTTTATGATATCATAATTAAATAAACACAAGATAAATATTTATAAAACTAAAAAAAGTCACATAAATGGTCATATATTCAAAATATCATTAATGGAAAATTAAATTAATATAAATTTATTTTTATATGAGGATAAATACAAAAACATTTGTTGGTATTGATGATGTGCTTATAAAATAAAGGGAAAATCAACTTGATGCCTTTACGATAGTATCTAAGAAGTGATAATTATTTTATCAACTAGAAGTGATAAAATTATTGCTGATCAATTACTTATATACATGTTAATGAATTTTAAAGTAATATTTTATGGTAATTATCAAAATTCTTACTAAATGCATTCACAAAAGATGAAATTCCATGATTCTTATATTAAAATTTTAATTATGATATAAATAAGAGTAAATAATATTATGAAAAGTTTTATATGATTATATTTATTAATAATAATTATTATTTATTCAATAAATTATTTTTAATTTTAAATAATATGTTATATATCCAAAATGCATAAGTAAAATTGATGTAGTGCTTGTGATAGTAGAAGAAAAGAAAAATAGAATAGTTTATAATGTAGAAATATTTTTTGGAATAAAAATGATTGGTATGAAATGATTAATTTTTTTAAATTCTAACTCAATATATATTTAGATATGTTTAAAGTCAAATTATGAAAATAACATTGAAAATGAATTTAAAGGGTATTTAATGATTAAATTTATTTATAAATTATTAAAAAATAAAAAAAATATTACTTAATCAAATGAGGTCGTTTAAAGATCAATAATATAATTTATTATCCATTTATATTCTATTTTATATTATCAAACTATATTCTTTAGCCATAAAGATTGAATATTTTCAAAAACAACGTTGAATTTTTCTTTTCTAAGGGGACTCATTCTAAACATTCTAAAATACAAATTAATTTTATTTTTCCCCTATATTCTACCCAAATAAATCTCTCAAAGTACTTTTTTGTATTCCTTAGGCTTAATCCTTTCCAAAACTTCTTTATATTAAGGCTTAATTCTCAACCTGAAGAAGCCGATTCTATGAGAAATGAAAGGGTTTCTAATACAATTTCTCTATTCTTAGTAACAATTTTTTTCTTGGTACTCTTTTAAGAATATATATTTTATTAATATAATTCTATTCATACGTTATAAAAATATGTTTGATCCATTAATGATGAGATTCATCTATTACCTCTCACCAAACTATTTTCATAAACCATTAGTACGTCAAAATTCATGATCTTATAAATGTTTAGATTTACATTTAAACTCTTGTATTAATATTTTATAAATAATATTTAATCATTAATCCTAAACCGAAAATAGTAGTTTAATTATAAATTATCTATCATATTAGTGAAATTAGATTGAAAAAATAAAATTCATTATAAACCATAACAAACTAGGTTATCACCGAATATTATCTAAATGGTAACTATTCCATGACCCATTGACCTTCCATGAATCTGTAATGATGTGGATGAATTATAATAACACTTTAATAACTTTAGGGATAATTTGAAACTGATCTTTGGTGGTTAAAATTATAATGTAGTGGTTTTGGATATTGTGAACTGATGTCTTAAAAAACTATAGATGTGAACAATAATTTTTTTATATGAATGAAATATGATTTTAAATATATTAAAAGAAATAATAAGTTATAACATAATATGGAAAATATTTTGATTAAAGTAATTTATTAGTATAATTTTATTATTTAGGAGGATAGATGATGTACTATGAGAGTTGTGGATTGAGGCCTTGGGATTATTAACATAATTTCCTTTAAATGAGTTATATACTTTCTTTACTGACTATGTAATTTTAAGATAATGCGAATTATTATATATAATTTTTTATAATGTATTTCAACTATTTTTAATCAGATTTACATTTATTTCTTATAATATCTTCCTTGATAATTTCTTACATCACATGTTATAATCCATGTCAGGGGTTTTTCCCATCTCACATCAAATTAATATTATATATATATAATTTTAAATTTGGATAGTTTTTATTTTATTTATCTCTAAAACAATATCTATTTTATTATTATTTATATTTATTTTCATTATTTAATGTATGTTCTACTATATACATATATTATTTCTTAAGATAATTTTTTGATTGATATAAAGACACAATCTATATGCAATCCATAATTTAATTTTTAAAATAGAATTAATTTTCAACCATTCCTGATGATATTTTTTTGGTTTAAGGTCTTCAAGAAATTGGTAAAAAATATTTCATAACAAACCCATAGATTACATTTTTGAAAGTTCCAATTAGTATGAATTTTTACCATAATACAAGATATATAAAATAGAATACATTTTATTTTCATGAAAAATATTTATTTTTTTAAATTGAATTAATCCCTATTCATACTCATCCTTAATATCTACGAAATGAAATTGAAAATGTCGGATTCAAAAAATTAATAGGTAAGGGTTAAAATAAAACCCCTTAGTCTATTTTTATAACATGAAATCATAAAATATAGTTTACTATTAATATAATAAACATTATGTTCAAATAATTATTTTCTTACTCATGTAATCATCTTTAATACCCAATGTTTTTTATGACACACTTTATAAGAAAAAAAGAAAAATATTAATCATGATGGTTACATAAAAATCACGAGAACCCGTGAAAACCCATTTTTATTTAAAACATACCTTTTTCCCTTAAAGGTAATAATCATTCCATTAAAACAAATGATCACTAAATTACGTTTTTAAATCAAAAAATCTTCATGAAAACACAATCATCTTCATATAATACTTACTAGTGGGATAAAAAATATGATCAACATCAAACTTAATTATTTGAAGAATATAAATGACACTAAATGCATTAGGGAGCCGTATCAGGCTTACCCATTATCAAATCTATATCAAGATCACTAGTCATTCATAAATAATTTACAATGACCATATCATCAATGGAACACATAAAATATTAAATTTACATCATAAAAAGCTTTAAAAATATAATTTTAAAACCACAAGTAAACTATTTTTGGATATGGATATATTCTTTTATTTTAAAATCTAATTTTCAAAACAAAAAAACCAAGAAAAAAATTAATGATGATATTTATTTTAATAAAATAAAGAATATTATAATGTAATACCAAAATCAATTAATAGTTATAGTGTCTAAAAAGTATCCTTACCCACCATATATGTCAAAATATATATTTCAATTTCCTTTTGTAGATTAAATTATAATATTTTATATAAAATATATAAAATTATTCTTTTTAATTTTTTTTCAAATAATGTAAAAAATGTGATAAAAATGTACTTTACAATGAATTTATATCCCCATAAATACTTATAAAAATTATTTTGAATAATATTTAAATAAAATAAAAATATTTTTAAAATATATTCTTAAAATAATTAAAATGAGGTTTTTACATCAATGTGTGACATACCTCGAGACTCACTAATTACACATATTATCCATTTTTATGAATAAAATATATATGATAATTATTTCATTTATTAATATAATTTTTTATATTACTCAATTTTTTATTACAATGTTATATAAAATTACTTAATCAATTATGATTATGTTAGATGTTTTGATGAAATTTGACTCATATATCTAAAATGACATTGGTATGTTTACTATGGTCAAAAGGTAATTATTAAATCATATATAGAATGATAATAATGAAATTTTTATCATTTTATAAATCTATTATAATTCTGAATTCATCCTTGAAATAATTTTTAGGAAAAACGAATGATGTTAGAATCCTGAAGACTGTTGGCTATATGTACGCAAATGAAATGCTTCCATATTTCAACATAAATGATAGAAAGAAAGTAATAATTTTATTTTATTTTAGAATAATGATGATTATATAATAAATATCATATTCTATAAAACTTATATATATCATCCACATTATGTTGTTATGAAAAATGAATATCATCTATTTGTGGAGGTGGAAATCCATACAAACGCAATAACACCACGATTATTTTTAAATGGACCAAAGGACAAAAATGATATTATATAATATATCTACATAATGAAAATCATTTCATTAATATCATATATATAAATTAAATCCATCATTATATTCATCCATTAGATCCAGTGATGGAAAATAAATTACATTGGTTTGCGAGTCGACTGTCCGCAATACACACAAATGATGGTTTCATTTCCCATTTGATAGAAGAATGAGATGGATATATGTTATATAATTAAAATAAAAAAAATTAATGTATAGAATAAACTTGTGTCATTATATTATCATGTTTTATGAATATTTAAAAGTGGAAGGAGAATAAATAAAATGAAAATACCCATTTGAGAACTATACGTCTTATTCATACAATAACATTAGGTTTATATATAAATCCTTCTTTGGTTGGTTTTCTGATCCAATAAGGGAATATATTATTTTTTATAGATGTAATGAATATATTTTGGAAATTATTTTAGGAATGAAAAATATTTTTAAGTGTAGAGAAAATAGGAGAGAGTGTGTACTTTTATAAGTGGTGAAGATGAGACACTTGGAATTTGAAAAACAAATTGAAAAATATTAATGCATGACTCAAGAAAAATTATTCCCGAATGGAAAATTTAAAAATAATATATGATATATTATATAAAGAGAACCATAAGATAGAATATATAAATTTTTATAGGTCGTTTTTATTTCCAATCATGTATTTATAACGCTAGGAAAACCCATTTTAACCACAACTATGGTTGTATATTTTTACTATTTTTACTAATAATTTTGAGAAAAATTAATATAAGCTTATTAAAAAATGTTTATGATTCTTATTCCAGATATATAATATATTTTATTAAATTTATTTCATTTAAATGAAAAATTTCAATTTAAAATTAAACCCAAAAAACGTGATTAAAATCAATTTTCAAGATTTTTTTTCTTAAACATAAACTATTTTTACATCAAAATAATGTATAAAATTAATTTCAAATACCAAAATTGAATTATTTATAATATATTTAAAACAGTTTTACTTTTAAAATATTTTAATACAAAATATAAATTTTTTAATTCTTGAAATGAAAAGACAGTTTCTAATATAAATCAGTATTTTCTCAATTAATAGAAAAGTCAATATTTTAAATAAAGTCCCAAAAAAACGACCTAAGATAATGTTGAAATGTTGATTTTAAAAATTATATCCCTTTTTATTGTTAAAATACTAAAATATTGAAATTAATATTTTATATAAAATAATATAATTTGTAGATACAAAATTAGTAAGAATTAAAAAATTTCCCTTTTGATTTTAAAATTACATAATAGTATTATTTTTAATTTAACTCTATAAAATATAATTAATGAATATTCAAATGGAATGAAATTAATAAAATATTAAAATTACCTAGGTTTTAGAAATATTTCACCATTTAGAAATTTCAACGTCATAATTTTATTCATTACATAAACAATTGTGGATATATTTACATTAAAGAAATTTTAGATTTCAATATTTATTCATCAATCATATGGTTTTTCCAAAAAATATTAACCTAGTGAATTAATTTTTTATGTAACACCTTTTATCTCAAGTGAAGAATCTAAATCAAATTTTACTCTTAATAATGTTTTCCTCAATTATAATATTTTTAGGCACAAGACACTTGATGAATCTACGACGTATTTTCATAACAATGAAACAAAAAACACATCATGTACATATAATAATCTTAGTTTGGGGAAAACTATATAGGAAATAATCCAATATTATCTATAATTTCCTATGTTCTAATGAAAAGTAGTCTTAAATTTAAAATTTTACCAAAACATATAACACTTCCATGGAAATACTTTAAGAAATACATGGTTTCATACCTTGAATAAAAGAAATTCCTTTCATTAAATTCATAACGTTTCATTTTAATCTAACATATCCTCATATATTTCTTAATCATCTTCACATTTATATATATTTATTAAAAAAATTATAATTCCAAAAACATTCTTTCACCTACACAATCCCAAAAATTTATAGTTTGACATCACTTATCTATATAAAACCTCAAATGGTGTCATCAATATATTGGAATGAATACTGTTATGATAAAAAAATTAAACCAATGAAGAATGATAATCCCAAATACCATGGGGATCCATTAAACATACTTGAAGCATACATTTCAAATTAAAAATCATTCTCTCTGATTTTCTATCAGATTTGTGATGAAAATCATTACTAAAATTTACATTAGTACCCAATGACTTCTGATGACATTTTCAGAAAAATTTGAAGTAAATATGTGATCATCAAAAGATACAATGAATTTTGAAACTACTTGTAACCAAACAATATCTTTGAGATACAATTGGGATATATGATCGAAGTGCATAATATCTTGAATAGGAATCAAATGCATATATTTAGTTAAAAGATCTATAATAATTCATATTTCATTATTTCGTTGTGATTAATTTTTCAATACGACCACAAAATTGATAGATATTTTTTCCAATTTCCACTCCAGAAGTAGACAATGATAATGAATACACATCAATTATTATCATTATACTTTAACTTTTTGAGAATTAAAGATTTTCATTATAAATTTAACAATATATATTTTCATTCCATCAAACCAAAAAAGTTTCCAAAGGTATCCATACATCATTGTATTGGCAGGATGAATTAAAAATGGAGTCCTATAATATTTAATAAAAAATTATTTCTTCAACTATAAATCACTTGGAACACACAAAATCTTTCTAAATATGACAACAGATTCTTAATTGAAATTAAACTATGGAAACTTACCATTCTTTAAAGAATCAAAATTTATCTATAAAACATGACCCTCGTACTGATATTTCATAATTAATTTTAAAAATGATGATTAAAATGACCCCAAATAAAAAATAGTGGAAAATTATATATTAATAAAATGTAAGGAATCATTAATAAAATTTTCAACCAAATGGTCTTTTTTGATATTTAATATAGTTAATGATGCATTATATTTCCTATATAATGCATCAGTTACATTGTTTTATTTTCTTAGATAGTAATTAACCTTGCCTTCATAATCCTTAACTAGTTTCAGCCATATTCTCAATGTCATATTCAACTCATTCATATTGACTATATAATTAAAAGTATTATGATCAATATATATTTGTAACATTACTACATATAAATAATGTCTCTATATTTTAAAATAAAAATCCAAAGTATCTTGTTCAATGTCACTTATCAGATACATGATGTTTCAATTTTTGTGAATCATAAGAAATTATTTATTCATTCTACATTATAACACAACCAAGCACCTTTAAATAAGTATCATAGTTGAAAACCAAGTTACCATTTCAAGATGGCATGGAAAAAACTGGAGAATTCACTAATCTTATTTAAAATTATAGGAAACATTTGTCACACTAATTTTTCTAGATGAACCTATTTTCTTTTAATGTTATCTTAGATAGTGGTCCAGATAACTAAACAATGTTTTTAAAAAACTATTGGTAGTAACCTACTAAACCTATAAAATTGAAAATCATTGTGACATTTATAGGTTATGGACATTCTTTAAAAATTTTAATTTTATCATTATCAATACTTATTTGATATTTAGTTACAAAAATTTATAAAGAAATCAATCAAAAAAATAAATAACATTCAATAAATTTACTGTATAAATTCTTCTATTTTATGGTCCATTGGAAAACTGTGAAATGTTTCCCATTATCTTAATAACTATTATAATATATCAGGATGTCGTAAACAAACAGATCCACAAATTGATTAATGAACTCTTGGAAAACACTTTTCATAAGGTCCGTAATAGGGGAGGAGAATCTTTCAACCCTAAGGGAATAACCAAAAACTTATAATTCCTATAACTAGGATAATATGTTATCTTTAGAGTGTTATCTTATTTCACCTTTACCTGAAGGGACAAAAACATATGATCAACCTTAAAAAAATATGACACTCCTACGATATGATAAAATATGTTATCTATATAATGTTATAAACACTTAATCTTAACAATGATGTTATTCAATACTCTATAATCAATTCAAAGATTCATGGAACCGTCTATATTTTTAAAAAATAAAATAGGAGAACCCAATGGTGAAGTGGAAGGAATAATATAGCCACAATCAAGAAAATATTATAACTAATTTTTCAATTCCAAATGTTCTACCTAATAAATTTGATATGGAGGTGTTTATATTGAATTAGTATTTTAAACTAATTAAATAATAAATTCAATCTCCCAATATTTAATAACACAATGAAATTCATCAAGAAATACATCCATATGTTCATTCAGTATAACAATATCACCAATTTGAAATGTATATATTTTTTCAACAATATATGCAAGATAAAATTCATTTTAATAACCTTTTAAATTTTTGATATGATATCAATGGTTTGAATTCATTATTATATAAAAAATAATTTTTTTATAGAAAACAACTTCATTAGATCTACAATATATCTTTTAATTAAAAAGATAAATCCAATCTATTCCAAAAGTAACATCAAACTTTATAATCGTCAAGAAAACAAGGTTTTAAGGTAATAATTTCCATAAAGAACTAAATATTCTTATTATTTCCTTTTTACTCAATACTACCCTGTGCATTTTTACTAAAAGTTATGGCATCAATTATTAGGGTGGAATCCCCAATTTATCATATTTTTTTAAATTTAACTAATGTATAAAATCTAAATAACACAAGAAATTTTCTTAAATAAGGTCCCTAAACCATGACCACATGATTTAGTTTACCATATTTTCCACTACCCTTTAAAAATAAATCTATTATTCATATGATTTGAAATATAGTTGGTTGGTCTTTGTGTTTTAATAATTGATCTATGACCCTGTGCCACAGCATCAAACCCTGTATTTTTGAAGAATTTTTTTTGAAAAGGGTTCAGTTGAATATGTTTTAAAAGTGGTTGAGGAAGAGGTATAATGTATTCATATAGTTATTTTAATGGTTGGGTCGAAGCCTTAATTTATTATTTAATGCAAAGAACTCATTTTGTTTTGGGTAGTGGGAGACCCATTACATATCCAGAAGGCTCAAGGCAATGTGGCTTCAATAAAAGGCTTGAAAACCCATTTTTTGACCCAATGGTCCCTTCAGTGAACTGTACTGCTACAGTACCCAAGTTTCTACAGTGCTTCGGCCGCTATGGTTCCTGATACAGTGCCTCTTCAACTATAGTGTCACGGCTGCTATAGTTTTCCACTACTACAGCCGCCACTACTACAGTTCCACCACTACTACAGTACTACTAAAGTGCCCTGCTACAATACTGCTATAGTACCCCTAGAAATTCATCCTTTCCCTGATTCAATCTTTGGACTTTTGAAGGCCAAGAAATATCCTTTACCACATTGGTACATGCCCACTGGCTGATGTATTCGTATAGTTTATTTTGAGTCTTGTATCGATTTATGTTCTTTATTCTTATGATTGGGCCACTGTTATTAGGGATATCAACATAGTCTTACAATGAAGGGACCTATTCTTAAATTTGTTCCTCACAATTAACCAAGATTCATCTCAATGGTTTTAATTAGGGTATCAATCCCTGAAATCCTACTCATTCTATCATTCCTATGGATGGTGAGTCTTCATCCTTGAATATAAGGTCTCGATTTGGTGATTGGTCACTCCCTATTAGGTTACCTATTATTAATACAAGTACTTTTGAATGGTTTATATATTATTTGTGTCTAGGAATGACCCTTCAAAGTATGCGGGTGGATGGAAATATAGTTCTTTGAACTTAATTACATTTTAGTTCTATTTATTTTAATCATGATGATCTAGTGAACATATTGATATTTGTGGCAGTGAATGAGGAGCAGATAGAGGATCCATTTTAGGTTATTACTAAATCATCACAAGTTATGTAAAAATTTTAGGAGACTGGTGTAAATGTTTTTATAAAAACAATGTTCAAATTCATAGAAAAATATTATTTGCGTAAAAAATAATCTATGGTATGGAAAATGGTAAATTTTAAATGGAATAAGAAACAAAACCATGGTAAACATGTGGAATCAAGGACCAAGGAGTAGTGGCAGGGATCTGAGATCGATGAATTAGTTGTTCAAGGGTTTGATTCCCCTGTTAACTTTTGACTGTAAAGTAGATAGATATGATATTTATTTATTCTTACCTAGTGTGAAAAACATATAGATGGGTCATTTTGATTTATGGGAATTCCATTTTAACCATTGGATGAAGACCAAAACTTGTAAAGATTATTCCAACATACCAAAACCAATGACTAATTTATAAGTGGATAATGTTAATTAATCTAAGGGTTTAAGTTGAAGAGAACCCTGGGTCGAAGAATCCATATGCCAATACAAGCTTGAAATTGATATTGGAATAAAAATGAAGGATAATGTTACCAATTAATTAGAGGAATTTACGATAGTGGGTATATGTTCTAATGTTTAGATTCAATATGAAGAGGAAACGATATAGTGAAGGGAGAAAGAATAAGAGGCTGAATCTACTCCTTTGAAGGACCCACTATTACTTTTTAAGGAAGAGATGGTGGAAGAGATTATTTCCATCAATGTCTTTATAGAGGACTTTAATATAATGTATGAGAGGGAGATTTGTATTAATCCAAATGAAGAACATGGTAATTGGATCAAAACCTAATATCTCATGTTGATTCATAGTTTTAATGAATGGATGAAAATTTTTGAAAATATATCTATGTTTGTGGTAGGATTATGTACTTATCTGTGTACCTCATTTAAGAAAAAATGAACCTATGGAATTTAAAAAATTAATGTATCTTACATAGTATGATAAGTAATAAAATGTTAAACTTTTTCAGAAGATTACAATTTAATCTTTTTTTATTTAAACAAAATTTGGAATTTTTTTTGTTCCCATGAGAGCCCTAAAAATGGATTTTTCTTAGAAATGATAAAAATGAATTGGGATTACCTTACACCACATCACTAGATGGTATAAAATTTTCCAATGTATTCACAAAGGATTTAGGCCCAAATACCTTATAATGACCATGAATATATCTAAACATCATTTTTATCTTCATTTAAGTATTTTAATAATGAACCATTTAATTAAATTTAAAACATCTTAATCCTGATCTTTAATTATTTTTCTGATCATTACTATGATCATTTTCATTATAGTAATGAGAAAAATATCCAAATTTACAACACAAAAAACACATCCATGATTTTATAAGATATTCACTTGGGTTATTTAATCCATAGTTATCAAAATATGGTTATTTTATTTTAAAAAATTATAATTTCCTCAATTGATATTTCACATTTTGCTACCACATTGACCTCGTTTTCATCTTATTTTGTTAGGGAACATGACCAAAAAACACTATTTCAAAAATCTTAGATCATAGAAAAAGTTTCACAAGACTTTTAAATTTATGATAAGGTAATTACATTTTATATATTTGTCTGAATAATGAGTAAAATTGATTAATTTTAGCATCAAAAACTTGTATATAATTTTTTATTTACCTTTCTGAACAAGTGAGGTTTTCTTTGTATATATCCTCTTAATCTTCTTCCTTATACCTTAGTTATAATAATTTGTTTCCTTACTAAGTCAAATATCCTGAGGACAATACTTCTCAAGTAAACATTCTAAAATTAATCCCATTATGTGGAATCAATCTCTTATCATTCTCTGATATTATTAACCATTGATGTCTAATGATTTGATTCACCTTAAACTTAGAAAAATAGAAGAGTTAACTTTTATTATTCTGAACAACACATAAATTATAATATACTCTTCATGGATTTAACAAATCTTTCTGTTATCATTCAGCCAGATGGTCCATTGAATGTTGGATGGTATTGTTTCATGAAACACCTTATTATATTAATATTATTATTAGGTGACTGTGGGTTCGCTTTCATAATGATACCACCACAACTTATAGCCTTTAACGACCAATCCATCAAACATGAAAACTATTCTATTATAATTCCTACAATTCATGGATTAGTATTTGGAAGGACATTTTCTTCTTGGTGCATTCATACTTCATCTTATTTAATATATCTATGGAAACTATTCTAAAAATACATAGTTTAGATGAAGTAACATGGAAATACTAAAATGATACATCAATATGTATTAAAGAAATATTAAAAACCCATACATTAAAATTTAGAGAAATCCTCTAATTATCCATTTTCTTATTATATAAGGACTTTAAAATGAAAATTGTTTTTTCCAATAGAAAAATCATCATTATTTTCTACGTGACTTCTTTTTTTTTCATACATAACCTTGAAACCTATGAAATTTTTTGGAAAAAACGGGATGATAAATAAAATATCTATATTGGTTATCATAAAAATAATGAATTATTTTAGTCTAATTTAAAACCATGAGATCATGAAATATAATATTTCTTTTAATATAATGAAATTTGAGAATAAATAATTATTTACTGACTCATGAAATCAGTATTACCGCCAATAGTTTCTCCAAAAAACAATATAAGAATACATAAAAAATCATAATCACGGGGGTTTATTAGAATAAAATATAACATATAATTTTTTTCTCAAAAACATATATTTTAACCCTAAATATAAATAATCATTTGTTTAAATCAAAATATTATTATATTACATTTTGAAATAAAATAATTCCATGAAAACTAATCAGAAATAATAGAAAGTTCATGTATGTTCATGTAGATATCATCATCATATAACCATTAAGAACCCTTGCAATAACCATTATAAGTGGAATAAGAAATATGTTCCACTTCTAAAATAATTCTCTAGATAACAAAATAATTGTTGAATTTAATAGAGAGAAATATCAGGATCACCCATCATCAAATTTATACTGGGATCACCCGCCATTAATAAAATTGTCCAAGGACAATAACATGCATGAAAAAAATAAATAAATAAATTCTATAATCAAAATCATAAAAAATATCTTTTTAACCAATAAGGTAATTTTTTTACGTATTGATATATTAAATTCAATTATTAAGAAATTTTCAAAACAAAAATAGTCAGAACAATGTGAAGGATAGTTTTTATTTTATAAAAACATGTATGTATATAGAGGAATCCAAGAATAAAATAATAGTTATGGTGGAGGGAAAATGTCTCTCGACGATGTATAAGTTAAAATAAAATATTCCCTTTTCCCTTTTGTAATGAAATTCAAAATGTTATGTATTAAATAAATAAAAATTTTAATTTTGAAAACCATTTAAATAATGAAAAAATATATTTAAAAATATATTTATAATTAATTTATGTCCATATAAATACTTAATTTTTCTAAAAAAGTTTTAATGTGGAAGAAAATTATTTTAAAAATAAATGTTCAAAACTTTTAAAGAGTGGGGTTTAAAGTAAAGTGTTCATTACCTAATGTCCCAATGTTCATATACATTATTTATCTTCTTGAATAATAAACTTTTAATTAATTAATTAATTAATTAATAAAAAAATTTTACTTTATTTTTGTTTTTTTATTTATTACTATTCTATATACAATTAATTTATTAATTAGGTTATCATGGGATGTTTTGATGGTATGTGACTCATTTATCCAAAATAACTTTTGTAAGTTGACTATAGTTAAAGTGGTGATTATTAAATCATCTCTAGAATCCTAATACTGATATAATTATAAATTGTATATATCAATTATACATTTTAAAACCAACCATGAATTGTGGTTATTAATAATGAACTATGTCACAATCATGGATATGGTAGGCTGTATATACAAATGAGTAACATTTCCATTTTTAATGAACATGATGGAAAGAAGGTAAGTATTATTTAATATCCAAATAATTATGATTATATCATAATTATAATATTATTTTTTTAAATAAACACACACCCACACCCACATATATATATATATATATATATATATAACCATTGCGATGTGGTTATGAAAAAGGAATCACATCGCTTCACGGAGGCGGTAATCCATATGTATGTACGAATAATGTTTTCATTTTAAATTAGATATAAATATAAGAAATTATAAGATATATTATATTTAAATAATGATAAATATGTCATGAATAACATATATGTATATATAGAATAATTACCCAATCATAACCATTAATTATAGGTGGGGATGGAAAACAAATTATATCAGTTCGTGAGGTAATAGTCCGCAATTAACATAAATGATGGTTTCATTTCCCATTGGATGAAAGAAGGATATGAATATATGTTATTCCATTAACATAAAAAATATAAGTATAATAATGTTAATTATTATTTTATTTCATCATGTTTCTATTAGATTAGAAGGAGGTAGAAGAAGAAATTAAATGAACATGCTACATTAATTGCCAAACATCTTCTTCAGAAAAGCTTTTTAGGTTTATACATAAAGAATTAAAAGGTTAGTTTTATGAAGAATACATGGAATATAAGAAATGGTGTGGTATTTAGGGAATATATTTTTTAAGGTGTTTTCAAAAACAAAATCATGTGGATAAAATAGGAAATCTGGTGTCCTTTTATAATAAGGGGAGAGGAAACACATAGAATTTTTAAAAAGATTTAAATATATTAGAGTAATATTAATAAAACAAAATTGTCTATTTCAACATATGTGATGATATATGGTCTAAATATGGATATATAATAGAATTTATAAAAGTTTATTGGTCATTTGAACCCTTTTTACTTATGTTTATCCCATGGAAAACCTACTTTAACCTAATTAGGGTAACACAGTTTTACTTTTTTTTAATATTAATAAGGAAAAAAAATTAATATGACATTATTATCTAATATTAATTACTATTTATATAAATATATAGTACATTTTATAAAATTAAATTCATATAAGTGGCAGAATTTATTTAAAATTAAACCATCAAAACGCGATGGACAATAGTTTTCTGGAAATATGCCTTCTTAAGTATAAATAATTTTTATTTAGAAATCAAGTATAAAATTAATTAGAAAGAATATAATTTGATTATAAATAATTTTATTGAAATATTTTTAATTTTAATAAATTTTATAATAAAATTTGACTTTATAAATTCTTGAAATGAAATAAATATTTTCATTAAAAATAAATATTTTTTTAACAATTCATTGAAATATCAAACTTTTTAAGAAATTCTCTAAAAATTACCCTAAGATAATTTTTACATAATTAATTTAATAATTATATACTTTTTTAAAATTCACATTATAAAATGTTGAAATGATTATTTTAAATAACACCATTTAATACATAAAAAGAAATTTATTAAGCATTAAACTATTTCCATTTTTTTGATGATTACTTAATATTCTTATAGTGACTGTAAATTTATAAAATATAATTAATGAATATTTATAGTGTATGAAATTTATTAACAATTAACACTAAATAGGTTGTTAAAATTAACTTTTAGTTTTATTACGAACGTTTCAATGGAATCTCTTTTTTAATATTTTTTGTACGATTTAATTTTTCCACCTTTTTCTTATGATTTTTTTACAAAGCATGATCTATTTGTTTTTTTGGTTTTTAAAATTATTTTTTATTCTCAATATCTTATAAATTATTTCCATTCAACTAAAATATATTTAAAATTTAATATTGTTTTTCATAAAAAATTTAATATTTTATTCTTTAGGAATTTTTACTCCCAGACTGTTCTAGAAATTTCCATGAATTTCACTTCTCCATGATATTTACTAATGTTTCCTTCATTCATTTAACATAGAACATACTTTTTAGGTTGGATTAAATTTTATTTTTTATAAGTTTAAAAATAAGTTTTAATTGCATTGTGATGAAATGTGAAAGCTTCTATATGTTTTTTCAAAATCATATTACTTGGGAAATATAAATGAAAGATGGGTGAGAGATATATATATCAAGTGAAATGGTTAATAATTTAGTATCTAAAGATTTTATTTTAAAAAAAATTGAATAGGTTATTCCATTTAAATGGTGATTCGAAAAGTTGATGAATATGATATCCTAATATGCCATTATGATTATTCTATTGCTTTAATGATTTCTTAAAATATTTTGATGAGAAATTTTTACAAGATAAGTTTATTTCATGTTTTAAACTATGTTTTATAGTTCATAACGTTTTTATTATTAAAATATATAATTTCTAAATGGGTTTTATATACAACAATGTTCAAATTAGTTTTCCCTTTCTTTTATACCCCATACTGATTTTTATAGTAATCTTAATTTTTTAAAATGGATTTCATAGGTCCTAAAGTTGAGTTGGAACTACTAGGAATTTGAGGATTAGACTATGTCATTTTCCATTGAATTAAGTAGGTGTATTATCTAAAGTAACTAGATTAATTGAAAATAGGTCCTTCAAGTCTGGAAAGTATCGGGTTTTTGTAAGATATTTTACAAATCCTCTAAAACTCTAAATATAAAAGTTCATGGAAATGAAATAATGAGTTTTTATAAAATAAATTTAATTATAGAGTGCTTAATTTTGGGTCTTTACACCTGGTATCATAACATAATTCAGATAATGTTTTTAGATATGATGATATTAATTTATAATAATTTAAGAATTTAAGGTACCATAATGGGTTAATAAGTATTTTCGTTATCATAATTAAAAGGCTTAAATTTTTTTGAGGTATTTTTTTTATTTAATTTTAAGGTGATTCAGGATATTTATGGTTAAATTTATTGGGTTTTATGAAAATAAATAATTTTGGTATATATAACCCTTCATATTAATAGGGTATTTTTTATAAAGGTTATTTGGGAAGAATGTTGTTATATTTTTCATGACGTATGATTAAAAAAACTTATAATATTTATGGATTATATGTTATTTAATTTTGAAAAAATTGTGATTCTTTAAGATTACTCTTATTTTATATTGATAATATAATTTGAGTGATTTACATAACCCAGAGGATCGAAAATTGATTTAGTGACATAGTGAATAATATTATTTTAGAAGAATTTATCTTTAATTCTGTGACCATTTTGTGATTAAGTTATATATAAGTAATTATTGGTTAGTATGTGAATTTATATTAAATTGGATAATATTATTTAAGGTATAATTGATTTTTTTATTCTTTTTATGGTTTTATTTTAGGGTGATTCAATTTAATTTTTGTAAAAAATTAATCAAATTTGGGTTTTTAAATTTAGAAATATTTTGATGAATTTTAGGGTTATATAATTTTGGGTAGAAAGGATATGTTTATTCATGTAGGACAACATGTGATCAATTTTTTTATTATTTTTGGGTTCCATTTAATTTGTTTTTAATTTCAATGTGATATTAATATATTTCACATTTTCTCCTATACCTATCTATTAAAAGATCATAAAAAATATATTTCACTTTTACTTTCATTTATGATGAATTCACGCCCTCTTTTATTTTATTCGGTATTTATTGTTCACAAATTATGTTATTTTTAAAATTTTTTATAAATATAATTTCGAATATTTGATTAAAAATATTTTTTATTTAACTTCATCCCTCTATATTGGGTACATTCTAATTTTTAATTTTATTCTATTTTACTTCAAATAAAGTTTATATGGAATTTAATTTAATTTTAATATTCCCATTTATATTTATTATGAGGATAATGTATAAGATTTATTTTGACTCAATCTTTAATAATTATTTCATATACTCTATTAATTGAATTTTTTATTTTATGGTTTTATTTGATTCTATGATTATATTATATTTATTGAATCTATATTTTTTTGGATTTAAATTTATCTAACAAATTTTTTTCAAAGAATTATTACTTTATAAATTTTGATGTCCATAGGTTTTTTGTTTTAATTATCATCTCTTGTGTAATATTTATTAATATAAACCAATTAACCTTTACCTGGTGTAATAACTAATCTATTGAAATATCATACCATAATTCACATATGATTTGAAGTATTTAAAACATCATTTTAGATTCACTATTTAATTGGTTATGAATTTATATGTTACCAAATTTATAAGGGTTTTTCATGGATCAATCTCATTTTATTGAGTTATAATCATTATTCTTTGACCGTGTTCTTATATGATTGATATATTATTATATTATAATTATCAAATTTCATTTATTATTTTTCTTAAGGAAAATTAGATTTTCATTATTATATTGTTATTATTTGATGAATTTATTTATTTTTATACATCAATGTTACGACTAATTCACCACCACCTTTTGACTATTTTCTCTCATATGTTATTTTTCTTTTTAACACAATTGTTTTCTTTTCTAATATTGGAATAAAAATATATATTCTTTTCTAATCTAATTATATTTTCTATTATATATATTAAAAAGGAAATTATGTCTTTCTTTTATAAAGGTAGGTTTTTTAAAAACTATTTAAATAGAATAAAAGGTACTTATTTCCACTTTTTTATATTTCTATTATCATGAACTCCACATTTTTTACCTTTACAAAGAGTTTATTTTTAAAATTGTGTTTTTTTGTTTTCTTTAACACTATGGAATAGAATTTAAAAATATTTTTATATAATTTTTTAATTCATAAACCGCTTCCCTCTATGAATATAGTAATATTAGAAATTGGAGATTCAGGTAGAGGTATAAAAAGTTTTTATAACATCTATTTTAAATTTTTATCTTGACATTATTATTGAAATCTATATTAGTATAATATTATCCTAGAATGGAATTATAAAATATAAAATCCTAGAGAAATGATTTTAGAGTTATATTCTTGAAGATATGGAAGTAGTGATCTTTTTCTTTATTCTTTTCATGATGAGAAAATCCTCAGGATGTAATTCACTTAAGTTGGGGAGTATGTAAGATCCCATTTATTTTTAGAAATTAAAATGTTTTATTATTTATTAATATTAATGATTATGAATTTAAATATTTAATTTAATCCTTCGTATATATTATTGTTTCTCAAAATATATTATATATTCAGTTAAATACCAATTATACATTTAAAATTATTATGATAATTTTTTGATTGGAAAAAATTTTACTTTAAGGATAAATATATTTTCTTAAAATGATATCTAATTGAATTCAACTAAACAAAATATTTATTTTTCAAATATGTTATAAATATATATATTTTTTAATTATATATATTTATATTAATATTTTGATAATAATTATTTCACTACTTGGATCAAGAATACAATTTTTTACTTGAAAAAAGAATAGGTTTATTCTAAATCATGTCATTTTCTATGTAATATATGGGGTTTTAATTGTTAATTTCTATATTTAGTAATTTTAATTTTATAAAATATTTTTCAATTTTGGTTTCAACTTTTCAAAATTATCTTAGGGTAATTTTTAGGGATTTTTCTAAAAAAGATTATTTTTCAGTGAATAGTTAAAAAATATAGTTTCAATGAATACTATATATTTTGTGATTTCATTGTCATATAAATATGAAATAAATATTTGTAAAAATTATTAATGATATTTTACAAGATGATATATTAAAAATATCATAGAAATATTATAAAATTAACAAAAATTAATTTTTATGTCATGAAAAACACAGAAACTATAAGGCCCCATCCTTAAACATTACATTATCTTGAATTAAGTTAATAATTCACATTTAGGATCTTTTTTAATTTTAGTTTTTTAGAGTATTAGGACATAAATATTACATTACATCAAAAATATTACAAAGTACAAACCTCTACTCAGTATCAATTTTTTTTAAAAACTATTGAAAAATATTCATGTCTAGTTCCATGTTTTTTGACAGCATGACTTTTCATTGATCCCATCCTTGAACCTAATTATCTTTATGTCCAGTGATTTTTTTAAAAAAACTTGGGATGAGAATAAAATGCTCAGTAAGGGATACACAAAGAAAGAAAGCTGTTATTTTTTCAAAACAAAAAGCAAACCATGAATACATTATCATAAGTGATACTTTTCACCTTTATGAAGTACTAAATAGTCTTCACTGAATAAAAGATCATTACTTACCCTTTTGTAACTGAATTACTACCATAAAGCCCATAGAAATCACATCTAACATATAAAGGTAACTTGGGGCGTAAACATACTTAAAAGAAATAACTATACGGTCGACTTCCACACATATCATAGAATGTAATATCCGTACGGCCGACTTCCATACCCAATGCATTGGAGGTTATAATAAAACCACCCATCCAAGTTTATTATGACACCATCGATTATTTAGTTTATAACGTAACAACCTATCAAATATCTATGTACCATTATAAAATCATAACACATAAAATATTACAAATATAAACATTTCACTAATAACATTTCATTTGAAATCACAAAAAATCATTTCAAGATATTTAAATAATCAATCCACTTCAAAAACTATTTTAAACAAAAAAACACCCAAAAACAGAATAAGGGGTTTCCTTTTTGTTTTAGGAAACATTAAGGCTTATAGAGGAAGCAAAATAATGATTACGGCGGCGGAGATGTCATTGTCACCACATACGTTAAAAAAACATTCCTTTTTGTCATTGAGTAAATTACCTCATAGAAAAGACTCCCTTTGAATGAAATTAAATGTAAATGGGTTTTATTATACACTTGATATAAGAAGGAGGAGTATATTATCCAAACACGCATCAATAAAAGTGATTGAGACAAATTCCCTTACCTTGTGTCTAATTTGAATTGTTCATTTTTTAATTTCCTAAATAATAATATAATGCTAATTTATAATTGCTTCAAAACCTTTTTCATATTTATTATTCATTTTATATCACTTATTATCACGTTATAAACATTACATAATCATTTATGTTAACAATGGTCATTTTGTCAATATTTGGTACTTGAGTCAAAAATGAAACTCTTATAATTCCAAGTTGTCTATGTGGTAAAAATTACATTATCTCTAGAAGGATATTCATGATTTAAATATCATATATACCACATATATCTAGTATACATAAGTATTTATAATAGTACATAACATTTGGAGATAAGGAATGAAATGCACCCTTTATGGAGACAGTAGGCCGTACGTACGCATGAACGCTACTTTCATTTATATTTCATATTTAATGGAATAAAAACATAATTATACATTGGTATATTATAAATCCAGTATAATATCACATATAATTTCATTAATTGCATTCTTTATATGTTCCACTTATGGCATGAATGAGTCATATTACTTTGAGGGGCCGGTAGTTTGCACTTTCTCAAATGAAGTTATTATATTTACCCCTTATGGAAACCATAAACTTATTATATAAATTATAAATAAAGAAGAATATAAAAAAGATAAATATAATATATATCAAATATAAATATAGTTCCATCATAATTTCCACCATGAGAGGCGGTAGGAGATAATCCAACATTCATCGTTCTGTGAGGTAGTAGTTCGCCATCCACAGAAACAGTATGTTCTTTACCCATTAAGTGGAGGTGTCTGTAAGGGAAGTTTTAATAAATATCAAAACAAAAACCTAGTATATATAGGATACTGGTTTTTTTATGGAAACAAATAATAAGAATATCGTATGGAGTTAATAAGTACAATAAAAGAAGATAACTCCAGGGAAGATGTTATCTTTAAATCGGGTAACTCCCTTTGGTTTGAACTAAACGACTTCTTTGAAGTTCTTTATGAATAAGTTAAGGATTCTAGGAGTAAGAGAGGGATGTTTGGAGCTTATTTGGGTAAATGTTAGATGATCCAAGGTGGATTGAGAGGTGTGAGTAATGGGTTAGAGGTGATGACCTTTTATAAGGGGGGAGGATGGGCTCTTTAGAAAGTTTGAAAATATTATTTTATTATAAATTGAATTTTTCTTCCAAAAGTTCACCAACTCATTTAATTAGTTCATATGGTGAGTAGTGGGAGAAATGAAAATATCCAATAAGAATTGGACAAGTTTTGGATATTTTTTAATCCTTATCTTTTTTATTTAACCCTTTGTTAAATTATTTAACTTTTAACATGTCGTCTTATATATTCATAAGATATTGTTGATATATTAATTAAAAAATATGAACATACCCAAAATGGATCATTAAAGATATTTCTAACATAATATATGTCATTTTCTCTGAATCTATATTTTTAGGACAATATTATCATTTAATAAAATGTTAATGGATTTAAAAACTCATTTATGTCAATTTTTATACTCTTAATATCATGATATTTTTATATAATTGAAACCAAATTGATTATTTCGAAAAACCTTCATTAATTCCAAGATAAAAAGTCTCATTATTCTATAAAATTCATGGATATCCAAGAAAGATTCAAAATAAATTTATTTTTCCATTTATAATATCATTTATTTTAATAATTTATTAATGAGGTAATCATCACATCATCACTGTGTCATAAATAAATAAATTTATGTGATGTTTAAAAATTATAATTAAATTACCATGATTTAGGAAATATTTTTAGATTTCTAATGAATATTTACAGTCAAAAATATCAATTATATAACCCCACATTAAAAGTATTTTAGAAAAATAATACATGTTTATGATATTTTTATTTTTACTTGAAATAAAAAGTTATTAATTTCATTATCTTTCCCAGATGAATTCAAAGGACAAATGTTCTACCCAAAGATTGTGTTAGTTTTCCATGACTCATCCAATATGGTTTTGACAAGTGTTACAGTAATATTATATTATTATAATATTATTTTTACCTTAATTACCCAATTTTACTTTAATTACAGTAAATTAATGTCAAAAGTTACTATTCACCAATTTTTTATCTTATTGAACCACATTTTACACACTGATTGAAACCACATATGTTGGATTTTTGAAATTCAATTCACAGAAGTGTTAAAATTTCCATTAAATGAAAAAGTTGTGTTTTTAACAACTGTGTAGTGGTTTGACTATTCTTTAAAAAATAAACATTTTCAAAAAAATTCCAAAAATTCAGCATAAGATAAAATTGATATTATGAATTCAAAAACATTTTCTATTATACAGAATTAAAAACATTAAATTTTCCTTAATTAATATAAAATTAATATCTGTTGTCAAAACCTAAAATCCTGTTTTTATGAAATAATATCTACCAAAAGATTTTCACTAGTTTATGTCCAATTTCAAGGTGAAATTACCTCTAATGACCAACATTGGATTAAATAGTAAAAATATAATCCAATTACACTTTAAAACCAACTAAAAAAAATAATCTTACCATATAAATAAATTAGATTAAAAGACAGTTTTGAATTAAAATGGTGAACTTTTCACTATTCATTAAAAAATGAATATTATCAAAAAATAGAAAAATTTCATCCAATGTTAATTTTGATGTCTTGATTCTAAATAAGAATATTATTTTTTCAAATAGAACATATAAAAGTGACAAAAACTAGATTTATAAAATGGGTTCGCCATCAGAAGGCGTTAAATCCACCTTTTATAGAATATTAGAGTATTTTAGCTTAAAACTGGATTTATTTACATTTTTTCCTATAAATTTTATTGTATAAATGTAAAAACATTTAAAAAACATTTATAATCATATTTTAGTTAGTTATGTTCATTTTTTCCAATACAACGGCTTGGCATTAACTACCATTAAAAATAATATTATATTATTATTTTTTTAGTATGACTCAGCTTTGTGTGCAACATGAGATGTTGGAGAAACCCATTGTTGTGTATCTGTTATGCCATCCAACATAACATTCCCTTAAAAGTAAAATTAATATTTAATTCACAAATATTAATAAATATTAAAATACCATATTCTTTATTTACATGGGATGTTACATCCTTCCCCCCTTTTGGGAATTTCTTCCCTGCAATTCTATTCACTAATCAAATAAGTGGGGGGTATTTATCCCTCATAGTATTTTCATATTCCCACGTTGCCTCCACAACAATATGGGTTTTCCCCCAAACCCTTTACATAATTAATTACCTTATTCTGCAACACTTACTCTCTTCAGTCATGAATCTGGATGGGTTGATCCTTGTAAGAGAGATTCTTTTCAAACTTAACTACCACTAAACTCAAAAAATGGGATGGATCCAGAATATACAATCTCAACATTGAAACATGAATAAAATCGTGTACCTGAGATAAAACTGAAGGTATATCCACTATGTAAGAAACCAATCCAACTTTCTCCAGGATTTCAAAGGGTCCAATGAACCTCGTACTCAAAAATCCCTTCATTCCAAAATCCATCACACTTTTACATGGAGAAACTCTGAGAAAGAAATGATCACCTTCTTAAAAAGATATATCCTTCCTTCGGTTATCCGCATAACTTTCCTGCCTAATATGAGCTGTTCTCATGTGTTTTTGATCCAATTAAACCTTTTCTTCCATCTCTTATACCAATTCTGTCCCAATCAACTTCCTTTCACCTACTTCAACCCAAACATCTAGAGTTCGACACCACTTTACATATAATGCCTCAAATGGATCAATATGTATAATGGAATGAAAACTATTATTATAAGAAAATTAAACCAAATAAAGATGTTTCTTTCATTTTCCTTGGTAATACATTACACAATCAGATAGTATATCTTCCAAAGTATGAATTGTTCTTTCTGACTGACCATCTAATTGGGGATGAAAAGCTGTACTATAGTTTAACTCATTACTCAATGTATTTTGGATGACTTTTCAAAAGTTATAAGTAAACATGGGATCACATTTCGATACAATGGAGAGGAGAACTCCAAGAAACCTGACTATCTCTTTAACATGAAATCTAGAGAGTTTATCTAGTGACAAAGTATATCAAATAGGAAGTAAACGACCATATTTAGTCAATCGATCAATAATAACCCAGATTCTATTATTACCTCGAGAGGTATTTGGTAATCCCACGTTGAAATCCTTGGATACATTTTCCCATTTTAAATCTGGCACTGGTAAATGTTGAAGCATCTCTTTTAGTAATTTCCACTCTACTTTAACCAATTGACAAGTCAAACACTTCATAGTAAAGTCAAAAATATCTCTTTTTAGTCCATCCCACCAGTAATACTCTTTTTAATCTATGTACATCTTAGTACTACTAGGGTGAACTGAAAACAGGGAACTATGAGCTTTAATAACCACTCATTGCTCAACTGTGAATCATAAGTCACACATAATCTCTTCAAAAATCTCAAAATACAATCATTATTAATGTTAAAATCAGGAAACATACCCTTTTGAACAAATTCTGCCTTTTTCTGCAACTCAATGTCTTCCTTATGAACTTGCTTAATTCTGTCTGATAGAGTTGATTTCACTAGAACCTGAAATAAAACAGAGGAATTTTCTGCACCAACAACTTCTATGAAAAATTTCATCAAAACGATAATCAAAGGATCTTGTTCCAAATGTAACATGGTTAATGTAGCATTATTTTCTGACTGAAATCATTATCCACATTATTTGTCTTTCCTGGATGGTAATGGACCGTGAAATCATAATCATTGATTAATTTCAGTCATCTCCTCTATCTCATGTTCAAATCCTTATATGTGAATATATACTTCAATATTTTTTGGTAAGTATATATTTCACATTTTACTCCAAACAGGTGATGCCTCTAAATTACTAAAGAAAAAACAACAATAGCTAATTCCAAATCATTTGTATGGTAATTTAACTCATGATGATTCAACTGATGTGAAGTGTAAGCAATTACGTGGTCACTCAGTATTAGGACATAAGAAAGTACATTCAACGAAGCATCACTATAGATAAAAATTGACCATATCTGGAGGGTAAACCCAAAAATGGAGCATTCAACAATCTTCATTTCAAATCTTGAAAACAATAATCACATTCTTTTATCCATATAAAATAAACACCTTTTTATGTTAACTTAGTCATTAGGTTAGATAAGCATGAAAAATTCTCAACAAACCATCTGTAATAGAATTAAATACCATGAAAACTATGAATATATGTGATATTGGTAGGTATTGGCCATTCTTCAACAACTTTTGTTTTAGAAAGATCAACAATTATGCCATTTTTTGAAACAATGTGACCAAGGAATGAAATTTATTGTAACCAAAACTCACGCTTTCTGAATTTCCCATATAGATTCTTTTCTTTTAAGGCTTTCAAGAAAACCATTAAATTAATTTAATTTCATCTTTTATTTTGAAATAAACCAAAATATAATCAATAAAAGCAACCACTATTTATCACATGAGTCAACTGAGCCGTCACTACAATAAAAATTTCCATTCTGATTCTGACAATCTGAAGATGCTGATTTGGAAGTCCATTTCACTTTGTATGCCTTCCCTCCATAGCTTCTATGTTTCCTCTATGAAAAACCATTCTGATCACAGAAATATATTAGGTGAAGCAAAATGGTAATCTATAAATTTTATATCATTTCAATATTACCATAAATTAATTTATGGTTTTTATGATAATAATCCCCTAACTCCTAAAGTTGTCTAAACTAGACTTTGATACCAACTATAAGGCCTCGGTCTTAAACATTACATAATATTGGATTATATTAATAATTTACATTGAGGATCTTTTTAGGTTTAGTGTTTTAGAGAATTAGGCAATATCTATTACATTAAATCTCAAATATTACAAAGTAGACACTTCTAATCAGTATCCATTTAAAAAAACACTTGAAAAAAGAGTCATGTCTAGTTCTATGTATTTAGACAACATGAATTTTCTTTGATCCCATCCCTAACATTATTCATCTTTAAGTGGAGTGAAAAAATTTAAAAAACATGGGATGAAAATAAAAATCTCAGTAAGGGATTCAAAAAGAATTAAAACTATTATATTTTCCAAACAACAAGTAAACCATGGATACGTTATTATAAGAAATAATTTTATCCTTTATAAAGTAGTAAATACTCTTCTCTGAATAAAAGATCATTAGTTACCCTTTTGTAGCCAAAATATTTCCATAAAACCTGTAGAAAGAAAACATAACAAATAAAGTTAACTTGGGACATAAACATACATAAATGGAATAACAATACAGTCGACTTCCATGCATATCACTAAATGCAATAGCCAAAAGTCCGACTTCCATACCAAATGACTTGGATGATATAACTTAACCACCAATCTTGGTTTATCACGAAACCACCTTTCATTTGCTTTATCACGTACCCATGTTTCAAATGTCCATATACCATTATAAAATCATGACACATAAAATATTGTAAATATAAACATTTCACTAATAACATTTCATTTGAAATCACAAGAAATAATTTCACAATATTGAAATAATTAATCCATTCAAAAAATATTTTTCAATACCAAAACACCTAAAAATAGAATATGGGGGTTCTTTTTCATTTTAAAAAACAGTAAGGCTTATAGAGGAATCCATATAATGATTACTGTAGAAGAGATGTCATTATCACCACATACATTAAAAAACATTCCTTTTTGTCATTTAGTAAAATTATTTATAAAAAATTATTCCCTTTGAATTAAAGTTAAAGTAAATGGGTTTTATTAAACACTGGGTAGAAGAAGGAGGTGTATATTATCAAAACATTCCTCAATAAAGGAGATTGAGACAAAGTCTCTTACCTTGTGTCTGACCTGACTTGTTCATTCTTTAATATGATGAATAATAAACTAAAGATAATTTATTCTTGGTTCAGAACAATTTTCAGATATATTATTCCTTTTATATCACTTATTACCACTTTATAAACATTACATAATCATTTATGTTAATAACTTCCATTTTGTGAATATTCGGTACTTGAGTCAAAAATGATCTTCTTATAATTACAAGTTGTCTATGTGGTCAAAATTACATTATAACCAGAATGATATTAATGATTTAGATATCATATATAGAATATATATCTAGTATATATAAGTATCTATAATAGTACATAACATTTGTAGATAAGAAATGAAATACACCGTTCATGGAGACCGTAAGCCGTACGTACGCATGAACACTACTCTCATTTATATTTTTAATTTAATGGTATGAAAAAATAATGATAGATAGGTATATTATAAATCCCTTATAATATTATATATAATTTCATTAATTTTATCCTTTATATGTTCTATTTATGTCATGAATGAGTCATATCACATTGAGGGGGCGGTAGTCCTCATTTCCTCAAATGAAATTACCGAATTCACCCATTATATAAACCATAAACGTTTTCTATAAATGAACTTACATAAGCATAGAAACAATATAAATATAATATATATCACATATAAATATTTTTCCATCATAATGGACAATATGAGGGGCGGTTGGAGATAATCGAACAATCATCGTTTCGTGAGGTAGAAGATCACCGTCTAGAGAAACAGTATGTACTTTACCCACTAGACGGATGTGTGTGTTAGTGTAATTTTTATCCTTCTCATAGAAAAAACCTATTATATTAAATATAATGAAGTTTTTATTTAAATAAATTATAATAATATCATAGAAATTAATTATGTAATATAAAATAAGTGAACATAAGGGAATATATTACCTTTTAATCGGGTAACTCCCATTGGTTTGAACCAAAAGACTTCCTTGATGTGCCTTCTGCCTAAGGTAAGGCTTCTAGGAGTAATAGTTCTATGTTGGGAGCTTATTGTGGCCGATTTTGGATGAAACAAGGGGGATTTAAAGGTGTGAGTAACCAGTTAGAGGTGATGTCCTATTATATGGGGGAGGATGGGCTCTTTAGGAAAGTTTGAAAATAATATTTTATTATAAACATAATTTAGATTTCAAAAGGCCCCAAATCATTTAATTCAAATATAAGGTGAGTATTGTTTGAAATAAAATCATCCAATTATTATTAAATAGGATTTATATATTTTTCAATCCTTATCATTTTTATTTAACCATTTGTTAACTTACGTCACTTTTACCATGTCCTCATGTATATCCATACTATATGGTTAATATATTTACTATAAAATAAAAAGAGACCAAAAATGGACCATTACGGAAATTTTTAACATTATATATGTTATCTATCCAAATCATAGATTTTTGGGACTATTTTATGATTTAATAAAATATTAATTAATTTAAAACTCATTTATGTCAATTTTTATACTATTTATATCATGACTATTTTAAAAACTCCAAAACAAATTGATTATTTCAAAAAACCTTCATTAAATCAAATAAAACAAGTCATCCTAATCTATAAAATTCGTGGATGGTATAAAAAGTTTCAAAATAAATTTATTTTAATAGTTATAATATCAGTTATTTAAATCGTTTATTAATGAGGTAATCATTAAATCATCATTATGTCATAAATAAATAAATTTATTTGATGTATAGAAATTATTAATAAATTACCATGATTTAGGAAATATTTTTATATTTATGATTACTAACTATATTCAAAGATATCAATTATAAAACCCCACATTAAATTTTTTTTAGCAAAACAATAAATGTTTATTATATTTTTATTTTTACTTTAAATATAAATTTGTTAATGTCATTATCTTATCCAAATGGATTTTAAAGTCCAAACCTTCTACCCAAGGATTGTATTGGTATGCCATGAATTGTACAATAATGTAAGGACATGTGTTATGGTAATTATATTTTATTATAATTTTATTTTATGTTGAATACCCTATTTACCTTTAACCGCTGTAAATAAAAGTCAAAAGTTACAATTCGCCAAAAATTGTTTTCATCTTATTGAACAAAAGTTCACTTACTTATGAAAAACATGTATTTCATATTTTCAAAATTCAATTTATAGTAGTGGTAAAATGTCATATAATTGAAAAAGTCTATTTTTTAACTACAATACAGTGTTTTCACTATTTATCAAAAATTGAACATTTTCAGAAAATACTAAAAATACAGCCTACGATAAATTTGATTTTCTGAATTCAAAAGGGATATCTAATTTACCAAATTAAAAACATTTAAATTGAATTTATTAATTTAAAATTAATTTTTGTTGTCAAAACCATGAAGCGTGTTTTAATGAAATAATAACTATCAGAATATTGACACTGGTTTATGTCCAATTTGAAAGTGAAATTACTTCCAATGACCAAAATTGGTTTAAATGGTAAAAATATTATCAAATTACACTTTAAAACAAGTTAAAAATATAATCTAACCATATAAAAAAATTATAATGAAAGACAGTTTTGAATTAAAATGCATTATTTTTCACAATTCCTTAAAAACGAATATTATTAGAAAAATACCAAAATTTCATCCTATGTAAATTTTTAGGTCCCGATTATAAAGAAAATATAATTTTGTAAAATAGAGCATATAAAAGTGAGAGAAAATAGATTCAAAAAGGGTCACCATAAAATGGCGGTAAATCGACATTTTAAAGATCATTTGAGTATTTATACTTAAAATTGGATTCATTCAAATTTGAAGCCTCTAACATTTATTGGATAAATGTAAAAACATTTAACAAACATGTATAATCATATTGAATTTAGTTATGTTCATTCTTTAAAATACAATGACATGGCGATAACTACCATTTAAAATAATATTATATGATTTTTTTTCAGTATGACTCAGGCTTGTGTGCAACATGAGATTTTGGATAAACCCATTATTTGGTAATGGGTAAGTTATAAGACATATCATCCCCTTTAAAGTAAAATTAATATTTAATTAAAAAATAATAAAAAATATTGAAATATCATATTCTTTATTTACCTGGGATGTTCCAAAATCATTTTCTGGTTTTTTATAGTACTTGCACAACATTGTGATGGTTAAAATTGTGTATTTAAGATAGAATCTAGGAAGGGATAAGTATTTTATAAAAATTAAGAGAAAAAAATTATGGCTAATCAATGATCTTGACTTATATTCGAGAATATTAATTATATTTAACAAGCTAATTAAAAAATTTTTCTTAACACTTTAATAAGATAAGAAATGTTATGATTCTTATCTGAAAAATGTTATCACTATATAATTCAGTATAAATATTATTATAACAAATTTACAAGATTAGTTTTCTAAAAATAATATATATATATATATATATATGTTTTCGATTTTTTTAAATATTGTATAATAATACTGTTCTCCAAAATGATTAAGCAGTATTGATGCATCAGTTGTGCAAGCTAGAGAAAAGTCAGAGTTCGTAGTAAAAAATATTAAGAGAGTTAATATTAATATGAAATGTGAAGTTTCATATTTTTTAATTAGAAACATGAAATTTATGGAATGATGAAAATTATTAAATTCAAATTCGACTAATATCTATATATTTTTAATGTCAAATTATGGGAATAATTCTAAAAATCATATTAAAGTGATTTTAATGATACAATTAATTTATAAATTAATATAAAACAAGAAATTTTATAATGAGTCATGTGGGTATGGATAATGGTTGATAATATATTCTGTTATCTATTTAAAAGAGATATTCTTTTTTAAAATTACATATTTGACCCTAAAATATTGAATATTTTTGAAAAGGCCATAAAAGTATTCATAAAAAAGATAAAATATTATAACCTTTAAAGAAAAGAAACAATGTTAATTTTCCCCCTCTATAATATTCCGTAATACTTCAATAAAAATTCAATTACATCTTTACAAGGCTCTATATTTTAGAAAAGTCCTTTCTTTAGAGGATTTATTCTTTCATATTTATGATTCTTTTTCTTAAAAAACATTTAAAAATTACATTATTTTCCACCATAATTCCATTAATATGGTTTAATAATATATTAGATCTAGTAATTATGATTTATCATCCATTAAATCTCACCAAAGATTTTTCATAATCTGTTACCATGTTAAGATAAAAAATTTTCCACAACTATGAATTATTTTCTTTAACTATCAACTTACTTTTCTAAAAAAACATATGCAATATTTAAGAGTAACCCTAGAATGACAAATTAATTTTAATATAATATTATTATAAAAATTATAATATTATTGGTTTTTATTATTTTAAATTCATTTGAAAAAAATAGCTTATCGTGGTAGTTTTACTCTACCTAAGTAAATGAGAATGTTTTCATAACCATCATATTTCATGGACAGTCCCAAAAACTGATTACATTAACCAATACAAAATTATTATTGAATTAAATTCAGGGTTTTTATTCTATAACTATAATTATTATCCATAACAATAAAATTAAAAGAAAATAATCACAATAACTATTAAACATAAAAAGGTCCTATAGAGGAAGATTCTCTAAATGGTAGCGATTTCATGACCTATTTAACTTCC
Source organism: Viscum album (assembly GCA_963277665.1). Taxonomy (NCBI): domain Eukaryota; kingdom Viridiplantae; phylum Streptophyta; class Magnoliopsida; order Santalales; family Viscaceae; genus Viscum; species Viscum album. Next base: position 1,941,551,744 of record OY728143.1, on the reverse strand, counting down.
TTGGTTATTGAATGATGTGTATAAAATACATTAGTAGTTTTTAAACTTATGTAAATATTCTATAATGACCTTTTACAATTATAGTTATACCATAATAATTTTCGATATTTTTAGCCGAACGACCTTAAGATAACGGATTTGAATAATAAAATTTTAGTAAATGAATGAAACATGATGACATATGAATTAAAAATAATAATAATAAGTAAAAAAATGTAAAAAGGGTTTTTAATAATGTAAATAATTATAATAAATTTATTATTTAGGAGTACATAGGATGTATAAGGCGAGCTAGGACTTGAGGTAAGGGTATTCTTAACTCAATTTCCTTTAATTGAGTTTTATATTTTATTAATTGAGTATATTATTTTATGATTATATGAAATTTTACCTCCATATAATTTATACTGTATTTATACTTATATTATATGGATTTATATTTCTTTCACAAAATATATTCATTTTTATGTTCTTATTTTTCATGTTACATTCCATGTTAGGGTTTATATTATCATCATACTTTGAATAAATATTGTCAACGTCCAATTCCTATTTTTTGTGATTTTATATTATTCCTCCCTAAACCCACATAAATTTTCTTCTATAACATGTCAATTTTCTTAAATTTATTATTATTTTCACAATAATTATATGATTTCTTAAAGTGTTTTCTATTGACATTACCTTTTAATATAATAGTGACAAATTAATATCTCATTAATGTTTTCAACATGATCTTATTTCCCTAATAAATTCTAAAATATTGATTATAAATATTTCTTTTTAGGTATCCTGGGTTTTCTAATTTAATATTTATTATCATTTTTTATAATTTATTTCTTTGAAATAAAATTTATTTAAAATGCAATGAGTTATTTTTCAAATTAAACATCTGTTCTTCTATTTTAATGTATTTAACTCCTCACTCATTCAAGTATGATCCATGAATTTTTTTTCTCTAGGGTGTAAAATAATTTTTGATGTTTTATTTAAAATTTAACATACCTTTATGTATTTATTTAATGTTTTTTGATTATAATTAGAATAATATGTTTTAATAGTTTTAATTTGAAAAGTGGAGGCTTCTAAATGATTTATAAAAAATGTGGTACTTGGTTATTATATGTAAAATATGGGTGTTATAATGACCAATACCAATCATACATATATATTACTTTTTAATAGATGTATTTTTGTTTTATGATACAAAATAATGCATGGGGACCATAAATATTTAATGTACTTGAAAACATGGAAACCTAAAAAACTAGTTCATAAAATATCTATGTTTTTTCCCACTTATTCCTTCAAAAATAGTTCCCTTCACAGATAGAGAACTTAAATACTTTCCTCATATCTTGAGAAAGGAAATATAAGAAATGGGTGAGATAATATTCTTAGTAAGTGTAAACTAGGTAAATATTAATTATCATACAATATTAAATAGATAATAATGACAAAATAATATGATATTAATATTTTGAAAACCATACTCGACATATAAAATATCATAATCTTGATTCATGGAATAAACCTTGGTAGATCATAAGGCACGATTCAAAAAATTATCAAAGAACAAGAGCTAAAATAGAATATAATTTCCATAATACCAGGAATAGTTTCATACATATAAACATATAACTTTTTGAACATTTATAAATAGAAAATGGTTCACTCATTAAGTTAATGACATGAAATTATACCTTTGTATAAACTTATGTACATGAAACCAGGACGACACATGATATCTTGGAAATGAAATCCAATATATTTATAATTTTATGGTAATAAAATCCTGGTCCTTGCAAAAAATTATTAACATAAAATATAGGTCCACATATAAATATATGAACATTAAATAAAGGTCTACACATAAACATATATGGATTAAAACTAGGTCCACACCTAAAATGGTTTATATGAAATCTGCTTCATGGATAACTTATTTACCTCATGTGTTTCCTGTATTTACCCTATAAATTATAGGGAGATATATTTCCCACCCGTCACATGATGAAAATATTTCACTTTCATTCCACAAGATAATAATGAATTCATCATCTCATAACTCGTGAAATAAAATTTATTTTATAAAGATTTTCTTAAAGTATAAGTCATGGAAAATGAAATGAGATTCATAAACATATAATCAACATAAAAATAAAACATCTAGAGAAAGAATAATAATTTTATCCATGGATAATAATATTCCCAATGAATCTTAAGTTATATAAAATGATATAATTTTAGATAAAAATTTATTTTTAAAGGTCACTTAGATTAATTTTTGAAGAAAATGACCTTTCTATTTTGAAATCTCTTTTAAATGAATATAAGAAATTATAATGAAAATTTTTTTATTTTAAAATATCATTATAAACATGTTAAGGAAGATTAAAATAAAATATTAATCATGATGTATTTAAAATCCATTCATACCAAATAAGTTAAAAAAACCTTCCTTCCATATTTTTTTCAGAAGATTTAAAAAGTACCTCATTGGTAAAACGATGATAAAATTATTTTGAAACCATATTTTAAAAAATCAAACATGGGTAAAAATTAAAATAAAAAACCATATCATAATTGAAAAATATGTTTTAAAATACTTTTAGAAAATATGTATATGGAAGATAATGATAAAATAATTCTCCAAATGTAGTCTTAAATGTAAACAATCTAGAATGATTATGAGATATGAGATAAAACATTTCCACTTTGGTATCTTTATAATCGTAAGTGCCATGAAATAAAGAAATTGATATGGATATGTAAATAACAATTAAATTAATAATATGTATCGTAAAATAAATTCAATATTAGTATATACACCACAAAAAAGAAACACGTAGTGAATATGTTATGGGTTCCACCAAAATAAATGTGTGACAAAAAGTCATTTCCATGAGTTTGACATGATTTTAAAGCACTCAAAAACCCTTAATAATAAATTTAAATTTATAATAATTATATAAAATATCCATTTTAATACATATAGTATCATATTTGATCCCTTTTTAATATTTTAATGCCCAATTTATCAATAAATAATTATTTATTGGTGTAAAATATTTTATTTATCATGTGTATTTCAGTTCAATAGTTCTAGTACTTGTATATTTATCTTTCCTTCACCACTAAAAAGATATATAACATGACATAAATATAATATTTATTAATAATATTTATATTTATAGTCACCTATAAAAGGTATATATAGAAAAATAAATTACTTCATTCATAGAGATGGAAGGTAGTATGTACTCATTAATGTTGTTTTCATTTTTCGACGGATAGAAAGAAAGAAAAATAATTATTAAATTAAAATTTATAGGATAATTAGTATATAATATATATCACATATATTAATGAAATAATTCTTAATTACCATCAATATAAAATATAAATTAAAAATGAATCACATCGGTTGTGGAGGTGATAGTCAATATGTACACACGAATGATGTTATCATTTTCCAATGTTTTGGATGATATGAAGATAGATGTTATAATTACAGAAGTGAATTTTTTTATTATTCTTTATATAAAAATATTATACTGATCATAATAACCATCCACAAATATAGTTATGAGAAACGAATTGTATCTCCATATGTAGATGGTAAGCCATACATACACACAAGTGATACTGTCACATCTCATCTGATGGGAAAAGGGAGTATAATGGTGTTTTCATAACCATGATAAAACTTATGTATATTTATTATACATATTTTACAATTAAATGAAAAATATGATTGATTTAGAAGAGTTATAAGAAGAAATAAATTGAAATAGTTTGGGTAAGATGATTACCTCTTTTTCAGGATATTAAATTTAGATCATTACTTAAGGAACATATGGTTGGTATTTTATGGACAAAAGCACCTATATAACATGTATAATGATGTTTATAATAGTAATGAGAATGGTTTTTTGGAGTTATATGGTTCAATTTGGTAAAAATGCGAGGTTGGTGGTTCTTTCTTATAATTGAGGTAAGGGGCACTTTTGTAACTTCTTAATATAATAAAAATATAATAAGACTATTCCAGGAAAAATGTCTTCAAATGGACATTAATTACAATATGAAATATTATAGGGTTGAAATTACATCATAAAATTATGTTTAGACATATTTGATAACATTTTAATACTTATCTTCTTTATTAACATCTTGGTTAATTATTTTTGACCTTAACCGTTATAACCACTATTTCAATCAGAAATGGTCAATAATTTTAATATAAATGAAAACATTACTCATAAATGGAACATGAATGATGTTTCAAACCAAATATTATTAAATTTTTTAAGACAATTTTTTTATATTTTTTTATATAATTTTATAAAATATTATTTTGATAAAATACTGTTAATGTCAATTAGTAGAACTATTAATTACATTGACATTAATAACATTAAGAAACCAAGTATAATTAAATATAATATTTTTTTATATTAACAAAATTTCATGTTCCTCTATGAAATTATTACATAATACTATTTATAACAAATTATATTTATTTTAATATTTTTGTATCATATATTTTAATTTTCCATTAATTGAATAATTACTTCATCACCATTCTGTAAGTAGTTAATGTAACTGCTTAATCAATAAAAAGTAAAATTAAAATACCATGATTAAGGTGAATCATTTATATTTATATTTATAATTAATAATTTAACACATCTTCGGTTTAATCCCATGAAAAATATTATAATTTTCAAAAAAAGAGAAAAATTTATGACCTTTCATTACACAAATTATTATAAAGTTCATAATCTCATCAAAATACACCCAAGGACATATAAATTCAACTTGGATGATAATGGATGAAATTTACTCATAAAATAAATTTAAGGAAGTTTTTTGGTCTTTTTATAGTCCTTATTACTTTATTGTTAACATTAGTTACCTGATTTACCCTTTTCTCTGATAACCAAAATTAATAAGGGTACTATTCAAATTGACCAAAGATAAAAGGAACCTTTTAAAATATTTTATACAATATGATTAAAAATATAAAATAAATTTTTAAAAATTAAAAACACATTATTTGAATAAATTCATTTAAAATTAAATAGAAAAATGCAACAATGAACAATTTTTTGATAATTCCATTTTTAAGTATAAAATGTTTGTATAATAAATTCAAATAAAAAATTTATTTAAAAAAAATCAAATTATTAAAATAAAAATACTTATAAAATTATAAGACTAATCAAAAATAGAATTTTACTTTGTATATACTTAAAAGGAAATAAAAATTTTCAATAAAAATATATTTTTTTCATTATTCATTGAAAAATAAATATTTAAAAAAAATTATAAAAAATTCAACTTTGGAAATTTTTTTCATGATTAATTAATATATTAAATTAAAATTTTCAAATAATGTTTAAATAATTTATCGAAATTATGTGTAATATTCAATCATAAAAATAATAAAAAACCATTTTTGGGGAAACATATTAATGAATAATAAAACGACTTAACTAAAACTTGTGTGATTTTTTTCTAAGCATTTAAAAATAATATTATACCATATAGTATATATATATTTAAAAAAAATTTAATCACATTCATACTCTCAAAATTAATAGACTCTTTCTAACTATGACATGAAATAATAATATTTTAATAGTATTTTGCAGTTCATTTAATATGAGATTTTCATGTAATGAAATATATCAAAGAAATAAAATTATTTAAAGATTAATATTTTTTAAAATATTAGTGTGTTAGATTATCCCCCCTTTAATAAATTTCATCCTCACAATTTTAACTTTACACAACTATCTGAGATTTTATATTTCAAAAAACGTTTATTAAAACCCACATTGTAGAAATGGTTAACAAAAATTCCTCTTAAAAGAGAAAAATAGAATTAATTAGGTCATCTAGAACAAAAAATAACTTGGATTATTTGTAGGAGAACATAAGCGAGAAGTGAAAATGTAGATATTTAAGAAATAACTAACACCCAAGGACAAATATAGAGTGATATATAACACGAACCAGAGAAAGTTAACCATCACAAAACTCTAAATATGTGATGGGTTAAAAGACCATTGCTATTTTGTTAAGAAAATTAAAGGGATAACCTTTTCTATTTCAATGTCATTTTCCGAATGTTTAGGGATTATTTTAATATCCAAATAAATACATCAAGAAAATAAACTTAGTTGATTTATTTTCATGTCATAAGCACAATCTCAACATTTATCTATGATTCAATCTACAAAACATTATATTTTACTCCTAAAAAAGGATATTAAAGGTCAATTTTTCATGCCTGAATAATTTTAATGAATAATTAAATGTATAATTCATTCAATTAGTATATAAATATTTTTTTAAAAACAAAATGTTTTTAAAAATTTATGATAAGTCATAATTTATCTTTGAACAATAATATCCAAATTTCTACTTAATCTATTCCACAATTAGTTAACCGTAAGACTCCAAAAAACCCCCATACTATTATTTGATATCATATCTCTCAATGATCAAAATAAAATTAATTTTAATAACTCATAAAGTATAAGACCACAATGTATATACCTTGATAATATATTATCCAATGTGTACTAATAATATCCTCAAAAGGTCACAATAGAACCTTATATGATTCTAAAAGATAATTTAAATTTTATTTTTTAAATAATATATTATCATAGAAAAAATAATTTCTATTGGAGGTTTGGGTTCATAATTTAACTAATATATGATAATAGGTTTATTCATAATATAAAATATGGTTATTTTATTCGATAAATATATATTGAATCAATGTATGGAGAGAAAATCAATGCATTAAATAAAATCAAATATCACTAAAAGATAAGATTTTAAAAGGTTTTATTCATACGACCTCAATATGGAATCCCTTATTCTATATTGGAGGATAAGTTTTACCTAACAATCATTATTCACTTAAAATATTGTAATTTCATAGTATTTCCCTTTGTCCTATGAATTCAATGGTTGTTATGAATTACTATCTCAATTAACAGTTCGATTTGTTCATCAATTTTCATGGTGCACAAAATATGTGTATTGAAAGAACTAAACTGTGAGTACTGAATTTTGTGGAGCTCTATATCTCCATTAATTTCATTGACTAGGCTTTTTTACATCAATTCAATATTCTTTTTCTCAATGTACAAGATTCTCACACTTGGACTATTTTCTTATTCTTTTTGAGAATTCACTAGAGTGCTCCATAACACATTTTTTGGAGTTATGAGTAACTCTTTCTCCAATCAATATGATAAAACATTGGATAATCAATGATGTTTCACATTTAATTTATTTACACACAAAAGATGTGGTTTTCTAGATTCTATTTACACTTTTAGTAAAAATAAAATTATTTTTAATGGAATCTAAAGTATCTTATGGAAAATAGCTTTCTAGTAATTGGTTTCAAACCTATAAATAATCGATCATTTTTATTTCAGAATATATTATTAATCCTAAATCATACTGTTAATGTTTGTCAAATTTTCCTCATAGGTACTAATGGATTCACTTTCCTTATACTTTATTTCATTGAATTATTTCTCCATATTTATGTGCATAATACAAGTGAAGTACTTATGAGAAAATTTCCCTTAAATTAATGACATTCAACTTAGTAATTTATTTATAATTTACATATATTCTTAATAAGATTTTACTATTGAGATTATTTTTTTTACAAATTGATAAATTCTTTTTAAAATTTTTTTTGGTCCGAGCAGTGAAAATCATAAAATATATTTTCCTTCTTATTGATCCATTTATCTTTAAACTGTGGATTAGAAGACCCAAATAAGGGTGGTGTTCATTGTATCATAAATTATTTAATAACATGGTTCACCTTCCTTGATGCATTTTGATGTTAAACATTACCCATGTCACCACTAAAAACATGAGAGAGATTAGTAAGCATAGTGACAAGATATTTCACCCCATCTCTTAATCAATTCAATTTATCAGGAGGAGAGTCATTGCCTTAGTCATAAAAATATTTTTTCCCATGATTCCTTTAGGTTACATAAATTTGCTAAAACATTGAAGTATAGTGCATGAAATTACAATAATAGTATAAAACTACATAATAATGAAAAATTCATTTATATGATTTTTAAATCATGACGACTTATTATATGAAAAATTAACTTTTAACTAGCTCATTTATGATCATCTCCAAAACAATATTATTTTTTATAGACTTATATTTATCACAATGGTTTACACTATGTTTTTTTATCCTAGTTTCTAACTATTAACTAAGCCTGTTTTTTGGTAATAAATATTGATACCTACACTTATAATGCATTTATATTTCATCTTAATAGATGAATATTAATTTTATGATATCAAATCATGCTTGAGGACCACAATTGTTTAATTTAATTGAGAACATCACACCTAAAAAAATGGTTCATAAAATATCAACATCATATCCCACATATTTCTGCCAAACAAGTGCCCTTCTTAGACACATCAAACTTATAAAAATTATTCTAAACATGGGGAAAGAAAGCACAGTAAATGGATGAGATCATATGATTAGTAAGAGTAAATAAGGGAGATATCGGTGGTTATATAATCATAACATGTGTATAAGGATATAAGTATAGGACCTTAAAAATTGAAAACCACAAAATGTATATCAATGATCATAATCATGAGTCATGGTATAAAGCATGGCATTTCATAAGACATGAATCATAAAATTATCAAAGAACATGAGCCAAGAGATCATATCATTATAATGAGACATGGAATTGTGGAATAAAAATAAACATAAATTTTTTGAACATTTATAAACTGAAACAGGTTCACTCATTGTGTTAAGGATATGAAATTAGACCCTCACATAAACTAATGGACATGAAATCAAGACCACACAAGATGTTAGGGACATGAAATCCACATCCACACATAGAATTATCAACATTAAATTATGACTAATACATAATCATATGGAAATGAAAGACTATTACAAGATTAAATATACAGACATGGATGTGTTGTCCAGGTATTAACATAAAGACATAGAATCTTTGTCCACACATGAAATTGTGAACTTAAATCAGATTCAGGCATAAAATATTTACATATTGAGTTATCCATATTTACCCAATGCATTGAATAGAGATATTGGTCCTACCCATTACATAATGAAAGTAATAAATATGTGTAAAACAATATTATAAAACATTAAACACCTCAGAACTGATCAGAATAAATTAATTTTATAAACATTTAATCAATGTATAATATAAGGTAAAGGTAATGGGTTTTATTAATATATTTTCATCATAAACATAAACAATAAAGATAAAGGTTAAGGATGGTAAAATTGGATCACCATATTTCTAGTTAATCTTAAGTGACAATAAATGATGTCATCTTATATGGAAAATTATTTCGAAATATCACTTGTAGTAATTTTTAAGGAAAATAAAAATTCTATTTTTAAATAACATTTAAAAGAAAATTTGAAATTATTAAAGGAACACTTTTATTTTAAAAGATTATTGTAAACATGTAGAAGAAGATTCAAATAAAAGGCAGTTAATTATGTATGGATGATCATTTCATGTTGTCTAAGCTAAAAAACTATTCCTTCTTATTTTCGGAAAATTCACAAAGCACCTAATTTGGAAAACGATAAGAGGAATATATTCAAACCATTTTATAAAAAGTAACCCATGTGTAAAATAACATTAATAAAAAATAAGATAATATTAATTTTTTTAGAAAACATGGATATGGAAGATATTGATCAAATAATTATCCCAATAGTGTTTTAAATGTAAACAATCTAGAATATTAATGAGAATGTTAAATAAAACCTTAACACTTTGGTATATTATGAATAGACATCTCCATAAAAAATAAAATTATATATACATGTAAATCCCTATAAAATTAAAAATATGCATCATAAAACACATTAATGGGTTGTAAATACACTACACAAAAGAAACATGTAATGAATATAGAATATTCCCCGCGTAAATAAATGTTAGATTAGTATCTATTACCTCGGGTTCCCCCAAATTTGAAAGAAATATAACATCATGTAAAAAAAATTTAAATTTATTATAACTCTATAAAAGATTCATTTTGATACTTATAATATCATATAAGTTAAAATTTTAACATCTCAACACCCCTTTTATCAATAAATCATTATTAATGGTTGTTATATGTTATGTTTATCATGAGTATTTTAGTTCAGTAGTTCCGGTCCTTGTATATTTATCTTCGTTCAATAACCTCAAGAATATTAATTATAATATAAATATAATATATATTAATTATATACATATTTAGAGTAATCGATAATAGTTATATATAGAAAAATGATTCACATCATTCACAGAGATGGTATGTTGTACGTATGCATAAACACTATTTTAATTTTTTTATTGATCAATGAAAGAAAGGTAATTATTTAATTTAACTTTATAGGATTATTAAAATATCATATTTATAATATATATTCACTAAATCCTTCCTCATTACCATCCATATAAAATATTAGTGGAAAGTTATTCACATCACTTCAAGGAGATGGTAGTCCAAACATACGCACAAACGACATTATTATTTTACAACAGTTAGGAAGGTTAGAAGGTAGATATCATATTATAATTCTATAATTTTAATTATTTCATTATTATCACATATAATTATTAAAACCATCATAATACCCATCCATAAATATAGTTATTAGAAATTAATTGTCTTTATATTTTGATAAGATAAGCCATACGTACTCATGATTGATACTCTCACACCACATTCGATAAAAAAAGATGGATTATAATTGTATTTTATTATTATTAATAATATTTAATTATATTTAGGATAAATATTTAAAATGTTATGATAAATACCATATATTTTATGATCTACACGAAGAAACAAATTTAAATAGTTCTGGTAAGATGATTACCTCTTATTAGAAAGACAACCATTAGATACATACTTAAGGAACCCAATGTTGGCCTTTTAGGGAGAATATATTCTCCATAAAATATATAAGGATGTTAAAAATAGTAATGTAAAGGGCTTAGTAGATATATATTTCTCAATATAGTGTAAATAAGTTACAGAGGAAGCCCCCTTTTATAATTTAGGTGTGTGTGTGTTCGGGGGGGGGGGGGTTCTTTTGGAGTTTCATAAAAAAATTAAAATATAATAAAACTATTCTAGAGAAAAATATTTAAAAATGGTCATATATTCTATGACAAATTAGAAAGGGTTGAAAAAAAAACATTTGATAAAATTTTCAAAAGATTTTAAAGAATTTTGATCAGCCTCTTGTTTATTAGTTTTGAATATAAACGTGATAACATCTATTTTAATCATAGTGGTTTAATAATATTACTATAAATGTACTAGTGACTCATAAATGTAATATGTAATATTTTTAAACCATATTCCATTCCCAAAGATAGTTGTATTATTTTTATTAATATTAAATAAATAAATAAAATATTATTTTGATAAAATACTATTAATGTAAATTTGTAAAACTATTCATTATATTGACTTTAATAACATTAATAGAGAAATTATAATTGACAAATTATATTATATTATATCTATAGGATGTAATTTTCATCTATAAATTTAGTTTATTACATTAGTTATCTCAAATTATATTTCATTTAATATTTTTAGAACATTTATTTGAATTTTACATTAATTGAATAATTACTATATCAGTGTTGGTTAAGAATCGACGGTAATAATTTATTCACTAAAAATTATAATAAAATTACCATGATGAAGTTAAATCTTTAATCTCTTAGGTTTATCCACTTGAAAATATTTTATTATTATTAAAAACAACGGTTTATCATTTTTAATGTTTCATTACATAATATATTTTAAAGGTTATAATCTCATCTAATTAGTTAAAAGAGGCCATTTATCTGAATATTAAATGATAAAGGATTAAATGGAGTCATAAAATAAATTCATGGAAAGTGTTTGGTAAATTTTATTTTTAAATTTACTTACCCGATTTAGCATTTATCATTGTAACAAAAACTACTAAAGTAACTATCCATATTGACCCAAAATAAAATAGCCTTATTTAATAAATTTCGAACTCCAATTTAAAAATATTTAATCAATTTTTCAAATTAAAAACATTTAATTGGTATAAATATAAATTAAACCAAAGGAAGAAAAAACGTAACACCCCAAGACATTATAATAGTTTCCATTTAGAATAGATTTATTTTTCATTATGAGATTTAATTAAATGACACCTCATGTTAAGATTATGTTAAGCACAATATAGTGTTTATCTTGATCTACACGGAACACTAAGGTTTCTTGCGTTACATGCAGGACTAAATTTCTTCAATAGCTTGCCTAACAAGAATGACATAGTTTTACCGAACAATAATATATTATTAAAAATTAAATTATTTAATATAGAAGGATAATAAATAGTAGTTAAATTTAGGATTATGAATAAGATTAACTAATTTATGAAAATTTATGGTTGAATTAATTGGTTACGAATCAACTAGAATGGAATATAAGAACCCATTGAATATAAATGAATTTTTTAATAACTAATTTTATGATCACATAGTCATTTTATCCAAATAAATTATATTAATTAGTGATTGATATTAATTTAATGTAGATATATATATATATATTAATTAAATTATTTCTGACATTCTTCCAATATATTTAATAAGCATAAGATAAGTGTTTCTGATGATTTTACAGGGGCACACTTCTATGCGTGTTATTTTTCATGGACGTGCATCATACCCTATATTATCGCTTTCCAAAGTTAGTTCCTCCTTCCATGGATTTATTCTAGGAAATCATCACCTAGTACAGATCTCTATCATACATTAAGATGTTTTTGTGAAACTCATTCTTGGTTCTATCTGTTTTGGGATGCTGGTTAATTAATGTGCTTCTATATGAACATTCCATGGGGTATGAATAGGATAGAAACATTAGGTTAGGTGTGTAGTCATGTTGGGAATCATTGGCATGTATGAACACTAGAACGCTGGTCACCTATATTTTTCCTCATAGGAGGACATCTCATGGGGGCCGAACCCGAGGCATCCCATGTTGATCTTAGAGTATCTGTTGCCAAAAGAACATATTTCAAGGTTTTAGTTAGATATACCATGTTTAAAATGGGGAAAAAGTGTGACAGGTCATGAGTTTAACATATTTTAGAGATAAAGAGGGGCTGATCTGAATGCCTAGTGGTAGAGGATCAAGAGGGTGCATCCCTAATAGGGGGAACCAAGAAGGTTAATTGATGGATGAGTCATAATTCTTTATGAGAGTAGACATAGGGAGGTTTTTCATATAAAAGGAAGGAGTCACACTATGAAGGGGTAAATACCTAGGAGGGAGGCAAAAATGATTACCATATGGATGGGTCACAATTGTTATTTAGAGTGGACCTGGTGTGGTGTTTCCCATAAAGGGAGGGTGTCTGTAACGACCTAAATTTTGAATAAATCTTGTTTCCTAATTTTGTGTGTTATTTTATACTCAACAAAACATTTTCATTTGATAACATGAGTATAATGAAAATGAGACAGTTGGGTTTTGACTGTTATATGACCATTGGTCAATATGAACACTGTGAACTAAACGTTTCGATTTTTGTCTCTAAATATAAGTGATCTTGTTTAATTAATATAGAAAGAAGATTCGATGGCCTCACCCAGTTGTCTTGGACCGATCGAAGCCCATCTAACAGAACATGGGAAGGATGTAGCACCACTGGGATTTGCTCTGGACCAAACCCAAGTCGAACTTCATCGTGTGAAGCTAGAATGGAATCGCCTTTGTGAGAAGTTCAAATTGATAGAAATTACTACTCGTGCGATGTTGGCTGAGCCTCCCTCGTATTCTCCCACCTTAGCACACCTTACACTTAGGTCCTATGCTGGTGTGATAAGGGGCTATATAAGGAGACCGTAACTGCCTTGTGTAATCCTTTGTTTTAAATAAAAATTGGGATTTCTTCTTATGATGAAGTTTATGAATTTTGAAATGACTGGATAAATATAGTATGAATATTTTTGATGAATTTTAGAAAAAGGATATTTTTAAAAACGTTTAGGTAAACCTTAACTAATTAAAAATGTGTAATGATTTTCAAAAAATGGTATTCTACAATTATGTCCAATACGGAATTTAGAGTCTAATAAGATAAACTTGATTTTTGATGAATATTAAATTATGAATATTGATTTTAAGCTTAGGATTATTAATGTGACCAAATGGATTAGTAATCTCACTTAAAGAAAGTATTAATATAATCTAGGCACCTTGATTAAGTAATGTGATTCAATAAAATGGTTAAATAACGTTTTCATAAATTATTATTCAAGTATTAGTTTTTGCGAGTGAATAGTGTTTTTTAATTAAAAATTAAATTGAAAATATTTTGGAAAATATTTTTATAAAATGGATTTCATTTTTGAACTCAGAGCATCGATATTATGTTAAAATAATTTTTGGGGTTTTTTTCTGAAAAAATGAATTTTCGGTGAATACTATATTTATTTAAAAATTAAATTAAAAATATTTAGAAAATTATTTTTATAAAATGGAGTTCATTTTTGAAATCATAGCATTGATATTTGGTTAATGTGAAATTTTGGGATTTTTCTGAGAAAGTTAAATTTTCAGTGAATAGTAAAAATACAGTTTTAGGGTTTTAGTATGTTTAATTACATCATAAATTTGTCATGATGATTCCATGAGATATTTTATGGGATGGTCGACAAAAGGGGATGAATTATTGTATGAGGTGTCCCATGTGGCCAATACCATGGGAAAATACCACGGCCAAGCCCATGGTTTTGCCAAAACCACCAATGAGGTGTCCCTTGGCCATTAATGCCTTGTCCCCTCACTTTCCCTACAAATACCAAGAAATCCTATCAACCATTAGACTCCCCACTCCCCCCCAATGACTTTATGGTCTCATTACCTCCCATGGTGTCCTCTAAAGTTTCCCCCAAGCCCTCAAGGTCCCAACCATTATGTTTTATGAGTTACGTTTTAAGGTAAGGGATCTGACCTCTCTCTTCTTTTCAAGTAATCTATGTTATGTCATTTCTTTTATACTCCATGTTCTTTTGTTGGAGGATGTTCTTCTATATTCATATTACATCCCTTTTCATGTTCATATGATGTGAGACCCAATATTTCTCTCATAAACTCATTTTAATATTGTTTAAGTGGCGCCGTTAGGCTGCTGAATTTTTAAGGGGATTCTTTCACCCTTCTCATTCTTTTCAAAGTTCTACTTTCATGTCAAGTCTTTCAAGTTACTTTTTAATTATGTTGGGGTATTATCTCCATATCAATCATACTGAACTATTTTGTTCATAATATGAGGGACACTATTTGATCTTTTCAATTAATTTTTGTTGAAGTTTAAGTGATGCCATTTGGCTGCCGAATTTTCATAAGAGATATCTTATTTTTGTCTTCCTTTAATGAACTTCATTTCATATGATATATCTTTCTAATTTCATTAAAACGTTCTTAAATCCCTTATATTATGCCCCTATAATGTTTTATGGGTCATTTATGAATGTTTGACCCATTTACCCTCTCTTTTGAATGTGTTCTAAAACCCTGTAACATAGCCGTTATGCTGTAGAATTTTCGTCTCAAAATGTCTCTCTCCTTTTCTAATGTTCTTTTATTTTATTAAGTAAATAATCAATGTTATCTATTCTATATGGGTATTGACATATCAACAAAAATGTTCTATTTTAAATTCTAGGATTTTCATACATGAAAACCGCATTCCCTTTCCGTGGGTTTAATGTGACATAAAGATCATGTCTTTAAAGCCGTTTTTAAAACGTTATGATTATGAAATGAAACCCATTTCTTTTATGCTATATGGGTTTATTATGAAATTATTTATGATGATTTATGTGGATCACATGATAATAAAGACATGTAAGGTGTAACATCCCAAGTAAGTAATGAATAATAGATATTTTTATCTATGTCTATTTATGAATTAGATAGTGTTTTAGAGGCCTAAAATGAGAATAAATCCAATCTTAAGCATGGAATACACTAATATTTTTAAAAGATTGTTTTATTGCCTTTTGATGGAAAACCATTTTTAAATCAAACTTTTGAAAATTTTAAAATATATATTTGTCAAAATAAACATATTATTTATTATTGGGGCATTGAAATATACATTGGATGAATTTTTGGTATTTTTGTGACAATGTTCATTTTTTTAATGAACAGTGAAAAATACAGCATTTTACATCAAAATTTCTTTTTCATCTAATTTAATTATATAGTTAGATTATTTTTTTAATTGGTCATAAAGTGTAATATGAATATATTTTTACCATTTAATCCAATGTTAGTCCTTATGATTAATTTCACTTTGGAATTGGGCATAAACTAATGTCAAACTTTTCATAGATATTGTTTCAAAAAAAACCGCTATTTGTTTTGACAACGGGAATTATTTTAAAATAAATTATTGCAATTTCTATGTTTGAAATTTGGTAAAATGGATTACATATTTGGAATCATAAGGTACAAATTATTTAATACATACTCTTTTGTTTTTGGACATTATGAATAGCAATGACGGTAATTATCTTTAATTATCTTGATTAATGAGTAATCGGGTAGTTACAGATAATAAAATAATATCATAATAAGAAACAATTACACCAAAATGTGTCCTAATGCTACTGGTTGTCTCATGGACGACAATGGGATTCCTTGTTCCAATCTTGGGGACCCCATGGAATGACTTTTGTGTGAAAGTGACTTTTTATCTTTTTATTTTTAAAGGAAGATAAATATAACAAAATATGTATCACCTGAGTAAAACATTTTTAATTTTGTCTACATAAATGATATTTTGGACTATAAATAGTCATTGGAAAGATAAAAATATTTCGTACATCATAGTATTTGTTTTATAATTTTTAGACATTAAATAAATTAAATTATTTATGACATCATGATGATGCAATGATTACCTCATTAATAAACGATTTAAATAAAATGAAACGATAATGTAAAATATAAGACTTAAACATGTAAAATACCTATGGGATAAGTATATTTCGAACCCTTATCACCTTATCCTCGAAATAAATCAATGTGGGACCTATAAATGCTAAAATCATTTGAAAATAAAGTAACCTTTTATACCTTTCCAAGAGTGCCCCTTCTCTCCTCATATTAAAGGACCCCACCTCTACCACCTTACCCAGACTTCCAAGCCTTTGGCTCAGTCAAAACCTGACCATTTTGTCTCTCCACATCCATCACTAACTCTTAGAAGCCTCACTTAGGTCATAAGTATTCCGAAGGAAGCCTTTGAGCTCAAATCAAAAAGAGTTACCTGTTTTAAAGGTAGTGTCTTCTCTTGTGTTCTTATGTTTTATTTTCCTTCTCCAACCCCCTAAACTCTTTTTATTCATTTATTTTGTAACAACTCCAGTATATTCAATATACTAGGATGTTGTTATAATATGAATTCGATCTGAACTTACACACACCTACATCTAATGGTTAAAGAACATACTGTTTCCATGGATGGAGAATTTCTGCCTCCCAAAACAATGATTGTTCAACATTCTTCTAACACCTTCAAAGGTGGCCATTAAGATGAAACTATATTTATATATGATATATAATATGTTTATTTTTTACTTAAGCTTATGTATTTTTCATTTATGGCATACCTTTATGGGTTCCATTATGGGTAAACACGATATCTTCATTTTAGGAAGTGCGGACTACCACCCCCTCAAAGTGATTTGATTCGTTAATGCCATATGTGGGACGTATAAGGGATGTAATTAATGATATTATATATGATATTATAATGGAATTATAATATACCTTTATATCATTATAATTCCATTTCATAAAATAGTAAATAGAAATGAAAGTAGCGTTCATGCGTATGTACGGCTTACCGTCTCCATGAATGGTACATTTCATTTCTGACCTCTAAACGTTATGTAATATTATAAATTCATGTATATACTAGATATATATAATATATATGATATCTACATCATGAGTATAACTCTGGATATAATGGATACATGAACAATTTGTAATTATAAAGAGTTTATTTTTGACTCATGTACCAATGATCGTTAAAACGACCGTTATTAACTTAAATAATTACATAGTGTTCATGACATGGTAATAAGTGATATAAAAGGAATAATGAACTTGAAAAAGGTTCTTAATCAATTAGAAATTGACTCATGTTTATTATTCAGGACATTAAAGAACGATCGAGTCAAGTCGGACCTGAGGTAAGGGAACTTCTCAACCCGATTTCCGTTCTTTGGGTTAATCTCCTACTTTGAAATTATGTCATGATATTATTATGTCATATCATGTATTTTTACATTATTTATGTTTAATTATAGTTAATACACATAATAGATCTATTTTATTTAAAAAATGATATTTTTATGGGAATCCGTCTCAATATCCTTTTATTGAGGCATATTTTGTTTTATACACAACTTTCTTTTATACAGTGTATAAACCCCTTTGACATTTATGTTTATCCAAATGGAATATTTTTTATACAAAGTATTTTACTAAAGAACAAAAGAGAATGTTTTTTTGTACGTATGCAGCGACAATGACTTCTCCGCCGCCGTGACCATTATTTGAGTTTCGGCTTCCTCTACAAGCCATAACTTTTTTTAAAAGAAAAATAAATACCATGTTTTAATTTTCTTTTATTTTGGTATTTAAAATGGTTTTGATAACATTTTTATTATATCACTGGGTTATTGATATCTTGTGATTGAAATGTGGAAATGTTATGTTTCCATGATGCATGTTTTATGTGATATGATTTTGTTGTGGTTCTTGGGAATTGTTAAGAAGACGGGTGGTTCCGTGATAAACTAAGGGTAGGTGAGCCCGACATAGCTCTACAATGCATTGGTTAATGCGAAGGAGTTAAACGTTAAGGTTTCTCCGAAGAGATTTAGGGAATATACTATGATGGGTATTCCGAACGTAACCAAGAGGGTTACTCCCTATGTAAGAATGTAATGAATGCCTCAAGTTACCATTATGTCTTATGATTTCTATGATTTATTCATGTTTTGATGAGTAATGTTAAAGTGCCTATGTTTTATGGGTAAAGTATGATTTCATTCTTATGTATATATGAACTCATGTTTCCTTTCCATATTTTTATATCCCTTACTGTGCTTTTTATGCTCATCCCATTTTTTTGAAATGTTTTTCACAGGTCAAGGGAAAGTTACATGATATGATGTTTGTGTCAAGGAAGTGTCAAAAAGGAATCCATGTTTTATATTAAATATGTTTTCCGTTGATTGGAAAAATGAATACTATATTTTATTTAACCACATTGTTTAAATGTGGAATGTAATGCAAGTTTTATGATCTAATTCTCTAAAACTCTAAACCTGAAATGATCCTCAATGTGTAATCTTGTAATAACTCAATATTAAGTATGGTTTAAGTCTGGGGCCTTATAGTTGGTATCAGAGGTTAGTTTAGATAACTTTAGGAGTTATAATTCTATTAAATGATTATCCAAAAATATGTTTTTATGGTCAAATTCAAATGATATATCATTTAAATATTACCATGTTGCTTCTCCTAAGAAATTTCTATGTTAAGAATGGGTTTTCATAGAAGAAACAGAACAGATTTTCTGGGAAGGCATATAGAGGGAAATTACCTTTCAAATTAGTATCCTGATATGGTCAGAATCAGAACTAAACAGTTTGTTGCAGTGATGGCTCAGTTGACTCAGGTGAAAAATGTTGGTTGTTTTTATTGATGATATTTTGGTGTTTTCTGCTGTTGTTTTCACTTTAAAAATTTGGAGGCATCATTTGGATGGAGTAAAGTGTGAAATATATACTGATCACAAAAGTTTAAAGTATATATTCACTCAGAAATAATTGAACACGAGACATAAGAGATGGCTGGAATTAATCAGGGATTATGATTGTACAATTCATTACCATCTGAGAAAAGTAAATAAAGTGGATGATGCTTTGAGTCGAAAAAGTAATGATTCGTTAATAATGTTGCGTTTGGAATGTGATCCTTTGGTTAAGGATTTGATGAACTTTGGCATAGAAGTTGTTGGTGTAGGAAGTTCTTATGTTTTGTTTCAGGTATCAGTGAAATATTCTCTATCAGACAAAATTAAGCAAGCACAGAAGCAAGATAGTGAGTTACAGGAAAAGGTAGAGCTGGTTCAAAAGGGTAAGTTGCCTGAATTCAAAATTGATAATTATTGTGTTTTAAGATTTGGGAAGATATTGTGTGTGCCTTGTGATTCACAGTTGAAGAGAGAGTTGTTTTGTGAAGCTCATAGTTCTCCGTTTTCAGTTCATCATGGAATTACTAAAATGTACAGAGATCTGCGGGAGTATTACTGGTGGGATAGAATGAAAAGAGATATTGCTGAATTTACTGTGAAGTGTTTGACATTTCAATAGGTTAAAGAAGAGTGCCAGTTACCGAAAGGGATACTTCAGCCTTTACCAGTTCCAGAGTGGAAATGGGAAAATATATCAATGGGATTCGTTGTGGGATTGCCGAAGACATCTTGAGGTAATAATGGAATTTTTTTTATTGTTGATCGCTTGACTAAATCTGCTCATTTCCTTGCTATACGTTATAATTTTTCCCTAGATCAACTTTCCCATTTTTATCTTAAAGAGATAGTCAGGTTACATGGAGTTCCTCTCTCTATTGTATCTGACCATGATCCCATGTTCACTTCTATCTTTTGGAAAGCCCTTCAGAAGTCGTTGGGTACTGAATTTAATTTTAGTACAACTTTTCATCCTCAGTCAGATGGGCAATCAGAACGACCGATTCAGACTATAGAGGATATGCTACATTCTTGTTCGATGGATTATCATGGAAGTTGGGACCAACATATTTCTTTGGTTGAGTTTTCTTATAATAAGAGTTTTCATTCCAGTATACAGATGGCACCATTTGAGGGATTATATGGGAAGCAGTGTCGAACTCCAGCTTTTTGGGATGAAGTTGGTGAAAGGAAGCTGATGGGACCAGAATTGGAAGAAGAGATGGCAGAAAAAGTTCAGTTGATTCAGAAACAGATGAGAACAGCTCAGAGCAGACAGAAAAGTTATTTAGACAACTGGAGGAAGGATCTATATTTTGAGGTAGGTGATCAGGTTTTTCTGAAAGTATCACCATGGAAAAGTGTGATGCGATTTGGTAAGAAAGGAAAGCTGAGTCCAAGGTTCATTGGAACAAATGAAATTCCGGAGAGAGTCGGATCAGTTGCTTACCGAGTGGATTTACCTCCGAGTTTATCTCACGTACACAATGTTTTTCATGTTTCGATGTTGAGAAAGTATATGCCAGATCCATCTCATGTATTGAGTCCAGAGGTAGTTCAGTTGGAAGAGAACCTATATTATGAGGAACAACCGGTCCAGATTATTGACCACATGGAGAAAGTGTTACAGAATAAGGTAATTCATCAAGTAAAGGTTTTGTGGAAAAACAACATGATTCAAGAGGCAACATGGAAATCTGAAAATGCAATGAGGGATAAATACCCCCACTTATTCGGTAAGTAAATAAATTACGGGGACACAATTTTCTAAAGGGGGGAAGGATGTAACATCCCAAGTAAGTAATGAACAATATATATTTTTATCTATGTCTATTTATGAATTAGATAGTGTTTTAGAACCCTAAAATGAGAATAAATCCAATCTTAAGCATGGAATACACTAATATTATTAAAATATTGTTTTACTGCCTTTTGATGGAAAACCATTTTTAAATCAAAATTTTGACAATTTTATAATCTCTATCTTTCCAAACAAACATATTACTTATGATTGGGACATTGAAATTTACATTGGATAAATTTTTGGTATTTTTCTAACAATGTTCATTTTTTAATGAATAGTGAAAATACTGCATTTTACATCAAAATTGCTTTTTCATCTAATTTAATTATATTGTTAGATTATCTTTTTAATTGGTCTTAAAGTGTAATATGAATTTATTTTTACCATTTAATCCAATGGTGGTCATTAGGATTAATTTCACTTTGGAATTGGGCATAAACTAATGCCAAACCTTTCATAGATATTGTTTCCAAAAAACCCTCTATTTGTTTTGACAACGCTAATTATTTTTAAATAAATTATTGCAATTTCTGTGTTTGGAATTTGGTAAAATGGATTACATATTTGGAATCAGAAGGTCCAAATTATGTAATCAAGACTCTTTTGTTTTTGGACATTATGAATAGTAACGACGGTAATTATCATTAATTATCTTGATTAATGAGTAATCGGGTAGTTAAGGATAATAAAATAATATCATAATAATACAAAATGATAGCTTATCATGGTAGTTTTACTCTACCTAAGTAAATGAGAATGTTTTCATAACCGTCAGATTTCATGGATAGTCTCAAAAACTGATTACATTAACCAATACAAAATTTTTATTGAATTAAATTCCGGGTTTTTATTCTATAACTATAATTATTATCCATAACAATAAAATTAAAGGAAAATAATCACAATAACTATTAAACATAAAAAGGTCTTATAGAGGAAGATTCTCTAAATGGTAGCGATTTCATGACCTATTTAACTTCCTTGGTTATTGAATGATGTGTATAAAATACATTGATAGTTTTTAAACTCATGTAAATATTCTATAATGACCTTTTACAATTATAGTGATACCATAATAATTTAGGATATTTTTATCTGAACGACCTCAAGATAACAGATTTGAATAATAAAATTTTAGTAAATGAATGAAACATGATGACATATGAATTAAAAATGATAATAATAAGTAAAAAATGTAAAAATGATTTTTAATAATGTAAATAATTAAAATAATTTTATTATTTAGGAGTACATAGGATGTATAAGGCGAGCTAGGACTTGAGGTAAGGGCATTCTTAACTCAATTTCCTTTAATTTAGTTTTATCTTTTATTAATTGAGTATATTATTTTAAGATTATATGAATTTGTACCTCCATATATTTTATATTGTATTTATACTTATATTATATGGATTTGTACTTCTTTCAAAAAATATATTCATTTTTATGTTCTTATTTTTCATGTTACATTCCATGTAAGGGTTTATATTCTCATCATAATTTGAATCAATATTGTCAATGTCCAATTCCTATTTTTTGTGATTTTATATTATTCCTCCCTAAAACCACATAAATTTTGTTCTATAACATGTCAATTTTCTTAAATTTATTATTGTTTTCACAATAATTATATGATTTCTTAAAGAGTTTTCTATTGACATTAACTTTTATTGTAATATTGACAAAGTAATATCTCTTTAATGTTTTCAACATGATCTTATTTCCCTAATAAATTCTAAATTATTGATTATTAATATTTCTTTTTAGGTATCCTGGGTTTTCTAATTTAATATTTATTATCATTTTTTATAATTTATTTCTTTGAAATAAAATTTATTTAAAATGAAATGAGTTCATTTTCAAATTAAACATATGTTCTTCTATTTTAATGTATTTAACTCCTCACACATTCAAGTATGATCCATGAATTTTTTTTCTCTATGGTATAAAATAATTTTTGATGTTTTATTTAAAATTTGACATACCTTTATGTATTTATTTAATGTTTTTTGATTATAATTGGAATAATATGTTTTAATAGTTTTAATTTTAAAAGTGGAGGCTTCTAAATGATTTATAAAAAATGTGGTACTTGGTTATTATATGTAAAATATGGGTGTTATAATGACAAATACCAATCATACATATATATTACTTTTGAATGGATGAATATTTTTTTTATGATACAAAATAATGCATGGGGACCATAAAGATTTAATGTACTTGAAAACATGGAAACCTAAAAAACTAGTTCATAAAATATCTATGTTGTTTCCCACTTATTCCTTCAAAAATAGTTCCCTTCATAGATAGAGAACTTAAATACTTTCCTCATATATTGAGAAAGGAAATATAAGAAATGGGTGAGCTCATATTCTTAGTAATTGTAAACTAGGTAAATATTAATTATCATAAAATATTAAATAGATAATAATGAAAAAATAATATGATATTAATATTTTGAAAACCATACTCGACATATAAAATATCATAATCTTGATTCATGGAATAAACCTTGGTAGATCATAAGGCACGATTCAAAAAATTATCAAAGAAAAAGAGCTAAAATAGAATATAATTTCCATAATACCAGGAATAGTTTCATACATATAAACATATAACTTTTTGAACATTTATAAATAGAAAACGGTTCACTCATTAAGTTAATGACATGAAATTATACCTTTTTATAAACTTATGTACATAAAACCAGGACGACACATGATCTCTTCGAAATGAAATCCAGGATATTTATAATTTTATAGTAATAAAATCCTGGTCCTTGCAATAAATTATTAACATAAAATATAGGTCCACATATAAATATATGAACATTAAATAAAGGTATACACATAAACATATATGGATTAAAACTAGGTCCACACCTGAAATGGTTTATATGAAATCTGGTTCATGGATAACTTATTTACCTCATGTGTTTCCCATATTTACCCTATAAATTATAGGGAGATATATTTCCCACCCGTCACATGATTAAAATCTTTCACTTTCATTCCACAAGATAATAATGAATTCATCATCTCAAAACTCGTGAGAAAAAATTATTTTTATAAAGATTTTCTTAAAGTATATGTCATGGAAAATGAAATGAGATTCATAAACATATAATCAACATAAAAATAAAACATCTAGAGAAAGAATAATCATTTAATCCATGGATAATCATATTCCAAATGAATCTTAAGTTATATAAAATGATATAATTTTAGATAAAAATTTATTTTTAAAGGTCACATAGATTAATTTTTGAAGAAAATGACCTTTCTATTTTGAAATCACTTTTAAATGAATATAAGAAATTATAATGAAAAAATTTTTATG
The DNA here is from genome assembly GCA_963277665.1 of Viscum album. NCBI lineage: Eukaryota > Viridiplantae > Streptophyta > Magnoliopsida > Santalales > Viscaceae > Viscum > Viscum album. The sequence continues at coordinate 1,941,526,665 of OY728143.1, read as the reverse complement.
TTAAAATATCCTTATAAACATGTTAAGGAATATTAAAATCAAATATTAATCATGATGTATTTAAAATCCATTCATACCAAATAAGTTAAAAAAACCTTCCTTCCATATTTGTTTCAGAAGATTTAAAAAGTACCTCATTGGTAAAACGATGAGAAAATTATTTTGAAACCATATTTTAAAAAATAAAACATGGGTAAAAATAAAAATAAAAAACCATATCATAATTGAAAAATATGTTTTCAAATACTTTTAGAAAATATGTATATGGAAGATAATGATAAAATAATTCTCTAAATGTAGTCTTAAATGTAAACAATCTTGAATGATGATGAGATATGAGATAAAACATTTCCACTTTGGTATCTTCATAATTGTAAGTGACATGAAATAAAGAAATAGATATGGATATGTAAATAACAATTAAATTAATAATATGTATCGTAAAAAAAAATTCAATATTAGTATATACACCACAAAAAAGAAACACGTAGTGAATATGTTATGAGTTCCACCAAAATAAAAGTGTGACAAAAAGTCATTTCCATGAGTTTGACATGATTTTAAAGCACTCAAAAACCCTTAATAATAAATTTAAATTTATAATAATTATATAAAATATACATTTTAATGCATATAGTATCATATTTTTTCCCTTTTTAATATTTTAATGCCCAATTTATCAATAAATAATTATTTATTGGTGTAAACTATTTCATTTATCATGTGTATTTCAGTTCAATAGTTCTAGTACTTGTATATTTATCTTTCCTTCACCACTAAAAAGATATATAACATGATATAAATATAATATTTATTAATAATATTTATATTTATAGTCACCTATAAAAGTTATATATAGAAAAATAAATTACTTCGTTCATAGAGATGGAAGGTAGTATGTACCCATTAATGTTGTTTTCTTTTTTCGACGGATAGAAAGAAATAAAAATAATTATTAAATTAAAATTTATAGGATAATTAGTATATAATATATATCACATATATTAATCAAATAATTCTTAATTACCATCAATAGAAAATATAAATTAAAAATGAATCACATCGGTTGTGGAGGTGATAGTCAATACGTACACACGAATGATGTTATCGTTTTCCAATGTTTTGGATGATATGAAGATAGATGTTATAATTACAGAAGTGAATTTTTTTATTATTCTTCATATAAAAATATTATACTGATCATAATAACCATCCACAAATATAGTTATAAGAAACTAATTGTATCTCCATATGTAGATGGTAAGCCATACATACACACCAGTGATACTGTCACATCTCATCTGATGGGAAAAGGGAGTATAATGGTGTTTTCATAACCATGATAAAACTTATGTATATTTATTATACATATTTTACAATTAAATGAAAAATATGATAGATTTAGAAGAGTTATAAGAAGAAATAAATTGAAATAGTTTGGGTAAGATGATTACCTCCTTTTTAGGATATTAAATTTAGATCGTTAGTTAAGGAACATATGGTTGGTATTTTATGGACAAAAGAACCTCTATAACATGTATAATGATGTTTATAATAGTAATGAGAATGGTTTTTTGGAGTTATATCGTTCAATTTGGTGCAAAACGTGAGGTTGGTGGTTCTTTCTTAAAAATGAGGTCAGGGGCTCTTTTGTAACTTATTAATATAATAAAAATATAATAAGACTATTCTGGGGAAAATGTCTTCAAATGGACATTAATTACAATATGAAATATTATAGGGTTGAAATTACATCATAAAATTATGTTTAGACATATTTGATAACATTTTAATACTTATCTTTTTTATTAACATCTTGGTTAATTATTTTTGACCTTAACCGTTATAACCACTATTTCAATCAGAAATGGTCAATAATTTTAATATAAATGACAACATTACTCATAAATGGAACATGAATGATATGTGAAACCATATATTATTAAATTTTTTTAAGACAATTTTTTTATTAATTTTATATAATTTTATAAAATATTATTTTGATAAAATATTGTTAATGTCAATTCGTAGAACTATTAATTACATTGACATTAATAACATTAAGAAACCAAGTAAAATTAAAAATAATATTTTTTTATATTAACAAAATTTCATGTTCCTCTATGAAATTATTGGATAATACTATTTATAACAAATTATATTTATTTTAATATTTTTGTATCATATATTTTAATTTTCCATTAAATGAATAATTACTTCATCACCATTCTGTAAGTAGTTAATGTAACTTATTAATCACTAAAAAGTAAAATTAAAATACCATGATTAAGGTGAATCATTTATATTTATATTTATAATTAATAATTTAACACATCTTCGGTTTAATCCCATGAAAAATATTATAATTATCATAAAAAGAGCAAAATTTATGACCTTTCATTACACAAATTATTATAAAGTTCATAATCTCATCAAAATACACCCTAGGACATATAAATTCAACTTGGATGATTATGGATGAAATTTACTCATAAAATAAATTTAAGGAAGTTTTTTGGTCTTTTTATAGTCCTTATTACTTTATTATTAACATTAGTTACCTGATTTACCCTTTTCTCTGGTAACCAAAATTAAGAAGGGTACTATTCAAATTGACCAAAGATAAGAGGTACTTTTTTTAATATTTTATACAATATGATTAAAAATATAAAATAAATTTTTAAAAATTAAAAACACATTATTTGAATAAATTCATTTAAAATTTAACAGAAAAATGCAACAATGAATATTTTTTTTTGAGAATTCCATTTTTAAGTATAAAATGTTTGTATAATAATTTCAAATAAAAAATTTATTTAAAAAAAATCAAATTATTAAAATAAAAATACTTATAAAATTATAAGACTAATCAAAAATAGAATTTTACATTCTATATACTTAAAAGGAAATAAAAATTTTCAATAAGAATATATTTTTTTCATTATTCATTGAAAAATAAATATTTAAAAAAAATTATAAAAAATTCAACTTAGGAAAATTTTTTCATGATTAATTAATATATTAAATTAAAATTTTCAAATAATTTTTAAATAATTTATCGAAATTATGTGTAATATTCAATCATAAAAATAATAAAATACCATTTTTGGGGAAAACATATTAATGAATAATAAAACAACTTAACTAAAACTTGTGTGATTTTTTTTCTAAGCATTTAAAAATAATATTATACAAGATAGTATATATATATATTTAAAAAACAATTTAATCACATTCATACTCTCAAAATTAATAGACTATTTCTAACTGTGACATGAAATAATAATATTTTAATAATATATTGCAGTTCGTTTAATATGAGATTTTCATGTAATGAAATATATCAAAGAAATAAAATTATTTAAAGATTAATATTTTTTAAAATATTAGTGTGTTAGATTATCCCCCCTTTAATAAATTTCATCCTCACAATTTTAACTTTAAACAATTATCTGAGATTTTATATTTCAAAAACCTTTTATTAAAACCCACATTGTAGAAATGGCTAATAAAAATTCCTCTTAGAAGAGAGAAATAGAATTAATTAGGTCATCTAGAATAAAAAATAACTTGGATTATTTGTACGAGAACATAAGCGAGAAGTGAAAATGTAGATATTTAAGAAATAACTAACACCCAAGGACAAATATAGAGTGATATATAACACGAACCAAATAAAGTTAACCATCACAAAACTCTAAATATGTGATGGGTTAAAAGTCCATTGCTATTTTGTTAAGAAAATTAAAGGGATAACCTTTTCTATTTCAATGTCACTTTCCAAATGTTTAGGGATTATTTTAATATCCAAATAAATACATCAAGAAAATAAACTTAGTTGATTTATTTTCATGTCATAAGCACAATCTCAACATTTATCTATGATTCAATCTACAAAACCTTATATTTTACTCCTAAATAGGATATTAAAGGTCAATTTTTCATGCCTGATTAAATTTTAACGAATAATTATATTTATAATTCATTCAATTAGTATATAAATATTTTTTAAAAACAAAATGTTTTTAAAAATTTATGATAAGTCATAATTTATCTTTGAACAATAATATCCAAATTTCTACTTAATCTATTCCACAATTAGTTAACCGTAAGACTCCACAAAACCCCCAAACTATTATTTGATATCATATCTCTCAATGATCAAAATAACATTAATTTTAATAACTCATAAAGTATAAGACCACAATGTATATACCTTGATAATATATTATCCAATGTGTACTAATAATATCCTCAAAAGGTCACAATAGAACCTTATATGATTCTAAAAGATAATTCAACTTTTATTTTTTAAATAATATCTTATCATAGAAAAAATAATTTCTATTGGAGGTTTGGGTTCATACTTTAACTAATATATGATAATAGGTTTATTCATAATATAAAATATGGTTATTTTATTCGATAAATATATATTGAATCAATGCATGGAGAGAAAATCAATGCATTAAATAAAATCAAATATCACTAAAAGATAAGATTTTAAAAGGTTTTATTCATACAACCTCAATATGGAATCCCCTATTCTATATTAGAGGATATGTTTTACCTAACTATCATTATTCACTTAAAATATTGTAATTTCATAGTATTTCCCTTTGTCCTATGAATTCAATGGTTGCTATGAATTACTATCTCAATTAACAGTTGGATTTGTTCATCAATTTCCATGGTGCACAAAATATGTGTATTGAAATAACTAAACTGTGAGTACTGAATTTTGTGGAGCTCTATATCCCCATTAATTTCATTGAGTAAGCTTTTTTACATCAATTCAATATTCTTTTTCTCAGTGTACAAGATTCTCACACTTGGACCATTTTCTTATTCTTTTTGAGAATTCACTAGAGTGCTCCATAACACATTTTTTGGAGTTATGAGTAAATATTTCTCCAATCAATATGATAAAACATTGGATAATCAATGATGTTTCACATTTAATTTATTTACACACAAAACATGTGGTTTTCTAGATTCCATTTACACTTTTACTACAAATAAAATTATTTTTTAATGGAATCTAAAGTATCTTATGGAAAATTGCTTTCTAGTAATTGGTTTCAAACCTATAAATAATCGATCATTTTTCTTTCAGAATAGATTATTAATCCTAAATCATACAGTTAATGTTTGTCAAATTTTCCTCATAGGTACTAATGGATTCACTTTCCTTATACTTAATTTCATTGAATTATTTCTCCATATTTATGTGCATAATACAAGGGAAGTACTTATGAGAAAATTTCCCTTAAATTAATGACATTCAATTGAGTAATTTATTTATAATTTACTTATATTCTTAATAAGATTTTACTGTTGAGATAATTTTTTTTAAAAATTGATAAATAGTTTTTAATTTTTTTTTTGGTCCGAGCATTGAAAATCATAAAATATATTTTCCTTCTTATTGATCCATTTATCTTCAAACTGTTGATTAGAAGACCCAAATAAGGGTGGTGTTCATTGTATCATAAATTATTGAATAACATGGTGCACCATCCTTGATGCCTTTTGATGTTAAACATGACCCATGTCACCACTAAAAACATGAGAGAGATTAGTGAGCATAGTGACAAGATATTTCACCCCATCTCTTAATCCATTCAATTTATCAGGAGGACAGTCATTTCCTTAGTCATAAAAATATTTTTCCCATGATTCTTTTAGGTTACAAAAATTTGCTAAAACATTGAAGTATAGTGCATGAAATTACAATAATAGTATAAAACTACATAATCAAGAAAAATTCATTTATATGATTTTTAAATCATGACGACTTATTATATGAAAAATTAATTTTTAACTAGCTCATTTATGATCATCTCCAAAACAATAGGATTTGTTATAGTCTTATATTTATCACAATGGTTTACACTATGTTTTTTTCTCCTAGTTTCTATCTATTAACTAAGCCTGTCTTTTGGTAATAAATATTGATACACACACTTATAATGCATTTATATTTCATCTTAATAGATGAATATTAATTTTATGATATCAAATCATGCTTGAGGACCACAATTGTTTAATTTAATTGAGAACATCGACACCTAAACAAATGGTTCATAAAATTTCAACATCATATCCCACATATTTCTGCAAAACAAGTTCCCTTCTTAGACACATCAAACTTATAAAAATTATTCTAAACTTGGGGAAAGGAAACATAGTAAATGGATGAGATCATATGATTAGTAAGAGTAAATAAGGGAGATATCAGTGGTTATATAATCATAACATGTGTATAAGGATATAAGTATATGACCTTAAAAATTGAAAACCATACACTGTATATCAATGATCATAATCTTGAGTCATGGTATAAAGCATGGCATTTCATAAGACATGAATCATAAAATTATCAAAGAACATGAGCTAAGAGATCATATCATTATAATGAGACATGTAATTGTGGAATAAAAATTAACATAATTTTTTTGAACATTTATAAACTGAAACAGGTTCACTCATTGTGTTAAGGATATGAAATTATACCCTCACATAAACTAATGGACATGAAATCAAGACCACACATGATGTTAGGGACATGAAATCCACATCCACACATCGAATTATCACCATAAAATTAAGACTAATACATAATCATATGGAAATGAAAGACTATTACAAGAGTAAATATACAGACATGGATGTGTTGTCCAGGTATTAACATATAGACATAGAATCTTGGTCCACACATGAAATTGTGAACTTAAATCAGATTCAGGCATAAAATATTTACATATTGAGTTATCCATATTTACCCAATTCATTGAATAGAGATATTTGTACCACCCATTACATAATGAAAATAATAAATATGTGTAAAACAATATTATAAAACATTAAACACCTCAGAACTAATCAGAATAAATTAATTTTATAAACATTTAATCAATGTATAATATGAGGTAAAGGTAATGGGTTTTATCAATATATTTTCATCATAAACATAAACCGTATAGATAAAGGTTAAGGATGGTAAAATTGGATCACCATATTTCTAGTAAATCTTAAGTGACAATAAATGATGTCATCTTATATGGAAAATTATTTCGAAATATCACTTGTAGTAATTGTTAAGGAAAATAACGATTCTATTTTTAAATAACATTTAAAAGAAAATTTGAAATTATTAAAGGAACACTTTTATTTTAAAAGAGTATTGTAAACATGTAGAAGAAGATTCAAATAAAAGGAAGTTAATTATGTATGGATAATCATTTCATGTTGTCTAAGCTAAAAAAATATTCCTTCTTGATTTCGGAAAATTCACAAAGCACCTAATTTGGAAAATGATAAGAGGATTATATTCAAACCATTTTATAAAAAGTAACCCACGTGTAAAATAACATTAATACAAAATAAGATAATATTAATTTTTTTAGAAAACAAGGATATGGAATATATTGATCAAATAATTCTCCCAATAGTGTCTTAAATGTAAACAATCTAGAATATTAATGAGAATGTTAAATAAAACCTTAAGACTTTGGTATATTATGAATAGACATCTCCATAAAAAAATAAAATTATATAGACATGTAAATCCCTATAAAATTAAAAATATGCATCATAAAACACATTAAGGGGTTGTAAATACACTACACAAAAGAAACATGTAATGAATATAGCATATTCCCCACGTAAATAAATGTTAGATTAGTATCTATTACCTCGGGTTCCCCCAAATTTGAAAGAAATATAACATCATGTAAAAAAAATTTAAATTTATCATAACTCTGTAAAAGATTCATTTTGATACTTATAATATCATATAAGTTAAAATTTTAACATCTCAACACCCCTTTTATCAATAAATCATTATTAATGGTTGTTATATGTTATGTTTATCATGAGTATTTTAGTTTAGTAGTTCTGGTCCTTGTATATTTATCTTGGTTCAATAACCTCGAGAATATTAATTATAATATAAATATAATATATATTAATTATATACATATTTAGAGTAATCGATAATAGTTATATATAGAAAAATGATTCACATCATTCACAGAGATGGTATGTTGTACGTATGCATAAACACTATTTTAATTTTTTTATTGATCAATGAAAGAAAGGTAATTATTTAATTTAACATTATAGGATTATTAAAATATCATATTTATAATATATATTCAATAAATCCTTCCTCATTACCATCCATATAAAATATTAGTGGAAAATTAATCACATCACTTCAAGGAGATGGTAGTCCAAACATACGCACAAACGACATTATTATTTTACAACAGTTAAGAAGGTTAGAAGGTAGATATCATATTATAATTCAATAATTTTAATTATTTCATTATTATCGCATATAATCATTAAAACCATCATAATAACCATCCATAAATATAGTTATTAGAAATTAATTGTCTTTATATTTTGAGAAGATAAGCCATACGTACTCATGATTGATACTCTCACACCTCATTCAATAAAAAAGAGGGAGTATAATTGTATTTTATTAAAAATAATAAAATTTAATTATATTTAGGATAAATATTTAAAATGTTATGATAAATACCATATATTTTATGATCTATATGAATAAAAATATTTAAATAGTTCTGGTAAGATGATTACCTCTTATTTGAAAGACAACCATTAGATACATACTTAAGGAACCCAATGTTGGCCTTTTATGGAGAATATATCCTCCATAAAATATATAAGGATGTTCAAAATAGTAATGTAAAGGGCTTAGTCGATATATATTTCTCAATATAGTGTAAATAAGTTACAGAGGAAGCCCCCTTTTATAATTTAGGTGTGTGTGTGTTCGGGGGGGGGGGGTTCTTTTGGAGTTTCATAAAAAAATTAAAATATAATAAAACTATTCTAGAGAAAAATATTTAAAAATGATCATATATTCTATGAAAAATTAGAAAGGGTTGAAATAAAAACATTTGATAAAATTTTCAAAAGATTTTAAAGAATTTTGATCAGCCTCTTGTTTATTTGTTTTGAACTTAAACGTGATAACATCTATTTTAATCACAGTGGTTTAATAATATTACTATAAATGTACTAGTGACTCATAAATGTACTATGTAATATTTTTAAACCATATTCCATTCCCATGGATAGTTGTATTATTTTTATTAATATTAAATAAATAAATAACATATTAATTTGATAAAATACTATTAATGTAAATTTGTAAAACTATTCATTATATTGACTTTAATAACATTAATAGGGAAATTATAATTGACAAATTATATTATATTATATCTATAGGATGTAATTTTCATCTATAAAATTAGTTTATTACATTAGTTATCTCAAATTATATTTCATTTAATATTTTTATAACATTAATTTGAATTTTACATTAATTGAATAATTACTATATCAGTGTTGGTTAATAATCGAAGGTAATAATTTATTTACTAAAAATTATAATAAAATTACCATGATGAAGTTAAATCTTTAATCTCTTAGGTTTATCCACTTGAAAATATTTTATTATTATTAAAAACAACTGTTTATCATTTTTAATGTTTCATTACATAATATATTTTAAAGGTCATAATCTCATATAATTAGTTAAAAGAGGCCATTTATCTGAATATTAAATGATAAAGGATTAAATGGAGTCATAAAATAAATTCATGGAAAGTGTTTGGTAAATTTTATTTTTAAATTTACTTACCCGATTTAGCCTTTATCATTGTAACAAAAACTACTAAAGTAACTATCCATATTGACCAAAAATAAAATAGCCTTATTTAATAAATTTTGAACCCGAATTTAAAAATATTTAATCAATTTTTCATATTAAAAACATTTAATTGGTATAAATATAAATTAAACCAAAGGAAGCAAAAATGTAACACCCCAATACATTACAATAGTTTCCATTTAGAATAGATTTATTTTTCATTATGAGATTTAATTAAATGACACCTCATGTTAAGATTATGTTAAGCACAATATAATGTTTATCTTGATCTACACGGAACACTAATGTTTGCTTGCGTTACATGCCGGACAAAATTTCCTCAATATCTTGCGTAACAAGAATGACATAGTTTTACCGAACAATAATATATTATTAAAAATTAAATTATTTAATATAGAAAGATAATAAATAGTAGTTAAATTTAGGGTTATGAATAAGATTAACTAGTTTATGAAAATTTATGGTTGAATTAATTGGTTACGAATCAACTAGAATGGAATATAAGAACCCATTGAATATAAATGAATTTTTTAACAACTAATTTTATGATCACATAGTCATTTTATCCAAATAAATTATATTAATTAGTGATTGATATTAATTTAATATAGATATACATATATTTATATTAATTAAATTATTTCTGACATTCTTTCAATATATTTAATAAGCATAAGATAAGTGTTTCTGATGATTTTACAGGGGCACACTTCCATGTGTGTTATTTTTCATGGACGTGCATCGTACCCTAAATTATCACTTTCCAAAGTTAGTTCCTCCTTCCATGGATTTATTCTAGGAAATCATCACCTAGTACAGATCTCTATCATACATTAAGATGTTTTTGTGAAACTCATTCTTAGTTCTATCTGTTTTGGGATGCTGGTTAATTAATGTGCTTCTATATGAACATTCCATGGGGTATGAATAGGATAGAAACATTAGGTTAGGTGTGTAGTCATGTTGGGAATCATTGGCATGTATGAACACTAGAACACTGGTCACCTATATTTTTTCTCATAGGAGGAAATCTCATGGGAGCCGAACCCGAGGCATCTCAGGTCAATCTTAGAGTATCTGTTGCCAAAAGAACATATTTCAAGGTTTTAGTTAGCTATACCATGTTTAAAATGGGGAAAAAGTGTGACAGGTCATGAGTTTAACATATTTCAGAGATAAAGAGAGGCTGATCTGAATGCCTAGTGGTGGAGGATCAAGAGGGTGCATCCCTAATAGGGGGAACCAAGAAGGTTAATTGATGGATGAGTCATAATTCTTTATGAGAGTAGACATAGGGAGGTTTTTCATATAAAATGAAGGAGTCACACTATGAAGGGGTAAATACCTAAGAGGGAGGCAAAAATGATTACCATATGGATGGGTCATAATTCTTATTTAGAGAGGACCTGGTGAGGTGTTTCCCATAAAAGGAGGGTGTCTGTAATGACCCAAATTTTGAATAAATCTTGTTTCCTAATATTGTGTGTTATTTTATAATCAACAAAACATTTTCATTTGATAACATGAGTATAATGAAAATGAGACAGTTGGGTTTTGACTGTTATATGACCATTGGTCAATATGAATGCTGTGAACTAAACGTTTCGATTTTTGTCTCTAAATATAAGTGATCTTGTTTAATTAATATAGAAAGAAGATTCGATGGCCTCACCCAGTAGTCTTGGACCGATTGAAGCCCATCTAACAGAACATGGGAAGGATGTAGCACCACTGGGATTTTCTCTGGACCGAACCCAAGTTGAACTTCATCGTGTGAAGCTAGAATGGAATCTCATTTGTGAGAAGTTCAAATTGATAGAAATTACTACTCGTGCGATGTTGGCTGAGCCTCCCTCGTATTCTCTCACCTTAGCACACCTTACACTTAGGTCCTATGCTGGTGTGATAAGGGGCTATATAAGGAGACCGTAACTAATTTGTGTAATCCTTTGTTTTAAATAAAAATTGGGATTTCTTCTTATGATGAAGTTTATGAATTTTGAAATGACTGGAAAAATATAGTATGCATATTTTTGATGAATTTTAGAAAAAGGATATTTAAAAAAAAGTTTAGGTAAACCATAAATAATTAAAAATGTGTAATGATTTTCAAAAAATGGTATTCTATAATTATGTTCAATACGGAATTTAGAGTCCAATAAGATCAACTTGATTTTTGATGAATATTAAATTATGAATATTGATTTTATTCTTAGGATTAGTAATGTGACCAAATGGATTAGTAATCTCACTTAAAGAAAGTATTAATATAATCTAGGCACCTTGATTAAGTAATGTGATTCAATAAAATGGTTAAATAACGTTTTCATAAATTATTATCCAAGTATTAGTTTTTATGGGTGAATAGTGTTTTTTAATTAAAAATTAAATTAAAAATATTTTGGAAATTATTTGTATAAAATGGATTTCATTTTTGAACTCAGAGCATCGATTTTATGTTAAAATAATTTTTGGGGTTGTTTTCTGAAAAAATGAATTTTCAGTGAATACTGTATTTATTTAAAAATTAAATTAAAAATAATTAGAAAATTATTTTTATAAAATGGAGTTCATTTTTGAAATCATAGCATTGATTTTTGGTTAATGTGAAATTTTGGGATTTTTCTGAGAATGATAGATTTTCAGTGAATAGTAAAAATACAGTTTTAGGGTTTTAGTATGTTTAATTACATCATAAATTTGTCATGATGATTCCATGAGATATTTTATGGGATGGTCGACTAAAGGGGATTAATTATTGTATGAGGTGTCCCATGTGGCCAATACCATGGGAAAATACCACGGCCAAGCCCATGGTTTTGCCAAAACCACCAATGAGGTGTCCCTTGGCCATTAATGCCTTGTCCCCTCACTTTCCCTATAAATACCAAGAAATCCTATCAACCATTAGACTCCCCACTCTCCCCCAATGAATTTCTGGTCTCATTTCCTCCCAAGGTGTCCTCCAAAGGTGCCCCCAAGCCCTCAAGGTCCCAACCATTATGTTTTATGAGTTACATTTTAAGGTAAGGGATCCGACCTCTCTCTTCTTTTCAAGTAATCTCTTTTATGTCATTTCTTTTATACTCCATGTTCTAATGTTGGAGGATGTTCTTCTATATTCATATTACATCCCTTTTCATGTTCATATGATGAGACACCCAATATTTATCTCATAAACGTGTTTTAATAATGTTTAAGTGGCGCCGTTAGGCTGCGGAATTTTTAAGGGGATTCTTTCACCCTTCTCATTCTTTTCAATGTTCTACTTTAATGTCAAGTCTTTCAAGATACTTTTTAATTATGTTGGGGTATGATAACCATATCTATAATACTGAACTCTTTTTTTTCATATGACGAGGGACCCTATTTGATCTTTTCAATTAATTTTTGTTGAAGTTTAAGTGACGCCATTAGGCTGCAGAATTTTCATAAGAGAAATCTTATTTTTGTCTTTCTTTAATGATCTTCATTTCATATGCTATATCTTTAAAATTTCATTAACATGTTCTTAAATCCCTTATATTCTACCCCTATAATGTTTTATGGGTCATTTATGAATGTTTTACCCATGTACCATCTCTTTTCAATGGGTTCTAAAACCCTATAACATAGCCATTATGCTGTAGAATTTTCGTCTCAAAATGTCTCTCTCTTTTTATAATGTTCTTTTATTTTATTAAGTAAATAATCAACATTCTCTCTTCTATATGGGTATTCACATATAAACAAAAATTTTCTATTTTAAATTCTAGGATTTTCATACATGAAACCCGCATTCCCTTTCTGTGGGTTTAAAGTGACATAAAGATCATGTATTTAAAGCAGTTTTTAAAACGTTATGATTATGAAATGAAACCCATTTCTTTTATGCTATATGGGTTGTTTATGAAATTATTTATGATTATATATGTGGCACACATGATAATAAATACATGTAAGGTGTAACATCCCAAGTAAGTAATGAATAATAGATATTTTTATCTATGTCTATTTATGAATTAGATAGTGTTTTAGAGGCCTAAAATGAGAATAAATCCAATCTTAAGCATGGAATACACTAATATTTTTAAAAGATTGTTTTATTTCCTTTTGATTGAAAACCATTTTTATATCAAACTTTTGAAAATTTTATAATATCTATTTGTCAAAATAAACATATTATTTATTATTGGGACATTGAAATTTACATTGGATGAATTTTTGGTATTTTTGTGATAATGTTCATTTTTTTAATGAACAGTGAAAAATACAGCATTTTACATCAAAATTCCTTTTTCATCCAATTTAATTATATTGTTAGATTATATTTTTAATTGGTCTTAAAGTGTAATATGAATATATTTTTACCATTTAATCCAATGTTGGTCATTAGGATTAATTTCACTTTGGAATTGGGCATAAACTAATGTCAAACTTTTCATAGATATTGTTTCAAAAAAAAACCGCTATTTGTTTTGACAACGGGAATTATTTTAAAATAAATTATTGAAATTTCTATGTTTAAAATTTGGTAAAATGGATTACATATTTGGAATCAGAAGGTAAAAATTATTTAATCAAGACTCTTTTGTTTTTGGACATTATGAATAGTAACGACGGTAATTATCTTTAATTATCTTGATTAATGAGTAATCGGGTAGTTAAGGATAATAAAATAATATCATAATAATAAAAAATTACACCAAAATGTGTCCTAATGCTACTGGTTGTCTCATGGAAGACCATGGGATTCCTTGTTCCAATCTTGGGGACCCCATGGAATGACTTTTGTGTGAAAGTGACTTTTTATCTTTTTATTTTTAAAGGAAGTTAAATATAACAAAGTATGTATCACCTGAGTAAAACATTTTTAATTTTGTCTACATAAATGATATTTTGGACTAAAAATAGTCATTGGAAAGCTAAAAATATTTCATACATCATAGTATTTGTTTTATAATTTTTAGACATTAAATAAATTAAATTATTTATGACATCATGATGATGCAACGATTACCTCATTAATAAACGATTTAAATAAAATGAAAAGATAATGTATAATATAATACTTAAACATGTCAAATACCTATGGGGTAAGTATATTTATAAACCTTAACACCTTATCCTTTAAATACATCAATGTGGGACCTTTAAAATCCGAAACTCATTTGAAAATAAAGTAACCTTTTATACCTTTCCAAGAGTGCCCCTTCTCTCCTCATATTAAAGGACCCCACCTCTACCACCTTACCCAGACTTCCAAGCCTTTGGCTCGGCCAAACCCTGATCATTTTGTCTCTCCACATCCCTCTCTAACTCTTAGAAGCCTCACTTAGGTCATAAGTATTCCCAAGGAAGCCTTTGTCCTCAAATCAAAAAGAGTTACCTGTTTTAAAGGTAGTGTCTTTTCTTGTGTTCTTATGTTTAATTTTTCTTCTCCAACCCCCTAAAATCTTTTTATTCATTTATTTTGTAACAACTACAGTATCTTAAATATACTAGGATGTTTTTATAAGAATTATTCGATCTGAACTTACACACAACTACATCTAATGGTTAAAGAACATACTGTTTCCGTGGATGGCGAATTTCTGCCTCCCAAAACGATGATTGTTCAACATTCTTCTAACACCTTCAAAGGTGGCCATTAAGATTACACTATATTTATATATTATATATGATATGTTTATTTTTTTACTTAAGCTTATGTATATATTATTTATGGCAAACCTTTATGGTTTCCATTATGGATAACACGATATCTTCATTTTAGGAAGTGCGGACTACCGCCCCCTCAAAGTGATTTGATTCGTTAATGCCATATGTGGGATGTATAAGGGATGTAATTAATGAAATTATATATGATATTATAATCAAATTATAATATACCTTTATATCATTATAATTCCATTTCATAAAATAGGAAATAGAAATGAAAGTAGCGTTCAAGCGTATGTACAACTTACCGTCTCCATGAACGGTACATTTCATTTCTCACCTCTAAATGTTATGTAATATTATAAATTCATGTATATACTGGATATATATGATATATATGATATCTACATCATTAGTATAACTCTGGATATAATGGATACATGAACAATTTGTAATTATAAAGAGTTTATTTTTCACTCATGTACTAATGATCGTTAAAACGACCGTTATTAACTTAAATAATTACATAGTGTTCATGACATGGTAATAAGTGATATAAAAGGAATAATGAACTTGAAAAAGGTTCTTAAGAAATTAGAAATTAACTCATGTTTATTATTCGGGACATTAAAGAATGATCGAGTCAAGTCCGACCTGAGTTAAGGGAACTTCTCAACCCGATTTCCGTTCTTTGGGTTAATCTCCTACTTTCAAATTATGTCATGATATTATTATGTAATATCTTGTATTTTTACATTATTTATGTTTACTTATAGTTAATACACATAATAGATCTATTTTATTTAAAAAATGATCTTTTTATGGGAATCCGTCTCAATCTCCTTTCATTGAGGCATATTTTGTTTTATACACAACTTTTTTTATACAGTGTATAAACCCCTTTGAATTTTATGTTTATCCAAAAGGAATATTTTTTATACAAATCATTTTACTAAACAACAAAAGAGAATGTTTTTTTCGTACGTATGCGGTGATAACGACTTCTCTGCCGCCGTGACCATTATTTGAGTTTCGGCTTTCTCTACAAGCCATAACTTTTTTTAAAAGAAAAATAAATACCATGTTTTAATTTTCTTTTATTTTGGTATTTAAAATGGGTTTGATAACATTTTTATTATATCACTGTGTTATTGATATCTTGTGATTGAAATGTGGAAATGTTATGTTTCCATTATGCATGTTTTATGTGATACGATTATGTTATGGTTCTTGGGAACTGTTAAGAAGACGGGTGGTTCCGTGATAAACTAAGGGCAGGTGAGCCCGATATAGCTCTCCAATGCATTGGTTAACGCGAAGGAGTTAAACATTAAGGTTTCTCTAAAGAGATTTAGGGAATATACTATGATGGGTATTCGGAACGTAACCAAGAGGGTTACTCCCTACGTAAGAATGTAATGAATGCCTCAAGTTACCATTATGTCTTTTGATTTTTATGATTTATTCATGTTTGGATGAGGAATGTTAAAGTGACTATGTTTTATGGGTAAAGTATGATTTCATTCTTATGTATATATGAACTCATGTTTCCTTTTCATATTTTTATATCCCTTACTGTGCCTTTTATGCTCATCCCATGTTTTTGAAATGTTTTTCACAGGTCAAGGGAAAGGTATATGATATGATGTTAGTGTCAAGGAAGTGTCAAAAAGGAATCCATGTTTTATATTAAATATGTTTTCTGTTGATTGGAAAAATGAATACTATCTTTTATTTAACCACATTGTTTAAATGTGGAATGTAATGCAAGTTTTATGATCTAATTCTCTAAAACTCTAAACCTGAAATGATCCTCAATGTGTAATCTTGTAATAACTCAAGATTAAGTAAGGTTTAAGGCTGGGGCCTTATAGTTGGTATCAGAGGCCGGTTTAGATAACTTTAGGAGTTATAATTCTATTAATGATTATACAAAAATATTTTTTTATGGTCAAATTTAAATGCTATAGAATTTAAAGATTACCATGTTGCTTCTCCTAATAAATTTCTGTGTTAAGAATGGTTTTTCATAGAAGAAACAGAACAGATTTTCTGGGAAGGCATATAGAGGGAAATAACCTTTCAAATTAGGATCCTGAGATGGTCAGAATCAGAACTAAACAGTTTGTTGCAGGGATGTCTCAGTTGACTCAGGTGAAAAATGTTGGTTGTTTTTATTGATGATATTTTGGTGTTTTCTGCTGTTGTTTTCACTTTAAAAATTTGGAGGCATCATTTTTATGGAGTAAAGTGTGAAATATATACTGATCACAAAAGTTTAAATTATATATTCACTCAGAAAGAATTGAACATGAGACAGAGGAGATGGATGGAATTAATCAGGGATTATGATTGTACAATTCATTACCATCTGGGAAAAGTAAATAAAGTGGATGATGATTTGAGTCGAAAAAGTAATGATTCATTAACAATGTTGCGTTTGGAACGTGATCCTTTGGTTAAGGATTTGATGAACTTTGGCATAGAAGTTGTTGGTGCAGGAAGTTCTTATGTTTTGTTCCAGGTATCAGTGAAATATTCTCTATCAGACAAAATTAAGCAAGCACAGAAGCAAGATAGCGAGTTACAGGAAAAGGTATAGCTCGTTCAGAAGGGTAAGTTTCCTAAATTCAACATTGATAATGATGGTGTTTTGAGATTTGGGAAGATATTGTGTGTGCCTTGTGATTGAAAGTTGAAGAGAGAGTTGTTATGTGAAGCTCATAGTTCTCCGTTTTCAGTTCATCATGGAATTACTAAGTTTTACAGAGATCTGCGGGAGTATTACTAGTGGGATAGAATGAAAAGAGATATTGATGATTTTACTGTGAAGTGTTTGACATTTCAACAGGTTAAAGCAGAGTGCCAGTTACCGAAATGGATGCTTCAGCCTTTACCAGTGCCAGAGTGGAAATGGGAAAATATATCAATGGGCTTTGTTGTGGGATTTTCGAAGACATCTCGAGGTAATAATGGAATTTGATTTATTGTTGATCGCTTGACTAAATCTGCTCATTTACTTGCTATACGTTATAATTTTTCCCTAGATCAACTTTCCCATTTTTATCTTAAAGAGATAGTCAGGTTACATGGAGTTCCTCTCTCCATTTTATCTGACCATGATCCCATGTTCACTTCTCTCTTTTGGAAAGTCTTTCAGAAGTCTTTGGGAACTGAATTAAATTTTAGTAAAACTTTTCATCCTCAGTCAGATGGGCAGTCAGAACGACCGATTCAGACTTTAGAGGATATTCTACGTTCTTGTTCGATGGATTATCATGGAAGTTGGGACCAACATATTTCTTTGGTTCAGTTTTCTTATAATAACAGTTTTCATTCCAGTATACAAATGGAACCATTTGAGGCATTATATGAGAAGTAGTGTTGAACTTCAGATTTTTGGGATGAAGTTGGTGAAAGGAAGCTGATGGGACCAGAATTGGTAGAAGAGATGGCAGAAAAAGTTCAGTTGATTCAGAAACACATGAGAACAGCTCAGAGAAGACAGAAAAGTTATGCAGACAACAGGAGGAAGGATCTATCTTTTGAGGTAGGTGATCATGTTTTTCTGAAAGTATCACCATGGAAAAGTGTGATGCAATTTGGTAAGAAAGGAAAGATGAGTCCAAGGTTCATTGGACCATATGATATTCTAGAGAGAGTTGGATCAGTTGCTTACCGAGTGGCTTTACCTCCGATTTTATCTCACGTACACAATGTTTTTCATGTTTCGATGTTGAGAAAGTATATGCCAGATCCATCTCATGTATTGAGTCCAGAGGTAGTTCAGTTGGAAGAGAACCTATATTATGAGGAACAACTGGTCCAGATTATTGACCATAGGGAGAAAGTGTTACAGAATAAGGTAATTCATCAAGTAAAGGTTTTGTGGAAAAACAACATGATTCAAGAGGCGACATGGGAATCTGAAAATTCAATGAGGGATAAATACCCCCACTTATTCGATAAGTAAATAAATTACGGAGACGAAGTTTTCTAAAGGGGGGAAGGATGTAACATCCCAAGTAAGTAATGAATAATAGATATTTTTATCTATGTATATTTATGAATTAGATAGTGTTTTAGAAGCCTAAAATGAGAATAAATCCAATCTTAAGCATGGAATACACAAATATTTTTAAAAGATTGTTTTACTGCCTTTTGATGGAAAACCATTTTTAAATCATACTTTTGACAATTTTATAATCTCTATCTTTCAAAATAAACATATTACTTATGATTGGGACATTGAAATTTACATTGGATAATTTTTTGGTATTTTTCTGACAATGTTCATTTTTTTAATGAATAGTGAAAAATACTGCATTTTACATCAAAATTGATTTTTCATCTAATTTAATTATATTGATAGATTATCTTTTTAATTGGTCTTAAATTGTAATATGAATATATTTTTACCATTTAATCCAATGGTGGTCATTAGGATTAATTTCATTTTGGAATTGGGCATAAACTAATGCCAAACCTTTCATAGATATTGTTTCAAAAAAACCCGCTATTTGTTTTGACAACGGGAATTATTTTTAAATAAATTATTGCAATTTCTGGGTTTGGAATTTGGTAAAATGGATTACATATTTGGAATCAGAAGGTCCAAATTATGTAATCAAGACTCTTTTGTTTTTGGACATTATGAATAGTAACGACGGTAATTATCTTTAATTATCTTGATTAATGAGTAATCGGGTAGTTAAGGATAATAAAATAATATCATAATAATACAAAATGACAGAAACATGTGTCCTAATTCTACTGGTTGTCTCATGGCCGACCATGGGATGCATTTTTCCAAACTTGGGGACCCCATGGAATCACTTTTGTGTGAAAGTGACTTTTTATCTTTTTATTTTTAAAGGAAGTTAAATATAACAAAGTATGTATCGCCTGAGTAAAACATTTTTAATTTTGTCTACATAAATGATCTATTAGACTATAAATTGTCATTGGAAATATAAAAATATTTCCTACATCATAGTATTTTTTTATAATTTTTAGACATTAAATAAATTAAATTATTTATGACATCATGATGATGCAACGATTACCTCATTAATAAAAGATTTAAATAAAATGAAAAGATAAGGTAAAATATAAGACTTACACATGTCAAAGACCTATTGGATGAGTATATTTCGAACCCCTATCACATTATCCTCAAAAGAAATCAATGTGGGACCTTTAAAATACGAAACTCTTTTGAAAATAAAGTAACCTTTTATACCTTTCCAAGAGTGTCCCTCCTCTCCTCTTATAAAAGGCCCCCACCTATAACACCTCACCCACAGTTCCAAAGCCTTTGGCTCAGACAAACTCTGCCCATTTTGTCTCTCCAAATCCCTATATAACTTTTAGAAGCCTCAATTTTTTAATAAGTCTTCCCAAGGAAGCCTTAGAGCTCAAATCAAAAAGAGTTACCTATTTTAAAGGTAGTGTCTTCTCTTGTGTTCTTATGTATTATTTTGCTTCTCCAACCCCCGAAAATATTTTTATTCATTTCTTTTGTAATAACACCAGTATCTTTAATATACTAGGATGTTTTTATAAAAAGGATTCGAGCTGCACTTACACACACCTACATCTAATGGTTAAAGAACATACTGTTTCCGTGGATGGCAAATTTCTGCCTCCCGAAACGATGATTGTTCAACATTCTTCTAACAACTTAAAAGGTGGCCATTAAGATGTAACTATATTTATATATGATATATAATATGTTTTTTTGTACTTAAGCTTATGTATTTTTCAATTATGTCATACCTTTATTGTTTCCATTATGGGTAAACGCGATATCTTTATTTTAGGAAGTGCGGACTACCGCCCCCTCAAAGTGATTTGATTCATTAATGCCATATGTGGGATGTATAAGGAATGTAATTAATGATATTATATATGATATTATAATGTAATTATAATATAACTTTATATCATTATGATTCCATTCCATAAAATAGGAAATAGAAATGAAAGTAGCGTTCATGCGTACGTACGGCTTATCGTCTCCATGAACGGTAAATTTCATTTCTTACCTCTAAACGTTATGTAATATTATAAATGCATGTATATACTGGATATATATGATATATATGATATCTAAATCATGAGTATAACTCTGGATATAATGGATACATGAACAAATTGTAATTATAAAGAGTTTATTTTTGACTCAAGTACAAATGATCGTTAAAATGACCGTTATTAACTTAAATAATTACATAGTGTTCAAGACATGATAATAAGTGATATAAAAAGAATAATGAACATGAAAATGGTTCTTAAGAAATTAGAAATTAACTCAAGTTTATTATTCATTACATTAAAGAAATATCGAGTCAAGTCGGACCTGAGGTAAGGGAACTTCTTAACCCAATTTCCGTTCTTTGGGTTAATCTCCTACATTCAAATTATGTCATGATATTATTATGTCATATATTGTATTTGTACATTATTTATGTTTACTTATAGTTAATACACAAAATAGATCTATTTTATTTAAAAAATGATCTTTTTATGGGAATCCGTCTCAATATCCTTTCATTGAGGCATATTTTGTTTTATACACAACTTTCTTTTATATGGTGTATAAGCCCCTTTGACTTTTATGTTTATCCAAAAGGAATCTTTTTTTATACGAAGAATTTTACTAAACGTCAAAAGATAATGTTTTTGTCATACGTATGCGGCGACAACGACTTCTCCGCCGCCATGACCATTATTTTAGTTTCGGCTTCCTCTACAATCCATACCTTTTTTTTAAAATAAAAACAAATAACATGTTTTACTTTTCTTTTATTTTGGTATTTAAAATGGTTTTGATAACATTTTTATTATATCACTGTGTTATTGATATATTGTGATTGAAATGTGGAAATGTTATGTTTCCTTTATTCATGTTTTATGTGATACGATTAAGTTATGGTTCTTGGGCACTGTTAAGAAGACGGGTGGTTCCGTGATAAACTAAGGGCAAGTGAGCCCAATATAGCTCTCCAATGCATTGGGTAACGCGAAGGAGTTAAACGTTAAGGTTTCTCTGAAGAGATTTAGGGAATATACTATGATGGATATTCTGAACATAACCAAGAGGGTTACTCCCTACGTAAGAATGTTATGAATGCCTCAAGTTACCTTTATTTCTTATGATTTCTATGATTTATTCATGTTTTGATGAGGAATGTTAAAGTGCCTATGTTTTATGGGTAAAGTATGATTTCATTCTTATGTATATATGAAATCATGTTTCCTTTCCATATTTTTATATCCCTTACTGAGCTTTTTATGCCCATTCCATGATTTTGAAATGTTTTTCACAGGTCAAGGGAAAGGTACATGATATGATGATAGTGTCAAGGAAGTGTCAAGAAGGATTACATGTTTTATTTTAAATATGTTTTCCGTTGATGGGAAAAAGGAATACTATCTTTTATGAAACCACATTGTTTAAATGTGGAATGTAATGCAAGTTTTATGATCTAATTCTCTAAAACTCTATACCTGGATATATCCTCAATGTGTAATCTTGTAATAAATCAATATTAATTAAGGTTTAAGGCTGGGGCCTTATATCAAGGGTGCGCCCAGATAGCGCTCCAATGCATTGGGTAATGATGTAACCACTAGATATTACAATTTTCACGATATCTTGGTGAATAACCTTGGTAATTTTCAAATGACACCTTGGGGATAGACCTTGGTGATATGTTCATGATTCTCTATGTTAAATTATGTAGCCACATCTTAAAGTTATGGAAAATGTTATTTTTATTATGATATATTTCATGATTTCTTTCTCATGCCTTAAAGTTCTCTTCATGACCTTATTGAAGTATCTCAAGTTCGCATGTAAAATATTTCTCTTATTTCCTTTACTGGGCCTTCTGCTCACCCTTTCTTTTGATGTATGTCCCCAGGTTATGAGATGCAGTAATGAACCATGGATGAGAATGAGGAGAAGCCTTTCAAGTGTTTAAGAAGAATGTTTTATGTTTTCAGGTTTTAAGTTCCTATTTTCTAGGACACTAAACCTTAAAGATCCTCAGTTTTGTAAAATGAAATGAAAGTTTATGTGATAAAAAGGTGGGATTCTATCGTGTCACACCATGAAGTGGTACATCCCTAGGATGGAGGCACCAAAGTATACCAGATGGGTGGATAATAAAAATTGTGAAGATGTAACTTGGGAGGTGTGTCCCATTAAGGGAAGGATTTGAACCATGAATGAGTACTCCTATAGGAGGGTGGTCCCAAGGTTTACCAGATGGGTTGATTAGAGAATATATAAATATAGTCCCAGGGAGGTGTGTCCCATAAAGGGAAGATGTCACACCCTGAAAGATGATCTGGACACCACTAGAGGCGGATCACGGAGGTGAAACCCTAAGAGGGGAACACCAAGATTTTCCATTAGTGTAGATCGAACCTCATGGAGGCATCATTCAAAACCTTTTATAGGGTATGTATCAAATCCCATGTAGTTCAATGGATGGTGTGGGGTTTACACATGGGTGAATTCCCTTTGTAAGAGGATTTCTATTAGTTGGATTGTGTGAGTAATATGAATGGGAATTTTTTGGGTTCTGCTGGGAACAGTGATGATGTGTATAAAGATTATTTGTAGGAACAACCCATATGGGTGGTATGATCTATCATGGATGTGGCAGCCTTGGTTAATGAAGAATGGATTTGGAAAATGTTTTGGGTGGAATGGATGGAATGGATGGATTTTTGGGGGTGTTGGTCTTGAACCTCATGGTTTTTCCTACATATAATTATTAATTGGGAATCAATGTCTACTTTGTTATAGAAGGGGCATTGGGTATTACACCTAAAGTGGTTTCCCAATGGAAGTGGAGCATATGGTTGGGGCCTATGCATTAAAGCATCCCATCACGAGATGAAGACTAGGGATTCCTCTAAGAGGGAAGACCATTTTGGGATTGGATGGGTTTCATAGTCTCCACTCACCTATACACCCATGTGATTCATGATCAGTGTGAGAAACAAAAGGAATTATTAGACATAATTCTCTTGTCGGCAAAGAAGCATGAATAAGAGATGGTGTTTGGATTACAGATGGAATATGATTTAAGAATGTTTCATTTTCTATGAGGAGGATTCTATTCCATGTGAGGAAGATCTCATTCAATTCTATTAAAAAAATAGTATCCTATCAATTTTTTATGGGTATTAAGTGTGGAAACTACACGGGGTGCACATGGAGGAAAAGACCAAAGGGAGGTGAATAGGGGATTAGGAGTACGAGAAGTGAAATATTCATAGTTCTTATCCCATATCTGATCTTATGAGGAATATTACATTCCATTTGAGGAGGATATCACTAAATATAGAAAATAAATAGGGATATATTAGGCTCACCTCACAGGTTTAGATCACAGTTTAACATAATTTGTTAAGGATGTTGGTTCTAGGAAGTTTAACATCCTTTAGCTCAGATGTGGGGGATTTAATCCTCACGCCTTTGTCATACATAACTGTAGCTCCTAAAACCTTGAGAGGGGGATATCTTATGAAATTCCAAGGTTTAATGGTGTGGATAAATGATCAATAATAAAGGAAACTTTAGCATTCATATGATAAAAATAAAGAGGCTTTAACGTACCTATGCTATAAATCAAATGGTAAATAAGAATCTAGTGAAACACATGAAGTGGCTTGGGCTATATGAAAGGGTGGAATATGTCAAAGAAATACTTGATGTGTATATGAATGAATTCTAGAGGGGTATGGAGGTTTGAAGTAATCAAACATCATGAATAGGTGCCAAAAAAAGAGAGGAAACATTGAGTGTCCAAGGAGAAGGGCCTCAGGAAGTGGGGGGATCACTGAGAAGTGGTTAGCGAAGCTCGAATTCTTGTCCAAGGTCGGGATATTAACAATGGAATGGGATTCATGAAAAATGGCGACCATTCCTTGGTTTCAATTCATGATTAGGGAATGGAGTTCCTTGTGAAGGATTAATGCTATGCGATTCCTCAAGTACCTCGGATGGGCCTTCTTCCCCCATGAAGGGCATAGACCTTTGCAAAAGGCATCCCCAACATAGGTTGAGGTACATAAGAAAAAGGTATATGGTGTTTTGTGATGCTCAAATACCTTAAATGATTCATTTTCCATTTGGTTTGTGGTGCATAAGTGCTTCCTGAATTGGGAGATCAGTAGTCGAAAGGTTAAGGTAGCCATACCGTTAATGTGGAATGAGCCAGGTATTTATAGGAAATGGGGTTTCATGATGATTGGAGGTAGGAAATGAAGAAAATAAGGACTATTTGAAATTTCATAGCTCTATTAGACTCATGAAACGTTTTATAATTTTTTTCTTGGTTGGAAAGTGGTGTGAGACTCATGTGAGATCCATCTATGCCTCACGTGATAATGATGATGATAAACCTCCACGAATGGGTTTCAAAATAAAGAACCTTAAAGTTGATTTACTGGATTTATTTTATCTTGGATTGGATTTCTTCCTATTTTTTCGTACTCAGATCACCCCTACCATTTATTTCAACATCAACAATAAGAACAAAACCAATATTACGCAAAAAAACATATATTTTTATAAATGGAATTTCACTACCTTTTAATGGGGAATTTAAATCTAATTTTTGAAAATTTAATTAATATAATATTAAAAAAATAATTTTCTATTTTAAAAATATAATTTTTTGATTTGGTTTGTGTGTTCTTTTGTTGTTTTTTTTCAAATATTTATTTTTGGATGAATAATAAAAATACTAAAATTCAATTCAAAATTGTTTTTTAATTAAATTTATTTATATGGTTAAATTAATTTTTTGTTTGGTTTTAATACTTAATTATATAAATTTTACGTCAATTATTTTATTTTAGGTTATTTTAATAAATTTCACTATGATATTTGATATAAGAAGTTAACATAATTTTGGACATTTTTAATTTTAAACCCCGCATTGTCGTCCCCTATATAAGATAAATTTTAAATTAATTTCTTAAAATTAAGTGACTGGAATTTTTCAAAATAGATTAAATATTTATATTAGGAATAATTTATAATTATTAATAGTCTTAAATTAGTTTTTTTACCCAGAATACTTGTGATATCAATTAAAATTAATTATAGTAATTTAGAAAACAAATAACCATAACAGAAGACTAAATCTTAATCTTAATGGCCAAAATGACCAATACAATTTACCAAAATCCATTGGATGGCTATTTTTTGACTCTATAATCCATTTTAGGTAATTTTACCATTATTAGATCCACGTTTCAATGGAAAACATTGGTGGAATTCCAATAGAAATAATTTACAAGAATGCAACTCCTCCACTATAAAAAGGATCTCACCCCTCCAAAATCCTCACACCTCTCAAACAAATTTGGATTGATGAAGATCTATGCTAATAGTTCCTAAACATCCCAACCCTTAACCTCGAATACTCAAATTGAGATTAAATTCATCCAAGGAATCCCATTGGTGAAAACCAAAGGGAGTTACCCGAATAAGAGGCAACACCCTTCCTCAACCTATTCCATTTCCTTTCATTATACACTCCTTCAATTATCCTTATTCAATTATTATAAAAAAAACATTATCCCCTATATACTGAGATTTTTTATGTAATGGGTTATACCTATACATACATATACTTCCATCAAATTGGTAACAAACTTACTGTTATTGTGAATGGCGAACTACAATAAACAAACTGTGGTTAATTATTCCTTTACCACATCTCATGGGTGAGAATTATGATAGAGATTCTATTTATATATGATATATATGATATTAAAATTTTTTTTATGCTTATATAATATTTATATATATCATACCTTTATGATTTCCATTTTCTGGGAATAAAATACCATTATTTGTGGAGGTGTGGACTACCGCATATTAGAGGTGATGTGATTCATTCACATGATATATCGAAGCAATAAAGGACAGTTTTAATTAAATATATGTGATTAGAATTAAATATATTGATATTATTTAAACAATTACCTATCAATAAATATAATATATCATTTTCTTTATTTCCCTTTTCACACACGAAAAAGTGATAACATTAGTCATGGATGTGTGGACCGCTCCCTCTTTGACACGATGTGAATCCTTTAATAACAAAAGAATTATCTATATATAAGTATGAATGATTAAATAAAATGGTATTTATGATATAATTACCATCATGGAATTATATATTGGTACTTACCATCATTCTATAATGATAATTTAAAATTGGAACACTACTTATGCATTCGTACGAACCATTATTTCTGTGATTGTAATGTTGGTTCATTTTGTATTACCATAAATCATTATTTTTTTAAAGTATAATTGATGTATAAATATTATAATTTTTTCCTGATTATTATTATTGATATGTTTATATAATTACCCATTTGAGCATAGCTAGCATACCAGATTCATTTTAACAAGTGAACCAAATTTGTTCAAAACACCTGATGTAAAATTAATTATTCTAGTAGTTGTTTCAAATATTGTAATAAATGAAATAAATTTAATGAAGAGATGAAAAATGTTATGAATAAAGTAAATAATTAACATAGTTTTTTATTTAGTAAGATAAAGAAACACATGACAAGTTAGACTCAATATAATGGATTTTAACCTCAATTTATATATCCATGAGATAAATGTCATATTCACAACTTACCTCATTTGGGTGGTGTATATACTGGAAATTTTGATATATTATATCATGAATAATTTTAAATTAATTTTAACAAAAATCTATTTAATGTTTTTACATCATGAGAATTATTATTTAATTTTTTCAAAGTGATATGGGACCCTTTGGAATGTTAAATTATTATTTTACTCAAGAATGTGTTTAAATATTACCATTGCAATCTTACCTTGTTTTGTGATTGTTAAAATTATCTTGGAATAATCAATTTATTTATGATCCTTTTTAGGGTACATTATATTTTTCTTAAATATCCATATTCTCATGCAATATATATTATTACTTCCCAAGACTTATAAAATTTTATATATGGTATTCACTTAGATAGTTATTTGATTAGCTCGGGAATTATTGATAAATGTATATCATTTATTCAATGTAGATGTTTAATGAGGCATATTGTATTTTTATTAAACCGAATATGCTATATTATTATTTTTTTGGAATGTGATGATAGGTGGGTGTTGGACTTTATATACCCCCTCAATGAATCAACAGTTTCCCATGAGACAAACCAGTTGTCCAAATCAAAATAGTTTAAACTATCTGGAAGATAGATCTTGAATGTAGAGGTTTTCATGATCCTAATTCATGATTTAGAATTAATAATAATCACATTCAATGTAAATTACCATTATATTCATGATATTTTCATATGATAATATCTATTGATCAATTTCATTCATAGGTTATTAATTAAATGGCATGTGTTTTCATTTATTTACCTTTCCATTCTATTTATACCATATCTAGTTATTTTAATGGCATCTTTTCTATGTTTATTTACATAACATGTTAATTTTTTCTTATTGATTCATTATTTCTTACTCTTTAATTAACCTTATTGAGAATTTGAGCTCACCCATATTCTTGTTTCCTTTCCCTAGGATATGAAGAGGATTAATTTTAATATGTTTTAAGGAAATAGTTTATTATTCTTTGTTATTTATTATGTTTTATTTTGTATTTCCCAATGTATTATGAGTATCATGTATGTAATATAGTTTTCTGAAACTGATAAAATATTCATTCCTATGGTATTTTAAGCATGTATTGATTCCTATTTAATAATATATTGCACCAACACAGAGCTTTTGGATGTAGGGTGTTTCAGTTGCTATCACAGGACGTTTATAAAAAATCTTGGAAAATAGATTTTGAAAAGTAAATTAGGGAACATAACCCTAACATAGGCATCGAGGATAAGTATAGAAGATCATATTAAAAATATTTTTACGGTATATATTATGTGGGCCTTCCGTGAAATAAATCCATGTTTGGATAGTACAAGTAGATGTGGTTCTGAAGTAGATGTACCTAATTGTAATGACTCTGCAAGGTGTGTCAGGCCATACTTAGCATAACATGGTACATGATAATGGGCCTTACTATGCACCTAGTATGAAACTCCCATGGTATACAAATAAGATAAATCACAATATTTTTACAATCCATTATAATGAATTTAAAAGTAATAAAATTCCAAAATAAACCATGTTTATTATTATGATATTAGTCGTGGAAAATTTTCTCGACTTGTGATTAGTGTTCCACTTGTTTTGGGATTATACATCATGTTACATAATGTAATGATGTAATATAGTATATACCATTTTTTTAAAAATAGAACCTAAAAGGATGAATGGTGTCAGTACTTATTGAAAATATAGATATTTCCATACTGAGGAAACCAATACAAATGATATTATAAATTATAATGTTGTTGAAATATTAGGGAAACTTAATGAGGTTATAAAACATAACTATTTTTAGATAGAGAAACCTATTCCACTTTGAGATTCTTGGATATTGGATCACTTTATGTAGTAGAGTCCCCCATGATTTACTCATAATACTGACCCAATGTTAAATAAGAAATTGATTAAGTATTTGGATATGATATTCATGGAATTGGGATGTGGTAACAAGGAAAAGGATACACTTTAAAGGTATAGTCTCAATGGTGATACCGATTAATGGTGGAAATTGATCTATATTACTAGGGATGAATAAGAAATATAACACATGGAATGAAGAACTTTTAAGAAGACATTCCTTAATAAATAATTCCCCTATGATCAAAAAATTGAGATGAAGAGAAAGTTTCTTAGTTTAATGAAAAATGAGGAAGAAAATATTACAGAGTATGAAGCTACATTTTCTAGGTTACCCAGGAACTCGACATATTATATTCACAACACAACATGGATGAATGACCACTTCTTTGAAAAACATATTAAAAGAATCAGAAGGTAACTGGTTTCTTAGAAATTTTCATCAAATGATGAAATATTTTAATGTGTTATCAAGATAGAGAAATAATAGTCCATGTCCTATATATTTAAAGGGAAACAATATTATAAGATAAATGACTAGATTATTATAGATGAAGGGAAGAATGGAAAGAATGATTTTACTATATGTGATAATTGTTTAAAGAATAACCCTTTTAAATTCACAAAAGGACTGGGTGTTTGTTATAAGTACGGAGAAAAGGTTCACTAGGAAGGATAGTGAAAAAGAATGAAGAAAAACACAGCTGTTATGTTCTACAACATCAAGGTGAAGTGTCACTACACAAACAAATTCCCGATGTGTCAAGAGAGTATACCCCAAAAGAATCTTAGGGGTCAAGGTTATGAATATGTTATTGAAAAACCCAGAGTGGAATAATTAATGTATTGCATTATTTCGATCTAATAAATATATTGTAAATGTATTTTTTATAATGTTCTCATTGTATGATTTATGAAGTATATAAGGATTGTTTTAAAATAATTTTTGGTTATATATTTGAGATCATATGGTTAATGTTTCCAATAAATGTTTTCCACTATAAAGTATTACTTTTTTAATAATATATGTTTTAGGGAATGAGAACCCTTAATATGTTAGTAATGTTAAGACAATGATTTTGTACAAAGAAATTATGGGTCTGGACAATGTATCTCAAATATGTTCTGAATACCACAG
Organism: Viscum album; assembly: GCA_963277665.1. Taxonomy (NCBI): domain Eukaryota; kingdom Viridiplantae; phylum Streptophyta; class Magnoliopsida; order Santalales; family Viscaceae; genus Viscum; species Viscum album. The sequence continues at coordinate 1,941,495,609 of OY728143.1, read as the reverse complement.
AATTTAGTAATGTTTTAATGATAAAGTGATTTATGCTATCATAGATTAGTATACATAATTTTTGGTTTAAAGAAATATATTAAATAATCTATATGCTATTAAAGGAATTAGAAGAATTAATGTTTTCAATACGAGTTTATGTTAATTCAAGACATTACAGTATTAAAATGTTTAGTATGTCATGATTGAAATCAACTTTATGATTTTTGATAAGTTCATTTTGTAAATTCAGTGACATTCCTTCTAAAGTACCGGATCACAATCTTTTGAATAGTTTATCCATTTTTGTAACTGTATAAGTGGATATATGGATGAGGTTTTTGAGGGTAAGGTATTATTTCACCAAATGATGAATCCTGTGAACATAAATATAGTAGAAATAGTTCAGGGAAAAACTGAAAGATAAGGTTTTTCTTAGGAAATAGAAATGTATCATGTAATTATATTTAATTACATTCTTATATAGTTGAAAAATTACTCAACTATGTGAAATGTTCTTGAATTTTTTGACCTATTGTCATCATTTTTGATTATATTAATTTCCACTTTCATGATAGAGGTATAAGACATTATGGTCATCAACATTAAGCTAAAAATGTTCAATATCACTCTCTAATAAAACTTTATTGTTGGATTTTTCTTCCAATTACATGATTCCATTTTCCACCTACATTCTCATACTAAGGGACCATGTTGTGTGACCATTGTACTTAATAATGTATCTAATTAAGAAGATGTGCTATTAACCCTATTCATGATGTGGATTTTTTATAAATATTTTATTTTCAAATACCAATACCTTGAATACAGAGATGAATTATTAATTGAAAGGATGTAATATAATTAAGGTGGGGAGAATGTAACACCCCAATACATTACAATATTTTATGTTCAGAATAAATTTATCATTTTTTTCAAAACTGATTTTTAAAAAACACCAAGTTAATTTTATTTTACAAAAACATAATTTTTATCTTTCTCTACAAAAAATTCCAAGTTCATCTTGCGTTACAAGAAATATAGAATTTCATTTATGGCTTACGTAACACGCAAGACCGAGTTTTAACAAAAAATAATATATTATTAAAAATATCATTATTTAATATATTAAGATAAAACTAGCCATTAAATTGATGGTTATGAATATGATTAACCAACTTATGAAAATATATTGTTGAATTTGTTGGATAAAAATTAATTCTAAATGAATATAAGAACCAATTGAATATAAAAGGAATGTTTTTTATAAAAACTATTTTCAATCTCACAAGTCATTTTATCCTAATAAATTATATTAATTATTGAGTGATATTAATGTAATATATAAATTATATATTTGTTAAAATATTTTTTACATTAACCCAATAGATTTGATAAGCATAAGATAAGATCAAACTAAATATTATATATAATAACATATATTTTTATAACGATAGTTTTACCATATTTTATTGGTGTACATAATTTAATGTTGAATTATAAAACTTTTCGAAATTTAATACGAAAGAGTAAAATTCATTTTTGAAATAAAAATTCCAAATTTATTTAGTGTGATCATTTTTTATCTGTGATGTTTCATTCTTTGATGAATAGTGAAAAAATATACAATTTTAACTAAAAACTATTTTTTCATCTAATTTATTTATAAGGTAGAATTTAATTTTTGACTAGTTTTAAAACGTTATTTGAAAAATGTTACATAAATTAATTCTAGTTATTTCATTAGAAAAAATTTCACTAGGAAATAGGATAGAATAACATATAAAACTTTTTGAATTTTTTACATTAAAAACCTATATTGTTGTCCCATTTGAGGGATTAATTTTAAATTAATTTATTCCACTTATATTAATGGAATTTGGAAACTTTATTTCATACATAGAATGAAATTAATTTATAATGTCTAGTAAGTTAAAATTATGTTTTTTATTAAAAATATTAGTGAATGTAATTAAAATCCATTACAATGATTAAGAGAAAATTATCATAACAAAGGACTAAATAAACCATAATCTTATGTGCAAAATTGGCATTGAAACTTTGTAAAAGTCCATTTGCTGGCCATATTTTGACGTCAATATCCTATGTATATAATTTTATGGATTATTAGATCCAATTGAAATTGAAAAAATGTGGATGGAATTCCGTTTCTAAAAATTTACTTGAATTCCTCTCCTCCTTTACTATAATATAACACTCACCCTCCCACTTATGCACCCTCCCAAGATCCATTGTCCTAGAAAATATATACATAAATAACTCATAAAAATCCCACACCTCAACATAGATGCCTCTAATTAGGACAAAATCCATCCAATGAATCCCTTTAGTGAAAATCAAAAAGAGTTACCCGAATTATATGTAACACCCTTCATCAAGATCTTTTGTTTTATTTCATTCTCCACTCCTTAAAATCATCTTATTCAATGATTATATAAAAAATTATAATAAATATATTTAGTTGATTTTATGTTAGGTTTAATACCTATACATACACACACTTCTATCTAATAGGTAACAAACTTACCGCTCTTATGTATGGTGAACTCCCACCTCAAAAAATGAAGTTTTTCATTCTTTTTTTACCACCTATATTGGGTGTAAATTATAATAGTCACACAATTTATATATGATATATATTATATTAATAATGTTATTAGGATTATATAAAATTTATATAGAACATACCTTTTTGATTTTTATTTTGTTAGAATTCAATAACATCGTTTGTGGAAGTGTGGACTACAATATCATAAAAGTGATGTGATTCATTCACATGATACATGTAATGATTAAGAGATGGTTTTAATTAAAAATACCTGAAATAAATGAAAAATATATATGATATTCATGAAATATTTAACTTTATTTTTATAATTATCATTGAAAAATGGGAACAATACTCATAGGTACCTACGACCTACCATCTCCATGATTGTAACATTAGTTCATTTTTCATAACCATAATTAATGATCAGTTTTACAAGTATAATTGATGTATAAATACGAAAATAATTTAATTATTTTAGATTTGGAGATTTTAATTTAATTACCACTTTGACCATAGTTGGCCTACCATTGTAATTTATTATATGATCAGAATTTGGCCAAAACCCTTAAGATAAACATAATTGTTTAATTAGTTTTTTACACAATTGTAATAAGTGAAATAAAAGTAATGATAATCAAGAAAAATGATATGAAAAAAGTAAATAATTAATATAATTTTTTTTATCTAGGAATATAAAGAAACACATGAAATTTCTGACTCAAGGTAAGGGATTTTAATCTCAAAATTTATATATATGAGATAAATGTCATATTGACCACTTACTTATTTTATTAGTTTATCTACTAACCCTTTTAATATTTTATAACATGAATACTTATATCTTCATGGTATTAAAAATATTCATTTATTTTTTTCCTTAATGGGTTTTATGATTCAAATGTTTCAATGTGTCATGAGACCCTTTGGAATGTTTAATGATTATTTTCATCATGAATGTGTATAATGATTACCTGTACAATCTAAACTTCTTCTGTGATTGCCAACATTTTCTTGAGACAATCAATTTATTTATAATAATTTTTTGGGTATGTTACAATTTTTTTATTCATACACATTCTCATTAATTTCATATTCTTACTACTTAAACCATATATCATTTTACTTGTATTATTCACATTGACATTTATTTGATTAACTGAGGAATTATTGATAAATACGTATATTTTATTCAACATAGATATTTGATAAGGCATATTGTCTATTGATAAAATTGATTATTATATATGTTGATTTATTTATACATAAAATGTTGAGTGGGACCTAGAATTTATATATCCACTTGATTCATCGACATGTTCCCATGAGGAAAATAAATTATCCAAATCAGAATAGTTTAAAATATATAGAGTATTGATCTTAACATTAGAGGTTTTCATGTCCCAAAGACATGATTTCCAATAAATACGCATTGACTTTATTTTTATTTACCATTCTATCCATGATATTTTCATATGATATGATATATGTATGCATTTCATTATGAAAATATTAATTAAATGGATTCTTTTTCATTTTTATCTTACTATATTGATTATTCCTTATCCAATTAATTGAATGGAATCTTTTCATAGTTCTTAACCATTCCATGTTAGTTTCTTCATATTGATTCAACATGATTTCCACTTTACTTACCCTTACCGAAGATTTTTTAGCACTCTTATTATTGTTTCATTTCTCAAGTTTATGTGGAGGACTCATTTGAATGAGTTTCAATGATGTAGTTTTTTAGACATTGTTATGTATTATATTTTATTTCTTATTTCCCAATGTATTATGGGTATAATGTATGTAATCTGGTTTTCCAAAACTAATATACTATTAATTTCCTTTGAATTTCTACCTTGTATATATTCCAATGTAATAAAATAATCCACATGCACTAGGATTCAGGGGTTTAGGCATTATAAGAAAAGTGTTTTTGAGAAAAAAATGCCATTTTAAAATTATAATTTTTTTAATAAATTAACAATAATATTTATATTAAAAAAATTGAATTATGATAAATACAAATAAACTAATGAAAATTTTAATCAAAAAAAATATAATATTAGTTTGTAAATACATAAAAAATTAAACACAATTTTCAATAAAAACATGTATTTTCACTATTCATTGAAAAATCAACATTTTCAAAAAATTGTCAAATATTCACCTTAAGACAATTTTGGCATGATGAATTCCAAAATCAATTTTATTTTTATCAGATAAATTTTCTAAAATTTATATAAATTATTTATAATATTTACTCATAAAATGAATGTAAATCCTTTTTTCAAGAAAACTTATTTTTTAAGAATAAAACAACATCAATAAAAATTTCATAATTTTTTATTATAATTTTCCAATAAATTAATATTGAGTAGGAAATTTTTATGTATTACATAATTTGGTTAATCACATTCATACATACCAAATTAACAACTTGGTTATAACTAAACATTAATTAATAATTTTTTAATAGTGTATTGTGGTTCATTTAAACTCAATGTTATGTATAAGTCATGATTTTAGTGAAATAAAACAATTTAAAGATATATATTTTATAAAATATAAAGGTGTTATAAGTGTTCCTGAGATATATCTCTCTAATGCATTTGGAAATAATTTAGTATTTAAACTTCATAAACACCATCCACTAGTACCCCTTATAGGCTATAAATAAAGATAATGAGTGATCTTAGTTTCCCACAACTAGCAGGACTCAAGATAATGATTAACAATAAGGGTATAAATCACTCAAATGGGGGGGGGCATTACGATTAAAATAAAAAAATGGATATAGAGATAATATAAAAAACCAAAATAAATCCATCAAATATATAAAATAATCCAGACCATCCAACAATACATATCAACGAATACATATAAAATTACAAAATAAGATAGTTAAAAAGGATATCATAAACGGGTGACTCGACTACAACTTTATCCTCAATGATTGAAATGTACAGCCAAGTCTATGAAACAATAAGTAAAAAATTTAAAACCATTTTATTTATACCCATGAAGAGTATAACATGTATACCTAATAGCATAATACACAAGGACTATCTTTTAAATGTGAGTAGAGAATACCAATGTAGTAGTGAAGAAAAACTAGAACAAACATTAACCTAAGTAGGGCATCAGCCTCAGTAAGGCCGATTAACCAAGTGAAACATCGGATTTAGTATGGTAATATTGAGATAATATAGAAACAGGAAATACATATACAATTCCACACTGATTTTCCTCTCTCATTCCCCCAATGAGAAAAATATTGGGCTACCATATATTTATTGTACATATATATACCATCACATATATATCATTATCTGATGTTGTCTGGTCACAAACCTACTACCCCAGGTTCCAACGCAAACCAACATCCCGTGGTAACAATAATTATCATCTTCACATCACATTCCAATTACATATAATATTTTATCCCATCACTTACCCAATAAAAAACTCAAAACTAGAGATGTATTGTATTATGATTGCGAAGGATAATAATAAAATTCCATCCTCATCCATACATGACCCCCACTATAAATCACATCATAACATCTCCATGAATCACCAATAATGTTTCCTTTATCGACCGATACTTGAAACGACATGGGTACCCTCCCCATTTACTATTGTGGGAAGAGTGGAGAAGAAGGGAAAATAATCCATATATTCCCTCACCATCCTGGATGTTGTTGAAAAAAAAAACCTAAATCATTTGATTATTAGAACATAGTTATCTAGGTGGGTGGGGTTTTTATTGAATACACATGAAAATATAAGGATTATAGAGAGAACATAATATCAAGCCTAAATTATCACGTCAAACATAACTATATTATACCACATTACTACCAAATATCATTTTGACACCTACCACTAACTAAATCCACCACTAAATTAAACATACTATGAAAAACAACCACAAAGCATACCATAATTCATTTTTATTTGCTTACATGATGAACCCATTTCCAAATTATATAAATTAATAACCATGTTAGATATAATAATGATTCAATTCCTCATATAATGAAAAAAATATATCCATAATAATTAGGTTTAATTTATCCATTTCCAATTCCATTCCACTCGATATAGTATTATTCAATTCATTAAGTAGTTTTAACAATATCATTTTTAGTACACACATAGTTAATTCTAGATTGTTCCATCACCATTCGATCATTACTATCTAAAACCAAAAACTACTGGGTAAATATAATACAAGAAAAAAATATAACAACCCACACCACATAAAAATAATGTGAAATATAACTCCCAATTCACCACCATAGCTTAAGCATATTTCAATAAAAACCATCAACTAACCACCATAACTTATCACATAATATATCCCCTAAAAACGAATCACATACCCACCGCCTCACCACGTATCACACCTTATCCAATCATAACCATCACGAAAAAGCCCAAAATGTTTTTAAAATACTATAATGGAATTACTGAAATAATAAAAACAATTATAAAAACATATTTTATCTCCACAACTTCCAATAGATCAGTTTATCATGGGATTTCACAACATTACATCATCTATTACAAGGATACTTTCACAAAACTTCAGACTCACACATAACTGGTTCTTTTGGCACATATACATTCTTATATATTTATGGATTATTAGTTCAAGTAATGAAACAGAAAAATTGATGAAAATTCACAACAGATACATCCAACATAAAGTTTAATTGTATTAATGATTTCGAAAATTAGCAATGATAGGCATAATTTTTGAAGAAATGTTACAAAAGAACTTAAAATGAGATGAGTTAATCCCTTCCTATTAAGTTTTACTTATAAAAATCCATTATATTGATAAATTAGGCCTTACCATAGACCCAAAATAAAATAAAATAATTATATAATTGTAGATGAACCCAGAATAAGGATAGAATGAGTATCCCTTACGTGAAAAAATCATTCCAATTTATTGAAGAAGCAAAATATAAATAAGATCTATCACATGATCATAACCACAATAAGAAAGAAATAGAAACATATAACTCAATTTATACAATAAAAAACTAGCCAGAACATCATACCAACTACCTATTCCCTTGGACACAACACTCTCTCGAAAGAGAATGTGAAGGGAAAGAGAAGGGGAAAAGTGGAACTCGCATTAGGGTTTCCAAGAATCAAACAACAAACGATGGGGTCAAATCAACTAAAAGTGGACAAAGTTACTTTACAAAACACACCTGTATCACCCAACATTAAAGATATATGTCCTTGTAATGGTTAATTTAGAAGGGGTATGAGAATTTATACGAAAAAATAATTAATAAACCATAGAATAGAACCCATGGACACCCTATTAATATTATGTTTTGAATCAATACTATAAAAACAGAGTGGGAAACTTTATATCCTCCCTAGGTCCAAATATACCCTAGGACCCCCTTCTTTTATTCACACTGAGATATTATCATCCCATGTCATGTATTTGCAGAAACCAAACTACCACACTACAACTACCACCAAAATGCAGAGACACTAGATCAACTTCTCTACGCCTCTATACCACATCCTCCCTCCACACTAAAACCAATTATTTGGAGTTAATGAAAATGGAAGGATGACCCCTCAGGTCTTTATGTCATAGGTCACCTCCACACTATAGAAATTCATGAATCAGTAGAGCCACCAACACCCATCATCTCAAACATCGAAACTATAATACAGCATCTACACTGCAAGGACCTCCACCACACCGTAGCTCAAATAACTATTCAACAAGGTCCCACTCCAACTATGATTTTATCTATAACTCTACCAGAAACTAATCAAACCTCCACTCGGGACCTCCAACACCCTATAACTCCCAAATAAATTGTTTGGAAAATAAAATACAATACACTATATACCATTCAAATTATTATCCTCCTCTATAATGAATACCAACAATTTAAAGGAATGTAAACAATGGGGAAGTAAGCTGAAACATCGTGAGACATTCTTCCAAAAAATATCATTAATTCCGAAACACAATTATTAAATAAAAAGATAGTTTGAGGAAAATAATAATTTTTTTAATACTATAAAAATTAAGTCATTTATTATAAAGAGAAGAAAAATAATAATAATACAAGATTCAAAAAAAAGCCGGGTACTAAGAACACATCTATGTTTAATGCTCCCAAATACCCTCCTCTAATTGTGAATGCTTTCACAACACAAAAACAAGGGTGATGTCATTCCCACACAACACATTCTTAGGAAAATCATGAATCTAAACCATACGATCCATTAATTCCACTTCATATTTAATATCTAAATCTCATATGTAAATAAAACATGATTCATTATGAAAATACCACCAAATATTTAACATGGTAAATTTCCATGAATAATTTTTATCCACATTTGAAGCACCTACTGATAAAACATGTCACCAATATGCCCAAACACCTCTAAAGGATCGAAAAACCATGGAGGGAGCTTCCTCCCAAGACTAAACCTCCACTGCCACCATCATAGAGAGACCCTTAATAAAAATTGGTCTCCAAACTCAAACTCAAGGTGGTGTGACATATGATCAGAATATGAGTTCTTGTTGTCTTTTAGTACCTTCATATAATCTAGAACCACTTGGATCTTTTCTGTCATGATTTACCAAAAATATGGACCAAGGAATGCTGTCTCCCCAACCATTGTAAAATAAAATGGATGTCAACATAGATTTATAAAAAATGCCTCTAATAGTGATTTATTAATATAAATGGGATAAATATCCCATTAAAAAAATCCACTTTGGTCATTCATTTCAACCATGATATACTGATATCCAGAAATATCTCAAAATATATCCGCTTATGTTAGGATGGTCCACTCCATTTTCCCATCCCCTTGGGGGTGTATAATAATGTTAAGGTGTAGTTAAAAGACAAAATTATGATGAAATCCTCTACAACATCATGATATGTATTGAGGATCATGATAAAATATGACTATCCTTAGTTAAAAATGTAGCATCACTACATGATCTATATATCATATTTTTATAAATTCCATGGTACTCAACTCTAAAATCCCCAAATAAATAGGATGACTTCATCTGTTGATCAAAAATTACCCAAACTATATAAAATCCTATATATTTACGGGGTAAAATGATGATGAAATCCACAAATACGTCCTCCCATTTATATTCAATGATATATAAAGACTACAACAACCACTAGGTATATACTTCTCTACATTCGCCTATTGGTAGAACAGACATCATGCCACAAACTGAACCAAAGACTGCTTCATCATAGGCCCCAGAAAATTAAATATCAATCCATGATCTTTGAATAACCCCAATTTACCACTAATGGTATGGTATGAAACTCATGATGTACTTCTTGACGCATGACCAACATAATAAACCACCTCCCTCAAACCTTCATTTTATTTCAAACATCCTTAAACAAACACTTTAGAGAATCACCATAGACAACATGGTCTCTCATAACCTCCTCCAATGAGTATCCCTAGTGAAACACCTCTACATAAAACACCAAATAATATTACACAACCATCTTCTATATTAAACCTCTTCTATTGGAATCCTATGATCTAATATGCAACGATGCTAATTTCTTAATATCATTATAATAATCCTCATACTCTATAACATTACCTCATCATGTCTTCCTTTCTTCATATTAGATGTTAAATTTTCCTTTCATAAGGCATATGTGATCTAAAATCTCAATACTGAAGAAACTCTTTCCATCACCACTAATATATATTTATATCCCATTGAGTGGAAACATACCTCAAACTCTTGTTGTGTCAGAAGAATAAAAACACTCAATGATGAGGTAATTTCACCACAAATGCAAGGAAAACACTATGGTCTCAAAATACATTTCATGGGTGGTACAATTATTCTCATGGGGATATATTTTGCTAGAACCATAATATACCACTCCCCTCTACTAAATAATTACACTTCCCAAAACCTGATGGGAAGAATCACAAAAGAATTTGAAGAACACTTTCTCTAAAGGAAACTAAATCATTGGGGAACTAATCTGAGTCACTATTAGGTTTTAAATCACTTCTTAAAATTGATCATAATATAATAATTCTTGGCCATTTATGGTTCAGTTTATTAATCAGACACCAATATAAGAAATGTTATACAAAATATTTTGACAAAATCGTTCAATTCCAAGGATGTTTCAATGATTTTCTTTGTTATTTGGTTTCTTCTAAGAAATATCTACTTTAATGTTCAATGTATTAAAAACCACACCTTTCTAAGACACCACATTCCCATTAAAGTTAACCTATCATGTCCAAAAATTAAAATTAGACTGTTTCATAGATAGATGATAATTTTTATATACCTTCAAGACAACTCTATTGTGTTCAACATGTTTCTTCTCCATCTTCATGTATTTAAGGATGTATTTTATGAAAAAACTATAAACTATTCCATGAATTCAGGAAAAAATAGTTCATGATAACTACGAATAAATATGGTTTGTTTTTTAGACTAAATGGAAAGAATATGAAATCTATATTTCCTTACATACACCAAAAGAAGCCTTTGGGATACTTCCATCCTTTACCCTCATTTGATGATATGCAGACGAAAAGTCGACCATTAATGATTTACTTTCTCCCTTAAAATGATTAATTAAATCTTTTATAATTAGAAGTGGGTTACAATTATTAAATCTCTCCTAGTTAACCAATTGTAGTCTATGTATAGACTCATACTACCATCCTTATTCTTGGATAAAATCATTGGATCACCCCAATGAAATACATTGGTTTAAATGGATTATTTCTGTAATAAACCGTTGATTTTGAAAATCAAGCCCAATAGATCCATGGGTACCATATCATAAGAATACATCAAGATCATTGATACAATTGACATCAATTATATACTGGAAATTAATTTATGACAAGGGGATAGTGCCACAACATCATCTTGGAGGACATATAGAAATTCATCAATTATTCTTGGAGCCTCTACCATGAGAGCTTCAATAGAAAAATTCTCCTACCACCCATCTAATAACCATGCTCTTGAAAAACTATAAATATTTCCCTCCACTTTTTAAAGAACTACTATTCATCAAAATATAATCAACATGTATAGAATATATCCAATCACCTCCAAAGATGACATCTGATGGATGTAATTGCAACATAAACAAAATCTTTTCTTGAAAAATGTTTTCCCATCATCAGTGTACACCCATAACATATATCAAACAATATAACCTGACCTTAAATTGGTATGTATAACACCAGGGGAACATGATGTCTCTCTCTATATATCTTTATAAGGGTAAAATAAAGTAATGAGATGCTCCGGAATCAAATGAATGATGCAAAAAGTTATATAATAAACTTTTCATACATTAAACAACATATTGACTCTCTAATACTGTAACATCCAACACATATCTCTATCCCTATAAATATCCTATCATGAAATATTTATTACAACCATGGCCATGATCTTGGATAGGTATCATTGGATGAGTGATTTCATGAGGTTGTCCTCAGGGAACTCTATCTCCTCATGGCTGAGTAGAAACCTATTGATACTCTCTTCCCTGAACATCACGTTGATGAATATCATGATCCATTAAAAAAAGGCACAAGATAATACCTATGCCTAGTAGTATATAATTTATTAACATTCATTTATTTTTTTTCATTTTAATTCCCCAACATCAACCCATTCTGTCAAAATTTTAAATAAACACAATGCATGTACCATTAATATGTCCCCACCCCATAAGAAACATCACTTCACTTAAGACAATATAAAATATTTGGTTCCTTGAATAGAATTATTTGGAGGCCTAAAATCATTTTTCCTATTCAATTTCATTTATTTATTCATTAACTAAGATTAAATGGAACTATTTTCCTACTAAACCATGAAACCCTCAAATGTTCCTAAACCCAAGCTCCATCATACCACTAAATAAAAATTATTAAAACCACTTTATTGTGACACCCCATGAACTGATACCACTCACTGACTAGAAATGAAAAAAAGAGTGACCCCCCATGTGTTGCCTCATATATTCCATGGGTTGGTGATGAGCACCGAGGCAATTAATTACTCAAATGGGAGGCATTATCCTCAACATTATGAAATAGACTGAGTGATAATATTGAAAACCAAGACCCCCAAAAATATATAAAATAATCTAATAAATCACATTATCCATGTCAATAAATACAAATAAAACTCTAAACTATGATATTAATAAGAGAAATCCTAATTTTTCTAGTCAATATAATCTCTAATATATAAGCTTTAAATGTTCAACTACTCTCTAAAAAAGTCATGGAAAACTGAAAAGTAGTTTATATATACTTAGGGAAACCATAACATGTATTCTTAGTTAGAGAATACTGAAGGAATCTATTGAAAATGTGAGTAGATAATACTAATGCACTAGTAAAAAAATCAAAATAAACATGCACCTAAAAAGGCCATCTATCCATCTCAACCCCACCAAGGCCCACTCTACAAATAACACATCCCTGGTAGTAATGTAATTTCAATAGGATATAGATAAGGGAATTACACACACTATTCCCAATTAAGTTTGAATTGTCAAATAAAAATTTTAAATGTGATATACTCTTATATAATCCTTATATATATATCCCTCATATGGTAAAAAGTAATCTATAATGTGGGTCGAGTCACAACCCAACCTACCCTATCCTCCTGTTGATCCTAAAATCCTATCCTAAAATCAATCATCATTTGTATATTATAATTCATCTATATATAATCATCCATCCATTTAATAAAAAATAAAAATCTGATAACTATAGTAGTGGTGTTTCATAAATGTAAATGGAGTCAATTTAATTCCTCCTCATTCAACTCATGACCTTCACTACACATTATATCCTATCATTGTTTGGAATTTCCACCGACTCTGCTATCATTGATCAGTAATCACTACCAATTGGGAGACATGAAAATTTATTAATAATTAAGGTAGAGTAGGGAAGAGGGGGATATAATAAATCCATTATATAACTATCCAAGATGTTGGGGAAAAGACCCATCAAAACAATTGGGTATTGATTCATAGCATTTAATGTGGTTTCTGGTGCTTATGTAAGTAACATGAAAATACAGGGATTTTAGATAAAACAAAATACAAAGCCCAAAAGATCACATAAAAACAAATAGTATAGCCCACATTAATTTCAAATCACCTCAATTCATCCACCGCTAACTGCTGCGACAACGAAATTAATCTTACCATAAAAAACTATCACATCACATCCCATGATTTCTATTTATTTTTTTCAAAGTTTATCCCATATCCATATTCTTACAAATCACTAAACAAGTCAAATTTCCCAAAAACTCATTTTCATTACTAATGATAAATGATTTTGGCTGACATCCACATGAATAATTTAGCCAATTCCCATTCTATTCCACCCAATTCATTATTATTCAATTCATAAACCAATTTCCAGAAGTTAAATTCGAGGAAACACTTAGTTAATTCTGGTATATTCCAATAACTTTTAATTATAATTATCCCTATCCCATAGTTATTAGGAAAAAAATAAATAATACACAATAAAACAACCCATATGTGTCACAGAAATAGTTCCACATATCACTCATGGTTCATTAATATAGCCCAAAAATCACACTCCAACAACAATCACATAACTACCAAAACTCAACACATAATGTATCCATTGTCAAAAGAATGTAGCCCCACAACCTCACACCATACCATAACTAATTAGATCACCCCATCGAACAAAAAAACCTTATAGGTGTAACATAATAATAAATGAAATTCCACAAGCACACCAACACAGATAAAATAAAATTAAATCTTCTATATTTCCCACAAGATAATTGTCAAGGTGGATTTCAAAACATTACATCATCTCTTGTATGGATGATTTCACATAGTTCTAAATTCAAAAACAACTTGTTAATTAGTAATATATAATTACATAACCTTTTATAAATATAAAATTCTTGAAAAAAACAAAAAATAAAATCACAATTAAAAACAACTGTACCACACATAAGATTCAACAATATCATTGACTTCTAATATTAAAAAAAAGTGTATAATTTTAATAGAAACTAAAAAAATGGAAGAAAACACATGAGAGTTCATCCATAACCCATTAATTTTATTTAATTTTATTCATTATCATCTTTAGTAAATCCTTGACATCCACCAAAAAAGAAACAAAAGAGTTCTAGAATCATAGATAATCTAAGAACAAGGAGTGAACTAATATCCCTTACCTCAAACAATGTTTTTTGATTTTATATGTAAGTAAAAAACAAATAAGATAAATACCTAAATTCAAAACCACACTATGAATGTATTAGAATCCCAGAAGGCAATATATTCAGTCAAACTATATCTCTAACATCTCCAAAACTAGCCACTCCAATTTCCACAACATTCGACACAATAAGAACAAAAAGGGAATGATAATGGAAAATGAGGGGGAACTCACAATAAATTTTAAAATAATCAATATTTGATGAATGAGTATCGATGATATTAATAATGGAAGAGAATTTCTTCCCAAAAATGAATCTAAGTCTTGTAAGTGTCAATATTGAAGTTTGAGGAATGGTGTGTTTTGAAAGAACTCAAGAATTTATACCCAATAAATAATCAAAAGGATATAGATTAAAACCCTTGGCCACTCTTTAACAATTATCTTTTCAACATAGAATATAATTAAACATAGAGGGATGTTACACAACCACACCCAGTCTAACTGGCCTCAGGGATCCACACCATAGATTATGTTGATATCCAATTTTATTATTATAATAATATAATGAAACCAAACCACCATGAAATATCTATCCCAAAATAATATAGATAGTTTAATGAACACACCATTATCTACTCCTTATCCCTCTTCCATTACACATCCATTTATAGGGGTAGTTGTAAGCTAATCCAGTCACCTTGAGCCTCCTCGCCTCTACTCGCCTCTATATTGTAGACATTTATGAATCGATAGAGACACAAAAATACATCATTACAAACATCCATGTCACAAAACCCTTTATTTATTATAAGGGTCTCCACTATATCACAAATCATATCTCTATGTCATAATATAATCACTTTGCTATGATTTCAGCTCCAACTCCACTGGATATTTCCCAAACATCCTCTAAATTCCTCACACACCCAAAAAATCTTAAATAAATAAGTTGAAAAAAATATCTTCACATGAATGATGATATTTTTGAAATTAATGAATAGTTTATTAAATTTAAATGATTTTTTGAAATGGTTATTTGAAAGGGTTATAAATATTATAATGAACCCAACCCTAGTAGCTTAGAGTTGGTGGTTACATTATTACATTGGTTTTAGATACAAGAGATCGCATCCCAATGGACTGATTAGTTTAGTTGTCTTCGAATAATAGCTATATACTTGAAACTAATATTATATATAAAAACATATAATACAAAATAAAGTTTTCATTGATAAAAAATTATTCCCTTTATCATATCCATCTATATTAATCAAAATAAACTTCCTCAAATCAAAGTGGAAGTAAAACTACGAATGGGGTGAGCTCTAATTCTCAGTAAGGGTATTTTTACATTAGAATCTATCATGAAAAAATAAATAATCAACATGGAAAGAAAAATAACCAAAACACAAGTCATTTAATCAATAAATTGGACACGAATAATAATATGGTTGGAAAAAATGATGATTAAAACAATTCAATATAAATAATCATATGAGCTTAGAACATATCCATGAATATTATTACTAATCATATAATGACACATACATCCACAAATAAAATCATAATGATGGAATTCATAATTATGGCCCTAATTACCAATATTCTATTGAATTATTCCAACACATATTAAATAAATGGGTAATTCCTCCTCCAAATACCCAATATATTTTGTCTAATGAGACCCACTGATAC
This sequence comes from Viscum album, assembly GCA_963277665.1. Taxonomy (NCBI): domain Eukaryota; kingdom Viridiplantae; phylum Streptophyta; class Magnoliopsida; order Santalales; family Viscaceae; genus Viscum; species Viscum album. The sequence continues at coordinate 1,941,479,060 of OY728143.1, read as the reverse complement.
ATCGATGGGCTATAACAGGCATCTCTCATCACATACTATGTCCATTTCATTCATCATATGAAAGGGGAGAGACATAATAACATAAATATTTATATTAAAAAACAATAAAATGAGATTTTATTTACATCCCTAATGATTAGAAACAATAAATTTAATCATTTATATTGAAAAACTAGTATATTAAATGTTAATAATTTACCAAAGCAATAAACATAATAATTAACCATACAGACTAATATAGAAGAAGGTATCAAAATATTATACCCCCGATCAAATTGATCATAAATCATCTGAATAAATAATATGGATGTAATCATTACAAAATATTACTTTTTGATCATAAGTAAAATGAGGATTTCTTTAATTGATTCATTGAAATACCATAAAAATTCAATTAGAAACATTCTTGAGTCAAATACCATTTTAACATTGAAAATAAATTTTCAAAAATAATAATTCAAATAATAATCGGAAAAGCATTAGCATCAAAATGAATTATGTAATATTATTGATTAAAATTTAAACAAATGATTTTTCATGATGGTTTGATAGTATTGTTCATACTGAATTTGTTAAAACAAAGATTCCTTTCACAATTTTGAATGAAAAGTAAAAGAACACATTGTTTGTAAAAAAATTGAAATATTTTTTATAAATAATTTATTAAAAATAAAATAATGTGTAAAAAATTCATTAATAAATCATTAGGATAATGTTAAAAACATTTTCTGATTTTTTTTAGAAAACATGTAAATGGATGAAACATGATTTTTTATCTAAGAGAGAAATAAATTATAATTTTCTTAAAAATGGTTTCCCCATAATTTTTTTTATAAAAGAGAGGAAAAAAAATATTATTAGTAAATTTAATTCCTAACTATAGAATAAGATAATATTTTTTATGTTATTATATAAATATCAAAAAATTCCCCAAAGCAATGGTAACACATAAATAATTTCGAATAATGATGAGATTGTGAAATAAACACATGTCACATTGGTAAGTCTTGAATTGTAATCCCTATGAAATAAATAAATTTCAATTAAAAATTAAATAAAATGAAGATAAAATGTTCATGTTATAACATATCAAATGGGTGGTATATACACCATAAAAAATAAATAGGTGGGAAATTTGATATAAGTTTCAATGAAGTAAAAGTGATTTGAGAAACCCTTATCTCATGTCCAATTTAATTCACACGTGTTAAAATATCTTGTATAATTAATATATATTTATTAAAAATATATGAAAGAACCAAAATCATATATATTATACCATATATGATTTAATTATAAATTTATCACATTTTTATTAATAATTCATCCTTAAAAACACTATTCTAGGTGATAACAGTTTCATTTTTCACATATGTTTTTGTTAAGTGGATTCCAAATTTTTAGAATGATAATGTTTAATCATATATATATATTTTTATCATGATATAAATATCATTCATATTAAATAAATAATAATTAATAACAGTCAATGAATTTTAGAGGGAGTAAAATGATTAGCACCATTCATGGAGATTGTAGGTCCTATGTACGCATGAATGCTATTTCCATTTTATCAATGGTGGAATGTAATGAAGTTAAATTTTAATTCACCTTCCCATAATCATTAATATATGATATATTTTTTATATTTAAATCAAATCAATCATTATTACCATAAATTTAAAAATAAAATGAAAAACGTATCACATCGTTAGTGTAGGAGGTAGTCTACACGTATGCATGAGCAACATTATTATTTACTATTAGATTAGAAGGTATGAAGGAAGATGTGAAATTTTAATTAAAAAATTATAATAATGACATAAATATAATATATATATATATATATATTAAATATATCATTACATTTTGTTGTGAGAGGTCATGGTGGAAAATGAATTACATCAGTTAGCGAGGCAGTAGTCCATTGTACACATGATCAACCATTCCATTTATCATATGATGGATTAAAAGATTTATATATGTATTGAAATAAACATAATAAAATATTAGTATATGTTATATATTTGTGTTATTATTTTAGTATAGTTTATCAATATTTTATGTGGTTAAAGGAAGAAATAAAATAAAAACAAATGATTAAAAACTATATCTCTTTTTCAAAAAACCTATTTAGTTTCATACATAAAGACTTCATAGATTTTTTTATGATAAAAAATAAGACAATAAGTCATGATGGGGTTTTGAATAATGGTATTTTGTGAGGTATTTACTGAAAAAATATGTTTGAAAGTATCAATAAGAGAGGTGAGTGGGTATCATTTTATTAGCGGGGTGAAGGGCACACTCAAAATTTTAGGAAAGAGTAAATTGAACCCATGATTATCACATTAAAAATGGATCTAAAATGTATCATTAAAACACCTTATATGATATACGAAAAAAATATTTCTATAAAATAGTAATTTAACATGTTTTAAGATCATTTTAAATCATATATTATTAGTTTAACCTCATATAAACCAATTTTAACATTAAGAATAATAATTAATTTTTTATTGTTATTATAGTTAACTATGATAAAGATTAATTTTAATATTTTATAAAATATTAGTTATTACTATAAAAAATATGGAATCTATTTTACTAATTAAATGCACTGAAATAGAAGAATTTAATTTAAAATTATCCTAAATATTGAAAAAATGGGTTTCCAATGGAAGATGATTCTTAACCATATAATGTTTTCTATTAAAATTGATAATATAATGGATTAAAATGACATAAATTTTATTAAATATAATATTATAAAAAAAATTTAAATAATTTTTTAAAAAATTCTACTTTTAAAATTATTTAAAAAAAGAATTGTTTTATAAAAAATCATTATTTTCCACAATTTATTAAAAAGATTAACCCTTTTAAAAAATTCACAAAATTTAATATAAGATAATTTTTTCTTGAGGATTTTAAAAATTAATTTCAATATATTATTTAAATTTTCTATCATTAGAAAAAATTAAGTTAAATATCAGATCAAAAAATATGATAAAATCATTTTTTAGAAAAAGAATAGTTTTTAAGAATGTCATTTATTATCCTTTCAAATTATTCTTATTTTTTATTTATAATAATTTGATAAAAAATAAATTTATTTATAAATTTTTGAACCAAATAATTTTTATAATTTTGTTAGTCCAATTTATATTCCCCAATTTAACGGTTTGGTGATAAAAATTAAATTTAACAAATATATTTCACAGGTTGTATAAGCACAGTTTTGATTTTCATATATGATTTCTCAAAATAATTTGATTATTTTAAAATATAGCTGTGTTACATTCACTAAACATCAATAAAATTAATCCTAATTTTTTAAAATTGAGCTAAAAATGGTTTTCTATTTGAGAATACCTTTTCTGAAATCCTACATTGCGTAATGGGTTAATAAAACATCTTCTTTATAAGACTCAAATAGATGTTTGAAAGTTATTTAGAATAATAATTAACCATGTTTCCATGTTGGAAAAAATTATTGGTATGTGAAAAATATGAACATGGAAGAGGAACTAACAGCAAAGTAGTAAAATAGGGTGATATATAACATTATCATGAAAAAGGTATCAACCTAAAACCCATAAACATATGAGGTAGGAAAAGTCTAATGAGTTAGCATAAATGAAGGTAAAATTTAAATTTTTTTAAAGATTGGTTTCTTTAATGTTGAGATATTATTTTAATATCAAGACACAGAAAGATATAAAATATAATTACTTGATAATATTTTAATTCATAATAATTTGTTATTCCTTTTGTTGTTCTTTGATCAATTTCCAATTCATTTTTCACTCCATTAAATGAATGAATATTTTTAAAATTTTTATTAATGAATTACTAAAACTAACATTTAATGGATTATAACATCCATAAAATAGTGGTAGGTCCTTCTTTATTCCTCTAAATATTTAATAAAACAAAAAATGGTTTAAAATGTTATCCAATATTTCAAATTAATCTATAAAACTCAATAATAACACCAAAATTTCTAATTAATCTATTCCCTAAATAAGTATTCCCAAAAATATTTATTTAACATCTCCAAAAACATAATATCAATCTTTCCAAAAGATACATTATGTTAAACCTAAGGGTTATATATGTGCTTAAACAAAAAAAAAGTCTATGTCAATTTCATTAATCTCATATAATTCAAATGATTTGATCAACATAATATTTTTTACTCAATCTATTTGAGAGTAAATAATTTCATTTTAACTAGTAAATTACATTGGCTAGTGGAATGTGTTGCACTGTTGTTGCTCTTCAATTGTTGGTACAAGCGCCAGGGCCTTGTCAAATGTGATTGGTTGTCAAACGGAATATGGGTTTTCTTTTTCATAAAATATAATAATATAACTCCTATAAAATTCACAAAAACCAGATAAACATCCTCAAAAATAATATTTGCCATAAAATCACTTTTTAACCACAAATATTTTCTATATAAATTCTTTTTTTCCAAAAAAATAGATTATCCTAATTGACTATTATTAACTTTAAGAAAATTATCATATTAACCCTAAAGGTTATCAATAGCTTTAAACATATGTAGAAAAATGAATTCATCATCAAATGAAATTTTCACTAAAATCCATACTAATCTCAATGGTGATATTACTATAAATGTTTACCAAAATACACTTAATCGCATGAGAAGACCATTAATTAAAAAAATAAAAATGGTGACTAATACATTGAAATGATGATAAATATTAAATTCATAAACCCGTAATGGTATATATTACTCATAAGCTAATCTTAAATGAAGATATATATTCTTCAAAAAATTAACACAATCCTTATGTGTTTTATGATTCATATAACCAAAATTCTATTGATAAAAGCAGTTCTAAAATATAATTATTGAATCCCAGTACATAAATACATGAACACTTTTACATTAATTATTGGTATAATGTAGGTTATTCATTAGTCTATGAGTTAACCATAAATAGAGGGCATTGACTTAGATAATTCCCATGTTCCCCACATGTATGAAAAAACTATAAAAGGGTCTACGTAATTCAATTTATTTCCTTCCATCGTAAACTTAATTTTCATTGGAAATTAATTTCTTTATGACCTTATTTTTCACACATAAAAATACTTTCCCATTCCTTTGAAACATTTTCCTTGGTGTCTATTTCCACATCCCATACATGATGAAAATTGGACTGTTTTTCCTCCATGTCTCCACCACTCGAGCTCTTAATGGACTCCATTATTCTAATCTTTATAGAGTTAAATATTTTTTAAGGTGTAGTTTTTTAATCATATAATACGATAAATGATTAGGAATAATCACAATCTCTTTTACTAAATTCATCATCCAATTTGGAAACTCATTATTAACACATTTTCAATCATATTTAATGTTAACATGATTCCTTGAGGTTTTATCCAATGGATAAAACCAAAACATAATAGTATGAGAAAAAATAATCATTGTGAAAAACTGTATAATCATTTATAAGATATCTAAATATTTAATCCATCATTTCAAAATAATAAAATATTAGTTTAACCTAAATCATCTATTTTCCTAATTCAAATCCTTCATAATGGTTTGGAAATAAAATGATAATCATCCTAAGAATATACCCTAGAGTTTTAAATGAAGAGTACATCAAGAACCATGATCATGCACTAGGAGAAAAATGATACAAGAATCAATGCACCATTTTATAGTTATTAACCATAATTAAAAACAATTATATATTCTTATATACATGTAGTTTTCTGGCATAGAAGTATTTATAGGAAATGGACATAATCTATGCCTTACCAAAACATTATTACGTAATTATATACTAAGACTTATCCTCAATGTTATTTATAGGGTTATGTTCATTGATATTTTTTTCGGAAATTATAGTTCTAATGGTTTCTAGAAAATATTATGTACTAAAAACTATTAATTCCTCGACCTTGGTATCCCAGAGTCGATAGTTACTTTATTATGTTGGTTCTAGGTACAAGAAATCACATACCAAAGTACCATTTAGTTTATTAGTCTTGGAAAACTAGATACAAAATTGAAACTCAAATTAAAACTGAAAATAAAAAATAGAATATTATTTAAGAACACAATTATTCCCTCTAGAATATCCCTAAATATGAAAAATAAGAATCTTCCCAGTATCATGGGAGAGGAAACATAAGAAATGGGTGAGATCTATTGATTAGTATAGGAATTTGTATAGTGAAAGCTATCATTAACTAATAATGCATAATCAACATTGAAAGGTAAATAACTAAATAATATTCCATTCATTTAATAAGTTTAATTTGATGAATATTATGGAAGGAATAAATTATGATCAAAATAATTCCAAATAAATAATCAAATGAGTTTGGATCGTATCTATCAATATTATAATTAATTGAATAATGAAATGAAAATCAATAACAAATATTATATTGAGGGAATTAGTAATTCTAGATATCATCAACAAATATTATGTCCTTATTTCAATAAATCTTATTTAAATGTGTAAATACATAGAAAAATTACTAAACTAGTTTGTCACATGAGACCTATATATGTATTGAGGTATTACAATAGGCCATTCCCATCACTTACTAAGTCTAATGAATCCCTCATTTGAAAGGGAAAAAACATAAACACATTAACATTCATACCAGAAAATAGAATAAATAATGTTAATAATTTAACCAACCAAAAAAAATCAACATTAGAATTTCTCTTGAAAAATTTTCATAAGAAATTTTAATAATTTACATAATCATTAAATATAATCATAAACCATCTAGAGTAATATGAATAATTTTATCAAAATATTACTACCCTGTTAAAACTGATCAAAACGATCTGGATAAATTGTAAGGATAGTATAATTACAATTTATTCTTAAGATAGAATATTCTAAATGAGTATTATTTTCAATAATTAATAGAAAAACTATAAAATGATAATAAAAAGATTTTGAATAAAATACCCATTTTCAAATTGAAAATCACTTTTAAAAAGAAATAATTAGCTAAATATTTGGAAAATAATTTTCATTTAAATTAATCATTGAATATTTTAATTAATTATACAAATAAATGTATGGTAATGATGGAAGGAATTTTCCATTCATACTTAGTATGTTAAATCAAAAGTTTATTTTACATTTTTATAAGAAAATTTAAAAAACACCTTTGTTCTGAAAATGATAGGAATATTAATTTATTTTGTTATTGTAAAAATAAATTTTTTTTAAACATTATTTAATAAATAATTTATATAAAGTTATAAAATGTTTTTAATTTTTCTAGAAAACATGTATATGAAACAATATATATTTTCAACTGAATAGTGAAAGAATGTCATGTTTTCTCAAAAACAATTTCTCATTAATTTTATGTGAAAAATTATAGAAATGGTATTATTACATGAAATGATAATGTATATCCATAGGAAAATAAAATATATCCTTTTAATGATATAAATATAAAAAATTTACCCTAATATAGACTTAATAATAAACAATCTCAAATAATGAGGAAATTGTGAAATAAACCCATACCAATTTAGAAACCCTTGATTTGTAAGACTTGTAAAATAAATAACATCAAATGAATCATTAAATATAATGAATATAATTATATTAATTTAAAAATATATCAATGTTGTATTATATATATAAAGAATTAATAATTGGTTAATATGGTATATGCCTCATAGAAGTTAAAAGTAAGACGATAAACCCATACCTCTGGTCTTATTTCATTTGTAAGAAATAAAGGATAATTTATAATAAATATATATTTATTAAAATTATATTATATAATAATAGTCACATATATCTTTCAATATATGATTTTCTTGTAACATTTTATCTCCAATTTATTTAAAATTATATATTAAAAAAACATTCTCGTTTATAACTGCATAGTTTTTCACATATATTTTTGTTCAATATTATTATTAATTGTAATTTTAATATGGATAAATCATCTACATAATTTTAAAAATGAACAAATATCATATATATTCATTAGATAAGTGTTAATAATATTCTATAAAAGTTTTAGGTAGAAAAATGAGCTACATTATTCAGAGAGATGGTATGTCGTATGTACATACGAATTCTTTCTCATTTTATTGACTGATAGAAAAAAGATGATAAATATTAATTTAAATTTAAAGAATAATTAATATATAAAATATATCATATATTTTCATTAAATATATCTTTATTACCATTCATTTCAAAATAAAAATAGAAATGTGTCACATTGCTTTGTAGATATGGTAGTCCACACGTATGTATGAGTGATGTTATCGATTTACAATGGATTTGAGGGTAATAAGGTAGATGTGGTTTTAAATTAAAAAATTATAAACATTTTATACATATAACAAACACACACACACACACACACATATATATATATATATTAATTCCATCATTACATCCAATCATTATATGTTGTGATGCATAATTAATTAAATCAGTTCACAAGTTAGTAGTCTGTCGTACACACGATCGACGATTTTGTTTCACATTTAATAGAAGAAGATATGGATATAGGCATAATAATATACCACTATAATAGAGATACGTTTTTAAGTATGTTATATTTTTTTATATTTTATACAGTCAGAGGATGAATAAAATTAAAATGCATGGATAGGAACAATTCCTTTTATTTGGACAATGTATTTCGGATTATACAAAAGGCCTTCATAGAATAGTTTTATTATATAAAAAAATCTATGTTTGTCAAGAGATATGTAATGAAGTAATTTTTGAAGTAATTTTCTTAAAAAATGGGCTATGTGAGTGTTAAGAGGAGGGGAGAGAGGGTTCTCTTTTATAATTGGGGGTAATGAGATATTGGGAATTTTTTAAAAGAATAAATTATGCCTATGTTTTTCCAACTATTTAAGGAAAAAATGACTAATTATATAAATTTGTATTATATATGTTCTAAATATGTTTATGAAATAGAAATTGGAAATGTTTTTTGGTCATTTAGACATTATCTTCTTAGTTTAACATCAAGAAAACCTATTTTAACCATTACCACAATAATTAATTTTACTTTTTTACTTTTCATTTAGACCAAAAAATTAGTTCAAATTATTATATAATAATAATTATTATTCATAAAAATATGTATTCAATTTTTTAAAATTATAATCATATAATTGGGAGAATTAAGTTTAAAATTAACCCCATAATGTGATGAAAAAATAGTTTTCCAGTGGAATAGTTTTACATGTATAAAATGTTTTCAAAAGTATATAAAGTTTGTATAATAAATATAGACATATAATTGAGTAAATATCTTAAATTTAATTTATTATTATATTATTGAACTAATTTTACTTGTAAAATTTTTTAGAGAAAAAATACTTTGGAGAATGATTTAAATGAAAGGTCAATTTTCAATAAAAAATTGTATTTTTTCACTATCCATTGAAAAATTACTCTCTTTAGTAAATTATAAAAAATCACTCTAAGACAATTTTGTCAAAATGATTTAAAAAATGAATTTATTTTTTAAGATACAAATTTTATAATGTTCAAAAATTAATTTTTTGTATAAGTGCACAAAACTCGATGAAACCATTATTTTATAAAAATACAGTTTCTCAGAATGGAACTTTTTTTTTCATTCAATTGATTATTATTTAAATTTATAATTAATTGATATAATTTTTTTAAAATTTTTAAAAAATATAATTTTAATAATTTTGTTAGTCCTACTCATAGCTTATATTTTAAAATCTAGGTTATAACGGTCTTATTTAAATAATATATCTCAAAGGTCATTTAAGCTTGGTGTTGTGTGTCCTATTAACTATTCAAAAAATGTTAATATTTTAAAATCATGAGTTGTTAAAAATATGGTGTCTCTATATGTTTTCATGGTTATTATATTTCATTTAATATCTAATTAAGTATTAATTTATGAAAATATATGTTAAAATAAGTTGATATTATATATGAAAGTATTTTTATACAGGATTAATGTTCTATGTTTAACTGAAAAAATTTTAAATATGATTCAAGGAATTTTAATTTTGTAATTTTTTTCTCTTTCCTTTATACCCCATTATTGAGTTTTATAATCATCCCACATCTTCGAATTATTTTCATAGGTCAAAATGATGATTATGAATGATTATGAAGGCAATGCTCTTATAATAATGTTAATTTTGAGTAAATCCTTTATATTTTTTATTATTTATTGGATAATTATTTCCATGAAAAAATAATTCAATTTTTTGATGAATTTTTTAATTAAGTTTTATAATCTATAATAATATGATCTAAACTATTTTTATCTGTTATTGTTCTTATTTTGTAGAATTTGGATTCTATGATCAATGTTTTCATTTAGTGTAGAAGAAATTAAGGATATTGAATATTTTAATTTAATAAATATTTAAATTTTTTTATTGTTTTATATTTATGTGGTTTTGATTACTATGCTAATTCTAAGTGAATATTCTTATTTTACTTTTGGTAAAAAAAATATTATGATTGGATGTTTTTGATTTTTTATGTTTAATATTAGATTTATATAGTATGGAATAAAAAATTATTATATGTATCTTATATGTCTTTCAAAAATATGTTATGTATCATTATTTTTCAATTTGAAATATGATACACTTTTTAGGGAGACATAAAATATACATTACACATCATTTATCATGGAATGTAATTTATCTTACTTTTTTTCTATAGTAAAACAATTATCTTATATATATAAAAGTTACAAATTTATCATATGTATTGAATTTATATCAATGTAAAATATCATATATTTTTAATATAAGTTTGAAGAATATATTTTTTATTTATTTAATTATATTAGGTACTACTTATGCTAAAATATTTTCTCACGTATTAAGATGCTATAATTATTTAAAAAATGTATATCATATATTAGGATTAATCTATTAAAATATTATATGTATCAAGAATAATAGAAAAGTGAAATATATTATGCATTAAATATCTTGAATTTTATCCATTCTTGAATATATGTTACAAAATATTTTTTTGAAATTATGTTTTGCATTGTCAATTATTATTATTTTTTTCATATCAATTTTCTCACACATATTAGTATTGATACTTTAGAAAATTTATTCTTTATTTTTTATGAACTAGAATGGATATTTTGATTATATAATATTTATCACATTTCCTAAAAAATTAATTAATATTATACTCCAAATTATGTTATTTTCATAAGGAAACCAAATCTTGGTATTTTTGGGATTATTCATTGTATTTTGAATTAGAATTGTAGGATAATCATTGTGAAATTTGTTTCAAAGGCATGGACAACTCTAAATAAGATTTTTTATACTAAGGATTATACATTTTTTGAATATTCACAATGTATTAAAAATCATTTATTAATAGTGGTATTTTAGGAAAATATCACATCTAATGATATTATTATTCTTTTTTAATTATACTATCCATCACAGTGTGTATAGTTGTAACATTACTTATTTGAAGAGCGAACAATATTTTAGAAAGGGATATATTAATATACATATATCCTTAATAAAACATTGTGGACATTATTTGAAATAGTTTTATGCACTGAAAAACATTGAAGTGAGAATAAAATAACATTCATGATCACTACTTTTTTTCTATTACAATAATTTAAAGAGATTCACCATAAAAATTCATTGATCAATGGTTTATTGAGATACTTTATCTATTATAACTCATTTTTATTGACTACATTATAAGTTATGAACTATATTCTCTTATCTAATCCAATTATATATAATATATTATTGGTTTATAAATTTTCTCCACTAGAAATTTCTATTTGGTTATATATTAATAAATGTTATTTTTTTAGTTATATTGTGACATCCCATTTAAAAGTCACTAAGTGTCATGGTTGTGATCCCACTAGAAAATGTAGTTTTTTATAGGGTTGTGAATCCCCTTTATAATTCATGTATTTAGATGAATATTATAAAAATAAAGTAGTATATGTTTGTGAAGTGTAGGCATATGATTCTTTCTGATCCAAAATACTAAAAAATATCATCTATTCATATTTTAATTTTCCATTTCACTATTATTTTATCACTAGATAAGATTTAAAATTTAATCTTGTATATTCACCCCCTATAGACCTTTTTTACATCTTACCATCTAGGAAAGAATTTTTTTATCAATTATATACCTCTTAAGAGTTGTGATCTTTTAATTGTGTTCTTTATTTTCCTATCTATTTTGATGATCTATAATAGTTTATTGGTTTATAATTTTTTCTCACAAGCATGTTATGATTGGTTATACATCAATAAAAGGTGTGTTTTGTAACTGGATTGTGACACCCCATTTAAAAGGTACTCTGGGTCATATTTGTGCTTCCACTAGAAAAGCTTGATTTTAATAGGGTTGTGATTCCACTTCAAAATTCACGTATTCTAATGAATAATTTTACTCCTCATGTATTATTGGGGTGTGTAGAGTAGTAATAAGATTATTTTTTATTCAAAATAATATTAAAATATCATGTGTCCATATTTTAATTTTCTAGTGCACATTTATTTTAACTCTATATGTGATTTAAATTTTAATGTAGTATATTCACCCCCTCTAGACCTTCCATATGTCTTACTATTTAGGAAGAAAATTATATCAAGGACATAGCCCATAAGAGTTTTAATTTTTTTATTTTAACAATGTACCTTTAAAACATGTATCAGAGACTTGGATCTGTACATATCAAGTTTTTATGCTCTATTTGAAATATATATTATGTTTCTAAAATATTTTTAGGATTAATAATCTATGGTAAAATATTTTTATATTGAATTACAAAGTATAACTGATAGATGAATTCATTATAAACAATATTTCATTTATAGAAATAACTACAACCACTATAAAAAAATAATGGAACTCTACCTTTGGAAACATGAAAATGAACATTAGAAAATAATGATAAAACCATACAAACCTCTTGAGTCATAACATGAATCTCCTTCTGGTAATGAACCATCTATGTATTTTCTTAATTATAACATCATCAATATTAATTATTGTGATATTAGTATAATTGTAACATCCCAGGTAAATAAAGAATAATACATTCTCATATTTATTGATATTTAAGAATTAAATATTATCTTTAATTTAAAGTGGTTGCCATGTTTGATAGCGTACCCGATACGCAACAAAGAGTTTCTTTGAGATCTTACGTTTCACACTAGTAATAAAACAATATTATTTTAAATGGTAGTTAACATGCAGCCATTGTATTGGAGTGAATGAATAGAAATAACTGAAATATGATTATATATGTTTTTTAAATGTTTTTACATTTATCCAATAAAAGATAAAGGCTTAAAATATGAAAAGAATTCAATTTTAGGCATATATACTGTAACATTCACTAAAGGTCGACTTATTGCCTTTTGATGGCGAACCGTCTATAAATATAGTTTTGGTAACTCTTATTCATTCTATTGGACCAAAAAAAATTCTTCTTTAGATTTGATAAATCAAAATTTACTTTGTGTAAATTTTTGGTATTTTTCCGATAATGTTCATTTTTAAATGAATAGTGAAAAATGTTGTATTTTAATTCAAAACCTCTTTTTAATATAATTTATTTATATGATTAGATTATCTTTTGAATTGATTTTAATGTTCAATTAGAATATATTTTTACCATTTAATCCAATAATGGTCGTTGGAATTAATTTCACCATGAAATTGGACTTAAACTAGTGTCAATCTTTTGATACATATTGTTTCATAAAAACACGCTATTTGTTTTGACAATGGGTAATAATTATTAAATTAAATAATGCAACTTATATGTTTTGAATTTTTTAAAATAGACATCATTTTTGAGTTCGGAATATCAAATATAGCTTAGGGTGAATTTTTTGTATTCTTCTGAAAAACTTCAATTTTTGATGAATAGTGAAACCACTAAGTGGTACTTAAAAAACTAATTTTTCGTTTAACTGAAAATTTACCACCTCTGTGTTTTGAATTTCAAAAATCTGACAAACATGGTTATCATTAAGAAGTAAAATGTGGTTCAATGTGATTAATTTTTTTTGGTGAATAGTAACTTTTATGTTTTTAATCGCGATTAGAGGTAATTAGTGTAGTTTAAGGTAAAAATAATGTTTTAATAATATGAAATGACCTAGACACATGTCCTACCATTTATTGGATGTGTCATGGCTGACCATGACAATCCATGGGTCAACATGAGGACCCCATGGAGCCACTTTGGTAGGAAAATGACATTAAAAACTTTTTATTTAAAGGTAAAATTAAAATGTCACAAACATGAGTTGTTTTACTAAAACAATTTCTAAATTGGGATATACAAGTCATAGTTTTGACTATAAATATTCATTAAAAATATAAAAATATTTCCTACATCATGTTATTTTTTTATAATATTTAGACATTAAATAAATTAAATTATTTATGACACCATTATGATGCAGCGATTACCTCATTATTTAACGATTTAAATAAAATAAAATGATAATGTAAAATATAATACCTACACATGTCAAAAACCTATTGGATGGGTGGATTTCGAACACTTATCACCTTATCCTCAAAATATATAATTTTGGGACCTTTTAAATCCTAAAACCATTTTATAATAAAGTATCATTTTATAACATTCCAAGAGTGCCCCTCCTCTCCTCTTATAAAAGGCCCCCACCTCTACCATCTTACCCACGCCTCTCAAGCCTTTATCTTGGAAAAAACCTGCCCATTTAGTCTCTCCACATCCCTCTCTTACTCCTTGAATAATCACTTTTGGAAGAAGTCTTTCCAAGGAAGCCTTTGAGCTCAAATCAAAAATAGTTACCCGTTTTAAAGGTAATGTCTTCTCTTGTGTTCTTATGTTTTATTTTGCTTCTCCAACCCCCTAAAATCTTTTTATTTCATTATTTTGTAACAACAACAGTATCATAAATATAGTAGGATGTTGTTATGAGAAGTATTATATCTAAACATACACACACCTTTATCTAATGGTTAAAGAGCATACTATTTTTGTGGATGGTGGATTTCTGCCTCACGAAACGATGATTGTTAAATATTATTATAACACCTTCAAATGTGGCCATTAAGATGACACTATATTTATATATGATATATAATATTTTTATGTTTTCCTTAACCTTCTGTATTTTTCATTTATGGAATACCTTTATGGCTTCCATTATGGGTATACGCGATATCTTCATTTTAGGAAGTGTGGACTACCACACCCTCAAAGTGATTTGATTCGTTAATGCCATATGTGGGACGTATAAAGGATGGATTCAATGATATTATATATGACATTATACTGGAATAATAATATAACTTTATTTCATTATGTTTCCATTCCATAAAATACGAAATAGAAATAAAAGTAGCGTTCATGCGTACGTACGACTTACCGTCTCCATGAAGGGTGCATTTCATTTCTTACCTCTAAATGTTATGTAATATAAAAAATGCATGTATATACTGAATATATATGATATATATTGATATTTACATAATTAATATGACTCTGGATATAATGGATACATGAAAAACATGTAATTATATAGAGTGTATTTTTGACTCAAGTACCAATGATCGGTAAAATGACTGTTATTATCTTAAATAATTACATAGTGTTCATGACATGGTAATAAGTGATATAAAAAGGAATAATGAACTTGATAAAGGTTCTTAAGAAAGTATAAATTAACTCAAGTTTATTATTCAGGAGGTTAAATAACGATCGAGTCAAGTCGGAAACAAGGTAAGGGACTTCGTCTCAATCTCCTTTCATTGAGGCATATTTTATACACAACATTGTTTTATTCGGTGTATAAAACCCTTTGAATTTTACATTTATTCAAAAGGAATATTTTTATATGAAGCATTTACTAAACTAAAAAAGGGAATGTGTTTTTTTTTCGTATGTATGTGGCGACAACGACTTATCCGCCGTCGTGACCATTATTTGAGTTTCGGCTTCCTCTACAAGCCATAACATTTTTTGAAAGAAAAATAAATACCATGTTTTACTTTTATTTTATTTTGTTATTGAAAATGGTTTTCATAATGTTTTTATATCAATGTGTTGTATTGATATCTTGTGATTGAAAAGTGGAAATGTTATGTTTCCTTTAGGTATGTTTTATGTGATACAATTACGTTATGGTTCTTGGGAATTGTTATGAAGACGGGTGGTTCCGTGATAAACTAAGAGCGGGTGAGCCCGATATAGCTCTCCAATGCATTGGGTAACATGAAGGGGTTAAACGTTAAGGTTTCTCCGAAGAGATTTAGGGAATATACTGTGATGGGTATTTCAAACATAACCAGGAGGGTTACTCCCTACGTAAGAATGTTATGAATCCCTCAAGTTACCTTTATGTCATATGATTTCTATGATTTATTCATGATTTGATGAGGTATGTTAAAGTGCTTATGTTTTATGGGAAAAGAATGATTTCATTCTTATGTATATATGTACTCATGTTTCCTTTCCATATATTTTTTATAACCCTTACTGAGATTTTTATGCTCATCCCAGGTTTTTGAAATGTTTTTCACAGGTCATAGGAATGGTACATGATATGATGATAGTGTCCAGGAAGTGTCAAGAAAGAATCCATGATTTATTTTAAATATGTTTCCGTTGATGGGAAAAATGAATACTATCTTTTATTGTAACCACTTTGTTTAAATGTGGGATGTAATGCATGTTTTATGATCTAATTATCTAAAACTCTAAACCTAAAAAGATCCTCAATGTGAATTATTCATTCGATTCAATATTAAGTAAGGTTTAAGGCTGAGGCCTTATAGTTGGTATCAGAGGTCGGTTTAGATAACATTATGAGATATAATTATATTAAATGATTATCAAAAAATATTTTTTTGGTCAAATTGAAATGATATAGCATTTGAAGATTACCATGTTTATTCTCCTAAGATATTTCTGTGTTAAGAATGGTTTTTCATAGAAGAAATATAACAGATTTTCTGGGAAGGAATACTGAGGGAAATGACCTTTCAAATCATTATCCTGAGATGGTCAGAATCAGAACTAAACATTTTGTTGCAGTGATGGCTCAGTTGACTCAGGTGAAAAATGTTGGTTGTTTTTATTGATGATATTTTGGTGTTTTCTAAAAGTAAAGAGGAGCATGAAAGTCATTTAAGGGTTATTTTTCGAAACTTAAAAGAAAATAAATTGTATGGGAAATTTAGCAAGTGAAAGTTTTGGTTGCAAAAAATTTCATTCCTTGGACATATTGTTTCTAAAGATGGGATAACTATTGATCCTGCAAAAAACAAAGTTTGTTGAAGAATGGCCAAGACCCACAAGTGTAACTGATATTCTTAGCTTCCTTGGTTTGGCTGGCTATTACAGAAGGTTTGTTAGAAATTTTTCACGGTTATATATTCCAATGACTAAGCTAACTCGAAAGGGTGTTAAGTTTATCTGGACAAAAAAATGTGATGATTTTTTTAGGAACTGAAAAGAAGATTGGTGAATGCTCCAGATTTGGCACTACCGTCTAAGACTGGTGAGTTTGTTCTCTATAATAATTCTTCATTGAAAGTACTTGGTTGTGTCCTAATGTAGAATGATCAGGTAATTGCTTATGCTTCACGACAGTTGAAAACTCATGAGGTAAATTACCCTAAACCTAATTTAGAAATAGTTGATGTTGTTTTCTCTTTAAAAATTTGGAGGCATCATTTGTATGGCGTAAAGTGTGAAATATATACTGATCACAAAAGATTAAAGTATATATTCACTCAGAAATAATTGAACATGAGCAAGAGGAGATGGCTAGAATTAATTAAAGATTATGATTGTACAATTCATTACCATCCAAGAAAAGCAAATAATGTGGGCGATGCTTTGAGTCAAAAAAGTAATGCTTCATCAACCATGCTACATTTGGAACAAGATCCTTTGGTTTTTGATTTGATGAACTTTGGCATAGAAGTTGTTGGTGCAGGAAGTTCTTCTGTTTTGTTCCCGGTATCAGTGAGATCATCTTTATCTGATAGAATCAAGCAAGCACAGAAGCAAGACAGTGAGTTGTAGAAAAAGGTAGAGTTGGTTCAGAAGGGTAAGTTCCCAAAATTTAATATTGATAATGATTGTGTTTTGAGGTTTGGGAAGAGATTATGTGTGCCTTGTGATTCACAGTTGAAGAATGAGTTGTTATGTGAGGCTCATATTAACCCGTTTTTAGTTCATCCTGGAAGTACTAAGATGTACAGAGATCTGCGGGAGTATTACCGGTGGGATGGAATGAAAAGAGATATTACTGATTTTACTGTGAAGTGTTTGACTTGTCAGCAGGTTAAAACAGAGCAGTAGTTACCAAAAGGGATGCTTCAGACTTTACCAGTGCCATGGTGGAAATGGGAAAATATATCCATGGACTTTGTTTTGGGAATACCGAAGACATCTTGAGGTAATAATGCAATCATTGTTATTGTTGATATCTTGACTAAATCTGATCATTTCCTTCCTATTAAAGATACATTCTCTCTAGATCAACTTTCTCGATTGTATCTTAAGGAGATAGTCAGGTTGCATGGAGTTCCCCTATCCATTGTATCTGATTGTGATCTTAGGTTTACTTCTATCTTTTGGAAATGCCTTTAGAAGTAATTGGGTACAGAATTAAACTTTAGTACAACTTTTCATCCTCAATCAGAAGGGCAGTCAGAATGAACAATTCCGACTTTGGAGGATATTCTACGTTCTTGTTCGATGGATTATCAGGGAAGTTTCGACCAACATATTTCTTTGGTTGAAGTTTCATATAATAACAGTTTTCATTCCAGTATATAGATGGCACCATTTGAGGCATTATATGGGAAGCAGTGTCGAACTCTAGCTTTTTGGGATAAAGTGGGTGAAAGGAAGATGATGGGACCATAATTGGTAGAAGAGATGGTAGAAAAAGTATAGATGATTCAAAAACACATGAGAACAGCTCAGAGCAGACAGAAAAGTTATGCAGACAACAGGAGGAAGGATCTATCTTTCTAGGTAGGTGATCATGTTTTTCTCAAAGTTTTACCATGGAAAAGTGTGATGCGATTTGGTAAGAAAGGAAACATGAGTCCAAGGTTCATTGGACCATATGAAATTCTGGAGAAAGTTGGATCAGTTTCTTACCGAGTGTCTTTACCTCCGAGTTTATCTCAGGTACACAATGTTTTTCATGTTTCGATGTCGAGAAAGTATATGCCAGATCCATCCCATGTTTTGAGCCCAGAGGTAGTTCAGTTGGAAGAGAATCTCTATTATGAAGAACAACCAATCCAGATTCTCGACCGAAGAGAGCAAGTGTTGCGAAATAAGGTAATTCACCAGGTAAAGGTTTAGTGGAAAAACCATATGGTTTAAGAGGCAACGTGGGAATCAGAAAATGCTATGAGGGATAAATACCCCCACTTATTTTGATAAGTGAATAAAATAGTGAGGACACAATTTTCAAAAGGGGGGAAGGATGTAACATTCTAGGTAAATAATGAATAATACATTCTCATATTTATTCATCTTTACGAATTAAATATTAATTTTACTTTAAAGTGGTTTCTATGTTCGTTAGCGTACCCGATACGTAACAAAGAGTTTCTTTGAAATCTTACAATTCAGACTAGTAATAAAACAATATTATTTTAAAGGGTTGTTAACACGTAGCCATTGTATTGGAGGGAATGAATAGAAATAAATAAAATATGATTATATATGTTTTTAAATGTTTTTACATTTATCCAATAAAAGATAAAGGCTTAAAATATGAAAAGAATTCAATTTTAGGCATATATACTCTAACATTCACTAAAGGTTGACTTATCGCCTTTTGATGGGGAATCATCTATAAATATAGTTTTGGTCACTCTTATACATTCTATTGGACGAAATAAAATACTTCTTTAGAGTCAAGAAATCAAAATTTACTTTGTGTAAATTTTTGGTATTTTTCCGATAAAGTTCATTTTTAATGAATAGTGAAAAATGTTGTATTTTAATTCAAAACCACCTTTTAAGATAATTTATTTATATGATTAGATTATCTTTTGAATTGGTTTTAATGTTCAATAAGAATATATTTTTTTACCATTTAATCCAATAGTGGTCTTTGGAATTAATTTCACCTTGAAATTAGACTTAAACTAGTGTCAATCTTTTGATACATATTGTTTCATAAAAACACAATATTTGTTTTGAGAGTGGGAATTAATTATTAAATTAATTAATGCAACTTATATGGTTTGAATTTTTTAAAATAGACATCATTTTTGAATTCGGAATATCAAATATTGCTTAGGGTGAATTTTTGGTATTTTTCCGAAAAACATCAATTTTTGATAGATAGTGAAACCACTAAGTGGTACTTAAAAAACTGATTTTTCGTTTAAATGAAATTTTACCACCTATGTGTTTTGATTTTCAAAAATCTGAGATACATGGTTATCATTATGAAGTAAAATGTGGTTCAATGGGATTAAAATAATTTTTTGGTGAATAGTAACTTTTATGTTTTTAATCGTGATTAGAGGTAATTAGTGTAGTTTAAGGTAAAAATAATTTTTAATAATATGAAATGACCTAGAAACATGTCCTACCATTTATTGGATGTGTCATGGCCGACCAGTACAATCTATGGGTCAACTTGGGGTCCCCATGGTGCCACTTTGGTAGGAAAATGACATTAAAAACTTTTTATTTAAAGTTATAATTAAAATGTCACAAACATGAGTTGTTTTACTAAAACAATTTCTAAATGGGGTTATATAGGTCATATTTTTGACTATATATATTCATTAAAAATCTAAAAATATTTCCTACCTCATGATATTTTTTTATAATTGTTAGACATTAAATAAATTAAATTATTTATGACACCATGATGATGCATCGATTATCTCATTATTTAACGATTTAAATAAAATGAAAAGATAATTTAAAATATAAGACCTAAACATGTCAAAAACCTATTGTATGGGTGTATTTATATATATTATCACCTTATCCTCAAAATATATAATTTTGGGACCTTTTAAATCCGAAAATCATTTTATAATAAAGTATCCTTTTATAACATTCAAAGAGTGCCCCTTTTCTCCTCTTATAAAAGGCCCCCACCTCTACCACCTTACACACACCTCTCAAGCCTTTTTCTTGGCCAAACCATGCCCATTTTGTCTCTACAGATCCCTATCTTACTCCTAGAAGCATCACTTTGGGTAGAAGTCTTCTCAAGGAAGCCTTTGAGCTCAAATCAAAAATAGTTACCCGTTTTAAAGGTAGTGTCTTCTCTTGTGTTATTATGTTCTATTTTGCTTCTCCAAACCCCTAAAATATTTTTATTAATTTATTTTGTAACAACACTAGTATCTTCAATATACTAGGATGTTGTTATGATAATTATTATAGCTACACTTACACACACCTTCATCTAATGGTTAAAGAGCATACAGTTTCTGTGGATGGAAAATTTTTGCCTCACGAAACGATGATTGTTCAATATTATTATAACACCTTCAAAGGTGGACATTAATATGAAACTATATTTATATATGATATATAATATGTTTATGTTTTCCTTAAGCTTCTTTATTTTTCATTTATGGCATACATTTATGGATTCTATTATGGGTATACGCAATATCTTTATTTTAGGAAGTGCGGAATACCGCCCCCTCAAAGTGATTTGATTCGTTAATTCCATATGTAGGATGTATAAAGGATTAAGTCAATGATATTATATATGAAATTATACTGGAATTATAATATACCTTTATTTCATTATGTTTCCATTCCATAAAATATGGAATAGAAATGAAAGTAGCGTTCATGCGTACGTACGCCTTACCGTCTCCATGAACGGTGCATTTCATTTCATACCTCTAAATGTAATGTAATATTAAAAATGCATGTATATACTGGATATATATGATATATATGATATCTACATAATGAATATAACTCTGGACATAATGGATACATGAAAAACTTGTAATTATAAAGAGTGTATTTTTGACTCAAGTACCAATGATCATTAAAACGACCATTATTATCTTAAATAATTACATAGTGTTAATGACATTGTAATAAGTGATATAATATTGAACTTGAAAAAGGTTCTTAAGAAAGTATAAATTATCTTAAGTTTATTATTCAGGAGGTTAAAGAATGATCGAGTCAAGTCAGATACGAGGTAAAGGACTTCGTCTCAATCTCCTTTCATTGAGGCATATTTTATACACAACTTTCTTTTATACAGTGTATAAACCCCTTTGACTTTTATGTTTATTTAAAAGGAATATTTTTATATGAAGAATTTACTAAACGACAAATGGAAAGGTTTTTTTATGTCATACGTATGCGGCGACAATGAATTCTCCACCGTCGTGACCATTATTTGAGTTTCGGCTTCCTCTACAAGCCATAACATTTTTTGAAAGAAAAATAAATACCATGTTTTACTTTTCTTTTATTTTGGTATTGAAAATGGTTTTCATAATTTTTTATATCAATGTGTTGTATTTATATGTTGTGATTGAAATGTGGAAATGTTATGTTTCATTTATGCATGATTTATGTGATATGATTATGTTATGGTTCTTGGGCATTGTTATGAAGACGGCTGGTTCTGTGATAAACTAAGGGCGGGTGATCCCGATATCGCTCTCCAATGCATTGGGTAATGCGATGGGGTTAAACGTTAAGGTTTCTCCGAAGAGATTTAGGGAATATACTGTGATGGGTATTCCAAAAATAACCAAGATGGTTACTCCCTACATAAGAATGTTATGAATGCCTCAAGTTTTCTTTATGTCTTATGATTTCTATGATTTATTCATGATTTGATGAGGTATGTCAAAGTGGTTATGTTTTATGGGAAAAGTATGCTTTCATTCTTATGTATATATGTACTCATGTTTCCTTTCTATATTTTTTATAACCCTTACTAAGCTTTTTATGCTCATCCCATGCTTTTGAAATGTTTTTCACAGGTCAAGGGAATGGTACATGATATGATGATAGTGTCAAGAAAGTGTCAAGAAAGAATCCATGTTTTATTTTAAATATGTTTCCGTCGATGGGAAAAATGAATACTATCTTTTATTGTAACCACTTTGTTTAAATGTGGGATGTAATGAAAGTTTAATGATCTAATTCTCTAAAACTCTAAAATTGAAAAGATCCTCAATGTGAATTATTCATTTAATTCAATATTAAGTAAGGTTTAAGGCCGAGTCCTTATAGTAATTGTTTTTATTCTTGTATTTTTTTGTGTGTAAAAATACTCTTGATATTCGTATGACATTGAATGTTACTCACTATGGAATTGAAAAATTGGAGTAAATATCAATCCATAATTGACTCTACCCCAATCACTATAATTATAAGAACCTGGTTTATATTGATAATCTCAGCCTCTAGTGTATTATCAGTACCACAAAAGGAATATAAACATCCATTTATATCACTTTAATGAGTTATAAACACTTTATAACATCCCAAAACCCCAATATTTCATTTTAATGCATCATTTAAATTGAATGTGTGTAACGCCCGGACCCCACTTACCCAGAGTCAGTACATTATTACATAACATTGTCATGATTACAAGAGATCAAGTCCAAAAATACTGATAGGTTTAGTAACCTTGGAAGTATTAGATTCATACATGAGTTTTATTTTACATTATGAAATGAAAAAAATGAAACATTGTGTCTCCTTTCATCACTCTCATTTCCCTTATCCTATCCCTATAGGTGAGTCATAATATACTTCTTCACATCCTAGGAAAAATAAAACATAAAAAATGGGTGCGCTCAGATGCTCAGTAAGGAAAACAATATAGTGGAATATATTATAAATAAGAATCAACATTTAAGGAAATTTACACGACTAAAACAAAAGCCCTTTGAACTAGAACTTTAGAAAAATATACAAATGATAAATAAAATAATATCATTTACTTATGAACATGGATATTCTACTAGTAAAATAATGACATGTATTATCAATAGCTAATCTCATAATAATGGAATGTATAATGTTGGACATCTTAACCTTATAGTCATGGTCTCGTGCTAAGACTATAGATAAAAATATTGTTAAGGCCTTGTTCCAAGACACTAGTTTGTCTCATGAGACGTACCAATGCATCAAGGGTCATTAGAGTTCCCCACTCGTCACTTACTACAACTAATACATTTTTCATATGAATAGAGTGAATCATAAAATAATCATTCATATTAAACTAGCATACATAATGTTAATACATTAACCAAAATCCATGAATGACATAAAAATGGAACATCCACAATCAAACATATCATAAAACATTCAATACAATATAGAATATTGTATCATAATTGCTCAACTTAAATTAAATATAAAATCCAATAATAGATATTGACACCGATGAAATCAATCCAAATACTATTTTAGAGAAATATATATTTCTACTTTGAAATCATTTAAAATATGAATAATTATAAAAGAAAACATTTACGTTGAAAATATTTTTATATTATTGTAAGGGAAGCTTCAATGTTGTTATAATGGTGGAAAATAACATCAACCACTGTATAAGTTTAAAAAACATTCTTTCCTTAATTTTTCGAAAGGGTCATAAAGTACCTTGTTTCGAAAAGGACATAAATATTCCTTTTAATTTTTTTATAATCACTCAAAAAAGGGTATAAATGAATTCAAAACATAGTCAAGTAAATAGTAAAATAGTTTTGAAATACAATTTTAAGTAACATAGATGTTGATGATAAGGCAATCCCAGTATATACTTACGTATAAAAAACCTCAAATAATAAAGAGATTGTAATATTAACCCTTTCCCTGTACTGTTCGTTAGTTGGGAGTACTTTAACCTCTTGTATAATTTCTATTGAATTTTTATTAAAGTATATAAGAACCCCATACATAAATATGATATCATATATGATCCCCTAATATTACTTTGTTAATAATATTTTTGTAGTATCATTGTTTCATGTGTTAAGTGATTAGTCTTCCTTTATATGTTTTGTTACCTAATTCAGTTTTATTATGGATATGATTTATTTGATTCATACCCAATGTGATATTAAGTTCATAAAAATTATTTTTAATTATTAAATGAAAATTATTCTTGAGTAATTATGATGAGGATGGGAATTTTATTACGTCGTGGAGATGATAAGACAGACGTACACCCAAGAAACAATATCATTATATTGATGGTGAAATATTATGTAATTAGATAGAATATTATATCTACTGAATAATTAAAATTTTATATTTATTATCTACATAAATTATACTCATTAATATACCAAACCAAATAATTAAGTGTTGAATAACAAACTACATCACGCCATGGAGACGATATGTCGTACGTACACACAAGAGACAATATCATTCTATTGATGATGAAATATTATGAAATTGTACGGTATAATATATATAATAAATCATTAAAATGTTATATTTATTATATAAATAAACTATACTCATTAATATACTCATCTAAATAGTGAAGTGTTGAATAACAAACTCCACCACGACATGGAGACGGTAAATCGTACGTACGCACGTTTGGTGACTTTGTAATTCATAGGATGGATAAAATAATGGATATGGAGAATTTTATTAATTTATTTTAAAAATATTTATTATAAATTTTCTATATAAAATATTATAATTAATTTATTAGATGAAAAAATAAATATATAAAATGAAATCCAAAATAATATCTTAATACTCTATAAGGGAATATATTGGATCACCACCTAAAATATTTTTCATTAATTCTGAAAACTTTTAAGAAACTTTTTTGTTAAATAATTTCACTCAAACTGTAATAAAGTTTAGTAAGAGGTATTTATCAAGATAATATATAGTGGGAAAACATGGAGTTGATGTGCCACCCATGGATTAAGTTACAAAAATACTAACTATCTATATGAAGCCACTTATAAATAATTATCTAATTAGTCTACAATAAGAACCCTATATTTCTATGCATATATTGTCACAAATCATATATATCCCTCTGATAATTAATTCCACTAACTCAATCAAATGTCCCATAAATAACTCTTTCATATTTAGAAGATAAAATTGAAGAGAATCCCATTTTTAGGATTTTATATACATACTAGAAGTTTTTATTGGTGTATATTTATTTTGTTAATGATAATTATTAACCATATAATCCACATCAACCTCCCTATATAATCATAGAATATACACATTACCTATTTTTAGAAATATTTTAACATTTTATAGTTTAATTTCCCCAGGAAAATAAACCTTCCCCCAATCACGACGGGATGTGTCTTAGCCAAAACACTAATAAAGTTATCCATTCTTATTGAAATATTTACATCATTATAATAAAATATAACCCATAATATATTTAAATAAATATTAGTTTACAAGATAAAAAATAAAGGCCATGCAATATTTAATGATTAATTATTATATCATGTTGATTCTTTACTCCTTAGCTTCCACATTTAACAAACCTAGAGTTAATGGTATCTCTATGAATGATGTAAAAGGAAGGATCATTTAGACTTCTACACATAGAGTTATCATGATCATAAATAGTATAATGGTATTTTTTAAGAAACCAATATATTTTATATATTTATCTCTATTACATATAAAATAAAAAATTACGTTATATGATAGATCTCACAAAGTCCAATAAATAAATAATTTAAAGTACTCCAAAACCATATAGCCATACCATACATAGGTGTCCTCCATGACTAAATTACACCATATTATTATTATAAATCTTTGTAGTTATAAATTAATATTTTAAATATCCAAAACACTCTTATATGACATCCCAAAGATTCACCAAATGAGTCTTCTTCATCAACTATGTTATTTTATACTCTATTCTAATTCGTGAAAATTTTGATGGATTGAGAATTTTTATCACCACTATTTTTTGTGACGATATTTTAACTATAAAATATTTTTATACCTTATCCTAAAACTATATGAATTAATGAATTTTTTGGAAAATGTTTCCCAAATTTGGAAATTTCTTAGACAATGTCATAGGGAGTGGTCTTGCAATGTTTGATGGTTGGATCTGGTTTTTTTGAGGTATGTGTCTCGGTTTATTAGTAGGTAGTTTGAGGGCATTGAATTCAGAATCATCCTCAGATATATGGTTTTTTCCATTGAGTATTAGGATATATGATTCTATTTTGAAGGATTATGGGTATTATTTATATCCTAGATAGTTTTTCATAGGCTTTCAAAAAAATGAGAAGGGTTGACCATTTTTTTGTAAATAGTTTTTTTTTTCATGGGATGATAAAGAGTATGGGTGTTTAATAGAATAATTAATTCGAAAAAATGGTGGTAAATAAGAAAATAAAAAGTTTTATTAGGATAATATAGGTTGGTGTTTGATTAGGAAGCTGATTGGTTTTATATTCATTAGTAATGAACATTCCATGGATAAGGGTTTGAATGGAATTTGATTTTCAATATTTGATATCAAAGATACTATTATATAATAATGTATATGGGTTAGCTTGGTTAAATTATTAATAATTTTTTTCTATTTTGAACCACAACAACATATGATTTAGGCACAGTTAATGTTTTTATTATTTCTGTGTCTATTTATTTTTATCAAACATAACGACCACATTGTGTCCAGGAGGATAAATTTATTATTTTCATGGTGTGGTATGTGTATGTGTTTTAATGTTTTTAGATTATACATAAATTAAAAGCCTTTAAGGAAATATTATTTTTTCATCTACTCTATATTGATAAGTATTGATACATGGTGAAAGGCTTGAGTTCATATTGAGTCTATTAGGACTTTTTGTTAAACGTCCATAA
This sequence comes from Viscum album, assembly GCA_963277665.1. Lineage (NCBI taxonomy): Eukaryota > Viridiplantae > Streptophyta > Magnoliopsida > Santalales > Viscaceae > Viscum > Viscum album. The sequence continues at coordinate 1,941,451,124 of OY728143.1, read as the reverse complement.
GAAAACTTCCCACATAATAGTGTACAAATTATACAATATTTAATAATGGTATTAAAAGTGATCCTGGTTATTTTTTATGATTTTCTGTTCTTATAAAAGTGAACAATTATAATTTTATGACACCATAGTTCAAAATCATTGATTTAACATTCTTATTCAATGATATACATTATAATTTCATGATCATCCCTTTATGTTTTTAAATTTTCATATCCTGGTCTATAATTGTGCTATCATAAATACATATGAAAACATATAATTCAAAGATTTTATTCAATTAATCATTCCAATTATCTTATGTTTATATTTCTCTAATATTGTTGATTTAATGAAAATTACTCAATATCCCATTAATATGTTTTCCCCTTACGAAGAATTTTATCTCAAGCATTTCTTATACTTCTCATTTTCCCTAGTAACAGAGAAAAATATTTGTCATGATTTATAAATATGGGAATCATTTGTGAAAAGATTTATGGGAGAAATATACACTATATTTTAAAACAAAAGTGTATGTTTCCAATCTCCCAATATACAAAAATACTAAGTAATAAGAGTGTGTTTTATATATGATATTTAGTGAATTTTTTGTATATGATGATGTGAAATCCATGTATGATTCGATTTGTTTGTATTCAGTAGTTCCATAGTGGGGCTTACATAATTCTTTTGGTTATATAAAGGAAAATAATAAGATAACACAAAAAATAGAGTAGGGATGAATTGAAAGTGTCATATATTTAATGGAAGGAGCTCTTTGATTGAAATTTATAATTGATTATTTAGATTCATATGATTACATACTATGTTTTTATTATATATTAATGATTGATTATAACATTAACTATTTTTTTCTAGTAATTGAATTAATATAAGTGTAATAATTAATTTAATTAATATGATTGTGAAAGTAATGTTTTACCTAATTAATAACTAAATAAGGTGTGTGATAATGTGAAAAAAGATTAGATATGGTTACCCAAGCTTGTTAAGTTATCTGTAATAACTCAATCCCTTTAGAACTAAAAATTGAAGTAAATATAGAGAAAATCATGGTTGATTGCTTCATAGAAAAATGATAATTATACTTTGGTGGATCTTATAATCCTCTAATTAAAGTGAAATTGATCTAGATGAAAATGATTTTTTTATTCTTCAAGGTTCTGAGTACAATAATATAGTTTTGATTGTTTTTTTAGTTGGTAGGTGAAGTAGAACAACATTATGATTTTATTAGTAATATGATGAAAAATAAATAAATTGACTTTATAGAATGGTATGTGTTTATGAAAATATTTTTTGTTGAATATTTTATTAAAACTCTTTGTATCAAAATGAAAATAGAATTTAAGCAGTTGAATAAAGATAAGGATAAATCCATTAGTTACAATAGATAAAATTCCATGATATATAAATTTTATTCTATAATTATTACCATTTACTATGAATTTTAAATTGGTTGATTCATTAGTTTATTTCAACCAATACTTCAAAAATAATTAGTGATACATGATTTTTTAGAGATAAATAGATTGTATTATGTTCCTCTGAAGTGGGAGTTATAAATTGTGAATCTCATTGTACTCATTTATTTTGGGTTAATAAATAGTTTATATATAGTACAGTTGATAAATACTGTAGAATAATTTATATATAACTGCTTTCATGTTGAAAGTGTGGGTATAATCACCAATGAAGTTGAATCTAAGAAGTGATAAAATATTTTTATATGCTGAAATGGAGTCCTTCAAGTAAATGATTGTAAGATATATATGAATATTATGGTCAATAAAATGGTTAATAATAATCCCACATATAATTCATTAACAACAATTCAATGTTTTAATAGGAAAGATCTTGGTAGTTATTCAAATTAATGCACCAAACCACTGTTTAATGGGGATAATAGATGTTGGGAACCTCTAAAAGGTAGTCATAAAGTAGGATCACAATAAATATATAATGATGAATTGGATCATGATGTAAAGTGGGTAAAGGTATAAATATCACCCAAAAAATAGTTTTGATTGTTTTATTTTATTTTTGATCCTTTCATTTTGACATGCCGTGTAGGTTTTTTGTGATTACTGATTCATCATTATAGATATTGGATATTGTGTCTTTGTAGAAAATACCCAATGGTGTATTAATTCCATATCACGCTATAATACCTAATCTAATAGAGGATTAAGGGAATAAAATTATTATAAATTTATTCATTGTTCTTTTGTTACAATTTAGATAAACTTTGGGAAAATATAGAAATTCTGTACATAGAGGTCATATGAACAATGAACATAGTGAAATTTAATTGAAAATACAAAATCATTTCCTGATATAATATTGATACATGATGGAAAACAGATTTCTAAAGGAAATTAATTACCTAATATTTGTCTTGTCATGTATTAATGATGGATATGTTGCTCAAATGGTTGGAGATAAACTCAAAAAATGGTGATATTATGATTTTATGGGAAGATTTAATTTATTTTTAAAGGATATACCATGTGTTCACCCAAATTGTGAGTTTGAATTTTTAATTTCATTAATACATAGTTCTATCAATATGTTTATGGTTCTTTAGAGAATATACCATATTTAATTTGAGAAAGTCATGAATAACTACAATATAAATTTGAATAGGGTATTATATTTCCATGAGTTTCACCTTAGGGTACCCAATACCACTTTTTATGAAGAATGATTGGTTACTACATTTCCTATTTCATTATGTAATTTTAATATGATGGTTATTAAGAACAAGTATCTTATACCCATAATTGATTATATTTTTGACCAACATCAATGGGATCATTACTTTTCAAAGGTGAAATATTGATATTAATATCATCATCTAAGGGTGAAAAGGAAGCATACACATTTGATAGCCCTCCATATATTATATAGACACTATGAATTCATAAGTATTCTTCCCAGTATTTCAATGAACTAAGTAATATTAATGGATTTTATAAATATGATTTAGAGATTATATAAGTTATTTTTATATAGTATTTGTTTATGATATTATCTTATATTCTAAGAGAAATGAAGTACATGAAGATAATTTTGTGGATTACGAGGAGGACCATACGATGGGGAAGGTATTTTTTAAATTTTAGAAATTACAAATTTTTTCTATATATATTTACTTCTTGTGTAATGTAACATAAAATCACATTATATACCATGGAATGTTTAATATTAATGTGATTAATATAGTGAGATATATTTTTCATCAGGTGATTATTAATTCATTTTTGAGTCTTGGGGTCTCAGGTCCTCAAAGAGGTAAATTTATAAATTTATCATAGCTATCAAGATTGTGAAAATTCTAAAACAGTATCATTACTCTTAGAACACAATGTTTACCCATATGTTGAATTTTGGTGGGGTTCCAATCAATTTATATTTTTAGTAATATTTAATTTTAAATAAATAAATAAATATTTATCACATAAGTGTGGGTGATGGTATCTTCCAAGAATAATATTATATAAAAATTATGAATTCACTATTTTTTATAGAGTGGTGTATTTTCCCAGGGTGATGTATAACATTTTTATTTGTGATTTGATCATTAGACTGATATTTAAGGAGTCCTTTAATAAAACTTCTAGTAGATTTGGTTTTATTCTACATATACATTATTAGGGATCTCCTCTAGTGTTGGATATATTTCACTTTATGAACTACAGGTGGGGAATTATTGTATTCATTAATGATAAGTTACTCTTTTGGTGACAATATCAATTTTCAAAGAAGTGGACAATTCTCGATTTCATAATAACAAACCTAGAATCCAAATGATATTATTTATGAAGTGATGAGATTTATGCCACATATTATACAATTTTAATTTGCCTCTTTAATTTAATTTATGCTAATTTTTTCCCTCTAACATTTTATAATTGAATTTAAAAATAACTATTGATAGAGACATGGATAGAAAATACTGAAATTAAAATAACTAATAAATATTAAAATATTCAGAAATTAGAGAGTTTCATGGAATTAATTATATATTTTTATATATTTTTAATTATTCTACAAAGAATCATTGAAAAAAATCGATCTTAATTAAAAAATTATAAGAACAATGGGATGAAATAGATTATAGATATCTATTCATCATATATTTTATTTATTAGTTAGTCTTTTCAGACCTTTATTGAATATTAATAAACTAGTTCCTAATGTTTTTGATAAATAATATTATTATTGAGGATAATGGATTTATTATTACTTGTGAAAAAATATTTATTTTTAAAATTTCACATCTTCATTGAAATGACTCCCTGGGAAAAATTTCTATGAAAAAGTTGTCATTGATTATTAAATTGATTTCTTTCTCGTTCTCTATACTTTTCAATGAGTATGAATGCAACCAAATTTGGTGTTTTAAACATCCCCGTAATAAATTCCCTTTAATTATTAATTGAGTATCATTTAAACAATATTTTTTGAAAGGTCAAGATGTTTAATTATGAGAGGTGGCTAATAGAATATGTCTATATAATGTTACGAGTGACTAGAATATTCTGATGAGACATTAGTTAAAGATGTGGATTGAGAGTTGATGGTGATGAGAAAAAATAGATTAAAAAGAGTGAACCTATAGTGAGATGAAATGAAATTTCAAGTAATATTGGATAGGGTGGTTGCTATTGGATAATGTAAAGTAGACCAATGACGTAGTAGACGATGTGGAGGAGAAGAAGATGGAGTAGTTTCATTTTCTCGACTACATTATATAGAGTCTTCACGGAACATGCCATGGATATCATATATATATGGTAGCTACATTTTCTATGAAATTATAAATTTTACATGGGGCGTGACTATGGGTCACACACAATGTAATTTGGGTAACATAATTTTATCATGTACGTACTATACATGTTGACTCGCTATATAGAACTATATGCCACCTGGTAGAGAGTACATGACATTTACAACAAACTAGATTCCTTAGAATGTACCCAAAGTATATTATAGCTAAACCACATGGTCACATGTTCTATTTTTTCATAATATAAACACCATGGGTATTATAAACATGACTTAAGATTTTCTAGAAGTACACCTTTGAGTAGAACACACCCGATGTACTCTATTTAAAAATGATCTGTGCATTCCATATCTACATGAATGAATACAGGGTCTAGTAAATTCCATCTACTCAGTTGAAAATTTTTGGTACCCTGGTGTCACGGATCCAGATGTATAACCAGTACATAACTATATAGAAAAATAAATCAGACACACCATGTACCCAACTGGATAGGTTATGTGGGTTGAATCAACACAAGAATAAATATTGAAACATTGACCTTGTAAAATTCAAGGAATATAAATAGTTTTTTTAGTATTACATATCTTGTACTATTACCCCTATAATTATTTTCATTTCATTCCACCTGGGTTTTATTATCAGATACATCAATAGATTATTCTATTTGGTTTTTATATATAATCTTATGATGCATATATCTCCATAAAGGGAATGTTTATGAATAATATTATGAATTTTGGTTCTTTAGATAACATACCCTATAATGGAGAGGAATAATGAGATTGTTGGTGAAGTCATGGGGTCAGTAGCCCTGTCACAACATATAGATTTTAGGAACCGATTCCTATATACAAACAGTGAAGTAGGAAACTTTATTATATTAAGGGGAATTAGTCGTCCACATATGGAGCCATTATCACCCTAAATAAATGAATAATTCACCTGGAATGGTCACATTCCACTATAAGGGATAGAACCACCTATACAACCATCACAAATTAGTGGCCCATGAATCAAGCCTATGACCACTAAGAGGTTTTATAGATGTTTTAAAGCCTGATCTATTGCGTAAAACTGATTTAGAGGTATTATGTATTTCAATATATAAGAATGAATTAGTTTTAGTAAATATTTGAAATATATTTATCATGATATATTGAATCGTCATGTGACTAATAAATCTGATATATTTTGTTTATGTGTTGAGGGATATTATCATATTATATATTTAGCTTACAAGTTTCTTATGTGGCATTGAAATTGTTTTTTTTCAATTCTAACATGCATTTTTTTATATTTCAGTTGATTATATGTATATATTCTAGGTATTGTTGTCAATTTTTGTGTATTAGAGAAGAGTAGTTTTCAAAAATATTATATAATCTATGTCCACCAATGATCATTACTCTTTTTTAGTGAAAGTAATTTTTCCCGAGATTATTAGTGATGGGATTGAGGTGGAAATCTTGACTTACAATTGATCTATATGGAGCCCTAGTGAGTCAGTTCATGTTATGTAAATAATTTCTAACATGATCAAGTATAAAAAGTCCACAGTTTTTCATGGATTAGATAGATAATATCAACACTTTTTGAGAAATTTAGGATGAATATAAAATATACATACCAAATTAATTAAAAAATCAACTAATTTTCACTAGAAATAATAATGTGGAGACAACTTCATGGAAAATTAGAAGAGATTATCCACTAAAACTGTACTTATAATAACCCATATTGGTTAATGGATTGTGACATAAAATGGTGTTTCAATCAATGTATAGGGTTTTATTGTTTTGAAAAATTTCATGGTAACAATTTATTCCTCATGTAAATTAATGGAAAAAATAAACATTAGAAAATTTACGGTTTATAGTAGGACATATTAATATTTTCTTCGATGCAATGGTGGAATTTTATACAGGGGAAAAATTGTCATATCTATATATACTGATCAAAAGAGACAAAAATATATATTCAAATTGATGGATCTGATAATTAATTAAAGTATATGGTTTTAGTTTATGATTGAATTTGATTTCTAAATAAAAAAATATCAAGGGAAGGGAAATATGGGGGGATTATTCAAGAATAATGAATGATTATATTTTATGCACGGTGGGGATTGAAAGAGACACAATATTCATTTATATGAAAAGTATGTACATGAAAATTATTAGGAAAGGTATAAAATTTTTCATTTTCAAAACTATTTCAAAATAATCTATTCTATTTATGATTAAAAAGGTAGAGAAGGCTAATTTGTAGCTACAAAACACGGTGAGAAGCTATACTGTCTAATCATAAAAGAGACATAAATATAGGCTTTGGAACTAATATATGGGTCACATACATTTTAGAAATGAAGAATGAGGTTTTAGATATTGCATATAAATTCTAATTATCTACTCACATGATAAGTAAAAATATGTATTCAAATACTCACCGGTACTTATAGTATATAAACATAAATAGATAGATTATTGAGCATTCATAAAGACAAACATTCTTCCATCATGTTATGAAAAATTATATAAAGTCTAATAGGATTATGAAACCATTTAAAATACACATATGGAAATTATAGAAATTATTAATGGATTTAATCATAGTTCACCAAATTTCCACTAAAGAAAACAATTCCATTTCAGTTGTAGAAAACAATATATAATATATAAAAAATTCAATGTTATTAGATATATTTTTTTAACTTTATTATCAATTAAATGTGTATATATTTATTATTTTTATAAGGATTAATGGAGTATTATATTTAAATATTAAATATTAAAAATTATAAGTTCATTAAAATAAATATGATAAATCATTATTAAACATTAGTTAAAGAACAAAAAAATCTAATAGTACTTATCACAGAGAAACTGATAGTCAATATGAATGGGATATTCAAAAATTAGATGTTACGATGAGATATTTCTTGTTTAATATCATAGAAGGATGGCATAAAAATATTTCACTTAATGATTTTATACAGAACAATTGTTTCTATGTAATAATTTATATTAAATAATATAGGTTTTGGTTTAAAAATAGATGAATAATTCTTTTAAGGTGGGATAATGTGGGTGAGTGATAGCTATCATGATTGAAAAATGAAAATAATTTATAGGAAATATTAAATTTATTTTGTGACATATTTAATTAGAATATTTCCATAAAAAATCTATTATTATATTCATTAATGATAATTTATATATGATGTTGGCAAAAAATTAATTTTTGAAAATCACCATGGAAGAGTTTCATGAAATTTTAGAAAATTTAAATTTTAAAAACTAAATACATAAAATCCTTTATGAATCTTAGTAACATAAAGAGTGTACATTAATAACTAGAATTATCACAAATCCCACTTAGGTGAAAAACATATTCCATAAATCAATTACGATGAATTACGTTCTGTCTTTTTCACATGTCCTATACTCAATTTTTTTTACAATTAGAACATGATATATCTTTTGTGAAAACACCAGTGGAGATCTCAAATCATAGAGATAACGTACTAAAAAATAAGACTACTCAACTGGTTAATGCTTGTGGTGAAATCCTATGTTCGATGAAGAAACATGGGAACCAATAGATATAATGAAACAAAAATTATTCATTTATTTTAATTTTCCTTTATAATGGTTGAGAAAAAAATGTTTTTATGGGGTGATATAATAATAAATATTTTTATTAAGAATTCATAACCAATAAATACCATGTGTGCCAATGTGTTGTAAAAATAATATCGATATACATTGAAAAGGTTCTTTATTTCATTAAGAGAAAATATTATATCCCAATATAATCACGATAAATATTACAATATTTTTAATAAAAAATCATTATGAAAAATTAATGATCAATCAATCCACAAGTAAATAAATTGATTTCATGAGTATATTATTCATCATTGTCGTATCCTTTAAATATCACACCACTGACTATAACTGTGGACATAATGTCAAATATTATAAATAAGATAAATATTTTGTGGATGGAAAAATGATAATTTATCTTATTGAAGTAATTAAGATAATATATAGAAATATAATACAGTAATATGGAAATTATACAAAACTTAGGCATAAATATCCATTCAAATATGATCAATGATGTGGTAAGTATAAATAGATGTAATCAAATTGTGAAATTTATATAGAAAGAGATAATTATGAAATCATATAATAGAATACTTTAAGATAAATATTGGTATTTTCAAGAATGGAAGTGAGGTAACATCATTAGGGATTCCCATTGACCATAAAAAAGTTTATTTTTAACAAGTATAGATTGAGATTAAACACCAATGAGAGAAGTGAAAAAATATAGATCACTTTGAGATACATTATATATGAATCACTATGCTTAAATACCACTACTAAATATCATACACATTGGTTCCAAAATATTAGTAAAGAAAACTAAGAGGGGTGGGGTGTGAATCTGGTGTTACGAAATATTTTATGAAATTCTAATTTGTTTTTTAAATATTATATATAACTGGTTACATACCTCTAAAACCTTATAAAATGTTTATGTATCTTCTTTTTACTTTTACTAATCATATGAACCACATGTAGTGAATATAAAGTTGAAACATATGCAAAAAATAACATGAGATGTTTCAGTGTCGATCAAGGGAACCAAATACTTATTTTGATTAGGTTTTCATTGAATAAAACAATATTCACTATAAATAGTTTCATTAATATACAATGCTTTCGTAGTAAATATTATGTACCATTAACAAAAAATTATAATAATATATTTTTCCTTATATTACACAAGTGAACTTGAAATAAATCCCAATACTTCTTTGTAATGGAATCATAATGTGTATTCTCAACTTATTTCATCATATTTTAATTAGATGATAAATGTTATCATGTTGTAATAAAATAAATAAAGACTAAACTTCTTGTTCACTCAATCAGAGTCATCAAATTCATATTGGTCATTAATAACTCATGCATGAAGCATTATTTTATTTATAGGAAAATTTATAGTAAATATTCAGAAACAAATTTCTGGGAACTCTCAACTAAAACTAAAATTTTTTTATATCTAATGGATGATCTATTTCACTATAAGTGATTTCATCCTTTATCTACTGATTATAATTATATAAACTATCTCATACATCTACATCACTATTTGATTCATAAACTGGAATTTGGACAATATTATTCTTCATTTATTCTATGATACATAGATTAATTATTTGTTTTATAATAAGATTGACTTAACTTTATTATTTATTGACTTTTATGGTTCTCTCTGCACCTCATCACTTATTAGTAAACACCCTCTCTCTATATCTCAATATTACATTTACTTTTTATGTATAAGGTCTATTTTTCCTATTTAAGAGATACTTTACTTTTTAGGGGAATTAAATTTCCATAAATTGAACTATATTTGGGTTTATGTTAAATAAAAATTAATCTAACACACCAGTATATTCTCCAGGATCGTCATATTTCATTTTCTCAACAACTAGTTTTTGAAAAATGAAAACACTAACCTTGGTCTAATTTTATTATCATTTATATTAGAAGAATAGATCTTAATTTTTTTTAATTATAAAACGTAATTGAAATTCCATTATTATAAAAATATACAAAATAAATATTCACATTTAATTAACTCTTCAAGAACAAAAACCCCAAAACATTACCTGGGGAATATACATTGAAGGACACTACCTTTTCGGGATCACTATATGAAAATGTTGGCGAGTCAACATCTTTTCAAGAAAAATATATCATTAAAAAAATTCCTAATAGACTCAATATTTCTCAAGATATTTTTGAAATATTACTAAATAATTATATATTAATGAGATATATAAAATATAAAGAAAAATCATTGTTCCATAAAACATCTGCACCATCACATGAGGGTTTCTATAAAACCTAGGGAAAACATAAATCTTTATTTTTTACTCTCCAGTTTGTTATATAGATCACTTATCAACTCCATCACCTTCCATCACAATTCATTTTTTCATATTTATAAAATTTAATACCTGTACATGATACACTAGTTTGACTTTTATATTATAGAAATTTTTATTTTATTTATTTTCAGCTAGATAATTTTCATCATTCCTTGTCAACATAATCTTCCTCAAATTATCTTATATTTCACATTTCTCATTTATTTTTTTATTAGTTTAATAATCCTCTAGATATAACTTTACAAAACAATAATTTCTAGAAAAATCATCCATACTTGATATCCATATTCACATCCTTCAAGATACCTTTCAATTAATTATTTTTCTTGAATAAAAAACTCTTTTAAGAGTTTATGACGTCTAGATCACTATCGAAAATATTGGGTATCATAAAAATATTTTTTCCCTTGAGAATATAAATTGTTGATATCTTATATTTTTATAAAATAAATAAGGATAAATCCCCTAAAATTTATTTCCTTTCATCCATATAAAAATATATATCCCCATATATCAACCACTACAATATTGTGGATCCACTTATGTGGGTCACTCAAACATGGATCCCTTTACATTGATTTGTTTATATATTGTTAAGTACCTTGCATTGAGCTACATTATTATTTCAATTTTCATACATGGTTATAGAATCTTATTTGGGAACTCTTACATTTATAATTTAGTTCCAAATCCATTTAATTGAATAATCCTAATTTGGATTCAAATATGTAAATCTCTATTTGAGAATCACCTTATTTATGGATTCCCATGCATGAATTTAGACCATTAAATTTTTATATATTTACATAATTTTATTTTAAAACCCATTTAAATGAATTCAGTATATATTTAAACCATATTATATCATATTTTATTTTCCTCAATCAAATGTTTAATTAAATAATAATTTCATAAACCTATTTTAATGATTCCAAGTTTCATTGAAACATATAAATAATCATGATATAGTATTTCAATTGTATATACTTCATTCTCATATGAATATAAATATATGTCATACCATCATTCAGATGATGTTTTTTTCATAGGGGTTTCATTAAACATAATGCTCAATTATACATTTATGGGTTCTCAAATGGCAGGATAGCTTCCATTATAACATTGAACGTATTTATATCATTTTATCTACCACTAAGCAAGTTATCCAGTAACATGTTCATTTCAACCAAATTCAATTATCTAACTCCACTGTAGAAATTTTATAGTTATAGTTCCTTATTATCATTTTAAAAATTTTCATATCTTTATAAAATATTTCTCAAAATCAACCCAATTATATACCTAATCATGCAGCATCAACCTCATTTATTTTTTCAATATAAAACAGGTTTTTCCTCTACATGTTTAATGGAAGTCTCTTCGTGACTGGGTAGATAATTATTCTATCACCTAACATAAATATAAATCTACCTTTCTCCAATATTTACATTGATGAAAAATTCTATCACAACAAAATGGGTATATGAATCTCCTTCTTTTTATTTATTATCAATACTACCTTCATATCACAACTCTATCTCTATTCTCTTCCACTAATTGACAGTAAATGTAATGATACATGTAGGGTCTTCCCTATAACATCCAATAATAAATTCCACTTCCAATTTGATATTCTAATTTTATGAAAAAAATATTCATCCCTTTAACTCTATTTTTTTAGTTGTTCGTTCAATTTATATTTCAGAAAATAGGGGTATAACTTATTCTATTATAAATCTTCAACAAACCATTCATCCCTATGTATACATGGGGTATCAACATGTAGAAATAATTAGTTATTAATTTATATAACACATCTATAAAAATTTTAATTAAATTTAAATATACTAAACCTTTCACTTATTTGAGGATAATCAAATATATTTTCAAGAGTTTCTTGAACCTACACTTATGATAAACAAATACATCATAACATTTCAGGTGAAAGGTATGTATTAAACCATTTTGTTAGATAATAACTCAACCATTACAATAATAATTAATAAAAAATAATAACAAAATATTGTTAATCATAACTACAATTTACTATTTGAATAAATATGTACATGTATCTAAATAAAAAAATTGTTATATCAGATAAAAATTAACTACATTTGGGGATCTCTATTAAGAGATTCTATCAATACATAACCATTATTCTTTCCAAGAATTAATGATACATATTGAAACTATATTTTAATTATGTGATGAATACCAAATTAGTTATTCAATTATTGATAAAATTCCATGTTGTTTAGGAACTACTAATTTGAGGAAATTATCTTTCTTCAATGTATCACATTAAATTTCAATCCATTAAGAATAAGTAAATTAATTCTTGAATAAAGTGGTTCCTCTTAAGCTATTTAATTTGAGAAACAAGCCTTAGGATTATTTGTCAACAAAAAACCCCATATACCTAAAGCTCTAAATAAAATACATTTCTTCATTCTTGATCCACTTTTGACATTCAAAATCTTCCTTTCTTAGGAAGCATGGTTTTCATTCATTCTTAAAAGTTATTATTTGATGGAAGAATCTTATGCAAATTAAAAATCATTGACATTTAATTATTTTATAGCTCCTATATTTTCATTTTCATTTTTAACATGGTTTACAACATTTTCAAACATTCCATTCCCATAGGGCTAACATTGTCTTAACATGTATACTCTTTCACAGAGCATTCAATAGTAATTGGAGTAATTGTTTATATCTCTTTATTGGTCATTTCTTCTGGAAAAAATGTTAAAAATTTTATGTCCACATTTCATGCCTTTTTTCACCTTTGATAGACCTATTTGAATGTTTTTTCCATTTTTTGATAAACTCTTAATAAATTAAAATTATTCATTTAAGGTTTCAAGGACCATTCCAGTACTTTAATATCTTTCCTGGATTTACTCTTTACATGATTATGATTTATTTATTCATTTACTTATAATGTTCATGGAAAGTCTGAAATAGTTTATGATTTGTCTTTTCTTACCATAATTGAGTCATATTTACTGCAGTTTCGTATGAACATTATCTTTTTTTATATCTTTTTTCGTGTAGATGGATAAAATATCTTATTTTTATTGTTCCCAAGGTTGACATGCCATTTTTCATCACTATATTTTCTTTATGTTTCATAATTCCATTCTCATATATATTATAGTTATGATGGGATGGTATATACCAACACTATCCATAATTAAGGCCATATAAGAATAATAAATCACATAATCATTCCAAACATTGATGTATGTTTTTAGCGTACAAATTATTCATATTCTATTGAATATTCTTTTCATAGAAGGTTTAATTTAGATTTTTTTCTCTTTTATCTTGTGTTTAACACATTAATAATTTTGAATTACTGAAATTTTTTTCTATAAATAAATTTCCAGATGTGTGACACTTTTGATGCTCCCAAAACATCAAAAAATATCATTTTTATCAATTGATTTATTCTTTCGGGATATTAGTTATTTCAATTACTAGGTATAAATCCAAATGTTTTGGTATAAAATTATCAATATTTCATTCATAAAAAGTCCTAACTTCATATTTATAATGCGGTGGATTTATTGGAATTTTTTACTTTTATTTCTAATATATTTTATTCCAATATGTACACTTAGTAAAAATTGATTTTGTAGAAATGGATTAAACAATTTTCTGGGTTATCTTTTTCAATTATATCACCATATGATTATAAATATATTATTTTCAAATATTATTTAACCCATTTTGAATACAATTAGATTTACAAATCTATTTTTTATGTCTGTGTGGTGGAATCTATTTTCCCATCTTTCTAGGAAGTACCATTCTTACCTCATTATGTTTTTTAATTTGATTTCCAAATCAATGAACATTAACTTAGGGATATTCTTCTTATCATATCATGAGATCAATAATTATTTATATTAATTCAATAGATTTTAAATTTGATATTTATATATTCCTTAATCCTATTGTAACCTATTATTAATCTATTTGACTATATTTTCCATGATTTATATTTGGGAAGTTTTGACCAATATTGTTACTTTATATAGATTCCCAAATTAATATATCAACATTATAAAAAAAATTGTTAAAAAAATCAAATAAACAAAACATTGAAAACATTTTTTTAATTAAATAAACTTTATATTTAAATGTGAGATATATTCTTTATTGTCATTCACATATTTTGTGATGGAGTTATAACTTCTTATATGTTTACCAATTTCATCATTAATTACACTTGTGTGTGTGTGTGTGATAACATTGAGATGGGACTTCATCTAAAAATTCATGATTTTAAAATGAAAATGACTTAGTGTTTCATTAAACTCATAATTTTTATAGCTTCTACATATTTTATAATAGGAATAAAAATAAATACATTTAAATGATGAACCTTTACCATTTCAGATAGCTTCAGCTAATGTATGACCATACTTCATTTTTTAATATTTTTTCAACCTCTTGGACACTCTCTTCATCATTTTTTGATATGTCTTTCATGAAACCCCTAAATTATCATTGACATGAATGTAAATATATTCTTCCGTATAAATATGTTCTATTTCAAAACCACACTTAATTTTTGTCATGTAAAAGTAATAGAGATGTAAATGTTTTAGATTTAATCAGAGGAAATCCTAGGATATGATACCACATATAGGTTCCCTAGTATATATGTAGACACCTTAGGTGTGTGTGTGTTGGGGGGGGGAGGTTAGGTCATGTGTTACCATATATATTACCAAATTCAAATTTATTTTTATCTGTTATCCCTAATAGGATTTGAACATCTATAACATTTTAATATGTATGTGTATTTTTTCCCTTTTCATAATTATATAAACCACATGTAATGAATATAATGTAGTAATGAGTTCCTTGTGTCTTTCCACAAGGGTTAACCCTAACATGAAAAAACTATTTGTTTTATTGATTGGTTTCTCACCGGGTAAAATATTCTCCATTATAAATAGTTTTTTCAATGTATAATAGGTTTTTACATAATATTGTCTTCCTTGAACTCTATATTATGTTGCTGTGTGTGTTCACTATATTACATAAGTGAACATTAAGAGCATCTCAAAAAAAATTTATTCTAGAATTACACTAGTTGTTTTTAAATTTTCCCCTAATTTTGGAATTACATATTCAATATGATAAGCATGTAACAAAATTAAATAAGACTGATATTCTTCCTCAATCAATCAGAGTCATTGACTTTATCAATGTCTCTAAGAACTCATGCCTGAAACATTGACTCTATTCTATAAAAATGCTTATAATGATTATTTCGAAACAATTTTGAGGGAAATATATACACAAAATCAATTGTTCATATTATTCATTGGATAAAATATCAAACTATATGAAATTCATCATTCCTTAACTCGTCATTATCAACTTTTCTTACTTAATCTTTGTCACACTATGTGTTGTATGAACTTGAATATGTGATAGGTTATTATTATTATTGAAATGTACATATTTTATATTGATATGATGCATCCTTTTTCTAAATAATATTAGCTTATTGTTCTTATTAAATTAGAAATATATATCTCTTATTACCTCACTATCTATTAACACACACACACACACAAACTCTCTCTCTCTCTCTATCGTGATAAATTCACATATATCTATACCTCCTGAAAAAAGTCATTTAAAATAAACACATTTATTTTTCTGGGAGATGTTTTTCAAATTTATGTAAATGGATATATGTTAGAGATTATCTTAAATTAAAATTACTCTCAGAAAACAACCCCCCAATCATCATATCTAGTTTCCTCAACATTCATATTATGAAAAAAAGACAACCCTAACCAACTTTTTTTTTATTATCGTTCATGTCATCTAAATATATATTCTTGTTTTAGTATATTCTTATTAAAATATATTTTCAATTTTTTCATATTAAATTTAATCACCATGAATAAGAACCCTATAAGATTAAATTGAGTTAAAACACTAAATTCGACTTTATATTCTTTCTACATGTTTGAAAACACTTGTAATACTGCTTATTATCACCCAAATAAATCACTAAAATGGTTTATAGAAGGCACAATATTTCTTAAGGCCTTTAAAAACATACACAATTGTACTATCTTCATAATATATATAAAATATAGAGTAAAAAAATTATGGTGTGGAGGATTCTCATTAAGATCTGAAAAATTCCATGAAAACTAGTTCATACTTTTATCTATATTTTTGTAATATTTACCAAAATACTTAGAAAGCCTATTAGGTAATTCATGTTGAATTAAAATTGATTTTATATTATTTTTAACATTGAAGATATATAATTAATTGACTCATTGATTTATCGATTTATGAAATATTTAATTTCCTCATTTTAGAATGGATAAATAACCACCATTTTATCTCATCCTGGTATTCATCTTGATAGTTTGAAGATCCAATTTCTCATTTTTTTAGATTGAATAAATATTTAATGGTTTTTTTGAAATAATAAATATTAGTGAATTAATTATTAGATTTATTTTCCTCAAAATATAATATTATAGGAATCTAAAAACTCAACCATTTTTTATCCATTTCATCTGAGCCTTTATGATCAGCTTTTATTAAATTGTTTTCGTAAACCAAAAACCCTTTTAGGATTTTTTGATTTTTTAGAGCTCAAAATTTATCTCAAATGTTTTCAACTTCATAGTATATATTATCAATCATTAGTGTTCCTTATCATAAAATAAGGATAAATCCCTTTATTTAGATGAGAATACATTGATGTTCAACTTTAGATCCATATATGTCAAGAAAGACTATATTTTGGATCCCATTATGTTAGTGATTCATATTTGGATCCCTTTACATCAATTGACATACATTTTAAAAACTGTATGTAATTATGAAATATTTTCCTAAAATAAATCTAATTCTTCAATAGATTTCGTTGCACACAATCATCTGTTTATGTGAAACATGATAATCCTTTAGTATAATATAATCATTTTAACCTATCTATTAGGTTAACGTGAATAAATATAACTAATGAAGATGTATGGTGAATTCATTTGCTACCAAATATTTTGGAAAAATACAAATCAATTATTTTATTTGTTTTTTGTGTGAATTACTATTAGTAAACTAAATTAATGAAATATATATGTTATATATTTATAAATTTATTTTATTTTTATATAATAGATATTTTTGTTATAGGGTATGAATAAACCCTATTTTATGTATAAAAATTTATATTTTTCAAAAGGGTTATTTCCATATTTTAATAGAGAACCCATTTTAAATTTATATTTTGCCACATTAATTATTTTTTTTTATGAAAGCATAAAAATTTTATTTTGAATTGGGAAATAAATATTTTTGCTGGGTGAAATTTTAATATTTTTTCAATGAGTTTCAAATTTTGATCAATAGTAAAAATAAATTATATTTTAATTGAAAAAAACATTTTTCATTAAAATAATTATTATTGTTAAATTATAATATGTAAATGTTTTAAAGAATAGATATAATATATTTTGATCCTTAAATATAATATAAATCATTAGCATGATTTTTTCATTGAATTTAGATGTAAAAACATTTCAATATTTTGAAATGTTTTAACTTTTAAACCTCATTCTCTCTTTCAAAAAACTAGATTAATATTAAATTTATTTCAGAAACATATGTGTTTATATTTTGAGAAATAGATTCCATATTTGTTATTAGTTAGTCCAAATTTTGTATATATATTTATTTTATTTTTTGGCATCATGAATAGTAACTTTGAAAATTTTCTTTAATACAGTGTAATGGTAAACATGGTAATTATGGGTAAGAATAGTATAATAAAATTACAGTAACAATTTTCCTAATATCATTGCATGAGTTTTTTTCAACTTAAATCATCCTTTGATAAAAATGGTGTCCTTTGGAATCCACTTGGTTGAGATTAAGACATTTATATTTTTTTATTTAAAGAAATGTTAAATATTTCTCACTCAAATTTCAATAAATAAATAATTTTTTATTTAAGGTTATGAAGATAATAAATTCAATTATATATTATTATTTGAAAGATAAAATGTTTAAATTTATCATGAATGTATCTTCTTAATTTTTATAAAATAAATAACTATCATGAAGACTATTACTTTAATGATGTAAAAATAAATAAATTGATGAGAAATCAATATAATATTTTTTATTAAAATTATAATAACAATCATAAACCCATACACTTGAAAAAATTTGTTGGTTAATTATAGCTTGACCATAAATATTCAGGGTTCGAGTAAATGACCATTTGGAGCCTTATGGACTTGAAGTTGGAACTTATATTAATTTATTTAACGTGTTGTTAATGTTTTTACATTCAAAATTTAGTAAGTAAAAAATTTTAAATGATAGATTCTACAAAATATAATTTCAAATAAAAATATTATTATGAATTATTGTAGATTATTCTTCATCATGGTATTTAATTTTTGATTTGTATTAGACGAATAAGTATATTAAAAAATTACATAAAATCGGTGTAATTATTATTTTATCTACTATGATAACAAATTAATTTCATTAAAATGTTAAAATAAATATAAATTGGGATAATAAATATGTTTGATGTATTTTATAGATGATATTTCCTTCATATGAATATAATAAGATATATTTTTTAAAGTTAACTTGTTATATTAATTTTTAAAAAAATAGAATAATCGAATAGTTTCAAAATGGACACTATTGATTGTTTATCAAAATAATGTATTATTAAATTTTTTAAAAATGATAACTTTTATAAATAATATAGTATAATTATTATATAGTATAAAATGTTATAAGTTATTTCTTTTTTCTTTAATTGATATCATATAAGTAAATATTGAACCCTTTTAAGGTTGAAATAATTATTACCCCAATTAAAAATTAAATAGAATAACTAAGTGTTAATTAAAATGATAACAGTTAAATTGACATTAAAACTAGTCTAAAATATATTGGTTTATGGGAATATAAAATTATCTCATATATGATTCAAATTGGGTAATTTTTGAGGATTTTGTATGGGGTTTAATTTTATTATAAATTTAAATTTTTGGAGATCCAAAAAATGCCCCTCACCTCAATTATAAAATTGCACCTCCTCTCTATCCTATTCACTTCAATTTGGGCCCTAAATCTTAGAAATATCCATACCTTTTCACCTATAAATGTACCTAGTAACATTTTAGATGTCCTGGCCTTCTTTAAAGACAATCTCTAGTGCTCTAAAAAGAAATTTAGAGGAAGGACGTCGAAGAAGAGGTAATCTCATCTATCAATTCTTTAAAACTTTTTTCTTCCTATACATCCACTTTATGATTTTTTAATTATAAAATAATAACTCAAGTATCACTTATATACTGATATGTTTTTTATTATTATGGAATAACAATATCCAACTTTCAATCAATCTTATGAAAAATTAAATCACCACACGTGCGTACGTATGAATTACCGTCTCCACATCATGGTGTAATATTGTTTCACCACCACCATGATTGGATAGGTATAATTATGAAAATAACAACAATATAAGAAAGAATTATATTAATTATTATGTATTAAATACCATTCAATTCAATACCATCAAAAAATTATGGGTATGATATCGTCGCTCGTGTGTACGTATGACCTACCGTATTCACGATGCGATGTGATTCATTATACATGATTCTCATTAAATCATTATTATAAAATGTATAATATAAATACATATGATATACATAATGTTATAAAAATTAATAATTATAAAACTAGGACCTATAAAGGATAACTGATAATTTTAGGTCAACACAATCATAAGAAAATGAAGCAGTTAATACAAGAATAACAGGTAAAAATGCAATTTTAGTAACAAATAGATGAAGATATGATCATATATAAAATAAATAAAATGAATATTATTCTGAATTAATTCAATTATAGTATTTGAATCATTATACATCAGGTTCAGATATATACAAAGGAAATCAGAACTAAATGGTAAGGGATAATTTCCCAATCTAGCTATTATCTGAGATTGTTTATACATAAGTATTTAATAGGGTATATTTATCACCCACAACCTTTTTCCTATATATGTAATATAATATATATTATTATAGAATAATTTTAAAGTAAATTTTACCCATTTTATAATTTCTGTTAAACGGTATGAAAGTAATGTTTTATCGTTATTCGATATGAGGTAATTTTTTACTTTTCTAGAAAAAGATTAAGGAGAATGTTTATTAACTCAGATGATATGATCAGATTTTTCAATTTTTATAACATCTTATTTCTATGAAGACCCCTTTATATAATATCAAGTTTATTTTTAAAAAAATATTTTATTTCTAAATCCCATGGATGTATCAGAGAAGAAAATATTTTTAAAGATGAAAGTATATTTTTATCAAGGATTAATATTAGGTGTTGAATCGAAATTATTTTCCATATAAAATGGATTTTATTAATTACTTTGCATTTCAAGTATATTATACCTATTATTATTATAGTTTTATTATGTATTTATGGAATGATATATATAAAATCCATTAGTTTTACATGGATCATGTTATGTTGGAATGAGGCTTAAGAGAACTATTTTATTCCTTTGGTTATGTTATATTGAATGATTTATGTTTTTGAGAAACAAGTAAGAATGATTTCATTATGATATGGGTGGTACCAATACCCCCCTCCAATGCATTGGGTAAAAATTTATATCTCATGAGATAGACTTCGATGGGATGTGAAATGATATCTGTTCAGTAATACAAGGCTGGAACAAGTAATGAACTCGGTTCAGTAATGAATATTGTCCACTATGATGGTCTTGGAAAATTTCCATGAATTATATGAAAGAATTTTATATTATTATTTGTATTCCATAAAACATCAGGTCTTATACTATTACTTTTGGGATTATCTTCATTGATTCTTATGAACATTCATGATTTATCCCATAGTATGATATCACGATCTTTCATATGCGGAATAAGATTTTAAAATGTAATGTTCTCATGTCTTATGATCATGACATGATTGATATATACATTATTTACCATTACAATGCATATGATATCACCCATTAATATGTTTCTTTTTCCCAGGTCCTGAAAAAGGGTATTAAGTATTATATGTCAAAAAGGGGCTAGTTATGATGAAATAAGTGGAAAGAAATGAAGATGTCTTATGAACCAGTTGTTTAGGTTTCCATGTTTCTAAAGACAGTAAACCTATATGGTACTGTCATTGATTTGTTATATTTTGTAATTAATATTATTTATCTTTGAAATAATATCAATTTATGTAAATTATGGTGAATTTTAGATAGTATCAGAGGAAATCTATGGTTAATATTTAGAAACTAGGATAAGGAATCCTTAGTAAGAACCCAAAGGTTATGTTTAAGCATAGTTTAGTATCCTGGTTTTTTAGAAATGATCATTAATAACCTATGATAAAAACTATAGTTTCCTAAGTTGAAATTTTAATCTTGATTATACGGTTTTCCCATTATTATTAGTGCTATTAACATTATGCTTCTTAGTTTCAGTGAATTTCCGGAATCTGAAGGAACCATGTTTATTATGAATGTGATGGGAAATGAAATGATTTCCCTCATTAGAAACCTAATTTTATGGGATCTAGAATAAAAAATATTCTATCAAGGCTCATACAAATTTCTAAAGCTATGAATCATGTAGAAATTCCAAATGGGAAATTTAGGGAAAACTATTCTATTGAGTCATTCATGAGGTAGCATCCACCTTCAATTAGTGAGTATTCTAATGCATTAGTGGTTGAAAATGGATCAATATAACTTAAAATATATTTTATGTTCTCCAATGATCAGAACCTGATAATTTAATCATAATGTTCTATCATATGGAAGGTAAAGCCGATCAATGGTGGAGCATTATCATGAATTTAAGGCAATGAGATGAAATTGAATCCATGAAATGATAGGAGTTTAAGAACATATTTTTCAATATGTACATTCATCTTATTCTTTGAACAAAGTTTGAGAAGGAGTTCCTTGATTTTAATAAATATGAAGATGAATCCATTGGTGCATATGATGTGAATGTTTAAAGGCTTTCAAGGCATGATTCTGGAATTATTATCCAACCTGAGAGTAAAATTGATCGATTCTTTAGTGGATTAATACCACGTATTTTAAGGGAATTATGCATAATGGACTTCAATAACTATGAAGAAATCATTTGATGTGCTCTCAAAGTTGACATGGAGATTAGGGTAACCCATTAGTCCTATGGGTTTGATAAGAGGATAAAAATGTAATTCAAGGGGAAATATAAGTACCACATAGATAAGAAGTTGAGTTTTCCCTTATGCTCAATGTGTCGAAATAAACATCGAAGAAATTTCCTTAAAAGGACTAGTATATGATTCAGGTGTGTAAAAGGAAGTCATCAGGAAGTTGAATTCTGATGTGAAGGGAAAAGATGTCTAATGATGTGAATAGAAAAAAGGCTACATAGAATGAACATGTTACAACTAAATGTTGCATGTTCAAGGAAATGGAGGAATTAGGACAATAAATTCTACAATCCAATGGTTTTTGATGATAATATATGTCAAAAACTCCTAAGGCCATAGACAAAGGTGAGTCACATGCGATCACTATCGGCGATGTGATATATGATACTAAAGTGGTGAAATGTACACATATCATCAACTCTAAAATAAGATATTTTTTATTTGATTCTAGATCCACCCAATACTTTATTTATGAAGAATTTTCTATGGGTATCCACATATTACGTCAACCATTAGATGTTGAGTTAGCAATGTCAACTCATAATGGCACAACTATTTCACCAAATGATTATAATTCTTCTATTGATGGAATTTATGGGAAATTTCTTCCAACAAATATTTTAATCAATCATATAGTGTAATTTTATGTGATTATTGGAATGGATTGGATTTCTCTATATGGTGATCATATCAATTTCCATATAAGGGAAGTCACATTTCATATTCCGGATCAATCTTTGATAATCTATCGATGCAAAGATGAATCTAAACTTTCTGTTGAAATTTATTCAATATTATAAGTATTGATCCATATAAATGAATGTTATATATCTCAAATGGTTGGGGGAGAAACTCATTATTAAGAATACACCAATATAATGAGAGTTTTATGATGTATTTAAATAAAAATTACAAGGTCTCCCACAAAATCATGAGGTTGAGTTTTCAATATAAATCATACAGGGTTATATTACTATTTCAAAGAAACCTTATAGAATAGACCCAATTGAGTTGTATAAATTGTATGAGAAACTCCAAGAGAATAATGGCATGGGAATCATACTCCTTACTGCATCACATTGGAGTGCACCTATTTTGTTTGTTAAGAAGAAGTATGGATCAATGTGACTCTTCATTTATTATCAATTACTTAACGAGATCAATATCATGAAAAAATACCCTCGTTCCCATATTGATGAATTATTCGACCAAATAAATAGATATAAATACTTCTCCATGATTGATCTTCATTCAGGATATCATCAATTAATTTTCACAAAAGAAGATATACCAAATAAAACATTCTATAAAAGGTACCGAAACTGAATTTATAGTGATGCATTGTGGACTTACTGATTTCACCTCCATCTCCATGGATCTAATAAATAGTGTCATTATAGAATTTCTTGATCAGTTCATTGTAGTCTTATAGGAAATAATCTTGTGTATTTAAAGATCAAGGAAGATCCTGAATAAGACTTGATAATTACACTAAATACCCCCAGAAAAGAAAAGCTTTTTGAAAATTTTACCACGTGTAAATTTTTCCTTCTTAATTTTTTTAGGGTCATATAATTTCAAAATAATGGATATGTATGGATCCAACAATAACATAAGATATAGAAAGTTGTACGAGATGAAAAACGATAACTAAGATCCAAAGTATTCTTTTTCATGATGTATATTATCATCATTATTGAAATATTGTTCATGATAATGTAATCCACTCACCAATGTGACATGGAAATGAGTTATTTATGTATGGATGGATGAATGTGAAGATAATTTTAAAGAGATAAAAAGATGGTTGGATAGTGCACCTATGCCCACACAACAGTGTAGTGGAGAATTATTTGGGATCTATAGTGATGCATCCATGAAGGGGCATCGTTGTGCTCTCATGGAAAATTATATGGTGCTATATTATGCCTCACGAAAATGGAAAATCAGTGATCAAAATTACACAACATATTATTTGGAGTTATATGTGGTAATATTTGTAGTAAAGATATAGATGCATTATATTGATGGTAAGGGGTGTGATATTTATACTGATCATAAAATTTTAGAGTATATTTCCACACAAAAGGATCAGAATATGCATAAAAGAAGACGGTTGGAGTTGATTAAAGAGTAAAAATGATCAATACAGACTGTAAATTGATTTTTACTTAAATTATAAACTTCCAAGGGAAAAAATGTTTACTACACATACACTCAAGGAAGCCGAAAGTAATGTAACCCTAAGGCATCATTCGTCACAAAAGACCTACACTCAGGTGGCATAGAGCCCAAGCTTCTACAAATAACAAACTCGTCTCTGGGACTTCCAATTTTCGGTAGTGCATCTGAAACAACATTTTCCTCCATCCAACTATGGTGCATGAGCTATCCTTTGTTGGTCTCCAAGGCACACCTCCTGATGATATATCCCATCTCTCAAGTCACATCCCACCATGCCCGAACATATTTAACCATGACTTCTAAGTCCAACTCCACCTCTGACACCTGGATGCCACTGCTCCTACAAACCCACAGTCTCGTAAGGAGGGCCCGAACACTCGCCCCAAATGAATTACCCATACCAAAGGTGACACTAAAGGCAAGGTAAACCGATCCTCCTAAGTCACATAAAACCCCACCACCTCTCATTGTACCATGCATGCATGACCCATCTATATTTAAATTAATCCTATTGGAAGGAGATTTCCCTCTTACCCACCGACCATTAAAACAATCAGGGCCATGAGGTCTTCCTAGTAAACTGCATTCCATAGTCGAGCATTGATTCATCCTTGACAGTGAGACCAACTCATTGACCAACTATCGTACTTTCAACTGAAGCAAGCAAATCATGGTCTGGGAACCCAAGATTTCCTTGCCTCGCAAATAACCGAACATATGGTAGTGAGAATAAATTATTTCTCCTTGACTTCTGAGTCTCTGATTGTCACTCTGAGAAAACACTAGGAAATGAGCTCCTGGAAGCAGAAATGATCGAAACTGATGCAAACCAGAGGGGTGAACATGCTCCAGACAGCTGCCTCCCAATCACTCTGGAAAAAAGGTGAGTTGTTGATTCTCTCTTTGCTGCATTTCAATAGAAGCTGTTGGATTCCATGAAGATTCCCCTAATTTGGAAGTTTTCATCCTTCAGAAGGGCTCTATTTTTGACATGCCAGACCAGAAAGTTCATTTTTGTTGGGATCTCCAGACACCAGATTTTAACCGATCCATTCGCTAGGCTGATTCTGATAGAATAATGTGGTTTAGGAATTGGGTGTTTATTTTTCCCAAACTAGAATCAAAGAAGGATATATTAGATGAGTCTCATAGTTCTTCATTCTCTATTCATCATGGAATCAAAATGATGTATATGGACCTGAAATAGTATTTCTAGTGGGATGGCATAAAAGAAGATGTTTTTTAGTATGTCTCTAGGGGATTGTTTTTTAGTAAGTTATGGTTGAGAGATAGTATTCAAAGGGGATTTTACAACCATTAACCAACAAGAATTGAAATGGGAAAAGAGATAAAAAAATTAATGTTAATAAAAGAGATAAAAAATGAATGTTATCAAAAATGTTAAAATAATTATACATTGGGATAATTAATAAATATAAATAAATTTATAGATTCCCTTTACCTATTAAGAATATAATAAAATATATTTTTTAATTTAAAAATTTATCATAATATTTTTAAAATTCAATTTATTTAATAGTGTCAAAATTGAAACCATTGATTAATTATCAATATATTTTTTTATTAAATTATTTAAAATCATAAAACAATTTTTAAAAAATATAATAATTATTATACGGTATAAAATGTTATAATGTATTTATTTATAGTCAAATTGACATAAAATCAGTTAATATTTCATCCTTTAATATTCAATATTTATTACTAAAGGTAAAAATTAAATAGAATAACAAAGTGTTAATTGAAATGATAAGGTATAAATTGAAATAAAACTTGTATAAAATATATAGTTCGATGAGAGTGAAACCCTATCTCATATCTTGTATGAAATTTGGACATTTTAGCTATTATTGTATGGGGTTTAATATTATTATTAACTAATATCTTTGGGGATCCCAAAAGTGCCACTCACCTCAATTATAAAAGGCCACCTGCTCCCTCATCACTTGAATTTATGTCTTAAAGATCAGACATACCCTATATTTTTCCATTATATAGTTATCTATTTACATTCTATAGGTTCTTGTCTTCTTTAGTGTCCAACTCTAGTGCTATAATAGGAGATTTAGAGGAAGCACATCAAAGAAGAGGTAATCTTCCCTATCAATTCTTTCAAACTTATTTTTTCTTATACTTCATCTTTATTAGTTTTTCATTATAAAGTAATAAATCTAGTAATAATAACATAATTATATGTTCTTAAGATTATGGAATAGCAATATTCTACTTTCTATCCATTTTATGAAGAACAAAATCCCCACGCGTGTGTACATATGGCTTACCATCTCTACGACGTTCTGTAATATTTTTTTCAATGCCACCTTGATTGGATGGGTATAATGATGGAAATAATAGGTAGATATTAATATTACAAGATTATATTAATTTTTATGTATTATAAACCATTCAATTCAATATCATTCTATAATTATGGGATTGATATCGTCACTCGTGCATATGTATGACCAACCTCCTCTATGATACAATGAAATTAATTCTACATTATCTTCATTAAAGAATGATTATATAAATTTATATTATGAATAAATATGATATATATAATGTTAATATCATTTTTTAATGATATAAATATAACCTATGTGGAAGAAATGGAAATTATTTGACAAAATACCCATATGAAAATTAAGAAGTTAATACCCATATAACAAGTAATAATGAAATGTTATTATCCAATGGATGATAATATTCTTTTATATTATAAAAAAATGAATATGATTCTGAAATAATTCAATTAAATTATTTAAATCTTTATAACGGAGGTTCAGATACATATAAATGAAATCATACCTAAAAGGTATGGGATAATTTCACAATCTCATTGTTATCCAGGATTGTTTATATGTAAGTATTTACTGGGGTGTATTTATCATCCAAAAAACTGGTTATTAAATATGAAATATTATTTTTATTCATCAATTATTTTCAAAGTCAATTACACCCATTAGTGATTTTTATTTAATGGTTCTAAAGGAATATTTTTTCATTATTGGATACGAGGTACTTTTGGACTTTTCTAGAAAAAGTATGACGATAATGTTTTATAATAGATACATCATGAATGGAATTTTATGTTTTCATAACATTTTATTTCCATAAATATTCCTCAAAAAAATTTCAATTTTATTTTACAATAAATTTATTTCTTTTAAAATGTCATGTCATTTTGAGAAAAGAAAATGTTTTTATGATGAATGGAAATTTTCCCCAAGGATTAACATCAAGAGTTTGATAAAAATAATTTTCCATCTATGATGGCTTTATTAATGGGGGTTATGTTTCTAGTATATTAAACCAATTATTCTTATGGTTTTATAATGTTTATGTTTGAATGGTATTTATGAAATCTATTTGTCTTACATGTATTATGTTATTATGGAATGATATTTAAGAAACCCATTTTATTACCAATGTTTTGTTAAGAACATTGCCCGGTTATCCAGCCTGATAACTAAGTTAACACGGAAAGGGGTTAAATTTGTTTGGACATATGAATATGATGTTTGTTTTCAAAAACTGAAGAAGATATTTTTAAATTCTCTAGTTTTGTCCTTGCCTTCCTAAAATGGTGATTTCATCATCTATAGTGATGCTTCGTTGAAGGGACTTGGTTGTGTTTTGATACCGAATGATCATGTAATTTCTTATTCTTGAAGACAACTAAAACCTCATGAGTTAAATTATACCAAACATTATTTGGAAATGGAATTAGTGGTATTTTCTTTGAAAATTTAGAGGCATCATTTATACATAACCAAATGTCAAATATATACTGACCATAAAATTCTAAAGTATATATTCACTCAGAAGTAACTAAACATGAGGTAGATAATATGGCTAGAACTGATAATGGATTATGATTGCATGATCAGTTACCATCCTGGAAAAGCAAACAAAGTGGTGGATGCCTTGAGTCAAAAACATCATTCATCATTAACCATGTTAGGTTTGGAACATGATCCCATGATTAATGAATTGATGAATATTCTCTTAGATGTTGTCAGTACAAGAAATACTTTTGTTTTGTTTCATGTTTAAGTGAAGTCGTCGTTGTGAGACGGAATGAAGCGAGTACAGAAGGAAGACTATGAGATACAAAAAAATGTAGAATAGGTTAAAATGGGTAAGTTTATAGAATTTAACCATGATAAAGATTATGTTTTATGATTTAGAAAAAGTTTGTGTGTGCCTAGTGATTCTCTGTTAAAGAAAGACTTGTTTTGTGAAGCTCATAGTTCTCCATTTTCAGTTCATCCTGATAGTACTAAGATGTACAGAGAACATCGAGAGTATTATTGGTGGGATGGAATGAAAATAGATATTGCTGATTTTATTGTGAAATGCTTAACATGTCAACAAATTATTGTAGAGCATCAATTACCTAAAAGGATGCTTTAGCCTTTTCCAGTTCTAGAGTGGAATTGGGAGAATGTATCCATGGACTTTGTGGGAGGAATACCAAATTGTTAGGACCAATAGGGGCCTATATACCCTGAGAAAGGGGGTGAATCAGGGTATGGATATTCTTTTTCAAAATTCTTCCTACCCCAATGGATCTTGACCTCTTTATTACAAGGGTCACTGTGTTTTCACTTGTGTGTTTATTATGATCACTTATTTTCTTCTTTGTCTGATGATGATGTTTCAAAATGCAATGCAGGGAAGTAAGCATGAAGACACAAAGATTTTTACTTGGTTCACCCTCACTGGGCTACGTCCAAGGAGCATACGCCGAAAAGTTTCCGTGCGTACCAAATCCCACTAGTCTTTATAATATGTGGATATAAAATTTGGGATAGAGCACTTCTATTCCTAGGCTCACTGCCTTCACAAGGTTTAGGGTCAGCTCACTGCTTTCCCAAGGGTCACTCGCTATTTCTTTCTCTCTGGCTCACTACCAGTGGAGAGGATCACCTTCTTCATCTTCTTATGCTCACTGCACTTGGAAGGGAATCCACTCACAATTTATAGACCTGTACGTCTCTTTATTTTCATGAAATAATGCATCTTCAACTGTTGATAAATGCTCTATTGAAGTCCAACTTTCATCCACTGATGAATACCTCTTTGCCTCTGAACACTAGGAAATTCTTTTTGGAAAAACCTTCGCAAAGCACCCTACTACGCGATGCTCACAATTTCGCGAAGCTCAAACAAGCCTTCGCGTATCTCCTGACTTTTCGTGAAGCACTTTCGCGAAGCTCAATCCGTCGTAAAGCAACGTCCCTCGTCAAGCTTACTAAGCCAACGCGGAGCTCGCAGGTTTCGTGGAGCTACAATTGCCGCCGCGAAGCTCCTCTTTCGCGAGGCACACTGGCTCCACGAACTACCATCGCGAATCGAGAGCAAAGGATTTTCTCTAAAAATTCTCTCTACTTATCTCGAGGGGGTCGACCTCTATTTATAGGCGATTCCACCGACCCTCCAACTTTCCACGCGAAGTCAACATCACGTCATCTCAAATCGCGAAGCTCCAAAGATTCCGTCGGAATTCTGTCCAAATTGCGAAGCACAACGACACTTTTTCCATTCACGGAGCTTGATGTAATCGCGAAGCATCACCGTCCACATTCCTTCGCGCCTTCACCGCGAAGCTCCCTTGCAAAGCCCTTCACCACCGCGATGCGTTTCAGCCTCTGCCGTTCGCGAAGCTTGACATAATCGCGAAGACTCACCGCCTCCAGATCGTCCTTTCCTTTGTCATCATTCTTTGTTTACTAGGATTGTCAACAACTTCTTGGGAACTCGACAAATATCCATGAAAACCTGCTTTGTCAACAAACACAAATAACCCAAAAATAATACAATGTTACCTTGAGGGATTTTTGCCCAACAATCTCCCCCTTTGGGTTTGTTGACAACTCTTCACAACTCTACTCAGAAAGATTTTATGCACATTGATACCTCACTGAGTCTTCTTCTAACCGCTACCACCATTATCCTCTTGCGATTATGATAGCGTTCAAGGAATCAATTAACACGTACTCTAAGCCCACATGAGAAATTCTAGGCATGAGAAACAAGAGTAGTATGAAAAGTTCATCAATGAATCACTTCATGGCAAACACAAATTGTCGATTCCAACCTGATACCAATTGTTGAACCACACTGATCCCAATTGTTAATAGCTAGACACCTTCTCTCACCATTCCAACACCACTGTTCTGATTTTATCACGACCCTCAGTTGTTGTGATTTCTCTGCTTTGATCGATCACTTCTAGCATCGTCAGATTTAGAAATCTCCCCTTATCTCATTGCACTCCCCCTATCTAGATACTCCACCTATCAGCTTCTCCCATATCATTCATGATTTAACAAATCTCCACACCGTATACCCCTTAAACAATCACTATTTTCTCCCCCTTTGTCAACGAACCCAAAGGTCACTCTTTTGTAGTCTGTAACATAGTAGAGAACACATATCAGCACATTAGGGAAAAACACATCATACCTCGGGGAGAGGGGGGGGGGGCATGCACACTCTCCTAAGCGTGGGGAGTCGACTGAACTCCCAGAGCTAGTCGATGCCTCTCAAAAGATTCCTTGGGTAAGGCCTTTGTCAGAATTTCTGCAACTTGTAGCTATGTAGGAACATACTCCAACTTCACTATCCCCAGTTCAACTTTCTCCTTTATAAAATGATATTGGATCTCAATGTGCTTTGTCCTTGAGTGATGACCTGGATTTTTGCTGAGATTTATAGCACATGAGTTATCACACTGGATTTCGATAAGATACTTCACTTTGTCTCCCATATCATCAATCTGCTGGTTCATCCACAATAATTGTGTACATGGTTGAGTGGCCACAATATACTCAGATTCTGCGGTTCTCAATGAAATGCAATCTTGCTTCTTGCTAATCCAAGAAATACACAATCCACCAAGATAGAATGCACCACCTGACACTGATTTTCTATCATCCACTGAACCATCCCAGTCTGCGTCAGTATATCACAATAACTCTGTCTAAGATTTATCATTATACATTAGACCAAAATCCACAGTGCCTTTGATATACCGAAGTATTATTTTCAATACAAGCATGTGGATTTCTTTCGGATCACTCTGATATCTCACTGCTTGTCATGTGGCAAAGACAATATCAGGGTTTGTTGTGGTCAAGTACAGCATACTGCTGATAATCTTCCTGTTTTCAGTGAAAATAATTGCCCTGCCACTATCATCTTTTGATGATTTCATCCCGGTAGAAACCGGAGTCTTTGTCTCCTTAGAATCTTCAATTCCAAATCTCATTTCAAAACCTCCTTGTCATATTTGTATTGAGAAATGAACGTGTCATTCCTGCCTTGTGTAACCTGTAAACCAAGGAAAAACATCATCTCAGTAATCATAGAAATTTCAAACTCATGTTTCTTGAATTCAGAAGATTGTCTCCACTATGCTTCATCCGATCTTCCAAATATTATGTCTTTTTCCTATACCAGCCTCATCATCCTTTGATTACTGTTGTTGTTGAAATAAAGATTGTATTCAAATCCCCCATAATGAAAACCAAGCTTCTTCAAATACTGATAAAGCCTTCAGTACCATGCTCTTGGTGCTTGTTCCAGCCCATATAATGCCTTCTTCAGCCTGCAAACTTTGTTCTCATCCTCATGAATGAGAAAACCATCTGGCTTCTCAATGTACACCTCTTCTTCCAGAAACCCATTTTGAAATGCAGTCTTTATATCCACTAGAACTCTTTGAACTTTATTTGCACTGCAATGGGTAGGAATAATCTGACTGTCTCCTGCCTTGAAATCGGTGCAAATGTCTCATCACCATATATTCACTCTATCTGGGAGTCTCCTTTGCACATCAGTCATGCTTTGTTCTGAATCACTATGCCATATACATTAATCTTGTCTTAATAGACCCATTTAGTCCTAATGACATTTTTATCTGCTGGCCTCGAAACAATCTCCCACGTCTGATTCTTCTCAATTCTGATCTATCTCTTTATTCATGGAATGATCCCAGTTTTCATCTTCGGCTGCATCAGCAAAGCATTTCAGCACAACTTGAGATATAAAAGATGTTTTCTTTATTGATTCCATTCTCCTTGTCTGAGCTAGAACTGATTAATCACCAATGATATTATGTCTAACAATTTCAGCTCAGCTCTTTGGATTCCTAGTAGACACAGACTTGACACTTTCTTGTTCATCATTAATGTCTTCTTCTAAATTAGTATCAGCCACTTCTGCTCTCCCTGCGTTGCTTAATTCCTCAAAACTTTCATCAGTAAGTTATTCATAGACTCATTTTTCAAGGGCTTCATTTCTTTCAGATACTTTTTTCTGTGTCACTGTTCACTGATGTCATTTCTATGAACTTCTTCTCTCAGATTATTATTGACGTGCCTTTGATTTTCCCTCGTAGCTTCTTGGTATCCTGAAAGCAGTCAGCTAATACCACATTGTCAGATCAGAAAAAGATAAGCATGAGATTCATGATTATTGCTGCTTCTCCCTATGTTTCTTTCTTCCCTCGATAGGGAATGCCTGAGCTGAGTCATCTAATTATTGATTTGATGGATCTTGCATCTAATTATGTTGTTAAATTCTCCCCCTATGTTATGCAACACTTCATGGGGTTAGGCCCACTATTTAAACTCATAACCATTCTTCTCCTCCGACATCTTCTATTCTCATCTTCTACTTGGAATTGAGCCATTAACGAAATCTCTAAGCCTACTGAGTTGGAAATCGGTGTAGGAAACAAGAGATAAAGTTAATAACATAATCACTTCCTATAGTGCTCTATTTCTCCCTTTCTTCTTCAACTCTAGTACCTAATTTGAATCAATTGAAACTCTAGAGAATATCACTTCTCCACTTCGCATCCTTAGATGCCACTTACCCATGGATCGCATCTCCCTAAAAACTAAAACACATGAATCATCAGTTAATAGCATTTATGTTCCTAGGGAGAGGGGTGTTTCTCGAATCCTCAAAACAAGGATAGTGGTTGATCCTGACGGGACAACCCTTTGATTTTTTCTTTGAGGGCATCACACTCCTTTCTTTCTTCCTCCAGCTGCCTAGCCAACTTCAACTGTTCTAGCCATATGACTAGGCATTCATTGCCTATATTCTGAGCCTTTTTCTGATATGTAGATTTGGTAGACTCAACCTTTCTCACCGCTTGGCGTATAAACCCACTAGTACACATTTCCTTCTTTGAGGTTCTACCAAAATTCCATTTTCCTTGATTATTTATTTGAGTAGGAACCTCTCTGTTCGACATCTTCCCTTTCTTCTTCTCCCATCTTAGGGGTCTTCCTCTTTCCTTCACTTCTCGCTGAGAAACACGACATGTGGATTTTTCGATGCATTCGTTGTTCATATTTCTTTTATCAGATGTTTGAGTCCCCACACTCTTTTTCGCTGGTGGTGAGTCCTCCATTGAACATTCATTCTTCTTTATCACAGCTAGAGTAGATCTCCTCTTAATCTTCCAGGTTTGTTCACGTTCTCTCCTTTAGAGCAGTTGTGAGTACCACATAGGAGTTGACTGATACACCTTTCATTCAGCTCCATGTGATTCCCCTGAGGCTATAAGACTATTTTTCACGTTACCGCTTTGTCTCCCAGTGTATAATTTCTCATTATGTACCACTAGAGTAGGTAATCTCTTTATCGGGTCTTTTTCCTTCCCCGCTTTCTTCTTGATACACTGTCTGGCCAAATGCCCATGATCAGAACATATGAAACATTTTCTATTAAAGGCATACCTCATTTCATCACTTCTCTACTGAGATGTTGATGCAACTTGTTTTCTTCTTCTGGCATAGATCTCTTGAGATTCCTGACACATACGCATGGTGTGTCCCATCCTTCCACAGTAATAGCATCTGATGAATGTTCTCCTCTGAGAAACTCTTCTCTCTGATTTATCATGATCCTTCTTGTTATTCTCAGATTTAGTAATGTCTCTGTTTTCACAGCCTGAAATGTATTCCAGTGCCTCTGAACAGAAGCATGTTGTGTGGCCATGAATCCCACAGAAATAGAACATGTCATCACTACTTTTTGTAACTGTACTTTTAGGCCTCTCTCCAGCACCTATAGGATTTCTTTCACATCTGGAACTATTCACAGCTCTCTTTATATCTTGCATGGGAGGGTATTCATCAAATCCGATACCATCTTTTCCGAAACATGATGGTCTTTTAGCTGAGAAAATATTCTGTAGTTTCTCTTAAGAAATATCATATCTGTTCTTCATTTTATCATCACTTGTCGAAGGATGATCAAATAGAAAGTGTAAGACATCCTTCATTTTTGGCATTCCTTTAGAATTGGATTTCTTCACTTCCTTCTTTACATATTCTAGCTCCTCTTCCAACTTTTGAATCATCGTCTCCCTTGATTCAAGTTGGTCATCATGTTCTTTCTTGAGAAGCTTCCCTCTACTCATCTCATCTTCCAATTCACGTGTAATCTTTTCCACCATGTCACTTTTCTCTTTCACTTTTAATTTTTCTTCTTCAATAGAATCAGAGAAACATGCATTCTCTTGTTGTAGTATTTGATTCTTTTGAACTTCTTCAGACAACTGTGTTGCTAGATCACTATTTCTAGCTTTCAGATTCCGAACTTCATCTGACTTTTGATTCTCTTCAAAATCACCAGCCTTCTGTTTTCCTTTCATTTTAGCCATCTTTTGTAGTTCTTCGGCATGAGAATCATTGTTCGTTGTTAGGTCAGTAACTATGTCCATAAGCCTTTGATTTAAGCCTCTTAGCTTGTTGACCTCAATCTCCAATACTTCGACCAGGATATTTATAGATTTGACTTCTTCGGTGTTTCCAACGTCACTTGGAATATCTTGTTCTTCGATGCACTTGACTTGATCTTTCAATTTTCTATTCAAGCCATCGATCTCCCTTTTCTGTTCTTCAATCTTATGCTTATAGTCACCAACTGTTTCCAAGTTCTATGGTTCTGATAACTTGAGTTCCTCAATTTTATCCATCAACTCAGACTTCTCTTCTTCATACTGCTGCATATAGAGTTCGGGATCGTGAAAAACATTGTTAGCTTTCTTGGTTTTGGCTCTCCAAACATCTATCTCTTCAAAAGCAACCTCTCACTCAGCTTTTATATCTATTCTTCCTTCAATTCTTTCTTCATCATCATCAATTGTTTCAATATCACTTTGAAGTTCATGTACTTTACTCATTCCTGTATCATGCTTGTGTGAATCAATCTTTTCCCTGTTAGATTCATCTAGACCTTCCATCAGTAAACTATTTGATTCTTTTAATTGAATCACACTTTTTCTATACACACTTCCACACTGAGTAATACCACCTGACTTCTGCTTCTTCTTGGATGTTTTTCCCTTTTCCATGGCTCACCGATATAAGAGTAGACTGATTCTTTAAACACACAGATTGACTACACCAAGTCAGAGCAAATAAATCTGATAAAAGCAACCTTCCCTCTGATACCAATTGTTAGGACCAATGGGGGCCTATATACCCAGAGAGGGGTGCTGAATCAGGGTATGGATATTCTTTTTCAAAATTCTTCCTGCCCCACTGGATTTTGACCTCTTTATTACAAGGGTCACTTTGTTTTCCCTTATTTGTTTATTATGATCACTTATTTTCTTCTCTGTCTGATGATGATGTTTCAAAATGCAATGCAGGGAAGTAAGCAAGCAGACACAAAGACTTTTACTTGGTTCACCCTCATTGGGCTACGTCCAAGGAGCATACTCCGACAAGTTGCCGTGCGTACTAAATCCCAATAGTCTTTATAAGATGTGGATACAAAATTTGGGATAGATCACTTCTATTCCCAGCCTCACTGCCTTCACAAGGTTTAGGGTCAGCTCACTCCTTTCCCAAGGGTCACTCCCTATTTCTCTCTCTCTGGCTCACTTCCAGTGGAGAGGATCACCTTCTTCCTCTTCCTATGCTCACTGCACTTGGAAGGGAATCCACTCACAGTTTATAGACCTGCAGGTCTCTTCATTTGCATGAAATAATGCATCTTCAACTGTTTATAAATGCTCTATTGAAGTCCAACTTTCATCCACTGATGAATAACTCTTTGCCTCTGAACACTGGGCAATTGCTTTTGGAAACACCTTCGCAAAGCACCCTACTTCGTGAAGCTCCCAATTTCGCGAAGATCAAACAATCCTTCACGAAGCTCTTGCCTTTTCGCGAAGCACTTTCGTGAAGCACTTTCGCGAAGCTCAGGCCGTCGTAAAGCAACGTCCCTCGCGAAGCTTACTAAGCCAACGCGGAGCTCGCAGGTTTCGCGGAGCTACAGTAGCCGCCGAGAAGCTCCTCTTTCGCAAAGCACATTGGCTCCACGAACCACCTTCACAAATTGAGTGCAAAGGATTTTCTCTGAAAATTATCTCTACTTCTCTCGAGGGGGTCGACCTCTATTTATAGGCGATTCCACTGACCCTCCAACATTCCGTGCGAAGTCAACACCACGTCATCTCAAATCGCGAAGCTCCAAAGTTTCCGCCAGAATTCTGTCCAAATCGCGAAGCACCAGAGAAATTTTACGTTCACGGAGTTTGACGTAATCATGAAGCATCACTGTCAACATTCTTTCATGCGTTCTCCGCGAAGCTCCCTGGCAAATCCCTTCACCGCCGCGATGCACTTCAGCCTCTGTCGTTCGCGAAGCTTGACGTAATCGTGAAGACTCACCGCCTCCATTCTTCTGGTCATCGTGATTTCCAAACCATGCATCCTATCATCGCAAAAATCATGCCTTTTCCATATTAAATTATGATCTTCATGGAAATCCTATTTTCGCGATGCTCACCAAACACCAAATTTTGGACCCCAAAAATTTGGCAAACACTGGGAAACGACGCCACCTTGTACTGCTCTTTTGTACCGCCTCTAGATCGTCCTTTCCTTTGTCATCATTCTTTGTTAACAAGGATTGTCAAAAAATTCTTGGGAACTCGACAAATATCCATGAAAACATGCTTTGTCAACAAACAAAATCAACCCAAAATACTACAATGTTACCACGAGGGATTTGTGCCCAACACAAATATTTCTCTAGGTAACAATGCAATTTGGGTTAATGTTGATCAGCTGAAAAAATATGCATATTTTCTTTCTATTCGAGATATAATGTCCTTGAATCAAATTTCTTGACTGTACCTCAAGGAGAGTGTCAGGTTACATAGAGTTGCTCTTTCCATTTTTTCTGACCATGATCTTAGGTTCACCTCTAACTTTTTGAAAGGAGTTCAGAAGTTTTGGGGCATTGAATTAAATTTCAGTATAGATTTTCATCCTCAATCAGATGGGAAATAAGAACGAACGATTCAGAATTTTTAAGATAAGCTTTGAGCTTGTTCAATGGACTATCAGGGAAGTTTGGATAATCATCTTTCATTAGTTGAGTTTTCTAATAATAACAGTTTTCATTCCAGTATACAGATGGCACCTTTTGAGGCTTTTTATGGGAAGTGGTGTCAGACTCTAGTGTTTTGGGAAGATGTTAGTGAAAGAATGTTTATGGGGCAAGAATTAATAGAAGAAGAGGCAAAGAATGTGAATATAATCCATCAGCACTTGAGGACAGCTTAGAGCAGGCAGAAAAGTTATGCAAATAACAGAAGAAAAGACTTTTCTTTCAAGGCAGGTGACCATGTTTTACTTAAAATATCTACTTGAAAAAATGTGATGCGTTTAGGTATGAAAGGAAATTAAAGTTCGTGATTCATCATTCTTTTTGAAATCCTAATGAATTTTAGACCATTTGCATATCGAGTAGCTTTTCCACCATGTTTGTCTCATGTATACAACGTTTTTCATGTTTTGTTGTTGAGAGAGTATGTTTCAGATTCATCACATGTCTTGAGCCCAAAAGCAGTTCACCTGGAAGAGAACATTTCTTACGAAGATAAATCAGTTTAGAATCTTGATCGAAGAGAAGATGTATTGTGGGAAAAGGTAATCCTCCAGGTAAAGGATTTGTGGAGGAACCACATGGTTGAAGAAGCAACATGGGAGTATAAAAATGATATTGGTGAAATGTACTCTCAATTGTTTAATAATTAAATAAAATTGCGAGGATGCAATTTCTAGAATGTGGGGATAATGTAACACCCTGAGTTTTTATAAAAATAAATTGAAATTCATGGAACTTTGTTTTAAGTGGATATTTTTAACTAGCCTTTAAACATAATTTTTCCACTTCTATGTTTTGAATTTCAAAAAACTATCATATACAATTTTGTTCAGTAAGTTATTTGGAGTCTGATGAAGTCAAATGGTTTCTTTGTGAATAGTAACATACCCTTATGAATAGTAATATGACCCTAATTAAAAGTAAATTTTATTATTATTTTATTTTATTCAGGCTTTAAGATAATAACATCTTGGTTAATTTTTCCTCGGGATATAGAAGTAGTTATATAATTATATTTGTTAATTTTTCAATTAGGTATGATTTTATTTAAAAATTAAATTAATAATAATTAGAAAATTATTTTAACAAAATGGAATTCATTTTTGAATTCTACACGTCTATAAATGGTTAGGGTAATTTTTTGGGATTTTTATGAAATTGTTGAATTTTCGTTGAATATTGAAATATGATAAAATACCGTATAATCAAATTATCAGAAAAATACACTATTTATGACATAATGAGTGATGTAAGGACATTTCGTTCGAACTCACATGCCATTTTTACTTTTTTAGGTCAGATGAACTATGACTATTCACAATATTGGGAAAAAAATTAGAAGAATGATTAAAATAATGAAAAATACCTCCTCTCCTCCATTATAAATACCACCCTCAATCCCCTCTTCTTCCCACACCACTCAAGCTTTAAGAAAATTTAATGTTTTTTAAAATAATCCTCCCAAGGCTTTTTTCCATGTCCTAGAGATTCAGGTCTCACCAAAATACCAAAACCAACACCCTTAAGAAGGATCTCAAGGAGAAAAGATCAAGAGGTAAACATCCTCTTTTATTTTCTTTCTTTTCTTTCATTTTATATTATTATCTTCCATTAACTTTATATTATGTTGTGATATTTCATTTAATATATCCCCTTACTATACATATTATGTATTATTGATGAGATATCCAATTTCTCCCATCAAGCTATTTTATGAAATTTTAAGAGATGCTGTTAGGCTACATAATTTTCGTGAGAAATTTCTCAAGTTTTCTTTTATTTCATGATTCCTTTCCATTCATCTTCCTTCCTCACCTCCTCTTAAAAAAGAGGAATGAAAGGTCCAGAATATTTTATATTCTTTATGTTCTCATTTTCATGGAAAATTCATCATCATCCTTCTTCTCCTCTCCCACTTATTCATGGAATTAAAAACATTGTCCCTGATGTGTCTAATTGCCGACATCATGGATGACGTGATTTCATTTTTCATTAAATCCTTTTTGTCTGGTCAGGAAACTATTTTTATGGTCAAACCAGGTTAAAATATATTTATTATGTCTCATCCATGGTTTTAAAATTATTTTTTACACATGGTTTTAATTTATAAAACAACATGAGGTCGTTATTATCTAAGAACAACTAAAATGATATAAATGAAAATCATTAATGTTTTAACTTATGAATAATCCTAATGTAAGAATTCAAAATGATAAATGGTATAACTTATGGTACTGTAAATATTTGTAATCTACTCCATTCAAATTATAGAGTTTCACTTCCAATCGATAAGAACATCCATCATGAACAAATCATGGAAGTCATGTAACAAACTCACCCAAAAAGAGTTTAAGTATCAAAATACCAACAATTAAAGGGTGAAATGATGTTATGAAATGATAATATAAGATGTTATAAACATGATAATGTATCTTTAAAATAAAAATAACACTCTTCTATCCATTATACAAGATTTTTAAACAATTTTTAAGTAAGACAAGCCTAAGGTAAGAAAATTCTTAACCCGATTTCCATCCTTTGGGTTAACATTATTTTTGATTATTTATGTGGTAATTAAATTTTTTGGGTAATGAATCCTGATTATACTATGTTAAATTATGTATATTTATGGAGTATATATATATTCCATCCACTATTTTATGTATCATTTCAATTATATGATATTTATAAGGGACTTTTCTTTTAAAATCCTCCTTTAAAATACTATTTTACAAAATAAAAAAGCAATGTTTTTATGAAAATATTCATATTGTATGATTATGATTTGGATATGGGTAATTTTTTATGATGAAGGGTGGGACCAATATTTCCCTCAAATTCAATGTGTATGAGTATGTTGTATGGCGGCCGCATGGTTACTCCATTGTAACTGCGATGGTTTCCCAAATTGTAAGGTAGCCATGAAGGTTAAAAATTATAAAGTAGCCGTGAGGGTTAAAATATATTGTAAGTAATTCCCAATATAACTTTATGGATTTATTTATGTTCTTATGTTTGTGGGAATCATGGGGAAATATTAAATTTTATGATTCAATTATATATGGGTGATAAGAATATCTTTTGAAAGTTATTTCAAATGTTACAAGTATTCTTGGACTAATGTGTTTCTTATATCCCATACTGAGATTTTTGTGCTCATCCCATGTTTTTAAATGATTTTCACAGGTTGTAAGGATGTGTATTAAAGTGAAAGAATCGAAGTTAAATTGTTTAAGTTCTATCAAAGAAATGATGTTTAATTTTGAATGTTTTATATTTTGGATGGAATGAGTATTGTTTTTATGGTGTCCACTATGTAATAATGTGCAATGTTACGAATGTATTGTCCCAATTCTCTAAATCTCTAAACGTGAAAATATAATCAATGGAAAAAAGAGGTGATTTATTGACTAAATTCATGACTTTTTAAGGTAATAAGGTTGGGTCCTTATACCATACTCATACATGCTGCTAGATGGAGGACCAACTCCATGAACAAGGAGGTAACTCTAATTCCACAAACCTTACTTAGGATACATTGATGATAGAGGATCAAACTCCTATATCATGAAGGAAAACCAAAAAATAATCTGATACTGAACCTCTAGAGTGGGTCACAATATTTTTATGTTGAAAAAATTCCACCATACACCATCAAGGGAATGGAATTAGATAACACAGTCAACAAAGAATGGACAATACAAAGGAATCGAAGTGCTATAAAAACACTTTAATGGGGTACACGCCGTGTACTAGGGGTACACAACGTGTCCATATTTCTACATATCTTTAATGTGGTAAAGTATCACATGATATTATAATATATAAATATATGGTGTGTGTTGGAAAGATCCGATTGTTAGTGATCACACGACACCATCCCATGTGTCGCTGGCCATGTTCGTGTACCACTAGTCATGTTCATGTATCAGATTATGTATAAGTAGAGGTGTCTATGTATAGTTACATATAATGCCACAGGCTGCGTACCTTTCTAAAATGTATGTATACATTTGGAAGTACACATTGAGACATCTGGATGGGTACATACTTCATGTGACAAGGGCCACATTCCATGTGATCCTCGACATCATCCTGAAAACCTAGCCACCATTGAAAGGGCCCCACAAGTTGTGTAATCCGGAAGTACACACCATGTTGAAAAAATTCTACAGGTATTTCTGATCTTCCTCTACTTCATCTACTTTGTTATAGGATCCACCAATCCCACTAAAACATATATATTTGAGGTCAAATGAGTTTTTCCATTATTCTTAGTCGAAATCCGGGGCCCCAATCGACACAAAAAACCAACAATCAAGAATTTCATCCTCGTGGATCAAAACTTGTTAGAACATGACCCAGTAATTCATCTCATCCACCTTTTATATTCCACATCCTTTGTCACATGTTAGTAAAAACACAATTCATGAACTAATCCAATTATATCGGTATGTTTCATCGAAGAACAGTCATACAAAGATTGAATATAAGGTATTCATTGAACTATAGGGCAAAGGAAATGGGAACAATAATTTTAGAAGAACGGGGGAGAAAATAAAAATTACTATGATTTGAGGAATGAATATCATCCTTTTTATTTGGAATTAATTCACTTTTTTAGAAGGAGACAAATGAAGAGGAATGAGTCACAATGAAAAAAATTAAATTCCACCATTTTAATTCTACTAACGATGTGTGTGTCACTTTTGTTTGTGGAATTGATTTTCATTGTTCCAAGAGTAAATATCAGGATGGAAAATAGAAGATCAAACATTCTACCTGGAGTATAGATAAATTATTTATTTATTATGGTTGGGTAATCATTATTTATGAGATCCACCAGCTTCACTAGAACAATGACCCATGATTAGGTATTGATTGGATGTCGATTTCCATGAATGTTCTCCTTTAGCGGTCTCTAAGTCTCCATGGTTTAAAGGAAAAACTAGGGCCAAAACCTATAAACGATTATTAATAAACACAATTATTCTCTAAATCAATATAATAAAAATTAAATCAAATAATTAATTAATTTCATTATCTCTGCAGCCGTGATGAAAATTCCCCAAACACACCTCACCAACATAGGTTATATCATGCCGAGAATATAACTCACATTTTGAACACAATTATGACCTAGGAATTATGATCCATTGACCCATTTAGTTATTATTCCTTATATTCAAGAAAACTATTCCTTCATGTTATTTAATATATTTAATAAATATTAAAAATTTATTACGGGCATGTCGAGTCTAAAAATAGCATGCCTTCTCAACAAATGGTCAAGAAAGATATTATTTTAAAATATAAAAATAATATTTTGAAAGTAAAATTAATTTTTTCCACTTCCAATATGTTATATTTAATTTTAATTTTATTTCATGGTAAAATATATCTCATTATCGATAACCATTTCTTTATTTTTTACTAAATAAATGTATAACATTAGTGAGAATAAGTTACATTCTTATAATGAATATTTTATTACATCCACATATGTTCTTTCCCATTAATGATGAATTCTATATATAGGAAAGATAAAATTTATTAGTTTATAAAATTATCATAATTATCATTACCCATTTTATAAAAATATTTAATAAAATTTATGTTACATGGGTTTCCAAACAAAGGTATTTTAAAATAAACAAAATATTTCCATTATTCAAAAATATAAAATTTTATCTCCCACTTCACATTTTTTAGACAATTTATATACTTTATAGGTTATATTATTAGCATTTATTTTTCAAATTTATATTTTTTAATTTATCACATTCACTTTTTGAAAATATTTTTTTAGGTAACAGATAATATCATCATTTTTACGCTAATTTTAAAAATATTTTTTAAAGGTTATTTTTAATCATTAATCAATGTAGAAAAATTGTTTTCTTAATATGTTATTTTATAGGAAATATACCATCAAATAATTAATGGTTTATAGAATCAATGGTTTTTCAATATTTTTTATAAAATATTTCATTTAATATTAGTTCAAAAGATCAATGAAATTTCTTATTTCCAAAGTTGTTTCTTGTTAAACATATAGAAATTGTGTTTAATCTAATTCATTATATTTTGTAATATATATTTTTATTCAATGATATTATTGAAATATTACTATCCATATTATTCCTTATGTCAGATTAGGTAAAATAATCCATCACATCATTTTTCATTCTAAACCATTCACTTTGAATGA
The DNA here is from genome assembly GCA_963277665.1 of Viscum album. NCBI lineage: Eukaryota > Viridiplantae > Streptophyta > Magnoliopsida > Santalales > Viscaceae > Viscum > Viscum album. The sequence continues at coordinate 1,941,406,223 of OY728143.1, read as the reverse complement.
GAGTAATTTTTTTCCCAATTCCTTCCCTCAGTGAATACACTATTTTCCATTTCATTTATATATGGGTGTTCAAAATCATAGCATATATAAATTAATTGTAAAAATTATAGACTTGAACATATACATTACATATATATTATGTAAATATAATATCATTAATTATTTTGATTGGATTATAATCACCTAAGATGTTAGTAAAAATCATTGGATAACAGTTTATTTTAAATAGGAATACCTTGTTATAATAATTGATTCAATTATGAATGTTTTCGTTTTGTAATTTAATTTGAAAATTAAATGAAACCAATTTTATCTCTATGGGTTCTTTATGGAATGATTATCATTATGTGGCACACATATCCATCGATGATGATGGGAAGGGTCCTATATTGCACTCTAATGAAATAGTTTAAGTTTATATCTCATTAGAATACCAAACATGGAAATTATGATTTTGTTCACATATGAATGTGTATAGTGGGATCTCTCATAGTTTTTTTGTGGACATAACGTGTGTGTTCACATTATCATTGGAATGATTGGCCTACTCAAAAATATTTTACTATTGGTTGTAATATATTTTCATGTTATTTTCTATGGTATTACATAGTTTAATTCTTCTTCTTATGCCTATGGTATGTTCTCAAGGATTATTTTTTTGACTCATTGTTACTCACTATTCTGATTCATGTATTATGGTATAAAAATCTATATCCAATGATTTATAGTATTTTATTTTTTGTTTATAAATCATATATATTTCATAATTATTCCCATATGCTCACTTGTAATTATCACTTATGTTTATCCTTTCTCTGAATTTGACCACAACCATTTCATATGTTCCCATTTACCCACGGATTTTAGATAAGAAAATTACAAAAAATATAGGATGGTAAATTATATGGATAATAATTAGGATATGTTTAATATTTTTCATGGATTATGTAGTTTCGTTTACAATATAAACAATATACATTTGGTAAAAAATGGAATATGTTTTATAAAATATTTTGTTCATTAAATTACATAATAACCTAAACCTAAATGGTATTGCGAGTGTATTATAAAATGATATTTGACTTATTATATGTAATTAGTTATTCATGTAAGTGGATTGTTATAGTTGGAATCATAAAAGGGATTAGACAACACTAAATATTAGGATGATACTAGTATAAGAGAAATTAGATAATAGAAATATATGAAAAGGTATCTAAGATTAGGATTATTGTAATTTAAATGGTTTATAAAACCTTTTATATATTTTATGGTAATTTTATAATGATTAGGGTAATATAATATTAGTGAAAACCCTAGATACAATTCTGAGAGATAATTCTATGTATAAGATAAAATCCTAATGTTTTAGAACAATAAACATTATGTGGTTTTCATTGAAATAATATCCCAGGTCTGTATATAAAAAGTTGATGTAGGCTCTGGCATCGATGTACCTAGGGGTTATAGACCCCAAAATATCATTTTGGGTATCAACATAATATCTATTGGGTGTACAACCACATACCATAATTAAATGCCTGGTTTGACACTCCCTTGGGATATTATCTTGTAAATCAAATTATATTTAGAAACTATTGTAAAGGGTTTATTTATTATTTAATTTGATATATTAGGGTATGAATTAATATAAAACATAAATTAAAATATCATAGGCATAATTAGAAGAGTTATCAGATAAAACATATGTGATATTGATAAAAACGAAGTATCCTAGTTTTAAACAAATTTTTCATTAAAGATTATGGCTTGAGAATGAGTTTTCATATGAAAATTATCAATTACTATGATATTACTAATAACCATTTTGGGATTTAGTATTTATTTGAATCAATATCATGAAAATGAACATGATAAAGGTATATATCAAGAAACCACTCTTTCTTATAATGGAATATGGGATCATGTTTAAATATTTGACAATCACATTATATTCTGGTTATGATAGAAAATACAAGCCTCATAATATTATATAAGGTAGTTAGGATTATATAATAATAATAATCTAATCATTATACCATTAGATATTTTCATTTATGAGTGATATTTATCAATTAAATTATTTTAGACTCAAAATGTTATGATGATTTTATGGAATAAATATGGACTATTCTATAGTAGTTGAATTTAAATGGTTAGGAAATATATTTTAAATGGTACCAATAACCTTATAAACTGATTTTATGATAGTATAATATTGTCAGGTCAAATATTGTAGAACACATGATTGAGTTATAGATAAAAATTAGGTTTAATTTATTATTGATGTTGAGGTAATAAAAGGATGATTGATTTAGAAAAAGTATGTTAGATTTTGATATAATTGTAATTGATAATTGATTTAATTAGAAAGTTATCCATTATAGTTTTGGTTAATTTTATTTAGTTTTAAAAATAATTATATGTATTTATTTTTCTTTGAAATTATGAACTAGTGATTAATAAATGTAAGGATTAAAATAGAGTTAATTTTTTTGAGGAATATATGATCGATCTTTGGTTTAATGTATATGAGGTTCAAATGGGTCGTGGAAAATTATGGAATGGATAATATATAATTAGATTATATACATACCGGTGTGCATGATTGTATGAATGAATAATTTTTTATGGTAAATATAATTAACATGATATAGCATAAAAGAGTAAGCTAGATGTCATATTAAAAGTTATATCACAAATTATAATGAACCTAACCACGATACCCTCTCAAACTGGTACCCAACCCTAAATTCCACATACCTGAAGGGCATTTCCATTCCCCACATGCTTGCGAATAGAAATCATGCATAAAACAACAATCATATTGAATGATATATCCCATCCTAAATAAGCAACCATGAATATAGGCATAAAAGTGAGAAATGATAGAAGAAAAAATATACGCCTTAAATGAAAGAAGACAACGTAAATGATACAACCTGAATGGAGTTATAACATCCCATGTATATGTCCAATCATCCAAGGAAGCCTAAAATAGGAAACCAACTACTCCACATGATAGTGTAATGACCCCAAATTATATCAATGAGATTTATATTCATATTTTTATTTCACATAGTATAGGTCACATAAAATCACTTATAGATCATAATAAAAACTTTATATATCATGAATAAATGAAATAAAAAGTGCTTCTAGAAGATAAGAAACATATACTCAAGAAATAGTAATTTGACCTTAGGAATAGTAATATACCTCTTATGAATATTAAAATGACCAAATGAATAGCAACCTCACCGATGAGAGTATAAATAAAATTTAGGAAACATATAAATTAAATTATTATATAATTAAATCATAGTGTAAGTAAATAAATATTATAAATATTATTTATTAATTGTTTGTATATTTGTATGTCAGAAACAGTTAATTACAATTTTGTAATTAAGAAAAATGACTTGAAATAATATTCATTTTATTAATATTTATTCATGAATTAATATTTTGTTTACATATGATTATAGGATATTTAAATGAGACCTAGTCTAGTTTTGTAGAGTCTTATAAAATCAGTTATAATTTTAAATCTGTATTTTTTGTGTAAATGATGATTTTAAATAAAAATGGAAGTTTTCATATTTAGAAATTTATTTACATAAAATGGAGTAAATTTTTGAATTATACACATTATTAAATGGTTGGGGTGAATATTGGGGATTTTTTTTAAAATAGTAAATTTTCTGGTGAATAGTAACATACCTTAATTTAAGGTATAAATACATTATAAGATCAATACACTATTCATGGAACCATGAATGATGTAAGAACTAAAATCTCAAAATTAAATTCATTATTTTAAAATATTTTATGATAACTCTCACACTATTAACAGTATTTATCCAAAATAATAATCAAATTAATAAAATATTTATAAAACACATCACTTCTCCACTATAAATACCACTTCTCAACACCATTCCTCCTCACACTTCTAAGACATGAAGCATTTGCAAATTTTTCCCAAATATTATTTCCATCATTCTCCCCAAATTCTATGTGGTTTTGTAGAACAAAATATTAAACCAAGGTGCCTTATGGAGGTTCTCAAAGAGGATAATTCAGGATGTAAATCCCCTTTCATTTCATTTCCTTTCAATTTACTTCATTCCTTTATTATCATATCCAAAACTACTCTATCCAAATGATAATGATTACTCTAGTATTATTTATATACTATAATTATAGCATGTTAATGGTATATCCTTCATCAATCTCGCTTTTCTATCGCTTTTATTAAAAAAACAAAATCATCGCATGTGAGGTGATGATTTATGACCTTCATGGAAGACATATTTTTCATTCTTCAATATATCCATCAAGGATGGTAATGAAACAAATATAATAGTTAAAACAGACTGTAAAATAATTAATTAAATTCTATTTAATTATCTAAAACTAGTGTATATATATATATAATATTAATTCATACGACCAAACTATTTTGCGATGATTGAAAAACAGGCAAAATAATCTAAAAGATTATCAATAATGTTTTATCTAATGAACCATCCTCATATAATATAACCAAATTAATTATGTAACCATTTAATATTATTATGTTCATTAATGAAATATAATTTCAATTTTGGATAATTATACCCATTCCACAAGAACATTCATACTCATATACAAGTTTACTAATCATGAAAACCAACTAAATGAACGCTCCCGAGTGATAAAATTGTATATTATAACTAATATAAATGTTATAAATGAACTTAAAAAAATCATAATAAATAAAATACACGTATAAAAGGATTTTAATTAATTAATTAATTGATTTCATTTGATTAACCGAGACATAAAGGTCAAGTGCATAATATATTCCGACTTAAGGTATTTGATTATACCAAAACCGTTATTTCATTATTTCAGGTTATTCTTCATCTATAATTACCCCAATGTAGTAATTAATTTTCTATATAATTCTTATAATGTAATGTTATATTTTAAAAATAAATATATCAATATCAGTTCATTTTTTGATAGGATAGTACATGTTTTATAAGGGTCCCTTCTCAATTCCTCCTGATACGTAAGTCGATTAAAGGGAGCATCTCGATTTATTACCCATTTTCAATTACTATCCATATTAATCTTTAAGACACCATTATATTTCAAAAATCAATATAAAAACTATATTTTATAATAACATTTTTTGTATATAAAATATGAAAAATATAATTTTTTCCCAAAAAACTCTTCTTCGTAATGTAAAAAATGTGTTTCATTCCGAAATTTCTTGATTATTTTATTATAGTAATTTCACATTTTTCAACAATCCTTTTGTTTATTATGAATTATTATGATTTTTCTCATATTATAATCATTTATTGAATTTCTATTTAATTTTTTTGATCAGTTTAACAGTGGATTTTCTATCTTGATACCATACACTATACTACTCAGAATGTTTAATGATTATGTATATATATTTAGAAAATTTATTTATATTTAATTTGATTATTTTTTATGTACATCCTTATTCAAATGTGTAATGAATTGGACCTAGTAAGTGATGGATGTGACCCGCTATAACCCTTTATTGCATCGGTAGGTCTCCTGAGGCAAAAAAACTGGGTTTTTAACTATTATGTATGTTGCCTTGAATGAAGCCTTAAAAATATGTTTATGATGTCCTAAATTATACATTCCCACATTATGATTCTACTAATTTATAGTCCATGTGATTATTATACTAGTAGAATATGAAATTTTATTTTTTGTTATGGAATTATTTAATCATATTTTATTCCTTGAATAGTATTCCCAAGAATATGTTTTAATGGAATGTGTATTTTTTGTTATTCACCATGCTTTATTACTAATGATTCAACTTTATTACATACCCTTTCGGAGCTTCTGATGTCACCACATTATTATGTTTTATTTTTCCCCATGATGCGATGATGAATAATTTGAATGTCTTGTAGGGATTATCTAATAGTTATGAATGCTTGCAATGGAATTTCTATACTGTATTTCCTTTCATAGTTGTAATGTAAAACTTATTATTATATATATTTTAAAAAACAACAAAATAATTTGATCCTTTAGGATATGACTTCTTTGACAATTATTCAAATGTATTAAAATAAGGCACCTACTCTAGACCACTATGGTAAGGGTATTTACTATTGGTATCATTGTATGTTTAGTAGAAAACATAAAACTATACTTAGAAAACATCGATTAGGAAACATAAACTTAATATAGAAATTAAGAATATGAATATAACAAAAACCTTTAATTTTGGTATGGTATAGATTATTTGGAACATCCTAGAATTTTATCAATAGTTGGATACTAAAAGTTGATGTGGTTTTGGCCTATATGTACCTATTGGGTAACAACTCTAACAAGGTGTCCTAATATTGACTCGGGGTAACATGGTACATGAAAATGAGCCTTATTGTGCACCTGGTTACACAATACTAAGGTATATTATTATGATAAGTCACATTTTATATAACAAATATTAAATAGGATTTAAAAGTAAATATCTTCCCAATGAAACCATATTTATTATCCTGATATTACCTATGCATTGAATTTCATTTTATTTTAGGTGTTTTTTAGATTGATATTATTCACTATGATTAGTAACCTAATATAGTGTATTCCATTTTTTAGAAATGGCATTTATTTTATGTAATGGAAACCATATGAAAGTGAATATCCCATCTATGGAATATCCTCCCATGTATGATAATGATATTGGTATTGGAGGGTCAACTGGTCCTGAACAACATATAACTGTACTGGGAGATGCAAATCATTGGTCGTAATTAATTAAAAACACCATGGAGGTGGAAGAAATTAAAAATATTGAATGGTGATTTTTACTGAAGATTTCCTAGAAAAATATTATCATCATAAATAGCAAGACGATATTGATAGGAAATTATTGAGACTAAGATAGAAAGAGGATGAAAACATTGGGATGTACGAATCCAAAATTTAAAGGCATGCTAGAGACTACATATATAATCTATGGATCAATATTTTTTTTATTCTTTGATGGTTTAAAACCATTCCTCTAAAGGGAAATGGCCTCCCAAAATTGATCAACTTATGAATATATAGACTTCTATGCTATCAAGACATAAGAAAATTCTCCAAGTAATATGACTTCAATGTAATGAAAGAGAAGAAGAGGGCTGCTGAAAACAATATAAAGGGAAATAAGGAAAATGGGATGAAGAAAAGAGTTTATTTTATATCCTAGAATAATTTTGGAAAGAAACACCCTAGTATTTTGCTGAAGGGTATTAGTGTATGTCTCATGTTTGGAGAGAAAGGCCACCAAGCCCGTGATTTCAAGGGAATGAAAGAAGTTACCAATGTTCAATGCTAAAATTACAATGATATGGGACTTTATGAAAATTATTGTCCTATGAGTCAATGAAAGTCTCACCAAAGAAGGCCAATGGAGTAAGGCCAAGCCTCTATGGTCACAACTACAGAGTTTCATGTTACTAATGATGTAGTGGTATATACTTTAATCATTTCCTCAAACATATACAATGATTTATTTGATTATAGACCATCAAATTCCTTTATATCTTCTTCATTAAGTTATAAGATTATACATTTCAATTTGATTATATAAAGGATTTATCACTAAAAAATCATAAGGTATGTATCCTTGCAAAAAAGATGTGTTGGTTAGTCCCCTTTATGATACATAATCATGCTTTGGTTTCTATCCTCTTCATCGTAACTATGATTGAATTTAGAAAAAATTCAATATGAATTATCTTTCAAATTATTATGAAAAAAATATACAAGAATAAGGAAGTTATCATTTTAGAGAATGATGTACAATCCCTAATATATAGAGGAGAAAACTCATCATTTAACTCTTATCCAGACCCACCCCAAGTAGATCTACAAAATGAAATCCTTAGGGAGGATGTGAAAATAGAAGCTATAGATGAAGAAAGAGATCTTTAACTTGAAGATATACCAAATTTACTATAATTTATAGATGTATTTTTAGAGTATTTTCCTTGAAATCCTCCAGAGTGGGAAGTTATATTCTTTATTGATTTAATTATGAGTTTAAGACCTTTATAAAGTACTCCTTATAGAATTTAAAATATGAAATTAGTTTAAATATAGAAAAAACTAGAGTAATTGAGTGATAAAGGATTTATTCTCCCTAGTGTTTTTCCATGTGTAGCTCTTGTAGTTTTTGTCTGGATGAATGATGGATCCATGAGGATATGAATTTTATATAGGGAAACCAATGCTATTACAATAAAAAACATGTAAACCCTACCTCATATAGATGATTTATTTGATCAACATTATGGAGATAAATGTGTTTTCATGATTTACATTCGATCAAGATATCATCAATTGTGTGTGAGGAAGGAAGATATTCCAAAGAAAGGATGTCGAACTAGGTAAGGATATTAAAAGTTTATAGTAAAGTTATTTGGACTAACTAATAAACCCTATGTTTTCGATGATCTAATGGACAATGTTTTCAATGAATATATTGATGAAATTGTTGTGGTAGTTGTTGATGATATCTTGGTGTACATATAAATTTATGAAGCCCATAAGAATCCCTTAAGGATTTTTCAAAAGACTCTTAGAAGAAATTAATTATATTTAATGTTTAGGAAGTGTAAATTTTGGCTTCAATCAATTTTTTTCTTGACCATATTGTATCAAATTATGGAATCTTAGTTGATCATTTGAATAAAAAGGAAGTTCAATAATGTACTAAACCAATGAACATAACTATGGTATATAGTTTTACTTTTTTAGTAGGTAATTATCAGCATTTTGTTTAGAAATTCACTTGATTAGCTAACAGTAACCAAGTTTACTCGTAAAGGGGTTAATTTCATATAGAAAAAATAATTCGAATAATGTTGTGAAGAATTGGAGAGGGAATTAGGTAATGATTTTATCTTGAATCTACCATTTTGAAATGGTGTATTTGTAATATATAGTGATGTACCAAAGAAAGGAATCCGGTGTTTCCTTATCACGAATGATAAATTTATTTCCTATGAATCAAGTTAGATAAAAATTCATGAATAGAACTTTCTAACTCATGATCATGAATTAGAGTCTATAATCATTGATCTGAAAATATGGAGACTCTATCTATATGGTGAAAGATGTGTGATATATAAAGATCATAAGAGTTGAAAAAATATATTCTTATAGAAGGAACTCAACACGAGGCAATCAAGATGGCTCGAGCTACTCATATATTATGATTTTTCCATACACTACCACCCATGAAATGGGAATAATGTATAATATGAATTAATTATAAAGGATTGTGGAATATTGAACCAAGTGATGATTGCAAATGAACATTTGTATATATATTTAAAAAATATTTATATTCGAATTATAAAGGAAGGAAAAACATCATTACTTTTTCAACTGCTTTCCAAATAATCTTTATTAGAAAGGATTGAAAGTTCATAGTATGATGATGAGAATATTCAAAAATAAATTTAAGCTATGAATGATGGGATGTTTCCAAACATCATGTGTGAGGATATAATTCTGAAATTTTGGAGGAGGCTATGGGTTACATCTATACCCGAGCTGAAAAGGGAGTTATTGGTCGTTTTCAATAGCTAAAATTTCTATATACACTCTTGTAGCACTAATATGTATAGAGGAATGAAAGATAATTTATTTTGGGTTAATATGAAGTAGGAAATTATAGATTATGTATCAAGATATTTATTATGTCAACATGTGAAGGCTGGAGGACAACATCCTAGTGGTGTCATGAAACCCCTACCTATTCATACATAGAAATGATATGACATTACTATTGATTTTATAAATAGATTACCATGAAACACAAGAAATGGATATGCATTATTGTTGATTGTTTACTAACTTACAAAATATGTACATTTCCTTCACATAAGGGAGGATTTTACACTAGAGGTAATTGAACAACTCTATATTAATGATGTTTCCTGATTTCATGGAGCACCTCTCTCAATATGTCTAATTTTGAACCACGATTTACATAAAAATTTGAGAAAGTTATTGTGATATATTTGGATACAGAGCTTCATTTAAGTACCAAATATCACAATCAAACAAAATTGTAGTCAAAATAGATGATCCAAACCTTATGAGTCATGTTCACATCATTATCACTTAACTTTCATGTTTTGTTGGATCAGTAATGAACTTTTTTGGAGTTTTTATACAACTATAGTTTACATTCTAATATTCAAATGGAACAATATGTGACATTTTATGGAAGGAAATTTCATGCACCAACTTTTGGTGAATGCAAGCTTGTGGGACCAGAGCTTGTGGAGGAATCAAATAAAAAGGTAAAGAATATTCAATCCCATATGAAAGAAGCTCATAGTAGGAAAAATATTTATACCAATAATTGAAGAAAGGATTAATAATTCCATGTAAGAGATCATGCATTCATGAATGTGTCTCCTAGGATGGGTGTTTTATGATTTGGGAAGAAAAGGAAATAGAGCCGTAGATACATTATCCCTTTTTAAATTATAGGAAGAATTTGTGATGTGACATATCATTTGGAAATGCCACTGAGGATTTACAAACATCCTAATGTGTTCCCCATGTACTTGTTAAGGAAGTATTTTCCAAACCCAACATATAACGACCCATACTTAACATACATTTTTATTACTTCATAATTGAAGCACACTTATTACAACATATAACAAAACTAGGAAAGGACCGTATAGGTATAGAGTCTTTAGAAACTAGGAAACATAAACAACTGGTTCATAAAGAATCTACTTTGCCTCCCACTTATTTCTTCATATCTAGAGTCCCTTTTTAGCATATCCTACTTAATAACCTTCTTCCTGACCTGGGGAAATAAAACATACAAAAGGGTGAGCTCAAATGCTCAGTAAGGGTAAACAAAAGAAAAATCAATCACATCATGAACATAACCTTTTGGAAATCTTAACCTGCAAAAGAAATCATAATTTCATACCATGGGATAAATCATAGAAGTGAAATGTATTCCCAATAATCATAACATAAAACATGGAACTTTGTGGTATACACACATAATCATAGAGAATCATTTCTTATTAGTCAAGACTCATTTCCAAGACTATCTTAGTGGACAAAGTCCATTTCTGAACCGAGTTCACTCCTCGTTTCAGTCCTGTTTCACTGAACCGGTTTAACCTGCCGTTCCATCCATGTCTATCTCATAAGATATAAAATCTTTACCCAATGAATTGGAGGGAGATATAGGTCCCACCCATCTAATAATGATACCTTTCTTATGTGTGCCACAAAATCCTAAAGCATACATCATAGCATAACCCATGAATAAAAATGGGATTCTTAAACAACATGACATCATAAAAAAATTCATAGAAGATAAAGGAATTCATAAAAATAATTCCATCACAACATAATCAAATCAATGTAATAATAGGGATAGAAACATGACCCTATATTATCTTAGATGGAAAATAATTCTGATAAAACAGTTGAATTCCATTCTTGAAGAAAATATCCTTTCTACTTCAAAAACATTTTTCTTTCTTAACATGTCATATAATATTGAACTAAAAGAAGTTGATTAAAAATAATATTGAAAAATTGTAAAGGAAGATTCATAGAAATAAAGTTCTAAAAATCCATTCATGCCATATAAGTTAAAAAAACATTCTTCTCGTACTTTTGTCGGAAAAGTCAAAAAGTACCTCGTACGAAAAACGACAAAAGATTCCTTTCATATATTTTACTAAAAACTCACCGAAGGGTAAAATTGGATTTAACAAATTGTAGGTGGATGGAAATAATATTACATATTGAGGAAACATTGATTTGGATGATAAAATACAGCCCAGTAAATACCAAAGAATAATCAATCTCGGATAAAAATGAGATGTGATATTTCCCTTTCCTTAGGTCCGATTTGCCTCGTATGTGTCCGAACCTCCTGTATAAAGATTTAAATAATATTATTGACTTATTCCAGAATCATAATTACTGTTATGATATCATATATGGTCATATTCGTAGCTTCATAGTAGTAATATTTCATTGCTACTTGTTATTCAGGTGTTAATAACTTTTTTTTCTTATGCGTGTTTTGTCGAATAAATTCTTATTCTTCTATTTAGGTTATAGATACATAATTTAAAAAATGGTATTAATGTACTATATATCATATTTATTCATTCAATTAATTTATATAATCATTATGCAATGAAGATCATGTAGAATGAATTGCATCACATCGTGGAGACGGTATTCCGTACGTACGCACGAGCGATGATATCATTTCCATGATCGTGGAATTGTATTGGAGTGTATGTATACTATTTAATAATCAATATCACTTTACAATAATCATATATAGTAATTATTTACACCATTATACCAATCCAAGTATGGTGGTGGGGGAAAATAGATTACACCACGGTGTGGAGACGGTATTCCGTACGTACGCACGCGCGGTGATTTTGTTTTCCGTAGGATGGATAGATGTTGAAATAGGGTTGTTTCATACTTATAATAACATATCAGTATATGAGTGATACTGATGTTATTACTTCATAATTAAACAACTAAAGAAGAAGAAGTTGAAGAAGAAAAAATTTGGAAAGGATCGGAAATGGATATTACCTCTTTTTGACGCGCCTCTTCTTAACCTCCTCTTAGGGCACTAGGGTTGGTCTTTGAAGAAGACCAGAACCTCTAGGATGATTCTAGGGAAGTGGTTATGTGAAATGGGCAGGGTTTGGCTGAGCATGAAGGCTCGAATTGGTGTGAGGAGGAGAGTGAGGAGGTGCCCTTTTATAAGGGAGGAGAGGGGCTCCTTTGGAAAAACTAAAAACATTATTTTATTATAAAGTCATGTTCGGTTTTAAATAGCTCCAAATTGATTTATTTATAAGCTAAGGTGGGGATGGGTCGAAATCCTCTCATCCAATAGAATTTAGACTAGTTTAGATTCCTATTTGAACCTTATCATTTAGATTTATCATTAAGTTAAATAATTTTACTTTTACCGTGTCTTCTTGTGTTCTTATACTATAAGGTTAATAAGCTCACGATAACAAGCCAAACGACCCCAAGTTGTTTATTATTAATATATATAACCTTATCTATGTCGTTTTGCCGAACCTTAGATTTTTAGGAATAAAATTACATTTAATAATATAATATTTGTTTTAAAAACTATTTTATGTCAATTTTGGCACTATTTAGTAATTGATTTTTGTGAAAATCATAACAGAATGATTACTTCAAACAAAGTTAATTAAATAAATAATAAAATGTCATATTAACCTATAAAAGTACTTGAATTCATAAAAAGTTTCAAATTACATTTATTTGGGTATTTATAACATCAATTATGTCAATATTTCATTAATAAGATAATTACTGCATCATATTTGTGTCACAAATAAATTAAATTATTTAAAGTCTAAAAATTACAAATAAAATATCATTGTTTAGGAAATATTTTTATCTTTCTAATGTATATTTATAGTCTAATTTATCTTATGTATAACCCTATATTAAAAATGATATACTTATTAAACTTTGATTTTAACTATTTTAACCCTTCTTTAAATAAATTAATAATAAATGTCCTAATCTAATCCAAGTGGGCCTAAATGGTCATATTTTACTCCTAAGGTTGTTTTTGTTCGAACTACACTTTTGCAATAGAATTAGGACTTGTGTTAGGGTAATAATAATATCATTTTTACCCTTAATTACCCTATTTACTTTTAACCGTGGTAAATAAAAGTAAAAAGTTACTATTCAGAAAAAATTATTTTCAGCTCATTGAACCACATTTTACTTACTGACATCAACCGTGTCTCTAGGATTTTTGAAATTCCACTCACATAAGCCGTAAAATTATGTTTTATGAAAAATTCAGTTTTTTTAACTACCACTTAGTGGTTTCACTTTTCATCAAAAATTGAATGTTTTCATAAAAATACCAAAATTTCACCCTAGGATATTTTCGATATTCCGAATCCAAAAATGAAGTCCATTTTAAAAAATAAAATTTATAAAATTTCAAAAAGTGGTTATTACTATTCATAACGGCTTGTTTTAATAATATTTTAATAGTATATCGTTGTTTAGTGAAACTCGGTATTGCGTACGACGCAAGCTATCGAGGAAGGTCACGATTTCGTGTAAAGCAAGCCAAGAAACTGTTGTGTGTAGAAAAATATTCTTTTGAAGATTTATATAACATAAAACTCTCGGGTGTTACATTCAACCCCCCTTAAAAATGAATTTCTCCCTCGAAATTCGTCACATTGTAACAAACAGATGAGGATACTTCTCCCTCATCATATCCTCAATCCCCCATGTAGCTTCCTCTAATTAGTGGTTCCTCCATAAAACATTCACCAATCGAGTGATCTTGTTTTTTAGAACTTTTTCACTACAGTCCAAAATCTCTATTAGCTGTTCTTCATAAGAATGATCTTGCTCCAGCGGTAGAACTTCTGAGCTGAGTACATGTGAAGGATCATGTATGTACTTTCTCAAGAGAGATACATGGAACACATCATGAACTTGATAGAGATTCGGTGGAAGCGCCAATTGGTAAGCTACCTTCCCGACACGATCCAGTATTTTGAAAGGACCGATATATCTACGGCTCAACTTCCCCTTCTTTCCAAATCTCATGACTCTCTTCCAGGGAGATATTCGTAAGAAGACTTTATCTCCCACTTCAAACTCTAGGTCTTTTCTTCGGTTGTCGGCATAAATTTTCTGTCGACTCTGAGCTGCTCTTATGTGTTGTTTAATAGATCGGACCTTTTCTGCCATCTCATCAACAAGATCAGGTCCTAATAGCTTTCTTTCCCCAACTTCATCCCAGCAAGTTGGATTCCTGCATTTCTTTCCATAGAGAGCTTCATAAGGAGCCATCTAAATACTGGAGTGAAATATATTATTATAAGAAAAATCCACCAAAGGTATGTATTGATCCCAACCACCATTTAAATCCATAGATCAAGCTCTCAACATATCTTCTAGAGTTTGAATTGTTCTCTCAGACTGACCGTCTGTCTGAGGATGATAAGCAGTGCTGAAACTTAACTCTCTATCCAGAGTATGCTGAAGACTTCGCCCGAACATTGAGGTAAACCTTGGATCCCGATCAGATATAATAGAAAGTGGTACTCCATGCAATCTTACCACATCCTTTACATATATCCTGGCAAGATGATCCAAAGAGAAATCCTCTCTAATAGCGATGAAGTGTGCCGACTTTATAAGACGATCAACTACGACCCAGATAGCATTATTGCCTTTGGATGTTTTAGGAAGTCCGGTTACAAAGTCCAGAGTGATGTTTTCCCATTTCCATTCTGGTATGGGTAATGGTTGTAACATCCCCTTAGAATTCTATCTCTCAGCTTTAACATGCTGACAAACCAAGCATCGAGAGACATATTCAGCAACATCTCTTTTCATGCCATCACACCATAAGT
Organism: Viscum album; assembly: GCA_963277665.1. Lineage (NCBI taxonomy): Eukaryota > Viridiplantae > Streptophyta > Magnoliopsida > Santalales > Viscaceae > Viscum > Viscum album. The sequence goes on along the minus strand of OY728143.1, from coordinate 1,941,390,708 downwards.
ACTCTTTCAGGTCCCTATACATCTTCGTGCTTCCAGGATGAATAGAGAATGAAGAACTATGAGCCTCCTCCAACAGCTCCTTATTTAATTCAGGGAGGGGAGGAACACAAACCCGATGCCTGAACTTTATTATCCCATTACAGTCAAGGTTGAATTCAGGAACATTTCTCACCTTCTTTTGTAACTCAACATCTTCTTTCTGTGCCTCTTTAATCTTCACATGTATACATGGTTGAACATTCATTTGAGAAAGATAAGATTTTCCCCTTCCATTATAATTCCACGATCCATCATTTGTAAATCCATAAATAGTGGATCTTTTGTGATCCTCATCATGGATAAACTGGCATGGTCTTGTCGACTTAATGCATCTTCCACCTTGTTTTCTTTCCCAAGGTGGTAATGGATTGAGCAGTCATAATCCTTAATCAGCTCCAACCATCTTCTTTGACGCATATTTAGCTCCTTTTGTGTGAAAATATACATTAAACATTTATGATCAGTATAGATGTCACACCTTTCACCATAATGGTAATGCCTCCAAATCTTTAATGCAATGATTACCGAAGCTTACTCCAAATCATGAGTTGGGTAATTTTGCTCATGGATTTTCAATTGTCGTGAGGCATAAGCTATCACCATATCATTTTGCATAAAAACACACCCCAAACCCTTGGTGGATGCATCACTATAGATCACAATCCTTTCTCCACTACAAGGCAGTGTGAGCACAGGTGCACTGGATAACATTCTTTTCAACTCCTTGAAATTATCTTCACATTCCTCAGTCCAAACAAACATAACTCTTTTCCGAGTCAACCTGGTGAGTGGATTAGATAATCGTGAAAAATCTTTCACAAAATGTCGATAATATCCAGCCAAACTAAGAAAAATTCGGATCTCAGTTACTGTTGTTGGTCTCGACCATCTTTCGATAACCTCTGTTTTTGCTGGATCCACAGATATCCCCTCTTTTGAGATTATGTGACCCAAAAATGAAACTTTTTGAAGCCAAAATTCACACTTGGTAAATTTGGCATTATGATTCTCCTTTCTTAGGGTCTTCAATATAATTCGCAAGTGATCTTCATGTTCATATTTTCTCTTTGAATAGAAAAGAATATCATCTATAAAGACTACCATAAACTGTACAAGATACTCTCTAAAGACTCTATTCATCAGATCCATGAAGATAGCAGGGGAATTAGTAAGACCAAATGGTATCACTATAAATTCATAGTGTCCATACCCTGTACGGAAATCCGTCTTTGGTATATCCTCCCTTTTGACCCTTAATTGATGATACCCTGAATGAAGATCAATCTTGGAAAAGTATTGAGCTCTGCGTAGTTGGTCAAATAACTCACCAATTCATGGGAGAGGATATTTGTTCTTGATAGTGATCTTGTTACGTTATCGATAATCAATGCAGAGTCTCATTGATCCATCTTTCTTCTTAACAAACAGAACAGGTGCTCCCCATGGTGATGCACTAGGGCGTATGAATCCCTTATCAAGATTCTCTTGGAGTTGCTTCTTCAATTCATGCAACTCAATTGGGGCCATTCTATAAGGTGTCTTTGAAATAGGTAAAGCACTTGGTACGTGTTCTATTGAAAACTCAACTTCACGATTTGGTGGAAGACCCAACAATTCCTCCGAAAAGACATCATCAAACTCTCGTACAATGGGCATATTCTTAATTGTGAGTTTCTCACCAACCATTGGAGATAAATAACCTTCATTTAGTGGAATCAAGACCCATAAGATGGAAGAAATTTCCACTGGAAGGTTATGTTCATCATTGCATCGATAGAAGATCATAGATTGATCTGGAATATGAAATGCGACTTCCCTTATTTGGCAATTGATATGAGCTCCATATAAAGAAATCCAATCCATGCCAAGAATCACATCAAATTCCACTATAGGAAGGATCACAAGATTTCAAGGAAGCATTTTCCCACAAACTTCAATCGTAGAAGAATTATAAACATTGGATGCGACTGTTGTTCCATTAGGGGTTGTCACAGCGAAATAAACATCTAATTGTTGAGGTAATACGGAGATATCCATAGAAAAATCTTCAGAAATAAAAGAGTGGGTGGATCCAGAATCAAATAAAACATTTTCTACTTTAGAGTGGATGGTAAGTGTACCTTTCACCACATCGTTATCGTACTACACATTGCCGATAGAAATTGCATGTGACTTTCCTTTGCCATTAGCCTTAAGCGTTTGTTGACGTCGACCATCATCATCAACCCTTGGATTTGGGCATTGATTGGCATAATGCCCCATCTCCTTGCACTTGAAACATTGAAGAGTATTAGGTTCATTCTATTTATCCTTTCCTTTGTTTGCATCATTAGACATCTTCTTCCCATCATTGCGGCATTCAAATTCCCCATGACCTTCCTTTCCACATTTGAAACATTTAATTGTCCCTTTAAGACAACTCCCTCCATGTTTCTTTCTACACTTTGAGCATAAGGGAAAGCTCATCTTCTTTTCAGAGTGCTCTTTAGATTTTCCATTGAATTCCATTTTCCTCTTCTTATCAAACCATATGACTGATGGGTTACTCCAATATCCATCTCAATTTTGAGATCACATCGAATGATTTCCTCGTAGCTATTGAAGTCCCATATGACTAACGCCCTTCGAAGACTTGGTTTTAAGCCACTAAATAATCGATCGATCTTACTCTCAGGTTGGATAATAATACCAGAAGCGTACCTTGAAAGTCTTGTAAAATTTGATTCATAGGTACCAATAGATTCATCATCCTTTTTCTTTAGTTCAAGAAACTCCTTCTCAATCTTTGTTTGGGGAATACAAGGGAAGTACTTATTGAAAAATAAGTTCTAGAACTCGTCCCATTCCATGGACTCAATTTTATCCCTTTGCCTCGTATTCTTAATAAGATTCCACCATTGATCCGCATCTCCTTCCAAACGATAAACTACTAGGATGACTTTATCATGTTTAGAACATTAAAGAACTGAAAATATCTTTTCAGTACTACTAATCCATTGTTCAGCAACTAATGGATCTGTAGACCTGCTGAAAGAAGGTGGACACTGCCTCATGAAGGATTCAACAAAATGTTGCTCCTTACATTGCTCATTTGGAAGTCCTGCATGATTCATAGATTGAGGAAGTTGTGTGAGCATGGCTACAATATTTTGCATTCCACCTCCCACAATGTTCGGTTGCTCAGGGGGACAATCATTGCATTTCCCGTCGCATTCCTCATTAACACGGTTCCTTTGGGTTCTAGCCATTGACTAAAACCAAGAAGAATAGTGTGAGCAACACTAATTATAATAGGAAAACCACATAATCAAGAATAAAATTTCACACATAAGGTCTTATCATAGGTTGTTCATATCCATTTCTAAAACACTAAGATTGTGTTCTATGCTTAGACTTATCCTTAGGATTCTTAATAAGGATTTCACATCCTAGTTTCCAAAGGTTGAATATACATTTCCTCTGATACCAACTATAATGACCCATACAAAACATACATTGTTATTACTTCCGAATTGAAGCACACTTATTACAACATATAACAAAACTAGGAAAGAACCGTATAGGTATAGAGTCTTTAGAAACTGGGAAACATAAACAACTGGTTCATAAAGAATCTACTTTGCCTCCCACTTATTTCATCATATCTAGAGTCCCTTTTTGGCATATCCTACTTAATAACCTTCTTACTGACCTGGGGAAATAAAACATACAAAAGGGTGAGCTTAAATGCTCAGAAAGGGTAAACAAAAGAAAAATCAATCACATCATGAACATAACCTTTTGGAAATCTTAACCTGCAAATGAAATCATAATTTCATACCATGGGATAAATCATAGAAGTGAAATGTAATCCCAATAATCATAACATAAAACATGGAACTTTGTGGAATACACACATAATCATAGATAATCATTTCTTATTAGTCAAGACTCATTTCCAAGACTATCTTAGTGGACAAAGTCTATTTCTGAACCGAGTTCACTCCTCGTTTCAGTCCTGTTTCAATGAATCGGTTTAACCTGCCATTCCAGCCATGTCTATCTCATGAGATATAAAATCATTACCCAATGAATTGGATGGATATATAGGTCCCACCCATCTCATAATGATACCTTTCTTATGTGTGCCACAAAATCATAAACCATACATCATAGCATAACCCATGTAATAAAAATGGGATTCTTAAACAGCATGACATCATAAAACAATTCATAGAAGATAAAGGAATTAATAAAAATAATTCCATCACAACATAATAAAATCAATGTAATAATAGGGATAGAAACAGGACCCTATATTATCTTATATGGAAAATAATTTTGATAAAACAGTTGAATTCCATTCTTGAGGAAAATATCCTTTCTACTTCAGAAACATTTTTCTTTCTTAACATGTCATATAATATTTAACTAAAAGAAGTTGATTAAAAATAAACATGAAAACTTGTAAAGGAAGATTCATAGAAATAATGTTCTAAAAATCCATTCATTCCATATATGTTAAAAAAACATTCTTCTCGTACTTTTGTCGGAAAAGTCAAAAAGTACCTCGTACGAAAAATGACAAAAGATTCCTTTCATATCATTTACTAAAAACTCACCCAAGGGTAAAATTGGATTTAAAAAATTGTAGGTGGATGGAAATAATATTACATATTCAGGAAAAATGTACGTGGATGATAAAATACAGCCCAGTAAATACCAAAGTATAAACAATCTCGGATAAAAATGAGATTGTGATATTTCCCTTACCTTAGGTCCGATTTGCCTCGTATGTGTCTGAACCTCCTGTATAATGGTTTAAATAATGTTATTGACTTATTACAGAATCATAATTATTGTTATTATATCATATATGGTCATATTCATAGCTTCTTAGTAGTAATATTTCATTGCAACTTGTTATTCGGGTGTTTATAACATTTTGTTCTTATGCGTGTTTTGTCAAATAAATTCATATTCTTCTCTTTAGGTTATAGATACATCATTTCCATTATGGTATTAATGTACTATATATCATATTTATTCATTCAATTCATTTATATAATCATTATGAAATGAAGATCATGTAGAACGAATCGCATCACATCGTGGAGATGGTATTCTGTACGTACGCACGAGCGATGATATCATTCCCATGATCGTGGAATTGTATTGGAGTGTATGTATACTATTTAAGAATCAATATCACTGTACAATAATCATATATAGTAATTATTTACACCATTATACCCATCCAAGTAAGGTGGTGGGGGAAAATAGATTACACCACGGTGTGGAGACGGTATTCCGTACGTACACACGCGCGGTGATTTCGTTTTCGGTAGGATGGATAGATGTTGAAATAGGGTTGTTTCATACTTATAATAACATATCAGTATATTAGTGATACTGATGTTATTAATTCATAATGAAACAACTACATAAGAATAAGTTGAAGAAGAAATAATTTGGAAAGGATCGGTAATGGATATTACCTCTTTTTGACGCGCCTCTTCTTATCCTCTTCTTAGGGCATTAGGGTTGGTCTTTGAAGAAGGCCAGAACCTCTAGGATGATTCTAGGGAAGTGTGGAAGTGAAATGTTCATGGTTTGGCCGAGCTTGAAGGCTCAAATTGGTGTGAGGAAGAGAGGGATGAGGTGCCCTTTTATAAGGGAGGAGAGGGGCTCCTTTGGAAAAACTAAAAATATTATTTTATTATAAAGTCAAGTTTGGTTTTAAATAGCTCCAAATTGATTTATTTCGAAGCTAAGGTGGGGATGGGTCGAAATCCCCTAATACAACAGAATTTAGACATGTTTAGATTCATATTTTAACCTTATCATTTAGATTTATCATTAAGTTAAATAATTTTACTTTTACCGTGTCTTCTTGTGTTCTTATACTATAAGGTTAATAAACCCATTATAACAAGAAAAAAGAACCCCAAGTTTATTATTATTAATTTATATAACCTTATCGAAGTCATTTTGAAGAACCTTAGATTTTTAGGAATAAAATAACAATTAATAATATAATATTTGTTTTAAAAACTATTTTATGTCAATTTTGACACTATTTAGTAATTGATTTTTGTGAAAATCATAACAGAATGATTAGTTCAAACAAAGTTAATTAAATCAATAATAACATGTCATATTAACCTATAAAATTATTGGAATTCATAAAAAGTTTCAAATGTGATTTATTTGGGTATTTATAACATCAATTATGTCAATATTTCATTAATAAGATAATTACTGCATCATCTTTGTGTCATAAATAAATTAAATTATTTAAAGTCTAAAAATTACAAATAAAATATCATTATGTAGGAAATTCTTTTATCTTTTAAATTTATATTTATATTCGAATTTATCTTATGTATAACCCTATATTAAAAATGATATACTTATTAAACATTGATTTTAACTATTTTAACCCTTCTTTAAATAAATTAATAATAAATGTCCTAATCTAATCCAAGTGGGCCTAAATGGTCATATTCTATTCCTAAGGTTGTTTTTCTTCTAATTCCACTTGTCCAATATAATTAGGACATTTTTTAGGGAAATAATAATATCATTTTTACCCTTAATTACCCTATTTACTTTTAACTGTGGTAAATAAAATTAAAAAGTTACTATTCACCAAAAATTATTTTTATCTCATTGAACCACATTTTACTTACTGACATCAACAGTGTCTCTCGGATTTTTGAAATTTCACTCACAGAAGCGGTAAAATTAAGTTTTATGAAAAATTCAATTTTTTAACTACCACTTAGTGGTTTCACTATTCATCAAAAATTGAAAGTTTTCAGAAAAATACCAAAATTTCAACCTAGTCTAATTTTGATATTCCGAATCAAAAAATGAAGTCCATTTTGAAAAATCAAATTTTTAAAATTTCAAAAGTTGGTTATTACTATTCATAATGGCTAGTTTTAATAATATTTTAATAGTATATCGTTGTTTAGTAAAACTCGGTATTGCGTAAGACGCAAGCTATCGAGGAAGGTCGCGATTTCGTGTAAAGAAAGCCAAGAAAGTGTTGTGTGTAGAAAAAGATTCCTTTGATGATTTATATAACATAGAAGTCTCGAGTGTTACACAACACCTCTTCTAGATTCTAAATAATTATAATTTGAACCTAATTTATCTTACTATGAGGAGCCTATCAAGATTTTAGACACAAAATAATATGTTTTTAGGAATTGGATGACTCGACGGGTAAAGGTACATTGGAAAATTCATTAAATTGAAGAGGCAACATAGGAACCTATAGATCTTATGATGAATAAATTCCCAAATATTTTTAATGGGTGACAATATATGAATTTTGTGGATGTAATTATTATAGGAGGGGTGAATGTAATGAACCAAAATTATATCAAAGAGATTTACCTTCTTATATTTATTTTATATATTATATATCACATAAAGTCACTAATAGAACAGAAAAAAACAATATATATGATGAATAAATGAAATAAAAGATATTCTTAGAAGTTAAGGAACATATACTATTGTAATATTAATTTTACCATAGGAATAGTAATATGAACCTAATAAATAGTAAACTAGATAAATGAATAGTACCATATCGGATGAAATTATAAATAATATATAAAAATCTTATAAATGAAATTATGATATAATTATATCATTTTGCAGGTAAATGAACCTTTTATAAATTATTAATTAAGTGGTGGTATTTATGTGAGTCACAAATATTTAATTAAAATTTTATAATTAATAAAATTATTTAAATAGAAATTAATTTACAGAAAATGTATTCATGGATTAATATTTTGATTACTTATTATTATAGGATAATTTTATGAGGACTCTATTAACTTTTCAGAGTTATAAAATCACTTATGAATTCAGAATCTATATTTTTTGAGTAAATTTTGTTTTTAAATAAATTAAATTTATTATTATTTGAAAATATTATCATAAAATGCATTTCACTTTTTAGTTATATAAATATAAAAACGGTTAGCGTAAATTTTTTGGATTTTTCTAAAATATTTGAATTTTATGAAAATAGTAAAATACAAAAATTTATAGTATAAATAAATTATTCCTTGATTAATGAATGATATAAGAACCATAATCTCAAAAACCTTTTATTATTTTAGTATTTTTTTTGACAATGACAAAACTATTCATATTCTTGATCCAAAATAACCAACAAATGAAAAAAAATATTAAAAAAACACTACTCTCCTCAACTATAAGTACCACCCCTCACCACCACTTCTCCTCATGCCTATATGCCCAGAATCAAGTCTAAATTATACCCAAATCCAATTTCAATGTATATCTCCCATGTCCATGATATTATGTTTAAAACAAAATACCAATCCACGCTGCCTTAATGAGATTCTCCCAGAGGAGAATTCAAGTGGTAAATCCCCTTTATTTTCCTTTCAATTACCATTTTCATTTATTATCCTCTCCTAACCTCTTCTATCCAAATAAGAATAACAAATAAACTATAATATATATATATATAATAATGTTATCATGTTAATAAAATATAATTTTCCAGAATCCATTCTCTCTCACTTTTATTTTATTTTAAAAATCATCGTCCGTGAGATGCCGATTTATATCCTTTCTGGAGGGTGTACTTTTTGTTTTTCAAATAATCCATCAAGGGATTTTAATAATACAATTTTTATGGTTAAAACAGACTATAATATATGTATTAAAAAATATTTAATTTTCTATAACTATAATATTTACATAATATTTATTCATAGGAAAAAACTAGTTCGTGATGATCGAAAAACTGGAAAAATAATCAAAATGATTATCACTAATGTATTATCTAATGACTCAGACTAATACCATATAAGAAAATTAATTTGATAACCAATTAATATATTTATATGTTCATTAATATCATATATTTATATATATACAATTATGGATAATTATTCCCATTCCACATGATCTTCTTATACTCATATACAAGTATGTAGATCGTGAAAACGAAGGAAACGAACACTCTACAGTGATAGAATTATGTATTATAACTCATAAAAATGCCATAAATGTACATAATAAAAGTACAATTAATTAAATAAACTTATAAAAGGTTCATAACTAATTAATAAATGGATTTAATTTTATCACTTTGGACATTAATGTCAAGTGCAGAACACATTCATACATAATGTAAGGGATCCATCCCGAACATTCATTTTTTCCTTCAAGTTAATATTATACTATATTTACCCCAGTGTAATTATTTTAATTTTTATATAATTATTATAAATTATTTTTAAATGTTTCAAACACATATATCCATATCATTTAATCTTTCATTGTGGGATTAATATATTTTTTATAATGTTCCATTCTTAATTGATCCTGATACGATGGCCAATTAAAGGGAACATCATGATTTTATACCCATTTTCATGTATTATCCATATTCTATTTCAATACAAAATTATTTCTTTAAAATCACTAATTTTATCATAGAAAACTATATTTGTTAATTTTTGATATTATATAAAAAACTATGAAAAATACAATTTAATTTCAAAAGAACTCTTCTTTGCAAAGTTAAAAGGGTATTGCTCTCAAAAATTCATTGATGATATTATTAGAGTATTTTAATATATTTCAAAATTGTTGTTTAATATTATAATTTATTATGATTTATCACATATGATTATATTATAAAATATTTTTATTAAATAGTTTATGATCTTTTTGACTATGGATGTGCTATCTCGATACCATTCACTATAATACTCAAAATAGTTAGTGATTAGGTTCATAGATCAGGGAATGTTATTTAAATTTCATATGTATCTGTTGTTTATGTCTAAGAAAACTCATTTGAGGAATTCATTGGACTTATTGAGTGATGGGTGGGTCCCTCTATAGCCCTTGAATTCATTAGTAGGTCTCATTAGACAAACTAGACCAGGATCTTACTTATTATGTATGGTGTCCTGGCTGAGACCTTGACAGTTAGTTTATCATGTAGAAAATTATGAATTACCTCATTGTGAATCTAGTAATTGATAGTCCTTGTGATAATTAGACCAGTATTATATCCATTGTTTTGTTTTATTATGGAATTATTTAATCATCTTTCATTACTTCCATATTAATCTCTAGATTATGTTTTAATGGTGTGTGTGTTTTTAGTTACTCACCATGACTTATTACTTATGCTTCAGTTGTATTACATAACCTTACTAAGTATCTTATCCCTCCCCTTTCTAATGTTTTATTTTTTCCCAGGATGCGAAGATGAATAATATAAATGACTTGTAGTGATGATCTAGTAGTTATAACTCTTCCAATGGAATGTAGATATTCTATTTCAATTCAATTTTTAATGTAAAACTTATGTTTGTATCTTATTTTCGAAAAATACTAAACATTTTGGTCATTCAGGATATTAATTCCTTTACTATTATACCGATGAATTAATATAAGGCACAAGATCCACGAAACATGGGTTGAAATCTTAGCATGGGAATCTCCCACCATCTGACCCCAGATACCTAGAATAGGATGTAAATATCCTCACAGCCTTAGTATGGTGACTTGCCTTTCCCTTCATAAAAAGAAATACAAGATTCTATGAAATTCCAAATTGGGGATCAAGGTATGAAATGATATTAATAGTATGATCCCACATAGGTGTTCTATAACAAGACTCTATTTAATAATCTAAACATACTAAACTTGAACAAAAATAAGTCCTGGTAAACAGTGTAAATTTTTTATTTCAAAAGCATGGAAAAGTAGTTAATTTTCCATATTTATACATTTCTAAAAATATATAGGTAAAATAGTTTCAAATAAATTCTTGTATACATTTCATAATAGATATATTAAATAAATCCAATCCATGCATCACAGATTATTTCAAATCTATGGATGTATAATATAATATAATACAAGCTAAATCATAGGCCACATCATACCAAGGATCACTATAATACAAGATTGCTAGGATTAATGTAACCCCGAAATAGACAATATATTATGAATCCAAACCCTATAAATGTTCATCAAATATAAATTGAAGAAATGAACCCCCGAAAGTTAACCACCAAATTGTTTCTATCAAGTCCCCCCCAAAAAAATACATAGGGATTTGGAGATCACCCCATGAGTGAACCCCCAGATAGTATAAACAGCCGTGGACTATTACTAAACCTTCCACCTAAGTACCCAAGGCTTCCCATGTGATATATTTTCTAAACCAATTCATCAGAAACATGCATTGAAAACTATTCCATAAATAAATTTCACAACTCTTTTAAAATACCCTTTTATTTTTCTAAAATAAGGGAAGTCCATCTTTTATCAAAAACACATTTCCACAGACATAAAAATAAATCAATAAATAATTATATTTAGTTTATTAAAAAATTTATCAAAATTATAGAAATTAATTTCATCCAATATATTATAGATATAGAACTACCTAATTCAAATGTAGGTTACACATAACTTTAAAGAGATCAATTAGTCCTCACATATCAGGATCAATTCATCAAGAAAAATAGATGTATAAGAGGAAAAATCGAAACATAGAATAAATAACCCGTGTGTCAACCCACAACCAACATAATGATCAGTATCCAGAGGGAGATCACACAACAAATCTACAATTATCCGGAATATTATCATCACATATTAACATATCTAATAACTCAATACAAAATTGCTACAATGATCAAATAAAATAAAGAAACATAAGGATAATACAACATGGAGAAATGAACCACAACTACAATGGATATCAATCATTGAATGAATAAATTTTAAAGTATATCTCACCTCCAAAATATACCTTGATAGCCTCTGGGTTTATATAAAAAGATCTTGAGGATGAATGAAATAAACATTATCCATGATGTTCACTAAAGACTCCATCCTGCAATACTTACAAGGATTATAATCCCAATACACATAGTGTAATTCATAATGTTTGAATATTACGAGAAATGAATTACCTATTTACATAAGCCCAAATTTTATTAATACATCATGTGAGCTAAATACATATTTTTTAATTCTTTTATTTGGGGTACTAGACTCATAAATTCTTCTAGATAGAAATTATATGGTGTGTAACCCAATTAGATAGAATTTATTTCTCTTACAGACTTTGATAATATAGTTCTCAATAGAAAAACAATAACATACTCTTATATTCTATTACCTAATGGGGAAAACCAGAAATCCATTACATGTAAATACTAGTAATAAAATGATTCAAATGAAACACATCAATTTTTTTGGTTATTTCCCTTGAAAATTATATTCATTCTATAGATGAACAAGATCAAACAAAGTAAAAATGAAAATGAATAATGACAAGATAATTATATGAGAACTTGTAACATGATGTTACCAATTTCCCAGCACAAGACATTTCATACTTGGGAGGTCAATTTTAATAATTGTAATATCCCAAAACTAGAATACCAGATTGAGTGAATTATTTCACTACATTGGAATAGATAATAGATTCAAATACCAATTGACCAAATAGTTTATCAGTTTTGTAAAACCATATTTAATACTTGATACCCATAATACATTGGGAAGTACTAAAGAAAATATAATATATAAAAAGAATAATAAACTACTTCCTTGTAACACATTCAAAGGATTCCACTCCATAACCCGGGGAATGGAAAAAAGAACAAGGGTGAGCTCAAATCAGTAGTAAGGTTATATAAAGATGATAATTAATTAATCAAAATGAATAAGATAAAAAGGAATGGTATTAACTAAAAAGGAATTCCCTTAAAATAACTGGTAAGGCATAATCAATATGGAAAGGTAAATAAATGAAAACACAGTCCATTTAATTAATAATATAAAAATGAAATGCATCAAAATATTTTATCATATTAAAATATAATGGACAGAATAGTAACTAACAATGAAATAAATGATTAGCTATTGTATGTCATGTCTTAGGAACTTGGAAGCCTCCACTTTCAAGATCTATCCTCTAAATTGTTTAAACTATTCTGATTTTTCCAACTGACTTGTATCATGAGAACTTGTCGATATATAAAGGGGATATATGAGGTTCATTTCACAAAATTAATTTCATGTAAAAATAATTCCTCAAATAAAAAGATCAATTTAATCATTATAAAATATGTCTTTTGTAACGACCCGAATCTGGAGCCACCCAACTGGTGCCCTGTACCCGGTTCAGCACATGACCTCAAGCGCATTCCCCTGCAAGCCAGAGGCTACCGACTAGCAGCGAGGGCCTTGGGTAAGGTAGTTGGGGGATCTATGCTCTGATAGGTTATGAAAATAAATGGAAGGAAACAATATATAATAGCGGAAGCAGTAAACAACATTCTGATCAGAATTTAACAGCGGAAGACTTTATGAAATAATAAATAAATGGAACTGAAGATATGATGCATGGTATGTTATAATTCTAATAAAACAACCAAACCAAACAATAGGATAGAAGCAATATAGTAACAATGAAAAGAAAAAAATAAAGTAAACAAAAGTCTCCTCAGTATCACAAGACTTAGCTTGGTCCCATGCTCCCCAGAACCTGACACCAAGAAGAAGAAGGGTCTCTTCCTCTACTCATACCTGCAACCAAGTAATCTTCTTGGGCCAAAAAACATGGCTCAAATAGGGTGTGAGAATAAATCCTAGTAGGTAACCACCCGGAGATCTATGCATAATAGTCAGTGAGTATATGGAAGGTAAGGTACAGTAACTGGAAAATACACAATAGCTACAATTCACAGTTCTAACATATAATGTACACAAGTAGACAACCAAAAACAAGTATAAAATAGGTAACCCTCTTGGTAGCTCTCACAACCTAACCCCTATGGTTCAATCTACAATTACTAGAAACCCTTTTGGAGGCACACACAGTCTAACCCCTATGGTTCAGCAAATAGTAGACTCTCCCAGGAAGCACTATCCGTCAATTTCCCCTATAGTCTCATATCGTGCTAAAGGCTCTCTCGGGAAGCACTCAACATCTCATTCCCCCTGTGGCCCATGTCTAAGAACTACAGACTCTATAAGGAAGCACTCATCTTCAATTCCCCCTGTGGTCTAACACCGTATTAAAAGAAACTCTGGAGAAGCCCTTACATCTATTCTCCCTATAGAATACTATACTAGGTTCACACAGTACTGTGCGGAAATAAAACATGCTCAGCACGTGTGAATCGTCCAAGTAAACCCCAAAAACTACTTGTCTATCAATATAAGGCTCAAAAGAATAAAAAAACAACAGTTCCACTATCTTACAACTAGGCATGGCAACTGGAAAAATTCCAAATAGACAGAACAAGCATAGAAAATATCCAGAGTACAGTAAAAACTACCATATTCACAGGTTAAACATCTACTCTAGCAATCAAGCAAAGCAGGCAATACAATAAGGGAAAAATAGGAACATGCAATACCCCGTTCAAGGGTATTGGTGGAATTTTCACAAAATACTCATCGAATTTCTACAGAAAGGAACAAACCACCTACCTCGAGGTGAGAAGGATGATATAATTGGATGTTGGATTTCGGTTTTTCCTCGAAGTGGACCCTGTTTAACATGCCTTGGTTTACCGGTCATGCAGTCGCACGTGCGTGGCTTTGATGTGTGTATATATAAATATACCTATACACATAAAAGCAATGTGTATATATAACCTGCAACGTAAACAACTATATATTGATAACACATCGAAACCAACACAGGACCAAATAAAAAGAACTATAATGGTGTCAACACACTCTCAAACCCAAATGGAGATAAAAAATAATTGTACCGAACTTCGGTTGTCGGAGCATGGTACAACGTGTCCTGGGATGCTGTTTCCCAAACATGAAATTAGGAGAACGAAAAAATTTATCAAACAATAAATGAGGGTTTTGGTCAAAGCCAAAACAACACCGAATCTACTTTGAATCACGACAGCGATGAAGAGGACTATGAAGGAAGGTCATACCTCTTCATATTGGACCCAAATGAAGAACAATGTCGGAGAAAATGCTGCGCAAGAAGGTCCAATAAGATTTGGGGTCACGCTGTAGAACCACTATCCGGGAGGGTTGCGCGCTAATCACTAGAGGAAGGTCGCACCTCACACGGAGGTCCGGGGTCACGTGGTCCTAGAGCACGCAGTAAGGGAGAAGAGGAGGCATAGCCATGGGAGAGGTTCGCCACTACAGTAGATGAGGATAAGGAGAGACCATGGGAGATCCAATAAGAGGAAGAACTTGAGGTCTCCCATGTCGAGGGTATTTAGCAGGGTGTAGGTCACACTTCACGTGGAGGGCTGGAGGAGAGTCGTCGCATCACGCCATGGTGAGCTGTGGTAGGTCACCTGTGCAAGAGGAGGCGTCTGGTCGTGGGGCTTGACAACCGTGCGGAGAGGATCCGATGCACCATGGAGGGAGGAGAGGAGACCTTGCGGAGGAGGGGCCGTGCGCTGCCTTTTTAGGAGGAGAATGAGCCGCCCCATATGGGAGAAGGCACTTCCTGGTCTTGTGCGCCGTTTTGGGAGAGGGAGAAGCAGGGTTGAATCATGGGGGAAGGGCTCCACGATTTTGGATAAATCTACCCAGCACCTCCCTTAAAGCCCCATTTATTATATTCTCTTTATTTTTTGTATCCCTTATACATATATATATATATATATATATATAATAATACATATATATTATGGTAAAAAAATTATAAAAAACATCATTTTTTAAGTAAAATAATTATCCCATTTTATTACCACTATTCTGATTCATTATAACAATAATGACCACCATAATTAATAGTGAATATTTTACACAAAAAAATCCATAATAATAATAATTTCATCATTATTATTCACCCTTGATAAAATCAAACTTTTTCGTAATAAAAACACATCGTTAAAAAATTGAAATTCTTCATTTAAATCTAACCCAAATAATCCATCATTATTATTATCCAAAATAATAATAATCACCACCAATAATTATATTTTCATTTCTCATTTAATCATATTCTCTTCATTTAATTAAATGCTTCATTGAGAAGTCACCACAATTAAGATAATGTGTTAAATATAATGGTCCCTTTAATTAAAATTCAACTTCAATTAAAATCTGTTAACCGTGATTTTAATTTGACACTCCTTGGTCAAACTACAACGTCAAATTTAATGGCATTTGACTGCCACTTAAATAAACACATCTGCCTAAATTTAATAATAATAATCTTCCAAAATTATTATTTTTAAAGCCCCCACATTTAATCTCATTTGACCACCATTTTATTAAACGCATTTTCAAAACATTTAATAATAATAATAATAATCCCTCACTATTATTATTATTAAAACATCCATTAATTCAAATTAATTAGATAAAAAATTTTGACAATCGGTCTACTGCGCGACTTGACCCGCATGGTCGAACCGCCAATGCGCAGCCCGATGTCACCACATGAACAGGTTTGCGCACTCGGAACCTCTTTCCGAAGAGCGGTTTTAAAACTGACCCACCAATAAATGAAAATAAAAAAAAATCGTATTTTATCTGGTCTAAGAACGTGGGTTCTTAAAAACTACCCACCTTAAAAACTTCTCGTCCCTAAAAAGCCTATAGAAACCATTGAAAACATCACTCGACCTACAAGGGTTGTGAAGTTCTGTTCAATCAAGATCACATTGCGTTCCCAACGCCCAATACATCCTTAAGTGTTTCCTAAGAAAACTGCACTTGAGCATTTAAAACCCGAGCCAACACTCACTTTAAAACTCAAACACCAAAACAAAGATTTACATAAGAGGCCATTATAGGGACCTCAGCAACAAAAATGGTCAATCTCAGTCAACCAACATAAAGAGGTTACTCATGCATCCTCGGAAGACATCGCTGAACCAAAACCCACACTTTTCCTTTAACTGACGACGTGTCTTTAAAACCATTTGATTACCAACTGCACGTACACCGAAGTCCTGACCTGACCGTTAGTGACATTCCGAAGTATAAACATCACAAGGTTTTTGAAAACAACTATGCCTTAGCATGAATAAGGTCAAAGATTAAGGAAATCACACCTCTCGTGAACAACTATGAAGGAGATTGGAAGACAAGCCTATAACTTAAAAACATTAGCGTGGCGTATAACCGACACAATCCTAGTGCCTCTAGCAAGAGTTAAAGATGGGGGACCTGCTCATCGCATTCGAGAGAGTGCAATAATAGTAAACCAAGATCATCATGAATATCAGTCGTGCTACCAAGTAAGCATTGACACGTTTATGGAAACAAAAGTGACACTACCCACCTTAAGATATTCCATGTCGTCACAAAAAGAGATCAGCCGTTCACTAGCATGCTATATGAGAATATCATAACCCATGTGTGATGTTCCATGAACTTCAATCACCAAGTGAACATCTTACACTAAATATGATTATTAAACTGGTCGGCCTGTCAAAATACAGGAGTCAAAAGTTCTCTCGAGCAGTGGGATGAAACTGATTCATTAACGCTCAAGTCACTCCACCATGGAGGTGACACAAAAACGTACTCAAAATCAGAAGAAGGATTACATCAGGGTCATGTCACTTCATACGACGATTGTCCCAGATGACGTCATAATAAGTTATCCATTTAATAAGAACCAAAGGGGTCAATGACCACCCATCCGAATGAGGATGTATTTCTAAACTGAAAAGGTCCTATTAGGAACAACGTCATGAAAGGCACCAACATTAGAATTTCACAACCAAAACAAGGCATATCAGGCTCTAAGTGTGCTACCAACCATGGGCTAGCCCCTTATAAATCCCACGCGTTGACTCTATCTCTTGGTCATGCAAAGAAATTTAAATAATATGCTCAAGAACCATTTTCATTTTAAGCATTTATATTTAATTCATTTCAACCCTTAACCATTTGAAAGAATTCTAAAAACACACAAGTATTGTTCACAACATATTCACCTGGTTTTCGATCAATACCCATGGAAAAAATAGAAATGTTAGAAAAAACTTCCTCTTAAAATTTAATCATTCAATGTTATTCAAACATTAGTAGGAAATTTAGCATCTAAATTCCATTTACTTAAAGGGCGGCCTCTGAGGGGCCCATTCATTTAATCCGGGTTCGTAAAGAAAAACCCTAATATAGTTTATTTCAATTAAAAATAAATAGTTTTATACTTATAACCATTTTAAAACACACATAGTTATAAAATTCTTAGTCACATGAGTGGCCACATACCAATCGATAAGGCACTCAAACACCTTACCACTGACATCTGGCTCCCATTCAAGATCAATTCACTTTATGATTTACATTAGCAACCTTTTTCATAAGTTCGAATACATGGGTTACCCTTTTTCCCGGTTATAAAGCGCCCATACACCATAAAACAACAAAAAAACTAGTTCTGTCATATTCACAACCAATAACATTTATCCATAACAACCTATCATTTATCAGCAAGCTACAATGTCACAACAAATAACTATCACAACACAACATGTTTAAATCACCAAAACATGTTATAACATATAATCATGGAATATAACAAGAGAGAAAACATGACATTATATCACACAAGCATGTTAATTGTATCACTGAATCATGCAATCTAATCAGGACATAGAAAATAAATGCAAGACATGTAACATATTCAAGGCACACAATCAATATTAGCAGGCAATTTACTAATGAAACTACATGTCATGGAACATATGCATGCATATGAATCTCTAAGTGCCTAATATGGAGCATTTAATGCAATTTTTTTTCTTTCCATAACAGGACAATGCAAATTTGCTAAAAACTTTTCATAATCAATAAGCAGCGGAAAGTACAACATTCACCCAAGGTGAAATCATATCAACAGAAACAGAAACTAGTATGAATATCAATACCAATCCTGGTCACTTGGTCAATTCCCATATATGGGGTGATCAGTCCCAAGCATGGATATTATCCCAAGTGTTGACACATTCCTAGTCTCCTATCTACCATCCCTGAAATAGCAAGACCAATGGAAAATAAATAACAACCTCCTGTGATACCACTTTGTAACGACCCAAATCTGGAGCCACTCAACTAGTTCCCCATACCCTGTTCACTTTATGACCTCAAGCGCATTCCCCCGAACGCCAGAGGCTGCCGACTAGCAGCAAGGGCCTTTGGTAATGTTGTTGGGGGAACTATTCCCTTATAGGTTATGAAAATAAAATGAAAGAAACAATATATAATAGCGGAAGTAGTAAAAAACATTCTCATCAGAATTTAACAGTAGCGGACTTTATAAAATAATAAATAACTGGAACTGAAGATATGATGCATGGCATGTTATATGTCTAATAAAATAGCCAAACCAAACAACAGGATGGAAGAAATACAGTAACAATAAAAAGAAAAAAAACAAAGCAAACAAAAGTCTCCTCAGCATCACAAGCCTTAGCTTAGTCCCATGCTCCCCAGCACCAGACAACCAGAAGAAGAAGGGTCTCAACCGCTGCACATACCTGCAACCAAGTAATCTTCATGGGCCCAAATAGGGTGTGAGACTAAATCCTAGTAGGCAACCACCCAAAGATATGTACCTAACAGTCAGTGAGTATATAGAAGGTAAGGTATAGTAAATAGGAAATTACACAACAGCTACAATTCACAGTTCTAACATATAAAGTACACAAGTAAACAACTAATAACAAGTAGAAAACAGGTAACCCTCTGGGTAGCTCTCACAGCCTAACCCCTATGGTTCAACCTACAATTACTAGAAACCCTCAAGGAGGCACACACTGTCTCACCCCTCTGGTTCAGCTAAGAGTAGAATCTCTGAGGAAGCACTCACCGTCAATTCCCTCTATAGTATCGTATCGTGCTAAGGGTTCTCTGGGGAAGCACTCAATGTCTAATCCCCCCTGTGGCCCACGTCTAGGAGCTACAAACTCTCTGAGAAAGCACCCATCGTCAATTCCCCCTATGGTATCACATCGTATTAATAGACACTCTGGAGAATCCCTTACCTCCATTCTGCTTATGGTCTACTACACTAGGTTCTCATAGTCCTATGCGGAAATAAAACATGCTCATCGCACATGCATCATCCAAGTAAACCCCAAGAACTACTTGGCTATCAATCTAAGGCTAAACATCATAACAAAGCAACAGTTCCACTATCCTACAACTAGGCATGGAATCTGAAAAAACACCAAATAGGTAGAGCAAGAATATCAAACATCTAGAGTACAGTAAAAACTACCATAATCACAGGAAAAACATCTACTCTAGAAATCAAGCAAAGTAGGTAATACAACAAGGAAAAACCAGGAACACGCAATACCCCATTCAAGGGTATTGGTGGAATTTGAACAAAATACTCATCGACTTTCTACAAAAAGGCACAAACCACCTACCTCAAAGTGATAAGGATGATATACTCGGATGCTGGCTTTTGGTTTTTCCTCTAAGTGGACCCAGGTTAACACGCCTTACTTTACCGGTCATGCAGTCACACGTGCGCAACTTTGATGTGCGTATATATATATATATATATATCTGTATATATATACAAATACCTATACACATAAAAGCGATGTGTATATATAACATTAACGTAAACAACAATATATTACTAAAACATCGAAACCAATGAATGACCAGATAAAAATAACTATAATGGTATAAACACAGTTTCATACCCAAATGAAGATAAAACATCATCGCACCCAACTGTGGTTGTCGGAGCATGGTCCAGCATGTCCTGGGATGTTGTTGCCCAACCGTGAAATCCGGAGAAAGCCAAAATTTATCAAACCCTAATCGAGGGTTTCGGTCAAAGACAAAAAAGCACTGAATCTACTTTGAATCATGACGATGATGAAGAGGACTATGAGGAAAGGTCATACATCATAGGATTGGACCCAATCAAATAACGATGTAGGAGAAAATGTTGTGCAATAAGGACTAGCAAGATTTGGGGTTGCGCCACACAACCACTATCTGGGAGGGTTGCGTGCTGCTCACATGAGGAAGGTCATGCCTCACACAGAGGTTCGAGGTCACACCGTCCTGGATCACACATCATGGGAGAAGAGGAGGCCCGTCCATGAGAGAGGTTCACCGCTATAGTAGATGAGGATAAGGAGAGACCATGGGAGAACCATGAATAGGAAAAACTTGAGGTCTCCCATGTCTAGGGTTTTTAGCAGTGTGTAGGTCATGCTTCACACAGAGGGCTGAAGGATAGTCGTCGCATCACGCCATGGTGAGCTGGGGTAGGTCGCCTGTGCAAGAGGAGGCGGCTGGTTGTGGGGCTGGACAGCCGTGTAGAGAGGAGCCGATGCGCCATGGAGGGAGGAGAGGAGACCTTGTAGAGTAGGGGATGTGCACTACCTTGTAAGGAGTAGGAAGAGCCTCCTTGCATGAGAGAATGCGCTTCTTGGTCTTGTGCGCCATTTGGGGAGAGGGAGAAGCAGGGTTGAATCATGGGGGAAGGGCTCAACGATTTTGGAGAAATCTGCCCAGAGCCTCCCTTAAATCCCCCTTTTATTTTATTGTCTTAATTTTTTTTTGTATCCCTTATACACACATATATATATATATAACACATATATATTATGGTCAACAAAATTATAAAAAAACATCATTTGTTTTAAGAAAAATAATTGTCCCATTTAATTACCACTATTATGATTCATTATAACAATAATGACCACCATAATTAATAGTAATTATTTTACCCATAAAAATCCATAATAATAATAATTGAATCATTATTATTCACCCTTTATAAAATCCGAAATTTTCAAATTCAAAACTCGTCATTAATAAATTGCAATTCTTCATTTAAATATAACCCAAATAATCCATCATTATTATTATCAAAAATAATAATAATCACCACCAATAATTATATTTACATATCTAATTTAATTATATGCTATTTATTTAATTAAATGCTTCATTTTGAAGTCGCCATAATGAAGATAATGTGTTAAAAATAATGCTCTCTTTAATTAAAATTCAATGTCAATTAAAATCCATTAACCGTGATTTTAATTTGACACTCCATGGTCAAACTGGAATGTCAAATTTAATGGCGTTTGAATACTACTGAAATAAACATGTCTGCCTAAATTTAATAATAATAATTGTCCAAAATTATTATTATTAAAGATTCCACATTTATTCTCATTTTACCACCATTTTATTAAACGTGTTTTCACAACATTTTATAATAATAATAATAATAATAATATCTCACTATTGTTATTATTAAAACATCCATTAATTCAAATTAATTAGATAACACATTTTGACAATTGGTCGACTATGCGACTTGACCTGCATGGTCTAACCGCCCTTGCACAGCCCGATGTCACCTCTTGAACTGGTTCGGGCACTTGGAACCTCATTTCGATGCACGGTTTTAAAAATGTCCCATCGATAAATGAAATAAAAAAATCGTATTTCATCTAGTTTAAGAATGTGGGTTCTTATATATTATCAAATATATGTATGAAATAAAAGAAACAAATTTACTAATACTTTCCCTGTTAATAAAATAAGTATCAAATTGAACACCATGTGTGAAAATGATATATAGTTTAGAAGATAATAATTTCCCTCACCTAATAATGTGGATATTTAAATGATTAAAATAAAATGATTGTTTCAAGAGAAATCAAACGATAACAAAGAATGTGAGATTGAAAAGATAATCATTATAAACCTTCTTGAAGAGAATAATCTTTTTAAATTCCATAGTTTCCCATACCACTTTGAAACATTTGAATCATAATCTTGATAATGTATTAACATTAAATGAAAATTATAATATCATGAGAATAATGAGTTTCATGATATGACTTTTCAAACAATAGTATATTCCCTATATTATTGTATGTTAGTGAATAACGACAAAGAAGACTCAATGGATTGTAAATAGAGACAAATTCCCTTACATTGATTTTGAATTATCCCATGTGTATTTATATTAAATGATAAAAATATTATGTTTATTATTTTATTAATTCATAAAACTTTTCATCCGTTTCATTAATTTTATTTCACTTATTACAATGTTGTAGACAACTATATAAATAATTATGTTTATGTCATGTGTTTTTACCGTATTTGGTTTCTGTGTCAAAAATTTCTTTGGTAGGTATAGTATGGTCAAAGGGGTCATTATATAATCATAAAAATATTAATTATCATGAAATAATTATAAAAGTTATAGATAAATTATACTTTTAAAACCAATCGTGAAATATTTTTATGATGAATGAAACAACGTTACAATCAAGGAGATGGTAGGCCATACGTATGCATGAGTAACATTGCCAATATTAAGTGTTCATTCTGGAAATAAGATATGTAACATTATATATTTGAAGAATGATTACTTTATCATAAATTCAATATTATTTAATCAAATATAAATAAATATTTATATAATTATTATTATGTAAAAGGAACCACATAGTGTCGAGGTGGTGGTAGTCCACACGTTCACCAACAACATTATCAATTTTTAGTGTGTGCAAGGGGTAATAAAATAAATAATATATTATATTTATAGAAATGTAATTAAATAGTTAATATCATATAGATTGAATTTCTGTCACCTATGTTTAATGAAATCTATCCCTTATTCATTCCATGTATCATGTGAATGAATCACATCACTTTGAGGGAGTGGTAGTCCACACTTCCACAAATGATGTTCTCATATTCCCATAAAATAGAAAGCCTAAAGGTATGTTTTAAAAAAAAAATAGATAAGAATAATGAAATTATAAATATAATTTATATAATATATAAAACGATTTTACATCATAATTCCCAACAATGAAAGGTGGTCAAGGGAAAATGAACAACTTCGTTTGGTTAGACTGTAGTTCACTATACTGAATAATGGTAAGTTCATTACGAATTAGATGTTAGTGTGTGTTAGTGTAGGTAGTAACTTTGAAAAAATAATATTTAATTATTTCTAGGATACTGGAGTTTTTATATTAGTTTTGAATAAGGATAATTGAAGGTGAGGAAAAACAAATAAAACTAAATATATTGAGGAAGGATGTTGCCTTTTATTTAGGTCACTCCATTTGGTTTATAGTAAATAGATTCCTTGGATGGATTTATGAACAAGGTGAGACATCTTGGTTTATTAAAGGGATGTTTAGGATATATTTGTGTACATATTTTATATAAATTGTGTCTTGAGAGGTTTTATGAAGTGGGAGGTTTTACATCATTTTTATAGCGGAGGAGGAGTGACATTGTAGTAAATTATTGTAAAGGGAATTTGACCCATGATTTATCTTTGAAAAGGGGATCCAATAAAGTTATAAATTCTACAAAAATTACTATTAGGTAATAATATGGACATATAATGTAATTTTGACAAGGTTATAGAAATTTTGGCCCTTAAGATTAAGGTTTATTCCATTGGTAAGCTAAATTTTCCATTAATCATTAAAATTAATTTTAATTATGTTGATTAACATTTTTGGTCAGAAACTAAGTTAAACTTATTAAAAATTAAAAAATTATTATTTTTAAAAATATAAAATAATTTTTTCCAATTTTTAATCACATAATTGGTATAAATTAATTTAAAATTAATTTCATAGACTGGATATTGAGGTGGGTTTCTAAAATAAAAATGTCCCAAAATTGTTATTTTTTTATACAATTTCATAGTGAAATTAATTCCAATGTCCTAAATTAGGTTAATTGATTTAAAATTGGTCTAATTATGTTTTAAAATAAATAAAAACATAATTTAAAATTATAAATGAATTATATGAAAAAGAACTTTTGACATAAAATTCAGTATTATTAACTATTCATCAAAAAATGAAACTTACCAGAAAAATACCAAAAATTGACCCCAAAAACATTTTGAAATTTATATTTTAAAATTATTCTTATTTTTTAATTTTAAATTCCTAAATTTTTTGAAATTCAGATCTAAATTAGGCAAACCATTAAAAGGCGGTAATTTTTATTTATAAAAATATAATATTTTTGCATTTTATTGGGAATGTTCATATCTTATGCTTATCAAATATATTTGATGAATGTAAAAGATACTTTATTGAAAATAATATATATATATTAAGTTAATATCATTATATAATTAATTTAATTTATTAGGATAAAATTAATTTTTGATAAAAAAGTTTTTTATAAAAACATTCCATTAATAATCATTTGGTTCTCATATTCATTTCTAATTATTTTTTGACCATTTAATTCAACAATATAATTCTACAAGATAGTTAATAGTATTAATAACCATCATTTTAATAGATATTTTTATCTTGTTATATTAAAAAATTATATTTTTAATAATATATTATTTTTTTCGTAAAACTCAGTCTTATATGTTATGCAAGACATAGATGAAAGACAGTCTTTGATGTTATAGATGTTAACCATGGTGTTTCATGTAGAAAATGATAATTATTTTTCATGTAACATCATAATAAATTAGTGTTTACTAACATTAAATCATGTTACAAAAATTAATTTTTTTCTAATCAAAAAATATTGTAAGGTCTTGTGGTGTTACATTCTACACACCATAAATAAATTGCATCCTTATAATTCAAAATAGGTATCTATAATAAAGGGATTTATATTTTAAAATAAAATATTTTTGAAAAACCCACATCATGAAATGGGTTAACAAAATATATTTTTAGTAAGAGATAAATGTATGTAAAATGGTCACATAACTAGGTACCCTAGTAGGAGAACATATGTCGGAAATGGAGACATGGATATTGAAAAAAATATAAAAATAAAGTTCTATAAGAGGTTGATAATGAAAATGGTCATATGAAAGTTAATGACCATAAAGCCTTAAATCGCTATTATGTAACAGTCATTGATATCATAAAAAATGATGATAATAAGACACTATTTTTTTCAAGACCCTTTTCCGAGAGCTGAAGAATTATCTCACTATATAATAATGTAAGGAAATATAATTAATTTTTACATTTATTTTTCATTAAAAAAATGTTATCCATTGGTTGTTCCGTGAACTATTTTATTTAATATTTAGGACAAGATGCATCTTATGCTGATTTACTACATTAACCAATAAAACTTCATCCAAGGATAAACTAAAACAATTTCATAAATTGTTAAATTGTTAAAAATATTATGATCCAAAACCTTGGAATGGAATTTCACAATATTTCCAAAATGAACATATCAATTAACATAATTTGGATATTAATCATCACATAACAAACATTTGAATATTTTAATAACTTTAATTATTAAAAAAATATATTGAATACATGCCTGATTTTTATTTCTTAAATAGAATATAGTTTATTGATTTTGTTCTTTAAATAAAAAATTGATATAAACTCTATCAAAGATAGCAAAAACAAATTTTTCAACAAGTAATTACCCAATTCCAAGTTAGTCATCACTGATATTATTTGTATTTTCAAAAACAATCATTTATTTATCAAAATATAATTTTAATAACATTAGGAATATGTTATGGGTTAATTTTCCCTCAACCATATGTTATCCAATTCTTTTTACTTTCATCTGAATAAAATTACCTAGTACAATTCAACATACAATCTTAAAAACTTAAAAAAGTACAATAGTACAATCCATATTAATTTCATAAATCATATTATGAGAACATCATAAATAAAATACATTTACAACATATTTTTTAGATCCAAATTAAGAAGTATATTAATTATTCCACTTCTGTAGTGTAAACAACATATGCTTGACCTTGACCCCTAAGATTTGTTTTGAGGTATATTCTTCTTATTCTTGTGGAATTTTTTGGTGAAGTACCCAATAACCTTGTACTTGTATCAATAAATAATAAAATTTTCATTCTTCTAATTTCATTCTTTTTCCTGGTGGAACTTCTTTCCACAATTATAAAAATCTCCCAATCCTTTCAAGCACTTACTAAGGTGATTATTTCCATAGTTTTCACATTTGGGAAAATAATTCCATCCCTTATTCTATTTATTTATAATTTTCTATTCCTTAATATTATTTTATTTCGTCCCTTTGAATCTATAGGACTTGGAAATTTCAATCTCTGTATTGATGGCATATAAAACTATTTCATCATATGAGGAAAAAGTATAAGAAACTGACTCCCTTTGTAGATTTGGTTTAATACCTTCAAATAAATGGTCAATCTTGAACTCTATATTTCATATGTAATCTGTAGAATAACTCTCTAACCCGGTAGTGGTAACTTCATACCACAAAACACTTTCTCCATCCATTTACATTAAATTATTTAAATTACTATTCAACTTTGTTTGTTGATCACGAGGGATGCATTTATCAAATAATGTCTCTCTAAATTTTCTCCATTCCCTATGTTATATTTCATCTTATTCCATAGTATTATGGATCAATTACCACAATTTATCCGCATATCCCTTGAGAGAATGCACTGAGAGTGTAACCTTTTCCTTTTCACCACACCCCAATGCCATGAATATCTTCTCTAAAAACTTAATTCATTGATTAGATACTATTGGTTCAGTAATAACACTAAATTATGGGGGACTCTATATAATAATGTGATCCAACAATGGATAATCTCATTGTATAATAGGATTCTCCATTTGGGAAAGGTCATCTGTCATAACCTGGTTTATTTCTCCAATTCGTCCATAACATTCTCAGTTCCAATACTAGCTATATTTGTTTCATCAGTGGGGAAATATTTAATGTTTCCATGAGTATATGTATCATTCTTCACCCCAGGCACACTTTCTAAAAAATGGCATACACAAGATTAGTTCATAACATTATGTAATATAATGTTAAATCCCAAAACTGGTGATACAATAATAATAAGTTGTAAATGTTTTCCACAACTAATCACATAGAAATTATCACAATTTCATTGGGGGTATCTTTACTTTAAAATAATTAAAATTAGTTTGTAAAAAATATGAATTATGCTAAGGATATCCCCTGTGGGTGTAAAACAAATGTGCGTGTTAAGTCTCGTTGTCATGTACTAGGTTACATTGAGTTAGGCCCGATGCACCTTATCAATGTTACTGCCCCTCCGTACATCTATTACAAAAATAATTCCAACTATTAGTATCTAAATAGGTATATATTTATAGGTTGACACACATAATTTCTACCATACAAAAAATATTGGATGTTCATATGTTATACTTCTCAAGGACTATCTCAGGGTCATTTTCCATAATCTATTTTTTCTAAATCTAGTTTTCAAGTCAACTACTAAGCTTTCTCTAATAAAAACAATAAGACCATGACCCCAGAAGTGCGGAGCCAGTGCATTATTTTAATACATTTCCATAGATAGAAGTTTAAATTTTCAAGGGAAAAAACAATTTACTAGTTTCGAAAGACCACAATACATATGTGATACCCATAATAATGTGGGAAATAGTATAAAAACATAATAAATAACAAATACTAATAAAATACATCCTTGAAACCCATTTAATGAATTCAGCTACATAACCCTAGAAATGGAAACACTAATAAGTGGGTGCTCAATTTATCAATAAGGGTAAGTAAAGAAGATTCAAAAATTAATCAAAATGAATAAATTAACATGTAATGGTAAGAAGCTAAGAACACATTCCATTGAAATAACAAGATATGTTATAATCAACATGGTAATATAAATAAATGAAAACACATGAAATTTATTCATTAAGATGACAATGAAATGAATATATAAATATTATCATATAAAAATATCATGGAAATAATGGTAACTAAAAATTTAGGAAATTAATATTTCTTGGATGTCATGACCTAGGCACATGAAATCCTCTACTGCTAAGAGATACCCTCCATATATTATAAACTATTCTAATTTGTCCAACTTATTAGTCTATTGAGAACTTGTCGATGCATTGATGGGATATATAATTTGTGATCCCACCCATTATTTCAGGTACAAATAATTTCTAATATCAAATCATAAATTTAATCAATAGACAATATGACTTATCAATTATTTGTTTTGAATAAAAGTTATTGATTTATCAATAATTCCCTAATTAATCCGATAACTATCGATGTAAAAAATAGATGTAAAATAGGTATATGATTTTTGAAATAATAATAAAAATAACCTAATAATGTTTATATTTAAATAGTTAAATTAACGTGACAGTTTAAGGATAAATTTAAAAATTAGAAAGAAAGTGATATTGCAAATATTATCATTCAAAACATTATTGAAGAAAACATTCATTAATCATTCCTAAGTATATTATACCATATTTAAACATTTGAATCATAATCTCTTTGAAGGAATAAAATTAAAATAAACTTGTAATGTCATTTTAATTAGGGTATTCATGATATAACATGTCAATGGTTCGTATTTAAACCATATGAATTTGAGTCAATTTATAACAATAAATAAATCTCAATTGAATGTAAATTGTAATGATATCCCTCAATTTGATTTTGACTTGTCACTTGTTAATATTTATTATTGATTAACAAAATAGTTTCTTACATACTTGATTCAGAAACATTTTCATGTTTATCATTACATTTATTTCCCTTATTAAATTTTTTTAAGTGACTACTTAAACAATTAAGTTTACGATGGGTATTTTGACAATAATTCATTTATGTTTCAAAAATGACATTCATAGGTCAAATATGATCAATGAGGTCAATATATAATCATATAAAAAATTATAATAATGAATAAATTGTCATATTTATACATCATTTATTCTTTTAAAACCAATCATGAAATATGATTATGAAAATTGAATAGACATTACAATTATCGAGATGATTAGTTATACATACGGATTAGTAACATTCCCATTTTTCAACGATAATTATGGAAATAAGGTAAGTAACATTATATAATTACATAATGATAATTATACCATAAATAAAATTTTATTTAATATTATATACTAATATAAAGAATTATTGTGATGTAAAATAAATCACATCGTGTCGAGTAGGCGGTAGTCCATATGTCCCCGAACGATGTTATCACATTTTAGTGTGTGGAAAGGGTAATAATGAAAATGTTATATTATATTTAATGAAATATAATTCTGTCATGAATATCAAATATAAGTCATTTATTTCACTTATTTTTAACTAAAACCATCCTTTATACCTAAATGTATCTCATGAACAAATCAAATCGTTTTGAGGGGGTGATAGTCCAAACATCTTAAAATAAAGTCATTGTGTTCCCACAAAATGGATTGTAAATGTTATTTTTATATATAATAATTAAAGGAGAATAAAAAAATTATAAATTCCACATATATTATATGTAAATAGTGTTTAGATCATAATTCCCAACCATGAAAGATGGTAATTGAACATTGTGAAGCAGTAGTTCTCCATACACAAGAATCATATGTTCTTTACCTATTAGATGGAAGTGTGATTAAGTGTAGGTTTAACCCCTAACATAACAATATGAAAGTTTATTTAGGATACTATTGTTTCCATATAAATATTTGTGAAGGATAATTAATGGAGTGGAGAAGGAAATAAATGTAAAGAGCTTGTGGAAGGATGTTACCTCTTACCTGGGAAACTCTTTCGGTTTCCACCAAATGGATTCCATGGATTGATTTATTCCCAAGGATAGAATTATAGGTTTATGGGGGGGATATTGTAGATATATTTTGGAATATCTTGGCCAATAAAAAATTGACGGAGAGGTGTGGGTAAGTGGGAGGGGTGAATGCCTTTTTATAATGGAGGAGGTGTGGGATTCTTCTAATTTTTTTGGAAAGGGAATTAATCCCATGTTTTTCTTATGAATCATGGATCCAATAATGACAACATGTATATAAAATGGAGTATAAGGTCTAAATATGTCCTTAAAATGTCTCTTAAAAATGTTTATAGGTCATTTGGTCCCTTATGTTTAAGGTTTAGTCCTTTGTTATGATAGTTTTTCTATTAATCATTGTAAACAACTTTAATTACATTCACTAATTGATTTCATTAAAAAAATTTAAAATGATTAAAAATTAAAAATTATCCTTATCCAAAATATAGACTCGTTTATTTGAAATCCTATTAATTTAACTGTAGAAATTATTTTAAAATAATTCCCTCATATGGGACGACGATGCGGGGTTTTAATGTTAAAAGTCCAATCATATGCTGTAATTTTATATAAAACTTTCATTGTGAAATTGATTATAATGACCAAAATTGGATTAATTTACTTAAACTATATCCTATTAATGTTTAGAACTATTTATAAATGTAATTTTATCTTATAAATAAATTAGTCAAAGAAGTAGTTTTGAATTAAAAATCAACAATTTTCACTCTTCATCAAAACATGGAGAATCACATAAAAATACAGAAAAATAACACTAATTTTTTTATATTTATATTTAAAAATTGAATATAATACTTTCATAATAAATTCAAAAATGTTTCAAATCTAAAATTTAAATGAGTTGCGACATAAAAAAGTTGTCAAATTTCCTTTATAAAAATATTGGTTTTTATGTATACAATTGGGTTTGTTCTCATATTATTCTTAACAGATCTATTAGATGAATTTAATTTTTTTTTATTAAATATGTAATATATATATTACATTAATATCAATCACAAATTAAATTAATTTATTAGGATCAAATTACTACTTGAAGATAAAAATAGTTTTTATAAAAACAATCCATTTATATTCAATTGGTACTTATTTTCATTGCGAATTAATTTTTTGCCAAAAAATTCCCCTATATATTTTCTTAACCTATTTAAAAATATTAATATACATATATTTAACCACTATGTTTTATCTTATTATATTATATAAAGATATTTTTAACAATATATTATTTTTTGGTAAAACACGGTTTTTCATGTTACACAAGCCAGTGAGGAAAGTTAGTCTTGCATGTAATGCTAGACAACCTATGTGTTTTGTGTTGAGAAAGGTAAATTTTATGATGTATTTAATATAATCATAATTTTTTTTTGTATTAAGTAATCTATGAACAAAAATTAAATTTATTCTAAATAGAAAATATTGTAAAGTCTTGTGCTGTTATAAGAATGATGTCCGGAAAATAGGGGAGGCTATTACTCCCTCATAAATGAAATGAACTCCCATGTATCTTGAGAATAATATCCATACATCCATAAAAATATGTCTAAAGGAATAAAATTCCCAAACAAGAAATACTCTTGAGAGTTAATTATCTCTACTGGCTACACCACAACAGAAACACATGGTTCTAATTAAATCTATTAACAACAAAGAATGTGAGAGTGACCAAGATGATATTTCATGGGCTATGATATATACACAATATCAATAATTATAATAATATAAACAGACAATTCCAACTAATAATCAACATTCCAAACATACTCAGGGACCTCAGTCAATCTATTTTATCTCATATTCCACTTCCCCTATTTCCCAGGTCATCAGTAACCCATCTAAGGAGAAACCATCAAGGAAACATGGACACTTATGGAAAACTATAATAGATTACATTGCTGATATAAATAAGATCTATATCAACTCTTTACTATAACAATACAATTAAATATTTCCCAAATCCTCACTGACATCTCGAAAACATGACTCTGTCCCACCAAAGATACATCCCCCATCTCTTTCCAACAAATAGGTAACCTGAACAGGCGACCATACAAAGCCTTGAAAGGAGACATTCGGATCTTCCACAGATATATTTTTCTATAGAAAAACATAGTTAGTCCCAATAGGATTTCTAATGACAGACCAATTTCTAAGACACAGGTGTAGAGAATATCCTCTAGTGTCTGAATAACATGCTCTGTATGACCGTCAATCTATGGATGATAAGCTATAATCAAATTGAAATGGTTCCCCATTTTCACATAGATAATCCTATAGAACCTCATAGTAATCCTTGGGTACCTATTTATTATGATGATATAAAGAACCCCATGCATCCTCATGATCTCATAAAAATACATATTTCCAAGATATTCAACATTAGTGGTGTCCCTAATGACAATGAAATGAGATAACTTTATCAACCATTTAATCCTAACCAAGATATAATACCCCCCCCCCTCAGGGAGTCCGAGGTAGTACATTAAAAACATATACATGGATATCTCATTCCATTTAGAAAATAAAACATTAAGATTATAGAGTAAACGTGATGGTTTCTGATTCTATACATTTATATTTTAGAAGGTGTGACAGTGGGACACATAATAAAAAATTCCATGCTTCATACCCAGCTACTAGAAACACTATCTCATGTCATAATAATATTTCATAGATCTTGGATGAATGGTCTACAAATAATTATGATGTTCAGAAAAAACATAGCTCCTCACTGATGTTGGGATGAAAAACTGATACCCGAAAATGGAGAATACAATCTGAAGAGGGAGAGACCAACCAAAAACTGTCTCCCCGCTACAAAGGGTTTCTTGAATTATTTTAAAATCTTCATTTTATTGATGAATCAGAAAGATAGAGTCAAAAAGATATTATTATAATTGAAAATTTGTCATAACAGTACCCAAATAATCCTCTTGAGAATTCGGGTGAAACTCAAAAAAAAATATTCTTAAAAGGATCCACTATACCTTCCATTCCAAAATATTATGAGATGTTATATTTTGGATTAGAGTATCTGCAATGATATTCCCATTCCCTAGGATTTAGGCAATATCAATGTCATATTCCTGATTATATTCCACCCATTGATTCTACATGAGATTCATTTATTTATAAGAAATGATATAAATTAGACTCTTGTCATTAGAAAATACTGTTATCCTATCCCCAAAAATGTATTTAATCCAAAAATTATGAACCTAAATAACGACAATAAGATTTAAATCATGAGTGGGGTATTTATTCAAATAATGTTGTAGCTAAAAAGATATATAATCTACTAAATGATCATTCTATATGATAACAGAACCCAAAATTGTG
This sequence comes from Viscum album, assembly GCA_963277665.1. NCBI lineage: Eukaryota > Viridiplantae > Streptophyta > Magnoliopsida > Santalales > Viscaceae > Viscum > Viscum album. Next base: position 1,941,356,684 of record OY728143.1, on the reverse strand, counting down.
ACAGAATCAATACATAAAACCTTGTACCCCTTATCAAGATTTGGTAATATCAGAATAGGATTCAATGTCTAAAGTTATTTTATATCATCAAAAGAATAATGGAACTTTTTATTTAATATGAATTTAAAAAAATTCATAGTAAGAGTAGTTAATGTATATTCTAAATTGGAGAAATCCATAATGAACCATCTATAATATTCAAAAATACTAAAGAGACACCAAATATCAATGATGTTATGTGGTTCTCCACATGAAAAAATAGCCTTCACCTTTTTAGGATAAACTAATAGTCCATGATTATAAATCATGATCCCCAATTACTTCACTAACTGAGTCTATAAAATTAATTTCAAAATATTTCCATATAAATAGTTAAAACTCATGAGTTCCAAAACCAAACTAAAATGGCAATCATACTCATTATCAAATCTAAAATAAACTAAAATATCATCCAAAAACAGTACAAAAAATGATTCTAGATACTCATGGAATTTCATATTAATAAAATCAATAAATACATCAGAATCATTAGTTAGAAAAAATAACATCACAATATATTCAGAATGTCCATAGATTATCCTGAATGATGTATTTAGTATATAAGAAAATAGTCATTTGAGTTGATGATAACATGATCAACGATCAACCTTCAAAAAACAACTTTTCTCGGTGATCCTGCAACATCATTTTTTCACCTTGAGAACCCTAAATCATATATTTGGTGGAAGAGAAGTGGAAGAGTATCCATCCTTGACTTCCATATTCATTTCATACATAATATCCCTATCACCAACCACAATATAGGTCAAAAGGTTCATCATAGATACCTGAATTATGATATCTAATCAGAAACCCAATAAGTAATTCTGATCTTTCACTTGTTTATTTTTTTCAACCAATATATAGAAAATGTACTAGATTAGCTAATAGATTGGTGTATGCTGATAAAAAATTATCTCCCTTGTGAAAAGAGTGGAACTCTCGAGACATTACAGTCAGTAGAGACGTTGTAAAAAAGTATTTCAAGAGTAGAGACTTGAAACTATCCCATTCCAAGCCCACATTCCTATCCTCTCATACTACAATCTAGACCCTCAAGTTTGAACACTGTTCACTTCAACATGATACACTTATGTGTATTTAGGAATTTAACGATTTGATCAATATAATATATCTAGTCCTCAGACTCTTGATGTTTATTCCTACCATGGATTATCATGTGAGAACTGTCAGGATAAATCCCTATCTCCCCCAATAAATCCTAGCATTACCTTAATTATAGAATTCTAGAAAGTTGGTACATTCTATTCAACAACACAAAAATATCACATGATAACCTAGATAATATCCTTATGTGTAAAAGGATCTTCAAGAGGAGAACCAACAACATCCTCCCATGGATCTCATGAATGATATTTCAAAGGCATAATTCTTCACATCCAAATAGGAGAAAAAAATAGACAATAGGATAATCTTAGTTCAAACAAGAAACCCATATAAAAAAACTAATTTTATGACCATGAACTCAATACACAATACACACATCCTAAAATCCCAAGTTACCATGATTCTTATTTGGGTAAGTGTTTCCCAAACACCCACTAAAACCTATAAATCAATTCCAGAAGATCCTCCCTCTAGTCTACTAGATATCTTAAAACAAGGGATCACGAGGATAATACTCCTCTGATACCAAACTATGATGAACCCAACAAAGATACCCATACCAACTAGTAGCTTATGTAATTTCAATATACTTTATGGGAGCCCCTACTCTCAATAGAATAATTACAATAACCCATGAATAAATAAATAGATGGAACAATTTCACCTAACTTGAAGAAAGAACATGTAATATAGACATAACATAGAGAAATTATAGATGAATAAATACATTCCATACATGAATGAAGGTAGCAAAAATGATACAACAGAAATGATTTAAAACATACATAAGTACATGTCCAATAATCATAGGAAAAATAAATCCAGAAACCAACTACTCCATATGATGGTGTGAAAAAATCCCAAAAATTCATAACCAGTTTTTTAGACTCAGTTGATAGATACCTCATTGCCACACTTCGATGAATTACAATTCCCTAAATTGAAACACATAAAAACATATATGCACCACTAAAGGGGTGAATTATTTGTTATTTAATAAGATTTGTAGGATCTCACCCAGGGGTTCCACAATAAGTGTCTGTAAAATAATATAAACATTATCAACTTTAAATAAAAAAGGCAGGATAAATAGTTAATCATTTTAATACCAGAATCATGGAAACACATTTAATTTTCCATTTTTAAAAATTCCCAAATATTTAAATGTTAAATAGTTTCAAAGAATTTCATGTACATATATCAAAGAAGATATGATAGACAAATCCAAATAATCCATCACATATAATATCAAATCCATGGTAGTACATGATAAAATACTACATGACAAAATCCTTGGTCACATTACTCTAACAATCACAATATGGATGGATATATTGGAAAATCATACCCCCTGAATAGATAATCATTCACCCATCTAGACATTAGAAATATGCATCAAATCATGGTAGTAGAGAAATACCCCATAAAGCGAACATCAAAATAGTGGTTATCAATTCCTTTGAATAATAGGCATAAAGAGCATGAAAACACCCCATAATTGACCCCCAATGGTATCAATGGATGATTCCTATTGCTACACCATCCACCTAAGTACCCAATTCTTCCCATGCGATCTATTTTCTAATCTAAATAATCAGAATATATTTTTTAAAACCATTCCATAAATCAATTTCAAAATGTATTAAAAATACAAGTTTATTTTAATAAAACCATGGTAAAAATAAATTTTTTCCAAAACCAAATTTTACACACACAATAATCGATCCATAAATCATTAAATTTCATTTATTAAATAATTTACCATAACCAGAGCAATTAACTTCATCCAGCATATCCTGGAGATGGAACCTCCAATCTCAAACTTGGGTTTCACAGACCATCATTTGTATCCACAAACCAGAAAAAACCAAAATACGTTGATGGAGGATCCAAAATCAATCCCCACAACTCATAATTAATTGAACAAGAAAAATAGTTGGAAAAGATGATAGACCACAAAAAAACACAATTAAATCATGTGCCCTAGTAAAACCAACACAAAATATAACCTCCTAAGGAATATCAAACAATGAATCAAGATAGTATCCCAATGTTTATCATCATAGATCAATGTTTCCAATAACACAAAACAACGATGCTCCAATGATCAATGAAAATAAATTAGAAAAAGGATTAATCACTTATAAATACAAACCATAACAACAATGAATATTAATTTCAGAACAATGTCATTCAAAAGGAACAGAGGTCTCCAGAATCTCTCAAAAGAGACTCTGGGTCAAGAGAAAAAGAGTATAAAGATGAATAAAATAATAATCATCAATGCAGTTCCCTAAAACCAGAACATGTGAGACTTTTATTTCATGCAATCCAATTACACATCATGTAATCTATAAATTAAAACAGTTCGATGAAACATATCTCATTTAAAAAAACACAATTTTGATTAATACATGATTTAAACCAAATAAATGGCATGTAATCCCTTTACGTTGTATACCAGACTCGAGGATTCTTGCGGAAAGGAATACATATTAAGTAATCCCATTACATAGCATGTATTTCACCAATTTATTGTGAAAATACAATTTTCAATAGATAAATATAAACAAAAATATTTATTCTCTAAACACATGGAAAACCCTACTAACCAATTATATCATAATACCAAAAATTGAATAATTAAAAAGACTTACATCCATGAATTTGAGCTCATTTTTCACCAAAAATTATTTCCATCCTTAAGAGTCCCAAGATGAAAAAAATGAAGTGGAAAAAATGAGGAGAAGGGAATTACCCAGAAGAGGGTAACGATATGTTACAAAATCTAAAAAAAGACTTTTCGTACTTAGGAAGTCATGTATAATAATGATGTCCAAAAAAGAGTTTAAAACTTTTATCCCTCATAAATGACTTATGCTCCCAAGTCTCAAGAGAATTAGATCTATTCCACTATAAAACTCTTACCAATTATATTGAACACCCACAAAACACTTTCAGTTGATATTCAATGATATACAGTGGCTACTACTCAATATAATCTTCTAGATCTAACTCAACATCTTCCCAAAATAGAAATTAAGAGTGATCAGGATAATATTTCTTAAACTACGATATGTGGAAAAAGCATGAATTCCCATTAACAAAACTAAAAATAAAAAATAAAAAACCACCCAATCCTATTAGTGACCTAAAATGGTGAAAAATATCATTAAACTAACATTCCCTATTTCTGAATCAAATTGTTTCCCAATCATGGATAAAATTATATGAAAACCTAGTCATCTATGGGAAACCATAAAGGATGATGTTGATAATAAACATATGACTTATATTGACTCTTAGATATAACCATATATTAGTGTATTTCATGATTCCTCATGGATATCTCTTGAGCAAGTATTAGTCCCACCAAAGAAGAATCATCCACATATTCCCAATAATGAGGTCCCCTACAAGGGTATCCATATAGATATTCTAAAATTTCCATTATGATAAATGAATGATATATATTGTTTAAAAAAATTAATTTTCATAGTGAAATATCCCAATATCCGCCAAAATAGAAGAAACATGCATGAATCATATCCTCTAGGATCTAAATAGAACTGTATATTTTATAGTAAGTCTATGGATGAAAAAATGTACTCATATTAACCTGATTCTCTATTGCCTCTTGGATAATATTCTATAACATTGAAGTAAACCTAGGATCCCTGTTTCAAATATTGAAAAAGGAACCCCATGTAACCTCATGATCTCGTACACAAACAATTTAAATAGATAACTATCTTTAGTGGTGTCCCTAAATGGAATTAAATGGGTTGAATTTTCAAATAATGAAACACCACCCAAATAGCATTCCTCCCTCTGACTTTTTCAAATGATAAATCACCACATAGATAGCATTACTCCCAAAGGGAGTCTATGGAAATCCAATAATAAAATCCATGGATACCTCTACCCAATTTCAAAGTGGTACTGGAGGGAAATAGAGTAAACCAAAAGGTGTCAGATGCTCCGTATTTATCTTTTGGAATGTGTAGTAATAGGAAACATAATCAACAATGTCACTCCTTATACCCCACCACCAAAATCACAATTTCATGTCATAATAAATATTTATAGTTGATAAATGAATGACCCATGGGGATCTATGATGTTAAAAAAAGAGCTTCTCAATGATGTGAAGATAATAAGCCATTCACCAAAACAGAGAATACCGTCTGAAGAGAGAGAACAAACAGAAATGGTCTCCCAACCGTAATGTGATTATTAATTTTTTCAAAACTAATTATCCTACAACTGAATTTGATAGATAGATGGAAGGAGAGATAATGATTACTGAAAACTAGTCTAAACCGTACACAAAAAATCATCCTTATCTTATAGGTGAATCCAATTAAAAAGACATATTTGGTTCCACGGTTATTTTGATTCCAAAATAACATATGATGGTTCTTTCCTACTAAGAGAATATGCAATGTAATTATTCTTCCTTGAGGTCTAAGAGACATCGAAGTAATATTTTTGAAGGTATTCCACCCACATACTCTATATGATAACCATGCATTTCTTAGAAAAATATATAACTCAGACTCTTATGGTTAGAAAACACTATGAACATCTCCCACAAAAGATAATCCGACAAAAAACTATGTTCATATGGAACTATTTCGAGATCTAAATCATGAGTGAAGTAATTTTTCTTAGGTGGCTGACATAGATGATATCCCTAAACTACCAAATGGTAATTTTTCATGAGAACATAATGAAATCCTATGCCAGAAGAATCAAAGAAAACCACATAACCCTTACCCAAATCTGTTATGATCAGAATAATATCTGATGTTAGAAGCTCTTTCAGACCTTCAAAAGAAGGTTGGAAGTTTTCATCATATAATAAATTCACCCCATTTATTGAATTATTTGTCAAGGGTAATTCATACTTTGAGAAATTGATGATAAACAGTAAATAATATCTATTATTTCCAATGAAAAACTGAATTTAAAAGTCGTTACATGGTTTTTCCATTGAAAAAATAGCCTACATCTTCTCATGATCAACTAATTGGCCATGATAAAAAAATTATGTGCCCCAATAACATTAATTATTAAAACCAAAAATATCATTTTGAAATCATTTCATATAATTGGTAACTCCCGATGAACTTTTGAAGAAAACTAAAATGGTGCTCATCGTACTGCTTCGATTTCAAATAATCTAAAACATGATCCATGAAAACTACTAAAAAGTGTCAAAAAACACCAATTGAATATCTGATTCATAAAATCCAAAAAAAGAAAAAACAATGTTATTCATAACAAAGGGAATAATAAGAATTTGAAATAGACATACTGGTTTTGAATTTCTTCTTAACTATATCAGACTCTCAAACTATGAAATGATGATAACTTTACCTAAAATAAATATATGAAAACCACTTTTACCCCTTCAAATTATCAAGAATAAATCCAAAAATTGTAAATAATACTTATTCCAAACTGTTACCAGGTAAATATTCTTATAATACACACTCATTTAGAGTTAACCATATAAATTCATAGAAAATAACACCAGGTCCTTCCAAGATGAGACCCCTACGAAAAAATACTTTTGATAATATTTCTTCCAATAGAATCATGATCATTTTTAGATCCACTAGTTCTATATGCTATAAAGGTGTTAAAATTGGTTATGTACCATGAACCAAGACAATCCTAAACTCTACATACCTATTTTGATGAAAACCAGGGAAATCATATTGGAAACCGTTAGTAAGATTATGAAAAATGTGGGATGATTAATAATAGAAGAAATATTATTCAGATATACCACTACAGGAAATAAAAAACACTTGATCCCTAGTAGAGAATGTCCTATATAATAGGACATTATATCCTGCCCACCCTAAAACATATGATGACTCCCAAAATCTATAAGAAATGCGACTCACTAATGAAAAAAATCAACATAATCATGATCATAAAAAGATCTAATCCATACTGATGTAGACGTTAAGCATACCCAGGTGGAGAATGTGGAAATATTAGTTTAACTCTACCTCAACTATCATTATAGAACAAGAAGGACACTAAAACCCATACTCATTACTTTTCCGAAAAGATATCTTTAACTACATAAAAACACAAATGATCTCTATTGTATGTTTATTAATTTCAAAAAAATATTCTCCAAAAAATGGGTAGGAAGTAACAATATCAATGAAAAAACCACAACTAATGATACAATAAAGATAACACCCTTCAATATCCCTAGATCCACATCTAAATCAACTAGAAAATCACATATTTTGTAAATTTTTATTACTATTGTTTCTTATGGACAGATCACTGTTATCATTGAAGCATCTGAATGTGACATAAGAGACATTAGAGTCGATGATCACTGACCAAATTGAGGCAAAAACATATCCTAACAGAAATGTTGTAGATGGCCATAAATTCAACAACTATTTCACATCCATGTTAGTGAAGGACAAGAAAATTGGGGGTGTATGACCTTGGGACACTGATTGCAAGTCAGATTCACACTATTAATTTTAACTGAGGGTGAAGATGAAGCCTACCCCTAAGAACCACCTCCACCATGAAAGACCCTAGACCACCCAAAGGGGGGTGGGGGTGAATTAGGGTGTTAAACTTTTATAATCTTTACTTGATCTTATTAAAAAATTGGTTGGAACTTGTTTAACACTATATGATTGATATGTGGTGTAATTGAAATATTATCTTTTATAAGGATATCACAACACATTTTATTGGTTCACCACTAAGGGCTACGTCTGAGGAGCATATGCCGACAGGTTTCTGATCGTATCTAATTCCACTAATCATCAATAGCTATGGATTACAATGGTTCATGAATAGTAACTCTATCCCAAGAACACTGCCTATAGTCTAAGGGATATCTCACTACTTCCCTCAGATAACATCCATAGACTCCCCCTAGCTCACTAACTTTGGATTTGTCTCACTCAGTTTATTGACATGAAGGTGTATTCAACAGATTTTCATGAAATTCTATGTCTCTATTAATCATAAGACTATTCTTGCATCTATTTCCTAAATTGATGATCTTTTATATTAAATTTTTTCTTTTAGTTAAATTACTGAATGCACTAAAAATTATTATTCATTTTTCAAGAATCACAAAATCCCTTTATGATGTTTCTACTTCTATGAACATTCCATTATTTTGCAAACCGTCCATGATCTATGTACCATACAAGATCCACAAAATTTCCCCAAATCAATGTACCCAGTTTTCTCCACGTACCACACCTACTATACATACCCCTCCATCTCCTCATACTATGCCTGCGCTGCTTACCATGCCCGCTATGTGTACTGCGCCTACTCAGCATACCGTTCCAGCTCTATGTACCGCTCTTGCTCTGCATAGGATTCCTTCCCTGAATACTGCTCCTTCTCCATGTACATTTCCAACTCTATGTACTCCCTCCATGTACCACCTCCTCATACTACCTCTACATATGCCTTCACATACAGATTCCTCTTATATAGAATTCCTTCTTCTGTGTAGTGTTCCTTCCTATTCCACAAAATGTTTCTTCCTTAATCAATCATCTTCTTCAAATTCTGTGAATCATTTCATCTCCCACATACCACATTGTCCTACACAGAATCTCTTCTGTGGACTTATACATTCAATTCCACAAATGATTTAATCATTCGCACACCACTTCTTCCTATGCAGAATCTCTCTCATGTGCCACATTCAGACCTATCCAAGTTCTTCCAAAGAAATGATATTTTCATATCGAATTATCTTTCCCTTAATTATGGAATTATCACTCTTTATATATGAAAATAACTCCAAACATTTCTCTAATATGATTTAACCAAATATTCAATGTAGTAAAATCTTCACCGTATACTGAACTCCATCCATGCACTCTAACCCTCCATTGCGTACTGGAATCCTTCTGTTAACTATGAGCCTTTATCATGTACCATTAAGCTCATGTATACCATAATCATACCAATCAATATACTACATATCTTTCACCAATGAGGAGCCATCCCAATACAAAAACTCCTTCTATGAAAAACCATTTTCATTACCACAACCCATTTTGAGAACCATCCCATATACCTTTCCCGCTATATGGTATGTGACTATGAACCATTCGTGGAAATGGTATGCAACCCATGTTCTAAGGTACATGGTTTTCTTACTTTTCTGATTTCCTTCATCATTTTGAATATCATTCACTCTTTTAATGATATCCTTCCATTTCTAAAAATAGAATCCCAATTTGGAGGTCCAAAAATTTAGAAAATATTGGGAAATAACACTATGTAAAATATCTTCTTCAGCAAGAACACCCGTTCTTCTTCACTGACATATTTCTTCTTTAATAATCACCTTCTTTCATTGAAAATCTGATCTATCAGGACCTACTGTCTTTGATAGATCACCTTTAGAATTTACATATTTGTAAAGGTATGTATTGTAACTTGTAACTTCTTTTTCTTCCAACAAAATCATTGTTTCCAATATGAACTGAATAAGATTGGCACAATGTTTTCACCCCTTTTCCATCATAAGTTTGGCATCATAAGCTACCCAAATATATGATACTTGGGAAATAAAAATTAGTAAAGCAACACCTGTTTTACCCATATCAATAACATTGGATTTCTTCTTCATATCCTTATACATTTTGATCCTCATTGAAAACTATTGACAAAAAATATAACATTATACCCAAATTGGTCCCAACAATCTTCCCCATTGAATTTTGTTTTCAATACCATAATGTTCTCTTCAAATGAATGAGTTAGTATCAATATGATAATATTATCTCTCCCCTTACTTACATCTCTCCCCCAAATAGTAATTTCACTTTTATCCACATCATTGACAAGAAATAAAGAGTTAATGGGAAAATGGTGTCAATCTATACTTGAGAAATATGTCATTAATCAGTTCACTCTATGTCTACATGAGAAATTATTGGTGTAGAAAACTAGAGTATTTGATTTGGGCAACAAAGCTATTAGTCATCGAGTAATCTTGATAGTTTATGAGATGAAAACTCATATACTTTTTCTTCAAGGGTATTCCACTTACACTCTAGGCTGAAGAAATTGAATGTGATATCAAATAATCAACCTGAAACTCTTGCACTCACTTCAAAAAACTGGTAAAAAACATTCAAGTGCAATTTATAGGATACGGGGCATTGGGGAACTACCGTTCTTCTTATGTCACTGATTAATTCAGTCACTACACCTTTGTAAAATGATATTAATTTTGAGTAACCAAGGATGAGAGATTGAGAAATGAAATTCCTTTTCCTATGACATTTTCTTCATGAAATTTCAATATTAATTGAATTTAACACTAGTTGGGGTTGAAACTAATCAAAATAACAATTCTGTTAGCTTATTCATTTTTCTACCCCTCAAGGGAAACACTACTCATCGTCTTTATCGAGGATTATCCTTGACCATTTTAATCATTGGATATCAATTCATGATTCTTAAAAGGATGAAAAATTCCTCAGCTTTGCTATCAAGAGTTGACATCATTCATTACATATGAGGTTCTCCATATGAGAGCTAGCTTCACCTTCAATTTTCTGTATTAGAAAACACAAATAATATAAACAAGTGATTTAAGGGAATGATGTGGATCATCCTTGCTTCATAAATATAAACTCTATGTTTGAATTTTTTTTCTCAACCATGGTTATCCATATAGTCAAATAATTATGCTCGGACATTAGATCATATTTTCTAAACTATTCTGATGTGGAATATATTTCTTCACATTCTCTTCTTCTTTTCTTGGAAAATTGTTCTTATTAATTTCCATCATGGATGATACATTCTTAATCCTATTAAGGTTTTCATCCTTCTCTGGTATTATGGTTATACAACCTTTTGCAATGGGAGTTTATTTCCTATATCTCTCACTTAGAACATCTTTAACAAAGCTGTTTATTTTGGTTTTCTATCTCTGATGCACTTTATCTTTATCACATGAAATTTTTCCTTTTCCTTTATCATCATGACTCTTGCATCTTTATGTTTCCTCATTAATTTCAAATCATCTTTCCAGATGACCATAATGTAATTAGGAATGGTTGAAACATATTTGGAACATCCACATGGGTTCATCTTAGTGTAACCCCTCTTAGTTTCTTTTTTTAATGAATTTACCTTAAAATTCATGGAACTAAAAACCAAGTTATTCTCATCTTCTCTACATGAGATATTCTTGGGGAAATTTGTGTTCACAATATTCATCTGATTTTTTTCCAGGGTAGTTTATTCAGAATTAGCTGACATCTGAGGTCTTCATTTCTGATCAACAATGAATGTATTTTGAGATAGGCATGTACCCACCTTCTGACCACTCCCATTGAAAACATCATTGATGTTATTAAGAATTCCAATTCTATTTTTTCTAAATAAATGATTCTAGACCATTTTAATGTTTCTTCTTCTTATATAGCTTTCTCCCCATAAGGTATGATTTATATGTTCTTTTACATTATAAGGATTGTAGTAGCAATTTAATGCATAGTTCCCAAATCTATTGCAGCACCAACATTGACTTAGAAATCTTGATTTCTTTGTAATATTTTGATGGGAATTTTTCTTGGAATTTTGTTCTCTTTGGGGAGAACCCCCATCCATTTTCTTCTTCCTATTAACCCCAGATATGTCAATATGAAAATCCTAAACATTACTTATCCATACATGTTTTGAATTTCTCTTCCAACCAATACAGCTTTTGAAAACATATTTAAAAACATTATTACAAGATGGGTTTGATGGTACCTTATACCTCTCAACTGTTTATGGTATATCATCAGAAGAGGTCATGATATTATTATCATATGTTAGAGGCCTTCCAACATTAGGTTCCTGTAATGAGTATTCATTAGTAAAAAACGCTCTTTCTTGAGATAGATCATCACCATATTTCATGTTTTTCTTTGTCACATGACGATGGTCGTTTATCTTTAGAGTCCTTCAGTGGACACAAATTAATAGTAGAAACTATTTCCTTATTTTATAAAGGCTCAATATATGTATTTTCATGATTTTTCAACTCAACTTCAAATTCTATTAATTCCACATAGAGGGTGATCTACTAATCTTAAATCAAGACCATCTTCTCTTTACAAGTCTTCTTCAATCTTTCAACCTCATATTCATGCATATTAACATTAATTTTCAATGATTATACTAGTTATTTGCTATTCATTGACTTTTAATTCAAAATATAAACATTTCCCATCATTTCTCTTTTTTTAAATCATATTCATGTTAATGGATCGTTTCTTCTAGAGCCTTATCGACACATAATTTTTTCTTCAACTTCATTGTGCCATTTTGATGTACTTATTTCATGTTTCTTTATTATTTACTCTAAGTCATCAATATGTCTAGAGAGAATTAAACATTCACAAAAATTTTCTTCTAAACCACTTACCATATTGTCTACTTCACATTACAATTAGGTTATCTTAGCTAGCATACATTTAAAGATTCTACAAATAATGGTATTTATTTTTTCAGGAACATCACGCTGATAATTTATTATTTTTTCAATTAGTATCTCTTGTGAAGTAAAATACTGATCAACATCAACAGTTGTGTTTGAAACCTTATTTTTAGTGAAATCCTAAACCACATGCTCTTTACATTCCAAGCCTGATATTTATTCATTATTGCTAGGACATGGAGAACCAGAAACTTTATCTTCTTTAGGAATGAGGTACTTCATCATTAGTCTCTTCTCTTTCATTTTCTTGTTAATCATGGGAATTCTTGATATAGACTTCTGATTAAGAATAACTGAATTTTCATCAATAATTCATTCATTATTGATTCAGGGAAGAAAATAGAAATATTTTTCGAAAAATAATTACTGTAGAGTGTCCAACATATGTGAACCTTTTCCCTTAGATACTAATTCAAGAACCTTATAACACCCTGAGAGGGGGGGTGGAATCAGGTGTCAAAATTTTATCTTCTTTAATTGATATTATTTTTCTATTGGTAGGATCAATTTTAAACATGTATGATTGAACTGTGCAATAATTAAAATATTCATATGTAGAAGGAAATCACATCAAATTTAATCAGTTCAACACTAAGGGTTATGTCCAAGGAGAATATGATGATAGGTTTCAATTCACACCTAATTCATCTAATATTTATTACATGTGGATGAAAAAGGTTCTTGAAAAGTCACTATGTCCTAGGCACACTACCTAAAATTTTAGAAATAACTCACTACTTCCCTCAGATAACTTCTGTAGCCCCCCTAGCTCACTATATCTGGGAGAGGTCTCACCCAATTTATTGACTTCAAGGGATCCTCAAAAAATGTCCATGAAAGTCTTTGTATTTTTCATTAAGAGACACTTTCTTCATATATTTCCCAAATTTATTCTCTTTTATATTTATTTTTATCCTTTAGTGTAATTACTGAATGCACTAAAACTCCATCTTATATTTGATAGAATCAAAAACTCCCATTACAATGTTTCTACATCCTGAAAATGTCACCAATACTATGTATTATCTTTTTTTGAGTACCATGCCTTCTCTGCATACCATGCCGGCTCTAGGTATCGTGCCTGCTCTGCGTACCCTGCCTACTCTACATACCGCACCTGATCAGTGTATTGTGTCTGCTCTTCATATCATACCTGATCTGTGTACTACGCTTCCCCCTCATTCCACGCCTACTCTACGTACCATTCTTGCTTTGCATACCATGCCCACTCATTATACCATGCATTCTCCACATACTGCCTCTATGTACCACCACCTTATACTGCTTCTGTGTACTACCTCCACTTACAGCCTCCACTTCCATGGAATTCCTTCTTATGTGGGTTGTTACTTGATATTCTTCAAACCATTTCTTAATTCAGAAGAGTTACTTTTCAAATTATACCATTCATTTCCCTCCCACATTCCTCTTTTTCAAACCCAGAATATCTTCTATGGGATGCTCTTTACAATTCTGTGAACCACTTCATCTTCCTCCAACCACTTAGTCCAGTGCAGAATCTCTCCCGCGTACCACATTCGGACCTAGCCATGTTATTCAGCCATGATGATATTATCTTATTGTTTTCACTCTCTATTAATTATGGGTTAAAAATCCTTATATTGGTAAATAATTATGTAAATTTCACTAATCTGATGTACCCAAATAATCAATGTGGGATAATCTTCACCACACATTGAACTCCATCGGCATACTATAATCCTCCACAACATAATGAGATACTCTGGGGAACTAAAAACCTTTAACAAATACCATTAAAGATCATGTACTATAATCCTACTGGCCCACATAGTGCATATCTTTCGCAAATGATGAACCATATCACTTACTGCAACCCTTTCTGTCATGAACAATTTTCGTTAATGAGGCTCATTCTGCAAACTGTCCTGCGAAACATTCTTTCATTATCATACAACGCTACAAACCATTCCCAAACATGGTACATGGTCCACGTTTTAAGGTACGTAGTTTTCTTCCTTTGATGATTTCATTCAACATTCTACATCTCGTTCATTCCTATGAAGAAATCCTTCCATTTCCAAAAACAGAATCCTGATTTGGAGGTCCAAAAATTTGGAAAATATTGGAAAATGACACTACAATAAATATCTACTTTGGAAAGAACCCCCATTCTTCTTCACCTTCATCTTTCTTCATCAATAATCAGATGTTGTCATCACGATCCTTATCTGTAATGATATATAGTCTCTGATCGATCACATTTAGCCACATCAGATTAGAAAATAAATGTATTACAAATTCATTGTCTTCAAGAAACATCATTCTTTCCAATCTGAACTGAATATGATTGGCATCACCTTTTCTCCCACTTTCCTACATAAGCATTGCATCACAAGTTCTCAAGACTTATGATATTCATGATATATAAATCAGTATATCATCGTCTGATTTTAAAATCTCAATAAATTTGGAGTTCTTATTCATCTCCTTATTCATTTTGATATTCCTTGACAAATGTTGACAACAAATACATCCTTATACACTAAGTGGTAACAACACACCACTCCATGATCATACCACATCCTCGATATCAATTGTAATGTACTAAATATTCTATTGAGTGGAAGAGAAGGGGTGGAGAATACTATTTTTTCTTCTATATTCATCTAATTCATCATCGCTCTATCTAATGTCTCCACATAGGTCAAACAAATCTACATAAATTCATGTGATAAGATATTTCATTGACACTCCTCTTGTTAATTTTGATATTTTATATGGTCATTATTTACTAGCTATGCTGTAAAATTAGATATCTCAGCAAATGTATTATTGTATGCCTACACTATATACTATATCGGTTGAAAATAGAGGATCTCCAGATTCTTTTCCCTTATCAGAAGATCTGGAGAAAAACACTATAAGAAGAGATTATTGAAACCCTTCTAATAAAATACAATATTCTTATCCAGATTTACTATAGAGTCCCAAAATCACATCTTGGTAACCTCAAGTATGAATGTCATGAACGTCAACCCGATACTCTCATGTGTATTCATGAAGTAAAATATTTCATTAATCATGTGCATGTCTTCCTCTACCTCTTGAGTTTCATTAATATCCTTAATGGAAAGTGCATTCTCCTGAAAGAGCATCCAAGATCGATCCCTATGGCCTCTAGGAACTCTTAAGAGTTTCTCAACAATGGAGTTATCCATTTTGGAACATTCTGTTCAATAACAAGAAAATGTTGCATGATAACACAGATATGATTATGATCTAGAAGAATATTTACTATAGGAGCATCAGGTGCACCCTCATATGGAACATGTGAAAGAATTCTCAAAGGAATAGTATTGCACACCAAAATAAGATATATGATCACATAATAGAATAATGTCAGTTCAGTCAATAAATCCATAATAAAAAACTTATAATAATATCAAGAACTCAAAACAGATAACACACATACCAAAATCCATTGGTAGCTTGAGTCTAGTTTCCCAAGAACTCGCTAGGAACTCACTAAAACCTACATATTAAGTCCTATAAATCCTATGTCAAGTATACCAGATTTTCCAAAATAACGAATCTTGGGAAATGAACTCCTCTAATACTAAATTGTGAGGATCCCAAACTAGATACCCTATCAATATTTTACTGACCTGAATTTCAACATATCATAATCGAGTTCCTAATCCCCATCCGCAGGTGACTGGTACCCATAAATAAAACTACAAACAAAGGGAACAATTTCCCTGAGCATGAAGAAAAAATAAGGCATATGGTCATAATAAATATAAATAGTGGAAGAATAGATATTTTATTTAACTATAGTAAGAGAAAAAAAATGATACAACACTAAAGGATTCATAAAATATAAAATTAAAAGTCTAATCATCAAAGGAAGACTAAAATAGGAAACCAATTTCTCCACGTGATAGTGTGGGAAACTCCCACCGTGTCACCAACAGCTACTCAGACTCAGCTAAAAGATACCACAATGCCTCACTGTGGCACCTTACATTTCTCTGCATTGAAATACATATAAAGGTATATTCAATACAAAAGGGGTGCATTGGGTGTGAGCAAATAGGGCCAGTAGGATACCAACTCGGTGTTTCACAATATGTTTCTATACAATAATCTGATCATTCTCATATATAAAAAAAACAAGGCATGATAAATATGTTATAGTTTTTATATAAAAATCATGAAAAAAATTTAATTTTATATTCTTCATCAATATCAAATAAATATAGGTAAAATAGTTTAAATGAATTTCAGGTACATATATTATGTAATATATATTGATTTCAATGCAAATAACACATCCTATATCACATGAGTTCAATGGTAGTATAAGATGATATAATACAAGAAGAAAGTGTAGGTAACATCACACCATGTATCACAATAGGTTGGGATATCTTGGATAATGATACCCTCAACATAGATAATCACAATCACATCAAGCCCCTTGAAATATGAAATAAATCTATGAAGTAGAGGAAGGGCCCAAAAAGTGAACCTCCAAATTGACTCTATCATGTTCGTAGAATATCAAGCATGGGTAGTAGGAGAACACCCCAGTAGCGAACCCCCCATCATTATCAATGTATGTGACCAATTACTACACCTTCCAACTAAGTAGTCAAGGCATCACATATGCTTTATATCCAAACAAATTCATCAAAACTATGCATTAAAAGAAATTATAAAATAACATTTCACAATGCTTTAAATATACCCTTTTATTTTACTAAAAGAAGGGAAAGTCATATTTTATCAAAATCCCATTTCTATAGACAATAAAATTGTTAGATAAATTATTACATATCTATTATAAATCATTTTAAAAAAACTAGTGTAATGTAGTATATCCAATGAAGTCCAGGGAAAAAACCACCTGTCTAAAACAAAGTTCTCCCACACACACAATGCGATAATAAAATAAGGAAAACAATAAATAAAATAAATGATTCCCTAGAATAAATCATCAAATATTAGAGTCAATTCGATAATAAAAATGGTGGGTGATGATGGAAGATCAAAAAATTCCTCAATGACACTCATACCACACCCAAAAAACATAATGAAAAGACCCCAGAGGAATATCAAAATAAAAATATAGAAAGGATTGAAGAGATTATTATCCTAAATCAATAGATCTAATATCACAACACTGTGGAACTACCACGAATAATAGAAATGAATATCCAACATGATTACTCACCTAGAGAAATGAACCTCAACATCAAAAGAAATCAATCAAAAAATGAAGTGATTACAAAGGATAAGAGGTCTCTAAGATCACGCCTGAGGTCCTCAGAGTCAAGGGAATAAGATCCTATAGATTATTGAATTAATAATCAGCTGTGCAGTGCCCTAAAACTGCAACCCGTGAGACTTACATGTTGGGTAATATCAGTACAAGTCATGTAATCCAAGAAGTATTAAAACACAAAGAAATGCATCACCTATTTAGAAGAACATATCTTTTATTAATGATTTACATGAAATAAATACAATATTTGTAATCATTTTATGCTATGTACCTGACTCACAAATTCTTCCCAATAGATATTACATGGTATTTAATCGTAATATAGGGTCTTTCTTTCTTCTATAGACATTAAAAAATCTATTTTAAGAAGAAAACTCTAGACCAACTTTTATATTCATTTATCTTGTAGAGAACCCTAAAAACATTTCTAACATTTATAATCTAACTCCATTAATTGAAATAAAATACATCCTTTTTCTTTAGGTCATATTCCACAACAAATTATCTCTATCCCTAGGTGTCCTATAATGCACCCAAATATAGAGGAACATAAATAAAAAGAAGGGAATAACCTAAAAGTAGTCATTGAGATGTTATAAAATGATGAATATGATAAGAATACCATCACCAATATTAATTTTTTAGGAATAATTAAAAATTAGAGGAAAAAATTTAGCTTGATTGGTGGGGGGAGAATCTAATGACATAATATTTTGACATATGTTTTCTTCAAATTATGTCAAATATATTCAATATATTTACCCATATACCATACCAAACTAAAACAAAACAGATGTATATATATATATTACATTAAATATGGCCATTATAACAGTATTTTGAATTAATATGTACGAATATAAAAAACCAAATTGAAGAATATATTAATATATATTTAACATTTATTTCACAAAAAATAACTTTATTCATTATTTTATTTATGAACATATAACTATACATTATCTAAATTTAATAAAATTCAATTTATATTATTTCTAAAATATTATGTTTATATAATTTATTATTAACTTATTAACTCATGATTTATTATAGTTTTATAGAAATTAAGAATAAAAACAACTAATATTTTAATATTTAATTTTCTTATAAGTGTTGTCTTTTTTTGAAACATTATAAATTTCTATAAAATAGAATTTATAAATTTCATAATGTTAAAATAAAAAAAATAAAACTAATTTCTGGATTCATCATAAAAATATTACCTTTGGTTAAAATTTTTACATCTTTCTAGAATGTTTAATTTTAGTGTGAATAGTTAAATATAACATTTTCATAAATACTTTTCCTCAATGGAATAATTTTTTTATACGTATGATTGGAATATTTAAAAAAATTAGTTTAAATAATATTTATTTCTTAAGTAAATATATAAATATAAAAAAATTATTATTTTATGCACCTAAAATTAACATTTTAGAACATTAGTGATATTTTTCAAAAAAATTTAAATATCTTTCAACATCTATTATTTTAAAAATAATTTTTATCACTTTATGAAATAAAATAAAATAAAATGGGTCTTCAATTTTTAATTTTGGGGTTCAACTTAGATAATGAGGGATATTTTATTTTTATGAAGAAATTATTTTTTTCTCTTAGGTACAAACTAGTTACCATGGTAAAATATAAAACTGAAATGTTAAAAATCTAATTGTAATGAGTTGAAAAAATGTTTAAGTTTTTTTTAATTAGTGGTTTAGGACTATTTCATATTTTTATCTTTCCCTGGTGATTTTTTCTTATTTTATTAGATAATATCGTTTAATTTGATTTCACATTATAATATTTTTGATTATTTATAGAATAAACATACCTTTTCAATATAAAAGTGGAACTCATCTCCTCTTACACCCTCACACCAAACCCCAATTAGATCAACCCAAAATCTTCCAAAACTACTCCAAAACATGAATATCCACATTACACTAAATGGGCTAAAGGCCTTCTTTCTTATTTTATTATTGATAATCCCCCATTTAAGGGATGAAGGAGAACCCGATCATTACCCGTAGGCCCAAGGTACAAGGCCTGACATGACCTACAATACATGACCCGGAGGCCCAGAGTCATAAAATGCCCAATACATGACCCGTTGGCCCAACCAACTAGAACTACCCCTCCCCAGATTCTGCAGCATCGATCACCTAGCTCCAAAGCTTGTTTTGATGATTGGGTGACATTTCCCTGTACAATGTTGCACACTGCCTGGTCCTAATGGCGGTTATCATACTCTCCCATTCTTCCAATCCAGTTAGTTCTGCATCTGGTGACTTCTACTCTTGTTTCTCTGATCCTCTTCTAGGGCATGAATTGTGTGAAATGGGATACACCATGGTATTTTTGTTACCTCAAGGCCTTGTGGCCCAAAGGCCATTGATGGCCCTATGTCCCTTGAGACCCGTAGGTCCAAACTAGTCACTCAAATGCCCAAATCGGGTGAATTGTTCCGGCTTCTATAGTACCAAACATTACCTGATACAGTACCAGCTATAGTACTCCTACAATAAAACTACAATAACCCTGAAATTTTGCTTCACCATGTTTTGAGACTGGGTCTCTTGGATGACAAGCATGAGCCCTTACCACTCAGGTATGGGCTCATAGTCTGAATATTCACATTAAATAAGTTATATTTTCCTAAAAAGCCCACTTCAAAAATTGTTAACCCCATATGGAAAGAATATAATCTAAGAAGTGAGGTATGAATTTCTAAAATCTTTTTTCTAATTTTAATTTCTCCTTGTGCACTTATTATTACTAAAAATTAATTACACCATCTTAAAATGATAAATTATATATAATTATTTTATTAGTCATTATAATGATGGTAAATGAATTAAATACATTTCCATTTAATATTACAAAAAATGAAACTATCATTCATTTGTTGTTTTTATTACTGCCTCCACAACACAACATGTTTTTTTCTTTCACCACAATATAAAGATATTTTTAATATGTAATTTAATTTATAATTATAATATTTATGAAATATTTTAGACTCTAAATTTATAAACCACATGACTCATTTTCCCATTCTATGGTAAATGAAATCATCACCCTTACGTAAGTGTGGATTGCTGCCTCCATGAAATGATTGAATAGAAATATTTATTTCAATTACCACCATAAATTAATGGTCATTATAATGATTTTAATGAAAAATATATTTTTTATAAAACAAATTATGCTTTTGGAATGAAAAATCATATAACTTATTTATAATAGTATAAATAATCAACCTCGGTAAATTTAACCATCCTGAAGAGTGTTTGAAGGGAAAAAATGATTTCATAATAATAGTAAATAACATCATACAGGTTATATTATACTTCTACATCATGATATATATGATATAGCACATACATAAACACTAAATAAGATCACAATTATTATATTATAATGATATTGAAACTAAATCACTTCATAACGATCCATTAATTATTATATGGTCTTGTTTGGGTTGGTTTTACCAACAAAATGGAACAACGATTTTTTATTAATTTAAGGTCGAATATCGGATTTTAATTTATGGTCATATATTGAATAAATAATGAATTGAGGAGTTTTTTTCATTTATAGTATTGTAATGTAAAAAATTTAACTCGTTATTTAAAATAACACCCTTCGTTCACTAAGAATCATCGAAACATGGACATCACATAATTCATCAATAATTATCATAACCAAAAGACTAAAAATATAAAAATATAAAATTATAAAATATTTTAAAATAATAAAAATACCTTTAATTTTCAAGGAATGAAAATATGTGGGAGGATAATGAATAAAAACAATGTGATTAAAAAAATAATTCTGAACAACCATGGTTATTATCACCCAAATTTAAAAATTGATAATAAAAAAATATTAATGAATAGATTAACTATTAATGATGTTTATAAAATTGTATTAATATGAAAAAATTTCTAAAACAACTGACTAATATATTTATTTCCTTTGTATATTAGTTTATAGTGCCTTTGATTAAGCAGGTAACAAGATAAGGGTTTATTTTTCTCATTTTGAACTCCTTGGGACATGATAGACATTGTGAATGTCAATTTCTTCTATTGGGTGTATTAAAAAAACAATATATGTATCATTTGAAAAAATATTCTATTTAATTATATTTTAATTCACATTTTATGACATTCCAATCAAGCTCCTTTGATTCCAATCTTACCAATTATATAAGAGTTTATTTGACTCAATTTCCCCTTTATTTGTTTATATTATTTTTACATGAATATAATTTTCAAGAATTATTTGATCATAATAATCCCATAATTAATATGAATTTTCATTTTTTTCTCATAGAATAATATATTATCATTAATAACATCTTGATTGAAAAAATTATTTCTATAATTAAACTATTAAATGTGTAAGAATAACATTAATTCTTACCATTGAATATTTTCTCTAATTTCCATATTTTCATTCCTACCAATAATTAATATATTTTTGGGAAATATAATATGGATTATTTTCCTTTATTATCATAATTATCCTTACCCCTATTCAAAATTAAATTTTATATACTTTTTATGATTTCTGTTTTCAAACAAAGGGATTTAAAAATATTTTAAAAAACATTTCCCATTATTTCAAAATTAATTTTTTTATCTTAAAATATAATTTTCTTGATAACCAATATATATTTCAAATGATCTATTATTATAAACGATTTTTTTAATGGAAAATGTTTTTAATGTTTTCACTTAACCATTTCAAAAATAAATAATGATGGTGACCTATTACTTTATTTTTATGGTAATATTAAATGTGTTTTCCAAAAAACATATTTTGAAATTAATATCTATGAAAACATATTTTTGCCGAATATTTATTATTTGAATATTTCCCTCTCAATTTTTCTCTTCTATAAAAGATATTATTTGTCTCTATGTTTTATAAGATATTTATTTTTAAAATTATTTCTAAATATCATGGAAAGTTCATAAAACTAATTTGAAATTTTCAAAACTCCAAAAAAGTGTTTTCTTACAATGATATGTTTATTTGATATATAATAAATTTTATTACGAGATATTATTAATATATTACTATCCACCTTATTCTTATTGACAAAATATATAATATTAGTTATCTCATCTCTTTTTTCTGGACCATCACATTGAATATAATGAACTTTTCTTACAATGCATTCACAGTTTTGAATAGTGTGTTTTACATTTCTTTTATTGATGGATGTTAATCTAGATTCCATTATTTAATTGATTTGGAAAATTATTTACTTGGACATACACTCATCATCATTATGGTGAAATTATAATATGGTCAATTATTACTATTGAATTTTATTTACCTAATAAGTTATTGAATATTTTTGGATTCTTATTTATTTTTCACAAGTATATTATATTATGTTAATTAATGGATTAATAAATATTTTCCTTATGTGATTCAGTTTAAAAATGATATGAATCCCATTTTATTTCGATGTTTCCTTTATGGTATTAGAAATTTTAGGTGGCACACATATGAATGAATGAGGATGGGTGGTGTCAAATATTTCCCTATATTTCGTTTGATTAAGTTTATATATAATGAGATAGTCAAGGATGAAAATAGTGAGTTTTTTAATATAGGTGTGGATATAAATGGGGTTTTTACATTTTAATCCATAGAATTAATGAGTTTTTTTTCACATTAGCATGGGAATAATAGGGGTTAGCACAATAATTTTCCTATGATAATGGTTGTGTCGTATTACAATGTAATATTCCATGATATTCCATTAATTTATGATTATTATTATGCCTATGTTCCACTCTCATCGATAATATTTATTATCTCATGTTTACATAATATGTTGAATATTGTATTTTGATATAAAAAACCGAATTCAATTTTTTAAAATACATTATGTTTTAGGTATAACTCTAATATATATCCTAATTATACCAATATTCTCCACATGGACTCCCTTATAGTTATCACTTATACTTACCTTTACTGAGAATTTGATCTCACCCCTTTTATAGTGATTCTATTTAAATGGTTATGAAAAAAATAAAAATAAAAATCATCTAGAATATTAACTTATTTTGATAATATTTAGGAGATATAAGTGATTTTTTATTGATCTATAAATTTATTTTATAGTGGTAAAAATGGCCCTATGTTAAAATATCATGTGTTGTATTACAAAATGGTTTGCCCAAATTTAATAAAATTCTTATCATATAAGGTTTCAATAGTTTATTTTGTTGAATTAACTTCCACATGAAATATAATTATATTGTCATATCAATGGGTTGTTACAATGTTCTACCTCTATAAATCTTGAGAATTAATGAACATACATTAATGATTTTAGGTATGATGAATATTTCGATCCTAATGAATCTATTTTTTAATGAATCTAAATCCTATCCTATGATAAATAATTAATGAAAATAGAGATGTTAAAATAATAATTCTATTAATGAATGTAAAAAAATATTAGATTGAAATAAAGTGAGCCAAAACCCAAGTAAACTACTTTATATAATAAATAGGGATAAGTTAGTGGAAAAATCCTTTCCAATAAAAAAAATTTTCTTGTCAGGGAATCCCCAAATTGAAGATACACGTCCTTATATATCTCATTGACGCCACAAATTTTCACCATGGGGAAGACAAAGTATAACTAAAATCGATTTTTTACACATTATTGATCTTTGTGAAATAGATTCAGAGTTCTCATCATTATTGTCAATTGATCATTACGTAGAAATTATTATAACAATTGAATAAATCAAATAATAGAAAATATAATATGATGTTTTCTTTTAGGTACTGTTGAATAACCACATAAATAACTATCCTACGATCTCCCAATAAACTAATATCTTGAATGATGTTTATTATTATAATTATAAATTATATTATCACTATTTATCAAAAAAATTGGGAATTGAATTAATGTTAACTTAATTATTTTTGTTATATATGTAATTAATCATTGGGTATTATTATTATATTTAACTGGTTATTCCATTTTTGTGGTATATAATATGATGTCCAAAATGTTTTCGGTTCTAACCTAGGTTGATTTCACAACTAAATATATTTTTATTTTCATCTTATCCCATGATACTTGATCAAATTGTACAAGGGTTTTGTGATTATATGTGTTAAAAATATGATTGATGTGTTACAAGAAGGATTGTGTTGAAAAAAGCTACAGGCTTCGCATGTTATGTTTTTTCATACTGTTTTCAAGATAATATGATATAAGAATATATATGGGGTGTGTGTTATAGTATTTTTATTAAAGGCTAATGTTATTCTTTGAAGTTATCAAGTTTTGTTTCTATGAAGTTAAGGTTATCAGTGATGCTTTATCTATTTGATTCATAAAGAAAATACTATAGTATTTATGCTTCTGTGTTACTTTAGAGAAATTTATAAAAATGATTATTCATTCATAAAGTATCTCTGGAGAAGTAGTAGTTGGGAACTAGAATGAAATAGTGGATTACATCATTTGGTTAGAACAATTACCAATAAGGAATTTTAACAAACCTTGTTAAATATTTTTTAGTCTTGAAAATTATGTGTCTGATGATCCCACATTTTTCATATCATCCATTCTTAAGGGGAGGGTTTTGGTGGAGTTCATTAATGTTCTCCCCAATTTTAATCCCTTGGGTATTATTTTTAATGATTAATTAATATTAAATTATTTATTGATAAATTCTTGTATAATGGGTTTTTCATACTCCACACATAAAACCAATTAAACTAAAAACTAACTAGATCCTCTCTATGTCCATGTAGATAACAATATTTTTCTTCTCATATATAATCATAATTATCCACCATGTCTCCTAAAAACCAACCACATACTCTCCTACATCAATCAACCCCACACCCTATAGTTGTATACTCATCTAGCCAGATCACTAACCTATTTTGACATACAATACTATACTACTATATGGGGTATTGTGAGCAAGAAAAAAAGAATTTTTTAGGGATTTTAAATAACTAATATTTCAAGTGATATAAAGGGACATGCTATTTTTTAGTTCTAAAAAGGAACTGATATAGTCATTCTTTTCGAATTCTAAATTATCTTCTAATAAATAATTCCTTTTATTAACATTATCTTAACAAAAACAAAAGAGTATCATTATTAGTGTTGTCTTTATAATTAATAGACGTGGTCTCTTTCAGTACTACAACTATAATTTACTAACGTACATATTAGATATTGCATAATTTTAGTATCTATATAAATATTGATAAATAAACTAAAGACAATTTTATTTTAAAAAATTTAATACTATAGTATTATATATAATATAATTTAATTTCTCTAATTTAGAACAACAACTAATTTTTCAATTTCATTATAATAGCATTACATTTTTTTAGAATGACCTACAAAAAATTAATAATTGAAAATAATAAAAAACCAAAGTACTATAGGGGAAATTATCTAGTGATCAACCAAATCACATAAAAACTAAACACACACATGTAATAAAAACAATTCATATTTTATTACTATAATATGAAAAAAAAGAAATTAGTATTGTAAGGTTATATGACATCAGATAAAATTCATCTAGAATAAAATACAGTTACTTCATTTAAATGAAATAGGAATAATCAAGCATTGTTCCAATGTATCATGAAAATATGAGTATGTTTTCAAGGTTTTGAGTACAAGACACACATTATGATAAAAAATGTCACATTATAATGAAAACATGAATTTTAGTCCTAAAAATCACACCATGTATAAGATTGATGTGTTTTTAATTCATATATATCTCAAATTAATTATCTAGAATTATCCAAGAGTATAATTGTTATAAGATAATTTTTTTTATTTTTTGACTATTTGACCAACATTTTGTACTGAAATTTCACATTGAAACTCTAAATATGAACTATGAGTTGTATAAACAAAACCTTGAGTTTTATTGAGTAGATTTTAATTCCTAAATTGAACAAATTAATTATTAATATTTTTTTATTTTTTTGAATATAATCATTTATGTTTCCATGGATTGGAGTGCATGAATTATTTTCTGAATATAAATTTGTATTTAAATCAATATACACACTTTTAATCATATCAGTCACATCATGTTTTAGATTTATGTGTATTTAATACCCAAAAAAATGGATTATTGATACTTTTCCTAATGTTTTATGAATCTATGATTTCATTTTCTTGGAATTAAGCATGTGGCATGTTTTGAACTAATTTGTTCTTTTTAATCAAATGAAATAGAATTGTAGTCATACAAGAAACATTAATTGTGACAAGATTTAGGGTGAATTCCTACATATAAAGAAATATATTATCAAAATTATTCATAGTATATCTTGAAAATAAAATCTCATTTGTTCTATTTTCTATATTCATTGTGCATTTTGAAATATAATGAATCTTAAAAAGAGAACACACACAATGATTAATAACAAACACAGTTTTTTTCTTTTTATTTATTAATTTTTATTTACAAAATGATTCAAATTAATTATGGATAATCATTATAAATTATTATGATAATAACATTTAATTTATTTGGTATTGAACACGTGACATGAATTTTGAATTATAATGTATATATTAAATGAAAAAAGCACATTCCTTCCAAAGTTCACTCACTATGTATGTGATTGAAATGAGGTCAATTAATAAATTTCATAAAGTAATTTACACTCATAGTCCAAAAATATCATGAGAATATGTGAATGTTTTATAAGTTTTGAGTACGTCATATATGTTTTTAAATTAAAATGTAACATTTAGACTAAAAAAATACTTTTATAGTATCATTTTTAGTCAACAATATTATTTTAATTATATAATTAATTAAATATACTTGGTCAAAAAAAATTATTATAATCATATATTTGTAAGATAAATTTCACTCATAGTGACAGTTGATAATAATAAAAGTAGAAAAATTAGAATTTTATAAACTATATCTTCATTATCTCTATGAAATAAAAAAGTTAAAACATTAAAAAAAACATCATTATGATATATGTATATGTTATGACACCATATATATTAGCTCCTCAATAAAAATAAAATTTATTTCCTCTTTGAAATATGTGGGTTACTGAAAATCATTGCAGCATAGGAAAAATAAAAATTAATAAATAAATAAAAAAACTTTTTAAAATAAATTTAAATTACATTTTGAAATACCAATTCAATAATGATAGTTTGTGGATAAAATATCATACTCTTCATAAATATTAATGTGTAATTATCAAAATCAATGTTGCTAAATATTTTCAAACACCTTTTAAAAATTTATCAAAATAAATAATATTTTTTAATATATGTTTTATTGAGAAAAATATATATATATATACAAATACTAATAAATTTATAGAAGGCCATTTGTTTTTTTTTTGTGCATTGGAAATTCCCATATCACAATTTTTATGGTAAATAAATATCAATATCTTATCACAAAATTTTTCTTAAAATATAAGATAAATTCCATAATTTTATTTTTATTAGTATAGTGTTTAATTTACTTTATTAGTTATTTATAATGGATATCATATGTGGTTGCTTTTTTTGGATATCCGTGCATTAAATTAAAAAATATATATTTTGATTATCGAAATTGATCATAATGAGTATCCAATGATACAAAAACAAATAAAATGAATAATTAATGAAAAATGAAAATGTATTTTATAATATTTGAGTGTTGAGATTTACCTATTCATTATAATTATTAATAGATTCATATTAACTTTTATATTCTTGAACAACATTAAAACTGTTCAGTGTTATTTTTTCAAAATTTTATATTTTTTCCATTGATTTGTTTTCATTATACGTGACATGTGGAACAAAAAATTCATAAATCTCATAAAACATTATTCACCTTACACTATTATGATATATCAATGTGTAGAATATATAAATAATATTTAAAAAATTTAGTCAAACTAGAGTATTTTTTAGAAATAAATTATAAAATTCCCTAGGTATATATTAACATTTGAGTATCCCAAGCATTCTTTATTAATCTTTTTATTTACTTCTGGAAGAAAAAGCACGCATTTATTATAAAATAAACATTTTTTTATTAATGTTTAATATTGTATATATTTTTGTGAAATATTTTATTTTCATGAACATGTAACATAAATAAATATAGACATTCAATTGGTGGTGGAATGTATAGTCCCTTCCTAGGTTCCATTAATATTGATGACCCGAGCTATTGTCTCACATTATCTTAGGCACACCACCCCATATGCAAGAGGCTATAGACTAGATATGAGGGTCAAAAGTAGAATATGGGGATACAATACCCTCTTTAGTAGAGAAATACAATAATATCAATCAAGAAAAATAATAACCATGTAATAAGTATCAACAACCAATAGTAATTATGAATTGTATAATCACATCCCAAAACATGGTGAATTATGAAAAACCAAATACAATAAATATTTAATGTATTACTAATGTCATATTCCATGATAAATCCAAAATAAACACATGCTGACAATCCCTAAAATGAGTCCCCACACCAGTATGGCCCCCGCATCTATGCTCTATCCCAAATCATGATTCCTTCTTCTAGCATTGTGTCGTTTCTCTTATCCTAACATGAAATTCTTAACTGTTCTCAAGAACCCACAATGGGCTGAGAAGTGTGTTAGTAAAACTTAGTAGGCCACCAATAATGATTACTATACTAATATGAACTATAAAAAATGTGTAGGACTAATTACAACAAATAATAGAAAAATTGAAGATAAAAAAATTTCATTATTTGATAATAGTTTAATTAACCACATTTATTCTTACTCCCAAGCAATAACAATAACCATCTATCATTATTCATCCCATCCAATCCAACAATAACATATGTCACAAGGGTTACATGAAAAAAAAATGCAGAAACCACCCATGTATTCAAACTAAGCATTGAAATTCCACAACGCACCATCCCCAACCATGATATAGAATAGAATGTCCATTCCATTGGATTCGGGAGGATCAATCCATCCTATGAACCATTCATTCATTGTGTTCCTAGAGAATCAGTCTAGACCAAAAAAATTATGAGGATCCTATGTATGATATACCATTATGTTATAAATCTAATTTCCAAGGTTCATCAATCCTGACCTCTTATAAAACAACAACAATGATAGTGCACCCATCTATTTTTATCAGCATTCCAATGGTTCATTTATTTGATTACATTTACATAATTCTTTATCATACCCAATTTACCATTTATACATCAATAAATCAATTTATCATTCTATAAATAATTTATAGTAAAATTTTTATTTTCCTATAATTGTTTATCATCTTTACCCACAACCATATCTTAACCCATTTAACATTTAAGAGTTAATCCCGTCATCAATTTATAACAAGAAAACAATACATGAACAAAAGAAAGTTGTTAAGAACTATGAACCACCTAAATTCTTATTTTACAATTATATTATCATTCTAAAGGTAACATATTTTCCCATGGGTGGATTGAGATCCAATACAATCATCATTAATAGTCCCTATGGGGTTTTGAATGGTCTAACTCCACATTTCACCACCAAATTTATCATTCCATGAATAAAGAATCAGTTACGTAGAACAACAGAACAAATTCACTATTCAAAAATAAATAAATAATAAAAAGACTATGAGAATCAAATCTCTATAACCCAGGTCAAGTTCATATATTGGTACTCCCCTAGCCACAACAGTTAATTTGAGCTTAAATTATTTTATCTTAAATAATAATGACTTCCTACAAAAATCAGAGTATATGAGATTCTTAAAAATGAAAATATTAAAACAAAAATTATTTCAGAAAATAGATGAAATATGACTCATAGACTCACTCTTGGATTCGATTAGTAAACTGAAATGCTTCAAATGACCAAATATGAAATATTATTAAATTTTGGGGAGTAGTAGCTCTTGTTTTGGACACCTTTTTATTGTATGTGTAATGAGGTGAAGAAATAGGGAAGAAATTATTCAGACTGAGAGGGAAAATGGGAAATTTACATTTTTTAGGTGGATTGGATTTGGCCAAATGGTTTTCCAAAACAGACACAAAACTGGGCATCCTTGTCGGTCTATAGAGAGGCACATGTGCAATGATTTCTTTGGGGATCCAAAATGGATTTCGAAACTGTGTGAAGGCCATGCATTTAGCTATATACAAGGAAAAATGATTTACTAGATCCTGTTTGTATTGTTTTTCAACAATGATCAATTCCCCTAATAGAAATATGGGTTCGTATATGGTTAGCACTAATTGTGAACCAGCCGTGCACCTTACACAACATGACATCTAATTCACATTTTTCTTGTCCTGAACCCCTAGGATACCCCCAAGGACTTCCCCATTATTTGGGGGTGGGTAATTCACTTAACAATTATAATATATATTTAAAAAAATTAAATGAAATATATCTCTTAAAATAGTTTGGATATTATAACCTCCCAACCTTATAACAACTCATCCTAGATCTACTCTCCCATGAATCATTATTTCTCTAAGGTAAAAAGGTATCACCATTAGGATCAAATATTTTTTCCTTCTCCCAAGAATCCTCTTTATTATGGAAATGATACCACAATACTAATACTATAAGAATGACCCTAGCTAGAAACTATTCTTACTATGATCAACTACATGAATCAGATGCTCCTTAATGTATACATTAGCCTCAGGATAAACATAATCAAAATTATTCACTTGAGAATTTTCATAGTGATATTGGTAAATCCATAACACTTGAAAAACATCATGAAATCCACTATACCATTATATAAGATAGAAACAGTATTACACTAGTATGATCCACTCTATAATCTCAAATTTCCCCACATACCTGGGTTCCAACATGACATATTTCGAAATATGATGGGGACCCAATCTCAGCAACACCCAAAAGAACACACAGTCACCCACTATAAAGTTAAGAGGTTGATAAAGTCAATAATATAATGAATTCTATCAACTCTAGGTTTAATTTATACATATTTGGATGAACTATACTTGTTCCAAAGTCTTTGGTATAATACACAATCCCAATAACTCTGGTTCACCCACATCCATCAACTACAAGGGTGAGAAACAAAGCCTCCCATAGGGAACCTCATATGACTTCAGTTGGATATATACATGATAATTGTTATTTTAGGTGAAATAAAGAATACCAAATTGATTCTTCTATGGCCCATCAAAATATTGGTTATATTCCCTTAGAATGGCTTCTTAAACCTGGACAGTACGTTCCAATTTCTTATCTTTATATCAGTGAAATGCAATACTCAGAATAAAAAAAGTACCATGTTCCTTCTAAAACCCTTTCCGAAAGCATAAAGTAAAACATGTATCATGATAAAATAGAATATTATATGATACCCCATGAAAATGTAATATATCCTAAATATACAAGTCTCCCAATTGGGCAATGGTAAAATTCTCCCAAATTGAAAATAAGTGTGATGCCTTTTTAAAAATATCCACTATTACCCACATTTTATAATTATTCTAAGGAATACTCAATTGTTAAACCCCCAAAACCATGATAACATTATCCCAAATCAATTATAGATTGAGAATAAACATTAAATATCCAGTAGGTTATTTATGTTGGACCTTCACATATTGAATGATGTAGCATCATGTCATAAAACCTACTGTCTATTTTATCTTTTTAGGACACCAATACTATATCTAAAGATCACAGTACATCTTGGTCAAACTAGGGTACACATCCCACATTGAGTAATAGAACTAACAACTCAAATCATACCATATACAAGTATTCATAACAACACATCCAGGAATGTGAATAATATCATTATCAGTAATGGTCTAATTGGATGGTGGATCCCTATTAGAAAAATTTTCCCTCAATGCTAGGAACAATGAGTCCTCATACTACCTCATCTTAACCCATTTCATATGAGACAGATCAAAAAATAAAGACATTAGTGTCTTCAATTCACAATGTTTCTGAACATCTACATACATCTCAGCAAACAAGGACATCCTCTTCCACATAGAACTAGAACCCCAAATAGCACGAAATTTTTTCCTTTATCTCAAAGAATTTTGTACACAATTAACTTTTCAAGGAATATAAACAGGATCAAAATAAAATTATTACATAAAATCATCCCATATCTACTTTCTAATATATAAATTACACCATTTAATGATTTACATAAGGAAATTTTGGTCAATATAAACAATAAAATTTTCATGTAAAATATAATTCCACAGAAATATTAATGGATAAACCTCCTCTAATAACATAAGATCATGTAAATGATAATTTCATTTATGTGGCCAAAATTTTCATGATATCTATGACATGGCCCAATCAACCTATATTAACAATATGCCACGTATGATTCTGGATGAATTAGAATAAAATGTATACTCTTCAATCTGGTTAGGTAAAATAAAAATCGGTGTTGTAGTACAACACCAATTTAGCTCTTGGAAATCATCCTCACATTCCCAAGAACACTCAAAATTAAACACTTCTTGTCCATGAATAATAATGGGGGTACCAAGAAGGAAACGTTTTTTATGAAACTTTTATAATACACCACTAAACCAAGAATTATTTACATACCAAAAATATTCTTAGGAAACTCCTATAAAGAAACTGTGTATGTAATTTTTGGTTATACTAAAACACCATTCTCTATGATTCTGTGACCCGTGAAATTTACCATGTAAATATAGAAATTACACATAAATAGAATTACATATAACATATTATCTCTTAGTGTACTCAAGAAAATGTACATATTTTGGGCATGATCATTGTGAGTCTCATAGTACACAATGATTCCATCCACAATGAAAATTACAAACTAATCCAGGTATGATAGAAATATTTTTATTATAAAATACATAAATATATAAGGAATGTTTATAAACCCTGAAAACATAATGACGAACTCATACAACCCATATCCTCTTATAAAAGCATTCTTCAATATATCAAAATGTCTCACACACATCTGATGATACCCCAATCTAAAATCAATTTTCTAGAAATTGATATCTCCCCTCAGCTGGTCAAATAGACCGCCAATACATGGAAGTTGTTACCAGTTCTTAAAAATCATCCCATTGAACTTTAGGGAATCAGTTGGATAAACCATTATTCGATCAATCCTCTAACAAATTGTTAATATAAAAAAGATTTACTAGTTCAATTAGGTATACATGAATATAAACTAGATCGAAACTCGACATCATCCCAATTGTGAACTCAACCTCTCTCCCTGGTAGAATCAGAAGAATTTCTTATGAAACACATCAAAAAATAGATTCACTAATAGATAGAATAAATATAATAAAATCCCTAATCATAATGATAAATAATTGGAATATGGGCTATGAGATAACCTTGTCAGTAATGAATTAGACATTTATAACATTTTTTGATATTCATTATCCATAATGGATATAATTTTCAACATCAAGATATGTGAAGCTCAAAAACATATGTTAACAGTTAGTGTGATCTTGGTATATAAAGGACCATTCCATTATTAGTGTCATGTAAATACATGTAATCTCATTCATATACAAGTCCCAAAGTAGAAAATACCCATCAACATCAAGGGAACCCTCTATAACTTAATAGATTCCCTCTGATCACACCGTAAATGGAATTTCGATCGAAATGATTCCATTCAAGGTCCCCACCACAAGATTATATTCACCTAAAAATAATATAGATATAAAATAATTTGAGTCTCCTATATTAAATAATTCAATCGAAATTGTAAAAACTACAAGAATCGTACATGTTGAGTCGATAAGGTTTGTTTATGACTTTTCCATTCTTTCGTGTCTAGGTAGATTGTTGAGTTAATAAGATTTCCTTATGAATTTTTTCATTCCTTCTAATTTGGAAAATTACAAACACCTTATCTTAAGGAAAATTTATTTTACTCTATGATTTACTTTTATAAAAAAATATTCCTTCCCCAAGGAAATTTATCCTTACCAGGTCTTTCATTGTTCATATTTTTTCTAAGTATAAAAATCAGTTTTGTATCCAAAACCTCAGAATATTATATATACTTAGATATAAAGAATTATGTTTTCAGGATCTGAATTCAGGTCTTGAATTCTCTGATTTCAGGCTCCAAACTCTTTTGAGTTCTGACTCCGTGTTCCCTAAATTCAGACTCCAAACACATATGAGTTCTGACTTGAAATTCTCATGAACTCAGACTCTGAATCCTCATGAACTCAGAATCTGAATTCTCATGAACTCAGACTCCGAATTCTTATGAACTCAGTCTCTGAATTCTTATAGACTCAGACTCTAAATTCTTATGAATTCAGACTCCTAAATTTATAGAATTCTAAATCCAAATTCCATGATAAACATAATCTGAATATCTATGTATTATAGACTCTGAATTTTTTTTGGTTAGACTCTGAACATTTATTTTTTCATAAACTCTTAAAAATGAATTTTTTCATGCAAGCATACTTTTTTTTATCCTTTATATAGTTTCAAAATGATTTCATGATTTCTGTTACTAACTATTTATTCTTAGATTGAAACGTGTACATGTCCCTTTGAAATTAAAGGAAAAATATGACCGTTGGAGGATGGAGCTGACCGTTGAAGCTGTGCCTATAAATAGGAGTTCATTTGAAAGAGCACATAACTTTTGATAAAATTGATGAACTATTATATGAATCTATAGATTACATATTGTTGAAGTTATTTCTATAGATAGACTCTCATTATTAGTTCATACTGAAATTCTTGTTCAAAATTGCTTCATATGACTCTGATTGTTGTTGAGTACATTTGAGGGATTCCAGGGATAATAAGACAGAGGTGAGAACTAAATTTATATTCGAGGACTTCCATGTTGAGGAAGACAGATGTGCTGACATCCTTGAAGTTGAGGGCTCGTGGGGATATCAAGACAGACTCTGATCTTTATATTGAGGGCTTACCCTAGTGTGTGTATGATAAAATTTCGTGAAAGTATAAATCAAGGGACCTTTATCCAAGGTTGTTGGGTACCCTTCTCTTTGTGTTAAAAGATTTACTAACTCTTAATTGTATTGTTTCCTATATTCCACTGTATTTTTACTATTGTAGAAT
Organism: Viscum album; assembly: GCA_963277665.1. NCBI lineage: Eukaryota > Viridiplantae > Streptophyta > Magnoliopsida > Santalales > Viscaceae > Viscum > Viscum album. The sequence goes on along the minus strand of OY728143.1, from coordinate 1,941,320,544 downwards.
GTATAACTATATTATACATCCTTATATTTTTACTCTGATTAGTAAGATTCTATATGCTTTATGGTAAATTCTTTGCCCTGGTAGACTATCGTTAAGTTTCATTTCCAGAACTATATTTCCGGAACCTGAATTTTTGGAACCACATTTCCACAATTAAGCAAGTTTGTAGAACATAGAGTTCTATTGAATTTACCTTGTTTAACTTTGTTAAACATAACAATCCTGAAAAGTTCCAAAGAAATTGTTTAAAGTATACAATTCACCCCTTTCGGTATTTTGGGCATCAATAGATACTACAATCAGTATCTATATCATTTCCATCCTACATTTGGTATTATAGAGTATATCATACTTTAGACCATCTCAAAAATTTGTATTAGAGTAGGTCTATGAAATACATATATTCACATATATGTTTTATTGCTCAAGTTTTTCATTTTTCTATTTTTCCTTGCTTAGGAATATTTTCTTTGTTTACAACTTTATTACAAACAAGTTTGTGTGGAAGTATTTTCTTTTAGATGACAGGAATCATTGTTAGTTCCATTGAAAACCTAAATCCAACTAGACCACCTGTTTTTTATGGGAATGATTACGAATATTAGAGAGATCACATGAAGGCATTTATCATCAATACTAGAGTAGATAATTTTGTTATACTTACTGGATGATATAAAATCCCAGACAAGGAATTTAGTACTTTCACAAATCATGAAAAGCATGAATATCAACTGAATTATAATGCACATAGTACTTTTATTTGTTCAATGAATAGAAATATTTATAGCAATATTTCATTTTGGGAAGCATAAAATTGTATTTGGAAGAAGCTCTAAGTAACTCACTTTGGGACTGCAAAAGTTAATTAAACTAGAAGAGACATGCTCAGAGTTGAATATCATGGTTTCTACTTTCTTTATGAGGAACCCATATGTAATGTGAAAAAAATATTTATGACAATAATCAATAGTTTACAATCTGTGGGTGATAAAGGATTAGATGATGATGCTTTTGTGGACAAAATCATAGACATCATGCCCAATGAATGGGAATCTAATAGGATAGCTATATATGAGAATAGAAAGGTTACTCAGATTTCTCTTGATGAACTTTTTGGAACTCTTCTTCAACATGAGACTAGAATGAAGAGAGATGCTGACAATATTAAGAAGATGAAATGGAATGGCAGTGTTGCTTTCACAAGAACATAATATCACATGAAATCCAAGACTCTTGGGAGAGTTACCATATTCAAATATAAGAAGGTTGTTATTCAATCCAAATCTCATGGAAGTGACTCTTCAGAATATTAACATGCCATTCTTGCTCATAGGATGAACATGATTGTTGGACAGAAGAACATTCATTCCAGATACAAGATGAAAGAAAGGAAGGATTAGAAATATTCAGAAGTCACATGTTAGGAATGAAAAAGAGCTAAACATATACGACCTGATTGTCCTATTCTTAAGCGAAAAGAATGAAAGGAAAAGCATTCAAAGAGAAATAGAAATAAGTACTACAAAGCTATTGCTAAGAATGTTTTGAAAGCTAATGACACCAAGAGTGCTAGTGGTTGAGACTATTCAGATGAATCGTCAGATTATGAATCTTCTGGATAGAAGAATCTTGTTTAAGAGACACACTACCTATTAAAAATCACTGATTAATGGATAAGGAACACATTGCTAAATCCATGTCCAATATATCATTAAATTCTAACTATAGTGGTAGAAAATATTATGACTCTTCAAATGAACAATCTTCTTTTGATGAAGATAATATTTTAGCTACCAATGAAGATGTTTCTAGGTTTTCTAAGCTCCTTGAGAATGAAAATTCAAAACTCAAGAAAAAGCGTGATAAAGAAAATTATAGAAATACTATTCATACTAAGGAAATATCTGATCATTCTAAATATCTTGATATGAAAATTTTTTATTTCAAAAAAAATTTCAAAAAAACATGAGGAAGTAAATTCTGAGAAAGATAAACTTTCTAAGGATCTAGAAAAAGTAATTTCTATGAAAAATGTTTTCAAGCCTAACTCTAAAACTAATTCTAATGTTTTGGAAGATAAGAAAACAGTTATCAAACTAAAGTCAGAGATATTTTCCTTGAGTAAGTGTTTGTCAAAATTTACCTTAGGTATAGAATATTATGATAAAATGTAGTCACAAATATGGCCTCTATGGAATAGTTCTGGTTTTGGTTATACTTGTTCAAAATTGATTTTATTAACTATTATTTTGTTCCTCAAAGTGCCCCATTTGGTACAAAGTGTCAGTTTGGTGGACATTTGGCAAGAAATTGTTCCCTAAAAAAACTCAGTCTTTTGGATTTCATAAAGCTTATTTTTCTAAAAAAATTTGGGTGCCTAAGATTTTGGTTTCTGAAATTTCCATAACCAAGAGAGTTTGGATTATGAAAGTATAACTCTCTTATTTTCAAGAAAGTAAAGAAAGTACCAACAAAATTGCATGGTACATGGATAATGGGTGTTCCCTGAATATGACTGGTAACAAAAACTACTTTGAAAAGATTATCAAGATGAAAGGATGAAAAGTAACTTTTAGAGATAATGTAGAGAGAGAAATTATTGGTATAGGTAACATTGTTCTTATTGGAAAGACGTTGATTTCAAATGTCTTATTTCTTAAGGGTCTTAAGAACAACCTCATCAGCATAAGTCAATTATGTGATCAAGGTTACAATGTGAATCTTAGGAATGACAAGTGCTTAATACAAAATTCCAAGGAATAGTTTATTCTTTCTACCCATAGGCTAGAGAATGTATACACACTAAACATTGAAGACCTTATGTTCCAAGACTTACCTTTCCTTAGTGTAATGGAAGATCATTCTTTGTTATGGAATAGAAGTCTATGTCACTGTAACCATATGAACCTATAAAAACTCTCTAAGAAAAGACTATTTAAGGATATACCAGAGCATAGATTTGATTCTTCAAAAGTTTCTGATCCTTGTCAATATGGAAAGAAACATAAATATAGTTTCAAATCAGTCAGTGAAGTCTCATAAACTGATGCATTAATATTAGTGTACATGGATTAAGAGATTCATTAGTTTCATAGTCATGCAAAAAGAAACACTCATTAACACTCTCCACTATTGAAGCTGAATATGTAGCAGCTGGAAGTTGTTGTGGTCAAATGTTGTGGATGCAACACACACTCACATACTATGGTATAATTTTTACCAAAATAAAAATTTTGTGTGACAATACTAGTGCCATTTCTTTAAGAAAAAACCTTGTACATCACTCTCGTGAAAAAAAATGATATTAGACATCACTTTCTTAGGGATCACAGACCAAAAGAGGATAGAATGTTTCAATTTATCAGAATACAAGATCAACTTGCTAATATTTTCACAAAATATTTACCTTCCGATAGATTTGAATACATTAAATATAAGTTAGGAATACTAACCATAAGGCAATCTTCCTTGTTAACCTCATGTTGAAACCAATATCCTTACAGTAATGAAATATTTTTCATTGAGGGAGTACATTTGTTTGTTATATTTATTATTTTTTGTCTGTACTTAAAATTTTTTGTATTTTATAAATTTTTATTATGAAGATTTTATAAATTTTAGTAATGAGGAATTTTGAAATTTTCTTAATGAAGAATTTCTTCATTTGTTTAATAATGATTTTCTCAATTTTTGTAATGAAGATTTTTTAAATTTTTGTAATGATGATTTTACAAATTTTTTTAATGATGATTTTCTAAATTTCCATAATGAGGATTTTCTAAATTTTCTTAATGAATATTTTCTAAAATTTTTGTACTATGTTTTTCAAATTTTTTCTTAATCAAATTTTTTCAAAATCTAAAGATCTTGAAGAATTATTTTTTCCTAAATACGAATAATCTTCCTAGTAATCTGAAACGTATGTTTCCTTTGTTGAGTTTTCTTAATCATATTTTACTTTTTGGTATTTTCATTTTTTAATTTTTTTTTCGGATTCACATTAAATCCGAATGTTTTTAATAAAAAACCTCAAAATATCAGATACAAGATTTATTTGCGGCTATTATTTTAACCAGAATATCTGATCATAAATCTTTTCAACTATTTGATTTAGTATGGAATCTGAACCGTCACCCCAAAAGCCTATATAAAGGACCCACAAATGGTTGTCCCACATTGGTTTCAAAGCTTTCACGCGCTGAAGCCCTACCCTTCTACTTAAGCCTGTTCTGAACTTCTATGATTTTATTGATTCTGAATGTCTGTTGAAGTATCTTCTCAGAAATACATGTCAACTTTTAAGACGATTTATGAATGGTAGATTTATAGAGAAAGGTTGGTTCATCCAAATTTCCTTGCTACGTATGATTCTATAATTTTGAATAACATCAAACTGAATGGATGGGAGAGTGTTTCTGTATGGAAGGCAGGAGAAAATTTTTTGTTATATCTAGATTTTCTGGTTGAGTATTATGAATCAGTATGTTTTTTCAAGGAAGAATGTAGAGATATGTTCTCTCCCAAGAGCTATGGGAAGACTTATGCTTCTTCCTACACCAAGGATTCTAGCATGGTTGGTATTTCATATGAAGGAGAAGCTGAGTTTTTTTCTCATAAGTTTCTTTATAATCAAGGGAGTTTCAATAAGGTTAAGGCTTTGGCATGCCTTTGACATTCTGAAATAAAGACTCCTATGATTGCTCTTATGTCTACAAATTATCAGATTCTCAAATTATGGGTTCAATGTTTAATAATTCCAAGAAAAGGGGACATGGATAGATTGAATAAGAGTGACATATATATTTTTTATTTTCTGGTGAACCTGAGAAAAATCAACTTGGTTAAGAATATTCTGATTATGATCGAGAATATAAAGAATGGAAATATAAAGTCATGGATCATTTTGTATCCATCCATTCTTTCTAAACTCACTGTTCGGTGCTTGGAGTCATTCAAAATTCCTTACAGTTCAAAATCAAGGAATTGAAAGGTCATGATGGTTATTGATGAGACCTTGAGAAGGATGAATGTTGGATTTTTCCAAGAATCTAATGAATTTTATGACTTTCCAGAAGAATAAGCTGAATCTATACTAAAGAAACAAGAAGTGTCTGAGACTTCCAAAAAGTGTGCATGGAAGAGGAAAGTGAAGGAAGTGGAAGATAAGGAAAAAACTACAAGATACAAGGACGTTTAGTCAGCACCCCCAAAGCTAGAAAAGCAAAAATGCTTATCTAGATGATGTAGTAGATAATTGGAGGGAATATAAGAAGAACATGAAATAAGGGGAGCCAAAGTTTGGTCTAGATCCTGCTGTAGAAAAATCTCTGAAGGGGAAGACAACTAAGTATCTAGAAAGGGAAGAGAAAGAAAATAAACAAAATAAGAAGTCGACTGAAATTGAGATTGCACAATCCCTTCTGAAGGATATTGAGAAAGATTCCAAAAACATTCCGGTAACAAAATCTTTTTTAGTAGAAGCTTTACCTGAAACTCCGAGGAAGTAATTTGTGACTCTTGGAAAAGTCATAGATGTAAAATAAATATAATAGGTTGAAGAAAAATTTTAAAGTAGTGGTGACACCGCAATGTTGATTAAGCAAGTAGAATATTTCCTTGAGAATGAAAGTCCATCAGAGAAGCTCTCAATCCAAACATCTGAAGTAGAGTATTCAAATCTCGCTACCCCTCAGAAATAAGAGAAAGGTAAAGATGAAAAGGTTGAAGAAGAATTGAATAAACTGTCTGAAGAAGAAAGTTCTAATCATGATTTCATTGACTCTAAGGATGCTGAGGAAAAAGATGAGAAAGAAAAGATAGATTAAGATAAAAATGTTAACTGTCTGCTAGTTAACATGAATCTATGGATGGTGAAGCCATTCTATGAACTATTAAGAAAAAAAAATTTCTGTTGATATTCCATGTAATGCTTTTTTGAATAAGAAGGATGATGGTGGATCTTCAAAGAGGATACTTGCTGAGTTAGAAAAAGAAACATCACCATGAAAAGTTTCTGATACAAAATCATCATCCCTTGGACACGATTTCATAGTAATGTCTTTGAAGAAACTTGTTGGGACCATTCTGATTTTTCCAAGCACAGACTCGAGATGTCAGATGCTTCGACACAACTTCATCCAGAAATCAGATTTAGTATACATGGTGATGGATAAGTGTGTCAAGCTATAAGATGATTTCATGAATTTTTTCATTAAGTACAATGCCCATAAATGATTATTTAAGAATATAACTTGTTGGTGAAGGAAACCCACTGAGGACATGATACATATTGATGAATTCCAAGATAGTGTCAAGGAGGAATTTGATATTGAAGATATTAAGATGAAAGATTTCACAAGATGTTTTGAAGAAAAGATGAATCTGGAAGGGAATTCTCAGATTCAATAAGTGAAGGATTTGAATGGGAAACTGTATTCAGTTGCCCAGAGTTGGAAGAGAGAAACAGATCTCAGGATTGAGATTGATGTGAATCTAGTAAAGCAGGAAAAATCCTTGAAAGATCAGGCTAAAATTATTAATGCTCAGAAATAAAAGATCAAAGCCTTATAAAAGAAAGTAGAGGATCAAGATCAGATTTTTAAACGAGCAGAGGAAGATCACAAGGAGCTCAAGAAGCTGAAGACAATAATGACGAAGCTGATGCCCAATTAAAAGGAACGATAACCTTGTTTAAATATTATCTTTTGTTTTACATTCATTATTTTATAAATTTTCCCATTCGTAATGATTTTTTTGTTTATCTTCATATATTTTGTTGTCTAGTACTAATATTTCAGGTACAATATTTTCTATTCAATTCCCTTTAATTATTTTTTAAAATCACAGAGTGAGAGAATGGTAAAAAGAATACTATACAATGAAGAAATTTCCCTAAGTAAGGGGGAGTTCATCTAAGGGGGAGTTCATATCCATGATGACTTCCGTATGAAATAAAATGCTATGTCCCACTCTAGAAATCTGGAATATGATCCTTAGTGTGTCCAAAGCCTAAGGGGGAGTTAGTCGAATTCATTTGTTCCCATGTGTTAAGGGAGATAAGTTTCACTTCCAAAGTTCAGAAAAATATTTTTTGAAGTCCTTATAATCATTTTCTTAAGGATGTTTGTGCTTTCCAAAAAGGGGGATATTGTTATGTCAAGAAGGTTTCCTTATGACTTTTCCATTCCATCATGTTTGGGGAGATTGTTGAGTCAATACGTCTTCTAGATGAATTTTCCATTCCTTATTGTTTTTAAAATCACAAACACCTTATCTTAAGGCAAAGATATTTTACCCTATGCCTTACATTAATAAGGAAAATTTTCCTTCCCAAAGGAAATTTATCCTTACCATTTTTTTCATTGTTCATATTTTTTATAAGTATAAATATTTCATTCCATCCAAAACCACATGATTTTATATATACATAATCATAGAACATTCTTTTTTTAGGATACTAATTCAGGTCCCGAATTCTTTGAATTCAGACTCCGAACTCTAAGGAGTTCTGACTCTTACTTCCCTGAATTCAGACTCCAAACTCTTATGAGTTCTGACTCCGAGTTATCCGAATTCGGACTCTGAACACTTATGAATTCTGACACCAAATTCTCATGAACTCAGACTCTGAATTCTTATGTACTCAGACTCTAAATTCTTATAGACTCAGACTTCAAATTCTTATGAATTCATACTCCTATGTTTATATTATTCTAAATATGAATTATTTGATAAAAAAATCCAAATATATAGGTATTATAGACTCGAAATTGTTTTTGGTTAGACTCCAAACTTTCATTTTTTTCTTTGACTCTGAAAAATAAATTTTTGCCATCAATCATACTTTTCTTATCCTTGATATAGTTTCAAAACAATGTCGTGGTTTTTCTTACTAACTAAACATTGTTTGAGTGACACATGTACAGGTCCCTCTGAAATGCATGAAAAAATATGACGATTGGAGGAGGGAGCCGACCGCTGAAGCTGTGCCTATAAATAGGAGATCATTTGAAAGAGTTTATAACTTTTGATAAATTTGATGAATAATATTATGACTCTACAAATTACATACCATTGATGTTATTTCTAGAGGGACAATCTCATGTTTAGTGCATACTGAACTTATTGTTCAGAATTGCATCGTGTGACTCTGAATGTTGCTGAGTACATTCGAGGGCTCATGGGGATAGGAAGATAGAGGTGCCGACTACCTTAAAGTTCGAGGACTTCCTTACAGAAGAAGACAAAGGTGCTAACTATGATGAAGTTTATGGCTTGTGGGGATAGAAAGAAAGACTCTGATATTTATATAGAGGGATTACCCTGGTGTGGGTAAGACAGACTTTCGTTAAAGTATAAATCCAGGATCCTTTATCTAAGGTTGTTGGATACCCTTCTTTTTGTGTTAAAAGATTTACTACTTGTTACTTTTATTGTTTCATGTTTCCCATTGCATTTTGATTGTTGAGAAAAATTATAATTATCTTATACTTCTATATATTTGTACTCTGATTAGTAAGATTCAATACGCTTTAAGGTAAAATATTTGTCCTTGTAAAATTTCATTAAGTTTCATGTCCAGAACCATATTTCTGGAACCTGAATATCCAGAACCACATTTCTAGAATCAAGCAAGTTTGTAGAACATAGAGGTCTTGTGAATTTACCTTATTTAACTTTGTTAAACATAACCATATATAAAAGTTCCAATGGAATTTTTTATAGTTTACAATTCACCCCCTATGATATTTTGAGCATCAATAGATACTACAATTAGTATCTATATCATTTCGATCCTACATATGGTATTATAGAGTATATCATATTCTATACCATCTCAACAATACATCGAATAGTAAATGGGACAACCTCATCACCATAAAGTGTAGGAGACATTGCATGTAGCTGACTTGCCCCTCTACCCTGGGCTCTACTTTAACTCCCCAGTGTTGTACCTCCACCTTAATACATAATATCGTTTTTAATGTATGGTGTCCCACAACTTCATTAGTTCAGACATCAGAACTCTAAATTCTAGACTTATATGGGGTAGAAAACACCCTTCTATGTTTTTTGCAATGTAATAGATCATCTATAAATTCCCATATGTTGTGGGTTCCAATAGAACCTTTGCACCCAACCCATCCTACCATTAAATAATAATTACCATGATGGTAGTGGACACTAAAAAACCTTGATTCTCAATAATCTCCACTAATAAAAATGAAATTTATCACAACTATATAAGACTAATCCTCTCTATGGGATTCTCTTTCAACCACCACTTGGTGGAATTTCTCATAACGACACTTCCAAATATCAAAAGATATACCAACAGATTGCCTAGCTAGTCCTACCGATCAACCACTAAAAGCATACTTGAGGTTCCCCTTATAAATGAGAGACTGATTTACCACATCCACAATCTTCTGTAGGCTGAATATATTTACTCATGGAAAAATATTTCAAATAATCACATCTTCAAAACATCCCCCCTCATAAATTAATGTCATGTCAGTGTCCTAACGAACTGTTTAAGTTTAGTGAGGTGGACAACATAATCCACCATTATCCCTATTCCCTGGGCTAAGCAAATAAATTCCAAAGTTCTCTTCTACATCAGAGAATCTGGGTTTAAATAATCCATGAAAATATATTTGATGACCTTCCATGATATACCCATTTACCACTAATTCTCTAATTTAATATCCCACCAATTGCATCACTATTCTTCTAAACATATATTCTTTAATACTATCTTTCTTATCTAGAGGGTTCTCTATGTGCTCTAGTATCATCTAAATGGACTCAATCTAGAATTTTATAGCCTTAGGTATACACTCTATATCAAATGTTTGAGGTTATTGCAGCTAAAACTCTCCCATCAGATCAACCATACTTGATCCTTCAAACCCAATGTATCTCTCTATAAACATAAAAAAATGGGAAAATTTATAACAGAACAACTCCTCCCCCTACCACACAAAACTAATCGAGGTTTCTATCCCACTATTGGAGGATAATTCTCAGGGATATCCTCTTCTTTCCAAACTGATAAATTTCATTGAGGTGTAATCTATAAACAATTCTAACCACACGCCAAATAACAAATACCTAAAATTTAAAAAAATTAAATAAAGAATGGATCACACATAGAAATTACAAAATTACCCTACTAACATCATCCCAATGGGTAAAATAATAACATCATAACTACCCTCAACAATCCCTATCATGTTCGGTGATTAACTTAGTGTATAACAAACATCCAAATCTCAAATTCGCATTAGACACAATTTAACCATCTCATTTCGCATCATTGAATTTTTGGTATAATTATAACATGTTCATTTGTAACCATACATTTAAACCCAGTAATTACCTAAATGATTTTACTCCCCATAACCAAACTAGAACATGATTTCCCATATTTTTCAATTATGACACATTCCATTTAGCTTATTGAGTTCCTAGAATGAGTATTTCATATAAAGAACTTGTACCCTACCAATCCATGTGTAAAATATCAGAAAAAAATAACATCATGCAACATGTGTTCCACTAGATGGTGAAATAAAATCATACTATAATAATAATTCTTCAAGAAATGCAACCCCACAATTTGAACTTGTGACTTTCTTCACAAATGGGTTAGATACTCCCATATATGATATTATTTCCAAGGCATAACACATCCAATCTACTAAATATATTTTAAAAATAGTAATGTAATATAAAAGTAAATGTATCTAATAAGACTTTGTAATTTCCCAAACCGGGTTCCAATAAAACTAATTCCCCAAGTAGGTGCACCACATTCCCTCATGCAAACCTCCCCATATACCAAATAATGTCGACTTATATTGTGAGTATAAAAAGTGATATTGGGAGAATACACCCTATTTATGATAGTAATATAATATAAGAAATCAATAAATACAATGCACCATATGATCACTTCGTAAAACCAATTAAATACCTACTAAACAAATACAAAAAATATTTCATGTTATACATGTGTAATGTACCATTAAAAACCCAAAAAATACACAATAAAAATCCACAAATAGGTCCCAAAAAAATTTTGATCCCCTCATCCATGATCTTCACTCAATATCTACTCAACCATCTAGAAATATGAATTTTCCTTTATCTTTACCAATAACCAGGATGTCTACTCGTGTATAAATTATTGATGAAGAAATTTGTGAGTAAAAATTTGTATACCACCACAAAATATGTCTAAAATAATACACATCCAAATAAACGAGTATGTAATAGTACATTAAACAACATAAAATAGTAAATCATAAAGGATTCATTATTATGTAATATATAAATTAACCACATTTACTCTCAGTTCAATGTGGTGACCAAAACCTTGAAACTGGGTTTCACCCCATGCTAGTCATCTAAACCATATGTCATACGTGTCACATGAAAACATATAAGGATAACGAGTCAACAAATTCTAAAAAAAATATTCAGAATTCCAAGTCCAACCATCCCAAACCATGATATAGAACACCACGTGCATACCCTTAGAGATAAGAGAACCATTCCATACATTGAACCATGCATGCATCAATTTCCTCGATCATTAGTTTGGACCACACAAGGAAGAGGAGCCTAAATACAACATCCCACCATACCATTAGTCAAATTTCTATGTGCCAGCATCAATGACCTCTTATCAAATAGTGTCATGTGGGTAAACCTCTCTATTTTATCAGTATTCCATTGAATCATTTTTTTCATTACATTTACTCGATTATATGTCACACCCATTTAGAATTTATTCATAACCATAACAATTACACATACAATAAATTATTATAACAACATGGATATTTACCTTTAATAATTTAAAATGTTTACCCGAACCATAACTTTACCTATTTTACATTTCAAAGTTATACCAATAAACAATTTATACCAAGCCAACAGGAAAAGTACAAATGAAAGTTGTTAAACACCATGAACCACATAAATTATCATTTTACAAGTCAATTACTACTCTCAAGGGAGTGGCACACCACATGGGTGGCTTTAAACTTGGTACACTCATATTTAATGGACCCTATAAGGTTTATGAAAGGTCTGTTGCCACATTTCACCACTGAATTTTTCATTACATGAATGATGAATCCATTATATAATTAAACATCACAAAATCCCTAACCTAACACACATGAATAATATTAATAATATGGGATGTAATTGTAGAACACCAACTCATGTTCATAGGAAAGTAGTCACCCAATCTCAGACCTTTATTGGAATTATATTTACCGTCTAAAAAAAAGAGATTGATTTATTTGAAAACGTATCATTTATGATATTTAAAAGAAGAGAAAACACTTAACAAATATTAATATAGAAAATAGAAGATTATGGACTCATAGACTCACCAAAGGCTATGATTATAGACCAATATTGCTTAAAACTACCAAATATCAAAAAAAAAATCACCCAAAGAGAATTTTGGAGATCTTGGTTCATAAACCTAGATAATGGAAGAATAATATTTTAAAAAATCAAGGGAATAATCATTTTATACCAATAGATAAAATTGGGAAATTCACCACGTTTAATGAGGCCCACGGGTTGGATACATAGTTTGAATAACCCAGTGCCAATCATGCTCCAACTATACTTCTACCTCTATCCAAGGAGAGGAACTAGTCCCATGGTTTTCTAGGGATCCCAAAATGTATGAATAAATGGACATAGACTATGTGTTTGTCTCTATCAAAGGCTATATGTTTTCTAGGCTATCCCATGAAAGGTTTTTCAACCTTGCAACATCCTCGTATATGAAATATGAATAAGGAACACTGTTACTACAATCTGTATTCCAAACCTAAAACATAAATAATATAGTATATTATTCCCCATTATAATGTATCAAACACCAATATTCACTAATGTCCTTCCCCATTCATGTGGGTGGGGGGAATCCCATTAACCATTTTAGAAGAGTTTATAAAAAATTGAAATGAACTATACCTGATTGGAAAGTCATGATATTATATGGACTTTTAGACAATAGATGTCTATATAATCTATTAGTTTATACATTATATTATTTTGAACCTCATATTTCATTTCCCCCCTTATATAATTAATATTTATTGTTTAGTACTTTATTTAGAAATTGTAATATGTTTTTCATATTAAATAATTTTGAATGGAAAAACATCATTATAGTCATGTATCTTTATAAGATTAAATATTTACTCTAGAAAATTTATAATTGAAAATTCATTAATGTAAACATCATGATCATCACAGGGAATAGATATCATAATTATCGGCCCATGAATCAATTTCTGCTACTTTCCATGGCATTGAAAAAAATTAACAAGCATTATTATGGTTTTGAATTTACTTATTTATTTAATGTCTTATGTTTTGTTATATATAGTAACAATATTTGAATATTTTGTTATAATGAAACAAATAGACCTGTACGACCATCAGAATGTAGAAGTGTGTTGATATGAACACATTAGATGATTGAGTTTATAGAACCATCCAATAGACTATTATGATTACTGTCTGATGATGAAAAAAACTAAACATGTAGAACTCAGAATATAACCATGTATATTTTTGATGTATATATAAAAAAATTCACCTTAATGATTTATAATAAAAACCCAAATGAGAAGATAATTTTCATGGAATATGAAATTGAATATTTTTCATCCATGTCTGAATCTAAAATAATATTTTCCCTATAATTCATCCAATAATTTTTTTTCATTTGGGGATTTTATACTAAGAGATATATCTAGTAAGAATAAAATTGTAAAACTCATAGAATTTACTTTTAGTATTATTTACATCTCTTATACATGAAGATAGATGAGATTTTTATGATAGAAGATGGTATGTATGATCATTATGATGAATAAAGTTCAAGGATATGAAGATATAGACCTTATGACAGGGTTCTAATTTACAAAGATCATGAGGATTAATCATTTCTCTACTGGTTAGTCTTACCAATTGATTTTGTAGATAGGTATAAAGATAGGTATCATTCAAAACTAGTGGAAAATAAATTCTTTCTATTTAATATATTGTTTATGTTGAGTAGTTTATGACATTCATTGTGTGGATTATAGATGCAAAGGATCAATTTTAGTGATCCCCATACTACTTTTTATAAAATTGACTAGATTCGAATTAATTAGAAATATATTATTAAAAAAATATCATTTTCCCTTATTTGACGTATTTCCCAGTATATTATGAATTGTTTTTGCTTTTCACTATATTGATTTAAATATCTCATATTATTATTGATTTTATTAGAAAATAGTTTAACAAAAAATAGAATTTTTATGGAGCATAAACTTTATTAACCCAAATTATACACATAAATTATTTTATCTTATCAATATACACATATTGTGGGACCAAAATTTACTATAATATTCATTGCTTTGAATAGTTTTGAAAATTACAATGGAATTTGTATTCTAAATCTTTGGTAAAATTTATAATTAAAACATCACATTAGATTATAATTTAGAGAGTTTCGATGGCTTAATATTTTGTTTTGGGTTAGTGCTTGGTTCCCTATAGGTACCTCAGGTTCCCGACTAAAACTTAAGAATATCAGACTTCGAAAATCAACTTTGTGACAAAGTATCCTAAGTAGAAAATATTTTGATGGATAGTGTTAACCGTGTGCCCAAAATCATAAAACTAATTTTTATATTCAAATGATTTTTCATATCAGGCATGGATACCCAGATATCCACACAATTTGGTGTAGAGGTGTAATGGGAATTGTATGGGTGCAACATGATTTTCAAAAACATACACTACAACCATGCATGAATGGAGTGTTTGGGAAAGTGGGAAACAAATAGATTGTGGAATGATTTTTTAATAGAATAGGGAAATAATTCAGTATAAAGGAGTGTGGCCAGATACTCTATGCAGTTGGAGCATGATTTCTCTAACCATATAGCCTAACTGTGTTCCTAATTAAAATGGGTAAAATTTCAATTTCACCCTCTATAACATAAAGGGTTTTACATATGTATAACTTATTTTACTTAGTAACACCTTTCATGAGCCCCAATCATTATACCTTTCACCTAGGTCTATCCCTCATTCTTGGTCTAAATCGAATTTCATCTGATATATGGGGACAATAGTGGTATTTATTCAACTTTACACGTCTTTGTTATGTTCCTTTCATTTTTCATATAATTAAGGTTTTTCATTATGTCTCTTATATAGAACCATGGAATAAGATTCCATTGATTGGAAATTTTATTTTTCTAGGCAGAGGATGTCTCTAGGTCATGCCCTCACTTCTATACATGTTTCATTTTTGAGGTATGTCATAGTGATGAATTTTAATGTTTTAGGGATTATATTAACATTTTTATTTTTAGCATTGATTTCTTTATAATGATATTATTCTTGGTAAAAGGTTGATGATATGTCTTGGGTTGTTGGAAATAATTGGTCATTGTTTTTATGTGTCAGGATTGACCGATAAGGTTTAATGTTTTATTCCTTGTTAGCCTATTTTGATTAATTTTTATAGTATTTTAAGATTAATTAATTCACAATTATTTAATTTTAATTAATAAATTTCTAGTGGTTTTGTTGTTGAGTCATGAAATTTTACATTTTATAATATCTAGGGATGTCACTGGTAGTTCATACGGGCCTTGGAAAAATTAAATGGGAAGCTAATTAATGGCAGGTGGTCTATCACACATTCTGAACATAATTTATGAATTTTAATTTTATTATGTGTATGTTCGGTCTCATCCATGAGAGAAATGAACCTATTTATTTAATTGATATGACTTATTAATAAATTAATTTGGTTAGTTAAAATAGATAATTCTTAGGGGTTACTAATAACTCTTGTTAGCTAATAATAAGATTTGGCCCCTAAGGGACAAGACATAGACCATCGAGACACCGAGTAGCCTTCACACCCCTTCAAAGGTGAGGATACTCCTAGTGAAGTATGTTAGCCCTTGGGAATCCCAAGATTAATGGAACTTATGTAGAATAGGACTAGATTGGTTGAGGAGAACATACCACACTCACATTGGGAACCGAGATGGGACATGATCTATATAATGACCGTTACATTTATGAAAATATTCGATGTAGCTAGTAAGGGCTCTCTAATGTTATTATTTTGTGATAGGGTGTCACGTATAAGTGCATCAGGTGTTGAAATGAGATTGGGAACCTATCCTAGAGGACCCCAAGAGGGTACCTCTTCTTATATAATATTTACAAGGATCAAAAGAGGGATTCCTTTTCATTCTTTATGACTTCCAGGAACCTGTAAGGGATTCCATCCCTATATAATACCCTAGAAACCCTAGAGTATGAACCAGTGGATAACCGACCCTAGATTATAATTTCACAGTTTTTGGTATAGATGGAAAAATATATCACCTTATAACCCATACCAAACATTGGATATTGAGGGGATATGGAAGTAGTGTTGGTATTATGAATTCGACCAACCTCACTCTATTATTTTAATAAATCACTTTGTCACTGTTGATGCTACATTTCATCTTTACGTTCTTCCTTGAATTCATCCAAAGGGGCTTGATTTCATGTGATTCAATTATCATATAACAATGAGGAATTACATAGTTTAACGCTTTTGAGTCTATTTGATTGATTGTTATATTATCAAGATGCCTACTATTACCAGCTTATATAGAGATTTTGGCCCATAAAGATTGATTTTTTCCATATCAGGATGCCTATTGTCATTGGGATCCTTCGTTGTGTAGCATAAAAAGTTGATGACTCTAGGTGGGAAATGTTTTTACATGAACTTGATTTGAAATTTTCTTAGGTAATGATGATGATATCCTTGAGTGATTCCTAGGATTCTCCATTGGATTTGTGTTGAGAAAATTTTATTGAATTTCCTATATTTTTCAATGGATGATACATTCAAGTTGTTTATATAGAATTGTTGGACATAGAAATCATCATTTTTTATTGATGATGTAAGGAACAGTTTCTTCATCAATAATTTGGAATTATAGGATGTGGAAATCCGTACCATATATTGATAAATATTGTCCATGATTCTCTAAGAACCTTTGGTTTAAGATTTTGGAAATTCAAAATCCACATCATTTTAGGGAAATTGATGAACATTATGCTATATTACCCATTGGTGAAATATTATAGACAATGAAATCCTGACAATTTATGGGAAATTGTTGGAAATGATGCTCTATGACCTCTTATATTAGGATGTTATACCTGATGTTCCGCAATGCTGATTGGAGTTTTCCCAGATTCCATTATGTTTATTTGATTTGAATGTTTCTAAAGATTAACCTTATATAAAATATGAGACCCTATGGATATATCGTTCAAACCATTGCCTTACGAAAATTTTTGTATGTTTGATCTGGAATACATAAATAAGGATCAACTTGATTATGTAAATATTGAGTGGTACACCATCAAGACAAATTCCATATAAAAATAATGTCTATTTGATCGGTATCACAAATCCAATGTTCAACTTCATTTTTACAATATTAATTTACATTTTTTGTGTCTCATCATGAATGATTATATTTTAATATAATTAAATTGTGTAAATAGGTTATAGATTTACTATTCGGGTACCCCGCTATGATTTGTTTCTTACCCAATATAAGTGATCCTCAATGTGCATTCAGAACATACGTCTACTATAATGTTGAGTATAGATTCATGATTGATAGGGATGTGTGACAGTGCTGCAAGATGATGTAGATCCATTCATGTGGATTCTTATGATTGGTATCGAGAAGATTGGTAGTGTATTGGAAACAATGTGTATGTTTTATCTTAGAGTTCATAGTAGAAAATTGTAATTTTATTTTGGTTCCCCTTATTTACTCTTATATATGTGATTGGACCATTAGGAAATGAATTTTTAATATATGTCATTACTGTTTCATCATGTACCACATTTCATATTTATTTATATATTTGCATATATTTTTGTCTTCAATTTTATTATTATTTACTAAATTGGATTTTTTTGATTGGTTATTTATGACAGTTTATTAATTTAATAAGAAGAAATAGTCTCCCTACAGTAAAACCTTACATCCTCACTATTAACCAGCATACTCTTGTGTACAGGGAGGCATGATTGATGAATTTTCAACAATATTTACGGATTCTATTTACAGAGTGAGTATGGAAGAAATGTGAAAAGTCTTATCAAAGGGGTTATTTTAATATTTTTTTAAAAATTTCGGATATGGTAGAAAAATGTATTTGTAATTTTTGAAAACCATTAATGGATATCATAATGGTGTATTGAGAACCCTTGTTTCGGTAAGAAGTCCCAGTTTTCAAGGACATTGGGTTGTTATTCTTGATATAGAATGTTATAGTTTAATATTATTATTTCTTCTATTTGTGAACATTTCATATAGAGTTTCTGATATAAAATAGATTTATAACACTCATTCTGTTTTCAATATTATAGTGATTTATCTTTTTTTTTCTAGTAGAGGTAAGAGCTTTTCATGCATCTTATTTGGCACATAGGGCTTGACATTTATAGGCATGGTATTGTGATATTTTACTACTAATTTTGAGGTCAACAATTTAATGTTTCAACAAAAAACTAAATAGTTTATTTCCATATAGTTTCTTAGAGGAATTTTACTCAGATAGAATAACTTGTATATTTCGTTCCTTTATATAAAAATAAATGTGGACCAACAATGAGGTGTTTGATCAGGAAAATGATGATTCATTTATCATGTAAAAGAGGGTTTAAGGAGGCTAGTAGGTTTATATGTGACATATTCCTAATTATTGGTCCCTTCATTGGGTGTTGATACATCAGTTAAATTATTTAATGATCTAGTAACAACCAATGTTGTCTTACCATTCATATCTTGGAATGTCGTTCAACTTAACTGAACCATGTGAGTGTGGTACAACATTGATCAATGTGATAATTTTTTTTCATGTATTGGAAAACCTCATATGTCAATGTTTGTAGTCAATAACCTTTTAGTAGAGCCTCTATAAGAATATCCATTTCTGGTGTAGTTTTTTAAGGATTCATATAAGCATACATGGAACTTTCCCATCTTTCTTGCTATGATATTTTACTTGTATATCCATTTCTTATAGTTCTCAAGTCATGTCATCTTCGTACTATGCTGATAGAAACATGAACACTCTATGTTGAAATAGAACTCTAAGGAGGTATTACATTATACAGTGTATCATTGAGGGTTAGTTCTTATCATTTTACTTGAAACCATGTCCGACCTAAGAGTAATCCCTTATGAGGAAACTCTAAGAGGATCATATCATAATAGACTGATCATCGGTTGGTGTTTCTTTTAGAGTCCTCATGTAAGTTAATATTTAATAGCGGGTTACACTCAAATGTGTTTTGAATTACCGCTTGTCAGGATATTTCAATTGAAAAATAGAAATCAAAGATGTATATAATTAAACCCATTTTGATACTTTTTACCTTTGTAGGTCGATGTTATCCTTATTTACCTTATTGATTGTGTAATGGTGTGTTAAATTATTTTTATTGAGACGGGTGTGTGGTTGACACCATGTGAGATGTGACAGTGGTGAGAATATTGTCCTTTGGACCACATGGGAGAGCAATATAACCTTATTTTTGACTAGAAACCTAGTGATTTTGTGTTTTTTAGTCATGGGAAATAAGTTATAGGGGTTTTTATCACACTTGGATTTTTAATTACATGCTTTTTTTAAAGTCCAGTTTTGGGTCTTAGCGTTATCATTATTTCTGAGTGTTCCAAGTTTGAAATAATAGTGTCTATTCTGTTCTAGATCCATTACCATGGTATAGGGGGTATTGGATGGTACTTGGACTACTATTTTTTCAATGTTATAGTATGAGGTTGAGGTGGTTTGGAGATTGATTAGTGACACTCATTGTGACACCTATTGTGGGGTATGGTGTTGAGGTGGTTTATACCCGTGAGTTGGACGAGTTTATGGTTGAAAAGAGTTCTTTTTTGGGACGTTTTCTCCCATATCCATATTGTATATTTAATCTAGGATTCCCCATTGGACCCCCCTTAAAATTGGAGGGGAATGAAAGGTTTTTTGGTAGCCATAACAAGGCACATGGTTTGGTCGCATGGTTTGATAACCCTAATGACAAACCGAGAAACCATGTCCAACTCATTAGTTTTTTTTTCTAATTCTCAATTCCCCATCTGAAATAAACCCATGTTCGCCCATTTCTTTCCCATTTCAAACCCTACCTTCATGAATAGCCTCCAAGATCTCTCACCCTCCCTTGTAACTCAATTTTTAAGGTAGATTTGATGGGGAAACCTCAAAATCATGAATTTAAGTCTTTATCTCATTGATTTCTTCCCTTTAGTTAAGGTTTCCACCCTCTTTCTTGCATTTATAAAATTTTCATAAGTTAGGGTTCATACCTAGAGATTGATTTGGTCTTTTTTGGTCAAATCATGGGGTTTTATGTTATATTTAACTCCCTTGTGTTGTGGTGGTGGTGTGGATGAGGTTTTTCACAATGAATTGGGGGTTTTGACTCAAAAGGTAGGTGATTCCATGTGTAAGAATTTATTGACGGGGTATCCTACTTGATTTAATTATTTTGAATGTTTCTTATATGCTTTTCATTATGAGAAAACCTTTTTTATGTGGTTTGTTAAGAGGTTAATTTTATAGTTTCACTTTTACTTCCAATTGGGATTTTTATTGTGTAACTCTTGTTGTAATATTTGGGATTATTTTATAAGATATGAAAGTGGTTTACTAAATGTTGTTTGTGCTGATAATTCTACTTTGTTATGGTATTAGTGTGATTTTGGGTTTAAAAGGAATGGTTTTTAATTCATTTTATGTGAACAACCTTATTATTCTTCGTGAAAGTGTTTTATGAATATTGTAAATGGGTTATTGGGTTACAAAAATTGTGAAATGGATGTTTGTGAGCAGTTTGGGTGGGTTAATGTTTTTAAAATGGTCCAGTTTTTTAGGAAGGGCTATTATGTGATGTTTACCAACTTCAAATTGTTTTATAAATTTTTTTAATGGATCTATCGAATTGTGGAAGAGATATGAAACATGTTGCGTGCTATTTTTGTGGTTGTGTTCACTTAATATGCGGTTTTGAAGGGTAATGTGGTGATTTAAGATGTTAAATGTTTTTAAAATATTTTATAAATTGTTTATATGTTTTATCAAGTGGCATGAATGTTGTGAAACATGTTTGTATGCTATTTTGTGTGAGTATGATGTGGAAAATGAATGTTGATTGGGAAAAGAGTTTTATTGAACATGTATGTGGTCTGTTTGGTGTACATGTGTCTTGGAAATGGTATTTTCATGTCAAAAAGTGTATATCATGGCTTGTGGAACTTTTTTGAGCACAAGAGGGAAAATGTTGGTATCTAGGTTGGTGGACATGTACTAGTATGCTGGTGATCCAATGGGGTTTGGACCTTGTTTCACATATGTTGTTTTATGATAAAAACAATAACTAAGCTATGATTATGGTGATGATGATGCTATTGGGGGACCACTATGTTGTGGATATGATCCCTACTAGTGGCTCGTTTCCTCAAGAACAGATATTGTGATGGTTACTTTCACCAAGATACAAGGTACCTAGGACCCACAATGAGCTAGTTCCTATGGATTATCTACCATTCCTTATTCTCATTGGATATTTTATTTTTACAATTGGCATACGGTATATTTTCATGAAAAAATAATTAACTTTTCCTTTCTATTTGGAAGTGTTTATTTATTTTAAAATAGCCCACTTCAAAACTGTTTTTGTTTAAAGTTGAATCTCTATAGAATTCTTAATAACATTTAATGTTTATGAATTCTTGAATTATTTTATTTATTGAATGGTTATCACAAGGAATATTTTAGTGGTGGCTTCATACAGTGATTTTGATCACAACCTACTTACATAATGGCAGTAAGTAGACTTGGTATTTTTCCATAGGTTTGAGTACATCTCTTAGTGCCAGTGGTTCAGGTTTCATGTAGGTCCCTCTTGTTGTCGTGTCGTGGAGATGGATTGATGGTGGTGCCTCACACCCTGAGAAGGTTATGGGGTTGTCAATTTTGGGTTTCATCATTTGTTATATACTTTGAGAGTTATTTTAAATTGTGTAATTCAATTCTGAAATTTTGTAAAGGGTCATTTAAAAAAATACTTATTTGTTTTATTAGATTCACGAGTTGTTTTATGTTTATAAACATGGGTAAATCATTTCCAAAATCTATTATATGATACCTGATCACTTGTTATAGCCCATGGGGTTCGAGAATTCCCTTAGGTCTTTTACATGGGCTGGGTTGGGTGCTGGTTTTGATGGTGACCATATTCAGTTCGTGACAAAATGATATTAGAGAAGCTTCAAATTCACTCTTTGGGTCATGTTGTTTGGGTAAGATTAAGGATAGTCTGGAGGTAGGATTGTCGAGACATGACATTTTGGTTATGGGTAGTGTGTATTGATAGCACATCTCATGACATGATGCAAGTTTCTAAGAGATGTTGGGATATATTTGAGACATTTGGTTTTCTTGGAATGATGATGATTTGGGGAAATGAAAATAGAGTTGGTTTAATTGTCTCACTGAGAATTAAGGTCCTCGAAAGCCATGTGGGGCTATGGATATATTCCTAGAACACCCTCCATTATGGTGAAGTGATTGTCTTATGTCCAACAACCCTATGTCCAATTCCCCCATCGAAACTAGTTTCCTCTCACATTGTCTCATGTCTCATCATGTTGGAATTTTAGAACATGGTTTTAAGAAAAAATGACTTTATTTATGAAATGTGATCTTTTATTAACAAATTTTTAATTAAAGTTTAATTGGCTTGATTTCTAGAATGGTAGAACTGAAATTCAAGAATTGTTTTGAAATGGAAAATGTTGTGTTTAAACCACTTTTAAAAGTAGGAGATATAGAAAATTTGTCCTTGAAAAATCATTTCCAATATGGTTTTATAAACTATTTACATATGTTTTAATATGATATAATGTTTTTGATGTCACGTGTGGTGTTTAGAAATAGATTTTTGATTTGGTAACTTCTGAAAATTTGAAATGTTTTACGAATAATTGGGACCTTATTTTAAATAAGAAGAGACGATTTTTCAATGGAATATGGGATTATGAAAGGGTTTTATCAAAAAAACAGCAATCTTTTAAAATGGGATCAGATGTTTTGAAAATAATATACATGACATGAAAGTGAGATCTTTTTTGATTGATTTCACCTTTCAAGAAAATAAAAACATTTTGTAAGATGTAAATTAGGATTTTTTTTTGTTAGTAGTCTTGAGAAAAATGTATTGGTTTGCTGTTTTGGTTTTGAAATGTGGAATGAATTTTTGTTTCATCCTTTGGTATTTCTAGGAGAAACCACATGCATGGGGATATATGGGACAATGGATGGTTAATGACATGACATGATGAGTGCCGGGATTGATATGAGGAGGGTGTTTGATATGTCTCATAAATATGTATGTGTGAGGCCCATGGGTAACCATTGGTGGATACGCTAACCAATAAAAAATTTATTTTCAAAGAGTTGATTGGAAAGGAAAACATGATGTCTTGATGACTGGTTTGACATGGTGTGTCTTATGTGTTTTTGGAAATGTTGTCATTGTGGGATGTTTTGAGTCCAATAACCACTCTTGTTTGATCAGTGATTTGGGATTGTATTTTGTCAGTAAGCTGGGGTGAAGGGTTGGTTTGTGGTCTCCTTATTAGAGATGTTTCAAAAATCCTTTATAGCAGTTTCCCTCATGTTTTCGGTTCTAGTTTGTGGAACACTTTAATCAATGGGCTATCCTGGATGGATCCTTAGGTTCTTTCATTGGATAAGTTACACACCCACAAAGAGTTAATGCACAACTGATGTGCAACCTAGATTGTTTCGCCATTGGAATATCATCTAGTTGGTCAATATAAGAAATATTTTCTTGAGATTTATAGAATGAGTCTACACCCTATATTTTATTGGTTTTGTGGATCCTTTGGTAGTGGGAGAGTGCTCATGCAAGGGTGAAAGAGACCATTGTTTATTAAGTTACCAGATTCATTGAAGGATGATGTTTTCTGGGGTTGTTATTGTGGATGGTGTCTAAGAGGCCCTCTAGGTCCTTCATTGTCTATTTGATGTAAGGGTTCAAGTTAACACATCAGTGTGGGAAATATGGTCATGAGAGGCTATTATGGACACTTTCAATAATCGTGTGATATTTTGGGATGTTTCATAAGGTCCCCCTCCATGTATTGCTTCTATCAATTGCAACATCCATGTTCAGTGATGCATTGGGATTTCATGTGCTCGTTTGACTGTAAAGGTGAAGTTTCAAAAAATTATATGAGTCTTTGTTTTGTCATATGTGTGTCTCCTTTTGGGAAAACATTAAATCTATTGTTTAGAGGGCGGATTTTCCATATATCCTTTCCACATTACGTTTTTCATTTGATGAAACAAGGGGTGATGTGTGTGCATCTCCTAATCCCTTGTTTCAAAAACATTTCAGGTTTTGGTAAAGTGAGTTTTGGTGTGTTTTATGTCTTGGTAATTATATTTGGGAATGAGGTTTAGTTGTTTGTAGAACCGAAAGAAGGAGTTCCATTCAGGGGTTTCCAAATCTTGACTGTGAGGCCGAAGATTCATCATTCATATGAGCTCCATCTATAGGTCCCTGAGTTAAGATGACACATAGTCATGTGAAATCACGGGTTTGTTCAATCCCTTTACTCAATATGAAATATTGGAATAGTCATAACCTTATCTGTACTCTTACTCTTTTAGTTGTTCCCAATTGGTATTAGAGGTGGGAGAACCTATTTTCAATTTATATTCAATGTTCATGTTTTTCCCTTGGGTTTGCTTTGATTTTTTTGAGAAAATGATGATATTTAGATAGACAGGTTGAGCACATGGTAATTAGTAACAATGCCTTAGAAAACCATATAGAAAGAAGGATTCCCACAGTTAGTGCACAGTTCCCCAAACTGTGCGGACTAACTGCGGGGCCATGCCAGCTCTCTAAATTTTTTGGTCATTTTGTGATGGCCCATGCTAGTCGATTTCGATAGTTAGTTATTATGGTGTGAAGACCCACCATGGTCTTATGCCTTTTCTCTTGGAAAAGGTCCAATGTTAGATTACCCCTTATGATGGGGAGACTGTTCAGGCATCCCCCAATGGGTGACACTATTCTATCTCAGAAATTTTGCTTTCCCTTGTGGTGGCAAGTTAGATTGGGTCACCCTATATCAGGGACTCAGTTTTCTCCTTGGTGTTTTCATGGTATGAATTAGTATTATTAATAGCTACCTAACTACCAACAACTTCCTTTGGGAAATTTTGTTATTAGAGAGTGCACAAGAGTTTAATTAAATTTAGGTAGTGGTAAACCTATTTGATGTTGCTGTTTGTTTGGTTAAATTTCTTGAGTCTTGATCGAATACTGTTTGAGGAGTTCTATATTTGGATGAAGTCTGAATTTGATTATTAATTTTTGGAAAGTGGTGTATGTTTTGGAGTGTTATAATATTCCTTCCATATAGTTATTACCTCTTGGTTTATAAGTTGGGATTGGTTTTTTATTTTGGCATAGTTACAGATTTTCAGGGGTAGAAAGATTTATGGGGGGAAAATTGTCACACCTGGATTTTTAATTCCATGCTCACGTCCTCTTTTGGTTCATAGCTTTCTCTTGGTTTCCTGGTGTTCTGGGTTGTAAATTTTGGTTTCTCATGTGTTCTTGATCAATGACCTTGGTCTTGGGGGTATTTTATGGTACCTCACCTCCTCTTTTTTCAATGTGATGGTATGAGGATGAGGTTTTTATGAGTTGGATTGTGACACTTTTTGTGATAGATTTTGTAGGGTATGTTCTTGAGGTGGTGTTTACATGTGATTTGGATGAGTTTTGGTTTAAAAAGAGTTATTTTTTGAGAATTTGTCTCCTCTATAATTGGAGTATCATTCCCCTAGGTTTTCTACTTAGACCCCCATAAAATTGGAGGAGAATGGAAGGATTTTGTGTGGCCAGAACATGCCACACGGTTTGGACGAATGGTTTGCTAAATCATCAAGCCAAAAAGTGCATTCCAGTCCTACTCATTATAAAATTTCTCAATTCCCATTTTTACCATCCAGAAGAAACAAAAATCCACCCATTTCATTCCCATTTCGTTCCGTAACTTCATGGACAACCTCAAATAACTCTCACCCTCCCTTGGAACTCAATTTTTATGGGCGATTTGATGGGGGAAAAATCAAAATCATGTAAGTAAGTCTTTGTCTCTTGATTACATCCCCTTCCTTATGGTTTCCTCCATCTTTCTTGATGTTATGAAATGTAGAAAAGTTAGGGTTCATACATGAGTATTTTTTTGTTTAAATCGTTGGGTTTTGGGTTGGATTTCACTCCCTCATAGTGTGACGATGGTGTAGTTGATGTTTTTCACAGTGAATTAGGGGTTTTGACTCAAAAGATAGGTGATTCCATGTGCAAGAATTTCTTGATGAGTTATCATGCTTGATTTGATTATTTTTAATGTGCCTTATATGTTGTGTATTATGTGATAACCATTTTTGATGGACTTTGTTAAGTGATTAATTTAATAGTTTCACATTTTCTTCAAATTGAGTGTTTTCCATGTGTAACTCTTATGGTAATATTTGGGGTTATTTTATAACATATTAAATTAGTTTACTAAATGATGTTTGAGATTCCAATTCTACTTTGGTAGGGTATTTTTGTGATTTAGGGATTAAAATAAGATTTTTGAATGTTTTTTTGGTGCCAAACTATGTCACGATTCTTGAATGTGTTTTAGGAAAATTGTAAATGGGTTATTGAGTTACACAAAGTGTGCAATGAAAGTTTATGTACATTTTGTGTGGGTGTATGTTTTTAAAATGGTCCACTATGTGGTGTAAGGGATGTTAT
Source organism: Viscum album (assembly GCA_963277665.1). Lineage (NCBI taxonomy): Eukaryota > Viridiplantae > Streptophyta > Magnoliopsida > Santalales > Viscaceae > Viscum > Viscum album. Next base: position 1,941,293,516 of record OY728143.1, on the reverse strand, counting down.
GTGATGTTTACCATCTTTTAAGAGTTTTATAAAATTTATTAAAGGATATAAAGACTTTTGGAAGAGATATTAAACATGTTGAGGGCTGTTTTGGTGAGTTTGCTAACCTAAGATGGGGTTTTGAAAGGTAAAGTGGTTATTTAAGATGTCAAACAATTTTAAAAAGTTTTATAAATTTCTGAAATGCATTATCAAATGGAAAGAAATGTGTGAAAAAAGTTTGTGGGATGTTTTGTGTAAGTGTGACTTGGAAGAGGTATTTTCATGTCAAATACTGTATTCTATGGATTGTGGAACCTATTTGAGCACAAGAGAGAAACCCCGAGTGTAAAGGTGGGTGGATGTGTACTAGTATTCTAATGATCCTATAGGGTTTGGACCCAGTTTTATGTTGCATGTTTAATAATGAAATGTAACACCCCAAGGTTTTGAAAATAAATATAGAATGCGATTTTATAATCTATCCATTAAACACAACTTTTCCACTTCTATGTTTTGAATTTCAAGAAATGGTCATCAAGAGTTGTGTTTAGCATGTCATTTGGAGTCTGATAGAATAAACTTTTTTTTTGTGAATAGTAACATACACTTATGAATAGTAATATGAATAGTGATATGAATAGTAATATAAACCTTAAAAATAGTAAATAATAATATTATTTTATTTTCTTAAGGAAAAATGATAATGGGATGTTAATTAATTTTTCAATGTCACATAAAACTAATTGCACTTCAAGATTGTAATTTATTGAATTTAATGTGACCTTATTTAAAAATTAAAATAATAATATTTAGAAATTTATTTTTGAAAAATGGATTTAACTTTTGAATTCTACACGTTGAAAAATGGTAGGGGTTAATTTTTGGGACTTTTTTTAAATTCTTGAATTTTTGATGAATAGTGAAATACCGTAAAATACTGCATATTGAATTTATCAGTTAAATAAAATATTTATGACATAATAAGTGTTATAAGACAACTTGATTCAAACTCACATGATATTATTACTATTAGGGGTAACATGAAACAATACTATTGGTTGTCTTGATGGAAATAATAAAATAATGAAATTAAATATTAAAAAATTACCCCTCTCCTCCACTATAACCCCCCCACTACCTCTTTTCTTCACTCCTCTATGCCATGAATATCCCCAATGTTCTGCCCAGTTAGCCTTACCTAGTATCTCCCCACTTCTAGGAAGCTTCTGGTCTTCCTAAAAGTCCAAAACCCCTTCCCTTAAAGAGTATCTCAAGGAGGTTATTTCAAGAGGTAAAACACCCTTCTTTCTCATTTGGTTTTATTTAAATTTATCTACTTTTGTTATCCTCTCCTCACATACTCTATCCAAATGACCATGATAACTCCAGTAACATATATTAACTGGATTTATATCATGTTAATGGACGAACAATCATAAATATTCTTATTCCCTCCCATTTATTTTTATAAACTAAATCAACGACCATGAGGTTCCGATTTATAACCTTTGTGGACGATGAAGTTTCGTTCTTCAATTTATTCTTCATCACTTGTCATGAAACCATATATATGTTTAATCCAGACTATAATATTTTTATTATAACCTAATAAATATTCAGGAACCAGAATATGTACATATAAATAAGTTATATGACAAAACTAGTTCATAATAATCCGAATACCGCCAAATAATCGAAGTGGTTCTCATCTAATGATTAATACTCACTGCATGTAACCAAATGATCAAAATGAATATTAGAAATTATTTATGTTCATAAATAATATATAATTCCAATCCTAGAGATTTATAACCATTTCACATGATCTTCATTACTTAAAAACAATTGAACCGAATATGAAAATAAAGGAAACAAACACTCCAGAACGAGAAAATTCACTACAATAACTTATCAATAAAGACATAAAGGAACTAAGAAAAATTATGGTAAAATAAATAAATGTATAATAGGTTATTAAATAAGTTATTAACAAGTATAATTTCATTTTTCATGATCTTAAGTACAAGAGCGGAACACATTTGGAGTTAAGGTAAGGGATTTCCACCCGAACTTCCACTTTCATTCGGGTTACTTTTATTATCTGATTTCCTCGATGAAATTCTTATGTATTTTTATTTACTCCTAATATATTTTTTGTGAGTATTCTATATATGTAAAAAAACCAAAATCCTTTCCTATTTTCTGGATAGTTACATGTTTAAAAATGAGCTCTCAATACTGTTTCCAGAAATACAAGCCCGATACAAGGGATTATCTCAAATTCATATCTATTTTCAAGGGAAGGCTATAATCTATTTTTGGAAACCATTGCCTTTCTAAAAAAAATCATTTTATCATAAAGTACTATCTTACCTCACTTATGGTTTTATGCAAATATTTTTTCCAAAAAAACTCTTCTTTTCTAAGTAAAAGAGTAGTTATCTCCAGAATTGCTTAACGATGTATAAGAGTGTGTTCATATAATTCAAAAATCTTGTTGATTCCATGGTATTATTGTGATTAATAATTTATTAAGTCATCTAAATTATTTTATTTAATGGTTATGACTTACTCTATTGGGGATGATATATCCTAAAACCATTCACCACATTATTCTAAATGGTTAGTGTTTTATGTTTGATGATTGGGGAAAGATAGTTACATTTCATATGATAGTTTAAATATGAATATATTGGTTGTTTATGTTTATCCCTGCTCATATAAGGAATGCATCAAACTTATTATGTGATGTTTGGGGCCCTCTATATCCCCTCTATGCATCGGTACTTCTAATGAGACAACTATATCTGGAATTGGTCGAGGCTTTTCGCAATGTGATATGGATTTTGGCCGAGGAATTAATCATTAGACGTCTTGGACGAGGCCTTTAAAAAATGTTTCATAATGTCCGAAATTATGCATTTCATCATTATGAGTTTATCTATTGATATTTCATGTGGTTTTTCGATTAGTAGAATACCCATGATTATGTTTTATTATGGAATTATTTACTCAACTCATATTCCAACCATAATGTGTTCATGTTTATTTATTAAAGGCATGCGTTTTCAATTATTCACCATGTCTAATGTTTATATTACCTTCTGTTGTATTTCTTAATATTACTGAAAAGTTTGAGCTCACCCCTTTCTTATGTTTCATTTTCTCAGGACAAGAATAAGTAATTTATGAATGAAATTCAAGCATAATCTAGGAGACGTGATGACACTAGTGGAATAAATTAGTGTTGTTCTTCCGTTCCATATGTATTGTTGAACTTATGTATGTATCTTGTTTCCAATAATACTAAACTACTCATTCCTTCCGGATTCATATTCCATGTATGTATTCCAACGTAATCAAATAAGGCACCGAATCCGGGAAACTGGGGTCAGGTCCTTATAGTTGGTATCAGAGGACGTTTAGTAGAATACATGGAAACTAGATCAAGAAAATGTTGAATTAGGGAAGATTCCCTTAGTTAGACTTTGAGGATATACAAACAATAACGTCCTAGAATTTTGGTAGGAAATATATTATGTGAATCATTCAAGTAATACATCCATGTCTAGAAACGAGCAGGTATATCCGGCTCTGGAATAGATGTATCTATTGGTAAAACCCAAAAACACTAATTTGAGCTAGACTCGAACGGGAACTGGTGCACGAAAACAGGCCTTGCTGCACTCTTGGTTATGAAACTCATGGGGGATATTCTTATGATAAATCTCATTTTCTTTACAAGCCATTATGAAGGATTGAAATGTAAAATATTCCTCAAAGAAACCATTTTTGTGAATATGGGATTAACCATTCGTAGGATCACAATTTTTCGGAGTATTTTTACGTTAAGATTATACATTATGATTCATAACCTAATATAGTGTATTCCATTATCTAGATATAGCGCCTGGTGGATGGAATGGAAATCACACGAATGCATGTGTCCCCTGTAGGTATTTTGTGCCGATGCAAGACAATGATGATGGCTCTGGTGCTGTGACTAGTGCTAAGAAAATCATAACTATATTGGGGCATCTTACCAAGGTTTTGACTAGTAACCTTACCCGTATGGAGAAACCGGATCCACCAGGTGGAGGAGCTATGCTAGATCTCTTTATGTGACAACATCCTCCATCATTCAATGGGACTACAAACCCGTTTGCAGAAGAGTAGTGGATATATTCCCTTGAGAAGATATTTCTCACTTTGGGATGTAATGAAAGAGAGAAGGTTGTCATGGTAGTATATCTTTTATCGGGAGATGTGAATCAGTGGTGGTCATTAATCTAAAACACAAAGGAGGAGGAAGATATAAAAGAGATGGAATGGAAGGATTTTAAGGACATATTCATAGAAAAATATTTCTCTCATGAGCAGAAAGCAGATATGGAGAGATAATTCTTGAATCTGAGGCAGAAGGAAGATGAGAATGTTGGATGGTACGAAGCTAACTTCACAAGATTATAAAGACATTTTTTAGACTACATACAAAATCCAAAGAGAAAAATTGATCTATTATTTGATGTCCTAAAGCCATTCCAATGGCGGGCACTGGTCTCTCAATGTTTTTCATCATATAATGATATAGTTTCATGTGCCATGAAGAGAGAAAAATAATTCCCTAAGTCTTATGACTTTAAGGGAAAGTAGGAAAATAAGAGGGTTTCTGAAAACCCTAGGAAAGGAAATAAGGAAACAGGTAAGAAGGGAAGAGTTTAATATTTACCATGTGACAATTATGGAAGGAAACAACCTGGTGCGTTCTTAAATGGAAAAAGAGTATGCTACAAATGTGGTCATAAATGCCATGTTGATGGTGATTGCAAAGAATGTAAGGAAGCCAATGTTGTTCAATGCTATAATTGTTAGGATATTGGGCATTTTGCTAATTATTTTCCAAAACATCAAGGAAATATGCAACAGAAGAGGCCGAGGGAGAAAGGAAAAGTATATGTGATCACAACTGTTGAGGTTGATGTTCCACGTGATGTGGTGGAAGGTACTTTGATCATTTCATTAAACATAGCCAATGCTTTATTTGATTCTAGATCATCACATTGTTTCATATCTTCCCAATTTCCTATGAAAATTAGATATTTTAAAATTGATTTAACAAGGGAGTTGTCAGTCAAAACACTTAAGGGATGTATAATTGCTACAATGTTCTGTGAATCAGTTCCCATTAGAGAATATAAATGTTCATTATCTGCTGATCTCATCATCATACCCAAGATTGAATTTTATATAATCCTCAGCATGGAATGGAATTCGGACCATGATGTAAAAATTTAATGTAAGAAGAAGGAGGTTAAGATTCTTGATGATGATGATAAAGAACACCTTATCTTTAAAGCAGAATCATCACCACCTGATTTTTATTTAAATCCACCCCTAGTAGATCAACTAAATTCAATTATTGGGGAGGAAGAGAATCAAATAACTGTGCGTGGGAAAAGGAATGTTCAAATAGAGGATGTACTTATTGTAAGAGAAAATGTTGATGTGTTTCCATAATAATTACTTGTACATCCTCCAGAATGAGAAATTGAGTTTTACATTGATTTAATTCCTTGTTTAAGTCCCATATCAAAGACCCCTTATAGAATGGCCAATGTGTAATTAGTGGAACTAAAGAAGGAACTAGTGGAATTGAGTAATAAGGTATTTATTCGCCCTAGTGTTTCTCAATGGGGAGCCCCTATCATTTTTGATAAGAAGAAAGACAGATCTATGAGGTTACGTGTCAACTATAGGGAGATAAATGCTATAACAATAAAGAACAAGTATCCTCAACCTCACATTGATGATTTATTTGAACAACTACATAGAGATCAATAAATTTCAAAGATTTGACCATCAATTTGGATATCATCAGTTGAGTGTGAAGAAGGAAGACATTCTGAAAACAGCATTTCGAACCAGGTACGAGCATTATGAGTATATAGTGATGCCTTTTGGATTGACTAATGCACCCTCTGACTTGATGGATCTAATGAACAGAGTTTTCAAGGAATATCTCGATGATTTTTTAGTGGTGTTTATTTATGATATATTGATATACTCCAAAAGCTACTAAGATCATGAAAATCACTTGCGCATTATCCTGAAGAATCTTAGATGACATGAATTGTATGGGAAGTTTAGAAAGTGTGAATTTTTGCTTCAAGAGATTTATTTTCTGGGCCATATTATCTCTAAGGATGGAATCCTAGTTGATCCTACGAAGACAAAGGCAATCCATGATTGGCCCATTCCAACAAACATAACTGAGGTACAATGTTTTATTGGCCTGGCAGGCTATTATTGGTTTTTCGTGGAGAATTTTTTCCGACTTGCTAACCTGCTATCCAAGCTCACACATATAGGTGTTACATTTGTTTTGAAAAAAGATGTGAATAATGTTTCAAATAACTAAATATAAGATTAGTCAATGGTCCTATATTGAATCTAATATTAGGGAATGATGGGTTTGATATTAATAATGATGCTTCAAAGATAGGACTTGGTTGTGCCCTTATGAAAATTTATAGGGTTATTGCTTATGCATAACGATAACTAATAATTCATGAGAAAAACTATCCTAATCAAGATCTTCAGTTAGGTGATGTAATCTCTGCTTTGACGATATGGAGAAATTATCTCTATGGTGAAAAATGTGAGATTTATACTGATCACAAGAGTTTGAAGTATATTTTCTCACAGAAAGAACACAACATGAGGCAAAGGTGATGTTTTGAACTACATAAGGATTATGATTGCACGATACAATACCACCCACATACTGATGTACAATCTGAATGAACTATTCAAACATTGGAAGACATGTTGAGGTCTTGTTCACTTGATTTTCAAGGCATGTGGGATCAGTATTAAACTATTGTATAATATTCCTACAACAATAGCTTCCATTCAAGTATACCGATGGAACCATATGAAGCATTATATGGGAGGTGAAGTCATACACCAACTTTCTGGGATGATGTTGGTGAAAGAAAGCTTGTGGGCCCAGAACTTTTTGAAGAAACAATGAATAAGGTGAAGATTATCTACAACCATATCAAAATAGCTCAAAGTAGGCAAAGGAGCTATGCTGATAACCGAAGGAAGGTTTTGAAATTTCATGAAAGTGATCATGTTTTCTTAATGGTATCTCCATGGAAGGGTATTATATGATTCGTTAAGAAAGGAAAATTAAGTCCCAGGTACATTGGACCTTTTGAAATTATGGACTGAATTGGATCCATAACTTACCGTTTGGAAATGCCTCCATGTCTCTCCAAGGTTCACAATGTGTTCCACGTGTCAATGTTAAAAAATTATACCCCAGACCCAACACATGTACTCACATATGAGGTTGTGTAACTTGATCATGATCTATCTTACTGTGACGAGCCTATCATTTGGACTCTGATAGAACGAACCTGATTTTTGGTAAATAGTAACATTCCCTTATGAATAGAAACATGAATAGTGATATTAATATTAATATGGACCTTATTAATTGTAAATAATAAAATTATTTTATTTTCTTAAAGAAATATGATAATGGGATCTTAGTTAATTTTTTAGTGTAACATAAAAGTAATTGCACTTCAAGATTGTTATTTTTTTGAATTAACTATGACCTTAATTAAAAATTAAATTAACAATATTTAGAAATTTATTTTTGAAAAATCAATTTCACTTTTGAATTATACATGTTGAAATAGGGTAGGGGTGTATTTTTGGGAGTTTTTTGAAATTCATGAATGTTTTATGAATAGTGAAATACCGTAAAATACCGCATATTCAATTTATCAGTTAAATACACTATTTATGACATCATAATTTATGTAAGGACAATTGATTCAAAATCACATGATCTTATTACTATTATGTGTCACATGAAACTATACTATTGGTTGTATAGATGGAAATAATAAAATAATGAAATTAAATATTCAAAAATTACCCCTCTCCTCTACTATAAAAACCCCCCACCACAACCTCTTCTCTTCACTCCTCTATGCCTTGAATCTCATAAATTATCTGCCCAATTACCCTTAACTAGTCTCACCCCACATACAAGGAGCTTCTGGTCTTCCCGAAAGAACAAAACCCCTTCCCTTAAAGAGTTTCTCAAGGAGGCCATTTCAAGAGGTAAAACACCATTCTTTCTCATTTGGTTTTATTTCAATTTTTCTACTATTGTTGTCCTCTCCTCACCTCCTCTATCCAAATGACCATGATAACTTCAGTAAAATCTACAAACTGGCTTTATATCATGTGAATGGAAGAACCATCATAAACATTATTATTACCTCTCATTTATTTTTATAAACGAAATCGTCGTCTATGAGGTTTTGATTTATAACCATCATGGTTGATGAAGTTTTGTTCTTTAATTTATACTTCATTACTGGTCATGAAATCATATTCATGGTTTAACCATACTATAATATATGTATTATAACATAATAAATATTCAGGAACCAGAATATGTACATATAAATAAGTTATATGACAAAACTAGTTAATAATAATCCAAATACCGCCGAATAATCGATGTGGTTTTCATCTAATTATTCATTCTCATTCCATGAAACCAAATGATAGAAATTAAAATTAACAATAATTTATGTTCATAAATAATATTTAATTCAAATCCTAGAGATTTATAACCCGTCCACATGAACTTCACTACTTAAAAACAAGTGAACCGAATATGAAAATAAAGGAAACGAAAACTCCAGAACGACGAAATTCAATACAATAACTTATAAATAAAGGCATAAATGATCTAACCAGAATTATGGTTAACTAAAAAAATTTATAATAGGTTTTGAAATAATTTATTAACATGTTTATTTTCAGATTCTAGGAGCTTAAGTACCAGAGCGGAACACGTTTGGAGTTAAGGTAAGGGTTTTCAACCAGAACTTCCATTTTCATTCAGGTTACATTTATTTTCTAATTTCCTTGATTAAATTCTAATGTATTGTTATGTACTCCTCATAAATTTTTTTTGAGTATTCTATATTTTTATGCCAACCAGAATACTTCCCTATTTTCTAGATAGTTACATGTATAAAATGGAGCTCTCAGAACTGTTTCCAAAAATACGAGCCTGATACAAGTGAATGTTTCAAATTCATATCTATTTTCAAGGGCATGCTATAATATATTTTTGTAAAAAATTATCCTTATAAGAAAAATCATTTTTTCATAAAGTAGTATATTACTTCACTTCTGGTTTTATAAAAATATTTCTTCCAAAAGAACTCTTCTTTTCGAAATAAAAGAGTAGTTATCTCCAGAATTGCTTAATGATTTCATAAGAGAGTTTTCATGTAATTCAACATTTGTGATGATTACATGGTAATATTGGGTTTAATAATTTATGAATTCTTCTACCATATTTGATTTAATGGTTATTAATAACTCTATTGTGGATGATCTATCTTAAAACCATTCATAATATTATTCCGAATGGTTAGTGTTTTATGTTTGATTATTGGGGAAATATAGTTACATTTAATATGATAGTTTCAATATGAATGTATTTGTTATTTATGATTATCCCTGCTCATATGAGGAATTCATTGGACTTATTATTTGACGGTTGGGGTCCACTATAGCCCCTCGATGAATCGGTAGGTCTAATGAGACAACTAGGTGTAGAATTGGCCGAGGCCTTTCCCATTGTGATATGTAATTTGTCCGAGACCTTAATCATTAGACATCTTGGACGAGGCCTTGAAAAAATGTTTCAGAATGTCCGACATTATGCATTCCATAATTATTAGTTCAACAATAGATAGTTCACATGGTTATTCAATTAGTATAATACGCATTATTACGTTTTATTATGGCATTATTTACTCAGCTCATAATCCTTCCACAATGTGTTCATGTTTATTTATTAAAGGCATGTGTTTTCAATCATTCACCATGTATAATGTTTATATTACCTTCCATTGTATTGCTTACTCTTAATGAGCGTTTGAGATCAACCCATTCTTATGTTTCATTTTCTCAGGACATGAAGAAGTAATTTATGAATGTCTTGCAAGCATAATCATGGAGACGTGATGACTCTAGTGGAATAAATTAGTGTTGTTCTTCCTTTCCATATGTAAATTTGAACTTATGTATGTATCTTGATTCCAATAATACTAAACTACTCGGTCCTTCGGGATTTGAATTCCTTGTATGTATGCCAACATAATCATATAAGGCACTGACTCTGGGAAACTGGGGTTCGTTCCTTACAAGAAAACTCAAACAAAACTATGAAGATGATGATGAAGATGGTGGGGGACCAAGGTTATAGTTATGATACTTACTAGTGGGTCGTGTACACGCAAAAAAATATTGTGATGGTTACCTTCACCGAGATATGAGGTACCTAGGACCCACAATGAGATAGTGCCAAGGGGTTATTTCTCATTTAATGTGGCCATTGGATATTTTATGTTCACCATCAGAATATGGTTTGTTTGGATGGAAAATTCATTAACTTTGGAATAATATTTGGAAGTGTTGGTTTCATTTTAAAATTTCTACTTGAAAACTATTTTTGTTTAAAGTTGTATCTCTTTAATATTCTTAATAGCATCTCATGTTATGAAAACCTGAAATATATTCATCTTTTAATATTTATCACATGGAATCCTTTAGTGGTGGTAATCTACTGGGCTTTGTCTCACACCCTACTTACACCATTGCTTGTAAGTATACATGGGTTTTTTTCATAGGTTAGGGTATAGCTTTTAGTGCATGTGAATTAGGTTTATAGTAGGTCCTTCATGGTGCAGTGTCATGGAGATAGCTTGAGGGCGGTGCCCCTCACCATGAAGAGGTTCTTGGGATATCCATTTTGGGTTTCACCATTATTTATGGTATTTAAGGGTTGTTTTAAATTTTTTAATTCTATTCTGAGATTTTCTTGAAGATGGTTTCATTTGAAAAATATAGATTTGTTTTATTGGAATCGTGAGTTGTTTTATGTTTACTAACTTTGGTAAATTGGTCCCAACTTCCATTATATAATACTCCGGCACTTTTCCCTTACCATGGGGATCTGGAACGCCCATCGAACCATGCCACGAGCTGGGTTGGGTGCTGGTTTTAATGGCAACCAGATTCAGTTTGTGATAGTTGTACCAGGGCTAGATATTGATTTTTATAATTATCATTGGTTGTAAACTATTTTTGAGAACTATTAATAGGAGGATTTTGGATTTCAAATTAAATGAGGTTTGATACCTTTGGTTTTCATGTAAGTACCTAAGGTGACTGGTGATCAATACATGCTTTGATAGGAAAGAATATTTAGGATCCTGACCCTATTCAGGAGTGGTTGTGAGGTTGATGCTTTAATTTCAGAAAAAGAATATTTTTGAATGGGAGATAATGGAATAAATTATGACACAAGTGAGGAGATCAATTTTGAAAAGGAGTTACAAGATAGAATTTAGTATAATAATGTTAAATGAATATTAAAATAATAATAAAATTATAATATTCAATATATAACATGTTAAAGGGAAGTATATATACCTCATATAAGAATTTAGATACGTAACATAACTTTTTTTTCAATGAAGGAAAATTGATACAAAATTACCTTACTAATTTGGTAACATTTGAATCATAAACCCAAATAAATTTAGTTAATAAAAATGAGTCTTTAAATACCCATTAATTTAAGGATAAGAATAAATTAATACATTTATGTGTCATATATACACAACAAAAATTTAATTAGGGGTAAATAAGACACAAGCCTCATAGAAATAAAAGTGCGACTAGAAATCCCCTTACATTAAGTCTGGATTTTATTTTTACACATTCAAACCTACTCAATAATAAAAATATGTTTATTATAAATCTAAAATAGAAAAATATTATTATATTTCATGCCATATATGATTTAATTATGAAATTATATTACCCAATTAGTAACAATTTTATACTAAGGTTACATTTTTGTGTAATAAAGACTTTGTTTTTCATATATGTTTTGAATTGTTATTCATGATTCTCATATATAGTTTATGATTTAATATTACAAAAAATGTAAAAAATAATATAAATATAATATATAATCAGTATATATATATTTATAATCAGTATATATATATTTATAATAATATATAATACATACAAACATGAAATTTAATGCACTATTCTTGGAGATGGTAAACCGTACACAATCATGAACATTATTTTCATTTTCTTATCATATTTTTCAACAAAGGAATATTGATGATATATATATATATATTATATTTAAATTATAATTATAATTTAGTATATGTCACTTATTTTTTTTAAACACATCCTTAATATATTTGATGCAAATAATAAGTGAATTACCTTGCTTTGAGGATGTGGTATTCAACACAACCACACATGAAGTTACCATATTCCATCAATGGAAATCATGATATATATATTATATAAAAATTAATGAAGATTAAATAAATAATTAACATGATATATATCTTATAAATATAGTAATTTCATCATTACTATAATCCAAGAGAGGTGGTAATGGAAGAACGATGGACATCAGTTCATGAGGTGATAGTTTGCAGTACACACAAATGATAAATGTTTATCCTGATGGAAGCGTGCAAGAGTGTTGGTCATAATTTTGACATAAAAACTCTCTGTGTATTTATAAATAATATGTTTTAATATGATAATTCAATATGAATAACTGATATAGTGCATAAATAAACATAACAAAAGTTCTTGTTGAAGGATGTTACCTCTTCTTCAGGTAATTCATTTGGGATTTCAGCAAAGAGCTAAGTTGGTATGGTTATAATAAAATTTATTCTTATAGGATGATATGAGGTATTTTGGGATATTATTTGGGTAGGTTTGGGATGACCCAAATTTCTTCACTCTTGTGAATAAGTGAGGGGGTGAGTGACATTTTATAGTGAAGGGGAATGCTATTCTTGTAAATATAAAAGGGATTACTCTATTGGGAGGTCTACCATATATAATTTGAATATAATATCATTCAATATTATTTAAAATAGGGAAAATTGTAAAAATATTTCCATAAAATGGCTTGAGGACATGTTTCTTGGTTATTTCCCCTTTGAAGTTAACATTTAACCACTACGTAAAATAGTTTTCCCCTTAATCACCATAATAAATTTTAATTACTTTCCAAACATTTTTATGTTAAAAACTATGTTGAACATACAAGAAATTATAAATTAATTTGATTAAAAAAATGGAATCATTTTTTGCAATTTATAAATCCATGTGTACTAGAAAATAATTTTAAATTAATCCCACAGACGGGATGAGGTAACATGTTTTTAAAGTGAAAATGATTCAATGATTGAAATGTTTTTATATCCAATTTAAACATTAAATTGATTAAAATTACCTTAATTGTATTAATATTTGTATTATTAAACCAAATATACTTTAAAAATAATTTATAATAAAATTTAACTATATAAATATGTTATAAGAAAGTAGTTTTCAATTAAAATTATATGCTTTTTACTATTCATCAAAAATGAAATTTCTAATAAAAATCCAAAAAATTCACAAAATATAAATTTTTATATTCCAATTTCAAATATGAATATATTTTTTTAAAATAAAATTTATAAAGGTTTTAAAAATTGTATTTAACATTTGAGCACTATTAAAATGTGGTAAATATAACTTATCTAAAATATATATCATTATGTGTAAAATTGGATTTATTCATATATCTTGTCTACAATACACAGAATTTGTATGTTAAAAAGTTTAAAAAATATAATATATGTATATATTTCAGTAAAATAATTTATAGAGTTGTTTAACGAATTTATTTATGTAAAAATTATTTTATTTCATAAATATACTTTTATTGAAAACGTTCTCCTATATTTTCAAAGGGGTATTATTTTAATTTCTATATAATTTGTCACCAAATAATTAATCTTCTATTCATGTGAAAACAGTATTTTTATAATTTATTTAATTCTATTCATAACCACTAATCCAACAACTATGTTAAAAAATTAATAATATTTCAATAATAATATTTAACATACACTATAGTTTGTTAAAACTTGGTATTTCATGTTTCACATGTTTTTGATGGAACATGAAATTTTGTGTAAAAAAATCCACTAAAATTATTTCATGAACAATGTGAAAATATAATTTTTATCTGTTTCATAATATCGACATGGTTTTACATACAATGTAATTGTAACTTGGTGCTTTCATATAATAGAAGCTATATTTTGTGTTGCATGAAATGATTATTTTTTAAAATATTAAATTAATCAAAAAGATAATTCATCAAAACACTGGGTGATACATTATAACCCCATTAAAATGATTTTATCCCTCAAAATTTATCTCAATTATCATATTTTTAATAATTAAATGTTACATTCATTGAAACCCATATCAAAAAGATGAATACAAAAACCACCATAATAAAGGAAACTATGAAACATAAGAGTTACCCAATTTAACTCAAAAATATGATTCTTCATATAATTACATAGATTTCATGTAAAAAAATTTAATTAGAAGAGAAATATTACTATCAAATCCTAAGGAAGAGTGATAGTGAACATGGTTAGGAGAAATTTAATGAGTACAAAGATATAACCCTAAGATGATTTAAAATGGTAATTGATATCATAACAAATGTTGATACCATGACAAAATTTTATTTCATGACACTTTTTCTAATGTTGATGAAAATTTATTTTAATGTTGAGAAAACATTGTTTTCAACAACACCCTATTTTATTATTATAAGGGGGAGATTTTTGAGAATAATACACATTCTTTTTTATAATGATTTTGATGCTCAGAAATACCAATTTTTATTATTCTATTGATTTACCTTTAGTATATTTCAGGAAATTAATATTCTTCATATTCTTATACTTGAGTGATATTAAAGCATTTAAACCACGTGGAATATTTGAAAAAGTATTTAGAAATAATATGAAGGTGTTCTGGATACACTGTTCATACCGTACGTTGAAGAACATAAGTGTAAGGAAAGAATCTATCATTTACTTTACAGGAGTTCAAAAAAATTATGGTTAAGAAACCATAAGTTATCAGAAAAGTATGGAAGAGGAACATTATATTTTGATGGGACCATAATTTTGTAATATCAGGAAATTATTAAAGAAGAACCCTATTTATGTATGGAACATTAGTTTTCTTTCTAAACAGTATGGCTCAACAACCTTACTTTTATAATGAACCTTACGTTCTATCAAAATGTATGGATCATGTATCATACAATTTTCTCAAGAAGAAATTAGGGATAATATTCCATATTTTTAAAAGATTAAGAGAAAAGTATGATTGATCAACCATACATTGTAGATCAACCTTACATTTTCAACCTTATGTTATGATAAAAGAATGCAATATAGTTCAACCCAACAATTAGCGTTGGAAATTTAAATTTCGACTTTATCATGTAACTTTCATTATGAGGATTGTTAGGTGGATTTCAAGCTATATTCCAATCCTATTTTTAAAGAGCATCTTTTACTGATTCAAAGCCATTTATTTATGATTCAAAAGATTTATTTAAGAGAAGGATTTAATACTGATTATTAAGGGATGTTACGACTGATCTCTTATTCAAACATTTGAATGTCACGATTATCAAGGAAACATTTGTGGATCTTAATTTTAAAGGAAAAACTCATCTTTATTCTTTATATAGCATTGTTATTTTTAATTATTAAATAAGTGAGATTGTTTATAACAAAAAAGATCAGAAGAACAATCCATCATGTTTCATGAAAACAGTTTACTATGATATTCGAGATTTACAGATCTTCTATTACAACGTAAGATAAAAAACACTATTCTATAAAGAAGAAAAAACACATTGAATAATCACCATTTCTACATCGAAAGTCAATCATGAATCCATTGTTTTTGGAGTTGTGGTATTTTTTTTATATCTATTACAACATGATCGACTCATAACTTCCCTTACCTGAAGACCATGTTTTCTGAAGACGATGATCCATCTACTATAAGTTGTGTACTGGTGAAACTGTGAAGAACATGTGGAAATAATTTTTAAACAAATACAGTTTTCATTTTGTGTAACTGGATTCTTATACTATGCTATGTATTCTGTTAGTTGTATGAACTAGAAGGATCTATTTTAAACATGACTTTTAAAGGTGTCAACTGCCTGCACACAGTTGTGGACAGTCTATTAATAAATGGACCATATAGTGAAAATCACCAAGCTCGTGGAGTAGAGCGTTGGTGGAGTGAACTAGGGGAATTCTATTATTTGAACCACTATAAATCCTTGCATCCTAATAACTATTTTTTTCTCTTTCATAAATATTATAATAATGTTAAATGACAGATTTTTCAATCATCATGATTCTCGAAGAAATTGTAAAAGGCACAATTTACCCTAACTCTTATGTGTATTTGGTATAACTCTGTCCTACTATTGGTATAAGAGGTTGGAGATTTTTTAAATGCTATAACTAGGTATTTGTTTTATAGGATTATACTCAGAGATCTCAATATCTAATACATGAGAGGTAAGGTCAATGTTTCATTCTCTATAATTCAATGGCGAAATCTATATATGTTGGAAGTCGAGGATGATCATCTATCTAAAATATATTGGCTACGAAGTCTAGTAAAATATTCATTGTCTTTATGAAATTTTGAAAAACCTAAAACATGGAAGGTAGCAACTAAAGCAGATTATGTAATTAATTCAAAAGGTATGAATGCTATCATCTGTGGTCTGGGACCAGATAAAATCAATATAGTATATCAGTGCCCGAGAAGTTATGAAATGTGGTAGACAATTGTAGTTTCATATGAAGGAACTGAGAATGTTTGAAAATGAGGTATTCCATAACTAAATTGAAATTCGACACATTCATAATGTCTGAATGAGAAAGAAAAACCTAGAGTAATGGAAGGATTGCCAAAATTTGATAACAATATCACTACCTAGGGTGATCCTATCAAACAAACAAAACAATCCTTAAATGTTCTTAGAGTACTTCCAACCCAATGGAATGGGATATCAACGACTATTAGACAATCATCACCAATCAAAGATCTATCAATGAGAGAATTAATTGGAACCCTGATGATTTATGAAGATGAGATGAAAGATGAAGAAAATGAGAATAAAGTATTGATCAAAAGAGAAAATATTACATTGAAAGTAAGATAAAAAAAGAGCAGAAATAAGAAAAATGAAATCAAAGTAAAATCAGAGAGTTCTGATTCATCCAATTCAGATATGAAGCTGGCTCAACTGGCCAGAATGTTTAGTTAGTTCTATTGAAATAATGAGGGATTTAAAAAATATTTCAAGAAATATTAAAAAGAACTAAAAGAAGTCAGATGTTTTTAAAGAAAAAGATGGGTCACATAAGACATGATTCCCCGCAATTAATAATAGAAAATAAAATGATTTTTTTCAAAAAAAATGATTATGAAAATAAAGACAAAAAAGTAGTGAATGATACTAGGAATGTTTTTGAAGACTACAACAACTCATCAAAATCTGAAATAGAAATGGAAGAATAAAATATAAAAGCTAATTCATGCTTTATGGAAGAAACTGATGAGGTACAATCATATTAATCATCTGATTCAGATTCTAGTTCTAGTTGTTCAAATGAAAAACTTGTAGTCTACTTCAATATTCTAGAAGAGAAATATGAGTCACTATATAAGAAACATAAATCACTGGAAAATATATTTATTTATTTTTTATGAGAAAGAGAAACTCTGCTAAAACAACATCCAGAGTTAATTGAAAAATATAACTCATTAAAAAAAACTATACAGATAATGAAACTAAAATAAAAACACTTCATACAATAACATAGACATACAAATATTTAATTATTGTTTTTAAAAAAAGATAAAATTCAAAATATGAAATTCCTGGAAAGAATGTGATTAAAATAGAAAGATACGAAATAGGTAGTAATGGTGGGAAACCCAAACTATATAAGGAATATTTTTTCCAAGTATAAATGGTACAATTTGAAACTGCTGTGGAACAAAAGGTCACATATCTAAAAACTATAATTTAAGGAAACCTCAAATAAGTGGAATTAAGAAACCCTTTTTTGTAAACTGTTTATAAGATTCTATTGATTATAGAAAAACAACATATGTTGGGATTCCAAAATCATTGCTAGCAAACACTGCTGGATCCATTACTGTATGGGAACCAAAACAATCCTTTGTTTGAATACCTTTGAAAGAAGCATGCCACATAAGCTAAACTAAAATATAGTATATGGACAGTGGCCACTCCAGTCATATAAGTGAAAACTCAACAAAATTTAGAACACTATCTAAAAACGATGATGGATTAGTCATATTTGGAGATAAATCCAAGGGTAAAAATATTTTAATTTGAACTATTGGAGATCCAGAAGTTGTTTGAATCAATAAAGTACCCTATGACAAGGATTAAAACACAACCTGATAATTATCTCTCAACTATGTGATTATGGTTATTTTTTTGATTTTTCTAAAAACTGTTGTTCTATTTTTAAAGATAAATTTATTACATTTATATCACCCAAACCTTATCATGTTTATACCACATACATAAATTCCATGTGTAAAAAACGTAAACTACATAACTACTAAGATAAATTAATCATGGATCTTGAATTAAAGACGTGGAAATTGAGATATATATTCTTTACATATGTTATCTAAGAAATAATTAGTTTTTGATTTTCCTTGTCTCAAATTTGAATGTGATAGATTCAGTGATGCATGTCATATTGGCAAGAAGTACAAATCATCTTTCAAATTCGTTAACAAAATATCTACATCTAAACCACTAGAATATGTCCATACAGATTTGTTTCAAATTTCAAGAATAAGAATTTTTTGCTACTAAATTAAATGTATATGTATTAGTTGATGAATATACTATATTTACTTGGATTTTCAATCTAATATATAAAAATGTATCTATTTCAATATTTTAATGTATTTACAAAGATGTTAAAAATAGAAATGGTTTTAAAATAAATTCATTAAGAAGTGATCACAGCGGAGAATTTTAGAATCTAGAGTTGAATTTGTTTTTATCAAATATGGTTATTAAACACACCTTCTCTACACCATGAACACCTCAACAAAATAGAATTTCTAAAAGAAGAAATAGAACTATTCTGGAAATGATTACGAATTTGTTAAATGAATACAGTCTTCTACCTATTTCTGGATAGAAGCTGTAAGCACAACCTATTATATATTGAATAGAGTTTTAATCAGACCAATTTTCAAAAAAAACCTATGAACACTAGAATACCAGAAAAACTAAAGTATACTACATTAATGTTTTGGGATGCAAGGTTTGCACCTTAAACACCAAGGATAATATTTGTATGTTTTTTCCAAAATCTGATGAACAAATATTCTTAGGATATTTTTCTACATCCAATGTTATAGAGTTTTTAATGATAGTTCAACGATTTTTGATGATTCAGTTCTTGTGAAATATGATGAATCTAGTCCATTTGAAAAAAGGAAAAATCAAATTGATGAATTTTACTATATTAATAACATGAGACTTGAGAACATGAAAGATGATTTTGAAAATATATATAAATAAAATTCAGTCTATTTCAAAAGAACTTGACACTAATGAACCTAACCGTGTTTTATCTATATAGTGTAGAACTGCAAGAAATCACCCTTTAGAAACTATTATTAGAGACCTAGACACAGAAATAAAAACTATAATGAACATATGAAATATTGTTGTGTTTTTTTACTTTCTATCACAATTATAACCTCTATCAATAGAAGAAGCCTTAGCTGATGAATGTTGGATGACAGAAATGTAAGAAGAACTAAACTAGTTAAATAGAAATGAAGTTTGGAATTTAGATGAAAGACCATAGAACTATCCAATTATAGGAACAAAGTGGGACATTAGAAATAAAAAAGAAGATCAAGGAATAATAACTAGAAATAATGAAATACTAGTAGCTAAATGATATTATCAGGAAGAAGGTATAGATTATGATGAGACCTTTGCACATGTAGATATATTAGATGCCATTTGGATCCTTTTAGCCTATGCGTCTCATATGAAGTTTAAATTCTTCAATATGGATGTTAAATCTAGCTTTTTAGATTGTTATATAATTGAGAAGATAATGTTGAGAAACTTCTGGATTTTGAAAATTCTCAACAACCAGATTATGTTTTTGAACATAGTGAAGCTTTTTATGATCTTAAACTAGAACCTAGAGCTTTGTAAGAATGGTTACAATCTTTTCTTTTGAAAAATGATTTTACTTTTGGAATGGCAGATCCAATATTTTTTAAGAAAACTATAAACACTAATATTTTATTGGTTCAAATTTATGTTGACTATATAATTTTAGATCAATAAAGAAAAAAAATTGTCACATGTTTTCTAAATTAATGCAAAAAGAACATGAAATTCGTATGATGGGAGAATTAAATTTATTTCATGGACTTTAAATTTATCAAAATGATTTTGGAAATGTTTTGAGTCAAAAAAAATAAATTGTTCATTTAATGAAGAAATTTGGACTTGAAAAGATCAAGATATATACAACTCCGATGTGAGCTAATATAAAACATTATATGGATGAAATTTGAAAATTAGTTGGCAACAAGTTATATAGAGGTATGATTGAAATATTACTATATCTTACTACTAGTAGGATATATATAATTTATTCAAGGTTCCTTTGTGCCATATTTCAATCAAATCACAATGAATATCATCTTAGTGATGTTAAATGAATTTTTATATATTTAAAAGGAAATTTTTTAAATATATTTTCTATCAAAAAACATCATATTTTTAATTTAATTTCATATTTAGATTCTGACTTCGGAAGTTGTAGATTAGATAGAAAAAGAACCTCGAGAACCTGTCACTTTTTAGGATAATCATTAGTATCATGGTCTAGTAAGAAACAACACTCAGTTTCTTTGTCAACAGCTAGACATAATATGTATCTGTAGGTAGTTGTTGTGCACAAGTATTGTTGATAAAAAACACTTTTACGAACTATAGACTAAATTTTAATAATACAACTATTTTATGTGATAATAATAGTGCTATAAATATATAAAAAAGTCTTATTAATCATTCTTGGACTAAGAATATTGACATCAGACATCAATTTCTTTTTGATCATGTTACTAAAAATGATATATTATTAGAATTTGTAAGTACTAAAATTATAATTAGATGATATTTTTACTAAACCTCTTCCCACTGCAAGGTTTGATTTTATTAAGGGGGAGCGACATTTATTTAATTTTAAATAAAGTTTTATTTTTAAATTTATTTATGTGATTATATTAATTTTTATTTTATAAAATATTAATCTTTAATGTTTTAAATAATTTAATTATTTGATTTTAGAATAATCTAAAATTTCATCTATAAAGTTATAATTTTTTTCCGCGTACATTTTATTTTATTTTAAATAATGTAATGATTATTATATAGGTAAATGATACGAGAATGAAGGATGTTAGAGCCGTTTCAAATTTTAAACCCATTCATTTCTCTCACAACCATTTGAGACAAAAGATTCCTTACCGCTTTTGTCTACCCAAACCTGAACCTTCGAAACCATGAATATTTGATCCTTCAGAAATATGTGATAAAAATGGACAAGGCAAATATAATTGTGGAAGAAGAATATAGTAACACCAATTATAAAAGCTCTGCATGAAAGAAAATCCTACAAGGAAAAGTTATTGACTTGGAATGGGTATACCAAACCAATATGATGCCGAGGAAAGCTCTCACCTTTCAAAATCTAGAACAGACATTCAATTGAGAAATGAAAATTTATATGTTTTAGAACTATGTCATTTAATCAAAACTACTTAATTTTGTTTGAGAGAAGAAGAAGATACAGTAATTGCACAAATCGAAGATCAATATTTTTCTATCTCTACTATGGAGATCCCTAAGATATTAAACTACCCACATGAGGGAGTTTATCAATTTGACTTAAAGTATATTGGTGATAATGTACATAATTTTGAGGACATTATGTATTTTTTTTTGGTTCTACGAATGTTTGAATGATGTTTGTCAGGGATTTAAAACCTAGTCAAAAAATTCTTATGGAGTTTGTTCAAACAGGGATTTCACAAAGAATGTTAGAAAAGGAAAAGATTTTATATCCAAATATGTATTTGATGTTTTTAAACTTGAGTGAATTCAAGCTAAATTTCACTAGATATATGGTAATATATATAAATTATTATCATCAACCAAATGTAAGAATGAACTTTTACCCTTTCGAAAAGTTCATTTATTTACTATTATTTAAGAAGGATATGATCAGATTGGTGGATCCTATAGTAATTAGCCTCCACAAATATTTTTTCAATGATGGAAAACAATTGAAGATTTGATTCTTATGGAGAATAATGAAAGGAAAGATTATTCCTATTGGAGCTGAGGAAGGCCATGAATCAGCTCAAGGGTAGCAACCTAGAAAGTCTAAAGAAGGCATGGCTGAATCAAGAGTTAGTGAAGTTTCGAAAACATCAAGAAGACTGTGATTTGAAGTTGTTAAGGTACCTTCTGATGAAGAAAGTCAAGAGGGACTTCAGAATAAAAGGCATAGAGTTCGTCAATATTGTGTAGAGCATACTCAAGCAAATAAAATTATAACTGGAGGTCATATAAGCTATAGATTTATAAGAGAATCTGTTTTTAGATTGAGGTGATTCCACAAGATGAAAAAGAAATTATGCATATGGTAGAGGTAGTGCCTAAAGAGACTAAAATGGCTGAAATTAAACCTATTCAAAAACAATCTGCAAAACAAAATGAATTCGTTTAATAGGATTCTATTTTAGAAGTAATTCATGATGAAGACACTCATAATAAGAAACATCATACAGACGTAATTCAAAAAGAGAATCATTATGAAATCAACACTGATGATCTTAATGATATTTGTGTGTGGATGAGTTAGGGAAGGACTCGGAGAAAAAATTAGTTGATAGACAAGTAGAAAGGGAAGAAGAGGATAAATTAGACACACAATTGCTTCCTTTAGTTATAATAAATCAATTTGAATCTCAGAATAAGAATCAATAACAAGGTTTCTCTAATTCTGAGAATGATCATGTGGAGTAGTTAATCAAAAATTTTAATAGCGTTCAACCTGAAAATGCTTCTTTGTGAAAGAATTAGAAAATAAGAGACATAATTTTCAGAACATGAAAGAATGTTTAGTTTCAAAATGAGAAGTAGAAGATATTAAGGAGCAGTTAGCCGAAGATGGAAAAGTAAAATATGAAATTGTAGTGAAATCAGATTTGGGAGAATTCAAAACATTCATGTTGCAGTAGTTGGAAACTATCAGGGGTAGTCAAGAATGTATATCAGGTACTTCTCTAGATCCAATCATGTGATTTTAGGCCATAACAACTGTAATGAGTAATATGAATGACATGATTCAAGACATACCATGAAATAGTTCTCCACTGTCTATTTTGTTGGACAATCAAAAGTATCTTGTTGACCATATTTCATTTGATGAACCAGGTGTAAGAGAATTATAGAACAAGTTCACTAAAAATCTAATTCAGTTCATTAAAAATGAAGAAAGATTGATTAGTTTTTCATAGTCAATCTAATTAAAGATATCCATCTTACTCAAGAAGGTAGGGATGTCATCATCTAGTTAGGAGATAAACTAATTAAAAGGTATAGAATGTAGACGAAAAAGATGAAGGACGTAATTATGAGGAGCTAAAACAGATTTCAAAAACCTTTTAACCTATCATTGATTCTTGTTTTCATTTATTTACTTGAATATATATTTTATTAATAAAATTAATTTTCATCTCATTTTCATATGTTCTAATTTTTTTATTGTAATCTCTATATTCGAATGTCCGTAATCTAGATTCCATTTTTGGAAAACAATTTATTATAATATTTATTCAGTCCAGTGCTACATTAAAATGTGTAATATTCATTATTCTGTCATTCTTTTTGATTTTATAAAAATAGAGAGAAATATGGATAAACACAACATTTTATTTAATGTTTTTCTCTTCAAATTAATGTTTTGATTTTTTTATTTATCTATTACTTAGGGGGAGGAATGAAATGTTTTTAAAGGGAAGAAATATAGATAAACAACAAGGGGATAAATTTAAAAAATTTAATGATTATTTTTATATATAAAAATTTTGGATAACAAAATATTTTATTTCTTCTTGAAATAATTTTTTTAAAATTAATTATTCTTCATATCCTTGAAAAATAATAATTTATATGAAGTTATATTTCTAGGTTAATTTCATCAGATTTTTTATCATAAAAAAGGGGAGATTATTGATCAAATGTTGTTTTCAACATCACTCTATTTTATTATTATAATGGAGATATTTTTAGGAACAATACTCTATCTTTTTATAATGATTTGGATGCTCACAAATACCCGTGTTTGTTATTCTAATGATTTAACATTGAGTATATTTCGGGAAATTAATATTCTTTATGTTCTTATTATTTTGTGATATTAAAGCATTTAAACTGTGTGGAATATTTGGCAAAGTATTCATAAATAATTTGAGCATGTTCTGGAAACACTGTTCATACCCAACGTGGAAGAGCATATATGTAAGGATAGAATCCATCGTTTTGTTTATGGGAGTTCAAAAAAAGTATGGTTAAATAACCCTATGTTATGAGAAAATTATGTAAGAGGAACCTTACATTTGGAAAGAAACTTATTTTTTTAATATCATAAAAGTGTGGAAGAAGAATCAAACGTATGTATGGAATGTTACATTTTTTTTCTAGAAGGTATGGTTCATCAACCTTACATTTATAAAGTACCTTACTTTCTATCAAAATGAATGGATCATATATCTTATGTTTTTATTAAGTGGAAAGTATGGAAAATATACCATATGTTTTAAAGTTGAAGAAAAAAGTATGGATGATAATTCTTTTGTTTGAGATCAACCTTACGTTGTCAACATTACATTCTTAGAAAAGAATGATATGTAGTTCAACCCTACGTTTGGTGTCATAAATTTAACATTCACCTTTATGGAGCCATAATATTTATTCCGATTAAAAAATTTATTTCAAGCCAAATTCAAAGCCCTTATTGAATTGCATCTTTGGATAATTCAAAGCCATTTATTTATGATTTAAAGGATCTATTTAAGAGAAGTATTTCATACAGATTACAAAGGGAAGTTATGCCTGCTCTATTATTGGAACATTTGAATATCATGATTCTTACAGCGACTTTTGTGGATATAAATATATAAGTAAAATGCTCATATATATTCATTGTTTATTTATATTATTTTTAATTACCAAATAAGTGAGATAGTTTTTCACAAAAATGATAAAAAGAACATAATCTTAAGTTTCTTGACTTCTTTTAATAGTGCTATTCTAGATATACAGATATGCTATTACAAAGTATGTTAAAGAACTATCTTTTAATGAAGAGGAAACACGTTGAAGATTTACTGTTTCTACATTAAATATCTATCGTGAATCGATTTTTGTTGGAGTTGCCGAATTTATTTCTATATCTATTGCAACCAGATCGACTCCGAACTGTCTTTAATTGAAGAAAAACTTTTTTTAAGACAAATATCCATCTACTATCAGTTTTGTATTGCTGTAACTATGACGAACATCTGGAATGTATTTTTAATCAAATACACTTTTCATTTTGAGTCATCAGCTTATCAAATGAAGCTGTGTATTCAGTTCTTTGTGTGAACCATAAGGATTTGTTTTAGACTCAACATCTAAAGGGGTCAATAACCTACACTCAATTGTGGACTGCCTGTTGATAAGCAGACCAGATAGTGAAAATCACCATGATTGTAGAGTAGAGAATTAGTGGAGTGGACTAGGGGCCTTCTATTCCCTAAAACACTATAAATATTTATATCCTGATAACTATTCATTTCCACTGTATAAAAATTCTGATAAAGTAAAAGGATAGATTTGGCAATCATCATGATTTTTTAAGAAATTATAAAATGCACAATTCACCCCCTTATTGTGTGTATTTGGTATAACTCGATTCAATAGTGAATACATAATTACTTGATTACAAAATAATCTCACCCTTTTCTATTCCTAGATAAATTTCCACTTTATCTCTTAGGTGATTTTTTCATTCAAAATTTATTAGTAGATCATGAGAACCATAAATTGAAAGATAGGTTATTGTATATATCGTTACCACATCAATTGTTTTAGCATAAGTTATCCAATATTCTTAAATCATAATATGGAGAGATGATAATTTAATATTTAAAACCTCATCTAATATCTAACATAAACTATTCCATTAATGGTTAACCTTATATCCCTTTCGAATGATGAAATTCCAAAAAATTAGAAAGAAGGTCACCAATTCTATCAATGTTAGCTTAACATGGATCCCCCTTATATCATATAGAATATACTATTTTTCTCATATCAAATATCTGAATAACTCCATCATGTATTCTATTGAAAATTTTTAATATCCCGATTTACTATAAATTTTTATTTAATACATGCATGTTTCCATATTCTAAAATTTGGGGGATATATTGCATAAATAATTTTTTAAAAACATCATCAATGATAAAATAATCCACTTTTTTGAAAAATCATAAATCAGTTCAAAGGTAATATGTACCATCCAATTTTCTTTAGCCAAACATCATTATCATAACATCAGAAACATATTAAAGGTTATATTTTCCTAAATATTTTTCCCATGAATATCATGATTCCATTATTTCAATTATCTATTCTATTGGAACTTTGAAAAATATTCCAATAAATGAGGAGAAAAAAACATAAACTCAAAAATCCTTATATACTTTACAATTAGTATAACACAATTGTTGAATCCAAATACAAAAAATCATCAATTATTCCACTTTATCCCAAATAAATTAACAATCATACCCCATCTAATTACTAAATAACTCTATCCTTTCACATTTCACCTATATTCACATCATCATCAAAAATTAAACCCTTACATATTCCACCTTGATGATTATCTTCATGAGCTTTCTGATTCAAACATAAATTTTCAGAATTTCCATTAATTCGACATTCAATACATCCAACCGTCGATGATGTCCTTGGGAGGCCATTATAGTCATTTATTTCACTAATATAACTTTTCAATTTTCTTTTTTTTTGTGACTATATTTTTTCCTTCATTCCAATAGTAAAAAAATATTCCTCTTCCTCTAAGAAATTCACTTTGGGTTATTATTCCCACATTCTCAAAATGTAAGAAACCAAATAGTGTTTACTCTATAGTATCCATTACCTGAATTATGAATAAACTCTTTACTTCTCTGGTTTGGTGAGACTGAGAAGTGATTATGTTACACATTGTTAATTGTGTTCCATAAAAACTTATTATTCATGATCTCAACGTCGTTAACTGTAGTGATTATCCCATTTGACTGCTCATCAAACAAATATTCATCACATTAATTTGTAACCTAGTTCTTTTTAGTTCTGACCATTTACTAAAACCATAAAATATAGTGTGAGAAACACTTATCATCATGGAAAACATCATAATAATGAAAAAAACTTATATTATGTATAAATCATGACACATTATTTAATCTATAGAACCTTAGGATTATCCTATGACAATCATAGTCATCTTCTATTTAAATTCTTCATGAAACTTCATGATTTCTTTTGATTTACATATCATATCCCCTAGGAGTGTCTAACCGGTTGTAAAATAAAGCCAGTTTTTATATACTTGTTCCTGATCGAGTTTATCATAATATGGGGTTTTCTGAGTTTTTACCATAATTTAAATCCTTTCTAGACCCAAATCCACATTCTGTATCTAGTTAAGGATTTATTTCTTAGAAACCACTTTCTCAATAATTTACTAAAATTATATAAAATTTCCCTCAACTTTGAATCACCCATAAACGTTTTCTTAGTGATATCTGTATAGAGAGCCATAGAAATATCCCTAGGCATCTCCATAATCGTTTCCAATCATAGAATCCAAATTACGACTTAAACATCAATTTGATATACACTATAGTGACCCAGTCTTAACATAAAAGGATATTGGATCATTTTATTTTAATATTTATAACATGAAAAAAGTACATGCCTGAGGAATATAATATTTTAGGGTATTTGGAAACATGGAAACACACTCTTCTAACTTGTTGAATGTTCTTTAACACCACCCATAATGATCTACCCCTTTAGTACTCATCATAATAAAAACCTATTTAAAAACATTCTCTAAAACCTTAAAAAAGGAAACATAGTAAAGGGTGTGCTCAAATTTTTAGTAAGGGTAAATAAAAAAGATATGTAAGCATGAAATAATTATAAGGGTAGAATAACATGAGAATAAAATTTGAAAAAGATTCAGTGCATATCAATTATTATAATGATGAATAATCGAATAAATATTTCCAATTCATCCGACAAGAATAATAATAAATTAAGAACATAATCCATGAAATCATAATACTGAAATAAGAAATGGAATTCTGTTAGAAATATATACTTATAAAATTATTTCCCTAATAGTAATGGATTACTACCATGACAATCTCAGTGGAATGGTTTCACCCTTAAAAACTTCTTAGTAGACAATGATAACTAATAATACATTCTTAGTAGACAAGCTTCACTCCCAAGATCATCTTAATGGGAAAATCCCTTTTCCGAATCGAGTTCTCTATTCATTCAAATCATGCATATCTCATGATATATATATATTTACCTAATTATTTGTTGTGAGATATTGTTCCGACCAATCTATTAATTAAATAATACATATGAGTAACACATGATCATAGAAAATCATCATATCATAATCCATGAAATTAAAATGGGAATCATAAACATGTACTAATATCATAGCATATGGATAATAGATAGGTTTCATGATGATTTCATCATATAGTAAACTGTGAAAATAAGTGGGTTTGATAAGATTGTATCATGACATAACCCATAGAAGCGAAACGAGTTTCATAAAGAAATTCCCTCAGAATTATAACCCTTATGAGAATAAAAAAAATGTTGTCTTTGGATCAAGACCCCATTAAAACATAAAAAACATAAAAAATGTTATCTTAGATGGGACATAATTTATAAAAATATTTTGAAAACATTTTTTGAGGTGAATATTTTTTTTTGAGATGAAAAATTATTTTAAAAAACAAAACTATTTTGAATATAATTTTCATTAAAAATAACTTTGAAAACATATAAATGAATCCATGAAAATAAAATTAAAACATTTCTTGATAAAAATATATTTTATTTGAAAAACTTTTAAACAACTTTTACCATGTATATACCCATAAAAACATATAATGGAATCTTTGAATGTAATATTAAAAAAATTCTGAAGAAAAATAGATTTTATTTAAAAAACAATTTGAAAACATTTTTCACTGACAATACACTTGAAAACATATAAATCATGCTTTCAAAATAATTTTAAAAAATTTATTGAGGGAATTATATTTCCATTAAAAACTCTTTGAAAAAAATATTCTTTGAAAATACCCTTAAAAACCTATAAAAAAGTCTCCGAAAATAATTTTAAAACATTTTTTTAGAAAAATATATTTTCATTAAAAAAAGTGAAAATAATTTGACATTAAAATAACAAATAAATATTATTTTGGAATAATTGAAAAAAATTTAGAACATTTCTTATGAAAAATATACCTTGGTTAAAAATTACTTTGGAAGCCATTTTTTGTGATAACATTTGAAAAATTATATAGAATGATTTGAAAATAATTTTGAACAATTCTTGAAAAAAATTTCTTTGAATAAGAAATTTATAATATTTTCTATGAAACTAACCATTGAAAACATATATTTTTATTAAATCACTGAAAACACATTTGGAACATATTTTTTTGAAACATATTTTCATTAAAAACCACATTAAAAATAGTGAATATATAAAATATTATTAAATTTTAATATCTATTTTATTTTTGTACAATTGTAAATTATTTTTTAAGGAAATTATAGACATGACAGTGGATAAATCTATATATGCTGAACATTCCTTTTTCACCATAAAATTTTAGAAATATTCCTCAATCAAAAAATTAAAGGAAGATTATAATTTTTATAACTATTTTATTAAAAATGTTTAAAATGGGTAAAAATTTCTTTTACATAAAATATTATAATAGTATAAAACTATACATTTTTATAAAACAGGTTTCTAAATGAAAATATATTTTTGATCGATAGGAGAAATAATGTCCGATTATCATAGAAATCTTTTCTTAATTATATCTAGTAATAGTGAGTGTAAAAATTATATCATTACATAGATATATAATTAATAAACAGAGAAGAATAAAATTCATGACATTTATTTAGAAGTGGATCATAATATTTCATCAAAGTAAGGATTATCATAAACAAACCTGATAAATAATGAGATTATAACAACAAAATATTACCACATTGGTATTATTGATTAGAAATACCCATGAAAGAATGAAACTACAAAAAGATAAAAACAAAAAAAAAACAATTTTATTCATGATATATAATGTAAAACAAATGTATATAATCCCCATAAAAGAATGTACGAGCATAACATAACATATGTCTCAAGGAAGGTAAATTGAGGAAAAACTACATTACAAATTTTATAACTTTTGAACTGTAAACCCCATGAATTATAGATCTTAAACTGGATATGTTAATGAAAAGAAATTTAAGAATAATAATCATATAATACATTAATTTTTAGTATATAATTTGAAATGACTGGTGAATAATACATAAGTCTCATAAAAATAAAAGCGAGATTAGAAATACCCTTACGTTAAGTCTTGAATTTTTCATACATTTCAAAACCTCCTATATAATAAATTTATGTTTATTATAATTCTAAAAGAGAACCATATTATTATATATCATACCATAAATGAATTAATTATTATAATATATTACCTGTTTATTATCAATGTCATGTTAAATTTACGTTTCAGGTAATAACGATTTTTTTCTTACATGTTTTCAGTTGTTCATATCGACCCTATTATATAGATAATAATTTACCCTTTTTCATAATTTTAAAAATAAAAAATACCATATATATTAATTAACTGTTTATTTATAATAATCTATAAAATATATAAATATGAAATGAAATACTACGTTATTGGAAACGGTAGGCCTTACGTATGGATGAGCCATGTTTCCATTTTTTGTCATATTTGTTAAATGATAATGAATAAATGGTATATCTATATATAAATATATTATCATTCTAGTAGAATTATTATGCCATAAATATCACATATTTTTATTAAACCCATCCTTAATACACTACATGTAAAGCGTTAATGAGTCACATCTCTTTGAGGAGGTGGTGGCCTACACATCCACAAATGATGTTATTATATTCCAAAAAATGAAAATAATGAAAATATGTGTTATATGATAATTATAAAAGCATAAATAAATCATTAATATCTTATATAACATATAAAAAGTGTAATTAGATCATTATTCCTTTCCATGAGAGGTGATAATGGAAGAAGGAACGACATCAGTTCAAGAGGCGATAGTCCTCCGTACCCACGAATGATGATTGTGTATGTCATTTGATGGATGTGTGTGTGAGTGTAGGTCATGAAATTAACATAAAAACATATAATTTTATTGTGTATAATTATTCTTTTATATAATCATTTTATAAGAATAATTAATGTGGTTGATAAATAAATAAATAATGTTTTGTTTAAAGGATGTTAACTCTTATTTGGGTAATTTTTTGGTATACACTAAAGGAATAACTTGGTTTTAATAATAAAAAAAAGTGAGGATTTCAAGATTATAGGAGGGAAGTTTGGAGATTATTAGGGTATGTCTTGGATGAGAAAAAAGGATTGAGTGTTGTGAATAAGTGATCAGGATTAGTGCACTTTTATGGTAGAGTAGGAGTGACATTCTTGTAAATATAAAACGATAAATACTATTGAGAGATCTCCATTACATGATATGCCTCCATTAATGGCAAATTTTATATATAATAGGAATCATTATCCATATCTGTCCACAAAATTACTTTTGGACATGTTTTTAGGTTATTTTCCCACTTAAATTACTGATTAACCCCTACATGAACTTGTTTTTCCTTAATTATGATCATAACCATTTTTTACGGAAAACTATGTTTATTAGAGTATAAATTCTAAATTATTCTTATTATAAATATTTAAAAGTTGTTTCCAATATATTGGAACATAAGTGTCAGAAATTAATTAAAAATTAATCACTCTGATTTGATGAGACAACATGTTTTAAAGTGAAAATGTTCATAATATTAAAATGTTATTATATCGAATTAAAATGTGAAATTAATTAAAATTACCAATATTGTTTTAATATATGTATATTTCATATCAATATACTTTAAAATAAATTTAATATATAATATATCTATATAAATAAATTTGGAAAAAATTCAGTTTCTATAAAAATTTAGTGGTTTCAACTATTCATCAAAAAAATTAAACTTCTAAGAAAATAAAATCACCCAAAGTACATTTTTATGTAATTATTTTGAAAATGAAGAGATTTTTTATAATAAAAGTTTATAAAAATGTTAAAAATTATAATTAAAATAGTTTCACCTTTAAATGGTGGTAAAATAACCTTCTAAAAAAATATCTTTGAGCGTATAATTGGATTTATTCTTATCTGTTGTCTATAATACACAAAATATTAACATTAAATATTTGATTGAATTATATATATATATATATCATTAAAATAATTTATCAAAAGTTTTTAAAATAATTTATTGATGTAAAACTATTTTGATAGCATAAATATAGTTTTCTAGAAAAATATTACCTCTATTTTTAAAAGCATTTTATTTGAATTTCTATTTAATTTATCAACAAATAATTATTCTTATAGACATGTGTAATACATGTTTTCATAATTTAATTAATACTATTTCTAACCACCATTCTAATGTTATGGTGAAACAATAATATGAATTTAATGATATTTTTAGTAGTACATTTTATTTTGGTAAAACTAGTTCTTGCATGATACACAAGTTATCTATTAAACATAAAATTGTGTGTAATAAAATCCAAAAATATAATTTCATGTACTAAAGGATAATTTATGTGTTTCATGTTGAAAAAGCTTGACTTGGTTTTGTGTACAAAGAAACAATAACTTGGTTCTTTCATATAGGACATGCTATATTATTATTGTGTGAAATGAAGAATATAGTAAATATTAAATTAAATAAAAAAATAAATCATAAAACTCAGGGCATTACATAAATATCATAAAATTAAAAAGATTATATTCACATAAAATATGTTCAATATTTACCAATGAATTTGGTTAGAGTTGATAATTGATTATGATTGTTCAATCCATTAACAACCATTGAAGGTGAAAAATTCTAGATTATATAAATAGAAAGTATATTGAAACCATATACATGATGAAGATTAAAAGGGATATAATAATATTTGACATGTAAAATATATACTTGTGAATCATGAAAAAGACATTGTCATACCTTTCTAAAATAACTTCTCAACCAGCCATTCTTTAACGTACCAAGGAGGCTAAAAAAGATAACATGGTTCTATTGAAAAAGGTAGTGAATATTCTTGATTTTGACTTTCTTAATGATGGATTTATATGGTTTGGTACCTATATATGTTTCCCATAAAAACAATAGTTCATTATGGAACATCTGGAATATGAAGATAATTCATCATTATTTATTCAAATAGGATTGACTATGATGTATAAAGATCAAAAGAAAATATTCATGGGGGTAACAAAAAGATAGAGATTGTAAAATTTGTATATATATGAATGATATTAAAAAACATCAAGCATGAATGAATCATGTATAAGGGTATAATAAAAACCATTCCAGTACTAGTAACCAAATTGTAAATCATAATGTTGGATTTTGTTATAGGACTCCATATGACAACTAAAGGTAATAACACCATCTTGGTAGTTGTCGATTTCCATAAAAAGTCATCACTTTTCATTTCAATCAAGGATGGTTTCTATCATATATAACAATCCAAGATATACATAACATAATTGGTATGGGTTAATGGAGTTCCACTCATTGAAGTATCTAATAGATAGGTATTGTTTACCTAGAGGATTCAGACAATCCTTTAGAAATCATTTGATATAGAGTTGAGATTTGGTACTGCTCATCCCATCCAACATATGTACAGTCTGAAATAACCATTATAAATCAAGATGATATGAGGAGATCTTGTACCCTAGTGGAGTTCTTATATAAAAATGGTTTCAATTTTAACATTTAAATGGAACTGTATGATAATCTATAGGGGAAGAGGTATCTGAATCTGAAATGTTGGGATGAAGATGGAGAATAGGAGTTAATGTGAAATAATACCATCCAAGAGATTATTGAGAATGTTCAAACCATCTAGTTTGAAAATAAATATAAAAAGTTTTGAAAAAAAATATATACACTCATTAAAGATACATGAAGTTTGAATATTGAGATAAGTTGTTAAATTAAATAACATAGTGGAATAAATTAATAATGGTTTGGAATTATTGAAAGCATAGTCCTAGATATATCATCCCATTTGAGATCATTAATCCCATCATAGTTTAGCAATATTGAAGAAATATATATTGGAACCCTCACATGTACTAAATTAAGAGGTGATACCTTTATAGAACGATCTTTCATAAGAGGAGTAACCACTGAAGATCTTAGATAATGGCGAGAATGTTCTATTAAAAAGGACAACTCAACTCCTCAATGTACTATGGAAGAACCACAAGTTTGAGGAATATATTTGAACTATATGTGGTGATGATACAAATGTACCCTCATCTATTTTAATGAATGAAATAAAATTTTGATGGTGAAATTTATGAAGGGTGGATGAATGTAATGATATGATCATTTATAATGGAAATTTTCCTTTTAAATAGATAGATTCTTTATAAATTAATGTTGATAGAGAACACATGGATTAATTTGGTTATTTTAAACTGATATATCCTGTTAGTTTTAAAATTCCATTAAGCATCATACCCCTTGATTATATGTCTATTTTACAGTGACCATTAAGGTTTACATATTAAGGGTTGCAATACATTAAAATTGATATATATGAATTGAGAGATAAAACTTACCAGTATGATCATAAACAAAAAATCCTATTTATCAAAGCTACCAATGGATATGGAATCACTAGGATGTTCCCTTGAATTAGACTGAGAAAATATTTAAAAACTAAATCTTGGGTGAAATGGTTTATGAGATAATTTCATGATTATTGAGATCATGATCAAAACCATAATCACAAAACCACCCCATGAAGGCACCACCATTGAAAAATATACCCTTGGGAAATGCATGTGCAATAATGGATTATGATTTTGCATATTAGAATGCGATGTCAGAGAAAATGCCCTTTGCACTGGATGCTCGATCCTCAGTAGGTGTTGATGTTCTTCATCCGTATAGGGTTTCACTACCAACGCCTTTGGATTCTAGTTCTACTATGGAGTCTGGGTCTTCACAGTTATCTTTTAAAAATGTGTTGTGTAGATTTTCATGGGTTTGGGGTTCCCTTACATTGATCTAATCGATTTCATCGTCAGTTTGTAGAAATGCCTCCAGCTTGTCAGGGGAATATTCATCGAAGGCATATGATGAGGAAATTGGAAATCCAAAATAGAAACTTATTGGTCACTTTGGATCTGTAAAACCTATGATTTCAATATTCAAAAAGTTTGATGAATATTGGGGTCTTGCGACTCTGGTATAGGCTTTTTCGATTCACTGTTTCACTTTTTGATTGATCTTCTTTTCTGAATGGTACATTATAATCGCATGGTGTAAATCCTATCGCAACATGGGGTTCTTGAAATTCAGACTATCATGATAGTCAATTGATATTCTTAATGGGAAATAAATCCTTTTTGCGGTGGTGTGGATTTCGTTTCTAATTCTACCATTACCCCTACAAAATGTTTCTTTTCTGAAAGCTATTGGATATTCTCTTAGATGTTTCCTATATTTAGATAACAGTTCTATAGGGGGTATGGATGTGTCAAATATGAGGATGTCTATTGAGTTAAATCTATCATTACCGATTCTGTAGAAGATAACTTTGAATATGGAGGGGTATCTTTCTTTGAATAAATATATTGTATATCTGGGTTTTACCAGGTATTATTCCCATTGTTGTCTACAAGGCCACTCGGTGCAGTTTTGTAGGAAATTTAAATGAGGTGGGGGTCATTTTCAGAATTCTGTTATCTGGGATGAGATATATAATGATTATTTGATTAGCTGAAGTGATCTATCTGAAGCTATTACAAATCCAAATTAGGTAAATATGATTAATGTTGATTCCACTGCTAGTAATCTTGATATAATATCATTGACTAGTTATGATATGTATAATAGCAAACCTGTAATATTGTCTGACGGTGGTGATATTTTATTTTTTGTAGGGACGATTCAATTTTACATGTTACTCTGTTGATTCCCAATTGTATCTCCAAGGGATATATTTTCTTGTGCTTATCTATAAATTCATATTCTTCTAGTATGTTTTTGGAAGGCTTAGTTAAATAATTTTTTCCACTAGAT
This sequence comes from Viscum album, assembly GCA_963277665.1. NCBI lineage: Eukaryota > Viridiplantae > Streptophyta > Magnoliopsida > Santalales > Viscaceae > Viscum > Viscum album. Next base: position 1,941,256,788 of record OY728143.1, on the reverse strand, counting down.
TGTCCATTGAGGTATATTTGGTTGGATCCAAGAGTTGTAACTTTTGAAACATTGACTACAACTGAGTTAGGTGAGCATGATATGTTTATATATTCTTTCATTATATTAAAGTTGACTTTGTATGATTTTATGTAATTTTTCTGTGGTATGTGTTTTTAAAATGAATAGTAAAAAACGTAGTTTTTTATCATAAGGGTGACTTTTATTACAAATGAATATGTAAAGACCTAAAATTTTGTAAACCTAATTATAGAAATTGTATATATTTATGAAATAAATTAATGAATCTTAAAGAAATTTTTTTAAAAAAATTAATAAAATATTTGTCTAACCTAATAAAAGTAATGTAAAAATTTAAAATAAAAAAATGTTTTCAATCTTCTATTTTAATTATTTATTATAATTTTAATATTAGGGTTTTAATTGCTTTTAAAGATACGTCAATTTTTTATACAATATATAAAATTATATTAAGATAATTAATAACTTTGATAATTATGGCTTATAGAGTAGTTTGAAGGTTAAAAACATACATTTTCGTAAAAAATCTTTTTACAGGATATTTGAGTTTTTTATAAATAAAATTTAAAAAATTGGATATTTTATTTAATAAAACGAAATTAATATATGTTATAATATGGTTCAAATTATGTTAAAATATTATTTTTTATTTTTCTTTTTGAAATTAATTACTATGGTTGGAAATAAATTACACCTATAAAATTATAAAATGAAAAACATTATTTATTAATATGAAATGACATGAAATATGTTTCAAAATTGATAGATAATTTTTGGCTCAAACAAACCTCACTTACCTTCATATCTAATTCAATTTTTTAATTTATTTTACATTTTAATAATAACAATATATTATTGAAAATATAAATGGTACTTGCAAAACTGTCATCCTATTAAATAATAAAAGGGGATCCTTCCACCACCTCATGTATCACCACCTCTATCAAATTTATTACTAAAATATTTATATTATATTCCAAATATAACAACATCAAACATCATTAATCCCATTTTAAACATTATTTATCTTAATTTCACTATTTATAATGATATATTTGAGAAAATTAACATGATATTGTTGTAATTATTACAAATTTAGTATAAAGTGATGTAAACCCAAGGAATATCCATTAACAAGGAAAATTTCCCTTTTCATAATCCTTTTTCCCATTATTATTCTTCATAACCTTTTATAAAAATAACTATATAATGATGTTATAATAATTTATAAACTAATATGTAATTATATTAATGTAAAAACAATTATTTATTCCTTCCCACCCACTAAGAAATACAAAATAAATTCAATCATGCATTGTGCAGACTATCGCCTCTACAAAGAGATTCCTTTTTTTAATTACCTCAATGAAAATCATGTCTTTCTTTCTTAAAAAATTAAAAATTGAACATATAAACGGTTAATTAATGAATTAATATGATATTTATGACATCATTAGGGTTCTGAAATTGTAAACCTTTCCCTTTCTTACACCCACTAAATGAAAAAATTGAAAACAGAATATGTTTGTACCTAAGGACTACAACCTCTATTAAAGTTAAATATTTCATATTTATATCCATATAATATTTTATTATTTGTAAAAACCGTTAAAATATAAATAACTACTTGATAAAATCTAAAATATATCATTATAATTTAGCAATAATGATATTATAACTAAATCGCCGATAATCATAATCATCCAATAATTATAGCTTGGTCAATTTCGGGTCAGTTTATCCCCTTATATGAACAATGATATAAGTTTCTATCAGGGGTGAATAAGAAAATATAATTAATATTGATCTTTTATAATAATAATCATTAACGTATTTTCATGGTGATGAAAATATAATATACAGTATTTGATAAGTGATATTAACAATCAATTCTTATGGTAAATTTAACCACAGAAATTAAATATTTCACGTTGTCGTTCACACATAGAAACCATTTTGTTAACCCATTTAACTATATAAATATTTATATAATGGAATAATAAATTTCATAAATCTACATAAATCTAGATATAATGACTCAATTTTATAATATTTTTGTCCATTTTCAGTATATAGAAAGATTTATAAAACAAATGATTGAACCACCTTGAGTAACCAACATAAGAGAGACCTATATAAAACATATATAACATATGAAAATACACCAAAAATGGAATATAAAATAAATATGAATAAATTTATTAACAATTATTTTTTCAAATATAATCTGATCATCCATGAAGTTAATAACATGTGTGGAACGAATCAGGACCTATGTAAGTGTTTCTTATTTAAAAAACACAACCTTGAGTTATTATACAAAATATATTTTTTGAATGTTTTATCTAATACCATTTTTTTAAAGATACCTTATTTATTCATGTAATTTAACTTATAATCTAAAATTTTATTCTTTGAGGTGTTTTGACAGGAATTTTTGTGTGGTTGTTAGTGATTTTTGTCACAAATTTAATTTCATGAGACACATTTTTTATCAAACACCATAATACTATTGATTGGGATTGATTACTTCCAAATGAATATATATTTCAATATTCATGTAATTAATGCATTTTGGAGATCCATATAATATTATTTATTTAAGTGAACATTTATTCAATGGGCAACAAAGTTTTATGGGATTTTTCAAAATCACTTTCCATCAATAGAGTTACAATATTTCTTATTGAACTCTATTATTCCAATTTTGATTTATTATAAATAAGGAATTTATTATAATTTATTTTACCCTTATTTTCTAGTGTTATATAATTCATCATTCTAAAATAAATATCAAATGTCTCTTACCTCAAATATTATTCTACTCACACAAGTTTTAAGGATGTAATTATTATTTATTTGTACAGGATTTTTATCATGTGTATGTATAATTTTATATAATGTACACATCTCCCATTTCTTATATTACATCTCTAATTTTTTTTATTCATGGCACATTATTTACAATAGTAATCCATTTCACTATCAATAGATTTATATTTGAATGTCACTCATACCATAAATAGTTCATTCATAACTTCATTTATAAATCGTTACATTAGAAATGTGATATGCCATCTAAAGAATTTGTGTATTATTTAATTATAATATTATTTTAATTTAATTTTTCTAAGTTTTTCAATGGTAAAATTTTTCTTCTAAATGGATGAGAAATTAAATTCTATTCAATAATGAGAAAATAAGTAAAGAGTCATAGAAGATGGAAATAAAGAAAAAAGAGGGAGTCCCCTCATAGAATGTTTAGAATTTTTTTTAGAAGAGAGTCGTATGTAAAACAAATCATCAAACCCAATTAGTGATCACATATAGACATTTGGATATTTTTCATCATGTTAAACTCTCCCTGTAAAATTGTACTATGTCAATTTTTTTATTAAGAATGGATTTAGAGGCTCTGAGAAATTTTTTTTGTTTTGCAATAGAAAGTGTAATGAACTAATATGCATAGAGCACCATACATGAGTTAGATTCTCCCATGATAGATTTTATTTAGAATAAGGTAAGCACTCTCTTAAATTTTTCTCGTTTTAAAGTAGATATTGTATAATATTTAAATTAATTTTTTTTTGAAAAAAAATATTTTTAAATTTTTAAATTTTAATTTCTTTCGATGATTGTTTTTTATCATTGACTCTTGATTTTTTTGTTATTTCTATATATATTTTAAAAGGGTGAAAATGCCTAATTGTGTGCAACCATAAACCTCATAAACAATTTCCAAAAATAAAATTAATGTTATGGTTTCTGTGTGGGTGATTTTGAAAAAAAAGACTATCTCTTAATGTTAAATTGTGAACATATTTTTTTTGATACATTCATTTGGGTGTGATGCTACAATGTGTTGACTCATGCTGGTGTCCCAATTTGTTACCCCACATTCCTACTTTCCAAAGGCTTAAAAATTTCATCACATTCAATGTAGATGTATTCTCCATAATTTAATTGAAATGATTGGATGTCGGTATCTCATTAAATTGATTAATCATTGGAAGTCATTCCCTAGTCTTAGTCTACATCATAGAGTTATGTCATGTATACGAAACACATTCCTACTGCCATCTCTTTTTGGATGACAATTAATTATGATGATAGTATCTAGACATTCCAATGGGCATTGATAGAGTAGAAACCAACAATCAGGAGGGTAGTCGTATTGTGAATTGCTGCTATACATAGAAGGTAGGAACATAGGTCACATGTGTTCTTTATAATAGGAGGAAAATACATGGAGGCATATTAGGTGTAGAACCCAGGGAATCCAATGTCAATCATGAGGAATATAACACTGAAGGCACATATGTTCCAAGGTTTTCACCTTACTCATCCAATGTTTTTCATGGGTAGATAACACCATAGCCACAAATCTTCCAATACATTCACCTTAGTCACACCATATTTATCATGAAGTAGTTGAAAACATATGTTCATATCTTCCATGGATTTCAAATCAGGTATCCCAGTTTTTTCCTAAGGTATCTAACTCCCGAGGAATATATCATTATTTGATTTAACCTTTTCATCATATGTCTAGGAGGAGGTGGTAGACTCCATAGGCACAAATATTTTAGAGCCTTAACCTACTTCATCCCGTGTTTAGCATGAGTTTTATATTCGGGATCACATGTTTAACATCTTGTGGAGATATATTATAATGTCTTACAAAGATTGATTGGGAAACATGTTTAACATCCTATAGAGGTGAAATAGTCTAATAAAGACTAACTATAGTGAAAAATAAATGTAGTGTGTCCCTAGGATGAATGATGTCACACTAGAATATTTAACAATGGATGGATTTGAATTTACATAGAGGAAGATCCAATAGGTTTTCCATAAAACGTGTATATGTAACAATGTTAAAGTTGATCTGGACCCCATTGTAGGTGGATCAATGATGTACAACCTTAAAAGGGGGCTTCTGGGACTACTGTTAGTTGGGATTGGAGCTTAGATAGCTGTCCTACATACTATGTCTAGAAGACAGGGATGAAAACACATGTTGTTTTATGAATCATTATAAGGTTGTGTGATATGATGAGTCTATGTAGTTTTACATCATATGGTTAGGACACCTATGTAATTAAATGATCATCGATGAGGGATGGTATGGAGATTATTCATGTAATCTTACCTTAGCAAGGTGATTTCTATTGTTCTATTTGGTGTGGTTCTTACACATGGAATCATTCCAATGGCTTCTAGGAGTAGTGATGATGTGGATGGGGATTATACGCGAAAGTAGCCCAAGGGACATGGAGAAGATGTTTTTTCTCATTGGGGTAATTTTCTCACCGAGTATGCATTCTAGAGAAAATACAGATGGATGTGGATTATAGGTGCTATGTTCGGACCTTAGAGTGGCCTACTACAAATTCCAATTGTATGGGAATGTATGACCATGTATTTTTGAAAGGTTGGGGATTAACCTAAGTGGTGGCCCAACTCTGTGGATATTTATGGGTCCTACACTCTAGGGATTCTAATATGGTGATTGTGATTATATAAAGGTCCCTAATAACCTATAATCTAGCATGATTCATTCTCAGCGTGCCAAATAAGAGGAAGAAGTAGACCAGATTCCTCTGTTGTGAAGGAAGTGCCAACAAGTTATGGATTGTGGCTTAGAGATGGATGTTTCATGGATGAGCATGTCATTCTTTGTGAGGAGGATATCCTCCATTTAAGGATGATCTCATTCCCAATTATTCAAACATTGATAATACTATTCATTCTTCCTTGGGTGTTTGGGGTTTATGCATGAAAGCTGCCTAGTATGTTAGAATCATCCAATGGTGGGGAAGAAGGTGGAATCCATTGATAATTCTACATGGTAAATCGTACATTTATCACATAGGTTAAGACTATAGTTTGAAATTATATTCTGAGGACATTAGTGCTTGTATATTTTACAACATTCAGTGATGATATGAAGGACTCAGTCCTTACCCCTTTGGGATTTTATAACAACAACTCATGCACCCATGGGTGGGGCCTGGATTAGATAATTCCACGATACGATGATGTGTAGGAGTGGTCCATCATGAGGTCTATGTTGTCATGAATATTCTAATAAGAAAAATTCCATAAAATATTTATTCCAAGAAGAAAATTATTGGTCAGAATTTCATGCCACACATAAAGTGGAGTAGGTAACAAGAATATGTGGAACATAACACATATGGACACGAGGTGTAGCTAAAGTGATCAAGGGTGGGTTTGGGGCCTTTGGGCACTCAATATTTGTAAAGAAGTGTCTTCAAAAGGGAGGAAGTATGGAGAGGCCTAGGAGATGGTATTTGGGAAGAATAGGGCCTCTAAGAGAGGTGAATCTTGATTTCCAGGTACATCGCAGAGGATAGGGGTTTCTTAAAGCGGTAGGATTCATGAGACATGCTGACCCTACCTCAGGAAAAAACATAGATTGCGAAAGGAGGGAATCATGATTGATTAATTCGTTATGAATCCTCATGTACCCAATTTCATTTTTTCCTCATCTAAGGGAATGTTCGATTACAAAATTCATCCACACAATTGGTGCATGAATTTAAGATTATATTTATGCGGGGTATCATGATGACAAAAAACCTTTTATGAACTATTTCAATCATGTTCATGATGCTAATATGCTTTGTAAATCAGGATAAATTTTTTAGTAAAATTTTAGAGTAATCATTTTCCAATAGTTGAATGAGGTAGATATTTATAGCGAAGGGGCTTCATGAAGCAGGGAAGCGGTTTACACAAAAAATGAGATCTTCATGAATTGACGTGGCACTGTCAAATTAGAGAAGAACACATCCAATCCTTAGCGTAGAGATGGAGTGAATTTAGACTTGGGGTTGGGAAAATAAACTATTTGTGTGTTCACATAGGGTATTGATCTTCCAGGGATCTCCGTGAGCTCTGAACAACTCGTGATGGAGTTAGTCCTCATGAAGAAAACACACTTTAACGATTCTGGGATGTTTTGTCTTTGATTTAGATCCAATATCATTGTGAAATCCTCTAATATTCTTGTGTAATGTATTATAGTACAACCCCCCCCCCCCAACAAATGGAGTTGATGAGAAAATGAGGGTCAAATTATGATGCATAATTTCTAAATATTGATAGCCTTCTCTATTTTGTTATGATCATTTTGGTTGATGAATTGTGGTTGTCATGGGAACAAAGGTTATCACGAAGGAAACACTTCCGATATGCCTATAAATTGAATGTGGTGGTGAACCTACAAAGAACTCGAAATCATGGGAAGAAAATCATTTTTCTTTCTTTTTTCAAAGCTCATTATCTCTATTATTTTTTTCTCCATGAAACCATTCTTAGTTAATCGGGCTTCAGAACATTTCTCCATGAATGCTACATAGAAAACTAGACACTATGACCCATAACTCTACAAACTGGGTTCCATGAATAATCTTTGTAAAATACCTTCATGAAAAATGATCATAAAACACTTAAATATATAATCTAATGCTCGTTCAGGGAGAAATTCAGGGATTCATTGAGAATGTTTCTCAGATGGAAGAGCTGTCCAAATACATAATGATTGGGATGTTTTATATATGATCCTACGATTATGAATCATTACTTGGGTTTTTGTCAAAGGGTCAACTAGAATTCTATTTGGGAAAGAGGTTACATCATTAAGGATTCTACTTGAGGTATGATTTCTTTCATCCCATATGCTAAAAGGGATGATTTAGCCTACTATTTTAGGGGTGTACCATGGATATACTAGTGGAATAGAGTAGTTTCAGGAATAAATTGTAAGGATAATGCGACTATATCAACATAATTACTCTAAAAACATATATAAATGTATATGGGGGGATTATGGAGAACATGTCATCACCACCATAGTATCAGGTAATTTGTATGTTCTGTTTGTGGGACCCTGAGAAGTGTTAGAATGAAGAATGGGATTTTGACCAGGGTGGAAACTTCATAGGGGATTAGGCATAGTACTACTGGGTGTGCAAGTCATTAAGATACTTTGATGAAGAGATGAAGAAGCTAGGACTTTACGAGTTGGAAGTTGATTCAAAAATCCATGTTTTCCATCCATATAAAATCAACCACGAGCTACTGAAAAGATAGTCAATGGGGACCAACACATTTCATTTATATCATGGTGAGGTCAGTGTCATCCATTATGAACTTCTTCAAAGCTCCTGGATCCCAATAATTAGTGTGATGTATGATGAGTTTCTCCCTATAAAGAATTTATGGGGGGCAAGGAGAAGCAACATGTTTAGGAAAATGTGTTGTTGGATCTATTGATGGTCACTTGTGATGTGAAGCTAGGGACTAAGGATGTTCCAATTCAGAAGTGGTTTAGAAACCTATTTACTGGACAAGGAGAAAATGTTGTTGAAGGGGAGGATTTAGTAAGGAATTTGTTGATATCGACAAGATCTTGTCCTAAGGGATATCATCAGCAAAAGGTGTGTTCTTATAGGTGGATACAGAAATATATTCAATGATTTCTATCGGGATATAGTGTGATGACTAAGAATCAACCCCAATTTATACTAAAAAGACTCAGTGTGCCACTCATCAATGGGTAGATGCTCCCAATGAAATATTCAGACATGGGGCATGCAACCAATCTCCATCATGTTAGAATAAACTCTAGATACGGGGCATTTTTTCAACCTTATAGTCTGAGTATGAAAATGTTTTATAACATACCTCTGCACATGAGTGAATGGAATATGCCACTATGTTTTTGTGTTTGTGTCCCTCTTCAGACAATTTATAGTTGGGTGGAAGCACACATGAGGGGTATGAGTATCAAAACCCTATATCCTCTTGAAAAATTAACATATAACCATCAATATAGAATATTAAAAGGAGTTACCCAATCAAGTTGGGCCTAGAGGATATAGTTGACAACATTGGGAAGAAAAATCACATTTTCTTTCAGTGGTTCTCAATATCGATGGGGGTTGTTACTGATGACATCGTAGGGTCTGAGGATAATGGAACATACCTTCTGGCCTTTTGAGGTGGGGTACTAGTAGAAGGGTTAACTATGATCTAATTGTTAAGTCGTACAATCTATATTGGTCGTAAGTTAATTTTGGTGTGTATATAGGTTGAATTTAAAGGTGTACTCTATGTTTCTTCATGAGTTATACCCTATAGAGAAGAGGCTTCCATTATTCATGTTTGTGTATGAAGATAGAAATATGTGGAATAAGATACAACCAACCTCTAATGTGTATGGGTTTACTCATGATTATTTTCTGATTTGGAAGATCACCAATCCTTGGGTCATGCTGAGGTTGCAAGTCATCCTGGGCAACAAAAGGGTGAGTCCTGTATCATGAGGTCATGTATGCGGGGTGAGTGGAGGTTTTCATGGCATCAAAGTAGGTGGAATAGGAATGAAATCAATAGACAGTCTAGTAGTTGATGGGATTGAATGTGAAAAAGGTTAAGGAAGAGGAGCAGAAGTACCGGGCCTAACATCCTTGGACAGGAGAACATGGGAAGAAGGGGAGCCATTTAGAGGGGTCTATGGGATGTTTTTACAAGGTCTAAGAAAGAGTATAGATCTTCTGGACATTACATTAGATTCCATCTTTCATGATCCTTGGGAAAACTCAGGCGTGTTCCTCGATAATTTCAAGACGTGGTGGAACCTCAATATGTATGGGATGCATCTTGCTAGTACAGGTCATTCCATGTCATACATTATCATTTAATGGGATGAGGGGGTATGTTTCCTATAATTGTTAGAAGACCTTCGGAATTCTTGGGTCTTTGTGCATCTTCTGACTGACTAAATGAGTGTATTTATAGATATGACCTATCTACCACAACTATCAAAAGTTCAACTGGATATGAACAATTATTTTCTGAAGGAATCAGAAAAGTATTTGGGAGAAGAGGCCTATCAAGGATCACATTTCATTGGAAGAATCTTTTCAGACCTGGTAAATATTTGGATCTTACATACCTTAAATATAACCGTCTTCTTTATCTGATGTCTAACACTCTTTTCCAATTGAGATGGAATAATGCACTGAGGAGGGGGAGGTCCCAAATAGACCTGAAATAGAAAGTGATAGTATCTAAACCCATGAAAGGGATAAATGGGACTGTATCTAGATTTTGTGGATATGATCAGTCAAACACCAGTACCTACAATTGAAACAACGAATGTGGAATGATCCGTAACTGGGTGGCTACAAGTGAATCTTCAATAAATCCTCTCTATTATATAATATTTAAATAAGTTACTACCCCACTTATTCTAAAGAAACATTTTTTATTTATGTAGCATATTTAGAATGAATATTCTAACAACCCTTGGAACTCAATCACAAGAAAAAACACTCAAATTATTTGTACATAAGAATGAGTTGGCGATAGCAGATGCTGCCTGCCCAGTGAAAATGGCCAGTGAGGTCGTAGCATTTGCGTCAACTGTAGAGGATTCGTTAGAGGGGGCTACGTAGACAACACCCTTAATGGAGGGCGTCTAGATTGGTCCCACAATAGGTATTACAGAATAAGCTATGGTAGTGGTTCTACCAGAAGTAGCTGTTGGGTTAGAAATTGTAATATAGGAAGTGGAAAGGGAATCTTCTACTGAGATGATTAAGGAGCCCGTATTGTGTGTTCCTACAATATAATTAATACTGTGATAAATTAGGGTTATGAAACTATATTCACAACAATAGAGTGAGGAGATAAAATAATTCAGATGATGATGTCCATATCTATGATTTCTGAAGGTGAAATAGAGTCTTCTTCCTTAGTTGGATAGGCTGATGATGAAATATTCCTCAATATTATCATCCTACTATTAAGATTTGAATATCAACAAATAGAGGACCATTTTGAATCCATAATGTTAATCTTTTCTCCTTAGAAGCCTATACACCTTAATTTTTTTGAGGGATCTATATTGGATGTCATGAAGGATAAATGGGTTGTCTATCTCATGTAATGGAGGAATGCTCATAAAATAGTCACTCACATTCAAATAAGTGAACTTACACAATTGGTGGGATCATTGCACCACTAGTTATTTAGTTTAGTGATTGGTGGGATGACTTTTTTCACATCCCTTGCACTATGTTGAGACATCCTCATTGAGCGAGCACATGAGGAATGGCCTGAACATGACCAGGCATGGAAGAAGCAAAATGATGAGGTCTCCCATGATATCTATAATGTTCGAGAAGAGATATCATGTCTTGAGTGGAATTAACATGAGCTAGAGATGGCCACTACTACCAAGGCTGAGATCACTATCTATTAGAGGGCTCATCATGATGCATTTGATGTCAAGAATGATAGGATCATGAAGGTAGAGATTGAGGTCCATGAAGAGATGGAATGAATGATGATCATGGATAACAATGTTCTATACTAGGATGACGAGGAGAATAAATGACTGACTATGTGGTCGCAGAACATTGAGAACATTCTGCAATGTAGACTATGATTTGGTGCTGGATCACTAAGGTAGTGTCATAAAGGTACATTTTTCATAGGTGAGGATCTGATCTGTGGATGAACCCCTAAAAATGAAGTTTTGTTAATTTTGAATCATACTTCATTTATTTATGATCTTTCATCAACATTATTTCTACGATGAACAACAATCAATCATAAGGTCACATGAGTCATGCTCGTTTTGAGAAATGAGGGATGTCCTTCTAATTTCTCACCATATGAGAGTGATGGATAATAATCAGAAACTCAGGGTCTATTTTTAATAAATGGAAATAGATAGTGTCTGGGTTGAGATAGGCAATGTATATTGAAAAAGGCTCCCATAATAACCAGAATTCTTTTCCAATAAGATCTAGTTATTGAATGGGATAACACTAGGGGAATTGAATTAATTTCGAACATAGGGGAATGTGTAACATCCCAGATAAATAAAGGATATGATATCATCATATTTGAAAATATTTGTGAATTAAATATTAATTTTACTTTAATGGGGATTCTATGTTCGATGGATTACCCGACACTCAACAATAGGATTCTCTGAAATCTCATGTTGCACACAAGACTGAGTCATACTTAAAAAACTAATAATATAATAATATTTTAAACAGTAGTTAATTCCTAGACATTGTATTGTGGGGAATAAATTGAACTAACTAAAATAAGGTTATAAATGTTTGTAAAATATTTTTACATTTATCCAATAAAATTTATAGGCTTAAAATGTGATTGAATATGATTTTAAGCCTGAAAAACTCTAATATTATTTTTAAAGGTCTCTCTATCGCCTTTTGATGGCGAACCAATTTTTTAATATTGTTTTGTCCCTTATAAATGTTATATTTGAAAAAAATAAACATCTTCTTTATAAGAGGGACATACAAATTTTCTTTCAGAAAAGTTTTGGTATGTTTATGATAATGCTTATTTTTTAATGACTAGTGAAAATTATTACATTTTAAGTCTTAAATGTCTTTTCATATGATATATTTATATAGTTATATTTTTTGTTAAATTGGTTTTAATGTGTAATTGGATTATATTTTTACCATTTAATACAATTTAGTTCAATGGATGTAATTTTACTTAAAAATTGGAAATTAACACATGTAAAACTATTTGTAGCTTTTTTACTTCTTAAAAACACGTTTTTTGGTTTTGACTTCAGGAATTAATTAAAATTTAATTTATGCAACTTCTTTGTTTTGAATTTGAAAAAATGGATTCAATATTTGGAATCAGTAGGTCTAAATTGTGTAATATGTTACATTTATTTTTATATCTTATGAATTGTAACTTTAAAGAATATTTTATTTACCATGGTTAAAGGGTGAATTTGGTAAATAAGGGTAACAAATAATATTATAATAATATTAAATTATCCAAATACAATTCCTAACTCTTTTGGATGATACATTTTTGACCATGACCATACTTGGGTCTATTTGGGGACTCCCTGGAGCAATTTTTAAGTGAAAATGACATTTTATAAAAATTAATTTAATGTTAAAGAAAAATGAAACATAAACATATATCTGTCTGTAATTTTTCTTAAGGGGTAATATATTTCGTATTTTTTACTATAATTATTAATTAAAAATATAAAATCATTTCCTACATAATGATATTATATTTTTAATTATTTATACATCAAATAAAAAATTTATTTATGACATAATGATGATTTATTGATTACCTTATTAATGAATGATTTAAATAAATGAGATTATAAATATTAAAATAAATTTATTTTGAAACTTTTAATTCCATAAAATAATTTTATGGATTATTATAAAATTATATCAATTATTTAATGTAGGTTTTTAGAAGTAGTCAAATTTGAGATTTTTTAAAAGTATTGACATGAATAGTTTATAAATTTTCATATATGAGTTTTTTAAAATTAATACTATTTCATTAAATGATAAAATAATCCAAAAAATCTATTATTTGGCCAAATGACATATAAGATGTCCAAAATGTCATTAATGATCCATTTTTGGGTCTCTTGAAATATTATAATAAATATATTACCAATGTAGTATGAATATACAAGAGGACGTGGTAAATGTTAAAGTAGTTAAATAAATGTTAAAGCAAAAAGATAAGGTTAATGTTATGAAATAAACATGTCTAAAAGAAATCGACTGAGAGGATATAAAAAAATTATCACCTTGGATTCAAATTTAATGAGTTTTGACCTTTTGAAACCAATAATCATTTTATAATAAAATAATACTTTCAAACATTACTGAAGATCCCCTCCACCATCTTACAAAAGGCCACCAACTCTTACTCATTACACACACATCACAAAAACCTTAGATCACCCAAAATATTATACAATAATCACCTCACATCCCTATATTCCACTAGTAATCTTTACTTTTGGCATAAAAAAATAAATAAAGTATTTTGGTTCAAAATAAAAGGAGTTACCTGATTTAAAGGTAACCTCATCACTCAAGTTATTATATTTTATTTTCCATCCCCAACCCCCTAATATGCATTTATTATATTATTTTATACCATAAATAGTATATTAAATATAAGAGAATGTTTTATGATAATTATTCGGACTAAACTCACACACATTTCTATCTTATGGATATGAGAATACTGTTTCAGTGGACGACCGACTATTGCCTCACTAAACGATGATTATTTAATTATCTCATACCACCTCTCATGGTGTCCATTTTGATGGAAATATATTTTATGGGATATATATTATATATATATTGTCTCTATGATTCTGTATTTTTCATTTATAGTATAACATTATGGTTTCCATAGCGAGTAAAAACGATAATTTCATTTGAGGAAGTGCAGTCTACCGCCCCCTCAAAGTGATATGGCTCGTTCATGCCATACGTGGAAAAACTAAAGGATAGAGTTAATGAAATTATATAAGATATTATACTAGAATTATAATACACCTATGTATCATTAATTTTTCATTCCTTTAAATAAGAAATACAAATGAATGTAGAGTTTATGTATATGTATGGGTTACAGTCTCCATGAACGATGAATATCATTTCTTATCTCCAAATGTTATGTACTATTATAAACACACACACACACAAATATATATATATATAGGATATATGTGATATATATGATATCTAAATCATGAATATCATTCTGGTAATACTGGAATTTTGACCACATGGACAACGGGTAATTATAAGAAGTTCATTTTTGACTCAAGTACCAAATATCGACAAAACAACTGTTAATAACTTAAATGATTTTGTAATGTTTATAACGTGGTAATAAGTGATATAAAATAAATAATAAACTTTAATAAGGTTCTGAAACAAGTATAAATTAAATTTATTTTATTATTTAGGAGATTAATGAATGAAAGAGTCCATTCAGACATGTGGTAAGGGACTTCATATCAATATTCATTCATTATGGCACACATTAATGTATAAAAAAATTCATTTATAATGGGTCGAATACCCTTTTGACATTTAATTTCATTCAAAGGGAATATTTTTTATTAATTTTTTTACTAAACGACAAAAAATGTTTCTTTTTATCATACGTGGTAACAATGACCTTTCCACCACCGTGAGAATTATTTGATATGTGGCTTCTTTAACAAGCTGTAATGTTTTTAAATGGAAAATAAATACCATATATTGTTTTTTCATATTTTATTATTGGAAATTCTTTTAATAATATATTTGTAATGTCAGTATATTGAAATTTTATATTGTGATAGCAATATAGAAATTTTATCTTTCCATTATGCTTGTTAATTTGTTATGATTATGTTATGGTTCATGGGAATTATTTACATATAGGGGTGGTTCAATGATAATCCTCGGGTGGGTGATCCCAAGAGATCTCTCCAATGCATTGGGTAACATGATGGAGGTAAACATTAGTGTTTCTACTATGACATTTAGGGAATATACTATGAAGGGTATTCCAAACGTAACTCTCTACATTGATATGAAAGATATAACATAAGTATGTTATGGATGCCACAAGTTACCTTTATGATTTATGATTTCCATGTGTTATTCATAAATCTTAAGATTTTGGGTGGTAGGTCAAAAATTGAAAAGTATGATTTCATTGATTTGTATGTATTTATGGACTAATGATTTATTTCCTTGTTTTATAACCCCTAATGATATTTTTATGGTCATATAATGTTTATGAAATGTTTTCATAGGGTATACGGAAGGGTAAAAGAAAAGAATAACTCAATAATATTTTTATCAAGAATATAAATCTTGTTTTCTTTTAAGATTTTTTATTTTATGAAATAAATAGATACTGATTTGAAGATTCTACTGTTTAATTTTTGAGATGTAATGTAATAGTTACGGCCTAATTTTACAAAACTCTGAAATTGAAAATATCCTAAATGTGAATTATTAACTTATTTCATGATTATATAATTTTTAAGGCCGAGGAATTATAGTTGGTATCATAGGTCGGTTTAGACTACTTTAGAAGTTGGGATATTGTTAAATTAATATCCATCAATTATTTTTAATTTATGGTAGGATCTAAATGATATAGCATTGGAAGATTACCATGTTTCTTCACCTAAGATATTTCAATGTTAATAATAGTTTTCCGAAGAGGAAACATGACAGCTATGACGGGACAACATCATGAGAAAAACAACCTTCTAAATTAGAAACTTTAGAAGGTTGGAATCAAAAATGAATAGTTTGTTGCAGTGATGGTACAATTGACTCTAGTTATAAATGGTGGTGTTATATATGAACAAGATCTTCCAGATCAACCATATATGAACATATCAGTAGTGGAACATTTCATGAGGCAATATCTCCCATAATAAAAAGGATCATCTAACCTTGTGCTAGATGAAGGGTGGATTAATGCCCTAGAAACGATTTTTGATACCATGGGGTGCTCTGAACATCAAAAGGTTAGTCATAATGTTTTTCATTTTGTATGTGAAGACTATTAGTGGTTGTCAATGGTAAAAAAATATTAGGGATAATGAGGAGATTGATGCTCTTGATTGGGATTAATTCAAAGGTATGTTTCTTGAGAAATATTTCCCTAAGGTGGTTAAATATATGATGGAAAAATAGTTATTGTAAATAAGGCATGAGGATGACTCAGTGGATTCTTATGAAGAAAAATTCACTCGACTGGAAGTGTATGGTCCAAATTTCATAGGATATATTGATAGTAAAATCAATCATTTTTTACTCAAGATTAAAACCATCGTATCGAAGGACATTAGCTTCTTGTGAGTTCAAATGTTAAGAATAACTTTTTCAATGTGTGGAGAAGGTGGTAGTGGAGTTTGTCGATGATTAGGTGTACTTTCATAAAAAAAATAGGAAATGTGGTTGAGGTGGCAGAAAAAAGGGAAGAACTCTTCCAAAAAAGTCTAATGGGATGAAACATAAGTTTATTGTTTGTGAAAATTGCGTTAAAAAGAAAACTAGGGAACGCTCATTGAATTATTCTATGTACTACCAATGTGATAAAATGGGGAATAAGGCTCATTATTTCACTAAAAAAGACCCTTGTATTGGTAAGACAAAATTGGATTTGTAGTTAATAAAATGTTTTAAGTGTATTGAAATGAGTCATTATGAAAATGAGTGTCCAACGAAGATCTCAACTGAAGGAAAGTAACTATTCTACGAGGAAAAAGGGGTGGTGAAATCCTTTGAAACTAATTTAGTAGATGTTGGGACATCAAATGAATTAGAATATGGTACACTATTGTTTTATTTAGATTATGCCAATGTGTTTTTTGATTCAGGGCCTACACATTCTTTATTTTTTGAGAAATTTTCAAGTATGTTGAGAATTACATCCAAGGATATGAATTCTGAACTTATGGTAAAAACACTGTGTGCAAATGTTGAGACAAAAAGAAATTATAAGAATCTTTCTGTCCTTATGTTTGGAAAGAATCTACATGTAATCCTTATTTTTTGCATCTAGTTAAGTATGATGTTATTTTGGGTATTGATTTTATTTCCATTTATCATTCTATGATTGACTTCATAGATAAAGAAGTTTTTTTTAGAATGAAATTTAGTTTGTGTATAAGAATGAACTCTTACTTTTGATAACATAACCTGAAGAAAAAAAACTAGAAAAAGATGAAATTGAATTTTTCCTTGAACATATTATTGAAAACAAATGAAATGTTCAGATAAATGATGTTCTAGTGGTAAAAGAGTATCTTTATGTTTTTTTGATGAGTTTCCTACTATAATACCTAATTAGGAAGTTGAATTTACTTTTGAATTACGTCCTAATACAAAACCAATTTCAAAACCCCCTTATCAAATGGCACAGATTGAACATTTAAAGTTAAAGAAGTAATTGCATGATTTCTTTGATAATGTCTTCATTCGACCTAGCACATCACCTACGGGTGTTCTATTCATGCTTGTTAAAAAGAAATATGGTTCAAGGAGACTTTTCATTGATTATATAGCATTGAATAACATCACTGTTAAAAGCAATTATCATTTGACTCATATCGATGATTTTTTTTATCAGCTCCAGGGGGATCAGTATTTTGTGATGAATGACTTGAGGTCAGGGTACAATTAGTTTAAAGTAAAGGAAGTATACATTCCAATGAAAACATTCCATACTATATATAGCCATCATGAATTTTTATTTATGCCTTAACGGTTAACCAATTCAGATGCTGTATTCCTGAATCTTATTAATAGAATTTTCCACAAATTCTTGGATACATTTTGGTAGTGTCTTTTGATGATATTGTGGTATATTAAAAAAGTAAAGAGGAACATGAATGTAATTTAAGGGTCTTCTTGCGAACCATAAAAGAAAATAAACGGTATGGGAAATTTAGTAAATGTGATTTTTGGTTACAAAAAAATTCATTCCATGGTTACATTATTTCAAATTATTGCATAAATATTGATCATTTAAAAACAAAATATGTTAATGCATATCCAAGACCCCCAAATATAGTCGAGATCCATAGTTTTTTTGGGTTTGATAGGCTATTTTTAAAATATTGTTTAAAATGATTCATGGTTATCTAGCCCACTGACTAAGTAAACTCTAAAAGGTTTAAGGTTCATCTGGACAAAATTATGTGATGAATGTTTTTAGTAATTGAATATAAAATTGGTGAATACTCTAGTAATGACATTACCTTCTATAAATGGCTGGTTTTTTATCTACAGAGATATTTTGTTGATAAGACTTGGTTGTCTCCTAATGCAGAATGATCAACTAATTTATTATGCATCACGTTAGATGAAACCTCATGAGTTAAATTACCCTACATATGATTTGGAATTAGCTGTTGTAGTTTTTTTCTTTAAAAATTCAGAGGCATCATCTATATGGATTAAAATGTGAAATATATACTGACCAAATAATTTTAATGTATATATTCACTCAGAAACAATTGAAAATGAGGCAGAGGAGATGGATGGATTTAAGAAAGGACTATGATAGCATGATTCATTATTACCATGGAAAAAATAATTATGTGGCTGATGCTTTGAGTTGAAAAAGTAATGCTACATAAACTATGTTACGTTTGGAACAAGATAATCTTATTAAAAATTTGATGAACTTTTTCATAGATGTGTTTGGTATAGGAAATTACTCATTTTTTTTTTCAGGTGTCAGTGAAATCATCTCTGTTATACAAAATTAAGAAAGCATCGAAGGAAGACAGTGATTTGAAGAAAAATGTTGATTTTGTTCCAAAGGGAAAGTTTCTTGAATTAAACATTGATAATGATTATATTTTGAGATTTGGGAAGATATTATGTGGGAGCTGTGATTCACAGTTGAAGAAATAGTTGTTATGTGAAGCTCATAGTTCTCTGTTTTCCATTCATCCTGGCAGTACTAAGATGTACATTGATCATTGATACTATTATAGGTGGAATTGAATGAAAAGAGATACTTCTGACATTATAGTGAGGTGTTCTACTTATCAACATGATAAATAAGAGTGAATGATATGGAAGGGGATGCTTCAGACTTTACTTGTTCCATATTAGAAATGGGAAAATATATCCATGGACTTCGTTCTGAGATTACTGAAGACATATCGAGGTAAAAATGCAATCTATTTTATTGTTGATCAATTAACTAAATCTACTCATTTTGTTTCTATCCAAAATACCCTATCTATAGATCAACATTATTGACTATCTATTAAAGAGTTATTCTTGTTACATGTAGATCCCATTCCCATTGTATCTTATAGTGATTTTATGTTCACTTCTAACTTATGTAAGAGCCTTTAGAAGTAATGGGATACTCAATTAAATTTATGTACAACTTTTATTCCTTAATTAGATAGGTAGTTAATACCAACAATTCTAATATTGTAAGTCATTATATGTGCTTCTTCAATGGATTAGCAGGGATGTTGGGAGAAACATCTTTCATTGTTCATGTTTTCTTATAATAACAGTTTTCATTTAATTATAAAGATGAGTCCATTTTTGGAATTATATGGAATGAAGTTTCGAACTCTAGGTTTTTGGGATAACTTAGGTGAAAGAAAGATGATGGGTCTAGATTTGGTAGAATAGATGGCAGATAAATTTTAGCTGACACAGAGAAAATGAGGAAAAATCGGTGTAGGAAGAATATTTATGCAGATAACTGGAGGAAGGATATTTTTTCTTGATGTAGGTGATCATGTCTTTCCCAATGTTTTCCAAGGAAAAGTGTGATGTGTTTTGGTATGAAGGGAAAGATGATTCCAAGGTTCATTGGACCCTATGAAATCCTAGAGAAAGTTGGATCAATTGCCTATAGAGTGGATTTACATCCATGTTTATCCAAGGTAAATAATGTTTTTCTTGTTTTAATATTGGTAAAGTATATGCTGCATCTATCTCCTCTTTCCTTTCTTAAAGTAGATCAATTATAAGACAATATTTATTATGAAGGACGAGCAACCGAAATTATTTAACATAGAGAGAATGTAGTGTGGAATAAGGTAATTCATCATGTAAAGGTTATGTAGAAAAACTATATGGTTTTAGTGTATACCTAGGAATCTGAGAATTATATGAGGTATAATTACCCCCACTTATTTGATAAGTGAATAAAAATTGTGGGGACTTAATTTTCAAAAGGCGAGAAGGATGTAACATCCCATGTAAATAAAGTATATGCTATTTTAATATTTATTAATATTTTTTAATTAAATAAAATTTTTAATGTAAATGGGATTCTATGTTTGATGGAATACCCAACACAAAATAATGGGTATCTCCAATATCCCATGTTGGACACAAGGATAAGTCATATTAAAAAATAATAATATATTATTATTTTAAATGGTAGTTAACGCCTATCTGTTGTATTGGTAAAAATAATCAGAACAAACTAAAATATGATTATAAATGATTGTTAAATGTTGTCACATTAATCCAATAAAATTTAGAGGCCAAAAATGATAATGAACTTGATTTTATGCATGAAAAACTCTAATATTTTTTTAAAACGTCATTCTAGAGCCTTTTGATGGAGAACACATTTTAAATCTTGTTTTTTTCACTTTTATATATTACATTTGACAATATAAACATTTTCGATAGAATAGGGACATCAAAATTTAATTTGGGTAAATTTTTTGTAAATTTATGATAAAGATCATATTTTAATAAATAGTGAAAAATGCATTTTATGTCAAAGCTGTCTTTTCATCTGATTTATTTAAATAGATATATTGTCTGTTGAATTTTTTTTAATGTGTAATTTCATTATATTTTTACCATTTAATCTTATGTTGGTCATTGTAGGTAATTTCATCTTTAAATTGGACATAAACTCATGTCAATATTTTTTTAGTTTTTACTTCTTAAAAAAACAAATTTTAGTTTTGACAACATGAATTAATTTTAAATTAATTTATGAAATGTCTATTTTTTGAATTCAAAAAAATGGATTACATGTTTAGAATCAGGAGGTCCTAATGGGTTAAATGGGAATCTTTTATCTTTAGACATTATGAATAGTATCTTCTGTAAATATTTTATTTACCATGATTAGAGGGTATATCTGGTAAATAAGGGTAAAAAATAATATTATAATAATATTTAATTTCCCTAACATATTTCCTAACCCTATTGGATGATACATGTACGACCATGGGAATTTATGTGTTGATTATTTTTTCCCATGGAGCCACATGCATGTGAAAATGACATTTTATTAAAATTAATTTAAAGTTAAGGAAAATTTAGCACACACACAGATCATTTAGAAAAAAAATTTATATGGGGTTATATAAGTGATATTTTCTAAAATAAATATTTTTTATAAATATAAAAAGATTTATTACATCATGATATTTTATTTTTAATTTTTATACATCATATATATAAATTTATTTATGACTCAATGATGATGTAGGGATTACCTTATTAATTTATTATTTAAATAAATTATATTATAAATATTAAAATAAATTTATTTTTAAACATTTTACAGCATACAAAATTTTAATGGAATATTATAAGTTGTTATATTATAAATAAGGTAGGTTTTTTGAAATATTCTAGTGGTTATAAATTTGTTAGAAGTCTTGATTTGAATAGTATAAAAATTTACATAATTTAGTTTTTAAAATGAATACAATTTTATTACAATACAAAATAATTCTAAAAATATTTGATTCAGCCAAATGACATATATGATGTTAATTTTTTCTATTAATGATCCATTTTTGAGTTGCTTGGAATTTTGTAGTAAATTTATTAACCATATAGTAAGAATAAACCAGAGGACACGGTAAAAGTTAAATTGGTTAAATAAAGGTTAAAGTAAAAAGATAATGTACATTTTATACCATAAATTGTTTAAAACCCATTTTATGAGAGGATTTAGAATAGTACTCACCTTATCTTATAATTAAATGATATTTGGACCTGTTGAAACCAAAAATCATTTTATAATAAAATAATACTCTAAAACAATCCTAAAGAGCCCCTCCTCCATCTTATAAAAGGCAATAATATCTAACCCATTACTCACACCTATCAATCCCCTTGAATCATCCAAACATTGCCCCAATTAGCTCCAAACATACATCTCATCCACATAGAAGCCTTAATTAGGGATGAATGCAATTCAATAAAGCCTTTTCATTCCAACCAAAGGGAGTTAACAAATTTAAAGGTAAGATCTTCTCTCAAGTTATTTTATATTATATTCCTTCTAAAACCCCGTAAAATCTCTTTATTACTTTATATCATAACCCCACTAGTATCGAAAGTGTACTAAAATGTTATTATGGTAAGGATTCGAACTATACTCCCCAACACGTCCACGTAATTGATATAAACATACTGTTTCTGTGGACGACGAACTACTGACTCACGAAATGATGATTGTCCAATTATCTCCTACTAACTATCTTGGTGGCCATTATAGTGGAACTATATTTATTTGTGATATATATTATATTTATATTGCCTTTATGAATCAGTATTTTTCAATTATATCATACCTTTATGGTTTCCATAGTGGGTAAATATGATAATTTCATTTGAGGAAGTGCTAACTACCGCCCCTCAAAGTGATATGACTCGTTCATGCCATATGTGGTATGTATAAAGAACTTATTTAATGAAATTATATATGAAATTATACTCGAATTATAGTATACTAATGTATCATTAATTTTTAATTCCTTATATTATTAAATAGAAATGAAAGTAGCGTTCATGCGTACGTACAACTTACTGTCCCCATGAAAGGTTATTTTGATTTCTTATCATAAAATGTGAGGTACTATTAAAATAAATAAATATATATATATATACTGGATATATATGATTAATATGATATCAAAATCCTGAATATGATTTTGAAGATAATTGACTTTGGACCACATGGGCAACTTGTAATTATAAAAAGATCAGTTTTGAATCAATAGAAAATATCAAGAAAATGACCGTTATTAATGTAAATGATTATGTAAGGTTTATAAAATGGTAATAGGTGATATAAATTGAATTATAGATATAAAAAATATTCTAATTAAATGATAAATTAACATTGGATTATTATTTAGGATATTAAAGAATGAACGAGTCAAGTCGGGCATGAGGTAAGGGACATTGTCTCAATATCCTCTCATTGAGGCATACATTGATTTATACATGGCATTACTTTATACGGTGTATAAAAACATTTTTAATTTTAATTTCATTAAAAGGGAATCCATTCTCAAAAAAAAATTACTAATCGACAAATAAATGTTTCTTGTTAACGTATGCGCTAACATTGACTTTTCTGACATCACGAGAATTATTTGATATTTGGATTACTTATCAATAAATAATGATTTTAAAAGGAAAATAAATACCCTATACATTTTTTACATATTTTGGTATTGAAAATGGTTTTGAAAATGGATTGATTATGTCTATATTTTGAAATGTTATATTGTGATTACAATATGGAAATGTTATCTTACCTTTATTCTTGTTAATGTGTTATGATAATGTTATGGTTCATGGAAAATATTTATGTATATAGATGGTTTAATGATAAACTTAGGGTAGGTGAGCCCAATATAGACCTCCAATGCATTGGTTAACGTGATGGAGATAAACTATAAATTTTCTCCTTAGAGATTTAGAGAATATACTATGACTTGTATTCTAACTTTAACTCCCTATGTAGCTGGGAAAGCTACAATGTTAGTATGTCATGGATGCCACAAGTTACCTATATGATTTGTGATTTTCATGTGTTATTCATAAATCTATTTTTTTATATGGTTTCTTAGAGATTGAAAAGAATTATTACATTGATTTGTATGTATTGATGGACTAATGTTTTCTTTCCTTGTTTTATAACCTTATTGATCATTTTAAGCTCATCCGAAGTATTTGAAATTTTTTTTACATGGTATAAACAAGGGTAAGAGAAAGGTATAATTCTAGAAGATTTATATCATGAAAATAATTATAATTTTCTTTTATGTGTTTTTATTTTATGAAAAAATTAATACTAAGTAGAAGTGTCTACTTTGTAAATTTGGAGATGTAATGTCATATTTACGACCTAATTCTCTAAAAATCTAAACATAAAAAGAGCCTCAATTTGAATTATTATACTAATTTGAGATTATGTAATGTTTAAGGATTGGGCCTTATATAATGGGACATGTGAATCATAATTCCAAAATACTAGGACAGAAGGAGAGTTTCATGGTGATATTGGATAACTGGAGATCATATCTGAAACACGGTATCTATACCATTAGAAAGAAATGAGGGAAAGAAAACAAGGTTCAACCACTTACCATGTTCAAAGAATGGAACCTATCTCATAATTCAATCTGAAGACATTTATCATTTTTGACCATGATAGTAGGTAAGCCATAATGGAATGAGACCGAGCCATCTGGGGGTCCCTTTAGACATGGATATGAATTAGGATCCATATAAGGGGCATTAGAGGCAAGAAAATGGAGTGATGGAATATTTTAATGAATTGAAACACTCTTGAAATTACCCCACCATGGTTTATAGAATTATGGTATAAGTGTATATGGTGTATGAATGTTTAAAACCATCTTTCATGGAAGCCTCATCTCAAATTCTAATTGAGTGATGAAGTAACATGAGTGATATAGTTGATGACGGGAACTGGAAAATGGGGTCTTAATGAAGGGAATATGATACCCTTCCATTTTACATCATGCTGAAATGATGATAGATACATAGTTTTAGGTCATATAGAATGAACATTGGACACAGAACTTAACATAATATGGTGAGGATGGAGCATTGTATAATTTAACATCATGAATTCATGATTAATATTATAGTTTAACGTAATGTGATCATGACATTAAACATAGTTTAATGAAATAATATCTAGGCCATGGGTATTATGAATGGGAATGTGCTGTGTGACAGGGTGAAAAAGCTAATGTGAATGTGGTCACATAGACCCAAAAACGGGACAAAATATCACTGGGAATACAATGCACATATCTTTTAAGTTCATAATGCATGGACGGGAACCCCCAGTATAATGTCGGGGATTTTGGACCACTGGCTCATTTTTTCATTTTGACAACATTGCTACAAACCCATCAAGAACTGCATATCCCACATAATACTTGCTATGTATGGGAAACAAGGAGCGGTAAGGGGGTCTTCAATGAATGTGGATGATAACCTTTAGAGTGTGGAGTTCCTGGGATAAAAAATCTACTAAAACATGGGGATGTGGAATGAAGGTAAATGGAGACCTCTAAGGCCAAGACTAAGGGTTATTTATGGATAGGTATTAACTATTATCTATATTTGGAACACATTAATCTTAACCAAAAACATCTGGAATGAGTTGAGAGAATGAAAAAATAAACGTTCAAATGTTTGATAAACATATGATATGATGTTTGATGTTGGAGATCTATTAGGGAATTATCCTAGATGTGAGGTGGTACATAAATGGAAAGAGACCATCTCTATTAGGGGGTCCTTTTGGATTTTAGATATGATAAAAATCCAATATACTATAGAATTGGGGTGTGGAACAGGCCTATCAAAAATTTGGATTCAAACATGGGATCCTAAAATAGATTAAAGTCGCATTGCATGGAACGTATGATGGATATTATACAATGGTCTTATGGTTTTGGCCAAGAGATCTATGTTTAAGGTCGTAGAGTTTGGAGCATTGTGATTATCTCAAAAGAGAGATTCATAGTAGGTAAGAGAGCAATATCAATGTGAATGAGGGCCTCAAAGGCCAAATACCACACCAAAAACTTCTTCGAGGACTCGCATACATTTAAAAGTCATGATTCTTGGGCTATAAATGTGGAAAATATTTTATGGTCATAATTTATGGAAATTATGAAAATAGTTATGTTAGTGTTACCTAAACCATAGGTGGGTGACTGACACATATATGTGTAGTGCACTGGAGTGAAAACAAAGCATGAATGAGGATCAAGGAGACCCAACACCACAAAAAACATTCATAAGGATACTTGCATACAATTTGAAGTTTTGAAACATGACCATACAATAATATTTTTAAGGTAATATTATCTAGACAGTTAGTTAATATTTTAAGGTCGTAGATTTTGGACCATTGGGAAAATGGGAATACGAAGACATTAATGTAGTGAAAGAGTTTAAATTTGAGGTGAATGATCCAAGGATTACTTAAACAACATGACGAGATCCTGAAACTAGTTGTGAATAGTTCAATGACATACGGTCTAGAAAATAGTTGTGATCGGTTTAATGTTGTGTAATATGGACTAATAATGATAAATATATAGGGTATCTATGTCACGCGGATAAAGAATTACCTGAATTGAAAGGATCAAAAAGGGATCAGGTACCACACATATATCTTGAAATATACAATGTATAGTTTAAGGTCATAATGCCTGATCCATGAGGGGGCCAAGGGACTGACAGGATGATGAATTTTAGCTGTGACCAAAGACAATGTTTCTAGGAATTATTACATATCCCAAAATGATGGGAATCAAGACACATTTAGTTTTCAAGAACAACATCGTGGGAGAAAAACAATGATGGGGTAAATCCTCTCTGGAATGTGAATTGAGCCATCTCACAATTATTTTGGGCCATCCCAAACTTTGTTAGGTAAAGAACAAAGTTTCAGGTCATGAATTACAGATTTTAATTCCTAGTTAATGTTCATGTATTTTGGACCATAATGTGGGAATATCTGATGTTTTTAGGTTTCTTTATAGAACCATGATATACCAGATTAAAATGTAGAACATGGAGTCCTGATACCACACAATACACCTTAGGGGAAACCCACATATAGTTTAATGTCATGATGCTTTGAAGTGGAATGAATAGTTTAAGGATATGTTTTATTTACCATATAGTTCTTAGTTTATGATCATTATGTTCGAAAATATAGTTATTTGAATGAATATATGTAGCATGGAGTATAGAAAACCCAATGTGAAGAAGGGTCCCAGAATCCATAGTACCACACCACATATCTATGATGATAATTTATTAATTTTACTTATAGATTCTTATATGACACGCATTAAATAAATTCCCAATATGAATGAGAGACAATAAGGCCCAATTTTCCATAAAATGGGGTCTAAGGGTGAAATAGGGTTGATGAGTTTGTGGGTGTACCCAGACACAAAAATTTCTAAGCATCACTATGTATCTTTTAAGGGTAAGATTCAAGTTGTACTTAATTTTGAAATAAATGCCCCTTTGTAGGTCATACCCATACACACAGAGAGAAGCATTTTTTAGGGGGTGGTTGGACCAGAATGAATAATTTTGGCATCTCTACATATCATAAGTGGATAAGAATAATTTCATACATAGTTCTAAATATTGAAAAGTAGATGACTAATGTAGAGGGAGATGTTCTCTCAAGTAAGAATATCTTGGTGATATGTTGTTTCTCATCCTAAATCTTGGGCGATATTTCCATAGATTAAGGTCATGTGATAGTACTGATCTATGTAGTGTAACATCATGCAGTAAGTATGTAGACTCCTAGTTTAATGACTTATTCTTCAAAAAATGTAAAGGGAAGAACATCAACCGAAAGGGATATATGGGGCATGAAAGGAGTTTCCTGACATGAATGAGGTCATAAAAGGCTAGTTCCACATGAAACATTCGTATGGGGGGGGGGCTCGAAAACAATTTTATGTCATGATGTTAGGACTTGATCTCTAAGTTTAAGGACATGAAGCATGGTCATTGCATCCACTTTTTGCAAAGTAATTCTGGAGGAACATAACTTTGGTGGGAGGAGTAATTAGCTCAATATGCATAGTTATCAATGAGTATTAACTATTAGGATTGAACAGATGAATGTTATCAGTTCCATCCCATTTTAACTCGAAATTTGTATGCTTCCTACTGGCTATCATCGACACTCTGAGACCTGGTACTGTGTCACCATGCAGGAAGGAGTTAAAGAGTACCTTCATATTAAATTCTCTCACTATCTTATTTTGGTTCCTCTAAAGATAATTCAAGGGATGAATCCTATTATATTCAAGGGATTCTATCTTATTAATATGCATATCTACAATATTTCTATCATCTTTGATTATGGCCATCTCTTTAGAGTGATGGAAAATGAATTTCAATGGGAAGGACTTCCTATGTTCCGTACACTGGCGAATATGAAGTCGCCTAGGTGGAATTTCATTTTATGATCTTATAAGCCCAAATATTGTTGGGGAGCCTGTCCATCCAACTCATGTAATTTTGGAACACCAAATATTACAGAATTTTAAAAAGAGTTTTGTTTAATGAATCAATCTATCCATTTTACTACACACAATAGCGGGATGAATTGTGGTACCATCTAATGTACTTAGCATAAAACATCATCAGATTAGTAGCCCAAAAGATGGTTCTATTTTTAGTGAGAATGTCATGAGGACCTCAGAATACGTGGATGATGTGGGACATCAAGATTTTGACCACTGAATTAGACTTTACATAATTAAAATTAATCACTTTTTCTAACTTGGAAAAGAAATGTGTTACAGTTTGAATGAACCAAAATCGGCATGTTTTTGCTGTAGTGAACAGTTACACAACCTCAATTACCCATAATACAAGGTTACAATAATACATGGTGCTATGTAGGGGATCTACGGGTCAATGGAAAAATTTGGGATGCATATTACATGTGTGAAATCTCTTGGATAACATGATGCATTCATGGAACATGGTGGTCTAGAATTATCCCAGTCATCGAATCTTGTGTGAGAGTTTCAACCATACAGGATCAGTTCTATAGGACACGATATGAATTTCTTCCATAACCTAGTTAATACCATCTTAATGGATGAAAAAATGGGTATTTCCATCAAAACCACATCATTAGAGAGTCTTATTGAGGTTAGTCCAGCTCTGGTGGGTGAAATGAGCCGCACACTGATGAATCCACTCACGTCCGGTTCTGTCAGATATGAGGAAAACACACTAGAGATAATAAAAAAGGTTTTAATGGGAGAATTATTTCAAAATGGGGGATATGAAGGTTCTGGTTTGGATGTACTGGGAGCTAGTTGGTTTTCCTAATATTTTTTGACATCATCTGTACTGACTAGAGAAATGAATCTTCCATGCACCACACAAATGAACAGATCATCCATGTTAGGATTTGTGAGAGACACAACTAAACTGGCCAAGTTGTTATCTATACCATTCTATGGTTGGGGAACATGAATCACCTATAGATGAGAAGGGAACTAGTTCATCACATAGATAGTACACGTGGGAAATGGAACATGCTTTGGCTTCATGATGATATAATAAACATTGATATATTTGATGAATTACTCAGATTCTCCCATAATGTGTATGTGGTGAATTATAATCTCAATAATGATCTCGAGACCTATTATAAGGGCATGCTAATATACCTCATTTTTGGTGTATCCTTCTGATTGAAGGAACATGTAGGGAAGAACAACGTGTTCATGGGTGATTAAGATGATTCAGAATAATACATTGTTGTGCTTGGGATCATTAAGGATTATACCAGTTGGGCTCTAGTATTTCCATCAATGTGAATCTTCCAGCATGAAATTTTCCAACCCCCTAATAGGATGGCCTCATATAGGAAATCAAAATATTGAGGCAATTTATCAGTTGATGGAAGGGTTTCCAGAATGTCTACAAATTCTTGACCCTCAACAACATTTTATTATACAAACCGGATGTCAAACTAAAAAAGGATCAATTCCCATAATGTTAGACATACATACAAAATTATGTGATTCATGATATAAATCAGTAGATCCACATAGGACACCAACTATATATTATGATGCTGAAGATAGTTCCACAAATGATTCACTATGAAAACTAGTGTGAGGCATCATTTCTTAATAGAAAAATATCTTCTTCCTACATCAAGAACAATGTGAGAGAGATAGTATAAAATTTTCTCCTCACCCTCATTGTTATATTGAGTTATATGGGAACTGATGGATCATTATAGGGTTTTCACATAGAGGACAAGATACTTCCCTAAGATGGGTGGAATTTGTACTTGAGGTTGCAACAAATACAACTCTATTTCCTTGAAAGAGTGTGGACACACATCAACCCCCTAGTAGACAGTACAATTCATCATGATACAAGAAAACATCATACACTATTCTACCACATTCTTGATAAACCATTTAATGTAGTGTAGGTGGCATCGAAGGCCTCGATGCTCCTAGAGGATGTTTGTATGAGGAATCAGGATGATGGACATGATATTCTATTGGCATATATCAATGCCTCTATGTATTATGATGAATTCTAGGAAATTTATAGAGGTAATTATAAATGAAAAATTCAAGGGTTTCTTCTTCAAATTTTGAGATTTGAAGAATCCAAACACCTCCTCATGATCTATGAGATGGTCTTGATGCTAACTGAATTTTTCCAAAAATTCATCTGTGTATCATTCCACAAATATCCCAAGAGTCGTTTTGAATATATAGGGCCTGGATCACTGCTAAGTGAAACTTGTATACTTTTGAAAAAAGATTCTTACATGATATAAAAAGGCCCCTTATATAGTTTTGAAGGTGGAAAATTTCTCATCTTAAGGTTATTTCCGATTATGGTTGTATCTGGAATATCCATCCATGAAGGAGAGAACATGATACACTATTGTGGAATCAATCAATAGGTATGTAACTCTAAGGAGAAACTCATACTTCAAGAAATAGTCACTGGGGTACCAGAATTCAATAAAATATCTAATATAAAAATTCTTCTATCTAATTGGAATGATGTTAGCTTGCCACTTGGGGTATAGGACTTACATGATAACGTAGGACTCGATAATCTTAGAAACATTGACATCAACATGGGATCCCTGAGAAGGGTTCATTTTTATGATGGGATTATTGAACACATAATGACTCTCCAGGTGACCAAAATAGTGGACGGTGACCTATGGGTCTAGTCGTAAAATCTCATCATAACTCTTGGAAAATATATCATGATTTTTTTTAGGAAATCCACATACTACAATTGTTATTCTTGAGGCATAGAGGTAATGATCATCATTGACCATAAGTTTTTCTCAATTCCAATGTTCACCTAAATCATCTTATTGATAGTGGTGGATATTCCTTATTCAAATGTAGGAAGAAAATTTTCTATATCAACTTCATCATTTAAGTTAGGATAATCAGTTGGAGAAGACAATTCATCCTGGATGATTGGTTCTGGATCTGTTTATGGTGGTTGTGGAATCCTCCACGGGTAATTATTACTCTATTTAAACCATCATTTCAAAAACTATAAAGATGATTCTATTAGGCCTTTTACATTTGGGTTCATGATGGTAGTCAATACTATGGTTTTGGGTTGTTTTCTAACGATTCAACCCAACTAAGTGAAATAGACCAATACAACGTACAATGGTATCAATGGGGAAAACATCCTGGTATCTCACAATGTTACTTGTTTTTGGAATCACCCTTTATTTGTATGTGTAGATGTACTAGGTAACCTTATATCATTCCTTTTAGTTTGGGAGACAAATTTCCTTATTCATTGAAATGGAAATGAAATATCCCATGTATGGAGTCAAGGAATCCATCTAGTGAATTTGAAGAATGAAATCTTCATCCAAATCTATCCACACACTGGATGTAACAGTGGTGTCTTCAACTTCATTGTTTTAAACATTATTATCCTTCATATTATAATCGAAAAAATCTAGATAGTGGGAATTACAAGAGTAAAAGGGGAATGGATCATCTTAAAGAAAGCCTACTCGACCATTGATGGAGAACATGATGCATTGATGATATGAGGAGGGTACTACTTCATGTTTATGGAGCAAGGAACTTTCCATCAATGCATTGTAGGTAGAATATTATCTGAAACCATGAATCTAGTGATTTATATCAATCCATAAAAGTGAGTGTTTAAATAAATTCCACCACATGATCTTTGTTAACTCATGATGCAACCCTAAATTTTTTGGACTGAGGGACTCAAGTATACTTTAGTAAATACTTTCTTTTGGAACATCTGAGTCAGTATGAGATTGATCATGTGACCTATGTTGACTAGATAGTGATAGATCTCAATGTCATAGAAATAGTTGGTGGTGTACAATGGGCAGATGTGCCCCAAAAAGAGGGTGCCATCATAATATCATGAGAAATAAATGATAGCTTGTCTGAATTCCTCTACAAAGTATAGTTTTATGGTTTCTACCTTTACATAAAAGTAGTGGGTCATTTCAAGGATTTTGTGAGGGCTTCAACTATCTATTCATATAGAAAGGGAGCATAATGGATAGAGGGATGCATAGTTATGCCAAATATTTTCTTTATAACAACATACATTCCTGAAAAACACATCTTTATTCCCAAATGGGATTGATTTTTGTCTATCTACATGGTGGTAACTACCTGTTAAACAACTGGATTCTGGCTACTGTTGGAAATGTTTTTCTTTTCATCAGCTAACTCTCCAAGAACCATTTCTGAAAAAATGTAGGATGAATGAGATCTAGATTTTTCTAGATGCGGCTGATGAAGATGTGTCTATAGTTGTTCCTCATGGTCAGTTTGCATAGTTAGATTTGGTGATGTTTCTGATGGTGCTGGCTGGTAGGATTGTTCCTACTTAACTTAATGAAGAACCTATTTCCTAGCATTAGTAGCATATATGACATGGATTTGAATAGTGTCTTGAGTATTGTAGTTATTTTTATACCCTCTTTCATTACATAGATGGTGTCATATGGAGGTACCTATATATCTTCCCTGACATTTCCCATCATTGGGGACCGTGAAGGGGATCTTACAACAAGATTTTATTTGCAGAGGCATACTCCTGATCATCATCATAGGAAGGTTACTCTAATGATGGGACAAACCTTAAAATGATTCCATATTCTATGAGATTTAAATTACTGACAGTGTTATATGGATTTGGCACCATCAGTGGACTTTTCTTTCACTTATTCCATCATTTCCTACTCTTTTGAGACATATACAGTTGTGATGTGGATGTATAAGCATCATCCCAAGAAGGTGTGGAAAATTTTAGAGGTTTGAGTTGGCATATATAGGTAGGGATGATACCGAGGGTATAGAAAACTAATATATGATCCAACTAGTCATCATACATTTGAGTTCCATAGTGGAAAACTAAATTTCGTTTGACTTGGATGTCGCTGCTAGGATTTGAAAAGATGTGTTCCATCTATGCCTAAACATTACCCAGCATGAAAAAACTATTTTACACTTTATGATGAAAAATTTTCATGAAAAAAAATTATTTCATGATGGTGTTCACAATGATTATTTATTAAGGGTAATGGTTGGGGAGATCTGTTCACACAGCCTCATATGGCTTCTTTCATTCTGGGAGCTTCAGAATCCACTATTCAAGAGCACTATATAATGATGTCGGAAATTTTTTATTCTTGAATGAGTAGTTATAGATTCTATTATATAGGAAGGTAACACTTAGAGCTTATACCATATGAGATGTTGAAGCCAAATGAGGTGTTATATACACATTTTATCATTTAGGTGGCCTCTCTTGGCATAGTGGTTCTTCCAATTCTTCATTGGGTGAGGCTGAGCTGGTTGGGGAAACTTCAATCGATGAGGATGTCCATACTGATGCTCTCAAATCAATATATATTGTGTCTTTGGGCTGTCTACCTATACAATTGTGATAGTATCTTCCTTGGTGGATCTTCTAACAAGAGTTATAAAATGAAATGAATGTAACTCCTTGGCTGGTTGCAAGGACTCCTCCATGCACAAAGTTTCATCAAAAAAATAAAGGAATCCCACAAGGAAATTCTGAGTGGCGAGGGTGCAGACTATATCAGGTTTTAGTTTACCCATGAACATCATATTTAAATGATCTTGGGTCAGTGAAATATTTATTGAATATGGGAGGTCATTCCACCAAGAGATTAGTTCCTTGATGTCTTCATCAGGAAGTTCCTTATAATTTAATAGGTCATAAATACTTGTCATGTTCATGGTGGGGCTTAACTTGTAGAGAAACTACCTACATATGTATTCCCATTTAGTGATAGACCCAATGAGTAAGTAGATTTACTAAATAAACAAATTCTCATCCAATGTCAAAAAAATAAAACATTAGTGTTTGGAAACCTCTTCATGATATGGGGTTCTCAACATGGGTCTACACCATGATATGAATTTATACTGATTCTACAATGGTTCACCCATCTCTTTGAATATGTAAAATGTAGGCTCCAAAATCATGGTGTTCTCTCATATCATCCAACCATGCTAGATATGTATTGATTTTTCTAGGATCTCCACTTGCTGAGTCTCCATGTATTTGAGGTGAGCAGTGAGAGTGGGAATATGATAATCTATGTGGGATATTCTATCTTAATGGGTGTCAAATATTAATTTTTTTGATAACATCATAAACATTTTCGGTAGTCTTCGAATATCTTGGAGTGAATTGATATAAATCTAAAAGAAGATCATCACACTACTTGGGTGAATTTGGTTACACATATCATGGTTCTTTACCATGAACTCCCACCGCTACTCTGAGGGTATGCACAAGATTACCTAGATCTGTTGGGAGAAACTAGATGAGGAAGATGTATGGCTTCCCCTAAACTCTCAATGGAGGTGGAAATCATACTTTTGTGGTACACCATGACATGAAAACCAATCAGTAAGGAACTCATCAATAATCCTCTTCTAATATGTGTCCTACTGAATCAAGATGGAATTTTTATGGTTGACCTCTGTCTTTTTTTAAAAATTATATGGGTAATTGGGATTAGGATTTCCATTTACCTTGTTAGTATTCTGACAGACATGCAATGAAGTGGAGGGACCTCCAATGTGAATTGGTGCTATTGTAGGTTAGTGTGAACAACTGCATGAGGGTCCACCAGATACTTCACTGCCCATGGGGTGGTTTTTATTTGGAAGATAGTGCACTATTTCCCACATCCTTAGAAAAATATTGATAATACATATTCATTATAACTATGAATAGATAAATATTCTCAATTTCCAAGGGTAACTTTGGTTGTCATAAGATAGGGATTGAATTAATCACAACATATTGTCCCAATCCTAGATTTTCACATGAAAAAATATCTCTCCCATGAGTATGATGAACAATGTGAAGCTCTTTATGCATATTTTTTGGAAGGTTTGGTTGTAGTTGGTTGACACAAGGTGCTAAGACTCACAAAGAACTGGAAATTCAACCATACGTCACAATTCATCAGTGTCACCGAAGCGTTATAGGCTTCCTAAGAAGACCAACTGATGATCAACCATACAAAAACAGGTCAACAAAAAAATTATATTGAAGCACAAAACAAGGTCATCAGTGAGGGATTCCAAGATACTAATGTTTTAATTCACATTCAGTCCAAATACCATTGAAAACCGATCTCTAGCTAGGGTCTCCTGGGTGCATTATTTCCTAGAAGCAGGGCCCTTCTCTTGGATGGAGAAAGCATCAGTTAGTGTTGGACAACGTGAAATGGATGTGGATTGATGAGATGGTTGGTTGGATTGTT
Organism: Viscum album; assembly: GCA_963277665.1. NCBI lineage: Eukaryota > Viridiplantae > Streptophyta > Magnoliopsida > Santalales > Viscaceae > Viscum > Viscum album. Next base: position 1,941,220,692 of record OY728143.1, on the reverse strand, counting down.
TATGAGCCATTGTATGATTCAAATTCTCATTGTATGTTGGATTGTCTCTTTATGGCAGTACAAACTGCATCATTATGTCTTTGTAGGGAGGGTTCTCACTAATGCCTCATGTGTGAAGAAATATTTTCTAAATGTTGAATCAACATGATAATCTAAATCTAAACCATTCTAGAATAAAAATCCATAATAAAATGTATATATAGAGAGTGAAACTGGAGATGATAGAGATGATAGCACCATGATCCTCCCAAAGTGAGAAAAATCATCCTCTAACTGATTGTAGCTACATGGGGATTTAATGATGTTTTGAATATCATTTTACAAGATGAAGAAATTAGCCCATCTTTCTACTACCATATAATATGGTGTTGATTACTAGGTTGAAGGTTCTATCATCAAATCACATTCTGACACATATTATGAGAAGTGGACGTAATTGGAAATGACTTGGTGCATTCCTGAATTTTGGATTCTATGATAGTAGTTCATCTGTATTCCTTGGAATACTAATGTATGGAAAATAAATTCATTGTCAAGGGAAGGAACCCTTTATTGGTGGGTGATATTGTGTGGAGGACCACTTATTTTATTGGCTCAGATAAGGGTATGGACTCTGGATTGATTTCCGTCAGAGTAGGAAAGTCCTCCACTTGGACTGCCATGGGAGTGGGGAGGGCCTCCACTCTAGTAGTTTTAAAATTAGGGATGACCTATTATTTGGTCATAGGGAACATGGGGATTACATTCATATTGACTGGTGGTAGTGATTTAGGGATGAATTTTGTACCGACGGGTTGAAGTATGAAGAATACCTTTGCACTAATCCATGATGGAGTGGGGAGTGCCATTTCTTGTGCTGCTGGAAACATAAAGAGGGCCTCCATGATAGTTGTTGAAGGAGTGGATAGGACCTTCAAAAGGGATGGTGGTGCCATGGAGAGTACCAATGTACTGGTCTGTAAATGTCTATGGAGGACCTTCTCATTGATCGAAGCTGAAGTGGGGAGGTCGGCATATTGTGCTTGGAACAGTGTGAGGAGGACCTTTCCATTGATGTTATACAACATGGAGAGGGTCTCTTGATTGGAATCATAAGTACATGGAGGAAATCTGTTCTATATGGATTGAAGCATCTATGATCTCCTCTTTGACCGATAATAAAAACATGTGGATGAACTTCATGTTTATTGTGGGAGCGGGGTGGGGGGATCCTATTTTGTTGGAGATGACACCAAAAGGGAATATGTATTGAATTCCATCATCACAGATTGGCCATTGTTGGATATTGGTGCTTCCAATGATTGATGAACTCAACCCATGTTAACTATACGGTAGTTGAGGCCTCAATCCCCATCAGCCATGGATGGATCCCTACAGTTTTTTAATATGAATCAGGTGGAAAACACTAGTTGTGAAAGGATCCATGGGAAATTTGGGAGACCATTTACATTTCCGATCATTATCGTGAGCTTTTTCCCGATGTCGGTGCCATGTGGTCTAGACCTGGGCTAGTGGGGCAGGTGTATAATCCAGTTGTTCTTCATCCTAAATAGACAATCATTTCTAGTGTGGATAAGGCCTGGATGGAGCCCTTATTGCCAGTCAGCAAGAGGTTTCCCTAGGCATGGTGACTTGGGAGTCCCCTAATTCCTTGGTGTGGTGGAGAGAGTCATAGAATCTCTTTGGATAGATTCTTGCAATTTTATTTTCTATTGGTGTGGGTAGTAGTGTCTCCCTGTGCAACCCTTGGGGGTGATGTTATCAGTGAGGTGTTTAATCCCCTAGGTCTTGGAGAGCCATATCTCTTGTTGGAATAACTCAACCTTATATCAGAGTATGATGGTGTCTATCACTATTCTCTAGATTATATCAAAGGGTGGGGAAGGGAGTGAGATATTATTATCTGATGGAATAGAGGATGTAACAGAATAGGTGGTGTTGTGTAAGATTTATGCATTAAAATTCCAACCACCACTATATAATCAGGCATTGGGTGGCTCATTTTCATTAGCATGGGTCACGGAATGAAAGAGGTTTTAGCTACCAGTATTCATAAAAGGAATGTAACTTCCAATACCCTAGTATCTTCGAATCCTACAGGGTTAGAGGTAGAGTTTCACGTTAATAATATGAAAGACCACATTGACTAACATTTAACTGCCCCACTTTACAGTGAGTTCCATGACATGCCCACTATTTTATTTGTGGGTCATGGAGCCATTTTTTGGATCTAGTTGAATGTTAATTCATTGAGATATCAAAAGAATCTAGTTTTCATATTTTGGATAATTGATTCATGTTGGGTTCACCATTTTTGTTGGTGGTGTGACATTAATATCATCTGTGTACAATAATTGATCTGATGACCGATAGGGATAATCTCCATGGATGAAAGAGAAAAGACTGAAATCAGGGTCACCATTTTTATATTCAATGTTTTCATCAGGGAATTAAAATTCCACATGTTGACTCACATTTCAGTCACATTTCCCCCTAAAATCCATCATTCCAAATGTGGGCAGATTTCATCACCTTCAACAATGATTCCTGCTCCTTGATCAAAACTAGATGATGGGATGTCGATTCCTACATACATGAATTAATATTTGGATCATGTTTCCATGTATGGGTATTCCTCAAAAAGACAACTCATTTTCATAAAACACATTCTCAGTGCCATATCTTTGTGGATTCTAGTTTATCACACTCCTTCGATCTAAACATTCAAATGGGTATTAATGAGGCTGCGAACATCAGTCAAAAGAGTAGTCATGTTTGGAATTGATGGAATGCATGGATGCTATCAACATTGGTTACCTATATTCTTCATTACATGAGGGAATATCATGGATACATATTAGGGACAAAAACCAAGGAACCCTATGTCGATCATGAGGTATCTAACAACTAAAGAGCATATGTTCCTTGTATTTACCCTTAGTCATCCCATGTTTTTCATGAGGTAGAAAATTTCATGGTTGAATATCTTCCAAGGATTTATTCATAATCATACCATGTTTTTCATGAGGTACGTAATTACATAGGTGAATTTATTTTCATGATTTCACCTCACCCATACCATGTTGAACATGAGGTAGCTAACTCCATAGTTTCATATATTTTAAGGATTTCACCTCAGGTATCCCATGTTTTTAAGAGGTAGCTGAAGCCATAGTTTGATATCTTCCAAGGCATTAAACTCAGGAATCATATGCATATAATGAGTTAGTTGATGCCATAGGTGCGTATATTCCGTGGCTTTCACCTCAGGCATCCCATGTTTAGCTTGAGGTATCCATTTAGGGTCACAGGTATAATGTCTTATGGAGAAGGATCCGAATGTCAAGAAAAGGTAGATGAAGGCTCAAATTTAAAGTATTGTGGAGGAAATATTAACTGATCAAGACACCCCATGTAGGTAGATAAAGTATGTGTGTCCCTAAGAGGAAAGATGTAAGACCTAGAGGTTTACAGATGGATGGATCATAATGCCCCATGGAGGCAGATCCAAAAGTTGTGTCATACAAAGTGAAGATTTCACATTGTGAATGTGGCTCAATAAACCATTGGAGGATGACCAAGGATGCACACCCCTATAAGGGGGCACCTAAGTTTATTGATGGTTCTGATTGTACCTCAGAGAGGTGTCCAATACACCATGTTTGGATGGTATGGATCAAAACACAAGTAGTTAAATGCGGAATGCTAAAGTCATGTCAGAGGACCAATCCATGAAGTTTAAAATCATGTAGAAAGGATGCTTATTTTGTGAATGGTGATTTTATGAGAAATGGTATGGGAATATGCATGTAAACTAAACATCACAAGAGGATTTATGTTGGTTATATTTTCGATGGAGATTACACATAGAACCTATATGGGAAATTCGGAGAAATGATGGTGTGGATGGGGATTAAGCATGAATGAGACCCAAGGGACACAGAAATTATATAGTATCCAAGTGGGGGAATGATGTCAGTAGGTATATGTTCTAGAGAAAATTATAATGGATGTAGATATTGGGTGATAGATTTGGACCTTAGTGAGTCTTCATACTTATCATGTTTGTTTAGAATCAATTCACACATAGTACAGAAAGGTTGGGGATTAAACATAAAGAGAGGAACAACATAGTGGATCTGGTTTGTGAATACACTCATGTGATTCCCTTATGGTTATTTTTAATATTTCAGGGTCCCAACTAAACTGTATGAATACATTGTACATGCTCAGTGTGATAAATAAGAGGAAGTAATAGACCTTATCTCAATGTAATGAAATAAGAGCTAAGGAGAGATGGTGTGAGGGTTTCACGTGAATGATTCTGAGTTGAGGATATCATTCCACGTGAAGAGGATATGATTTAAAATGGGACATACATGGAGCATCATATGATTTTGACACATGGTGTGTGGGGATTATGTATGAATGATGTCTAGTATGTGAGAATAATTCCCAAATGGGGATGAAAGCGGAATACCATGATGATTTTACATGGGTAACCCTACGTTTATCACATGGGGTAATACTAGATTTTTACATCCTATTTTGAGTATATTGGTGCTAGGAGGTTTTATGGAATGCATCACAGATGCGGGGGAATCAATCCTTACCCTTTGCACACACACTACTGTAGATGATGCACCATTGGGTGGGTCATGGATTCATAAATTAAAGTATATAGAGGTGTGGAGGAGTGGTTAATCACAAGGTCCATGTGAGAATGCCTATGATGGTAATATAATTTAATTATCATAACTACGCTAAAAATGAAAGGGTAGGTGGGAATATCTTGGTGCACATGAAGTGGTGTGAGCCATAGTTATAGGTGGAACATGTCATAGAGGGACATGAGGTGAAGATGAACTGATATTGGTTGTGTGTCTGGGCTTTGTGAACTCATCATTTATGAAGAGGTTTCAGTATGAGGGAGGCATAATTGAGTGGTTTAAGAGATGTGATTCATAAAGAATAGGGCATGTTATAGTGATGGTTCATAAATATTAGGTTATTAGTAGATGTTAGAGGCTTCGAGAAGGGATATGCTTCATGAAACATGGTGTACCCACCTCAAGATGAAATCTTGGCATAGGAAAGTAGTGCTTCATGAAGGCTCAATGCATCTCAAAGAAACAACTTCCCCATGTGGCCATATTCCTCTGCATAGAGCATATGCCTTCATTAATGAATTACCACCATAGGTGGGGGTAATAAAGAACATATTGTTGGGGCTTTCATGAAGCTATGATATATAAGATGATCCATTTCACTCTATTTCAGGATGATCATATGCTCCGAAAATCAGGAAGCATTCAGAAGGTGAATGTTCATATAACCATTTATGTAGAAGGAATGAGTTGGATATTTTTTTCCAAGGGGGTTTTTGAAGTTGTGAAGTGGTTAGAGAAAAACAATCTAGGCTTTATGAATGTGAGTGGCTCAATTAGACTAAAAAATCACACCATCAATCCTTATCACATTCATACAGTGTTTTCAAACTCACAGAGGTCACCATAAACGCTTTGAGATTTCACAAAGGGTTTTCATAGATATAGAGCATCACAAGATCCAACATGTTCATAGAGAGGTAGAAATTCATTAATCAGAACCCCCTAGAGTGTTTTAGGCTTATTTGTCTTCAACTCAACTGTGACTTCATTTAATAATCTCGTGGAAAATATTCTAGTGCCAACATATATGATTCTCCCACCATTTTATTTTATATGAAATATTATCTCCATATTTTCATGGTTTCTAAATGATATTTTAATCTTATTTTTTAAACAAGTTTATTATAAAATTCATTCAATATATCAGTGATATTTTTTACATCAAAAATGATTTTTCAAATGTTATTTAATGGTGTTTTTCACCAAAATCAATATCTTTTAAAATATCATATACATGATCAATGATACTATTAAAATGATACCGTCCACAATACTTCTATGGATTTATTATGTTATATCCGTTTATTTTGGAGTAATGATCCATAACTACCATATAATTTCCAAATCATTTTTGTTTATAACCATAATTTTTTGTCTAATATTTTCAACATTAAACAGTCTATTTTTCTTTCCTATGATCAATGTGTGTTGACCATGATTCTATATAAATTTATTTCGAGATATAAATAGATTTAACAAAAACCCTTTAAATATATGTAGTAAATAACATCTAGTTTATTTTCTTGAGAGAATGATATTTACCCTGACAGTTATAATATGACCTTATATTATTTTTTTATTTCAATGGGTTTATCATGTTAAAATTATTTATTGAATAATAAATGATTTATTTTTTTGATTCCCTTTGAAAATAATATTATATTCTTTTTCAATCCATGGTTCTATATGATGTACTGAATAAAACCAAATTTATTTTATGGGATTATTTATAATATGATGAATTATGGATTTCAGATAGATCATGTATGTATTTATTAAAGATGGTTGAGTTGCTATATCATGCTCTAATAAATTTCTTAAAATACTATATTTTATGGGATAAAGTAGTCGTGCATACTTTTTTGTTTCTCAATAAGCTTGGGAAGTGATGCGACATCTCATGAAAGTAATTTTTTCCTATAATGATGTTTTTTTCATATTTGAAATATGGCATAGTTTTATTCTTACTCTTAGGACATTGTTATGATCCCATGGCATATGGTTGTTGGCTCATATTTATTCTTCATTTTGATAAATTTATTATGTGATGAAAATACATATTTAGGATTTGTAATGTATTATTTTTTGTTTATAACATTCATATATATAATGATTATACATATATTATCATATTATGATCAATTATGATGTATGATTGTTTTTTCACGTGTTTACACATTCTAGGCATTCATGCACAATGCTTTCTTATGTTTCAATTTCCCTAGGTTATTAATAAACATAATATATAATATTTTTTTAGAAGATTATATTGTGTGGAGGAATTGTGGGAGATACTAAAGGGTTGTTATTGATTATGTAGCTACATATATTGTTGAAAAAATATAATTTTAATATTGATAACATGGTTTCTACTATTTAAATATTTTTCCGAATCATCTAAAACCATAATCCAAAATTGTTCCTTTAATTGCATATTTTTCATTATCTAGTAATTATGTATGTGACTCGTATAAATGTTTGCATGTTATTTTTTTTCAACAATATAATTTGGATTCTGATTTTAGGGATCCTAGTCACCCTGAAATCAATCATGGGAACCCTAAAATAAATTCAACATTATTTTTTACTAGGGTAAATTTTTATGTCTTAATGGAAAAAACAAAGTTATTATTTATTTGAATGAAATTAACAAAATTTATAACATACAAAAAATATTAACATGAAAATTCAAAAAAAAAATATTGGTCAATACTATTTTGAATGGTTTTATAAAATGAGTTTACAAAAAATAATTAATATATCTATTACTTTCTCAAATATTTATACATCGTATAATATTGAAGTTTTTTACCTTCATAAATATTCCCATCAAATGATTTTCCCTGATAGTTATTTATCTATGTAGGGTAAAAACATATGATGTCCTAAATACAGTATCACCAATAATATTTCCAACGAATGCCCTTATAAAATTATATTTATTATATTTTTGGAATGTTTTTTAGTGTTATGTGGGAACTCGCACAAATGATGTACTGGGAAAAAATACCACTAAAAAAATTCAATCCTAGTAAATCCATAATCGATGAAAAATATAACATTAAAAGTGTACACTACAAGAACACTTGTACATTTGACACCTCGATCCCACTACTTCAATTGTGATTGACAACATTAGTTCATACCACATTCCTACTATAGATGAATAATTACCCAATTGGTATCTATACGATAACTAACTAGAATAAATGTATTCTAAAAAAATATAAGTCAAATTATAGTACACAAATATCATGATCATTGACCAACACTGAACCCCATATCAGAAAACAAAACTCACATAAACATAAAATATGAACCCAAATCAATCTCTTAATAATCACCGTCAAATCTATCATTGAAAATAAAATTAAAATTCATTGACATATCATTGGATAGGAAGCCATCTTTTCCACCATCATTCCAGAAACAACACATGAAAATCCATCGACCAGAAATAATACTATCAAAATATTATATAAATCAAAAATTAAATGGATCAATGAAATAAAGGTCATTGAACATTTAATATAGATCCCATACCAATAATATAATAAATTAAATATAATACAAACCTATTATTAGAGATAGTATAATTCAGAGTATGAATAAAAACAAGAATATAATGTATTACATCCATGAACTAATAAATAGAACCATGATTAGTGGTCGCTACTATACATTCAATGTGCTTTCCTATATGCCAAATGATTCTAAAAATAATGAGTATAAGGTGGGGTAGTTTGGAGTCAATAACTACATATTAGATGTAAAAAATAAATATAAAAAATAATGTACTATGACTTATTTAGATGTAATAGGTTAGTTCCAAAAATTAAAGCATGTGTCGACTATAGTAAATATCAATGAAATAATAAATGAGCTATTAAAAATAAATATCTGTGCAAGTAAAACATGAGAACAATACAACCAAAATTAATAAGTTGATTTTAAAATACAAATCTATGAGTGAACCCATAAATGGTTAGGAGTCCTTTCCTTATCCCAAACTCCCATGAAATATCCTAATAGCCCAGTAATTACAATATCTAGAACATGATAATACCTTAACCAGCAAATGATATATCCATAGATTCTCAGGTTCCCAAATTCTATGGTGACCCATGACGAATGAGACGACAGCTCAGTGGTCCACCATAAATAGAAACCCAAAAACAACTAGCCTGTATGGAAGTCCATATAAAAGTTTTACAAATAAATATATAAATAATTTACTAAGGTAATCATTTATTAAAAAGGGTAGTATAACAACCACTGATCCCTAGGTACCTCCGTGACACCTCAGGTCATTCCAGTACCTGATTTTTCCCAAAATAAATGTATTTAATAATTGTATATGTCATGGCTTGACTGGTTCCATGTTATAAAACCATGGAAACCACTTTTTCAATAATATAAGGGAATCTATGTGTCTCAATATGGCATTTCATCTTTGAAAATTCCATAGGGAATCCAAGGGCGTGACCCTTAGTATTCAAGTAATATATTATACAAGTCAAATTGAAGGAACCATCATTGACATTAAAAATCATGACTTGATTAGAATCAATTTATCACACTATTGGAAATCATCACAAATAATTAAAAGAAATCATGGGATCTTATCCAACAACATTCAATAATGTTACCCTATAATAATCCCCCAAATTAATCAGGGGAATATGATACATATATACATTACCGAAATAGAAGGGGGTGATATACCATGGAATTTATGATAATAAATATAAGAAGAATGCAATGGATATATCATGTATTTATTTTTCATTAGCCTAACATTAATTCTATGGTATCATTTATCCTTAAAAATAATCTAAGCCCCCTTTTGAATCCATGGCTTGCCCACATTATTCCACACCAGTCATTTACATATTGAATCAATAGAAGAACTCTATGGAATTCTTATAAAATCATCAAATTCAGTGTAATTAATTCAATTAAAACATTTAAATTATTCTTTACCTCCCATGTAATGACATCTTAAATTCTATATTACTATTTTGAAAATTTCAATCAGTAGATATCCTTGTCCAATTTTTACCAATAAATCATTCACTTCCATGTTCACTTAATTATAAATGGCAATGTTTATAAGGTCTATATCAAGCATATAATGGTTATATAGAGTATATAAGTTACCTTAGTAATCGGTATTACATATTCAAGAATTACAAAATTTGAACACACCCCATACGTTCCTCTTCATGGACCATTCTATGAATTATATAAAATTTGGATATTCATGTAATCATTAAAAAAACCATTAATGATGCAATTATATATTAAATTACTTCCCCAGGTTATCGATTATTATGAATATTACATTTCAAAACCACCAATTCCAAAATATGATTTTCTTTTCAATAATTAAACATAAATTTATTCATATAATAATACAACGAGTGAATAATAAAACTATCCACACATCCATTTTTGGAGATTAAATGATATCAACTAAGACCAAAATTTTTTTATCTATAAAACCAATAATTCCACTTGGAATTCTTTACATTTATTCTCAAGGAACAATAATCAGGAAATTTATTCTAAATAAGGATCATGTGACCAAGAAATTAATTTTAGGCTAATGTAAAACATTGTTGGCATGAAGAACACTCAAAAAAATAAGATAAAATGGTAATGTTTTATGTTTAATTTATAGAAGCACCTATCAAAACCATAGAGTTTCCCACATTTATAACTCTATCCTCTAGTTCTCCATAAAAGATAAGAAAATGAAGAAAAATAAAAAAGGCACGAAAATAAGGCATACTAGACTTAAACAACATGTTCATACATGATAGTAAAATACATGAAGAAAATACAAATATTTAGTCACAACCTTACCATAATGTTGAAAACAATGTAGAAAGATGTCGATTTAGGCATGGGATGAGGGACATCCATTTAACCCTAATAGAGTAGAGGAAAAATGCATAAGAGGCTACTCTTGGGTGAATTAGGGATAAGAAACACTATGTGGGGTTCTAATGGGATGACCTTAGTGAAATTATTAGGTCTTCCTCAAATTAAAAATGGTTCATGGGACCATTAACTAGACACTGGACCACTAATGGCTAGTATATGGGTCCAGAAATCACTATGTGATACTATACATTCCAGAGTTTAGCCAATGTCACAATAGTATTTCAGATTTAGTTATCGGTATCCTATGATCCCTCATAATACTTCCTTGATAACCTCAAACACATCATCCCTCACATAAACACCTTTATAAGGTGTTTAGTACCTCATAATTATGTTTCCAACTCTGGTTAAAAAGGTAAACGACAACATAATCCAAAACTCAAATTTTTCTTTAATTGAAATACCTATATAAAATTAGGGACTTACTACCAACCTTGAATATAATATATTCTCCACACCCTATACCCCCAAAAATTATCGAGTCCCATCACCAAACCTCCCCATAATTAAAATATCCCATTATTTTAGAGAATAAGCTTATTTACTTTCCTTTTGACATGCTACAATCCTAGTTTTCTGAAATTATTCAAAGCCCTCATCCAATCAAGTAAAATAATGTCTATAGTGGTGTCAAACTACATAAAACCTTTTTCTACCTCGATAAATCCTCTAGTATTCTTCAAATCAACATAACATGGTTAGAGGTCTCCTAAAAGTGACTCAGTGCAAAAAAAATTAATTTAATATCCCCCAAATGTTATTAGTGGGATATAATACAAGAATAAAACCACATAATCAAATGTATAAATTGAATGTGAATCCAGTTTTCACTAAATAAAATTAACTTTACCTTTTTAATACACCCTAGGATTCATTATGATTTCAAAAAACATGGAACATCAAACCTCGCAAATCAATGTTTCTAGTCAACACCTTTATATTCTCAAAGGTACTTTTAACAAAAAAAACATATTTTTTACTACTAAGAATAATAAGAAATAAATCCACATCTCAATAAATATATCAGTATACCATTCCTATGCCAAGAATCAAAATTACCACTAAAAACTGAGATAATTCTCATATATTACCACATACCCTGAGAGACCCATGGTGAATACACCAAATTTCTAACATTTCACATCCTGAAACCCACTATAGAAATTTACTAAAACGGGGAAATTTAGACCAATGACACACCCATCTATAATAATTTTTAATCAGAACAGTTTATATAAATTTTAATGTCACCCCTCAATGTTTTCCTAAATGGATGCATCCAAACATTCGTAAAATCACTAGTCATAAGCAAATACAACTCTCTATTTATAATTTATATTCGAAATGTTAACATAACTACTTCCAATTCCAGAGGTCCAAACACTGATAATTTTAATTTGAAATCCCATAAAACACCATGGAAATGCCATCAATATTTAATATGACCCGCCTAATCTATTTTTAATTTTATAAGGTGAAATTAAATTTAATATTGCATATTGCATCTCCTCTGGACAACCTGTAACATGATGCTCACCTTGAGATACCAACACACCCCTAAATCATTTGAACATGACTATTGAAACACATAAGGAATATTTTGATTATACAATAATGTATAATGATGTTCATACCAGATATCAAGTGACATTCCACGGTCGAACCATCAACATCACATTCCCATCAGTTTCCAAAAAACATGAGAACCAACACACCATCGACCTGATCATGTATAGATCTCCAAAAACCATTTTGTGAATGTAGCCAATGCATGAACACCATATGATACCACATCTAAGTAAATACCTAGAATCCACCAATGATCCTTTTAAATTTTATCTCAATTACCAACCATTATCAAAAGACCATAATAAATTCCCATAATTAATTCTCACACACCCATGACCCCCTTTCAGGATGGTTTCATTATCCCAACCAACATCCCACTCTCCACCAAAGGGGTATCAATGTCCCTGAATCTCATGGAAATTTTAATATCTCCACATCCCATATCCATCCATCATCGATCATGATTAATAGTTGATATTGATACCACTCATCCCTGAGGGTCACTCAGAATGTAAACCAACACCTACTCCAAGATTGTAGGAAGGTTTCCTAGGGAATTCACTGGAAAACCTTTCAAAAACGAGGGACACAACTTAAAACTGACTTATAGTATACACAATACCATTAATATAACCAATTATGACAATCAGTGAATAGAAAATGACGGGTCTCTTTAGAACCACAAGCACATCACACCTCTAGAACCACACTTTAACATCAATCAGATTAACCTCAATCACCATCCTCAGGGATCACACCTAATCAGTTGATTTATAACACACGACACACCCATGATGTATTTTCCCCATAGAGAGTTTATCATGAATCCCACTATAAATCACCTTGACACTATTCCCAGATAATAGAATAAATAATTCAGTTTCATCCCCTAAGAGAAGCTACTATATCATAATAACCCATTACTACATAGTTATTATCCATGTATTATAGTAAAATTACAACCATCATACCACTCAATTTTATTTAAGACACAAATGTTTCTTTTTAAAACAAATATTGAAATATGTATGTTGCTAAAAAAATATGTTAACCAGGAACAATCTCTACATTATCATAGAATACTATGGGTTATGTACTCTATTGTGACTAGTTCATAAGAAATACTCACAATCATTTAAATTACACATCCCCATAATTGAATTAAAACACAATTTTGGGCATCTAAAATGACTTTATGAATTTTAATTGTATGTATAAACAAGATCACCCGTGAAACTATTTCAAATGAAACTTGTCTTTATATAGGGGTGAACACATGATCTCCCATAAATTGATATCATTTCTATATGAAAAGTCTAAATGCACATCCTATCCATACTCCTAAATTATTATCAAGAATCAATAGATTTGGGAATTTGATCGATCATACCCACTAAATATGATAGTGTAACAGTGACTCTAGCACTACGGGTGCAAAAAACACACATGTTCCATTAAATTTCATAAAATATTCACAATATACTTCCCTAGGTAATAAATTTTTAAAGAACCTAACATTTGATATAGTTCATTGTAACCAGCCCCAACCCACCTGAATTTTCACTACATATTCTAGGGATCCAAATGATCCTACCCAACCTAAAAATAACAATAATACCAAATAAAGCCACTAAAATTAGATATTTCAAGAAAAATAAAGGCATATAGTGATCATAAATTACATTCAATGTTGCGACATTTGTGAACCACCATAAAAGTTTGATGAATTACATATTCCACATAAACCTAAATACACTCAGAGAAACTAACTACCCCCTCTCATATAACCCCCATCAAAAACTCCACATGCCAAATCCCTAACCTATGGTCATGATAAATAATGTTACTATGTTATCATACATTTCCCGGACATCAAGCCCCATATAAATAAACACCTTGGGCAGAAATTATTGTTCCTCTCTCCCTTATGTTCTTTTCATGTTCTCAAAAATTCACCAATCATTTTAATGTTTTCATTTAAGCGAGTTTCAGTATTATTTTGGAATTCGATGTTATTCATTACACATAATCTTAATGTTTTTTAAAAATCATTAATGAATAATTTTTCATGTATGTTTCCATCCTTAATTGTATTGGAATCAATTTAATTTAACATTTCATATATTTGGATGAAAGAAAATAAAGTTCATGTTAAAGATAAATCTATGCTTATTTCCCCAAAAACCAACTGTAGTGCACTAGATACCTAGTGCTATGGTAGTAGATTCCATGTTTTATAGTAAATCCATTAGATACCCAATGGAGGAGTGTCATCTGGCTAGTATCTCATCTAGTGATGATTTTTTCTAGCTAAAGGTCACCACCTAGCTGCTGTCTAGTATCAATTTGCTGGTAGAAGATTTCTGGAACCCCATGGCTAGAGGAATCCCATTGATTACCTAGTAGATCCTATTGAGTAGCTAGTGGAGTCATGAAGTTTCCAAAAAGGATTTATTATTTCTATTCAAAAATTCAATTATGGTAGCCGATTTCTGGTTTAGTATACTTGATAAATTCTGGAAGATTTCAAAAATATTTTAGAGCCCATAAAAGGCCTCCCATTTTCCATATGAAGATCTCCCTTTTATATGAGTAACTATAATGATCCGAATAGATGGTGAATCATAAAAATTAACAATATTTCTCAGGATATTTGATGTTATATATTATTCAATGAATATATTATATTTATATCATTTTATCTTAATCCATTTAATATCCTTCCAATAAAGATAACTGGAAGGAGTGTGTAAATGGTTGGCCGGAATCAGACCTCCATATTTATCAAAACCACCTTTCACCAATGGTTCACACTCTAAAAATGTGTGAGAGGGGTTACATGGATACTAACTAAGCATTATAAGGTCCTCATAATCTATAATTTTGAGATATATTTTAAATGGTCACCATTGAGACCAAGTTATTTATACCATTGAACTCTCAAATCAAGTGGTGGATACATAGGGTCTCACATCAAACATTAAATAAACTCTTTATCTATTGTATTTTAACATTAATTGTCTCTATGAAATAATTTATATCTAATTACATACTTTATTAATTTTATTTAGGTATTTTCAATAAATAAATTACAATTATATAAACTTTATAAACCTGAATTAATGTTATCAACTATAACATAGTCAATTTCATTCATTATTTTGGGGTGCTTTTAATTTTTTAAAATGGATATTTTATGCCCATCATACAAAAATATCTATCTAAAAAATTCCATCAAAGGATTTCATTTCATATATTTCAAAAATCAATCATTTTTAAAATTTCAGTTCAATTATGTTTGTTGTTAATTAATTTCCAAGATTGATTTCTATTTTTTCATCAAATTCTAATTCACATGTTCAAATTCTTGATGGAACATACTAATCCGAATATAATAATTATATTTCAACAATACATTGTTGTATTACCCACCCCATATGTAATATGATAAGGAATTATTATTGTTACAAAACATAAGATGAGAAAAATAGACTCAGAAAAATATTATGAGTTTTGAATTGAATGAAAATGCTATGAAAGCCATAAATAGTAATTTTTAATAAAATTTATTTAACTGAGTTTCAAAACAAAAAAATACTTATGCAATATTTTTTTTTGGAGTAACTAATAAGGGAAAAAATAAAGTAAAGCATACAACATTAGATATGTTTCATCAATATTTTGAATATTTTAGTGTATATTCCGACTAATCTTTAATAAACATATTTATAAGATTTGATAACATCCAAAATGGTAGAAAACACTTCTGTTATTAATTATCAATATAAAATTTCAAAAAAAAATATTATAGTTGTTACCTTTCACAAGGACTCCTAACGTGATGAAAAATGAAGAAGACACATATTTGAAAAGGATATGTATAGGGGATCCAAAGAAACCCAAAATGTCTTACCAAATCATGATTAAATGATAAGAAGAATGTGATTTGAATAGAGATAATAATTTAATTAAAACAATCACCTTTAGTTCCACCATAAATGAAAAATCCACATTTGTTTTTATTAGATATTATCGTATTATCTGGAATTTCTTCCATCACTTCCAAAAGAAGAATTTCAACAAATGATCATAGAGGTCAAAAATGGAAATAATTATAGGTGAAATTATAGTATTATAAAAATAATGGTCACACCAAACCAAAGTTACCATATAAAGGATAAATCTAAAATAAAAAATAAAAGGTGAAAAAGGATTTTAATGTATCTACATGGAATACAAGGGACGACTCCATGGACTCAGATTCATAAACCAAATCTTGTGAACGAATCCTGAAGTGCCTTATAGAATATTATGATGAAGACATCCATGGTATAAATCTCAATCATATTTCATCCTCCCCTAATAATTATACTCATTATTATATATATTTTATATCTTTATTCTTATTCTTATAGTCACCTATGTTATTAGTACTAGAAATATATTCGAAATCAATAAGGAAATGGTTGTAATCTACTTGATGTAAAATATATAGAACAATAATATAAATATAATAACATGGTGAATGAAATACATAATTCCAAAATAGAAAAGTATATTCACTTAAATGAAAATTATGATCTCACAATAAAACAAAAATACTAACCAAATTGTTATTATCTTTAATCAAATAGGAAAAATCACAAAAATAACATTATTAAATTCAGTAAAAGAAAAACTATTTTCAATAAAATTTTGAATATGAAAAACATGGAAATATTTAGATCGACATTGGTTACATTAATCTTGAATGTTCTTCAAAAATTATAGTTAATCCCACTTTTGTAAAACGTATTTCCCAAAATGAATCATCTAATTATTTCAAAATAACCAATCGTTTAATCCATGAATTTGATTTCAAAAAGATTCTATACAGGTGACCAAATTATATTCATCTTATTTATAATATTTTAAAAAGAAAAAATCTTAAATATATATATATAACAAAATATATATTCGCTAATATAATCCTATCAGTGTTTTTTTGTTAGCAAAACAATCAATTTATTATTTTTTAGGAAAAGTGTTTTCCTAGAAAAAACAAAGATCTATTTGGTACATATATTCTAGTTTCTCAAGATAAATGTCTAGAGACCTCTCTAAATTCAATGAAATTAATAAACATGATGTTTATAATTTCATATTAATTAATAACTCTAGGTGTATGTTAATCGGTGAAAATAAATTGGTTTTTAGATCATTTCATTATTTGTAAATATTTTATTTATAATATAATTGATAAACATTTATAGGTATTAATATATTGTGTTATAGTGGTTTTAAAAAAAATGTAATTTTTTTTGAAATTGTTTTTCATTCAAAATAGAAACAATTTTTTACTATTTTATTATATCAAAATCATTCACAATTAATTTGAAATCTCTTCCTATGAAAAAATTCAAATGATTGAGTGCAGAAAAGAGTGAAGCATTGTTTTGGGAAAAAACAATAGTCATTATAGCCCTCACACACTTTTAAAACTAAACCTAAGTCAACTAGTATGAAATGTACCCAAAAATCATTTCAATAAATCCATGGTTTGTGAAGAATATTATACTGATAATAGACAACAATCATTGGTTAAATCAAAATGAAAATATTATTTCATTATTGAATACTCTTGAAGTGACTTATATAGACCTTCTGGATCCTTTTCAAATTGAATTTATATGAGGAAAAACCTATAATATTTTTATTTTTTATAACATTTCATGATTGAAATTGGATTATTTGTTAACATATAAAATTGAATCTTGAAAATTCATTATTATCATCTCTAAAAAGGATGAAAATCAAAAAGAATTTAAATTAATTTAATTAAATGTGACCATGATAGAAAATTTGATAATATTGAATTTAATGATTAATTTTATTTAAATTGATACAATCATTCCTTGTTCTTATTGAACCCCTTAAAAAATGTTGTAGTGGGGATGAAAATTGAAAATTCAAAAGAATGCATTAAACTCTTTTAAAAAAATTTCTTCTCCAAAAACATATTTTTGTCAAGTCTATGAAACCTGCATGTTATATCATCAAAAAATTCTTGTTAGGAATTCTCAAAAGAAAACCCCTTATAGGACTGTTAAAAATAAAACTCCAGAAAGAATTATATTTCATAGGATCTACAATTGAGGTAAATCTTACCGATTCTTTAAAAAAATACTAAAATGGTAGAAGAATCCGTAAATGTTATTTTCAATGAAAAAACCAAAAAACCAATTTCTTTTTTTTTGAAAAATCTATTTTGAAAGATTATTTGTAGACAATAAAAGATTGATATATACATGAATCCTTCTCAGAATTCTAATATGAATTATTTAAAAAATAAAATGAACATGCTAATGCCTTTAGTGATTTATAAAAGGAAATTCATACTCATAATAATATATTAAATTTGGTTGAACACCTAGGCTTTTCACATCTTCTTGATCCCAAAACCTTAAAAACACTCTAAAAATGATTTTTTACATTTACTATAATATGAACATAATTAATATATTTGAAATAGTGTTTGTAATCTCATCTAATGTTCTTTTGGTCAAACCATTATGGTCTCCAAATTGAGTTTCCAAAATAGATTTTATGAATTTGGTAATATTTCAAGTACTAAAGAACTTATTTTAGTAAATGGTTATAAAAAATAAGAATGAATCAACTATAGTGAAAATATTTCACTGGACACTCATTTAGAATACATTAAAATATTTCTCGCATTGCCTTCTCACATGACTTTTATCCTATTTCAATTACACTGCAAACACATTTTTTTAAATAATTTTAAGACTAATTTTTGTTAAACTACAATCTTGTTTTGAAAATATTTTCTTCCCAAATTATGTTTTCAAAATTACAACATATCATTATGGAACTAAAATCTTCAAAGTCTTGATATGAACATATTTTAAATTTAATTATTTAAAATATTTATAAAATGGTAAAATATTATTCAACTATATCTTTAACACATATATAAAATGATATTTTTCTAATTAATATTTATATTTAAGAATTATTTTTATGATATAATACTAAAAAAATTTATTTTGATATTTTTATTTAATGAAAAATGAATTTGAGAAGGGATTTATGGGTGATAAAGAATTCTATCTTATTTCTCAAATTTCCTAATATTCTGATATAATCTCTTTAAACCATGTAAAATATACCAATGTTATTCTAAAATGATTCAAAATACATCAATCTATGTAAATTACCAGGCTTATCTATGCAACATATATGTCCACATTGGTTGAATATGGTAAAGTGGTCAATTTTTTTTATATATAAGTATGATTGGTATTCTACTTTTTCATTCTGAAAATTGACATGATAACTTGTTTAGTGTTTATCTTTTATATAATTTTAAATAAAATTAAAGATAATATCATTTAAAACATATCAAAATAAATAATCTATTTTTAAAAGGATAAAAAATATCATTTTATTTTTTCTAATTCAATCCATTTTGAATAGACATATTTTTCTGAGTATTATTTCAATTCATGTTAATTATATAGAAAAAGTAATAGTGGAACATTTTATTATACTTGGAAAATTACTTATCACAAATATTATTATAAATTAAAATTTTATTATACATTTTACATATGTGGAGGAATATATATCCACTATGAGTTATTTCATTCAAATTATATGGATACAACTAATCTCTTGGTTTTTGGGATATCATTTAACAATATACCTATAAATTTATTCAATACCAGTTCCATCAATATATTTAAAAATCATATCTATAACTCTTATACCATAAAAATTTATCATTTTCAGCATTCCATTATAAATTATTTCTATAATGGGGATGATCTTACTAGATTTTATTTCTATAGAATATCAACTCATAGATATTCCTGAAACCTATAGCATTTGATCATTTCAAAATCATTAAAGGTAAATTAAAAATTATTGTTGGAGATATTATTAATTTGATATATGGATAAATTTTGTTATATTAAAAAAAACTAATATTTTTTTCTTAAAAACTTGTTTTTGAATAATGAATTCATTTATTTATTTATCGATCATTTTTATGAACCCTTATTTTCTCTGCCTTATCATTTAAGGGGGAAACATTTATATATTAAATTATAAAATTCACCATAAAATAGATAATTAATTATTAAATTAAATTTTTATCAAAATTCTAAATTCAAATTTTGAAAATAAATTACATTTCTTATAATTTTTATTTCTTAATAAAAATCATTGATAACTTAGATATAACGTTGGAACATTTTATATTTAATCATGTTTAAAAAAATTATTTTCTTAATGAATATATTTACTAATTATTTCAATCAATGAAATATTTTAACTCCATTAATGAATAATAATGATGTTTAAAAAGAGTTTATATATGACTATCTCTAATATTTCTAATAAGTTGTCTTATGATGAAATTCCAAAATGTAGAATTTTTTTTAATGTATTTTATCACCTCAAAGGAATAACAAATATAAATTATTTCAAAGAATAAAATATCTCCATAATGGTGATACCATCCCTTATCATGTCCTGAAAAAGGTATTTATCTTTAATTTTAATCTTTTATTTTCTCATTATTTTAAAATTTGAAAAAAATTTATCTTAAATCTTATTATTTTTTTCAATTATCTTATTTTTCCATTGATAATTTCCTTCAATTGATATTTTCATTGATGTGTCTTTTTTCCCTTTCCCTTTTATCGAATATATATCTGTAATGATTTTATTAATCAGGGAGATTAAAAGTAAAGAAGTGTTTTTTAATTATCCCCTTTCTCCTTATATTTTCATTTTCTCCATCAGCAATATATTCCTTTCTACCTGTATCCATATATATATTATAATATTATTTTTGGGAGAGTTATGGAAATTAATAGTCAATTTCAAAATAATTTTCTCTCTTATTATTTCATTATAAAAATTATTAAGTGTTTTTTTCATTAGAATATTTATTATTATTTTTATTCCTCCGCATTTTTTTCATTTTTGATATTTTTTTATTATTTAAGTCCAATAATTGGGATAATTGATCTAAAAATTGAAGGGATAAATGTACTAATAATTATGATGGAGAAATTTCATAAAACTAATTATGTTCACAACGTGGTATAAAATACTAATTTCTATATTATTAAATAATTTTATAAAGGGTCATATTTTAAATTTATTGTTTGTAATTGATAAAAACATGACTTATACGATTACTTGTTGAGATCAATGTATAAATTATTAAAATATTGATTTATTATCTAAATATTTCATTCTTGTTTGATTACTATTTTTTATCTTTTTATTCTAGACCTAAAATGGGGGATTTTTTCATACCTATCACTCAGTTATTCCATGAAATAAAACACTCAAATATCATTGTAATTTTTTCTTTAAATTTAGTTTTTGTATTTTTATTGGACACAATGTTGTTAATTGCTGGGAATATTCTTTTTACCATGTATTTTTGATTATTTCATGTTCACATATATTTCCATCCTTTAAATTATAGGAATCAAAAAAGATAATCCTTTGATGTATTTGGAGTGAATAAGAGATGGATCCTGTCATAGAAGAATCTATAAAGAAATTACCAACAACCCGGTTATATGGTAACAACTTCCAAGGATTCCATCTGGACAATCATCTATCTTTAAGAAGATTACTAGATTGATAGTGAACTATACAGTGATTAATAGCTATATATAAATGCATTTTATAATCTTTGGATTGTATTGGCTCACCAATGGAGGATCTCTAATAGCACCCATCTATAGGACACACACTTGATACCCGATGGAGGCTACCAGATGCATGGGGGTGTCGAGCAGTGCCATTTAAGGATCTAATTATTATCGTAAAAAAAAAAATTGTGGAATTTCGTTCCTTGTTCAGTGGACTCAATGAACCCTATAATAGTTTCCTTCCATTTAGATCCACAAAATGGAATCCCCTAGCTCCATGGAAGATAACCCTTTCATAAAAATAAATCTTTTTATCCAAATCGATGGAGTGGTTCTAAAATAATAAATTATTATTTACTGCCTTCATGTTCTATATTCTCAAATTTCCTACTTGCATTTCTAAAAATTTCACCTCCTCTAGTTAACATTATTAAATCAAATAGATTTTAGGGAACATTGTAATGGGTTTTACTAAATTAAACCTACACCTTTCCTCAACATCCTTTTATCAATGCATGAAAAAATGAAAAATCCTAGAATATGTCATTAGGATACCATATAATATGTAGAGGCTGATCAAAATCCCTAATTGTTTGTTATGGGTTTCTTGGTCACCTTTGAAATCAATTGATTTATATAATAGACCTCTCATGTATAAAGGTGGGTTTGTAGGGGCTCACATAATGCTACAGTAAAACACATTATCCATTTTATATGTTCTCAATTTAATTTTCCATATTACATGATTTTATATTTACTCGCATACACGAATAATTTCATTTATGTCATTTATATTGCATTATTATGTTGATACTGTCTTTATAAACTCGAATGAATTGATATTTTTGATAATATGAATTCCCTTCCACCTAATATTTATAAAATTTAAAAAACATTACTCACCCATATCCTAATTTCACTTTATATCCTCCATTCTAATTAATTTATTTAAAATAATAGGGCCAATTATTTTAAAATATACCCCTTTACCCATATCAAAGTTAGGAAACAAACATAATGAAAGTAGTATATCTATATATCTACTATAAAACCTCAAAATCAACAGTATAGTAGATTACTCAAGCACTATAAAAACCCCAACATAATAAGAACAATGGTCCTCAAAATCTATCCATTAGGATCTCATTACACATTGGATACAAAAATTTTTAAATTTCCATTTTTATTTAAAGAGATAGTCCCACAATATGGGCCTCATTAAATGAAAGGCAATAAAAAGTTATATAGTAAAATACATTATAGGTTTTACATGGTATTTAATTTATATGACACTAGATAATACAAAATTTAAATAATTACATAATTTACAATAAACTTTATACATTATTGAACACCTTTTATATATTTGGTTTAGATAAATAATATTTATATTACAATTTATCGAGGAAAATTATATTTATGTTTTAATTATAATTTTTTTTAATTTTTGAGTTTTAAAAAAACAAAATAATTACACAACATGAGTTTTATATATCTAAGGGAATTAGTTAAGTAAGAATCCACCCTACAAATATAACATAATTTTGGTAAAGTAGATGCGAACAATTTAAATAGTTGACCAATGTCATAGTTGAGGTTCAAAAAAATCCAGTAACATCAAATCAAAAAAATAACATGTGAAATAAATATTTATATATTATTCAAAAAAACACCCTCTCTTTCCATACTAGGTCAAGAAAAAAATCCCAAAATCCATAACCTTATAAATCAAGTGCATCACTAAAGGTAAAATCATATCAACCATAAAAATATGATATAAAATATGATCTATATAAAGATAAACTATCCTCAATCACGACATCTCTTGTAAATAGAACATGACTTATAATGTGTCTCATAACACTCATATTCTCTTTCCTACCATGAAAATATAATAAAATAATAGAAAACACCTATAATAGCATTTTTTACATCCCAACACCAAGAACCACTAATATATTTTTTTCCACTGGTCACTACTGTACCTTATCTACTCCACCCTATAAGACAAGATATATTAACATAATATGTCTTCTGTAATCCTATAATGAAGTTCATGGATCTATTTTTCCACTTCAAATATGGTACTAGAAATGGATGAAACATCCCTTTCCGAAACTTTCATTCTGCTTTCACCTGCTCAAATGTCAAAAATATTAGAGTATATCAACAATATCTATTTTCATTCCATCATAATAGTAATACTCCTGATGACCACTATAAATCTTAGTAATACTTGGATGAACTGAAAATTGAGAAGTATGAGCTTCACTCAATTGCTCATTCTTCAATTGTGAATCACAAGGAACACATTATCTTTTCCCAAATATCAATACATAATCCATATTAATGTTAAATTTAGGTAAATTACCCTTCTGAAACAATTCTACCGTTTTCTGCATGTCACTATTGTCGGTCTGAGTGGACACTCAAGAGGGGGGTGAATTGAGTTCCAATTAAAATTTCTGTTAAAATATTGTCTAGTTAAAATCCCCCAATTTATAAAACAAGTTAAACTGTAGTGAATTTATATAGATTGTAAATGATCACTTAGCTTCTCAAAGATTGATTAGGTCTCAGTTAATTTAACCATAAGGTCAAACTAACTTTTTAATCAAACCTATTGATTTAAAATTTGCGTAAACACTTGCTAACTTAACTATCAAAGTAGCTTCAAAATAGTTTTGTATTTCAATATAATAGGAGCAGAATAAATAAGATATATGTAGTATAATTTAAACTTGAATTAAATATGCACAACAGATATAACACGAGGTTCAGTCTCTAGCCGAGACTTAGTCCTCTCAAATATATATAAATTTGATCCACACACTGGATCGGGGTTAACAATAGTTTACAAAACTATCCAGGCCACACAGGGACTTCTACCACAATTCTTCATGGGAAACAAAACAAAGACCAGGCCACACAAGGACCTCTTCTACAGTTGGCGTGGGTAAACAAGAGTTAAGATATTTGGAGTGAGGATTTTGATATCCTCCAGTTCAGTATAAGAGATAGTGTGTGTATAATAAATACAGAGTACACCACACTGATCAAAAGTTAATAAATAAATCATGTAGAGAAGATAGATAAGAGTTTAAAAATCTCTAGTGATTATCAATGCAGCTCGAGACTCGTTGGATTCAGCAGAAGTGCTTCTGAGTCCTGCTCTGGTTTTTCTGTTGAAAAACAAAGTGTCGTAGTTCAGCTTGTCTTCTACAGGAATGAGAATGATCCCTTGATTCTTCGTGTGTTCATCTGTGGTATTGGATTGCATTCATGAGAGTTCATTGAAAGACTTGCAATCTCCTTCTTGTCTAGGATTATTCTGCTTGTTCAGTATAGTTCACTCGGGTGTATGTAAGTTCTTCGTGTTGTATATTCACATTTTCACACTGCTTCTTTCTTGTTTCTCTTTTTTGATGTTGCTGCACGTGTACTGCATTTCAATATTTCTTATATTCCACAAGTTCTGGAAGTAGGAATGATTCCCTTTTCATAGGTACGAGATACAGTTTCCTGACATGTCAAAAACTATCATTAAATAAAATTAATTGCATTAGAAACAACAAACATGACTGTTATCAATATTTAAATAATATTGACAAATAGTTAAAAAACGGCGTCACCCTGATTATGGAAATTGTGCCTTCTTCACGGTATGTGGTCACTGTGAGTCCATCTTGGTGTCTAGTCATGGTGAGTCCATCACGGTGTCTGGTCATGGTGTCTGGTCACGGTGTCTGGGTCACGGTGTCTTGTCACGGTGTCTGGGTCACAGTGTCTGGTCACAGTGTCTGGGTCACGGTGTCTGGGTCACGGTGTCTGGGTCACGGTGTCTGGTCACGGTGTCTGGTAACGGTGAGTCCTTCACAGTGTCTCCATACTTAGACAAATATCTGTATTTGGACTTAGACAGTAATATGCAGAACATGGATTAAGTTTAATCAAGAGAGAGTAAAAGAGCTTGAATAATAAATATAAAGGTGTGATAATATATGCGAGATTTATGATTATGCATGAGACTTGTAAATAATAAAGAGAGTAATTAACATCATAAGATTTGTTATCAGTAAAACATGATGTGTAGTTATTATTGATATTGAAGAGCATTAGCAAGATGTGAAATGATGATTGAGATTAATTAACAGTAATAAGATTCGTGATCATTAAAACATGATTAACACATTATAAGTCCAACAACTCTCTTCGTCATACACTTGTGTTATTCAGTCTTATAGAGACGATTGCACTAAAACATGAAACAAGAATGTGGAATTTTCTGCACTAACAACTTCTATGCCAAATTTTATCAAATCATTAATCAAAGGGTCATTCTATAATGATAACATGGTTAATAAAGATTTAATATTCCTACTCAATGCATCAACCACTTTTTCACTTGTCTAAGATAGTAATGAGTCATGTAATCATAATCCTTGATTGATTCCAACCATATTCAATATCTCATGTTCAATAATTAATGAGTGAATATATATTTCAATCTTATGTGATCCACATATATTTTACACTTTACATCTTAGAATAAGTGGCTTTATATTTTTAATGCAAAAAATAGTAGCTAATTCCAAATCAGCGGTAGGGTAATTTAACTCATGAGGTTTCAACTGAAGTAAAGTATATGAAATTACATGATCATTCTACATTAGAAACCATGTCCCTCCAATAAATAATTACTATATATATCAAATTAACCAATTATATAGGGTAGTTCCAAAATTGGATTATTCACCAATAATCCTTTAAATTCTTGAAAAAAATCATCACATTCTTTATTCCGGATGAACATAACACCTTTTGAGTTAACTTAGTCAGTGGGAGAGATCACTATACAAAATATTCAATAAACTTCTGGTAATGACATTCAAAACCATGAAAACTATGAATATCGGTAATATTTTTGGCACATGGAAATTCCTCAAAAACATTTGTTTTAGTAGGATCAACAGTTACACCATCTTAAGACACAACGTGACAAAGGAATGATATTTTTTGTAACTAAAACCCGCACATGCTAAATTTCACATACAATTTCATTTCATTAAATGTTTTAAAGACATCCTATAAATGAATTTCATGCTCCAATTTAATTTTAGAATATACCAAAATATCATCAATAAACACAACCAAAAATTATTCCACGAACTCCGGGAAAATTCTATTCATAAGATTCATGAATACAACAGGTGCATTGTCTATCCAAAAAGGCATAACTACAAATTAGCAATGGCTATATCTTATACAAATCATAGACTACAGAATTTTTTCTTCCATTACATTCAACTTGTTGTACCCCGACCTCAATTCAATATTCAAAAAATAATGAGCTCCCTCGAGCTAATAAAACAAATAGTCGATATGAAGGAAAGGATACCTGTTCTTAATAGTGAAGTTATTCAAAGCTATACAATCAATGAAATGTCTCATTGAACCATCATTATTTTAAAAAAAAAATATAAGATCAACCTATGGTGATATGATTGTTCAAATAAAATATTTATATAATAACTATTGAAATTCCATTTTTAACTCTCAATGATCAATTTGTGCCATTGGATAAGGAGGTTTTGAAATTGGATTATCATGAGGAACCTAATAAATAGTAAATTCATCTTTTCGATTCGGAATAATGCTAATACAATTATTAAGAAAAACATAAAGATTCTCATTTAACATTGGAACATCATTAATCTAAATAGTTTCATTATTTTAAACAATATTTTAATGTTAAAATTAATTTCAAAATTTACGAGTTTCTCAACATCATTATATGTTATCAATAGTTAGGTTTCATTCTTGTACACAACCTGATTGTATTTATGAAAATAAATTCTTTTACCTCGATACTTATTCATAGCATGGTTAACAGAAATCCAATCCATATCTAGAATTACATCAAATTCTACTAGATGAAAATAATAAGGTCTGTAGGTAGATTATTTCCATATATAAGGATAGTAAGGTTCGTATAATTTATATTTTTTTCAAAATTTAAGCCATGTTTTTTACCATAGGATATGGATTCATATCCAGAGATGGAGTTTATATTTAACTAGAATATTTCATAGAAATTAAGGAATATGTAGACCCAAAATCAATCAACACAGTTTCATAATCTTAATAAACAAACAATGTACATAATACCACTTCATTTGAAGTCCCAACAACTAATGACGTATATGATTTCAAAACCCCTTTCTTCTTGTAGTTTTGATACATACCCTAATTTGAGTTCTTCCTTAGACCCTCAAATTCATATAGACCCATTTCAATGCACTGAAAACTTACGGACTTTAAATCATATATTGTATTACCACTTCCTTGATCCCTTTTAGTGCAATTATGATCCTTATTTCCTATTTAACCACATCAGAAGCATATAATATAATTGAAAAGGAATTACCCAATGTTCTTTTAACAGTGGTTTTTACAAACTATAAACCAAATTTTATTACCTTAAAACATTTTTGAAGAGTTCTTCCCTTTCACCTGCCACCTCGACCTCTTAGTATACTATTTTTCAATGAACACTAGATCATCGAAAAACACCATTTTCAAATTTTCCACACATAAAAAATGTTTTCCATAACTTTTGAACTCAAAAGAATCTAATTTCTTTAAATAATGTTTCATTAATCCTAAGTTCAAATGATTGATTTTACTATAAAGATCTCAGGTGATGTTTGGAGTAGACCTTTCCAGTTGAGTGAATTTTTCTTCATAAATATCCACTTATACATCCTTTTGGATCATTTCCCATGATTATTTTTCTATCCTGTATTAAAACACCTTAATAAAATATTTCTCAAGAAACATACCTTTGAATTGATCCCAATCAAGAGAATCAATCTCTTCACTATCCCTGATATTTTTAACCACCGAACGCCACGTATTGAATTCACCTTCAAAACAGTAAATATCAAGATGTACCATTTGATGTTCTAAACAACCCATGAAAATGAAAATATTTTTTAGTTCATTAATCCTCCCTTTAGGTACTAAAGAGTTAGATGATACTATGAATAATGGGGGATGTTGCTTCAAAAAATGTTCCACTACCGACATGATAATCTGTGGTTTTTTGGATGATATCATCCATGGATACCAACAATATTTATATCCAATTTAAAATGTTCCATTACTGCAAAAAGAAATTTAGTTCTTATTCGAACCATCTCAAGTTTCTGATTTAGTAGGTTGTTTTTCCCTAGTTTCCTCCCCACCATAGATTCCCTATTTTCTCAATAGAAAACCATTCAGATCCAACATATCCCAGACAGGGAAATATCGTAATCTGTATATGCTATATTATTTCAATTTGATCATAATGAAAAATTAATTTATGGATATTCTATTAAAAATATCCAAACTCCTAATGTTTTCTAAACCGACGTCAGATACCAAATATAAGTCTCCAACCTTAAAACACTACAAAATATTGATATATGTAAATAATTTGACTTTAATTAACATTTAGTATCTTTTCAAGTTTAGATTCATAGAGAATTATGAAATTATTAATACATATCATCCACAATCATAAAATAAGATACTATAAAACAATATCATTTTTTCACCAATGGAATCCATTTTAAATAAAAAATTATTTCGTTTCATGTTAAAAATATTTTTGACTTGTTCCTTTCACTTACTCATCCTTATACCATGTGAAAACATAATAAAAACTAGGGATGAGCATAAAAACATTGTATAAAATAAAATGTGGAAATAAATAATTAGTTCATGAACATCTATAAATCCATGAATTCACAAGAATCATGAAAACATCATAGAAATCATGATACATAATATTACCTTATGGAGTCGATATCATACTATGTTTTTAGCCCTCAAAACCACATAGAGAGTAGCCTTTATAGTTACGTTTAAAATACCCATCACTGTATATTCCATAAATCTCTTAGGAAAAAACATAAAATTTACCTATTCCACGTTAACCAATTAATTAGAGAGCTATCACATGGTAACTTACAGTTATTTTATCATGTAACCACCCATATACATAAACTATTACCTAAAACCATAACATAATCATTAAACATAAAACAAGAATAGTGGAAAAAATATCATTTCCACATTGAAATAAAAACAAATCATTTCAAGATATTGAAATAATCAATCCATTATCAAAACCTTTTACAATACAAAAATATATATAATTGGAATAAGGTATTTAATTTTATTTTAATAATATTATAGTGTATAGAGGAATCCAAAAGTTGAATACGTATCACGGAACCGAAAAGGTCATCGCCGCCACGTATTTTAAAAAGAAACATTCCTTTTTTCATGAAGTAAAATGCCTTGTAGAAAAATATTCCTTTTGAAAAAAGATGAATAAAATAAAAATTCAAAGTGGTTGATTATATAACATATAAAATAAAGTCCTGTATAAATAAAAATATGACCCATGTAAAGGAGATTGAGTTAAAGTCTCGTACACTGAGTCTGACCTGTCTTGTTTGTTATTTAATTTCCTAAATTATAATCATAGGATTATTTATACTTGATTTAGAAACTTTTTAAATTTTATTATTCATTTTATATCACTTATCACCATATTTTAATGGATATTTAACTATTTTAGTTCATATCTGATGCTTTGTCGATGTTCGGTACTTGAGTCAAGAAGACCATATTTTTTTCTCAAATTAACAATGGTTACATAAGTCCATAGTCTCTAGAAAAATATTCACAATTTAAATAACATATATATTTAATATATATTTCATTGTAATATTACATAATAATTGGTGATAATTAATGAAATGTACAACTCATAGAGATGGTAGACCGTATGTATGCATGAATGCTACTTTCATTTATATGGCATATTAAAGGAATGAAAACAAAATGATATATATGTATAATATAACTACTTTATAATATATATGTTATATATTCTACATAGGATCATTAACAATATCCTTTATATGCTCCATGTATAGAATGAATGGGTCATATCACATTGAGGGTACTGTAGTCCATACTTCCCCAAATAAAATTATAGTATTTACACATTATGGAAGAAAAAATATATTTGTATAGTAAAATTTAAAATGAATAGAGACAATATAAATATATTATATATCATATTGAAATATATAGCTATCATAATTCCCACCTTGAGAGGTGGTATGATAAAATTGAATAATTATCATTTTATGAGGCAGTAGTTTTCCATATACAGAAACATTATGTTCTGTATCCATTAGATCGAGGTGTGTGTAAGTGTAGGTAGAACCCTTAACAAAAAAAATCATAGTATATTTATTATAATGGGGTTTTTCATAAAATAATGGAATAAAAATTGGTTAGGTAGTTGGCGAAAGGAAATAATTGAAAAGGATTCTGAGAGGTGACATTACATCTGAATTAGATAAAATTTTTTATTTTTATAAAAAATGTTTTCTTAAATTACCTTCTACCCATGGTAAATATTCTAAGTAAAATAGGGGGATTTTGGGATCTTATTTTCGTAGAAATTGGATTATCCATTGGGCTTTATAGGTGTAGTATGTGGGAAGAGGTGGTGACCTATAATACGAGAGATGAGGGGTACTTTAGGAAAGTATTGAAATATTATTGTATTATAAATTTATTTTAGAATTATAATATTTAAAATGTGTTATTTTTATAAGGAAATAAGATTATTTATCAAAATAATTACAATTTTTTGAACATGTCTAGGATACAAATGTAACATTATCTTCTAGATTTAACCCTTAGTTAAATAAATCAACTCTTACCATGGGTTCTGGTATTTTCACACTATATAGTTAATATAGTAACTATATAATGGAAAGAGAACCTAAAGTGGATCATTAATGATATTTATAACATTATATTATTCATTTGGATGAATACTATATTTTTATGACTGTATTATCATTGAATAAAATAATATTTGTTTTGAAAACTCATTTATGTCAATTTGGACACTATATAGTAATTGATTTTTGTTAAATCCACATACACTTCATTCATTCTAAAAAATTACATTAACTAAAATATATCATTTCATAATCATCCAAAAAATTATTTTATGGAATCAAAATTTTTGGACTACATTTATCATAATATTTATAATATTATTTATTTGAATCATTAATTAATATGGTAATCACAACATCATCATTGTGTATTATATAAATTTATTTATTTAATGTATTAAAAATATTAATAAAATAAAACGATTTATGAAATATTATTATATTTATAATGATAATTTATAGCCATAGATATCAGTTATGTACCCAATATTAATATTATTTTATTAAGAAGACACATGTTTATATTATATTTATCATTACATTAAATTATTTATTATAACACGTCATTATCCCACACAAGTGGATCCCAATTGAAAAAGGTTAGGAATAAGAATTTATTATTTTTTCATGTCTCTTCCAATAATATTAGGTCACATGTTAGTGTAGTTTTATATTTTTATATTATTATTTTTAATCGTATGTACCTAATTAATACTTTAACCGTGGTAAACAAAAATAATTACTGAAGTTATTATTGATAATGTCAAAAAATAAAAGGTAACTATTTACACAATATGGAACTTTGAATTAGAAATATGGAATCTATTTTTATTATTTCAAAAGACAGATGTTGTTGTACTAAATTTTAAATTAAATACTACTATTAAAATGAGAGAACATGTTTTTAAAAAAGTAAAACCCTTCCAAAGATTGACACATGTTAATATAATATTTCAATGTGAAATTACTTCCAATGACCATAATTTGATTAAATTATAATTAAATAATACAATTAATCTTTACATCAAATTAAAAATAAAACATAACTATATAAATAAATTAGATGAAAATGCATTTTTGATTTATAGTGCAGTATTTTTCACTATTAATTAACATATAATGTTTATAAAAAAATACAAAAAATTCAACCAATTTTTTATATATCTATATTCAAAATATGAAATTTATTTTTTTAAATATAACAGTTAAAATAAACCAAAACTACATTTGAAAACGGTTCTCCATCAAAAGGTATAAAAACAACCTTTTAAAAATATTAGAGTTTTATATGCTTAAAAATAGATTTCTTCTCATTTTAGGAAACTAAAATCTATTGGATAAATCTAAATACATTTAATAAATATTTAAAATCACAATATAGTTAATTTTTTTCATTCGTTCCAATACAGAGACTAACCTTTAACTACAACATAAAATAATAATATTACTATTATATTATTTTTCAGTTTAACTTAGTGTTGTGTGCAATGTAAGATTTGAGAGAAACCCATTTTTGCGTGTCAAGTACGCTATATTACATATTTTCCTATTTAATATAAAATTTATATTTAATTAAAAAATATTAATAGATATGAAAATTTCTTATTCTTTAATTACATCAGATGCTGGGTATAAAACGGTGTATTTTTGTTGAATAAATGTCAGATTTATGAAAATTAAGAGTTCAATAATTTAATCACTATGTTAGAATAATCTAAAATAATAAAAAACCATTAAGGTAATCCAATATTATATTAAGGAAAAAAAATAAGAATATTTATATATTCTTTGTTCATTAAAAACAATTATCATCATTTTTTACAACTACTGCAAAATGTTACTTTGATATAAAATGTGTTTTTAGTCATCTAATTAAATCAAGTATTTTCATGTCGAGGGTAATATTTTTACATCATTATATTACTCATGAATGTTTTTAATTAATTATAAATTAATTTAATGATTTAAAATGAGTAATGATGATAATTTTATTATATATATACATTTAAAATTTAAAAACGTTATTTTTCAAAAGAATGCTTTACCTTTTTATGTGTTTATAAATTTAAATTAAAATTTAATAAATTTAGGATATTTATTTCATTAAATGGGTTATTAAACATATACATGATGATTCTAATTAGGTGAAAAGTCTAATTTTAAATTTTTTCATTAAAATTAATTGTTATGTTAAAGATTTAATATCCTGGTAAAAGGGGTAAACTATGTTTAACCTAGAGTAAATGTCATAAAATATTTAAGAAAGGATTTTGAATTGAATAGTGTTGATTAGATTTATGAAAACATGTTTCCCCTACACTTTTTCCATTTTTTGACTTTTAAAATTGAATAGTTACCTTACATTAAAAAAAATGTATTGGATACTCCTAAAACTTCCCATCTAATTACTTTTAAAGTGGTAAAATATTCCCCACATTAAGAAAAAATAGAAATTCATATTAAAAATAATAATATTAATTTATTTATTAATATGATCATATACTACATTTATAATATTCATGTTACCATTATTTTCCATATAGCCTTCATTTGCAATGATACTTCAATGGAAAGTTCATGTCCTTGAGGTGAGTATTATCAACTACATAGGATTATTCATTAAATTTTTTTCAAGAAACACATGTATACTAATATTATTATTATTTATGTACTAAAATATTTCAATATTATGTTTATTATAATTTTTTTTATATACCAAATCCATTAATAAAAAAAACCATCATTTACACATTGTGTGGAATACAACCTCCATGACGTAACAAGTTTAATTTTACTTATCTACATTACAAGGATTTATATGAATATTGTTCTAAATAAAAAATATGTCCTTTTTGATATCATTAAGGGGTTTTATGAATAATTATAGGACATATAAAGGATATGAAAACATATTGTTTTTAATTCAGTCATTATGAAAGAGAGAAGTAAAATGGAAATATACTTTTTTTTACGTAATAATTTCATATTAATTGTCTACTAATTTTACTGATTTCCAATTAGGAAATATCACATTAATTAACAATAAATAAAATCATTATACTTCTGGTATAGTTTTAATAAAATTAAAACATGACATAATCATGCATTAATAATGGTAGGATCATTCTTCAGTTGGTTTAAACACCTATATGAACAACATTATAAATTTATAACAAGGATTACAAGGCGGACATAATTTTCTACTCTAATATGAAATAAATATGAAAATAATTTTTTTAATGGAATATCTAAATTTAAATCCTTAATTAAGAAAATACCTTTCATTCATTAGGAATATCCAAAACATGATCATGATCTATTTCATATTCATGGTTTGTAACAAATAATTTTAGGAAATGGAATTATAGATTTATAAACTATCTAGTACATCTATTTTATTAAATTAGATTATATAATAGTCATTTAATTTGGTAAAATAATATTCCCCAAGATAAATTTTATGAAACGAGTTCAAAATAATAAAGATAACTAAAACTAATTAATATAATTCATTAAAAACTAACAAAAATTTAAAGGTATAGAACGATTCTAAATGAGGAGTATATATTGTAGAAATAAAAAATAGAATAAACAAGAGACGATTAATAATTTATTTCATTAGAATAGATAAATAGCGTATAATCCTAACAGATAAATAAGATTAGTGGTTTGGGAGAACTAAATATATATATGAATTCCATTTTATATTAAGAATAAATTATAACCACGAAGATGTAAAATATACGAATCCTCAAAACTCGTTAAAAGTTTTATTTTTCAAAGCTTGGGGGAAGTGAAAAAATATAGTAGATATGAAATGATCAGTATGGTTTATGTACATCAGACTCTATCTGGAGTAAAAAGGAATAATAATTATAGAATGTAAATAATTGAAAACACATGCAATTTAATCAATAATTAGGGTGAAAAATCAATCCATTTATAGTATCAATGCATTTATATCATGTATAATAAAAATTTAATTCTCAATGAAGGAAAAGAGATCTCTTAGATGTCATGATATTAGACACCATAATATCTTTACAATTATTACCATTCAACAAGATAGCTTAAAACCATGGGTAAATACCCACCGAATTTAGCCAAATAACTTGAATCCTCAAAAATATTGATGCATCAAGTTGATATACAATAACATCTACCACCCATCACATCCTATCAAATATATTTCTCATATATAGAATGATAAATTTAATTCATAAACAATTGTCCTTATAAAAAAATATATCTAATTATTAATTACATAACATTTTTCAATAATTCCAAAGAAAATAAAACACATTTAAATTATAACACTTAATATAAAAGTGGTATTTTTTGGTAAATAATCATATCCATGATACAAATTTAAATCCCCAAAAATCTAAATTAGAAACAATTTATTCGATATTATGTAAGACATGACACACAAAGCATGTAATGAAATATAATATATAGATAATTTATAATATATTAACCATTTAATATAAATTAAATATATTATATAGCTTCTAATTAATGGGACACTAAGTTAGCATATGTCACATAAAAACATGTTTTTTTGATGGAATTAGTTACACACAATATAGAGTTTCTAGGAACAATAATATATTAGTAAAATATTATTATTCAATATAATAAGATATAACATGGCCATTATAGTATTTATTATGAATATAATTAGCTAAATTATAAAATATTGGGTTTACGAAAAATATAAAATGAATTTATTGGTTTCAAATTTATTATTAATGAATATTATAACTAATGAAATATAAAAAGATTATTTTTATAGAAAATTACTTCTTTGCTTACAAAGGTGTTTTATCCTGATAAATTAAATTAACTGAAATTAGTGAATGATATTAATGTAATATATATATATATATATATATATTATAAAATAATATTTTTTTTATTCATCCAATATATTTGATAGGCATAATATAATAACAAACCCAATTTTAGAACATAAAATACTGTATTTTTATAAAGGCATTTCAACCACTTTTTATTGGGAACCTATTTTAAATCCGATTTTGAAGCAATAATAAATATTATATTTAAAAATAAATGTAATAATTGAAATAGAATCATTAAAATAAGGATAGGGGAATTTTTGGTATTTTTAAATGAATTTTCATATATTTATGAATATTGAAAAATACGAAATTTTAATTCAAAAATTCCTTTTCATCAAAATTATTTATAAAATAATATAGTATTTAATTTATGTAAATGATTAATTAGATTACATTTTATCAGTTAATCAAATTTTGTTCATTGGAATCAGTTTATCTTGAAAATTGAATATAAACACATTAAATTTTTATGATTTTTTTATTTAAAAAACACTCATTGTCGTCCCATCTGTAGGATCAAATTTAAATTAATTTCTACCCCTTATATGATTGGAATTTCATAAAATGGATTCAATATTTTAAATTAGAATAATTTATAATTTATAATAAGTTAATCTTACTTTTTTTACTATAATGGTTAGTGAATGTGATTAAAATTAATTACATTCTTAGTAAGAAATTAAACATAATATGGTACAAAACCATAAACATATGGGCCGAGATTACCTATAAAATTGGCTAAAATCCATTTTATGGTCTTACTTAGACCCTATAATCCATTTTGTATAACTTTTACCATTATTGTATCCACTTTTATTGGGGAAAACGTGGATGGAAATCCATTTTCTAAAATATACAAGAGCACCACTCCTCATCCAATAAAAAAAGGCCTCATGACCTCCCACTTACTACCACCTCTCATTTAACTTTTTATCAACCATTATCTAAAACAATATTTCCTCAAAATGTTTCCCATAATCCTATAATCCGCCCTTTGTCTTAAATTCAACAAAGGAATCCCGTTGGTGAAAACAAAAAGGTGTTACAAAAAGAGGAGGTTACATCATTCATCACACTCTTTAGTTTTACTGCCTATACTAGCCCCCTAAATGCTCCTTATGACATTATTATATAAAAAACCCTACATGAGATTTTTAGTGATATGTTTTTAATCATTTGTTTTTCCCAACAGTTACAAAAACATCCATCAAATGGGCATCTTATTTTCCATTCAGGTGTATAGTGAATCAATGTCCCACGAAATAAATTTATTCACTTATTCTATTACTATTTCTAATGGTTTGGAATTATGATCTAAAAATTTATTTAATATATTATATATATGATACTTATTATGTATTTATTCTTCAAAAATTATTTTATAACAGACACCCTTAACCATTCCATTTTGTGTACATGCGATATCATTATTTGTGAATATGTGGACAACTGCTTCATAAAAGCGATTTTATTTGATCAAGTGATACGTGGAATGTATAAAAGATTGTTTTAATTAAATAATTATGACTTAAAAAATTATATTATATTAAGTAAATAAAATTTATTGTTAATATAATATATATTATTTTATTTACTACACACTCACACTCAAAAAAGTGATAATGTCAGTCGTAGACGTGTGGACTACTGCCTCCTAAACACGATGTAATTTTTTTTCATCACAAGATTATTATATACAATTATATAGGATTAAATTCAATGTTATTTATTGTATAATGACAATTATTTAATTATATACTGTTATTTACCATCTTTCTAGAATGATTATTGAAAATGGGAATGTTACTCCTGTGTGCGAATGGCCACAATCTCATTGATAGTAACGTTAGTTATTTTTTCATAAAAGTATTTAAAAATTAGTTTTAAAAGAATATTTTATGTATAAATATTTTAATTATTAATTATTATTATCATAGATAAGTTATATAATGTCCCCACTGACCATTGCTTTCCTACAAAAGTTGTTTTGGACACATAAACTATATTTTGTCAAAACATCCAACATAAACATAATTGAATATGTAGTTGTATAAAACAAATTAATAATTGAAATAAAATTTATGATAATCATTGAAATTTTTCTAGTGAAATAAAATATTGACATAAGTTTTTTATTTATTAATATAATGTAATACAAGAGAATTCGAACTCAATGTAACAGATTTTCATCTCACCTTTTACATCTCATTGATAAATTTCACATTCATCACATAGTTCTTTTTTTGGAGTATATAAAAACACTATTTATATATTATATCATTAATACATATATATTAATGGGTTTTAAAACAATTATTAAATGTTATTTCCTTACATGGATTATGATTTAAAATGTTCCTAACCATTAGGGGACACTTTATAAAAATTAATTATTAGTTTAGTCAAGAATATTTTTCATGATATTTCATTTCCATTAGAGGAAATTATAAGATCATTGTTCTATAATACATTGAATTTTTCTCTACTCTAGTTATTCATTTGATTTTTCAAGTAATGTTACAATTTTACTACTCTTTGGTATATAAAATGTTATAATTTTTATTAAGAAATCCAGATTTTATTTCTATATTTATATGGAGAACAAGATTTTGTCTAAAAAACCATGTTTTATTAAAATATTATCAATATTTTTTAACCTTTTAAAATTTATTTTTTAAAGACATATTTACTCTTTTTTTACTCATGTTATCAAATGAATCTTCTAGTCTCTTTCCAAAAAAGACATTTTTCTAACATTATACCGTGTACATGGAATATACTTTTTTCCTCATACAACAAGTAAGGATTTTCCTTCTATACGTTCATTGAATATTCATTTAAAATTGTAAATGGTAGATGTTGTTAAATTTATTTTGAAGGGAAATTATTTTTAAAATTTCTTTTAAAAATAAAATAGATAGTTTCCATATGAATATATTTAAAAATATTGAATTTCCATTTATCAAAGACAACAACCCTTTATTTATACTCCACTAGGGATATGTCATATTGATACCATCATTAATCTTTCTCTAAATGTCATATGATTTATTTTTCCGTGGATAATATTCAAATTCACTTCATTGATTCCTTTTAGTTCCCTATGAAATATCAAATTTCATTTTATCCTTTAACATTGAATTTCACATAAATATTCATATAATTTTTTTTTGTGGAAATGATTATTGATTTCTCCATATTCCATTTTACATATAGTGTTTAATTTAAATGTAAATTTACTATTAAAAGAAATATTGATAAATTTTTATCCTTTATTAATCATGGACATTTGATAAGGCTTATTGTTTATTTGATATGAAGAATGCCTAGAACGGGAATGAAATAGGTTGGGGGCCATTTAAATTATTCCCATTAGGTTTGGGACTGATTAATTTGGGCCCCTTGATGCATCATTAGTATTTTGAGACTAAATTAGTTAGTGAAAAACTCTTATAGTTCAATTCAAATTAAAATAGATGGGTTAATGCCCATTGGGTTAAACTGTTGAGATGATTGATCTTGACAGTATATGATTTAATGTTCCTTAGAATTGAATTCCAATCATTAATCATTTTATTAATTTGGATTCTATTATTATTTATTTGACATGATTTTTTTATGACATATTTATGGTTTCATTCAATTTTCAGGTAATTGAATAAATGAATATTTTTTCATTTTCTCACCTTTCTATATTGGTTTGGTATTATCTTGTCATTTGAATCGAATGTGTTGTTAGTTATATAGCTTTACATATTATTTAATCAATTTCTAATTTTTTATTGATTACAAGGAATTTGTAATATGTTATTTACCTTTAAATTATTATTATTCCCCTTGATTCATTATTTATTCTGCTATACATTACCATTACTGATCATTTGAGGACACCCTTATTTCCCCTTGTTTCCCCAGTAATCCAAGTACCCTTGTATATAATAAATGAATGGATATACTATATGCAATAATGTTATCCTCCAAAGAAAAAGACATGTTGTAATTAGTGTATTAATTTTTAATACAAGACTTATGTATGTATCTAATTATTCAAGACAACTAAACTCTTTGATCATTTCAGATTTGATACCTTGTAATCATGCCAATGTAATTGTAGTAGACACTAGCTGTAGAATTTTTGGGGTCGAGTCACAAAAGCTGGCATCAAATGATGTTATGTAGAATCATGGGAAATTAAATTTATTAAAAAATATATTAGAGAACATATATTTTATTTATACATTGAGGGTACTTATGGAAGAACATCATAATTTTCTAATATCGAATAAATTATTTATTTTTACTAGAACTGCATCCATTTCTGGATAATACAATTAAATGTGTTTATATCAAATATTTACCAAGGAAAAAAAACTCCAAAAAGGTGTACTTGTGCTGATTCAATATAACCTAGTAAATGATAATATGCCTTCCTGGGAACCTAGTTTGACAGTCATAGGATAAATGCTTAGGACAACTGAAATATTAATTACAATCCATTATGAGGGAATTTGACAGTTAATAACTTCGGTTAAACCTAATACATTGATGATCTAAAATAATTATTCATGATTTAGATATTCTACAACTAATCATATGATTTTCTCACTATGACTACTGTTATTCATAAAATGCTTTCCAATTTTTTTCAATGAGTGGAACTCGAAGGAGTCTGGTTAAGATTGAACTTGATGAAAAAGGTTGTTATGATGAGAAACCAAATGTTGTGTTTATTGTTCGAACCATGTTCATTATGGAATGGGTTGTGTTTGTTTTCAGTCCTATGAGAATGTTCAGAATGTGTGGAGGTAAAGTGTTTATATAGAACAAGCAGATAAAATCATTAAAGGTGGCACTGTTTTCCAGTGTTTGCCAAATTTTTTGGCCTGAAAATCAAAAAATGAAGAAAAGGTGTTTTTGGAAAAGAGAATTTTGTGCTGTTGACATTAAGTGGAGGATACTTTTATACCTTTTTATTCCCAAAATCAGAACATGAAAATATGTTAAAGGAAGAAGGGCGCCCAAGTATTGTGTTTGGTCGCGCAAGTACTAGCATGACAAAACTGGTGCACCAAGGGAGGACTTGCACGCCATCGCATAGGGTATCCAAATGCCTATAAATAGAGTTCCCCCTTCATCATTCGAGAAGAAGATTAGACTTAGAGAAATTCAGAGCTCCTGTCACGCAGGTGTAGTGGTCGCCAAGTGGTGGTGGGTTGCGTAAGTTGAAGTTGCACGACAGTAGTTTGCTGCACGTCCAAGGTGGTTTGGAAGAGAAAGGAGTTGAGTCACCCATGTTTGGTGCTTGTGAAGAAGGTGTCGCATAGGTGGTGTGGTGACACTTGCGCTCCAGAATGTAAAGAAGCATGACAGTTCATAGTTGCACACCAAAAATGATTTGGGCATAAAATGAAGTGAGTCGTGCAAGTTTGGTGTTGAAGAATTGAGAGTCGTGCAAGTGTTTGAGGTGGAATTGCACACCTTCTCTGGACTTGCATGTCAGATTTGAAACTTGCACGTCGGGTTGGAGAAGCGCTCTTGGTGTTGCTGAAGTATTCTAGTATTTTTGGGGATGTGCGAAAACTGAGAGTTTGCCCGATACTGTTGGGGAAAATTCAGATTTGTCTTTGGGTGAAAGTTGGACTTCAACAGAGCATCTACCTACAACAGGGGATGCATTCATTAGCGATGATAAAGAGGCCTTCACATCTATAAACTGAGAGGGACATCATAAAAGGCAATGAGCCTGGGGATTCAACAGGAGTGACCCGAGGGATGCTGTTAGCTATCCCTGAACATTTGTAAAGGTATTGATCCTAGTACAGAGTGACTGTTCTCGAACTCTGTAATCCAATGATAGTGATGTTTTAGTATAATTTGGTACGACTGACTACCTATCAGTGTATTCTCTTTGGACGTAGCCCTTAATAGTGATCCAAGAAAAATGTTCTGTGTCATCTCTCTTCATGTAAATGTTTGATTTTTGATCATATTCATCATATAGGTTTAACAAATTCGTAACAACGTGGGAACAATATCCTTCACCTTAAAAGAAAAGGTTATCACCCTAATTCACCCCTCCCCTCTCAGGGTGTCCCGAGGTCCTACAAGTGGTATCAGAGCGATGTTTTTGGTGTTGAATCTGTCTATTGTTGTAATAGAGAAGGCAGACAATGTTAGGGGAGTTCCACTTTTCGATAGAAGTAATTTATAGATATGGATGAATAGAATGAGATCTCATCTGAAATCCCATGGGATGGAAGTCCTTTTTTCCACGGTCCAAAGTATTCATTTTACTGATCCAACAGGGCTAGCTACGACTGATACCGATATGAAAATTCTTGATAATGATGCTAAAGCACAAAATTCTCTAAATGTATCCCTTTCTGATCAAATCTATCTAAAGGTAATTAGTTTCACCTAAAAAAAGTCAATGTGGAATGAACATGAAAATATTAATGAAGGAGATTTCAAAGTGAAGGAGGAGAAACTACAAGTCCTACACATTAGGTTTGATGATCTGAAGATGCATCCTAATGAGAATAAAGACTCCTTCTTCATTAAAATTACGAAAGTGGTTGGAGAAATTCAGGGTCTAGGTGAAGAAATTAAATTCCATGACATTGTAAATAAAATATTAAGAAGACTTCCACCCCTGTATAATGCAAAGGTGTCAGCCCATGAAGAAAGAGATCTTTCCAAACTTTCACTGGATGATTTACTGAGCAGCCTAGTGGCATATGAAATGAGAGTCAAACCAGAAGATGCTACTACACGAGTAAGCAAGGAAATGGAATTCAAATCCATGGAGAAACTGAAAATTTAAAAATATGGAAGTGGTGAAGATGACGAGGAAAAAGAAATTCTTTCTCTAATTTCCATAAAATTCCAAAAGGAAAAATGGAAATTCAAAGGGAAGTAAACTTTAGCTTACTTTCATTGTGGTAAAGTCTGGCCCATTTCTTATCAGTGCTTAAGAATGATCAATGATGATGATAGTGATGTTGAAAACATTGAGAATCCATAGATAAGGTTTTTCAAGAAAGGAGAATTAAAATCTAGAAATAAAGTTCTGAATAATTGTTTTGTCGGTGAAGAGGATGAAGATGATAATGAATTATGTGATGAAGATAAACCAGAATTTAAAACATGGAACCATGCTTCCATGATGGCCACTATTGAAAAATCAGAAGATATTAGTGGAGAAAATCCGTTGAGAACTAGTGTAGATTCCATGTTACAGCTTAAAGATACTGTTAGTAAGAATTATATTAAATTTAATAGTTGATAATATTGGAAATAAATTGTAGAATAATCAACAGAATATGTTGATCAAATTGAAGATGAAATTGAACGACGGGAATAATTGGTGAAATTAAAGTCTAATATTCTTAAAATAAATGATGATTTAGTGGATTTGAAGCAAAGAATTGAAGAGCAGGCAAAGGTCATCAATGACGTCTCTTCCGGACTAGAGGAATAGTCCAAGACTTCTAAGCATCATGAGGAGGATTTTGTTATTATTAGGAGTAAACATGTAAAGGATTCAATTTCAAAAGAATCAAGGAAGAAAATATAGTTTGGAAGGTTCTCAGATGCTGAGCTATTGGGGAGAGAAAAACGTGGCTCTTATGTAGTTGAAAAGATTCTAAATGATCAAAGACCAGCCTGTATGAGAAATAGTGTATTTAGCTGTGAGGAAGAATCGTCAAATGCTTCAAGTAAATGTGACCAAAATAAAGGCAATCTGTATGTGGGTGTTGTGGGAAAGTCTTATAAAGTGATGAAACAGAAACCCCCAATTCAATAGGAATGATGAAAAGAAGATTATCCTCAAGCCTTGTGGAAAAAGGACCCTCAAACTATTATCCCATAGAAGAAATGAGGATAAATAGAAGTGAGAATACTTTTTATCTCATGAAGTGTCAGTTCTGTGGATATTTAGGCCACACCATGAATTATTTTAGAGATCCAAGAAGCTATCTGAATGGAGAAGATACATGAGTTCAATAGAGGATAAAAAATTAATATACTAATTATTATAGAAGAAACAATTTCTATGGATATTTTTTTCGTTGTTCTAACTTTGGTCATAATGTTGTTAATTATAGGAAGAGAAGGGACATGGACACCCCATACCAAAAGTC
This sequence comes from Viscum album, assembly GCA_963277665.1. Taxonomy (NCBI): domain Eukaryota; kingdom Viridiplantae; phylum Streptophyta; class Magnoliopsida; order Santalales; family Viscaceae; genus Viscum; species Viscum album. The sequence goes on along the minus strand of OY728143.1, from coordinate 1,941,176,003 downwards.
AAGACATGCCAAGTCTCGTTAGTAAGACAATTTTTCTCTTTCAAACATGTTTTCTCCTCTGAAACAAGACTTCGACTATGAAGAACCTAGGTACAAAGAAGATATAATTGAAAGGCCATAACTGCTCTATATTCAATCTAATGTCTCAAGGAATGAAAGGAAGAAAATTGAGAAATCCAACCTTACAGAGGTGGCCCCTAAAGCTAAAAAAAGAAACAGTACCTAGATTCTAGATAGTAGATTTTCATATCATATAGCAGGCAATGCTGGCTTGTTAACATATATCAAAAGAGAGGTTGACGGCACAATACAATTTGTTAATGATGGAGCTCTGAAAATCAATGTCAGTGGAAGTACTTAATAAGATAATAGAGAGAAAAAGAAGACTGAAGTCCTTTATGTAGATGGCCGACGTCATAATCTACTCAGCATGAGTCAACTCTATAACTTGGGGCTCATAGATAATTTTAATTAGAATGGATACACTATCAAGGGAAAGAAATTCAATTCACTTATGAAGTGATGTAGAACAAAAGGAAAATTATATCAGGTTGATAGTAAAGAAAATTCTTGTTACATGACTGTTGAAGAAGAAAAAAAATTTGTCACATCAGAGACTTGGACACATCAATCAAAAAGACATGGAGAATATATCAAAATTGAGGACTGTCATGGACATTCACAACCTAAAGCATGAGCTTGAAAATTTTGTTATGGTTGCATTCATGGGAAGCTGGTCCACAATTCATATAGGCCAAAGAAGAAAATGACATCCCATCTTCTTGATCTAATTCATATAGATGTATGCGGGCTGATATATGTTGCCGGAACTCATTGAAAAAGGTACTTTGTCCTTTTTATTGATTATTACAGTAGAATGGCATGTGTAATGGTCATTCACATGACATGAAAAGTTCTTGACTGCATGAAAACATATCAGTGAATCGCCGAGAATGATACTGGACGTACAATCAAAGTGTTGCGATCTAGCAATGGAGGGGAATAAACATCCATTGAATTTTAAAATTACCAGGAAAATCATGTGATACAAAATGATGTATCTTATTTGATAACTCCACAACAAAATGGATTTGTTGAACATAGGAATCGACATGTAAAAAACATGGCACAAACTATGCTAATTGAGAGTCGCATTCCACGACATTACTGGAAAGAGGTTGTTCAAGCTGAAGTGTATATTCAAAATCGAACAAGACTTTATATGGGTGAGATGAAGACACCATATGAAATGTGGCATGGAAGGAAGCCCTCCTTGAATTACTTTCGTGTTTTTGGAAGTAAATTATACATCAGAAAAAAAGTAAGTTAAGGGAATTATGATGACAATGCAGATGAAGGAATTTTCCTTGGATACTCAATGAACAACAAATCCAACAAGTGTTTCAACAAGAGATTATTAAGTATTGTGAAAAGCAGTGACATTATGATAATTGAAGAGAAAACCAAAAATGATTCAAGGACATCATATTCTATTGTGATAGAAAGTGAAGAAGAAATTGAACAGTGATAAAATACAAATACACAAATAGAAGAAGCTGTACAAAATAGTCGGTAGTCACATCATGATGTTGGTTCATAAGAAAAATCTGATGAAGAAACTATGGTTGGAGAGAATGCAACTGAACTGCACATGATAAATATTAGAGTTGATATTGATCCATCTAATTTAATTGGGGACATGAGTGCAGGCACTCAAATAAGGAGTATGAGGAGTAACACACAATCTTCATTTCTGTCAGTTATAGAGCCATACTCATTTGAAGAAGTTGCAAAGGATGAATCATGGGTGAAAGATATGAATGAATAGTTAGATCAAAATGACAAGAATCAGACATGGGATCTTGTTCATAGACCCTAAGGTCACAATGTGATTGGTACACAATAAATCTTCAAGAACAAGTTTGATGATCATGGAAGTGTTATTAGAAACATGGAAAAAATGGTATGTAATGGATACTCCTTGATTTAAGGCGTTGATGTTGAAGAACCTTTTCTCTAGTGTCTAGGCTGGTGTCAATCAGGATTTTCCTTTCCAGGGCACTCCAAATAGGATATAAATTATATCAAATGGATGTCAAGAGAGCATTCATAAATCGTGTACATGAAGAAGAAATCTACATTGAACAACCAGTGGGTTTTCTTCATGGTAATAATTAAAAAAAGGTCTGCAATCCAAAGAAAGCATTTTATGGATTGAAACAGGCACCACGAGCATGGTACTATCAGCTAGATTCTTATCTCATGAAGCTATAATTCAAAAGAGGAGTAGTATATCACAATCTATATGTCAAGAATTCTCGAAAAGATCAATTCATGGTTCTAGAGAAGTTTAACATGCATGACACCAAAACAATGTGATCTCCAATTGTAATAGGAACCAAACAAGGAAAGCATGAGGATGGGACATATGTAGACCCCACCATGTACATGAGGATAATTGGGAGCCTACTTTACCCGACAACAACACGACCAGATATTGCCTTTGTAACCTTTCTAGCCACCCACATTCAGAGTAATCCAAAGGAGGAACATATGACAGTAGTAAAAAGAATCATGAGGTATATTCGAGGTAATAACAATTGTGTCTTATACTTTTATCCAGAAAGGGACAATGAATTATCAGCATTTTATGATGCTGACTGCGCTAGTGATGTTGTGGACAGAAATTCCACTAGTGGTGGTGCATTCTACATTGGGAATAAATGTGTTTGCTGGTTGAGTAAGAAACAAGAAAGTACTTCTCTTAGTATGACTGAATCTGAGTATATCACCTCCAAAAAGGCATGAACTCAACTACTATGGATGAAGCAACAACTAACAGATATTTGTGATAAGTTGAAACTACTAATGGTGATTTACAGTGATAAAAAGAGATCAATTGATCTTACGAAGAATTTTCTTTAGTATTATCACACGAAACATATTGACATCAGGAATCACTTTATCAAAGAAAAATTGGAGCAAGGGATGATTAGAATGGATCATGTTGAAACTGATGAGAAAGTGGATGATATCTTGACCAAGCCACTATCAATAGCTGTGTTTGAGAAGCATCAATTGAACCTCGGTGTTCTGCCACCTCCCATTGCATAAGGAGGTTATGAAATTCCCCTCTCCCTAGTTATGTTAATTATTTTAATCTGTTTTTGAATGCGATGCAGGTTTGTGGGGGAGATACTATCCAGGGGGAGTGTGGTTTGAGCTGAACAATGAACATTTATCAGTCTTTGGGTTTATTGTCAATGAGTGAGATAGGAATAAATTCAGGCATGTATCAATTTTCGGACACGTTGATAATCTAGTTTCGATGATAGGATGGGAAGGAATACATCATCCATGTAATGCTTCTGTGACACTGTATGAGAATTTCTTGGGCGTCATTGCGAATTCCAAAACACGAGAATTACAACACTCTATGTTTTTCTAAAAATAAATATAAATGTATGGATCTTTATTTTAAGTAAATATTTATAACTAGCCTTTTAACATGATTTTTCCACTTCTATGATAAAACTTTCAAGAAACTGTCATCTACAATTTTGTTCGGTATGTTATTTGAGGTCTATTAGAAACACTTATTTTTTTGGTGAATAATAACATACCATTATGAATAGTAATATGAATAGTAATATGAACCTAATGAAAAGTAATTTTTATTTTTATTTTATTTTATTAAGGATTTATTATAATATCATTGTGGTTATTTTTTCATTGGGATATAGAAGTAGTTACAAAATTCGAATTGTTAATTTTTGAATTAAGTATTGTTTTATTTAAAAATTAAATTAATAATATTTAGAAAATTATTTTCAAAAAATGGACATCATTTTTGAAATCTACAATTCGATAAATGGTTAGGGTAAATTTTTGGGATTCTTCTGAAACATTTGATTTTTTGGTGAAAAGAAAAAAATACAGTTTTTAGTTTCGGTGTATTATTGACCTCATTAATGATATAATAATTATGTCATAAATATGGTAGAGTTGTGAATAGTTATATTATATTTGAGGTGTCTCAAATGGTTCATACCATGGGCAAATACCCTGGGAAAGCCCATGGTTTTTCCAATACCACTCATGAGGTGTCCCTTGAAAATTATTAAAATAATCCATCACTTTTCCTATAAATACCAACTCTTCCCATCAATTAATTCATTAAAAATTCTCCCTCAATGATGTTCTGGGATCCTTATCTTCAGAGTAGTCCTCCCAAGTTTTTTTCATCCCGCCAAGGTCCCAAACTTCATGTTCTTTGGGTTACTCTACAAGGTAAGAAAATTCTGAATTTCTTTCTTTTTTCCATTCAAGTACTCTTTTATGTGGTATATCATTCATGTTTCCATACCAAGTTCTCATTTTCATTTAATTCGTGATATAATATATATTATGATTCATTTCTGGATGGGTGACCCTTTTCCCCTCTCTTTTTAATATTTTCTAAAACCATGTTGCGTAGCCATTTGGATGTCGAATTTTTGTAAGCGATTTCACAATTATGCTTTTATTTAGAGTTCTTTCCTTATTTTTTCATCATATATCATTAACCAAGAGGCATGAAATCACCAGAAATAATTTATATTGTATATTATAATTTTTATGGAAAATCACTCATCATTATTCTTCTCCTCTCCTTCTCCTCTCCCACTTATTTAAAGAATAAAAACATTGTCTGTTTGTGTCGAATTATCGACATTGTGGACGATGTGATTTTAAATTCCATTAGTTCATTCATGTTTAGACATTAAACAATTTATATAGTTGAACCAAGTTATAATGTATGTTTTACGACTCACCCAGGGTTCTGGAATTTTTTTGTACCCATGGTTCTAATTTATAAGACAAAACGAGGTTGTTATTATCAAAGAACCACTAAAAGGATCTAAACGAACATCATTAATGTTATAACTTATAAACCATCCTCATATAAGAATTCAAAATAATAAATGGAATAATTTATGTTACTGGTTATATTAAAATACTACTCCTTTCCAATTCTGGTGTTTCAGTTCCAATCTACAAGAATGTCCAACAAGAACCAATCATAGAAATCTTGTAAAGAATTCAACCAAAAAATAGTGGAAGGGGAAAAATACTAACAATTTAGGGTGAAAATATGTTATTAAATGATCATACAAGATGTTATAAACATAAAAATGATCCTTTAAAATATTATTAACACTCTTTTAACTATGATACATGATGTTTAAACATGTTGGATGTAAGAAAAACCCGAGGTAATGAAATTCTTACCCCGATTTCTATTCTTTGGGTTAACCTCCTACTTCATTATTTATGCGCTATTTAAATTGATTTTGTGATGGGTTTTGTTTATATTATGTTTTAATATGTGTATTTATAGTATATATACCTACTCCATCCACTATATTATGTCTCTCTTCAATTTTATGATATTTATAATGAGTTTTCATTAAAAATACTATTTTTTAATTCGGTTTTACGAAATTCTAAAGTAATGTTTTTATGGAATTATTCATGTTGTATGCTTCTGTTTTGGTTCTTGGGAATTATTTATGATGACGGGTGTGACCTATATCTCCCTCCATTTCATTGGGTATGAGTATGTTGGAGGTCGGCCGTATGGTTACTCCAAGTGTAACTACGATGGTTACACAAAGTAAGGTAGCCGTGAGGTTTAAAAATTATAATTTAGCCACGAATGGTTGCAAGATTATGTAAGTAATTCCCCAAGATACCTTTATGATTATATTTATGTTCTCAAGTTTTGTGTGGATCTTTTGTAAATTTCATGTTACACAAATTAAGTATATATGGGTGAAAATAATGTCTTTTGAAAATGCTTTCATACATTATGAGTATTAATAGACTAATGTGATTTTTTCCTTATTTTCCATCCATTACTGAGATTTTGTTCTCATACAATGTTTTTAAATGATTTTTCATCGGTCAATGGATTTGTAATAAAAGGAAGGAAGACATGTTAAATGTTGAAGAGTTGTCATGGAGTCTTCTTTTATGTTTTAAAGTTATTTTTATTTTGAAAAATTAGAAAATGTTTTTATGGTATCCACTCTATAATAATGTGTAATGTCCTGATTGTAATATCCTAATTATATAAATCTATTTACATGAAAACATATTTAATTTAAAAGGAAGTGTTTTCATTTCTAAATTAAATATTATGTATGTAATAAGGCCGGGTCATTGTAGTTGGCATCATAGAATTGTTTTAATAACTTTAGTGGATAAGGTGATATTAATAGAACACCATATATGATTTTCACTCTATGTTTAATTTGAAATGTTAGAGCATTTAAAGATTACCATGTTTCTTTATCTAAGACATGTTTGTTCAGAATGGTTATCCGTAGAACAAACATGGATGCTGAAGAGGAGAGGCACCAACAGAATTACATCTTTCTAGAACTACAACCCAGAATAATAGGGATTGGAACTGAGCAGTTTGTAACAGTAATTGATTATCTAATGTAGGCAATAAATGGTGGTAGATTCCATGAAAGAGAAGAAATAGAGAGACCACAATGGAACATGACAGTAGTGGAACATTTTATGAGACAACATCTTCCTGCATTCAATGGATATTCTGACCTAGTAGCAGCTGAAGGATAGATCAAAGCCCTTGAAAAGATATTCGATGTTATGGGATGTTCAGAAAACAAAAAGGTAAGTCTTTCCATTTATCGTTTTGAAGGAGAAGCTGCTCATTGGTGGTCAACGGTAAGGAATATCAATGGTATAGAGGATTTTGATTCCTTAGAGTGGGATGATTTTAAAATTCTTTTCCTTGAAAAATATCTTCATAAGGTGGTGTGACTAAGATTGGAGAAGCAGTTACTTGAATTGAAACAAAAGGAGAAAGATTCAGTGGCTGTGTATGAAGCTAACTTCACCCGACTAGCGAGGTATACTCCAAATATTATTCTAGATCTTGATAGCAAAATCAACCACATTTAGTGAGGATTGAAACCAAGGTATCGAAGGGCGTTAGACTCTCATGAATTCAAAAGTTATGAGAAACTATTCCAATGTGCTGAGAGGGTAGAGATGGAGTTTTCTGATGATCACGTGAATTTTGGAAACAAAGAGAAAAAGAGGTCAAGTTGGCATGCAATGGGTAAGAATCCACTAAAGAAATCTTATGGTAAGAAAATCCAATTTTCAGTTTGTTAAAAGTGTGGAAAGAAACACCTAGGGGAATGTCCAAGAAAAACTATGAAGTGTTTAAAATGTGGTAAGTTTGGACATATGGCACGAGATTTAAATGAAAGTGATCATAAGAATAATCCTAATAAACAAACTATAAAGTGTTTTAAATGTGGTGAGATGGGTCATTATGCAAATTCTTGCCCAAAGAGAGATCTGAATGATGCATAGAAGCTAGAATACAAGCAGAAATGTTTAGTGAGATCCTTTGCGACTACGTTAGAAGATGTTGGGCCATCTAATGAAGTTTTATCAGGTACCTTGTTTGTTCACACAGATTTTGAAAATGTTTTGTTTGATACGGGGTCTACACATTCCTTCATCTCTGATAATGTTTATGGTAAATTGGAAATATAACCTCCACAAATGAGACCCAAACTTGTTGTTAAAACAGAATGGGGAAATTTTATAGAAAAGAGGAATTATATGAATATTTCTATTGTAGCATGTGGAAAAAATTACCTGCAAACTTTATTGTTTTACCCTTAGCCAAGTTTGATGTTATTTTGGGGATGGACTGGATTTCTGATTATCATGCTAAGATTGACTATAGAGCTAAAGAAGTTGTTTTTCAGAAAGAGTTTCAGTTTTTATACAAGAATGAACCCATACAATTGATAAAATATCATGAAACTGGGAAACTATTGAAAGATGCAAATGAAAGTTATCTTGATCATATTGTTGAAAACAAGGGAACTATTCAAATTAAAGATGTATATGTTGTAAATGAATTCCTTGATTTTTTTATGATGAGTTACCCAGTGTCATACATGATCGAGATGTCAAATTCACAATTGACTTAGACCCTGATGCTATAAAAATTTCAAAATCCCTATATCGTATGGCTCCAATAGAACTTCTTGAATTGAAAAATAAATTGTAGGATTTTCTTGACAAAGGCCTCATTCATCCTAGCACTTCACCATGGGGAGGCCCTATTTTGTTTGTTTAAATGGAAGATAGTTCCTTGAGACTTTGCATTGATTAAAGAGCTTTGAATAACATATCGGTTAAAAACATGTATCTTTTACCTGATTTTGATGACTTATTTGATCAGCTCCAGGGAGCTCAGTACTTTCCCATGATTTACTTGAGATACGGATACCATCAGCTGAAGGTGATGGAGGATGACATCCTGAAAACAGCTTTTCGTACTAGATATGGGCATTATGTATTTGTTGTTATTCCATTTGTATTGACTAATTCACTTACTGTATTCATGAATCTTATGAATAGAGTATTTCTTTAGTTCATTGATAAGATTGTGGTTTTATATATTGATGTCATTCTGGGATTTTCTAAAAATAAATAGGAGTAAGAAAAACATATAAAGGTTGTTTTAGAAACATTAAAATAAAAGAAACTATATGGAAAATTTAGAATGTTTGATTTTTGGTTTCAATAGATTTCAATTCTTGGTAATATTTTAAATAAAAACGGAATAACACTTGATCTTGCCAAAACAAAAGTAGTTGATGAATGAACAAGACCCAAAAATGTTACAGAGATTCGTAGTTTTCTGGGCTTATCATGGTATTACTGATGGTTTGTTAAGAACATTGCACGATTATCTAGCCCGATAACTATGTTAACACGAAAAGGGGTCAAATTTATTTGGATAGAGTAATGAGATGTTTGTTTTCAGAAACTATAGAAGAGATTGGTGAATGCTCTAGTTTTGGCCTTACCTTCCTGAAATGGTGTGTTTTTCATCTACAGTGATGCTTCTCTAAAGTGAATTTTTTGTTTTTTGATGCAGAATGATTAGGTAATTGCCATTGCTTCCAGACAACATAAACCTCATGAGCTAAATTATCCCACACATGATTTGGAATTGGCTGCTGTGGTTTTTGCTTTGAAAATATTTAGGAATCATTTATACGGAACCAAATTTCAAATATATACTCACCGTAAAAGTCTAAAGTATATATTCAATCATAAAGAATTAAACACGAGGCAGGGAATATTGCTAGAACTGATAAAGGATTATGACTACACGATCAATTACCATCATGGGAAAGCAAAAAAAGTGGAATATTCCTTAAGTCAGAAACATCATGCATCATTAATCAGGCTACATTTGAAACATGAACCATTGATTATTGATTTGATGAATTTTGGCTTCGAAGTTGTTGTTGCAGGGAATACATCTGTTTTGTTTCATGTTTCAGTGCAGTCTTCATTGTCTAAATTTTTTTCTCAAGAACATAAGGAAGATCATGAGTTACTGAAAAATGTAGTCTTTGATAAAATGGGTAAGTTTCCAGATTTTATCCATGAAAACGATTGTGTTTTATGATTTGGAAAAAGGTTGTGTGTGCCTAGTTATTATCCATTGAAGAATGATTTGTTTTTTGAAGCTCATAGTTCTCCATTTTCTGTTCATCCTGGTAGTACTAAGATGTACAGAGACATTCAAGAGTATTATTGTTAGGATGGAATGAAAAGAGATATTGTTGATTTTAACATGAGATGTTTCATGTGTCAATAGGTTAATGAAGAGAGACAATTACCAAAGGTGATGCTTCAGCATTTTCCAGTGCCTGAGTGGAAAATGGGAGAATTTATCCATGGACATTATGGTGGGAATACCAAAGACATCATGAGGTAACAATGCTATTTGGGTTATTGTTGATCTGCTAACAATGTCTGCACATTTTCAATCGATTCGATATACAATGTCTTTGGATCAGCTATCTCAATTGTACCTCAACGAGATTTTCAGGTTACATGGAGTTCCTATATCCATTGTATCTGACCGATATCCTAGGTTTACTTCTATCTTTTGGAAGAAACTTCAGAATTCATTGGGCACATAGTTAAATTTCAGTACAGGTATTCATCCTCAATCAGATGGGAAGTCGGAATGAACGATTCAAACTTTGGAGGATATGCTACGAGCTTGTTCAATCATCTATCAGGGATGTTGGGATCAAAATCAATCATAAGTTGAGCTTTCTTATAATAACAGTTTTCATTCCAGCATTCAGATGGAACCTTTTGAGTCCTTGTATGGAAAGCAGTGTCAGACTCTAGTGTTTTGGGATGATGTCGGTGAAAGAAAGTTGATGGGGCCAGAATTAGTTAAAGAAGTGGCTGAGAAAGTGAGGATGATCCAGCAGCACATGAGAATAGCTCAGAGCAGGTAGATGTGTTATGTAGATAATAGAAGTAAATACTTCTCTTTCGAGGTAGGTGACCATGTTTTCCTTAAATTCTCTCCATGGAAAAGTGTGATGTCTTTCGGTAAGAAAGGAAAGCTAAGACCATGGTTCATCGGTCCTTTCAAAATATTGGAGAATGTTGGAACAGTTGCATACCTCATAGCTTTGCCTCCGACATTGTTTCAGCTACACAATGTTTTTCATGTTTCGATGTTGAGAAAGTATGTGCCAGATTCATCACATGTCTTGAGCCCAGAAGCAGTTCACCTGGAAGAGAACCTTTCTTATGAAGAAAAAGAACTTCAGATTCTTGATTGAAGGGAACATGTATTGCGGAATAAGGCAATCCACCAGGTAAAGGTTTTGTGGAGAAACCACATAGTTGAAGAAGCAAAATGGGAGTCTGAAAAATCTATGATAAAAAAATACATCCAGTTGATTAATAAGTGAATAAAATTACGAGGACACAATTTCAAGAAGGTGGAGATAATGGTACAACCCAAATTATTATAAAAATAAATATAAATGCATGGATCTTTGTTTTAAGTAGATATTTATAACTAGCCTTTTAAAATGATTATTCCACTTCTATGTTCTGAATTTCAAGAAACTGTCATCTACAATTGTGTTCAGTATGTTATTTGGAGTCTATTAGAACCAACTTGTTTTCTGGTGAACAGTAACATACCCTTATGAATAGAAATATGAATAGTAATATGACCCTAATGAATAGTAAATTTTATTTTTAATTTATTTTATTAAGGCTTTATGATAATAGCATCTAGGTTAATTTTTTATTTTGATATAGAAGTAGTTACAAAATTAGAATTGTTAAATTTTGAATAAAGTATAGTGTTATTTAAAAATTTAATTAATAATATTTAAAAAATTATTTCCAAAAAATGGAATTCATTTTTTAAATATACATGTTGATAAATGGTTAAGGTGAATTTTGGGAATTTTTCTGAAATAGTTGATTTTTCATTGAATAGTAAAAAATATAGTTTTTAGTTTCCGTGTATTAAGAACATCATTAATGATATAATAATGATGTAATAAATCGTTTCAACTTGTAAATAGTAAAATAATATGTGAGGTGTCACAAGTGTCTTATACCATGGGAAAATACCATGGGCAAGCCCATGGTTTTTCCAATACTACTCATGTGGTGTCCCTTGAAAACTATTAAAATAATCCCTCACTTTTCTTATAAATACCAAATCTTACATTCATTGAATTAATTCCCAAATCTCCCTCAACGAAACTCTGGCCTCCTTACCTTCATATTAGTTATCCCAAGGATTCCTCAAGCCCCCAAGGTCCCAACAATCACATTCTAAGGGTTACTCTACGAGTTTAAGAAAATTCTCAATTTTAATCTTTTTCTCCATTCAAGTTCTATTTTATGTGGTATATCTTTCAAGTTTCCATACCATGTTATTATTTTCTTTTTATTATTGATCTACTCTGTATTATGATTCATTTTTGGATGGGTGACCCTTGTCCCCTATCTTTTTAATATTTTCTAAAACCATGTTGCGTAGCCGTTAGGCTGTCGAATTTTTGTAAGCGATATCACAATTATTCTTTTATTATGAGGCCTTTCCTTATTATTTATTCATATATCCTTACCAAAGAGGCATGAAAACTCCAAAAATTAGTTATATTCTATATGATAATCTTTATAGAAAATTACCCAAGCAAATGTACTCCCCCAATGAAATAGAGTTTATTACTGTAAGGAGAATTATTCAACAAGAAGTTAAAGAAGAAGGATTAACTGACAATTACCATTCCTAACTTCAGGTTAATGTATTCAAATCTATAAGAAGGTACAGATTTTTTGAAAATGTTAGCATGTTGATCTTTCATTCCAATAAACTGAAGAATTATATCTCTTTTTTTGTGCGATTCCTAAGAAATTGATGCCTAATATCTATGTGCTTTGCACGGGAGTGATGTGCAGGGTTTTTACTAAGGTAAATGGAAGTTCTGTTATCACACAAAATTCGAGTCTTAGTAAAACTCACGCCATAATCTATGGGTGTGTGTTGTATCTACAACACTTGAGCACACCAACTTCCAGTAACTACATATTCAGTTTCAGCAGTGGAGAGTGCTACAGAATTTTGCTTGATGCATCACCAAGAAACTAATGAATATCATAAGAAATGAAAAGTTCTGGATGAACTCTTTCTTTCCATTCTACATCCTCCAAAGTCAAAAAACGAAAATCTTTTTAAAACAAAATCATTTCCAGAAGTATAAAATAATACTAGGTCCATGGTTCCCTTTATGTAGTGAAAAATTCTTTTCACTGCTTTTAAATGTGATTACTTAGGATTAGATTAATATCTTGCACATAAGCATACTGAAAACATCAAGTCTGGTCGACTAGTTTTCATGCAATGTAGACTTCCTATTATACCTCTAAAGAATGTTTGATCTACTGGTTTCCCAGCTTCATCAAGATCAAGTGTGTTTGAGGTACCTATAAAAGTACTTATACTCTTAGTGTTGTCATAACCAATTTTTTTAAGAAGATCTTTAATATACTTATTTTGAGATATGTAGATTCCTTATGGTTTTTGAGAAATTTCAATACCAAGTAAAAGTTTAAACTCACCCATCATACTCATTTCAAATTCAGATTTCATTATATCTGCAAAAGTATCTGTTAATGATTGCTGAGTTGAACCAAATATAATGTCATCAACATAGATTTGAAAAATCAAAACATTTTTCTTATCTTACTTTATAAAATTATTTGGATCTTCATTTCCCTTAACATAGTTATTTTGAATTAAAAATCTTGTAAGTATGTCATATCATGCTCTTGGGGCTTTTTTAAGGCCATATAATGATTTGGTAAGTCTAAAAACATGATCAGGATGTTTTGTATCTTCAAATCCAAGAGGTTGTTCAACAAAAACATCCTCTTGAACATAAACATTAAGGAAAGAACATTTCACATCCATTTGAGAATTTTTAAAATTAAATAATGCTTCAAAGACAAGTAAAATATGAATAGATTCAAGTCTAGCTACTGGAGCATAGGTTTCTTCATAGTCTATTCCCTATTGTTGATTATAGCCTCTAGCAACTAGTCTAGCTTTATTTCTTACAATGACTCCATTTTCATCAAACTTGTTTCTCAAGACCCATTTTACTCCAATAATAGATGTTTCCTTAGGTCTTTTAGCCATGGTCCAAAATTGTTTCCTTTCGAATTCATTTAGTTCCTCTTGTGTTGCTTTAATCCAATAATCATCACCTAAAGCTTCATCAGTGCTCTTCGGTTCTAATTGGGAAAGAAATGCTAGATGTTCTACTTCATTTATAAAGAAACTTCTAGTCCTTACAGTTTGATTTACATCACCAATGATACTATCATTGGGATGGTTCTTAAGAAACACATGACATGGGTTTTGTAAAACTTTTTCATAAACATAGGGTAGAAAATATTCTTGGGTAAATGTTTCAGATGTATCTTCTTGAACATTTTCCTTATCAGAAGGATCTTATATCAAAGGTTGATAATCAGTTTTTAAAAACACATCCGAGGATGTAGGTTGGGATGGTTTAAAAAAAATTATCAATTTCATCAAATTTGACATGTACTGTTTCCTCAACAGTACAAGTGTTTTTATTGAAAACTCTCTAAGCCTTAGATGATGTGGAGTAGCCTAAGAAAATTCCTTCATCAGATTTTTGTGCGAATTTGTGTAGACTATCTTTATCATTCAGTATGAATACCTTGAAACCAAAATCCTTAAAGTAGGAATGTCTTGGTTTTCTTCCATTTCGTAACTCATAATGAGTTTTATTAAGAAAAGTTCTAATTAGAACTCGATTTATAGTATAACAAGCAGTACATATAGCTTCAACCCAAAAAAGTCTAGCTATAGAATATTCACTCAACATCATTCTAGTTATCTCTTGAAAAATTCCATTTCTTCTATACACTACACCATACTGTCAAGGAGTTCTTGGTGCTGAAAAGTTGTGATTAATACCTTTTCTACTATAAAAAGTTTCAAAATCAGAATTTTGAAACTCTCCTCCATGATCACTATGAATAGTCTTCAGTGGAATTTTTTTCTCATTTTTTTCTTGGGCTCTAAAACTTTTGAAATAAGAAAAAGTATCAGATTTCTTTGTTAGAAAACAGACCCATGTAAATCTAGTGTAATCATCAACTAGAACAAACACATAATATTTTCCTCCAATGCATCCAGTTTGTGTTGGACCAAAAAGATCCATGTGCACCAACTGTAATGAATCTTTTGTTGAGACTTCACCGATTGATTTAAAATTAGATTTATGTTGTTTTCCATATTAACAAGGATCACAAATTTAGAAGATTCAAATCTATGCTCTGGTAGATCCTTTACTAGTTTCTTATTTGAGAGTTTACATAAATTCCTATGGTTACAGTAACCTAGACTTTTATGCCATAAGCATGAATGATCTTCCATTGCACTAAGGCATGGTAAGTCTTGGCTCTTATGGTCTTCTATGTTCAATGTGTAAACATTCTCTTGCCAATGGGCAGAAAGAATAAAATTTTCCTCGGAATTGTGTACAAAGAATGTATCATTCCTAAAATTCACAAGGTATCCTTCATCACATAACTGACTTATGCTAATGAGGTTGTGCTTAAGACCCTTAACAAACAAAAAAAATTTGAAATCAAATTTTAACCTAGAAGAATAATATTTCCTATACCAAAAATTTCACCATGAGCATTATCTCCGAAAGGAATTTTTCCTCCTATCATCTTGATAATCTTTTCAAAATATCTTTTGTTACCAGTCATGTTCTAGGAACATCCACTATCCATGTACCATGTATTGCTATAGTTACAACCTTTATCTTCTTGAAAATAAGAAAAGAATTAGACTTTCGGAATCAAAACTTGTTTGGATCTGAGATTTTCAGATAACAAAATTTTGGGTACCCACATCTTCTTAGAGAAATAAGCCTTATGAAAACCTAAATATTGGGTTTTGTTTAAAAAACAATTCTTTGCCCAGTGACCACCACATTGACACTAGGTACAAAATGGGGCACTTTGAGGAACAAAATAATTATTACTAAAAGTTGTTTTTATTCATGGGTATAAACAAATCCGGATTTGTTTTTTAAAGGTCATATTTGTGAATACATCTTATCAAAATTTTTATTGACTAAGGTAATGTTCGACAAACACTTCTTTAAGGATAATATTTCGGACATGAGTTTTATAACCAATTTTTTATCTTCAAAATCATTATATTTTGAACTAGAGCTAGGATCAAATTTTTTTTTTTTAGAAATTACTTTTTCTAGATCTTTAGAAAGTTTATTTTTCTCAGAATTTACATCCTAAAGACTTTTTGAAATACTTTCAAAATCATCATTTTTCTTATCATGATCTTTAGAAAGATCTGATATCTCTTTAGTAATAATAGTATTCCAAGATTTTTCATTATCAAGGTTTTTGTTGTGTTTTAATTTCTCAATATCAAGAAGTTTAACAAACCTAGAAACTTATTCATAGGTAAGTAAATTATTTTCTTCACCAGAAGAAGATTTTTCATATGAAGTGTTATAATATATACTATCATTAGAATTCAAGGAAACGTTGGTTAAGGATTCAGCATCGTGTACCTTAGACATAAAAAAAGATTGCTAATAGTTAATCTGGCTATAAGACCAAGATTCTTCCCTCTAGAAGATTCATATTCAGAAGATTCATTTGAAGAGTCACCACCACTAGCACTCTAGGTGTCGTTAGCTTTCAAAACTTTCTTAGCCTTGGACTTTTAATACTTCTTTCTATTCCTTTCAGTATGCCTCTCTTTTCTTTATTTCTTCTCAAGCATAGGGAAATCAGGTTGTATGTGTCCACTTATATTGCATTCATAGCATGTGAGCTCTCCATCTTTATTATCATTCCTTTCCTTCTTCTTATACTTGGATTGGAAATTTCTCTGATTGGCTATCATATTAATCCTTTTAAGAAGATTAGCTAACTCATTCTATGAGACTTCACTCTCAGTAGATTCAAATTGGATAGTAACCTTCATAGACTTGGATCTTGTTACTCTATCAGGAGTCTTTGCTTTCATATGATTTGATGTTGTAGTAAAAGCAACAGTACTATTTTTATTCTTCTTTTTGACGTTCTCAAAATCTATCTTCATCCTTGTCTCATGTGGGAAAAGAGTTCCAAATAATTCATCAAGATAAATTTTAGTGACCTTCCTATTCTCATAAATGGTTGTTCTCTTTGATTCCCACTCATTTGGCATAATATCAATGATCTTATCTACAAGAGATTCATCATCCAGACCTTTCTCTCCTATAGATTGTAAACTGTTTATGATAGTAATGAATCTTTGCTGTACATTGCAAATAGGTTCTCGATAAGGAAAATTGAAACCATGATACTATGTTCACAACATAGCTCTTCTAGTCTCAATCACTTTGGATGTACCAAAATATGTAACTTCGAGTTTCATCCATATGCAATTAGCTTATTCACAAGAAGAAATATGGCTATATATGTTCTGATTCATTGAATATAGTAGAGTATTGTGTACCTTATAGTTTAATTGATAATCATTCTTCTCTTGGTTGGTGAAAACACTAACTTCATTATCATGAATTTTATATCCATTGGTAAGAATAACAAAGTTATCTACCCCAGTATTGATAAAAAATGTATTCATTCGATCTCTCCATTACTCATAATCATTACCATCAAAAATTGATGGTCTCTTAGGAATAATATTGTCTATGGATCAAACGTTCATTCTTGTCATCATTAAGAAAATATTCCACACCAAAACTTGTTAAACACAAATTTTTGGATTCAAGGAAACAATATTCCTAAGCAAGGAAAATATAGAACAATGAATTTTTGAGCAAGAAAAACGTTTTTCTGAGTATAATTATTTAATAACCTTGCTCTGATACCAATTTTAGGATCGAAATAAGGATGTAGATGCTCAATATACAAGAGGGGGGTGAATTTTACACTTTAAAAATTTCATTAGACATGGAACGATCTAAGTTTAACAAAGTTAAACTAAGTGAATTCCCAACACCTCTAATCACCAATGAATGATTGGGACAAAGTGTAAAGTTACAAACTTCTAGTTCTATGCACTTGCTTGACTCTAGAAAGCGATTCCGAAAACCGATTCTGGAAATATGGATTCGGAAATAGAAACATAACCAAAGATTACAAAGTGAGATTCTACCTTAAAGTTTATAGAATAAAAATGAATCATAGTACAAGTGTAAGGAAATATAAGAAGGTTATAATTTCCTTAAAATACAAAAAATGCAGTGGAAAAACTAGTAAAAAAACAAGTAACAAGATATAAATCATTTAAACCAAATAGAAGGGTATCCAAAAACCTTGTATAAAGGTCCCTTGATTTATACTTTCAAGCATGTCTGTCTTACCCACACCATGTTAGGCCCTCGATATGAATATCGGAGTCTCTGTATTACTATCCCCACAAGCCCTCAACTTCAAGGTAGTTTGAACCTCTTTCTTCCTCATCAAGGAAGCCCTCGAACTTCGAGGAAGTCGGTACCTCTGTCTTCCTATCCCTGAAAGCCCTCGAATGTAATCACCAACATTTGGAGTCACAAAAAGTTATCTGAACAAGAAATTCAGTATGCAGAACACATGAAAAGATTCTCTCTCTATAAAACACCTTAATAGAATGTGGTCTCTAGTGTGATCAAATTGTTTCAACAATTATTGTGAGCTCTTTCAAATGTGCTCCTATTTAAAGGCTAGGTTGGAACTGTTGGCTCCCTCCTCCAACAGTCATATTTTCCTTGAAATTTGGAGGGACCTGCATATGTGTCACTTAACCAATAGTTAGTTAGAAACAGAATGGACAACATCATTTTATAACAAAGCATATGTACCTGAATGCACGACATCGTTTAATAACTAAACAAGTGTAAGAATAAGCAAAACTAAAGTTCACAATGTAAGAAAATAAAAGATCGGAGTCTAAAAAAAATGGAATTCACAGTCTATAATAAAGATATATTCAGATTAGGTTTTATAGTAGTTCTGAACCTGAATTCTGTGTAAATTATGAGTCTCAATTTCTAAGGAAATTCCGAGTCTGGTTTCAACGAGATTCAGAATATGAACTTATACAGTTCAGAGTCGAACTTAGTAAAAGTTCAGACTCAAACATAGTAAAAGTTCAGACTCGAACTTAGTAAAATTTCAGAGTCGAACGTGGTAAAATTTTGGATTAGAACTAGTAAAAGTTCAGAGTCGAACTAGTAAATGTTCAGAGTCAAACTCATAAAGGTTTGAAATCCATAATTTAGTGTGGAACCTTATGAGAGTTCGTATCCATAATTAAGAATGAAACTTTATTAGTGTTCGTATCCATAATTCTTAGTGAAACATTATTAGAGTTCATATCCATAATTCAGAAGTGAACATTATTATAGTTCATATCCAGAATTCAAAATGGAACTTTATTACAGTTCATATCCAGAATTTGGAATGGAACTTCATTACAGTTCATATCCAGAATTTGGATCCTAAAAACAGAATGCTTCATATCTAATCATTATATAATTCCGAGGTTTTAGGTACGATTCTGATTTTTATACTTACGAAAAATATTGATATGTATAAGGAAATCTAGGTTAGGGTAAATTTCATTAAGGAATGAAATTTTTCATAGAGAAGTAAAATATCGATTTGCTTAAGTATAATGTGTTTATGATTTTCAAAACAAGAATTAATGGAAAAGTCATAAGGAAATCCTTATTGAATCAACAATAATTTTGTTACAGTTTGTTGTAAAAAATATGGGCTACCTAGACATTAACCAAGTTGATTATTTCTTATAGTGGATAAAATCTTTTCTATAGAATGTTATATGTGGAAATAAGTGGATGAAGTATTTATGTATTGGGGTTGTATTGAAAACAATTTTTAAAGGTATATATAGTTTTTATCCTTATTTCATTGAAATTATATTATATTTATTTTATAAATTATATTCGTATGGTGTATGAAAAGAAAAAACTATATGCGAGGTTAAATCCAATCAAGTCTGGAAAGGATTTCGTACATTAACCCATGATCAAAGGTTGATAAGGGTTTCACAACAACCATTGACCTCCATAATTTACTCATTAATATGTCATTATTTTTAGTTATAAAATTTGATGAATAACTAATAACGTTGAACCAGTAATGTAACATTTAGTTTTTGGAGATTAAATTTTTTACCATAATAAATTTAGAGAATATTTAGAGACAAAGTGGTATAATTTCCACAATTTTATAGGACCAAAGATCCATCAAATGTTTATTTTAGTACTTCTGGAATCAAAAGAAAATTTTTACATATTCATTTATTGTAATAATGGATGACTTATAATTCAATAAAAATACAAACATAGCATAAAAATTGTGTTTATAGAAAAAATTAA